>JAUPFT010000026.1:3429939-5949939 GCA_036936625.1 Parnassius smintheus behrii
TACTATGATTAATGTTTAATTTTCTTTGTTGTTAAATCTAACTTACATTAATTTGGACTCGTCACGCAAGACAAAAATTTTTATCCGTCCTAAGCAAGTGTGAAAGTATGAAGGAAAAGTTTCATCATAGGTTATGTGTACCATTGTGTTTATATTGAAATGTTGTGTAGGTAGCAAGGGCGGGCGGTGATCTTTACAGTGATTACGTCACTCGAGCGCATAGGGTATCCATGAATTTACGGACGGTGTCGGACAGAAACTTTTTTAATTTTATAAAAGAAAATAGCGTTTTTTTTTTTTAAATCGGATAAATATTTTTATATTAAAGCCAACCACCTATGGTTTCAGTGACAACGGTGTTTACACGTACACACTGTATAATAAATACTTTGCGATAAAAAATGCATTTTAGAAGATATAATATACAAGTTTAAGCTTAATGTGTTCTTTACAAATACACTAGGTAACCTTAAGGTGACTCTAGTCGACATTATTTCCATAGAAATTTCGGAGGGGTTTTACTCCGCTGTTTGACAGTGTACATCCAAAGTTAAACATGATATCGTTTTGTCTCATTATTAATTTTGTCTGTACGGAAACAGAATAGTAAAATAAAAAGTCATTAAAAAGTTACGAGCTACCAAAAATTCGTTTTTATTGCCAATTTTAACACAACTTTGGGCGTAAATTAGTAATAAAAGCAGTGTAAAATTTCCAAAACAAAGTCGGTACCGACACAGCTCAATTATCGAAGAATTCAATAAATTTTATTGGTAATTGATTCATGCAGTGGTTTTTTCATAAAACCCCTTCTTCCAAAGGCCTTTTCGTATTTTTTTACGCGCGCGTGTTTATATGAATTATCGTGCATCTCACTGAATAATGTTTCCCCCGGTGCGGTGCGGGAGGACGACACTTACACACACATGCACGCGCGGTGACGCGCGCTTATTCTAGTTTTATTCGACTCAGTCAGCTGCGGCCTGTGACGTTCGTATGACTATAGCTATACCTGCGCTCTAAATTACTACGCTACATTGACCCCTGCTTGAACTTTGGATTAAATCAATTGATATAAGCACTGACAAAAATAGAGGAATATAAATAAAATTTTGAAAAAAAAAACGATCTCAAAATTTTATTAATGTTCCGCTAATTTTATCTGTACTTACCTATGTCAATTTGATTTACATTCGATTATAATTATATTCTCAGACGTGCAGGTTTCCTCAATATGTTTTCCTTCACCGCCGAGCACGTGGTAAATCAGCACAATTGCAATTAACAATTTCATTGGTGCCGGCGGGGATCGAACTCGGGTCTGCATGTCTGAGAAATTAAAAAATATATATTCCGAAGAAATGTGAAGTTCGTCAACACGCATTGAGGCAGCGTGGCGGACATTTCCTTGCCTTAAAACCCTCTTAGAAATTAGAGGAGGCCTGTGCCCAGCAGTGGGACATATATAGGCTGTAACTTTACTTTTTTATACTTTTATAAATATGTTATTTTACCGACGAAAATTTTAAAGAAAAATAAAAAATAAGCAACCGACAACCTCCTAGGTCCCTAGGTGACTTGCGAGATGTCAGTGTAACAAAACAAAACGGCCCAGAAAAACAGACTTTCCAACTGATAGCTAAATCAGCACGCAACAATTTCATTGGTGCCAGTGTGGATCAAACCCGGGTTGCTCCCGTACTGTGATACTTATAACGAGCGCTAACCATGTGAGCTACCACGGCTCTCAACGACATCGTTCCGTTCGTGTACAGCGCTGAAGATAGCAGAGTAAAAAATTAGAGATTGTGGTGTTTGAAATTTGTCATCTGTGAGAGTGAATTTTATCTGTGTACTCTGTTAACAAATAACTATATAGAAAAAAATGTGAAAATGACATTTCGCCATTTTTTTTGTGTACTGGTTAGGAGCTCGAACAAAAATTTGATAATTTTTCTGTTTTTATACGTTATTTCTAATGTTATTTTACATCAAATTAATTGTGAAGATATTTTCTTTAGAAAATATGTTTCATTACGACGATTCAAAAACGTTTACATATAATAACTTACCTCGAAATTCACTATACGCGATTATCGTTTATTGATTATATTATGTTGTTTAAAAAGTATTCCTATCAGCTTTGTGTTAAATGGATGCTAAATATAAAAGAATGCTTCAGTATTGATAGCAATTTATAAACGAAATATCTGTTGAGATGTGCCTAGAAATTATTAATACTTATTTTTATTTACTTATTAAAATAATAAATAAATAAAAATAAGTATACATTTATCTATATTGAGTACTAGTTTTTCCCCGCGATCTCGCCCGCGTGGAATATGGATTTCATGGGTTTTAATTTTTTTTGCGCGGAACCCTAATTCTTTTTCTAAAACAAAAGTAGTTCAAGTTATTCCTTATATCATCAGCTATCTGCCAGTGAAAGTCCTGTCAAAATAGATCCAGCTGTTTCGGAGATTAGCTGGTACAAACAGACAGACAGACAGACAAAAATTTTAAAAATTGTGTTTTTGTTACTAGTACTTTCATATGCATTTAATGAAAAGCTGTTATTTTAACATTACAAACAGACACTTCAATTTTATTTATTTGTAGATATAGATATAAGATATTATTCATATTGGTGTCATTTTAAAGGGAATATCATGTACTATTATAATAATAAAATAATTGTCTTCAGTAAATATTATACTTTTCTTGTAAAACTCGAAATAACAAATAAATACGATTTATTTTTATATTCCCATATGCTTTATTTTCATCCTTTATTTTTTATTTGACCAATTTTCTTTTAACAAAATTAAATTCTGAATTCGTTGAGCTTTTTGAGAATATCTTTATTTGAATGTTAGGTAGGTACCTATTTAGTTTTTCAGTAGTAATCGTTTTTGTTGCGACAGTCTCGCGCGGTCGTAAAAAAAAGTTACTGCGCGGACAGGTGGGACGAGAATCACTTGCGCGGCATGGACGGTGGGTAGGTACCTACCTGCTGTTATTACCTAGATACCCACAACCTACTATACAACAAAATTTGACAAACTGTCGCTGCGTCGTGGACACTAAAATCTAAACTGCCTACCTACCTGCCTAAGTACGTCGGTACTAAGGAAACAGTCTTGACGGGTCACTTGTCTTGATAAAAACATGCGTTTACATCTAGTGATATTGTGTGTATATAAAAAAGTAAGAAGACAGGTAAGTATTTTTGAAAACAATTTATAGGTAGGCAGAACTAATTACAATTATTATCTAAATATTATAAATGCGAAAGTTTGGATGGATAGATGTAGGTATGTTACTCAATCACGCCAGAACAGCTGAAGGGATCTGGATGATATTTAGCTCAGAGATAGGTTATACCTGGTCTGGAATAACACATTTGATACCGTTTATTCAGGTATTTCGTTCCTGTGGGATAATTTTCGAGTTCACGCGTTTGAAGCCGCTGGCAACAGCTAGTACGGATATAAACTGCGATGACTGTTCCAGTTCATGCTTCGGCGTCGTGAACTCTTGAGTGATCGCTGCATGACCACCCGGGGAAAACAAAACATAATAAAATAAGCAATCTATATTAGGTATCTATAGAGCTATAGAGGTATAGTATAAAGCGATAACGCAGCGCCTAATAATTTAGTACGAGTTTGTAGGTAGGTACTGCTGATTTCTCAGCACGCGTCGAGCGGCACAGAATAGGGTGGTATGTATGTGTGCATCGTGTTCGTGTAACTTCGTTTTTGTTCTAACGGTTCGGAACGCCGTACGAACAAGACGTGCGTTCTAACTGCTCTTCACTGATACTATCTCTGTCGGGCACGATGCCAGGTGAGACAACGTGCTTTTTGGCCGCGCCCACCAATGAGTTCGAGCCCGCGACTTGTGCCACCTTAAAACAGTTTTATCAGAAATGGTTCACGACAGTATAGAATAGAATCTTTTAGAATATTTTAATTCAATATAGATTACTACATAATACTGTTACGAGCTTTGGGTTCGTGACAGTAAAAACCGCCGATTGAATTACCAAAATTGAGACTTTAATTACCGAACACCAATTACAATTTAAAACACACTAATAATTAATCACATTTAACACTTTACTAAGCAGTTATATCGTTTCGAAGTATTCGCTTGAATCGCCAATTCAATACTCATTCGGTCGCGTTTCTTACTGTCGGTCCCGACTGATAAGGTGTAGTAAGTACTAGGATGGAATTTTCTAGAAAGCTTAGTTCTACTATTACTCAATACTAGATAGTGCTAGTGCCATGTACCAGGAATCAACTATGGCGTGCACCACTTCCCCTTCCTAAGACATGCTTGCCCCAGACATTATCGGCCCCATAATAACGCGCCAGTCGATCCACATGGACGATCTTAGGAGTACCTCTTACACCTCTCCCGTGGTGCACCAACATTGTACAATTTCAATGCACTAAGAGTCTAAGGTAAGGGACCTTAGACTTGAGTCTTAAGGTAAGGGACACAGCCGCACAACTTGTACATTTGCGACACCAATCCTCGAGATTTTCACGTCAATGGACCCAGTAAAACCGTTCTCGGATCTTCAATAGAGTTCGTTTAACTCCAAAATGGGCTACTGAACAACCATTATGATACAGCTGTAGAACATCCGGTACTTTAGCTTTAGGGACAACCAATTGCAAATAACAGCTGTCTCATCGACCATTTTCCCATTGACGGCACAGAACTCCATCCTGAATCAGCAAGCTGTCCCATTGGACCCAATAGCTTTTCGTGATCGAACTCATCGCTGAGACGTCGCTCCACTTGGGCTTGGAAACACTGGCCTTCATCCATTCCAGAATCGGCTTGATATCCGAATCAACCTACTGTGCATGTTGTAGGCTGTTCTTCCACTCGATGCTGAGGTGCTCTGTCCTGAGCATCCTGACAGATACCACTTCATTACCCTCTTGCCTAGTACAATATTTACAATCTTCAGGACAAGTTCTTGACAATGCATCTGCGTTGCCATGTGATTTCCCGCTGCGATGTTCGATCATAAAGTCGTATTCCTGCCGCTGCTGGGCGGTACTGTTAGCCACACTACCCTCTATAGTTCGGTCACCTTCCCTTTCTACAGTCCGCTTAGGGCAGCTGTATCGAAGATGGCCCCTTTCCCCACAACCATAGCACTTAGGGCTGTATTCTTTATTGCGGTCGCGAACTGTAGCTGCTGCAACCTCCCTGACGCGATGCAGTGACGATCCTGCTGCACGGTTTTCACCTCCAGTGGACCAAGGCGCCCTTAAGCGTCTTGTGGTGCCCAAGCCTCACACCAGCTCTGACTTCAAGGTCACGGATGCCGTCGATGAGTTTCTACACCAGGTTCCTTTCAATGAGCGCAGGTACAGACCGGTATGCTTTTCGATCCAGCTTTTCCGTCTCAAGGGCCCACTGCTGCAGGTTTTGGTTGATGCGTTGCACGCGATCTATAATCTGCGCACGAAAGACGTGTTCCAGCGTGAGCATCGCAATATTTAGCCTCCAATGCCTCAAGGAGCTCGTAAGTCGCATCCTTACCGGGAACTTCACGAACGGTTAAGGTCTGGTCGAGCAGGCCAAGTGTGAGAGCAGTCATGGCCTGACTTTTATCCCAAACTGGATTTGTAGGCCGACCATGAAGAAGTCCCGTCGAACGGCGGCACTTTGAATCCACGTAGCGAAGGTGTTGCAGCTACTACGGGAGCTGTAATTCCATCCCCAAGTTTGAAGTCGTCCAGCGTTTTCTTCATGTCAACCATCACGTTGTTCACTTGGTCGATTCGGGTTTCAGCTTCCGACAGGCGGTTGTCATATTGAGCAACCCTATCCTTCAACTCCCTTATCTTTTTACCGAAGGTAGCATGAAGGTCTTTCATGAGGAGCATCTACTCTTCCTTACTGCGTTTGAGCTGCTCTTCCAAAAGACGGGCCTGTTCCTCTTGTCCACATTGCAACTGTTCTTTCAACCAACGGGCCTATTCCTCATGTCGGCGGGCCCGTTCCTGCAGCATCATAATCAGAGCACTTAACTCCAACGTCTGCGGCGTTGCACCACCAAATCGTCTCTGGTCTGTCTCCTGCTGGCGTTGACTTTGGGTACGGACACCTTCCGTGTCTTCCTTAGGTAAAATCGGCATGATTTTAGCCCACTTATGACACCAATTGTTACGGGCTTAGGGTTCGTGACAATAAAAACTGCCGATTGAATTACCAAAATTGACACTTTAATTACCGAACACCAATTATAACTTAAAACACACTAATAAATAATCACACTTAAGACTTTAGTTCGCAGTTATATCGCTTCGAAGTATTCGCTTGGATCGCCAATTCAATACTCATTCGGTCGCGTTCCTTCCTGGCCAAATATAGGGCTTTTCCACTGAAACATCTAGAATGTTAGAGCACATAGTTATATACATCCCGTCCCTCTGTTTTAGACTAGTATATTAAAATATATATTATTGTATTATTTAGGCTAAGCAATAAAACTAACACATCAGCTTTTTATATAAGATTCCTAGTACTTAGTTGATGAGTCGAACGTCTGCGTACGAACAGACTCTTTAAAATTGATTCATTATTAAAGCCACCTCCAAATCGGTGAGACGTATTAATTTAGTTGTAGTTAGTTTTTAAAAACTCCTTTCGACGTTCCCGAAATTTGACTACATACCGGTCCCGACCGACTAGGTGTAGAAAGTTCTAGGACGGAATTTTCTAGAAAGCTTAGTTCTGCTATTCAATACTAGATCGAGCTAGCATAGACTATGACGCGCAACAATACTTATTAAAATATTTTTTTATCTACCACTAACGGCATTAGTTGTATGGCGGATTCTAGCCCACGACTTTTAAGTATGCGGTCCGGTCACTACCATTAAGCTATTCTTGTGTCTTATGCCTTATTTCTAACTATATAAATTGTCGTAGGGGTTACACCACATAATAATATAATGATTTGGTAATTATATTAACCAACTAAAATTAAAGCTTAATTCTAAAACATATTATAAACAAATATTTGCACAACACAGTCCAATTATAAAATACCAACAGGTCCTTTACCTGCAGGTAGAGAAAAAGTGCAGAACTCGTTAATGTAACGACAGGGGAAGTTGCCCTTCTTGGTGCGGATGCAACTGGACATGTGCCGCCGGATGGCCGCTGCCAAGTCTGGAGCTGTACACACACACAACCAAACATACATATTAACTATTATATAATTCCTAAAAATTTTCGCAAACAATAAATATTTTCATCCATCCATCACTTCATTACAGCCTATTAAGGTGATGTGGGCGTCAAAAGCAGATTTTTCACGCCTTATAGTTGCGCAGAATATCAATCGTTTGTCATTAAAAACTACGAATTTGCACTTTTTTTAAATTAATTATGAAAGTTCTTTAATTATGAAATTTTTCTTAGTGGATTATGGTCGCCAAAACACGATTGACACATTTTGGCTCGATAGAAAAAGATCGCAAAATTTCCTCAAAATCTACAATTTTAGGTACGTCCACCAAGTGAAAAAGCAGTTTCATTCGAATGTAATGAAATCAATTTCAATTAAATTCAGGCTATGTGTTCACCAGTAAATACGTGAGTGAATTAGGGGTATATTTTTCAATAAAAGAGTATATATAATTTTAAAAAGAAATATTAAATAAATATTGTGCGATTATATAGCACGCGGGCCGACCAAAGAGTCCCCGCCAGTCGTCCGCAGCGCAGCGTAGAGAGCACCCGTGTACAAATTTACACACGCCCGCTGTTGTCGTATAAACATAACAATATATTTAAAAAATATTGATAAACGAGGTATGTCATTGAGAGGTATGTAGTGAAAATTTAGGCATCCAAACCGGTTTGGATGCCTTCCTTAGTCCTAGTATCCACTCAAATAGTGAGCTAGTAGCAGGTAATACGAGGGCGGCACTGAAATTTTCGGGAATCAAGGAAGTGACACAACATTACTATTTAAAAATGTATTTACTGCTTTTCGAAGTATTCTCCGCGAAACTTGACACATTTTTCCATACGATCGAACTAATCATTGAAGCAACTCGCATTGTCGTGATGGAGGATGATGCGGCGGTTGCAGTTCTCTTTACAGAAACGACCTGTGGCAAACAAATGCTAGCATACCATTCTGCATTAACCGTTCTTTGTCTCTCAAGAGGAATAGTCGTAACATGTCCGGTTTTGGAGACAAACATGGCCACCATTTTTTGCAACACTCCGTGAACGAACAATTTTTGTTGACTTTAACTCATTTTCGAACACCCAAACTCGTGATTGGTTTTTTGTTTCGGGTTCGTACGCGTATATCCAGGATTCGTCACCTGATACGATGTTGAATACAGCATTTAAGGATCCTGCGTGGAATCTTTGGAGAGTTCTGACGCACCAAGTAACGCGAGCCGCTTTTTGTTCTTCACAGAGCGAATGCGGTATCCATCGGGAAAACAACTTTTTTACACCTAATTGTTCATGCAAGATTATTTGTATTTGACTCATACCAATGTCTAAAGTTGCCTGAATTTCGCGGTATTGTCACATGTCGATCTTCCTCAATCAGCTTACGCACAGCATCAACGTTTTCTTGGGTGACTGCAGTTTTTGGACGACCTTGACGGGGATCATCACTGAGCTTAACACGTCCACGTTGAAATTCAGCAAACCAGCGATTACTTGTGGTTTTGGATGGGGCTTCATCACCAAATGCAGAAATCATCCGGTCAACACACTGTTTTTTTTTTTGTTTTATTGAGGACAACAAACAGTTGTATAATAAAAATTACAATTCAAATCCTATGTAAATATATAAACTAATTACACAACCAACACCGTTATCCACAAAATTACCGTACTAATTAAAATTATAAGGCACAGAGAATACAAATATAAAATAAAATAACTAAAAAAAAAATAAAAACTAAAAACTAGAGACAACAATGCATACTTAGCCGTTATCAGCAAAATCGTGAATATTACACATTTATTACAAAGAATAAAACAATTCAGATTAACGTTATAAAATTATAAGAAAATAGTAATAAAGAAAATAATAAAAAAAAATACAAATCATTTAATATAAGTTTTATAGCTTTTCTAAATTGAGGTAGGGACATGGTAAATAAGTCTACATCGGAGAAGCTGTTGTTGTACAGTTCCATTATACGACGCAAAGGCGCACGCTTGCCCGCATTTGTTTTGCACAGATTAAGGAAAAACAAACGATGCACGTGAGTGTTTCGTATTCTTTGTGAGCGACTTGGTACACGAAGGTATATACAGTTGACAAATTGAGAGCAATCAAAAAAGTTACGACAAATTTTGTAAAGAAAAGTACAGTCAAGTAGTAATCGCCTATTACTTAAAGTTGTTAAATAATATTTATGCAAGAGGTAGTCATAAGAGGACCAAGAACAGTAACATCTGTAGTTTACAGAGCGTAGGTATTTAGCTTCAACCGATTCTAGTAAATCACGATATCTTTGGTAGAAGGGATTCCAAACTTGTGTGGCATATTCCAGTTGGGGTCTTATAAGAGATTTATAGAGCAGTAGATAAGTGCCAGACTTTTTAAATGGCTTACAAGTTCTCATGATAAAACCGTAAAGCTGAAACGCTTTGTTGATAATGTGGTTAATGTGGTAATCAAAATGAAGCTTAGAGTCAAAGAACACGCCAAGGTCTTTAATAAGCGAAACGTTGTCAAGAGGAGTATTGCAAAGAGAATATGCGAATTTAATAATATTACTTTTTTTAGTGAAGGTGATAGTTTTACATTTAGGGAGGCTAAGAATTAGTTTATTTTCTATACAATAGGAAGATAAACGATCCATGTCATCTTGAAGTAGAATACAGTCATCAAATGTTTTTATACTACGAAAAATTTTTAGATCATCAGCATATAGCAAGAAATGAGAATTTTTGAAACAAGTAGATATATCGTTTATAAAGATTAAGAACAGAAGAGGCCCTAATATTGAGCCCTGTGGCACGCCGGATGATACATTTATTTCATCGGACGAGAATCCATTAATGACCACCTTTTGCGTCCTGTTTGTGATGTATGATGAAAACCATCGCAATAAGTTTCCGCGTATACCGTTATAAGCAATTTTTCGAGGGAGAATTTCGTGATCCACCTTATCGAAAGCCTTAAAAAGTCTGTATAAGTTGAGTCGATTTGAAGCCGCTTGTCCATATTGTCAAACAGAAAATTAGCATATAAAACAAGATTACTTACAGTCGAACGATTTTTGACAAAGCCATGCTGTTCAGGGATAATGATATTGTGTAAGCTTGGATAGATACAGTTATGAACCAACCTTTCTAAGACCTTCGACAAGGTGGACAGAAGCGAGATCGGACGGTAATTTGAAACAATATTTTTTGATCCGCTCTTGAAGACGGGGGTAATATTTGCTGCCTTCCAGATCTTTGGTACGTATCCCTCCCGTAGACTACGGTTGAAGATATGAAAGAGAGGAATGCTTATGGAGTCTGCGGTATGCTTAAACAAGAACGGCGGTAGACCATTTGGTCCTGAACCCTTAGCAACATCTAAGGATTTAAGTGTTCTGATTATAGTGTCTAATGAGAAGAATATATCACTTAGAAAAATTTCATTAGTATTAGTACATGGCAAGGAGTCTAGGTCCACCAATGCTGCATCTCTTTCCACATACACAGATCCAAAGTATTTTGAAAACATGTTGCATATTTCTTGCGGGTCATTAGATTGAGAATTATTATATATCATATTGTTGGGAATGGCATTTTTATCCTCACGCGTTTTCACAAATGACCAAAACAGTTTTAAATCTTTATGCATACCAGTTTCGATTGAATTAATATAGGTGTTATAGCATTCTTTACATAATAATTTGAATCTTCTACGAAATATTGCAAAAGTCTCATAATCCGATTTATTACCATACTTTTTCTATCTAATCCATGCTTTTTCTTTGTTTTTAAAAACATGAATAAGAGGACGTGAGAACCATGTAGGAAATTCTTTTGATTTAGTAGGCCGTAAGGGCACATGTTTTCTAATAATTTTATTTATCTCCTCATAAAAAATATATACAGCCGTCTCCAATGAGAGCCCGTACAGTATACTGGCCCAGTCTATAGAATTTATATCACCATTAATATCAACGTAATTAGCTTCAATAAATTTATACTTAGGTTTTGCACAACGAATCATTGGTTTTTGTGATACGATGTATGATTGGATTTGTGATGTAATTATCAATTTGAACCAAGGGAGTCAGTAGTAGCTCACAGTTGCAAGTATCAGTGTTACTTATAAAGAGGTCAATAATGCGATCTATACTGTTTTTAAATATATTGTATTGTTTGGCATTCAATACTGACAAAAAGTTTGAAAGTAGTCGGTAGGTAGGTGTGAAACTATTTAGAGGATCTCGCATAGTTGCGTACTTATCATTAGAAACCCATTCCACGTGTGGTAGGTTAAAATCCCCGAAAATAAAAAAATCGTTAACCATACTAGAAGTCAATTCATAATGAAAAGCATTAAATAATAATTCGTATGTGTTAACATTTTGGTTTAGCGGAACGTAAACGCCACAAACTACACTACATTTATGGTGCACGGATGTTTCTAATCTCAAAAAAACATAGTCAATATTAGAGGGCACATTGCAGCATATATTATCATCAGACATTGGTGGCGGCCTGATTACACAACGAATGGCTCTTAGTCCTCGGCGCACCGCCACCAAAACACCACCCCCATCCGACTTACCACAGGCCACCCGGTCTCTGTCACACCGATATACTAAATAACGGGGATCCATTAACTCGCTATCAGCAATATTAGGTATTAACCACGTTTCAGTTAATATTATAATATCAAAACACTCTGCAAGTATATTATTGTATAAAGCGTTAAGTTTGGTCCGTAAACCTCTGCAGTTTTGATAGTAAATAGTTAATTTATTATCCTCTTTTATTAAACAACATATAAATAATTTTTACCATTTTTGTTAAAAATAGGAAGGCGATAACTTATTACTTTTTGTGTAAATAAAGTGACTGTTTAATGAAACACTCACTTTTTATCACTTTGTTTTACTCACACACCACTACACTGTATTATAGGAACACACCAAGAGGTTAAGAATGTTTAACTATACATCATAATGAAAACCCAAATGATACCACGTTTAACTCGGCGATAGTGCCATCTAGTGAGAACAGGAGAACTACATTTACTTACAAAGTTTGTTAGCTAAACATTCCGCCGCCCAAGGACGATTACAGTCCTTAAAAAAAATGAACATAAAACAAAACAAATGAATAAAACAATCCAAATTCTTATAACTAGTCGGAATCATTCAGGGGCAGAGGGCACAATTTTGCGATAGGCCTCTTAAAAATATTATCCTTATATTGTAAAGACACAACTCTTGTGACGCCGTCTGCACCTGGGTGCTTCCGAATGATTCGTCCCAAAAGCCACTTTCCAGGGGGAAGTCTATCATCTTTTACCAACACGATTGTACCAATAGCAAGTTCTGGCTGACTCTTGTTCCATTTATAACGATGTTGCAACGTTGTCAGATACTCATTTTGCCATCTTTGCCACAAACACTGCACCATACGTTGAATAATATGCCACCGATGTAAAGGGCTGACTTTAACATCAATTAAAGGTGGTTCTGGTACACCAATTAACGGTTCCCCAACTAGAAAGTGCCCAGGCGTTAAGGGAGGTTCATCAAGTGTAGAATTTACTACGGTAAGTGGACGAGAGTTGACACAAGCTTCGACTTGAGTTAAAAGAGTAGAGAACTCTTCGTAGGTCAGTAAAGTTTGTCCAATTACGCGTTTCAAGTGTCCTTTAACGCTCTTCACTCCAGATTCCCAAAGTCCCCCGAAGTGAGGTGCGCTAGGGGGTATAAAATTCCAGTGAGTTTGGTCATTAGCTAGTTGTTCAGCAATTTCAGAAATAATTGCAGATTTTGCATCTCTAAAGGCAAGATCTAGTTCACGGGCTGCGCCCACAAAATTTGTACCATGATCACTCCAAATTTCCTTGCAGTGACCACGGCGAGCAGTGAAGCGTCGAAAAGCAGCTATGAACGCAGCTGAAGTGAGATCAGTTACCAATTCTAGATGAATGGCTTTTGTTACGGTGCACACAAATAAGCAAACATAAACTTTACAGGTTTTTCTACATCTACCAGGGTACAGTTTCATTGTAAAAGGTCCTGTCAAAAATGGACGACTTGGTTTAACACGAAATTTAGGGAGATTTGCCATAAATGGTACAGAAGGATTAGCCCTTTGTTTAAAACATGGTATACATTTAGTGAGGACAGTTTTAACAATACTTTTGACTCTAATAATCCAAAATTTTTGTCTTATAAAGTTCAAAGTAAGTTGATGCCCTCCATGCAGAGTTTTCAAATGAGCGTTCGAAACAATAAGTTTAGAAAGACCACAATCGTTACTCAAAATAATAGGTTTTTTCATAGTATCTGAAATCTCTGCATTGGCAAGTCGACCACCCACATGAATAATGCCTTTATCATCTAGATATGGGTTAAGAACATGTAGTTTGCTCGATTGGTGAACTCGTTTACCATGTGCCAATCGAGAAATTTCATCACTGAACGAAACCGATTGAGACATCTTAATACATCTATTTAGAGCATCGTCAAGCTTATCTGGGCTCAGATAAACGGGTTCATCAACTGCTATCCCATATATTTTAAGTTTACACAGTTTAATAAAACGTAAACAATGAGCAGTGACACGTATCAGTTTCGAAAGTGTCGAATATCGTTTTAAGTAGGAAATAACAGCATCATTTTCAAAAACATTAATATTTGTCTGTACTTTAGCTTTAACCTTCATTTCTAAATCTGTTGCAGGTACAACGTTATCTAAATTAACAACAACATCGAGGTTTTGTAAAAATTGTGGGCCATTCCACCATAGTTCAGATTGCTGCAAATCGGATGGGTATACTCCACGGGAAGCTAAATCGGCTGGATTATTCGCGGAACTAACATGATGCCATTGGTTACTATTCGCAAATGTCAAAATCTCTGAAGTGCGATTAGCAACAAATGTGGTCCATGTATTAGGTGACTTACGCAGCCAAGCCAAAACTATGGTCGAATCCATCCATGCATATACATTTTCATCAGGGATATTTAATATAGTCTTAACATGTTGTATCATTTTCGCCAAAAGAACTGCACCACAGAGCTCGAGACGGGGAAGTGAAATTTGTTTAACGGGAGCAACTTTAGATTTAGCCATAACCAGATATACTTTAACAACATCATTTTCCCAAACTCTGAGATACACTACTCCTGCATAAGCGGCACAGGAAGCGTCACTGAATCCATGCAGTTCTTGTCTAATTGTGCTGTTAGAAACTCCAAGCCATCGTGGGAACTGAATGGGTTCAGAGTGCGCAAAACGTTCAAGATAAGTAATCCACTCATTTTTCAGATCTTGAGGTAGTTCCTCGTCCCAAGCTAAGCCAGCTAACCACAACTTTTGCATAAACATTTTAATTAAGATTATTTCAGGTGTTAGCCAACCTAGAGGGTCAAAGGTTTTAGCAATTGTGGACAGAACATTTCGTTTTGTGACATTATCATCAGTAAAATTCATGTTTATGTTTAATTCAAAGTTATCTGTTTGTGAGTTCCAGGTGATACCCAAAGTTTTCAGAGTATCTTCAACCTTTATATTTATTGCGTTTTGTGATTCTTTATCATGATCAGGAATTTGTGAAACTAATTGACTGTTAGATGCCCATTTGTGCAAAGGGAAACCACCGCGAGACAACAATTCAGTAAGCCTTTTTTGCAAGAGAACAGTATCTTCTTCATTAGACGCACCAGTCATTAAATCGTCCATGTACAAATCATTTTTCAATATTTCAGATTCCACAGGAAAATCATGTTTTTCATCTTCAGCAAGTTGGTGAAGAGTACGAATAGCTAAGAAGGGAGCACAAGATGTTCCGTAAGTCACGGTGAGTAGTCTATATTCCTGTATGGATTGTGTTGGAGATTCTCGCCATAGTATTCTCTGGTAGTCCACATCATCTGTAGATACTAAGATCTGTCTATACATTTTTTGAATGTCAGCGACTAAACAAAATTTGTGTTGTCTCCACCGAGTAATTAAATCTCTGACATCTTGTTGCAACGGATATCCAATCAAAAGTTCTTCATTTAACGATTTTCCCTTTTCAGGTTTAGCACTTCCGTCAAAGACAACTCGTAGCTTCGTGCTCAAGCTCGTCGGCCGAAGAACAGCGTGGTGAGGTAAGTAGTGAATTTTATGTGTTTTCTTTTCATTTTCAGGTACGGTTATCATATGAGATTCTGACTCATATTGCTTCATAAATTTGTGATAGTCTTCCTTGAAGTCCGTTACGTGTGAAACGTTTCTCCATATGCTGTAAGCGACTAACAGCAAGAGGTCTAACATCACCAAGATTTGTGGGAGGATCATCCTTGAACGGTAAACACACAATGTAACGTCCGTCATCATTGCGCGTGTATGTGGATTTAAAATGTTCCTCACATTGTGCTTCTAATTCAGTCATCGGCTTTTTGCGAGGTAAGTTCTCTTCGATTTCCCAGAATTGTCTGAGTAACTGATCTGCTTCGAATTTAGTGTGAGCAACTATCATATTGTGTTTCTGTGTAGCAGTATCAGTTTGTAAAGCCTTGCCAGAGATCAACCAACCCAGACGAGAGTTAAGTGCGATCAGAGAATTGTACTTGTGTAGTCCTTGTAGTAGTATGTGAGCATGCACATCGGCACCAAGTAGAACGTCAATAGATCCTGGCTTGTGAAAGTTTGGATCAGCTAGATCCAACTGCATATATGAAGGCCAAGTATCTTGTGGAAATTCACGTGACGGCAACAATGAAGTGAGTTTCTTGAGTACATATGCATTTACTTCGAATGTGGAGGATTCACATTTTGTGGCATGTATTGTAAGTTTAACCATAGATTTTGTAGTTACCACTGATGAGTTTGATATACCAGAGATCCTGCCAATAACGGGAGTGCGATCAAGATTCAATAACTGAGCTGCTGCTTCAGAGATGAAAGAGCCCTGTGAGCCCTGATCAACAAGAGCTCTTAGTGTATAGATACCACTGTCCCTGGACTCAACCTTTATTTCGGCTGTAGCTAAGATAACCAGTTCATCATTTGTTTCAGCCTTCAAGTTTACACTGAGGTTGCAAGAAGTACTAGGAGTAGATGTATTTTCCTTTGGTGTAGCGGTATCCTTTTGAGCTTTATCGGAAGTGTTATTCTTGGGAGAGGTTGTGAAATGTAGTAACGTATGATGTCGACGTCCACATTTTTTGCAGTTTGTACTCTGTCTACAATTAAACACGGAGTGACCTTTTACCAGGCAATTGAAACATATATTGTTTTTCTTTATAAAATCTTGGCGTTCAGAAACCGTTAATGCAGAAAACTCTTTACAGTGGCAAATGTAATGATTCTGTGAGCAGTAAGTACAAGTGCTTTCAACTTCGGTAGTAAAGCTTTTAACTGTAGTTGTCTTAGGAGTATGTTGAACAGATTTCGGTGCGTCTTTTCTAAATGTTTCTCGAGATTGTGAAAGATTGATCATTTCCATTGTTCGGAATCGTTTTTCTAGGAAGCTGTTTAGGTCGTCATATGTGGGAATATTTGTTGAGCTTTCTAACGACTGTTCCCAAAGCTTGTGAGATTCAATGTCTAGCTTTGAGACTAGAATATGAACGACTATTGCATTCCATGAATCAATCTTCAAATTTTTTAGAGATGTGAGACATTGGCTAGTAGTGTCAAGTAAATCTTTGATACCTTTTGCTGATTCAGTTGTTAGTTTTTTCTGAGTTAAAAATCGATTTAGAATATTATTTACAATCACTCGTTTATTCTCATATCTTTCATTTAGTTTTTTCCATGCATCATCATAGTTCGCTTCAGTTAAAGAATAATTTTTGAGTAACTGTTCGGCTTCTCCGGTTAAACTAGATTTTAAATAATGATGTTTTTCGATTTTAGACAAGCGGTCATCACAATGTATCAAGGAAAGGAATAGATCTCTGAAGCTCATCCACTGATTATAATCACCAGAAAATTGTGGTATAGCTATCGGTGGTAGCTTTGGTCTAAGTTTAGGAAGTTCTGAAGTTGTGTCAGATTTTGAAGATTCACTCATTGGTGCAATATCATAAAACCTATCCTTTAGCCAAGTCTTTAAGTCCAAATAATGTTCCTCTGTTTGTTCAAAATTATCATCAATATCGAAATCATATTTCGTTTTCAATGTCTCACTGTCGAACGATGCAGTAAGCAAATCATAACTTTTTGTGTAACAAGCCCAATATTCATATAATGTCTCCATGCGCGTATCTAAATAACCTCTTGTTCGTTTATCCTTTGAACATTTTTTCGTATTTGTAAGTAATTTCTCGATTTTAGTTGAATTTTGAATCATAATAGCTACATGTTGTTTTGCAAGTTGATCCGCCATATTTAATGATATTCGGAAATGTAAATTGATGAAAAAGTTTAATTTACACAAATATCACTATTACAACGCAGATACTAAATTTTCATCACTCAATGTTATGTTTGATTGCTAAGTCCAAATCTACTAAGTCTATATAAAAAACGGAGCAAATTTTTCTAAGTCTTTTTTATCAAGAAATTTTTCTAAGTCTTTTTTGTCGAAAAATTTTTCTAAGTCTTTATCACACAAATTCAACAAAGTCTTTTTTCAATCAAATTTTTCTAAGTGTTTTTATTACGCGAAATCGGCTAAGTCTTTATTTTTACACTTTGAAATAACACAAGTCTTAGACGCACTGTTATTGCACTATGTTCGACACTTGCACTTTACTTACAGTTTATCCGGCTCGAAGGACCATTTTGTTTAATGAAACACTCACTTTTTATCACTTTGTTTTACTCACACACCACTACACTGTATTATAGGAACACACCAAGAGGTTAAGAATGTTTAACTATACATCATAATGAAAACCCAAATGATACCACGTTTAACTCGGCGATAGTGCCATCTAGTGAGAACAGGAGAACTACATTTACTTACAAAGTTTGTTAGCTAAACAGTGACAATTATCATAGTTTAGATTATACATTACCATCAAGTCTGCAATCAAATGTTTTTTCACACACGATATTTTACAGAATAAGTTACAGAATACCGCATAAAATTATAAAAACAGTAAAAACCAAGTTTTATCAAGAGTAATTTCTGATGGTAGCTAACGAACATTATTACGGGGTATACGGTAAAACACTCAAATACGTGCAAAGTTACAGAATAATGCACACTTGAGAGCAGACACCTCCGACAATTACTGAGAGCAAACACTAAGTAACTAATTTAACTATAGCGTGTATAAAATTGACAAATATAAGCTTCTCCGATCATATAACCCAAAGTTAAAGTAACAACGTACAGAAATACAATATAAAAATGTAAACTATGTTTCGGCGATATTAATTGGTTTAATTTTAAGTAAATCTTTTTCAGAATGTATAGTAAAAGCAGGGGAGGTGTCTTTTGCCCGAACAAGGATGTTTCCGTGTTTGACCCAGATGAATCTATATCCATGTTGTCTGACTGCATCTCTTGCTTGACGAAATAGCTTTTTATTGTTTAGCGTTAGATGCTCGTTTATGTAGATCTTGTGAGACGTCCCTTCAATTTTTAGTTGTTCAGATATTATATTTTTCTTAAGACGTGCTGCAGATATGAAATTATCACGCAATATTTGACTCGAGAATCTGACAATTATATTCTTCGGTCGTGAGCTAGTTGGCTTTAACTGTTGTATGCGATGAACGGCCACAATATCTTGTGAAGTAACTGGCTGTTTTAAAATACTAGCTATATTTTGGACTACATTTAGCAAGTTCTCGCCACGCCTTTCCGGAAGATTACTGATTTCGGCATTACAGCTTCTCGATATTTGCTCCATGTAGTCCAGCCTTGCCTGAATCTCGACGAGTTGATTTGAATCTGGGTAGACAGAAGTTGATTTTTTTTCCAGCACGCTAAGTCGATGGTCAACATCCTCAATTTTCCTATTCAAGTCATCGAAGATGTTACTCATAACTCCTATTGAGGTCTTGACATCCTCAGTATCCTTTACCAATTTGGAGATCTTTTCATCCTGCCGTGAGAAGTAGCTTTCCAACATGTTGAGAATTTTATTCTGGAAAGACTGAAGCTCACTCCTGAAGTCTGGATTTGTAGAGCCTGAGGCTGCTTTGCGACATGTTACAAAAGATGGGGGTGTTACTATTTCAAGGTTTTCGTCCACACTCATGTTACCAGACCTGAGCGGACCTTCGCTATCACTTAATTGATCCTTTTGACAAAATCTATTGCTAGGGTTATCCATGATGTTGCTATGACACAACACGCAGTTACCTCTATACCAGTTATTACTCTGTGCCTAATACACAATGGCACTAGCGCTGCGTCGTGTTGCCGCGAATCCGGTCGGTTCGGTCACACGATAGATAACTCGTACACGGATAATGCTCGTACGTTAGGCACCGGGTACAGGCGGTGCGAACGACGACGCGCGCGTGTATGATGTTTTTATGTTACACTACTTCGAAAGTTATAATAAATCATCGCTCTTGAATTTTCTCGAGTCAATTCCATTTTCTCGACGACTAAACAAGTTTGACAAAACCTTGTGACAAGACCATATATATATATATATATATATATATATATATATATATATATATATATATATATATATATATATATATATATATATATATATATAATCGGAATCTCGGAAACAGCTCCAACGATTTTCATAAAATTTAGTGTCCAGGGAGTTTCGGGGGCAATAAATCGATCTAGCTAGGACTTATTTTTAGAAAATGTTTTTTTTGTCCGTGTTTTCAGGCAACGAAAAACTGCTACAATATAAGAAGGTAAATTTTGACACTGTGTTAATGATCGTAATAGCTCAAGTGGATATCGAGCGGCGGCGAAATCTTAATGCCTTGGCTCGCGTCCCGTCTTTGGTCCGATTCTTTTTTCCTTTTCTTTTACATTCTTTTGTGAGAAAATCTATTATTTCAAGCCCATTTTTTAGTATTTTTTAAAAATACGAAAATGTTAATTAAACTAATGGCACTCATGATTTTTTATTCAAATAACCAGTTCAGTTTTTTCTATTATGTCAATAAGATCAAAAAATATCATTCATCAGTATGTAATTTGTATCTAAATGTAATTTCAAAATAAAAACCGAGCATAGCTCGGTCATCCGGGTACTCTTTTTTTTAAATAAATAAATGGTATTCGATTTTCAAAACAAAGGAGTTTTCAATTAAAAAGATTTTAATATGACAGGAACAGTGGAAATATTCCATTCCCGATACTTTTAGTGCAGCCCTCGTAAACATGTAAATATAGGTATTAAGTATGTTTATAATACAAACTGATAAGTAAAAATTTGTTATAGGTATGAATAAAGTGACCATTTATTTTTTCCTTAAAGTGGGACGCCTTTAAAATTATTATAGATTTAACACTTTTGACTGCCTTCTTGGTCTAACGGTTGTAAACGCAATTGCAGATCATGTGATCCCGGGTTCGAAACCCGAGTTGGGCCAAGAATCATATATTGGGTTTTTCTGTCACAAAATCCTCAGTAGTAGCCCGGAATATTGATATCTAACTTATTGAAGTTGGCGGGGTTTCTCCACCGTGCCTGGAAACACGTAAAGCCGTTGGTCATGCGCCTGATCTGTCTCCCGTCGTCTCGGATTACTAGATAAGAGTAAGGGAGTAGGGTAGACCTGTGCTTGCGCATACACTTGGGCAATATAATCCTGCGCAGATGCCTATTCTCCGCTGAGAATGGCCGCCGTTAGTAAAATTCAATCTGGAACCCTTTATTATAGTTTTAAAAATAAAACACATTTGTTAGAATATTTCTATGATCAAAAGTGAGAATGAGAACTTAGAATCATATAAAATTGGGGGGTTTCTTTTGTCTAATGTTAAATTCAACACATAATACCTGATTCGTCGTTTAGATCTTAACAATATATTCCAGTGTTAATCAATTTGAAAATATGTGAAGCTTTTCTAAGACCAAAAGGCTTTGTTAAGTTCTGAAAATAAAAACTTATAACTTGCGCCATTTGAGTTTTCGACTGTGAAGTTCGAGGTAGGAACTATCAGAATGCAATAAAAAGAAATAAAGATGTATACATTTCATCTGATCTAATATTTTATTACCTATGTAGGACGGTGATCGCTTCAAGCCCGGCCCACCGCCTGATATTCGAGATAATAATGTTGATAATATGTCTTGTCTTTGGAATCTGTAAAAAAGAAACATTTACAAAATTTTTATCTAAGATTTATCTTTCTTCACTTTGGTACGTGAAGTTATCCACCCTCATTTAAATACTACCATAATCGCCGTTACCAGTGTGTCATTACTAGGGCCCGGATTAATATGTAAATCCATATTTTTAATTGAAATGGTTTTTGTTCTTGAATATGTTTTCTACATATATTATGATATTTTGATCAAGAAAATGCAATTTCTATTTTCCATATTTTTCCATATTTCAAGTATAAATCCATATTCCACAAGAAATTAAATAAATTTATCCATATCTTCATTATTTTATGTTAGGTTGATGAGAAGGTATGTGAAATGACTAAAAATTAGTTTTAGATGACGAAAATGCCAGCAAATCCTTTTTATTGGCGTGTGAAGAACTTCTTTAATGCAACCACCAAACGTCAGTAAAGCTTTTTAATGATGCAATGAGAGTTTTGTGGCCTTATGGAGTTAAACATGACCAAGTTGTCTTGCTACTTAGTGATGCTGCTCCTTGTATGGTAAAAGCTGTAGATTCCCTACAAGTTTTGTATCCAAAAATTATTCATATGAAGTGCTTGGCTCATGGTATGAATAGATTTGCTGAATGAATAAGGTCTCAGTTTAAAAAGGCTGACAGTTTAGTATGAAACGTAAAGAAAAAGTTTTTGAAAGCAGCAAGCAGGATCTTAAAATTTAAAGAGTTGGTATCCCGACATTTCTTTACCGCTAGAGCCAGTGCTGAACCGCTGGGGAACTTAGCTGAGAGCAAATGAATACTATGCCCAGTATTACACTGAAATCAAAATGATTATCTTTGAATTGGAGAATAAAGCTGCTGATATTTCAATCTCAAAAGAACTTCTCCAAGATTACCCTACGTAACTATTTGCTTTATGTACATAAACACTAATTATTGCTTTTTATCATACCATATAAAGGCACTCGAAAATTCTTCCACTTCTCTAAATGATAATTTGATGACTATCGAAAATATTTTTAGAATCAGAAGGTCCCGTTGCTGAAGTAGCGAGGCAAAAATTACTCTATGTACTGAAAAAAAAACAAAGGATTTCCACACAGCATGCTGTTGATTTTCTTTAGGAAAGGATCCTAAAGAAAATCAACAGCATGCTGTGTGGAACATTAGAAGGCACCATAGATGTGCCCTACTCACTTGCAGAATTATGCAAATTTAAATAAGCTCCAATCACATCCTATGATGAAAAATCATTCAGCTAGAATAAAGCATTATTTCGTCCAAACAGAAAATTTAAGGAAACACGTAATTATATACTGTAATTTAAATAATAATGAACCTAAGCTAAGTAAAATCGTATTTTTTTTGTTTTTTCTTAATAGGAAATCGTTTTAATGTACAATGTCGTTATCTTTTATTACACATATTTTTTCCATATTTTAGGATTTTAAGTCCATATTAAATGTACATATTTTGATATTATATATACATATTAATCCGGGCCCTAGTCATTACTATCATCATTACTAAAGGCCACACAACGCAATACAAGTGCACTGCGGAACATAAGGCCTCTTCGTTACGTTGCCCCTTTCTAAAAACGACTTAAATTATTACTATTTATTGTGCCGGTGTTTGGTTACAATCCCACCCGGAAGATTTAGTCTTTAGGCGAAACAAAATCTCAATAGGATAGGATTTAATCAAAAGTAAATAAGATTTTAATAAAGATATTAATTAATTTGCAACTATCCTCTAACTAAATACAATGATGTGTCTTACCTGGATTAACTCTACGGCGGCTGACCGCTAAGTGAGCGGTCAGCCGCCGTATAGTCTACATCACCTGAGGATGCCTCGTGTAGAGGCGAAACAAGTGTCGTATTATCGTCGATGGTGTGTTTTTCCTGGAATAGTGGTGTTGGGAGTAGAGGTACCTACCGGGTGTAGTGGAGTTCGGAGTAGTGGTGCTAGGATTAGTGGTGACGAGATTGGTGCACGCAATTGAGGGAGGGCGGGAGGTGCTCTTCAATCCAGGTAAGACACATCATTGTATTTAGTTAGCGGATGGTTGCAAATTAGTTAATATCTTTATTAAAATCCTATTTGCCTTGAACGGATTGCAATTAAATGACAAGATAAACGCTGGCTGATATTTCACGTTTGGTACACGTAATATGAAATACGTGTATATTTGTCATGATCAGGCTCTGCAGGCAGGACAGTAACCACATTTTTTAATTATTTTTAGGTTATTATTACGACGATCCTGCCGCCTATGTACTGTTTGATTCGCTCTGTCGCCTCTCACGACTTCCTACGGTCTGATATAAAGTTAGTAAAGTTACAGCCTATATACGTCCCACTGCTGGGCTCAGGCCTCCCCTCATTTCTGAGAGGGTTTTAGGGCAAGGAAGTGTCCGCCGCGCTGCCCAAATGCGTGTTGAGGAACTTCACATGTCTTCGAAATATTTTTTTTTCTTATTCCTCAGACATGCAGGTTTCCTCACGATGTTTTCCTTCACCGCCGAGCACGTGGTAAATCAGCACTTAAAATTGTAACTAACAATTTCATTGGTGCCGGCGGGGATCGAACCCGGGTTACTCGCGTTCTGTTATATTTACAGCGAGCTTTAACCACTGAGCTACCACGGCTCTGTACGGTCTGATATGAGACAGGGTATTATCTTACTCCACCACTACTTAAACAAGGGCAGCTAGGAAAGCTAGGGGAGCGACACTGACCTGATGGCGAGGTGCACGAGCGTGTGCCTCACGTCGACGTCGGAGGCGCGGTCGAGCAGCTGCACCTCGTGCATGGTGAGCGGCAGCTAGGAAAGCTAGGGGAGCGGCACTGACCTGATGGCGAGGTGCACGAGCGTGTGCCCCACGTCGAAGGCAGAGGCGCGGTCGAGCAGCTGCACCTCGTGCATGGTGAGCGGCAGCTAGGAAAGCTAGGGGAGCGGCACTGACCTGATGGCGAGGTGCACGAGCGTGTGCCCCACGTCGAAGGCAGAGGCGCGGTCGAGCAGCTGCACCTCGTGCATGGTGAGCGGCAGCTAGGAAAGCTAGGGGAGCGGCACTGACCTGATGGCGAGGTGCACGAGCGTGTGCCCCACGTCGAAGTCAGAGGCGCGGTCGAGCAGCTGCACCTCGTGCATGGTGAGCGGCAGCTAGGAAAGCTAGGGGAGCGGCACTGACCTGATGGCGAGGTGCACGAGCGTGTGCTCCACGTCGAAGGCAGAGGCGCGGTCGAGCAGCTGCACCTCGTGCATGGTGAGCGGCAGCTAGGAAATCTAGGGGAGCGGCACTGACCTGATGGCGAGGTGCACGAGCGTGTGCCCCACGTCGAAGGCAGAGGCGCGGTCGAGCAGCTGCACCTCGTGCATGGTGAGCGGCAGCTAGGAAAGCTAGGGGAGCGGCACTGACCTGATGGCGAGGTGCACGAGCGTGTGACCCACGTCGAAGGCAGAGGCGCGGTCGAGCAGCTGCACCTCGTGCATGGTGAGCGGCAGCTAGGAAAGCTAGGGGAGCGGCACTGACCTGATGGCGAGGTGCACGAGCGTGTGCCCCACGTCGAAGGCAGAGGCGCGGTCGAGCAGCTGCACCTCGTGCATGGTGAGCGGCAGCTAGGAAAGCTAGGGGAGCGGCACTGACATGATGGCGAGGTGCACGAGCGTGTGCCCCACGTCGAAGGCAGAGGCGCGGTCGAGCAGCTGCACCTCGTGCATGGTGAGCGGCAGCTAGGAAAGCTAGGGGAGCGGCACTGACCTGATGGCGAGGTGCACGAGCGTGTGCCCCACGTCGAAGGCAGAGGCGCGGTCGAGCAGCTGCACCTCGTGCATGGTGAGCGGCAGCTAGGAAAGCTAGGGGAGCGGCACTGACCTGATGGCGAGGTGCACGAGCGTGTGCCCCACGTCGAAGGCAGACGCGCGGTCGAGCAGCTGCACCTCGTGCGTGGTGAGCGGCAGCTAGGAAAGCTAGGGGAGCGGCACTGACCTGATGGCGAGGTGCACGAGCGTGTGCCCCACGTCGAAGGCTGAGGCGCGGTCGAGCAGCTGCACCTCGTGCATGGTGAGCGGCAGCTAGGAAAGCTAGGGGAGCGGCACTGACCTGATGTCGAGGTGCACGAGCGTGTGCCCCACGTCGAAGGCAGAGGCGCGGTCGAGCAGCTGCACCTCGTGCATGGTGAGCGGCAGCTAGGAAAGCTAGGGGAGCGGCACTGACCTGATGGCGAGGGGCACGAGCGTGTGCCCCACGTCGAAGGCGGAGGCGCGGTCGAGCAGCTGCACCTCGTGCACGGTGAGCGGCAGCTAGGAAAGCTAGGGGAGCGGCACTGACCTGATGGCGAGGTGCACGAGCGTGTGCCCCACGTCGACGGCGGAGGCGCGGTCGAGCAGCTGCACCTCGTGCACGGTGAGCGGCAGCTAGGAAAGCTAGGGGAGCGGCACTGACCTGATGGCGAGGTGCACGAGCGTGTGCCCCACGTCGAAGGCAGAGGCGCGGTCGAGCAGCTGCACCTCGTGCATGGTGAGCGGCAGCTAGAAAAGCTAGGGGAGCGGCACTGACCTGATGGCGAGGTGCACGAGCGTGTGCCCCACGTCGAAGGCAGAGGCGCGGTCGAGCAGCTGCACCTCGTGCACGGTGAGCAGCAGCTAGGAAAGCTAGGGGAGCGGCACTGACCTGATGGCGAGGTGCACGAGCGTGTGCCCCACGTCGAAGGCAGAAGCGCGGTCGAGCAGCTGCACCTCGTGCACGGTGAGCGGCAGCTAGGAAAGCTAGGGGAGCGGCACTGACCTGATGGCGAGGTGCACGAGCGTGTGCCCCACGTCGAAGGCAGAAGCGCGGTCGAGCAGCTGCACCTCTTGCGCGGTGAGCGCGCGCGCCGGCGAGCCGCCGCCCGCCAGGTACGCCTCCACGCGCCGCCCCTCACCCTCCACCACGCCTGCACCACACCGTGTACTACTATCACACCGCCATCACAAGATCGGACCGAAGCGAGGACGCATGCGCTCGTTTTCGTTCACTCGGTGTGCACCCGACATTAAGTCCACACCGCATTCGCTCGCTTCCGTTCGCTCGGTGTACACCTTTACGAAACACAGTGGCTTTATGTTGCTGCGTTTCGTATGGTGAGAGTAGAGAGCCAGAGACCCTTATTACTGGATACTAGGCATTCCATCTTAGTCATCTGAATCTGTTACCATTACAGCATATTAAAGTCCACTACTGAACATAGGCCTCCCCCATAGTTTGCCTCATAGGAGGGAGCTACTACTTGTATTATATTGCCATACTTGCCACGCTTGTCAAGCGGGTTTTTTTTTAATTTTAGTCGTTATTAGGAACACGTAAACGAAGATAAATTTTTAAAGAATTCGGATCAAAAACAAGAATTCGCGAGAATGCGAACCCTTTTTTTCAGTTTTCACCATGAATTCATATTCGTTGACCACTTGGACATCATATATGCTCATGCTCCAGTTCACAAGGTTAGATTCCGCTAACCTCATGGATAACAGAGGGCATAAGGTTGGCAATGTCTAGACCATAGAATAATATAATACACAATAGAATGGCTGTCAACCTTATTTTGTATGAGAATCGGTGTCGCCAGGAGCACACATACAAGCGGTTACGTTGTATTATCACTAGTAGAAACCCAATGCGCTCATTGGTAATACGAATTTTAGTAAATAAAGGTTACAAACGCGTTTTAATATAACATAAAATCCGACTTTATTCCAAGACAATAAGAACGGAATCACAACGAATCTTTATAGACCGCCTCTTTTAGAAAAGAAAGAGAAGGAATAACTGTGTTGACAGACTTAGCGAATTCGCACATTTTAAACTTTTGATCGATGTTCACAATCATCATTAAAGAAAGGAATCTTGAAAATTTTAATACATATTTATTTATAAATAGTGTGCAAACTAATTGCAAAATACAATGGCACTAAGTATTGTTTTTTTTTCTTATTGTAAATAATAAGTTTTCGAACAAGTTTAAGATGCTTAGCCTTTGTGTAGAGAATCGAATTCCATTTGGCTAAATACAAAAGAGCTTAATTTATTATATTATAAAACACTTTTTTAATGCTTATATTAGTAAATAAATATTTGATAGATTGATTGACGAAATCATGTTGCAGTTATATCATGGTTGCAGTCAAATGGACAAGGACCAAGCTTTCATAGAATACCAGTAAAAAATAGTTGCGTAGCACCGCTTTATTTCATAAGGTTAATATTGAAAACCAGTGACCCTTTATTGGTGGTGGGGCATTTTAAAACACAATTTTTGGTCGTCAGACGTGACAATGTATCTACATTTTAACTCTTAGTCGACGATAGATTTAGACATTTATGGTCTGTCAATTATCACTCTTATTCTAGCTTGTATTCTGTTAGACTGTAGTCCTTCCCCAGCCTGGTCGGAACTCTATAAATATTTCTATTTCCACCAATAAAAATCGATTCATCGACTGTTTTGTTACGGTTCAAAAAGTATATAAATCCAGTATAAATACAGGCCGTGAAGTGTTTCATCTTTCATTATTACATCTTCTCTCGTTGCAGTTGGTTGCAAGAGTTTACGGATCACCAAAAACTATAACTAATAGCAAAAACGTTTACATTTACGTAGTATTACAAAAAATCAAACCCCAATGCTTTCTAGAAGCCGACTTTACATATACTAGAATTGGTTACTGAGCCACAACAGTGTCCCTCTCACCTACAAACTCGTGGTGTATCAGCACTTATTATCACTCAAAATATTGATGCTGGTGAACTTAGATTGGCAGTCCACGACTGTGCGTTTTACTAGGAGTTTTCTTCCTCATACGACACCTGTATGGAATCGTTTGCCATCGATTTTCCATACCGATACTACAAGACACTCAGGAAAAGAGTAAACCTTTCTACAAAGGTCGGCAACGCACCTGCAACTCCCCAGTGTAGCAGTTTTTCATGGGCGGCGGTACACGTTTACCATCTGAAGAGTCGCATGCTCGGTTGTCTCCTCTCCTATATAAAAAAAAAACTCGAAGCTAGCACAGCCCCTTCTGGGTTAAGAAACTACAATATTTCCCACATTACCTAAGCAAGCTTGAAGCCACAGCCAGTCGAGGTTATTTCTGCGCTTCGACCGCCGGCTGTTGGAGTCCACATCGTGCAGGGAAGCATTTTGTATATCATTTATACCTTTAAAAACAAAAAATAAACGCCACTAAATTTGACACTATCATGGGATAAATTAATATTAACACATTTTTTTACAAACTGCATTACAAGTTGTGTAAGTTTCACACAAATTTGTTTCCACTGCGATACAAGGAAGATTTGAGTGGTACACAAAATAATGTACTATATACATTATTTTTACTTAAAATTAAATAGTTCAAATCAAAGCATAGGTTTATCTCTAAAGCAAAATATACAGACTAACATATTTTCGTGTATGTATTGTCATATAAGTTTGGTCTTGGCTACATATATATACAGCATTACATTTTATGTCAATGTATTGATGACTACAAATAATTATTTTTAAAATAATTTCATTTCATCTAATAACTCCATGTATTTTCAGGCTGATTTAATTTTATTACTTTAGGAACGAGCATTTATAGTAGAAGACTACACTATTAGTGGAACTATGTCAATTGTTGGAACCATTTTGTACAATATAAACACAAATAAAAAAAATAGTAAATAATGAAGAAATTCTAGTAGCGATGTTCATTATTGAATTTAAACGAGTATGTACATACATATAATATGTCAAATAAGTATAAATCAGATTGCTAATTAGTAGTACACTAATTTCAATAAACAAAAGCTGTAATACAAATGTTACAT
The DNA here is from genome assembly GCA_036936625.1 of Parnassius smintheus behrii. Lineage (NCBI taxonomy): Eukaryota > Metazoa > Arthropoda > Insecta > Lepidoptera > Papilionidae > Parnassius > Parnassius smintheus. The sequence continues at coordinate 3,459,247 of JAUPFT010000026.1, forward strand.
TTGAGTTGTCGGATGTATTTTAACGAAATTTAGCAAGAAGTCGATTATATCGTGAAATAGAACATAGGGTACTTCTTATACTAATTACTAGCTTGTTAGTAATACGTTTTAAATACTTTGAGATTGACGATAAAATGTAAATTTTTTTTGAAACTATTTGAATAGTTCGAATGCACATAACAATATATTAATTTATATTAGTATGATTCACCTTTAACAGTGACACTTACCGTCGGACTGCGTGTGATGGGAGTGGTGTGTGTGGTGGGGGTGTGCGGTGTGGTGGTGGGGCGCGGCGCCGCACATGGCGCACTTGAGCGCGCGCGGCCAGTTCTCGTACGTGCACATCTGTACAAACACAAACACCTCGCTAAACACACAATATAATACGTTTTACTGGCTGCTAGGACTCGTTAGCTTACTTCAAAAATGTAGGAGGTTTTATGTTCGACTGTACGTATTTTTATGCATATACAGCGATCTGTCGGTTAACTGTGGATGGATTTTGATTTATTTTTATTAAATAGATTATAATTCAGGACCGGTCCCATATAAATTTGGAGAAGAAATTCCGCGCCTCAAAGTGGGAAAACAGGGGAAGAAGTTTTTAACATAACAATTTAGGCAACATTGAAATTGTGATATTCTTTACTCCACTCACAGGAAAATAGAATAAACTCGGGAAATAAAAAGAATGAAGTGACGTCAGGGCTTTAATCATTGTTTACACTATATCTCAGCCGCGACTTCACAATGTGACATTATTTTATTCTTTTTAATTGTTTGAAGTCATCTGTTACTTTTCGCTAAGTTCTGTTCCTAGCTAGGAGTCTACCTGGGTAGGCACCACCCTTATACGTATTTCTGCCTCCAAGCAGCAGAGCCTGCATCGTTATGTTCTGCTGTGTAGGGTGTAGAGAGCCAGGATAATTACAGACTACGAGGCGTGCCGTGCCGAGTAGTGTTAGGCGTACATTACACGCTCATGCAGGCTGTCAGTTTTACAACAATCACGGTTGTGATTGACGAATAACCTACCGTGTAATGCAGTGATGGACGCTTACATGAGCAGCGCGTAATGTACGCCTATCAGTCACCATCCGTTTTTATCAATCATGATTGATGGAATTGATTGACGCCTGCTTGAGCGTATAATGTATGCCTTAGGACGTGACACCTATAGTCCTTTAACTTAAACCTTTTATATAAACATCATAAAACTATTATTTTGTCATTAAACTTTTTTATGTAGAATATAGGTGACAAATGAGCACACAGTCGCCCTGATGTAAATAGATGATGTGGTCCATAGACTCTTCATTTAAACTCGATTAAGAATCAAAATACAGATGTGTTTTCACCCCAGAGGACTAAGATGGAATGCCTCGTATCCAAAAACTAAAATTAAGTATAAAACACAACAAAAAAAAAAACCATAACTATATACCTTAACACAAAAAGGATCATTCTAAAATATCTCGGATTGGGTTGGTCCTCTCCTAAGTACCAATATGGAACTCTTTTTCTTCACACATGAACACAACAGTTTATCACTGCCAATGCCAATCATCCAGTGAAGCAAAATCGATACATTTTAAATACTTAAGAGAGGCCTACACCAGCGGACTGTTAGAAGCTATAGATTTTTTTACACTGCTAGCACATGGCAACTCTACTAAATAATTAATATTTTTTTATTTCAATCTAAGCTTTTTACCGAAAATTTATTCATGAAGAATCAATGAGGTGAAAAATATAATTTGAAAACTCACAGAACAAGGCCACTTGTTGACCGAAGAGGCACTGGCTTGACCTTGCGGGGAGGATATTCGTAATGGTTTTAACCGTTCGGCTACTGCTTCTACCCCTAAAGAAAAACAAAATGATTAAATAGTATACAGGGTTAATTTTATATTACCAATAAGCTCTCAGACCATAATTCTTTATCTTTTTAAAACAATTACCCATAAAGTATCATCTTTATCTCTATGTTTGATATTACTCTGTAAAAAAGAGTAATCCATTGATAAGAACATTTGCTAGCCAACAAGGCGTTACCAAACTAATATGTTAAAAAATTTAAAAAAAAAAAGCGAAACTCATTAAAATATCAAAATTCTATTCGAGGTACCACATAACCTAATGTATACATCTAAATAAATTGAAGTTTGTCTGTTATATCAAAACAACTACCTTATATTGGACTGTCTGTCCATGCTCTTTTCGGAATAGCAGAACCTATTGTAATGAATCTTCACAAACAGATAGAGAGCAACGCCAGGAGTGTTTATAGAATAAGAGTGATGTACAATCACCCAGTCCACCTGATGGTGAGTGGATGCTGTGACCCATAGACATCTACATTTATCCCTGATTACGAATCAAAACGCAGATGCGTTGTTAACCTTGAAGACTTAGATTTCCATCTAAGTCTTCAAGGTTTACAACGCCTTGTTTCCAGTGAAAAAGGATCTCCAGATGTCTACACTCACCATACGAAACACAGCAGCATTAAGCTACTTTTTTACGCCGGTATTGTGTAAAAGCGTGATCCTTCCCGGTTGAGCCAATCCATTTGTGCTACAACCATAATATAGCTGCAGTGTGGCTCTACCACATATGTATAAAACGATTCACGAAATATTTATCCTATAAACTTGTAGTTTGAAAACAAACGAAAATTCATGAAATTAATGGCCTTTGAGTACCCATCTTAAATACAAATAACGACACTTTCATAAATTCTAGCAAGGGAAGCCAGGGCGGATCGCTAGTAGTAAACATAGCACAATGGCTGCGTTTGGCAGAAAAAAGCGCTAGCAAGCGCTTGTGAACAAAATGGCGATCGTAAGCGGTAAGCGCTGTCAAATCGTAAGTAGCTATTTTCCTCTAGGACACGAAGTTAGCTTTAACCGGGGAACCTAACCTAATTTAAATATATGTTTGTAAAGTATTCATATTAAAAACTTACTAATAATGAATTTTTAATAACATGTATAATATGTTTATACATGTATATTATATTACTTGAAACTGTTTTTTTTTATTTATTTTTTTGGTTCACAAATGGAATGTAACGTTAACATGGTTCAGGTAACTTGAAAAAAGTAACAAACAAACGTTCATTCTAATAACAGTGAACACTGCATGCAACAAGTGGACGAGATGACAAACACAAATAAAGAAAGGAAAAAAAACTCTAAAATAATAAATATTAATTAATTAATGGCTAATCTAATGTTAGCCCTTGCTGAGGCCATAGAACCATGAAAGATGTCGAACATATCACGAATATTATTGTAACTATTAGTCATTCTGTACAATGGCGAGTGATGACCTGCCACTGGTTTACAGTGTGGCGTGACAAAAGTCTTTTTGCGGCCCAGGCGACTGCCAGCTCTAGGGACCGATACATCTAAATGATTTAAAATGTCCGAACAGTTGATGAGACCATGGATAATTTTATAGAGGAACATTACATCAGATGATTGCCGCCGCTTGGATAGTTGTTCTAATTTGTAGTGTGCTAATCTACTCTCGTATGAAATGAGTGTCCTGCATTGGTTATTTGCATACGATAACTGGTACATAAACCTTTTCTGAATCTTTTCCAATCGGTTTGAGTGACACCAAACAGTTATAGACTGGAATGATTAAACCAAGGTCTTTAAAAGATTTTATTTGCCTAGATATAAACCCGGATAATTTAGAAGCTTTTTTTGTTATCGTGTCGATATGACTTCTAAAGCTGAGCATGCTGTCAATTAAAACGCCAAAGTCTAGGATTTCAGTGACCTCACCCAATGGCTCATCGTTTAACTTGTATGTTGCCTCGGTTTTATTTTTCTTTCTAGTTAACTTTATATGAGAACATTTTCCAGTGTTGAGGATCATACGGTTTTGACGACACCAGTCGTATAATCTATCCAATTCCAACCGTAGAGCGGTCACATCTAGTTTGGAGTCAATGATTTTATACAGTTTAAGGTCGTCTGCGTACATTTTAAAATTACATTCGAATATATTGGCTAGATCGTTTATGAAAATAAGAAAGAACAATGGACCGATATGAGAGCCCTGGGGAACGCCTGAAGGAATCTCTCTAGCTGAGGATGAATAACCACGCAACGAGACTAACTGTGACCGATTTCTGAGATAGGAATCGCACCACCGCAGCAATAAACCATGGACCCCCATTAGCATGATCTTCCTTATAAGCAGGTCATGGTTGATGAGATAGAAAGCCTTGCTAAAATCGGTGTAAATACTGTGTACCTCTTTATTCCTATCCAGTGCACATGCAATATCATTAACAAAACCGACTAAGTTAGATGTTGTAGACTTTTTAGGCTGAAACCCATGTTGGTTTGGATGCAGGCGCTCTTTGACGTGCCAATATATTGTTTTATGACCAAATGACTCTAGAACCTTACTGGGTGCTGGAAGTATGGAAAACAGGCCTGTAATTGGACACATCAGCGAGATCTCCTTTTTATGGATGGGGATGATGCGCGCCTTTTTCCATACGCGGGGGAAAATGCCGTTTCGGATAGAGTGGTTAAATATATAGGTAAGAGGTTTTGACATACTTTTAGCACACTTCTTTAGAATGATCGGGGGCAAGCCATCCAATCCTGAAGCCTAGCTTCCATCCAATCCCATCAGTGCTCTTTCTACCTCGTATTCGCAGACAGTGAGTGAGCTGATGGTCAGACAATTCTCGTAACTGTGGAGAGCTGTATTATTGACATTGGATGACTTGGTTGTCAAATTGGTGACGATGTCATCGTATATTGACAGAAAGTGCTCTGAGAATAGGTCACAAATCTCTTGGCCACCTCTGGCAGTCTTGGCACCTCGAATCATCTGAGAAGGGAGGGAATTTGTGTTTCTTTTGAAACCTTTAACATAAGACCAGATGAACTTAGGGTTGGAGCGTATATGAGAAGCTGCGTTTTTTTTAAAGCTAGAAAAACAACTTTTAATCATTGTATTGCAACGGTCTGTTAGAAGTTCATATGTTAATCTGTCAAGGGGATTACCATACTGCTTGTATTTTTTGTGATACTTCGCTTTTTCTTTTAAGCATTTTATTAAGACTGTACTGAACCACACTGGAAATTTTTCTGAATGTGGTATTCGATATGGCATGTGCTTCTTAATTATGGGTAAAACTATGCCGTAGAACTTATCAACTATAGAATCTATGTCATAAAGCTCAGACCACACTTCGGACCACGCTATATGCGTCAGTTCTTCGTTGATAGCGTCAAAGTCGCACTTGGAATAGTTTGGTGATGCTACACGTTTGGACCGGCATGGTTTTATATTCCCCAGGCTGTGAATGAGTATTTCGAGGGCAGGATGATGAGAATCCAATCCAACCAAGGGCATCGAAGCTTCGACCACCTTTACGTTATTAGTATTATTCACAAGCACCAAGTCCAAAATACGATAATTATCGTTTAAGATACAGTTACATTGTTTAAGATTATTGAACGTAATTTCGTCTATGAACATGTTTTCGATAGTCCCGTTATTTGGCTTTGGGATGTATACATTTGGATCGCCTATAGTCTCCCAGACTATATTAGGAAGGTTGAAATCACCTACCAATAGGGTAAATGAGCCGTTTGATATTTTATTGCTGACGACATCCGTAAGATTATCGAGAAAAGTTTGTAAGTAATTTTTTGAAATTGGTGGGGGAATATACGCAGCGCAAATATTTATTCTCTCTTTGTTGTTAAGTCCTAAGTCTATAGAGAGCCATAATTCCTCGCACGCCGACTCCCATCTCTTCATTCTCGACGCCCCATATTTTTTCAGTACAGCTACACAAACACCACCACCTTCTTTTTTCGCTTGGGAAGACAAAGTGGAACTCCGATCGCGCCTAAAAATATCGTATCTAGCATCCAAGAGTTCGTGGTCAAAAACGGTGTCATTGAGCCATGACTCCGTCAAAACAATTAGGTCGTAAGGTTTTTGTAATGCATTAGTATATAAATTCTCACATTTAGTTCTAAGGCCCCTTACATTTTGATAATATATTTTTAAATTGTATTTTAATGTTAAGTTGATAATGAAGAACATGCAATCACAGAACAAACGATAGTCTAGAGAGAGTTCAAACAACTTATGTCTCTTATAACTTTAGATGGCGAGCTGACATCTTTCCGCACGAACACGCGTCCGCTGCGCACACACACAAACTGATAGCCGAGTTCCCTGGCGCGAGCAAGAGTCGCTGCATGCAAGGCCTTGTTTTCCGGTGACAAATTTTCAGCAACGTAAATTGGCGGTTTCGATTCGTCACTTAGTCCCAGGTGGCTCGAGTTTAGTTTATCGTTTGGGTTGCATTTATTGTACTTGATCGTTGCTGCCAGGACCGAATCTCTGAGTCGTGGGCTCGTGAATCTAACTAGAATGGTACGTGGTCTGGAGCTCTTTGGGTTCATTTTTGCCACTCTGGTGCAGTGGGAAATATTAGTTTCATTGAAGGGACAGCTGACGATTTTACCTAGCTGTTGAACTATCCTGGTTACATTTTCGTTCTTGTGCTCAGGAACGCATTGGAGCTCTAAATTGACGGCACGAGACATCTGATCCAACTGATTGCAGTGAGTGGTTAGATTAATGACATCCCTTCGCAGTGAATTATTTTCGTCACTGAGACGTCGAACCTCTGCATTTTGGGCTTTAACCTCGGCTTTTAATTGCTCAAATTGTTCATTAAAAATGACATTGAATCTTTTAAACTGACCACCTCACTTCTTATTTCATTTAGTTGACTACAAATTCCGGTGGCCCATTCCCTCAGTGCTTCATTTATGATGTCACGTATCTCTGCGCTCGATGTAAGTGCGCCGCTACTTAGTACTTGTGGGATGGGCGACTCGCCTGCAACTTTGGTAGCTTTGCGTGTCATAACGTTACTGGAGGCGGTCGTGGGTGACGATGACGATGCCGTCTGCTTGACGGGCGTATTTGTGTTGTCGCCTCTAGGCTGTTTACTGTGACAATTGGGGCATTGCCAACTAGCTTTTTGAGTATCCGACATCTTTTTAAGGTTTTTGTCAGAAATATTAACGCATAGGTTGTGATAACATTGTTTACAACGCGCGCAATCGATGCGTCCGATGTTATTGTGTATTTTGTTTAAACAACCAACGCAGGTAATCATCTTGGATAATCGGTAATAGGTACGTACAGTTATACTGCGCCGGCGATACAGCGGCGAACGAAGTGCGGCCCGTTGATTTGATAGGGACGAAAAATGACAACTGTCTCTCACCGTGCCGGGGGTGAAGTGCGGCTCCCCGCTGCGGCTGCCTCGAGATGCGGTGCGGATACGGGAGAGCAATTATTTTCGCTTATGTCGAAGTGACTAATAAGCCAGTGATGATGTTTATGTTCTCACAGGTGCACAAGGTTATAGACACTCCGTACTTGCAATTTGGTAGTCCTTTACGGGACACTTTTGTTTGCGGCCCTGTTTACAATTTATGACTGTACCTCGCGACACGTCCACTTTGTTAAGCTTTCGAACGGCGAATGCTTAATTGCATTCATTAATAGAATGCTAATATTGCACAAAACAACTTATAAACTCTACTTCAAAACAAACAAAGTAAATAAGCAAAATGGGGGATTGTGTCAGCGCTACTGAAGTTAGCAAACGTGTCCTGGCCGAAAACTGTTTAGTTTCGCCATTTTGACAGGCCTATTGGTCTAGTGGTTAGTGACCCTGACTGCTAAGCCGGAGGTCGTGGGTTCGATTCCCACCCAAGACAAATGTTTGTGTGATGAGCACGATCATTTGTTCTGTGTCTGGGTGTAATTTATCTATAATATTTATGTATTTAGAAATATACGAGTATGTTTATCAGTTGTCTAGTACCCATAACACAAGCTCTGCTTAGCTTGGGACTAGATGGCGTTGTGTGATAGTTGTGGAATACTATTACTACTATTATTTTGCTAGCAAGCACTTCCTAGCGCTTTTTTCTGCCAAATGCAGCCAATAAAAAGCATTGATATTTATGATATTTATAGCTCTGGTTACCACAGACGTCCTGAGTTGGCAGGGCGCTTGCACCATCCTGCAGTTTAAAGATATCCTCTCCAAGTGAAGGCTTGGGCGTACGACACATTGTGCACTGTAATAAGAGAATAAAAAATTATAACTACAATTAATTTCAATTTTTTTAAACATTACTAGGAACAAACATTATTAGGATTATATCTTCAGGGCAGTTTATATACAAAAATTTAATTTTATAGTTCATACCATTTTCCATATACTTATGGCGTAAGAAAATCCCCATCCATAGCATGCGCGGCGTAAGAGGCGACATAAGCAAAATGAAACATGGGATGGGCGGCAGCATCTTCCTGATAACTCGAAATAATAAAGAAAACGAAACTTCGAGAGAATGAGATGGATGCATCAGATCAGAGTATCAGGAGTGGGATTATTATCGGGGTTTATTTAATATAATATTGTTATCAAGTTCAAAAATCACATTATACATCATTTCTCATCGTTATAATTCTGTTGTCTGTTGTCGATTTTTCGTTTTTCATCAAGTTCCAAACCAAAACCATTGTAAAAAAGTTTTCACTTCAAAAACTGTGCTTGCCAACCCGCCAGTATCTCTCTCTACGAGGCCGTCTAGCGAGGAGGCAATGTTCAGCTGTGAATAAATCAAAGAATGAACAATTTTATACATGAAGTATATGCAGCTACATTAAGGAACTGTACTGCATGAGAACAAGTTTACAAGAAATTTTGCCATAGTTGTCACACTAGATAGTTGCCTACATGCCTGGAGTTAGCAACTGCCGTTTTGCCCATCTTTCAGTTCAGTTTCTCTCTGACGCTTTTTACGGCACCCACAGGATGATATGGGGTGGTTGATATTTTTAAAACATCACTACATGATACACACTTATGTATAGTATATTAAATTACAAAACTGCATTTCAAAGAAGTTTGTGGCGATGGCCATACTAACAACTACATAAACTGTGTTAGCCTGCCCTACCACATGGCCTATTACTGGTTCTAGGCTTAAACACCAGATAGAGCAAGTATTTGTGCAAATATAAATATTGTTTGTTCTTGGATGTGGGTGTGTAGTGGCTATCTCAGTATCAACAATCATTTTTTCTATAGTTGTAAAAGAGATGACAATGAATAAACCACAAAGACCTCACGGCTCGAACAGATGGCGGTAAACCATCCAATCATATATCATGCCAGAAGTAATATCCAGTCTTGTGACTGGAAACAGCACTATAGATTGAGGTAGAATCAAGTGTTAGTCATTATAATAATGAGAGTTATAGTAATAATACTGACTGAGCCTTAACAAGCCTAAACTGAATAAATTAGTTTTAATTTTGGCATATCGTTCCTATTCATGATTACAGCCCCTCATGAGTCAACTGCAGGACATCAGCATCCCCCCAACAATGGCACATTAATAGTCCTACTACTACATGCAACAACTTCACTTTGTCTAGAGGGGAGCACTACTCTCCACTTGCCAGTACAAAGGAATCATTTGAGAGCCTTTCTTACCATAATGGCTGTACAGTTTTATTAAGATTTTAAGACAAGATGTGCTGTACACTCTCAAATGCTGCCAAGTTGAGTTACATATATTGACAGCTCTTGGTAAATTTTCACTTACCTATTTAAATGATAAGCAGATTTCATATACAGTGGAATCTCGATAACTTGAATTGTAAGGGAAATGATAAATTTATTAAGTTAATAAGTTTTTAACTTAACAAGAATTTCGAGCTTTTTTCCCAAACATAAACAAACAGGTACACAGACCCAGAATTTTAAATGAATGTATTCATTCATTGCATGTATACAAAGTATACACAATAGAACTGAAGAAAGAAACATTCCTTTTGGATTTTATTGTTATGAGATTGCAGAATTCCAAGTAACATATCATTATTTACGTATGTTACGTATTTACGTAGTATAGCCACGCTGCAGTATATAATAGTAGTATAGTTGTAGCCCGAATGGGTCGGCTCGACCGGGTAGGGACCACACTCTCACAGAATACCAGCGTCAAATAGTAGCTTAATGCTGCTGTGTTTTGTATGGTGAGCGTAGAGAACTGGAGACCCTTTTCACTGGAAACAATGCATTCCACCTAAGTCCTCACGGGTGACAATGCATCTGCATTTTGATTCGTAATCGAGGATAGATGTAGATGTCTATGGGCCACAGCAACCACTTACCATCAGGTGGACTGTGTGCTCGTTTGTCACCCTACCCTATAAAACAAATTAAAACAAAAACATTATATTTTACTAACTTTAACTTAAGGGAGTCTGCTTTTTAATTTTCGGGTTATAGAGGTTAAATGTTATATCAATATATTGCAGGGAAATAACATTTTGTTCCAGTTACAAAGTCTCAATAATTCCAGATATCACACATGAAGGGTTCAGCGGTATCTTACTGAGTAGTATGACTTACCGAGGTTTGAGTAGTCGAGATTCGACTGTATATGGTTTATGGTAAAAAAAACCTTTAAGGAAAAAGGTTTACTTGGGAGACTGGCAACATTTGGAAACATTGTCATATACAACAGTAGTATTATGATGTGTATAAAAGTTACAAAAAAATCTGTTTATGATGTCCCCCTATTGATACATATAGATAGCATGAAGATATCTAAATATAATCATTCATAATGTACCTTGCGTGAAAGGGGAAAATTCTCATAAGTGCACATCTCACAAGTCCACTTGCCCTCAGAATTTGGCACAGAGCTTGCGGTCATCTGGTAACAAACCAAAAACTTGCACTTAGGTAATATTTGACTGTTATTCTCTTTATCTTTCTTAGGGCTTCTATGGTTCCTACGGCTACAATTTGAATGCAGCTTTGCATAGATCTCGACGAGATATGCCAAAAAGTAAGAATAAAATTTTTCAATATCTGACTTCTTAAATAAAAAATAAATTTTTCAATCTCGTTTCGGAAGTATCAATACTCAAAAATCAAATACTAAAACCGAATCAGCATGCCCCGACTTCACCCAGTCTTGTAGCCTTTATTCCTACTGTTTTTTAAAGCCGTAGGCGCAGAAGGAGTGCAGCCCCCGCCGCTGTAACTAATAGCAAGCAACTGTGCAAGCCACAGTGGCTGAAGTTGGTAGGCGATGGTGACCAATAAGTCAAAGCCACGGAGGTGAGCATGGGTACATGCGATTTGCTATGCAAGGGCGAAGGGGCTGCACTTCCTGTAGCAGTGAAGCCATTGCAGAAGTAACTTTGGGTCAATATTCTTGTGTAAAATAAGTAATTTTTGAATATCAGTATCTAGTCGGAAACTAAATGAAATATCAAAAAATTTTACTCATACTTCTCAATGTAGCATATCGAGATCTATGTGAATCCGCCTTCAAATTGTGGCAAAATAAACACCGTAGTTATACTTCTTTCTTATTATAACAGCATTAGAATTTGCTTATAAATGCTAAATAACTCAATCTTAAGAATTATAAGGAATTATACGGTTATGTTAAATTTCTTGTGTTTTTTTTTTTCAATTCAAGCTCAGAAGTTCCATCCAGTTTCAAACAAAAAGCAAAGTCAGTATATGTGAAAATTTTTGAGACACTATGTGACGATGTGCTGTAATCTTTCAAATGCAGCCTAGCAGAGTTGAACTGGAAAACCTTTTTACTGCTAATGTGGCTTTATATCTCAGTCCTCAAGAAAGAGAATGCATCCATATTTTGATTCATCAATCAAGGGTAGATAGGGATGTCTCATAGGCCACAGGATCCACTAACCATCAGGTTAACTGTACACCCATTAGTCAATTAAATTCTATAAAAAAAACAGTAAATTAAATGACACTAAATACAAAAAAATTAAAATTCCTATATATGTAAATTTAGAAAGTAAAACATAAATATGAAAACCTTCCAAATTGTTACAACCGTTTCTGACAAATGAATTACATGTAAAGTCCTACAATTAACAAAAGATTATTCAATTTCATTGAATAATCTTTTGTTTATAATTTTCTCTTTTGTGAATAATTTTTTAAGTCAGTATAAAAAGGTAACAGAAAAACAATTTTACAATCTGAAAGTTTTGATCAACAAACCATTTATTTTAAAACTATGTAAGCAATTAAAAACACCTTAACTAATTTACATATTTAATACAGTAAATATAAAGACGGTTACAGTACCTGCCCAAGCTGCGCGTGTGTGACATTAGTAGAAGCATCCAATTGTATTGGTATGCACTCGGCTCCTTGCACACCCGCATCTTGCGACTCGGCAACCGATACAGTCTTTTTGCTGCCATCTTTATGTGCCTCCTCGCTCATTGTACCACCATCAACAAAATCATAGAAGTAACCTTATTACAACTATGGCTTATAATAATAACTATAAAGTAAGCATTGTAATGTACTGTAGGTGGGTGTTTTTGTTAGTCTCAATGGTAAAAGCTCTCTATTATTTATTTATAGCTCCTATATCTGAAAAAAAAATAATATTAAAACCTGGAAATGTGTTATTTAAGTCACTGTTTAGCATTTATAACTACTTACACGTAGCTCCGCAAGTGACTATAAAGTGCAACGTTAAGCAAATTTCATTCAATAACTTCCTATTGGATATTTTGACAGAAAATCATGTTGTTCATCTAAACCTTATTTTGTCCAACATTAACTAGATAGTTCATATGAGAATTAGTATTTAGTTTTGTAGTCATTACACAACATAAATTGCATCGAGATTTCGATGGCCAAACTAAGGTCAAGAACGAGAAATGAAGCATACAATTCACTCACTCACGACGATGCGATGACTACGGAAATGGAGCTCAATGCGAAGATTCGTTTTTGGACCTTTACACTTTGATATTAGTTTTTGGCTGCTGGGTAACATTCACAGAAAGTATAGGAACCAAATTGGGATTCATAGGACAACGTAAAAGAAACAACGAAAACTAGGCAATTATGTTTATACGGTATTCTATTTTGACATAAATTTGTGACAATTCTGAGTCTGGGTCTGTTGCACAGACTAATAAGAGGATATACTACGGTCTGTTGTGTCAGTCTGAAACTCCCCCAAAACATAAAACTCTTTGCATGAACCTTTATCTTTGATCTGTATTTTTAAAACTCTATGGTCTGAAACAAGAAGAGAAACGAGATAAGATAGTTTTTTAACAACGATAAAATAAGATAGAAATATCGTTCTATTAAAATAGTTTTGGCTTTGTTTGGTTTGCGGTTGCATTTGGCTCATTGACACTTAGAGTGGTCTAGCCAATGAAAATGCAGACTAAACCTCAAACAAACCAATTAACATAATTGGTAGAATCAAGCGTTACTTTGCGGAAATTCATTATAATAAATGATATTAATAGTTACTTTGTAACTAGTTTAGTTTAGTTTAGTTTGCAACGGGCTGTTTTCCGCAACTCCACGTCTCTGCGCGTATTTTGCGTGTGGGCAGGAATAATGTGATTATTCGAGCCATGAGATCTCCCCGAAGAAGCTCAACAGTCCCTTGATGTTGCATGCAACTTCGGGGAGTGATCCCGGCGTGCCGAGATGTTTAGCCCTGTACGTAGCGACCTCCGGACATTTCAGTAGCACGTGGGCCGCCGTTTCTTCCTCCCCCATACATGCCCTGCACAGGGGACTATCTGTAACACCTATAGTAAATAAATGTTTGTTAAAGGTGCCATGTCCTGTGATAGCACTAGTTACTATCCTTATCTGCGGCTTGTTCCGTCTCATTAGAACTTTGGTTAAGCGACTGTTTATTACAGGTAGGGCCTCCCTAGCTTGTCTACAGTCTGTTAGATTTTTCCAAAGCTGAGCGTGTTGATTAGTGAAGTGTCTACGTACCATTGAACGAACGTTACCAAAGGGGATTGGTATGATTGGTTCCGGCCCTATAGTGGCCAGAGCCGATCCTCTTCTGGCCAGTTCGTCCGCTGCATCGTTGCCTCTGGATCCACTGTGTCCCTTTATCCATTGTAGAGTCACATTGTTGTTTTTACATACCTCATTTAATCGTTGATGGCATTCATATATTAGTCCCGAGTTCACCCCATTGCAACTCAGAGCTTGTAGTACCGCCCTACTGTCGGTCAGTATTCTGATGGGGAAGTCATTAACCTTCCTAGCATCTATTGCTATGGCCGCTTGAATGATACCCATACATTCCGCCTGAAAGACCGTGTTATAGGTACTCAGCGGTGTGCATATGTGAATATTGAGGTCTTCAGAGAAAGCTCCAGAACCTACACCTTCCTTTGTTTTAGAACCATCGGTGAAAATTCTAAGCTCTTTTGGGCTTAATCCTTCCGGCTGGTTGTTTTCATTTAATTGTATCTTGTATTTCTTATCGAAAACAAATTGTTTAGGAATCCTATCGTATTTGGCTTGTAGGATAGGAATTGCTGAGTAGATTCTATCAATTATGCCTGTATGAGGGACACTATTCTTACTCCAAAGATTTAGGGTCTTGAGTCTGATGGCAGCTAAAGTCGCTTCTTGTTGTATATGTAGATGAAGCGGAGTTAGCTCCAGCATCGCTTCCAAGGCTGCTGTTGGCGTAGTTCTTATGCAGCCTGTGGCAGCCATACATGCCAGTCTCTGGTAGCGCTGAAGCTTCTTAATTGTGGTGGCTTCATTGGTCTTGGTCCACCATACCAGAGCGCCGTATGTGATCATGGGCCGGATTACAGTTTTGTAAAGCCACAGTATGATTTTTGGCGTCAGTCCCCATCTTTTGCCAATCATGTTTCTGCATTGCCAGAAAGTTATACTAGCTTTGTTGATTTTGTTTTCTATGTTTTTATTCCAGTTAAGTTTGCTGTCCAAAGTAAGACCTAAATATTTTACCTCAGAGGATAGCTGGAGTTTTGTGCTGAAAAGACTTGGAAGGTGATAGTTATTCAGCATCCGTTTTTGTGTGAACATTACTAAAACCGTTTTATTTGGATTGACGGTTAAGTCGTATTCCCTGCACCATCTCTCCACTATACGGAGAGCCGCTTGGGTCAGGTCGCACACTATGCTAGCTGTCTTTCCCGAGACCAGTATAGTCAGGTCATCAGCATAACCTACTGTATAAAAGTGATTAGTATTTAATTTGCTGATGAGTTCATTAATGACCATATTCCACAGGAGAGGTGAGAGGACCCCACCCTGCGGGCAACCTTTCTTAATTAGGATTGGTTGAGATTCACCAGCAATCTTTATTATTCGTGTACTGAGCATGTAAACTATCCAGTCAATCAGTGCCGGTTCAACTTTATGTCTACTGAGTGCACCTTTTATGCTGGAGAAGTTTGTTCTGTCAAAAGCACCTTCTATATCTATGAAGGAACCTAGACATATTTCTTTATTTTGGATGGCCCCTTCAATCTTAGTAATTACCTGATGAAGTGCCGATTCTGTTGATTTGCCTAGACTGTAGGCGTGTTGCTTGTCGTGTAGTGGTAAGTTCATTAGCGCCGACCCCCTTAATTCCCTTTCACACATCCTCTCCATCGTCTTTAGGAGAAAGGATGTGAGGCTAATGGGCCTGTAGGATTTAGGGTCAGTGTAATCGCTCTTACCTGGTTTGGGTATAAATGTGATTTTCACTTCCCTCCATCCCCTAGGAACATATTTTAGAGCCAGACAGGCTCTCATTATGGCAACAAGTCTGACTATTAGGGCTTTACCCCCCCACTGTAGAAGTGCCGGGAATATGCCGTCAGGTCCTGCCGCCTTGTAGGGGAGGAAACTGTGAATGGCCCAATGGATTTTGTCCATCGTTACCACTCTCCGTGCTAAATTCCAGTCTTCTACTGTTGGTGTCAGTATGTCGTCATGCCGGTTTGCCTCCTGGGTTAAGCAGCAACCTGGGAAGTGTGTTTTAATTAGGATGCGTTGGGCTTCATCCGGCGATGTTGAGTAGCTACCGTCGGGTTTCTTTAGAGACATGGATCCCGACGTGTTCTGTTTAGCTAGAATATTCCTTATCCTATTTGCTTGTTTGCAGGTTTCTATGTTGCCACAGAATTTACGCCACCCAGTCGAGCGTCGATACCTGATACATTTTTTGTATTCAGACTTAGCTTTCTTATATAGTAGCCAGTCTTCATCCATTGAGGTATTCATGGCCCTGTTTAGGGCTTTTCTTACCTTCTTGCGTTTCCTATCGAGTTCTACACCCCACCATTGTTGCTTTACCTCGGCATGCCTTGGTGGAGTGATTTCTGGACATGATTCATGGTAGCTATCTATCATGGCCTTAGTAACAGCTGCTACCTGTTCTTCTAGGAGCGACTGATCTGCTATAGTATTTATCCCCTCAGAACCCGCGAGCGAAGACGTCAACTTATTTAGGTATTTTGTTTTATCCGTCTTGCGGGGATTTCTCCATGGTGGTGTAGAGGGGATATCGACCTGTAGTGCGAAGCAGATCCATCTATGGTCTGAGCATGAGGCCTCTTTCGACACATGCCATTCCGTAATTAGTTTGGCTGCTCCCTCTGTTGCAAGTGTGAGGTCGATTATAGTGCGACAGCGTTTGTTTATGAATGTAGGTTCAGAACCTATGTTTAAAATGGTTAGGTTAGTACTAAATAAAAATTCAACTAAAACCTTACCTCGTTCATTAGGTTTTTCCATTCCCCAAAGGGGATGATGTGCGTTGGAGTCCGTCCCGATCACAACCTCTAGTCCGGTCCTCTCGCAGAAGTTCACCAGCCTGCCGAGGTCATGAGGGGGAGGAGTGTCTTCCTCCGGCATGTAGACCGAGGCGACGACTAACCTTCTCTCCTGTGTGTGTTGTATTGCCACGGCATACATGTCTCTAGAACAGAAATCTGTTAATGGTTGTGCACAGATATCTTTAGTAGTGTAGATACACGCTCTAGGCTTGTCGTGTTCAGGGCTGTAGAATAGCTTACCTTTTAGGTTGTTTAGGCCTTTAATTTTACCAGCCCCAACCCACGGCTCCTGGATTAAGGCTATGGCAGTCTTTTGAACCTCTAACCACTTGCGTAATTGAGCCGACGCAGTTTCGCTGTGGTGGAGGTTGGCTTGCACTAGGCTAGTTTTGGACGAAGGGCACGCCATCATTGATCGCGTCCTCCCCGTCCCCTCCCAAAAATAGGCCTGCCAGAAGATCTCGGGTCTCTTCGTCAGCCACCGAGTCGGAAGTGGTCGGCAAAATGCAGTCCTCTTCGTCACTCAGTGAGCTGCCGCTGAGCCCGGTCTCCACTGGGGGCTTTGGCTCAGTTGTGCAGGCCGTTTCTTCACTGGGCTTGGCCTCCAGTGATTCCACTGTACCGGTAACCGTGGCTCCGGTATCCCTGACTTCCGGGCTGTTTTCTACCTCTTTGCTCGGTGGAGTATCAAAGAATTTACCTCCACGACCCTGGAATTTTACGTATACCGCCCCGCATACGCATGCGAGACGGCGTCCGGCCTTCATCAGGGTCGGGATGTGATCCTCCGGCACCGAAACAACGAGGAACCACCCGTCCGTCTGCTTGTCAGCCTTGAGTAACAGCCAGTCCCTGATGTTAACCCAGCGGTTCTGGTACGCCAGCACGCGACCAATGTCACGTGAGTCTTTCCAGGCTCCTTGGGCATCAGGGATTAGGATACCACATTTGACTCTTTGTGGTATCTCTGACTGTTTTTTTATAGTCAGCAAGGTGTTGGATTTAAGGTCGAGGGTAGCAATATTCCCCTTCAACCAGTCCAGAGCCTTCTGATCGTCGCACCACAGTTTCAGGACACCCTCCGTATATACGGGTTTGCCCCTAAAAACTGGGCCCGACGCATCAGGGTCCTGACTACTCCACGCCTCGCTGATTATCTTCCTCTGTATTGCTACGAGGATGTCGTCTGCTACTTCCTTCGTAATGTGACCTGAACGCGCACACGTTAAGGCCACACCCAAATCTGCTCTAGCAGCGGAAGCGTAGCTCGTATTTGCAGCCTTTGGTTGCTGTCCGAGTCGCACGTTTTTGTGCTCCCCTCTAGGCGAGGTGGACTCTTCCAGCATCCTTTTGGCTGCTCTTTCTTTCTTCCCAGGACGCTTGGCCGCTCGCTGCTTCCTGGCGGATGTCCTAGAACTGGTTCCTGCGGCCGCGACTTCCACTTGGTCTGGATTTTTATCCTTCCCAGCTTCAGTGCGGCTACTGGTTCCAGCTCCAAGCACCCCAGTCGCAGTGGCTTGCCCAGCCTCCTTGGTTTTAGTTTCAGAAGCAGCCAGTGCGGCTCGTTCCCTTCGGCCTTTTTCCCGCTGCTTCTTGTTCTTCTTTTTGGCCTTTCCACTACTGCCTGCAGGGATAGACCCTCCTGATGGTCCGTCAGGTCGGCAAGTCACCTTTTTGGGTGCCTTGCCTTTCCCCTTACGGCTCACCACTTGCCAGGCAGCAGAGAAAAGGTCGTCAGTTCGTATTGGCTCCGCAGTTTTGTCACTCGCGGGCTCCTGTTCTTTTTTCCCCCCCAGCTCCTTGGAACTGGTTTTGGAAACGTTCAGCGAGGTAGTTGTCCCTTTGATGGGGGCACCTGCGCTGGACGGTACTGTCCGTGGAACCGCCGGTTTAGTGACGGTTCCCCCTTGTTCATTGGTGTCTCTGGTAAGCACCTCTGACACCTCTCCCTCTTTCTTTTTGGGCCTTAAATTGTCCATAGTATTTGTTCTTAAAAATTTCATCCCCCCGGCTTCCCACCCTCCATGGAGCCCGCACCTTTGGGAACGCCCTATTTCAGGCGTTAGGATTACCGGGAGAATATAGGGACGTGAAGTTGGCTCACAGCGCGACATCGGGAGCTCGATCCAGCTGGTAGATGGGGCTGACAAGGCCCATCCCCACCACCCAAATAAACTGTCACTTGCTCCGTCAGCATGGCCTTTACCACCACCCAGCCCCCCTTTTCAGGAAAACTAGGCAGCCCCCACATCCCTCGCCTGCGACCCTCTGACGGGGCGCTTGGCCATTTCCCTATCTGTGGCTAGCAGATAGGGCTACCGTTTAGCTTGAAATCCGGACCAAAGAGGGCGTGTTGCCTCTCGCCACTATATACCCCAGCGACGATCGGCTCAACCCTCCAGGACTCCTTCATCCCCGCGTACGGCGCTCGACTGCGCAGGTCCTAGCGCAGGTGGGTGTGTTAGTCCCCCGGATACACCCACTCTCTCCGGCGGAACCGTCCCCTCCTCCTTTCTCATCCGGGCTTGGGACCGGCAATGGCGGAGTTAAAAACTTTGTAACTATCCGCTAAATTAAATAATGTGATGTGTCTTACCTAGTTTGAAGAGCCCCTCCCGCCCTCCCTCGTTGGCTGCCGCTAAGTCAGTTGCTTAGCGGTAGAGTCTACATCACCTGAAGATATGTCTCGTGTAGAGGCGAAACACGTGTCGTATTATCGTCGATGGTGTGTCTTTCCTAGAATAGTGGTGTTGGGAGTAGTGGTGCTGGGATTAGTGGTGATGGGATTAGTGCATGCAATTGAGGGAGGGCGAGAGGTGCTCTACAAACTAGGTAAGATTTTATTTAATTGTGCGGATGGTTGCAAAGTAACCATTAATATATTTATTATAATGGATTTCCGATAAGTAACGCCTGATTTTATCGAAACTTAGTTTAATTTAGTTTTTTAACTTTGAGCAGGTCAAATTTTGTAAATTTTCTGAGATTTTGTTTTAAAAGCGAATACATCGCCCCAAGATTGATTTACTGACTTACTGGAGTAAAGTAATTGGTACTACTAGCTTCAGCAAAGGTTCTTAACCGCCGACGAAAAAAAGGAGTGTTATAAATTATAATAAGTCTATGGATAATTTGGCGCAGATATACCGGCTGAATTCAAATTAATTTCAGAGTGATATTTAACGATGTATTTTTAATTACCACGGTAGACCGAAATTCCGCATTATTCAACTACGTTTTAGTTGTAAGATGTCAGATGAAGTATCTATAAACTTTTATTGATATAAATAAGTATAACCCACCGGACTAATTAAAAATCCTTAACTTTACTAAGTCATAGGCTAAATGAATTTATCGACAACGTTTTCTGTTTCGCTATGGCACCTCAATAGACGTGTATATGGAATATAAAACGGCAGCAACCCTGTAAAAGAAAGAAGGTGAAAATAATATAGCTATCTTATCTTAATAATATATCTTATTTTATCTATGTTAGACGTCATACGTACAAGGAGGTTATAAATATATAGGGAGCGAGCGCTTGGAACATTGTAACCATTTAATTGTAAATTAAATTACAAGAGTCTGAAGGTTTTAGGTTTGCGAACAAATTAACAAATACACATGTTAACTTTTGGGGGAATAAAATGAATGTAAAATTAGCTAGTCAGTTGATAAGCGTCTCTGTAGCTGACTCGATAGATTTTTAAGGGTCAGCGGAAACAAAAAAACTTCAAAATAGTGAAGCTGCTGTTGATTATATCCGACATTTAGTGAGTTTGAGTTTTCTTCCACGTACAACCTCTCTGTGGAATAGTTTACCACCGGCGATTTTTCCGGACCGATACGACCTGGGGACCTTCAAGAAAAGAGCTTACTCCTTTCTAAAGGGCCGGCAACGCACCCGCAATTCTCCTGGTGTTGCGGTTGATCATGGGCGGCGGTAGTCACTTAACATCAGGTGAGCCGCATGCTCGTTTGCCCCCTGTTCTATAAAAAAAAAAATTTAGACAAAGCTTTTGATTTGATGAACGGCAAAAATCCAATAGGGAAGGGATTGAAAGCTTCACTAACCTTAATAAATATAACCTTCTGGGAACCTATTTTTGGAGAAATACGTAATTTCTTGCTTAATTTAACAATTGAGGGTCAAAGTATAATGCAACATCGTAGAAAAATATTCGCTTTAGGTTTTCATGTGAATACGATAAGCTTTTCAAATTTGGCGAAAGATTTACTGACACGTACCATAGATCCTATGAAATATTTTTGAACTTATAAGTGCTCACAAGATCGTATTGAGATGTTATTTTCCTGCATAAGGGCCCGAGGTGGTGGCAATGACAATCCAAATGCATTGCAACTGAAATACACATTACGTAAATTACTTTTCAAAAATAGTGTAATGCCAAGCGTAAATAGCAATACTTACGATAGTGACTATGAATTAACTCCAATTTTAAAGTTTAGGTCTCCTCAACGTGCAATGCAATTAGAGTCGACTGAACAAGAGAATGAAAGTGAAACATTGATTTCATTGATAAACAATGTCTCGCTTTCCAGTTATCAAAATAATATATTATATTATATAACTGGTTGTATTGTTAAGAATCTCCACAGTAAAATAACATGCGAAGAATGTCAAAATTTGATAAAAGAAATAGGTAAAAATGTTGACCACTTATACACAATTGATGTTAATAAACATTTAGCGTTTACTGCTTTTGTAAATAGAGGCATGCTATTTTTTCCGTCACAATCTGTGTTTCAAGTGGTAAAGTTCACCGAAAGAACATGTAAACAAATAGATTTAAACTCTATGAAACAGCACTATAAAAAAGGATCATACAAATAGTCATGCAGCATTTTTCCGATAAAATTTCATCTATGTTTCCACATTCTCTAAGCCAGGATATTGATTGCGGAGACTTGCATAATATTCAATTGCTAAAATCTATAGTGATAAGTTTCCTGAACATGAAGATAAAGCACCATCAAAGTTCTAGGACCATGAACTTGCGGGATTCCAAGAATGTATCCCGACAAAAATTACATAAAGCCATTTTGTTTAGTAACCTATAAAGCTTTTAATAAAAAAAATAATAAAACTCATTGTTTTTTTTACCCTTAAAAATTTATTTCGGCTAACCAGGAAGCCCATGTGTCATTTTGGCTCCTGTGGTGAAACTGGTGTGGTAAATATGGGTTCAAACCTAGCCACCTATTAGGCAAACATCGTGAATGAGAAGAAATTTAGTTTCATATCATCTTAAATTCTATTAATAAGTATGCTTGGTTGAGTGTGATTTGTTTGATCGCTAAGGTTACCGTAAGGTTTGATAGCGTAGGAAAGCAATATTATAATCAAAATAATAAACGGAGTTTAATTATAACACTTCAGCGCTTTCCATATTGAAAAAATACGCATACCGTTTTCTGTAACTCTGTAAGTACAAACTATTAATATCCTCAAATTATTGTATCATGGACACTTCATTAGTAAGAAACGGAACGCCTAACTCGGTGCCTTTCATTCATTTCAAGGTCACCGATTTAGGACCGTTTTTCTAGTATGAAGTGCGCACTCCCTATATACTACTCTGTGTAAAAAGTATCGGGAATATGTCAATAAAAAGACCCGCGTAAAAGAGGTCGTTCTAATTTTTTTACTGCATGTTGGTAGCACTGTACTGATTTAGCGCGTAATGTTTGAGCGGGATCTGTCATTTAATTTGTTTTAAACTACACTTTTTGTTGGTCATAGTTTTGAGTTCTCGGCGATTTTTACAATGGAAAATATTTTTGAACAAAGAGTGTGCCTTAAATTTTGTGTTTCGAATGATATTTCATGTGGTGAATCACTAAAAATTTTGCGAAATACCTACGGCGAATCGTGTATATCGAAAACAAGGGCTTATGAATGGTATAAGGCTTTTAAAGAAGGCCGAGAAGTAGTAGTAGACTTGCCTCGTTCTGGTAGACCTTCAACCGCTACGACCAAAGAAAACATCGACAAAATCAAGAAGCTAGTGCTCGAAAATCGACGTATGAGTCTGAGAGAGTTGGCTAGTGAGGTGAACATATCTTTTAAGTCCGTCCACAACATTCTCATTGATATTTTAGGCTTGAAACGCGTCGCCGCTCGACTAGTTCCAAAAGAGCTCAATTTTGTTCAAAGAGCGCAGCGAAAGCATGTCGCTGAAGACATGGTTTCCCGAGCTTCTACGGATCAGACCTTTATGAAACGTATAATAACTGGCGACGAGACATGGGTTTATGAGTACGACATGCAAACAAGCCAACAGTCTTCAGAATGGCGTCTCGAAAACGAGCCGAAACCCAAAAAACCGCAGCAAAGTCGCTCCAAAATCAAGGTGATGCTGACAGTTTTTTTTGACTACCGTGGTGTGGTTCAATCCGAATTCCTTCCAAAGGGAGAAACAGTGAATAAAGAATATTATTTAGGCGTCATGAAGCGTTTTCGTGAGAGTATCCGCCGAAAACATCCAGATTTGTGGCAACACAACTCATGGATGCTGCACCATGATAATGCACCATCACACACAGCCGTTATAGTGAAAGAGTTTTTAGCGAAAAATTCAACAAAAGTTCTCGACCAAGCACAGTATTCACCTGATATGGCTCCGTCTGACTTTTTTTTATTTCCCAAGTTAAAATTACCACTTCGAGGAAAACGTTTTGAGTCGATAGAAGCCATAACAAAAAATTCGCTGAATGAGCTAAAGGCCATACCGCAAATAGCCTATGAAAAATGTATGGAAGACTGGGTGAAGCGTTGGAGATGTTGTATTGGAAGCGATGGGGCCTACTTTGAAGGCGATAAAATAAATTTAGATGAATAATTTGTATTTTTTGTTTTATTGACAAATTCCCGATATTTAGTACACAGAAGGTATTTATTTATAACCTCCTTGCATATGTATAAAAAGTTCAGCTATAAGTATGAAGTGTAGAGGTAAGGAGTACAGACTCTGTATAAAAAAGTGTCCGAAGGAAAGCGCTAAATAAGGGTGGTGCCACTGTAGCTACAATCTAAATTTTAAAGAACTTTTTATAATTTTTTTTATCGCACAGACTTTCACCATATTTTTTTACAATCATTATTTTATTGCTTTCAAAATTTTTATTTTTAAAATCACTCTCAACGTATTTTGCGGTGATTTATCACACTCTGTAGCTCGAGCGCTATTATGGTGACCTTTTGAACTGTTATTTACTGCTTACAGATGGACACATTGTCAACTATTCCCCTATGGGAGATTGTCCTCCTTACCTCTATACTTCAAGGCTATAAGGATTTTGTCCATATTTTAGGATTCTCTCTATCGTAGACAGAGAAACCTATAGACTAATGATTGGTGTGGCCTCGAGTGAGAAAGGACGATAACGTAGTTTTATGTTATACAATAATCTTTACGACTTTTAAACATATTTAGAATATTGAATAAAAATAAATTTACGGATTTTATCGCGTTTATTTCACTACTTTTACTTATTTTTAATTCCCGACGTTTCGGGTGCTTTACAGCAACCATGGTCACGGGGGGGACTGAGATGTTTGACGTCCCAATGTCATAGTTAGTCAGGCTACCTTCAGTTTTTGAATATTAATTTTTGGTCCGATTAATATTGTCCGTGAAATAAACGCGATAAAATCCGTAAATTTAGTTTTATTCAATGTGTAGTATTCGCGTAAATTTAAGAAATCATTATATTTAGAATAATTCTTTTAATTATTCTAAGAACTGAACTGAACAACATTCACCAATCTTAAGCTCACAAAACACTTTTTTTCTTACTTAAACAACTTGTAAACTGTCAACGATGTTTAGCAAAGTGTAGTTTGCTAAAAAAAACCGGCACGGAGAAAGGGACATAAATCACACCGCTCTGTCTCATTTCTATGCAAGACGTTTGCATAAATCTATCTTTTTCGTGTGTGAAGGCGAAAGAAGGCGTTGATTTGTCTATAGGTTTCTCTGTCTACGCTCTCTATGCTAGTCATAGACAGAGAAACCGAACGACTACACAGCTCGAATAGACGCCTAATGTATTTACTTCTGCATCCAAATATGTCTGTCAAAAATCTGAGGTAAACGGTACGGGGGAGGTGGGTTGAAATGCACGCTAATTGGTTGAAATTAAGGTTGCGACACTTGTTAATAAACAAATAGTGATGGGAACCTTACTAATAAATTCGGTAGCAAGTCTACTTAATCAGTACCAGAATTATATTCTACTATAAATTAGTACAAAATAAAAAAACAAAAGCAGTTTTATTTAAATAGGTATCGTATTTAGTAAAATACCTATAATTTTATAGGTATTTTACTAAATAGGGCCACAGGGAACCATGTTGCGCGTCTGTTGTATTTTATTTTGTCGAAAATTCACGAGTCACATGCAAAATGTTCACGGGTCAGGTGAACGCTACTAAAGTTTTTATTATGATTTTTTTAAGAAGTTTTGAATAATTTGATTTAATTCTTAATTCAAATGTGGATTAACGTACATTCACTAAAAAAATTCAGCTTACATCTATGTCGCTTATACTACGTAGTACTGTTATTTATTCTGTGCTTATAGTATAAGTCTTTAACACATTCACGATAACATGCATAATATTTACTTGTACCAATATTATAGTTTAACTGGTACAGCACTAGTTACAAGTACCGGTAATTAAAGAAAAGTATAGCAACAATGAACTGCATTGAAAAGAAAGGGATGCATAGTCCGAAAATATCCGAAGATACTTTTTACGACTTTTAAACATATTTAGAATAATTTTTTTAATTATTCTAAGAACTGAACTGAACAACATTCACCAATCTTAAGCTCACAAAACACTTTTTTTCTTACTTAAACCAACTTGTAAACTCCTTAGATCGCTTCGAATAAATCAACGCGAATTGCTTGTGACAAATATACGTTGAGCTGATTTAATTGTAATCAATGAATTTGGAAATTAAAATTCACTTATCTATGAACAATGATGCCATTTTTTTGCATTTACACATTTAGCTACTATTTTCGCACTATTTTATTGTACAGGGAACCATGTTGCGCGTCTGTTGTATTTTATTTTGTCGAAAATTCACGAGTCACATGCAGGATGTTCACGGGTCTGGGAAGTGATCGCTACCAAAATAGATCGTGCGATCGTTTTCTCAAGTAAGACGTATTTGTCTAACGTGTTAACAGAAAGTGGTTGCCTTGCATGAGGTGTCTATTCGGGCTGTGTAGTCGTTGGAGAAACCTATAGACTAATGATTAGCGTGGCCTCGAGTGAGGAAGAACGATAACGTAGTTTTAGGTTATACAATAATCTTTATGACTTTTAAACATATTCAGATAAAAATTTTAATTGTTCTAAGAACAGAACTGAACAAGATTCACCAATCTTAAGGTCACAAAACACTTTTTTTTCTCACTTAAACCAACTTGTAAACTCCTTAGATCGCTACGAACTGTCAAAGTTGTTTAACAAAGTGTAGTTTGCTAAACAAAAAAAAACCGGCACGGAGAAAGGGACAAATAATCACACCGCTCTGTCTCATTTCTATGCAAGACGTACGCATAAATCTATCTTTTTCGTGTGCAAATGAGAAAGAAGGCATCAATTTGTCTATAGGTTTCTATGCCTACGATGCTATAGTTCATAAAAGATAGCTTGATCTCTGCGACAGCTGTCAGTAAAAATCACGCCTATGAAGTCCTGAATTTCTTAGTAGTACAGACACTACCTGTCAATGTCATACTTTATGGACATGCACTAATTAGGTCGGAATGCCCATAAAGTATGACATTGACAGGTACTGTCTGTACTACTAAGAAATTCAGGACTTCATAGGCGTGATTTTTACTGACAGCTGTCGCAGAGATCAAGCTATCTTATGAACTATAGTTATTACTGTGAGGAATGTCCTATGTCTATGGTTATATTAGTTTTTTTAGCCGATTTTTTCAATTTTTTTTTGTGCCATAGCCCAAACATCGTTGGTGTCATGTGTGACGTGCGTCAATCAAACACGGTGTTCTGACCAGTACTGAATTTATTTTAATTTTACAATTATCATTACATCCTTCTCCCTCAAATTTACAAATAGTTTCCTTCGCAAAGAATTTATTTATCAGACATAGGTACACAGTAATTATACTTAAGTAATAAAATCATTAAACACCAACATTAGTAATGTAAAAATAAATACTGAAATAATCCTACATCTTCCTTCTTTTTCTTTACACACACCCAGTTGTTTCCATACCTTTATAAGATGAACCAAGATGCACCAGTTTATGTTGTTTGTCCATATCTATTCGGTGGTTTCACTGACCTGCCGGATCGTGTAACATAATTATTATTAATAGTATTTTCTCTATATGTTGAGTACATATTTTGGTTGTTATAAGATACACTGGCATTAACGTCATCATATTCGAAGTTATAGTTAGGAGTGTCATGTCTGTTTGGCGAATCTTGTATTATATATTTCCTATTTCTAACTATTTTACTACCAGTAACTAATTCAATTTCATATGAGCGGTCTCTTATTGTTCTTGTAATAATCCCGGATATCCACTTTCGTTTATTTACGTCTAGTAACACTTTTACATTCTGCCCGACATTTAATTTTTGCAAATTTTTTGCATTGCGATCATAATACATCTTCTGTTTTAGTTGTTTTTCTTTTAATTTACTTAAAATATTTTTTTGTGTTTTAGGTTTTAAAAATTTTGTAGACATAGGTAATATACTTCTCAATGTTCTATTCTGTAATAATTCCGTCGGAGAAGGCAATTTTTCATCTAAAGGAGTGTTTAAATATTCTAATAAAGCCAACCTATAATCCTGCCTTTCCGCGGTAGACTTCAGAATTATATTCTTTATTGTTTGAACGGTCCGTTCAACTTGTCCGTTTGATTGGGCGTAACGCGGCGATGAAGTCATGTGTGTGAAATACCATTCTGATGAAAACTGTTTAAAATCACTCGATGTAAATTGTGGACCACAGTCAGTCATTACTATATAGGGTATACCCTGTCTAAAAAATACATTTTTTAAAGATGTAATAACAGAAAATGAAAGAGTTGACTGCAATTCGACCTATTCAAAAAATTTGCTATAATAATCAATTAATAACAAATAATTTTGGCAATTATTAAAAAAAAAATCTACTCCTATTTTTGCCCACGGTCTATCCGGTATTTCATGACATTGTAATTGTTCCTTTTGATTATTTCGTCTAAATGATAAGCATATTTGACAATTTAACACCATATTTTTTAAGTCTTTATTTAGCCCTGGCCAAAATAGAATTTCTCTCGCTCTTAGTTTGCATTTCTCGAGACCCATATGACCTATATGAAGTTTGTTCAAAAATTCTTTTCTTAATATTTTAGGAACAATAATTCTCTCATTTTTCCAAACTAACCCATGTGCAAAAGATAAATCCTCTTTATAGTTCCAATACGGTTTAACTATATCATCCACTTCTCCTTTGACACTTGGCCAGCCTTTTAGCACATACTTCTTTAAAGTTAAAGTTACTGCCTATATACGTCCCACTGCTGGGCTCAGGCCTCCCCTCATTTCTGAGAGGGTTTAGGGCAAGGGGGTGTCCGCCGCGCTGCCCAAATGCGTGTTGACGAACTTCACATGTCTACGAAATATTTTTTTTCTTATTCCTCAGACATGCAGGTTTCCTCACGATGTTTTCCTTCATCGCCGAGCACGTGGTAAATCAGCACTTAAAATTGCAATTAACAATTTCATTGGTCCCGGCGGGGATTGAACCCGTGTTACTCGCGTTCTGTTATATTTACAGCGAGCGTTAACCACTGAGCTACCACGGCTCTCATACTTCTTTAATCCTATACCTTTAAACGAGCAATTCTTGTATATATATATATATATATATATATATATATATATATATATATATATATGTAATGATGATGATGATATATATATATATATCATCATCATCATTACAGCCTTTCACAAGTCCACTGCTGAACATAGGCCTCCCCCAAGTAATGCCACAAAGCACGGTCCTGAGCCACCTGCATCCATCGACTTCCTGCATGTCTTACCAGGTCGTCACTCCATCTAGTGGGGGGTCGCCCTACACTACGCCTACCGGTACGAGGCTGCCACTCGAGAACCTTTCTTCCCCATCGGTTATCGGTTCTTCGAGCTATATGGCCGGCCCATTGCCACTTCAGCTTACTAATCCGTTGGGCTATGTCGGTCACTCTGGTTTTACTGCGGATATCCTCATTTCTGAGTCTATCACGCAGAGAAACTCCGAGCATAGCCCTCTCCATAGCTCGCTGAGCGACCTTAAGCGTCCTCATACGGCCAGCAGTGAAGGACCACGTCTCAGATCCATAAGTCATCACTGGCAACACGCACTGGTTGTACAATCTAGTTTTTAGAGATTGAGGTATACCTGACGAAAAGATATGTCGTAATTTCCCGAACGCTGCCCAGCCGAGTTGAATCCGTCGATTGACCTCTCGGTCGAAGTTGGACTTACCTAGTCGGACTATTTGTCCCAGGTAAACGTACTCGTCAACAACTTCGAGCATAGTGCTCCCAACAACTACCGGCATAGGTGTGACATGGACATTGAACATGATCTTTGTTTTGTCCATGTTCATCTTAAGACCTATCCGTTGGGAGGCACTATTGAGGTCATTGAGCATAGTGCTTAAGTCCTCCAGCGATTCTGCCATAAGGACTATATCGTCGGCAAATCGAAGGTGAGTGATGTACTCGCCATTGATGTCAATACCGTATCCTTTCCAGTCCAGTAGCTTGAAAACGTCTTCCAATGCAGCGGTGAAGAGTTTCGGGGATATAACGTCACCCTGTCTTACACCTCTCTGCAGTTGGATAGGTTTCGAGCTCTGGTTCTGTACTCGGATAGCCATCGTAGCCCTACTGTACAAACACTTCAGCACTTCGATATACCGACAGTCAACTTGGCACCGCTGAAGGGACTGTAGCACCGCCCAAATTTCGACGGAATCAAAGGCTTTCTCATAGTCCACATACGCCAGGCAAAGTGGCAGATTGTACTCTTCAGTCTTCTGTACAATCTGCCGCAGGGTATGTATGTGGTCTATGGTACTGAAGCCTTTTCGGAAACCGGCTTGTTCGGGAGGCTGGAAGTCGTCAAGTCTGCGTGCGAGACGATTCGTAATGACTCTCGAAAACAGCACGTAGACGCGGCTCAGAAGGGAAATCGGTCTGTAGTTCTTTAAGAGAGCGTTGTCGCCTTTCTTAAAGAACAAGACCACCGCACTTCTGCTCCACGCCTCTGGAGTAGTGCCACCATGGAGGACGGAATTGAAGAGCTTCTGAAGGACTACAAGTACCGGTATTCCACCCGCTTTCAGAAGCTCCGCTGTAATTCCATCCTCGCCTGGGGCCCTGCCGTTTTTAAGGTGCTGGAGAGCCATTCTAATCTCGCTTAGACTGACGTCCGGGATATCATCGGAATAGTGTCGGATAAGACTTGCTATTGGATCGTTACTCACACTTGCGTGTGGCTCCAACGATGACGTGTACAGCTGCCCATAGAACCTCTCAATCTCACTCAAAATCTCAGGTGTCCCGGAAACGATGTTGCCACACTCAGTCTTCAGCTTTGACAGTTGGCTCTTTCTGGCAGACAGATCTCTGGCAAAGACTTTGGAGCCCTGGTTCCGCTCGATCGCTTCTTTAATACGAGAAGTATTAAAGTTGCGTAAGTCTCGCCGCATGCATTTGGAGATGTGTCTGTTCAGTTGCCTGTATGCTGTCAAATCTGTTGACGATTGCAGCCTCATCTCCCGTCTAACAACCATGAGATTAAGAGTGTGATCGGAGAGTTTTTGTGTTCTTCTGCGGCGGGTCTTGCAGAACTTAGCTCCGACCGCATGGACAGTTTCCACGAGCTTGTCGTTCATATCGTCCACTGCATTGCAATCTTCCAGGCACTGGAAGCGGTTACGTAACTCGAGCTGAAAGGTTTCGGGATTCTGGATTAGAGCACGAGGGGGACGGAGCGTTGACTTCATTAGACGAGACCTCTCCAACTTAACGTTTAGGTTCAGTGTGCCTCTAACCATTCGGTGATCGCTGCCAGTATATATATATAAATATATAATCGGAATCTCGGAAACGGCTCCAACGATTTTCATAAAATTTTGTGTGCAGGGAGTTTCGGGGGCAATAAATCGATCTAGCTAGGATTTATTTTTTAGAAAATGTCTTTTTGTCAGTGTTTTTGGGCAATGAAAAACTGCTATAATATCGTTAGAATAAGAAGGTAAATTTTGACAGTTTATTAATGATTACAAATAGCTTAATTGGTATATTGGGCAGTCACAAAATCGTAATACCATGGTTCGAGCCCAGACCGACGACCGACTTTTTTAAAGTTCCTTTCTTTTTTGAGAATATCTATTTTTTTCGAGCCCTTTTTTTAGTATTTTTTTAAAAACACGAAAATTTCAATTAAACTAATTGCACTCATGATTTTTTAATCAAATAACCAGTTCAGTTTTTTTCTATTATGTCGCTACGATCAAAAAATATTATTCGTATTTCATCAGTATGTAATTTGTATCTAAATATAATTTCCAAAACACACGAATTAAAAAACCGAGCGAAAAATACCGAGCAAAGCTCGGTCAACCGGGTACTTTTATTAATTCGTTATCAGTTTCCGTGTATTTTTGCAGTTGCACAAACTGAACGTCTGTAATGTCGTCGGTGACTCGTGAGACGTCCTGTCGTTGCACCGCACACACCTCATCATGCAGCGAATCGGAACTCGGATGAAGTGCGCTTAGCACTGTCGGTTCGTACGCACGTGATAACGCATCGGCTATGTACAAGTGTTTGCTCGGTTTATATACTAGTTTGAATGTATAACGCTGTAATCTTATCAACATCCGCTGCAAACGTGCTGGTGAATCGACGATGGGTTTTTTAATAATGCTCACCAGAGGTTTATGATCCGTTTCTATCGTAATATCAGTTCTACCATAAATATAAGCGTGAAATCTCTCGCAAGCAAATACACAAGCATACAATTCTTTTTCTATTTGTGCGTATCTTTGTTCAGCTTTGTTTAACGCTCTTGACGCGTAGCATACCGGTAAACCATTTTGCATTAAGCACGCGCCCAAACCACTTTTGCTCGCATCCACCGATATAATCACAGGAATATTTAAATTATAATACTGTAATACAGGACTGCTGGACAAACAGGTTTTCAGTTCTTTTAAACATTTTTCATGATTTTCGTTCCAATGCCACTCAGTGTCTTTTTGTAAAAGTTCTCTAAATAAGAGTGTCTTGTTTGATAAGTTTGGAACAAACGTACCTATATAAGTTACAAGACCTAATAGTCTTTCAATATCCTTCTTATTTTGAGGTTTTGGCATATTAAGTATTGCTGATATATAAGAATCGTCTGGATATAACCCCTTTTCAGTTATTTTATGACTTAAATATTTTATTTCCTTTAAACCAAACCGGCATTTGCTTTTGTTCAATTTTAAATTAATCTTTCTACACCGTTCTAGAACTTTTTAAGTCTCCTATCGTGCTCTTCTTTGTTGGGACCGAAAACCAATAAATCATCAATATACATGCATACCCCTTCAATATCATCAAAATTTTCATGTATTTTTTTGTGAAATACTTCTGAAACCGAACAGATCCCATATGGCACTGGTGTCATCTAACTGTACCTGCCAGAACCCTGATGACGCGTCTAGTGTACTAAATATTTTTGCTCCTGATAGTTTTGAGACAATTTCATCAAGAGTTGGAAGCCTAAAGTGTTCCCGTCGAATGGCATTGTTTAATTCTTTAGGGTCTAAACAAATGCTTAAGTCGCCGTTGGCTTTTTTAACTATTGTTATGCTATTGACCCAGTCAGATGGGCCCTCAACCTTAGAAATAATTTGTTGTGACTCCATTTCATCCAATTTTCTTTTAAACTCATCCCTAATTGCGAATGGTAGCTTTCGTGGAGCATGCACTACGGGTACACTATTTTGCTTTTAGCGTATTGTATACTTACCCGGTAAACATCCTAAGCCCTTAAATACGTCCTCATAATCTTTAATAAATAACGGTTCATTACTTTTATCCTCTTGCACAGACATGACACGCCTAACCACGTCCAATTCTACACATGCGTACTTGCCTAGTATAGGAATAGAGTCTACGTCAACTACAATAAATTCCAAAATATACAAATTATTTTTATAACTGACTCGTAAATTTATTTTACCAACTACGTGTATATGGCCACCCGAGTAACTACTAAGTTTTGTACTACTTTTCAATACATCGTGTTTTGTAATCCCTATACTTGATAAAAATTTTATAGGCAATACATTGACATCCGCACCGGTATCAATTTTAAAGCATATTTGTTTATGATTAATTAATAAATTTACATTCCAGGCAATATGGCTTTCTAATAAATTTATTACCTGTTCATCCAATTCTTCTATATAATATACATCACACACTCGTGCAAAATGATTCATCTTTGACAGCGTACACACCATTTACCAAATGCAGGACACTCGTATTTCTTATGTACATTCCCGCAATTAATGCACTTGTCCTTTAGCGGGGTATAATTATAGGAAAAACCTTGACGGTATGGAGGTGCTGGTCCGCTCCGCCAGCCGCTCTGGCTGCCGCTCGCGCCCGTAGCGTGCGCCGCGCTCCGCCAGCAGCCCGTACTCGAGATGGCTCCGCGCGCTGCACCACTGCTTGTTGCCCCGACCCCTATTGTCACTTGGTTCATTTCTTTGGTTATCCCGTGATGGGTTTAAAACTTTATGTACGGCACGTATATCCTCTCTTTCTCTATTCAAATTTCTGACCTCATAAATTGGCTCTACACGTCTCATATTTTCCGAGTGAAGCTTCGAAATTATCGCCGCACGACATATGTCCAATGCAGTTTTTAATGTTAAATTATCTTCCCTTAATAATCTTTCCCGTATACTCGCACTAGTCACACCACAGACCAGTCTATCCTTTATTAGACTATCACATAATTCTCCAAATTCGCATGTCTGAGACAATTTACGCAACTCAAATACAAATTGATCGATCATTTCATTTTGTTTTTGATCTCGTGTGAAAAACTTATGCCGCTCAACGGTAACGTTTCTTGTAGTTTTAAAATGTTGGTCTAATATTGTTAAGACACCCTCAGCTCTTGCGTATTTTTCCGAAGACTGGTCTAAAATGTCTCGACACTGTTCTCCAAGCACATGTAGTAATATATTTAGTTGGATGGATACATTTTTCTTATCAATCTCGCAGGCTTTACAATATATAATATTTAACTATTGCGCCATTTTGTCCAACTTTCACTTAAACTTCCAGAGGTCGAATCAATTGCATTTCTATCAAAACAAAATGGAGGTGGCGTAACTCGTATTATATTTTTATAATTATTACTATTACACCGATAATAAACTAATTAATGTTATTAAATTATAATATATTTATCTCATTAATAACAAATCTTTGCTCCATTTTAAAATTTAAATTACCGGCTGCGCCATGTCATGTGTGACGTGCGTCAATCAAACACGGTGTTCTGGGCAGTACTGAATTTATTTTAATTTTACAATTATCATTACAGTTAGAATTTAACTTGGTTTACTTGTAAAATCAACAGCACAGAACAGAGATTGACAAAACATCTGCACTCTAATTTTTAATCGTGGTTAGAGGTATATGTCCATGGGCTCCAGCATCTTTTTACTATCAGGTGGACTGTGTGCTTATGTGTGACCATTATTATATAAAAGTGACGTGGAAGACCAGAGACTGAGGTAAATAACGACGAATTAAAATTAATGGAGGAAGTCGATCCTTATCACATAACCAAGGAATTAGCGTCATGGTTTGGCGTAAGTTTATCCATAATATTGACTCATTTGCACTAAATTAGTAATATTTAAAAATGCCAGAAACGTATGTAACGCATGAAATTGCTGATATGCATAGAGGAGCACGCGTTGAAGCTTGTCTCGTTTTGATGAGTGTGTACAGCAATAAAGGAAATTTGTGTAAAGTATAAAAATTAAAGAACAGTGGATACAATATTCACAAGCGGAAAACGCAATTGCTGAGATCAAATAATGGAACAATGTTCTAAAGCAAAGCCTACCTTTGACGGCTCCATCGCGTAGTGGTTTAGAAATGAGTTAAAGTGCTTAGGGCCACGAGTTCGAAGCCCGCACGAAACAAGTATTTGTATGGCCTACAAATAATGGTTACGAGACTCGATGTTTATCCTTGTGTGATTTATGCAAATCAAATGCCTCCACGATACAGGAAGGAATTCTAGTGTGGCGTAACGTTTTTGTAAAAAAAAAGATTGGATGTCTCACTAATGCTAAGGAAGCCAGATTAGATAATTTAAGTTATTTCCATAGCATAATGTCTCATGGGATTTTGCTTTGGGAAAATATCGTTGACGCAAATAATGGAATAAGTTTGATTGATTGATTGATGAAGTGGAGCACTTAAATTTTTTTTCGTGTTGTCGTATTTTTATGTATTACATAGTTGGTACAAATTTTAAATATTGATGGAATATAAATTACGAGGTTCCTTATTTTTTTTTATAGATTTTAAATAAGTTTGTATTTTGTTCTAGGTCGAAAACGATATGGAAAACTACCTGAAGTACAAACTAGTTGATGGTCGCCTCGAACTTAAAAAAGATGTTTATGTAATTCAAAATTTTAAAAGCAAAATTATCACACGTTTATTCAACAAAATCAACGGAACACAGATAACTATATACTAGTCAGAGACAACGGAACTTCAATGACAATGACAAGATTCTTTTTCTTTTTTCTATAGACGTTACTAGTAGTAACGTATATCATACAGCCAAGTTCATAATGAACATAGTCACGGTCTTATTCCACAGAGAAAGACAAAGAAATAAACGAATTTAGCCGCGAAATGCGACCTTGTTTTAATGGCGTGTTTAAATTTAATTTTAATTTTTTACTGGCTGAAATCAGCCACCTCACCACAGACGAGACCGAGAGTCTGAACCTATTCTTATCATTAGCAAATGAAACCCAGAAGTATTAATGTAATAATGGGTACCTAGGTTATAAAAATATCATCTTATTCTTATACCTACCTTTTCATTTTGACTCCGCGTATTTCAGCCGCGACAAAATCTTTGTTTCTTAGAAAATATTCCGCCACCATCATGTCACGGACTATTGGAAGGTTGTCAGATTGACCCTTTCGAAACCCTTCTTCCATCATTAAATACTTAAAAACACCAGAGCGAACGAGGGCAAACAACTCACCCGCGAAATATTACTTCAAACATATGATCGGCGCGCTGGAACGGTATGGCGGTGCGGCCGCATGGAACGAATGACGTCACGCGCTACTCGCGGGCACGGGCGAGATTCTAGAAATGTACGTAAACTTTCCACGCTTATAACTTCGGTAATAGTGCACCGATCGATGTGAAATAAAAACTAGAATTATGTGTTTGGTCTAGATTTTTTACTGCGTACTTAAAAGTCTAATATTGTAACCTTGTTATCTTCTCCATTATTGTGACGGACGGGAAACTACGGAACCCTACACTGAGCGTGGCCCGACACGCTCTTGGCCCTTTTTTTTTCAAATTTGTAAATCAGACGATACGAGTGTAACTACTCTCATATTTGGCAAAGTATAAGGAGACCAACGATGACCACTTCACATTTCTAATATCACACATGAATTACACGACTATTACATTACGTTACGTTTTTTACATTATCAAAATTTATCTGATTGAACATAAAGTATTAACATTGAATAACCTTTAAAAAATCCTCATCTACGTACAGCAAGGATCGAACTAAAGGGTACTGGAACTACTAGGTATACATATAATCACTACTTTTAGATCGAACTATGAGTGTGTAAGCAAAATTTTAAGTGATCGGCTTAGACTAATTACGTATAATACGTATATTACGTACATACTGTAGTTAGTGTTACCAAAATCATTAACTTTTTCTCTCTCTTTTAATGTTTAACTTTGGTTGATGGCATGTCGTGAATGTTGCTAAAACATGGTGGTTGACTACTCTTTGAATATTTCGTTCAACGCAAACGGTGAATTGGTGTTGGTGATAACGAATGGATTAACCAGTATATTCTAAGCCTAGGCTTTAAGCTAGGTTTACGCTAGGTTACGTTCCTGAAGTCTTTCAAATTATTCTTTATTCTCTATAGCTTAACTATACTGCATAGATTATTTAAACATATTTGAGCGTAGTACTGTGACAGCCTGTGACCATGTCATGACAGTAAAGGGTTAAATCAGATTAAATGTTTATTGGGATGTTTTTATTTCTGGATGAGTTTCAGACAAAATAATTCAAATAGTTCACTGAGAACATCGTCACTGAATAGCAAAAGTGCGCGACAATCTGAAAAAATAACTAATCTTGAAAATATAATAGAAATACTTAAACAAAATAATGAGAATTTAAAAAAGTCCTTAGATAATAAAGATGTTAGAATAGTAAATTTAGTACGTGAAAAGGAAAAGTTACACGAGGAATTAAAATGTGCACAACGAACAAACAGAAATTTACACCAACAATTAACTGACGAAAGGTTTATTTTTTGTTGGTGTTGAGTCAGTCATAATAAGTAAACCTATAAACTGATTAATTAATTTTTTGTTTTAGAGACATACATTTTAAGGAAAAAGAATATTTGGTCGATGATATTAAAAGGTTATCCTTTGCAGGACGTGTAAGTCAAACAGCGCTGAATTTTCCTTTTATACTGTTTTAAGAATTTTTTTAAGTTTTATTATATTTCAGGGAGATATAATTTTCAAATCATTAGAAGAAGAAATTAAAGAAAAAGATGAAATTATTTACAATATATGTGCTAAATATTTAAAAATGAAATCAAACAAAATAACATTGCAAAAGAAACTTACCAAGTTACAAGAGCAAAGTGAAAAGGTGATACTTCTTATCGATATGTAACTAATAGATACTGCGCTTCTATTACATAATTTTGTATAGTCCTATTTTAAGTAATATTCCACATTGAAACGGAAATGACGGTAATTGGATATTCAATCTTATTTCTCTAATAACACTAATAGGTCAGCCTATCGGAAAAAGACTACACTCGCACAGTATAACAGCATGATAATAAATAAATGATGAAGATCGGAGACCCTTTCAACTGGTAACAAGGCATTGCATCTTTGTCGTCAGAGGTGAAAACTCAACTGCAATGTGATTTATATGATCTCGGTTCTCCAAGTTACTAATAACTTTCCTATTACGGGTCAGTAGTATCCTAATATCTTTTTCTACCACATGTTATAATAAGCTATTCAGTTTTATTTTAGCCTGTCTCTTCACTTCGTTTTTTTTTTCTTCCCTTAATTTATAATGATGGTAAACAACATGATTCAGAATATTCATAGTAGCATTTTTATGAAACGTCAAATAAAAACTCAGGTTGTCAAACTATCTGCAAAACGTAGCAATAATGACAAACATCCGTATGAACAATAGCACAAATAGGCGGCCTACAGTCCCCAACGCAATACGTTATTTCTAGCTTTGCTGGTGACACTCAAAAAGTTGAAGACTGACTCTCCTGCGGCAATGGGTTGAATTTTTACGTAACCAATGATTCCGTTAAAGATTGAAAGCTTTTACGGACAGTGTCATCATTATCATTACAGCCCTTCACAAGTCCACTGCTGAACATAGGCCTCCCCCAAGTAATGCCACAAAGCACGGTCCTGAGCCACCTGCATCCATCGACTTCCTGCATATCTTACCAGGTCGTCACTCCATCTAGTGGGGGGTCGCCCTACACTACGCCTACCGGTACGAGGCTGCCACTCGAGAACCTTTCTTCCCCATCGGTTATCGGTTCTTCGAGCTATATGGCCGGCCCATTGCCACTTCAGCTTACTAATCCGTTGGGCTATGTCGGTCACTCTGGTTTTACTGCGGATATCCTCATTTCTGAGTCTATCACGCAGAGAAACTCCGAGCATAGCCCTCTCCATAGCTCGCTGAGCGACCTTGAGCGTCCTCATACGGCCAGCAGTGAAGGACCACGTCTCAGATCCGTAAGTCATCACTGGCAACACGCACTGGTTGTACAATCTGGTTTTTAGAGATTGAGGTATACCTGACGAGAAGATATGTCGTAATTTCCCGAACGCTGCCCAGCCGAGTTGAATCCGTCGATTGACCTCTCGGTCGAAGTTGGACTTACCTAGTCGGACTATTTGTCCCAGGTAAACGTACTCGTCAACAACTTCGAGCATAGTGCTCCCAACAACTACCGGCATAGGTGTGACATGGACATTAAACATGATCTTTGTTTTGTCCATGTTCATCTTAAGACCTATCCGTTGGGAGACACTATTGAGGTCATTGAGCATAGTGCTTAAGTCCTCCAGCGATTCTGCCATAAGGACTATATCGTCGGCAAATCGAAGGTGAGTGATGTACTCGCCATTGATGTTAATACCGTATCCTTTCCAGTCCAGTAGCTTGAAAACGTCTTCCAAAGTAGCGGTGAAGAGTTTCGGGGATATAACGTCACCCTGTCTTACACCTCTCTGCAGTTGGATAGGTTTCGAGCTCTGGTTCTGTACTCGGATAGCCATCGTAGCTCTACTGTTCAAACACTTCAGCACTTCGATATACCGACAGTCAACTTGGCACCGCTGAAGGGACTGCAGCACCGCCCAAATTTCGACGGAATCAAAGGCTTTCTCATAGTCCACATACGCCAGGCAAAGTGGCAAATTGTACCCTTCAGTCTTCTGTACAATCTGCCGCAGGGTATGTATGTGGTCTATGGTACTGAAGCCTTTTCGAAAACCGGCTTGTTCGGGAGGCTGGAAGTGGTCGAGTCTGCGTGCGAGACGATTCGTAATGACTCTCGAAAACAGCACGTAGACGCGGCTCAGAAGGGAAATTGGTCTGTAGTTCTTCAAGAGAGCGTTGTTGCCTTTCTTAAAGAACAAGACCACCGCACTTCTGCTCCACGCCTCTGGGGTAGTGCCACCATGGAGGACGGAATTGAAGAGCTTCTGAAGGACTTCAAGTACCGGTGTTCCACCCGCTTTCAGAAGCTCCGCTGTAATTCCATCCTCGCCTGGGGCCCTGCCGTTTTTAAGGTGCTGGAGAGCCATTCTAATCTCGCTTAGACTGACGTCCGGGATATCATCGGAATAGTGTCGGATAAGACTTGCTCTTGGATCGTTACTCACACTTGCGTGTGGCTCCAACGATGATGTGTACAGCTGCCCATAGAACCTCTCAATCTCACTCAAAATCTCAGGTGTCCCGGAAACGATGCTGCCACACTCAGTCTTCAGCTTTGACAGTTGGCTCTTACGGGCAGACAGATCTCTGGCAAAGACTTTGGAGCCCTGGTTCCGCTCGATCGCTTCTTTAATACGAGCAGTATTAAAGTTGCGTAAGTCTCGCCGCATGCATCTGGAGATCTGTCTGTTCAGTTGGCTGTATGCTGTCAAATCTGTTGACGATTGCAGCCTCATCTCCCGTCTAACAGCCATGAGATTAAGAGTGTGATCGGAGAGTTTTTGTGTTCTTCTGCGGCAGGTCTTGCAGAACTTAGCTCCGACCGCATGGACAGTTTCCACGAGCTTGTCATTCATATCGTCCACTGCATTGCAATCTTGTAGGC
This sequence comes from Parnassius smintheus behrii, assembly GCA_036936625.1. NCBI lineage: Eukaryota > Metazoa > Arthropoda > Insecta > Lepidoptera > Papilionidae > Parnassius > Parnassius smintheus. The sequence goes on from JAUPFT010000026.1 coordinate 3,499,799, forward strand.
ACTGAAAGCAGTTGTGTAACTCGAGCTGAAATTTTCGGGATTCTGGATTAGAGCACGAGGGGGACGGAGCGTTGACTTCATTAGACGAGACCTCTCCAACTTAACGTTTAGGTTCAGTGTGCCTCTAACCATTCGGTGATCGCTGCCAGTTGCCCTTGCGATCACTGAGACCTCACTGAACAGTTGGCGTCTGGTCGTCATAATGAAGTCTATCTCATTTTTTGTCGAACCGTCGGGGCTCGACCAGGTCTACTTCCTGTGGGGCCGCTTCTGGAAGAAAGAGATCATCATAAAGAGTTTTAACAGTGGTAGAGCCACGCGGCAGCTTTGCTGTTGCACGTATGGGCCGGCTCAAACCGGGGTGGTACCACGACCTCACAGAATACCGGCGTGAAGTGGAAGCTCTGCTTCCGCGTTTCGTCTGGTGAGTGCAGGTGGCCGGAGGACCAAACCCCCCCCCCCCCATCAACATGGTAGCGGAATTAAATAATGATAGACTACCCCAGGAGGGTACCAACACCCCTGGAGAATCCCTCGCTGAGCATCCACGACCATGTTTCTCCACTTCTGAGCGTGGGTGCTCAGGCTGCCCCGCGTATTCTGGGGGGGGGGGGGGCAAAATTCCGCTCAAGACTACAACTGCTCGGGGCAAACGGAGCAACAAGACCAAGGCGACCCCTGCCACGCTGTCCGTGAATTTCTGCAATATCAGGGGACTTCACTCTAACCTAAACGCCGTCCACTACCATCTCGAGACGGCGAGGCCGGCTCTGCTCTTTCTGACCGAGACGCAGGTGTCTTCTCCGGCTGATGTCTCGTATCTCTCCTACCCGGGGTACAAACTGGAACACTCCTTTGTGCCTCGGGCTGGAGTTTGCGTTTACGTCAGAGAGGACATCTGTTCTCGACGCCTCGGCAGACTTGAAGGTTCGGACCTGTCCATCCTTTGGCTACGCGTAGACAGCGACGACCATCCGCGCGTCTACGGGTGCCTCTATAGGTCCCATAGCGGTAATGCCGAAACAGACCGACTCTTCGACCACGTCCAAATGGCTGCAGATTCGTTGCTACAGCAGATCCCCTCCGCAGAGATCGTGATCCTCGGCGACTTTAACGCCCATCACGCCGAATGGCTTGGTTCACGTTTAACCGATCATGCGGGGAGATCTGTTCATGATTTTGCCTTGGCATATGGTCTGACACAACTGGTTACTTCGCCTACGCGGATTCCAGATGTGGAGGATCATGCACCTTCCCTGTTGGACCTTCTGCTGACCTCTCACCCGGACGGATATCAGATTTCCGTCGACGCCCCTTTAGGCTCCTCGGACCATTGTCTGGTCCGGAGTGTTGTGCCACTCACGCTGAAATCGCGGTTGCATTCTGCAGGCTGCCGCCGTGTTTGGCACTATAGGTCAGCCGATTGGGATGGGATGCGGTCTTTCTTTGCATCCTACCCTTGGGGGCGGGTTTGCTTCTCGCCGGATGATCCCAACGTTGTTGCGGATTCTGTTACTGATGTGGTACTTCAGGGTATGGAACTTTTTATTCCTTCCTCTGTGGTGCCCATTGGAGGCAAATCTCAGCCATGGTTTGGTCGCTCCTGTAAAATAGCATCATGCTATAAGCAGGAGTGCTACCAAGCCTGGGTTGATGCATCAGCGTCCCGGGATGTAAACACCAGCGCTCTAAAAAAGAAGTATAATTCCGCCTCTAGGTCCTTCAAAAGAGTCATTGCCAAGGCAAAGTCAGAGCACATAGGCAGAATTGGCGAGATACTAGTTCGCCTTCCTTATGGAACCCGTGCATTCTGGTCTCTCGCCAAGGCTGTCCAGGGGAATTTCTGTCAGCCATCTCTTCCATCTCTGCACAGGGAGGACGACTCACTGGCCCATACTGCAAAGGAGAAAGCCGATCTTCTAGGCTCTTTCTTTGCGTCTAACTCGACTCTCGATGACGGGGGGAGTACGCCGCCGACCATCCCGCGGTGTGAGTGCTCCATGCCGGAAGTGCAGTTCACACAGCGCTCGGTTCGCAAAGCACTCCTCTCCCTGGACATCCACAAGTCGAGTGGGCCTGACGGAATCCCCCCAATTGTGTTGAGGACGTGTGCTCCAGAGTTGGCACCGGTTTTAACGCGTCTTTTCCGGTACTCCTACTCCCTAGGCGTAGTCCCAAAATCATGGAAGACGGCTTTCGTCCACCCGATCCCTAAAAAAGGCGACCGCTCAGACCCGTCCAACTACCGGCCAATCGCCATCACCTCCTTGTTCTCCAAAACAATGGAGTCCATTGTAAACTGCCAGCTCATGAGGTATCTTGAGGATCACCAGCTGATTAGTGACCGCCAATACGGTTTTCGCCGTGGTCGGTCAGCTGGTGATCTTCTGGTCTACCTCACTCACAAATGGGCGGAGGCAGTAGAGTTCAAGGGGGAGGCATTGGCCGTTAGTTTGGACATTGCGAAGGCCTTCGATCGGGTTTGGCACAAAGCGCTTCTTTCGAAGCTCCCTTCCTATGGGCTTCCCGAGAAATTGTGCGATTGGATCACCAGCTTTCTTGCAGATCGGAGCATCAAGGTCGTTGTAGACGGTGCAAGCTCCGATTGCAAGCCTATTAATGCTGGTGTTCCACAGGGCTGCGTGCTATCGCCAACGCTGTTTCTTCTGCATATCAATGATATGTTGCATACCCGTAACATTCATTGCTATGCGGATGACAGCACTGGTGATGCTCTTTACACCGGCCGAGCCAATATTTCTCGGGAAAACGTCTCCGAGTGCCGGGACAAACTTGTGTCTGAAGTCGAGTCTTTGCTGAACAGAGTCTCTGATTGGGGGCGACTAAATCTAGTCCAGTTTAACCCCCAGAAGACGCAAGTTTGCGCGTTAACCGCTAAAAAGAACCCCTTTGTCGTATCCCCTCAGTTTCAAGGCACTCCCCTTGTTGCCTCAGCCAGTATCGGAATCCTCGGCGTCGACATATCGAGTGACGTGCAGTTTCGTGGTCACTTGGAAGGGAAGGCCCAATTGGCCTCTAAAAAGCTTGGCATGCTCAGCAGAGCGGGACAGTATTTCATGCCGGCACACCGCCTGCAACTTTACAAGGCGCAGGTTCGGCCGCACATGGAATACTGTTCCCATCTCTGGGCTGGGGCTCCCCAGTACCAGCTCCTTCCACTTGACCGCATCCAGCGCAGAGCGGCTCGAATCGTCGACGACCGAGTGCTTTCCGATCGGCTCGATTCACTGGCGCTGCGAAGAGATGTTGCATCTCTTTGCGTATTTTATCGCATCTATCACGGGGAGTGCTCTGAGGAATTGTTCGGATTAATCCCAGCCGCCAAATTTCGTGAACGCACTACACGGCAAACGTCCAGATACCATCCACACCATCTGGATGCTTGGCGGTCCACCACTGTACGTTTCACAAGGAGTTTTCTTCTACGTACAACCTCTCTGTGGAATAGTTTACCACCGGCGATTTTTCCGGACCGATACGACCTGGGGACCTTCAAGAAAAGAGCTTACTCCTTTCTAAAGGGCCGGCAACGCACCCGCAATTCTCCTGGTGTTGCGGTTGATCATGGGCGCCGGTAGTCACTTAACATCAGGTGAGCCGCATGATCGTTTGCCCCCTCTTCTATAAAAAAAAGAGTCCCTCTTTCTCCATAAAGTCGGCTAGCTGCTGGCCCCTTCGGTTCCGTTGTCCTACTCCAAATTTCCCTAACTTCAGCTCACCGCTTTCTCTTGTGCCTAGTTTTGCGTTGAAGTCTCCCATCAACACCGTAGTGGGTTTTGGAGGAATGCATGGCTTTGGAAATATCCTCATACATTTCCTCCACCTCCTCATCGGGATGTGCCGAGGTTGGTGTGTAAACCTGTATGACCTTCAGCGAATACCGTTTGGTGATTCTGAGTATCAGGTACGCGACCCTCGTCGACACACTCCCAATCTTTACAACGTTGTTGACGAGAGACTTATGGACGATAAATCCGACACCTCCTTGGGACAGATGGTCGCCCTCCCGGTGATAGAACAAGTTGCCGGATTTGAGAATCACCGTGTCCTCCCCCTCTCTTCGGACCTCGGATAAGCCTATAATACTCCAGCGCAACTTGTCTATCTCTTCTTCCAACTCCAGGATCTTCTCGTCAGTCCTCAGTGTGCGTGCGTTAAATGTTGCCAGGTCGAGTCGTCGTAGGTGGCAACCGAACCTCCACCGGAGATTCTTAGCACCCCCTGCCCCGCCGTTACCATGGTCGCCACCGTAGCCAGGAATAGCGGGGCCACCGGGGACTGGGGGCCGTCTATTTGTGTAATTGTTCATGGGGGGTATATTGTCATAGTTGCCACGCTTGGCGAGCGGGTTGGCAACCACAGTTTTTTTTTTGTCGTACAGTTGTTGTTATCAGGAAGATGCTGCTGCCCATCTCCTGCCTGTGTCCCTCTGTCGGCTTTTACGACACCCACGGAAAGATATGGGGTAGTGGATATTCTCAACCGCCACTACACGTCCAGTGTTACGGACAGTGTACTCATCATCATTGGAGCTACACGCAAGTAGCGTTAATGATCGGAGATCAAGTCCCTTTCAACTGTATTACGTTATTACCTTGGACGTGCATCTAAAATAGTATGTGTTGGTGAAATTAAACGGAGTTTAATTTCACCAACACATACATGTGACATGGAGGTGACAGGAGTGTACACATACATGTCACATGGAGGTGACAGGAGACTCAAACCTTACAGAATAGTGATCCTAGAAGTTATTAAATACCTAGTGGCAGTGCGACTCGTTTTACAGCAGATGTGACGACTTCCAGCCCTAGAAACGTGTAACAACATACTTTTGTACCATGAATCACCATATTATGGCAAATTGTTCAGATGACTGAAGAGTACAATCCCCAGCTATGGCAACTATGAAAAAGCTTTTAATTGGTATAATTTAGGCAGCGTTACGATTGGTTATTAGTACATATATCCAAATGATAATATGTTTGCTATTTATTTATATACTTACTGTTATATCATTACTGTTATGGTAACATTTAAAGAACCAAAGTAGAAAACATTTTTTTTAATAAAGGAATGCCAACGCATACTGATAAAATCAAATCATTCTACTAAAAGGTCATTACCCAAAGAGCATAGGCAAGAACCAGCCGTACAGTGCGTCTCCAACCGGGAGTAGGTACGGAAAGAGAAAAAGCTTCACGGGAGATTGTACAAGGTTCTACGCGGTTGCACATGAGCCTTTCGTAGACTTGGACGGCTCCATCCGTGGTTCGCTGATCTCTTTAAAGAAACTGAGGGTTATGTCGTTGCAGGACAAGAGCAGATTATTAAGACGAACATCGGAGATACATACTAAAGGATGAATCAAAAGATGTCAGTCGAGCTTCTTGCCATTCTAGAAAATGGCTTATGCATGTCATCACAAGTTGTTCGTTATTTGCGTGGCCGCAACTTAGTAGCCAGGATTTTACAACAGGAGCTAGTTTACAACTTCCTAAAGTACGGTCCCGTGAATCGAAACAGTACTTGCCGAAAACCGTGCCCGAAATCGATCGCGCCAGGCTTTACTAGCTCCGGGTCATCGTTACTAGTAGGAATATTCCTGGGAATAAACCTAATATTGTGGTGAGGGACGAGACACCGTCAAGGATATTTTTTGTTGACATTACCATTCTTCTTGACGAAAATCTCGTAAAAAGCAATCTAAATCCATTCCTTATTCTTTTTTTGTATGTATTCTCTAATTTTTTGTTTCTATAAATTAGTTATTGAATTAGTAATTAGGAAAGCGCACTGCTAATGAGTGATAAGCGAACAATGTAATCTGTTCGTTCTGCTTTTACTTAAAACACATCCATTCGAAGTGGAGGTAGGAATCACATAAACCTTGAAATAAGTTGTTTAAATTTTGCTTACAATGAAAATCAGTCTGACAGGTTGATAATCATAATGCTGTTGTCAATATCGACATAATACATAATATTATTTTAAGAGACTAACACTATATAAATATGATACGAGATTTTGATTTTTTTATTTGAAGACTTCCGCGCGCGCCCCTTTTTAACTTTGCACCTCGCAGAACGTGCCTAGTTTGCCTTAAGGATATCCCGCCACTGACCGGAGGTAAAGTCTCATCATAACTAACAAAATAAGCTCAAACTCACAACACCTATTGTAGTACGTGGTAGAGCCATGCTGCAGTTATATTAGTAGTATAGTTGTAGCACGAATGGGTCGGCTCGACCGGGGAAGGACCACGCTCTCACAGAATACCAGCGTGGAATAGTAGCTTAATGTTGCTGTATTTCGTATGGTGAGTGTAGAGAACCGGAGACCCTTTTTACTGGAAACGAGGCATTCCATCTTAGTCCTCACGAGTGACAACGCTTCTGCATTTTGATTTGTAATAGAGGATAGATGTAGATGTCTATGGGCCGCAGCAACCACTTACCATCAGGTGGACTGTGTGCTCGTTTGTCACCCTATCCTATAAAAAAAACCTATTACTATTACTATTCTTCGATTAGTTCCAGTTGCATTCACCGAAGTATACCTTCAGGTCACTCCGTCATGTAAGGAAGTAAGGTTTCATCATAACTAACATAACGAGCATAATCTCGGTACACCTAGTTCTAATCGTCGAGGATTTCCAGTAGCAGTTACCGAAGTACGCCTTCAGGTCACTACATAAATTCCAGGACGTATAAGTATATTTATATAAAAATCCTACGGACTTTTAGAAGAAGAGGAAAGAGGTAGCGAGATTAGTATAGGTGAAATAATGAAAGCAATGAAAAGCATGAAAGCAGGTAAGGCTGCCGGATATGATAGAGTTTCACTCGAAATGCTAAGGGCTGGAGAGGAAGTGGTGGCAGGCCTACTGCACACCTTGTTTAATTTATGCTGGGAACTGAAGCGGGTACCGGTAGACAGCCGTGTAGTAGAGAAAGCCGTGATAGTCCCAGTATATAAGGGAAAAGGGTTCCAGCAGGACTGTAAAAACTACCGTGGCATCAGCCTTCTTAGCATTGTGGGAAAATTGTATGCTAAGGTACTGATTGAAAGGGTCATGAAAGAAACTGATGGAAAAATTTGGGATGTGCAAGCGGGATTTAGAAAGGGAATGGGATGTACAGATCAAGTCTTCAAGTCAAGTCTTTTCCATGCGCATGATCGCGGAGAAGTTTTTGGCCAAAAACCAAAAGATTTTTTGTGCGTTCATGGACTTGGAAAAGGCCTATGATAAGTGAATAGGGATGTGCTATGGCAAACACTGAACTCATTTGGGTTGAGCGCTGGCTTGATACAGGCATTGGAGTCTCTTTATAGGGACTCTAGTGCTTGTGTTAGGATTAACGGGGTCTACTCGGACTGATTTGACATCCATAAAGGTGTCAGACAGGGCTGTGTGACTTCCCCGTGGCTGTTCAACCTATTTATGGACAGTTGTTTGCAAAATTTGAAAGTTGAAGAATGCGGATTAAGAATGGGTGAGTTAACCGTCAAATGCCTTTTGTACGCCGATGATCAAGTTATCCTTGCGTCGTCGGCGGCCGAGTTGCAAATGATGGTTACATTAATGAACAGATCATTAAAAGAAAGGGGTATGAAAGTGAACGCAAGTAAGACGAAGGTTATGGTTTTTGAAAGAGAAGAAAGTAAAACGATTTGTGAAATAAGAATAGAAGGGGAGTTGATCGAGCAAGTAGATGAGTTTGTATATTTGGGCTGCGTATTTAGCAGGGATGGGAGATATGATAAGGATATAGAACGACGAGTGAATGCGGGAAATAGAGTAAATGGGGCCCTGCACTCTATTGTGAAGAGTCAAAATGTGTCGAAAAAGGCACGTATGGCAATTCACAATGCTGTGTTGGTCCCTACTTTAACGTATGGTAGTGAAAGTTGGGTGTGGCAGAAGAAGCACGAGAGTAGAACGAACGCAGTAGAAATGCGGTCGTTAAGGAGTATGTTAGGGCTGAATCTGAATGACAGGGTAAGAAATTGTGTAATAAGAGAAGAATGTGGTTTGCAAGAGGATGTTGTGACCAGGATTAAGAAAGGAATGCTTCGGTGGTTTGGTCATGTGGAAAGAATGAATGAGGAAAGAGTGACAAAGAAAATTTATGTTGCAGAAGTGAATGGCAGAGTCGGAAAGGGACGTCCTAGGCGAAAATTTATCGACCAAATTGGCGAATTATTGAAAACGGGCCAAATTAGGAGTACCCTTAACCGACGAGCATGTATGCGGAGGTGTATGGATGTGAAGGAGGCGAGAGAGGTGTGTCAGCATCGTGCCAAATGGAAGTCTGTAGTCTCTGCCTACCCCTCTGGGTGACAGGCGTGAGTGTTTATGTATGTACTTTTAGGAAAACAATATACTGTAATAAAAATCTGTGACTAAAAAATAATAATAATGTTTTACCTTGGTCAAGTATGTATAAAATTTGGTTTTTGGAATATTTTGTATTTCTACAGCGATTGATATTTTTCATCACTAGCCGCTGTAAATAAACGATACATTAACCCACTTACGACGACGGCCGAGCCAGCAGTGAGTTAAAGTGCAGATCCACTTTGACTCACTGCGGGCTATTTAGTAAACAATTGTAAATAAGGCTGCTCTAACACCCAAAATTTCGGAATTTCTCAGCCGAAAAAAATTATAACTAAACAAAACAAAATTAAACAGTCATTTAAATTCCTTGGCTTCCCACATGATAGATGAGAAGTTTAAAAAATAGATTGAGTTGAATAATTGATAATTGTAAAAGTTATCGTGTTTACCCCGCCATGCGGATTTAATAAATCGACATCATAAGCCACCTAAAACCAATTTTTAAGGTAAAAATAGCAATTAATCGATTTAAAAATTATAATTAGTTCAACAATCATTATTTATCTCTCTAACAATGTGATTTTTACATCACATATATGTTCAATATGATTGTTAGATACGGTTTCACGCGACAAAACATTGGATTCTGGATTTGTAGGCGCTAGTAGTACTGTTACGAGCTTGAGGTTCGTGACAATAAAAATTGCCGATAAAATTACCTAAATTAACACTTTAATTTACTTTACACAAATTAAATCTAAAAACACTAATAATCAAACACACTAATTCACTTAATTCCGCTCCGAAGCTTCGCTTGTGTCGCTGAGTTCAACTCTGTGTCGATCGCATCTTGCAGCGCCGCTATTTATATAATTAGCAAAGAAGCGTCCCGAACATTCAGGTAAATGCGCGCCAGGCAACGAGTATTCGAGTGTAGATTTTCCAGAAACTTAGTTCTTCGGGTGGCGCTGTCGGTCGAAAGATTTATGATTTCATTTACTGCAAAGCTCCCTTCGCTCTCGTTCCTGACACTAGATGGCGCTAGTGCGCTGATTTGAGCGCGGCGTAACACTGCCCCCTCCTAAGACATGCTCGTCCCGAGCATTATCGGCCCCATAATAACGCGCTAGGCGATCCACATGGACGATCTTAGGAGTCCGCTTTGCGCCTTTCTGTAACGGCTCCGCAATGTCAAGGGATGTCCTATCCCGTGGTGCACCAACATTGTACAATGTCGATGCTCCTCTACTCCGTGTCTGAGGTCCCCTCACAGCCGCACAACTTGTACATGTACGACACCAATCTTCGACATCGTCACGATAATGGACCCAGTAAAACTGTTCTCGGAACATCAGTAGAGTTCGTTTAACTCCCAAATGGACTCTTGAACGACCATTATGGCACAGCTGTAGAACATTCGGCACTTTAGCTTTAGGGACAACCATTTGCAAACGACAGCTGTCTCTTCGACCATCGTCCCATTTACGGCACAGGACCCCATCCTGAATCAGCAAGCTGTCCCATTGGGCCCAATAGCTTTTCGTGGTTGAACTCATCGCTGCGACGTCCCTCCACTTAGGCTTGGTAGCCCGGGCCTTCATCCATCCCAGAATCGGCTTGATGTCCGGATCTTCCTGCTGTGCATGTCGTAGGCTGTCCTTCCACCCGTTGCTGAGGTGGTCTGTCCTGAGCATCCTCACGGATACCACTTCCTTACTCTCTGGCCTACTACAATGGTTGCAATCTTCAGGACAAGGTCTCCTTGACAATGCATCTGCGTTGCCTTGAGATTTCCTGCTGCAGTGTCTGATAGTAAAGTCGTATTCCTGCTGCTGCTGGGCGGTGCTGTTAGCCGCACTTCCTTTCTGAGACCGTTCACCTTCCCTTTCTAGGGTGTGCTTAGGGCAGCTGGACCGAAGATGGCCCCTTTCCCCACAGCCATAGCACCTAGGGCTGTATCTTTTATTGTGGTTGCGAACCGTAACTGCTGTAACCTCCCTAGCGTGAGGTGAACGATGATCCTGTCGCCACCAGGCAGTGCCGTTAGCTGCACTACCCTCTCGAGATCGACCAACTCTCCTTCCCACGGTTCGCTTAGGGCAGCTGGATCGAAGATGGCCCCTTTCCCCACAGCAATAGCACCTTGGGCTGTATCCTTTGTTGCGGTCGCGAACTGTAGCTGCTGCAACCCCCCTGACGCGATGGGAACGATGATCCTGCCGCACGGCTTCTACCTCCAGTGCATGGGCCAAGGCGTCCTTAAGCGTCTCGTGGTGCCCGAGCCTCACAGCAGCTCTGACTTCCAGGTCGCGGATGCCGTCGATGAATGTCTGCACCAGGTTCCCTTCAATGAGCGCAGGTACAGACCGGTATGCTTTTCGCACCAGCTTCTCCACCTCTAGAGCCCACTGCTGCAGGTTTTAGTTGATGCGCTGCACGCGATCTTTAAGCTGTGCACGAAAGACGTGTTCCAGGTGAGCGTCGCCATATCTCGCCTCCAATGCCTCAAGGAGTTGCTCATAAGTCACTTCCTCACCGAGAGCTTCTAGAACTGTTAAGGCCTGGTCGCGCAGGCCTAGTGTGAGAGCAGTCATGGCCTAACTTTTATTCCAGCCGTTCGCCTTCATAACAGCCTCGAACTGGATTTTGTAGGCTGACCAGGAAGAGGTACCGTCGAACGGTGGCATCTTGAACCCACGTAGCGAAGGTGTTGTAGCTACTACGGGAGCTGTAGCTCCATCTCCAAGTTTGAGTTCGTCCAGTGATTTCTACATGTCAGCCATTACGTTATCAACCCGATAGTTTACTTGGTCGATTCGGGTTTCAGCTTTCTCGATTCGGTTTTCAGCTTTCGCGATTTGGGTTTCAGCTTCCGACAGGCGGTTGTCATGCAGAGCAACCCTATCCTTCACCTCCTTTATCTCCTTCCCGAAGGTAGCGTGAAGGTCCTTCATGAGGAGCATCTGCTCTTCCAACCGACGGGCCTGTTCCTCCTGTCCGCCCCGCAGCTGCTCTTCCAATCGGCGTGCCTGTTCCGCCTGCTGGCGAGCCTGTTCCTCCTGTCGGCGAGCCTGTTCCTCCTGTCGGCTAGCCTGCTCCTGCAGCATCACCATCAGAGCACCTAAGTCAGGTGCAGCAGATGTAGGAGCTACCGACGGGCCTGCAGCCGGTGGCTGTCCCTCCGACGTCTGCGGCGTTGCACCACCAAATCTTCGTTGGTCCGTCTCCTGCTGGCGTTGACTTCGGGTACGGACACCCTCCGTTTCCTCCTTAGGTAAAATCGGCATTATTTTATCCCACTTCTGACACCAATTGTTACGAGCTTGAGGTTCTTGACAATAAAAATTGCCGATAAAATTACCTAAATTAACACTTTAATTTACTTTACACAAATTAAAACTAAAAACACTAATAATTAAACACACTAATTCACTTAATTCCGCTCCGAAGCTTCGCTTGTGTCGCTGAGTTTTTTCTGTGTCGATCGCATCTTGCAGCGCCGCTATTTATATAATTAGCAAAGAAGCGTCCCGAACATTCAGGTAAATGCGCGCCAGGCAACGAGTATTCGAGTGTAGATTTTCCAGAAACTTAGTTCTTCGGGTGGCGCTGTCGGTCGAAAGATTTGTGATGTCATTTACTGCAAAGCTCCCTTCGCTCTCGTTCCTGACACTAGATGGCGCTAGTGCGCTGATTTGAGCGCGGCGTAACAGTACATACCTACGCGCTTTGCGCTTAAGGCATGCAATAAGAAATTATTTCATTGAAAAACAATTTTTCTTCTTTTCAGATGTGTAAAAACATTATATTAATACTTCAAGAAAACAGAGAAGCTTTAGATATTCTACTTAATAACTTATTAAAAATGTCTAATATTTCAAAAGCCGGTAAAAAGTTTTTAAAATTATTGAAAATTAACGCACGACTTTATTACGAAAACACGCAATTGAAAATTTACATGACATCTGGGAAAGACATTTATATAAAAAAAGGTATAAGTATGCCTAGTTTTAGATTTTTGAAATATTCAAATTCGAAGGAAAAAGACATCTTCAGATGTAAACCGAAACAAAAATTTCTGCAACGTTCAATGTCTACAAACGCTACTCGTGTTTTCAAATATTCTGAAGGTATAACAGGGTTGGAAACTATACATAAATCTTTATCGCCACACTTTTGTAAAGAAATTTACAGATCAAAATCAGACAGTCATTTGGCTAATTTCAAGTAAAATTTGAATAAACATTTTATGAAATAATGATATTATTGTTTAATTTTAAAAAGTCCATTTCAACCGGAGGTACAGGGTACAAGTTGCTAATACATAATAATATACATACATAATACATAAACACTCGCGCCTATCACTCAGAGGGGTAGACAGAGACTACCATTTGGCACGTTCCTGTCCTGGTACACTTCTCTCGCCTCCTCCACATCCATGTACCTACGCATACATGCTAGTCGGTTAATAGGACTCTTAATTTGGCTCATTTTCAATTTATCGCCAATTTGGTCGATATACTTTCGCCTAGGACGTCCCTTTCCAACTCTGCCGTTCACTTCTTCAACATAAATTTGCCTTGTCACTGTTTCCTCATTCATTCTTTATATGCATGACAAACCACCGAAGCATTATTTTATTAATCCTGGTCGCAACATCATCTTGCAAACCACACACTTCTCTGTCAGATTCTGCCCTAATGCCCCTATTACACTACCATGAATCAGGGCCCTAAATGAAGGGTGGGCGTGTCCCCTAATTAGGGACCTGAGTTATTACACTACCCTGATTTTACGCCCTTTCTCGGTCATAGGGATGTGAAAAAAGTATATATATTTATTGAATCGATATTTTTAAACGCTATCAATATTATTGCGTGATTAATATCGATATATCGTCATGTTTTGCATGATGTAGTGGGACAAGGGCCAAAATTTTATTACTGGACGTTTTGAAGACGAAAAACCATGACTATTAATAGTAAAGAACTCTTTTCTTTACTATTGTCGTGCTTAGAAGAAAGTTATGGGTTAAGGACTATTCAAAACTTAGGTAAAATCACTCAAATATGCGGATTATCGGAGTTCTGGAGCCCAATGAATTTCGAATACTTGAGAATAGGGGAAGAGGAGTTCTTCGAGCTATTAAGTTTAGCTCCTTATATCGAAAAACAAAATACAGTTTAAAGAAAGAGTGTAAGTGTAGGCAAAGATTATTTGTGACTTTAAGATTTTTGTGATTTAAGTGCGTGTATTTGTATGCGCGCTTTGTATTACAAAGCTTAAATAACCTCTCAACTGTGAGAAACTCAAAATGAAATATGACATGTCTGTGTGGCTGAAATCAGCCACATCACAGACTTGAGTTATTTTTGGCTTTAGTTTTATAAAAATTGTAATATCTCCAGTTCTTTTTTAAATTAAGGTTTTATTTTCTTTATCTATTACTCAGAAGTAGTTTCTGTTCCTATTTTTTTAAATCATATCAACTGCAATATTATAATAAATTTGTTATACTACGTCTAAGTTAGGGCACTTATTTTCATATTTATTTCTATGTTAAAAATAAAATATAAAGAAATGTTTCACAATAATTTAATTAAATTACATCAACAGTACATATTTTAACAGATTTATTACAAAAAAGCAATCCACTTCATACAATTTTTTTCAGCAAAACAATGTTTAAAACTTTCATTCTAAACCAACTACTCCGAGACTATACAAAAGTGACCTCCATATTTTAACGTATATTTATGTAAATAAGCACTTTGAGTATTGAAGCTTGATGTTTACTGTAATTTGAGCTTATCAGGTAAGCAAAATCACAAGTGGCCCATGGGTATGCTCAATGGAACTAGAATAAGAGTTACACAAAAAAGGGTCCTTTTTTACTTACAAAATTAGTGGATACAAGAAATTAATTTTTAAATGATTAAGTTGTTTGTTTGACTAAACTGTTATATTTTCTAAGATATACATTCAACTAGCTTTAATTTAAATTAAAAACCTTGCATGGTTTTTTTATAGAAGAGGGGGCAAACGAACATGCGGCTCACCTGATGTTAAGTGACTACCGCCGCCCATGATCAACCGCAACACCAGGAGAATTGCGGGTGCGTTGCCGGCCCTTTAGAAAGGAGTAAGCTCTTTTCTTGAAGGTCCCCAGGTCGTATCGGTCCGGAAAAATCGCCGGTGGTAAACTATTCCACAGAGAGGTTGTACGTGGAAGAAAACTCCTTGTGAAACGTACAGTGGTGGACCGCCAAGCATCCAGATGGTGTGGATGGTATCTGGACGTTTGCCGTGTAGTGCGTTCACGAAATTTGGCGGCTGGGATTAATCCGAACAATTCCTCAGAGCACTCCCCGTGATAGATGCGATAAAATACGCAAAGAGATGCAACATCTCTTCGCAGCGCCAGTGAATCGAGCCGATCGGAAAGCACTCGGTCGTCGACGATTCGAGCCGCTCTGCGCTGGATGCGGTCAAGTGGAAGGAGCTGGTACTGGGGAGCCCCAGCCCAGAGATGGGAACAGTATTCCATGTGCGGCCGAACCTGCGCCTTGTAAAGTTGCAGGCGGTGTGCCGGCATGAATTACTGTCCCGCTCTGCTGAGCACGCCAAGCTTTTTAGAGGCCAATTGGGCCTTCCCTTCCAAGTGACCACGAAACTGCACGTCACTCGATATGTCGACGCCGAGGATTCCGATACTGGCTGAGGCAACAAGGGGAGTGCCTTGAAACTGAGGGGATACCACAAAGGGGTTCTTTTTAGCGGTTAACGCGCAAACTTGTGTCTTCTGGGGGTTAAACTGGACTAGATTTAGTCGTCCCCAATCCGAGACTCTGTTCAGCAAAGACTCGACTTCAGACACAAGTTTGTCCCGGCACTCGGAGACGTTTTCCCGAGAAATATTGGCTCGGCCGGTGTAAAGAGCATCACCAGTGCTGTCATCCGCATAGCAATGAATGTTACGGGTATGCAACATATCATCGATATGCAGAAGAAACAGCGTTGGCGATAGCACGCAGCCCTGTGGAACACCAGCATTAATAGGCTTGCAATCGGAGCTTGCACCGTCTACAACGACCTTGATGCTCCGATCTGCAAGAAAGCTGGTGATCCAATCGCACAATTTCTCGGGAAGCCCATAGGAAGGGAGCTTCGAAAGAAGCGCTTTGTGCCAAACCCGATCGAAGGCCTTCGCAATGTCCAAACTAACGGCCAATGCCTCCCCCTTGAACTCTACTGCCTCCGCCCATCTGCGAGTGAGGTAGACCAGAAGATCACCAGCTGACCGACCACGGCGAAAACCGTATTGTCGGTCACTAATCAGCTGGTGATCCTCAAGGTACCTCATGAGCTGGCAGTTTACAATGGACTCCATTGTTTTGGAGAACAAGGAGGTGATGGCGATTGGCCGGTAGTTGGACGGGTCTGAGCGGTCGCCTTTTTTAGGGATCGGGTGGATGAAAGCCGTCTTCCATGATTTTGGGACTTCGCCTAGGGATAAGGGTACCGGAAAAGACGCGTTAAAACCGGTGCCAACTCTGGAGCACACGTCCTCAACACAATTGGGGGGATTCCGTCAGGCCCACTCGACTTGTGGATGTCCAGGGAGAGGAGTGCTTTGCGAACCGAGCGCTGTGTGAACTGCACTTCCGGCATGGAGCACTCACACCGCGGGATGGTCGGCGGCGTACTCCCCCCGTCATCGAGAGTCGAGTTAGACGCAAAGAAAGAGCCTAGAAGATCGGCTTTCTCCTTTGCAGTATGGGCCAGTGAGTCGTCCTCCCTGTACAGAGATGGAAGAGATGGCTGACAGAAATTCCCCTGGACAGCCTTGGCGAGAGACCAGAATGCACGGGTTCCAGAAGGAAGGCGAACTAGTTTCTCGCCAATTCTGCCTATGTGCTCTGACTTTGCCTTGGCAATGACTCTTTTGAAGGACCTAGAGGCGGAATTATACTTCTTTTTTAGAGCGCTGGTGTTTACGTCCCGGGACGCTGATGCATCAACCCAGGCTTGGTAGCACTCCTGCTTATAGCATGATGCTATTTTACAGGAGCGACCAAACCATGGCTGAGATTTGCCTCCAATGGGCACCACAGAGGAAGGAATAAAAAGTTCCATACCCTGAAGTACCACATCAGTAACAGAATCCGCAACAACGTTGGGATCATCCGGCGAGAAGCAAACCCGCCCCCAAGGGTAGGATGCAAAGAAAGATCGCATCCCATCCCAATCGGCTGACCTATAGTGCCAAACACGGCGGCAGCCTGCAGAATGCAACCGCGATTTCAGCGTGAGTGGCACAACACTCCGGACCAGACAATGGTCCGAGGAGCCTAAAGGGGCGTCGACGGAAATCTGATATCCGTCCGGGTGAGAGGTCAGCAGAAGGTCCAACAGAGAAGGTGCATGATCCTCCACATCTGGAATCCACGTAGGCGAAGTAACCAGTTGTGTCAGACCATATGCCAAGGCAAAATCATGAACAGATCTCCCCGCATGATCGGTTAAACGTGAACCAAGCCATTCGGCGTGATGGGCGTTAAAGTCGCCGAGGATCACGATCTCTGCGGAGGGGATCTGCTGTAGCAACGAATCTGCATTTGGACATGGTCGAAGAGTCGGTCTGTTTCGGCATTACCGCTATGGGACCTACAGAGGCACCCGTAGACGCGCGGATGGTCGTCGCTGTCTACGCGTAGCCAAAGGATGGACAGGTCCGAACCTTCAAGTCTGCCGAGGCGTCGAGAACAGATGCCCTCTCTGACGTAAACGCAAACTCCAGCCCGAGGCACAAAGGAGTGTTCCAGTTTGTACCCTGGGTAGGAGAGATACGAGACATCAGCCGGAGAGGACATCTGCGTCTCGGTCAGAAAGAGCAGAGCCGGCCTCGCCGTCTCGAGATGGTAGTGGACGGCGTTTAGGTTAGAGTGAAGTCCCCTGATATTGCAGAAATTCACGGACAGCGTGGCAGGGGTCGCCTTGGTTTTGTTGCTCCGATTGCCCCGAGCAGTTGTAGTCTTGAGCGGAATTTTGCCCCCCCCAGAATACGCGGGGCAGCCTGAGCACCCACGCTCAGAAGTGGAGAAACATGGTCGTGGATGCTCAGCGAGGGATTCTCCAGGGGTGCTGGTACCCTCCTGGGGTAGTCTATCATTATTTAATTCCGCCACCATGTTGATGGGGGGAGGGGGATTTGGGCCTCCGGCCACCTGCACTCACCAGACGAAACGCGGAAGCAGAGCTTCCACTTCACGCCGGTATTCTGTGAGGTCGTGGTACCACCCCGGTTTGAGCCGGCCCATACGTGCAACAGCAAAGCTGCCGCGTGGCTCTACCACTGTAAGGTTTCTAAGAACTTCCATAAAATCAATGCTAACTTATACAATACAAAATTAGTACAAAAACATCCACAATGTGTCAAGACTAATATGGATGAGACTAAGATTGATTTGTTTTAAAATATTTTTTTTAGTTTCTACTTTGTATTTATAATGAACAATAAACAGAGTAAAAGTAAACATAAGTAAATTATTCCCATTGTTCTACTGCTCTTACGGCCTAGTAGCGTAGCAGTTGGTGGTCCTGCCTCATACACCAGATGTCCCAGGTATATCCATTTGTGCCCTGAGTATCCATTTGCGTGATGAACGTAGATATTTATACTCTGGTCATGGTTATAATATAATATAAGTCATAGTTTTGTTTAATTAAATATTTAAACTTAGAAATAGAGAGACCTTGTATATTTTCTGGGACTTTGTTGTAATAGCGTATACATTGACCCAAGAATGGATTACTGAATCTGTGGAGTAAAGAAACTAGTATCACAAGCTTGTATTTGTGAGTGTTCACAAAGTATATATCACTTTTTTAATAAAACTACTTTTGTTTTTGTGAACATAAATCAAATTTTCGTAGATATACTGAAAGGCCAAAGGTTAATTATTTATTTATATGAATGCCGCATTTCCCCATAGCAAAATCACATATGACATTATGCTATGGAAATAAGTGAAATAAACTAATCCAGCTGTCTCGCTAGTGATCCCTAATCTCCCCCCTCCTTAGCGTGTAAAGGACGCTCCAACCCATACCCCTGCTGTACATCTTCTATCATCGCGCTAAATAGGCTAAAATAGTAATAATTTCCTGTAATTATTATATACAAAAATTTATCAGTATAGAAGATCTTAGAACGTAAGTCAAAAGGCGATGATTATGGTTCTGAGACGGAAGGTCTTGACATGCCCATTCCAACTCCAGTAACAAGTGCGCTGCGTTCACCTCGCGCTGCGCGCCCACCTCGTACCGCTGGTCCACCTCGCATTGTGCTCACACCATATGATATACTCGTAACAAGTGCCGCGTACACATCTACCGCCACACCTGCAGTGTCACTACGTGTGCGTACGCCACCACGAGTGCGTACGCCACCACGTGTGCGAACACCACCGCGTGTGCGAGCACTAATGCGTGAACGAGTGCCACCTCGTGTATGGACCATGCCACTGACACTCCTCTGACTGTATAAACGACAGTACCAACATGCAAAAGAAAAAGAAAATAAGCCAAGAAAACATAAGAACATTTTTTTAAAATAAAAAGCACTTTATCTAGGTGGAATTTCGATCTCGGCAAGCGACTCATTCTGTTTATAACGGAAACGCAGCATATAAACCCATACAGAGCGGTGCCGCGATTCTCAGCAGTCGCTGCCGAACAGTAGCTGCCAAGATCAGAATACCATCTTTAGGTCAGAAAAAAGATTAAATATCTGCAATTTATTTCTAAAAATATAGGACGCAAAAATACTTTAGTTTTCAAATCCCAATGCCTCGTGAATGTTTCAGTCCAGTACAAAAAAGTAGACTAAAGTACCAGACAAGTTAATAATTTGAAATACATGTATTTAAAATGCAAATACCTATTACCTATTTTTATTTTGCATTTTAAATAAAAATAGTCTTTATAATATTCAAAATAGTCTTACATACCGAGATCGCAAGTCAAACTGGTTGTAAGTATTTTTCTATATTTCAAACAAAACAATTAATCACTGATCTCTCAACAAATCGATTAGAAATGTATTTAAAAAAAGTGTTTTTTTTTTAAAAATACGTATTTTGAATTTTGTACTTAAATACTTTAATTCAAAACTATTATATATATTTTACTTCAAACTAAAATATTATCAAATAATAAGCATTTGGAATTTTTAAATACTTCTAATAAACCATTTTTCCCATCACTGCCAAAGGCTTATCCATATTCTCCATCATTACCAAAACAAATGTGAAACCTAGTCTGTGAAGTTGGAGGATATCAGCCACTTAACGACCGTTACAGACTTTTGAAGCAATTTCTCACTTTTTATTTAGCTTAAATATTAGTTGCACAATATATTGCACAGAATATATTGACACAGAAAGCAATTAAGTCACTTAAAAAGTAAAAACTTGCGACATTACGGTGGTCATTCCTAGGACTGAGTCAAATTCAATTACAAAATTTTTATTGAAAATTGCCAACGAGCCTTGAAAAGTAGATAAGTAATTAAAGATGACTTACCGCTCTATTGTATTTTCTATGATATCAGATATAATAACTTGTAATTCACAATTTTAAAAGCAAAATTACCACACGTCTATTCTACGAAATCAACGGAACTTTTTTTTTTTTATATGGCAACCTAACAATTACTGCCAACCTCCAGTCAATAAAAATACATGTAACTTGAAAGGAAACGACGGACAATCTAAAGAGAAACTACGATTCTGATTAGAAACCAAAATCATAATGTTAAGAACCATAGAATACTATAATAATGAATCATGAAATGACTTGTACTGAAGTATATTAAATAAATGATGGATATTAGGTTGAATTAAAATAATACTAAACTCAATACCACATTAAAAATAATAAGTATTACTAAATAAAGACGATTGATAGCTAAATAATGAATAAAATTTTATAATCTAATATTATTTAAATCTAAAAATTCCATAAGACAATTGAAAACATTTTTACTTTTTTTAGAAAAAATTAAAAGAGAACAAATTTCTGTAGGAAGAGGAATTTTAAGATTTACCAAAGTGTTAAATAATGAAGTATGATCATATAATGGACACGAGAAGAAAATATGGTTGAGGTCACCAATATCCAAACCACATTCACATATTGAAGAATTTTTAATATGAAGCCTAGCAAGGTGAACCGAGTTACAGCAGTGACCCAAGCGCATTCTACATAACATTGATGTATGTATCTTATTTAAGGATAATTTATAAAACCAAGGCTTAGAAGGAATGATGGGTTGAATTTTTGCATAGTGACAGCCTTTTGTCGTTTTGGTTTTGTTCCAATGTTTTGACCATCTATCTCTATATACTAATTTCGTAGCTCTTATAAGGTCATAGCAATAATTTTTAAACAAGAAAGTATCCCCACAGACTATAGCTTGTTTAGCAAGTTTGTCAGCATATTCATTACCAGATATACCAATATGACTCGGAATCCAAACGAGAGAAATGTTGATGTTTTGGAATTGGTATAAGAATAGAAGTTTCTTAATTTCAAATATCAAAGGATTGCGGGAAATGTCATGGAAAGGATTACATAACAATGCTTGTAAAGAACTAAGAGAATCTGAAAATATCACGCTTGATTTTAATTTAAAAAGATAGCAATATTTTATTGATTGTAAAATGGCTAACATTTCTCCAGTAAAAACTGAAGATTCGGGAGGACTTTTCATTTTTTGAACTATTCTCCAAGTTTGATGGTATATTGCATATCCAGTACAACCTTTTGAGTTAATCTTAGAAGCATCTGTAAAAATATAATGACAATCTGGGAAATTCTTGTCCAACGTAAATACAAATCTTTTATTTGATTCAATAGAAAATTTATTTAATCCTATATCTAATATAACATTGGGTTTGAAAAGTGCAACTTCAAACGAATTGGAGAAAAGAGGCAGAGTCGCCGACCTATAAATAGGATCTAGTAAGGACTTATAATGTTCATAGCTTTTGACTAGGTTAGGAGTTTCTTTATTACGCCAGTATTTTCCTGAATTAATTGAAATGTACTGAGAAAGCAAACGAATTTTAGGGAGTAATGGATGGTTTGAAAATTGAAGAACCCGATAAAAAAAGGAATCCGACAAATATTGTCGTCTAATAAAAAGTGGAGGATCACCGCATTCAATCTGCAAGGCATTGATAGGCGACGAATTCATAGCGCCTATAATTAATCTTAAAGACTTGTGTTGAATGATATCTAATATTTTTAATCCTTTTTTACTAGCTGGTTCAAGAAGAAATGAGGCATAATCTAATCGGCTTCTTATAATTGCATTATAAATTAATTTTAAATAATATGGATGAGCGCCCCACCATACCCCGCACAAAGCTCTAAGAATGTTTATATTTTTTTCGCATTTTTTTTGGGTATAAATTATATGAGGCATGCCGGATAATTTATTATCAAGAATTACACCAAGGAATTTAACTTGTTGAATATTTACGAGCGGATAATCAAAAAGGCGAACTTGGATTTCAGGTAAAACTCTTTTGCGCGAAAAATTACTGTATTACTTTTATTTGGAGAAAGATCTAGTCCATGATCATCTAACCAAGAGGCCATAGAGAGGAGATCTTGTTCTATCGCATTAGCACAAGATTCTATACATTTATCATTAACATAAACTAAAATATCATCAGCATATTGCAAAATTCTACACTTTGAAATAGACTGATCCAAATCTGACGTATAAATATTGTATAATAAAGGATTTAAAACAGAGCCTTGTGGAAGGCCTTTAAAAACCTTTCGAGTATATTTTAGATCATCATCAATTTTAATATGTATATATCGATCTAGAAATAAATTGATAATCAAATTTGTAAGTTTTTTGGATATATTAAGCTTAAACATCTTTTCTCTAAGGATGTTGAGTCTGACATTATCGTAAGCAGAAGAAATGTCAAGGAAAGCAGCAAGGACCGATTCATTTCTCGAAAATGCTAGTCTAATATCTGTGGTGAAGATAGAAAGACTGTCATATGTGCTTTTACCTTTTCTGAATCCATATTGGGAATTTGATAACAATCCATGACTTTCTACATACCATTCAAGACGGTTCTTGATCATATGTTCAAAGGTTTTAATTAGAGTTGAGGATAGAGCGATCGGTCTATAAGAAGAGCCGTCGTTAGGATTTTTGTCAGGTTTCAAGATAGGAATAATTACTTGAGTCCGCCAACAGTCAGGAACAAAGCCTATGTCAAACAAAACGTTAATGATATTTAAATAGTAGGATAAAATTTGATCATTACATTTGGCAAGTAGTGAATATGGAATACCGTCTAAACCAGGAGCTGAATCTTGAACGTGAGAAAGGACGAGCTTTAATTCATATAAAGAAAATGGACGTTCTAAGGGATCAAAAAAAGAATCACATGGAATACTTTGAGGTAGCTCCTCTCTCAAAGGAGCAGAAGAGGGGGCAAGTTTATCTAGAAAAGTGTTTATAGATTGAGAGGGAATGGCACCACTGTAAGAACAAGATGAAAAACAACAGCGAAATTTTCTAATATTACGCCAAACGACTGATGAAGGTATTGAAGGAGAAATTGAGGAACAAAAGGCATGCCAACGTGTTTGTTTTTTTGTGCGAAGAGTATTTTAGTCACTTCTTGTACACGTTGAAGGTATGAATAGTTTTCCGAACTCATGTCTAATTTATATTGTTTTTCAGCTTTTTTCCTATTACGAATGGCCTCAGTACATTCAGAATCCCACCATGGAGGGGAGGGCCTACATTTATTATTTAGAGTTTTAACAGGAATTGTTTGATCTGCTGCATTTATAACTGCGTTTGTAAATGCTTCAACAATAGAAGTTATATTATTTTCAGAAATAGGAGCGATTTTTAGAATTTCATTATAAAGAAAAATATTGTACAGGTTCCAGTCTGCTCTGTCTAATTTGTATTTAATACATGGTTTTTTGTTAATTTCTGCCAATTATTTGTTTGGAAAGGAAATCAGAATGGGAAAATGGTCACTGCCGTGAGAGCTATCTAGAACTGACCAATTTAGAAGAGTGGTTAAATCAAGAGTACAAATTGATAAATCTACAGCACTTCTAGACTCATTAGGACGAGAGCGTTTGGTAATTTTACCAGTATTAAGGACACAAATATTAAGTTCGTCAATTATTTCCACTAATAAACTACCGTATTTATCAGTATTATCACCCCATAAATAATGATGACAATTAAAGTCACCAAGAATTATAAATGGTTTGGGTAAGGAGGCTATTAAAGATTTTATTCTGCGAAACGTATGGACAGAAGGGGAGGGAACATAAATAGAAACGAAAGTTATGTTTTGAATTCTTACTGCTACAATATTAAAGTCAAATATTTCGTCAAAAACATCTATAATGGAATAAGTTATATTATTTTTTATAAGCAAAGCACATCCGGCATAACCATCAGATCTGTCACTTCGAACAAGACAAAAACCAGGTACTCTGATATTTGAATCCGGTTTAAGCCATGTCTCTGAAATAGCAGCGATACATACGTTGTATTTTTTTAATAAATAGATTATTTCAGTACGTTTATCTAAAATGCTTCTACAATTCCATTGAAGGATCTTTGTGAGAGTGAATGTCTTGGAGAATTTTAGGTATAGAATTTAGTAAGCGAGCAACGTGGGACGGTAGTTTCGACGAATACGAAGATATGATTATGTTAATAAGGAAACTTATAATGCTTCTACAGAATCAAAATTACCCTGTGAAGTAACTGGTGAAACCCGAAGAGCACAACCATCCTCAGGTTGCGGAATTAAAAAATCTTCAATAATTTTTTGATGACTTTTTTTGTCGTATCCTGTTTGTGAATGGTGACGTAATGGTTTAGGAATACATAATGTTTTCTTATAAGAAGATTTATTAGATGTAGCGGGGTTGGAAGGAAAATTATTCACTGTAGGATTAGTAGAAAGCGAAGAATTTTCAGGGAATTTAGAAATCAAAACATCAGCATAAGATTTTGAAGAAACTTGTGGATATTTTTGAGATGCTTCTAGGTATGAGATAGAATTCTGTGCCATTTCAATTTTAATATTATTTTGTCTTGTGTGTTCAGGACATCTAGAATCTATGGCTTTGTGATTACCTGAGCAAAATAAGCAACGAAAAGATCCATTATCTTTGTCGCAAGAAGAAGAGGAGTGATCACCACCACATTTTGAGCATCTTGGCTTGGAACGACATAAATCTTTAGTATGTCCAAATCTGCAGCACTGAAAGCATTGGATCGTTGGAAGCTTATAAATTTCAACAGGAATGGAAGAATAGCATAAATAAACCCTCGAGGGAAGAATTTGACCGTCAAATGTGATTACGACACTTTCAGAGCTTTCATATCTGACTTTGTCCTCGTTGCGAACTCGGTAATTTAATCTTCTTACTTTTAATACAGGAATGGTATTTGGATACGAAGATAATTCGGAAATAATCTCTTCTGGTGTCCAATCTTTTGGTACACCTTTTATAACTCCCATACGAGATACGTGAAATGATGGAATAAAGGTTTTATATTTATCATTTACGGATGCATTTTCTAAAAATAGATTTGCATCAATAAATTTAGAGAATTCAACCGTTATTCTATTTCTCCCGATACGTTTTAGGCCTCCATTAACTATATTTTGTACATTTAATTTTTTCAAAAAGTGACCAAATGAAATGGCATTTAAAGTTTTACCAGAATTAGGAGAGTCTTCTTTTACTTGAACATGAACGATAAAAGGACCTGAATCTGTAGAATTATAAGAACGAAGAGATTGAAATCTTTGTGATTCTATTTTTTTATTATCGCTATCAATATGCGTGTTAAGAGATTTAGAAGAGATATAACTATTGGCAGAATTTAATGTTTGTGATAGAGGAATGCCAGATGATTGTGAAAGAGGGATTTCAGATGATTGTGTACAAGCAATATTGGATGATAAAGACATGGGAGATTCATAAGCACGTTGTCCTGACATATTGCTTTTGATAGAGTTAGAGCCTACAATTTTAATTTTAGATGATGAAGTATTACCAGTATCGCAGTCCGATTCTGAGAATGAAGAATTGGTGGAAAAAGCTGAAATTCTTCTATTTATGTCAACCCAATTAGCATGCTCTTCCTTCTTACCTTCCTTCGTTTTATGTTTTCTTTTCTTTTTGTTTGAAATAATTTTGAAGTTGTCATCAAAAATTTCTTGCGATAATGACTGCCGTGTTTTTTTAAATGAACCTTCTAAATCATTTTCAATTTCCACATAAGCTGGTGAGGAAATAATGTTAGTGTCAGAATAATTCGGATCCGGTGGCTTAGGCGGAATTGGATTAGACATGGCGACCGAGAGACTAAGGCTACGTTAAACTATTTTGTGATAGTATGAAATTGTCGCTAAATGAGATACAATATGAAAATGCAAATAAATATTATTAATATATACTAAAATATATAAGGAATGTAATCAGAATATTACAAGAAAACTTAAAATAATTATAATGACACCAAAAACGCGTAAAACCGTTATTGACGTTCAGTTGACAATCACCTAGCTCCAACGGAACTTCAATGACAGGTTTCTTTTTGTTTTTTCTATAGACGGTGCTAGTATAGTACGCGTCACGTAAAAAGAACGCTGGCGGTCAAGCTGCGCATAGGCTATTTATCGGTCTACTTGGTGGTATGAGGTGAGGTAGGGCGCGGGGCGGGTGAGCCACGCGCCGATGTTTACCGATGCGCTATTGGTTCATCAGTTGAGCTTTGCTTCCCGCGAGATTCCTGCGAGACTGTACCCATGCGCAAACACACTCCCACCACTTTCTTCCAGCGTTCTTTTTACGTGACGCGTGCTATAGTAACGCGTAGACAGAGAATCTGTCTACGGTTTTTACATCATGATCATGGAGATTAGAGTACAGGAGAACGATCGCACGTAGAAAAGTGTATCCCAGAAATATGGACCAAATAAGTGAGGCGCTGCGATCGCTAA
Organism: Parnassius smintheus behrii; assembly: GCA_036936625.1. NCBI lineage: Eukaryota > Metazoa > Arthropoda > Insecta > Lepidoptera > Papilionidae > Parnassius > Parnassius smintheus. The sequence continues at coordinate 3,526,259 of JAUPFT010000026.1, forward strand.
GTTGCTCAATAAAAGCGGGCTGTTGTGAGCTAGTTTGAAATGATTATAATATCATTCAAAGAAAAAATAAAATAACGACATTAATATAATTTATTATTGGTATTTATTAATAAATAAATTATCAATTATGATTTTTATAATTTTAATTATAATAAATATTATAAATTATTAAACGAACAAGCGAAAGAGGTATGTAAGGATCGTGACGATCTGTTCTCTCTGGCTACCCCGTTAGGGATTGTGCGTGAAGATAAGTAAGTAATTAAGTAAGTAATTAATTAATTATTATTGATTTATTTTTATTATTTTACAAAATTTCACCATTTTTTATATCTCTTTTGTCAATAATTAAACAATTATTTTGCAGAATCTACTTACCGACGGAAGCGTGGCTTTAAATTCTACAAATTTTCGGGGATAAGTGGGCTATGCTTGAATGCTTTGAATTTTAAAAGGTTGCCAAAAAATAATGACATTTCCAAAAATTACATTTACTGAATAAGTAAGGAATTTCATGCGATTTCATGTTCCTTTTTTCAATGGTCTGTGAAATGTATGTAAAGACAAAAATGCGTTTATTTGATATTTATTTCTTGGTTTATCTTATATTTTACAGGGCAGTTTAATATGAAATACAGCTTGCTTAATATACGCTTAAATATTTTTACTTAAATATTTAATATACTAAGGTTAAAATTTTACCCCTGGGCATCCTCTACTATACATAATGGAAAAGATAACAAGGTTACAATATTAAACTTTTAAGTACATAGGTAAAATGTCTGGACCAAACACATAATTCTAGTTTTTATTTCACATCGATCGGTGCACTATTACCGAAGTTATAGGCGTGGAAAGTTTACGTACATTTTTAAAATCTCGCCCGTACCCGCGAGTAGCGCGTGACGTCATAGATTCCATGCGGCCGCGCCGCCATACCGTTCCAGCGCGCCAATCATACGCTTGTAGTCATTGAGTTTAATATATAAATCAATGTTTGTAGTAATATTTCGTGGGTGAGTTATTTGCCCTCGTGCGCTCTGGTGTTTTTAAGTATTTAATGATGGAAGAAGGGTTTCCAAAAGGTCAATCTGACAATCTTCCAATAGTCCGTGACATGATGGTGGCGGAATATTTTCTAAGAAACAAAGATTTTGTCGCGGCTGAAATACGTATAAGAATAAGATAATATTTTATAACCTAGGTACCCATTATTACATATATATATATATATATATATATATATATATATATATATATATATATATATATATATATATATATATATATATATATATATATTAAATCTCTTTGCTGCCAACCTTATTTTGTACGAGAACCGGTGTCCACAAATTATATTTTGATTTAGATTTTAAATTTTGAAATTGTTACGTCAAAACACATCTTGTGTTGACATTTATAGGTATGAATTGACGTCTTGCGGCATTTTGGTGGCTACACGGGCTCCGTCCACACCCCCGTTCTATTATGTATGTATTATAGTATCCTATGGGATTGTAGACAGAGAAACCTATAGACTGATAATCGGCGTGACCTCGAGTGAGAAAGAACGATAACGGATTTTTAGGTTATAGAATAATTTTTATGACTTTTAAACACATTTAGATAAAAAATTTAATTGTTCTAAGAACTGAACTGAAAAAGATTCACTAATCTTAAGCTCTTAAAACACTTTTTTTCTCACTTAAACTAACTTAAATCGCTACGCTGTCAAAGTTGTTTAGCAAACTGTAGAGTTTGCTAAACAAAAAAACCGGCACGGAGAATGGGACAAACAATCACACCACTCTATCTCATTTCTATGCAAGACGTATGCATAAATTTATCTTTTTCGTGTGCGAATGTGAAATAAGGCGTCAATTTGTCTATAGGTTTCTCTGTCTACATATGGGGTACACACATAGTACAAGCGGTTACGTTGTATTATCACTACTAGAAACCTAATGTGTTCATTGGTCATAAATTTCAATAAATAAATGTTACAAATGCATTTTAATATAACATAAAATATGAATTTATTCCAATGAAATAGCACCGGATTTACAATGAATCTCTCTTTCTTAAAAAAAGGGAGGACAGCGGACTGACAAAGCGAATTTGCGCACTTTAGACTTTCAATCGATGTCCCCAATCATCATTAAAAATAGATTGTATAAATTTTAATACATATATATTTGAAAATAATGTGCAAACTAATTGCAAATACAATGGTGGTAAGTATTTTTTTTTTTCTTATAATAAATTAAACGTTTTTGAACACATTTAAGAAAATTGGTTTTTAATAATGGTAGCACCTTAGAGCATACATTACATGTAATGTATGCTCTAAGGGTAGCACAGCTACTTGTGTAGATTTATTTAATGATTTACCGGTATTCGATAACCACCAGTATATGGAGTGTAGAAGTAAGGAGTACAGACTGTGTATTAAAAAGTGGCCGTAGAAAACCGTTAAATAAGGGTGGCGCCACTATAGCTACGGGGTAAATTTTAAAGAACGCGCCAGAAAATATTTGTGAAATAGACGATTTTTCGAGGTTATATTTACTAAATAAAATTATTTCAGATTTGAGAGCTACTGAGCAGTTTAGCAGCACTCTTAAACCGTCGACAACTGCTAAGTTCATTTCATCCCAGTAGCTACTCCAGCGTTGTTGTGGAGAGTTTTTGAGCTGTTATTTACTGCTTATAGTTGGCCACTTTTTCAACTATTCTACTACGGGAGTTGGTACTCCTTACTTCTACACTCCATACACCAGTACATGGAATGTGTTGAAAAAATTAAGACTGGTATATAACATATTGTTACGAGCTTGAGGTTCGTGACAATAAAAATTGCCGATAGAATTACCTAAATTAACACTTTAATTTACTTTACACAAATTAAAGTTAAAAACACTAATAATTAAACACACTAATTCACTTTATTCCGCTCCGAAGCTTCGCTTGTGTCGCCAAATCCAATACTGCCTCGATCGCATCTTGCTCTCATCTTGGTCTCAGAAAGGAAGTGCGGCTAACAGCACCGCCCAGCAGCAGCAGGAATACGACTTTACTATCAGACACTGCAGCGGGAAATCTCAAGGCAACGCAGATGCATTGTCAAGAAGATCTTGTCCTGAAGATTGCAACCATTGTAGTAGGCAAGAGAGTAACGAAGTGGTATCCGTGAGGATGCTCAGGACAGACCACCTCAGCGACGGGTGGAAGGACAGCCTACGACATGCACAGCAGGAAGATCCGGACATCAAGCCGATTCTGGGATGGATGAAGGCCCATGCTACCAAGCCTAAGTGGAGCGACGTCTCAGCATTGAGTTCGACCACTAAAAGCTATTGGGCCCAATGGGACAGCTTGCTGCTTCAGGATGGAGTTCTGTGCCGTAAATGAGAAAATGTTCGGGGAGACAGTCACTTGCAAATGGTTGTCCCTAAAGCTAAAGTACCGGATGTTCTACAGCTGTACCATAATGATTGTTCCGGAGGCCATCTGGGAGTTAAACGAACTCTACTGAAGATCCGAGAACGCTTTTATTGGGTCCAATGTCGAAACGATGTCGAGGACTGGTGTCGCAAATGTACAAGTTGTGCGGCTGTAAAGGGACCTCAGACATTGGAGAAGTACCTAGCAAAAGTTGTAGACAATCGGCAACGAGATTGGGACAAGCACATACAACCGTTTTTGTTGTCATATCGAAGCGCTACAGCAGTGACACCAGCTTTCGCAAACTTTGGAAGAGAATTACAGCTGCCTGCAGACCTGATCACCGGGATACCACTTGATGCCCTACGCAGTATAACCGATTATGCAAATGACTTGCGGAACAAAATGAATGACATTTATGAGCACGTCAGACAATTGGGCCAGCAAATGTCTGAGAAAATGAAAACCCGGTACGACCGCAAAATGAACAATAAAGGGTTCAACGAAGGTTCATTAGTGTGGTTGCACAATCCAGTCCGCAGCAAAGGGAAATCTCCTAAGCTTCAAGCTAAATGGGACGGCCCGTACCGGATTGTAACCAGGATCAACGATGTGACCTACCGGATACAGAAAGGCGCAAGAGGGACTCCTAAGATCGTCCATGTGGATCGCTTGGCGCGTTATTATGGGAGCGATAATGCTCAGGACGAGCATGTCTTAGGAGGGGGCAGTGTTGCGTGACTAAGTCAACTAGCGCCATCTAGTGTCAGGAACGAGAACGAGGGGAGCTTTGCAGAAAATGACATCACAAATCTCTCAACCGACAGCGCCATCCGAAGAACTAAGTTTCTAGAAAATCTACACTCGCACACTCGTCCCTTTGCGCGCATTTACTTGAATATTCCGGATGCTTCTTTGCTAATTTAAATAAATAGGCGCTGCAAGATGCGATCGAGGCAGTATTGGATTTGGCGACACAAGCGAAGCTTCGGAGCGGAATAAAGTGAATTAGTGTGTTTAATTATTAGTGTTTTTAACTTTAATTTGTGTAAAGTAAATTAAAGTGTTAATTTAGGTAATTCTATCGGCAATTTTTATTGTCACGAACCTCAAGCTCGTAACAATATATTTTGAAATATTTTAATAAGATTTGCTATTTTATGTTTTAAGAGTCGACAGCATCTTAATTATATTTGTACAATCTTCTACTAAAAGATAAATTATTTCAATCTTCTATTAAAAATTGTTTTGTATGCACTCACCCGATTTAGGCTTAATTTGGTATTCAGATAACTGAATCCCCACAAATAAATATTTGTGAGTCTATAAAACAAATTCGTTACAACGAGACGAACGCACTCACTCCATGCTCAAAAGATCTACGTTGAATGAAACTAGACCAATATGTAAACGCGTCGTACTCGTCCACGAATAACTTAGCGAGTTGTTCGTTCGAAACTAGCCGTTTTCGTCTCTTGATGCCGTATCAATCTTTATCATCACGCTGCTGAATCAGTTCACATTATTCATTACGATTTATGTAAGTACCTTATAAGCAGTGCCACAAAAAACCAAAAATTTGTATAAGTCAACAAAGTGTTGTCATAATACAAATTTAAAGTTACTTTATGAAAGTAACTTGGTAGTTATGGAAAGTACTAATAAAAGAAGAGTATTAATAGAAGAGTACTAAAAGAAGAAAAGTAAGATAAGCAGATAGTAGAAGGGTACAGATAGCTTAGTACTGTGCTCCAAGTTGAGGTTCTAGAAGAAATAGATACAGAAGTTGTCCTCTCTCAAAGAAATAAATAAAAACCTAAAGAACAAAATAAGTGTTTTAAATGTGGGCTCTACAAGATATTCAACAATTTTCACTTGTTTAATGTTTTGACTGAAGTCACTTAGTGATTGGTTCTGGCGGCTTTTAGCCGAAACCTCCTCAAAAGAGCATAACTGAGATTATTAATTTTCAATCAATACATTAATTCAAAAGTAACCGATATAGCCCAGCGGATCAGTAAGCTTAAATGGCAATGCCCCAGTTCGAAGAACCAACAACGATGGTGAAGAAAGGTTTTCGAGCATCTCAACTTTATATAGGTTGAGATCCTGGTAAGAGACTCAGGAAGTTGGTGAAGGTGACTCAGTATCATACATATTTTCTGTTTTGGCGTCATCTCTACGAAGGTACGTTTTATGGTTAGAATAGGTAGCTGAAATGCGTGCGAGCGTTTCAAATTTTTAAAACAAAGTCAAACCATACCTTGCACGCGAAATAATACCCTACAATCTACACATCAAGTGTTGGAGGGTTCGTCGGAAGGTTATATAATCAGTATAGAATCGGCATTAATTAACTAGTAGCTACTCATTACTCAGTATATTATAAATGATAAACAATATAGGAGTCAAGCCCTATTATCATCAAGTTTAGAACGTTCATAGCTCATATTTTTAGATATAAATAATGTTTCTATTCATCCATATATCCATTACATCCAATAAAAGTCTGCTGTATATATAACTCCTCCGTAGATTGCCTCTAAGAGGGAGTTCTGCCATAGTTCCACGCTTGACAAGCGGGTGGGCAACCAAATTTTTTTATCATTTAGAATTAAATGAATTAGAAAGAAGCTGCTGTCCATCTTCTGTTTCAGTGTACATCTGTTCTCTTTTACGACACCCTCTACCAGATATTGGGTAGGGGTATGCTTTTTCCGTCACTACACGGTCAAAGTAAAAAAAATTATTATAATATCAGAATTTTTTATCTTTTCATGAAAGTGATCATTGTTGAACAACTTTTAAGGTTGTTTTAAAAAGAAACTACTAAACAGAGTTAAATTTACCGATTGAGTTTTAGTTTTTATGAATGTAAAGAAAGGGATTATATAGTTGTTGTTGTAATAACCGGCAAAATACTATATTATTTGCCGGCAAATTGTAAACTATAATGTAAGCCCTATACCTAAGCTATTTTGCAATTGTAAATGGCAACACAGGTCTCCAGATTTGTGTGCGCCGGCATCGCACGTGAACGTGTCGCAAAATCTCAATAAATTAGTGAAATCATTATGTCGGACGAATATTTTTACGGTAAGTTTTGACCTTTATTATGCATTACATTTAACCACGTTGTTATTTACCGTGTAAATGCCGTACTTTCTCTCTAATATCTATATTTGTTTGGCGTTTATTATGACACCCGGCTACTTCGCCATTTTCCTTGTATAGTATTTTATGTTTTGTATCTCTCTAAGAAAGAGTTATTGGAGTATTACATTTAACTGATAGTATTATTCACTCTTTTTTTTCATATTTGAAGAGCACATTTGTCTTGCCGCCATTTTCAAGCTCTATGTAAATGAAATTGTAAATTTTGTCATGCTCTGGTAATGGCGTTACTTGAAACCTCTATCTCTGTTCCGTTATTAGTGTATCCATATTGATTACTTTGTGGGGCGCGTTATGGTACTTCTGATTCGTAACTGAAGCTAATATCAAGGTGGGTAATTTGAAAGTATGGCGTCCAAGCGTCTCGTAGGTAATGAAGCGTTTATCATTCGTAGTATTATCGTTTTGAAAACATTCCTGTTTTATTTAACAACTTATCGTTGTGTCATAAGCCATAACGCAGATTAAATAATTGTAAATTTTGATGTAGGGATTCATCACAATGTTATATCTACGGTTAATCGTTTCCAGGTGTAACCCTTTCGTCATCACATCAGTCAGAGACATGGGACCCGGAAGCAAAAGCAGAATACCCGCGCAGTAATAAGTTATTAATCCGTCAAGCATTGCTTGGACCGGATGCCAAACCTGATGAACTTAATGTCGTACAGGTAGTTATTATAGCGGCTAAGCTTTCCATTGACGTCCGTCGAGTTGGGGGTTATTATAGCTTTATAATAAAGTTTTAAGAACTTTTACGAACCAATTAACATGGTTTGGATTTTGAAATAATTCAAATATTTTGCTTTTGTGTTTGTCAAGTTTTTTTTGTTAGGTTTTTTTCTTTACAATCAATGAAAAGATATATTTTATGAATTGAATTAGTTTTTTCAACATAATGTTAATGTAAACAGGTGGAGACCATGTGTCTACAGGATTCAATTAAAATTCCTGTTGCAATATTAAAAGTGGGAGAGACAAGGCAAGCACGTCTTGATATCGAGTTCCCTGATGCACCAGTCACTTTCACTCTCATTCAGGTAAGTTTTGTTTAGAGAATTATTAGAAAATGTTTTTTGAAAACCATTATATTTATGTTGCCTTTCCACTTAACTATTACTGAAAAAAAAATCTCATATCTGATATCTTGCTAAAGCTATCAATGTAAAGTTTTAAGGTATTGTTAATCATAGTCATTAAACATTTGATATGCTCAACGGGAGTTCATGAATGGAATGGCTAATGTTTCCACTTGTGCAGATGTCGCTAGCTGGGATGGAGATAGTGATTTGTCGTCATTATAATTGAAAAAGTTTAATTATAAATAATATTTTATTGCTTGCTAGATTTCGAATTTTTTAGTTCTCTTTTAAATTTTTCTTCCTTTAGAAATATCTGTAGTTTGGCTTATTCATTACTAATGTAATTAAGTAAAAGTATTACGAATATTTCAAAAAGAATAAACCTTATATTTTGCAAAAATTTAACCCCCCCTCCCCCCCCATGGAGTCTGTCCAATGTTTAATTTTTTTTTTGAAACAAAACTTATTTGATATAGATTATAAACAATATTTATTGAAAGTCACTTTTTTCATTTACCACTGGTTCACAAAACAAACCTCTATCTTGGGTAGAACCAGCAAGAATCCCAGTGAGACTATTTTTTTTTCCTTTGTGATACTGCCTTGTTGACAAAGTCATCAGTTGGCAAAGTCTTTTGCCCTTAATGATACATTAATTACCTTAATACTGCTATGTCTTACAATTTTGTTCATTGTTAGTAAATTCTTCAATTGATGATGTGCATTATATATTATAGATTCAAGACTAGATGTACCTTATATTTAAAACAGGACTAATTCTTTACATGTGTTGTTATTTTGAATTCTCGTCAAAATAAGTATTCTAATGATGATAAAACAAACCATTACTATTTGACAGGTGCGCAATATCGTTTTGATGTTGCACTGCCTGGTTATGATTGCTCGAGGCATTTGTCTGACCATTCAGACTTAAGAAATCAAATAATATCTTTTTTTACACCAGTTCATCACAATTGTTTGCTTTCTACTAGGGTTCTGGACCAGTACATTTAATTGGTCAGCACTTACTTGGTGCACTTGTTGAAGAGTTTGAGGATATGGAAGAAATGGAGGAAGAGATGCTTGATGAAGAAGAGGGAGATGACTCTCAGTTCAAGGTTTGTATTAATTTGAGGGCTTATTCAACAATACATTTTATATTATGTTATATGACATAAATTAGTAGTTACAAGAATTATTATAATACATTTGATTGATGGCATCGGTATACGGTAAAGCTGTGTAGCTTATGTTTATACTGTTTAATATCAATTTAAATATTTTAGGATAATTATCAAACAAATTGAAAAAAAAAATAACAAGTAATATATATAAGGTGTTGTTAATGCAACCTGTGTGTATAAAAAGAATGAGATTAGAAATGATGACTCATCCAACCGGTACTGTCAGCATACAAGGCACCTTATGCAAAAAACTGCACTAATAATGTTATATTTACAAATAATGATGTTATTTTCATTAAATGCTGTTAGGGGCTGTCTATTAATCACGTGATCGAAAGGGGGTTTGACGAAAATCACGAAATATCACAAGAGGGGAGGGAGGGGGTGTAGTATGATTATCACTAGAGATGGGCTGAAAATAGATTTCACCGAATACGAAAGCTTGGTAAAATTTTTACCGAACTGAATATTCGGCCGAACATCATTCTGCAGGATTACCTCGGTACCTAACCAATTTATGCCGAAACTTGTTACCGTATTGAAGGGGTTAGTCTTAAACCTCACCACATATCACCAAGAGAGAGGAGGGGTTGGGTGTTAAAATTCTAAAAAACAACATCACATGATTGATGGACGGCCCCTTAGTTAATATAGTTAATATATTGGAAAAATCTGATTAGTATATTAATGTCAGTTGAATTATCTAATTCAATTTCGAATTCGAATTTATTAATAAGAACGTAAATAAATTTACAAATAATAATTATATATAAGTGATCTAATTATTGAGACTGCTAACTAAAACAATTTAATACACAAAAAGATAATGAACAGTAGATTCTGTTACTAGAGTCTGAACTCTGAATCACAACAAACCTAAGTTGTTTGTGATCATTGTTGCCGAGTGACCGTGCAATGAAGCACCACTTCATAGAACTGGCACCATTTTTAATCTTGTTTGTTATCTGAGCAGGTATTATACCTGCTAAATTATGATTAAACAGTTAAAATGTTATACAACATGTAACATAATTAACGCACGTTGAGAAAGCATTTTCTTCAGTACAGTTTACTGAATCGATTCCTATCATTTTTAATATAGGTAATTTTTTATCCCAAAAATAATTAAAACTACATAAATTACAGTCGCACTAAATCTGTACAGTCAAAACAAACTGAAATGGACCGTAACTTAAGGCAATAAGACTTTAAGAGTGCAGTTTTATTTGTATTATTACTAATTCTGTCATTCAATAAAAATAAAGAAAAATGAACTTTATTTCAAGCACGTTAAAGTCTTTGCGTTCGTGGATTTGTACTGTGACCACAAACATTCTTCTGGAATTACTATAACTAATTGGATAAATATTTAGTGCATAAAAATGTTTAACTAAAAATTCAGTGTATGTATTATGATTATAACATAATATACTAATTGGGGTGTCTGAGGGTGTGCGTTAAATACGTTATATATTGTATAGCTCTTCTTGGAGTGAAATCATAAATAATTTTTAATTTGTAAACTGACATAAGTGATTTAGTAGATTACTAAATTTGCAGGAAGATGAGAATAAAAGGAAAGGAGCTGGCAAGCGCAAGACGAATGAGGTACTGAAAACCTTCAACTAATTTCAAATTATATTATGTGGGTTCCATAAATTATGCTCAGCAGAGGGCAAAGGGCATGTGGGCTAGTAATAATAATAATGCAAAATTATGATGGCAACACTCAGCTAATGCTTAGCAATATCTGTTTGTAATAGTTTTTAGTTTATGCAAATTGTTGTAGTTTAGTGAAACTGGGCCCCATAGCTGTTGTCTAAATTACTGCATCAAATAGTGTAGAATCATGAGTGTATATTTGCACAAATATTGGCTGTTGGTTTTCTGTACTCATTCCCCTTTACCTTCTGAAGCTTGGAGATTAAATTATGATAATTGTATTTTATTATACTGTGAGGCTTTTTATTCCAAATTATTTTTCACAGGATGAAGATGATGATGAAGGGGGCGAGCCCAAGGGCAAGAAGTCGAAAATGTCCAACAATGCCAAAGGCAAGGCTACATCACCCAAGAAAAATGCCAAGAAGTGAACCGCCTGCGTGCCTAAGCCCCGCCCGTAATATTACCGCTCAGTCACTTAGACCAATTTCATTCAAGACTGACTGCATGAAAACAATTTTAGGTAATACTTACCTAGTGAAATTTACACTGTACAATTTTAAATTCATTTTACCATAACCTAAAATTCTGTTGGAATTCCTAAATGGCGGTGGCGGATCCGGGCGGCCGCCGAGGCGCATCTTTAGCTGTAACAATATAGTGTGGTAATTCAGACTAGGTTAGCGTTGTATCGACTCTGAGTGTGATCGAGTGAGTGGATGTGTGCGTATTAGGTTCATGATAGTTACTTAGGGTTGACTGCACATCTGTCAGGCTGCAGTTGCCAAGAGAATTGGCAGCGCACTCCTGGCGTGTACAACCCATTTACTGATAGAAGTATCTACAAACTATTGATCCAATCTTTGTGGTTACTGACAGTAAGTGTGATTTCTTCACTATTTTTTCATAACAAAATTTTTTCCATTCCTTACTGTGGTATAGTGTTATTGATGTCAAATTTATTGTAAGCCTGGTACAGACAGTATATTTTTAAGTTATGAGGTAAGCATAATCAGTGTACATTGTCATTAGTCAGGATGGAATTGCCACTGAAAAACATGTAATTGAATTTGCTAACGATTTCTCAATTCAGAATGAAAACTGATAATCTATTATAGTTTGTTTGTACATATACAATTAAAAGCATAAGGAAGGTAATAATAAAGTTAAACCATTTCTAAACAAGCTCTTCGATTTTTATTTTTCCTCTTGCATTATTTTGTTTTATTTTAACTTGCCCATGGGAAATTCAAATTTGAATTTAAAAAAAATAGTTTGCGTTCATTTAAAATGAAGTTTATTTTATTTTAATACAATATGTAATGCCAGGCCTCTTTCACTCTTGCTACCTGCGTGAAATTATTACCCTACAATTCTGAGGTACCCCGGGCTTCATACGCAGTCGGGGCTAGTGTGTTCTGGGTGATTGATGAATTTTAACGCTGTAAATAATTTTTGTAAATACTTGTTGCAATAATTTTTGTTTACTATTTAGGACATTTGTTTGTAGGATAAAATAGTTGAAAGATTGAATTTAAAGATTACCTAAATATATTATGTATATTACCTATCCGATAAATTATAACGGCAAAACGTTCCTACTGTAATTGTTGCGTGGATGAATGCTAAATGACCAACAAAAGGTTTCATATATATCATTCTTTAACCCATTCCATGCCAGCAACGCACTCGCGTGCGTTTTCGTTTTTTTTACTTGTGTGCCTGCAACGCACCCGTATGCGTGTAGTGTATGTTTTAATAAAGTATCATTTATTCACTGTGCGTTGCATTATTGTTGCCATATTTTAATACACCTCAATCTAGATTATATTTCTGATATAGCAACACCGTTACAGTAGTAAAAGAAATGTCACATTTGAATTGACGCCGGTTTTTGTGTTTGTGATTTTTGCTAGTATTATAAATCAAGTTTTTACAGTGATTTAGGTGTTAAAAGGTAAGTAAGTATGATTTTTTAATCGAATTTAGTCATTTATTTATTACAACAATGTAATTTTAAGTCTACTGATAATGTTTTGGATAAATTTTGAATTCCAAAACATACCGACGCTAATGTTGCGTTCAATGGCATTTATGAACGACTTTGTTCATGGATGGTGTTACACATTGACAATAATCGGTCGCTCAATGTTACTACTGCTATTGTAACTTTATAATATTTTTTTATAACTTGAGATATTTTGCTTCAGTGTTCGTATTACATACCCTACATGGTACAAAATAAAACCGTTTGTGAAAAAACGCTTTTATTTTTAAATTTGAATGGGATGAATTGTGTAAAGTAACTAGTATTTTTGTCGTTTATAGGTCTTTTGTTTTCTCCTCAAGCATTATAGCAAATAATAATAGAGGTCGTCGTTTGGTTGAATTGTCACTTAATACTGCCGAAGGTACTAATTTACAAGCTAGAAAAGAAAGTTATTCACAAGATAGGTACAGACAGTTGATCTTTATCTATTAATATGAATGGTTAGAATGATTTTATCTATTTAAAATCAATATATTGAATGTTGTTATTTTTTAAAGTTCAACAAATCGGAAAATAAAAATGTTTCAGTGATAAAAGTAGCACATCAGGTTTAAAGCGGAAAAGGGCGAGCTCTTTATATACGGCAGTAGAAGTGGAACCGAAAAATATTCGGCGAAATTCTATTGAAACACGCTGCTAAATATTGCCATTCCCACATTCTGTTCAAAGGTAGGTAACCTACACATTTCTTTTCTTTAGTTTTGAGAGTATTTTTAATTTAGTTTTTCAATAGAATATTGTTGTTTCAGTAAACAACTATTCAATCAGTCTCCAGTACTTTGCACATCTTCTAGTGGTGTAGTTAAAACTTGGTCTGTCGAAAATGTGTCAGAATTACATTCAACTTCGAAGGCCATTGTAATTGATATGGTTGCCCAAGCAGACTGTGATAACAAATCATTTACTAAAATCTTGTATAATGTATTCTGCTAGAATACCTACATTGCTTAATCTTTTAGCTTTTTTTAGCTACTGTTTTACATAACTATGTTGAAGCTCTTGGGCAAAAATATTTTCTGTATTTGCTAAATAAATATTTTTCATTTTACTATAATAATTATTATGAAAATACGTACTTATATTATAATTATGAAAAAGGAGAATTAAAGACTGCTTTGATCTTATATGAGTATTTGTATTTCTGTCACCTACCTTACACCCAAACAATTAAACTATTGGTTCATGTTTCCCAGTCGTGCATAAAGCCATCCACTATATACTCTCAATAGTGCGTTCTCGGATCTCTCGAAAAACTTTTTTCACCCTGTGCCACCCACGCACCGTATGCGTTTGGTGTATTTTTTCGTATTTATCAACAATATTTATTTAACACGTTAACTGCCATGTCAGGCACCGGTGCTTGACAGACATGGCACCTGTTAAGCCATGTCAGTCCCGGGTGACTGACGCCACAGTATATAATTTAGATGATCTCAGGGAGCTGTCCGGCACGTTTAGCTCGTTATTATCTATTAAAATTGACTGACAAGGCCCTGGAAAAACTATGTTCAACTTGGCCTAACGTTTTTATATTTAGAACAGGATTTATTTAGGTTTTATTGAGAAAAATAAAATGCGACACAATGAAACTATAAAAACTTTTTATTGTTCGAAATAATCATATTTTGGGCTTATACAGCTTAGAAAATTATAAAAAAAATGCAATTTAGAGTAATGAAATGCAATAATCAGTCAAGGAGTCCAAGGGAACGTTACATTATTTTATGTTACTCGTTGAAACAAGATAGGCAAAAATGTGGTTCTTTAGTTCTTAGTTTTGTGGGCAATAAGTATTCACTTGCTTAGTCTTCTTCCTAGCATAATTTCTGTCTATTGTTTGAACATTTACTTTATAACACCGTGAACAGTACTTTCTAGATTTTTTTACAGGTCCTTTTTTCTTTTTTAGCTCATGCTTTTGCCTCCTATTCCTTGTCAATGGCATGTCAGGAGTACTGTTTTCTTTGCCCGACTCTGTTAGATTTTTGCACAACTTTTTCCTATATTCTACTATCCCTATTTTAGACTTCGTGGTCTCTTTATAAATTATGTAATAATTGAGTAATGCAATGTTCAACAACAGTTCAACACCAAGTTTTCTGTACCATTTTACACTTTTTCTCAAAGGTGTTGAGTATGCGATCATCTGATCAGATAGGTCTACAGAAGATTTTCGTTGTTATAATCGACTACAATTTTCGGTTTTATTATTTCTTTATCTCTTTTGCAAGTCCTTGTAAATCCAATAGAATGTTTCGTAGACAGTAACCAGTAAACATCCCTTTTATCCTTCCATTTCATACATGTCATACCATCTTCATTTTCTTTAGCTCTAAACTCTCCTTTTTTTATCTTTCCGTTTATAACATCTTTAGGCAAATATTTTCTATTTTTACGTAAAGTACGTCCAAGATCAATACTGGTATACCAGTTATCGTATGACCTTTTTGAAGATATCCTTCCATAAGTGACATCACAACATTGGTTGGGGTTGTAGTTTCGGTCTCACTTCTCTTTCCCGCATATATTTGAATTCTGTTAGTGTAGCCTGGATTAGTACATAATTTAAAAACTTTAATTCCATATTTGTGCCTCTTCAATTTGATATATTGTCGGAATATAATGCGACCCCTAATGGTACCAGAGACTCATCAATACAGAGAATTTCTTGAGGATAGTAATATGTTTCAAAGTTGAGATTCAAAGTTAAAGTAAAAATTACCAATTCACTTATTTTGAACAGACGGTCGCCATATCTTTGGTTATCAATGTTAGGAAAATGTACCATTCGTGACAAAATTTCAAACCTGTTACGAGACATAACCGTACGCGGGAAAGATTGACAAATCAGGGGGTGTGTTGACCAATAATCAGCTAGCTTAGACAATCTAACTATGCCCATATATAAAATCAAACCAAAAAACCTTTTGATTTCGTCTTGGTTTGTATCAGACCAACTAAGCAGTCGCGATCCTTGTTTTATTTGATTTTTTGAACTAAGTTTAGTAATTGTCTGAGCAGCAAATCGGTTGGTTTCCATAGCTATATCATGAAACACACTATCCGGAACTAACAAAGAATAAAAATCCTCTGGTTTGGATTTTGCCATCGTATTTCTCAAACTATAAGGTTTCAAACCAGGGCACTCTGAGAAAGGTATAATTCTTCTTTGCTTACCCGCTGGTTCATACCATAAATCGCTCTCAAGCCTTGTGCTAACCTGCTGTTCTGGGTTTTCATCTTCGTCACCACTTTCTATCACATACCGCCTCTTTCTGTTTTCTCGCCTATGCAAAATTACTTCTGTATCGTCACATATTTCACTACAACATGGAATTTCTAAAAGCGGGGAATCTCTTTGAGTCAGTTGTTTTTCTAGTTCGTCAATTGCTTGCAGATCTACCAACAATAATTCAAAATCACACGTATTATCAATAATGGACATGATTGCAATAGCTATCGTCACACAAAATCTCCAAAAACACAAAAAAAACTAGAGCAGTGGGTGCGTGCACTTCCGCAGATAATTCGAAGCGACTAAATAAACACTATGTACTAGGTACACATCCCATGGCACGCGCCGGACGGGTTGCAACCTGCAAGGAATGAACTACGACACGCGTAGGTACTTTTGTTCAAACGGCCGAGCGCCGCACCGAGTGATTTCTCCCGCGCAAATAAATTGGCGGCCGGCGGACGGTGCCTGACAAAATACTTGACATGGCCCAATAGCTATGTTTTGTTTCGTTTGGGCCTCGTCAGGCACATATGCCAGACATTTTATTTTTTTGCTTTATTTTACATTATAATCACCGGAAACAAATTAAAATAGTCATATAATGTGATTTACTTGAATATACAACCAAAAAACAAAAATAAAAAAAACGTCATCAAAATTTTACTATGGCAGTTAACGTGTTAAAAAAAATTTAAATACATCATTAGTAATCCATTTCCTACCATAAAACATAATAAAAACTGGTGGCACCTGGTCAACAACTTTTAAAAAAAGGTGGCATCGAATGGGTTAAGTTAACGAAGGATTTTAGTAGGAAGTTATGAAGTGGTAACGCCAGTTAACAATCTACTTTATCAACATTACATTACATATCGCATTGAGTTCGTCCTAAGTTATATCTACTTTATTAACATGACTAGTGCATATTTTTTGTTTCCTTCCTTCCTTCCCTTTCCTACCGCACGCGCTGCCGCCGAGGTGAAAAAGAGGATCTCGGCGCGCGTCATTATACTAAGTGATATTACGCCATCCGCAGCGCACGGCCACCCGTCGCGTCTTATGTACATTAATCGCAAAACCGCGCAGGACGAACATTGAGTTCTCCTGTTTATGTTTAATGCCGGCTGTACACGCTCGTCGAGACATCACGAGACATGCCTAGAGGTGAGCATTATTTAACATAATCGGTTTCAGAAACTGCTTACGAGCCTGACAATCGTATACCCAGTTTCGTGGGCAAAAATGTAACGATACTTTATTATTTTACGTACGCAGTTGACACACACAACGACCAGCACTCGCGTAAGCGTTTTGTTTCTAACAGGTAAAGATGATTATAGGTACGTAACACGATATACGACTCGCACAACGAGAGTAAAGAGTCCCTTCGGGATAGGTATGGCTTACACGCTGTGTAAATAAAGATTAAGTGTACATAAATAGACATATAATTAGTGTATTAATAATTGTAATTGTATTAAGTTGATTTTTGTGTATTATGTGGATCATAAAAAGTATGTGATGTGATGGACAATAATACTTACGACAATATTACTTTCATATTTTGTGACTGTATAAAGTTGTACAATATTGCGCGCATACTATAATACCTATAAACTATTATATATTCGTAATCATAACATAACACAGTTAAACTAATATTATAATGCCTATAACCTGTTAATATTTTCGTAATCATAACACAAACGCAAAACTAACATACGCTATACTGTATACGTATGTAGAGGTATGTAGCTCATTGCGGCTGTACTCGTACACGCTTGTCTCGTCGCTCGTGTGCCTCTCGTCGCGTAAAGGCTCAACACGAGAACACAACAAGTACACACTCGTTGTATCACTTGAACTTCGGATGCCGGCTGCGATGGACCTAGAAGAAACTGTTACTGCGTTTTGCCTATGTGCTATTAGTTATTGCAATTTTTTACACATTTATCATAAAAAGAAAATTAATAAGCCATGGCGAAGAAGAAGATGGTGGATGGTTTCTATTCACCGTAACAGAACCACGTTAGTACCTATATTTTAATTAACAATATCGACGATTTTTTTAATAATTTTTATAATTACCAAATACTTATATAACTAAATTAAAAAATTATAATTTAAGGTACCTACAATTAATTTGTAATTACCAACCAGTAGTAGAAACACTTAATGTTTTTTTTTTTCAAAAGGAAAAAAAAACGGTAATGTATTCATTTAATTTTTATTTCTAGAAGTACCATGGATAACCAGTTGGCTGAGCTCGTGGCGGAACCCTCTGGTCAATTTGACAATTTTACAAGAATGTCTTTAACAGACTTTGAATATTTGTTGCAAAAAGTTTCCCCGTGGATTTCAAAGAAGAATACAACCTTCAGAGATACAATACCAGCCAAAATTCGCCTAGCAATCACTTTGAGATTCTTAGCCAGCGGAGATAGCTTTGAAAGTCTACATTTTTTGTTCAAAGTCTCCAGCTCCATTATATCCCAAATTGTACCAGAAGTATGCATTGCATTAAATGGAGTCTTAAAGGATCAAATTAGGGTAAGTACAAAGAGAAACATAACGTAATCAGCAATGTTTTATTTAAATGAACATTAAGGAAAGTAATTAGTTTGTTGGCGTGCGCACCATTTAGATAAATTCGGATACACAGATGTTTACTTTGATCGACTGCAATAATATAACAGCAAAATAATAACTATACCTAATTATTTGAATCAATAATGTTAGTAATAATTTAAAATATGTATTATGTTTAATTATTGCTAAATTTGTCTGTAAAATAATTAAGCATCATAATATGCCTGAGTTATGATATTATCATCATTAGATTGATTATTATTACACAGTGAAATTGTTCTTGGGGTCAAGACCTGATCTGATACGATATGTATGTAAGGAGGCTCAGTGGTAGCCGGTGATGGTATTTGCACTCTTGATTGATTGGTATATAAATTTGTGGGGTCTGTGTAAGATGTGCACGATGATGAAGGACGCGCGCAGTATAAAGGTGTATGAATTTGTCCGGCGGCTTCTGAGTAAGATGTACATGCCGATGAAGGACGCGCGTAGTATAAGGGCGTATGAATTTGCCTGGTGGGTTCTGAGTGATATGTGTGCGATGGTGAAGGACGGCCGTAGTATGTGGGAGATGCGTTAGCAGCATTGTTTATTCGCCTAATAAATATGCCATCTATTTCGTACATTATCTGTAGAGATTCTGTATCGGAAAATTTGCGGAGTTTATTGGCTACAATCTTGCCGTAACGATCGTAATCATCTTCTGTAACTTGTTTTTTATTCAGAACTGTATTAAGTGTAGACATAGCATCCCTCATTGTCTTCCCAGCATCCTCTAGTTCAATAGGATTTTTTCGACGTCGTGGTATTTTCGACAATGGCGAAGAAGTCTGAAGTTGTGATTGATCACAATTAGGATCTGTATTTTCAGTTGGAGTTGTAATTTCGCTTTCAATTCGACTTCGAAATGGTGATTCTGGTGCTGGTAGACTCTGAAAATAACAAAACATGTATTATTGTTACAGATACCACAGGATCCACAGTCATGGTTAGAATTAGCTAAAGGGTTTAGAAATTTTCCACGGTGCCTTGGAGCTATCGATGGAAAACACATTGTGATGCAATCTCCTGCACATAGTGGTTCGGAATACTATAACTACAAAGGGACTTTTAGCATTGTACTACTTGCTTTAGTCGACGCCAATTATAATTTTATATATGCAGAAATTGGTAGTCAGGGCAGAATTAGTGACGGTGGTGTCTTTCAAAATAGTCAACTGTGGCAAAAAATTTGCTCGAATAATCTAAATTTGCCAGTGCCACGACCACTTCCTGGTAGTACAAGAGAAGTTCCATATGTGTTTTTGGGCGATGGAGCATTTGCATTATCAACACATATAATGAAACCTTTTCCTGGAAGTCATAATAAATGGACACCGAAACGTGTATTCAATATGAAACTTTCATCTTCACGCGTAGTCGTTGAAAATGTTTTTGGGATATTAGCCTCAAAATTTAGAGTATTTCGAAAACCATTGCTACTCGATCCAGAAAAAACAACTATCATTACTATGACTTGTGTACTACTACACAATTTCTTAAGAAATAGTAATTCTTCACACTCAATATATACGCCTCCAGGTACAACAGATGTTTACAACAGTAATGATGTACTGATTACTTCAGGTTCTTGGAGGAATGAAATTGAAGACACGTGTGCTATCAGACCCTTGCAACAAGTCCCAAGAAGATCGGCATTGAATGCCCATCAGATAAGGGATGAATTTACAACTTATTTATTTAACTGTTATAATAATGCATAATTAATAACATTGTAAGTAGATATTCAATTTCTCGGTGTAAAAATATCGAAACAAGTAATGCTTCTGCCTGCCTATAAAGCTAATTATTATGTACCTATGTGTGTCTTTGTCATAGGATTTTACAACTCGTTCGTTTACGAATAGCCGGTTGGCATATTGTAAAATGGCCAAAATTAATAAATTGTAAGTTTTTAACAATTGTTCCCTGATGTAACGATGCAGTATTTATTAAAGGTCATTAGACAAATGATGGAGCCATTATATTAAAAATAAGCCTAACTAACCTACTTTGACTCATTTTGTCATTTTTAAATGCTGACAATTCAGTTATATATTATATCTGCAAAATCTAGGTATTTTTAAATCGAGAAATTACTTCAGTTTTACTAAATTAATAATAAAAATAAGGAAAGACAATGTAAATTACGTTAATGGTTTGATATACGGAAATAAATATTTGGTTACCTGTGTATCTGTGTTTATTGTTTTTCGGATAGTAACTGCGTCGTGCAAAAATGAATCCATGAAGTCGTACGCAAACCAAATCGGTTTATATACAGATTCAGCACCAGCTCCGGTTTGCAATGATAATTTAACTTTCTTTCTGTGGTTCCGGTACGTAGCCATCAGTGAATCTCGCTTTTTTTTTAATTCTTCTAAGGGGACATCTAATTCGTTGCTTATCCGCAACCAAGCGTCGTGTAATAATTGCTTATCCTTGTACCTGACATCCCTTGGATTCCATAAATGTGACTCCCTTTGGTAGGCTTCCAGAAACTTTAACTCACGTGCGTTAGACCACATCATTGTCGCATACAGCACGCACAACTTCACTCGAACGCAGTTGGCAGGCAACTAAACTAACGAGTGTGTACAGGCGCGCTCTCGTTTTCATCGCAAGACCCACGAGACCCTTTGACTCGAGCGCAAAAAACCGACAAGCTCCCGAGAGCGCACGAATGTCACGAGACGCGACGCGACGCGACGAGAGCATCCCTGTACACACTCGTACTCGACCTGTCTTGATGGTTGATGGTCGTAACGACTTTTGGACGTAATCGGTTGTACGTAGTTTCGTTGATTTGAATAACTAGTTTTAAAACTGCTTATTTTTGTAATTAGTTTATTCTGTATACAGTATAACGTAGGTTAGTTTCGCGTTTATGTTATGTTATGATTACGAAAATATTAACAGGTTATAGGTATTGTAATATTATTTTAACTGTGTTATGTTATGATTACGAATATATAACATGTTATAGGTATTGTAATATGCGCGCGACATTGTCAATATTACTACCTTTGTACAATTTTATACGGTTATAGGTATTACAATATGCGCGCGACATTGTCAATATTAGTACCTTTGTACAATTTTATACAGTCACAAAATTTGAAAGTAATATTGTCCTAAGTATTATTGTCCATCAAATCCCATAATTTTGTGATCCACATAATACACAAAAATTAATTTAATACAAAAAAAATTATTAATTATTTATTTACATTAATTATATGTCTATTTATGTACACTAAATATTTTTTTACACTTTAAATGTTTTTAAGAACATAGTTCACAGACACGAGACAGTAAAATTCGTCAAACATCCCTTGCATTTGTTAACTGTCTAAAATTCTATTAGAAAGTAGTAGCAAAGTCAACTGGACAAGGTCGCAATTTCTTTAAAAAAATATTATCATAATGAACTTTTAGTCTTCCCAATTGCATATAAATTCGCATTGACATTTGCATTTTAAAAAAACGCACCGTTACTATAAAACCGTCTCTTTTTATCTTGCGTGTAAGCCATATCTGTTCGAAACAAAACGCTTACCTACGCGAGTGCCGGACGTTGTGTGTGTCAACTGCGTACGTAAAATAATCGTTACATTTTTGCCTGACCCGCGAAAGCAGTAAGCAGTTTCTGAAACCGATTATGTTAAATAATGCTCACCTCTAGGCATGTCTCGTGGTGTCTCGACGAGCGTGTACAGCCGGCATAATATTCACCGCATCAGACATTGTGTCTTTGTAACTCATAAAAGTGTGAGACGGCCCCGTAAGGGCAAAGGTGGAGAGTGTGGGACTTCACACGAGACTGTTCCGAGAGTGCGTGTACGCCGAACCACGTGGCGAGCTCGCTGTATAGCAGACACTCCAGGAGGAAGGCGCGGCAGCCCTCATCAGGTCAGTGCGTGCTATCCCACCTATTTATTTTCCCCTTTGCCGTATGCACCAAAATTACAGTCCACTAAATCTTTATCGAAGATACCTTAAGTTACTGGCGTCTCCATGAAGGAAAATTTATTTCTTATTTTTTTTTGTTAGAAAGGTAGGGTTTTATAGCAAAAAAGAAATACTGTATATACAGAAATAATACCTAGCCTCGCGACTGTCACGGCTCCACCAAGCGCATCCGCTGCGCCACCTTTGGGGACCTCGCGCTATCGCAGCACGTGTAATGAAATTTATAATTTCTCCAGTCTTGTATGAGAGTCAAACACAAAACTTACATCGTTGGAATCCTTGGATTATTCATAGGTCTTATCAATAATCTAAGTTGGAATCGTTAAAATAAGCTAACAAATTACATACGAATCAGGACAGCTCCCTTCATAACCCATTATCAATTCTATTTTGAAATTACTTTAGATATGTTCATCTATGTTAAAAATTAAAACATCGATGTTGCCACGTGTCAAACATCGATGTCAATGAACCCATAATCGATTATCGGATAGTCATTTTCAAAAGCTGGCTCAACTCTTGATCATCAGTTCATCAGAGAAACAGATTGAAAGATATTAGTCAAAATTACTATCCCTTCAATCAGAAATAAATATTGGACTGAATAACAAATGAAGACAATAATTAACTTGTAATACTGGTGATATGAGGTCCACTATTAACAGACTCCGAGTGGTTTAGTGGCTGAGAAAAGAAACTACTTTTTGATGCGCAGACGAATGGAGTATGGAATATATTTTTTGGTCAACCTTGCCTATATTTATATCTCTGGCTACGTCGATAGTTTACCAATAGTAACAATTTTTATTTGCCTAGCCAATTACAATTCATACATTATGACCAATAACGATTAATCAAAATACAACTATTATGTGCGCTCCATTTGCCGGCGTGAGACTCGTCTATGTCTTTTCGTAGCTGCGTTGCTGGACTGGGCTACAAAAGTTGTGCAAGCCGGCGCGCGCGCGTAGTCGGCGTGCGGCGGCGGCGTGGGACAGCTCCGGAACAGCAAGAAGAAGCGAGCTGCGGCGTTGAAGAAACGGCTCAAAAATGGTCGACGGATACGTGACGATAGCGGCGTGTGAAGACGATGTGGCGCTGAATGATATTTCCAGCTGTTTGTTGTTTCTTTATTAGAACGTTAAATATATACCTACGTCAAATTATCTTGCATCGATAGGCAGCTCGCAGTATATCTCAGTAGCCGGGGATAATTAGGAAATAAATGTTTTCTTCGCCTTCTGTGTTATGATAGCACCAGGTATATATTATTTATTGCCGTTTAGGGTTGATTAGCCTGGCTGCTACATCACTCCCTCTAGCGAAAGTGTACTGGAGGCTTGACTGCGTAATGAGGTAGCGGATATATATGACGAAAGCATAACAAATGCGCAGCTCAAATCAATCTTGAGGAAACATTATCTGTCGTTGTGTCCATAGTGGTGAATGTTTCTTTAATTATTTTGTGTTAATTTAAGTAGCTATAAGTACCAGATATTGTTATTAAGGAGTGTGAAACGATGAACTGTTGTGTTGCCGACAAACTGGCTTACAGTTTGGCAAAATTTAAAATATAAATAATTATACACTTTTTATAAGAATAAATTTAAAAAAAAACTCGGCCGTGTCTCGTAATTTTTAAAAATAGGTTTCATCTGGGTTGATGTAGATGATGGATTTTAAAGCTTCCTCGCTGGTGGTTGTGATGATGATGATGAATCCTCTGAAGTATCCTCGTTAATGTGCCGTGTAGTGGCGGTTGAGAATATCCACTACCCCATATCTTCCCGTGTGTGTCGCAAGAGGCGACAGAGGGAGACAGGCAGGAGATGGGCAGCAGCATCTTCCTAATAATAACAATAACATAATAAAAAACAGCGGTTGCCAACCCGCTCGCCAAGCGTGGCATCTATGGTAAATATATCCCCATGAACAATTACAGAAATAGACGGCCCCAGTCCCCGGCGGCCCCGCTATTCCTGGCTACGGTGGCGACCATGGTAACGGCGGGGCAGGGGGTGCTAAGAATCTCCTGTGGAGGTTCGGTTGCCACCTACCTGGCGCACGCACCCTGAGGACTGACGAGAAGATACTGGAGCTGGAAGAAGAGGTAGACAAGTTGCGCTGGCATATTGGATTATCTGAGGTCCGAAGAGAGGGGGAGGACACAGTAATCCTCGAGTCCGGCAACTTGTTCTATCACCGGGAGGGCGACCATCTGTCCCAAGGAGGTGTCGGATTTATCGTCCACAAGTCTCGTCAACAACATTGTAAAGATTGGTAGTGTGTCGACGAGGGTCGCGTACCTGATACTTAGAATCACCAAACGGTATTCGCTGAAGGTCATACAGGTCTACGCACCAACCTCGGCACATCCCGATGAGGAGGTGGAGCAAATGTATGAGGATATTTCTAGAGCCTTGCATTCCTCCAAAACCCATTACACGGTGTTGATGGGAGACTTTTACAACGCAAAACTAGGCACAAGAGAAGGCGGTGAGCTGAAGTTAGGGAAATTTGGAGTAGGGCAACGGAACCGTAGGGGCCAGCAGCTGGCTGACTATGGAGAAAGAGGTGTTAGTGATGTCTCAGTGATCGCAAGGATGAAAACCGGCAGCGATCACCGAATGGTTAGACACACTGAACCTAAACGTTAAGTTGGAGAGGTCTCGTCTAATGAAGTCAACGCTCCGTCCCCCTCGTGCTCTGATTCAGAATCCCGAAACCTTTCAGCTCGGGTTACGTAACCGTTTTCAGTGCCTACAAGATTGCAATGCAGTGGACGATACGAATGACAAGTTCGTGGAAAGTGTCCATGCGGTCGGAGCTAAGTTCTGCAAGACCCACCGCAGAAGAACACAAAAACTCTGATCACACTCTTAATCTCATGGCTTTTAGACGGGAGATGAGGCTGCAATCGTCAACAGATTTGACAGCATACAGGCAACTGAACAGACAGATCTCCAAATGCATGCGGCGAGACTTACGCAACTTTAATACTGCTCGTATTAAAGAAGCGATCGAGCGGAACCAGGGCTCCAAAGTCTTTGCCAGAGATCTGTCTGCCCGTAAGAGCCAACTGTCAAAGCTGAAGACTGAGTGTGGCAGCATCGTTTCCGAGACACCTGAGATTTTGAGTGAGATTGAGAGGTTCTATGGGCAGCTGTACACATCATCGTTGGAGCCACACGCAAGTGTGAGTAACGATCCAAGAGCAAGTCTTACCCGACACTATTCCGATGATGTCCCGGACGTCAGTCTGAGCGAGATTAGAATGGCTCTCCAGCACCTTAAAAACGGCAGGGCCCCAGGTGAGGATGGAATTACAGCGGAGTTTCTGAAAGCGGGTGGAACACCGGTACTTGAAGTCCTCCAGAAGCTCTTCAATTCCGTCCTCCATGGTGGCACTACTCCGGAGGCGTGGAGCAGAAGTGCGGTGGTCTTATTCTTTAAGAAAGGCGACAACGCACTCTTGAAAAACTACAGACCGATTCCCCTTCTGAGCCGCGTCTACGTGCTGTTTTTGAAAGTCATTACGAATCGTCTCGCACGCAGACTCGACGACTTCCAGCTTCCCGAACAAGCCGCTTTCCGAAAAGGCTTCAGTACCATAGACCACATACATACCCTGCGGCAGATTGTACAGAAGACCGAAGAGTACAATCTGCCACTTTGCTGGGCGTATGTGGACTATGAGAAAGCCTTTGATTCCGTCGAAATTTGGGCGGTGCTACAGTCCCTTCAGCGGTGCCAAGTTAATTGTCGGTATATCGAAGTGCTGAAGTGTTTGTACAGTAGGGCTACGATGGCTATCCGAGTACAGAATCAGAGCTCGAAACCAATCCAACTGCAGAGAGGTGTAAGACAGGGTGACGTTATATCCCCGAAACTCTTCACCGCTACATTGGAAGACGTTTTCAAGCGACTGGACTGGAAAGGATACGGTATTAACATCAATGGCGAGTACGTCACTTACCTTCGATTTGTCGACGATATAGTCCTTATGGCAGAATCGGTGGAGGACTTAAGCATCATGCTCAATGACCTCAATAGTGCCTCCCAATGGATAGGTCTTAAGATGAACATGGACAAAACAAAGATCACGTTTACTGTCCTTGTCACACCTATGCCGGTAGTTGTTGGGAGCACTAAGCTCGAACTTGTTGACGAGTACGTATACCTTAGACAAATAGTCCGACTAGGTAAGTCCAACTTCGACCGAGAGGTCAATCGCCGGATTCAACTCGGCTGGGCAGCGTTCGGGAAATTACGACGCATCTTCTCGTCAGGTATACCTCAAAACCTGAAAACTAAGTTGTACAACTGTACGTGTTGCCAGTGATGACCTATGGAACCGAGACGTGGTCCCTCACTGCTGGCCGTATGTGGACGCTCAAGGTCGCTCAGCGACCCATGGAGAGGGCTATGCTCGGAGTTTCTCTGCGTGATAGACTCAGAAATGAGGATAGTAAAACCAGATTGACCGACAGAGCCCAACGGATTAGTAAGCTGAAGTGGCAATGGGCCGGCGATATAGCTCGAAGAACCGATAACCGATGGGGAAGAAAGGGTCTCGAGTGGCAGCCTCGTACCGGTAGGCGTAGTGTAGGGCAGCCCCCACTAGATGGAGTGACGACTTGGTAAGGTATGCAGGAAGTCGATGGATGCAGGTGGCTCAGGACCGTGCTTTGTGGCATTACTTGGGGGAGGCCTATAATCAGCAGTGTACTTGTGAAGGGCTGTAATGATGATGATGATGATGATCCTCGTTAATAATAAAGGCAGACTTTAGTCGGTCGATCGATATAATTGTAGATTTCCTTCCGGGTATTTGTAATTTAAAAGTCTTGCTATTTCGCTCTAATACTTTATACGGTCCATCGTAGGTAGGTTGAAATTGTTTTTTCACTGAGTCGTTTCTTACAAAAACTTGATTCTCGAAGTTGAGTTACAAAATCCTAATCCATTTCTTGATTGTTTGACGATGTTGAAGTGAAGAAGTCACACGGTAGTCTTATGCTGCAGCCGTAGGTTAGCTGAGCGGCGCTAAGACTAGTGTCTGCACGCGGTGTTGCTCGTAGTCCAAGTAGCACTGTAGGTAGCTCATCAATCCACTTTGTATGTTGAGATAAACGAGTTTTGAGTGCGGTCTATTGTACGATACCATCTTTCGACTATTCCGTTTGATTGAGGATGGTATGCTGTTGTACGTGTCTTCTGTATTCCCATAGATTGAAGAAGTTTGAGGAATAGGATGCTTTCGAAGTTTCTTCCTTGATCCGTTGTGATGGTTTTGGGTGATCCGAAACGAGTAATCTAATTTTTAAAAATTATCTTCGCGACGGATTCAGCTGAAGTATCATCAGTAGGTATTGCTTCTGGCCATCTTGTTGTTCTGTCGATCATTGTTACTAGGTAACGATGTCCTTGCGGTGAAGTAGATAATGGTCCAACGATGTCAACATACAGGTGTTCGAATCTTATACTAATACTTGATGTATGCTTTTGTACTTTGCATTTTTGTCATTGAATGCATTGCTTCGCCCAGTTGCCAACATCCACTTGCATGGAAGGCTAAGAGAATTTTTTAGTGATGAGTTTTCTTGTTGTTCTAACACCTGGATGACTGATGTTGTGCAGTGTATTGAAGACTTCGCGATGACATTCTTCTCGTAGGTATGGTCGCGTGGTTGACGTTGAGGCTTCACAGTAGATAGGTAAATGCGTCATTGGCATTGTAACTTGCTTGATGGACAAGTTACTTTGCTTCGATAGATGTTTTATGTTGTCGCTAACTCTGTCTTGTGCTTCGGCGATCTTATGATAGTCAATTGATGTAGGGCACGTTACACTGTCGATTGGTATGTATGCGACTGAGTGCGTCGGCGACTATGTTGTCCTTTCCACTGGTGTGACGTATGTCGGTCGTGAATTCACTTATGAAAATAAGTTGTCTTGCTCGTTGTGGTGTTTCCGATAGTGATGGTTTCTTCGGAAGTACATATGTTAATGCCTTGTGGTCGGTAAAAACGATCAGGTTTCGACCCCCGAACGTTTTTCTAAAGTGCTTGATAGCCATGTAAATAGCGAGTAGCTCTCGGTCGCATGTACTGTAGTTACGTTGAGTATCGGAAAACTTCTTCGAAAAATAGCTAAGTGGTTGCCATTTCCCTTTGCTGTATTTTTGGAGAACGGCTCCTGCTGAGAGATCGGACGCGTCGCTGAAGATAGGAAGGGTTGCTACGTGTGATGGGTGAGCGAGCAAAGCTGCATTTTGGATCGCAACTTTACAAGCTTCAAATGCCTTCCTGGCTTCATCGTTCCATCCGATTGACGTTTTATCTTTTTTCTTCGTGTTGTGAAGGTAGGCGTGAAGTGGCGCTTGGATTTCAGCGGCTTTATGTATGTGTTCTCAGTAAAAATGATAAATCCCAAGAAAACGCCCTAGTTCTTCGATAGTTTTAGGTTTCGCATAATCGGTGATTGCTTTGACTTTTTCAGCAGGCGGTTTGATTCCATCCTTGCTGACGCTGAAACCAAGAAATTGAACTTCTTGTTGGCCAAATATGCATTTCGAAGGGTTGATTGTGATTCCGTTTCTTTATCAGGGCTTGTAACAAGGAGATCATCAATAAATGCAAAAACTAAGTCCAGTCCATGAAGTACTTACGAGTATGAATCTTTGGAAGGTTTGTCCAGCGTTATTCAGTCCTGGGGTCATTCTTGGAAATTCGAATAATCCCATTGGGGTAATTATTGCTGTCTTCTCTACGTCTTCATCGCGTATTCTTATTTGTTGATAAGCTCAGTTGAGATCGATGGTGGAGAATATAGTCTTGTCTGACAGTTGATGAGTGAAATCCTTGACTCACGGTATTGGGTAGCGGTCAGGAATGTTAATAGAATTCAGTATTCTGTAATCTCCACAAACTCGTAATTCTCTATTCTTCTTCGGTACAATGTGAAGTGCTGATGACCAAGGGCTTTTGCTTGGACGGCATAATATTCCTTGCTCGATCATGTTTTTGAATTCCTTTCGAACTTGCTCGTATAGGTGTGGTGCGATTGGACGTGCACGGCAATGAAGTGGTGGTCCATTGGTTTCGATGAAATGCTCAACGTCGTTCTTCGGTGATAATTTCATAGAAGTTATTCTTGTGATTCCAGGGTATTCTTCGAGGATCTTATGATACGACTGTTGAACATCTATACTTCTTATTGTCGTCCGGGATATCGTCGGAATAGTGTCGGATAAGACTTGCTCTTGGATCGTTACTTCTACTACTTTTAGATGATGTGTACAGCTGCCCATAGAACCTCTCAATCTCACTCAAAATCTCAGGTGTCCCGGAAACGATGCTGCCACACTCAGTCTTCAGCTTTGACAGTTGCCTCTTTCTGGCAGACAGATCTCTGGAAAAGACTTCGGAGCCCTGGTTCCGCTCGATCGCTTCTTTAATACGAGCAGTATTAAAGTTGCGTAAGTGCAACAGCCATGAGATTTGAGAGTGTGATCGGAGAGTTTTTGTGTTCTTCTGCGGTGGGTCTTGCAGAACTTAGCTCCGACCGCATGGACACTTTCCACGAACTTGTCATTCGTATCGTCCACTGCATTGCAATCTTGTAGGCACTGAAAACGGTTACGTAACCCGAGCTGAAAGGTTTCGGGATTCTGAATCAGAGCACGAGGGGGACGGAGCGTTGACTTTATTAGACGAGACCTCTCCAACTTAACGTTTAGGTTCAGTGTGCATCTAACCATTCGGTGATCGCTGCCAGTTTTCATCCTTGCGATCACTGAGACATCACTGAACAGTTGGCGTCTGGTCGTCATAATGAAGTCAATCTCATTTTTGTCGAACCGTCGGGGCTCGACCAGGTCCACTTCCTGTGGGGCCGCTTCTGAAAGAAAGAGTTCATCATAAAGAGTCCCTCTTTCTCCATAAAGTCGGCCAGCTGCTGGCCCCTTCGGTTCCGTTGCCCTACTCCAAATTTCCCTAACTTCAGCTCACCGTTTTCTCTTGTGCCTAGTTTTGCCTTGAAGTCTCTCATCAACACCGTGTAGTGGGTTTTGGAGGAATGCTTTGGAAATATCCTCATACATTTTCTACACCTCCTCATCGGGATGTGCCGAGGTTGGTGCGTAAACCTGTATGACCTTCAGTGAATACCGTTTGGTGATTCTGAGTATCAGGTACGCGACCCTCGTCGACGCACTCCCAATCTTTACAACGTTATGACGAGAGACTTGTGGACGATAAATCCGACACCTCCTTGGGACAGATGGTCGCCCTCCCGGTGATAGAACAAGTTGCCGGATTCGAGAATCACCGTCTCCTCCCCCTCTCTTTGGACCTCGGATAATCCTATAATATTCCAGCGCAACTTGTCTATCTCTTCTTCCAGCTCCAGGTTCTTCACATCAGTCCTCAGGGTGTGTGCGTTAAATGTGCCAGGTCGAGTCGTCGTAGGTGGCAACCGAACCTCCACCGGAGATTCTTAGCACACCCTGCCCCGCCGTTAGCGTGGTCGCCACCGTAGCCAGGAATAGCGAACCGCCGGGGACTGGGGGCCGTCTATTTGTGTAATTGTTCATGGGGGGGGGGGGGGTATATTGCCGTAGTTGCCACGCTTGGCGAGCGGATTGGCAACTAGTTTAAGTACATGGGAACATTTCGGCGACCCTCTTTCAGAAGAATGTTTTGCTATCGAGCTAGAATCACTAAAAATTAAACAAGGAATTCAGTTTTGTAGTAGAATACAAAATGTAAAAAGTTCCCTGCTTGCCAAAGTGCAAAGACTTTCCGATGATGGAATTAAAGCTGCTAAAATGATTATTATAATAATACCACTTTAAATGTATTCTTGTACAATTTACCCGAAGACCTCATTAGAATTGTTCGACTCAAAGGCTGTTGTACGTTGGAGATTGCTTTAAAGCATCGTTCAATGGGCTTGTCACTACCGATAGGTCCCTGGGATAGAACTGCACTTACATCTTTCAAATGCGTTTATATATTCTTTTGTAATTTCAATTTTGTTTTGCTTTTTCTGGCAAGAGGTAAGTGGTTGTGTAAGTTTAGCAAAATCTTTAATAAATTTTCTGTAATATCCTACTAATCTGAGAAAACTTTTTATTTCGGTGGCTGTACACGGTAAGGGATATTTCAGTACTGATTTGGTTTTTTCGTCATTAGGTTTTAAACCCTCTATTGTGATAGTATGGCCAAGATATAGAACTTCTTTTCTCAAAAACTCGCATTTATCTAAGGTGACTTTTAAGTTGGTTCCTCTGAGACGATCAAAAATTTTTCTTAATTTTTCGAAATGTCCCTGAAGACTAGCCGAATACACAATTATGTCATCGAGGTATACTCAGCAATGGATACCTTGGAGGCCTCTTAAAATATTATCCATTGCCCTCTGGAACGTTGCAGGGGCTGTCTTTAACCAAAAAGGCATGCGTTTAAATTCATAGTGGCCTGATTGAGTTGTGAAAGCTGTCTTCGGTCTGTCAGCTTCATTTACTTCTAGTTGGTGGTTGCAAGGTCAAGGGTACTAAAGTAAACAGATTTACCTATCTTATCAAAAAGGTCAGTTATATTAGGTAATCGGTATTTATCGTCTACGGTATTCTCATTTAATCGCCGATAATCTACTACCATTCTAAATTTAGGCTACCTGGATGCATCTGGCTTTTCGGGGACTAAGTGAACTGGTGCGCTCCAGGGTGAGTGAGATTTTGAATTACATTATTTTGAATAAGTTGGTCGACTTGTCTCTGGATTTCCTCATTTTGAGGAGGTGGGTGTCGATATGGTCTAATGTAAATAGGATCTTCGTTAACGGCTCTGATATTATGTTTTACCTGATTTGTAAAGGAAAGTGGAATTTTTTCACTATAAAATATGTCGCGGTATTCATAGCATAGTCCAGTTATAGCTTTCCGTTATTCTTCGTTTGCATGATCTAATCGTAGCTTAATCATTTCTTATATTTACGCGAACACAATACATTGATTCAAACTATTTTTACGAATTTTATCGCGTTTATTTATGTTATTTTTAATACCCGACGTTTCGGGTGCTTTCCAGCATCCATGGTCACGGGGGACTCCGTAAAAGTGGTTTAAATCAATTTAATCGTAGCTTATTTAAATTTTCTTTTAAAATTGCATCTATCTCGCAATCGGAATTTATCACATTAATGACACACTCATTATTTTCAAATACAGTAACATTAAACGGTTCTATAATTTTAATATTAACTTTCTCGTTGAAACCATTTTGAATAATGGTGTCGGTAAAATTTTTTTAACATTTTATAAGGGCATGTGGCATACGAAGTACGAACTCCTTCGCTAAATTGTATCAAATCAATGATTGCGTGCCCGTTTTGTAAGTTGGTAGAAATTTTAACCCGTGTTTCCGACCTTGATTCTAAGTTAATTTCGTAAGGTGGGTTATAGATTATTGGTATTTCAGTATTAGGCGTTCGCAAGGCTCGGTAGTACATGTCGATATTAGATGATTTATCATGTTGATATTAGATGCAATTTTTTTAACAAACATAATATAAACACTCACGCCTGTCACCCAGAGGGGTAGGCAGAGACTACAGACTTCCATTTGGCACGATCCTGACACACCTCTCTTGCCTCCTTCACATCCATACACCTACGCATACATGCTCGTCGGTTAAGGGTACTCCTAATTTGGCCCGATTTCAATAAATCGCCAATTTGGTCGATAAATTTTCGCCTAGGACGTCCCTTTCCGACTCTGCCATTCACTTCTGCACCATAAATTTTCTTTGTCACTCTTTCCTCATTCATTCTTTCCACATGACCAAACCACCGAAGCATTCCTTTCTTAATCCTGGTCACAACATCCTCTTGCAAACCACACTCTTCTCTTATTTCACTACCATACGTTAAAGTAGGGACCAACACAGCATTGTGAATTGAAATACGTGACTTTTTCGACACATTTTGACTCTTCACAATAGAGTGCAAGGCCCCATTTACTCTATTTCCCGCATTCACTCGTCGTTCTATATCCTTATCATATCTCCCATCCCTGCTAAATACGCAGCCCAAATATACAAACTCATCTACTTGCTCGATCAACTCCCCTTCTATTCTTATTTCACAAATCGTTTTACTTTCTTCTCTTTCAAAAACCATAACCTTCGTCTTACTTGCGTTCACTTTCATACCCCTTTCTTTTAATGATCCGTTCATTAATGTAACCATCATTTGCAACTCGGCCGCCGACGACGCAAGAATAACTTGATCATCGGCGTACAAAAGGCATTTGATGGTTAACTCACCCATTCTTAATCCGCATTCTTCAACTTTCAAATTTTGCAAACAACTGTCCATAAATAGGTTGAACAGCCACGGGGAAATCACACAGCCCTGTCTGACACCTTTATGGATGTCAAACCAGTCCGAGTAAACCCCGTTGATCCTAACACAAGCACTAGAGTCCCTATAAAGAGACTCCAATGCCTGTATCAAGCCAGCGCTCAACCCAAATGAGTTCAGTGTTTGCCATAGCAAATCCCTATCTACTCTGTCATAGGCCTTTTCCAAGTCCATGAACGCACAAAAAACCTTTTGGTTTTTGGCCAGAAACTTCTCCGCGATCATGCGCATGGAAAAGACTTGATCTGTACATCCAATTCCCTTTCTAAATCCCGCTTGCACATCCCAAATTTTTCCATCAGTTTCTTTCATGACCCTTTCAATCAGTATCTTAGCATACAGTTTTCCCACAATGCTAAGAAGGCTGATGCCACGGTAGTTTTTACAGTCCTGCTGCAACCCTCTTCCTTTATATACTGGGACTATCACGGCTTTGCAACAGTCTACCGGCACCCGCTTCAGTTCCCAGCATAAATTAAACAAGGTGTGCAGCAGGCATGCCACGACCTCCTCTCCAGCCCTTAGCATTTCGAGTGAAACTCTATCATATCCGGCAGCCTTACCTGCTTTCATGCTTTTCATTGCTTTCATTATTTCATCTATACTTATCTCGCTACCTCTTTCCACTTCTTTCGGTGTTTCTACTTCACTTAGTACACACGTTGTCTCCTCACTCATAAACACGCTATCAAAATATTCCTTCCATCTCTTTAAACTCAAAACTTCATCATTCAGAATATAGCCATTCTCGTCTCTTATAGCATTCATCATAGGCTGTTTTGAATGTCCCCTGGCAGTTCTTACAAGTTTCCAGAACATTTTAATATTTGCCTGGAAGTTATCCGATATTCTTCTATCATACTTATCCGTTCTTTCTTGCTTTTTTCTTTCAACTACTTCTTTTACTCTCTTATTAAGATGTCTAAAGACTGCCTTTTTTCTTTCAATATCACCATTCGTACCGCTAGAATTACCAGCCTTTGTTGCTAGTAAATCTAGCCATGCTCTCTTCTTTGCTTCAACTTCCATACGTATCTCATCATCCCACCATAACGTATTATTTTTCCTTTCATTCTTTCTCTTACTAACACCACATACTTCGGTAGCTGCATCCACTAAATCTTTCTTTACATTTTGCCATATATTCTCCAAGTCTAACTCCTTCATACATAATTCATCCAAACCACTTATATTTTCTTTCAGTCTACATTTGAACTTGTTTTTATCACTTTCATCTTGTAACCTTTCTGTTCTAATACGCTGTAACGCAGTGGTAGACGCAGACGATCGATGGCGCCATCGCCTGAATAGACCATTAATTCGGCATAAAACTAAATAATGATCCGTTCCTACGTTAGAACCCCGGTAAACCCTCGTATCTACCACTGCACCCCTCAATCTTTCATCCACAATTATGAAATCTATCATGCTTCTATCGTCATAATAAGTCTGACCCAATAAGGCCGTCGTAACTACCGTCCACATCATATATGTAAAATTTACGTGAAACAGTACTTTTGAATGTTTTCAAAAGCGGTATAAAAATAATTTCATCATGCATGCTTTCCGCATGCGTGCTTACTACGGTAAAAGGTTCATTATATTTAAATTCGCTAAAATATTGGTTAGCCTTTGCGGGACCGGTGTCTATTAAAAACTTGGAATTTTTTTCGGGAATGACTATGTGAGGCAATTTTAAAATGCTATCGCAATAATTAAGATGGATCATTTCAGGGGGTTTCGGAGGCTACTATCG
The DNA here is from genome assembly GCA_036936625.1 of Parnassius smintheus behrii. Lineage (NCBI taxonomy): Eukaryota > Metazoa > Arthropoda > Insecta > Lepidoptera > Papilionidae > Parnassius > Parnassius smintheus. Next base: position 3,561,877 of record JAUPFT010000026.1, read on the forward strand.
GAAAAATTTCAGGCACCGCATTATCTTCATTATTAATTTCATTTGAATTTTTGAGGTACTGACCTTGAACCGAAGGGTCTTCTTCTTCAGAGGGACAAAACCATCATAGTGGTCGTAGTAGTCACCGTCATTATTATCTTGAGAAATTTTGATATGACGTTGAAGGTTCCTCACTAAAGAACAGGTCATTGGTTGTCATGTTTTGCCTAATTGGTGCGGTACGCATAGATACGTCAGTGTCGTGAGCATTTTTTGACGGTTGATTTTGTATGCCGAATTTGAACGGATTAGGTTGCTGTTGTATGCCGTATTTAAATTGATTAGGATATTGTTGAAGACCGTATTTAAACTGATTTGGTTTGGTTGAATCTGCGTACCGTATCTTTGAACTTGATGTTGGGGAATGCCAAATTGGAATCCACCACTTTGGAATCGTGCTCGCAGTTGTTGAGTAAATGGATGATTGAAATTACGTGGCATTGAATTTTGTGGTGATGCAAAACGGTAACCTTGTTGAGGTGGGGACGTGAATTTATTAGGGTGTATGAAATTATGCCTATATCCTATCTGATTATTGGGTACACCAAACCTGAAATTACTATTATTTTTATTGTTTGGTGGCGGATTTGAGTTAATAAATGTAGATAGTTTCACGAAACTTTGAATGGCTAATTGCTGAACTGGTTTGGCTTTATGGTTTTTGGCGTTGTACTGTGCTAAGTAGTTAATTTCCTCCGTGACTATACTTAACAAAAATACAGCACAGTATAGAAAGAACTTTTGGCAATCGATTGGGCAGTCTTTCCATATAAGTAAGGGCGAAAATGTTGACAAAAATTGTAAACATTTTCGCCCTTACTTATATGGAAAGCAATTTACAATTACACCGACCATCGACCTTGAGCCTGGTTAAATTCCATTAATGAACCGAATAGCAAACTTACTAGATGGAAGTTACGTCTATCGGAATTTGATTACGAAATAGTATATAAGAACGGGAAACAGAACGATATGTAATATATAATATGATAACGACGATATCTCTATGCAAGTGAATATAGATAAAAACGAAAGAAAACTTCAACATCAATTGAGTAATGTAGTCTCTAAAATTGTACAGCTAGGTCATTCAAATCAGGCAATGGTCACAGTAACAATATCATCGGATTCTGATACTTTGAGTATTCCCTCCTTACACGGTAGAAAATCCCCATATCCGATACCGTCTCCAACTAGTAGCACCATCACAGCCTCCGAAGCACATATGTTTATGTTTAAAGACATTTATTCTCATAAAGACATTTTATACGCCACTTACATGAGAACATAAATAAAAGTAAATCTAAATAACAAAATTCATTGTCGTACCTATGTTGTTGAAAAATAAATAACATCAAAAACAGCTATTGACGGGAAAAATCTATACAAATAAAAGAAAAGTTAAATTCTAGTATACACTATCACCTTAGCACCACAATACTAAGACCAGGAACAAACCAGTCCAACTCACTCAGATAGATGTTTGTGATTATATGATTTGCTAGTCGCTTTTTGAATACATTGAACGAGTCTACATTTTTTATTCCGAGGGTATCTTATTAAAAAGGCGCGAACCTTCGCATGTAATTGTGGTCTGGTCGTACTTTGTTCGAGTTTTGGGCAAAACAATGTAGCTTGCGCGTCGAGTGCAGATGCGCACAACTTTTTTTCGCTTGGTGAATTGCAGATCAGTGCGGACCTTCTTGTTCATGGATTTGCGAATAAAGATACATGTGCTGTAAGTGTATAATTGTTTGATATTCATCAGATTCCTCTCTCGGAAAATTTTTGAAGTTGACGTTCGGAAATTGTAGTTGAATAGCATTTTTATGATTTTATTTTGTAGGATTTGTAATTTGTTTAATCTAATACTGGCAGCGCTTCCCCAGACCTCGATGAGATATAACAGGTGTGGTTTAACTGGGGCATTATATATTGTGAAACGTAGTTTCTGTGGTATGTATCGAAAATTAATCCGAAGTAAGGCGTGAAGTGACATTAATTTGGTTATTAAATATTTAATGTGAACTTTCCATGTTAAATAGGTATCCAAATGAAGGCCAAGATATTTTTCATTAGTTTCTTCTTGCAATGGTGTATTGTTTATTTTAAGAGGTGAGAAATTAGGTATACTTAGGTTTATTTTTTGCTTTAAATATTATGTAGCTAGTTTTGGAAATGTTGATAGTTAGTAAATTGTATTGTAACCAATCGCGAAGAATGTCAAGGTCCTGCTGGGCTTGAGATACAAGATCGTGAATTGAAGAGCCAAAGTAAAAGAGACAAGTGTCATCGGCGTAAAGTGTGATATTGCCATTCAAGCCCAACTCATGCATATTGTTAATATAGACTAAAAAGAGCAGAGGACCCAATATTGAACATTGTGGTACTCCATAGGTTATGGGTTGTGGGGGACTTTGAGTACTACTGTCTATTTTATCGACCTGGGATCTATTCGTGAGGTAAGACTCAAACATTTTTAAGGCTATGCCAGTAATACCAATGACTTCCAGTTTCTTTAAGAGCAGTTTATGACTTACGGTGTCAAACGCCTTTTTTAAATCGATGAATACTCCTAGTACGATGTTTTCCTTATCAATGTTTTGTTTGATTTTAGTTACCAGTAGTTAATTGTAGCTGTGAGTGTATTACTTTTAGAACGAAATCCATACTGTCTATCAAAAAAGAAATCTATAGAATCTAAGTAGTTTTGTAGCCGTGTATGTAAGACTTTATCGAGAATTTTTGATAACACTGGCAGTACGGAAATTGGTCGATAGTTGCCCGGTTCTGTTTTTGGTCCCGATTTGTAAATAGGTGTTACTTTGGCTATTTTAAGTGAGTCTGGAAATGAGCCGTTTTGTAAAAGTTTGTTAAAGTTTTTCGTTAATGAATTTATTATTAAGTCCTTCACACACTTGATAACCTTTGTACTTATACCATCTAGACCGACACTACTGTTTGAATCAAGTTTGTTAATAATATTAAGGATTTCTTCTTCAGTGCATGGCTCTAAACTATTCATTTGCAAATTTTGTAAAAGTGGTTTTGGTAGTGCGTGAGTATAATTTACATGGAACTGAATAGGTATTTCGTCGGCTAAATATGGCCCTCTAGTAGCGAAAAAGTTATTAAATATATTGCATATCTCATGAGGATCAGTAACTTCTATTGAATTAACAATAAGTTTGGGAGGAGCGCATCTTTGTTTAAATTTATTATTTGTAAGAGTATTGAGTAAATTCCATAGCTTTTTGGGCTTTCCACTGTATTTGTCGAATTCCTTCTTATAATATGACTTCTTTGTTTCCCGTATCAACTTGATTAGTTTATGTCTTTTGGTGATAAACTTTTCTCTCAAGTCTTCTCTTTCGGGGTTATTCTGTAGTTCTGTCCACATCAAGTTTCTTTCATTGATCTCTGTTATGATACTTTTGTTTATCCATTCTTTTTGTGGTTCATTCATAATTTTGGTCTTTATTACTTTGCTTTCTTCCATAATTTTTTTTTATTTGTTTTCCAGTCTTGTGAAGTCATCGTTGGATTCTTGTATTCCTGCTTTCTCCATTGATTTATGAAGTTCTTTATAATTTATTGCTTCGTATTGATAATATTTTCTTGGGGGCGGTTTTGTTTTCTTGATTTCCACGTAAAGCTGTCTATGATCAGAAAAAGATGAGTTGACATATACCATATGAAAGTTTTCTTCCTTTAAGTTGGTGCTTACACGATCTAGGATAGACTTTTTTGTATGTCCTTGTCTGGTGTAATATTTTTTGTGATTTTATTTATGATCTTGTATCCAGTCTGTTTTAGCAGATCACTGTATCTTTTGGTCTCTGAATTTTTTGTGACTAAATCAACGTTAAATTCACCAAAAACTATTGCTCTGCTTCTTTCTTGTAATTGTGATTCATATACTTTGAGAAATTGCTTGAAATTAGTGTGTCCAGGATTATATACCACTCCTACTTCAAATGCATATTTTTGTAGTTTTATCCAAAGATAGTTATTGCCTCCTACATATTTTGACTCTGATAAACAGGTGCTTCGGGTTATTATGGACATAGGCAGATACCCCTCCTCCACCAGTATCTGTTCTGTAGTTATAATAATGAAAGTAATTCGGTAGTTGAAGTTGTAATGCTTGTTCCTCGTTGCGAATCCAAATTTCAGTTATCAGTATGATGTGCACATTATTTGGTATTGCTTGTAATACACATTTGAGTTCATCGAGTTTTCCCACTTTACGTATACTTCGAGCGTTGAGGTAGAGAAAGGTAAAGCGTGACTTGTTGGTTGTAAAATTTTGGTAACTGTTTAATATTTCATAAGTGTTGTTTTTATTAGAAATGTTTATTTCTGTGTTTACTGTGTGGAGTTTTTTGATGTTTTTATGATTAACGGTGTTCCATTAACATATTTAATTGTAAGGTTAGTCTCACCATTATCTTGTCGTCGCTTTAACTCTTCTCTTAATTTTCTCATAAAGTTTTGTTGAGTTGGTGTTTGGTCTGAGAACATTTTTAGACCATCTTGTAGCTTACTTCTGTTGCGGAGTAGTTTTTTTGGCAGGTTCTATTGTTTCGAAGCACACCTTGATACTGCGGTTCTTGCCTGGTTGGAGTTTGCCGATCCTAAATATTTTTGCCGGTTTTGGAATGCCTGTCTCACCGAGGATATAGTTTTGAATACCTCAGCTTCGTCTTTTGACAATCTGTCTTCAGGAGTAGACGCAATTTGTTCAGGTAAACCGACAAGCACGATATTTTTTCTCTATTTTTGCGTTGCTGAATCTCCTGTATAATTTGTTCGCCGAGTATCGACTCGTTTTCCAGAGTTAGTGGTGCAGATTTTGAGGAAATTTTGAGTTTGTTTAAGTCTGGTTCAAGTGATTCCATTTTTACTTACATTGCGCTATGAGATCGTTCGTTTGTCAATTTAATATCAGTGATTTGATTTTTTATATCAGCAATATTTTCTTGCATGGTTTTTAAAATCAGCTCATTAGACACGATGTATTTTTCTAATAGAGAACTGATACGACTTAGTTCAGATCTCATTCCCCCTAATTCTTCAGAGCATGCACACTCGACACCAAAAGGTAATTTTCGTTTCCGAAATGTAATTGATGAATCTGACACTAAATCACTCATTTTAGATATATCTGGTTGCGACCCTCCAGTTGGTGACCTCTGAACACTCATATTGTTTGCGTTATGTCGCCTCTACACGTTGGCCAACACAGTGGCGAATGTAGTGCGAATATATTGGCCGAGAGTTGGTGACGGCGTCCACACGTTGGAAGGTCGTTCAGTTTACTTCGGTTCGGGCCAATGTGCGGAGAATTTATTTTATTTTAGACGACGGCTCCGTGGCGCAGTGGTTTGGCAATGAGTGGCTGTGCCAGGGGTCGCGGGTTTGAATCCCGCACGGAACAAGTATTTGCAAATCCTACAAATAATTGTTTCGGGTCTGGATGTGTTTCCTTGTCCAATTTATGTTTGTAAGTTGCCTCCACGATACAGAAGAAAATCTAAGTGTAGGGGGTAACGTTTTTATAAAATAATTATAAAAGAATAGTGAATATAAATGGGGCTGTAAATAGATATACGATATACGATTAGCTTTATTTATTGTTTACATGCATCAGAAACTGGAATAAATACCATTAATTAGAACTTAACTTATTTTAAAGTTAAAGGAGTTATAATCGATTAGTAAATGTTTTAAAATTGGGTTTTGTTTTTAAAGTTTAGCAAAACATGTACTTGCTTTTCTATCAGACATTTGATGTATATAAAAACACCTTATAATTTATTTGGTAATTTAATTATTTTTTGAGAAAGACAAAAACAATAGCAATAAATATAATTAACACTACTTAATAATAGGTACTAATTATAACTTAGAACATAAATGGAAAACTCATGACAAGGAAAGTGGCTCAGGACCATGCTTTGCGGCATTCTTTGGAGGAGGATGTTCAATAGTGGACTTGTGAAGAGCTGTAATGATGATGATGATTCGAAAACTTGTACGATTAAATTATAAGAAATCGATGCTTTTTTATATAGGATAGGGTGACAAACGAGCACACAGTCCAGTCTGTGGTCAGTCTGTGGGCCACAGCAACCACTTACCATAGGTAAGTGGTTGCTGTGGCCCACAGACATCTACATCTATCCTCGATTACGAATCGAAATGCAGATGCGTTGTCACCCGTGAGGACTAAGATGAAATGCCTCGTTTTCTTTAAAAGTGTCTCTGGTTCTCTACATTCACTATACGAAACACATTACATTGATATTCTGTGAGAGCGTGGTCCTTCCCCAGTCGAACCGACCCATTCGTGCTACAACTATACTTCTAATATAACTGCATGGTTCTACCACGTATAAACGACGTGCTTCATTTTTTTCATTTTAAAATTGTTCTCGTAATAATCTGATTGTAAATAAGTGTTCATTATTTTTTTATAAATAGTTTACCGATTAAAACAAATGTTTAAAAATAATTAAATCGCGCTAATTAAAGTAGTAGGAATGTTTAAAGTTGAAATTGGCACTAAAAGGCTGGTAATTGAGTCATCCACCCTACAAAGCGTAAATATAAAATTTTAATTAGATGCGTGTAAAGTTGCCTCTACACGTTGGCCAACACAGTGGCGAATGTAGTAGCGAATATATTGGCCGAGAGTTGGTGACGGCGTCCACACGTTGGAAGGTCGTTCAGTTTACTTCTGTTCGGGCCAATGTGCGGACGAATTTATTTTATTTTAGACGACGGCTCCGTGGCGCAGTGGCTTGGCAATGAGTGACTGTGCCAGGGGTCTCGGGTTTGAATCCCGCACGGAACAAGTATTTGTATATCCTACAAATAATTGTTTCGGGTCTGGATGTGTGTCCTTGTGCAATTTATGTTTGTAAGTTGCCTCCGCGATACAGGAGAAAATCCAAGTGAGGGGGGTAACGTTTTTATAAAATAATTATAAAAGAATAGTGAATATTAATGGGACTGTAAATAGATATACGATATACGATTAGCTTTATTTATTCTTTACATGCATCAGAAACTGGAATAAATACCATTAATTAGAACTTAACTTATTTTAAAGTGAAATGAGTTATAACCGATTAGTCTATGTTTTAAAATTGGGTTTTGTTTTTAAAGTTTAGCAAAACATGTACTTGCTTTTCTATCAGACATTTGATGTATATAAAAAAAACACCTTATAATTTATTTGGTAATTTAATTATTTTTTGAGAAAGACAAAAACAATAGCAATAAATATAATTAACACTGACTTAATAATAGGTAGGTACTAATTATAACTTAGAACATAAATGAAAAACTCATGACGAGGAAAGTGGCTCAGGACCATGCTTTGCGGCATTCTTTGGAGGAGGATGTTCAGTAGTGGACTTATGAAGAGCTGTAATGATGATGATGATTCGAAACTTGCACGATTAAATTATAAGAAATCGACGCTTTTTTATATAGGATAGGGTGACAAACGAGCACACAGTTCACCTGATGGTAAGTGGTTGCTGTGGCCCACAGACATCTACATCTATCCTCGATTACGAATCAAAATGCAGATGCGTTGTCACCCGTGAGGACTAAGATGAAATGCCTCGTTTCCTTTAAAAAGTGTCTCCGGTTCTCTACACTCACTATACGAACCACAGCATCATTAAGCTACTATTTTACATTGATATTCTGTGAGAGCGTGGTCCTTCCCCGGTCGAACCGACCCATTCGTGCTACAACTATACTTCTAATATAACTGCATGGTTCTACCACGTATAAACGACGTGCTTCATTTTTTTTTATTTTAAAATTGTTCTCTTAATAATCTGATTGTAAATAAATGTTCATTATTTTTTTTTATAAATAGCTTATCGATTAAAACAAATGTTTAAAAATAATTAACTAAAAATAAATAATTAAATAAAAATAATTAATTAAAAATAATTAATTAAAAATAACAAATGTTTAAAGTAGTAGGAATGTTTAAAGTAGTAGGAATGTTTAAAGTAGTAGGAATGTTTAAAGTTGAAATTGGCACTAAAAGGCTGGTAATTGGGTCATCCACCCTACAAAGCGTGAATATAAAATTTTAATCAGATGCGTGTAATCACTCTGGGAGCTTGTAGCAAACTAAACTCGTGGCCAACGTGTGGACGCGGCGACCAAACTCTGCCAACAATCCTTTGATCTTTTGTAAAAAACCGACACCACACGGACCTCGCGCCAACTTGCGGGCCATCGTTCCAATACATACCAATGAAGCCCAAACACCCCGTCTACACGTTGGCCAATGCTATTGGCCACTACATTCGCCACTGTGTTGGCCAACGTGTAGAGGCGCCGTAATCACTCTGGGAGCTTGTAGCAAACTAAACTCGCGGCCAACGTGTGGACGCGGCGACCAAACTCTGCCAACAATCCTTTGATCTTTTGTAAAAAACCGACACCACACGGATCTCGCGCCAACTTGCGGGCCATCGTTCCAATACATACCAATGAAGCCCAAACACCCCGTCTACACGTTGGCCAATGCTATTGGCCACTACATTCGCCACTGTGTTGGCCAACGTGTAGAGGCGCCGTTACGTCAACCGACACACCGATGCTACGTATTGAGTAAGCGAGTTAAAAAATAGCAACCGTACGTGTTTCGCGGGGGTGAAGACGGCTCACTGTTATTGTAGCGGGGGTCCTCTTTGTTTATGCACAGGAGCGTAATGTCACATTAAACAAACAACTTTCACACAATTAAACGTTTTAAGTCTTCTTAGTTAAGGATGGAATTAGACTTGCACTGATTTAGAAAATATTTAGAATTTACTTGTACACGTCTACTCAGTACGACAACGAACAACAACCGTAACATAGTAGTAACAATACAATACATTCCGCTAGAGATGTAGACACAGCAGGATACCAAACCAAATACTCGTTCATACTGTGACGGCCCAATATTATTATTAATAATTAAATTCAATATAAAGGGGCGTCAAAAATAGTTTTAAAAGATATATATTAAGCAATTAAGTTAAATTAATAAACATAAAGTTAATATATTTCAGACATTAGCCCAATAACATAGTAAATTAAAGGCAAAATTATTGTTTTTCGTAATAAATAAATTTATTTAAAAACTTGAAAAAATATTTAAAATAAGATAAATAATATAAATACAAGTCAAAAAATATTATAAAATAAAGATAAATAACGTTTATAAGATAATTAGAAAATTTGTTCAAAAAGTCGTGGGAGGTGTTCATGTATAAAAGAAAATTTTCCTAAGTTGTGGAAGGAGTTCACGTATAAAAGAAATTTCCTAAGTTGTGGAAGGAGATCACGTATCAAAGAAAATTTTCCTAAGTTATGGAAGGTGTTCATGTATAGATGTCTTGTAAGGAGGAGCTGCCGCAGATACATTCCTGCAGTTGTACATATATATGGGGTGGTCGGGAGCCCGACTGCCTGAAGTACTGTAGCACAATGACTAGTCCCATATTAGGGACTTATGATATTAAACTCAATGATACAAAAGCTACTATAGAAGGTCTCCATGATGAATTTGCATTACAATAGTAGGGTCGTGGGTTCGAACCCTTTATGTTAATGACTTATGAAAGTAAGGTCTATGATACAAAAGCAATACTATAGAAGGTCTCCATGATGAATTTGCATTACAATAGTAGGGTCGTGGGTTCGAATCCTATATATACATGACTTATGAAAGTAAGGTCTATGATACAAAAGCAATATTATAGGAGGTCTCTTTGATGCATAAGCATTGTATCGGGTGGTCGGGTGACCGACTGCTTCTAGTACTGTAGCAAAATGACTAGTCCTTATTAGGGACTTGAAAAGGAATATTATAGTGGCGTGTGTGCTGCTTCACGAGCAATTGGTCCGAGGTAAACTTGGACTCGCTAACCGATGTGTCCTAGACATATCATCTTAGTGCCAGTGGTAAGCGGGTTTGTTGTAGCAATACGGCTTTCCCATGACATCGCTCACCCATACCGTTTGTGGGCGGTGTAGTAGCGCATAGCGATGCGTCGTCTATATTTCGGATTGGGATGATGAGTGTGTTTGGTAGCACTTTTACGTGTAACAGGCATACTCAACTTCATGTCTTAGTGCATTAGCGCTATGATACGTGGAGTTTTGTCCACTGGCGTCTTAGTAGCGTGCTACTATGATACGTTGGTGCAGTTTTATATAACAACAATCTTAGTGCCGGTGGTAAGCGGGTTTGTTGTAGCAATACGGCTTTCCCGTGGACATCGCACACCCATACCGTTTGTGGGCGACGTCTTTGCGCATAGCGATGTGTCGTCTATCTTTCGTATTGGGATGATGAGTGTGTTTGGTAGCACTTTTAAGTGTAACAGGCATACTCAACTTCATGTCTTAGTGCATTAGCGCTATGATACGTGGAGTTTTGTTCATTGGCGTCTTAGTAGTGTGCTACTATGATACGTTGGTGATATTTTTTATATAACAACAATAAAAACTTTGTTACCAAAATCGATAGGAGTCATGTGGGTGTGTTGTGAGGGGGCGCCACCCGTATGATAGTTGCATTGATGCTTACTGCTACTTGCGGTATTGCGTCTTGTGATGGATCTGCGTGTGTGCTGCGCCTGATTCGACGCATTCTTGTGGTTTTGGTCGATGGAGGTATACAATTAACATCTTAGTGCCGGTGGTAAGCGGGTTTGTTGTAGCAATACGGCTTTCCCGTGGACATCGCACACCCATACCGGTTGTGGGCGGCGTCGTAGCGCATAGCGATGCGTCGTCTATCTTTCGGATGGGGATGATGAGTGTGTTTGGTAGCACTTTTAAGTGTAACAGGCATACTCAACTTCATGTCTTAGTGCATTAGCGCTATGATACGTGGAGTTTTGTTTATTGGCGTTTTAGTAGCGTGCTACTATGATACGTTGGTGATATTTTTTATGTAACAACAATACCAACTTTGTTACCAAAGTCGATAGGGATCATGTGCGTGTGTTGTGATGGGGCGCCATCCGTATGATAGTTGCATTGATGCTTACTGCTACTTGCGGTATTGCGTCTTGTGATGGATCTGCGGGTGTGCTGCGCCTGATTCGACGCTCTCTTGTGGTTCTGGTCGATGGAGGTATGTGGGTGGTGATGTCTGCTGGGATGTATGGGGGACCTTGGGATGGTGTAAGCCCGACGATAGTCGTATTGATGCTTGTTGCGTTCTGCAGCATTGCGTCTCTGCGATGGTTGTTTGGTGGGACGCTATTCTCAATGGCGCTCTCTGCGTCTTAGTTTGACTCACACCTAAGTAGCTTTGCCCAAGTTGGGTCCCTTCATATCGGGGCTGCAGACTGTCTGCCCTCCACGATGTTTTATATAACAACATAATATTATATCTCTGTAACTTTCCCACCTTTGAATGATTGAAGGCAATTTGTTGGTGGGTGAGACAAACATGATCGAAAATGCATTTACTCAACGTCAGTGACACAAACCCTTTCTGATGGCGAATTATTACTCTTATCTTATAACTGCCTTTTGGCTATATCTGCCGTTGTATTGGTTGGTGGAGCATATGTGTCGACCTCATGCGGGTGGTAGCTGGTGGGAGGATCTGAGGAGACTCTCAAGGCTGCGGCCGAAAGCCGCACAACGTGGGACCCCATTCCCTTGAGGTGAGCAGTAGACTCATGACACGCTCTGCGGCTAGTAGCCGTGCTGATCATGCAATTGGTGGTGATGCCATACACTTACATCACGTCTGCAGGAGCGGCGGTCTGGCAGGTGGTGGCGCTCACGGAGGGTTTAAGGCCAGTGTGCCTATTTGCCTAAACCGTGTGACGTACATTCACTGTGGCTGGATTCGTGCGTATTCTGTATGGCGTTTACACGGGAGTGCATCAAAATGGTTGGTGCTCACCGTGCACGGCGTGTGTGGGGCCGTGTACCTCCCCTACATTTTTTTTAAATAAATGTAGGAGAGCGAAGCCCTTGTATCGGGTATTTTGTATAAATATATTTTGAGCCTTTTCCGAGCGGGAAGGGATAATTAATAATGTAAACCTGATACAAGCGGAATAGGGACGTTTTATGTTCTTAACCTTTTTCGAGCCCTGTCTTCGTGAACGGGGTTCACTTAGCTTATAAGGCACTACCAACAGCTTTCAATTGCTCTAGTGAATATTCATTCTTCCAAAAGACACCTAAAAGAACTAAGTTACTAAACAAACACAACGTAAATAAGGGTCCTAACTAAGACGATCATGCCAAAATATTAAAACGGCCTATTAATAAATCTTTTGAAAGATCATTTAGAAAGATCAAAACATATTTTATTAATCCTGGTCACATATATATATATATATATATATATATATATATATTATCATAAAGGGGAATTAATTATACTTAATATAATAATATTTTTATATATAGAGGGGGGAGAACGTTACAATACGTAGAACCGAAATGATTGTTCAGTTAAAAACTTGTCCAGGGATAAACAAAATATATTGGAAGTTCACCTACCTTTAGACCTTGTCCAGAAAGGGCGAATTTGCCGCGAATCGTATCGCGCGAAGTCATACGCGCGTTATCGAGGTACTAGACATCAATACATAGCGTCCACAAGCATCGCGCGAATTCAAAATACGCGCGTAAATCGCGTGCACTATGCCAGACTCTCGACTCGCACTTGATTCGCGCGTATTGCGCGTGAGTCGAGATACTAGGGACGACATTTTTCGTACTGAATTCCTCCCCAAATGCTCGCGCGACCGTTGCGTCCAAAACCTTGTGGACGCAACGGCCGCGCGTAATGCGCGCGAGAGAATCGCGGCGAATTCGCCCTTTCTGGACAACGTCTTAAATAATTTTGAATTAATCAAAAAATTCCTGAAAGAATATATATAAGACCCAAAATTAATTTTTTTTATTTTATTTTGAAGATGTCGTACACCGTACGCAATTTCCGAAGTCACAAACCAATTATTCAAAAATAATACAGTAAAATTTTATGAAGGTACTAAGAGAGTAGTCTATGTAGAAGATGAAAACGAGCAACGCGAAGTAGTCCTTAAATATCATTTAGGTAAAAATTGCCATAGGGGAATTAGGAAAACATTAGTACATTTGAGGCGAACGTTTTATTGGAATAATATGGAACAAACAGTAGTGAGTATCATAAACTCATGTGAGGTTTGTAAGAAAATGAAATACGACCGTAAACCCCTAAAACCTCAACTTCAACTGACTCAAACCCAGTCTAAACCATTCCAAGAAATTTTCATCGATACTTTTTTAATAGAAGGTAAATATAGAATAAATAATATTTACCTTCTATTAAAAAAGTATCGATGAAATAATAGAAGCGCCATTAGGCTACTGTCGCTTCTATTATTTCATCGATTCACCCTTCCCCCCCCCCGATCGGGTTCCCGCCTTGTCGTGGCGGGGGGGCTTAGTAGCCGTGGCTTGGTCTCCCGCGGTGAACAAAGAGGAACCCAAATGGCTGGTCCGAGGTGGAGGGCCGGCCCGAGGTGGCCACTCCGAGTGGGATTGGGAAGCCCGCTTCGGATGTGTGTTGGTGGACTGCGGTGAGAGGTGTGTCCTCCCCACCTACCGCTGCAGCCGAGGTGGAGTCGCGGAGGAAGAGGAGTGTTGGTATGGCGATGCGCCACTCGCTCTATCCTCCGCGACTCAAACGGGGCCGCACCGTTGATGCGGTGGTGGTGGGGCTGCGGGGGGAGAGGATTGTCGGTATTGCGAGGCGCCGCTCTCCCTACCCTCCGCAGCCGAATCTTGGTTGGCGGCGGAGCCATAGACCAGATCCGCCGCTGGGGTCGGGAAGGCTAGTACTTCTAAGTGCTCGTTTTTCCTGGCCCCATGGCCTTCTTGCATTGGACGCGGGGGCGTCCGTTGCGCAGATGAAATTGGAGGCCGAGAAGGAAGGCGCCCCATGTGTTCTGGTGCGCCTTACCTGTGAAGGAGAACGGGGAGGAATATTCCTCTCCCGAGGAGGTGCTGCCATGGGGCGGCAGGCGCTGGTGGGGCTGCGGATGTGTGCGAAAGCGTTCCCGTGGCCCTGCCAATAAGCGACAAAGGTGGAACACCATGGGGTTTTAGTCGGTGCGAGTCCGACATAACCCGTCCTTGCCCCGCGAGGCGGGTATGCGTAGGCATTTCCCCATGTTAAAAAAAAATAAAAAAAAGGGCGCGGATCGCGAACTCAAAAGGTCGTGGGTTCGAATCCGCCATTTGACTACTGTCGTGAACCACTCCTAACACAAGCATTTTCGAGCTTACCAGGTGTGGTTAAAAGGAATATTAGTAATGTTAATTAATAAGATTACTAATATTTAAAAAAATATTTACTAAACCTGGTAGACGCGTTCAGCAAATTGGGTCAAGCAATCGAAATTAATAGTAGGTGGTTGCGCGGAAAAAACCATTGGATTATTATATTTGACGGTAGAGGTGCCAAGCCGCTTGTTCCTTTCCGACAAAACGATATCATTCATACCCTCCTCGATCCTCCATCGACACATCGGGGTGGTGGGGTGGGAGGGGCAAGAAGATGATTCTAGAATGTCACGTAATCATCGGGGCCGAGGACATAAAGGCACGCGCGACCGTTGCGCGGCCTCTTTCCTACCGCGCCAGTCATTGGAACAACAGCTCTTTCCGCTGCAGTCGTCGTTGAAACCACACCGCTAGTAGAAACCGCTTTAGCCTGGAAGCAGTCGAGCTCCAGGAGAACCGCCTCACCTCGTGTGAGATATAGTCGCGCACCGCCTCTCTCCAGAGTGTCTGTCTAGAAGAAGTTCCCTCACCTCGTGTGAGATATAGTCGCGCACCGCCTCTCTCCGGAGTGTTCCAGAAGAAGTTCCAGAAGTTGCAGCTATAGTGCTCAACAGGATAGAAGAAACCCCGGTGAGTCAACATTCCTTAATTTAGCTCCTGCCTTACATAGTTTTAACCCGCTCCAATTTTTTTGTTCTCCTAATAAGGCAGGATTCCTTTTCAGCGATTTGGCACAATAATAGTTTAGTTTTAGGGAAGAGCGAGTGCATTATACCGCATGCTATAGTAGTCGCCTTTACGTAAGCGTAGAAGCAACCGCATATACAGTCCACTTTAGTTAATATCTCGCGTAATAGGTTTAAGGTTCGACCGGGGAACTAGACTTCGGCAGCCTTAAACACGTGGCTCCATCATTTTATGGTCACTTCGAGCAGGATTTTGGTCGAATTGTTGAATTAATTAATTAGATAATGCACTCCAATTTATAGAATAGACTTAAATAGTGTTCGTTTAAATTTAAATTTTGATTAGGTACTCGCAAACAGAATTATTCGTTTTATAGCGCTCGTATTTGATTAAATTTAAAGCCTATTAAATAATTGAAACAGTGTAATAGGAACCGTTTGATACGCTTACCCACAATCTTGATAAAATTATTGAGTCTAGCAAATGACGCGTCACCTCGACTCGCTGCGCAGGTGTTCGATTTAATTACGTAATACGGCATACCGAGTGTCCATCCTTTATTGTTTGTGCGTTGTTAGATTAATTATGATTGATATAACTTTATTATAATAGTTTAAAATGGCAGTTAGTGGAAGTGAAATCAAAATTAAAACGCTTTATGCTAAGAGGGACATATTCTTTTCGCGTATGCAGAATATAAGTGATTATATAAAGAACATTCATATAGAAGCAGTGCGGGAAACTTTTTTGACCGAAATCGAAACGATAGATTCTTTACGAATAGATTACGAAAAAATATTAGACCAAATTAATCATTTGGAATTACAAATCGACCCGAAATACATAGTGAACTACCAACCGCTGCTGGCATTCGAAGATATGTTGTGTCGCGTGAAAAGAATTGCGAGATCCCTATCTCAAAACGAAGCAAAGCCGGAAAAACAGGTACGTCCAAGCGACTCGATTAGGTTGCCGCCAATAGATATTCCGGTATTTAATGGTGATATTAAGACGTGGCCCTTCTTCTTCAGTAGTTTTCAAAACAATATACACAATAACCCATCGTTATCGGACGCCGAAAAATTATATTACTTAATCAGTAAACTTAGTGGCAGGGCACAGTCGATCTGCTCTGGTTTTACACCTACAGCAAACAATTACTTATTAATATTCGAAATGCTTAAAACTAAATATGAAGATAGGAGAATGTTAGCTTCCGAATATTTGAACCAGATATTCGATCTTAAACCTATATCATCCGCGAACATCAACGGCTTAGAGCAATTTCTAGATAAATTTGTGGCATCGGTGGCTGCACTTAAGAATTTGAAATTTAATGATCTTATGGACGTGGTGTTTCTCCATATTGCACTGAAGAAGTTGGACCCCGACACCGTGCGTGCGTTTGAAATGGAGCATCGTAGCTCGGAGATGCCTTCCTTTCATTCATTAGCATCGTTCGTACGAGATCAAATAAAGGTGATGCAGCGCTCTCCGAACGTTAAACAGGAGAATAAAAGGTGCGTCTACCGTAGACAGACTCAACCATCTAAAATAGCAGGGTCGTTAACTTACGTAACCGCTACGCCAACATTACTCCAGCATACTTGTTTAGTATGTAAAGATAGACACGGTAATTTATATAATTGTGCGAATTTTCGTAAATATTCACCAAGCGAGCGTTATAAATTAGTAAAGACAAACAACCTATGTTTGAACTGCTTAAGCGATAAGCATTTAGTTGCAAAATGCAATTCGAGTTCCGTATGTAGCAAGTGCGCCAGGAAACATCACACGCTATTACATTTTGAAAATAGCAACATAGCGGCGTCAAGTAAAGCGGATAAGGAATTCGCCCCTACTAAGGTCAACGATTCTAGCGGTCGACCTGGTGATGTCGCTCTGTGCTCATTGGCAAATATGGGAGCACAACCTCCTTCAACCGTGTTACTGGGTACGGCACGTATTTTGGTTAGGGATTCGCGTGGAAACGAACAAAGCGTCCGTGCACTGCTGGACAGCGGAGCCCAAAATAGCTTTATAACGCGACAATGTTGTCGGCGCTTAGGCTTAGTAATAAATAGGTCACTTTCATGTCCTGTAATTAAAGGCATCGGAGGCACTAGTAAATCGACACAGGGATATATAAATTTAAAAATTTATTCTCGGATAGATCGTAATGTTAACTTTGATATAAATGCACTAGTAGTAGATAGGGTCACTGAACGGTTGCCAACCGTTTCGGTTGACACCTCGGCAATGATTGAATTTAAGAATTTGACTCTGGCGGACGACACTTACGCCGTTCCTGGAAACATAGACATGCTCATTGGAGCATCGCTTTTCCCTTATCTTTTGTTAAACAATAAGGTCAGGGGCAACTCCTCGCATACCGCGCCTTACGCACTGGAAACCGTATTGGGCTATATGATCCTTGGCTCCGCCCCCATCATAGATAGTATTTCGGCAACCTCTTATTGTGGTATGGCTGTCGAACCGCTTGAGTCGTTAGTCCGCAAATTTTGGGAGATGGAGGAGGTGAACGTCCCACCCATAGCTAGCTCAGATGACAGGTTATGCGAGGAAATTTACGTCCGCACGACCATTCGTGATCGCGACGGTAGATATAGTGTAGCGCTACCCTTTAAAGGAGATGTTTTATCTCTCGGCGATTCGCGTCAAATGGCGGAAAAACGTTTATACAGCTTGGAGCGTAGGATGCTCGCTTCACCCCAGTTAAAGGAAGCTTACGACGGCGTCATTAACGAATATATAAGAGAAGGTTACATATCACTTGTGGCTTCGAAATTAGATAACTACGAAGACACACCGTCGTATTTCATACCACACCACGGAGTCATTAGAGAGGACAAACTTACATCTAAGTTACGTGTAGTGCTCGACGCTAGTGCTAAAACTAGCACTCACCTGTCGCTTAACGATATCCTCTATAGTGGGCAAAATTTACAGGGCAGTTTATTTAATATAATAGTCAATTTTCGTTTGTTTAGTATAGCACTATCCGCCGATATTCGTCAAATGTTTCTTTGCATAGGGGTCCGTGAATGCGACCGTAGATTCCAACGCATTTTATATCGTTTCAACCCAAAGGAACCTCTAATGGTGTTTGATTTTAACCGCGTTTGTTTTGGTTTAAAGTCGAGCCCATTTCATGCGTTACGCACGGTGAGACAGCTCGCTCACGATGAAGGTCCCTCTTATCCTAAAGCTAAGAGGGCAATTGAGAGCGGATTATATATGGATGATTTTGTGTACTCGGTCGATAGCGTGGAGGAGGCAACCCTAACCACCGCCGAGGTTATAAGGCTCATGAAATCGGGTCAATTCGATCTTGTGAAGTGGACCAGTAATTCGCGTCCGGTTTTGGATACAATCCCACTATCACACCGTCTTTCGGCGATAAAGGAATTCGACGATTCTGATACACACAAGGTGCTCGGTCTATGTTGGTCACCAGAGTCCAACGTGTTTAGCCTTAAGGTAAATCCGCCCGTAGAGAAATGCACAAAGCGCACAATACTGTCATGCGTTGCTAGATTATGGGACGTCATGGGTTTCATAGCTCCGGTGGTGTTGTACGCTAAGCTTTTAATTAAACAACTTTGGTTATTGGAATGCGACTGGGATGACTCGCCGCCTGACAGCATTGTTCGGTTGTGGCAGCGCTTTAGAGAGGAACTTCCTTTATTAAGAGAAATTAAAATACCGCGTCATATAAACGTAGATAGAAGTAGCGCCATAACAGTCGTTGGGTTTGCAGACGCCAGCGAGAAGGCTTACGGGGGCGTTGTATATTTCCACGTCCAGAATAATGGTAGGAATTCGATTAGCCTCATTAGTTCTAAGTCGAGAGTCTCCCCCCGTAAGGTAGTCTCTCTGGCGCGCTTAGAGCTTTGCGCAATATTAGTACTCACCAAGCTTATTACCGCAGTTATCAGCGCATGTAGGGATAGAGTTCACATAGAAAGGATATTGGCCTTTTCCGACTCCACCGTCGCCTTATGCTGGGTTCATTCTTCACCCCACCGTTGGGATACGTTTGTTGCGAACCGAGTGGCCAAGATACAAGACGAGTTAGAAACGCGGAACTTTTATCACGTGTCCGGTACGGAAAACCCCGCCGATTGTCTATCCCGTGTACTCACCCCGATGCAAATAATGGACCACCCGCTTTGGTTCCACGGACCTGCTTGGGTTCACTTGGATCCCTCGCAATGGCCAATAACCGATTTCGAACCTTCGTCAGTGTCACAACCGCCGGAAGAGAAGAGACACGCTCTAGTGGCGAACGTTTCGAGCGAGGTTTCTCCAATAATTGCTTTGGCGAACCGCTTGTCCTCTTGGTCGAAATTATTGCGAAGCGTAATTTACGTTTGTCGATTCGCGAAGCTGTTACCGCGACGTTCGTATGTCTTAGCATCCGATTACAACTATGCCGAGTCGCTAGTATTGCGTGAACTTCAACGTGCGCACTTCTCTGAAGAAATTAGAAGATTACAATCGAATAGAGCTTGTAGTCGCGCCTTTCAACGCCTTAAGCCATTTTTACAGGATGGGATTGTAAGGGTAGGTGGACGCTTGTCCAACTCGCAATTGAGTTTCGACCAACGGCACCCTATTGTTTTACCGCGTAAAGACCATATCATGAACTTATTAGTCGATTACCATCATACATTGAACTCGCACGCTGGCCCCGACTTGTTGATGTCGATTTTGCGTCAGAATTATTGGATTCTTTCTGCACGTAGTTTAATACGCAATCGGGTGCACCGATGTATAGCTTGCTTTCGGGCACGCCCCAAGCCGTCATTTCCGGAAATGGCGGAACTTAGATCTTGTAGAGTAATACAATCAGTAAAGCCCTTCACGTACACCGGGTCTGATTTCGCTGGTCCGTTTAAGGTCACGCTCACTCGCGGGCGTGGTATAAGATCCACAAAGGCTTACGTCTGCATTTTCGTATGTCTAACTACTCGAGCGGTGCATATAGAACTCGTTGGTGATCTAAGCACAGCAGGCTTTATGGGTGCATTTAAAAGGTTTCTTTCCCGCCGTGGCCCTGTAAGTAGATTGTATTCGGATAACGGTACGAACTACGTCGGTGCAAAACGTATTTTATCGGAACTACATGAGCTCTTAGCTAGCAAATATTATAATTCGGAGTTCGCTCACATTCTAGCCGAGAACCGCATTGAGTGGTCTCTGAACGTCCCAGCCGCGAGCCATTTTGGGGGCAATTGGGAGACTAATATCAAGAGTCTAAAGAGTCATTTATACCGAGTAATAGGAGATCAAATTTTGTCCTTCGAAGAGCTAAGTACGGTGCTCGCTCAAATTGAATGCGTAATGTGCGTAATGAATAGTCGCCCACTTTGTCGTACGTTGTCTAGTGACCCCTCGGAACCGCTGGCTCTAACTCCAGCACATTTTTTGAATTTAACGCCTTTAAAGTATTTGCCAGCCGCAGGTATGGATGAGAACAGACTTAGCATATCCGCACGCCACAAATTATTAGATCGGTTAGTGCAATCGTTTTGGAAACGATGGAGGATGGAATACTTGCATACTTTGCAGTCTCGGCAAAAATGGAACACAGCAACTGAGCCTTTAGCTGTAGGAACTGTAGTTGTGCTCACCAAAGAGAATACGCCGCCTCTCCACTGGCCGTTAGGAATTGTCGAAGAGGTCTTTCCCGGTTCCGACGGAGTAGTTAGGATAGCTCGCGTTAAGACCACGGTTGGGTCTTACTTGCGTCCGGTTGTCCGTTTGAGCCCCCTGCCTCTTCCATAATTTAAATTAGCTTTCTAGATTAAATTGTAGTTGAATTTAAGTAATCTTAGCGTTAGTTAGTTATTTTGTTAGTTGATCTTAGCTCTAGTTGTATTAGTTAATTTTGAAGGAAATCCTTCAAGGGCGGGGGAGATGGTTGCGCGGAAAAAACCATTGGATTATTATATTTGACGGTAGAGGTGCCAAGCCGCTTGTTCCTTTCCGACAAAACGATATCATTCATACCCTCCTCGATCCTCCATCGACACATCGGGGTGGTGGGGTGGGAGGGGCAAGAAGATGATTCTAGAATGTCACGTAATCATCGGGGCCGAGGACATATAAGGCACGCGCGACCGTTGCGCGGCCTCTTTCCTACCGCGCCAGTCATTGGAACAACAGCTCTTTCCGCTGCAGTCGTCGTTGAAACCACACCGCTAGTAGAAACCGCTTTAGCCTGGAAGCAGTCGAGCTCCAGGAGAACCGCCTCACCTCGTGTGAGATATAGTCGCGCACCGCCTCTCTCCAGAGTGTCTGTCTAGAAGAAGTTCCCTCACCTCGTGTGAGATATAGTCGCGCACCGCCTCTCTCCGGAGTGTTCCAGAAGAAGTTCCAGAAGTTGCAGCTATAGTGCTCAACAGGATAGAAGAAACCCCGGTGAGTCAACATTCCTTAATTTAGCTCCTGCCTTACATAGTTTTAACCCGCTCCAATTTTTTTGTTCTCCTAATAAGGCAGGATTCCTTTTCAGCGATTTGGCACAATAATAGTTTAGTTTTAGGGAAGAGCGAGTGCATTATACCGCATGCTATAGTAGTCGCCTTTACGTAAGCGTAGAAGCAACCGCATATACAGTCCACTTTAGTTAATATCTCGCGTAATAGGTTTAAGGTTCGACCGGGGAACTAGACTTCGGCAGCCTTAAACACGTGGCTCCACCAGTAGGTCAACCCCGGAAGTAATAAGAGCTTTAGTAAAGTATTTTTCATTTTACGGAATTCCATCCAAAATTAGTTCAGATCCCGGTGTGGAATTTAACAATGTACTTTTAAAGGGAATGCTTACATTATACAAAAGGAGCGCTTTGCATTTGAAATTAGCGGGAAGTTCCAGGGATGGCCTGCAGGTTCAACCAATATTTTTTTTGTAACATTGGGTGACAAACGAGCACAGTCCACCTTATAGTAAGTAGATGCTGTGGCCCATAGACATCCACATTTAACCTCAATTAAGAATCAAAATGCAAATACGTTGTCACCCCTGAAGACTAAGATGGTATGCCTCGATTCCAGTAAAACGGGTCTCCGGTTCTCTACACTCACCATACGAAACACAGCAGCATTATGCTGCTATTTTACGCTGGTATTCTGTGAGAGCGTGGTCCTGCCCAGGTCGAGCCGACCCGTTCATGCTACAACTGCAGCTGCAGCTTGGCTCTAACACGTAGTTATGGTCCACGTAACTATGGTGATACGGACCTCTGATATAGAGGTACCGCAGTGCAGTAATTGAAATGGTACGCTGTTGCTGCTGTTCAGACGCGGATTGCAACCAAAAAGAAAAGCCAATAAATCCGCTTTCTCCTTAGGAGCATGCGCCAGTGAGCTATCTGGTTTTACCAGCGGAGACAGTGTAGACTGTAGACCGACAGAAGTTTGTCTCGAGCGCTTTCGCGAGACCAAAAAGCTCTACCGCCAGATGTTGAACAAATAGCTTTGTACCAATGCGTTTAATGTGGTAGAAAATGGCTTGCCGTAACGCCTTTTTGCAAGACTTGGCGGTTTGGGTAAAGGCTCTCTTCTTAAGGCTAACATCCGGAGCTTTGCGGTCTCGAGCATCGACCCAGGATAAGTTGGCCATATGCTTGTGCTTTTCAACACGAGTGCACTCGGCGTCAACCATAGGCTAGCTTTACCACCAATGGGCACGTCAGCAAAGGGGATGAAATACCCCATCGCTTGACGTATCACATTGGTTATGGTATCCGCGAGACAATTTAAGGAAATATTCGTAGCCATATAAACCAAATCACCTCAGAAACCTACAAGAAAGTTTTCCACGATAGAGATAGTGTATTGGTGGAAGAAACTCTAGGAGCCTTATTTTTCATATTGTTACGCCAGCTGTGGCACACCACCTTTAAATAAATTTAAATGTTAATATTGTATAATAAAAAGTAAATAAATATTATCTATAAAATCACATATTCAAAATTCTAAATTAATAAATTCATATAAATTATAATAAATATTTTTGTATAAATTCAGCAGCTAAAACAATGTCAAATTAAATTATTGAATTCTTAAGAAATCCTAGTCACCAACTTTTCCGTATGAATCGTTCAATTGTTAACAATATTTTTGTATTGAAGTAGGTACTTGTGCCTGCTTCACCGGTCAAGTTGGTTAGATATTAAGAAAATTTGGTGGTTTTTCTATTTAACATATTTTTTAAGTTTTATAGATTACAAACCAAAATTTTGGTATATGATTTTTGACTATATGCCCTTGGATTGCATAAAAGGAAAACAGGATATCATGTAATTTTCTCGAAAGAAAAAATTGCACGGTAGGTTCTAATTATTTACATTTCTACATGACACCACAATATTCTTGTGAATAAGTTCATGGAATTATTTTTAAGGCACAGTAAATAATCATATCTAAGTTCTTATAAACCAGTTTTATAATCCATAACGAAGTTTTGTTAAAATAAATAAAATTTTTGTTTGGCGCTTGCGTAGTTTTTTTTTCGAGCGCTTGCTCGGTATGTCTATATCATAATTTGCGTACTATGAAGTCATTGCATTACTTTCATTTTGACACTCCCTCAGTCGTTCGTTAGCTGCACCGACAAAGGAATAAGCCACGCCCCCAAAACTTCGATTCATTTTCAAGGTATCTTAATCTTAAGTTAGTAATTAGACGCATTCGCAGTGGGAGCTCGCGCCACGCTCGCCCAAATTACTCCGCGAAATATTGTAGTTGCAAAGTAGTAAGTATATGGTTATATTCGCGAACCTTTATTTTTAATTTGTATTTAATTCATAGTGTTGTGTGTATAGATAAACTGTTAGAGAACTTGTGTATAAATGACTATAAGAGAATTCGTGTATTATGTGAGACTTTTCCATTATAGATACCTGGTGTATGCTTTTGGTTTGGTATTGCTGTGTATGTAACTTTATTAATTCGGTGTCTGTTTTAATGGAGTCAGGATTATATACCTATAATATACCTATAAGTACAATTACAGTTATACTGGTGATCTTCCGACATTGAACAAAAATAAGCCCTACCCGAACCAAGGCGAATAAAAATTTTACGACGCCTCTGATGCAGAATGTCGAAAGTGAAGATTCCGATGACACCACCAGTTTAGAAATGAAATCAAATTTAGAGTAGGTGTTCGACCACCTGTGTTTTGGCTTGTCAGACCAACACTGTAGTTCGCTCAAATTGAGGGACA
Organism: Parnassius smintheus behrii; assembly: GCA_036936625.1. NCBI lineage: Eukaryota > Metazoa > Arthropoda > Insecta > Lepidoptera > Papilionidae > Parnassius > Parnassius smintheus. The sequence goes on from JAUPFT010000026.1 coordinate 3,586,198, forward strand.
ATTTATTTTATCAAATATAGCAAGTGACACCATAAAATTTTATTTTATTGTATCCCAGCTCGATCACGAATACGCAGCTGAAATCGAGGAACTCACCTAGAGAAAATAAATATGAAACTCTTAAATCAGAATTGACCCGTCGACTTTCCGCCTCCCAAGAACAGAAGGTAAAACAGCTCTTAATGCATGAAGAGCGCTCGGAAGTCGAAAGCAATCACAATTTTTGCGTCATCTTATTCACCTAGTGTTCCGAAAATTTTACCCGCATTAATTTAGTCGAGTAGACTACCTCAAAATATGCAGGCCATTGTCGCATCAAACGCAGAGATGCCCTTAGATAAATTGTCTGAATTAGCTGACAAAATAAATGACATCTTGCCTCGAGGCCACTTAAACGAAGTTTCTCCATCGACATCTTCCTGTCCACCGCAACAAATTCCTACACCGTACGCTGCTATGGAAGCAATCGCCATTCAGATCACGGAGCTGACGAAACAAGTTTCTGTATTAACAACACAGATGAATAGACCAACGAGATCCTCGTCACGCAACAGGCGATTTAGGTTCCGGTCAAGATCTCGGTCGCGCCCAGACAGCGGTATATGTTGGCACCACAGAAAGTTCGACGTTAATTCAACGAAATGCACAACAGCCTAATAATATAATAGCATGATATTATATTATTATTTATATGTTTTCATTAAGGTTTAGGTATAATTCTTGCAATTAAAAATAGTGCAATTTGAAAGGAAAGCATTCCGTTTTATTTAAAATGTTTCAAATAAATATTTTTTCTTACTGGCAAGCACTCTTAAACTTGAAGCGAGCAACCCTTTTTGAACCACACCCACAACGACCACTAGTAACGGCCAACTTCTTCGTGAACACAAGCATTAACGCTTTTGACGGTACACATTACGTACGCGCTCCGTTACTAGCAGCAGACAAGATCTCATTTCCCTGCTTCATCGTAATACTAAGGCAGTTTTCTGTACCTGACCTGTGGAAAAAGAAAAATAGTGGACACATTTGGCCAGAATCCACCTCACACCGGGCCCGATAATCGCAGAACAGCTCAAAGGTTACCCAGGTGAGTGTTTGCCAGGTGTTATGTGTACATAACAGCCTGTAATTTTAAGTCGGGAAAAGACCAGGGCAGCCATTAGTGGCGAGGAATGACTGCCAGACTTGTAACGACTGTCTTTTCATCACCGATAGAAAAAGTAAAATTAATTACCTCATCGACACAGGTTCCGACTTGTGTTTTTCCACGGACAATGATGAAGGGTCCAATAAAAAAGTGCAAATACGAACTTTTCACAGCAAATGGTAGCGTCATTTCCACTTACGGATACCTTCAACTTCATTTGGAGTTTGGACTTCGTCGGGACTTTGCTTGGAAATTTATCGTGAAAGATGTCTCCAAACCCATCATCGGGTTGACTTTCTAAGTCATTACGATTTATTAGTCGACTGCCGTCATCATAGACTTATCGACGGCCTCTCAAGTCTTTCAATGACACCACAAAAACGACCAGATAGAAGCCATCAAAACTGTTAATGGTAGTTCAAAGTATCACGAATTACTTCGCCAATACCCTACCATAACAAAACCGGCGAGTACGACGTCAAAACCCAAACATAACACCAAGCATCACGTTCGCGGTACTCTAGGACCTCCAGTAGCAGCACGACGTCGTCGTTTAGCTCCTGATAGACTCCTCATAGCTAGAAAGGAATTTGAGGAAATGTTGAAGAACGGCACAGCACGAAGCTCGGAAAGCTATTGGTCCTCAGCACTACACCTAGTACGCAAAAAAGACGACGGCTGGAGGCCATGTGGTGATTATCGAGCTTTAAACGCACAAACCATCCAGGATCGCTACCCACTCAGAAACATACAAGACTTTTCTCATCAGCTAGCTGGTTGTAATATATACAGAAATTTAGATCTAGTGAAGGCTTACAACCAGATTCCTGTAGTTGAGTGATATTGAAAACTTACGTCAGCACAGGAAAAATACAGTCCATATGACAGAGAACTATTGGCAATAGATGAAGGTATCAAACACGTCCGTTTTATGGTCGAAGCTAGGTATTTTACTGTGCACACCGACCACAAACCAATTACCTTTGCGTTTGTCACAAGAGAAACAGTTCTTCACGTCAACACCGATACTTAGGCTTCATATCTCAATTTAACACGGATATCAAGCACGGGTCAGGCTGTGATAACACTGTTGCTGATGCGTTGTCACGATTCAGACCCTGAACTGCAGAATCTAATTAACAAGGTAACAGCGCTTCGATTAGAAAAGGTCAAGTCACCCGAAGCTACGATATATAGTGATATGTCAACACATACTCCGAGGCCATATATTACTCCAAGATTCAGAAGACAAGTTTTCACCCAAATGCACAATCTCAGTCATACCAGAGCTTCAGCCACAGCAAAACTCACCATCGAAAGATTCGTGTGGCTGAGTGTTCGTCGATACTGCAAAGAATGGACGAAGCAATACAAAGATTGCCAACGCAGCAAAATCAACCGCCATACCTCTTCACCTTACTCCACTTACCCTACTCCATCACAACGTTTCTCCCATATCCACATGGATATAGTAGGGCCATTAGCGCTTTCTTCTCATTACAGGTCATAGACAGATATAATTGATGGCCATTAGAAGAAATTACGACAGAAACATGCGCCAAAACATCAGCGGCGGTTAGCCCGTTTCGAATGCGCACAGAAGATCACCACAGACCGGGGACGACAGTTCGAGTCAAAATTATTCCAGGCCGTTGCAGCTCTCATCGGTGCCAAGCTAACTACAACCACTTCATACCACCCACAAAGCAACGGTATGGTAGAAAGACTACATTGGCAGCTAAAAACTGCAATTAGGTGCCACAATAACCCGCAGTGTACAGAAATCCTTCCACTAGTGCTTCTCCGAATAAGAAGCGCCTGGAAAGAGGACCTCAAAACATCAGCTGCAGAATTCCTTCTGTTTCTCGTTCTTGTTCGTTCCCTCACCAGACTTCGCCGCCGACATCAAGGATTTTGCATGTCGCCTTCGACGTCACATGGCTAATTAAACACCTCTCCCAGCTACATGACACCGAACTAAAACCTTATACATACCTAAAGATCTTCAGACGGCTGAATACGTCTCCTTGCGTCAGGGTCCAGCTACACCGTCATTGGAAGCTCCTTATTCAGGCCCATATAAAGTCCTGGAAAGGGGTCTTAAGACCTTCAAATTATTGATCAAAGGTATGGAAAGTACGGTTACTATAGACCGACTCAAACTTGCTTACCTTTACAGCAGTGGATCATCTGTTTATCCAAAGGAAACAACACCTACAGTAAAGGAAACCCAAAACCCCACAACTAGTCAAAGTGAGAATACTCTAAAGAAAACACTAAGCGGAAGAGTAGTGCGATTTCCAGATTACTATCGCCCGTGAAACGGTCTCGGCAGGGGAGTGATGTGGCATACCACCTTTAAATAAATTTAAATCTTAATATTGTATAAAAAAAGTAAATAAATTTTATCTATAAAATCACATATTCAAAATTCTAAATTAATAAATTCATATAAATTATAATAAATATTTTTGTGTAAATTCAGCAGCTCAACCAGCCAATTGCCTATTACATCACATAGTACGAGAATACTCTCTACGATAAGGGATATAAAGATAGATAACGCTTGGACCAGTGGCGAAGCTAGGGCTCCAAACTAGCAAGCCCAAGATATGGTTTTGTTGTTTTTAGCAGTTTTATAAAAATACACCAAGCTTGATCTGTCTCCACTCTTTAGTTTCATATTCAGTGCTGTCGAGGACGTGTTTAACAAAGCACACAGAAGGCATACTACTGCTAGATAGGTTTTATGACCGTAGAATCAATCAATTTTCGTTCGATAAAATGACTTCACCTATAGAATTAAGTAGATGGCGCTATTAAAATTTAATATACTGAAGACTAAAGGAAATATTTTTTAAAAACCTCAATACATGATCAACATGGGCTACACATTAAAAAAAATGTTGTAACAATTATTTGCTATAAAATTAAACTTATACCTTGGTATCTCATATTTATGCTTTATGCTGCAGTTCAAAATGATATTTTTAACTCAAATGGTAATATAAGTATTGAGTTATTAAACCTTTAAATACGCCTAATAATTAAACTTTAATACTAAAGAGCCCTGTACCTATTAAAGTGTGAAGAAATGTTTATTGAATTAAAATTTTAGTTTTAAAGATTTTACCTTTTCGTCGCTGATTAACACACTTATATTCATCACAAAGAACACTCTTTCCCTCCATTTTCACTAAAAATCTTTAAAAAAGTATAAATTTTTAACTCACAATATTTTACATTAGAATATATTCGTTCAAGCTAACAAACAATGTAAACATTGAAATGTGACGTGAACTTGCAAACATATCGTCGGCGTCGCCCGCGCGCCTCCGTGTCTCAACTAACTTCATACCTAACGTGAGCATACGTCCCCCTTTAGGCAGGACGTTCCCGATATAAAGGTTTGTGTCGCGCTGTCCCCAAAATACGTAAAAATGTCCCGCTTTGACAAACAAAAGCGTGACAATCATGCAAACTCTGTCACCCGTGCCATCATTGTGACACCGAGCGTACCAGGTTTGCCAGTATGGTTTGTATAGTTTAATAGTGATTATTCTGAAAAGCTGCACTTTTGAATTTAAAGGTACGAAGTGACAATTTTTAATTAATCTACAATAAATTATCAAATAACGTAAGTTATTTCCAATTAGTATTTATTTGATGTTCAGAATTCACTTTAGATCATTAAAAGATTCAAACAACTATCTGTTTTATTTATAAACCTATATTAAAGGGCTTCTGATTGAATTTTGGTAACAAAGCCATTCTCAACGAAAAATAGCAATCTGCGCATCTGAATTATATTGCCCAAGTGTAATACTACTGCTACAGAGAATTTTGTGTTACCACCTCAAAGACTTCAGAGACCTCGAAAGGGGCAATCTCATGGAGAAAATCTCCCCCTCTCACACAGCGTACTACCAGATGGCGAGAGCCCTCCGGATAGACGCTATCACGCACACTCCCCCTCTGTCTCGTCCCGACGGCTCTATTGCCTTCGAGGACGAAGAAAAGGCCGAGTGCTTCGCCGACAGCGTCGCCGCTCAATGCTCTCCCAGCTCACAACCCACTGACCCCCTACATATCCAACTAGTGGAGGACGAGTTCCGTCGCCGGAACTCGCCCCCCCACCGCCTCTGACCCTATCACTGTGTCCAAAGATGAGATTTCATCTACCATCAAAGGACTTAAGCCCAAAAAAGCACCGGGTGCGGATGGCATCTCCAATCAAGCCCTCAAACACTTTCCGGAGCAGGTGATCGCCTTATTGTCCATAATCTACAACGCGTGCATCGAATTCAGCTACTTTCCCACCTCTTGGAAAGAGGCAATTGTCATTGGCATTCCCAAGCCAGGCAAACCTCACCACCTCCCCTCCAATCACCGTCCCATCAGCCTCCTCAAGGCCGTGGGCAAACTTTTCGAACGAGTTATTCTCGTGCGCATGAGGCGCCATTTGTTTCCCACAGACGGCGTCCCCCTTGTCATCCCTCAACAATACGGGTTTCGTGCCAAACACTCGTGCCCCCAGCAAGTTCACCGCATAGTGGAATATATCCTCAGCGGTTTTTATCCTCGTCGTCAAAAGACCATCGCGGTCTTTTTCGACACTACGAAGGCATTCGACAGAGTCTGGCATGAGGGCCTTATCTACAAATTGTACGACTTAGGCCTCCCTGACCGCCTCGTCCGCCTTGTAGCCTCCTATTTGAAGGATCGTACCTTTCGTTTTAGACACGAAGGCACGCTATCCTCTACTCGTCAAATCAAAGCCGGTGTCCCTCAAGGGTCTGTGCTTGCCCTTTATATACTATTCACCAACGACATCCCTATCCCGTCGAATGGTGTTAAACTAGCCCTCTTCGCAGATGACACAGCCCTTTACTCTAAAGGCAACTCACTGCCACAGATTCGGAACAAGATCCAAAAGTCAGTTAACGACTTAGGAGCTTGGTTCCAAATATGGCGTATCGACGTAAACCCGGAGAAGAGCTCCGCCGTTTGCTTCGAATATAAACGACGCCATCTCACCGCCACTCAGGATATTAGGAACCCCTGTCCCATGACAAACAAAAGCCAAATACTTAGGCGTCACCCTTGATGCAAGGCTCACTTTAGAGCCCGATATCAAGAAGGTAACTCGTACCGCGCGATTTTACATGGGTAGGCTCAACAGCATGTTGGGCAGACACAGTAAAATGTCTATCCGCAACAAGCGAACCCGATATAAGGTCTGCATACGACCTGTCATGACCTACGCGGCCCCCATTTTCGCACATGCTAAACCTAAACTTATAAATGAACTTCAAATAGTTCAAAATCTATTCTGTCGTAGGGCCACTAACTCGCCCTATTATGTCCGTGATGCCGACCTACACCGAGACTTAGAGCTCCCAACAATCCAGCAGTTCCTTAAATCACTCTCTGAGAGATTTTTCAAAGCCTCAGAGTCCCACCCTAATCATCTCATTCGTGAGACAGCTGCCTATGCAGCCCCTATCCACACTCGCTATAGTGTGCGCAGACCGAGAAATTCTCTCTCGGATCCCTCCAACAAGCTTTCGGCTGACCTGAACTGTCTCCTGGCGGCTCAGGCCGAGCCTACATAACACATCCCTTAATCTGCCTTAGTTAGGCACACTTCTAAGCGGCTTTTCGCCGCTTGCGCCCTCCTTTCTGCCAAGGAGGGTCGCGTCCGTATACGGCTTAGAGATCTCTAGTTAGACCGTTAAGCCAGTCCCTAAAAGGTGGGGTTTAGTGGGTAAAAGTCTCCACATAACCACGCAGCCGGCTGCGTGGTATGTGGAGACTTTTACCGTATAAATGTATATAAACTTATACACAGAACACTAATTACCATAGGCGAGGCAGTAAGTCAATGGACGATGGTGGTTCAGGTCCGCGTTTTGTGACATTTCTAGAGGGTGGACAGGGAGGACAGCGGAACACAGGCCTTTCCGCTGTGGACTTGTTGTCCATGCGGTGTCATATTTTGACACTTGAGTGGAATAATTTCGCAAACTCGAATGTCGTTAATGTTACATTAATAACTTCGCCTCTATCTTTTTTTAAGTCGGCTAAAAAGGCGTTACAAGGCGTGGTATATAAAGAAGAAAAAGATACGTCGGAGTTGCGAACAAGAGAACACGTAAAGAACTAGTGCTCAAAAGAATCTCCGGTGGCGTCTATGAAATAATGTGGTTTTGATGGGAAAACCACATCCTTACGAAATTATACTTTACTCATCTGTAGCAGATAGGGTTGACACCCGTACTATAATATATATCTATACCTACATATAATAGTCAATTGTACTATTTACATTTTATAGAAAAATAATATAGTACAAAAAGTATAAAGTACTATATTTTTATCCCTAATTCGACTGTCGTGCTTATTTGCTTTTGTATTAACTGTTATAGGAAGTCTGGAACAAGTAAGTTTTGCGGAAATAATTTTTTCCATCATGAATGTAAAATTGAAAGTAGGTACTTCTTATAAGAATAAGAGCATATGTACTAATTTAATTAACAATAAATTGTTAATATGAATCGAAATTACTCACTCCTATAATTATTTTAAGGGTAAGGTCACGGCCAAGCAAAAAGCAATAACAAATATACTTATATATAAAAATACATAGATAAAAAATAAATATATTTTTTCATCTTTTTTGGAAATAGTACTATATTTGTTCAAAAAAAAAGGCGACAATCGTGATAGCAGATATGATTAATATCTAATCTAAGAACCAAAGAATTTAATGTTTGGAAGATGCCATAGTAGGTACATTAAAATACTGTGTATGTAATATTAAATATGTGTGAGTACCTCTTTATTTATTTAAGATTTAGGAAGTTTTATTACATATATTTACTGTATTCATACAACAGAATTTCCATCTGCAGTCAGGTTTTTTTACATTTTAATCCAGTGCTTGACTAGGATCTAGCTGACGGTTTGATACAGTTAAATACATTCAAGTTAAATACAATCTGCACCAAAGCATTAGTAATATTTGAAACATTTTAAGCCAATATTTTTTCCTTTAAATAATAATTCTTGTCAATTTCCAAGCTCAGAAAAACATTAACTTGGAAAAACAAGTGAGTGGAAATAGAAACAAACAATGTTTTTATTACAATATAGGAACAGTTTTTTTAAAATGGTAGAGCCATGGTGCAGCACAAATGGGTCAGCTTGACTGGGAGAGTACCATGTTCTTATAGACATAGAAAATTAAATACCCTTTTAAAAGGAAATGAAGCATTCTATCTTAGTCCTCAAAAATGAAAATACATTTACATTTTGATTATTGTGGTGGTAAATTAAAAAGGACAGATTAACAAATTCAGAAACTAGTATTATGACCAACAGCCTCCAGGTCATTAAACTAAAGAGGTATTATAAGTGCTCCAAGAATTTGTCCAACAAATGAGAGGTTAATAGAGGAAAGTTGTAGATGTCTATGAGCCACAGCATCCACTTACCATAGTGAACTGTGAGCTCATTTGGCACTCTCCACTTGGCAATTCTACTTAAAAGTCATTTCTTTTCTATCAATCTGCAAAAGTCAACTGTTAGACTTAGTTAGAGTTAGGGGATCGTAGTACCACACATCTTGCACCTTTGATGCTGCTCTCTGTAGCCAGGCAGATATTTTACTGTATCTGGGGTAAATGAGATTTTCTGTGGAGAAGTGCTTTGAGTATTTTGTTCCTTTCTCTTTGAATAGCATTTGAATCATCAATCACTTGAACTAATTTTTCAAACTTATCATTGTCCTGCTTCTCATGAATATCTCTGACAACTTTCTTTATTGATGTCAGAGTTACATTATCAACTCCACACCAGTGATTACATTCTCCGTGTAGTCTCGGCTCATCATAAATTTGCTCAAAGTAAGTATAATATGGCCATTGATTACTTTTACCAGTTTCTCTCTTTCTCCCTGCTAACCTTATGTAAGTTTGTTTTAAATTTCTAAATTTTTTATCACATTCTTCTGGAGTCAAGCCCAATCTAGGACCTATCTGACGCCACAGCTTTTTATTTTTCGTAAGTGGATCCCTGAACTTATGTTTATTTTCTAAATAAAATGTTAAGAGTTGTACGACATAATCCTCTTGATGACTTTTATATACTAAGCTTGAGGTGTCATCATTTGTATGGTACCTATTTCTTTCATATATTGATTCAAAAGCATTATAATAACACCACTTTGTTATTGACCTTCCAGACTCAGCCCTAATTTTTAATCTAATATATGTTTGTTTTAAGTTTCTAAATTTTCTATCACAACTACTTGGACTTTCCCCAACTATATTTGAAATTTCCTTCCAAAGCTCCTTTTTTTGAAACCTTGGGTTCCTGAATTTGTGGGCTATTTGGCCATATGCATCTATAAGTTGTCTTATTTTATTTCTGTCCCAAGGACCAGCATTGGGATTGTAGTTATAAAATATCCTCTCAAAGTAGTGCTGGTAGGGCCACTTAATTAACTTGCCAGTTTCCTGATTCCTTTCTAACCAATTGAAATAAGTTCTTTTTAAATTTTTAAACTTATGATAGCAATTATACTCGGTGGTGTTTAATTGAGAAGCAATTTCTTTCCAAACATCTTTTTGCAAGCATTCACGGCTTCTGAATTTATTTATGTTTTCTAAATACAAATTAAGCAATCTTCTAATTTTGCTATCTTCCCAAGATTCAAGTATTGATGGAGACAATGATTTACAATCTTTAAAGACTTCTTCACAAATATTGTAGTGAATCCATTTTATATCCTTGCCTAATTTTTTCTTTTTATATAACCTAATATAAGTTCTTCTCAGGTTCCTAAATTTTTTATCACATTCATCTGGCGATGTACCCACGATGACAGCTATATCATTCCATAACATTTTATCTTTATTAACCATTTTAAATTTGTCTTCTAGACATAGTGTGAGCAGTAATTTTATTTTATTTCTATCCCAGAAGTAATCATCCTTTGATGGCTCTAAAATTTCTTTGTCACATTGATCTACAGTTTCATTTTGTATAGTGGTAGGAGCTTCATTGATTTGTATGTACTGCTTGTTATCAACATCATCGACAATGTATTTTGTCTCCGGACCTGCAACTGTTTAAAAACTTATTAATATACATCCCTAATACATTTCTTTTCTATTTATCAAACTTAATGTGCTTTAGTATCCCGGGACATGGAGAAGGTGTTACCTTCTCCTACAGTGCGCCTACAGAGTTCTTACAGAGTTAGTTTTTAAGCATTTTTAAAAATTTTAAATTATCAATTAGTTTTTAGAATATAATAGCATAATAATCGTACAACGATTCAGAATATGATCAAAATCATCAACGAAATTATGCCACAGGACACTAAAGCCAACCTGCAAAATTTATAAGATTTAAAACAAGTTAATATTACATTAATTTCTAGATTTTATCTAGAGTATGATGAATTAAACTTACTTTGAGGGTTTTGAATAGTAAAATTGTTACTGCTAAATATTACATTACTTTGATCTTCTCGAAGTACAAACCAATAACCTTGATTATGTGAATTATTCCAGTCCATTATGAATTATTAAAAAGCTATCTATATAAATAAGTGGATAAAATTTTTCCAACTGCATAAACCTTATATATTTATGTACGAAAAATTACTGTTTATTCATTAAATATTCTTTTTAGTAATTTTATACAATGTACATATGTACAATAGGTAAATACTCTCTGTTTAAATATATAAGTAGAGATTAAATATTAAGTATTTATACCAAGATCTAAGACCAAAATAAAATCATAGGTTTCTCACGACATGAAGGTAGGGATGTTCGATGTAGACGTGGGCGTTATTTCACGTCACTAGATACAGTAACTAGCTACGCGGCGTGTAACCGAATCACTAGTTTGGAGTCATGTTACAAGTAGTGATTTTTGTAAATGCTGTTAACCATGATTATTGCGGGAGTCGACTGTCGGTCGCTCGAGCGCAAAGCGCACATGTGGCATACAACAACAAACAAAAAATCGTAAGTAACAAGGTTATTGTACGTTTAATTTTCGTACGTAAGACTATAGACATATACAATAAAATAGAGTAATCTCTGTTTGTAAATATTTTCAACGGTTTGCGATTCCGGGAAGCGAGTCATATTGAATTTAACTAAAATAATTTTTAAAACATTTTTGACGGAGTCATGAACTCGTTTATTCATAAAATTAAAAAAAAAACTAAAAAATGTGTATAAAATTTTTTTAATGATTATAATATTATAAAACTTAAAAACTGTGTGTAAATAGCCAAACAAACAAACAAATTAATTGTAGAGAATTACGTTAGCTGCAGCCGCAGGACTTAAAAAAAAACCAATTCTTAAAATATAAATTTATTAAAGAAAAATTACAATACTTTTATAACTAAAACTAAAATGATTAACTTGTTCGAAGTGTGACCTAAGAATGGCGAAATCCGATGCTAACTTGCAACGGGCGTCGGATTGTCGGCGCCTGCTGACTCGGCACCTCGTGACACGTGGCTCCGTCGTGTGCACCTTTAAGTAGGTTACATGCTAGGCGATTTTAGTGTAGTGAAACTACGTAATTCCTCTCCCCACAGATCAGCGACTATTTTCCGACTTTGAGGGAAAATGTTGCTGGATATGCTTTTGCGTTTTTGGGATCTTCATAGGAATGCTTTCCAGGTGCTGGCAGCCGGGTGCTCTGCTGTTGCAGCTTACTGCATCTCCACAGATTGTAACGTCGACAGATTATTACAGTTGCTGTTGTAATAAGCGAGCCAATTATCATTACATAAATGGGAATAGTAGTGTGGTACAGAGTGTTGCTAGCTATGGTGTCTTGTACCATTATCGGCTCTCTCATGACTTGATTGTGGGCTTCATGTAGTTTTCTCAGGTCGATGGATTGCAGCGAGATTCGGTGTTGAGATGTGGTTTCCTCTTTGAAGTTGCGTGGGACATCGGTGATTATTAGTGGCTGTCCGGATACTTGGTTATTCTCGTTGACTATTGTAAATTCTGACGTCATCATTGTGCAATTTAAGGGTATTGTTACCAAATAGTTTCCGTGAAGCTGCTTGTATTCTTCTCTTCCGCATCGTAGATGGATTCTTGTGGTGCGAGGGAACGTGACAACATAGTTTCCAGCGTCCAGATGCTCCATGGCTTCCTTTTCCAGTGTTAAACTGGTCAAGTTGCAGTCATCACCTAGGGCGTGGTTTGTGATGAGCTCTCGTGTGCAGTCATGATGATTCTTGACTCTATTTATGGTATTGTCTTCGCAGAGGTACTGGTGGTCTACCTTCGGGCATTCAGCCTCCATATACGCATACGCTTCCCTGTTGGTTGCTAGGAAAGGAAGGGGTGGAATAAGGATCTTGTTATACCTATTCGGGGCTATTGAAAGTTTATACAGATCGAATATGTTCGCACTAACTATGGGAACTTTAAAAACTATAACTATCTGTTTTTCGACGTAATATGAACCTGGTTTTATAATACTATAATAGTCGCGTAAGTCTAAATTTAATATTCTATCGTCCCCATATATCATTCTTACTCTTTCTATCATTACCCTTAAAGTATCGATATCTATCATTGAATGATACGTACTTGAGGCGCGCACAAGAGCTAGCATGTTTTCTATTCTAACTGATTCTCCCAACAAATCATCGACGTTTTCCGTTATGATGGTCAAGAGCTGAGCGAAATGAGCATATTTTATTAAACTATTTTCTTTATAAGCAGTGCTATTCAACAAAAGTTCTAACGTAGCATTAATTGATTGCTGATTACTAACTAACTGATCTATGACGCCATTATGTTGCATCATCCATTCCTTGCTGAGGCTTATGTGCGAGTTAAACTCCGATATAATTTTAACTTGGTTATTTTTTTTATTTCGTTATCAAATTTGATAGCATCCTGATAATCTAAATTTCCGGTTAAACTTTTAATAGCAGATCCTAAGCCATTAATCAAACCTCTCTTCGCTCGACTAGGTTCGAGCCCTTTTAAATGATTTAAAACTCTAATAACTTTATGAGATAAATAATTGATTTGAAGAGAATATAGGGAAAACGTATCATTATTCAATCTTAATTCAAAGTCGGATAACTGCTGTCTCACTGCAATAGTTTTCTCTTCTATATTGTTGATGCGAATATACTGTAAGAAGCTATGGTAATGTGACACTAGACGAGTTCGACCTAATTTACAAGGGAGGAGGCCAGGAGACTTTCAAGTCTTATCTCCTGTGTTTGAGTAAGATGCGCCATCATCACCAGCGGGATTCTGTAACAATTTCGCGTTATTAGGGACTCGCTTAATGCGAGCTTTGGCAACGGGACCACGTTTCCGTGAAGTATAAATATGTATAGGTACGTTAGCCAAAACAACATCGTTAGTGTATCTGGGTGCTAATTTCTGTCGGCTAGCAAGCGGGTTTTTTATGAAAATCTGCTGTTGTGGTTCATACTGAATTTCGGGTTCTCTATCTTTATTTCTATTCACAATTAAAACTGTGCGATCATGTAAGGTGGACTGATTTATAATTTCATAAACTAACTTCATTTGTTCTCTATGATTTTGGGTGTACTGTTGGAGTAGATGCTGGATAAGGTCTACACCTACTGGGTCTCTGGGGTCAAAGTGACCTGTTATTATATCGAAGGGCCTGCATTTCGTGAAACTGTGCACCGAACTATTGTAAGCGATAATCGCGTATGGTACTAGGTTTACAGCTGGCTCATATTTATGCTGAAGCTTTAGTTATCTAAGATGTTCGAGAAGGGTTGAATGGAAACGTTCTACATTTCCATTGTCGTTTGGTGAATGGGGAAGTATTTTATGATGGTTAATATTGTGCATTCTTAAAAATTCGGAAAATAGTTGGTTAGTGAATTCAGTGCCGTTATCAGTTACTATCGTTAAAGGTAAACCGTGGTGCGTGCAATATTTTAGTAAGGCCCGTAAAACGCTGATGGCTGTACCGTCGTGTAGGTGATAGGCTTGTCCGTACTTGGAGAATACGTCGACGAATGTAATTTATTTTTCACTATCTACCGTGAACAAGTCCATATGAACTATTTCTAATGGCTTGCTCGGAGGCGGAACAACGTTGTGTCTTTGTTGGATAGCATTACGGTCGTATTTACCTTGGCCACACACAATACATTCGTTAATGAATTTTGTTATTTGTTCTTTCATTTTAGGCCAGTAGTATTTTTTCGAAAGAGACAAATAACACTCATTAATGCCTCTATGGTTCGTTTTACCCTCGTGATAATGTTTTATGATTTCTTGTTGCCTAAGATAAGGTTTAACGTTTTCAAGTTCACTTTTGGTAAGCACGAGATTCATTGCGGAGCTTTTAAAGTTGTTCTGTATGACAGGTATAATTGAGTAGAGCCCTAACGGGGGGTTGATTAGAAGTCCGGTTTTAATTTTTGGGTTCACAAACTCCTTTATTACGATTATAATATCGGTTTCTAAATTTGATTCCGTTACTTGCACCGAAATGCGAGTGTGTGTGTCGAAAGGCTTCGAAACCGCGGGTCGCCTTTTTACGTCGCCTACGATAGTGATAACCAATTGTCGATGAAATTTGTTTAGTGGTTCATCGGTTATCGGAATTTCCAATATGGGATTTTCATGACTCGTATGAATAGTAGCGGTTGTGGAACCGTGACTGCGCTCTGGTTGTTCCGAGGGATTCGCTAGAAGAGAATTAGTCTCTTCGTTATGAACCTCAATGCGACTGAGGGCATCTGCGTTCGTATTTGATTTCCCTTTCTTGTAAATTACAGTGAAGTCATATTCGCTGAGCTTTAAGCGCCATCGAGTAAGGCGAGAGTTCGGTTCTTTTAAACTCATAATCCACTGTAGAGGTTTGTGGTCGGTAAGTATTTTAAATGTCCTGCCGAATAGGTAGGGCCTAAAATATTTAGTGGCCCATACTATTGCCAGGAGCTCTTTCTCAATGGTACTGTAATTTTGTTCGCTATCATTGAGTGTCCGCGAAGCATATGAGATGGGTTTATCTGAGCCTATCGGCCCTTGAGACAAAACAGCACCGATGACATAGTTCGACGCGTCGGTAGTAAGGATAAATTCCTTACTAAAGTCCGGGTATTTAAGGATTGGATCGTTCGTCAAGAGGGTTTAACACTTCTTAAAACTTTTAACATAATCGGGGTCAAAAGTGATCTTTTTACCTTTTTTTAGGCATTGTGTTAGGGGTTTTGTTATTTTTGCAAAATCAGGGATGAATTTCCGGTAGTATCCTAATAGTCCTAAGAACTGCTTTATTTCCTTAGGGGATTTAGGCATAGGGTATTTTTCTATCGCTGCTATTTTGTCTGGGTTAGGCTTCACGCCCTCGCTGCTGATAATATGGCCTAAATAGGCCGTTTCTAACTTAAGGAACTCTGATTTGTCCATTTGCACTTTGAAATTGGAGTTCCTAAGTCTCTGGAAGACTTGTTCTAAGTTGACCATATGTTCTTGCAGTGAAGTGCTGAATACTATGATATCGTCTAGGTACACTAAACAGATCTGGTTCTGGAGACCTTGGAGGATGTTATCCATCACTCTTTGGAATGTGGAGGGTGAGTTCTTCAGGCCCATGGGCATCCGAAGGAATTCGTAGTGGCCGTGTTCGACATTGAATGCCGTCTTTGGAATGTCAGCGGGATCCATTTCTACTTGGTGAAAACCACTGGCGAGATCTAGAGTAGTAAAGTATTGGCATTTACCCAGTTTGTCCAGAACGTCTGAGATATTTGGGATAGGATATTTGTCATTAATAGTTTTTTCATTAAGTTTACGGAAATCTACCACTAGACGCCATTTCTTTTTCCCTGAGGCGTCTGCCTTTTTTGGGACAATCCAAATCGGTGAGGACCACGCGGACTCGGAGGGACGTATAATGCCTTGAGTTAACATTTTATTTATTTTATCACGTACCTCTTGTCGAAGAACGAAAGGATATCGATAGCTCTTTGTGTATATAGGAATTTCATCAGTCGTGCGGATGCGGTGTTTTATTTGATTCGTAAATGTTAAGTTTTCACCGTCGATATAGAATATGTCATGATATTTGGCACAGAGAGTCATCAAATTTGCCTTTTCTTCTTCGTTAAGGTGGTCAGTGCGAAGTCGCGATAAAACGTCTTTAGCGCGTTCGGTTATAGGCTGGGTGCGCGTGCACTCAACGTTAAACAGCTGTGCGTGAGCGGGACGGTCTAGGGAAAAAACAACGTCATTATCGCTAGTATATTCGATCTCTAAAATAGCTCTATTTTGGGAAACGCTGGTTATGCATTCGTGAACGACGCAGTTACATAAAATTTGTTCGGGAATATAGACTTCACCATCACTACTGTCAACAAGAATTCTAACTAACTTTGAAGTGTTCGCAGGAATTATATCCTCGTACAGGTTCGCGTTTCGTGAATTATATAACAATATTGGGTTCACTGCAGACCGAGTAGTTAAATGTAATGCTTTTAAATCGATCTTTGCTTCCCACTTAGTTAACAGATCGAGCCCAATTAACCCGTCGAAATGGTTGTGAAATTTATACACGAAAAACTTTATCGGTTCGCTATCGTTAATTTCCGGAAGACACGGCGCCGTAATGGAATAATCATTTCGACTAACAGCGTGAACATTAGTAACTTCGAAAGGATCGTAGTCAAGTTGATAATGGGGGAAAAATCTTTCTACAGCATCCGGACTCAGAAATGATTGATTCGCTCCGGTATCGATGAGAAGGTTCAACGGAGGGTCTAATATCCGAATAAATGGTAGCTGACGCTGGGTCTGCAAATTAATTTCTATCTTGGCTTGTTTGAAGGGGAATCCTCGTGAAAATTTTCCTGTTGGTTAGTGGAGGGCTGGGGATCGTTTTCTGTATCATTGACGCTTGGATGATCGTTTGTCGGAACGAACTCGGGACCGTAATTCTCGTGGTTTATATAATCATTATAGCTACTCGCGTAAGATGGACATTCGTAGTAATCCGCGTAATAGTTGTTATAGTCAGGCTCATAGTAATAGTTACCATAGCCGTCACACTCGTTAAAGTTCATTTCACGGCTTTTAAGATAATTCGTAGGCGGTGGGTTACCATGCTGGTTCCAATCATGGCCAGTTAATCGTCCTGTAGGCGGTAAGGCATTAGGCGTGAAATGTTGAACACCGCTCATGGGCTTAGGGCCAAAATTCTGAGGCTGCTGATAACGAGGCTGAATACGGAATACGTTACTACGTGGGTTATAATTCGGTGGTGGCGCACTGAACATTTGTTGAGTACGTGTTGCCATTCGGTACTGAGGCTGATGTTGAGGGCCCGCATTGAACTTAAATTGATTTTGCGGTTGAGTAAATTTAAATGGTTGAGGTTGAGGTGGCATCCACATCGGCCTCTGAGTAGCAGGTGCTAACATCATAGGTGGACGCTGGAAATTTTGCTTAGATTGAGAAGGCGTTGGAATTTGTATTTGTGCTCTTGGAGGCGGCTGGAGATTTTTAGGGTGTACATCATTATTACGCTGTTGCAAATATAAAATATTTAATTCCTCCTGAACAAATTTCAATGCCTGCTCTATTGTAGAAGGGCGCATACACCTTATTCTAGACCCTAAGGGCTCATGTAAGCCACGAACGAAAGCCTGCATAGTGAGCTTTTTATACAATGCCCGCTTAGACTCGATAGTGGTCGGGATAGTTTCGTGCAACGATATATATGTCATGATGGTACTAAAAAGAGTCTGACAGTGATCGTAAAACTCCTGAGGGCTTTTGTGGGCTTGCGACGCTAAGGAAAGGTCATTGTATAGCGCAGTTTCGTCTCTTTGATCTGCGAAGTTATTTATAAGAGATTCGCGAATCCCTAGCCATTTATCAGGGATGCCATTAGAATTAATGATTGAAGCCGCAGGTCCGGTGATTTTGTTCAAAATTCCGTTTAGTAGACATAAATTAGATAATTCACTACCGGCTTCAGAGCTCATGTAAGCTAATACAACCTGATCGCATATTTTAATAAATCTAGTGAGAATATTTGGATTACCATCGAAATCTCGCACTGGGCGCAAGGCCTTATATATTACATCGGGGTCATGAGACATTTTAGAATTTAGTGAACCTAAATTTAATTCTTCCTCAATATTCCTTAAATTATCTAAATCTATATTTCGGCGAGACTGTCGAAAACCAGCCTCGCTAGGCGCCCTATTCTTTGGGTGAAAAATTTTGGACAATAAGGATAAAACTTAAAGGATAAAAGGAAAGCAACACAAAAAGAAAGTTTTGCGTACTTACAATATCATTATGGTTTCCTCCGCGTATCGATTTTCGGATACTCGTCCCCGGTGCTGCTGCCACGTGGTTCGGATACTAGATAAAGGCTTGAGAGCCAAATCAGCGTCTTTCAAAGCCAACCGAAATCTACCGATTTTTGGAGATTTTAACGCCGTCTACTGACTCTAATATCCTACCGAATGCGCCAATTACGTTAGCTGCAGCCGCAGGACTTAAAAAAAAACAATTTTTAAAATATAAATTTATTAAAGAAAGATTACAATACTTTTATAACTAAAACTAAAATGATTAACTTGGTCGAAGTGTGACCTAAGAATGGCGAAATCCGATGCTAACTTGCAACGGGCGTCGGATTGTCGGCGCCTGCTGACTCGGCGCCTCGTGACACGCGGCTCCGTCGTGTGCACCTTTAAGTAGGTTACATGCTAGGCGATTTTAGTGTAGTGAAACTACGTAATTAGAGTGTAAATAAAAGTACAAAAACAAATGACAGTGAAAACGTTGAAAAAGTGTAAATAACTGTAAATATCAATAATCATTGTATATACAATCAAATTGGCTTGTAAATATGCCTGCATTAATAATTTTATGAAAATATTAGTGTCATAGTAAACGCAAATCAATCATATATATATTTTTTTTCATTTAATGCAGTCTGTCCTAAACCTGAATAAAGTATGAAGGGAAGTTAATATATTGATTTAACAGTATACAGTTACTGTATAGCTACAAACACAGATTGTGATTAAATTTATTTTCGTTTCATGTGTAACTGTATAGTTGGTGGTGATATTTATGCAAACAATCACAGTAGCCGAATAAAAATAGCCAGTTACAAAAATCACTAGTTTTGAAACAGGTGACGCCGATCAAGTCACTGGTTTCGTTACGTTTCTTGAAAATGACGTAACGACCCACGTCTAGTTCGATGATCATCGAACATTGATGATCATCGATGTTCGATGATCATCAATGTTATTAAAATTATTTCGTAGATTTTTGGTTGTATGGGAACATTTGAAGATCAAAATAATAACATTAATCATTACCGGCAAAAAATATAACAAATGAACTAAACATTTGTTAAGTTTTGCCCATTTTTTAGATTACTATTTAGCACTAAATGTTTTATAAATTTCTTTCCTTTCATTAATAATAAACTATAAACTACACTATTAATTTTTGTTCATCTAATTTTAACCTACTAATTAGGTACTTAGGTACATGTGCAATAACATCGATTATGGCCAACATCGATGTTTTAAGTAGGATAAACATCGAACATGGATGTTAAGCTATCATCATCGATGTTTCTGCAACATCGATCATCCCTACATGAAGGACATGCTTTTGTATCCTCTACTTCTAATAGCCCCTCTACACGTTGGGCCAACGCGATGGCCCACTATGATGGGCCAACGTGTGGAGGGCGTAGTTGTGTCGGATGGCTTATGGCGCATGCAATGGTCTCGGGATTGGCGACGGTGTTGGTTTTTCCGCCGCACATCAAAGGGTAGTGGGCCAACGATGTCGGTACGTATCTACACGTGGCCCATTCCACAGTTGTGCGTGCTCGACTGTTGAGTGTGGACGTTCGCGCTTTGTTTATAAATTAACGAAAATTAATTAAAACGACGAATACGTGGCCTCAGAAAAGTTATAAAATTTTTTGAATTATATCGGGGAGAAAGCGTGATATGGAATCCAACACATAAAAAACACAAAGATAAAAATAAGGAAAGATTTAGTTTTATATACATATATATAATAGGGTTTCATCATTATCATTACAGCCCTTCACAAGTCCACTGCTGAACATAGGCCTCCCCCAAGTAATGCCACAAAGCACGGTCCTGAGCCACCTGCATCCATCGACTTCCTGCATATCTTACCAGGTCGTCACTCCATCTAGTGGGGGGTTGCCCTACACTACGCCTACCGGTACGAGGCTGCCACTCGAGAACCATTCTTCCCCATCGGTTATCGGTTCTTCGAGCTATATGGCCGGCCCATTGCCACTTCAGCTTACTAATCCGTTGGGCTATGTCGGTCACTCTGGTTTTACTGCGGATATCCTCATTTCTGAGTCTATCACGCAGAGAAACTCCGAGCATAGCCCTCTCCATAGCTCGCTGAGCGATCTTGAGCGTCCTCATACGGCCAGCAGTGAAGGACCACGTCTCAGATCCGTAAGTCATCACTGGCAACACGCACTGGTTGTACAATCTAGTTTTTAGAGATTGAGGTATACCTGACGAGAAGATATGTCGTAATTTCCCGAACGCTGCCCAGCCGAGTTGAATCCGTCGATTGACCTCTCGGTCGAAGTTGGACTTACCTAGTCGGACTATTTGTCCCAGGTAAACGTACTCGTCAACAACTTCGAGCATAGTGCTCCCAACAACTACCGGCACAGGTGTGACATGGACATTAAACATGATCTTTGTTTTGTCCATGTTCATCTTAAGACCTATCCGTTGGGAGGCACTATTGAGGTCATTGAGCATAGTGCTTAAGTCCTCCAGCGATTCTGCCATAAGGACTATATCGTCGGCAAATCGAAGGTGAGTGATGTACTCGCCATTGATGTTAATACCGTATCCTTTCCAGTCCAGTAGCTTGAAAACGTCTTCCAAAGCGGCGGTGAAGAGTTTCGGGGATATAACGTCACCCTGTCTTACACCTCTCTGCAGTTGGATAGGTTTCGAGCTCTGGTTCTGTACTCGGATAGCCATCGTAGCCCTACTGTACAAACACTTCAGCACTTCGATATACCGACAGTCAACTTGGCACCGCTGAAGGGACTGCAGCACCGCCCAAATTTCGACGGAATCAAAGGCTTTCTCATAGTCCACATACGCCAGGCAAAGTGGCAAATTGTACTCTTCAGTCTTCTGTACAATCTGCCGCAGGGTATGTATGTGGTCTATGGTACTGAAGCCTTTTCGGAAACCGGCTTGTTCGGGAGGCTGGAAGTCGTCGAGTCTGCGTGCGAGACGATTCGTAATGACTCTCGAAAACAGCACGTAGACGCGGCTCAGAAGGGAAATCGGTCTGTAGTTCTTCAAGAGAGCGGTGTCGCCTTTCTTAAAGAATAAGACCACCGCACTTCTGCTCCACGCCTCTGGAGTAGTGCCACCATGGAGGACGGAATTGAAGAGCCTCTGAAGGACTTCAAGTACCGGTGTTCCACCCGCTTTCAGAAGCTCCGCTGTAATTCCATCCTCGCCTGGGGCCCTGCCGTTTTTAAGGTGCTGGAGAGCCATTCTAATCTCGCTTAGACTGACGTCCGGGATATCATCGGAATAGTGTCGGATAAGACTTGCTCTTGGATCGTTACTCACACTTGCGTGTGGCTCCAACGATGATGTGTACAGCTGCCCATAGAACCTCTCAATCTCACTCAAAATCTCAGGTGTCTCGGAAACGATGCTGCCACACTCAGTCTTCAGCTTTGACAGTTGGCTCTTACGGGCAGACAGATCTCTGGCAAAGACTTTGGAGCCCTGGTTCCGCTCGATCGCTTCTTTAATACGAGCAGTATTAAAGTTGCGTAAGTCTCGCCGCATGCATTTGGAGATCTGTCTGTTCAGTTGCCTGTATGCTGTCAAGTCTGTTGACGATTGCAGCCTCATCTCCCGTCTAACAGCCATGAGATTAAGAGTGTGATCGGAGAGTTTTTGTGTTCTTCTGCGGCGGGTCTTGCAGAACTTAGCTCCGACCGCATGGACAGTTTCCACGAGCTTGTCATTCATATCGTCCACTGTATTGCAATCTTGTAGGCACTGAAAGCGGTTGTGTAACTCGAGCTGAAAGTTTTCGGGATTCTGGATTAGAGCACGAGTGGGACGGAGCGTTGACTTCATTAGACGAGACCTCTCCAACTTAACGTTTAGGTTCAGTGTGCCTCTAACCATTCGGTGATCGCTGCCAGTTTTCACCCTTGCGATCACTGAGACATCACTGAACAGTTGGCGTCTGGTCGTCATAATGAAGTCAATCTCATTTTTTGTCGAACCGTCGGGGCTCGACCAGGTCCACTTCCTGTGGGGCCGCTTCTGGAAGAAAGAGTTCATCATAAAGAGTCCCTCTTTCTCCATAAAGTCGGCCAGCTGCTGGCCCCTTCGGTTCCGTTGCCCTACTCCAAATTTCCCTAACTTCAGCTCACCGCTTTCTCTTGTGCCTAGTTTTGCGTTGAAGTCTCCCATCAACACCGTGTAGTGGGTTTTGGAGGAATGCATGGCTTTGGAAATATCCTCATACATTTCCTCCACCTCCTCATCGGGATGTGCCGAGGTTGGTGCGTAAACCTGTATGACCTTCAGCGAATACCGTTTGGTGATTCTGAGTATCAGGTACGCGACCCTCGTCGACACACTCCCAATCTTTACAACGTTGTTGACGAGAGTCTTGTGGACGATAAATCCGACACCTCCTTGGGACAGATGGTCGCCCTCCCGGTGATAGAACAAGTTGCCGGATTCGAGAATCACCGTGTCCTCCCCCTCTCTTCGGACCTCGGATAATCCTATAATACTCCAGTGCAACTTGTCTATCTCTTCTTCCAGCTCCAGGATCTTCTCGTCAGTCCTCAGTGTGCGTGCGTTAAATGTTGCCAGGTCGAGTCGTCGTAGGTGGCAACCGAACCTCCACCGGAGATTCTTAGCACCCCCTATTATCTATTATACTATTTTAGGTCTTCTTCTACGCCATTTCTTTTTAATAACTCTATTCTTGTGCACATTAAGAAAATAACGGTACGTGTTGTATAGATAAATTGCCGCAGCGGCTAATGCTTCCACGTCCATCTCGATAAACGTTTCGATCACAACTGAATGTCGCCAACGTGTAGTTGCGTTGCAGCCATCGCATGGCCAACGTGCTGGGCCAACGCTGGCCCATCGTGTAGAGGAGCTATAAGGCGAATGGTACACGCGTGATATTTATCACGCTCTGGGACGCGATCTGGAATAACGTATCGCGATCCATATCGACACACCCTACACGTTCATTACGGGTCACGTTAGTGTTGGGCACAAAATTGTTAAGTGCAGACATATCTAAAATGGACCGAAATGAAGAAAAAGCTTGTGTGGCTATCATTATGACAATAATATTAAAAAGGATATATTTTTATACGTGGTAGAGCCACGCTGCAGCTATATTATAGCGGATAAATGTAGATGTTTATGGGCCACAGCATCCACTTACCATTAGGTGGACTGTGTGCTCTTTTGTCATCCTTATTCTATAAAAAAGAAGAGTGAAAAGGAGAATCTGGCCTGAACAGTGGTACCGACGTAGAGGAAAATATACCCAATTAAATATATTAATTGGAATTAGACTTACTGGAGAAATGGATGACTGCAAAAATTATTTTCACATGAGTGATAAATGTTTTGACAACTTATTGGAACTGGTCACTCCTTTTTTAATTTAATAGGGTTTATATATATTTAATAGGGTTACGAATAAAATCACCATTTTTAAGTAATTATAAACCCAACACAGATGATAAGTACAATTTTAAAGACTATTTATACTTGCTAAAGCCACGCTGCAGCTATATTACGGTTGTACCCCGAATGGGTCGGCTCGACCGGGGAAGTACCACGCTCTCACAGAATACCAGCAAATAGCAGCTTAATACTGCTGTGTTTCGTATGGCGAGTGTAGAGATCTGGAGACCCTTTTTTACTGGAAACAAGGCATTCCATCTTAGTCCTCAGGAGTGACAACGCATCTGCGTTTTGGTTCTTAATTGAGGATAAATGTAGATATCTATGGGCTACAGCATCCACTTACCATCAGGTGGACTGTGTGCTTGTTTGTCACTCTTATTCTTTAAAAAAAATAATTATTTTAGGTACTTGGGGTACTATTTTAGGTCTTCTTCTACGCCATTTCTTTTTAATAACTCTATTCTTGTGCACATTAAGAAAATAACGGTACGTGTTGTATAGATAAATTGCCGCAGCGGCTAATGCTTCCACGTCCATCTCGATAAACGTTTCGATCACAACTGAATGTCGCCAACGTGTAGTTGCGTTGCAGCCATCGCATGGCCAACGTGCTGGGCCAACGCTGGCCCATCGTGTAGAGGAGCTATAAGGCGAATGGTACACGCGTGATATTTATCACGCTCTGGGACGCGATCTGGAATAACGTATCGCGATCCATATCGACACACCCTACACGTTCATTACGGGTCACGTTAGTGTTGGGCACAAAATTGTTAAGTGCAGACATATCTAAAATGGACCGAAATGAAGAAAAAGCTAGTGTGGCCGCCACAAAAAATTAGGCATTATTAATAATAATTCTAATGATAGTTATAAAGGAAATACTAAAAGGGAAATCATATTTTATTAAGCAAGTTATTATTATATTTAATGTATTTATTAACTGCATTAAAAATATCATCATCATCATCACCATTGCAGCCCTTCACAAGTCTACTGCTGAACATAGGCCTCCCCAAGGTATGCCACAAAGCACGGTCCTGAGCCGCCTGCATACATCGACTTCCTTGTCTTACCAGGTCGTCACACCATCTAGTGGGGGGTTGCCCTACATTTTGCCTACCGATACGAGGCTGCCACTCGCGAACCTTTTTCCCCCATCAGTTGTCGGTTCTTCGAGATATATGGCCGGCACATTGCCACTTCAGCTTACTAATCCGTTATTCTATGTCGTTCACTCTGGTTCTACCGCAGATATCCTCATTTCTAAGGTGATCACGCAGAGAAACCCCGAGCATAGCCCTCTCCATGGCTCTCTGAGTGACTTTGAGCGTCTTCGTATGGTCAGCACTGAAGGACCACGTCTCAGTTCCGTCGGTCATCACTGGCAAAACGCACTGGTTGTACAGTCTCGTTTTCAGGTTTTGAGGTATACCGAACGAGAAGACATGTAATTTCCCGAACGCTGGCCAGCCGAGTTGAATCCGTCGAGTGACCTCTCGGCCGAAGTTGGACTTACCTAGTGAGACTATTTGTCCCAGGTAAACATACTTGTCAACAACTTCGAGCTTAGTGCTCCCAGACAACCACTGGCATAGGTGTGACATGGACGTTACACATGATCTTCGTTTTGTCCATGTTCATTTTAAGACCTATCCGTTGGTAGACATTATAGAGGTTACTGAGCATAGTGCTTAGGTCCTCCAGCGATTCTGCCATAAGGGCCACACTATCGTCGGCAAATCGAAGGTGAGTGATGTACTTGCCATTGATGTTAATACCGTATCCTTTTCGGCCCAGTAGCTTGATAACGTCTTCCAATGCAGCGATGAAGAAAAGATGTATTGGTGTTACTAAATTAATTAATTTTTCTCTCAAAATAAAAAATAATAATAAATCCCTTCATAGTTCTAAATTCAAGTTAGTTTATATTTGCTTCATACGTGAGGTTTATATTATAAGGAGTAATAGAAAAAAATAGAAGTTTAAAATTTATTTCATTAGGCAACACTGAATCAAATTGAAAAGTGAAAAAAAAAATGATTTAAGAAATATGTCCGCCGAATTGTGCATGTGCTTCTTTCTTGTTATTTCGTATTTTTTGAGTGTTTTATCGTAATTGCTTATGTATAGCACAAAACGTAGGGCTCAAGAATGTGCTTTAAGGTAGATTTTGTAATTGATGCAGTGACAAATATAATAAAAGACATAAAATAATATGTAAATTTCAACCCTATAATTTTTATGATGAATTTAGGAAGTTACTTTCTACATTATGTGCAGACAACATGGAATTTAATAACATCTCACGTTGATTAAAACTACATATAAGTAAATATAAGAAATCATTATAACATCTCACGTTTTGGTGTTATTTTATTTTCAGAATATCATCTTGTTGAAAATTGTGAAATAAATGTATTTATGCCGATTTCTAAGTAACAAACAGTGTTTTTATTGTTGTGTAGAAATCGACAAAATACTTAACAAAAATAACAATATGAAACGAGTAGTATAGAGATATATAATATTATATATTATAATATCTATTGTTATGTATAGTTTTTTTATGGCAATCTAACAATTACTGCCAACCTCCAGTCAATAAAAATACTTGTAACTTGTAATGAAACGACGGACAATCTAAAGAGAAACTACGATTCTTATTAAAAACCGAAATCATAATGTTAAGAACCATAGAATACTATAATAATGAAGATGAAGTGACTTGTACTGAAGTTTATTAAATAAATGATGGAAGTTTGGTTGAATTAAAATAGTACTAAACTCAATACCACATTTAAAATAATAAATATTACTAAATAAAGACGATTGATTGCTAAATAATGAATAAAATTTTATAACTTAATATTATTTAAATCTAAAAATTCCACAAGAAAATTGAAAACATTTTTACTTTTTTTTTAAAAACTTAAAGAGAACGAATTTCTGTAGGAAGAGGAATTTTAAGATTTACCAAAGTGTGAAATAATGAAGTATGATCATATAAAAGACACGAGAAGAAAAAATGGTTGAGGTTTCCAATATCAAAATCACATTCACATATTGAAGAATTTTTAATATGAAGCCTAGCAAGGTGAACCTAATTACCGCAGTGACCCAAGCG
The DNA here is from genome assembly GCA_036936625.1 of Parnassius smintheus behrii. Lineage (NCBI taxonomy): Eukaryota > Metazoa > Arthropoda > Insecta > Lepidoptera > Papilionidae > Parnassius > Parnassius smintheus. The sequence goes on from JAUPFT010000026.1 coordinate 3,613,297, forward strand.
CATTCTACATAACATTGATGTATGTTTCTTATTTAAGGATAATTTATAAAACCAAGGCTTAGAAGGAATGATGGGTTGAATTTTGGCATAGTGACAGCCTTTTGTCGTTTTGCTTTTGTTCCAATGTTTTGACCATCTATCTCTATATAATAATTACGTAGTTCTTATAAGGTCATAGCAATAATTTTTAAATAAGAAAGTATCCCCACAGATTATAGTTTGTTTAGCAAGTTTGTCAGCCACATCTCCACGGACGGCTTGGCTCGCGTAGGATTGTGTTACCCCGCGTCGTTTAAACGCACCTTAATACGCCAGTGTGGCCAGTATCGTAGACAGAGAATCTCTGTCTTTTTTCTTTATGTATTAAAACCAAAAGAATATACGATCAAACTTATCGCATGGAATGGGAAGAAAACCCATTATTTTCAAAGTAGCTTAAAATGTGATGACGATAAAGCTTTACAATAAGCTTGTAATTCTAAAATCTATCAAAGAGCATAGTGCTTTTGCAAAACACATAAAAAATATGATTAATTTTTCTGGATCGTCTCAGGCACTTTTTTCATTTAAATGTCTCTCCTAAAATATTATTAATTTAGCAATATGAGACGTTATGTATGACATGTTAACAAATCCGTACCGTATCTGTTATTTAGGCGTGCAAATAAAATTGATGACTAATGGCTCAATCGATAGGGGTCCTATCTTCTGTGCCGGGGACCACGGGTTCCATCCCTGCGGTAGATAAATATTTGTGTATAACATGTCTGCATTAGTCTAGGAGTTTAATTATTTTAGGTAGTCAGCCACCTTTACGCGCTGAAATGCAGTGTTTCATATTTTCATAGTACTAAGTTGATTATATAGGTAAACAATTCATTTTATATGACGGGTAGATCATACCATTTTTTACGGATTGATAAAGATTCTACGGATTAATAGTGATTTCTTCTTGAAGTATCAAGAAGACATCATTTGATAGTGAAGTGAAGAAGCCAGAAATGTCTGTTGTTGCTTGTCCAGATAATGGACCACCTGAATGAAATAATTAACTAACTAAATAGCTAAAAAAATCTTTTAAAAGAAACAAGTCTGCTGCTATCGCTTACAATGCGTTAGGAGAGCAATTTGAAGCAAGAATGTACGAAGATTTAAAGTCCGGATCGTCTAAATTTTTAATTATAATTGACGATGTCAGCACTACAAACGTTTTAGCAATTGCCACAAAATATTATTCAGAAAATGATTTATGCGTGAAAACTAAACTATTAAGTGTAATAGATATAGACGGTAAAACAGCACAAGACTTGTTGAAGGCAAAAATTAGTTGATTTTAAAATGCGACCTAGTAGATTTCAGTATATTTTAGCAGTGTCTTTGATAGATTCCCTCATTGAAAAGTGGTCACGCTGGACTGAAAACAGACGCCATTAAATTTAAAAAATTAGTTGATTTTAAAATGCGACCTAGTAGATTTCAGTAGATTTTAGCAGTGTCTTATTCTTTCTAATTATATAATTTCTAATTATTATTTCTAATTCTAGTGTTGGGAAATGTACAATAATTATTGCATTCTTACAATAATTTGTTACACGAAACTAAATTGTACTTTAAAACATAGCTTTCTCATTATTGTACGCTTTTATACAATATTTTCCTATTTTACACAATATAAGTTCAATACTAGACACACGCAACTTTAAAATGTATGAACGAACGCATCACGTACCTATACCAAATAATGTAGTTATCGCTTCTAAAAGCGCAAAACTTCTTGTGTAGGAATGTATATCAATTGAACCCACGAAACAATTGGCAAATCAAATTGTCTCCAATGTCCTGTATGCAGCAACGTCTCAGCAGTCAAATCCTCTACATCTACACGTCGAGATTTGGAACTCGAAGAAGAAGACGACTTCAAATTTTCCATTCCTGTTTCGTTCATATTGTATAATTCCGTGCTCTAAGTTTTATTATTTAAATAAAAAAACTTTTAGTAACATATTTTTAGTTTATGCAAATATAAAGAAATAGCAAAAACCTATTAAATTTAGATTTAGACAGCTTAAATAAATAAAAAAATCTTTAGCAAAAAAAATACAATAATTCTACCCAAAATTCAATATTTTCTAGCTTGGCAACACCATAATTTCGCACCAACAATTTCCGGGACTTTTGGCGGGAACTCCAAACGAGGCGGTCGATTTAATAATTTTTACTGTTTTTCGTTAAAATATCCTGTGTGAATATTACCAAAACTTATTTTAGTCAGTGTAAATAATTGTACATTGTGTGAATTACCAAAATGAATGAACAGGAGGACCCAGGTGGAACTCCGAAACGATCCAAAATTGTTCGTAAAAAAGGTACGAAGGAATGTGGACCTGAAGTAGGCGGCGGTGAGGATGACTTTATTCCGTTTTTTAAGCCAGGTTATCTGAGACTTTATCCTGAACATTGTACAAATACGGACTTCAAAGTTTTTGTTGAAAGCCGGGACCAACAGGTTAAAATTGGAAATAAAAGCCCAGTTTACTTAAATCATATTTTTACTTCGGAGGTGAAAGGTGTGGTAACTTTACATAGAGTCAATGCCAATAAAATTGCGGTTGTCTTTAAAAAATACAACACTGCAAATAATTTCATCACAAATACAGACTTTTTAACAGAGCACAACTTGAAGGCACATATTCCTGCAGCGCTGATAGAAAAAACTGGAATCATCAGATATGTGCATTCCGAACGAGGATTTATATACGAAACTGTCTTCGATCTATGAAATTATTTCAGTGAGAAGATTCACGAAAAAAGTCGGTCAAAGTACTGTAGGTCTCGAGACTGTCAGTATAACTTTCTTGTCAAATATTCTGCCCGATAACGTCCAATATGACCTGTTTTCGTTCAGGGTGTTTGAATATGTCCCGCCGTTACAGCAATGCTTCCGGTGCTTCAGGTTCAACCACTCTGCGAAAATTTGTAATGGTAAACAATGTTGCTCGATATGTGCTGGGGAGAATAATTTCAGAGACTGCGATAAAAAAGAGAACCTGTGTTGTGTCAATTGCAGTGGCCCTCACCTGGCCATTTCCAAATCTTGCCCAATAAAAATGAAAAAAATACTTAAAAAAAAGGGTAAAATTACTTATGCCTCTGTCGCAAATACAATTACGTCATCTGATTTTCCGTCTTTACCGGCACAGTCGAGCGGCATTGTTAAAAGCCTACCATCAATATGCCAAAATGTACATAGATTAAATAAAAATGTTAAAATTGTCAATAATGTAAATAAAACAGTGCCTGAACCCAACTTGAACCAAACTCAACTTAAGGCTCAAATTGCAAACAATAAGAATATTCTGATGGCAATGGTTCAAACTTTAGTTGAATTGGGTAATAAAACAGATAATGAACCTGTGACTACTCTGTTCATTAAAGACTTACTTTTAAAAAATCTGTCACATTAATGGACAGTACAGTACAGAACACCCAGCAGTTATGTATAGCTCAGTACAATATTCAAAGTATACATAGGAAAAAACCCTTATTGTCTAAATTTTTAGCTGAACTAAATGTTGATATATGTCTATTCAATGAAACTTGGCTTAAAGATACTCAGCATTTTAAAATTTCGGTATATAATTCCCACTATCATAATGCTCAAAATGAGCATGGTGGAGTAGCAATTTTGATCAAACCGTATTTTAAATATAATATTATTCAAACCAGATTTTACCAAGATATTCAGACTATAGCATTATCGTTATATGTAAGTGGTAAACACTTAACGATTCTATGTGTTTACTGCCCTCCCTCGAATGGTAACTTCAGAATAAGTAAACTGCATAATATAATTAGAGATTTGCCTAAGCCAATTTACATGGCTGGAGATTTCAACGCTCATCATGTGGCATTTGGGTGTATGACCACGAAAAGTCGGGGTCATCAATTATACGATTTAATTGATGAATTTGATCTGTGTGTCCTTAACAATGGAAGCTTCACTACTATTAATTATCCTAACCGAAATCCTTCGGCTATTGATGTCAGCTTTTGTAGTGCTCCAATCACTCCACTATGCGAATAGTGGGTGCATGATAATTGTATGGGTAGCTATCATTTTCCTACGCTTACTCGTGTTTTATTGTCCGTTGATAGATACCAAATTAATCCTCCTATTGAAAAATTCTTATACAACAAGACAAACTGGACGAAATACAATGAGCTGTCTATAAATGCTTTTTCTAATTTTGAAATTAATAATGAGAATCCATTACAGTCATATGACGAATTTATCGAAAGGCTTGATACACTTGAGAGGTATACTGTACCAAAGTTTGTCAAAGCAAATAATTATCGTTGCAAACCTCCAGCACCTTGGTGGAGCGACATATTTGAACAGAGTGTTATTAAAAATTATGAAGCTTTAAAACTGTACAGAAGGGATCCAACCATTGATAATTATATTAATTACAAAAGACTTAATGCTGTTAAGAAAAAGATTATTTCAGAACATAAACGCAATGGTTGGGTGAACATCTGTAATACTTTTAACAGAACTACACCTGTTAATATTATTTGGAAATACATCAAGTTATTTAAACGAATAAAATGTAATAATAGAACATATAAAGATGAATTTGTTGTCCCTCTCTTAGAAAAATTATCTCAAAATGGATGTAGGGTTATTGATAATCTAGAAAGTTATTTTCAAATTAATAATAGCCTTCAGAAGTCCAGTTTCCTCATAGAACCCTTTACTTGGAGTGAGTTTTGTACAAGTTTACAATCCAGACGAAACACAACCCCGGTTTAGATGATTGTCCATACATTTTGATTAAAAACCTAAATCAGTCCGTTTAAAAAAAACTATTAGCTAATCTTAATGCTCTTTGGCACTTAAAAAAAAAATCCTGAATCTTGGAAAACACAGTGTGTAATCCTTCTACTTAAGCCTGACAAGCCACCTGAAGATCCTAACTCATATCGTCCCATATCATTGTCATCTTGTGTTGGAAAGCTTAATGAAAACATGATAAAGATGCGTCTTGAGTATTATGTAGAGGCGAACAACATCATTCCACATGTTCAATATGGCTTCCGGAGAGGGCGAAGTTGTGCTGACAGCTTCATCTCTCTCTTGTCAGATCTGAAATATGCCAATAATAATAATAAGTCCAGTGTTTGTGTTTTTCTGGATGTTCAAGGTGCATTTGATAATGTTGAACCTGGCATTTTGGTTCAAGTTCTTTCTGACATTGGTATACCAGGCATGCTTTGTCATTGGTTATTTAATTTTTTAACAGAAATAGAACTTTGTATATAAGATATAATAATATTCTCCATGGTCCCATAAAGGTCTCCAAAGGTACAATGCAAGGGGCTACATTATCTCCATTGCTGTGCAATATATATACTAGTCAAATTCTTAATTTTGTAAATATAGAAGGTGTAAATATTCTACAATTTGCAGACGATCTTGTAATATATTGCACAGACCATAATGTAGATAGAGCTGTAAATAATATAAATAATGCTTTAGACCAATTGTACATATATTATAATGACAGGTTGGCGCTAAAGATTAACCCCAACAAAAGCAAGGCCATGATTTTTAGTAACGATTTCCCCTCTAATGGCATACTCTACAATAATCATCCAATTTCAGTTGTACCTAACCATAAATTCTTGGGTGTTTTCATTGATAACAAACTTTGTTTTGATTTACACATCAATCACATTATAACTAACTCTCTTAAGGGTTTAAATATTATAAGATGTTTAGCTGGTGTGACTTGGGGTGCAGACCCCAAAGTTTGCTGTATAAATCTATAGTCAGAAGCCACTTCAACGAGCTTTTACGAGGTTATTTCCCAGTATTGCCTCTCATTGTACTACAAATAAATGAAGATTTTAAAAATGTAATTAAACAATCAAAGTGGACATGCTACTCTTACCCATATTCCTGTATTATATTTGAGACCAATATTGTTACTAAAAAAATTTTTAATAACTGTGAATTATTAAGTTTTCTTTCTGATAATAACTACTATACTTTGTATACAGGTGGTAGCAAAAGTGAGCTCTTTGTGCGCAGTGCTGTCTATGATCCCCAATCCAAGATTGGTCAAAGTTTTCTTTTGGATCCTAAATGCAGTGTTTTTACTGCATAGGTATATGCGGCCCTCGAGGCCCTGAAGAGGATCGCACATATAAATAGTTTTAATAATTTTTTTTAATTTTAACAGAAAGTTTAAGTATGGTCCAAAGTTTAACCAATCTCAGATTTGACTTTAAAAAATAACTATATTTTGTATAATATTAAAAAGTTGTTATTTAGTTATGCACAAAAGGGTATACAGGTCTCTTTCATGTGGATTCCATCACATAGGGGCATAACAGGTAATGAGATAGTAGATAAAATTGCACGTGATGGAACCAACATGTTGGATGTTAGCTCCATAGTAAAAGTACCTTTGACCGACTGTTATGAATCTATTGACAACCAGGTCAATAGCTTATGGATCGAATTTTGGAAACAAGACCACGAACAAAATGGTAAATGGTATGGAAATGTTCAAGAAAATCTGCCTGTAACACCATGGTATAACAAACTGAAAATGGCCAGTCGGGACTTTATTACGACTATAAACAGACTGCGTTTGGGTCACTTCACCGTCCCGGCCCACCTGGCTCGGTTGGGCATAATGGAGAGCAGTTCAAGAAAATCTGCCTGTAACACCATGGTATAACAAACTGAAAATGGCCAGTCGGGACTTTATTACGACTATAAACAGACTGCGTTTTGGTCATTCCACCGTCAAGGCCCACCTGGCTCGGTTGGGCATAATGTAGAGCAGCTACTGCACCTACTGCAATAATTCTGTTGGTGATATCGAACCTCCGATAGGAGTAATAGTGTTCTGTGTATCGAACATTTCATAATTATATGTGAGTGCTTTCCATTTGACATTGACAGATTGATTCTTGTCAGTGAAATAAGTGACATAGCGCAAAATCAAGTGACAGTGCAAGATCCCTCCCGCTCCCGCCGCCTGAGTGATATGTTAAAAAATAGATCCTATTACGTGCCTCTATATAAATTTATCAAAAATACAGTGGGGAAATTATAATAAACCGAATAAAAATACTCAAGACCTGGCCTAAAGGTCTAGATACCAAGCCATAAACTCCAAAAAAAAAACAACTATTTCCCAACACTGGCTAGATTCCCTCTAGGGATGATCGATGTTACAGAAACATCGATGATGACATCGATGTTGATATCGATAGCTTAACATCGATGTTCGATGTTTATCCTACTCAAAACATCGATGTTGGCCATTATCGATGTTATAGCACATGTACCTATTTAGTAGGTTAAAATTAGATGTACATAAATTGGTACTGTTGTTTATGGTTTATTATTTATGAAATTAAAGAAATTAATAACACATTTGGTGTGAAACAGTAATTTAAAAAATGGGAAAAACTTAACAAATATTTAGTTAATTTGTTATATTTTTTTGCCAATAATGATGAATATTATTATTTTGATATTTAAATGTTCCTATACAATTACAAATCTATGGTATTAAAATATTAACTATCCTAATTTACGATTTAGACATAGATTTTATATTAACTACTCCTATCGCGAAATAAAAAATGATTATAGAGGAAAAATTAACAAACTTCACAAAAACAAAATAATAGACTTTTCAGTCACCTTTGTTTACACAATTTTTAGTCAGGCAGCCCAGGCAGTAAGTATCCATAGCCGTTTATAAAATGCACTGTAGAATGCATTTTGCAGTGAAATTGTCTATGCTCACGATTGCCCAAAAAACAGCTAAATATAATTTAATTGTGTAGATACATATTGTTTCAAAATTATGTACATATGTATAGACAGCAAGGAAAAAAACAATTAATTTGAATATTAATTTATGTAGAATAGTACAGCGACAGCCGATAACGACACCACAATAACAAAGCGAAAACAGTTACAACAGTGACATTTCACACTCGACGGGGAGTTTGACACAACATAATGATAGTTTTCTAGGTGATCGAGGCATTTAGGAATCCTTAATTATTCAAAATTTTAAACCTTTAATAAGAGATGAAATATTTAGGTGATATTGATTTCGCGGGTTCGCATTGTTCACAAGTTCTTATTAATCGATTATTGGTTCATTGACATCGATATTTGAAATGTGGCAACATCGATGTTTCGATGTTTAACATGTGGTAACATCGATGTTAAAACATCGATGTTTAAATTTCTAACATCGATGATCATCGAACATCGCTAATTCCCTCATTGAAAAGTGGTCACGCTGGACTGAAAAAAGACGCCATTAAATTTATTCGCCATTCGTCAATCCTCAAACCTCAAAGCGTATTATTAATAACGAAAGTATTGGTTGCCTGGGTATAAGTTTTTAGTAATTGAATTCGAAGAATTGTTAAAATAACGCCAAGGATAAAGAATTTTAGAAGAATTTTGATTGAATATGTATCGTAGTTTAAATAATTTGTGGCTGAAATTGTGACAACGGTAAGTGTTATTATGACGCGCGCCGGCGAGATTTTGTTTTGGCCTTTCGTGTCATTAGCCTTTTGCGTTACAAATGTTTTGTTGTAGTTAGATCAAAAGAGATATGATTGTGAAATACAAATTAATATAACCTTCTAAATATTAATGGACGATTAAAAAAAATTTAGTGCACAAAAATATTGTGGCGGGAAGTTATCGGGTTGGCTATGGATGTCCGGTACCTATATTGTTTTTAGTTTAGGAGGCTTGTTGGGGTTAAGCTTGAACCTATAACATTGTTTTTTTGATTTCGGGAATACTTTTGTATTAATTACGATAAAAATTTCACTAGAAATTGCGTATATCGAAACGCAAATATGTCAATTTTTCTTTTTAAAACATGGATACTCTCATTAACGTGTTGGCTATAGATGTCCGGTACCTGTATTGTTTTTAGTTTAGGAGGCTTGTTGGGGTTAAGCTTGAACCTATAATATTGTTTTTTGATTTCGGGAATACTTTTGTATTAATTACGATAAAAATTTCACTAAAAATTGCGTATATCGAAACGCAAATATTATGTCAATTTTTCTTTTTAACATGGATACACTCATTAAAATGTTTATCACTCAGACCCCGACAATACATTTGTGGCTGAAGACGTGACTCATATACAACAAATCGAGTTACTGTGATGAGCAGTTGTTTCATTTACCACCATCATAGCAGAGCTTAGGGCAACCTGACTTTATAGATTGGTCGAATATGTTTTAAAACCGAATTAGCATGCCCCGTCTCCACATAGTCTTGTCTGCCCTACCCCTAGAGTGTTTTTGTAAAGCAATAGGAGGGAGAGCAGCCCCTGCCGGCTGCAGAAAATTGTAGGCATCCTTGCGACCCGTAGCAGTTGAGGTAACCAATAAGCCAAAGCTGTGGAGGTGAGCATGCGTGCCTGCGATTTGCTATGCAAGGGTGAAGGGGCTGCACTTCTCGCAGCACTGAAGATCTTGCAGAAATAAATTTGGGTCAATATTCCTGTCTAAAAAGTGACATTTTAATTTAACAAAAAAACATTACCCTTAAACTATACATTGCAATTGCATTGCAAGGGGGTAAGGGTAGGGGGGCTTCTATTGCACCCACCTCAGGTACCAGATGTCTATAATTTTACCAAGGTATCAGCTAGCTTTTGGGTTATCCATCCTCAGCAATGACAGTTCTGTCTTTGCCTATTTTCCTTATAAAAATTTTGATGTAATGCGATTTAAATATTAAAATTTATTTAACATTGAATCACAAAAATTTGAATGTAGTTATTTGATAGTAACTTATATGATATAATACCTTCAAATATTCAATGCTTAGTAAATGTTACTGTTTTACTAACTTTAATAAATACCCCTTTGGCTAATGTGCTTGCAATATTTCTAAGAATAAATAATATAAAACTAGGAACATTAATAACATAAAATTGTAATTACTATTACTCACTATATAGGTGTAATTCCTGTATTAAATCTATTGTATTTCAGTATAATTTTTTTTTAAATTAAAATATTCTAGTAATCTTGTGGCATTTATTTCCTTTTTAGGTGTCTCAATTTCTTGGTTTATGCACAAAATCGTCTCTAAAACTAATAGTCAAAGTATACTTCTATGTTATCTCCTTTTTTTTGTAATATCCTGTTGTATTTCTCAACCTTGACATTGGCAGAAAATCATCGGTTAAATGATAGAGCTATTTTTCTTTTAAATTAAGAAGTATTTTCAGAGTAAGAGTCATGCTTTTAGCATGTGTGGTCAGGTGTAGTATTAGACTTGTTACATTAATTTTAAACAATTGTTTTATAGTCATGTCTGGAGGCTATTTGGTGGTACTGGACCGTGCGGGACGCGAGGTGAAACAATTCACTCTATCCTCGGGTTTGGCTACTCTGGGCAGTGATCCCTCATGCGATATTCGCATTTTGCTTCCAACTGTGCATCCACATCATGCTACAGTTGCTGTGCATACTAATCAGGTATACAATTATGACTTCATTCTTTAATTTGAGCACTCCATTCAGCAAATTTTAATACTTCAGTTGACTATTAGTTCTTTAAATATTAGTTAAATGACAATATGTTTTATCAGTTAAATTAAACAATCAGTAAAATATATTTGTGTCTAGGGTAACAGATATACAATTATTATAAAGTAGATTATAACTTGTTAGCTAATTATATATACCCATGAAGTACATCTATTAGTTAATATTAATGCTGTTACCTTAATGTGTCTATATAAGAAAAATATAAAGTATGCATATTGTTAGAACATAACTAATTACAAGTAACATAATATTATACATTATTTAGTTATGCATGAGTGTCTTGATAAGAAATTGTGCAAAATTATAGGGAAAATATATCAAAGTTTGTAACATTTTAACTGCTTATGAGTATTTACAATACATTCTGAGTGATTTGGTGTACAAAGACATGACATGTTTTTAGCCGAAGACATGACATGTTTTAGCCGGCTTGTTACAATCAAAATTACTCTGCCAAATATTGTTTAGTTTAGCTTACATTTACCCATTATAGTAAGGATTAGTCTAAATTGCCAGGTTTCACAGGTGGATTTACAAATGGAGTACCAGATGCTTTGCATATTGACACCAGTTTTTTTTTAATAAGAATTATATATATATATATATATATATATATATATATATATATATATATATATATATATATATATATATATATATAATTCCTTGATTTTGAATGAAAATTCAGCACTTAAATTGTAATTAACAATTATTGGTAAACACTCAACCCTTAAACTACTACAATTTAAGTGCTGAATTTTCATATGCTCAGCGGTAAAGGAAAATACTGAGATGAAACTTATGTATTAGATTAAATTATCTGATATAGTGAAATCTGCTAATATACCCTGGAGCAGTGCTGGGAACTAACTGCACCATGATCCTTTGGAAACAAAAGAGACAGGTTACAGCTAAGATGCCTTCTGTATCTCCAAGCATCATGGGAAACTTGCAAAACTGAGGAATAAATATTCGGATGACATGTAAGGTCAGCATAGTGACCTCTAACTGTCTGAGGAGATAGAGGGTTGGAGCAGGGATGGGTGTGGGCGGCTATGTGTTGTCTGTGAGCGGTTGTGGAGTGTTTCCACTGTGTACCAGACGGTGGTCCGTAACGTGGGCTCCGGTGAGACGCTGGTGAACGGCGTGCCAGTGAGCGTGGCGGCGCTGCGCGAGGGCGACGAGCTGGCGCTGGGCGGCCGTCGCCTGCGCTGGCGCTACGCGCGCCCCGCGCCGCACCACGCGCGCACCCGCCCTCCCGAACCCGGTCAGTGAACACCAACACCAGCACCACTCACCTCTAATTTAGTACCTATTATAAAACTTATACTCACCAAACACTTAATCGAAGTTACCATTACAAGGAGAGGTCAAAAAGTTTGCGGAATGACAGGGAAGGATAATGAAGTGAAACATCTATTTTTCCTGTTCAATTTATTCTCCCTTAACCCTAATACATACATTAGATCTGTCAAATAACTTATTAATACCGCCCAAAACAAACTGTTTGTTATGGGCGTCAAAATGGACTGAAATTGCGACTACTTCATCATCATCGCCAAATTTTCATTAAGGTGGTTGGTGCAGTTGTTCAAAACCACACTGTTGAATGGCAGCCGTCGCAACATGGCTTGTGTACGCATTATTGTGTAAAAGGAGCACACATTTTGTAAGATTTCCTCGCCTTTTTTCTTTAATAACTTCTTTTAATTGATCTACTAAAGGAGCGTAGTATTATTCTCCTGTTATGGAAACACCACATTCTTTATAATCAAATTTAAAATATAAAAAGGATACCTTCTGTATCCCAAAACATCGCCGCCGTAGTCTTTCCAGCCGATTGAAACACCTTATACTTATTAGAAGGGGATATGCCTTTTTCATGCCACTGCATTGCCTCATAACTCAGTTCATAATGGTGAACCCAAGTTTCATCGCCAGTTACAATTCAAGCCATAATCCCTACTTTTGCTCTCTGCAGCAGTCCAAAAACTCGCGACAACTTTCGACGCACTCGTGTTTTTGATGCGCAGAAAGCATTCTTGGAACCCTTCTTGCACAGACTTTAGTCATGCCATGGTGTAGAGGTAGGATGTTTAAAATGGTGGTTTTTCTTAAGCCGAGCGATCTTCCAGTTGAAGTTTTTCAACTTTTTCGATTATTTCTGGCGTTGTAATCTTAATCGGCCGTCCAGATCGGGGGTCGTCTTCAATGGAGTCCCTCCCTTTTTTGAAAAAAGCGTGCCATTTATGTGATAATATGATTTATATATAAAACATGGTTTTCCCATGCTGCGGCTACACTAACGAGCAACGTCAATGCCCATAAACGCAACAATTATTGCCTTAAATATAACGCGATAAAATGAGTGGCTACACTTGAACGGTCAACGTCGTTTCCCGTTGAACGACATTAAATTTGCCGTTGAACGGCGTTAAATTTGCCGTTGTTAAATGTTTCGACCGGGTAAGGACCACGCTCTCACTGAATACCAGCGTAAAATAGTAGCTTAATGCTGCTGTGTTTCGTATGGTGAGTGTAGAGAACCGGAGACTCTTTTTACTGGAAACGAGGCATTCCATCCTAGTCCTGTGACAACGCATCTGCATTTTGATTCGTAATCGAGGATAAATGTAGATGTCTGTGGGCTACAGCATCCACATACCATCAGGTGGACTGTGTGCTTGTTTGTCACCCTATCCTATAAAATAAAAAAATAAAGAAAAAATTAATACAAAGAAAAAGAAGATGGTGGATGCTACAAATGCACAGGTAACGTACACTGTAAATCTATTTTTGTTTTATTTTGTTTTCCCGCACCCAAAATGCACTAGAGAGACATCCAATGGTTTAAGCTAAATAATAAGACGAACGTAAATATATTTTATGAAGTACCTAATAACTAATAAGCCAATCATAAAAACTGGTCAAGTGCGAATTAGATACACGTACCTACTCAGGGTTTCGTACCACTGTACACTATGAATTTTGACCTGCAAAAATTGCTTTTTTTTTTCTCCTGCTTATTTTTCTTAGTTTCGTACCGTTAATTAAAGTACTTTTGAAGTAATTTTATTTAATTCAATCTCGAAAAGCTTTTTCATTACTCCACTCCTTCGCAGCCATACGTGCAACCCCGTGGCACTCACCGTGCACAATGAAACAAAGCGTAGTGTGGCCGCTTCAACGCGATAATTCGCGCGTTAATCCTTTGATGTACCGCCACTCCAGTTATCGGCAAACGGGAAACGGCATTGTTAATGCCGTTGAAAATTGTCGCGTTAATTCGTGGCCACACCTACATTCAACGTCCATCAACGCGATAATTAACGGCATTTCTCCTTAGTGTGGCCGGGCCACCAGAAGCGGAGTCCCCACAGACAACTGACATCTATTGAAAAATGCTTTGAGGTGTCATTACTTGTTTGGTGAGAAACTTAATGACGGCGCGATATTCATTTTGGCCATATTCAATATTTAAATTAGCCATAGTGGCTAGTTTCTTCCCTATTAACTTGTTTACTTGTTGATAACTCAAAAGCTAATGAGCCGATTAAGCTAAAACTTGGTATATTATACATATTAACAATGAGTCACTACTATCGACTACCTGTATGGAGAAAACTCACCCTCGCCCTTCCGCGAACTTTTTGACCTCCCCTCATTCTAATAGTAGTTATATGTAATAAATATTGTGTACGTAAAGCTTGCTAATTTACTCTATGCTACGTTCCTGTATTATACTTTTGACTTTGTTATGTTATATAGTGTATGGATGGATGGAATTTCGATAACTGAAACCTTGTTAAGTTATTATCCTCATTAACACCAAAAGAAATTGCCACCTTTTGCTGAACCCTTAAATACAAGATATTTCGAATTATTAAGATTTGTTATTTCCCTGCAATACATAACGCAGTGTTGGTACCGACTTTGTTATATGGCAGCGAAACCTGGGTATGCCAGAAGAAGCATAAAAGCAAGTTGAATGCAGTGGAGATGCGATCTCTTCGTAAAATGTGTGGCGTTACCATAGCCGACCGAAAGCGAAACGAAGAGATTCGCAATATGGCAGGATTGAAAGATGACCTTATCACAAAAATTGATAGCGGCGTACTCCAATGGTTTGGGCACGTTGAACGAATGAGTGAAGACCAAATGGTGAAGAAAATATATAGAGCGAAAGTAAATATTAAAAGGTGTCGAGGTAGACCGAGACTAACTTTCGAAGACCATGTGAGCAAATTGCTCGAAGAGGGGAGGGTCAAGAGTACTCGGATACCTAGACGTGCATGTATGAAGAACCTGAAAGAAGCGAAAGAGGTATGTAAAGATCGTGATACTTGGCGATCTGTTCTCTCTGGCTACCCCGTTAGGGATTGTGCGTGAAGATAAGTAAGTAAGTTATTTCCCTGCAAGGTATTGATAAGACATATTTATACTCAATAACTTGTATTTAAAAGAGCAGACTCTAAAGTTGAAATTAGTAAAACGTAATGTATCTCACTTGGAATTCCCTGAGCTTACAATAAAACACAAAAAAATTCTGTAGTATTGTGTATACTATGTAAAGTTTAACGAATATTATATTCAATGATAAAACTTTCGGAGTAACACATCTGTATAACTTATTTGTTTACATTCTGGAAAATAATCTCGAAAACAGGTCGAAAACTCTAACTGTAATGTACTGTAGATCCCAGGGATCGATATTTAGGAAGCACAAGTCACACTATTGTAAGTAGTATAATATTACAAGTTACACTAATATCGGCTCGCAGTAAGCGTCCACGTCTTCTCCCTGCGGCGGTCGGTCGGGCAGTGCCGCCCCGCCCCGCGATTCCGCGCGTGCGCTTCTCGAGACGACAGAGTTATACACAACTATAAATGTCTATACGCTACACTAACTTGAAATTTATATCTATCTTTTGAATTCCACTTATAGCATGAATGGGTTGGTTCAACCGGGGAAGGACAACGCTCTCACAGAGTACCAGCGTAAAATAGCACCTTTTATTGTTTCGTGAGTGTAGAGAATAGGAGACCCTTTTTAATGAATCTGTATCTAATTCGTAATCAAGGATAAATTTAGATGTCTGTCGACCATAGTAACCATTTATCATCAGATGGACAGTGTGCTCTTCTCTCACCCCCTATCCTATAAAAAATCTTGTTATCGAGATTCCACTGTAATATAATGTATGTTGAATTAACAGCACTGCAGCGAGTAAAGCGGTCTCGTGGCGGTGCCGCTGCGAGCCTAGCGCGCCTCTCCGAGCACGCGCCGCGCGCCCCGCAACCACACCACCGCGACTCCATGCCCGGTACTGTCCACACACACACACACGTACACACACGTTACGCACACCATCGCGATTCCATGCCCGGTACTGTCCACCACACACACACTCACACACACGTACACACGTTATGCACACCACCGCGATTCCATGCCCGGTACTGTCCGCACACACACACACGCGTACACACGGTACGCACACCACCGAGACTATGCCCGATACAATCCACACACACACACACATACATAAGAATAAAGATGTTCATACTTTAAACACCACATAAGCTTGTAATACCAGTTACTAATAAAATCTCAGAAAATTTACGAAATTTATCATTAAACAAGTTTAACCGTCCAGTAAATGACCAGGTATCCATTTCAGTGTTGCAGATAGAATTTGTTAACTTTTCCTTTAAAAAATTGTATAACAGTTTGGATCCCCCAAATTCCAGTAGTTTGAAACCCAATTTTTGTAAAATTTTTTGTAATCAATTATTTAACAATAGTTATTAACTATCAAACTTGACACCTCCTTCGTTCAACAACAAGGCACCCGGGTACCCACTTAAGTTATTATGCATGAATGTCGGGCTTATACACACACACTACAGAGACTAATTATTAAAGTATTGAGGTAATTTGACTTTTAAATAAATAATAAACAATATCCTTTATAATTTCTTTTATTTAAACAATTTTTATTATAAACAATAGCAAAGATAGTAAGTAAAAATAAATAATTCCATTTATATTTATGTTAGTAACATTTTTTATTATTTATTTATTTACATTGTTACCTTATTATTACCTTTTCGTAATAATACAATTCCACATGAAAATAAGAGCAAATTTTTTTATGTCGTACACCCTTCACACGTCGTGGTTGTAATACGATGTTCATCACAGATAGGATTCTCATATACTGAAGTTATTATTCTCGTTTTGCGATTGCGAAGTTCAACATACACCAGTAATCTTTTTCCTACCGGTTGAATCGAGCTGTGTCGCCACTTTTTTGAGTAATGCCTTATAATTTGTGGATTCTGCGAACGATTTTCAATTAATGTACACAGTTCTCTGCCCAATTGCCGATAAAAATATCGCCGCTCGTACGATTTTTTGACAAGCATTTTATTATTCCCATAATACAGAATATATGCTGCAAGGCAGGCGACATTGAGAATATTATAAAATAATGCTAGAGGCTATCTTTGAGTAGATCTTTTTGTAGTATATCTACCAAGCATTTTATCCATAGTGTTCACTCCAGCTTTTGACCAGTTATAAAATTCAATGATTTCGGGTTTTTTCTTTGCACTATCACCAGTTTTTGCTTCATCATGCATTGATGATAGCATAATTGCCGCCTTTTTTTGGCACAGAACTGCACATGGTTATTTTTTCATGAAAATCAAACACAGTAGATAATTCCTCTCGTAGTTTCGATGCAGCCATTGCTGGTGGAATATATGTCTTATTTTTTTTTCAAAGTGCCAACAATCGTAAAGTTCCGCGATAGTAAAGATTTTTCCAGTGGAAAAGTAGTATAATAATTATCCATAGTATTGTTACGCGCTCCAGTCGACGACACTAGCGCCATCTAGTGTCAGGAACGAGAGCGAGGGGAGCTTTGCAGAAAATGACATCACAAATCTCTCAACCGACAGCGCCATCCGAAGAACTAAACTTCTTGAAGTTTAAAACTCGAACTCTCGGTACCTTGCGCGTGTTTACTTGAACATTCTGGATATTTTGCTGATTTATATAAATAGGCGCTGCAAGATGCGATCGTGGTAGTGTTGAATTGGCGATACGAGTGAAGCTTCGGAGCGGAATTAAGTGAATTAGTGTGTTTAATTATTAGTGTTTTAAGTTTTAAGTTGTGTAAAGTAAATTAAAGAGTTAATTTAGGTAATTCTATCGGCAATTTTTATTGTCACGAACCCTAAGCTCGTAACAATTGGTGTCAGAAGTGGGATAAAATCATGCCGATTTTACCTAAGGTGGAAACGGAGGGTGTCCGTACCCGAAGTCAACGCCAGCAGGAGACGGACCAACGAAGATTTGGTGGTGCCACGCCGCCGACGTCGGAGGGCCAGCGGCCGGCTACGGAGGCCGGTCCGTCAGTAGCTCCTGCATCTGCAGCACCCGATTTAGGCGCCCTGATGGTGATGCTGCAGGAGCAGGCCCGCCGACAGGAGGAACAGGCTCGTCGGTTCGAAGAGCAGCTGAAGCGCGGACAGGAGGATCAGGTCAGTCCGTTGAAAGAGCAGCAGGAGGAACAGGGCCGCCGACAGGAGGAACAGGCCCGTCGCTTAGAAGAGCAGCTCAAACGCGATAGGGAAGAGCAGATGCTTCTCATGAAGGACCTTCACGCTACCTTCGGGAAAGAGATAAGGGAGGTGAAGGATAAGGTTGCTCAACATGATAATCGCCTGTCGGAAGCTGAGACCCAAATCAACCAAGTTAAGAAAACGCTGGATGAACTCAAACTTGGAGATGGAATTGCAGCCCCCGCAGTAGCTACTACACCTTCGCTATGTGGATTCAAGGTACCACCGTTCGACGGGACTTCTTCCTGGTCGGCCTACAAAATCCAGTTCGAGGCCGTCATGGAGGCAAACGGCTGGAATAAAAGCCAGGCCATGACTGCACTCACCTTAGGCCTGCGCGACCAAGCCTTAACCGTGTTGGAAGCTCTCGGTAAGAAAGTGACCTACGAGCAGCTCCTTGAGGCATTGGAGGCGAGATATGGTGACGCTCACCTGGAACACGTCTTTCGCGCGCAGCTTAAAGATCGCGTGCAACGCAGCAACGAAAACTTGCAGCAGTGGGCCCTTGAGGTGGAGAAGATGGTTCGAAAAGCATACCAGTCTGTACCTGCGCTCATTGAAGGGAACCTGGTGCAGACATTCATCGACGGCATCCGCGACCTGGAAGTCAGAGCTGCTGTGAGGCTCGGGCACCACGAGACGCTTAAGGACGCCTTGGCCCATGCACTGGAGGTAGAAGCCGTGCGGCAGGATCATCGTTCCATCGCGTCAGGGAGGTTGCAGCAGCTACAGTTCGCGACCGCAACAAAGGATACAGCCCTAGGTGCTATGGCTGTGGGGAAAGGGGCCATCTTCGATCCAGCTGCCCTAAGCGAATCGTGGTAAGGAGAGTTGATCGATCTCGAGAGGGTAGTGCAGCTAACGGCACTGCCTGGCGGCGACAGGATCATCGTTCACCTCACGCTAGGGAGGTTACAGCAGTTACGGTTCGCGACCACAATAAAAGATACAGCCCTAGGTGCTATGGCTGTGGGGAAAGGGGCCATCTTCGGTCCAGCTGCCCTAAGCACACTCTAGGAAGGGAAGGTGAACGGTCTCAGAAAGGAAGTGCGGCTAACAGCACCGCCCAGCAGCAGCAGGAATACGACTTTCCTATCAGACACTGCAGCGGGAAATCTCACGGCAACGCAGATGCATTGTCAAGAAGACCTTTTCCTGAAGATTGCAACCATTGTAGTAGGCAAGAGAGTAAGGAAGTGGTATCCGTGAGGATGCTCAGGACAGACTACCTCAGCAACGGGTGGAAGGACAGCCTCCGACATGCACAGCAGGAAGATCCGGACATCAAGCCGATTCTGGGATGGATGAAGGCCCGTGCTACCAAGCCTAAGTGGAGGGACGTCTCAGCGATGAGTTCAACCACGAAAAGCTATTGGGCCCAATGGGACAGCTTGCTGCTTCAGGATGGAGTCCTGTGCCGTAAATGGGGCAATGGTCGAGGAGACAGCTGTCGTTTACAAATAGTTGTCCCTAAAGCTAAAGTGCCGAATGTTCTACAGCTGTGCCATAATGGTCGTTCAAGAGTCCATCTGGGAGGTAAACGAACTCTACTGAAGGTCCGAGAACAGTGTTACTGGGTCCATTATCGTGACGATGTCGAGGATTGGTGTCGTACATGTACAAGTTGTGCGGCTGTGAGGAGACCTCAGGCACGGAGTAGAGGAGCGTCGAAATTGTACAATGTTGGTGCACCACGGGATAGGACATCCCTTGACATTGCGGAGCCGTTACAGAAAAGCGCAAGAGGGAGTCCTAAGATCGTCCATGTGGATCGCCTGGCGCGCTATTATGGGGCCGATAATGCTCGGGACGAGCATGTCTTAGGAGGGGGCAGTGTTACGCGCTCCAGTCGACGACACTAGCGCCATCTAGTGTCAGGAACGAGAGCGAGGGGAGCTTTGCAGAAAATGACATCACAAATCTCTCAACCGACAGCGCCATCCGAAGAACTAAACTTCTTGAAGTTTAAAACTCGAACTCTCGGTACCTTGCGCGTGTTTACTTGAACATTCTGGATATTTTGCTAATTTATATAAATAGGCGCTGCAAGATGCGATCGTGGTAGTGTTGAATTGGCGATACGAGCGAAGCTTCGGAGCGGAATTAAGTGAATTAGTGTGTTTAATTATTAGTGTTTTAAGTTTTAATTTGTGTAAAGTAAATTAAAGTGTTAATTTAGGTAATTCTATCGGCAATTTTTATTGTCACGAACCTCAAGCTCGTAACAGTATGTATAAATCCGATCCTTTATATGGTGCCACCAAGTCTTTGAATACTCTCTCACCAACAATCTTTTCACAACCCAGATACTTCAGCTTCGAATGTTTTCTCGAGATGCTTTCTTCTCTGATAGCGAGTGATTCTATTGGAAGATGTGGAGTTTTTATCTTAATTATTTACTATTTTTTTAAATGTTCAAAATATAAAATAATTTACTCCAAAATAAAACAAATAAATTTCACCTTACCATTGAAAACTTGATGAATCGTATTTATAATTCAATACGATTATTTATTAATAATATTGTTTGTAAATAATATGATTATTTATTAATAATGGTATTAATTGATATTGTATATTTTTTCACTTTCACTGTAAATTTTACATGTTTAGCAATAATTTAAGGCAGTACCAATATTGAATGTCTGTTCACTACGCTTCTAAAATTAGGACTAATCGCTTTTCTTTATTGTTTGGGCTGAAGGGGCGGTGAATCCTAAGTACCTGAATGTTCGAGAACCTTCTATGTAGACTATAAAATGTGTATAGTCTTCATAGTTATTTCACATACAATGTAGCTAGCTTACTAATAACTTTTCTACTTGACACATTATATGCGGGTACCCGGTTATTAAACAAATTGTGAAAGTTTGGTCTTTGAACAGTGGGTTAATGTTTTTGTTGTTCAAAATTTATTAAAGAAAAATTGTACAAAAGTTATATCAAAGAATACATAAATGAAATTAACCCCTGGAAATGAGATGATCGCCACCATGCTGTTTCTATAAAACCTCATTCAAAAATTGTACAAAATAAATTATTGTAAAGTGAAATATGTTTTAAAAAAGTCCTGCTGGGTTTTTTGCGGGTTCTTCCCAGGACATAGGTTGTTTTACGTACCAGTGGTAAATAAAAATGACTTTCAATAAGTTATTTTAATATTACATTTGCAACATTTAAAATAAAGGTTAAAAAGGAGTTATTTCATAAACAAGTCTTTTTAGGCTGAATGACTATATGTTTATTGTATGATAATATTTTTTTTTAACGTTTGTTATGCTTTTTATTTAAAACATAGGCTGTAATGAGGATTACCATTAATATATAATTAGGTATGATGTGCGTGCGACCAAAATACACCCACAACAACAGGGACTGGCTGAAAACCAGTGGCTGAAAACCAGTGCTGAACGTAATGCCCAGCAAATACTAAGCCTGTACCCGTTGCCTCACTTTTTACTCATATATTTAGTAATAGTAGTTAATTTTTTAATTGTGAATGTTCATTTTTATTGATTTATTTAAGTCTATACTTATGTTATGTGTATACCTACTTTGTTTTCATTTGCAAACCTATTATTGTGTGGCAATAAATATTATTATTAAGTATATTATGTAATAATCTATATTGAATAAAAAAATCATTTATAGTCAACCAAATCTAAGAAATACCTTTTGACGTTTCACATTAATCATTCAGCAATAACTTTGCACAAGCGTACTCACACGATTTAAATAACCTTTTACGTAAATGCGAAGAATTATGAAGTTATCTATATTTCTTTACAACGTGTATAGTTTTTATCACTAATTTAAATTTGAATTTTTCAAACAAAGCAAAATATTAAAAAATAACCAGTATCAACTTTTTTTGCTTGACGTCATATCAATGATATGCCGCTATGTACATTACCGTGGTGTTTGATGATTAATATTCATTGTTATGCGAATAATCGGCAAAAATATTCAAATAATCGGTAAAAATATTCAAATAATTTGAATCATTAATTTTCTTTAATGTATTATTTTTA
Organism: Parnassius smintheus behrii; assembly: GCA_036936625.1. Taxonomy (NCBI): domain Eukaryota; kingdom Metazoa; phylum Arthropoda; class Insecta; order Lepidoptera; family Papilionidae; genus Parnassius; species Parnassius smintheus. The sequence continues at coordinate 3,635,592 of JAUPFT010000026.1, forward strand.
TTTGTTAAAATAAAAAGTAAATTAACTTTTTATTTTTAAAATTTCAATTACATGAATCATGAATAAAACAAGTTAATTTTTTTTAATTTGTCAATCAACTAGTTGTACTGAAAGTTCCTATATAATATTGAAAAGTACCTGGATGTACATCGGCTACAAAGGCTTTCTCATAGCTTACATACGCCAGGCAAAGTGGCAGATTGTACTCTTCGGACTTCTGTACAATCTGCCGCAGGGTATGTATGTGGTCTATCGTACTAAAGCCTTTTCGGAAACCGGCTTGTTCGGGAGGCTGGAAGTCGTCGAGTCTGCCTGCGAGCCGATTCGTAATGACTCTCGAAAACAGCACGTAGACACGACTCAGAAGGGGTATCGGTCTGTAGTTCTTCAAGAGGGCGTTGTCACCTTTCTTGAATAATAAGACCACCGCACTTCCGCTTCACGTCTCGGGAGTAGTGCCTCCATGGAGGACGGAATTAAAGAGCTTCTGAAGGACTTCAAGTATCGGTTTTCCACCCGCTTTCAGAAGCTCCGCTGTAATTCCATCCTCGCCAGGGGACTTGCCGTTTTTAAGGTGCTGGAGAGCCATTCTAATCTCCCTCAGACTGACGTCCGGGATATCATCGGAATAGTGTCGGATAAGACTTGCTCTTGGATCGTTACTGACACTTGCGTGTGTCTCCAATGATGATGTGTACAGCTGCCCATTGCTGCGTTACTTACCATAAATTGAAATATAAAATATAACACATTTTTTGCAATGTGCCGTAAGATTTTACGATGTTTATAGGAACCACAGACAATATTATATAAGAAACAAAAAAACAAAACATATGTGCTGACCTAGAAGTGTGAATAATATCAATATTTAATTATTGTTATCACATCTAAATTGAGATTTTGTTAGTTATATTTGAGGTCATCGTCCGTTTTTCTCAATCGATTTGGCACGATCTATAGTGTAAATTTGTGTGTGCGTATGTGGACAGTGCCGGGTATGGAGTCTCAGTGGCATGCGTGTACACTGTACATGTGTAGAAGTGTCTGTGCGTATGTGGACAGTGCCGGGCATGGAGTTTCAATCGCATACGTGTGTGTGTACTAGTGTAAATGTGTGCGTGCGTATGTGGACAGTGCCAGGAATGGAGTCTCAGTGGCATGCATGTGTTGATGTGTGTGTAGATACATGGCATAGAGTATTGATGTACTTGTATATGCGTGTGACACCTTGCATGGAGCCGCGGTAAAGTGCGTAACGTTTGTATATGTACGTGTGTGTGTGTGTGTGTGTGTGTGTGTGTATATGTACGTGTGTGTGTGTATATGTACGTGTGTGTGTGTGTGTGTGTGTGTGTGTGTATATGTACGTGTGTGTGTGTGTGTGTGTGTGTGTGTGTGTGTGTGTGTGTGTGTGTGTGTGTGTGTGTGTGTGTGTGTGTGTGTGTGTGTGGAGAGAGTACCGAGCATGGAGTCGCGGTGGTGTGCGTAACGTGTGTATGTGTATGTGTGTGTGGACATGAATGAACTTAATTATAGTCAACCAAATCTAAGAAATACATTTTGACATCTGTCAGACTTATTGCAACAGCATGCCTGTTGCAATAAGTCCAATCAAAAAAAGGGGAAGTACAATATTCGATTCTTAAAAAAATCGATATTGATTATTTAGAGTTGGTAATCATTTACAGTTTGGTTTGAATAATACCAGAATAACTTAAAAACAGATAATTTAAAACATAAAATTTATCAGTTTATACGTTTTTGTTGTTACTGCTTATTTCTAGAAGCACAGTTATAAAAATTTAAGATTAAAACTAGATTAAAAATAAATTTATTCAAAACTTTCAGTGCAACTAGTTGAGCTGTTGTTTTGATTCGCCAAAATATCACTCAGACTGATCATATCAATGGTAGAAGATATGCACGACAAATAAAAAGATCTTTTTTAAGGCGATTCCTTGCCTGTATTAATGCCGGTGGCCAACAATTCGAACATTTACTGTAATATTAATAATGCAAAAAAATAAAATAAATGTAAATATTTGTACCCTTTGTTTTGATTTATGCAACATTTTTCAGCACAGCAGCAAATTCTGTGCCACACAGAAGTTTTTCTAGAGTATTATACCATTTTAGAATCTTCGTTAGTTGCGTCAATTTTAAAAAAAAAACTTGCCATAGTAGTGTTAGTACTTTTTTTACACGATAATGAGTGAAAGTGGACTGAAAGTAAAAATCTTTCAAAATTTTAGGGGAAAAATAATTTTGATTGATATTTGTGTAAAAACTACGTTGTGGTAGATAGCAGTACTGCTAAGGTTGACGATACAAAAAAATTTATATAATTATATGCCATATCGGGATATCGATTTTCGAAGAATTTCATTTTTTTTGTAATTTCAAAAACGATTTAGATTTTTTTTCTTTTTATTTTTTTTCGAGTAGTCATGAGCAGGTCCACCCTCTGGTGCCCGTTTATCGTTGAATTTTGGAACACGTGTGTGTATATATATATACACAAGAATTGCTCGTTTAAAGGTATAGGATAAAGTTTTATCTTTTGAATAAGTACGTTCTTATTCAGTGTCGTTATCACTCGAATCTTTATATGTGTTATAAATTAATGCTTTTTGTTGTTAAATGAATAAAGTACTTTACAACAATAGATGATTTTTCTTCTACAGCGATCTTTTACATAACTTTAAATAAATATTATATCAATCATTATAAAAAAATTAAATTAAATCGAAGTAATTAAAAAAAATCACACTAAATAAAGTAAGTACACATATAAAAATAAAAAGTGCCTATATATTTAAGGTTTGTAGCCCCTGGTTAAACGACCGAAAGGTCAATGCCCGTTTTTCTCCATCGATTTGGTACGAACTATAGTATACACACGTATGCCATTGAGACTCCACGCCCGGCGCTGTCCACTTACGCACATATACATCTACACATGTACCACACACGCATGCCACTGAGACTCCATGCCCGGTACTGTCCACATACGCACGCATACATCTACACATCTACACACACACACACACACACACACACACACACACACACACACACACACACACACACACACACACACACACACGCATGCCACTGAGACTCCATGCCCGGTACTGTCCACATGTACACACATACAACACATCTACACATGTACAAACACACTCATGCCACTGATACTCTATGCCCGTCACTGTCCACACATCTACATACGCAACGACACGTATACCCTTACACTCACGCACACGTTTATGCACTGTTAATTATTTTGTAAGTTCAAACGCTCGCCGTAAAAGCCACATTGCAAAGCCAGCACTAATGGACCACAAAAAAGCCATGTGGAGTCACGTAATGATTTCTTATATTTACGCAAGCACTAAACATTGAATCAAACTTTTTATACGGATTTTATCGCCTTTAATTAACTTATTTCTAATCCCTGAAGTTTCAGTAGCTTTACAGCACCCATGGTCACGGGGCGGCTGAGATGTTTGCGTCCCAATGCCATAGCCCAGATACCTTCAGTTTTTGAATATTAATTTTTGGTGTGATCTCCGCAGAACGAGCTTACAGTATCTTGAAGTTTTGCAGTGGTATACTTGTGTTTGGATTTAATTTTGTTAATTACAGGATCCCAAGCAGATGGCAGCACCTATCCATCATAAAAACAACATAAAACACTCAACCGGCTTGTTCGGGAAGGCTGGAACCCGAAGCTTGTCTTGCAATATTTGCTTGACGTGCTAAGCTCGGCGGCCAGATGTTTTGTGTCACAGATCCCTTGTGCTCTCTGAAACAAAGATTTACCCACGGTAGCTAACTGTGAATGATGATGGTGACATTCACCATTTAAATATAGGTTGGTATTGGTGGTCTGTTTCCTATACACAGTGTGACCAATAGTCTTATCAGGATTTCGACGGTCTTTTGCAGTCTGTGAATATGTTCATGATAGTCCCCACCATTACATCAGATTTGATAAACCACAAATCCTCGTAAAAGAACACCAATTCCTACCAAGAATGATACGCGAAGCTATAGAAATTAAAATACATCTTAATTTTAACAGAGAAGATGGATAGGTGCTACCATCTGCTTGGGATCGTATAATTAAAAAAATTAAATCCAAACCCAAGCATACCACTGCAAGACTTCAAGATACTGTAAGCTCATTCTGTGTAGATTGGACCAAAAATTTGTATTAAAAAACTGAAAGTGCCCGGGCTAACTATGACATTGGGATAAATAGTTTTATTCAATATGTGGGGTCAATTAACATTGCATGTCTAATTCCATTTCATTGATAACTGGCATACCCTCATACGTGCTTTCATAGACATGCAGGCTGCACACTCATATTAATAAGCAAATTACAATTGAATTTTCATTCTGTGTAAAAATTTGTGTCGTTTTAATGATTATAATAGAAATGTGTATAATATAGAAATATATATAACAAACAAATATTTTTCAGCGGCCCTAAGCACACGTCAGGTCGCTATTGTACAGCCGCAGAGAAGAGATACGGCTGATCACATTGGTAAGCTTTAAACATCAATAAAACTATTTTAATGAAATAATAATTTTAACTCTAAACCCAAACATTCACCAAACCTACTTTTATCTTCTATAAAATTATTAACAACATGTCATAAATTGATTAAATTTTCGCAGAAGCTGTTTCAAGTCCTGTAGTCTCCATTATTACTAATGTGAGACGGCCTCGCACCCCAAAAGCTGAAGAGGAAAGTGATATATCAATTGACACGTCAGAAGAAGAAAAAGGTAAATCCAAATCACCAAGGGCTGCTCAAATGAATCTACAAAATACCACTAAAGCCACACTGTGGATTGAATCACGAAAAACCAGTCCAAGGAAGAGTGTCAAGGAGAGTCCCAGTCGTATAGAGGTCACTCCAAGGAAAGTGGCCTCTGCCAAGAAGAGTACTCCACTGAGGATGGCAGTACTTAAGAAGGCGCAGAGTGCACACAAAATGCGTATCAAGAAGATTGAAGCGCCATTGACTGTAGGTATGTAGTGCACTTGAACTAGCCAAAATTCGTAATCATAATACCTCCATGTGGATTGTGAGTTTAAATTCTAATAAAGTCAAGTTTTGTGTGAAAATACAAATTGTTGGATGTCTGGATTGATTGATGAATAGGATTGTCTGTGTGATAGTGTAAGACTATTGCCTAAAGAATGTTATGATCGCCAATAGATGTTGTTGGCATACGTAACACCTCATAAATTATGCATAATAGATAAAAAGAGACAAGACGATATTTTTGTAAAGTTGACAGCTTGGTAGCTCCTTTTTTATACCCAACTGCTACAGAAGTGAAGGTGATGGTTTTCGAGTGTATATATGCATGTCTATCTATTTCTTTGGAACACTTCATATCCTAAATGGCTTGATAGATCTTATTCGTATATGTAATGTCGTTAGAATCGTCTTAGTATAACACTAAAAATACAATCAAACTTACAGTCCATCTGTTGGTAAGTGGCGACTGCACCCATGAAAATCTGCGATCAACCGTTTCTTATATAGGATAGGGTGACAAACAAGCACGCAGTCCACCTGATGGTAAGTGGTTGCTGTGGCCCATAGACATCTACATCCATCCTCGAATACAAATCAAAATGCAGATGCGTTGTCACCCGTGAGGGCTGAGATGGAATGCCTCGCTTCCAGTAAAAAATGGTCTCCGGTTCTCTACTCACCCTACGAAACACAGCAGCTTTAAGCTACTATTTTACGCTGGTATTCTGTGAGAGCATGTACCTGCATCTACCATGTAAAAACTTGATACAAAGATGGCTACAGCTAGGTTGTCACTGTCGCGTTACTAAGACAGGATGTCTCATAGCCTGTAATTATACTGGTTCAAATTCACCAAAACACACGAGTACTGCTATTGAGCGGCAGAAACAGGTAAGAATGTGGGTTTTACATCTGGGTTTTTATAGGCAATTTTTTTATGCCTCCCCTATACATAACAAATTTACAGTTTGGTGGTTTAGTTTATATATATATATATATATATATATATATATATATATATATATATATATAAAATACTTATAAGGAGATTCCGGCCATTAGTCATGTTACTATGTAAAGGATACTAAATAAAGATTTTTCATTTTTCATATATGTTTTATTTAATCCACAGATCATACAAAACAGGCGGCAATAATGTTGATGGCTGGGCACACACAAAAACAGAAGTCAAGTCCGAAACAGAAAGGATTCAGTCCAAGGCATAAAGGGCCTAGTCCTAAGCAAGGCAGTGCTAAGCGGGCCAGTTTCATTGTTAAAAAGCCCAGCCCTGTCAAAAAGACTCCAAGGAAATCTGGCAGACTTTCAAAGAACTTATTAAGTACTAGCAATACTTCAACTAGAGCAAGTACTGCATCAAATAATTTATCTCGTAAGAATGGCAAGGCATCTTTAGATCAATCCGTAAGTATATTGCCACCCAAATATATATGTTTGTAGTTAATCATTTTGTCTCCTATCATTTATAACAGATGGTAGATAATTTGGGTTTGTATTTAAAAATATTAAGAAACTACTGCATAGGAATTACTCCAACAATCCATTATAGGCTTTCAAGGCTTCCCCCAAACTAGAAGGAAAGTAAAGTAACAATCTACATGTGTCCCACTGTTGGGCATGGGCAAGTTCTCACTTGTGAGCGGGTTTTAACGTAGGAGAAATTTCTTATTATTATAAATATATGTGTTGGACTATATATATAGTTCGCAACATATATTTTATACATTACCTACACACTAGGATTTTCTTTTGCATCATGTAGGCAGTTAACAGACATGAATTGCACAAGGACAAACATCCAGACCCGGAACAATTATTTGTAGGCCATGCAAATACTTGTTCCGTTTGGGATTCGAATCCGTGGCCATCGGGACGGCAACTCAAAGCTATTTTCAAATACTTTTTTATTTTAGAACATCAGGTTTCTTTATGTTTTCGTTTATCTAAGAGCAAATCTGCACATTAAACTGTAATTAATTATTAACTTTCACTGGCGCCGGATCTAAACTGGGAAGATTTGCCAAAAATTGTGATGTTTGGCATGTAAGTTGTTTTATATTGTGTGATTTTCTTCATAAACGTTAAACGTTTGATTTATCATCATTCCCTTCACAAGTCCACTGCTTAACATAGGCATCCACCAAAGAATGCCATAAAAGACGTAACTTTTTACAAAAAGATCATTAAATGGTTTAGATTTTAGTTTTATTATATATTTTCCGTATCTCTAGCATTTGGTGAATATTTGCTTTTAACTTTAAACTCTTTGTTATTAGGCCACAATGATGGAAATAACAGACTCTGATGTTCATCAAACAGTGAGAGAAAGCGATGTATCTACACATTCAGGCGTAAAAAGCTTAATCCGATCGCCATTGTTACCGAGTCCTAAGAAATCTGCACTTAAAGATCCAACTGCGAAGAAAAGTACTAGGAAAACTGAATCAATCAAGTTTGATTTAAGCAACCTTGAGAACAGTGGCTTAAACTCAGTGGACGTTTTAATGGTTACAGACACCACTAACAAGAGCTTGGAAAATAGTGCATCTGAAGACGAATTGACTTTACATTATTCCGAAAGCTCTACAGCAAAATCTCCTTCCCCAAGGAGGTCGATTCACTCGCGCAGTAGTAAAATCATGGAAAGGACTTTAGGGACAACATTTATACCAGATACGGATTCCATACAAGATACTCTAACACCAGTATCCCCAAAATCTAAAAAGTCCTCACGCGGTAGCATTATGTTGGAGAAAGTTTTGCAGACTCCGGACGATAAAAAGTCATTGACATACTCGCGTAGAGCCACCAAAAGCTTAACGGAAAAGAGCTGGAACTCCACCGCGGCTTCCTTACGCAGAACTCGGACTCTGAGCCCACGAGATACCTCAGCTAGAGATAATATGGAGGCATATTCGATCGTCGACTTAGTGTCTATAGATTCCAATGATTCGCGGTCCGCATCGGTGTATAATTCTGCCTCATCGGCTGATACCAGTACCTCGAAATTCGGTACGCCGCATACAACCGCCGGAAGAAAGACCAGTTCGATAAGAGGTCGTAGTCTCCTTGCTTCAAGTACACCAGCTATGAAAAGTGATTATAAGTCCAGGGTATCTAGATCTCAAAGTTCTGTCACATCACGCAGTTACGACTCTATTCAGTATGATTCACCCGCTCAAAACAGTGTCATTTCTAATAGAAAGTCCAAGTCTCTGTCAACACCAGACAATGTTACATTTAACATTAGCGGAAGACGGAATAAATCTAAATCATTAGCAACCGACAGTGATCAAGATAATATCACAATAAATAGCACAAGAAAATCTCGACAATCAAGGTCATATAACTCTTTACCAATTGAAAATTCCAAAGAAAATGCAACTATAAATGTTGCAGAATCTAGAAAATCAGTACCTTCACCTAAAGATGCCACATTTAATGTGTCTAGAAAATCTAGAATGTCGAAGTCTGTTTTGACATTGGAGAATTCACAAGACAATATTACATTGGACAGTTCTAGAAAATCTAGGAAATCCAGGTCCATTTCTACACCGGAAGTATACCAGGAAAATATTACATTAGATAGCTCAAGGCATACGAGATCATCGAGGTCAAGTCATTCACGCTTGAGCAAAGTAAGTGTTGCATCACCAAGGTCTTCCAAGAGATCGGTAAACTCGAATACTAATGACAGTGTGCAACAAAATAAAGGTATATCTACCCCAGACCAGAATAGACCCCAAGAAGTTGGTACCCCAGTGCTAAGTACAAAGTCTAGAAAGTCAGTAACTTCACCTAAAGATGCCACATTTAATGTGTCTAGAAAATCTAGAATGGCAAAGTCTGTTTTGACATTGGAGAATTCACAACACAACATTGGATTGGACAGTTCTAGAAAATCTAGGAAATCCAAGTCCATTTCTACACCTGAAGTATCCCAGGAAAATTTTACATTGGATAGCTCGAGGCATTCAGAATCATCGAGGTCAAGTCATTCATGCTTGAGCAAAGTAAGTGTTGCATCACCAAGGTCTTCCAAGAGATCTGTAAACTCGAATACTAATGACAGTCCGCTACAAAATAAAGGTACATCTACCCCAGACCAGAATAGTCCCCAAGAAGTTGGTACCCCAGTGCTAAGTATACAAAGTCTTCTGGACTCAAGTCAAGACTTAACAATATCACATTCGAAGGAGAAAGGCATCGTCAGGGTACCAGTTAAAGTTTTACGTAAAACTGTAGGAGGGCGACCGTCGGTGCCTAGAAAAGGTGTAAGCAGTAAGTCTAAATCATTGAGTCTTGGTACAAGAGTCTCTCTAAGAAGATCATTGAAGAATTCTCCAACTTATGCGGAATTAAATAAATATGTATCTCAAGATGAAGGTGAATCGACTCCAAAGAGTGCTGTGAAATTGGTGCAAGAGACTGTTAAAAATAAACACTCTTCTGCTAAAAAACCAAAATCAAAGAGGTCCATTATAGATCACCTTAATGAGTCCGATATGGTCAAGCAACTTTTCAACAGCCCTGTAAAAAGAAAGCTATCACAAAGCATGATGGAGTTTTCTAGAAAGCAACTTTTGGAAGAAGACACGACACCTCCAAGGAGACCGACGCGAAATACAATCGCATTGACAGGAAGAACTCCTGAAATTTCTATATTGGAACGTTCACAGGCATTCACACCGGAAGTTTTCGTCAGTCCCTTGAGTACACCCAGTAATAGTTCCAATGTCACCAGTTTGGAACGCTTAATTACAGAAGCCACGCCGGAAAATGAACTTCGAAATGTAACAGGTGCTAAAAAGTTGCTGCATACTCCACGATACAGAAGGTCCATTAAAAATGATTTAACCAAAGTATCTGGAGTGAAGTCACAGTTCAAAAGGTCGCCGAGAAACCGTTTAAGCGACGTTAGAGTTAAGGAATTGTTCACAGTCTCACCTAACAATGATTTAAGAAGAGTTTCTGATGTTAAAGCGCTTTTCCAATTGCAGAAAGAAATAAGATTGCCGAAAAACAGTCTAGAGGATGTCGCAGAAGTAATAAAATTGTTCAAAAAGAACAGTCCCAGTAATGACTTGGGTAACGTATCCAGAGTCAAGACAGTATTGCGTAGAAATTCGCCAAAGAATGATTTAAGCGATGTTAGAGGGTTACGAAGATCATTCCGGCAAGAGAAACAAAGAGATGATTCAAATAATCTAAGTGGTATTGAGGAGTTGTTTAGTGAATCACATCAAACTTCTAATCTACCTGACGCCAACCTGGAAAGTTCCTTTGACTTGCTTATTGGTAAACCGGCTGTGCGGTCTTACCCGAAAGCTAAGAGTTTCTCAAACAAATTGATTCAAAAACCAAAAATTCGTAAAGCGCGGTCTTTACAAACCTCCTTTAGTTCGATAACAGATAATGTGGAGGACTGGTTAGAGACTGAACTGAAGAAACGAATGCACAAATATGATATCAGTGAACCATCATCGAAGCGGGGAACACTAGGGAACAAATCCAATAATTCCACTTTGTCATTAAAATCAGGCCAGAGTACTGGAAATGTATCTTTATCAAGAAGCAAAAGGTTAAAAGATAATTCGAAAAATAAGTCAAATACTTCAACATCTCTGACCCGAGGAAAGAAGTCTGCAAATATCGCTCAAAAATTAGAAAATACAGTTACAAAAGTAAACAAATCTAAAGACGCTTCTAAAACGAAGGCTCCAATCAACAAATCCAAAACAGTAACTGAAAAAACTCCCACTAACGTGAACATATCTAAAACCAAAACGAATCTAACGCGTGAACTGCAAAAACTGATGACTGATACCGTTGACGGTAATTCTCCAGTTCTCACTTCTAGAATAAGAAACAGCACTCTGGCCAAAACTTCCCTAGTTGAAGAAGTCGAACGAAAGAAGTCCGCGTCGGAAATTTATGGAGCTCACACTCTGCCCATTAAAAAAAGGTCCCTGATCGATACATCAGCGAATAAAAGCAGTGAGAAGAGTGTTTTGCCGATAAAGAAGCGTGTTTTGATGCACTCTACTCCCGTTAAGAGCAGGATCAACTTTACTATGAACGCGTCTGAAATTGGTCGCGTATCCCCAATTGCGCCTGTTAATGAAGTGGCGGTTGACGTCGATAAAAATCAAGATACTGCAGTAAGGTAAGCAGTCGATGATCATAATCATCAGTATCATCAAAGTCCATTTATTTATTTTATTATGCATAGGACACCAGTAGTGCACACATTACTTCATTTATATTGTATGTAAACTTAATCTTTATTTAATGTAGGGAGGTTCGGGGAATAAATGATATGTCTATGTGGTCTTGAATGTAGATTTAATACAGTGAATCTCTCTTAGGCTATCGTGTAAACTTACATGGGCATACACCACATTTACTTCTTCCCCTATGTTTTTTGTATTCTAGACAGCTCTAACTCTAAACAAAGAAATGGGCGACCACCCGTCATGTTTATTGACAAAGTCACATCAGCTTGAAAACAATTTTGTTTGTGGTAAGGCGATCGAAAATTGTTGATTTTTTGTGCAATTCGTAATTATTACATACATACATATGCTGATGACTAATCCTTTCGGAGTACACGTAAAACCTTGCAATATTGTTTTATTTTACAAAAAAAATTAAGTTAAATATTACAATTTTATGTAGAAAGATTAAAAGTTTAGTTTAGTGGACATTATTTTGGAAATCGAAAACTATACAACCAAATAAATATTTAAAAGTTTATTTTTACAAAACTATTCATCATCTACCGACATACTTTCTTCGTCTTATGATGAATCTGCACTGACATGGATAATTAAGGATTGTTCTCTTATATTATCGAAAGCGATATCTCGTTCCCTGTCCAATAATATTAATTGTTTAGTCCTTTTTATTGTCCTTGCCCGATTTTCAGCGGAGATGTTGGTTACATGCATCTTTCAGCAATCTCAGCATCTTATTTGCTGTAAATGCTGGACTTGTGCTAGTTTTTGTTGCATACCCTTTCACATTTGCCCATGTTAATTCAATGGCGTTTACCTACTGACAGTGATACGGCGGTAGTCTTAGAACTGTGTGCCCATATTCTGCTGCAAGTTCATCCACAATGTATCTCGGTGGTTGTTTTAATATAGAACTAACTCACATTTTAACATAGACTCATCTACGTTGTGGTCATTTTATTTATTATCCGAAAGCGATATGGTACATTATCCATAACAATGCTCCTCCTACTGGATGGTTCCTCCAGCTTGCTCAATAGATCTTCAAACCATCTTTCAAACACTTCTGAACCCATCTCCTCGTGATCATTAATAAAAAAATATTTGGTTTTTTCGATTTAAAAGATAATAACGCTCCTTCGATAAATGCTTTCATAGTTCCCGCGTGACAAATAATCAGTCTTTCTCCTTTTCCTATATGCTCTTTCAGGGTCGACGCTGCATGCAGTGTCATCCGTCCCCTTGATAAAGTGTGGTTGGCATTAAACCATGTTTCATATGTGAATACTTCATTTCCCCAGTCCTAAATTTGCTTAGCTTCCCTCAAAAAGTTTACACCGCGCTAGAACAATGTCTGTGCGTTCCATCAACACTTTTCTTTTGTTGGCTTTTTTAAATGCGACTCCTATTTTCTTCAATACTTTCGCCAGCAGAGACTTCTGCCCACGGAACAAGTCAGTCGTGAAGTTATATGGTAGGGGATTAATTTCTAAAATATTTGCCATATATGTGACGTCTTATTGCATCAGTATCAAATTCGTCTACATTGGTTATTACGAAAGGTTTCCTTTTTTTGGCGTTGAAGGCATATTTCTTTCGTAAACCGCCTTTCTCCTTCTCATCTCCTTTTAAGTAATAAAAAATAACTATAATAGTGTTGTATAACACCACAACGCAATAAATAAAAATAATTAAACTTTGTTTCACATAAATCATACGGTTTTAACGGTGTCCGGAATCAGCTTTTAGGCAATAAAAAAAATATTGTGTTGCTTGCATAACTTTTTTCGTATATTTAGGGAAACTATCAACAGTAGGCATTGACCATCCACATCCACAATGCTAATAAATAAAAATAATTAAACTTAATTTTACATAAATCATACAGTTTTAACCGTGTCCAGAATTTCCCTTTTAAGTTATAAAATAATAATTATAATAGTATGGAAAAAAAATAATTATAACTTTTCCTAGGGAAATAATTAGCAGTAGGCACACCACAACTCTAATAAACAAAAATAATTAAAGTTTACTTCTCATAAATCATACGGTATTTACTGTGCCACAGCTGCAGCTATATTGTAGTTGTAGAATGAATGGGTCGGCTCGACCGGGGCAGAACCATACTCTCATACAATACCAGCGTAAATATGTATACAAATATGTATGTATAAATATATATGTCATACATAGCAGCGTAATGCTGCAGTGTTTCGTATGGTGAGTGTTGAGAACAGGAGACCTTTATTACTGGAATCGAGGCATACCATCTCAGTCCTCATGGGTGATAACGCATTTGCATTTTGATTCTTAAGTGAGGATAAATGTGGATGTCTAGGGGAATTGCATGTGTGTTGCTGGCCTTTTAAAAATGATAACTAGTAATATTTCTTACCCATCTGTTGTCGGGTTGCCTTCAGCTTACTGATCCGCTAGGCTAGGTCGGTTATTCTGGTTCAGTTGCGGATATTCTCAGTAGAACATTTAAAATAAGTTTTTAAGCTGCAGCGTGGTTTGCATGGGTTATATTATAGGAACTAGTTTTTCAGCCATCCATCCATTACAGTCTGAAAGTTCACTGTTGAACATAGGCCTCACCCATAGATTGTCTCATATAGAAGATGCTGGTGCATCTTCCGTTTCAGTTTCCCTCTGCCGTCTCTTACGACACCCACGGAGCGATCTGGGGTAGTGTATATTCTTACACCGCCAGTTACGTAGCTGCTACACGACACTATAATTGTTATTAATTGCAGTTGTGAGCGCTGATGTGATACGTGCCCGGTGGGTGAAATTTATAACGAGTTCGTTATTAAAGTCATATCTATATCAGTATCTGTATATCTTCAAGGCTCTCTATTATAATACACGAGTAACGCGAGTTCGAGTCCCGTTGGTAACATTGAAAAAACATGTTAAGGAAACTTGCGCGACGGCCTCTTCTCCGCTCCTAAAATCTCATAAATGAGAAGAGACCTAAATTCAACACATGTATAAAAGTGGCATTTGTTTCATATTTTAATTTTATTTAGAGTTTTCATAAAAATAAGTGTTATAAACTTTCAGGTCCATTGAACTTCCTAAAGAAAGCCCTAAAAGAAAAACAATACAAACAAGGAAATCAAAAATCATTCAAGGCATTGTTGATAGTCAGATTTCATCTAAAGCTATTCAACTATCACCTAAGAACAAAGAAAAGGCCCAGCGTAGCCCGGTTCAAGTGAGAGCTACGAGAGGACGAAGGGTTAAAGAAAGTTTGGAAGTCAACTCGTCTGTCGTTATTTCCAAAAAACCGCCTGTTTTAAGCCCCCAAACAACAGAAAAAGAATCTTGTAACGAACCTGTTTCAGTTGGAAATCCTGAGCCTGTCGTCCAGGTAACAAGAAAGAGGAATTTTAATCGAAAACAAGGTTTAGTTGAAGAGGTTACAGAAAATGTGCCACCTGCTACTAAAACAACCCGACGAAAGAACGTGCAAGAGGTGGAGAGTCCAAAACGTAGTAATAAAGCAACACCAAAAAGAAAATCAGGACGTAAAACTAACTTATCAAAGGATAATGAGAATGCCACTATAGATCAGCTATCGCAGGAAAGTCCCCCGAAAACTAGAACACGCAGGCAAAAAGTTACTGGAGACAAAGTTCATACGCCTAAAGCCAATACCAGGGCGAAAGTACGAAAACTAAGTGTTGTTATAACTAAACCTTCCCCTCAAATGAAGCCAAGATCTGGTAAGCAGGGCATTGAAACTGAATCCCAGAAAATACCAGAGAAAACCTCCCAAAGAACTCGCAGAACTATTGCTCAGGCTACTGAAGCTGTTGAAGTAAAACAGAAGAAACAAGAATCTTTAGATGAAATTAGCGAGGAAAGTCAAACTAAAAGACGGGGTAGGAACGGCAAATTGATTTCGCCAAGTGCTAAAGTAGCAAAGAAAGGGCAGAATGTCGTAGTTGAAAATGACCCTAAAGGAAAAAATGTCACTTCGGAAGCTAATCCAAAACCAAAGCGAGGTAGGAAGACTATTGCTCAAACTAATGCCACAGTTGAGAATAATGTTACACAAGTGCGGACAAGGTCTACTCGAATAACAACTAAAACTGACAGTGCCACAACCCAAACTCGGGGTAAGAAAACTGCATCACATGAGACCACACAAGCAGTTTTGAAACGACAGATGAAAGCACAGAATTCGCAAAGTGTTATTGAAAATACAAGTAGAGGAGGCAAAACGAAGATTACTGCAGAAGAAACTCCATCTAAATTAAGAAAAATGGATGTGGCAGATGATACGGGCACAAGAAATCGTGGAAGAAGAGGGCAAAATATATCTAAACAGCAAAATATTGAAACCACAACAGCAAAAAGTCCACTAGTTGTTACTAAGGGCAGGCGAGGTAAGAAAACTGAAGATCTACAAGAACTTGATAAACAAAAGACAATAGAAAACACACATGAGACCACACAAGCAGTTTCGAAACGACAGGTTAAAGCGCAGAACTCGCAAAGTGCCACTGTTATTGAAAGTACAAGTAAAGGACGCAAAAGGAAGATCACTGCAGAAGAAACTCCATCTAAATTAAGAAAAATGGATGTGGCAGATGATATGGGTACAAGAAATCGTGGAAGAAGAGGGCAAAATATATCTAAACAACAAAATATTGAAACCACAACAGCAAAAAGTCCAGTAGTTGTTTCTAAGGGCAGGCGAGGTAAGAAAACTGAAGATCTACAAGAACTTGATAAACAAAAGACAATAGAAAACGAAGTGTTGGCATCTAAAAGAGGTGGTAAGAAAACCGAAGGGGCACCTCCTGAAGTAAGTCAACTAAAAACAACAGTTGGAAGAAAAAAAAATATTACTAACACAAGCAGCGAAGTAGCCGAACCGAAGAGTACTCGTGGAAAGAGGAGCCAGAAGCAGTCTGTAGATGATAGTGCAGGGATAACCACAGAGGTAAAGAAAGTGGGAAAGGGACAGGCGAAGAGAGGAGCGGGGCAAAATGCGCCGAAAAACGCTCAGGAAGTGCAGGAGACGACAAAAACGAGTAAAGCTCAAAAAGAAGCCGGACAGGACACTGAAGGCAAAAATACGAGGAGGAAAAAGGTAAGTTTAATTGAATTATTGGCGCTATGTGGGTGGGTGACATAACCTAAGAGAATTTATCATCCCATTTTGTCCCATCCAGTAGTAGGTTTGTACATGTTAGAGCCGTGTTGCCGCTATATTATGGATGTGGCACGAGTGGGTCGAGTGGCCGGGAAGGACCATGCTCTCACAGAATACCAGCATAAAAAAGCAGCATAACCCTGCTGTGTAGAGAACCGCAGACCCTTTTTCACTGGAAATAAGGCATTCCATCTTAGTCTTCAGAGGTGACAATGCATCTGCAATTTGATCTTCTTTTCTTTTTCGTAGTGGTTTGGTAAAATTCGCCAATGACGTATTGAAAGGAAAACGAAAGCTGATGATTATAATTAAAAAGGGTCGCTGATAATACAAGAGTTTAGTTTTCTTTCTAGAATTTGACTAATTGATTTTTAAAATATGTTAAATGTAGAAGTGTGTGCAACAGCGTCCACTTATCATCGGGTGGACAGTGTGCTCGTTTGTCATCCTTATTCTTTTTCTTTTTTCAGCCCATTATTGCCAACACAAAAAATCACATTATAATGTAAAAGAATCAAATATAAATTGACTATTATATAATCTAGGTGCATAAGCGTAATAGATTTCACAGAAAAAAGATAAAGACGGGCATTAAGAAATTTCACTTAAAAAAAACAATTGGTTTAATTAAAAACTTTGTACAACCGACGCCAATGTAGACAAGTATTAAAATTAAACTTTTTGTGCAAGTAACTTCAATAGTACCTGGTTGACCGAGCTTTGCTCGGTATTTTTCGCTCGATTTTTTTTAATTCGTGTGTTTTGGAAATTATATTTAGATACAAATTACATACTGATGAAATATAAATAATATTTTTTGATCTTAGCGACATAACAGAAAAAACGGAACTGGTTATTTGAATAAAAAATCATGAGTGCAATAATTTTATTTTAAATTTTCGTGTTTTTAAAAAATACTTAAAAAATGGCTCGAAAAAATAGATTTTCTCAAAAAAGAAAGGAACTTGAAAAAAAAATTAAAAAAGTCGGTCGGGCGGTCTGGGCTCCAACCGGGCTTTTACGATTCTGTGACCGCCCATTATACCAATTAAGCTATTTATAATCATTAACAATCTGTCAAAATTTACCTTCTTATTCTAACGAAATTGTAGCAGTTTTTCATTGCCTAAAAACACGGACAAAAAGACATTTTCTAAAAATAAATCCTAGCTAGACCGATTTATTATCCCCGAAACTCCCTGGACACTAAATTTTATGAAAATCGTTGAGCCATTTCCGAGATCCCGATTATATATATATATATATATATATATATATATATATATATATATATATACACTCACCGGCACGGAAACTTGGCCAAGCGGTTATCTCGCGATAGCAAAAGCTTTAAGTGTTTCTGATGAATGTTTCTTATGCAAGTATGTCAAAAAATGTTTACCCTCAAGTTCAAGAGGGTAATTCATTATGTTTAAGTGCACCATGACGAATTCTTTAATTTTTAGTTGAATCGGGTCATTTGAGCGACTAAGTTCACATTTTAAATTTGTGTGTTGTGAAAAGTTTACTGTAAGGTTATTCAATTATTGTGATCTTGTGTCTTAATTAAATAACTAAAGGTGCTTTAAAGCCAATAAAAATGCCATTAACACCAGCACAAGTTGCACAAGCAGTAGCATTAATTGACCAAGGGCTGACACAGCGTGAAGTTGCTATTGTGCTTAACGTACCACGGTCCTCAATGCAGTATTCACTGAAACGATACCAGGAGACAGGCCGCTACACCCGCAGGCCAGGCAGTGGGGGCGTAAGGTGCACATCGGCCCGGGACGATCGTTTTATTGTTATGGAGATTTTGAGAAACCGCTACCTGACCGCTGTTGAGATACGCCAGCGGCTCCAAATCGCAAGAGGCGTTAATGTTAGTGAGCGTACGGTGAGAAGACGAATGGAGGAAGTGAATTTAAAAGCTCGTAGACCAGCACGAGGTCCAGAACTTCTCAGACAGCACCGAGTAGCCCGACTTCAGTTCGCAAGAGAACATGTCAATTGGACTCACGAGCAATGGGCTAGAGTGTTGTTCACAGATGAGTGTCGAATAGCTTTACGTGCTCCAGACGGTCGAGAACGAGTGTGGAGAAAAAGAGGAGAGAGGTTTCTACCCATTACCACCACCCAAACTGTGAGTTTCCATGGAGGCTCAATAATGGTATGGGGAGGTGTAAGTTCCGACGCACGTACAGAGTTGGTCATCGTCGATAATCGGCTTACAGCTACTCGATACATCGAGGAAGTTCTTCAGGAGCACGTAATGCCTTATTCGGGATTCATTGGACACGACCAATTCCTCCTCATGCACGATAATGCACGCCCGCACGTCGCACATTGTGTAGAGGAATATCTGGAAGAGGTTGGAATACAAAAATTACAGTGGCCAGCTCGTAGCCCGGACTTAAATCCAATTGAGCATGTATGGGGTATGCTCAAAAGAAAGATAAAGTCCAGCTCCAAACCGCCACAAACTCTAAATGAGCTCCGAAATGCAGCGCTGGCCGCTTGGGACAGCATACCGCAAGTTGATGTCAGAAACATCATTCAAAGCATGCCAGATCGAATGCAAGCGGTTATCAGGGCTAGAGGAGGAAACACCCGATATTAAAACTGATAGACAATAAAGAAACAGACTTAATTTTTAACTTTGTAGTGTTTTTAAAGTGACAATGGAAAGATGTTAATTTTAGTGAAAACATTTTATCTTGAAAAGAAAAATTTCGGTGAAGTAAACATTAAATTTCTATGTTCTAAAACCATTAGAGACACTTATTGAATGCATCTACCCTTAATTTACTGTTAAAAAAACGTTTCACGCACGCAAATAATCAGCAAATTCACGAGTGGCCAAGTTTCCGTGCCGGTGAGTGTATATATATATATATATATATATATATATATATATATATATATATATATATATATATATATATACATATATACAAGAATTGCTCGTTTAGTATAGGATAAATAAAATGAGGACCTCATCAATGTATTCGAATTCAATTAAATACGCATTTTTAAGGATAACTCAAACACTACTGGTCAGATCTTGATCAAATTTATAGGGGACCTGAGGGGACATGAGAAGCACCTGCTTTCAAATCATGTTCTGAAATAACACACAAAAGAAATACAGTCGAATACAAAAGAATACCTCCGTTTTTTGAATTTGGTTAAAAACAAAACAAAATAAAAGCGTCTTCATTTTTTAAAGTTAAATGTTTTTTTTTTTCACCAGGTGACGGAATTAGAAAAACCCCAGCCAAAGGGCCGTAAGAGAAAAAATAACATAGACGTGTCTGCTGCCGAAGGTGAGTTCTTAATGTTTTGGCATATTGCATCGCAGTTCGTTAGTTGTATGGATTGTTTTATAAAACGTGACCCCCACACTAGGATTTTCTCCTGTTTCTTGTACATACAATACTTCAGAGACGCAAGTCATCGCTAAGTCACTGCGCCACTGAGCTGTCAACTTACTATAAGAGTTGACAACAAGACACAAAAATAATATTCCAAATATTATTTTTGTGTCTTGTATTGGATGTAATATTTCTTTTAGAAGTAAGAGAGCTGCATCTCATAAATATGCAGGACCTGTATATCAAAAAGTGAATATTTTTATAAATAGTTTAATAAGGGTTATTATACTACTAAAGAGTATGTAATTGATAACACCTGGGAATGACGTGATTGCTACTATGCCGTTTTTAAATGTTTTTATACTTAATTGTACAAACTGTTATACTCTAAATTAATATTTAAAAAAAATACGCTAGGTTATTTGCTGTTTCTTACCAGGACAGGTTTTTTTCAAACCAGTGGTAAAGCTTAAATTACTTTTAATGAATATAATTGTAATCTATATTCAATAAAAATTATTCGCAGCTATTCTAAGACATCTACGAGTACATCTATTCTCAATTAAGAATTATAATGCAGTTACATCGTCACTGATGAGGAGGTGATAACGCATCGCCATTTTGACTTAATCGACAGTAATTGTAGATGTCTTAGGAGCCACAGCATCCACTTACCATCAGGAAAACTGTGAGTTCGTACATAAATTTGTAAAGAAAACCTGTCAGTCTAAACTATCTAAACTGTCAGTCGTAGGACACGTCACGTGCACGTCAGAAGTGAAAACTTAGCTTCACATACTTGTAAACATTATTTTTGTATATATGTATCTGTGCATGACGGTCTCGCGAGTTCAGTGCCTTTTCCCCATTTCTAAAGTGCTGAACTTGCCTAAAGAAGTTTTCACTTAAAGAAACCTTACCATTACAGCCTATTGAAGTCTACTACTGAACAAAGGCTTCCCTCATAGGGGAATAGGTGCGTCGCTTGGTAAGTAGGTTGGCAAGCAGTTTTTTTAGTCGTTATAAGGAAGATGCTAAAAGATGGGGTAAAATAGAGGAATTTCTTTCACCGCTGCTACACCGTATTAAACCGTGCGTGACGTATCGAACAGACGACGGAAGGAAACAAACCAGGAGACGGACAGCAGAATTTAATTATTTATTCAGCCAAACTTATCACTAACATTACAGGATCTAATGACCTAATGCGCTAGTGAAAACAGTAAACATTTTAATTATTATAACGTATTATAAATAATGCAGCCCTTGTGAATTCACTCATAGAACATACAAATATGTCAACTTCCTCATGGATAGGGTTAAGTAGTCTGGTGGCGCGAGTGCGCGGCGCCTCCCGCAGCGAGTTGGTGCGAGCGCGTGGCTCCGCCACACGTATTTCTCCGGCACATTCAAGTATATACCCTCCAAGAAATAAGGATTGTCTATCTTTCCTCTTATTACTTGGAGAATATATGATACTAATGCGAGGTTCCGCCTAACACGGAGTTTTTATATCCCACCATACCTAAAACGAATAAGGTTGGATATTTTAGTGGATAAAAAGGATATACGCCATAATATTTAAAATATAGAAATCTAACAAATTTGTTTTGAATTCTCTCCAGCATGAGACTATTTAGTTTCATATGGAGCCCCGATAACCGCATTGCACTCAAGCTGGCTCCTAACTAAGGCGTTATACAGTGCTACAATGGCTTTAATGTTAGTGAAACAACGAGCCCTGCGCAGCATAAAACCTAAGTTGCAGATGTCCGCTATATGATTTTGGAAATTAAGTACCGAGGTGAAACGAACACCCAAATCCTTAACCTCGTTCACTCGTGGCATAGCTACTCCATCCAGTGCATACGTATAGCGCACGGGATTGCGTGAATAACATGCATATGTGGTCTTTCGAGTCAACTCCTTTGTTCTCGAGCATGATTCTGTGACGTATAAATTACATTATAAGTTACGCTTACAGAACCAGCGAACCCCGCGAAGAAGCCTCGTAAGACTAGCGCGGTGAGTCCCAAAGCACCCGCCCGCGAGACAAGAACACGACGCACTAAAGTTGATGGTGAGTTAGAATATGCATACAACATGTAACAAAAACCATATGGTTCACTTATATGCGTTATCACAATCAAGTTATTTGAAATAACTTCAGAAAACTCGACTATAAAAATCAAATACATTTTTATTTGCAAATTGTTTATGGGTTTATTACCTCTGCATTTGCCGAGTAGTAAGAGTATTGTCAAAATTGTGCTTTACCAATGCACATGTCAGTTCAGATGTAAATAACATTTTTCACAAGATTTAATAACTTTTACCTATTGTGAACATTACAATTCCTTCTATAACGTCCAAAAAAATTACTGTCATGAATGCCACACCTATATGTATATTTAAGCCCTTATTTCCCGACGTTTCGAGCACTTTACATCACCCATTTTCAAGGTCTGACGATGTTACAGTTGAAGATAACCTTCCATGTTAACCATGATATAAGTACGTCGAAGGTGAAGAGAAGAGAAAAAGAGAATCAAAAAACTTAAAATTAAACGTGATAAAATCTATTTTGGTAAAATTAATTTTGGCCGTGTTCCGATATACACTGCGAGCACAGCTCAGTGCTCTCACTGGTGAAATATTCGTTCCGTTGTGGACTGCCGCAGTACTCTAGGAAAATATATGACGTCATAAACCGCCGCCATTTTTGTACTATGAGCACTGGCGTTTTCGATGTAAGGTGGTCTCAGTATTTTGATCACGTGATCAAAAAACAACAGCGCATAGAAATTTAACACCTTCCTCGAATATTATTAATTAATATTGTTATTCAAATAAACTAGAAAATTTAAGCAACCACATGATGAAGAGGATTTCGAAAGGGAATTGAGGGGGTCGGCACTAATTTACTTAACGCTACAAACAAACAACGCGCCTACAGCTTAGGTAAATCGACAGAATCGGCTCTTCACCACGTAATAACAAAGATTGAAGAGGCCATCCAAAACAAAATAATATGTCTAGGCTCCTTCATAGACATAAAAGGTGCATTTGACAGAACAAACTTCTCTAGCGTAAAAGGTGCATTAAGTAGACATAAAGTTGAACCGGCACTGACTGACTGGATAATAAACATTCTCAGTACACGAACAATAAAGATTGTTGATAAATCTCAAACAAATCAAATCAAGAAAGGCTGCCCGCAGGGTGGGGTTCTTTCACCTCTCGTGTAATATGGTCGTTAATGAACTCATCAGCAAATTAAATGCCAATCATTTCTACACAGTAGGTTATGCAGATGACCTGACAATACTGGCATCTGGAAAGACAGCAAGCATCGTGTGCGATCTGACCCAAGCGGGTCTCCGTATAGTAGAGAGATGGTGCAGGAAATATAACCTAACCGTTAATCCAAATAAAACGGTCCTAGCAATGTTCATACAAAAACGAATGCTGAATAACTATCATCTCCCAAGTCTTTAGCACAAAACTCCAGCTATCCTCTGAGGTAAAATACTTAGGTCTTACCTTGGACAGTAAACTCAACTGGATTAAACTTTGTACTAATAATGTGCAAACAATGGGGTTTGATGTCAAAAATTATACTGTGGCTGTAACAAAACTGTAATTCGGTCCAAGATCACATACGGCGCTCTGGTATGGTGAACTAAAACTAATAATTTAAAAAAAAACTAATGAAGCCACCACTGTAAAGAACATTCAGCAAGACTGGCATGCATGGCTGCCACAGGTTGCATAAGAACTACACCAACAGCAGCTTTAGAGGCTATACTGGAGCTAACCCTGCTTCATCTACACACAACAAGAAGCTACTTTAGCTGCCATTAGACTCAAGACCCAAAATCTTTTGGGTAAGTCCCTCATACAGGTATAATTGATAGAATTTACTCAAAAATTTCTATCTTACAAGCCAAGTACGATAAGATCTCAAAACAATTTGTATTTGATAAGAAGTATATAGGACCTTAATATTCACATATGTTCATTGCTGGGTACCCATAACGCAATCTTTCGGGCAGAATGTACGGGTATTATCCAAGCGACCATGGCAATAGATGCTAGGAAGGCCAAAGACTTCTCCATCAGAATACTGACCAACAGTATGTCGGTACTACACGCCCTGAGTTGTAATGTGGTGAAGTCGGGACTAATATATGAATGCCATCAACAATTAAATAAGGTATGTAAGCACAACAATGTGACTGCAGTGGATTAGGAGAGACAGCAGATGAACTGGCCAAAAGGGGATTGGCTCTGGCCACTATAGGGCCAGAACCGATAATACCAATCTCCCTTTGGTAATAACATTTATTTACTGATACCTTCTACGTAATCGTAACTTCACTAATCTACACGCTCAGCTTTAGATAAATCTGGTAGATTGTAGAGAAGCTAGGGAATGCTCTGCCTGAAATAAACAAGCCAAGGTTCTAATGAGACTGAACAAGCCACAGATCGGGATAGTAACAAGACATGGCTCCTTTAACAAACATTTATTTACTATAGGTGTTACAGATAGCCCCCTGTGCAGGGCTTGTATGGGGAGGAAGAAACGGCGGCCCACGTGTTGCTGACATGTCCGGAGGTCTCTGCATACAGGGCTAAACATCTCGGCACGCTGGGATCGCTCCCCGAAGTTGCTTGCAACGTCAAA
Organism: Parnassius smintheus behrii; assembly: GCA_036936625.1. Lineage (NCBI taxonomy): Eukaryota > Metazoa > Arthropoda > Insecta > Lepidoptera > Papilionidae > Parnassius > Parnassius smintheus. The sequence goes on from JAUPFT010000026.1 coordinate 3,660,146, forward strand.
GGACTGTGAAACTTCTTCGGGGAGATTTCATGGCTCGAATAATCACATTATTCCTGCCTACACGCAAAATAGGCGCTTAGACGCGGAGTTGCGGAAAACAGCCCGTCGTAAACTAAACTAAACTAAGCAACAACATTCAAATCAATCAAAAATTAAAAATATTTATTTTCGCTCCAGTAATGCTTAAAATTAAATGCATTGTTGGAACACTCCTTTTAAGTTCGGAAACTTGTGTTAGGAGGCTCCGCTTTTCCCGTCTTTCAATTGTATAAATCAGTGTTTAAAACTAGGATAACACACAGATTTTTAACTTATGGTAAAACTAATATTAAAACTTAAAATAAAATATAAAATATCTGTGGGTGTTAGTTGTGTAATTGTGTAGTATACGTGTATGTGGTGTGCACATGTTGAGGTAATAAACATTCAAATAATAATTTTTCTTGCATCGAAACAGTGTCGAAAAATGGGGATGACAGTATACTTGATTGCGTTCCGTTTTAAACAGTAACCAGTACAGCAAACTAAAAAGGAATGGCTTCGCAGTATATTAAATTGACATCATACGAGTACCTCACAGTAGTCACAGTGTATATCGGAACATACCCTTTATTTTGAGGAATTCCTATTTTAAGTACCATCAGTTTATTTATTGAATTGATTTATGTTACAGAATTGTGAAATAAAAAACAAATCCACTTGTATAATTTGTAAGTTAGTGACCGTTAATCATCTCCCCATATCTCTAAAAGAACTGAAGATTTTGTTCTCCACTTAGTTGTTTATTACATTTTTGGTTAAGTCTTCGTTAAAATCGATACAAGATTATATTTTTAAGCCTGAGCCTTGAGAAACAAAAACGGTGAACATTTGTTAGGAAGCCCTGGTTTTCCCTATTTCAAATAATCAACTTTTTTACGCTTCAGAACTAAACATTTCAATTTTATTGAGGCTTTTCAATGTTAATGCGGACACTTCGCATTTCAAGGATGTTAGATTTTACCTACTTTAGTCACCATAGTACCTTTAGTTAGTTCTTTTACGGATTTTAGCGCAGTGACCTATATTCCCGACTTTTCCAGCACCCATATTTATTTTCAGCACCCATGTTTATGGTTAGACTGAGGTGAGATGAGGATCGACCAATGAGAACATAAAAATTTTTTGTTATAAAATCCTTAACAATTAGTTTCATTCAAACGTGTATTGTTCGCGTAAACACAAGAAGACGTCACGTGCTCTCCGAGGCACGCTTACTTTCTGACTCCGGGCTGCTACTGAGAAGCTCTTGGCAGGAAACCCAATAACTTAGTTTGGTCTGACCCCAGGATTCGAACCCGGGCCCTCATGACCAGTAATCGCGTTTACGACCATTAAACGAAAGAGGCAGTTTGTATCATCATCGTCATCATTACAGCCCTTCACAAGTCCACTGCTGAACATAGGCCTCCTCCAAGTAACGCCACAAAGCACGGTCCTGAGCCTCCTGCATCCATCGACTTCCTGCATGTCTTACCAGGTCGTCACTCCATCTAGTGGGGGCAGTGGCAGTTTGTATAGTGGTCATTAAATATTAGGTGTGGTAATAGTTAACGCAAACGTTAATGTTTCAGATTCAGAGGTTCAAAAACCAGCGGCACGCAGCCGACGCCGGTAACGCTACGAGCGGACAAACGCACCAACTATATCGCATGATGAGGTGATACATATAGTCTTTTATTTCTATGGACTCCTATTCATTATTTTCATTTCTATGTAGAATATTTTACCCCTTTATCTTTTGTGCCATAAATCTCAGAAAGCGAACCGATTTGAAGCGTAAAAACGCTACCAAACACATTGATTGGGTAGAATGACACCATGATTAATAAATTATTACATCTTAAAATGAAAAAAATTATGAATTTTATCACATTTTATTTATTCAATATTGACACTTGGGCGTACTAAAATTTGAAACTAGACCTAATTATTTGGTCCTGACTTAAATTTTTATGTTGCAAAGTTTAGAGTTTAAATTCGAGAATGTTCATGAATATCAGCACTGGTTAGAATGGGACTAATGAGGGCTCCACAACTTTGTCTGGCACCAGAGTGATGCCACTATGGAATGGGTGTAATATTAAAGAAAGGTGAAATATAAAAGAAATATACTCATTACATAATGGGAATTTAATTTGTTAAGAAAATGTAATGGTTGTTATTATTTATTTCTCAAATATAAGTAAAATTTTATATTAATTAGATTAGAAAATAATAAACCAAACTATAGATATAAGTGAAAAGATTTAAAAAAAACACTTAATAATTTGCAAAATATTAATGGTTAAATGGCATTGTTTTGTGTATTATTATAATACTCTAGAAAATTATTTACTTTTATTTAAAATAACTTTCTTTATTAAAATAGAATAAAGGTGACAAACGAGCACACAGTCCACCTGATGTTAAGTGGTTACTGTGGCCTATAGACATCTACATCTATCCTCGTTTCCAGAGGGTCTCCGGATCTCATCATACGAAACACAGCAGTACTAAGCTGCTATTTTACGCTGTATTCTGTGAGAGCGTGGTTTGCCCCGGTAGAGCCGACCCATTCGTGCCACAACCATAATATAGCTGCAGCGTGGCTCTACCACGTTTAAACTTAACAATATTTAGAAGAACAATAATAACTAGTGACACCTGGTGAGCGGATGATTGATAGCCCTCATTGAAATCGCTATACTTTCAATATTTCTTTCTCCATGGCATATTATAATAGTTTGCGTAAATACTTGCCAAACCTAATCTTCTCAAAATCAGAAACAGATACTTTTTTATTCAATATAGATTATAAATAATACTTATTGAATGTCGCCCTTTTTTTTTTACTGGGATAGGATAATATACCCTACATGCAAGAAATTAGTGAATAATGATATAGTGTTTTTTATGACCATGATCATTATTCTTTAGAGTTTAAATAAAACTCAATTGAATAACTACTATTAACTAATCTTTAATTTTTTTGCAGAAGCATCATGGACACCAATTATTGCAAAAACGCTGCATTCTCGAATTTAGACCTTAAGTTATATTTTATAGTTACTTAATAGCTTAAGAATGTTGTAATGCGTTAGAAGAATGTAACATTACATATCTTATTAATGACAATGGGGGTTGGAGAATGGAGGAGTTTCAAAAACGACGCTACTAATGAAAGTTTATACATAGTAATAGCATTTGCTCGCGAAAGTAAAGTACGAAATTTAATGTTAGAGAAGTTTCTATATTCATATTGATCGCTCAGTAAAAATACATTCAGAATTTTTGTATACCTCATTGTTTGGACTTCATTGTAATACAGCATGTGAAAACAAATTATGACGGTTATATTTGTTATTGTTGTGTCCACGTTTTGAACGAAAATTGTTTCTTGCTGAAATCTCTCAGCAAAACTATTAGTAATTCAATTCAGTTATATTTATCCTCTGATTTTGAATAGATTAAGGCTGGCAAGCATTAATGCAAACTAACATGATATTAAATGACATTATTCTGCAGCCCCCTTCAAATAGGGATTTCAAATAATCTAGCCTATATAGTCGTAAACATGTTTCTGACAGACAGTTGACAGAGATTGTGTAATTTCAAAAATGCACTTGCCTCTATTAGTTTTGGCTGATTTTGTCACATTACCCGTATAAGATAAAGATAATATCATAAAATTTGAATCGAACCATTTTGTTTTAGTAGATTTTAGCATTTCTATTGTATTTGTATTTTTAAGTAATTTTTAAAAGGAAGGATTTCTAATACATTTAAAAATATTGTATAACATATTCAAGGTAAGATTTAGATGATTTGTTTTCTATGGAAAATACTTTCACATTGGTTCCATTAAAGTTGCAACCTGATCTGATAACAGTTATATTTTTTTAAATAATCCAATTATGTAAAACGGTGCTCTTCAGAATGGTGCCTCTATTATTGTCTATAAAAAATAAGCTCACAATGAAATCTTTTTACATTGTAATTTGACTTTGATTCTTCCTTGACAAATTATTTTACACAAAGTGACTGCAAAATGTAAAATCTTCACATGTTAGGTGTTTTGGTGTATGATGGTGCGAACATTAGTCCAATCTTCATCCCCCTATATCCTAGGCATTGTACTATGATTATACTACGCGTGCAGGATGCAAATTGGATCGGGTTTACTGACAATTTCACTCCGCTGTATTTTATAATAATAAATAAAACTAAACTGTTAAAGAAAATACAACAAATGCTGTCTAAAATTAATTAATGATATGGTTAAGTTAGTTAAATATACAATATTTTTGCACGTCCTACACAATGTGCATTTGACGACAGTGTTCTTATCGTGCGCGCGTAGTATCATTGTTTTGTTTCACTCTGACAATTATAAAAGGACTCTTACGTTTAATACATTGCTACAAACATTGAATTTTTCTGAGAACTACGAATCAATATTGGCGAAAATACTTTTATTGCAGTGTTATTGTGTAACACCTTGCAGAGTATATCCTGCATTATTGCTTTAACGATCGAGTTCATAAACCTAAAGCAACTTTGAGGCTATACACTAGCCAGCCAATGTTGAAGCTAGAAAATTCCACAAAACTGGTACATTTCACCTCCTTTATTTTAACTTGTAATAATATATTATTTTAATTTCTATAATTATGTTGGTACATGTAATGAACACGAGTACAAGTTTGGTAACTTATTTTATTTTGTAATTTAATTGCTTGGTATTATTTTAATTATGTTTTGTAAGGTTTTTTAATTTTTTAGACTTGATGAAGCGTTCAAAATTACGAAAATAGCTTTAAAATCTCGTTCTTAAGTTTTCATTTAACCTTTTTCACAAATTTTGGCAAGTTTTAAAATGACTAAAGAATAATGGTGCAATAGAGCCAGAGATGTGTTATATGTTTAAGCGAGTTTTGATAATAAGTTATCAGTTATAATGAAGATTACAAATAATTTTTAAGGCGGTAAAGCTATAAAACCGGCGGGCCATACCCTCCATAACAAATTATCAAATTTTAGCGTACAATAAGTAATTATGTCTACAAACAATGATATATAAATATACGCACAATAGTAATAGTTTCACAATACACACACACATCATACACACACACACGCAGCACACTTATACTAGTTTCACAACACCTAGGACGTCCTTTTCCAACTCTGCCGTTCACTTCTGCAACATAAATTTTCTTCTCTTTTTTCATTTATTCTTTCTATGTTACCAAACCACACAAGCATTCCTTTCTTAATCCTAGTCACATCATCTTGCATACAACACTATTCTCTCTTCACACGATTTCTCACTTTGTCAGTCAGATTCAGCCCCAACATACTCGTTGAATCGTGTTGAATTTATTTTCCCGAAACATTATCAAATTATGAGTCAACATACGTACCTATTATACAGATCTGTAATAGTTTGCTTTTGCAAAACAACAGCTTGCTATAAATGTTTTTTTTATTCCATTACCGCATCCCTAAAATAGCTGCGTTTTTCTTTTAAACCGTACGCCATTGTCGCTTTCAGGCGACAAGTAATGACGTAAATTTCATTTTAGGGATGCGGTTTGTTCGATAAAAACTTTTTTCAATTGAGTTTAAATAGAGAAACTACTATGTTAATTTGATTATTTCGTTTATGTTAGTTCATTAATGATACAATAGTAACATTTATTTAATAAATTTAACTCCTTTAAACTTGGGAAATCGATTACAGTAGCAGTGATAAACATTTATCCATATTATATTTTCTTTGAACGCCAAGCTTAGTGCACCGGAAGTGTGCTCTCTACGCCATATACAATTGGCGTAGAGAGCACACTTCCGGTGCACTAAGCTTGGCGTTCAAAGGATTAAGGATTTGAGTAACTTGTGAAACTAGTACAAGTATTTATCCAAATCACAAAGATTAAGTTGGAGTTTATGAATATTGTAAAATTTAAACTTTACATGTTGCTTAAGATTCAAAATCAATGTTTGAGAATTGCTATTGTAGTTTGTGAACAGTTTAGCGTTATTGTCTACTACGCGACTCCTATATTTTTAGATTAGATGTACTATTGTAAAGTTCGGCACATATTTTTGATGATTTACTATTTGTGCGTTTCATGTAAATGGAAATTACGTTTAAGGGTCGTCTTAGTTTAGATATACTATGATATTGCTTGATACTAAAAGAGGTAAAATATTTAGACCTAAGATGTGATTTTAGATCAAGAAATACGACTGTGTAACATCTAATTAAGTTTTAGTTTTATATATGTGATAATTTAAATATTATACATAAGGAAATAACATTAAATTTATGGAGTGGAGACGAAGGGATCAATTAATGCAATGAATATTTTAGAATCCGATTAATTTTATTACTCGTGTCAAATTAACGTTGTCTGTATGTTATTTTAATAAAATTGTGCAGTACATATTGTGTTTTTTTATTTGTAATAATACTAGTCTTATTTCAGGCTTTTTACACCCATTTCAAATATCACTAAATGTTAAAAACAAAATAAACATATATTATTATGATACAATAAATGAAAGACAATTCAACCGAAATCATAAGTTAATACTAAAATTGCTTCCAAAAGGGGGTCCGTACTATCTATTTACAGTTAATGTCGCGATGACCGGCACGCCAATATTTTAGTACGGACTTGGCACAACCTAAGGATGTCGGAATCGTGGATGCGGGACCAAAAAGCTGCAACCCGTGATCTAATAACCGCGAAGTAATCGGGCACCCTGGCGTCGACAACACGCTCGACGCGCTGCGACATTTAGGTAGTCTCATCGGAATGAAACTGTTGTTAATTATAATATGTGCTTCATAAAATATACAAGTAATTTCCTAAAACAGATGAAAGCACTGCAGCGGTGGTATGGGAATATCTGCTATAGCCAGTAGACATTCTCATGTCGCATCGGCGCTCATAATTGCTACCAATAAAAATTTGACAGTGCTGTGTAGTGACTGGTGACGGTGTGAGAATATCCATCACGCCATATTGTCTCTTAGGTGTCGTAAAAGGGCGACAAAGAAAAACTGAAACAGGACATGGGCAGTGCGCCTTCCTGATAACTCGAAATAATTATAAAACTAGTCGCCAAGCGTGGCAAAAACGGTAAAATCCCCCTCTGAGGCAATCATTTCATTGTAGATCTGTTTACGTGGTAGAGCCATGCTACAGCTCTATTCGTAGTATAGTTGTAGCACGTGTGGGGCGGCTCCACCGGGGAAGGACCACGCTCTCACAGAATACCAGAGTAACATACCTAGTAGCTTAATGCTGCTGTGTTTCGTATGGTGAGTCTAGAGAACCGGTAACCCGTTTTACTAGAAACGAGGCATTCCATCTTAGTCCTCACTGGTGATAACGCATCTGAATTTGGATTCGTAACATGTTCTACATTTTGATCTAGGATAGATGAGGATTGTCTGGGCTACAGGAACCACACCATCTGGTAGATTGTGTGCTCGTTAGTCACCCTTATCTTATTAAAAAGGTGAAAGCGTCAAAATGTATTGGGTGCATTCCTTATATAGCATTAGCATGTACCCTTAGGACATTGAGAGATCTCGCGTCGTTATTTCTTGGTAGGTACACGCACATCGCAGCACGTGAGACCGTTGCACGTTTCACCAACAACCATGCTCGGTTAACGCAGCACCGCTAGTGCTACTATTTGATTGTGCACATGTACAGACGTGCTGTACTGTACATAATAGATTACCTATTAATTAATTATTAACAATTATCGTTGGAGGTTTTTTTAACAGACAGACGAGCACATAGTCCACCTGATGGAAGTTTATGCTGGGGCCCATAGATAGACATATACATCTATCCTCAAGTGGATGGAGCTAGTCTGTCCTTTACAATTTTTACATGAATGGGTTAATCGAAGAGTTCACTAGCATGTTCATGCTAATAACATGGAGTTTGTGTTTATATCAGTTCAGTTAACCCCTTCAATGTTCTTAAAATAAGTAATTGTGGTGTGGCTGCGTTGTCGGCTCGACCGTGTGTATTACGTGAATACGTGTATGTAACGAAACGAGCTCAAAATGGCGGTGAGACGTCACAGTTCTCACTCAACGTTACGAATTCTTAAATTCCTTAACTATGGAGTGGTGTAATTAAACGTTGGATGTAGATGATATGTATGTAGCTACATCAGCAAACTGAATGACCCGATTTTGTTATCACCAGTTTCCTGAATAGCCTCCCTTAAGGAGGTAAATTTAAAGACGTATTCACGTCAAATGCTGCTGGTCTGCTGTTCATAATATGTTAAGATCTATAGGTTTAAATACAAGTCTGTTAAAAGCGAGTTCATGGTCTTTCGGTCGGGGAGCGAATGTTCTTACGTTGTTAATAACTGGGACATATTGTAATTGTTAAAGATGATCTCTTCGTTGACAGGACATTGGCAGTGTAAAACAACTCGTTGGCTCGCAGATTTGCTCGTTGTTTGGAACAATAAAAAATCACTCTATTAAATAAAACTAGTTTTTTTACGGATTTTATCGCGTATGTTAACTTATTTTGTATTCCTGGCGTTTCGAGCACTTAGCAGTAGTCATGGTTATGGGGGGGGGGGGAGGGGGGAGGGACTGACGTGTTAGACGTTTCAATGTCGAAGTTAATCACGGCTACTTTCAGATTAATATTATTAAATTTTGGTCTGATCTATGCAGTACGAACTTATAGTACCTTGATTAGGATCCCAAGCAGATGGTAGCACCCAACCATATTCTGTATTGAAATTAGTAAGGGTAATTTTTATACTTTCGCGGTCCCCTCGTGTTTTAGCTATAGAAAATAGATAAATCATCCGTTTTCGAAGAGCTTTTTTAAATTTTCGTCTTTATGGCGGATTTATGAAAAAAATATGGATAATATCTCACCTGAAGATTCATATAATTTTATGATAAAGCTTTAAATGTGATCATACGTAGGCGGTCCCATAATGAATTGGCCTAACTATGAACCAATGAGGGAAATGAAACGAAACCAATTTTATTTTTCAATATAATCACCATGAATACTAACACACTTCTGACATCTGTGAATCAACATCTCTAAACCTTTATAAAAATAATCACATTTTTTATCCTCAAAATGACTGAAGACGGCCGCCTGCAACTCTTCATCGCTTGAAAATTTTCTTCCTCTTAAGTCCCGCTTTAAATTTGGAAATAAATAATAGTCGGACGGGGCCATGTCTGGACTGTAAGGTGGATGTTGAACTTCTGTGAACCCGCATTGACGAACTGCATCCTTCGAAACACCAGCGGTATGAACAGGGGCGTTGTCATGGAGCAACAGGACACCTTTAGACAGCTTGCCTCTTCGTTTTTCCTTTATCTTGTCTCGTAATTTATATATTAAAGAAGCATAATATTCGCCGTTCACGACTGTATTACGTTCTTTAAAATCCACCATCAAAATGCCTTGAAAATCCCAAAATATTGTGCACATCAGTTTTTTAGTCGATTGTTGCACCTTTGCCTTTCTAGGGGGCTTTTCACCCTTATAACGCCATTCCATTGACTCGCGCTTGCTTCACAGTCACTAGCCGCTCGATCACAGTCTTTGGATTTTCGCCACAAAGATCCAAATACTCCGAAGCGCAGCGCACTCTTTCCTGACTCTGTACCGCTGAAAGAAGTTTCGGTACCCATCTTGCACTCACTTTTTTCATGTGAAGATGTTCATGGATCGCGCGATGAACGGTACTCTTGGAGAGCCCAAGCCTTGCTGCAATTTCTCTAATCTTCAAACGGCGGTCACTCAGAACCTCCTCTTCGATAAGAGCAATCGTTTCGAGAGTGAGCACTTCCACAGGTCGACCGTCGTGGCCAAAGTCTTCGACGGTTTCTCTCCCGAGGCGAAACTCTTTCACCCAATTTTTCACTGTGCTATAGGAGGGGGCAAACCCCTTATACACGCCATCCAATCGTTCTTTTATTTGGGCAGGGGATAAACCTTCTTTAAACAGAAACTTTATGACACTCCGATACTCAGTTTTCGACATTTTGAAAAAATACGCGACTCTCGTTATTCAAATGCCTGTTAAACTAAGACTAAGCATTTCATGTCGATGCATGTTTCTTATATTAAGTGCACGATAAACGTACTATTTAATGCAACACAACATGTAGCGACATGTCGCGTTGAACTATATCAGGCCAGTTCATTATGGGACCGCCTGGTATACGCACTTCGAATATAATCGTTCATAACTTTTTTGCAAAGCATTAAAGGAATTTATATATTTTTTTGTTAATCTACACAAAAACCAAGATATAAAAAAACATTAATAGGTAAATATTTACTTACAAATTTTTTATCTCACTCAACGTTTTTATATGATTTTCTACTGGTATAATTCAATAATATGAATGCATATTATTGAATTATACCAGTCTACTGCTTTTGATACAGCATTATACACTTCGTTATATCTTAAAAATTGCCTTTTAAGTTGGAAGTCCTGAGGAAACTGAGCAAGCCTGAGTGGCGTGGTGCTTCCCTCTCCCAACTCTCCCCCGTAGCGCAGTCGAGGGAAGCCCGGTCGACGGAGTCCGGTCGCGGGGCTCCTACTTCTGAGTGGTTTGTAAAAAAAATAACCACGAAGGAGATGGCGGGGTCTATTTGTTCACTTCGCTCGCTCACTCGACCTCGCCGTCTCTTTCTAACCTAACCTGTCCGAGTCGGGATGCCCGAAGTCCCGAGCTCGGTTCACTCGATCTTACACCCAATAAAACACCAAAATAAAAAATTTATAAAAAAACATTTTCAATATTTTTTAAATGTTCCTTTTTTGTGTAGATTATTAAAAAATATTACATATTCGATTATTTGTAAAAAGTTATCAACATTTAATGTGAATGAGTGCATTTTCATGAAAATTTAAAGCCCTGAAACCAATATAGGATAATTTTTTTATTCCTGTAATTTTTTCGTAAATCTGCTGTAAAAACGAAGATTTAAAAAAAATCATCGAAATCGGATGATTTTTTGATTTTCTAGAGCCAAATAAGGAGGGGACCGCGATAGTAATAACCTTAGTACCTAAGTTTTTGATTTCAATAGCGTTGCGAATCATCCTTGAAATTCCTTCAATTTGTGTTCTTTAGCGAATAGCGATTTGTGGTCTATCAAATCTGATGTAGTGACGAGGGCGACCCTGTACATGTCCACAGGGTACAAACTTCCCGGAGCGTCGATTATTCACATTAGCTATGTGTAATGTAACAGGACAAACTAAATTATCAATAAAATTTGTCATTTAGTTTGTCTTATGTAAGAGAGACCACATTCACAATCAAGCTTGTACAAGCAACAAATACAAGTTAATATACGTAAAAAAATCCGTAAAAGCTAGTTTTATTTAAATGCGCAGTGTTCGCGTAAAGCGTAAACATAAGAAATAACTAAAAAAATCACTCTTTTTAAGGTCTACCGTGAAGTATTCTACACGAGCAATCTGTGGGTACATTCAGGTCTTCAGTGCCTCCCGTGTCCATTATAACAAGGCCTTCAGGCTGCTCTTGCTGGCTCGATCATGTAGTGTAACAGGGATGTTTGCCGAGGAACCACTGATAATTTTACGCCATCAGGTGCAAGAGAGTGGCATAACTATTCTAGTGACGATTGCTGATAAGGTGGACGATTCTATCCTAAAATTGTTGATTTATTATTTCATTTATATTTTATTATAATATCACTAGACTAGACTTTCGGAGTGCCGCACAGCTTTTCTCTAATGGATCGGGCCTCGGCCGCCTAGCAGTGTGTAGCGTAGGAAAAAGATACTACGGTAGCTCGGACATTGCTCCGGATGCACCGTACATTATTTTGAAATTTCCCATGTGGATGACTATTTTTCCTTCTTCTTTTCCCTTGTGGATGAATAAAAAGTAATAATAGTTTCATATTCAAAAGCTGAAGGTAGCCCAGGATAATTGAGACGTCAAACACTTCCGCCCCCTTGTGACCACGAGTGATCAAAACATCGGGAATTAGAATAAGTAAAAATAAGTTAAATAAATCGCGCTAAAATCCGTAAAATCAGTGAGGAGATCGATTGTTGGTCTCGTCTATTGCTGAAATAACGTAACTAAAAAGCAAGCAATAATTTGGCTTAAAGTACTTGATTATGAAGATGTAGAAGAAAATGTTATCTGATTTGGCGTAGGCGTACGCACACACAAACAGATAATAAGTCCTTATATATGTAATTGGCGTTTTGTACGGGAGGAATATAAAGTCAATTTTTTTTTGTGAAATATATTTAATTAATGAAAGTATGCAACGTTGTTATTTATGCACTTTTGCCATCTCATAGGAAGTTCATTGATCCCTTTACTAAAAAAAACATTTGGGCGAGAATCAATACACTCTTTGAAGGAGGTTTGGACTGCTGCATCGGAGTTGAATTTTTTTCCTTGTAAGAAGTTGTCCAAATTCCGGAAAAAAATGGTAATCTGTTGGAGCAAGGTGCGGGGAGTACGGTGGATGTCGCAGAAATTCCAATTGTAGCTCATCTAACTTAGTGGTTGTTTGTTGTGCAATGCGTGGTCTTGCGTTGTCGTGAAGCAGCAGTGGCCTAGAACGATTGACCAATCCCGGTTGTTTAGCAGCTAGTTCTTCCTTCATGGTTTGCAGTTGCTGACAATAGATATCTGCTGTAATCGTTTGGCCAGATTTTAGAAAGCTGTAGTAAACGACACCGGCGGTAGTCCACCAAACACTCACAAGTAACTTTTTCTGAGTCAATTTTCGTTTAGGGCAGGATTTGGCTGGGTCTCCAATTCCACTTTTCGTCACAAGTAATGATTCGATTTAAAATCCTTTCTTTTTGTGTCGGTTGAGCAAAGAAACACAGCAGTCGACGCGTGTTTGCAAGTCCGATTCACTCAATTCATGAGGTACCCATCGTTCAAAGTTTTTTACTATCCCGATTTGCTTCAGGTGGATTAATACAGTTTTATCACTTACCCCGAAGCCTGCAGCTATCTCTGTAGTGCTTTGTAATGGATCCGCTTCCACACCTTTAATTCTTTTATTCTTCATTTTCCATTTTGGTATCCGTTCGTCCACGGGGTTGGTTCTGAAGGTCGAAATTTCCAGAACGAAAACGTTGAAACCAAAAACGTACCGTGCTTTCTTTTGCGACATCAGCGCCGTACCTTCGAGCTGTTTCTGCAGCACTGGTGCCACGGTAGAAATCGTACGCGTAAATATACCTATGTTTGATGTTTTCCATTGTGCGGTAATAAGCGACGCCAAAGCAAAAAATAATGAGGAAAAAACAAATGAATGACTGTTTTCAAAACTCCAATGTACCAGCTAAATGAATTTACAAATTTGAATTCTTAACCAAAGAGGAGATACTTCAGATCAAAATTGTCAGTACGACAAAACGCTAATCATATATTAAGACCCTATAAGTATATGGTTGATATAGGTAGACGCTAGTAAGTAGCTCTTTTTTTATTAATTTATGTCTTCTCGATAAAAAGAAGTTGTGAATAAGAAACAGAAACTTTTTATTTAATATAGATTATAAATAATACTTACTGAAAGTCACTTTTTTGTATAATTACCACCGGTTCGGAAAAAGCCTCAGTCCTAGGAATAACCAGCAAAAAACTCAGAGGGACTTTAAAAAAAAACAGCTTACAATCGTGTTTGTTAAACAATCAATAAACACAAACCAAATTAGAAATAGCTTGGTAGCATCACCTCATTCCCCGGGGTTATTATCATCCATAAATACCCTTATTATACAAACTTAGTTTATTAAAGTTTTTGAACTTTGTGCAGGACAAATTTTGTATATTTTCTGTGATTTTGTTGTAAAAGCGTATACATCGCCCCAAGAATAAATAACCGATTCGGTGGAGTCGAGTACCTGGTACTACTAACTTGTGTCTGCTCCCAGTATTTACAAAATGATTATCACTTATTTTTAAATCTACTTTTATTTTTACGTACGTACATTACATTTTCAAACCCGGCACATCTAGTAGTACTCGGCGACCAGTTGCAATAGCCATTCCTAAAGTACACCTTCAGGTCACTCCGTCAAGTCCGGAGGTAAGGATCATCATACTTAACAAAACGAGCCCAAACTCGGAATACCTAGTAGTACTAGGTGACCAGTTCCAATAGCGATTACAAAAGTACACTTTCAGGTCACTCCATCAAGTCCGGAGATAAGGTAATACAAAACAATAAAATAAATTCGAATTTTCAAGTGGTTTTATTTGAAATTATTCTTTTTCTGTTATTTTAGCTATTTTGCCAACGAAACTTGGGTTTTTTTTAGAATTTGTGACTTGGCGTTTTAAATGTATATATGTATAGTAATAGTTGACTAAGTACCTGTTCATATCATAAAACTGACTTTAAAAAAATATTGATAATTAAAATATAGTGTGATGTCCAGATTCCAGACCTCGTAAACAGTTTTGATATTAGTGAGTAGGTACTAAAAATATTATTACTATAATACCTAGTAGTGTTGCGAACAGGAGACCTCACGGAAAAGTTTTTGTTTGGAGGTGAATTATCTGCTTGCTTTGCACATACCATAGAAATATTAAAAACAGCTTAGGTATATCTATGGCGCTTACTGCACACACTCACACTGCGCCGTAAATGTATTCTGTGCACTGCGCTCTCCGACTGCCGTTTGCGCTCCGCCCGCTGCGGGACGCGCGGGTGAAAAACGAATTTGAAATCGTGCTAAAAGCTCGTCTTAAGTTTCATAAATGCTACTGTCCGCCACCTAAATTCTCAAACTACTCTCAAAAATATTACGCACACCTTGTAGTGTAGGGCAGCCCCACGTTTTTTTTATAGGATAGGGTGACAAACGAGCACACAGTCCACCTGATGGTAAGTGGTTGCTGCGGCCCATAGACATCTACATCTATCCTCGACTACGAATCAAAATGCAGATGCGTTGTCACCCGTGAGGACCAAGATGGAATGCCTCGCTTCCAGTAAAAAGGGTCTCAATAACGTCAATATATATTTGTGTTAAGTTTAGAATAAGAGCAGTATAATTAAAATATTGAGTAGAGAAACACGTCTCTCTTTCATTGACATCCTTCCCGACATTACATGGCGACCCTGCCAGTCAGTGCACGCGCGACTCCGCTCGCCGCGTGCACCGGCTGGCCACCGATAATAAAGTTATAACAAATACATAAAAAATTGTTAAACTAAAAGTTATGACACATTCCCGGATTGAGAAAATTAATTAAAAAGTCGTGTAGAGCCAGCCATCAAAAAGTAATATCATTGTGAATAAATATTTATAAAATAAAATTAAAACATAAGAAGTATAAAACCAAAAGGCAAAGAGGCATCAAAAAGGAGAAAAGAAGATGAGAGAAATAACTTTTTCACTCCAGATAAAAAGAATATTGGTTGAGAAGATCTAAATTGAAATACGCAATGGTGTTCACATAGGAAATTTTACATTATCAAGATATATACACAATTTTCAAAAACTCGTAACAACCACGCAAAACAAAAAGAAGCTATTTTTATTTTAAATTATCATGAATTTAATCGAGTGGCCAGTTTTTAGGACTGGATTTTTCGTGTACTCCATATTACGTACAAGAAAACAGGAAGTATTTTATTTTTAAGAAACATAAAAAAATTTTTTAATAGACTGTAATGTAAAAAATATGCTTGATGTATTTACAAAATAATTACTGTATAAAATGCAAATTATATGATTATATTTTAAGGTGAGTGATTTTAATTATTTATATCTTTTAAAATTCTAATTTCATAAAATTAAAAATATAATAACTTTAGTCAACAATCATATATTATATTACCATTTTTTTATTTTTTAACTCATTTTGTTCATTTAATAGATGGAACACTCTCAATAGAAAGCAAGTGCTATTTGTATATTCATAACCTTATTATTTTAGCGTGATAACTTTAATTATCTATTTGGTTCTAAAATATTTAACATAACGAATGAAAAAGAGGAACTTTATTTTATTACTATCAGATAAAAGACAACTTATGAATAAATTTTGTAAAATATAAATTGATCGATGTATAATATTAATTTAAAACGCACCTTGACTTAATAATGCAAAAGAATATTAACTGATATATTTTATTAATAGTGAAAATTGCAATATTTTGTGTATTATTTAGAATTAATCGAAATGTAATATCATGATTTCTTTGTATTAACATTGCGCATCAAATTCTAAATAATGCTGACGTGATCTTTTGCGTATAAGGCATCGGAATATTACACGCATTTGATACAGAATGATGCATATATTGATTTTATACTTTTTCATTCACTTTATCTACGACTAGCGGTCGCCCGCGGCTCCGCCCGCGTGGATGTCGGTTACCGCTGCAAAAAGCCTACCCAGGAAAGACACGGTCAGCAAACAAAATGATTCCCAGGTCAATTCACAGACACCGACACTAACATCGATGAAGCAGTCACTATCCGCAGGCTGAACAGATTTTCTTTCTGTGGATGTTAGTTGTTAAGTCCCGGAGTGCAACCCGTTGTTTTAGGATAGAAAACTTAAGCTATTATTGTAGAGCTTCTCTATACACAACATTTGACGTTATATTATTTTCTGGTAACAAAATATACTGATGGTCGGGAGCCCCGAGCCGTGAAAAGAATGTTTTACGCATGGGCAACTTTACGTTGCCCTATGCAACGTAAAGTTGCCCACGCGTAAAACATTCTTTTCGTAAATCAATTCCTACTAATTTGAATGTTTGGCCCTGGGATTTGTTTATCGTGAGTGCGAAAGAAATTTTTACTGGAAATTGGAGCCTTTTGAAGGGTATAGGCAAATCAGTAGGGATCATGGGTATTCTTGGTATATGAGCTAATTCACCAGCTGCAGGGCCGGTGATAATCTTCGCAACTATTAAATTATCTTTTAGCTCCTTTATAAGAAGTCTCGTGCCATTACACATGTTGGGGGGTCTTAAATTTCTGAGAAGCATTATCGGCGTGCCAACTTTTAACGACAGTTCATGAGGTGGAAGCCCAGCGGGGTTCAGAGAATTTAAAAATTCCTGGGGGTAGTGCACTGCGTCCTCGATGTTAGTGACGGTGTCTATGGATTTATAGCACTTAACTTCACCCGGTACTTTCTGCATAATTAAATTGTTTATTTCGTTGACTGTTTCATTCCTGGGAGAAACTATTGCTCTACAACACAGCCAACGAAAATCATTTTGATGTAAGTTTTCGATGTCAGGATATATAGCATCTATCAGACTATCTAAATTATAGACTATTTGCCCTAGAGACTCATCTAAAGTAACCGCATAATCGGTGCCCAAATTTAAAGATGGAAAAATTCCTTCTCCCAGTTACAGCAGCTCTTGTGGAAAATTGCTATGCGATTTTCAAGTAGATGAGCTCTCATATTAGTACGCAAATTCAAATGTTGAACAGATGTCCAAAGGTGAGACGATTTTAAACATGCCTTCATAATATCTGCTCGCGTACCTCTGTTGACGACAGGAAGCGTTTGACGGAAATCTCCAGCAAATACAAAAGTGATACCACCCATGACATTAGCAGAGCTTCGGAAGTCTTTTAAAGTACGGTCCACGGCCTCCACATGAGGTCTATGACTCATGGTGCATTCATCCCATATTACCAACGACGCGTCTTGCAGCAACTTACCCAGAGGCCCATTTTTCCGAATAGAGCACGTACACCGTTGATCTAAAGATACGGATAGCGGGAGTTTAAACGTAGAGTGAGCAGTTTTTCCTTCGTTCAAGAGAGTTGCAGCAATTCCTGACGAAGCAACTGCAATCGCTATCTTCCCTGATTGCCGTATCTTAGCAAGTATCAAATTTGCGAGAAAAGTCTTTCCGGTGCCTCCTGGTGCGTCCAAAAAAATAATCTCCCCATGTTATTGTTCACGCTGTCCACAATAGTCTCATAAGCATGTCTTTGATCTGGTACTAATTTTGGTACATTGTCATTAACAAACGCTGTTAGATCATTGCTGTTATACTGTTGTACCATTGTGTCAATAGTATTATTCTGGGTACGAACGGGAGGAGGTAATCCAAAATCACTTAAATTTTTGTCGTTTAGTTCTAGAAGTTTGTTTTCTATTTCAATTAATACTTCATTATAAATGACTTCAGTGAAGGGTGAAGTGTTATCCTGATTTTGTTGTCTGATACGATGTCTAATATCTTCACAGAACTGATCTTTGAAAGTATCCCATAACTTCAATGGTTCAGATGGTTGACAAAATAAAAGTATGACTACGAACAACTCCCTTAGTTTTTTTGGACAGTGTGATAACGAAGCTTCGCTTAAAGTGTTACCCCAATGATCATCGTTTTCAAGTAAACCTCGGTCACGACAAGCTGCTTGATACGTCTCTTTGACAATACCGTTTACAGTTTTAAGGTATGCAAATGAGGTCGGACCGCGTACGTGGTGCAGTAGAATCCTAAGATAAAAACACTCTGATTGGGATGGATGTATCCCGTAGACTCTACCTAAAGCGGTATCTTTTTTTATCCCCGAATGTCCAACTACATCTTCACCACTCCTTCTAGTGAATGTATTATTTGCCCATGTACAGTATTGCGGGACTTCATGATACAGAAGAGTTTTCGCGAATTCATCTTCATTACAGAGAGCAAAAAATGCCAGTAATGTGGTATTGCGTGGGTTTTGGACAACTTGATGAGCTGTCCCTGGTGTAAAATACACCCTTTGACCGTTCTCTAGATGAACGGCCAAATGCACTACAGTAGGATGCCGCTCGTGAATGGGAAATTCAAATAAGCGCCAGACAGTTTCAGATGTGCTTATGTACCTGCCATTTAAATAGTTTTCGACCTCATCGTGTGGGTTTCTAAGGCTAAAAGTTGCCTGATCTGAACCTTTATTTATATACTTACATATATATTTAATGGCTTGGACAGAGTGGCAATACTCCACGTTTATATGAGCGTTAAAAGTCTTACATAGTAGCGGGGAGTATGGAACAATCCACCTATTATCTATCGTCACCATGTTGCCCCTGATTTGTAGCGTAGTGCTCCGACCGCCATTTCCTGTATCGCGCCTACGATAAACTGGATACCCATCCTCTCCGGTCTGGGTATCGTTCATGAAACGGCGAGGGTATTTTTTTGTGCAGACACCGTTCTTCATGCATGGTGCAGCTAAATTATGTTCTCCGCAGGGTCCATGTACCATATTTTTAGTTATAATGTCGTGTAGTACCGGATCAATTTGTTGATCAGGTAGCTCCGCAACTATGACACTGTCGATCTCATCTGGTTGTATTTTACTCCACACTTGCCATATAACATTTTACTTTACCGAATATCTGTTCTTTGACAAATAATTTGATGAATTTCTTCATCTTTAAATGAAATACACGTGAAATTATGTCATGACGGTCGAAAGACCGTTGTCCTGGTAGCAGCTCGGCTTTTATTTCAGGCCATTCGGGGTTACATGTAAAAGTGACAAATAAGTCAGGTCTACCATAATTTCGAACGTACGTCATCGCGTCCTGCGTTTTCTCGTGCATGAACCCGTAAATGACGATGGCAATATGACATGTTGACCCATATTTGATGGGTCAACATTTGCGTCATGATTTAAGGCATCTCTGAGATGAATGTAGTCATCAGCCCTCAGTCTTTGTTGATTCCGACAAATATAATTTAATCTTTCCGATATCATTTTCGCCATCATGTCAACACAATATTGACTAAATAAGTCTCTGTAATAATGTAACAGATTAAAAGAGTTAGTTCTAATCATTAATCTAAATGCATAAAATTGCATAAACGAAACAGTTTTATTACGCGCAGAACCCTGCTGAGGGATAGTCAAATAATAACCGTCTTCTCCTGTCACAAACATTATAGGATACTGTAGTGGATCATAGGACCGATGTAGCTCAGAAACTCTTTTGAGCTGCCCGTCTCTACCGTGTAAGACTATATCCCTGGGACCTTTGTCTTCATCGACCAAGAGAACAGCTACCTCGTTTACAGTAGGAGCATTATATCTGCCTCTGTGTGCTGTCTGTGGAGTGCGATCTGAATGAATAATTAACTTTAAATTATCTGAGGAGTTAAGTTCTAAGTTTTGTTTAAAACTTCATATGTACACGTTATGATTATTTAAAGCGGTCTGTAATTCGTGAATTAAATCCATTTTTAAGGTTGGTGCGATGCTTGATCGCAACGATAACTGGTCTGCATCCGAAATAAAATATATTTGCAAGAACTGTGGGTTTTGGCCTGATGGTGGTAAAAGGCTACCAATTAGATGATACACTTGTCCTTCAATTTTAAAAGTGAGCATAAAATTTCCTTCCCTGATTTCTTTTGCGCCAAACGAAGTCATTTGAAAAAGACTATTGTATTTACGTATGTTTGTTAAAAAATGCCCAGATAATGGATGGATATTAGTCAAAAGATTTTTTATTGGTTGTGGCGGCTCCTGCAGGTTAGGAAGAAAAACTTTACCTGAAGCACAGCAAATACCATTAGGTTCGTCCGCCCATTTCTTGGCAGAGCAGTTAGAGCAGATCTTATTCATGACTCCGATTTGGACGGACGCTTGTTGTGCATAATCAAACTGCGGATCATATCTGAAAGCCAGTCTGTTGCTGTTAGCTAAAATTCGCTGCAAACGCTCGACACTCGACTCACTTTCGCGCAACTGAGAGGTCCTTATATTTTGTTCATGAAGACGTTGGGAACGCTCCAGGCTCGACTCTTGAGCGCGTAGCTCAGAGGTTCTCAAGCTTTGTACGGCAAGACGTTGCGAACGCTCGACACTCGACTCTCGTTCGCGTAAGTCAGAGGTCCTTACATTTTGTTCATGAAGACTTTGGGAACGCTCCAGCCTCGACTCTTGAGCGCGTAGCTCAGAGGTTCTCAAGCTTTGTACGGCAAGGCGTTGCGAACGCTCGACACTCGACTCTCGTTCGCGTAAGTCAGAGGTCCTTACATTTTGTTCATGAAGACTTTGGGAACGCTCCAGCCTCGACTCTTGAGCGCGTAGCTCAGAGGTTCTCAAGCTTTGTACGGCAAGGCGTTGCGAACGCTCGACACTCGACTCTCATTCGCGTAAGTCAGAGGTCCTTACATTTTGTTCATGAAGACGTTGGGAACGCTCCAGCCTCGACTCTCGTGCACGTAACTCAGAGGTTCGCAGATTTTGTTTTGCAAGGCGCTGTGAACGTTCGACACTCGACTCTCGTGCGCGTACCTGAGAGTTTCTCTGATTTTGTTCAGCAAGGCGTTGTGAACGTTCAGGTGAAGATTCTCCCATACGACGTATTTTTGATGTCCGTGCTTGAGAACTATGTTTAGAAAGTTGAGACCTGGCTCTCTTAGGCATTTTCAAATGTTTAAGATAATGTTATTAGCGTGTAATATTCTAGCTCTAAAAAGAACTGTTGGTTAGCCCTGAAAAGAACTGTTGGTAAGCCCTGAAAAGAACTGTTGGTTAGCCCTGAAAAGAACTGTTGTTTAGCTCTAAGAAGAACTGTTGTTTAGCTCTAAGAAGAACTGTTGTTCAGCTCTAAGAAGAACTGTTGTTTAGCTCTAAGAAGAACTGTTGTTTAGCTCTAAGAAGAACTGTTGTTCAGCTCTAAGAAGAACTGTTGTTTAGCTCTAAGAAGAACTGTTGTTTAGCTCTAAGAAGAACTGTTGTTCAGCTCTAAGAAGAACTGTTGTTTAGCTCTAAGAAGAACTGTTGTCTAGCTCTAAGAAGAACTGTTGTTTAGCTCTAAGAAGAACTGTTGTTTAGCTCTAAGAAGAACTGTTGTTTAGCTCTAAGAAGAACTGTTGTTTAGCTTTAAGAAGAACTGTTGTTCAGCTCTAAGAAGAACTGTTGTTTAGCTCTGAGAAGAACTTTTGCGTAGGTGTAGTTTAAAGAACGAAACCTAAAAAAATCGCACGAAAATTATTAGACTTCACGCACGACCGCTGCGTAGGGAGCCGACCGCGCGACTGAGCCGCGCGGGTACCTTACTCATAGATCTAAACTCCCCCTCCCACACGCTCACCGGGCCTTGGTAACGCCTACTTCGCAACGGGCCGTGCAGCAGAAATCGTAATATTTTAATTTCGCTATAACTTCAGAACCAAACATCTAATTTTAATCATTCAAAGACCAAATATTATCTACATTAACTGTACTTAGTGATAGATATTTATAAGATCTACAATTACTTAGAACATTTTATAGTTCTATCTTTAATAGTTTAGGCAGGGTACGCAAAATAAGTAACTTTTTTGGTTGATTTTTTACACCTTGTGTCCAAAAAACCCTAATATCTTACGGAACCCTATTTTTGTTCAAAATTAAATATAGCCTATATTACTCGTGGATAATGTAGCTTTCGAATGGTGAAAGAATTTTTAAAATGGGTCCAGTAGTTTATGAGCCTATTAATAACAATCAAACAAATAAACAAACAAACAAACAAAGTTTTCCTCTTTATAATATTAGTATAGATTAAAATCCAGTATTCAATTGATAAAAAAGACTTGATAAAATAAACTATTATTTTGTAATACAAAACTATAGTAGTTCGATACTTTTTTTTTTGAGATAATATGATTATTGAATTTAGGTAATGGCTCTAAACTCTAATGACTTACGAACTATTGAAGCTAAGACAAATATTAAACAACTTATATGACAAAAAATGCGATGTGAATTAATGATGTCAAAACATAAAGTTTATGAAGTGGGGAAAAAACAATTATTTGTGCCTTTGAAGTATTAAAAGCAATTAAAAGATTTCTAACAGGTACACTATCGATCATGTTGTATATTAATCATTGTATACATTTTAACAGTAGTGTGAGTTACTAGTAGTTTGATTTTAATGATCACTAGTTCACTTTGAAAGAAGAGAAGAAACATTTATTCAGAACATTTCACACATATAATTAATTAAGGTATAACAAAATTAGGCTTGTAATGTCCATTGGGTTTTATAGGTAGGGTTGCCAACCCTTACTATATAACATAGTATCTTACTATGTTAGTTTAGGAACTGAAACAAAGAACTGTTTGCACAAAAAAAAGTAAAAGAAAGGATAGAATAAAAAAAAGTGTTAAGTTAAATTATAGAAAGGAAATTGTATATTGTATAGGTTGTGTTCAAATATATTGACATGGTGTTTATATTTGAAAAGAACAGTAGAACATTAGCTTAACTATTTGTAATCGGCTAGATCAACCAATGAATAATTGTGGTTGTGTTAATTTTTTGTTCTTGAAGAATGTTGAGGTTTTGATATGAATGTGTGAAAGTTGAAGACAGATTTCGGCAAAGAAAGGAATATAATAGTATGCAGGATGATATAAGTGATATTAGAACTATGCAGTAATTTTGCTAGTAATTGGAATGAAGGAATTAGGCTATCAGATATTATCTTAGCCAATGTTTAGGGCCCAAACTCTGGTTATGTTAATAAACCGATATGCTTAATTGAAAGGAGATGGAATGAGATTGAAAGAATATAAAAGCAACCGATACAGACAAAGATTTATGAAGAGAAAAAAAATGATGACCTTGAGAAATAAATGATGGAGAGATACGGGAACGTCCATCACTGGTAAAGCATATAGTCCTCAAGCAGGGTATGCTTCCGTGATAGGATGATAAAATAAGGAGTTTCGGGTACTAGGGGACAACGCCTTCAGTACAAGTGATGTACATGAGTTTACTCATATTAGTACTGTTGGGGACCAGAGAAGTCTTAAATTTGTTACCCTTAATAATGGTACATTGAGGTCACATCCTTCGTTGGATCATGGTGCGAGCTTAGTTTTCCTCAGTGAACTTAAACGTAGACTTCAAGGTTGTGCGCACAACCCAAGGTACACTTTTACCTTGATATAATTACGATAAAAAGTTATGTACCAACAAAATGAAATGAATGTTACGAAAATGTAATATAATACCCAAATAAATGGGGGGCCCATATTTATAAAATACCCGCGTGATAAATATCACGAAATAAAATATAAATGAAATGAACTAATACTTCGATTCCCGGTATCTAATAAATAAATAAATATATAAGTGAATAGAGAGAAAGAGAGCTAGCTAAAGGTCAAAAATATTAAGAAGAAAAAAGAAAGTACGTACAAGAATTACGAAAAAACGCCTAATAATCGATGACAATACAAGATAATAAGGGGATCCCCATGTAAATCTATAGGGTTGGATAGGTATTTATTTTTCATTTCTGTATTATGACTATTAATGCTACCCAAAATGCGACTAACCAGTTACACATATAATAACTACATATAGGGATCGATCTACACAACTACACGAAAATGTATTGTGTGTGTATGTATTGTGCGCGTATTTGTTTAACCACAATTGTATATGAATTTACGAGATATTTTTTTTTTCATATTTAGACACATTAATACATTACAATAACTCTACTTGTATTTCTTTCCGTCATATGTTTTTTTATGTAAAATTTGTACATTTTAAACTATATTTGGTTTATATTTTGCTTATAAGAAAAGTCCAGAGTATAACGATACACTATTATTATAAATGTAATAGTATAGTATTATTAATGTAATAGTATTCCTTTTATGTTTTTCTTTAGAAAAGACAACGAAACCAAAAATTATGTTATCTGTTTGAAACAAAAGTGCCTTTTTCAATGTTAATAAATGTTTCGTAAAACAAACTAGACCTGTGTACCTAGTAGTGTTTTCTTTTTTTATATATAAGTAAATTTCATGTCACGAAAAAAATGAGTTTTCGAAATTATAAATAACTTAAATAATGAATGTTTATTAACATACCTATATAAAAGTTTTATACCTTTTGAAAATGATATATCATTACACACGATATAATTTTAATGCATTGTTAAAACTTTGACATTGACTATAGATATCAAAATTGTTCTTCTCAATGTTTAAATAAATTAATGTTTTGTTACATAACTGTTATAGTGATATTTTAAATTTTTATTTGTATACGCTATAATTAACATCATAATATTTCTAACAACGTTAAATTAATACGTATATTCATGTTATAATATATTGTTGTTATCCTAAAATTAGGTGTGAATCACACCGTGTGCTCATAGTTCGATGTAATCGCAAACATTTCCGTATACGTACTTTGGAATTTAAAACAAAGGTATCTCAAATCGCTAGCACTGCTAAGATTACAATTTGTATTTTGATCTGTCTGTTGTTATGGTAGTGATGACGACTTTAATACAATTTTGAAACTCATTACATAATGTATATAATTAATTGATTTAAACTTTGTTGTGCACATATTGTGAGCCCCAATCCCTGACTGACAATAATGTAACTAAATATTATACTAGACTATAAAATATAAATTTGTGAAAGACCTACGAAAATTTATGAATAAGATATGGAATACATAATTATAAATAAAAAGTATTGACAGTATGTAGGTGTGATCAAAGGAACGAAAAATTATCGGAGGTTAGCGTATCCACATACACTCGGCCTGATCAGCTGAGTGTTTGAAAAACCTAATAACCGATTAATTTTTTAAGGTTGTTCGGACACGATTAAATGCGAAATAAGTTTTAATGTATTTTTAATGAGGGAAATGATAACTTATTATGAATTGTATATGAAATAGGAATATTGTCCATTATCTTGATCATGTATGTACGCGAGCAGTATACGTGAAAGTTATGGTACAATTAAATAATGAATTACATGAGTTGTAATGAAAAGAAGTGAATTAAGTGATATTGCTCATATTCTTGATTATGTATGTACGAGAGCCGTGTACGTGAAAGAAATGACACAAATATGTAATGAATAGCTAAAGTGCTAGGTATGGAAAATAAATAAATAATGGTTAACTAAGAATG
Source organism: Parnassius smintheus behrii (assembly GCA_036936625.1). Taxonomy (NCBI): domain Eukaryota; kingdom Metazoa; phylum Arthropoda; class Insecta; order Lepidoptera; family Papilionidae; genus Parnassius; species Parnassius smintheus. Next base: position 3,686,158 of record JAUPFT010000026.1, read on the forward strand.
AAGTAAAGATATGAAAGAAAAATAATAAAATATTGAAATGTAAAAGAACATGAAGATTAAGAGAATATTATATATTTTATTACTGTCCTAACAAGATAAATGGTAGGCATAATAACAAAATTATTATGGATACGAATATATAATATTGTAAATTTTCGAGAAAATCAACACATAATTTTATGTTATACATAATTATGCCTGATTATGCCAATTATACTACTGTGACTATGCATTTTACGTACTAGATATGTCTTAGATTATTGTTTTAATAAAGATATTAATTTGTTTAGAATAATTTTAGGAATTTATTTTCAGGATTGGAAAAAAAATATAGATAGCTTGATTTTTTTTTGTCGGTGGGAGGTGTCGTGTAGGGCAGCCCCACGTCAATATATATTTGTGTTAAGTTTAGAATAAGAGCAGTATAATTAAAGTATTGAGTAGAGAAACACGTTTCTCTTTCATTGACATCCTTCCCGACATTACAACCTAAACTAATATAAAATTATTTATTCATAAAGCTATCACTATTGTTATAGTTACTTTTACAGTTAGAAATAAAATTAAATTCTAGAAATAAAGATCATATATACTTAAAATAATAATTATTTATATTTTACACGAGTATAACTTATTTTTTTACTTATCTGTACAAAATTATCCTAATGTTATATAAAAATAATACAATGGAATTATTTAAACTTAGCTTTACAATAAATAGTAAAACACTATGTGTATTTTTACTTTATCTGGACTTCAGTCTTGTTCGTTTAGGTCTTGCGGCCGACACCTCGTGGACTACACAAAGACTTCACAGCTTCAATTCGTCAATAATGATACAGTTTTCTGCACGGTAGTATTTGTATCGGGCGTCACTAGGTTTCAAAGGGCTTCGCTTCTCTTGTGGGCTCGCAGAGGACCAGCTACGCGGAAAACTGTAGGTATCAGCGACTGCAAATCAAACGGGCACTTCTTTAATTTTGAATGTGAACTTGTCTTTAAATTTGCTTCCATATGGGAGGAAATTCAGTAACCTGATGATATCAAAATCAGGGGACACGTAGGTCACTCAATGGGATGCTCGAAATTTAAAAATGGAACGCACACGTGTTATGTTTCTAAAAAGCAAATTTATTTAAAAATGGAACTCCATAAGCCAATTGCTCAATATTAAAAAAAACAAAGTTCAATTGATTTTCCTGCAACGCTTCCCGGGCTTTTCATTTAAAACGATGGATCTTAACTGTTCTCTAATCTAACATTTGCGAGCTATGATCTATTATGATTTTAAAGTTGGTTTCAGGACAATCCGCCGATGGTCGATTTCCCGCTAAAATTCCTATGAGGGTGTGTAGTGTGTGCACAGAGCAGCACCGTGCAGAGCACACACACACACACACACTCACCTGCACAGCGATGAACACAGCGGGCGCGGCGGCGGGAAGCACGGCGTGCAGCGTGCGTAGCTCGTACTGTGCACAGAGCAGCACCGTGCAGAGCACACACACACACTCACCTGCACGGCGGTGAACACCGCGGGCGCGGCGGCGGGCAGCACGGCGTTCAGCGTGCGCAGCTCGTACTGTGCACAGAGCAGCACCGTGCAGAGCACACACACACACTCACCTGCACGGCGGTGAACACCGCGGGCGCGGCGGCGGGCAGCACGGCGTTCAGCGTGCGCAGCTCGTACTGTGCACAGAGCAGCACCGTGCAGAGCGCACACACACTCACCTGCACGGCGGTGAACACCGCGGGCGCGGCGGCGGGCAGCACGGCGTGCAGCGTGCGCAGCTCGGCGCCGCCACCGCCCGCCGCCTCCAGCACGAAGCCCTTCACGCACTTCAGTACCAGTTCGCCGCGCCGCACGCACCACGCCGCCGTCATCTCCTGCGACACGTACACACGTACAACACTATTACACACTGGCCAAGAGGTACTCAAAATCCCTTAACAATTTTATTTAATTATAGATTATTCCATGCGGGCGAAACCGCGAGCTATAGCTAGTAGTTTATACACTAAAAAATCAACAGTAAACACTTTTTTTTATATATAATGAGTGAGCCTGGTTAACAGTAAAAGGGTCTCTGACTCTCTTCATCATCACACGAAACCTAGTTTTTCCCCGGTCTAATTGACCTATTCGTGCTGCAACCATTATATTACAGCGACTTAACTCTACTACGAGTACGTTAAAAATATATAAATACTTTTTCAAAAATTAAAAATCCCACTAGTCATAGGCCTCTTCCTTACTTGAAAGATTTGCTTATTGCAAATCTCTTCGTCAAGTTCAACAAGCGGATCACGGATTGCAAAACCAGTCAATTTTAAAAAATAATGACGTAGCATCAACAAACAACACTTGATCCATGGTTTTCCCTTACTATGCAAGGTAAGTAATTAATACAGACAAAAAACAGAAAGGGGCCGAGAATGAAGCCTTGAAGAAAACTCATTTTTTCTATTGACCCGGAAGAACTAAGAAATCATTGTCGATAACAACTTTTTGAGTTATTTTGCTTCAATATTTTTATTTATTTATTTATATGAAATAAAAAGACCAACACTTCTAACACCTTAATATTGTAATTTCCTGATTATTGTCTCATAGTTAACACAATCGAAAGCTTTGGATAGGTCACAAAAATATCCAAATTATTCTATGAATTCCGATCCTCGTGAAACCCTACTGATTTTTTTTGTTGATCGTTGATTGAAGTAGCAATTTACTTACATTAAAAAACTAAAGACTTTATCTCATAATTACTTTATTAAAAAATAAGTTGAAGATGTCTCTCGATCGCTCAGCCTTTCGACTTTGCACGGCAGGTATAGATCTGTTACTACGCTATTCTTGAATTGTCTTGCCACCTGATATCTTCTTAAGATTATAAATAACTTAATTTTCGGAGAATTACATGCAAAAGAAAAATATAGAGTGATTTATCTATCTAATTTGACCACTTTTCCTTCCACAAACAATTTACTTAGTCCTCGGGGTTGAGAGAGTAGTTCTTTTCTTTGTTTGTAGTTAATTACAGGTGTCTCTGAGCTGTAATATCCACTTAACATAATCAAATCAAATCTGTTTATTTTGTGAACATAGGTTAATTTACAGATGTACATAATAATATATAAGGTAAAATATTAGATTGTCTGGAAGATATTGCTGCATAGCAATAAGACCGCCTTTTGTTTTTCTGTTTGTTTGTATCTTTTATTTGTTTTCTTAATGTACATACTCGTATAATAAAGGGTATTGTATTGTATAGTATTGTCAGGTAGGTTCTCTATGTTCCGCCAGTAGGAATACAAAATATAAAATTAATAAGTGTAACATTCCTTAATTTTTCTCTTCCGTTGTTATATTCTGTAACGTGGGTTACTCATGGGTTACATTATATAAAATATTAACGGGAAAAATGACATTGTAAAAAATAGTCTGTGAATCAACACGCATGAAACCTTTACAATAATTACTAGTTTTTGTTTAAAATAATTTTCATTACAATTATTGCAATACAACGGACACTTCATAATTTCAAAAAGTAATTCACTTCCGTCTAATTCCCCGGTGTTATAATTTTTTGGTTTTAATTGAGGTTTTTAATATGCGAAAGTATTGTAGATTATGGAGCCAAGTTTTTGGGACTAAGTTTGATACCGACATCATCATCATCATCATCATCATTACAGCCCTTCACAAGTCCACTGCTGAACATAGGCCTCCCCCAAGCAATGCCACAAAGCACGGTCCTGAGCCACCTGCATCCATCGACTTCCTGCATATCTTACCAGGTCGTCACTCCATCTAGTGGGGGGTCGCCCTACACTACGCCTACCGGTACGAGGCTGCCACTCGAGAACCTTTCTTCCCCATCGGTTATCGGTTCTTCGAGCTATATGGCCGGCCCATTGCCACTTCAGCTTACTAATCCGTTGGGCTATTTATTTTTTATTTATTTAATCTTCATTATACACCTTATATACTAAGGGATATAAAGGGCGGACTTAATGCCTTATGGCATTCTCTGCCAGTCAACCCTGGATGATTTGAGAGACTGTGGCAGGTGTAATAAATCACTTCATAAATAAATAATAATGATATAAAACAAAATAAAATGCAAATGAATAGAATAAATATATAGTTAGTAAAATATACATACTTACTTAATATATAATATAGGATAAATAATAAATATATAAACGGGTACTTCTATACAAAACTATAAGTACATAAAATATTATGAGACAAAAAATAAAATAACACAATACATATTAAAATACATTATACAAAATGTTACTTATAAAGTCAAAGAGAAAAAAAAAACACAAAAACAATAGTCGGATACTCAGGTGGTATTATTCTTACGACAGAATTCTCGAACTAGTCTTTTAAAATAATTCTTGTTATTAATTTTCTTGATATCAACAGGCAAGGCATTCCAGAGCAGTATAGACTGCACAGTAAAAGAGGAATTATAGAAACCACTCCTATGTGGTGGAATACGAATTTTAAGACAATTTTGGGAACGGGGAACTCTATCGTTAGTGGAATACAGATATTGAAAGTTATCCTTAAGATAAGAGGGAGAATTGGGGTCATTTAAAATTGAATGTAGTACTTGCAAAGTTCGGGAGCTACGCCTTTGACGAATAGATAGCTATTTAAGCTTAGATCGGTACTGAGAAATATGGTCATACTTACGTAAGCCAAAAATGAATCTAATGCAATTGTTGAGAAGGCGCTCCAACTTATCGAGAAGATATTGAGATAGATCTGGGTAACACACATCTGGATAATCAATAATGGGTAATATCAAAGTCTGGATTAGCAGAAGTTTAGTTTTAAAAGGCAGAAAGTTTTTGAGACGACAAAGTGAACGTAAGGTGGCAGTTACTTTACGGCTTGTTTCGGCAACTTGAACTTCCCTATGTCTATATATGTATGGCTATGTCGGTCACTCTGGTTTTACTGCGGATATCCTCATTTCTGAGTCTATGACGCAGAGAAACTCCGAGCATAGCCCTCTCCATAGCTCGCTGAGCGACCTTGAGCGTCCTCATACGGCCAGCAGTGAAGGACCACGTCTCAGATCCGTAAGTCATCACTGGCAACACGCACTGGTTGTACAATCTAGTTTTTAGAGATTGAGGTATACCTGACGAGAAGATATGTCGTAATTTCCCGAACGCTGCCCAGCCGAGTTGAATCCGTCGATTGACCTCTCGGTCGAAGTTGGACTTACCTAGTCGGACTATTTGTCCCAGGTAAACGTACTCGTCAACAACTTCGAGCATAGTGCTCCCAACAACTACCGGCATAGGTGTGACATGGACATTAAACATGATCTTTGTTTTGTCCATGTTCATCTTATGACCTATCCGTTGGGAGGCACTATTGAGGTCATTGAGCATAGTGCTTAAGTCCTCCAGCGATTCTGCCGTAAGGACTATATCGTCGGCAAATCGAAGGTGAGTGATGTACTCGCCATTGATGTTAATACCGTATCCTTTCCAGTCCAGTAGCTTGAAAACGTCTTCCAAAGCAGCGGTGAAGAGTTTCGGGGATATAACGTCACCCTGTCTTACACCTCTCTGCAGTTGGATAGGTTTCGAGCTCTGGTTCTGTACTCGGATAGCCATCGTAGCCCTACTGTACAAACACTTCAGCACTTCGATATACCGACAGTCAACTTGGCACCGCTGAAGGGACTGCAGCACCGCCCAAATTTCGACGGAATCAAAGGCTTTCTCATAGTCCACATACGCCAGGCAAAGTGGCAAATTGTACTCTTCAGTCTTCTGTACAATCTGCCGCAGGGTATGTATGTGGTCTATGGTACTGAAGCCTTTTCGGAAACCGGCTTATTCGGGAGGCTGGAAGTCGTCGAGTCTGCGTGAGAGACGATTCGTAATGACTCTCGAAAACAGCACGTAGACGCGGCTCAGAAGGGAAATCGGTCTGTAGTTCTTCAAGAGAGCGGCGTCACCTTTCTTAAAGAACAAGACCACCGTACTTCTGCTCCACGCCTCTGGAGTAGTGCCACCATGGAGGACGGAATTGAAGAGCCTCTGAAGGACTTCAAGTACCGGTGTTCCACCCGCTTTCAGAAGCTCCGCTGTAATTCCATCCTCGCCTGGGGCCCTGCCGTTTTTAAGGTGCTGGAGAGCCATTCTAATCTCGCTTAGACTGACGTCCGAGATATCATCGGAATAGTGAGGAAAAATCGGATAAGACTTGCTCTTGGATCGTTACGTTGTAGTTGTCGTTGATACCGACAAGGGTTACAAAATTCAGTTTTCTCAACGTTTGATCTATGAATAAGGTTTTTAGTTACAAACAGAATAAAGCGATTGAAAGCGCTGTGTGAAACGAGCAACATCGACACTGACGGTCGATGAGTTGACAGATGACAACATTTAACATTTTTGATAGTAATGCCACGGCTCACGCATCCTGTGTATTTCGTTTGCATTTTCTTAGTATTCTTTTTGTTTTTAGTTTTGTAACGCTTGTCTATATTAAACTCTTGCATAAAGACTTGAATGTATGAGCTACAATACCTTCACCTATTAAGAACCTCAAATTAAACCAAAACATAAGAACACCGGGAAATAAGACGAAAGTGAATTACTTTTTAGAATGTTTTAGAAATTATGAGGTGTCCGATCTACTAAAATAATTGTAATGTAAATTATAAAAAAAGGGTAATTATTTCAAAGGTACGGATGAACGTGTTGATTCATAGGCCACTTTTACAGTGTGTTTATTGAACTAATTATAACCTCAAAAACTGAAAGTGTTTTAACTATTGTAGAATTCTCAGAAGAGTCTGTGGTTTGAATTTAGTTTCAATCGAATGTATATATTGTTTAAAACACAAAAAGTGAATTCACCTCCGTGTTGGTTAGGCCAGGTTTTTGTTGGTATTCCAATTTTCTGGAATTGTTTCACTTTGGATGCAATTGTTTATATTATAACTTAGTATAGGGGCTATTAAAGTACCACTTCGTGTGTATGTTATCATATACTGTGGTGTTTGTACTTTTAAGTTTTTTAATAATTGTTATATTTTTGCGTTGTGGTTGGTTCCATGAATAACCATAAGATGGATTGTTATCTCGTTTCCTATGTTAGTTTTATCTCAGAACTTAAGAAAATTAACTTGTTAAATAATATAATATGTGACGAAGTAAGGAAAAGTTACGGTTACAGTCGAAATTTTAATAAGAAAAAAAGTTGAGACAAAGGTATAGACCTAGATATAGACCTAGTAGTAATAATAAACTCACCTCGGTGATCTCATGCCGGAGCAGCAGCGGTATGTATATGGAGGTGACGTCGTTGCAGCACGCCGCCTTCAGAATGTTGCGTAGACCGAGGATGGCCGGGTGGCGAGACGTTATGTCGCCTGCGATAATAACTTTTATTCATAATTATGTTAAACTTGGACTAGGTAAGTCCAACTTCGACCGAGAGGCCAATCGACAGATCCAACTTGGCTAGGCTGCGTTTACAGCTTTAACTGACAGGGCAATCGATGGAACCAAATTGCCTGAGCAGTGCGCGGTAGATTATGACACATCTTGTCGTTACGGATACCTCAATGACGTATGGATGTAGTGATGACATATGGATCTGATATAGTCCTTCACTAGTGGCCGTATGATGATGCTCAAGGTCGCTCATCGTGATATGGAGTTTCTTTGCGTAATAGACTTCGTAATAAGGATATTAGCAGTAGAACCAGGGTGGAATTCCACAGGCTGACGTAGAAGAAGAATAAAGGTGGTATACGAGTACACAGCCCCTTTGCTCTACATCTATTCCTGATAACACACCCATGAACTTCTGAGTTTAAAGTTGCAACTGTTTGGTGCCTATTTAGAGCAGTCGTTACTTCTCATTAAGAACTTTTATATTCCTTGGCGGAGGTCTATGTCTAGCAGTGGATTTTTGAAGGCTTGTAATTATGATGAATGATGATGAACTGTTAGTTGGCTGAAAACGACAATTTATTATAAAACAAAGACATACAGTGACGCAAAATGAAAAGAGCAGAAAAATAACAGCACTGCACTGACCGGACTTAAGCGAGTCGTCGACCACAAGATGGAATACGACATGTACGTCCAGGTTGCTGTGAGTGGTGATGTACACGTCCCCCGTGCGTAGAGCACGTCGCGAGCGCGAGCTATTGCTGCCACTGCCACGCTCCTGCTGGGCGCGCTCCAAGTTCCGACGCTCCGCCTGCATAGTTCGACGTATTCAGACGTGGTAGAACCATGCTGTAGCTATATTATGATAGTAGCACAAATGGGTCGGCTCGATCGGGGAAGGACCACGCTCTCACAGAATACCAACGTAAAATAGCAGCTTAATGCTGCTGTGTTTCGTATGGTGAGTGTAGACAACGCAGACTTATTTTTTTTTTTCATTTGGTATGGTGGAAACACAGCAGCATTAAGCTGCTATTTGTATGGTGAGCGCAGAGAACCGGAGATCCTTTTTACTGGAAACGAGAGATTCTATCTTAGTTCTCAACATGCAAAGCATCTGAGGATTGATGTAATGTCTAGGAGTCCAACATCAGGTGGACTATGTTCTCGTTTGTTACCCTTATTCCATAAAAAAAAATGCTCAGTTCTTTATCTTTACTCTACCAAGGGGGGCTACATTACGTTGTCCTAAACTGCGGTAGTCACTTCAATGGAATAGAATAGAATGATTCTTATTTAATATAGGTTATAAATAATTGAATGTTATGGAACAAATGGAACGTTAGTAATTAAAAAGGTCGAATGTGGATAAAACATTTTTTTGTCATAGGAATCCGTTATAGTTATTAATCTTTTGACAGTAAATTTAAAGACTGTAAAGCTTTGTGAATAAATAAAATGCATTACTTATATTTTTTATCATACAGTGCCCCCCCCCCCCCTCCTCCCCGTGGTATTTTGAGTACTGTTTGAATGTTTGAGTATTTGGTACTACTACTACTACTACTACTACTACTACTACTGCTATTTGGTAAATTCAAATGTGAATGCCATAAGCGCTCATGTTATACGTCAATCTTTTTGTAATTATTTCAAATACACACAAGTTTTCACAAATAACCTTATTACTGTTACTTCTAATTTTCCGATAATTTTACAACAAACGTAAATTCAAAAAGTCAAATTTTACAAAAAAAAGTTTGAAATAGTCCAAAGTGTACGACTCATAAATCATAATGCTCATTTGATCGTGAAAAATGTAGGAAATAATTGTTTATTTGTTGTTTACACTATCTTCTACCTATTTTGCCGAGCCAAGCATCGCGATTCCCGACGAATGGCCTTGCAAGTAGCCTTGGGCATCGCAGAACTCACATAGGTGCGCAAGTAAAGTAAAGTCCAAGACGTATAAGTATATTTATATATAAATCCTAAGTACTTTTAGCGAAACAATATATTGTAAAGAAAATCTGTGATTATATAAGCAATAATAATATCTTACCTTGGTCAAGAAAGGAGACAATTTCTTTTTGTATGGAGAATGGGCCTACCACAACCCCTAATGATATGCATGTCTATTTATATTCTTTATAATCTATGGATTAGAACAGTAATATTAGTTATACCGCATATAACGAGAATACTGAGAAATTAAAAATTAAAATATAGTTTTCAACACCATTGTTATAAGTTTTAAAAAAAATAGTTGATGGAACCTGTCACTTACCGAAAAAAATTGTACGACTTGGTAAGTATATATCTGGTAAACATCGTCCAATCAAAATTTTCTTTGAATCTCAAGATATCGCTAAATCTATACTGAAGAACAAGAAAAAGTTAAATGACATAAAATTAGGATATATTCAGACTAAACACCACAACAAAAATTATACTTAAAGGAGCTTACTCAAGAGTTAAATGATAGAATAACAAAGGGAGAGGAAAATATTTCAATGAAATATTCAAAAAGTGTGCCAAAAATAGTAAAAAGTTTCACAAAAAAACTCAAAACAATAGAAAATTATACTAATCATAAAGAAGAGGATAACAAAGTAAACACTTACCAACTAGTTGACGACTACAAACACATTATCTCATATAAGAAAACATTAAAAATATACTATACTAACATACGCAGCATTGTCGCACCAGGGAAGTTTGATGAGTTACAATGCATACTAAAAATGTTTGAAAATACTGTCAACATCATTATTTTAACCGAAACTTGGATAAAATCTGAAGAGGAAGCAAAACGTTTTGTGATCCCAAACTACAACCCCTACTATAATTTCAGAAACACAGGAAGAGGTGGTGGTGTATCGATTTTTGTTCATAATGATTTGAAGCACTCCCACGTGAGTGACACTTATTTGGATGGTAACTATTTCCTTTGGATTCAAATAATAATTATTGGTGATTTTAATTTCAATCTACTTTCCAATGATCATGGAACCCTTGCTTATAAACTTTGCAAGAAAATGGTTACAAAATTATAAATAAAATGGACCCAAAGTTTTGGACTAGGGAAACTGAAACAACTAAAACCATTATTGACCATCTATGTACTAACCTTAATGAAAAATATTTTCACTTTGCTATTCTAGAGTCACCCATTTCAGATCGCAAGCAAATATATATTGAGGTTAAAAAATATGAGCCAGCTCCTCTCAGTAAATTACAATATGAAGCTGTAAACTACGCGAAATTACATACAATTACGTTAAATGACAAACAAACGAATGAATCTAAATCGTATGATAAACTGGAAAAAAGGGTGTTAGACAATATTAAAAAGAGTGTCATTACTAAAGAAAAGATTCTAAACCAACCGCGTCAAGACTGGATAAATAAAGAAATAATTGAAGAAATAAATACTAGAAATATCCTATGGAAACAATATAAACATAACTCCAAAAATCTTATTATAAAAAATAAATATATAGAGAAAAGACATAAAGTTACAGAAAATATAAAGAAAACTAAAGCCAAATAGTACTCTAAAGCATTTAGAAATTATAAAAATAAACCAGCAAAAATATGGAGTTTGATTAATAATCTATCAAATAATAAATTGAAAGAAGCAACATTCCCAAGTAAGTTGAAGGATCAAAATGGACTGATACTAACTAATACAGATGAAATCTGCGAATGTTTTAATGAATTTTTCGCCAGTGTTGCTACAATAATGTAAATGAGGGTAGTTCTGGATTTGACTCGCAAAACTTAGCCACTTAGCACCAACAACAGTAGATGAAATTTCTGCAATAATTGAAAACCTAAACACTAACACTAGCTCAGGCTTATACGGTATTAGTCTTAAAGCAATCAAATGCATGATTAAAACTACTTTTACGGATTTTATCGCGTTTATTTTTACTTTTTATTTTTAATTCCCGACGTTTCGGGCGCTTTCCAGCACCCATGGTCACGGGGGACTGAGATGACTGACGTCCCGATGTCATTGTTAAACCCGGAGTACTTTCAGCTTTTTTAATTATTGTCTATGTATATATTAAACGTCGGGAATTAAAAATAAAAAGTAAAAATAAACGCGATAAAATCCGTAAAAGTAGTTTTAATCATGTGTAGTGTTCGCGTAAATATAAGAAATCATTATGCAATCAAATGCGTCAAAAGTCTTATAATGGAAGAATTAACCGAATGCATTAATAAATGTCTAGAGATTGGAGTGTTCCCTGACAGTCTTAAAATTGCCAAAATAACCTCAATCTACAAATCTGGATCAAAATTAGACCCTGGGAATTACCGTCCGATATCATCATCATCATCATCATCATTACAACCCTTCACAAGTCCACAGCCGAACACAGGCCTTCCCCAAGTAACGCCACAAAGCACGGTCCTGAGCCACCTGCATCCATCGACTTCCTGCATGCCTTACCAGGTCGTCACTCCATCTAATGGGGGGTGGCCCTACACTACGCCTACCGGTACGAGGCTGCCACTCGAGAACTTTTCTTCCATCGGTTATCGGTTCTTCGAGCTATACGGCCGGCCCATTGCCACTTCAGCTTACTAATCCGTTGAACTATGTCGGTCACTCTGATTTTACTGCGGATATCCTCATTTCTGAGCCTATCACGCAGAGAAACTCCGAGCATAGCCCTCTCCATAGCTCGCTAAGCGACCTTGAGCGTCCTCATACGGCCAGCAGTGAAGGACAACGTCTCAGATCCGTAAGTCATCACTGACAACACGCACTGGTTATACACTTTAGTTTTCAGAGGTTGAGGTATACCTGACGAGAAGATGTGTCGTAATTTCCCAAACGCTGCCCAGCGTCAGCCCAGAATCCGTCGATTGACCTCTCGATCGAAGTTGGACTTACCTAGTCGGACTATTTGTCCCAGGTAAACGTACTCGTCAACAACTTCGAGCATAGTGCTCCCAACAACTACCGGCATAGGTGTGACATGGACATTAAACATGATCTTTGTTTTTTCCATGTTCATCTTAAGAACTATCCGTTGGGAGACACCATTGAGGTCATTGAGCATAGTGCTAAGGTCCTCCAGCGATTCTGCCATAAGGACTATATCGTCGGCAAATCGAAGGTGAGTGATGTACTCGCCATTGATGTTAATACCGTATCCTTTCCAGTCCAGTAGCTTGAAAACGTCTTCCAACGCAGCGGTGAAGAGTTTCGGGGATATAACATCACCCTGTTTTTCACCTCTCTGCAGTTGGATAGGTTTCGAACTCTGGTTCCGTACTCGGATAACCATCGTAGCCCTACTGTACAAACACTTCAGCACTTCGATATACCGCCAGTCAACTTGGCACCGCTGAAGGGACTGTAGCACCGCCCACATTTCGACGGAATCAAAGGCTTTCTCATAGTCCACATATGCCAGGGAAAGTGGCAGATTGTACTCTTCGGTCTTCTGTACAATCTGCCGCAGGGTACGTATGAGGTCTATGGTACTGAAGCCTTTTCGGAAACCGGCTTGTTCGGGAGGCTGGAAGTCGTCGAGTCTGCGTGCGAGACGATTCGTAATGACTCTCGAAAATAGCATGTAAACGCGGCTCAGAAGGGAAATCGGTCTGCAGTTCTTCAAGAGAGCGTTGTCGCCTTTCTTAAAGAACAAAACCACCGCGCTTGTGCTCCACGCCTCCGGAGTAGTGCCACCATGGAGGACGGAATTGAAGAGCTTCTGAAGGACTTCAAGTACCGGTGTTCCCCCCGCTTTCAGAAGCTCCGCTGTAATTCCATCCTCGCCCGGGGCCTTGCCGTTTTTAAGGTGGTGGAGAGCCATTCTAATTTCACTCAGACTGACGTCCGGGATATCATCGGAATAGTGTCGGATAAGACTTGCTCTTGGATCGTACTCACACTTGCGTGTGGCTCCAACGATGATGTGTACAGCTGCCCATAGAACCTCTCAATCTCACTCAGAATCTCAGGTGTCCCGGAAACGATGTTGCCACACTCAGTCTTCAGCTTTGACAATTGGCTCTTTCTGACAGACAGATCTCTGGCAAAGACTTTGGAGCCCTGGTTCCGCTCTATCGCTTCTTTAATACGAGCAGTATTAAAGTTGCGTAAGTCTCGCCGCATGCATTTCGAGATCTGTCTGTTCAGTTGCCTGTATGCTGTCAAATCTTTTGACGATTGCAGCCTCATCTCCCGTCTAACAGCCATGAGATTAAGAGTGTGATCGGAGAGTTTTTGTGTTATTCTGCGGCGGGTCTTGCAGAACTTAGTTCCGACCGCATGGACAGTTTCCACGAGCTTGTCATTCATATTGTCCACTGCTTTGCAATCTTCTAGGCATTGAAAGTGGTTACGTAACTCGAGCTGAAAGGTTTCGGGATTCTGGATTAGAGCACGAGGGGGGTTGACTTCATTAGACGAGACCTCTCCAACTTAATGTTTAGGTTCAGTGTGCCTCTAACCATTCGGTGATCGCTGCCAGTCTTCACCCTTGCGATCACTGAAACATCACTGAACAGTTGGCGTCTGGTCGTCATAATGAAGTCAATCTCATTTTTTGTCGAACCGTCGGGGCTCAACCAGGTCCACTTCCTGTGGGGCCGCTTCTGGAAGAAAGAGTTCATCATAAAGAGTCCTCTTTCTCTATAAAGTCGGCCAGCTGCTGGCCCCTTCGGTTCCGTTGCCCTACTCCAAATTTCCCTACCTTCAGCTCACCGCTTTCTCTTGTGCCTAGTTTTGCGTTGAAGTCTCCCATCAACACCGTGTAGTGGGTTTTGGAGGAATGCATGGCTCTAGAAATATCCTCATACATTTCCTCCAACTCCTCATCGGGATGTGCCGAGGTTGGTGCGTAAACCTGAATGACCTTCAGCGAATACCGTTTGGTGATTCTGAGTATCAGGTACGCGACCCTCGTCGACACACTCCCAATCTTTCCAACGTTGTTGACGAGAGACTTGTGGACGATAAATCCGACACCTCCTTGGGATAGATGGTCGCCCTCCCGGTGATAGAACAAGTTGCCGGACTCGAGGATTGCCATGTCCTCCCCCTCTCTTCGGAACTCGGATAATCCAATAATATGCCAGCGCAACTTGTCTACCTCTTCTTCCAGCTCCAGTATCTTCTCGTCAGTCCTCAGGGTGCGTGCGATATATGTTGCCAGGTCGAGTCGTCGTAGGTGGCAACCGAACCTCCACCGGAGATTCTTAGCACCCCCTGCCCCGCTGTTACCATGGTCGCCACCGTAGCCAGGAATAGCGGGGCCGCCGGGGACTGGGGGCTATCTGTTTGCGTCGTTATTCATGGGGGGATATTTGCCTTAGTTTCCACGCTTGGCGAGCGGGTTGGCAACCGCAGTACGCACCAACCTCGGCACATCCCGATGAGGAGGAAATGTATGAGGATATTTCTAGAGCCATGCATTCCTCCAAAACCTACTACACGGTGTTGATGGGAGACTTCAACGCAAAACTAGGCACAAGAGAAGGCAGTGAGCTGAAGTTAGGGAAATTTAGAGTAGGGCAACGGAACCGTAGGGGCCAGCAGCTGGCTGACTTTATGGAGAAAGAGGGACTATTTATGATGAACTCTTTCTTCCAGAAGCGGCCCCACAGGAAGTGGATCTGGTCGAGCCCCGACGGTTCGACAAAAAATGAGATTTCAATGCCTAGAAGATTGCAATGCAGTGGACGATATGAATGACAAGCTCGTGGAAACTGTCCATGCGGTCGGAGCTAAGTTCTGCAAGACCCACCGCAGAAGAACACAAAAACTCTCCGATCACACTCTTAAAATCTCATGGCTGTTAGACGGGAGATGAGGCTGCAATCGTCAACAGAATTGACAGCATACAGGCAACTGAACAGACAGATCTCCAAAGGCATGCGGTGAGACTTACGCAACTTTAATACTGCTCGTATTAAAGAAGCGATCGAGCGGAACCAGGGCTCCAAAGTCTTTGCCAGAGATCTGTCTGCCAGAAAGAGCCAACTTTCAAAGCTGAAGACTGAGTGTGGCAACATCGTTTCCGAGACACCTGCAATTTTGAGTGAGATTGAGAGGTTCTATGGGCAGCTGTACACATCATCGATGGAGCCACACGCAAGTGTGAGTAACGATCCAAGAGCAAGTCTTACCCGACACTATTCCGATGATATCCCGGACGTCAGTCTGAGCGAGATTAGAATGGCTCTCCACCACCTTAAAAACGGCAAGGCCCCTGGCGAGGATGGAATTATAGCGGAGCTTCTGAAAGCGGGGGGAACACCGGTACTTGAAGTCCTTCAGAAGCTCTTCAATTCCGTCCTCCATGGTGGCACTACTCCGGAGGCGTGGAGCACAAGCGCGGTGGTTTTGTTCTTTAAGAAAGGCGACAACGCTCTCTTGAAGAACTACAGACCAATTTCCCTTCTGAGCCGCGTCTACGTGCTGTTTTCGAGAGTCATTACGAATCGTCTCGCACGCAGACTCGACCACTTCCAGCCTCCCGAACAAGCCGGTTTCCGAAAAGGCTTCAGTACCATAGACCACATACATACCCTGCGGCAGATTATACAGAAGACCGAAGAATACAATCCGCCACTTTGCCTGGCGTATGTGGACTATGAGAAAGCCTTTGATTCCGTCGAAATGTGGGCGGTGCTACAGTCCCTTCAGCGGTGACAAGTTGACTGTCGGTATATCGAAGTACTGAAATGTTTGTACAGTAGGGCTACGATGGCTATCCGAGTACAGAATCAGAGCTCGAAACCTATCCAACTGCAGAGAGGTGTAAGAGAGGGTGACGTTATATCCCCGAAACTCTTCACCGCTGCGTTGGAAGATGTTTTCGAGCTACTGGACTGGAAAGGATACGGTATTAACATCAATGGCGAGTACATCACTCACCTTCGATTTGCCGACGATATAGTCCTTATGGCAGAATCGCTGGAGGACCTTAGCACTATGCTCAATGACCTCAATGGTGTCTACCAACGGATAGTTCTTAAGATGAACATGGACAAAACAAAGATCATGCTTAATGTCCATGTCTCACCTATGCCGGTAGTTGTTGGGAGCACTATGCTCGAAGTTGTTGACGAGTACGTTTACCTGGGACAAATAGTCCGACTAGGTAAGTCCAAATTCGACCGAGAGGTCAATCGACGGATTCAACTCGGCTGGGCAGCGTTCGGGAAATTACGACACATCTTCTCGTCAGGTATACCTCAATCTCTGAAAACTAAAGTGTACAACCAGTGCGTGTTGCCAGTGATGACTTACGGATCAGAGACGTTGTCCTTCACTGTCGGCCGTATGAGGACGCTCAAGGTCGCTCAGCAAGCTATGGAGGGCTATGCTCGGAGTTTCTCTGCGTGATAGACTCAGAAATGAGGATATCCGCAGTAAAACCAGAGTGACCTTCATAGCCCAACGGATTAGTAAGCTGAAGTGGCAATGGGCCGGCCATATAGCTCGAAGAACCGATAACCGATAGGGAAGAAAGGTTCTCGAGTGGCAGCCTAGTACCGGTAGGCGTAGTGTAGGGCGACCCCCCACTAGATGGAGTGACGACCTGGTAAGACATGCAGGAAGTCGATGGATGCAGGTGGCTTAGGACCGTGCTTTGTGGCGTTACTTGGGAGAGGCCTATGTTCAGCAGTGGACTTGTGAAGGGCTGTAATGATGATGATGATTATTTCATTTCGATTATCTTACACCGACAGATAAACTTTATAAACAAATTAATGTAATGAACGTATCACAAACATACGTGTACCAAAATTGTATACTAATTCGGAAAATTTTAAATAAAGATATACACACGAATACAACTTTACCAAAAAGAATACAACTACACAAAATGAAACTTAGGCGAAACAACGATATTGAATTAATAACACCGCGAACAAATTTCGGTAAAAAATGTATAATGTATGAAGGTTCCCAAATATATAACAAATTACCTAAATATATAAGTGACTCAAAATCAATGCACACTTATACATATATAAATAATATATGTATGTATATGTTTATGAGTATATATATATATATATATATATATATATATATATATATATATATATATATATATATATATATATATATATATATATATATATAAATATATATATATATATAAGTTTTGTCGTATAGGGTATATATGTATGAATAATTTTCGTGTTTCAATAACTGGTGTAAATAAATACATAATATCTAAGTTAACAACTGCTTATACACTAAAAACATCAATTAATTAAGTTACTTCAAATAATAAATGAAATAAATATTACAACAGCTCATTAAAAATATAAATTTTCATACATGACACTTAGTCAGATTTTTCTTGACTCTCTCTCTCTTCCTAGCTATGTGTCCCACATGGTGGTGGGGTCAGCCTTTCTTGTCTTACGCCTCCACATCGCTCTATCCTCGACTTCATTTTCGGAGACTTCGCACTCTCTCATGTCCTTTACCACTACATCTTTCCATCGTGTTTTGGGTCTGCCCCTGGATCTTCGACCTGGGATGGAAAGTTGTAGTGCCAAGTTCCCTACAACTTTCCATCCCAGGTCGTAGATCCAGGGGCATCAGATTTTTCTTGACTATCAAAACTAATCTACCATACTAATAATAACACTTAGTTTATGCGAGTCACATCCAGTAATGCTTATCTGTGTAAATCGACATTAAGAAGTCGGCGGCCGAATTTGCACTAAGTCTGACGAGCCATTGCTGTTGCTAAACAAAATTTTTAAAACCACCTACATTTAGTTTTGTATGTCTTCGGTAGTTTTTTGTTGTAATTTGCATTATTACCTTGTACGAATAGCCCAAACCAAATTTATATTAAGCTGTAAATATGTGAGTCTCATAAATGAATGTAAAATTCTTGAGATAATAAATTTCTTAAACCAGAAAATAGAGCACTGTTAAATAATTAATAGTTTATAACAAAGTACATTCAGTATTGATAGGTATTTTAAGATTGATGGAAAACCCTCTTAGTAGTTTCAGCAAAACAGTAACACAGTAAACAGTTACCCTGTCTAGACGTTCTCGTGGACTACTGTATGGATTTATACTGTGTAATTTATAGTAACGAAAAAAACACTATTGTGTTTGTGTAGCATTTATTTCAATTTGATTTATCGAGAAATGTACGTTGCAGTTTGCACTTTTGTTAAAGTATTGTTGTTGTTCTTATATGTATTATTAGGCCTGTTTAAAAATGTCGCGTTTAATCGAAAATCGATTTTTAAAGCTTGTTTTAATCAAGAATCGATTCTAATATATTCGATTGGATACGAATTGGAGATAGATTTGAGAAACTTTGAACCATATTCATGTTATGTATAATCAGCTAACACTTTTAGAAATAGAATTTAAACAAAATTCTTGTGATATCTCGTTTTAATAATAAATATATAATATACAAATATGTACATGTATTAAACAAGTTATCTTTGTATAGAATTATTTTTCTTTTTATAAAAACTGCAAAAATTATTCATTACACGCATTTTCCCCATTTTACATTAACCAGAACACGAATATCAAAACAACTCTTTTTTTAGTTTTCTTGATTCCGTTTTGATTTTCAAAGATTTTTTAGGCCATTTACTATAATAAATTGGTATCCTTTTTTTTCGTTTGCTACCATTAATATTCATTACACTTTCTAGTGGGCCCGAAAACGATTGTATCTATATCTAACGATAATAAATTATTATAAATCGTGATATTTTTTCCTATGTACATACACTTATCAACAATATCTACATACATACATTTGTTTTCTTCACGAATAACGCCAGGCAGCCAGGCCGATAGAGTGTACGTGAATGGTCTAGCCTATCTTTCTCACTTTAACATACGCGTACAATCGTCAACTGTCTTCTGGGTTAAGTTTCCAAGAATTTTGCAATGTGACGTATGGACATATTGTAAAGAATTTTGTGTACAATATGTATGTCAGACTAGGCTGTATGAGCATAGATCCCGTTACCTTTAGATAATAAAAAAAATATCAATAGCAAACGATATTATATCGTACGGGCGTAGATTCTTTTGCCTTTAGATTTAGATGATAATCAGACTAGGCTGTATGGGTATATATGCATTTGTTTTGAAATATACAATATGTAACGTAATTAACGCACACCCTCAGACACCCCAATTAGTATATTATTTTATAATCATAATACATACACTGAATTTTTAGTTAAACATTTTTATGCACTGATTATTTATCAAATTAGTTATACTAATTCTGGAAGAATGTTGTGGTCACAGTACAAATCCACGAACGCAAAGCCTTTAACGTGCTTCAAGCACGTTAAAGTACATTTTTCATAACAATTACATACAACGTACAAATACAATTTTATAAAGTTCATTTTTCTTTATTTTTATTGAATGACAGAATTAGTAATAATACAAATAAAACTGCACTCTTAAAAGTCTTATTGCCTTAAGTTACGGTCTATTTCAGTTTGTTTTGACTGTACAGATTTAGTGTGACTGTAATTTACGTAGTTTTAATTATTTTTGGGATAAAAAATTACCTATATTAAAAATGATAGGAATCGATTCAGTAAACGATTCTGAACAAATGTTACATGTTGTATATGACTTGGCAAGGGTTTCGTACCGGGTCGCGCAGCGCGTCCACGATGCGGCGCAGCTGCGTGTTGATGTCGTCGAAGTGGTGCTCCGTGGAGCTGGCGGCCAGGCGCACCAGCGGCGAGCGCGGCGGTGAGCTGTCGGCCAGCACCACGGCGCCCGCCAGCTCGCCCGAGTACAGCGCCAGCGCGGGCTGCAGCCGGGCCGCCGCGCCACTGCACACCACATTGCCAAAGTCGCGCCACCACACAGTAGCAACTGGTGCACGGTAGGGAGGTGCTGAGGAGGTGTGGTGGTGCGACCGTGTACGTACTGGCCGCGGTGTGCTGGTGCGCGCTCGGTAAGTACCTACTGCTGTTTTGCAGTTACAGTGCACGAATCCATCATTCATCACCTCATTCTTTCCCGAAGATGGTCTAATGCCGGTTTCTCTTTATTACTCCGTTGAAGCCTATTGCTGGACATGGACCAGGGCACTATTGCAGGGAGAGAACTATGCATATTCATAACAAATTGTGAGCCATGGTAGCTCAAGAGCTAAGTTCTTGCTGTAAATTTCACAGTATGTGAACATTCCGGCTTTAATCCCCGCCGGCGCCAATGAAATTGTTAATTGCAATTTTAAGTGGCTAATTTATCACATGTTAGCAAAAACATCCTTTATTTCTAAGAAATAAAAAAATCGAGTAAGATCAGTAAAGTCTGCCAGATCGCTTTGAAGTATCGCGGTGAATATTTCTTTACCCTAAAACCTCTTAGAAATTATGAACTTTTTCTTCAGTATCAATACCAATATGTACAATAATTTTATGACTATGACCTAGTATTTTCAATAGATTCATGGCTGCTCATGATCCAAGCATGTTGTTTGAGTGCTTTTAACTCTTATACTATTCAATATTACTTCTATTGACGGAGGGGCCTGGTCATCCCATAGCATAGGGCAACCTGGTTTGGACACCGGCCTCAGTCTTCTTTAGTTAGTATTTATAGCTGTTATTTAGTTGTATAAGTTTATTAATACTTTATTTATTGTACAGCTATGGTGCAACTATATTATGTTTATACCATAACATAGTTGCACCATGGCTGCACTACATTTTGATTTTTAATCAAAGATAAATTAGATGTATATAAGCTACAGCATCCACTTAACATCATGTGGACTGAGTACTTGATTATCAACCACGAGAATTCAAATAAAAAAGAACAAATAAAATAACTTCATTACTATGACCTAGTAATTTTGCTGGGATCATCTCAGCTCATGATCAAAGCGTGCTGTCTAAGTATTTTTAAAACTTATATAATTAATTAAATCAAAAAGTTAAACAAGGACCACAAGGTCATCAGGAAGAGGCACTCACTTGTCATCATGATTAACAGTACAAAGGTCCAACATATCCGCTGCAACGAGCCGGATATTGTGTGTCTGCTTTAGTTGGCTCCCAAGGTGGATGGTAAAGCTCTCCTCCAGTCGAGGCTTGGGAGCGGCTAGCAGCGTGGGTTCTATAGGGAATGTCGCGAGTGGGGAGTTGCTGCAAATAAGTAAAAAACGTACGTGTTAGCGAACTTCACATGTCTTCGAAATATATTTTTTTTATTATTTTTCGGACATGCAGGTTTCCTCACGATGTTTTCCTTCACCGCCGAGCACGTGGTAAATCAGCATTTAAAATTGCAATTAACAATTTCATAGGTGCCGGCGGGGATCGAACCCGGTTTGCTCGCGTACTGTGGTATTTACAGCGAGCGCTAACCATCTGAGCTACCACCGCTGCAAATAAAATGGGTTCAAATTAATGATGTTAAAATAAATCAGCTAAGATTTTATTTATAGAATAAGGGTAACAATCCACCTGATGATAAGTGGATGCTATGGCTCACAAACATCAACATCTATCCTCGGTTAAGAGTCAAAATGTAGATGTTGACCCTTGAGGACTGAGATGCCTTGTTTCCAGTAACAAGATTTTTAGATTTTTACACTTATTATATGGAACACAACCAAATAAGCTGCTATTTTACGTAGCTGCTGAACTGGAGGTAGGCTAAGGAGTAATTTAAATTTGGATAAGGTCCGAAGAAAGTAATATGTGGAGGCTTGTATTTAGCAATTCCTATCACCATTTTGTAATTTTACAAAGATATTAGTCTGTAAGCCTTCCTAAAATAAATAAATATTTATATCATAGAAAAAAGCCATTAGTGCCAGATTCAAAGTAATATTATTAATGTAAGAAACTATTTATATGTATATAAATAAACTTTAACTGTTGGAAGAAAAACACAGAAGGCCTTCCAGGGACTTGTTAGATCACTGGTAAAGTTATTTTGACTTTTAAGAAGTACTTTATAATTATATAATTTTGAGTAATCAAATTTTCAACTTCCTGCATATTGTACCAGGTCGTCGCTCAGTGGAGGGCCGTCCTACACTTTGCTTACCGGTATGAGGTTGCTACTCAAGAGCCTTTCTTCCCCATCTCCTTCCTCCTGCAGGAAGTTAATGACAGGTGGTGGCTCAGTACCAGGCTTTGTGGCACTCCTTAGGCCTTAGTTTCACAGTGGACTTATGAAGGACTGTAAAGTAGACCTTCACTTGATTATGTAAGTAGATACCCCAATCATCCTAAGAATTATAGGTACTGTATGCTCTGAACATTGCTCTAATGAAAAAGTAAGTTGAACTAAAGGAAAAGCTTAACTTTTTATGGGTGAAAATGTGTAATTGCAGGGATTTGCGCAGAATAGGATTAAAGTGTAAGAATGTGTGAATGTGTGAGTTACAGCCTATATACGTCCCACTGCTGGGCACAGGCCTCCCCTCATTTCTGAGAGGGTTTTAGGGCAAGGAAGTGTCCGCCGCGCTGCCCCAATGCGAGTTGATGAACTTCACATGTCTTCAAAAATATTTTTTTTCTTATTCCTCAGACATGCTGGTTTCCTCAGGATGTTTTCCTTCACCGCTGAGCATGTGGTAAATCAGCACTTAAAATTTCAATTAAAAATTTAATTGGTGGCGGAGGGGATCGAACCCGGGTTACTCGCGTTCTGTTACATTTACAGCGAGCATTAACCATCTGCGCTACCACGGCTCTTCTGAGCTACCACGGCTATGTGTGTGCAAGCACAAGTGTATTCTCTATTCTCTCACTCTCATACTCCGATGAGATGGCAATCCGACCCCACCAGAGGGTATCTGCAGTACAAACAGCTTTATGTGCTTTCCTAGGCATGGGGCTGAAAGTCAAAGTTGCATCGCAAATTTCCTAACTCTGGGCTGTTATTGAGAATTTGACAGAAGAAACCAATAAATGATTTCTAGTCTCATGTAGTATTTAAGCCTAGATCATGATCAGCAGCCAGCAACAAGTCAGTTAACCATCTTATAATATGTATTACCTAGGTGTGCTGAGTTCAGTCTCGCCTTGGTACTGCTCTAGTGTGGTCATAAGCCAAGATCTGTGTGTAGCTCGTTGTGTATGCTTCAAAGCGTCCAACTGTGAGTCCCATCTCCCTGTCGCAAGACTTTGCTCTTCAAAGTGCTTTGCAGCGAGGGCATTTATTTCTTCTTCTGTAGTGCCTGCGTTCAGAAGACGCATCTTCTCTTCCATTTCTTCAGTTTGTCTGATAGAAATGTAAGAAAAGTAGACATAAGTTTTAAATGAACTGCGGGTGGTGATTAAAAACATACTATATAAAACTTAAGTTCTATACAAGTATGGGTGACAAACAAGAAAAGTCTACTTGATGGTATGTGAATGCTGTGGCACACAGACAGTTATATCCCACCTTTAAAGACTGAGATGGAATGCCTCGTTTTCTATAAAGAGAGAATAATAATATTATCATAATAACGTTTATTTCTCCTACGATATAAGTGACAATTTAATTTATATGTAAAACAAAAATTGTACTAAAAGAAAGATAAATACAAAGTAACTGGTTTCGTAACCTCATATATTGTGTGTGTGTGTGTGTGTGTGTGTGTGTGTGTGTGTGTGTGTGTGTGTGTGTGTGTGCGCGTGCGTGCGAGCGTGTGTGTGCGTGTGTGTGTGTGTGTGTGTGTGTGTGTGTGTGTGTGTGTGTGTGTGTGTGTGTGTGTGTGTGTGTGTGTGTGTGCGCGTCTGTGTACGTATTTGCAGTTATGTGTATGCGCGTTTATGTGAACATATTTTATTTATAGAGTAAGTCTTCTGTATGGTTGTAATCCAATTTTTTTAACCACCCTGCAACAATAAACTTGCATTTAGTTTTTGTAAGGGAATATATTGATAGTTCAATTTTCAATTTATTATACAGGTTACTACTTTGGTATCAGAAAAATCGATGTGTAGTAGTTCTGTATAAAGTAATATTGCAGACTTTATCCTTGCAGCGCTGCTTCCTTAATATCTCTGATTCATATTTTAACTGGGAATGTTTTCTAAGGACGGTATATAAAATGTAAAGCTGTCGTACAGTCAGGACTTTCCATTTTTGATAGAGATCAAACGTTGGAGAATCTGGCTCCTGTTACTCAAAAACAAACACAGCAATATCATCATGTGTCTAGACTGGATACTGTGTTGTGGAATCATCCACTAGAATTAGAAAACCATTATGCCTACAGATTAAACTCACACATGGTATTGAAATAATACTAGTTTTTACGGAATTTATCGCGTATATTTTAACTTTTTAAATATCCGACGTTTCGACGCTCCGGGAAGTCTGCAGTCTGTGAACACGTACAGAATCGCCCCGTCACTACATCAGATTTGATAGACCGCAAATCCTCGCTAAAGAACACCGATTCCTTCCAAGGATGATTCGCGAGGCTATTGAAATCAAAAAACATCCTAATTTCAATAGAGAAGATGGCTGGGTGCTACCATCTGCTTGGGATCCTATAATAAATAAAATTAAATCCCAACCCAAGCATACAACTGCAAGACTTCAAGATACCATAAGTTCATACTGATCGGAACAAAAGTAAAATTTTAATCTATGGTAACCACAGTTAACTATGACATATGGACGTTGAACATCTCAGTCCCGCCCGTGACCATGAGTGCTGTAAAGCGTTCGAAACGTCGGGTATTTAAAAAGTTAAATATACGCGATAAATTCCGTAAAAACTAGTATTATTTCAATGTGTAGTGTTCGCGTAAATATAAGAAATCATTATTCACACATGGTATTATTTACCTCTTTGTAAGTTTTTGTATATCCTCATCACGGCTCTTTAGCATATTCATAACAGTTTTGGCATAAGAGTTCTCAACTTGCAGGATGGTATCTAGTGCAGGTGAGTGCACAAGCTTGTGATATGCTGCAGCAAACACCTAAAAATATATGAAATTTTTTACATTATAATGACAAACAATCCAACAATCCACTTCATTGATTCTAAGCTATAAAAATCCACTACTGAACATAGGCCTCCGCCATAGAATGCCTCACAGGGGGACATTAAACAGTAAACAGTCCACTTAACAGTAATTTATTCTGAAACCTACATTAAGCAGTTACATTGTGATTTTGGGACTAAGATGGGGAGCTAGTATGAGTGAATTACTGGTGGTAAGTTATTAAATTACAGCTGTCATTGGGGTATAGCTATCAATGTATTAAGGTTTTTTAAAGATTTCGGTTGAAGGTGGCCATACGGTGATTAGTTGAATTAGCACTTATTATTAGTTTAGGTTTACTTTGTGGCATTCCTTAGACAAGGCCTATGTTCAGCAGTGGACTTGTGATGGGCTAGTTACATATGCCTGCCGAGACCTTTCAAGCAAGCAGGAAGTCACCTACAATTTAGCATCACAGGCTAAGCAAATAACAACGCATGACTTAAGAATAAACACAGTGCCATCAGGAAGTCACCTACCACCTGCTAAGCAAAACCCAGCATGTTTCAATATAGTATATAAACCTAGGTTTGATAGTTAAGACAGCCCTGTAGTAATTAAGTTAGTTAGTATGTTAACTAGTCTAGTAATTCTGTGTACTAATATTATCACAGTAGTTAAGTTAACTTGTAAATTAGAAAATAAAAGTAATATAGGAAAAACTCTTTGTCTCCTTCCACTTCAACCCTTCCTAAGCTGCCACAAACGTAACTGGCTGTTATAATAATGATTATGTTATTATTATATTATTGTACTTGATATTCTAAGCTAAAACATAATTTATTATTGAAATATGTTAAATACATAGAAAGCTAAGCTTAAATTGTTCTATACAGTATATCTAGTACCAAATTCAATATTGATATCGAGATTATTTTATTCTTTTATATTTTTTTGAAGTCAGCTTAAACGTTTAAAGTGTTAATTTTAAATATTTAATAAGTAATTAAAGCCGACGAAATATAATTTTAAGTTTAATAAGTATTGATATTGGTAATTATTTAAATGACATTTTGTAAGAAAATACAATTTTAACATGCCACATTACAGCTATATTACAATTTCAGCACAAATTTGTTTGGCTTGATGGGGAAGTACTACCTCCACTCTCTCAAAATACCAGCTTGAAATAGTAACATGATACTGTTAAGTTTCATATGGTGAGTGTAGATTACCAGACTTACTACCTTTTTACTGGTAACAATCAATTTTATCTTAGTCCTCAGGGGTGACAATGCATCTACGTTTTGATTCTTAAGCGAGAATAGATTTAATTTTTATAAAAATACATTAGTTTACAACAGCAAATTAGTCCTGCTAGCATTTCATTACCTCCTCATCAGAAGTGCCCTTCTGTTCAGCGAACTCCACAACATTCTCCTTAAAAAGTTTCTCCCAGTTTTTCACAATACCCTCTACATTAAGCTCATTATTCTTTAACTGGTTTAGAAGTTTTTCATCCCTTATATTGTGAAAGTTTTTTGTTTCTTCAGATATGAAGTGCGCTAACTTTTCATTCAATTCTGAAAAGTATCATCAAGTGTCCATTAGTTAAACTATTTTATGATAGTAAGAGAATTTAGGAAACTACAAAATGTTATCTTTTTATTTATCTTTCTATTTTATTGTACATAAATTGCACATCAGGCCAACCTATCATCCAGGAATAAAATAAATATTTATTATATTATTACAGGCTATAAAAACCCTCAACAAGTCCAATGTTTAACATAAGACGCTCCCAAAGAATGCCAGAAAGTGTGGTCCGGAGCCACCTATGTACTGGTACAAGATCACTTTCTTACCCATCGGTTGTCGGTCCTGTATGAAAGGCCCATTGCCACTTCACCCTACTAATCCGTTGGGCTATGTAGGTTATTCTAGTTTTTCTGTAGATATCTTAATTTTTAGGTCTATCAAGGAGAAATTCCGAGAGTAACCATTTACATAGCTCACTGAGCGACTTTTACGTTTGTAGATAATTCATTGACAAATAGATATTCCCTTATTAGAATAAAAGACATAATTAAGTTACCTTCTTCCAAGTATACAGGTATATGGAACATATTAATAACGCGCTGTACCAACTCTCGTGTGGATCCATCATTGGGTATATCAACTGGTACTTCCAGTTTGAAAAGTATATCCTCATTGGTACAAGTTGGAAAGGAGTATTTAAAGATTTTCGTAGCATTGCGTATTGTTTCCGCGGTCATTTTTATTACCACACCCACTATTCACTGTAGTGTATAATGGTATAATCTTCTTCTTCTTCTTTCTTTTGTGGCGGTTTGATAAAATTCGCCAATGACGTATTGAGTAGAAAATGAAAGCTTATGAGTTTAATTAAAATAAGAGTTTGTGATAATACAAGGATTCAGTTTTCCTCCGAGAATTTTGACAAATCTATTTGTTGAGTTACCTAGAACAAATATGACAAACACAGGTGTTAGACTCTTACCCGTATGTTAAAAGTGACAAGGATTTAAAGTTTCATATTATTAGTATTAATAAAATCACATAAAATATACACAAAAGGAGTACTGGTATATGTTAAAAGAGAATTAAAATCTAAAGGTCGAGGAATATAAGGAGGAAGGTAATCATAAAGGGAGGGGGATAATTTGGGACAGTTGAAAAAAATATGGTTTGTGGAACCTTCATCTAAGCCACATTCACACAATGAGCTATCCCTTACTCTGATTTTTGCCAGATGTGCATGTGTACAAGCGTGTCCAATTCTTAATCTACAAATGATTGAAGTTGCATGTTTATTTGCTTTGTTAAATTTAAAGAACCAAGGCTTGGGAGGAATAACCTCTTGGATGGCAGCATAGTGCTTACCTTTAACATTTTTGGAAACTTCCCATAATTTATTCCCATTTTCATTCAGTTTCCTTTTAGCTAGCAAAATTAGGTCATGTGAGTAAATTAAATTTTGTAGAATGCCATTAGCAATTGCATTTTTAGCGAGTACATCAGCTGTTTCGTTACCATGGATACCACTGTGGCCTGGAATCCAGGCCACTGAAACATGGATTCCTTTAAGATGGCATCTGAATAGGGTATTTTTTGTTTTAAGAATTAGTGGAAATTTATGTTTGTTATGGAATTGATTGGACAAAATAGCTAACAAACAACTTTTTGAATCTGTGAAAATAACTGTTTTATTAAGATTATGTGACTCTACATATAACAAAGCTTCACTGATTGCAGTTGCTTCACCGGTAAAAGTGGAGGATAGTGAGGGGCATTTAAAGTTTAGAATGATTTTGAACTTAGGAATCCAAACAGCAGCTCCAGTATAGTCCTCATCAGACTGTTTTGAAGCGTCTGTGTACATGACAAGCCAATCTTTAAAGGTGTTTTCTATAATTTCTTTTAATTTCAAATTTGCCATTGGAGAATCCTTTTCTATACCCAGATCTAGATGAATGTCGGGTTGGTAAACAATAGCCTCGTAAGGAACATCAAAGAGTGGATTTATTTTACATTGAAAGATTGGGTAAGGAAGCTGAAGAAAAATTACAAAACTTTTAAACAAGCAGGGAGAGTCCTTATGGGTCCAGTATCAGTCAGATGAGATATACTCTGAAAGAAGGTGCAATTTAGGAATTAGGGGATGGTCTGAAAGCTGGCAGATCTTAAATAAGAATCTGTCTGAAAGGTATTGCCTTCTTAATCTTAAAGGAGGATCTACGCACTCAACCTGAAGAACATTTATTGGTGAGGATTTCATTGCCCCTGTAATAATGCGAAGGCATTTCGATTGAATTTTGTCCATTACTTTCAGCGATGATTTATTGCAAGGCTCCAACAGAAAACATCCATAGTCAAGGTGGCTTCGTATTAAAGCATTGTACAGTAATTTCTGAGAAAAAGGATGGGACCCCCACCAAACACCTGACAAAGACCGAAGAATATTTATGTTTTTTTCGCATTTTTGTGTTATATATTCAATGTATGGACCGAAGGCCAATTTCCAATCAAGGATAACTCCCAAAAATTTAACATTGCCTCTAACTGGAATAGGTTGCTTATCATAAACAACAGATATATCGGGAACTCGCCTTTGGCGGGAAAAGATCACCACACTACTCTTGGCCACAGATAAAGAGAGGCCATGATTAGTTAACCATTCTTGTAAATAATCCATGGATGAGTTTAGACGGGAACATGCCACTGTGAAGTTGTTTAAGGAGATGTATAGAGCTAAATCGTCTGCATATTGAAGAACATTACAAAAAGAATTTACTGAAAGTTCTAAATCGTGAGTATATATAGAATAAAGGAGAGGACTAATAACTGAGCCTTGTGGAAGTCCTTTCCATATAGTTTTTGGGGAAAGCAGGAGATTTTTAACATTTATAGATATTGATCTAGAAGAGAGAAAGTTAGAGACGTTATTGACTATCCTCACTGGAATGCTCAGATTAAGCATTTTCTGCCTGAGCACAGGAAGAAGCACATTATCATATGCAGAAGAAATATCCAAGAAAACTCCTATGAGAAATTCATGTTTTGAAAAAGCAATATGAATATCTGTGACCAAAGTACTTAGGCTATCCATGGTACTTAAACCTTTTCGGAAACCGAATTGGCTTTTAGGTAAGAGATTATTCCTTTCCAAAAACCACTCCAAGCGATTTTTTATTAAATGTTCCAAGATTTTTGCCAAAGTACAAGAAAGGGCAATAGGTCGGTAACTGGAAGGGTCATTGCTAGACTTACCTGGTTTGAGAATGGGCAAAATAATTTGGGTTTTCCATTCAGCAGGAGGATCACCAGTAATATAAATAAAATTTAAAATGGATAGTAAGACAGTTTTAGTGTTCTCACTACTATTAATTATAAATGAATAAGGAATCCCATCAATACCTGGTGAGGAGTCTTTAAGGCCATTGAGTACAGTAAACAATTCCTGAGAAGAAAAGGGGGAATCAAATTTATCATTTTTTTTAAAAAAAAGCAGAATTAAAAACTAGGCATTCATCATAAGATGGGACTGTTTGTGGTGCAAGTTTATTAGAGAATTCATCTATCCACGGGAAAGGATCATTAGAAATTATATTTTCACTAGAAACTGCACAGCGATATTTTTTAACATTTCTCCAGACCAAAGATGGGGGAGTCCTAGGTGACAGTGACTCACAGAATTTAAACCAACCAGTTCGCTTTTTGTCTGACAGTAATTTTAAGGTTTCTGCAGCAATTTTTTTATAGGAGATATAATTCTCTGCAGTCATAGAACGGGAGTATATTAATTCAGCCTCCTTTCTTCTCCTACAAGCTGCTGAACAATCTTGGTCCCACCAAGGAGGGGAAGGATACTTATTTTTGAAAGGTTTTTTTAAGGGGATTGACTTATTAGCAGCAGAAATAATTGCATTTCTGAACTCTATATATACAGGAGCAATATTATCATTGTTAATTGGGGGAAGAGTTGAAACCTCTTGTTCCAAAACTGTAGAATATAATTGCCAATTAGCTTCAGATAGATTATACTTTAGTCTTGGGCAAAATGTAAAATTTATTCTAGGTGAAGTAGGAGGAGTGATAAATAAAGGAAAATGGTCACTGCCATAGCTAGAAGGTAATATTTGCCACAAAAGAAGGGAAGCAATATCTGGGGAGCAGAGAGTTAGGTCAACGGCACTTCTAACATTTTGTAATGGGGATACTCGACGGGTAGGAGACCCGTCATTTAGAATACAGAGATTAAAATTATCAATAAGATCTAAAAATAAGGGAGCCAGTGAATCACACAGATGGGAGCCCCAAACAGTATGATGCATATTAAAATCTCCCAAAATAACCATAGGAGGTGACAGAGAAGAAATAAGTGTTGCAAGTTCTGTTAAAACATTTGCATCAGGATTAGGAATGTAAGCAGAGAGAATAGAGACATCAAGGGCCTTAATAGCAACAGCATTTACTGCTGGACTATGAGAAGGGAGAGGAATTAGTGAAAATGTAACTGTTCTTGAAATTAAAATAGAGGTGCCAGCACGACCATCACTCCTATCATCCCAGAGGCATGCGTAGCTTGAAACCCTAAAATGAGACTCAGGCCTAAGCCATGTCTCCTGGATGGCAAGATAAAGGGATGAAATTTATTAATGAGGTAAATGAGTTCATTTTTTTTATTTCTAATGCTCCGACAATTCCATTGAAGAATTGGCGGGACTGCGAATGTTACGGGCTAAGGAGGAAAGCTGAGTAAGTTTTTGGTGTAAGCTGAGAGGAAGTTCCGTGTCACTAAAACGGGAGATCATGTTAATTAGAATTAATATCATAAGTTCGCAGAAATTATCATTACTAGAGGAGTTGTTGTCATTTCCCAGTAGAGCACACCCATTAGGAAGGGAAGAATTAGGATTCTCAACAATTGCCTGATGGGCTGCCATATCATATCCAGAATTTAATGATTGGCTGGTACGTTGAGGGATAAAAATTGTTTTTTTGTATGATGCAGTTTGTGAGAGCTGAGCTGAAGGGGTTGAAAGACTGTCAGTTATGGTATAAGGGGTCTGTTGAGAACAATTACGAGGCTGGATTCTTGTTGTATCAGCAAAGGATCTTTTTATCTGAGGGAATCTAGCTGAAGCTTCCAAATATGAAATAGAAATAGAAATAGAAATAGAAACTTTTTTATTCAATGTAGATTATAAAAATACTTATTGAAAGTCATTTTTTTAATTTACCACTGGTTCGCAAAAAAACCTCTGTCCTGGGAAGAACCAGCAAGAAACCCAGCGGGACTATTTTTTTTAATAATAGCTTACAATCATGTTTACAATCAACAACACAAGACAAATTAGAAATAGCTTGGTAGCGATCACCCTTCCCAGGGGTTATTATCATCTATAAATTCCTTAATATTATAATAACCCTTTTTATACAAACTTAGTTTAATAACATTTTTGAACTTTGTGTATGACAAATTTTGTATATTTTCTGGGATTTTGTTGTAAAAGCGTATACATCGCCCCAAGAATGAATCACTGACTCGGTGGAGTCGAGTAACTGGTACTACCAGCTTGTGTCTGTTCCTAGTATTTACAGAATGAATATCACTTATTTTCGCAAAACTACTTTTATTTTTGTGTACGTACATTACATTTTCATAAATGTATTGAGAGGCCAGAGTTAATATATTAATTTCTTTAAATTTTTGTCTCAGTGACTCTTTTGGTTTTAAATTATATATTGCTCTAATGGCCCTCTTCTGTAAAATAAATATAATTTCAGTGTCAGTCGCGTGTCCCCATAGCAAAATACCATACGACATAATGCTATGGAAATAACTGAAGTAAACTATTCTAGCTGTTTCAACACTGGTAAGAGTTCTAATCTTTTTTACAGCATATGCTGCAGAACTAAGTCTGCTAGCTAGTTTTGATATATGGGGGAGCCATTGAAGCTTTGCGTCCAGTGTGATTCCAAGAAAAATGGTGGTATCAACAAGACTCAGTTCCTCCCCATTTAACATTAGATTAGTATTGACATGTTTAACATTAGGAGTTACGAATTTCATACATTTAGTTTTAGTTCCATTCAAATGCAAATTATTAGCATTAAACCAATTGACTAACTTAGCTATAGCATTATTTACTTCGTCGTAATTTAATAACTGTCGTTTTAATTTGAAAATTAATGAAGTATCATCAGCAAATAATACTATATCATGGTTATCCCCTACTATGTAAGGTAAGTCATTAATATATACAAGAAACAGAAAGGGGCCAAGAATTGAGCCCTGAGGCACGCCCATTTGTACAACCGACCCGGAAGAACTCATACTATTAATAACAACTTTTTGTGTTCTGTCACTTAAATATGAAATAATTAATTTAAGAGCATCATTTCTTACACCGTAGTGTTGAAGTTTCCTGATTAATGTTTCATGGTGAACACAATCAAAGGCCTTGGATAGGTCACAGAACAAACCCAAAGCATCCTGTGAATTCTCCCATGCATTAAATATATATTTAATCAGCTCAACACCAGCATCAGTTGTCGAGCGACCCCTTGTGAAACCAAATTGATTTTTATGAAGTAATTTATTTACATTAAAAAAAATTAACAATTGATCAAGAATAATTTTTTCAAAAATTTTACTAAGTGTTGGCAGTACAGAAATAGGTCTAAAATTAGCGGGGTCCAATGTACTACCAGATTTAAATAAAGGTATTACTTTACTATGCTTCATTAAATCAGGAAACACACCAGATTTGATACTACTATTAAAAATAATAGATAGTTGAGGTGCGATTGTATCTATTATAGACGCAATAACTTTAACAGAAATCCCCCACAGATCGGCGGTTCTCTTAATATCAATAGTCTTAAAATATTTTACAATATCTTTTGATGAAACTTTATGAAATGTAAAATTCTTTGTACACACATTTACATTTTGTTTAAGTAATGATTCGGCGACGGTAGGAGAAGAATTCAGTGACTTAGTGGTTAAGATCGGAATATCAGTAAAATATTTCTCAAAAACCATTGCAACGTCCTGATCTGATTTAGTTAATTTATTGTTAAAACTTAACTGGTAGTTTGAATTGCGAGAGTTGACCTTACCAGTTTCACTATTAATTATACTCCATGTCATTTTAATTTTATTAGAAGCAGTCTTTATTTTGTTGCTTAAATACAATGACTTGGCTAAGTAGCACACTCTTTTAAATATTTTGGAATATTTTTTTACATATTCCCTAAATTCGACGCTAGGATTATATGACCTTTCATTGTAAAGTTCATATAACCTTTGTCTACTCTTATGGACTCCTACCGTCGCCCATTCACTAAATGCTTTACGATTATTCAAGGAGAATGTTTTAGAAGTAAAAGTATTATTAAATTCATTGCAAATGAGCTTAAATAATTTTGCATACAAAAAATTTGGATTATTTTGGTATGAAAGTAATGGAAGTTTTTTTACTATGTTACTTCTAAATTTCTCCAAGCGATGCGCATTTACTGGAACAAACACTACTTTTTTATCTACTTGCTTTTTGTGAACATAAGGTAATGAAACAAATTGTCCACAGTGATCAGAGCTCAATTTTTGAATAATACATTTATTGAAAGGCTTAACATTTGTAAAAATGTTATCTATACATGTTGCACTAGATTCAGCAATACGTGTTGGCTCCAAAAATAAATTAAAAAGACCATAAGATTTAAACAATGATCTAAATTTAATATTAGTGGAGGAAGCTTCTAGGAGATTGATATTAAAGTCTCCACATATTAGATATTTTCTTGTGACATAACAAGTTTAATAGATTTTTGCCTTAGATGTTCAGGACAAGTGGGGTCTTTTGCGGTGTGGGGACCTGAGCAGAATAGACAAGTAGGAGTTTGTCGAGAACAAGATAAACCTTCATGATTCTGTGCACACACAAAGCAGCGAGGGGATGATCGGCACTGGGAAGTAACATGGCCAAATCTACAACATTTATGACACTGAATTAGTGGCAAAACATATTTTTCCACTGGCAATGAAGTGTAAAAACAGTAAATATGGGGAGGAAGTTTTTGTCCAGAAAAAGTTAGAACAACCGTCTGAGTTGGAACCCATGAAACGCTATTGCTGTCACTCACTGATCGTCTATTAAGTCGCCGTGCTTTAATTATAGAACCGTAGCCAGAGGGAATTTCTATAGCTGCTATTAATTCTTCTAGTGTCCACTCTATGGGAACTTGTCTAACTAGCCCCATACGAGTGATACTATATGAGGGGATGGTTGCTTCATATTTAGAAATTTGGAGAGCTGGGTGATCGATAAAGGTGTTTGCATCTGCAGCTGTTTTAAACTCCACTGATATTCTATTTCGTCCAACTTTTTTGACTCCGTCATGGACTATATTTTTAATATTGTTATGATACAGAAAGTGACCGAATTTAATTGGTTTAAGAGTTACTCCAGACAGCTGATCATTTGAGATTTTACTTACGTGAACTAGAAAAGGTAAGAGTACTTAACTTTTTTATTAATAAAATCAGGATGGGTATATGAGGATTGTATTGAAGGAAACTGTTGTTTTGGATCAGTAATAACTATTTTTTGTGGATGGGCAGACTCGTTACTTACTTGGGCACGTTTACGGTTAATTAGTTCTACATTATCAATGTTAATGGGTAAGGAAAAGGAATCATTGCGAACCCTTCCGGGATCGGGAGGTTCGTCCTCCATTATATTACTACAACAAAAAATTACATAAAAACGGCACAACTACAAACACTTACTAATTTACAGATATTAAAACCTCCACCAAGACAGAAAAATTTACTATAGTAACTCAACAACACTTAATAAAATAATAAATTTTAAGCAAAAAAGGCACGACATTTGTATCTCTCACTTCCTCCGAAAAAAACCGAATGGTTTAATCATCAACAAATTACAAAACCAAAACAAACTTCGCTTCAGAAATAATGACATTGACATCGAGAGGCTACCACAGACTACTAAGATCATAGGTATTATCTATGACTAAGATGCAGGCCGTAGACAGAGGGTGCGTTTGGCAGAAAAAAGCGCTAGCAAGCGCTTATAAGCGCTGAAATAGTTTTCGGCCAGGACACGATTGCTACTTCAGTAGCGCTGACACAATCCGCCATTTTGCTTATTTAATTTGTTTGTTTTGAAGTAGAGTTTATAAGTTGTTTTGTGCAATATTAGTTTTAAGTAATATAATGACATGAATAAACATTATTAAAAATTCATGATTGGTAAGTTTTTAATATGAATACTTTACAAACATATATTTAAATTAGGTTAGGTTCCCCGGTTAAAACTAACATCGTGTCCTGGAGGAAAATAGCTACTTACGATTTGACAGCGCTTACCGCTTACGATCGCCATTTTGCTTACAAGCGCTTGCTAGCGCTTTTTTCTGCCAAACGCACCCAGAGAAATCTATAGACAAATTGACGCCTTCTTTCGCATTCGCACACGAAAAAGATAGATTTATGCATACGTCTTACATAGAAATGAGATAGAGCGGTGTGATTGTTTGTCCCTTTCACCGTGCCGGTTTTTTTCGCTACGCTTTCAAAGTTGTTTAGCAAACTGTAGAGTTTGCTAAACAACTTTGAAAGCGTAGCGATTTAAGGAGTTTACAAGTTGGTTTAAGTGAGAAAAAAGTAATTTGTGAGCTTAAGATTGGTGAATCTTGTTCAGTTCAGTTCTTAGAACAATTAAATTTTTTATCTAAATGTGTTTAAAAGTCATAAAGGTTATTGTATAACCTAAAAATTCGTTATCGTCCTTTCTCACTCAAGGCCACGCCGATCATTAGTCTATAGGTTTCTTTGTCTACGATGCAGGCCGTAGACAGAGAAACCTATAGACAAATTGACGCCTTCTTTCGCATTCGCACACGAAAAAGATAGATTTATGCATACGTCTTGCATAGAAATGAGATAGAGTGGTGTGATTGTTTGTCCCTTTCTCCGTGCCGGTTTTTTTGTTTAGCAAACTCTACAGTTTGCTAAACAACTTTGACAGCGTAGCGATTTAAGGAGTTTACAAGTTGGTTTAAGTGAGAAAAAAGTAATTTGTGAGCTTAAGATTGGTGAATCTTGTTCAGTTCAGTTCTTAGAGCAATTAAAATGTTTATCTAAATGTGTTTAAAAGTCATAAAGATTATTCTATAACCTAAAAATTTGTTATCGTTCTTTCTCACTCAAGGCCACGCCGATCATTAGTCTATAGGTTTCTCTGTCTACGATACAGGCGACAGTGGGCAACAGTAAAAGATAATTGATAGAATCAGGCGTTACTTTGCGGAAATCCATTATAATAAAAAATAAAAATATCAATTTATTTGCAACTTTCCGCTAAACATATAAAATGATGTGTCTTACCTGGATTGAAGCGCACCTCCCGCCCTCCCTCAATTGCATACACTAACTCCGTCACCACTAGACCAAGCACCACTACTCTCAACACCACTATTCCAGGCAAGACACACCATCGACGATAATACGACACGTGTTTCGCCTCTACACGAGGCATCCTCAGGTAATATAGCCGCCGTAGAGTAAACAGTAAAAGACTTTTGTTGTTGTTATTTTTATTATTCGCTCGAGAGAGCAGGCAAAGGAACTAAGCCATACAGCCTTGTTTTTTTTTAAATTTGAATATATAAAATTTTGAAGTGTAAAGGCCGGAACCAAGTCCTATTATTCTTCTTTCTATCTCTTCAAAATCCATAAAGGCCGAAGCCAAGTCTTGTTTTCTTTAATTCTTCATATTTTCAAAACCACAAAGGCTTAAGCCAAGTCTTCTTTATAATATAATCTTTATAAGTTTCAATCCATATAGATTTATTAGTCCAGTTTCAAGGTTCCCGCGCTTTTTTTCTTTTTTTCACAATATGCTGATGCGTCACATTGCGAAGCCCTTGGGTGACAGGCGTGAGTGTTTATGTTATGTTGTTATGTTATTTATAAAATTCTTAATATAAAATAGGTAATAAAATATATTTAATAGATAATTCATAAAAAACTAAAATAAGAATAATTAATTATTTTGTATGAAAGTTAAAACGTACTTTTTATTATTATTTCCAAAATATTAACAAATCAGAGGTAAAAATTAACTTACTCCATTAATTATAAAGTCTCCCATTAATGTAGGAAAATCACAAATGCGGAAAAGTGGCAACATTGAACCTAAATGGCAATATTCGATAATTTTATTTAATTATTTGAGGTTTTTTATGTTTATATGAAAACAAGAACTAAAATTATGTGTTGAAAGTGATTCCGCTCGATTTATTACGTTTTGTGACCATGAATAGTATTCTTTCAATACGCATTTACCCGTTTTTTGTTGCGGCTCAAATCTGTCGGCGTCACATTGAACACTGAACTGACTTTAGCTAGGAATATGGCTGTGGCCATATGTGTAGTGGCAACGCTTTAGTGCGTTTATTACTGATCTAGTGTAATATATAAATCAATGCTTAGGATTGTCTATAATTGATATAAACGTTATTTATAATGAATGTAATTTACAAATCAATCATAGGCGTATTTAAAAGTTCATTGATTGTATATACAAAAATCAACTACTTACGTACGCTATTATATACACTTTTCTATTTAAATTTTATTTAAATTTAAAAATATTTGTTGGGTTACTACTAGTTACTAAGTTACAACTTTTGTAATAGATAACCGTGTTATTCGATCACTTATAACGTATCCCGACTTTGAAAACATACGTTCACAAGAACCGAAGTTGCCATAATATTGTTACGAGCTTGAGGTTCGTGACAATAAAAACTGCCGATTGATTTACCAAAATTTACACTTTAATTCACTTTACACTAATTAAAAACTTAAAACACTAATAATTAACCACACTGATTCACTTTATTTCGCTCCGAAGCTTCGCTTGTCTCGCCAAATTCAATACTGCCTCGATCGCATCTTGCAGCGCCTTTAAATACACATTATCACCGAAACATCCAGAATATTCAAGTAAATACGCGCGCCAATCGACAAGGCGCTGAAACTTCGAGTGTCGGGGTTCTAGAAAGCTTAGTTCTTCATTTAGATACTAGATGGCGCTGTCGGTTGAAAGATTAGTGATGTCATTTTCTGGAAAGCTTTCCTCGCTCTGTTATCCGACACTAGATGGCACTGGTGCCAGACGTCAACTTAGGCGCGCAACACTGCCCCCTCCTAAGACATGCTCGTCCCGAGCATTATCGGCCCCATAATATCGCGCCAGGCGATCCAAATGGACGATCTCAGGAGTCCCTCTTGCGCCTTTTTGTATCCGGTAGGTTACATCGTTGATCCTGCTTACAATCCGGTACGGGCCATCCCATTTAGCTTGAAGCTTAGGAGATTTCCCTTTGCTGCGTACTGGATTGTGCAACCACATTAGTAAACCTTCGTCGAACCCTTTGTTGTTCATTTTGCGGTCATACCGCGTTTTCATCTTTTCAGACTTTTGCTGGCCCGATTGTCTGACGTGCTCATAAATGTCATTCATTTTGTTCCGCAAGTCATTTGCATAATCGGTTATACTGCGTGGGGCATCAGGTGGTATCCCAAGATCAGGTCTGCAGGCAGCCGTAATTCTCTTCCAAAGTTTTTTTTTATTACAGAAGAGAGGGCAAACGAGCATGCGGCTCACCTGATGTTAAGTGATTACCGCCGCCCATGATCAACCACAATACCAGGGGAATTGCAGGTGCGTTGCCGGCCCTTTAGAAAGGAGTAAGCTCTTTTCTTGAAGGTTCCCAGGTCGTATCGGTCCGGAAAAATCACCGGTGGTAAACTATTCCACAGAGAGGTTGTACGCGGAAGAAAACTCCTTTTGAAACGTACAGTGGTGGACCGCCAAGCATCCAGATGGTGTGGATGGTGTCGGGACGTTTGCCGCGTAGTGCGTTCACGAAATTTTGCGGCTGGGATTAATACGAACAATTCCTCAGAGCACTCTCCATGGTATATGCGAAAGAAAATGCAAAGGGATGCAAAATCTCTTCGCAGTGCCAGTGAATCGAGCCGATCGGAAAGCACTCGGTCGTCGACGATTCGAGCCGCTCTGTGCTGGATGCGGTCAAGTGGAAGGAGCTGGTACTGGGGAGCCCCAGCCCAGAGATGGGAACAGTATTCCATGTGCGGCCGAACCTGCGCCTTGTAAAGTTGCAGGCGGTGTGCCGGCATGAAATACTGTCCCGCTCTGCTGAGCACGCCAAGCTTTTTGGAGGCCAATTTGGCCTTCCCTTCCAAGTGACCACGAAACTGCACGTCACTCGATATGTCGACGCCGAGGATTCCGATACTGGCTGAGGCAACAAGGGGAGTGCCTTGAAACTGAGGGGATACGACAAAGGGGTTCTTTTTAGCGGTTAACGCGCAAAATTGTGTCTTCTGGGGGTTAAACTGGACTAGATTTCGTCGCTCCCAATCCGAGACTCTATTCAGCAAATACTCGACTTCAGACATAAGTTTGTTCCGGCACTCGGAGACGTTTTCCCGAGAAATATTGGCTCGACCGGTGTAAAAAGCATCACCAGTGCTGTCATCTGCATAGCAATGAATGTTACGGGTTTGCAACATATCATTGATATGCAGAAGAAACAGCACGCAGCCCTGTGGAACACCAGCATTAATAGGCTTGCAATCGGAGCTTGCACCGTCAACAACGACCTTGATGCTCCGATCTGCAAGAAATCTGGTGATCCAATCGCACAATTTCTCGGGAAGCCCATAGGAAGGGAGCTTCGAAAGAAGCGCTTTGTGCCAAACCCGATCGAAGGCCTTCGCAATGTCCAAACTAACGGGCAATGCCTCCCCCCTGGACTCTACTGCCTCCGCCCATCTGTGAGTTAGGTAGACCAGAAGATCACCAGCTGACCGACCACGGCGAAAACCGTATTGGCGGTCACTAATCAGCTGGTGATCCTCAAGGTACCCCAAGAGCTGGCAGTTTACAATGGACTTCATTGTTTTGGCGAACAAGGAGGTGATGGCGAAAGGCCGGTAGTTGGATGGGTCTGAGCGGTCGCCTTTTTTAGGGATCGGGTGGACGAAAGCCGTCTTCCACGATTTTGGGACTACGCCTAGGAGTACCGGAAAAGACGCGTTAAGACCGGTGCCAACTCTGGAGCACACGTCCTCAGCACAATTGGAGGGATTCCGTTTGCGAAAGCTGGTGTCACTGTTGTACTTTCGTGAACAGCGCTTTGATAGGACAACAAAAACGGTTGTATGTGCTTGTCCCAATCTCGTTGCCGATTGTCTACAACTTTTGCTAGGTACCTCTCCAACGTCTGATTGAATCGTTCTACCATTCCATCAGATTGCGGGTGATAAGAAGTCGTTCTTGTTTTATGAGTGCCCATAACTCGACAAGTTTCCTGGAATATTTGAGACTCAAAATTCCTTCCTTGATCGCTGTGAATCTCTAAAGGTACTCCATAACGACAGAAGACTTCATGAACTAGTTTATCCGCAACTGTTGTGGCTTCTTGATTTGGAATGGTGAAGATTTCTGGCCAAAGGACTTCTGTGACAAAGCAAATTTATATGGCAGGTGTGAATGACAGAGTTGGGAAGGGACGCCCTAGAAAAAAGTTTATCGACTAAATTGGCGTTATTTTGAAAATGGGCCACTTTAGAAGTACCCTTAACCGACGAGCATACATGATGCGTATACGGATGTAAAGGAGGCGAAAGAGGTATGTCAGGATCGTGCCAAATGGAAGTCCGTAGTTTCTGCCTACCCCTATGGGTGACATGCGTGAGTGTTTATGTATGTAATTATGTATGTAGTGTTTAATTGCATAGGATCTTCCGTCATAAAATGCGCCGTTGTACCCACGTCACTGTCCAAATTACAGGAAGTCCAAGTATCGACTGTAATACAAACTGACTTTGCATTTATCTGGACGAATGCTTTTATTTCTTCCAGCCTCTTTTCATATATTTTTGGCAGTAAATTCACGTTTAGTTTACACGATTGTATTAATAATGCAAAGGTGTTATTAAATATATCCCATAAACACCAAAGCAAGACTTGTATTTAATATAAATCATAACAAACTGGGAGAATACCTATAAGCTCCTTGTAGATATAGATTTATCTTTTCTTAGTGCACATAGAGACCCAAAAATTCTAGCTGACGCTATGATAGACGTGATTAGGATATTTATTTATTTATTTTATTGTTTCATGCACCAAAGATTTTGTACAAAAGGCGAGCTTAATGCTATATGGCATTCTCTACCAGCTAACCTTGGGTAGAACAGAGAGTGAGTTATGGGCAATAAAGTTGTCATGATCACATTCAATTCAAATATGTACATGTTACACATACATAAAATATATATACATCTATATATACATATATACACATGTATATTATACATATACACATACACATATAAATAATATAGCTAATATACTATAACTAAATACACATATTTATACATAGTACAACCAGATTGACCGAGCTTTGCTCGGTATTTTTCGCTCGATTTTTTTTTAATTCGTGTGTTTTGGAAATTATATTTAGATACAAATTACATACTGATGAAATATAAATAATATTTTTTGATCTTAGCGATATAACAGAAAAAACGGAACTGGTTATTTGAATAAAAAATCATGAGTGCAATTATTTTAATTTAAATTTATGTGTTTTTAAAATTAACTAAAAAAAGGAGCTCGAAAAAATAGATTTTCTCAAAAAAGAAAGGAACTTGAAAAAAAATTAAAAAAGTCGGTCGGTCGCTTTGGGTTCGAACCGGGGTGACCATCGTACAAATTAAGCTATTTATACTCATTATCAATGTTTCAAAATTTACCTTCTTATTCTAACGATATTGTAGCAGTTTTTCATTGCCTAAAAACACGGACAAAAAGACATTTTCTAAAAATAAATCCTAGCTAGATCGATTTATTATCCCGGAAACTCCCTTTTTTTGCGGATGGAAAATCATCTAATGACGCCCTTCGCTCTGGGTGGAGCGTAAGGGAGTGTCAGACTTTTACTGACTAAAAACCATCCGTGTTCCTTCAGTGCCCTTACGTTCCGGAGCCGCGGTATCTCTTTCGAACAGCCCGCAGCCCCGGCAGGCGTCGGCCCTTGCGGGCCCCTTCACGCTGCTGACAGCTCTTTGAGGCGCGCGTGGAACAAAACGCGCCGTCGACACGGCCTATCGTCGTTAGATCCCGGAAACTCCCTGGACACTAAATTTTATGAAAATCGTTGGAGCCGTTTCCGAGATCCCGATTATATATATATATATATATATATATATATATATATATATATATATATATATATATATATATATATATATATTAAATTTTATAAACTTAGTTTATAAAATTTTTGAACTTTGCGTATGACAAATGTTGTATATTCTGGGATTTTGTTGTAAAAGCGTATACATCGCCCCAAGAACGAATTACTTAGTGGAGTCGAGTAACTGGTACTACTAGCTTGTGTCTGTTCCTAGTATTTACAGAATGAATATCACTTATTTTTGCAAAACTACGTTTATTCGTGTCTAGGCCAGAGTTAATATATTAATTTCCTCAAATTTTTGTCTTAGTGACTCTTTTGGTTTTAAATTATACATTGCTCTAATGGCCCTCTTCTGTAAAATAAATATATCTGTGTCAGTCGCGTGTCTCCATAGCAAAATACCATACGACATAATGCTATGTAAATAACTAAAGTAAACTATTCTAGCTGTTTCAACACTGGTAAGATTTCTAATCTCTTTTACAGCATATGCTGCAGAACTAAGTCTGCTAGCTAGTTTTGATATATGGGGGAGCCATTGAAACTTTGCGTCTAGTGTGATTTCAAGAAAAATGGTGGTATCAACAAGACTCAGTTCTTCCCCATTTAAAATTACATTCGTATTAACATGTTTGACATTAGGAGTTACGAATTTCATACATTTAGTTTTAGTTCCATTTAAATGCAAATTATTAATGTCCTCCAGACCGAATCTCGACCACAGCCTTAACGGTGGCTAGCCATCGGCGCAGTACAGGATTATAGTGCCCAAGTGTATGCACAAGCACAGGTGCACTCTCTATTCCCTCACTCTCATAATCGGATGGGACGGTAAACCGACACGACCGGAGAGAGATCAGCCGCCGGACCAACGGCTTTACGTGCTTTCCTCACGCTTTTTCACGGGGGTGAGACACCGCCAACTTCCTGACTCTGGGCAACTACTGAGAATTTCTTGACGGAAAAACTCAATAATTAATTTTTTGGCCCGACCCGGGATTCAA
Source organism: Parnassius smintheus behrii (assembly GCA_036936625.1). Lineage (NCBI taxonomy): Eukaryota > Metazoa > Arthropoda > Insecta > Lepidoptera > Papilionidae > Parnassius > Parnassius smintheus. The sequence goes on from JAUPFT010000026.1 coordinate 3,730,431, forward strand.
ACCCAGGACCTCATGATTAGCAGTCGCACTACTACAACCACTAGACCAACGAGGCATGCAAATTATTAACATTAAACCAATTGACTAACTTAGCTATAGCATTATTTACTTCGTCGTAATTTAATAACTGTCGTTTTAATTTGAAAATTAATGAAGTATCATCAGCAAATAATACCATATCATGGTTATCCCCAACTATGCAAGGTAAGTCATTAATATATACAAGAAACAGAAAGGGTACAATCGACCCTGAAGAACTCATATAATTAATGACAACTTTTTGCCTTTAGTTTCCTTTTAAAACGTTTTTGGCAGGTATTATTCGCAGGTCAACAGGCAATTTGTTCCAGAGGGAGATAGAAGTTACTGTAAAAGAATTTGACATAAACCCAGAATGGTGGAGAGGAGTAGACAGTAATAAATTGTGTGAAGATCGGCGATTGAGAGAATGAGTGTCACTACGGAATTGGAATTTTTCTTTTAGGTAAAGGGGTAAGGAAGAATCATTAAAACTGAAAACAGAGTGGACAGCATTCGAAAATCTCTGCGCTGGCGTATAGTCAACCACTTCAACTGGGAGCGAAATTCTGATACGTGATCAGATTTTTGCGCAGGTCAAAGATGAATCGTATGCAAATGTTAAGTAACCTGTCCAACCTGCTTAGCAGCTCCTGAGAGATATTAGAGTGACACACATCAGCATAGTCAAATAATGAAAGAATTAGAGATTGGATGCGTAGAAGCTTAGACATCTCTCCTCCAAAACACTAAGATTGTCTCAATGTCCAGCACTAAGCGAACTTTAAATCCCTGGATAATTATGGGCACCTTAAGATGTATAAGATTTAGAAATAAATTGCAGCTTGCAACAAAACAAAAGAGGAAAGATCTTTTTAACTTTATATTGATTATAACTTACAGGCGTTTTCGATAATTTTGTTCTAATCTTATTAAAAAAAATCTAACGACAATATCATAAAAAGCAGATATTAAATTATTTAAAAAATCTTAAACTACTCTAGCGTAAAATTAATGATATTACCCATTATATATATAAAGAAAAAAACTATATATTGGCAAGAAACCAATTCTTCGGATTGCGGATGAAATCATAGCCCTAACCGGACAAGCATCATGAACTCTTGCTTACTTAAGTTCATCACATATTGACTTTGAGTTCTTAAGTCTGAGAGAAAACTGGTGATACAGTTGTATAATTTTTCGGGAAAAAAGCTTCAAAGAAGTGCTTTATGCAAACCCTATTAAAACTTTCGCTATGTTCAAACTAACTGCCCTTGGAATCTAACGGCTGCGTTCATCGGTATGTTAGGTAAAGAATAAGATCACCAGCTGAGCGACCCCGACGGTAACCGTGCTTGTAATCAGTAGTTAGCTGATGCTTCCCAAGGTAACGCATGAGTTTTCAGTTAATAATGGATTCCAATATTTTCGAGAACAAGGAGGTCATGGCGATAGACATGTAATTGGACGGATAGGAGAGGTTACCTTTTATAGGTTACCTTATATACACGAAAGCTATCTTTAATGAGCTCTGGGCTACGCCTAGGAAGTATGAGAATCAGAAAGAACACGTTGGAACTAGTGCCAAATCTGGAGCACAAGTTTTCATCACGATTGGGAGGATTAATTTAAGCCTCACATTCGACTTGTGGCCATGTCGCAGGGAGTAGGAGTAACGAAAAAGACGCGTTAGAACTGGTGCCAACTCTAGAGCACACGTCCTCAGAACAATTGGGGAGATTCCGTCTGGTCCATTAACCTGGTTAAGGTCCAGGGAGAGAGTGCTTTGCGAACCGAGTGCTGTGGTACACACACCGCGGGATCGTCGGCGGTGTGCTTCCCCCGTCGTCGAGAGTCTAGTTGGACGCAAAGAGAGCGTCACGGGCCAGTGATTCGTCCTCCCTGTGCAGAGATAGGAGCGATGGCTGGCAGAAGTTACCTTGGTTAACCTTGGCGAGAGACCAGAATGCACGGGTTACAGAAGGATCGTAAACTAATTTCTCGCCAATTCTGCCTATATGCTGACTTTACCTTGATAATGACTCTTTTGAAGAACCTGGAGACGGTTTTAAGGGCTCTGGCGTTTTCATCCCGAGTCGCCGAAGCGTCAGCCCAGGCGTCATAACACTCCTGTTTAGTGCGTAATACGGTCTTAGAGGAGCGATCGAACCAAGGCTGAGATCTGCCTCAGATGGTTACCACACATGATGGAATAAATAATTCGACTCCCTATAGCACCACATCAGTGACAGAGTTAGTAACGAGTTTATCCGGCGAGAAGCAAACTCGCCTACCTCCTCCTACCCCATGGGTAGGAAGTGATGCGGATCAGACAATGTGGTCTGAAGAGTGAAGAGAAGCCTCGACGGAGACCTGATATCCATCCGGATAAGAGAGCTCAGCAGAAAGTCCAACAGGGAAGGTGCATGTTCCCCCACATCTGAAATCCGCGTAGGCGTAGTAACCAGTTGTGTCAGACCATAATATCCCAAGACAAAGTCATAAACAGATCTCCCCGCATGACTGGTTATACGTGAACTGAGACATTTGGCGTGATGGGTATTAAAATTGCCAAGGATCACGATCTCTGCGACTGCTGTAGCAAGCAATCTGTAGCCATTTGGACGTGGTCAATGAGTCGCTCTGTTTCGGTATTACCGCTATGGAACCTACAGAGGCAGAAATTCACGGACAGCGTGGCAGAGTGCACCTTGGGCTTCTTGCTTGACCAAGCAAGCTGACCATGCTACTCTACTCCTGAACACCCACGCTCAGGAGTAGAGTAGTTTGATCGTAGATGCTCAAAGAGGGTTACCAGGGCTGCTGATACCTTCCTGGGGTAGTATTTCATTTGATTCCGCTACCATGTGGATGGGGGGGAGGGAATAGGGCCTCCAGCCACCTGCACTCACCAGACGAAATGCAGAAGCAGAGCTTCTACTTCACGCTGGTTTTCCGTGAGGTCGTAGTACCATCACGTTTCGAGACGGACCATACGTGCAACAGCGAAAGCTGCCGCGTGGCTCTACCCCTGTTACAAGTTATGTGTTCATAACCTCCAATTAATTAAGGCTACCAAAACACCTTTTACTTTTCCCGAGCAAATAAAAATTGTGAAAACTTTATCTCTCTCACACTCTTTTGTTTTATAAAGCGCTATTTTTCTCTTTTAGATTTTGCTTTCATTTGACATTGGTTGTTTATATACATAGAATATACTAGGTTGTTTAGTAAGAAATAAATTTAAGAGATAGATTTACTTCGTGCTCCGCGATGAAGAAAAACAACGAAAACTTGTATGTCTGAGGAATTAAATCATTTCGAAGATGTTACATGCGTAGTCTGCCACCACGTATTGTAGTTGTGCAGCGTAGCTTCCCTGCTTTATAACTGTTTAAGGAAGAAGTGGTCCAGCAATGGGACTTATTTTAAATGCAGTATATTGCAGTATTACATTATATAGTACAATACAGTAGTACATTCATATAGTAGTATTACATTCGACGCACAGTTGGTTGCAGCATCAAATAAGATACGCTTTTGTGTACCTGTTGTACTAGTGCAGTACAATTTTTTTATCCAGGAGTTATCGCCAAAACTTCAGACGCCAAAAAAAGGGACATTAAAATGACAAATTACCTTCTAGTCCACAGGAGATAAGTGGCGACTGTAGCCCATGGACACCTACAATGAAGCCTGTAGATGCGTTGTCACCTTAGAAGAATAAGATGGTATATATTACAGTGTACCCTTCAGACTAGAACACAGGAGTACGCGCATAATTGCTTGACAACAAAAACTTTCTGGTGGTTATATATTGAGGTATTACTACTACGTATAGAGAAGTCAACGCCTTGCATGATGTTGCGCCACGCTTTGCGGTACACTGTACCGCAACTGTTTAGTGAGTGTCCATCGCCCGCACAGACGAGTCGTGTTCGCTTCCTTCAGCAGTCATAACAACCTTTAATATTACCAGAATGAGTGTTGGTTGGGCAGCGGGCATTAAGGTTGCCGAGTCACATTTCCCCGGTCGAGCCTTAACCCTACTACGCGAGATGTTATACTAGATGGACTGTATACGCGGTCAGCTTCTTCTGCTTCAACAAAATGGCGGCTGTAGCATGCAGTTCCTTGACAATGCACTCGCTCTTCCGAAAAAACATATTGTTTGCCAAGGTTATGAAGGAATCCTGCTTGAGCACATTAGGAGGGATGAAATGGGGCGAGTTAAATAACAAACAAATACTCAAGCAGGTGTTATAAGAAAAGGAAACACACTTACCGGGGTGTGACTTCGATGCAGCTTGGACGCTTCTATTGCTGCGGTGCGACTTCTGGCGGATCTCCTGGGGCCCCAGGGACGCGGTCCTAGCCGGTGGTGCGATGGAAGAGCGGTGCGCGACGATATCTCACACTAGGTGAGGCGGTTACTCCTGGAGCTCAACTGCTCCAGGTTGGTGCGGTTTGAAACTAGCGGTGCGCGTGGGCAAGAGCCCTCTAGGACATAAGTAACAACTTCAAAATGCCTGGTTGTGTTCTTGAAGACTGCAGTAAACACTCCAGAATATCGAAAAAAAAAGTGATGGTTTAACATTTCACCGGTAAGTAGACATTAAAACCTTTAATACTCTTTAATTTAAAGTTCTTCGCGTTGTTACAATGCTCACGATAATCGGGCAAAATGTAAAATCTATGGGAGCGACATGTTGTACACCACGTTGACCGATACGCGTAAGCGCCATGGAATTCCTGGCGCTTATGACGTTTTGGTCGCGAGAAAACTAATCCCTAATGCAAACTAGCACTGCATGTTTTGATAGTTTGGTTAGACGACTTAACTATTATTTAAGCGCTGCAGCGAACTTTAGTTCTAACTCTTACCAAAATGATCCAAACTTTTGGTTCGGGGTGTCTGTTCTATACGCTAGTAATATAGTTCGATGTGGTTATAGTATCCTGTGGTTGAAATAGGTAAGAGAGTGGTAACTACCCGGATAGATACGTAAACAGAAAAAGAGTCTTGCCACCTATTAAGAAACTTGGCTACTTTTCGTTGGCAGCTGCTATAATTTAAAACCAGGACCCACGTCTTTGCAGCTGGTGTTCTTTTGGTCACAAGACCACGCGGTCGTCACTTGTTATATTCTTCTTCTTCATCAGCCAGTAAAAGTCACTGCTGGAAACGGGTATTTCCGTTATATGGTGGACTAGCTTTAATAGTTTTATAGTAAGTTAGTTAATTGATGGATTATCTTACGTCCAAGAGGTGGGCAGCAGTATATCAACAGCATAAGAACCGAAATAATAAAAAGAATTGTCGTTGACTAACCCGCCTTTGAAGCATAGAATAAGAAGGATCTTTTTTATATAGAATAGGGGTGGCAGATGAGCACACAGTCCACCTGATGATAAGTGAATGCTGTGGTCCATAAACATCTACATCTATACATAATTAAGAATCAAAATGCAGATGCCTCGTTTTGATTAAAAAGGGTATCCGGTTCTCTACAATCTCCATACAAAACTCAAAGGCATTGAACTGCTATTTGACGCTGGTATTCTGTGAGCATGATTCTTCCTCGGTCGAGCTGACCCATTCGTGCTGCAACCATAATATAGCTGCAACATGGCTCTACCTCGTAGTAGCATGGCTCTACCACGTATATGAGGAAATCTATGGGGGAGACCTATATTCGCTTGGTAGGTGCATTGACGACTGCAGTATTAATCGTGAGCACCTTTGACGCTGCTCTCCGTCAGCAGCCTAACTATTTTACGCTTCATCATCAACATCATCATTACAGCCAAGTCCACTGCGGAACGTAGACCTCCTCCAACGAATGTCACAAAGCATGGTCCTGAGCCATCTACATTTTACGCTTGGTGCAAATAAAATTTTAATGTTGCCATCATTTGAAATTCAATTCCCTTAGTCGTCCCTCATCACAACCTCGAGGCGAAGTAGAGTGATGAATTTTTAACGTAACCTTTGCACAGCACTTAATATTTCGTAATCATTATTTACGTGGTAGAGCCATGCCCATGCTGCAGCTATACCATATACCCAGCCGACCCATTCATTCTACAGTTGTAGTGGTAGCCCAAATGGGTCGGCTCGACCGGAGAAGGACCACGCTCTCGCAGAACACCAGCGTCAAATAGCAGCTTAATGCTGTTGTGTTTCGTAAGGTGAGGGTAGAGAACCGGAGACCCTTTTTACACAAAACAAAGCATTTGATCTTAGTCCTCAAGGGTGGCAACGGATTCTGCATTTTGACTTTTAATCGAGAATAGATGTAGATGTCTACGGATCACAGCATCCACTTACCATCAGGCGGAATGTATGCTCGTTTGTCACCCTTATTCTATAAAAAATGGATGTGGATGTGATTCGGTCTGCTCTTTCTATAAAATATATTATTTGGTTGCTAATTGTGACATTGATTTTAATCTAGTAGGTATGCTGGCCTTCAAGACATCACCCGTCTTTCTTGTGAAATAAGGGGCGATAAGTTCGCCGTCTTTTAAGTTTTTAGAAACGTTTAGAATTGGTCTTCTTGCAGTAAGAAGACTGAAGACAACATTTATCGGGAATTCAAACTCTATACTTTTTTTCATTTGCAGACGCAAAAAAAAGATTTGGGAGAACGCCATTGTTTTTTGAATTTTCAAATATAGAATTTGTTACATCTCATAAAAAGGAGTCTTATACGCAGGTAATATTTCTTTGTAAAAGAGTGTAGCTGTATAAATATTTATTATTGTCTTTATTTAATAACTTAGAACTTAATAATACGTTACGATAAAGTTACGAGTATCGTCAGATGACACGGAAAATTAAAATGGAGTGTTCCTTTTTTTAAATTATTTGATGAGTTATACTCGTATGTAGAAAATTTATTATTTCTTTGTTCTGCTGTAAGTTAAGAAGATTTATGAAGATGGTGATGTCACTTACAGGTATACTATGCGTTATGTTTGTTTGGATGTGTATTTAAACGTCAGTATATGTGTAGTAATTTTGATCCCTTTATATCTAGATTACTATGGGGACATCATTACACCGTGTTGGTATAGTATATCTATATTTTCATTATATATAAATAAAAAAATGGAAACAATAAATTACATAGATAATTTAAATTAAAATAAAAACTTCTTTCGGTTCGCTTTAAATTTAATCCGTTTTGTCGGAACCGAATGGACCGGGTGTGACTGCTTGCAGCTCCTGGCTTAGGTGTTTCGTTTTTGATGGAATTATCTACGCGGCCTCGCCGCCCTCCTCTTCTTCAGCACTGGCGGTGAGCATGGTGATGAGTTTCTGGGTGTCGATGTAGCCTTTGTCATCGATCTCCATCTGGTCGTAGGCCTCGTCGACCTCGTCGGCGGAGAACTTGTCGCCCCAGGTCATGAGCGCGTGCCTCAACCTTTCCGAGTCGATTTTGCCCGCCTCGTCGAAGGTCTTGAAGGCGTTGATGACGACATCATCCTCGTCAGAGCCGCCAGACATGCGGTTCGCGAAGAGGGTGAGAAGTTGGGTGAAGTTGATGGGGCCGGAAGCCTCGTTGACCATGTCATCGAGCTCCTTGTCGCCGGCCAGCTTGCCGATTGAGTCGAAGGTGGCACGGAGGTCGTTCTTTCCGATGATACCGTCTTTGTCGTGGTCCATAAGCTGGAAGGCCTGTGGAAAAAATAAAAAAATATAGTCTTATTTATAGAAGGTGATGATGTAAGTCAAGACTGAAACGTGTGTAGTGTTTACTAAATAGTTAAGACTAGAACAAAACAACGAGAAATGGACATCGAGTTGACTGACGTAAGCAATGTGGTTCATTGTTGAGAAATACGTGTACTGTAATTAATGTTTATGATTCCTTTTCCAGAATCGTCAACGTTTCATACCACAAGATATTTCTGTTAAAGTAACATAAATTCCGAACAAGAAATTATAGTTAGAGATTTTTTTACGAAAAATAACAACGAATTTCAAAGAAACTTTTACGCTTTATCACCAGAGGACATTTTTATGAAAAATTTAAAAAAGTCACAAGCTAAATCAAAGAGTCCTAAGAATAGGGATATTACAGAAGACGTAATTGTCTTTACCTCTTTGAATTCGGCGATCTGCTTCTGTGAGAACATAGAGAAGACATTGGAGCCGGTGCGCTTGGCCTTGCGACTGCCGCGTGAGGACTGACGGTCACCGGCCGCCGGTGCGGCGGCTGCTGCAGGCGCTGCTGCTGGCGCCTCTTCTGCGGGCGCTTCTTCCTTCGGCGCCTTCTTCTTCTTTATCTTCTTTTCTTTATCCGCCTGCAAACGAAGAAAATGTGACACTCTCCTTTTTGACCATTGAAAATCAATTCAAAATTAATTATGTAATTTAATTTACGAAGTCTGTTTTTTTTACTTCTTATAAATGTGTGGTTGGCATTATTTTAACTTCTAACGTCAGTTAATATTAAATCTTTTATTTTAACGTAATAAAAGCATATTTAATCTTGCTTTCTGTATTTATTTTTTTGAATACGACACAACAAATTTACCACTTCGTAGACTTGACTTTGATGTCTATTATTTTTGCACCAAAATGTTGAGTACAAAATATGGCATTCATTACGATTAAACCTTTTTTAACGTATCGAGTAAAGTTTAATTGACGTCATTTTAATTTTATCTTAATATTCTCAATTACTTCTTAGTTTTTTTGCTTTTATTTTGTTTTTAAACATAGATAATATTTTTTTAAAGTATAATGTAAATCTGTCAGACATGTATTCTAACAGCCTTACTAATAAAAGCAATTAAAGCAACTGATCAACAACTGTGTACTAATACATTGTAACCTATGGTTAAGAGTTACACACGCTCTTTACCAATAATTGGTCTGTAAGCGTTGTATAACTATAAACTCGCTAAAATGAAAACCATTATCAACATTCACCGATAACCTTTTTAAACTAAATTGTTCATTAATTGACTTGAAGAATAAAATTATGGTTTATGATTTTTAACTCAACAAAAATTTTTATGTTTACGTACTTTTTGTCATTTGCCTGGTATCTAATATTAATATATACAACATGTAACAAAAATCCTGTGGTTCCTGTTAACTGTGTTATCAGAATCAGTATTCAAGTGTATAGCAATAATTTTTTTTTTCAAAAAAACACATAAAAAAATTAATTTTAAAGAAAAAAATTTATTTGGAAATTGTATGTGGTTTCATTTCCTCTAACTCACACCAGTATCGGTAATGCGGGGTCTTTGACAATCCTCTTACTCCTCGGCCTATGCAGAGATAATAAAACCACATATACAATTTGCAAATATTTTTTTTTTCATTAAAATTATTTTTTAATCGTGATTTTTTGAAAAAAATATTTCTATACGCTTGGATACTGATTCTGATAACGCACTTAACGGGAACCACAGGGTTTTTGTTACATGTTGTATAAATTACGTGTCACGTTGTTTGTCCGCGGTGGACTCCTAAACTACTTAACCGATTTTAATTAAATTTGCACACCGTGTGTAGTTTGGTCCAATTTGAGAGATAGGATAGTGTTTTTGCCTATGAATGACCCACAATTTTTTTTGCGAATTTAAGGATTTTAATAGGACATGACAAAGGGTCGTCGAAAAGGGCAGAATAACGTCTGCCTGGCAAACTAGTTATCTTATATGATCTCTTTAAAAAGTAATTAAAAAGTAGTGAAAGTAAGATTTGAAGCAGTAGAAAATTTAAATGCAAACTGCTTTTAGACCACATAAAAAGTCCTATATCTAAATTGATATCATTATAATTATTCTTTCTTAAGATGTGGATTTGTTTTGGAATTCTTACAGCAAGCGTACTTCGTGTTTTTATGATTATTTAAATAATCGATCATTATCACTTTAAGGTTTAATAATTGTCTCGATAATCGATCGGTGTAATTACAACTCATCGCGTGCGTCCCGTTTAGGCGTTACTCCAAGCGCCTTTAAATTTAGCTCACAATATCAGCTTCCACACCGCCAGCGCCAGTTACGTAAAAGCGATGCAGAAATAGAATTAGCCGCTCTCATTTCTGTAACTCACACTACTGTATTTTATTCGAATGTTGTCTTGTTAATTATAGATGATTTTATTATTTGTTGATGGCTAATATTTAATTTTATATATCACAAATGTGTCTCTTTATTTATTTGTACTGCTGTCTTTTAATCACATGTTGTCAAGATAATTATAGACGATTGTATTATTTGTAATGTCCTTATAATTGATTTTACAGAACACAGATGTATTTTTATTTATTTATTTATTTAATTGTATTCGTCAAAGGCTTGTATGCGTATTTTGTCTATTATATTTTTTAATTGTTTATGTTGATAAAATCTCTAGATATGGTTGAACCAATTAACTAAAAATTAAGTTGGGCTTCGCAAATTCTACTTATTTCGTGTTGTTGCTGCTTCGCGTCATGGTTATATTATGTTTTCTAGTTTATTTTTGAAAATTATATTTTATTATTTGCACATTTTTATTAAAATTGATTTTTTAGAATATCTCATCACCAATACCGATTTATTATTTTATTATGTGTCCCGTCACGCCGTTGTTCGTACATTTGGATTTTTGTGGAAATTTTCACTTGAATCAACGTCCTCTGCTTACACTTAACACGTCACTTGTATCACTTGTGTACACTTATGTTCACTGTGTCCACTTACCATTGTGTTGTTTGTTGGATCCACGAAAGAGAGACTGTACCGTTCGGCAGTCTCACCCTGACTCCGAGATTTCGTTCCCACTTCAACGTCCAGACTTTTCCCCCCTCTCCCAGACCCTTCCACCGGACAGAAGATGTTCCAACGATTCCATATATAGTTCGGTCAATGCGATAGGTAGGGAGCAAATCGGCATCAGAACTGTTTAGTCCGCCAGCCGGTTCGGCTGCTGACTTCTGGGAGTTATGTGTTTTAAAAATAATCAGCTACCTGGCGATGGACTGTTTTAGTTGTCAGGGATCTTAGTTGTCGGGAAGTTTTGGGTCACAGCTGATATGAGAGAATCATCATTATTGACTTTCTTTTATTATAACACTTTTTGATTTTATTGTTGACCGTTTACTTTTTCTACAACTTTACAAAACTTAACTAAAAAAAAGCAAAAATTATTATAAAATGTTTCGCCTTTAAACACTGAAGCACAGAAATGGGTGAAATTGCTAAATTGATATTTTAATTTTAGATGCAGTTTTTCCTCAGAAATGTTTACGTTCTCAAATTCTTTGAACATAACACAAAGAATGATTTTAGATACGTATAATATAATAATAACGAATAATTTATTCATATTTTTTCCGTAACAGAATTTTTTTACAAATATGTATTCGAAATACACAATTATATTTATAGTGTGAATTTACATTAAAGAATTATGCTTTCAGTCAGAATTCACATATTGTTTTGTACTGTTTTATTTTGTATTGAACTATTATATTATAACTAACCCAATAAGATATAACCTAATAACATCGTAAGATTTATAATCACGTAATTATCGAAAATTTCATGAATCGGAACGTTGGTTTTAGTGGGATTTCGTAAAGAATGCGAAACATGTGAAAGGGCGCACCACTCTTTGCCTCCTTAGAATCTATTAGGGTTAGTGTTAGTCTATAGTTCATAAAGGTAGCTTGATCTCTGCGACAGCTGTCAGTAAAAATCACGCCTATGAAGTCCTGAATTTCTTAGTAGTACAGACTACAGACAGTACCTATCTATGTCTTACTTTATGGGCATGTCGACCTAATTAGTGCGTGCCCATAACGTATGACATTGACAGGTACTGTCTGTACTACTAAGAAATTCAGGACTTCATAGGCGTGATTTTTACTGACAGCTGTCGCAGAGATCAAGCTACCTTTATGAACCATAACTATTTATTGCTATTAGACGTTTTATAACCGTCCCTGTTTTAAAATTGACGGTTCGGTAATACAGTGACTAAGCTGCTGGTTCAAATCCCGCCTGTAAATAATTATTCCTGCTATTGATGTTTCGTCCAATTTATGCAAGTAAAATTCTTTTTCAGTATAAGAGAAATTTATATTTATATGTATATTTTTTGTGGATATATATATATATATATATATATATATATATATATATATATATATATATATATTTACCACGTTGTTTATTAACTAGCTTTATTGTATTGTCTGTTCGGGTAAAATATTGCAATTGATTTTAAACATATTTCCCGACGAGCCAGAGACATGAGATTTTAAACACAGTTTAGAATCGGATGACAATGTGAGAATAAGAAAGAAAAAGTAAAAAAAAGACATGGTATATTAAGAAAGATTATATATTTAATTTTCACTTGTAGATTTTGCGCTCCAGGACTTGAATTGTAAATTGCTCTGATAGTGGCGTTCCCTTTACGAATTTCGTTAGAAAACAATTACAATTTGAATAACTAAATTCACACGTTGTATAACGTATGTTAATTTAGTTATTCAAATTGTATTTTTTTTCTTAATTGTGTCAAGCAATACAAAGGAAAACTATGAAATACACTAAACTCTATACTTCTCCATTTCAAACCCTTTGGTATTGAAATGTTTAAAATACGTAAAACATATTTTAACGATTGCTTCTTCGCGATTTAATTTTTGAAACTATATTTGTAAGTAAAGAAGTATAAACCTCAAATAATAATGTATATTAAAATTTTCTATACATGGTAAGTTTAGTCAAGCATTATTGAAGATTAAGAAAGATTTACCTGTACGATAATAATCCATGCTCAACAACTCACCATCCTGGTATCACCATACTGGGATGGAAAGTTGATGAGCGTGTATGCACTTCCATATCTGTTACGGGACAGAGAATTTGAGCTCATTGTTTTTAAATGAATTATGTTGTTCTGCATGTGTACGTGACCATGAAATTAAGGAGTCCGAGTATCATCATTATCATCTTTACAGTCTATCACCCACTGCAGAACATAGGCCTTCTCCTATAGATCGACATAAAACCACGGCCCCTAACTTCCTGCATCCATTGACTACCTACATGCTCATCAGGTTTGGTCTATTTAGTAGCGTTGCCCAACACTGCTCTTGCCAGCAAGAGGCTATCACTCGAGAAACTTTCTCACTGTCACTCGAGAAACTTTCTCACCTTCGGTTGTCCATCGTTCCTTCGAGAATAGAAATGAATTATTTTTGTTCAACTTAGATTACAAGAATACTTATTACGAGTCATTTAAGTTTCGCCACTGGTTCGGATAAAACCTCTGTCCTGGGAAGAACCAGCAAGAAACCTAGAAGGACTGTTTTTAAACATTAGTTTACATTACAATATTTTATACAATTGAGTATGAAACATTTAGAAACAGCATCCTAGTAATCGTCCTATTTCCTAGAGTTATTGTCGATCATGTAAATTTTAGTAATATTAGTAACTCTTCTTAAACGATTTTATAGATCACGTTACGTTCTCTGTATCGTTAAAAAAATTTCTTCCCAAAGTCTAAGATCATGCTTGTTCGATCGCTCATATTACCCATAATTGATTATGTAGATGTGTGTTATCCAAATCTGTGCCAAAATCTGAACCAGCCGGAACGCCTTCTTAATAACAGTATAAGATTTATTTTCGGGTTTCGTAAGTATGGCCATATTCCGCAATCCGGCAGATGCATCATTCCAGTATATTACTTGTTTTGTCTTTTCATATTAAATGACCCATTTTCGCCTTCTTATCTTAAAATTAAATTTCACTATCTCTCCTCAACTCATGATAGAGTTCTACGTTCTTCTACTAACACCAAAATATGTATTCCTGTTTATTTCACCGAGTTCTATGGTAATTCCTTTACACCTCAAACTACACGCCTTTGGAATCACTTTTTTTATAGGAGAAGGGTGACATACGAGCACACAGTCCACCTGATGGTAAGTGGTTGTTGTGGCCCATAGACATCTATATCTATCCTCGATTACGAATTAAAATGCAAATACGTTATCACCCGTGAGGATTAAGGTGGAATGCCTCCTTTAAAAAGGGTTTTCAGTTCTCTACACTCACCATACGAAACACAACAGCGTTAAGCTGCTTTTTTTTACGCTGGTATTCTGTGACAGCGTGGTCCTTCCACGGTCTAGCCGACCCATTAATGCTACAAATATACTACTAATATAGCTGCAGTATAGTTCTACCACGTTAACTTACCCGATGAAATCAGAAAATTTCCCAATAAGTTTGCTTTTAAAAAGTTGATGCGTAATCATCTCTTAAAGATAACGCTTCTTACAAGAATCATCTGTGTCATGCATATTGTTGACAGACTTATATAGACTTAAGCCTTTGACTGCCGTGTCGGTCACTTTGTACGGAGTATTGCATTTAAAACGTGACCGACGGCAGAGAATGTGAACTATTTATATATGTAAATTAATATATGGAGAAATTTTATAAGTAGATTATTTAATTTATATATTAGTTAAATGTATATAATGTGTAGTTAGTTATCATTTTTATTTAGTTTTTATTCTATATAGCCACACCTACGTCAAATTCTCACCAGTCCATGGGTTGACTGATAGAGAATGCCTCAAGGCATTAAGTCCGCCCTTTGTATTCTTTTGTTTTAAGGAATGCAATAAAGAATGAGTAAATATATTAATAGATAGGTCCTATATAAATAGAATAGTTACTGGGACTTTGTTGTAAAAGCGTATACATTGTTCCATGAAGAAGTTACTGACTGTGTGGAGTCGAGTGACGGTATAACGAGCTATGTTGCCGGTCTACTGATGCTGCAGCAAAGTTTGGTAAATGTCAGCCCATAATTATTTATTATCATACAGTTACCTACGTCATCCACCCGCGTAGTTTGAACACCGCGTGCTATTCCAGTCGCATTGACTCACAAGCTATAAAAATACTGTATTGTAATCCACACCGCTCCGACCCGCCTTCGATTCCCAGGCCGCGTTCTTGCCACTCCATGCTACTGACTGTATTTTATGTTCGACTGTATTGCCGTATATAATCGGCTTACGTGTCTAAGATAAAAAATTAAATAAAGATGACATAAAAATTCAACTTAAATAAGATCATGCACGCTCGTATTACCATTAATAAATAAAAATCAATGGCCGAATGTATGAAAGATCATCACTTTAGAACGGCTGGACCGATTTTGATGAAGGTTTTTGTGTGTTTGAGTGGATCCCTGGATTCTTCAGATTTACAATTGGCCCGACAGGTAGCGCTGTCGTCGAGATCTAGAAATCACTCGTGCGAAGACGGGGTGTATAGATAACACGAGACAAATATAGTTCCTTGGGTTCTTGGGTTGGGTTGGGTTCCGAGGACTGTGTTTATGTTATTAATGATGATGGTAATGATACGATATAACATGCACTCTCGCAGCGCCGTGACCGAACTATTTTATAGTCCTTTCAGAAACTGGAGGAGCAATAATCATCATGGTCTATCAAAACTGATAAAATAGCTGTTTCTATCTTGAATATCGTATGTGGGCCGGCAATTAGTCCTGTCTATTAACTGTCAACTTTACAGAATCCTAAAAAAGCCAAAAATTGTTTACGTGGTAGATATAATATATAAAACAAGAAATTTACCCAAACCCAATTTTTGAAAATCGAGTTCTCATCAGATACCGACGCGACGTTCCGAGGCCCTAATAAACTATTCCGACTAATTTTGCGATGATGTCCATACGTCTGAATGTATGTATATGCGGGAGTGCGTAGCTCCGAGCTCATGGAAGACAGCTTCCGTGTACCTGTCCCCCACAGAAATCTAAGTAACTTATTATTTAGATTTCTGTGCTGCCCCCAAAAAAGGTAATCGCTCTTATCCGTCCAACCATATGACCGAATGAAATATATGATATGACTGACCTATCACCATAACCTCCTTATTCTTAAAAATAATGAAATCGTTTAATAACTTCCAGCTCATGTGGTACTTTGAGGAACACAACCTGGTTAGTGACCACTAGTATGGTTTCCGTCGGGGTCGCTCAGCTGGTGATCTTCTTGTTTACCTAACACACCGATGGGCGCAGACAGTCAAGTCTAAGGGCAGTTAGCTTCTACATAGTGAAGGTCTTTGATCGGGCTTGGCACAAAGCGCTTCTTTCGAAGAAAATTTTTCCCGAGAAATTATGCAATTGGATCACCAGTTTTCTCTCAGATCAAAGCTTTAAAGTCATATCTGATTGTGCATGCTCCGACTTTAAGCCTGTGAACACTAGTGTTCCATAAGGCTACTTGCTATCGCTAGCATGTTCCTTCTGCATATCAACGATATAGTACAAACCAGTAACATTCATTGTTATGCAAATGACAGCACTGGCAATGCCATATACACCGGCCGTCGCGTCACGTTGGATCAACACGTCGTCGAGTGCCGGAATAAACTTGTGTCTGAAATCGAGTCTTTTTTGAACAAATTTTCGGATTGGAGGAGATTAACACGTTGACTGCGAAACGAGGCTTGAAACACCTCGTCCGTGTCTGGTCTTTATAGCGGTAAGGAAAAACTTAAACTTCTCTGTCGCGCGAGAGGCGTAACTTCCGTTTGCTTCAGTCTAGGAAAGAGATAACTATACATCTGAGATGTGCTATTGATGCCGAGTTTTTTGGTATATCTACCTTAATACCGGATTTTTTACACCTCGTACACCTACCCTACGCTAGCTTTACGCGGTTAGTGTTGTGCAAAACGTTGAACGCTGCACCCGCGACGATATAATATGTAAGATGTCGAAACGTTGCCGAAGAAAGTTAATTGATAATATTATTGATGATGAAGAGGAATTGGGTGGTAAATCTAATTTTAAATTACCGATATTTGAAAAACAGGTAAGTTTCCGATATCTATAAATTATACTCAGTCTAAGTGAAATAATTATGTAGGAATATAACAAATAAATTCAACTGACAAAAGCAACACACACAGGCCACAACGATCCCATACTTATGTATAGAAATGCTCCAATAAATCGCTACACCTAATCAAACCGCTTCAAAAATACACTATCAGTTTTTTTTCAGAACCCGCTCCAAACAATCCACATCATCTTGAAAAGGGATCAAAGAAAAGGAGATGTGTAGGACGCTACGAAAAACTTCGCACTTTCTTATCAAGTCGTGAGGCTGACAATTTTGTCAGCCTCACGACTTGATAAGAAGAGACCGATACATTCTGTAAAAATTTTCTTTGCTATTTAGCAAAGAAAATTTTCACAGAATGTATCGGTTGCAAAAATATTATTGTTTGCCCTGTTTTAATAAAAAGCATCCATAAGTACAATTAAATAAAATCGATATTTTTTCCCATCACTGAACTATATGAAAAACTGCCCTTTTACTGTGCGGTATGGGATACATAAGACCCCACATTTTATATTAACTATAGAATCTAAACTAAATAAACTGCCCACAGGCGGCAGCAGATTTATTTCTTTTCTTAATTTATTATTAATCAACTCATTGGTAATGATAATCGCGACAAAAACCATACAATTCGCCTTATTTGGCGCCAAAAAAAGGATTTTTGTCTCATGTGGGCGGTGGGGTTTACTAAGCCTCGTGCTGCTACAACCTCTGGTTCAGAACGAGGTTTCAAACGTCTCGTAACGCAGTAATGGAAAGTACAGATAAATCAGCGCCGCTGGGAACGTGTTAAATCTAGTCCATTTTGGTCTTCATAAGATATAACTACGCATTCACAGCTAAAAAGAACCCTTTTGTCGTATCTCCTAAATTTCGGGACACCCCCTTCATTGCCTCAGCTGCATCTGAATCCTCGACGTCGAAATATCGAAGAACGTTCAATTCCGCGGTCATTTGGAAGGGAAGACCAAATTGGCCTCTAAAAATTTTGGTGTGCTTTGTAGTTGTTGGCAAATTTACAAGGTGCAAGTTCGACACGGAATACTGTTCTCGTCCCAGGGTAGAGGCATCCAGTGCCAGCTCCTTCCACTCGATCGCATTTAGCTCAGAGCGGCTCGAATCATCGACGACCAAGCTCTTTCTGATCAGCTTGACTCACTGCTTTTGCATATTACTCTATCGCATCTACCACAGTGAGTGCTCAGAGGAGTTTTTCTGACTAATTCCAGTCACTTAATTACACCATGGTCCATCGCGACATAACTTGCGATACCAGGTTACGACTTAGGGATCTTCAAGAAAAGAGTGCAGTGCTCTCACAGAATATCAACGTGAAATAAAATCTTAATGCTGCTGTGTTTCGTATGGTGAGTATACAAACCGGAGACATTTTCTCTGCAGACGAGGCACTTAGTCCTTACAGGTGAAAAGCATCAGCATTTTGATTCTTAATCAAGGATAGATGTAGACCACAGCAACACACATATGGACTATGTGCTCGTTTGTCATCCTAATTCCATAAAAAACTGAACTAGCTGATATTGATATTTTCAATAACGAAGGAGGCTGGGTACTACCACCTGCTTGGGTTTAGTTTTAATTTTATTGATCTATAATTATACCACTGCAAAACTTCAAGACATAGTTCATTTTACATAGATCGGATCATAAACAATAATTAAAAAAGCTGAAGGTACTCCGGGTTTAACAATGACATCGGGACGCCAGTCACCTCAGTCCCCCGAGACCATGGGTGCCGGAAAGCACCCCAAACGTCGGGAATTAAAGACAAAAATAATTAAAATTAAAATTAAACGCGATAAAATCCGTAAAAGTAGTTTTAATCAACAGCTGATATTGCGTTATAGAAAAATGAATAACATAGTGTAGTTAAATTCATAATTTCAACATAAACAAAGGTTTCCCCTATAGATATTTTTTATAGGATAAGGGTGACCAACGATCATAGGTAAGTGTTTGCTGTGGCCCGTAGACACCTACATCTATCATCTATTACGAATCAAAATGCAGATACATTGTCACAAGTGAGGACTAAGATCTCTCATTAACACACTTCCTACATTGAATAACGAGTGACGAACAAAAACTTAATGTAATTAGGCTTAAAAATATATTTATTCTATACATAAAATAAACGAAGAAGTGAGAACACATTTTACCTGATGGTGTGTGCTGCGGGCCATAGATATTTACAATCTTAAAAATAAAATATATATAATATGTAATAAGATGGAATACCTCGTTACCAGTAAAAAGGGTCTCCGGTTCTATACATTCACCATAAGAAACACATAATTACTGTGCTATTTTATGCTGGTATTCTGTGAGAGTGTGATCCTATACCGGTCTAGTCGTACTGCAGCCAGTATACAGCCGCAGGGTGGCTCTACCACGTTTTAATTAAAGTATTAAAAATTAGAATTAATAAAATATATTTTGTATTTTTTTATTTCATCACAGGGAGGTTTAGTATAGTCCAAACAATATATTGTATTAGTATTTTTATGAATGGTCTAAATAAAGACATGAACCAGGCATAATCTCTTATTGACACCTGTCCTACATTAAAGAGTCAAGAGTTAGTCCGGTAGTGAATATTGATGCGTGGATATAGTGAGATATAGATAATCTACATAGCGGAGCTCTACCTGACACGAGTACCAATTCACATTTGACAATTTTTTAAATCTATTTTTGGACAGGTGTAGCGCTCAAAATTTGGCAATGATAATAATCGTTCGTTGTATCATGACGAAAACAACATGGCCAGCATAAAAAATCTTATTTATAATTTCTATCAAAGCTGAAATAGCAAACGGACTAATTGTCCACCTGGTCGTGGTACGTGGTCACTGCAGCCCATGTATACCTGCAGACGGAACCTTAGGGAGAAAAATGATAACTATGGAGGATGCTGAAATACTTCAAACATTGATATTTATACCAGTAGTATTCCGAATGTATGTAAAATGGTTAATTAAATAAGAGAATAACCTATTAGTATACGTATTATTTATAATCTACATTGAGTAAAACCAGTTTCTGTTTCTGTTTATAAAGGGGGGTGTGATGTGATAATGGAAAAGAGGGTTGATATTTTACCATAAGAATCAGATAAGGTAGTGAATATTTTTTCACCGTCATTACCCGGATTAATTTTCTCCTGTATCATAGAAACGTTTACACACGCAATGGATAAACATTCAGACCCGAAAGAATTACTTGTGAGCCGTACAAAAACGTCTTTCGTACGGATTTCGAACCTGCACAACGCCGCAGCTAAACCCTAAGTCACCGAATTGACACACAAATTTTAAAAAGCTCCCAAAAAATGAAACCAAATTATTTTTAAGCATACTTGAAATGCACATATGCTTCGAAAATAGAACCTTTTCTTTGAACCATTTAAAAAAATTCTGCTAGTAAACGAAAGCTCGCGGACGTAGACTTGTTACTAAAAAAATCACGTAGTATGTACTTCCTAATTTATTTCGGGTACCTATTGAAGCTTTAACCGTTAATATAAACCGCATAGCGTTAACCGATTTCGGTCATAGTTACCGTATGCGTTTGTTTCCATAATTTTTTCTTAATTGTTTATGACCCATGACATTCTAAACATTGCAAAAAATTATGCGAAGAATCTTCATCGATAATGTAAAAGACATATGAAGTCGGCCAAAATTCTCTTCCCCGACTCCAAACCCTCTCAGAACCCTCTTTATCAATCTGTTTGTTTCATTTGATAATGTTTGGAATACGTAGGTATTATATTTTATAGAATAGGCTGAAAAACGAGCACACAATCCACCTGATGGCAAGTGGATGCTGTGTCCTATAGACATCTACATGATGTAGACTGCAATCATCTAAATTCAATAAACAATCAAAATACATTGTCCCCTTTGACGAACAAGATGGAATGCCTCACGTCCCGTAATAAGGCAGGTATTCTGTGAGAGCGTGGTCTCCTGTATCGCGGGGGCAGTTTACAAACATAAATTGCACAAGGACAGACATCCAGACCCGTAGCAATTATTTATAGGCCATACAAATACTTGTTCCGCGCGGGATTCGAACCCGCGACCCCCAGCGCAGCCACTCATTGCTAAGCCACTACGCCACGGAGTCGTCAAAAATAAATTATTATAATATAATATATTATTGTAATAATATAGTAATATATTATTATTAATTAATATAAAATTATTATAATATACTATTGTAATATATTATTATTATTAATAATGATATATTACAATAATGCCATTTTTTCTACAAATAAGGGAGACAAACGAACACATACTACGTAAGACAGGTATATAATCAAAGGTAAAATCAGTGTACATTTGCAGCTTTTTTTTTACTATTCTCAGCCAGTGCTTAACTACTATCCCACCTGATGGTAAGTGGTGATGTAGCCTAAGATGGTGAAGCGCACTGCCTTATCAAAAGCCTATTCACTGTTGCCTTGAAGACACCCTATAATAAGATAATCCGACGGAGAGACAGATGTTGGAAACTTTTTCCACTCCTTTGCTGTACGTATGACAATGTAGGAAACAGTTTTGTTCGAGTGCGCTTTACTATTTCACTGTCCCGCGAGTAATTTATGAACATTTCCATTTCCTATTGCGACTTTTTCGCGGATAGGGTATATGTAAACGTTGCTGTGTTTTGATGGTGGGTGAAGGCGTACGGATACTCTTTTTACTGGTAATGAGGGATTCTATCATACCTCTGGGCCAACAACGCATTTAATATTTGATTCTTAATTGAGAATAGACGTAGTGTCAATGGGCACCCACTTACCATCGATGAATTGTGTGTTTATTTGTCACCTATATTTTTAATTAACACCATAAATTATAGTAATACATAATTATACTTTTAATAGTATAGTACGTGAGGTTGTCGTAGGTGTAGTGGTTGTAGTAGTGCAACTGCTAATCATGAGGTCCTGGGTTCGAATCCCGGGTCGGGCAAAAAATCAATTATTGAGTTTTTCCATCAAGAAATTCTCAGTAGCTGCCCGGAGTCAGAAAGTTGGCGGTGTCTTACCCCCGTGCTTCGGAAAGCACGTAAAGCCGTCGTTCTTGCACCTGATTTCTCTCCGGTCGTGTCAGTTTACCGTCCCATCGGATTATGAGAGTGAGGGAATAAAGAGTGCACCTGTATTCGCGCATACACTTGGGCAATATAAACATATCCTGTGCCGATGGTTAGTCTCCGTTGAGGCAGGCCGCCATAACCGAAGTTCGGTTTGGAGGAAGTTACGTGAGGGTAATATGGTTAATCTAGATCACTCTTGGTATTTCTCTCTGTATATTTGTGAATTTATACTATAATCGAGTCAGCTATTCCGAAAGTTATCTCGGACAGGCAGCCAGACATACAGACAGAGATTAAAAAAATGTTTAATCATGATGGCATTAAGCCATGTAAATAGCCCTCTGAGCTCAATAATCGACAGTCATTTCGATACTACAGGTAAAAACTTCAATTTTGTTTATATCTTTAGAATAATATAATATAATATATGTGTAGAGTAATATAATATAAT
This sequence comes from Parnassius smintheus behrii, assembly GCA_036936625.1. Taxonomy (NCBI): domain Eukaryota; kingdom Metazoa; phylum Arthropoda; class Insecta; order Lepidoptera; family Papilionidae; genus Parnassius; species Parnassius smintheus. Next base: position 3,752,970 of record JAUPFT010000026.1, read on the forward strand.
ATGGTACAAAACCGTGTTCAGAACTAATTCTAAGTAAGATATTTTTGGATGTCCATTGTCCATCCTAACACGTCATAAATTAGTTCTTACGTCATGCTTAAGCGAGTCACTAAGTTATTAAGTTACTGTAACTCTTATCTCATACTACTACCACAGTTACTACTTAGTAGGAATTCATTTGGTTTTTAAGGAATCTTAAACAGCCTACGTGATATCTGCCGTCTCTTTCTGTCTGTACTCTATACCCGTTTCACTTGTTAAGTTGTGGCTCGACTTGAACCGCCTTTCACTTAGTTGTGAGACACCAAGTGAAACTCACAGACAATGTGATGTGAAACTTAAGTCACGTATACGGACGTGTTTTTATAAAGTTTTCTTAGACAAAAATGTTAACATAATTTCCCGTGATAATGTGTAACACCATTTGTGATGTGATGCCAAAGTTGTTCCTTGTTTTATTAGTGTATTTATTTAAAGGTAGGTCTTTATTTGGCGCCTTACAATTCAATTCTACAACCTTGATTAAATTTGTATAACCTGTATTGGATTTATTATTTCTTTTTATTACGGGCACTGGATTATAAGCATTTTTGATTAAGTGTTATTAACATTTTTTTTTCCATTAATTTCTTTTAAAGCAATTATGGTACCAAAGGATCCAAATAATCCTTAAAATTTATTTTTATCAATTAGTAAAGCTCAAAAACTTAACAAATAAATTATTTTTTAAAATTACTTGAAAAACGTTGCGTTCCAAAATTAGCAATTTAATCAAAATAAAACAGTTAAATATTTTTATGCAAATTAAAAATTTAATAAAACATTAAAGTTATACGGATACGGAGCACGATTTCCAACCGCACCAATAAATAATTTAAATGCAAATGTATTTATCACGTGCTCATTAGTGAAGAAAAACATTGTGAAATTTGTATGTCTGAAAAATTAAAAATACTTCTATGTCATGTGAAATCTATCGAAACTCATTGGAAAGTGCGAAGAACTCCTCTCTGCTTCAAATCTTCCCAAACTCTTGAGGCGTAACTTGCCTTAGTACGGGGCAAAATAATTAGGCGTTTACTTTACTTACTACAAAATAAATATCATATCCTTATTATTGATCCCACGACTGGTTTAGGTGAAATATTTAGTATTAATAAAAATTACCATTCACAAAATTATCACTTTAATTTTATATCAATAAACAATAACAGAACATACTTGAACCGTTTTCTTTGTTTGTTTCCTTTGTTCAGAACTTTTGCTTTTTCTTTTTTAAACTTTGAAATTTTTAATTACTTAAATTTAATCAATTGTTAGTTTTCCCACAAAATTAACTTACGAAACACTTAAGGAATAATAACTAGTCTGGTCATAAATACTGTTATATAAAACCTTTTCTTTTTTCAACTTTTAATTATTGTGAATTTGGAACGCGTTCATTATTTTTAAAAGTTCTTTCGATTTCGCGCTATTTCACATATTTTTTCGTGTTCATTATCAAATTACAATATGGAATGGGGTGTTAAAGGAAATAGGATTGCGGTGATCGCCTTGCACAAAGTGGGTATGGAACTGTCGGTCATATTCCATAAACTTCAAAAGCTTGGTATCAGCCGTATGTTCGTATATCGTACTATAACAGATACAACAACACTTCCTTTATCGAAGACCATAAAAGATCGGGGCGACTGCGTGCTGTTAGTACTACAAAGGCTGTTAATACTGTTAAAGCCAGAATTCGTAATATTACATACAGTAATATTACATTACTTGATTTAAAAAAGTGCATTTTCATATAAAACAGAACTTATGGCCGGACTTCACTCCGTCGACAACTGCTAAGTTCATTTCATAACCCTGTAGATACTCGAGCGCTGTTGTTGAGAGTTTTTGAACTGTTATTTACTTCTTACGGATGGACATATTTTTAACTATTCTCTAATGGGAGATTGTCCTCCTTAACTCTATACTCTATGCAGATAGAGAAACTAACGTTTGTCTACGTTGCTAGATACGAGTATAATCACCTTGGTGCCTTTCTGTCCAAAACCCAAATTGACACCTGGGTTTTATTTCAAATTAATACGCTTATTTCACAGAATTCCAGAATAAAATATAATATAATATGGTGTTGTTCCATCTTAACCCTCAGGATAACAAAATATTTCTATCAACTGCAGTTTTTTTTTGGTCATTGTCAGGGAAGAGCTGCTGCCCATTTCCTGATTTGTTTCCCTCTGTCGCTTATTACGACACCCACAGGAAGATATGGGGTAGTGGACATCCTTACACCACCACTACTGGATAAAAGCTTATATCTTGTTGGTAGCTTAATAAATATATAAATAGTAGTGACTACAGGTCCACACTTAAATCACGCCGTTGTAATATGATCTATTGGAATTTCATTCTTGTAAGCATGTAATTCCTGCGCACCCATCCCAAAAATGCGTTCTATAGAGTACCGAAAGGCTTGCTACACTGCGCCTGTGATGGAGACTGACAAGATTGGTTTCAACCAAATCAAGGTTACCAATAATATATGTACAACATTTAACATAATTAACGCACTTTAAGAAAGTAGTTTGTTAAGAATCGTTTACTGAATCGATTCCTATCATTTTTAATATAGGTAATTTTTTATCCCAAAAATAAATAAAACTACGTAAATTACAGCCACACTAAATCTGTACAGTCAAAACAAACTGAAATAGATCGTAACTTAAGGCAATAAGACTTTTAAGAGTGCAGTTTTATTTGTATTATTACTAATTCTGTCATTCAATAAAAATAAAGAAAAATTAACTTTATTTCAAGCACGTTAAAGTCTTTGCGTTCGTGGATTTGTACTGTGACCACAACATTCTTCCGGAATTAGTATAACTAATTTGATAAATAATCAGTGCATAAAAATGTTTAACTAAAAATTCTGTGTATGTATTATGATTATAACATAATATACTAATTGGGGTGTCTGAGGGTGTGCTTTAATTACGTTACATATTGTATATTATACAGTAATTGATTGTTTCGGGTCTACATGTTTGTCCTTGTGCAATTTATGTTTGTAAAATATCTTCACGATGTAGGAGAAAATCCTTTTGAGGAGGTAACGTTGTAAAAAAATAGATTAAGTCGATGTGCTGCCATGTAGGTTGGAGTTACGCAATTTTATAATGTGATAGGGTTCCTTACCTATTTTTTTATAAAATAAGGGTCGCAAATGAGCACGCAGTTAACGCGATAGTAACTGGATGCTTGGCCCATAGACAACTACATTTATCCTCGATTATTCGAATCAAAATGTAAGTAGATGAGTTGTCACCGCTGAGGACTGAGTTTATAGTAAGAAGGCTCTCCGGTCCTCTACCCTCACTATACGATATACAGCAGCAGTACGCTGCTATTTTACGCTGGTGTTCTGTGAGAGCGAGGTCCTGTGCTTATGAAACAGGATATAGGTAGCAGCATATTTCTGATAACAACTCATAATAATAAAAAGGTGTGGTTGCCAATTCGCTTGCCAAGCATGGCAACTAAGTCAAATATCTCCCTATGAACCAATCTATAGGGGTGGCCCATGTTCAACTGTCGACTTTAAATATACTATTTGTTTTGTTAAATTTAAAACTTTTATTTTAAATCGTATCGAAGTGTAACTCATAGGGTAATCAAAAGTAATTTACGAGATCATTCGAATAGAATAATTTATTCAACAACAAAAAAGATTACAATAATGCTTATTGAAACTCATTTATATATTTTTTCCACTGGTTCAGAAAATGTCCTGGGAAGAACTAGCAAAAAACCCAGCGGGATCATTTTTTTAACAATAATTTACAATATGTTATGTTGTACAAGTAAATATCAAAACATATAGAAACTAGAACCAAAAATGTTTGCTTAGTATTTTTTTTAATTTTTGATAGAAACATCATGAATATTTTCGGAACCTTAATTATTTCTTATATTTATACGAATACTTGATGTTGAATAAACTAATTGTACCGTAAAATTAGTTTTATTCTGAGACTTTGTTGTAAAAGCGTACACATAGCCCCATGAAGGAAATTATGACTCTTTGGAGTCGAGTTTACGTGGTAGAGCCATGCTGCAGCTATATTAATTGTATAGTTGTAGCACGAATGGGTCGGCTCGACCGGGGAAGGACCACGCTCTCACAGAATACCAGTGTCAAATAGCAGCTTAATGCTGCTGTGTTTCGTATGGTGAGTGTAGAGAACCGGAGACCCTTTTTACTGGAAAAGAGGCATTACATCTTAGTCCTCAAGGCTGACAACGCATCTTCATTTTGATTCGCAAGCGAGGATAGATGTAGATGTCTATGGGCCACAGCAACCACTTCCATCAGGTGGACTGTGTGCTCGCTTGTCACCCTATCCTATATAAAAAAAGAGTTACTGGTATAACTAGTTTGTGCTTGTTCCTAGTATTTACTTAATGTACATCACTATTTTTAATAAAATGATTTTTGTTTTTGTGCATACATAAAATTTTCGTAAATTTACTATACGTAAAATTTTCCTATGTTATGTATAGTAAATTGTATGTGTGTGTTATATTATATGTTGATAAGCACTAATTAATGTGTTTTTGCTTCAACAGAATCAAATGCCTTCGTCCTTCGTGCGTACATCTCTCAGCATGGCTTGCATGGAGAGATTGAGTTCTCGAACAAGAACGAGACACTCATCAGCATCAGAACCAACTTGAAGCCCACTTTACAGTACCCGGATGGAGTCTGGAGGTGGACTATCCATGAATTCCCAGTCGATTATCGAGATTTATCCGAAAATAGATGCTCTGAGAGTAATTTAGGTAAAGAACTGATAGATTTAACTGAAGAATTAGGATATTTAATCATACCAGGCAAAGACCATGCTGAGTTTGAAAGTAAAAATAGTTTGACAGGATATTTGGGAATGTGGGGAAAGAGTATAGTTTTAGAAACAGCAGAAAGAGATAGAGTTGTGTGTGCATCTATTCTGTCAACAGAGAAACTTTATGAAAAATACGCAGAAGCTAGGTTTTCGGCTCCTATAGCGGGTGTTCTAAATTTTCGCTGGCTTTACGCTAGAGACTTTGATGAATCCGATGCATACCTTCTAACAGATTTGTATCATACAAAAGCAGTACCAGAGAAAGTGGACTATACAGAGCACAAATGGAAGCTCTTTGTAACTGATATATTTGACTCTGATAAAGGAAATCATGAAGACAACTGCAACGTACTGCAAGCGGTGTTTGATCCAGAGAACAATGGTGATGGCATGAGCGTTGGTGACTTGGACGTTAGGTTAGGTCTTGTTAAAGTGGCTTCTGACCCTAATGTACAACGGCTGAGAACTGTGTACAAGAATGATGTACTAGGCACGTTGCGAAGCGACATGGAGGTGACGACTAGAAGCCTCTACGTAGTGATCTATGACAATAGACATTCTGACAGTTTTCTCGCTTGCGCAAAACTAAGACCGATGCAACCGAAGAGTGCCAAGTAAGTAAAAATTCATAACTGGTCTAGCTAGATATATTTTGGTCCTTAGTAATTTTATTCGTACCGGTAAGCGAAGCGCAGGGCAGTGCCCGTGGAGGCACGAGTCGTGAGAGATGCAGGAAATCGATGGATGAAGGTTGCTCAGGACCATGCTTTGTGGCTGAGATGATGATGACTAATTTTATTAAAGCGAAGTAATTTCAGTCGGCTATCCAAGTAATAAGTCATTAATGTTTTAGTTTCGGTACGGTGACTAAGTTAAATAAAATGATCTAATTGGCAATAAAAGTAAATAAAGATTAATCGTATTTTATATAATATGTTACATTTGATTATACTGTAAAAGTGTATAGCTCGTAATAATAATGGGTACGTTTGGCAGAAAAAAGCGATAGCAAGCGCTTGTAAGCAAAATGGCGATCGTAAGCGGTAAGCGCTGTCGAAACGTAAGTAGCTATTTTCCTCCAGGACACGATGTTAGTTTTAACCGGGGAACCTAACCTCATTTAAATATATGTTTGTAAAGTATTCATATTAAAAACTTACCAATCATGAATTTTTAATAACATGTACCTATATGTTTATTCACGTCATTATTATATTACTTAAAACTAATATTGCACAAAAGAACTTATAAACTCTACTTGAAAACAAACAAATTAAATAAGCAAAATGGCGGATTGTGTCAGCGCTACTGAAGTAGCAATCGTGTCATGACCGAAAACTATTTCAGCGCTAGTTAGCGCTTGCTAGCGCTTTTTTCTGCCAAACGCACCCAATATGAAGACGAGTATTGTCTTTTTGTAGAATAAGGGTGACAAACTAGCACACAGGCCAACTAATGGTAAGTCCACGCTGTGGCCAATAAACACCGATTCAACTTTGATTAAAATCTAATTATACGGATCCGTTGCCACCCTTGAAGACTAAAATGGAATGCCTTGTTTCCAGTAAAACGATTTCTCTGATTCACAACACTCACCATACGAAACACAGCAGCATGCTATTTTACGCTGATAGTCTGTGAGAGCGTAGTCCTTCCTCGGTCGAGCCGAACCATTCCTGCTACAATTATAAAATAAATGCAGCGTGACTCTACCACGTATAAAAAATGTCTGCGATTGGGTCTATTTGAAGCACAGATTACCCCCTAAATTTGGAGACATAAAATATGTTTAACAACGGAATGTTTTGGCCTTTGATTATAGACAGGTATATACCTAATCAAAGGTTTTGGCATAAATTAGCCCGAGGTATGTATTATGATCTAGATACAAATGTAATTAGTTTCATTAACTTTTTCTCTAAACTTAACAGTTATAACTTTTATCAGGATAACGAACGATTTTATAAACTTTTGTGGTTATTAAAAACACTATCGTTGTAATTTGACCCTATCATAAGTAAGTCCACTGCTAAACAAAGCCCAAGGACGAAGTTGCTTCAGAATGGACCATCGTCACATAACATGACACTTAATAACATCTCACAGGATATTGACATTATTTACATGCAGTGAAACGAAATTCATAATTGCAGCATAAAAATGCGTTGAAAATTATAATGATTTATTATATTTAATCAATGTGTTGAAAATTGTAATATTTTTTAATTAGTATTTTATTGCATAATTATGTTTATAGTTTCATTATTTATTGGTTAGTCGTTTTTTTATATTTAGGTTTGTTATATAATCGCATTGGTTTAATAACTGTACTGATGTTAGAATTATGTGATTAATAAATAAAAATGACGCTTAACACGACTACACGTACGTGTATGACTACACGTACGCTAACGGCGCGGCGTCCACTGATCGATCGTCCACAAACTTTTTTATGATACTTTAATGAAACTAATTTTACGAATTTTACGATTCCTGACGTTTCGGGCGCTTTACAGCATCAATGGTCACGGGGGGTATGAAGTATACGACGTCCCGATGTCATAGTTAGACCCGCTACCGTTTAGACCTTAGCTTTAGAATATTAATTTTTGCTTCGATCTACGCAGAACGATCTTACAGTATCTTGAAGTATTGCAGTGGTATACTTGGGTTTGGATTTAATTTTATTAATTACAGGATCTCATGCAGATGGCCGCATCCATTTTTTCTATTCAGATTAGATTTATTACTTTTTAATTTCTATAGCCTCAAGAATCATTCTTAGTAGGAATCGGTGCTTTTTTGCAAGGATTTGTGGTCTATCAAATCCAATGTAATGGCGGGGGCCGTTTAGGATCACAACCAGCAGACTCCCCGGAGTGTTAGAGGTTCATGTCTGCTATATGTTCTTTTAGGTGGATTTTATAGATCTTTTTGTTTGTCTTGTTTGCGATTGAAAGTAAAAGTAAAGTAAAGTTACAGCCTATATATGTCCAACTGCGGGGCACAGGCCTCCCCTCATTTCTGAGAGCGTTTTAGTGCAAGGAAGTGTCCGCCGCGCAGCCCCAATGCGTGTTGGCGAACTTCACATGTCTTCGAAATATTTTTTTTTTCTTATTCCTCAGACATGCAGGTTTCCTCACGATGTTTTCCTTCACCGCCGAGCACGTGGTAAATCAGCACTTAAAATTACAATTAACAATTTCATTGGTGCCGGCGGGGATCGAACCCGGGTTACTCGCGTTCTGTTATATTTACAGCGAGCGTTAACCATCTGAGCTACTACGGCTCAATTTAATTTGTTTGCGATTAAATCTGTAAATTGTTTTTATTCAAGTAGTATTCGCTCAATTTAAAAAGTCATTATATGACACTTAAATTATTAAATAAATCAATATCATATAAACTTTTCTAACAGTCTAGTAAAGGTAAGCATACTTCTTGTTTATTAGAGCCCTGATAAACATGGACGGCATCAGAGGTACTGTGGACTTCACGCAGCGGTCACCGTTCGATCCAACGTGGGCGTACTTTCAGCTGGGCGCCGCGGACCAGGAGTACGAGTCCAACCTACGCTTCGTGGGCTCCATGCTGCAGTACAGCGTGCGACAGGTGCCCGCACGGCTGCTGAGTGCGGAGCTGGTACACTCCATGTGCAACACCACTGGGGATCTCTATAATCCCACCAACGTGGATTTGAAAGCTGTGCCACCACCAGGTTTGTTTTTATACTTGACTAAAATATTTAACCACGTAGTGGTTGGTGGTGTAAGAATATCCTTTACCCTATATCGTCCTCAAGCTGTCGTAACGGGCGACAGACGGAAACAAACGAGGAAATAGACAGCGGCGTCGTCCTAACAACAGCTGAAAAATAAAATCTGCGGTTGCCAATTCGCCTGCCAAGCGTTAAAACAGAGTAATTATTGTGTAACATATTAAATTATTCTTTTTTTTAAATATTCCGCTGGGTTTCGTGCTGATTCTTGCCAGGACAGAGACATCTTTCGAACCAGTGGTAATTTAAACGTAAAAGTGACTTTCAAGAAGTATTGTTTATACGTGGTAGAGCCATGTTGCAGTTATATTAGTAGTATAGTTGTAGCACGAATGGGTCGGCTCGACCGGGGAAGGACCACGCTCTCACAGAATAGTAGCTTAAGGCGACACCGCGAAAATATGCACCCCTTTCATCAAATAGTGACTGTGACACCACTAACGAATGTGGAATTTTGGTATAGATAAATTCATGTCTTTATCTTGAATTTGCTTGTTCAAAAACACGATTGTATAATTTTGACTCGATCATAATTATTTGCGAAAACACCTCTAAAAATCACTATAGTTGAAATTACGACGAAATTACTTAGTCTATATGCTTGGGAATCATTCAAATATATTCATAACTTAATTGCTCATAATTTAATTGCTCATTATTTTGATTACTTAAATCAATAAGTTTAAAAAAATATTTTGAGATTCTGACAATTTCTAAGCGGTTTTAATCGTCGCAAGCGATACGCAATTTTAGACCTTATGACGGCGTTTTTTAAGTTTTTATAGAAATTATGTACTCACCCGGATCAGTACGGCAATATCCCGGACCCACTTTTTCGATGTGCTGTCTTAATGCTGCTGCGTTTCGTATGGTGAGTGTAGAGAACCGGAGACCCTTTTTACTGGAAACGAGGCATTCCATCTTAGTCCTCACGGGTGGGGTCCTCAGTAGATGTAGAAGTCTATGGGCCGCAGCAACCACTTATCATCAGGTGGACTGTGTGCTAATTTGTCACCCTACCCTATATAAAAAAAATCTACGAGTACATTGAATAAAATAGAGTAAATGGGAATAGACTATAGTTTCCCAGGAAATAGAGTAAATAGGGCCCTACACTCTATTGTGGAAAGTCAGAATGTGTCAGAAAGGTACGTATGGCAATTCACAATGCTGTGTTGGTCCATACTTTAACGTATGGTATTGAAAGTTGGGTGTGGTAGAAGAAGCACGAGAGTAGAATAAAGGCAGTAGAAATGCGGTCGTTACGGAGTATATTAGGGCTGAATCTGAGTGACAGGGTGAGAAATTGTGTGGTTTGCAAGATGATGTGACCAGGATTAAGAAAGAAACGCTTCAGTGGTTTGGTCATGTGGAAAGAATGAATGAGGAAAGAGTGACAAAGCAAATTTATGTTGCAGAATTGAACAGCACAGTCGGAAAGGGACGTCCTAGGCGAAAGTTTATCGACCAAATTGGCGATATATTGAAAATGGGCCAAATTAGGAGTACTTAACCTTAACCGACGAGCATGTATGCGTAGGTATATGGATGTGGAGGAGGCGAGGGAGGTGTGTCAGGATCGTGCCATAGAAGTCTGTAGTCTCTGCCTACACCTCTGGGTGACAGGCGTGAGTGTTTATGTATGTATTTATATTAAATAAAAGAGTTTCTATTCTAATCTATTTCCCCCATGAGGCAATCTACGTGTGACTTATAGACTGACTGTAGTCGATAGATGACTAAGTCATTACCTCAGTAGAAGGTTAAGCCAGTGAGCGAAAAAGAAACTCGCAGATTGTCAAGGATGCACAAAGCATATGTAGACATAGTAGTTAAGTACGTAATGTTTTTATGCGATTGAGTCGATTTGACTGGCTAAGGACCGTAAACAATACCAGCGTAAAATAGCAGCATAATGCTGCTGTGTTTCGTGTGGTGAGTGTAGATAAGAGAACCAGAGACTCTTTTTACTGGTATGTTAAAACGCATCTGCAACTCGATCCTTAATCGAGGATTGATGAAGATGTATTTAGGCCACAACATCCACTTACCATCACATGGGCTAAGTGTTCGTTTATCACTCTTAATCGATAAAACTTTAGGTTTATAAATAAGTAAACATCTTGCGGTAAATATTATAATTGAAAAGTGTAAAGCTTACGGATAATAATATGATAAAAAAGCTATTTAAATAAAACCATATTTTTAGTAGGTATAACAGTCAAATTCTTGGTAGCAACGCTAAGTCTACAATTATTGGTATTTCATGCCGATGGAAATACACCGTACAGCATCGAGACTGTATCGTTTTCGTCCAGAATTAGCTACAGTTTAGCGTTCTCGTAATGTCGGTCAGGCAGCACGCGTTTCCTGACTTCTTGGTACCGTGCCAATTGTTTATCTCGTTACACAATGCACAGAGGTATTCGGTCGTTTGGGATGAACTTCGATGGAAATGATCGAACGTCATTGAAGCATCTAGAGAGCACTGATTGGAATTTAATATTTATTGCATATATTTCCAGTTACGTTTAGTGTTCGCTGACTGTAAAATAAGTTTATAACGGTTGAATTATTTATTACTTTATTATTTTTACGTTACTATTAGAGCAATCTTATTTAAGTACCCAAAACAAGATAACACTAAACATGAACACAAATAAGTGAAAAAAAAAAACGATCTGGATGATATTCTAAAACATGTGCATACAACATGATATTGGGTAGCAGTGACGAATTTACAGCACAAATCTATGTAGTGTAGGCATTGATTTATATATTACACATGTAGTATTGTATAACTCAATGAGTGTAGGTATATAACGAAATATGTTGTGTAAAATTTGGTTGAATCTTTATTTAATCATTATACTATAATCTTGACAAATGAATTATGGTATTGATGTAACGTTGACGATAAACACCGACGATAAGGAAATTTAGGATATTGTTTGCATATTATACCACCTAGTTCGAATGTTGGACGACTTGGTTTAGCAGTTCACATACACATACTTACCTACTAATTCACGGATCCCAAGTTCAAATATCAGTCGGAGCTAAGATTTAATTCTGCAATTCTACATAATATGGTGAAATATGATTGTCGTGTGAATCAAATTCAAGGCTAAGTATAAAAATAAGTCTCCATTTAGGATTTCGGTTTTCAGACTTACAATATTAATAAAATTCGGGAGTTAGTATTCTATCTATTCTCCTATTGCCTGATTCCTATATACAAGAAACGGTTAGTTATCCGTACTAAAGGAAAAAAATCGTTTATATTAAAAACTGAACGTTCTCTTCGGGCCGTGCTCATCGATTTAAAAATGAAAGAATTTGCATCAACTTACGATGTTGTACCTTGTTGAAACAGCATTTTTACTAGGTGGTAGAGGTTTTTTACTAAGTTAAAGTTACAGTCTATATACGTCCCACTGCTAGGCATTGGCCTAATTTCATTTCTGAGAGGGTTTTAGGACAAAGAAATGTCCACCGTGCTTTCCCAATACGTTTTGGCTAACTTCACATTGTCTTCGAAATATTTTTCCTTATTTCTCAGATATGTAGGTTTCCCTACGATATTTCCCTACACCACCAAGTAAGTGGTAATTCAGCACTCAAAATAGTAATTGACAATTTCATTGGTGCCGGCGTGGATCGAACTCGGGTTGCTCGCGTACCGTTAAATTTATAGCGAACGCTAACTGTCTGATAACCAGTCGGCTTTTGCTAGCTCATCATCATCATTACAGCCTTTCACAAGTCCACTGCTGAACATAGGCCTCCCCCAAGTAATGCCACAAAGCACGGTCCTGAGCCACCTGCATCCATCGACTTCCTGCATGTCTTACCAGGTCGTCACTCCATCTAGTGGGGGTCGCCCTACACTACGCCTACCGGTACGAGGCTGCCACTCGAGAACCTTTCTTCCCCATCGGTTATTGGTTCTTCGAGCTATATGGCCGGTCCATTGCCACTTCAGCTTACTAATCCGTTGGGCTATGTCGGTCACTCTGGTTTTACTGCGGATATCCTCATTTCTGAGTCTATCACGCAGAGAAACTCCGAGCATAGCCCTCTCCGTAGCTCGCTGAGCGACCTTGAGCGTCCTCATACGGCCAGCAGTGAAGGACCACGTCTCAGATCCGTAAGTCATCACTGGCAACACGCACTGGTTATACACTTTAGTTTTCAGAGATTGAGGTATACCTGACGAGAAGATGTGTTGTAATTTCCCGAACGCTGCCCAGCCGAGTTGAATCCGTCGATTGACCTCTTGGTCGAAGTTGGACTTACCTAGTCGGACTATTTGTCCCTTTTCCCCATTTGCTAGCTGGTAGAACTTTATTACTTCTTTTCTGCCTAGAAGTACAGTTCTCGGGGTAAAAATGACCTTTGTATCTATTTGTGCCGCCAAATAGTAGTGATTGCACAACTATATCCCTGTGTAACCCAAATATATCCACAATATTTTACTGAATTTCTACACACTTCGGTGTAAAGTTTCAGTAAAATTGTTACACTGTCTACCTACCGTGGACTGTGTGCTCGTTTGTCACCCTTGTTCTATATTAAAAAAAAGCTTGGTAGCGATCACCTCATTCCAAGGGATTTTTTTTTTCAGTTATTCTTTAATATCATAATTACCTTTTTGTACAATTGTTTAATAAAACTTTTAAACTTGTCGATTGAGAAACTTTGAATATTTTCCGAGATTTTGTTGTAGAAGCGTACCTATACATTGACCACAAATGAATTTCTAATTTTCTGTAGTCTTCTGGCATTACTAACTGTTATATTTGTACAGGCATGGGCACAATGGATCAATACCCAGTGGGTGACTTACTGGGGAAGTATAAGGACCGCACGGAGTACCTGAACCATCGCTACCTGCTGCCAGGGCTGGCGAACGAGCTCAGTGGAGCCTATTGGGATGTATTCCTGCCGCTCTACGGACAGCACAGCGTCATGCATCGACCCCTGGTGCTTGAAAGGTAATGGATTTTGTAAACTGGCTTCTTAAATGTACATACATAAAAATAGTACACATGTAAATTCTCACGTTTGTCACCTAGAGGGGTAGGTAGAGATGGATACGGGAATTCTGTAGTCTGTGATTACATATATCCTAGACTGCCGCTAGTATTATAAAGGATATGGCAGATAACAAATACTTGAGAAAGAACATCGATCGCTATCAAGGATGATTCGTTAGGATATTGAAATTGAAAGCGGGTAGGTACTATCACCTGCTTCATCATCATCACCATTACATCCATAAGTTTACTGCTGAATAAACCTCCCACAAATAATGCCAGAAAGCACGGTTCTGAGCCACATGCATTCATCAAATTTCTGCATTTCTTACCAGGTCATCACTCCATCTAAAAGGGGGCCTCCCTACACTTCGCTTACTGAGGTTACGAGGTTGGCACTTGAGAACCTTTCTTCCCCATCAGTTGTCGTTTCTTCGAGCTATATGGCCGGCCCATTTTCCCTTCAGCTTACTAATGCGTTGGAATATGTCGGTTACTCTGGGTCTACTGCAGATATCCTTATTTCTAAGTTTATTACGCAGAGAAACCTTGATCATAGCCCTTTCCATAGCTTACCGAGAGACCTTGAGCTTCCTCATAACACTTGCTTGAGATTCTGTAACTTATAAAATAAAATTCAAGGCCAAGTATATCACTGCGTGACTTCAAGATACAGTAAGGTCATTCTTCGTAGATGGTCAGTCTGAACGCGGACAAGCCGTCTGTGCAGGACAGGAAAACGTGACCGAGTATATGCACAAGCACAGGTGAACTCTATAAACCCTCACGCTCTTTTTCCGATGACACGGTAAGCCGACTCGACTGGAGAGCCATGCTTTCCGTTCTTTCACAGGCACGTGAGTGTAACATCACTGACTTGCTGACTCCTGGCTATTAGTGATTTTAACTTGACCGGGGATTCGAGTCCGGCACCTCCAGATCATGAGGCGCTTTTACAACCACAAGACCAAAAAGGCAGTCAAAGTCTTAATTCTGTGGTTGTACTCTATGACGGATTTACTTTTATTTTATTTAATTAATAAAATCAAGCGTTATTTAGCGGAAATCCATTATATCAAAGTTGGTAAGAATTACTTCACCCACATCTATTCAATAAATTTCAATAAATTAAATTTATTGAGCGGATATGGGCGAAGAAATTATTACCAACTTTTTTTTTAAAATTGTTTTAGGATAAATTGTTTTAGGTCAATTGTCATAATACATTTAAGTATATAGAAATTAACCATGACTAAGTTTTTATAAGTGCATTAGAAAATAAAAGGGTAGAGTCGCGTGCTAAGAAAGTTTTATTCATGCAGGCAACAATTATCTTTTAACTTAGCCTAGTACAAATAAGAATAAATAATATAACTAATAATTCATGTATCCTCTTAGCAGTTGAGAAGTTCATAATATTAAAAACTGGCAGTCCGCCCGGCTTTGTACAGGTGAATTCTGCATCTCGACAACAGCGCCACCTTCCGGATCCAATAGAGAGTAGTAGTCTAGCAAAAAGAGAGTTTTTTTGCGAGACTTACGTACAGCAATTGATTTTTATATATATAGAAATATTGTTACGTAGGAGAGCTCCAAAACAAGAGATCTGCGGCACGATCCTCTCGTACGAGGACGGCACGGAGTACCAAACGCCGATGACGTCCGCGCAGGTGATATTCCGCTACCCGATTGTCGGCCGAGTCGTGTTCCGACAGCCGCTGGATCGACCCTGGGATGACACCACCATTATCATCGAGAGCATGGTGCGTATTGATTGACAAACACAGTACAAGACTCGTAATAATTGTTGTGGTAATTTTATGTACTAAAAAGTGACGATCGAACACACACAGCTATGTTATAGATGTAGCACGAATGGGTTGGCTCGATCGAGGCAGGACCAAGCTCTCACAGAATACCAGCGTAAAATAGCAGTGTAATGTTGCTGTGTTTCGTATGATTAGTGTAGAGAGCTGGAACACTTTTTATTGGAATCGAGGCATTCCATCTTAGTCCTCAGGGGTGACAACACACTTCTTTTCTCGATCGATTCTTAGTTGAGGATAAATGTGGATGACTATGGGCCACAGCATCCAATTGTCATCAGGTGAACTGTGTGCTCGTTTGTCACCCAATGTTATAAAAAAAAACTAGCCACTCGTCCCGGTTTCGCCCGCATAGGACCTATTAATATGACATTATTTAGATTTAAGATAATCAAAGAACGTTTATTTTATCCCTTTTTAGATTTTTCAAAAAAAATTGAAGTAAGCCTAGATTGCTCGTCGGTTAAGGGTACTTCTAACGTGGCCCATTTTCAAAATATCGCCAATTTGGTCGATAAACTTTTTCCTAGGGCGTCCCTTCCCGACTCGGCCGTTCACACGAGCGACGAGCATGTATGCGTAGATATATGGATGTGAAGGAGGCGAAAGAGGTGTGTCAGGATCGTGCCAAATGGAAGTCCGTAGTCTCTGCCTACCCCTCTGGGTGACAGGCGTGAGTGTTTATGTTATGTTATGTGTTAAGCCTAGATTCCTCCTCGATGACTTTCAAAGATATGCTCTCTGTCTACTAACAAATTTTCAAATTCAAAAATTCAAATTCATTTATTTGCTAGAATGTATGTGTACAATAAAGTATGATCCATTTACATTCTGCCACTTTATATTATGGTGTGCAAATATTTTATAGGTATACAAGCAAAAAAAAAAAATTTAAACAACAAGTGGGATTTTAATTTCGTACATTTATGATTAATTGATGTCAATATCATGTCATTTAAATAATAGGTATAATTTAAATAATAGGAATGTCACATTGTGTAATGATTGTTCTTAATTGTTAATGTACATACTTTCAGGTTGTTCTAATTAATTAATTATTAGATATATATCAATATTACCGACTACAGATTCATTTTTCACAAAAAGACATAAATTTATTTAGATCTTAAAAACATTTTTCTTTTAACCATTGTATCAACTTTTTTTTAAACATGGTTAAAGGTAACTCTTTAAAGTCGTTGGGTATTTTGCAAATTTATAGTATTTACGTAAGAGTTCCTTTCATACAATTTGAGCCTGCATTGAGGTAATTAAAGTTTATGTTTATTTCTAGGAGCTACATTTCGTTCAGTTACATCTATCTGCCTTTCAAAGTGTTCAGGATGTTATTTTACAAATATGCATATTTCTTTAATGTACAAGCATGTTAATGTCAAGATATTGTACTTTTTAAACAAGGGCTTACAGCTATCCGTATACCCTGCTCCATATTGATGCACGCACACGTTTTTTTGTACTCTTAATACTTTTATTATATCTACTAAATTGCCCCACTATAAAAGACCATATGATAGTACTGAGGAAACATATCCGTGATATGCACATATAGCAGCATCAGTTGATACCGTGACTCGTAATCTTTTTATTGCATAGACAAATCTGTCGAGTTTGTTACAAACGTAATCGACATGTGTTTTCATTATAATCGGTTAAGCCATTTCGAAGATTAGCATAGCATCGAAGCCTAAATCGCGTTATCAAAGTTCCGAAGTAAAAACAGTACCTATATGTAGAATAGCTCCGAACTATCACTCGGAGCTTTGGTTGCTCTTCGGGCTGAACACCTCTTTCCGGCCGGCGATCTCACTTTTCTTTCCACGGCCACAGACCAAAAATGGCAAAAAATGGCAAATTGTGCAATAATTATGTATCGAAAGAACAGCGGGATATGGAATTTAAATTAACGAGATATATTCTATAACCAGTAAGTCGAAACTATTTATATTTTGTGAATATTGGAAACAAAAATTAAGAAATATTTATGTGTCAAAAACGTTTATCAAAAGTCTAAAATGTATTCGTAGTAGTGATAACTAAAAATACGACGTAATTGCTTATATGTGTGCTCCCGGCGACGCTGATCCTCGTACAAAACAAGATTGACAGCCATTCTATTGTGTATATTAGTATGTTATGGGACAGACAGACAACATTTGAAAAAATCGGTATTTATGTCTTGATAGCATGCAAATAACATAGTGATGCCGTGTAGTGGCGGTTGAGAATATCCACTACCCCATATCTTCCCGTGGGTGTCGTAAGAGGCGACAGAGGGAGACAGGCAGGAGATGGGCAGCAGCATCTTCCTGATAACAACTGTGATATAATAAAAAAACTGCGGTTGCCAACCCACTCGCCATGCGTGGCAACTATGGCAAATATCCCCCCATGAATAACGACGCAAACAAACGGCCCCCAGTCCCCGGCGGCCCCGCTATTCCTGGCTACGGTGGCGACCATGGTAACGGCGGGGCAGGGCGTGCTAAGAATCTCCGGTGAAGGTTCGGTTGCCACCTACGACGACTCGACCTGGCAACATATAACGCACGCACCCTGAAGACTGACGAGAAGATACTGGAGCTGGAAGAAGAGGTAGACAAGTTGCGCTGGCATATTATTGGATTATCCGAGGTCCGAAGACAGGGGGAGGACACGGCAATCCTCTAGTCCGGCAACTTGTTCTATCACCGGGAGGGCGACCATCTGTCCCAAGGAGGTGTTGGATTTATCGTACACAAGTCTTTCGTCAACAACGTTGTAAAGATTGGGAGTGTGTCGACGCGGTTCGCGTACCTGATACTCAGAGTCACCAAACGGTATTCGCTGAAGGTCATACAGGTTTACGCACCAACCTCGGCACATCCCAATTAGGAGGTGGAGGAATTGTATGAGGATATTTTGAGAGCCATGCATTCCTCCAAAACCCACTACACGGTGTTGATGGGAGACTTCAACGCAAAACTAGGCACAAGAGAAAGCGGTGAGCTGAAGGTAGTGAAATTTGGAGTGTGGCAACGGAACCGAAGGGGCCAACAGCTGGCCGACCTTATGGAGAAATAGGGACTCTTTATGATGAACTCTTTCTTCCAGAAGCGGCCCCACAGGAAGTGGACCCGGTCGAGCCCCGACGGTTCGACAAAAAATGAGATTGACTTCATTACGACGACCAGACGCCAACTGTTCAGTGATGTCTCAGTGATCGCAAGGGTGAAAACTGGCAGCGATCACCGAACAGTTAGAGGCACACTGAACTTAAACGTTAAGTTGGAGAGGTCTCGTCAAATGAAGTCAACGCTCCGTCCCCCTCGTGCTCTAATCCAGAATCCCGAAACCTTTCAGCTCGAGTTACGCAACCGCTTTCAGTGCCTAGAAGATTGCAATGCAGTGGACGATATGAATAACAAGCTCGTGGAAACTGTCCACGCGGTCGGAGCTAAGTTCTGCAAGACCCGCCGCAGAAGAACACAAAAACTCTCCGATAACACTCTTAATCTCATGGCTGTTAGACGGGAGATGAGGTTGCAATCGTCAACAGATTTGACAGCATACAGGCAACTGAACAGACTGATCTCCAAATGCATGCGGCGAGACTTACGCAACTTTAATACTGCTCGTATTAAAGAAGCGATCGAGCGGAACCAGGGCTCCAAAGTCTTTGCCAGAGATCTGTCTGCCAGAAAGAGCCAACTGTCAAAGCTGAAGACCGAGTGTGGCAACATCATTTCCGGGACAACTGAGATTCTGAGTGAGATTGAGAGGTTCCATGGGCAGCTGTACACATCATCGTTGGAGCCACACACAAGTGTGAGTAACGATCCAAGAGCAAGTCTTATCCGACACTAATCCGATGATATCCCGGACGTCAGTCTGAGCGAGATTAGAATGGCTCTCCACCACCTTAAAAACGGCAAGGCCCCGGGCGAGGATGGAATTACAGCGGAGCTTCTGAAAGCGGGTGGAACACCGGTACTTGAAGTCCTTCAGAAGCTCTACAATTCCGTCCTCCATGGTTGCACTACTCCGGAGGCGTGGAGCAGAAGCGCGGTGGTCTTGTTCTTTAAGAAAGGCGACAACGCTCTCTTGAAGAACTACAGATCGATTTCCCTTCTGAGCCGCGTCTACGTGCTGTTTTCGAGAGTCATTACGAATCGTATCGCACGCAGACTCGACGACTTCCAGCCTCCCGAACAAGCCGGTTTCCGAAAAGGCTTCAGTACCATAGACCATATACATACCCTGCGGCAGATTGTACAGAAGACCGAAGAGTACAATCTGCCACTTTGCTTGGTATATGTGGACTATGAGAAAGCCTTTGATTCCGTCGAAATTTTGGCGGTGCTACAGTCCCTTCAGCGGTGCCGAGTTGACTGTCGGTATTTCGAAGTGCTGAAGTGTTCGAAAAATATCCAACTGCAGAGAGGTGTAGGACAGGGTGATGTTATATCCCCGAAACTCTTCACCGCTGCGTTGGAAGACGTTTTCAAGCTACTGGACTGAAGAGGATACGGTATTAACATCAATGGCGAGTACATCACTCACCTTCGATTTGCCGACGATATAGTCCTTATGGCAGAATCGCTGGAGGACCTTAGCACTATGGTCAATGACCTCAATGGTGTCTCCCAACGGATAGGTCTTAAGATGAACATGGACAAAACAAAGATCATGCTTAATGTCCATGTCACACCTATGCCGGTAGTTGTTGGGAGCACTATGCTCGAAGCTGTTGACGAGTACGTTTACCTGGGACAAATAGTCTGACTAGGTAAGTCCAACTTCGACCGAGAGGTCAAACGACGGATTCAACTCGGCTGGGCAGCGTTCCGGAAATTACGACACATCTTCTCGTCTGGTGAACCTCAATCTCTGAAAACTAAAGTTATACACTTTAGTTTTCAGAGAGAAGAGACCAGTGCGTGTTGCCAGTGATGACTTACGGATCTGAGACGTGGTCCTTCACTGCTGGCCGTATGAGGACGCTCAAGGTCGCTCAGCGAGCTATGGAGAGGGCTATGCTCGGAGTTTCTCTGCGTGATAGACTCAGAAATGAGGATATCCGCAGTAAAACCAGAGTGACCGACATAGCCCAACGGATTAGTAAGCTGAAGTGGCAATGGACCGGCCATATAGCTCGAAGAACCGATAACCGATGGGAAAGAAAGGTTCTCGAGTAGAAGCCTCGTACCGGTAGGCGTAGTGTAGGGCGACCCCCCACTAGATGGAGTGACGACCTGGTAAGACATGCAGGAAGTCGATGGATGCAGGTGGCTCAGGACCGTGCTTTGTGGCATTACTTGGGGGAGGCCTATGTTCAGCAGTGGACTTGTGAATGGCTGTAATGATGATGATGATGAACCTAGTGAGCTTAATAGTATCCAGATATTTTAATGTATGGCGTTAACAAACACTTCAATGTTATTTATGTGTTAGATTACCTAGAAGCGACGGATAGAATTAAATGTAAAAGTAAATCTGTTTATGTCTATTTGCTTTCTGGTCTACTTACGGGACGCAAATTCTAATTTATAAAAATTCAATTTCAAAATATTTTTAACGTCCGCCTGATGGTAAATGGCTACTGCAGTCCGTACACATCTGCAGTCGTTTTCAAACATAGAAGATTTTAATGCCCAATGTCCAATTTCACCAACATACCCTAAACAATCAACGACCGTTAAGCTAAAAGGTCCCCTAAACCAACTCATATGTAAAATTTGTTTTCACGAACGCAACAGACCCGTAGCTAGTGGACCCCTCCTTATGTGACAGATTTTTTACGACGATAGTGCTTGATACCCAGTCGTAGTAATCGGTTTTATCGGAAATTATTTATATTTATACAAAATATACGTTTTCATTTATTATTTTAATGAAAAAATTGATTCTTTCATATTGTGACTGATAGATGTTTTCATTTTGTTTATATTTTAATTAAAATAGCATATTTTTGATCTATGTTTGACAAGTCAGCGTATGTGACACTCTGTTTTATCTGTGCATTGACTGTTTGACATTTTGGCATTGGAGTCACCGGGAGTTTGTTGCTTGAATAATGTTTTGAAGTGGATTTTGATTCGTAAAAGTGATGTGATTTTTGAATTAAGTGTCCGCGCGTGTGAACTATTAGAGAAAACGACGAAACAAGTGCTTTGATGTCGATATATTATGTATATTATTATGTTTGTGAGATATTATTTTATCACAGACTAAGGAGATACTTTCTTTTGGTAGGAACCATTCGTTCAATGGAGGGCTAGAGCAACACTGAGGGTTACAATGCTACAAGGACAAGACGAACTAAACTGGCAGAATTTTCAATACAAAACTCTTTCACACAGTGATATATTATAATGCATTTTCCTGCCTCTATATAGTCTAGATACTACAATTGTCACCATAGCTGGGTCTGTTATTTGTACAGGTGTCAACCCATTGTATGATTATATTATACTTACACTGTGATTTTATACAAGAATTTGTTTTGTTACAATTTTAGTGAAATACAAGCAATGTGGGAAATAATGAAATTGAGGTTGTTGGGAATAATGTTTGCCCCCTCTTTTATAAAAAAAAACATTACTCCAACACTGTCATCACCAACATCATCTCAATTTATTAAGTCCACACTTATATGGAAAAGGCGACCACCACTACTTAAGGAAAATAAAGAAAGCTGAAGTTGCTTCAACTCTATGTGGAGGTTTTCAAAAAAGGGAGAATTGTACCAGCTGCAGTTAGAAATAGCTTGGAAGGAATTGGACATTCAAACTTAAGTTTGCAACCAACTAAAAGGTATGTATATTATATTCATTGGTGAAATTAAAAAATGTATTTTACGTAATAATAAATTATATATTTATAAATTATCAAAATACTGTGTAATTTGAATTCGCAGAAATCCATATGCCAAAGATGGTCTGTCAGAAAATGACATATAATTGATTTATCCCCTTGTAATTAGCTCTTTCAGGTTTGGAATGTGATCATTATTCACAGGCTGTTTCTTATTTCTTAATATGCATATATTATGCAAGCTATCATGATATTGATGGCATTGTTTAAAGCTAAACGAATTCCAACTGCAAGCACTGGAAACTTTCGTTTTAGCACATCATATTGCCGTTCAACCACATTTCTTGTTCTAATGTGGGCCTTATTATATTTTCATTCTCCACTCGTAGGGTTTAGATAAGGTGTCAAGAGATGAAGCTGAAAATAAAAATGATTTAAGTATTATTCTATATAATAATGTAATTTATATGATGTAAAATATTTCTTGTCTATTTCAGGTCACACCTTAAACTTCCAAAATGTATTTGGAATACCTAAAAATGGTTCTGAAAATACCTAATTTAAGTGAAATTTTTAATTAATTAAATATTCTTTACCTATGTATAACCCTTTTATTAATTTTACCTACCCTACCTATACTTATAAACTTAAGTTAAAACAGCTGTTAGCAGCAGCAGCATCCCCTTGATGATTTGACTATATTTTGAAAATTTTGCAATCAGGCAGGTCAATTATGTACCTATTAAACAATAAGTATTTATTTAATCAATATTTTGAGCTCTGTGATGAATGCCTGCATATCAGTTTGCCAGCAAATATCTACAAAATGGATGTTATTCTAGTTATTTTTTATTTTACCTTTAAGGGATAGCCACTACCCCCAAGTAAATGGCTGTCTTCATACTCCCCTCTTTTAAACTTTCTATAAATATTGCTGTTTTGTTAAATTGCTGAATCATGTGTAGAACCTGGCCAGTGTGCAACAACATCCCGCACCAATAACTTTGCTGATGAAATTGTTTGAATGTTTATGTACCATAGCTTTTCCTGTTTCTAAATAGTTCTGCATCATCTCCACCTAAAGATATAAATAATACTACATCAGTATTGCTTGATAGACTTCTAAGAGAACACAAGGTTCATTGTCCATTCAAAAGTTATTGTTAGGAGATCAATAAAGTACCCTTATATGCTTTGCCTTTATATAATTTTTTTTATTTTGTAGCTAGGTATAATAGGTAATAAGTGAAAAGGTAGGAACCCACCTAATAGGTTAAATATTTAATATAACACAATTTTAGTAATATTATGGACTATGGTACCTACACTAAAATTGATTACCTATGTAAATAGATAGGTAAGTACTCACCTATTATCAGGAAATTCCAAAAAATGTTCAATTTGTTCCAACAAATATATCACTGTTGATTTAAATAACCTATATCTTTGGAAAAATCTAATTCATCGAAATCGTTGTAATAATTTGATTGTTTTCGATATATTTTAGGTCTTCGACTATAATTTATATCAAATATAGTACCTATCAGTCATGTCTAAATTATCAAGAAAATCAAATAGATCACTGTCCATATTGTCCACTAGAAGACTCTTACTTTTGTGACGATTTATGAGATCAATAATCCATCTCATAAATTTAGGGGATTGTTTAGTCAGTAATGGACCCTTTAAAATTGGTGAAACGGAAACTATCCCCTGACTGGTCCCTAAATATTCTAAGGAGTCCCATAATTCTTATGGGTCGTTGGTGAAAGTGGGCAATGTCCTCCCCCCTCTTTTCGGACCTCGGATAATCTTATAATATTCCAGCGCAACTTGTCAATCTCTTCATCCAGCTCCAGGATCTTCAGGTCGAGTCGTCTTAGGTAGCAACATAACCTCCACCGGCGATTCATAGCACCTTCTGCGCCGCCGTTACCACTGTCGCCACCGTAGGGGGCTATATTGCCATAGTTGCCATGCTTGGTGAGCGGGTTGGCAACCGCAGTTTTTTTGCTGTACAATTGTTGTCAGGAAGATGCTGCTGCCCATCTCCTGCCTGTCTCCCTCTGTCGCCTTTTACGACACCCACGGGAAGATATGGGGTAGTGGATATTCTTAACCGCCAACTGTTATTTGGTGGCAGTGATAGATAAGAGTGTGGTACATACCCGGACGGACTTCTAGTAGGTATTGTTTATTAAATAAATACAATATGTTCTGCGTATTGGTGATTGCAATCAGTCTAAAGAATCAAAAATCTTTATTTCATCCAACTTAAGTCTAAAAATACAATTCTGCTATCCTTTTAATATCTGAATCTAGCTATCTTAATATCTGAAGCTAAACAAGTAGCTTGTCATAGAAAACTCCGCTCTTGCAAGAACATTATTTATAACATAAATTTTAGACTACAGTTTAAAAAAGATAATAATTTAAAAATAAAGTATGCATGCAAATTTTACTCCTGTGTGATTGAATGGGAAAAAGTGTGTAAGTGTATGCATGTGAGGAACGTGTGTGAGTGTGTGTGTATGTGTGTGTAGTGCGTGTGCGCGTATGTGTGCGTAAGTGTAAACCTTCTGCCGGCAATGTGCAAGGGTGTATATGTGTGCGTCTTAGAAAAGAAGAAGATTAAACATAACTTCTACCTGTGACTGCAGGTGCACGCGGATGGGTCGAAAGTGAACAACACGTTTTCTCACCGCTGGGCCGTGCACGACCATCCACCTGGTGCTGATTATTACAACTGGACGGCGCGCTGTCTTAGCGCGGGCAAGTTATTTGACCCAGCTGCGATGGACGTGGATGCAAGGCACCCGGACGTGTACTGCAGGCCGGGTCTGGACCTCTGCAGGGTCGGGGACCTCACCACACGGTATGTTGGCTGTTCTATTTACAATGCATTTTTTTAAGTATATTTCTCTTAACAATAGGTCTTCTTAAATAGCCCGCAGTACACTAAATAGATGGGGAGCGAAATCATTTATTCACAAAAAGTTTTCGCGCATTTCTAAATGAATGCGTGTAAAGTAATAGCACCAACTTCTTAATTTTGTAATTCATTTAAAGAAACAATACAGTTATGCTTCATGGTTTTTGCTAACATTAGCAATTTTTGCTTACCACGCCTGATGAAAACTACTTATTTTCGCAGTTAAACTGGTAGTATTTTTAAATTTATCCTGTGCTTACAAATATATCTTAGAGTGATAACAACAATGTCCTCAAGACCTAATTTCGGTCTCGGCGCCCAGTCTCTACGGAGACTAGGCATCGGCGCAGGACAGGATTATAGTGCCCAAGTGTATGCGCATCTGCAGGTGTACTCTTTATTCTCTCACTCTCATAGTTCTATGTACAGTAATCCGAGACGACCAGTAAGACGACGAGAATTTTTTTGTCAAAAAAACCCAGTACCTCATTTTAACCCGACCCGAGATTCGAACCTGCAACTTTCAAGATTATCAGTCGCGTTTACAACCACTTGACTAAAGAGGCAGTCTTAGAGTAATAACAAATAATATGTAAATTAACCGGGCTTGTGAACACCCTTTCAATTTTAAGAATTATAATAAAAATAAATATAAGTAAAGAATATATTCAATACAAAATACATATCTCTCATATTGATATTATTATTAATGTAAATACGCGGTTAAATACAAATATATATCAGCAGAAGGTAAGTTGTATAGAGAAACAAATATGTTTTGAATAAAACTATTTATATGGAATTTATCGCGTTTAATTAACTTATTTTAACTTATTTGTAATTCCCCCACTATGGTCACGGGGTGGGGAGACTGAGGCGTTTGATGTCCCAGTGTCATAGTTAGTCTGGTTACCTTCAGTTTTTTTTTTTTTTTTTTTTTTTTATAGGATAGGGTGACAAACGAGCACACAGTCCACCTGATGGTAAGTGGTTGCTGTGGCCCATAGACATCTACATCTATCCTCGATTACGAATCAAAATGCAGATGCGTTGTCACCCGTGAGGACTAAGATGGAATGCCTCGTTTCCAGTAAAGAGGGTCTCCGGTTCTCTACACTCACCATACGAAATACAGCAGCATTAAGCTACTATTTCACGCTGGTATTCTGTGAGAGTTCAGTTTTTGAATATTAATTTTTGGTCCGATCTACGCAGAATGAGCTTATAATAACTTGAAGTCTTGCAGTGGCATGCTTGAATTTGGATTTAATTTTGTTAATTTTAGGATCCCAAGCAGATGGCAGCACCCATCCATCTTCTCTATTGAAATTAGGATGTTTTTTTTAATTCAGTAGTAACCTCACCTATTATCCTTGATAGGACTCGGTGTTCTTTTGCGAGGATTTGTTGTTTATCAAATCTGAACAAGTTTACAGACTGTAGACTTCCGAGAGCGTCGGTGCTTCACGTCAGCTATATTATGTTCTTTCACGCGGGTTTTTATATATTTTTTTGTTTGTCCTATGTAAGAGAGACCACAATCACAATCTAGCTTGTACACTCCTGCATCTTCTAGAGGAATATAACACTTGATGGATGGTAAAAATTGACTAATCTTCTTCGGCGGCTTGAAGTAAACGTCGGAAATTAAAGATAAGTTAATTAAACCCGATAAAATCCGTATAAATAGTTTTATTCAATGTGTACTGTTCGCGTTAAGAAATCATCAAATATGTGTTGTTTAATTGTTTCTGTATAGTGTGTGATATACGAGAGCAAAACACGCTGGAGTCTTGGTAGTAATAGACTTTAAAATCTTTTAGACACGGCACTTTGGCAGTGGCGGGTAAGAAGCTGGACAGTGCACGTCTTACAAGACGGATGTTCACCGACACTTCACTACCTCTGACTGGCAAGAACTCCGTAATGCGAAGATCGCTGGTCATCTATGATGACCACGGACCTGTCGCCCGGGGAGAGAGGATGGCCTGCTCTATGTAAGTTGTCTATTTTAACTTTGTAAAACTTGATGGTAAGTGAAAACTACAGCTTATTTTAACCAAATTTTCTTCGATTGATTTTAGTAATACAAGTTATAACAATCAGCTATATATAAAGAATCAGTCTTTTTTGCTTAAGATTATCTGCAGCTTTCCATAGACTGCAGTAACCACATACCGTCAAGTTAATAAAAGCAATTTTTTTATAGGATAAAGGTGTCGAACGAGCACACAGTCCACCTAATGGTAAGTGGATGCTGTGGCCCATAGACATCTACATTTATCCCCAATTGAAAATCAAAACGCAGATGCGTTGTCACCCCTGAGGACTGAGATGGAATCTCCGGATCTCTACACTCATATGAAATACAGCAGTATTAAGCTACTAAAATTTAAATAAGTTTGCTTGCTTCCCATTGCATTTTTAAGAAAAAAAAGATGGGCAGCTGAATCTCCCTGATAATAACAAAATAATAAACTGCGGTTGCCAACCCGTCGAGACCACAAGAGCAAGTATCCCCTCTATGAGGCACCAGTACCCACTTACCGTCAGGTGTACTGGGTGCTCACCTTTTTTGTCACTCTTATTCTATTGTAGTAGCCAGGATAATCAACCCTAAACGGCAATAAATAACATATACCCTGCTGCTGCTGATACCGTAAAACGGAAGGCGAAGGTCTAAAGAAAACATTTATTTCCTAATTATCCCCGGCTACTGAGATACTGCGGGCTGCATATCGATGCGAGATAATTTGACGTATATATTTAACGTTCTAATAAAGAAACAAGAAACAGCCGCAAATATCATTCAGCGCCACATCGTCTTCACACGCCGCTATCGTCACGTATCCGTCGACCAATCGTGAGCCGTTTCTTCAACGCCGCAGCTCGCTTCTTCTTGCTGTTCCGGAGCTGTCCCACGCCGCCGCCGCTTGCCGACTACGCGCCCTAAAGTTGTTCAAAACGACTATAAATCAATAGCATGCTACAGACTAAAAACTATAAATTTCTAGCGCGCTATTAAATACGCTATGTCATAGCGCGCTATTTATAAGAAAGCGTGTAGGAGGCCGGTAAGCGCGTTAAGTTTTACAACACGTTATATCTCTTACATGTCGTTCATTGGATAGATCGCGTGTTATATAAGAACATTATTTCGTAATAAGTCGCATTTTAGACTAAAATATAATAAAGCGGTAAAGAAAAACCAATGCAAGCGTTTTCATACTTTTCAGGCTTACTACTTTCTATAATCCTAAAAATATTTTTAAGTTATATTATTATAAAAATATTTTTAAGTTATATATTATTTAAAATAGAATTAATCTTATTTTTAGAATCGAAATTAAATTAATTATTTTTATTATAATTGATGTAAACGTTATTTTAACCTCAATATAAATTATAAATCAAATAAAGGTGTATTTGAAAGTTTATTTATTATAAAAATCAATTATGTACGTACACTATTATATACACTATTGTATCTATATTTTATTTACATTTAAAAACATTAGTTAGGCTTCTTTTATCACAACTGTGTCCTTTGATCATTTATAAATATACAGTATACACTAACTAAACAACGTCTAACATTAAATTAGGTCGCGCGCGATGAATAGCGCGCTACTAGATCAAATTTGCGTCACACGTCCTTTCCCAACAACGCTGCTGCTAGAACTATTTGCCGCTAGATATTAATACTTGATAGCGCCAAAGCGCCATAACGCAATAGCGCCATGGCGACTACTTACATAACACGCGCTATGTGTTATGAAGAGATAGCGCGCTATAATATGGCGCTATGCGTTATATTAACCACCATTAACGCGCGCGCGGGACTGCACCACTTTTATAGCCCAGTCCAGCAACGCAGCTACGAGAAGCTATACACGAGTCTCACGCCGGCAAATGAAGCGTACATAATAGTTGTATTTTTGATTAATCTTTATTAGTCATAAAGTATGAATTGTAATTGGCTAGGCAAATAAAAATTGTTACTATTGGTAAACTATCGATGTAGCCGGAAATATAGATATAGGCAGGGTTGACCAAAAAATATATTCCATACTCCATACTCCATTTGTCTGCACATCAAAAAGTAGTTTCATTTCTCCACCACTAAACCACTCGGAGTCTGTTAATAGTGGACCTCATATCACCACTATTACACTATAAACAGTGTTATATTTTATTTTTCAAAGAATAACTTGTAATGTTACATACATACATGCAATGAGCAGAATAAACGGGCTGCATCGTCGAAAAGCTGTAATTCGCGACTGGTTCGGCAACGGGCAGCCCGACGCCCCCACGGGCCGCCTGGAGCTGGTGCAGCAGTCGGAGTATGACGTCACCAACGTGCAGGTGCAGCTCGCCGGCCTGCACGACGCGCACACCTACATGCTGCACGAGGTGGGTCACCGCTTGTATGAGACGATCCTACTCCAATACGACGAGCATCCAATGTAGCCAACGGATGATTCTTACTGCGTTTAGAAGCACGGTCTTAAATTCTAAACATTTGAACTACATCTTGTAGTGACATGAAAACGACGTCGACACAAATTAGAGTAGCGCAGTAGAGACATCCTTATAATAAAACCCTCGCAGAAGTGAAAATTTACTTTTGCCGTGAGACGCCTCAAACTTACTTTGCCTCTACTTCAAATGATTGCAGCCCATGAACACGTGCAACCAACTACAAACAAAGGAGGCTACAGTACGGTAGCCTCCCCTTCCACGTGACCATCATCACCATCAAAGTAATGCCACAAAGCACCACATGACCATGGGTGCTGCAAAAATAGAAATTTAAAACAAAAATTAATTGAAATGCGATAAAATAAAACAAATTTCATAAAATTATTCTTATCCAATGTATAGTTATATAGTTTCATTTTTAAAATTTCAGGTACCGGTGGAAAGAGATCTCGAGTTTCCCTGTGAAAGGACAACTTTGTATGACGTGTACAATCCTTTTCATGTCAACAAATCACTTACCCCTCCTCCAATGAAAGGTAATATGCATACAAATAATTTATTGATTAAAAATAAAATTAAAACTAAACCCAAGCATACCACTGCAAGAACTCAGGACATAGTCAGTTCGTTTTGCAAAGAACGGACCATAAACAATAATTAAGAAAGCTAAAGGTACTCCGGGTTTAACAATGACATCGGGACGTCAGTCACCTCAGTCCCCTGTTACCATGGCTGCTGGAAAGCACCCGAAACGTCGGGAATTAAAAATAAAAATAATTAAAATTAAACGCAATAAAATCCGTAAAAGTAGTTTTAATCAATGTGTAGTGTTCGAGTAAATATAAGAAATCATAACAAATAATTTAATTTATCGTTTCGAAAATCAGACTCCGCGGACTAAAAATATTGTTAATCATTTAGTATTATTCTTCATCAAGAAAGTGTTCACAGTGCAGCTCCAAAGAGTTTGGCGTATTCAAGCACACTAAATGCCTTCTTCTGCCTTCGTCCCTTCGAAATGTTTTTTTTTTATTTTTTAGACATACGGATTTTGTCACTATGTTTTTCTTCACCGCCGAACACGTGGTAAATTAGTACTTAGAATTACAAATATGAACTTCATTGGTGCCAGCGGAGATCAAACCCGGGTAGTTTCATACTGTGAAATTTAGTATTTTTATATCTCCCTTTCTCTTCTTCATATGTTGGTTAGATGACCCAACAAAGGCCTTAATTAAACAAATGAATTTTTTTATAGGATAGGGTGTCAAACGAGCACACAGATGGTAAGCTGTGGCTCATAGACATCTACATCTATCCTCGCTTAAGAATAAAAATGCAGATGCGTTGTCATCTTTGAGGGCTAAGATGGAATGTCTCGATTCCAGTGAAACGGGTCTCCGGTTCTCTACACTCACCATACGAAATACAGCAGTATTAAGCTGCTATTTTACGCTGGTATTCTGTGAGAGCGTGGTCCTTCCCTGGTCGAGCAGACCCATTCATGCTACAACCATAATAGCTGCGGTGTGGCTCTATCAAGTAAAACTTGAAGAAAATTGATTGCCTATTTACATACACAAACACTCACGCCTGTCACCCAGAGGGGTAGGCAGAGACTACAGACTTCCATTTAGCACGATGCTGACATAGCTTTCTCGCCTCTTCCACATCCATATACCTACGCATACATGCTCGTCGGTTAAGGGTACTCTTAATTTGGCCCATTTTTAGTATATCGCCAATTTGGTCGACAAACTTCGGCCTAGGACGTCCCTTTCCGACTCTTCCATTCACTTCTGCAACATATATTTGCTTTGTCAGTCTTTCCGCATTCATTCTTTCTACATGACCAAACCACCGAAGCATTCCTTTCTTAATCCTGGTCACCGCATCATCTTGCAGACCACACTCTTCTTTTATCACAGTGTTTCTCACCCTGTCACTCAGATTCAGCCCTAACATACTCCTTAGCGACCGCATTTCTACTGCATTTATTCTACTCTCGTGCTTCTTCTGCCACACCCAACTTTCACTACCATACGTTAAAGTAGGGACTAATACAGCATTGTGAATTGCCATACATGCCTTTTTTGACACATTCTGACTTTTTACAATAGAGTGTAGAGCCCCATTTACTTTATTTCCTGCATTTACTCGTCGTTCAATATCCTTATCATATCTTCCATCCCTGCTGAATACACATCCCAAATAT
Organism: Parnassius smintheus behrii; assembly: GCA_036936625.1. Classification (NCBI taxonomy): domain Eukaryota; kingdom Metazoa; phylum Arthropoda; class Insecta; order Lepidoptera; family Papilionidae; genus Parnassius; species Parnassius smintheus. The sequence continues at coordinate 3,784,962 of JAUPFT010000026.1, forward strand.
ACGAACTCATCCACTTGCTCAATTAACTCTCCTTCTATTCTTATTTCACATACCGTTTTGCTTTCTTCTCTTTCAAAAACCATCACTTTCGTCTTACTTGCGTTCACTTTCATTCCCCTTTCTTTTAATGACCTGTTCATTAATGTAACCATCATTTGCAACTCGGCCGCCGACGACGCAAGTATGACTTGATTATCGGCGTACAAAAGGCATTTGATGGTTAACTCACCCATTCTTAACCCACATTCTTCAACTTTCAAATCTTCCAAACAACTGTCCATAAAAAGGTTGAACAGCCACGGGGAAGCTACACAGCACTGTCTGACACCTTTATGGATGCCAAACCAGCCCGAGTAGACCCCGTTGATTCTAACACAAGCACTCGAGTCCCTATACAGAGACTTTAATGCCTGTATCAAACCAGCGCTCAACCTAAATGCGTTCAGCGTTTGCCATAACACATCCCTGTCCACTTTGTCATAAGTCGTTTCCAAGTCCATGAACGCACAAAAAACTTTTTGGTTTTTCGCCAAAAACTTCTCCGCGATCATGCGACCAAGACTTGATGCGATCAAGGCTTGATCTGTACACCCCATTCCCTTTCTAAATCCCGCTTGCCCATCCCAAATTTTTTCATCAGTTTCTTTCATAACTCTTTCAATTAGTACCTTAGCATACAGTTTTCCCACAATGCTAAGAAGGCTGATACCACGGTAGTTTTTGCAGTCCTGCTGTGACCCTTTTCCCTTATATATTGGGACTATCACGGCTTTGCACCAGTCTCCCGGTACCCGCTTTAGTTCCCAACATAAATTAAACAAGGTGTACAGCAGGCCTGCCACCACGTCCTCTCCAGTCCTTAGCATTTCGAGCGAAACTCTATCGTATCCGGCTGCCTTACCTACTTTCATGCTTTTCATTGCTTTCATTATTTTATCAATACTTATCTCCCTATCTCTTTCATCTTCTTACGGAATTTCTGTTTCATTTAGTTCAGACGTCTCCTCACTCATAAATACGCTTTCAAAATATTCCATCCATCTCTATAGACTCAACACTTCATCATTCAGGATACAGTCATTCTCGTCTCGTATCGCATTCAATTTAAGCTGTTTTGAAAGTCCCCTGGTATTTCTTACGAGTTTCCAGAACATTTTAATATTTGCCTGGAAGTTATCCGATTTTCTTCTATCATTCTTATCCGTTCTTTCTTGCTTTTTGCTTTCAACTAATTCTTTTACTCTCTTATTTAAACGTTTAAACTCTGCCTTTTTTCTTTCATTCTCATCATTCTTACCGCCAGAATTACCAGCTTTGGTCGCTAGTAAATCTAGCCATGCTCTCTTCTTTGCTTCAACTTCCATACGTACTTCATCATCCCACCATTACGTATTGTCTTTCCTTTCATTCGTTCTCTTACTAACACCACATACTTCGGTAGCTGCATCCACTAAACTTTTCTTAACATTATGCCACACATTCTCCAAGTCTAACTCATTCACACACAACTCATCCAAATTACTTAGAAAATATAATTACTTATTATATTTTCTCTCAGTCTGCATTTGTACTTGATTTTCACATCTTCATCTTGTAACCTCTCAATTCTTATACGCTGTAACGCAGTGGTAGACAGAGATGTCCTATGCCGCCAACGTCTGAATAAACCCCTAATTCTGCATAAGACCAGGTAGTGGTCCGTCCCTACGTTGGACCCCCGGTAAACCCTTGTATCCACCACTGCGCCCCTCATTCTTTCATTCACAGTTATGAAATCTATCATGCTTCTATCATCACCTCTTTCCCAAGTATACATGTGAATCTTCTTATGACGAAAGAAAGTGTTCGTCACAAAAATATTCCTTTCCACACATACGGTGAAGAGGCTTTCACCATTCTCATTAATACTTTCATCACCAAACGTTCCCAGTATCCTTTCATAGCCAAGCCTCCTCACCCCAACCCTTCCATTAAAATCTCCTAACATAACAATATTTTCATTTTCCTTACATTTCATTAACACCATCCTTACCATCTCCCAAAACTGCTCTCGGATACAAGTGAGCTTAGACATGTCTGGGGCGTAGACATGTCTGGGGCGTAGACATGTCTGGGGCGTTGACCCCTAGAACAAACAACTTCTTTAGGCCCACTTTTATTCGTATCCATAGCAGTCTCGGGCTTACACATTCATACTCTTTCACACATTGACCGATTCTTTCTGAAAGGATGATACCGACTTCCTGGCATGCTCGCTCGATCTCGTCTACACCGGACCAGTAAGCGGTATATATGCCATGTGTAGTGACATCCTTTCCCTTCCGCTTCGTCTCATTTACACATAACACATCTATTCCTCTATCGTACATCATATCGCATACTTCATCCATCTTATCGTTCATTGCTCCACGTACATTCAGCGTAGCTAGACGGGCCTTCGCAAAAAGACAGAACGTGACGGGTGGTGAACCTCGTCGCCGGTTTTCCTCCCGGAGATTTTTCGCACCCCTGCCCCATTAAAGGGGCGTCGGGAACTCGGGGCTATTTCTTTTACTTTTTGCCCCATGGTGCGAAAACTAGGGTGTGGCATATTTTACGCCGCTACCACACGGCGAGTAGCCGAGTCTGTTCTTTTGGCTTTGTCGCTCTTTTAGCACCACCCGGGGGAAACGTGTAGGGTGGGCCTAGGATTAGGTGGTCGAAGCCTACGGACGCGAGCGACTTATCCCCCCATTGCCTATTTAAAAAATTTAAATAGTATTAAATGGATAAATTTTGGAATTAATTTATTTGTATCATACCAGTTTTCTTCTTTCTTTGTATTTAGTTTTTATCCTTCCATCCATGCATTTATTATAAGTCTACAAAAGTCCACTGCTTGAACATAGGCCTCCCCCATAGGTATCCTCATGGGAGGGATTTTGCCATAATTGCCACGCTTGGCTGGCGAGCTGGAAGTTTTTTATAATTTTGAGTTGTTATCAGGACGACGCTACTGCCTATCTACTCACACACACACACACACACACACACACATATATATATATATATATATATATATATATATATATATATATATATGATATTCTTACAACACAACTACACGGATGTTTATAATTCATATGTAAAAAAATTATGCTCTTTTAAAGGCACAGCGGACCAGTACGAGCTTGGTGATTTGGGGAGTAAATATGGATTATTGGATGATTTCAAAACTTTCTCCACGTTCTACAACGAAACGCAGATGTCTTTGTTTGGTCCGTACAGCATTCTGGGACGATCTGTTGTTATACATCAGAAGGTGAGTTTATCGAAAAGCCACTTCCATATTTATGCTTTATTTATCCCATTCTAGTTTACTTGAATTTGGATTATTGATTATTAACCACTTATTGATCGATTAATCTATACATACTACTATACCACAAACCCTTATAAAAGTGAAAGAAACCTAAATCTAGCAGTGGATTTTTTTCTATTTAAAAGTAAGCATGACGAGTTGGCAGACACACACCTATAGATACACAACTACATAAATCATCAATTACCTATGAATCAAAATGCAGATGTGTTATTATATTTGTGGACTAAGGTGGAAAGCCTCTTTATCCGCAAACAGAATATCCGATTCAATTCGCTCACCATATGCAACACTGCAGTAATATGCTGGTATATTTGAATAGTTCTAATTTGCATTGTATTGATTGGATGATATTTGTACTCCAAATTAACCCAAAATTGCATGACTCAATCTGTGAATATTATGTACACTTGTTATTGATATACATATAGTAGTAGTGTAGTTGAGTATAGAAATGTGTATGTTTTCGTGATTGTCATATATGTGTAATGTAAGTGTACTTGTTAAATAAAATAAAAATAAAAATAAATATTTCGAGCGTGGTTTTTCCATAGTCGGGACGACCCATCCGTGAATGCATACGGCTAAAGCGTTGTATCACGTGTATAACCTGTTTTTTAATGGTAACTAATTTGGTACTTAATGTGGTGGTCAATATCTACAGGGTGGGCTAGAATAAAATTCAATTTTCCTTAACAAATAGATCGTTGACCGTGTGGGAATCGGGATGCGCGGGTTGTGATCGGGTCACGTGTCTTTGACAATTTTAGTCGCTAGAAGTCGGTTTACGGGTGAGCATCGCGCTTTCGCTGTTCGAGCGTTTTAATAAAATTTTCATTCTTACATTATTGTGCGGCGTATGCTTAGAGTTAAACTCAACTTACGGGGTATCTGGCAGTAGATTAGTACTCAGTAACTTAAAAAATGGCTGAAGAGGTTCCAAGAAACTGGTTCGACGCTAACAAATGAGACGTCAAGGTCGTCCCTGCATTTCACGTACGGAGCAAACGATTCGGGAGGTTAATCGATCTGTTCATAAAAATGCGGAACTCTACGCGACGACTTTCAGCGACTTTGGGGATTTCGCGAAGCAGTTTAAGGCGAATTTTGAGGTATGATTTGAAGTTTCATCCTTATAAGATCCAGTTGGTGCAAGAACTTTCCCATGATGACCATACAAAAAGGGCATCATTTTTAACATTGATATTAAAGCGATTTTCCAACTTCGGGAACATCTTTTTCTCGGACGAAGGCCACTTTCTATAGAATAAGCTACCACGTATAGCTATTTAAATATTAGCACACTATTTGAAAACATTATAGAACAATATTTTTAAAAGTACAAAAATAATCTCAAAAATTTAAAATTTTATAACAAGTAGTCGCTAACACTTTGGATATCGATAGTACACAATACGACACAAGAAGGTGCGCGGGCGACGGGACGCAGGGAGAAACTACTTGGGAGTAGTGCGTCGCCCGTTGCTATGGTTTCGCTTCCCCGTACCTCACACTTCACCGTGCCGACACATATTTTTCGCTTCTACGCACTATCTTCACTCGTGGCGTTGCCTATATTCTATTTTATTACGTTCTATTGTTTTGTCTCGAACAGAGTAAGAAGCGTCGCTTGGCGTGCTCGAGCGTGGAGCGCGGCTACAGTCCGTCGGAGGCGCGCGAGCTGCGCGGCGTGGCGTCGTTCCACCACCCCGGCGGCTTCGCGTGGGGCTACGTGCGCCTGACGCAGCTCGTGCACGCCGACGGCAGCGCCAGCGACACCGTCGTGGAGGTCAACCTGCGGCACCCCGGCGAGCGGGACCGCAACCTGGTCAGCACCAAATACATCACTGAATCATTAATAACTTATAGTCTTTACTTTAGTTTTCCGTGTAGTGGCGGTGTAAGAATATCCACTAGCCCATGTCGTCCCGTGCGTGCCGTAGGAGGCGACAGAGAGAAAGCGGAACAGGTGATGGTTCTTCCTGATAACTACTCAAAATATAATAAAAGACTGGGGCTAATTGGCAAAATTCCTCCCTAACTATGTGGAAGGCTTATATTCGGTAGTGGACCTTTATATGCTGTGAATAATGGCTGTATGATTCTTTTGGTTGTCTCTGTAAAAAACATATAACATAAACACTCACGCCTGGCACCCAGAGGGGTAGGCAGAGACTACAGACTTCCATTTGGCACGATCCTGACACACCTCTCTCGCCTCCTTCACATCCATATACCTACGCATACATGCTCGTCAGTTAAGGGCAATTTGGCCCGTTTTTAATAAATCGCCAATTTGGTCGATAAATTTTCGCCTAGAACGTCCCTTTCTGACTCTGCCATTCACTTCTGCAACATAAATTTTCTTTGTCACTCTTTCCTCATTCATTCTTTCCACATGACCAAACCACCGAAGCATTCCTTTCTTAATCCTGGTCACAACATCATCTTGCAAACCACACTCTTCTCTTATCACACAATTTCTCACCCTGTCATTCAGATTCAGCCCTAACATACTTCTTAACGACCGCATTTCTACTGCGTTCATTTTACTCTCGTGCTTCTTCTGCCACACCCAACTTTCATTACCAGTACCCGGTTGACCGAGCTTTGCTCGGTATTTTTCGCTCGTTCTTTTTTAATTCGTGTGTTTTGGAAATTATATTTAGATACAAATTACATACTGATGAAATATAAATAATATTTTTTGATCTTAGCGACAAAACAGAAAAAACGGAACTGGTTATTTGAATAAAAAATCATGAGCGCAATTATTTTAATTTAAATTTTCGTGTTTTTAAAAAATACTAAAAAAAGGGCTCGAAAAAATTGATTTTCACAAAAAAGAAAGGAACATGAAAAAAAAGTTAAAAAAAGTCGGTCGGTCGTTCTGGGCTCGAACCGGGGTTTTACGATTCTGTGACCGACCATTATACCAATTAAGCCATTTATAATCATTAAAAATCCGTCAAAATTTACCTTCTTATTCTAACGATATTGTAGCAGTTTTTCATTGCCTAAAAATACGGACAAAAAGACATTTTCTAAAAATAAATCCTAGCTAGATCGATTTATTATCCCCGAAACTCCCTGGACACTAAATTTTATGAAAATCGTTGGAGCCGTTTCCGAGATCCCGATTATATATTTATATATATACAAGAATTGCTCGTTTAATAGTATAGGATACGTTAAAGTAGGGACCAACACAGCATTGTGAATTGCCATACGTGCCTTTTTCGACACATTTGACTCTTCACAATAGAGTGTAGGGGCCCTACACCCCACACAGGGTCTCTGTACTGGCAGCGTTATATAATTCATCACCTCATTTCACCCCTTGAATTTTATTTTATATAAAACTGAAATGGCATACCAACTACACTTCACCTGATGATTAATGACAACACCAGCCTACACTATATCAAACAAAAAGGTTACGGATGCGGTTACACGTCTGAGGGCTAAGATGAAATGTCTCACAACCTGTAGTTATACAGGCTTTTTATACCCTTCAGTTTGGCAAACTTCCCTACCAAGACCAACTTAGTATTAAATTATTTAACTCCTACGTTATGAACGATTTTGATTGTAGAGTTTGTTCCAATACGTATGGTATGTCTACAATAAAGAAATGGGCCGAGCATCTAACGGTCGGATGATAAAATGGAATGGGAGACATTAAGGCATACAATTCTTGTGCACACTCTTGGAAGATATATCCTGTAACACCCCGAAAGACTGGCTTCTTTGTGCATGTACTTGTAACTGGTAAAATCAGTTTAACGATATGGAGAAGGTGTTGTTGGTGATCAGACACACGGACACAAGTGGGAAATCTACGTGAATCCGGTGGGCGTGGACGCGGCTGTGAAGGTGACTGCGACTCGCTGCGTCGCTGGCGGCTATCGCTGGAATCCATACTTCACGCAGCTCGCTGATCCGCTCAACGTGAGTGTTACCCGCACGTACACATAAACACACACACACACACACACACACACACACACACACCCACACACACACACACACATACGAATTGTTCTCTTCTTAAATACCCGTACACATATACACGCACACATGCACAAGTACACACGCACGCGTAGGTATATACGCACTTACTTGGACCAGAGAATAAGTAATAGTATTACGTTCCAGGATTCACTCACACGTTTTTTTTTTTTTTTTTTTTTTTATAGAATAGGCTGACAAACGAGCACACAGTCCACCTGATGGTAAGTGGTTGCTGCGGCCCAAGGACATCTACATCTATCTTCCAATACAAATCAAAATGCAGATGCGTTGTCACCCGTGAGGACTAAGATGGAATGCCTCATTTCAAGTAAAAAGGGTCCCCGGTTCTCTACACTCACCATACGAAATACAGCAGCATTAAGCTACTATTTCACGCTGGTATTCTGTGAGAGCGTGGTCCTTCCCCGGTCGAGCCGACCCATTCGTTGATGAGTTCAAGAACACGCATTCTCTCAATTCCTTGTAAAAACATAACATAACATAAACACTCACGCCTGTCACCCAGAGGGGTAGGCAGAGACTACAGACTTCCATTTAGCACGATCCTGACATACCTTTCTCGCTCTTCCACATCCATATACCTACGCATACATGCTCGTCGGTTAAGGGTACTCTTAATTTGGCCCATTTTTAGTATATCGCCAATTTGGTCGACAAACTTCCGCCTAGGACGTCCCTTTCCAATTCCTTGTAAACGCACATAATAAAGCAAATGCATAACATAAATATTAACTGGATACAAATAATCTCACGCACAAAATACTAAGTACATGTAATGCATAGAGTAATACGTATTTAGGCTGCAAGACATTTGAAGAATATATTTTCATCTGTTGCTGACGCGTTGTACTCGAACTACCGAGCTACACAAGCGAGAGAGACCTGCCGTGTGTATTGGGTTATATACACTTAATTTATATTCAAAATTCACGAAGTTATTACAAAATATTAATATCATTTGTCTCTGTCAAAACTCAACGCATTTTAATTTTTTGTTTCAAGAAACAGAAACAAAAACTTTTTTATTCAATCTAGATTATAAATAATACTTGAGAGTAACTTTTTTTTATTTCACCACTGGTTCCTCTGTCCTGGGCAGGTCCAGCAAGAAACCTAGCGAGGCTTAAAAATAACAGCTTACATTGTTTTTTACACAATTAACAACACAAAAAAAATTAATTAAATAGCTAAATACCATCCATAAATTCCTTAATAATATTTTTTTTATTTACTTTTAGAACACATAAATATACGAAATATCAAAACCCCTTTTATATAAAGAAAGCTTAAAGTTTTTGAAACAAGTAAAATATCAGAAGGGTTGTGACACAGAATAAATAATAGTACTACGTAGTTGTGGCTATATTTGGATGTTTTTGTGGCTGTATTTGGCTTTCTTTTATTTTTTTATGTTCGATGAATTTGTTTTCTAAGTGTTTAATTTACGGTGGTATAACTGGTATATATAACCTATAAAAACATTTATGAAAAAAAAACATAGAATCATGATTACAGATTGTTTCGTAGAAAAATATTTGCTTAGGTGTCATTGATCACGAAGAAAACAGATAATGTACGTTTGTATTAAAGAGAATATAATTACTAGTTTGTAAGAACGCCACTCAGAAATTCTCTTAATTAATTAATTTAACTTCACAGTTTTCGTGTTAAGCAGCGATGTATAGGTAACTTGTCCCGTGGTGTTACAGCACGACCTGTACTCCGCGGAGTGCGGCGCGGACAACCCGTTGCGCTGTGACGTGGGCGACCTCACCGCTCGCCTCGGCACCATCAGTCAGTATCTTTTTCTTTACATTAGTCAGCACATTAGTCATATGTACATTAGTCAGCACTTTATTTTTTACATCCGTCAGTACTTTATTTTCAGCATCAGTCAGTACTTCATTTTTTACAGTCTATGGTTTATTTTTAACATCAATCAATACTTTATTTTTACATAAGGTACATAAGCTGCACTAAAAGTATCGGGAATGAAATATTTCCACTGTTCCTGTCATATTAAAATCTTTTTAATTGAAAACTCCTTGGTTTTGAAAATCGAATACCATTTATTTATTTTAAAAAAAATTCTCGGTCTTGTCACGAGGTTTTCTCAAACTTGTTTAGTCGTTGAGAAAATGGAATTGACTCGAGAAAATTCAAGAGCGATGATTTATTATGACTTTCGAAGTGGTTCAACACAAAAACAGTGTGTTGACCGGATGATTTCTGCATTTGGTGATGAAGCCCCATTCAAAACCACTATTTATCGCTGGTTTGCTAAATTTCAACGTATACGTGTCAATGTCAGTGATGATCCCCGTCAAGGTCGTCCAAAAACTGCAGTCACCCAAGAAAACGTTGATGCTGTGCGTAAGCTGATTGAGAAAGATCGACTTGTGACATACCGCGAAATTCAGGAAACTTTAGACATTGGCATGAGTTAAATACAAATAATCTTGCATGAACAATTAGGTGTAAAAAAGTTGTTTTCCCGATGGATACCGCATTCGCTCTGTGAAGAGCAAAAAGCGGCTCGCGTTACTTGGTGCGTCAGAACTCTCGAAAGATTCCACGCAGGATCCTCAAAAGCTGTATACAACATCGTATCAGGTTACGAATCCTGGATATACGCGTACGAACCCGAAACAAAAAACCAGTTACGAGTTTGGGTGTTTGAAAATGAGTTAAAGCCAACAAAAATTGTTCGTTCATGGAGTGTTGCAAAAAAAATGGTGGCCACGTTTATCTCCAAAACCGGCCATGTTACGACTATTCTTCTTGAGGGACAAAGAACGGTTAATGCAGAATGGTATGCTAGCATTTGTTTGCCACAGGTCGTTTCTGAACTCCGTAAAGAGAACTGCAACCACCGCATCATCCTCCATCACTACAATGCGAGTTCTCACACCGCACACAGAACAAAAGAGTTTTTAGAGCAAGAAAACATAGAATTATTAGACCATCCGCCGTACAGCCCCGACCTAAGCCCTAATGATTTCTATATTTTCCCTAAAACAAAGAATAAATTGCGTGGACAGAGATTTTCATCACCTGAAGAAGCTGTGGACGCATACAAAACGGCCATTTTGAAGACCCCAACTTCCGAATGGAATGGTTGCTTCAATGATTGGTTCCATCGTATGGAAAAATGTGTCAAATTCCGCAGAGAATACTTCGAAAAGCAATAAATACATTTTTAAATAGTAATGTTGTGTCACTTCCTTGATTCCCGAAATTTTCTGTGCCGCCCTCGTAGTAGTTTAGTTTTTAAATCAAACGGTACCATTTTACATCCGTCAGTACTTTATTTTTTAACATCAGTCTTTACTTTGTTTTTTACATCGGTCAGTTGTTTATTTTTTACATCAAACAGAACCATTTTACATTCGTCAGTACTTTATTTTTTAACATCAGTCAGTACTTCATTTTTTACGTCAGTCGGTAGTTTATTTTTAACATCAATCAGTACTTTATTTTTACATCAGTCAGTTGTTTACTTTTTTACATCAAACAGTATTTTTACATCCGACAGTATTTTATAACATCAGTAACAGTATTTTATTTATTAGATCAGTCATTTGTCTATTTTTTTTACTTCAAACAGTACTTGTTTAAATCCGTCAGTACTTTTTTTAATATCAGTCAGTAACTTAATTTTAAATCTTACATCAAAGAGTACTTTCTACATCCGTCAGTACTTTATTTTTTACATCAAACAGTACTTTTTTAAATCCGTCAGTACTTTTTTAAATATCTTTAAACAACCAGTATGTAATTTTCTTTACAGCCGTAGGAGGTGAGCGGCAAATGTTCATGGACAGCAACTTCCCTCTGGAAGGCACCGTCTCAGCCATGGGCCGCTCCATCGTGATCTTCGGTCCGGACCAGAGCAGCGAACGGTTCGCCTGCGCCAACATACAGCCCGACAAGGATATCATCAAATACGTCAACATTATGAAGCCACCCAGATTTGTTCTGTAAGTCCATTTCACTCGTCATTCATTAATTTCTACTTATCAAATGCCTACTGCTGTACATATTTTGCTGTCGTAATTAAGAATAAGACTTTGATAATGAGGGTGTTCACGATTTTTTGCCACCAGGGCGGTACCACATACAAACGAGTTAAAACATTTGACAAATTACCTGGCGGGGAAGTTAATTTGTTTGGAAAATGTAAGAGTTTTTGTTTCTTTTTGCCATACTAGTTATATTTTATATTAATTTGATTAGAAATGAATAATCCAAACTACTATTCATAGATATTCCTAAAAGTAGAAAAAATGAAAAATGTGAATAAGATTACGGAACAAACCAATGTTAACTAATATTCTATAAACCGATAAAATTTCGTTTAAAACGCAACTTCTTAATTATATCAAAAGTTTCACCTCAGTCTCCACTAGAAGATTATTATACCGGGTACTATATATATATATATATATATATATATATATATATATATATATATATATATATATATATATATATATATATATATATATATATATATATATATATATATATATATATATGTATAGTACCCGGTTGACCGAGTATTTTTCGCTCGTTTTTTTTTAATTCTTGTGTTTTGGAAATTATATATAGATACAAATTACATTTTGATCTTAGCGACATAATAGAAAAAACTGAACTGGTTATTTGAATAAAAAATCATGAGTGCAATGAGTTTAATTTAAATTTTCGTGTTTTTATTAAAAATACTAAAAAAAGGGCTCGAAAAAATAGATTTTCTCAAAAAATAAAGGAACTTGAAAAAAAAAAAAAAAAATGTCGGTCGGTCGGTCTGGGCTCGAACCATGGTATTACGATTTCGTGACCGCCCAATATACCAATTAAGCTATTTGTAATCATTGTTAAATTGTCAAAATTTACCTTCTTATTCTAACGATATTGTAGCAGTTTTTCATTGCCTAAAAACACGGACAAAAAGACATTTTCTAAAAATAAATCCTAGCTAGATCGATTTAATGCCCCCGAAACTCCCTGCACACAAAATTTTATGAAAATCGTTGGAGCCGTTTCCGAGATTCCGATTATATATATAAGGAACATTCATCAAATGTAAATAAAAAAATAACAAAGCTTTATAAATATTTGTTTACAATTTGCACGCCTGGATGAGGCATAGGGTTCCCAACCCTCCCGGATTGCCCGGGAGACTCCGGTAATAATGGTTAACCTCCTGACCTTCTGGGGTGCAATAATTTCTCCGGTTTTTCAAAAAATTATATGTATCTGTCGCTCGCACTCGCCTTACGAAATCAACAAATATTAGATGTTGCTCGAAAGCATAGTAGGTAAGTAAATATAAATTTATAAATTAGTAAATGATTGAGATTTTCTTACATCCACCCCAACCCGGGTACTTGATTACATAAAATTCTCCCGGGTTGTTCTTTTCGAGAGTTGGTAACCCTAATTAGACAGTGTATTTTAAGTTCTATGTTTTAATAATAATTTCGTAACGCGTACATTCTATGCGAATTAATAATTATGAATGATGAATAGGTTTCATATTTTTCCTATTAGAGGTTTCTTGCCATTATTATACGCTGGGGAAGGAGCGTTGACAACTTTTTATTAAGTTGTTATCAGGAAGTTAAAACGAGTTGAGTTCAGGATGTTATCTAAAAATAAAAAATAAGTCCTGGAACATGGTGATGGCATGTATCCCCATCCCCATTTGGAGGAGGCTATGTTGAGTAGTGGACTTTGGTGTGAGGTTGTAAAATTAACGATTACTCTGTGAGAAATACCGGAAAGGATCTGCCCTGCGCAGCGGTCAGGTTCAATAGCTATTATATAGAAAAGAAAATATTTTACAAAATTTATAAAATAAAAAATTATGAAAGTTAAAAACAAACAAATTTAGATTACAAAGTTTAAATTTTGTTAATAAATCTAGGGGTTGCGGGACTACAGCAAGTAAATTTTTCATATGAATCAGCGCTGGATTTATAAAAGCAAATGATGTTTTATATAGAATAAAGGTGACAAATGAGCACGTATTGACGGTGTGTGTGGTGAAGTGGATACTGTGGCCCGTAGACATCTACATCTACCCTCTATTAAGAATTAAAATGCAGATGCGTCGTCATCTCTACGGACTAAGATTTAATGCTTCGTTGCCAGTTCAAAAGGGTATCCGGTTCTCTGCACTCAATATACAAAACGGCAGCATTAAGTTGCTTTTTTTTTTTTTTTATAGAAGAGGGGGCAAACGAGCATGCGGCTTACCTGATGTTAAGTGACTACCGCCGCCCATGATCAACCGCAACACCAGGGGAATTGCAGGTGCGTTGCCATTTGCTATTTTACGCTGGTATTCTGTGAGAGCGTGGTCCCTTCTCGGTCGAGCCGACCTATTCTTGCTGCAGCCATAATATAGCTGCAGCATGGCTTGACCGTATCAAAAATATTTTCTATGTTACAGTGGACAATTCCTGGAGGAAGTGCGCAGCATCATGGGCGTCCCGCCCTGGATGCTGGGCGTGGACTCGCGGCGCACGCGTGTGCTGCATTACGGCGCCTGCGTGCAGATCTTGCTGCACTTCACTGGACCCAGTGCCAACCAGCTCGAGCTGGACTTCACCAGGTTTGCGCTAGTCTTTGTTATCTCTCTTGCATGATGTTGTAGCGTTGGGCATGAACCTCAAAATAATAAAATATAACTCTATCAGTGTAACTCGTATAGTAATTGTAATTATGCTATAGGCTTCCGAAAGGAGCATGGGATTTATGGGCCTGAAGTAAGCTAATTGCTATATATTTAAAAAAAATGGCTATATTTCTCTAAAGTAAAATACAAAAACTAACTCTTACAATTTAGAATTTAAAAAAGCAATATAATAAGAAACATGTTAAAAAGTAGATTGTAAGCAATCGATATTATATTTATTCAGAAGCAAAAAATAAAATGAAAAAGCTTCTAAGGTGTCATTAAATTTTATTATTTACTTTGAATGATACAGACCTATGTTTTCAAATAAAGTATATTATACGAATAAGGAAAAAAGAAATAAAGAATTAAAAAAGAAAAGAAAAAATGTTTATGGCAATAACTTGTTTAGAATGTAAATGAAATAGACAAATGAAATTCTCGTTTCTGAACGCTACCTATAGCTAAAGGACTTGAGTTGACATTTCAAACTTCAAAACTATTCACTTAAAAGAAAAATAATGATTTTTGATTGAATTAGAAACAAACGCTATACGATGGATTCTTGATTATATTAAGCATCTTAATATATATTTTGGATTACTTTTCTGTGTTAAAATAATAATAAGTTATAGAAAATATCAACATGACAACAAATAGTAGTAACAACAACAATGCAAGTAATCGATCTCAGATCGATATGCCTAATACATATTTATTTCACTTAGTTGTTGTACAGTAAACCCTCGTTAATGCGAACACGGTTAACACGAATTTTGGTTTAAGGCGAACAAAAATTTGCTCTAGACAATAGTTCCATAAGCTTCAATGTAATTATGTTCGGTTAAGACGAACCCTCGTTAATCCGAACTTCCAACAACTTTTTCGACCCTTCACGGTCAATTATCGGATAATACGAACTATAAAAATTCCCAAATCATGTATTGTGTATATTTTTGTCTTTTTTCGGTCAATACAAATACCGGTAAACAATGGATGAAGAGATTAGAAAAGTCAATAAAACTCAAGCTTCTAAAATAGACAAAGGATTAGGACATCAAACATTCACTCGAGTACCTAAAAATGGAAACAATACATCAAATTTTCTTTCCGTCTTACAAAAGCTATTGAAAAGGTTGTAATCTTTTGAAATATAATTAACAAAAGCCAAGGCTTCTTAATAATTTGGCTGTGTTAAGAAGTTCACATATAAACTGATGTCTGATGAACACTCTTCAGTTCTTCAAGATGTCTAAGCGAAAGCAGATCTCTCTTGACGTGCAAACTAAGCACGAAATTTTGACTGAAGTTGATCGCGGTGTCTTGTCGAAAACTGCCGTAGCCGAGGAGTTTCAAATTCCAAAATCTACTTTGTCTACCATTCTGAAAAATAGAGAAAAGATGGAGGAAGCTATCGCTTTTGGAAGTACCAACAGTCGTTCGAAACGTTTACGTACAGCTACCCACGAAGACAAATAATCCCGATTATTGGCATGGTTCAATCATATGCGGTCAGAAAACATACCATTGAGCGGACCTCTTGTGAAAGAAAAGGCACTCAAAATTGCTGAAGATTTGGCAATCAGTGACTTTAAATGTTCGAATGGATGGTTATGGAGATTTCAACAGCGGCACCGAATTTCTTCACAAAAAATTTGTGGCGAGGGAAAAAAAGTGAATGAAGAAACTGCAAACGAGTACGTCAGTGTCGATGACGATCTGGCCACGGGTTTGAATGAAGATTTCACTACGGGCCTGAATGACAAGACCCGGGATCCAGGAGTAGCGCTGATCCTAGATCAACACGAGTCCCGTGATGAGAGCGATATCGAAGAAGTCATCCCACCAACGTCGAAGGAGGTCAGAGATGCATTCGATATTTTTCTTCGCTATGCAGCGACGAACAATGTTTCAGACGCATTTTCAGATAAGCTGGAAACGATCAACTTCGAATATGCACGCAAACTCCGACCAATTTATCGCCAAACCAATATCGAAATGTATTTTATGAACAAATAAATAACAAACAGTCAAAATCGGATAATATATGATAATAACAATGTTAAGTAAAAAAAAATTAAAATAAAAAAATATTGTAAATATAAAATAATAATATCAAAGTTATTAATAAAAATGTTTCTATGATGAATCATAATATTGAGTTTAGAAACACGAATTCATTTTTTGCATTGTTCGCATTACACGAACTCCCCTGTAACATGAACTATTTGTCTGATTTTTTCGTGTTCGTGTTAACGAGGGTTTATTGTAGTTTTAACTTTCGTTAATCGTTTTACCATTTCCATAGATAATATACTATATAGGACAAATATTTTATATATATATATATATATATATATATATATATATATATATATATATATATATATATATATATATATATTATGTGGTTATATATTTTATATATAACCACAGCTTTTCTGTAGCGATTTTACGAGTATTCTGTCCCTGCTTTTATATCTATAAGTAATTTTAGTGAAAAATAGCCTGTTATAGTGTAATTACAGTGGAAAATATATACATAACCTCACTTTTACTTATTCTACAATAACTCAGCTCCAAGATTGACAAATCGTGCCAGATTTTCAAATGGTCCTACTTTCATTGTGTTAACATCTGGGCCCAAGAATGTATGAAGACGTCTCCACGTCTCCTTCTCCTTTAAAAAATCTTCGGAAAAAGACTGTTCGGGATCCTGTAATTAAAAGTGGTGATGCAGCCTTAGACGGTAAATCGCACTGTCCTAGCGTAACAAAAGCCTATTGACTCTTGCCTTGAAGACGTCCAGATTGTATTCGGACGGAAAGATAGACGCCGGCAAATTATTCCACTTCTTTGCTGTACGCATTAAAAAAGTCGAAATAAAACGTTTGGCTATAATGCGTGGAATATAACAAAGGGGTGAAGTCACTCCGACCGCCTGGTTGTCCGATAGTGGAAGGGAAACTAGGAACTCAGAAATTTTATGGTTTAGAATATATCTCCTGTAGAAAAACAGGCTTTTTCTGAAACTAGACAGCTTAGTGCATTACTTTATAGCAGATGACACGTGCAGCAATCCCTACGTATGTACTTCTTGAATCGTGTAGTAGTAATGTAAGAATATCCACCAGCCCATACCACCGCGTGGGTGTCGTACCAGGTGACAGAGATAAACGGAAATGTGAAACAGACTGGGAACTAACATGGGCAGCAGCATCTTGCTTATAACTCAAATAATAAACTGTGGTTACCGACTCGTCTGCTAAACGTGGTGTCTATGGAAAAATCTCCTTCTAAGGCAATCTGTTTATAGACCTTTGTTCAGGACTTTTATAGACTGTATTGGATGGAATGGATGTTGCTTGTTTAATTTTAACCAAATCTAATTATATAATTGCATTTTCTCATTCTTTATATTGCAATACTAACGACCCGGCCTGGGTTTACCTGGGTGGGATCTATTAATGTGGCGTTATGTAGATTTAAGATATTTTATCATAAAGATATTAGTAGTTACTTTGTAATTATCCGCTCAATTATATAACGTGATGTGTCCTACCTAGTTTGAAGAGCACCTCCCGCTCTTCATCAATTGCGTGCACTAATCCTGTCACCACCACTCCCAACACCACTATTCTAGTAAAGACACACATATCTTTATTATAATGGATTTCCGCAAAGTTACGCCTGATTCTATCAATTATAATTATTTCACCATTTTCTTTTAGAAAATCTCCTAGTTTTCTGATATAATACAGCCCAGATCACTCGTGGCATTGCTCTCTATACGTTCGTGAAGCTTCATCAGATCCGATTTAAATATTGCAAAGATTAACCGAACAGACAGACAGATATTTTTAAAAAAATGACTATATTTTAACGGCATGCAAGTACCACCCGCCTCCCCCACATATATGAAAGTTATTTCAATATTACGACAGACATTTCTATTTTACTATATGTATTGATTATGATATAAAGAAGTAACTTTTCCGGACAGGTTACTAGCATCGGGCCGCTTGGACTCTCCCAGCATCTTTATCCCGGGCTACGTGAACAGTAAACGCAAGAAGACCACGTCCTTCCGACAGTGTGGTGTCACCGATCCCAACGAGACGAAAAGTAAGTCTGGATTTTGACCGTATCAATCCCTCCTCCTAAGTTTATAAATGCTAAACGAAACGGTTATACCGTTATTTATGGGACACCATAAAATCTTTCTGGAAGTTCCATAAGCCGCATCTCGCCTGTAAAGAAATATTAGCAAAATCACGATATGTAAAAACCAAAAGGAAGTCGCATAAATTGTTCCAGATCCACTGTCGCCTAACTTACACAATCGCAAGAAAGAAATGCGGACCGACAGTTGTGCATCATTTCAATAATTTTCACATGATTGGCTATTAAAAATAAAATATATCCCTTGTCTATATTATAAAGCAAACCTCTATGCAAACGTAGTTCTAAGGGTTTGGACTGGGCGTACATATGGCAGTGAGTGATTACAATAAGTGATTGAATCGGGATTTGTCTTTTTATAACACAAAACGGTATATTTGCGCATATCACTTAAGCAGTGGCCCGATAGCTCGCTACAATTTGAGCCTGTGATTGACTGTCATTTACGCATAAATTGTTTCAAAATTTTCATATTTTTGAAAGTTATTTTTATTGGGTTGGGCAATACCTATTGTAATTCCGTACCAAGTAAAACGTTGGGTGTCGGTCTGGGTGTAGTGTTATGTAGTAGTTGTTCCCGTATTTCTGACACTATCCAAGCCTAGCGGTGTGCCTACTGATGATGGCATTAGAGAATATATCGCCCCATTTTCTCCCGTGGGTTTCGAGGGGGTGATTAAAGGGTGACCTTTTTTTAAAGAATAAGAGTGTCAAACGAGAACGTAGTCCACCTGATGGTAAGTATCTTAGCCCTCAGACATCTACATTTGCCCTCGATTAAGAATCAAAATGCAGATGCGTTTTCACCCCTAAAGACTAAGAATATTCATTTCCAGTACTAAGAGTCTCCGGTTCTCTACATTCACAATATAAAACACAGCATTAAGCTGTAATTTTACGCTGGTATTTTGATAGAGCGTGGTCCTTCCTTCGTCGAACCAACCCATTCATACTACAACCATAATATGGCTGCAATAAGGTTCCACTAGGTATATATTTTAACTTAGTTTAGTTTAGTTTACGACGGGTTGTTTTCCGCAACTCCGCGTCTAAGCGCGTATTTTGCGTGTGGGCAGGAATAATGTGATTATTCCAGCCATGATATCTCCCCGAAGAACTTCGGGGAGCGATACCGGTGTGCCGAGATGTTTAGCTGATGTTTAGTTAGTTGAAGCGACCTCTGGACATGTCAGCAACACGTGAGCCGCCGTTTTTTCCTCTCCCATGCATGCCCTGCACAGGGGGGTGTCAGTAACACCTATGGTAAACAAATGCTTGTTAAAAGAGCCATGTCCTGTTGATTAAAACTACTTTATTACTTCCGTCTGCAGTTTGCGATCGTATCCTAGATCATATCCTAGACGGCCCCAACCATTACATCAGATTTGATAGACCACAAATCCTCGCGAAAGAACACCAATTCCTACCAAGGCTACGTGAGAAGCGCCCGAAACGTCGGGAATTAAAAATAAAAGTAATTAAAAGTAAAATAAACGCGATAAAATCCGTAAAAGTAGTTTTAATCAATGTGTAGTGCTCGTGTAAATATAAGAAATGATTAGCCATGTCCTGTGATAGCACTTGTTACTATCCTGATCTGTGACTTATTCAGTCTCATTAGAACCTTGGTTAGACGACTGTTTATTTCAGGCAGGGCCTCCCTAGCTTGTCTATAGTCTACTAAATTTTTCCAAAGCTGAGCGTGTAAATTATTGAAGTATCTACGTACCAGTGAACGAACGTAGCTAAAGGGGTTTGGTATTATAGGTTCCGGCCCTATAGTGTCCAGAGCCGATCCCCTTCTGGCCAGTTCATCTGCTGCATCGTTGCCTCTTGATCCACTGTGTCCCTTGATCCATTGCAGAGTCACATTGTTGTGCTTACATACCTCATTCAATCGTTGATGGCACTCGTATATCAGTCCCGAGTTCGCCACATTACAACTAAGAGCTTGTAGCACCGCCATACTGTCGGTCAGTATTCTGATGGAGAAGTCTCTCACCTTCCTAGCATCTATTGTTATGGGCGCTTGGATGATACCCATGCATTCAGTTTCAGCCTGGGAGACTGTGTTATGGGTACCCAGCGGTTTGCATATGTGGATATTAAGTTCTTCAGAGAAAGCCCCAGACCCCACACCTTCATTTGTCTTAGAAACGTTATATATTTTAACTTTTCTCTTACCGAAATATTATATTTTAATTTTTCTTTTACAGAGACCTCTTACTTCTTCTCGTCGGACTCATCAGCAGTAAGGACTACATCGCTCAGCTTTCTATGGATATCGATATTAGCAATTGTGAAATGGTTACTTGCGTAGAAAATTATAAATTAACATTGTAATTATATGTACAATAAATTATCATTTTTAATTATCTTTTCTTTGAGCAAATTACATCTATACCTACGGGCTACAATGGCTACCCGAGTACAGAACCACAGTACGAAATCCAACCAACTGCATAGAGGTGTAAGACAGGGTGACGTTATATACCCGAAACTCTTCACCGCTGCATTGGAATACGTTTTAAAGCTACTGGACTAAAAAGGATACAGTATGAACATAAAATGGCGAGTACATCACTTATCTTCGATTTGCAGATAATATAGTCCATATGGCAGAATCGCTGGAGAACCTAAGCACTATGCTCAATGACCTCAATAGTGCCTCCCAACGGATAGGTCTTAAGATGAACATAGACAAAACGAAGATCATGTGTAACGTCCTTGTCACACCCGGAGCACTAAGCTCAAAGTTGTTGACAACTACGTTCACCTGGGCCAAATAGTCCGACTAGGTAAGTACGACTTCGACCGGGAGGTCAATCGACGGATTTAACTCGGCTGGGTAGCGTTCGGGAAATTGAGACAGATATTCTTTTCAGATATACCTCAAAACCTGAAAAACAGATTGTACAACCAGTGCATATTGCCAGTTATGACCTACGGATCTGAGATGTGGTCCCGGATTGCTGGCCATATGAGAACGCTCAAGGTCGCGCAGCAAGCTATGCAGAGGGCTTTTTGCGTGATAAACTTGGAAATAATTATATTCGCACTAAAACCAGAGTGTCCAATATAGCTCAACGGATTAGTAAGCTTAATTGGCAATGGGCCGGCCATATAGCTCGAAGGACCGACAACTGATAGTGAAAAAAGGTTCTCGAGTGGCAGCCTTGGAACGGTAGGCGAAGTGCAAGGCGACCTCCAACTAGATGGAGTGACGACCTGGTAAATCATGCAGGAAGTCGATGGATGTAGTCGGCTCAGGACCGTGCTTTGTGGCATTCTTTGGGGGGGGGGGGAGCTATGTTCAGCAGTGGACTTGAGAGCTGTAAAGATTATGATGAATATGATCACCTCTATACCTGCCTCCTTCTATTATCATTTGGCAAATAGAGAAAGCAACTTTGAGCATTTCAAAAGTTCACACGATTTTTATGAATAATGTAGGCCATTCACATAGCAGCGGTCGTATGGACCAACTTACGAACTTTAGTCGAATGCGACAGGTTCGTGCATAAATTAATTAGCCGCCAAGCGGTCTGTACGACCAACTTTGCGATACGACTGTCTCGCAAAGTTGGTCGTACAGACATCTGTGTGTGAAAGAATTTAAAATCCGTGGACAAATTATATCATACATTTGTCCAAGATCAACATCACTACGTCTTAGTCCGATCGACCAACCCCAACTCAAATATTTTGTCAAATAATGTCAAGGAAAGGAATTGCTAGTGTGTCAAATATAAAATGTATGAATTAGATTTGGACTTGTAAGTAAGACCGATACCTACTGTTTAAGAAAAAATAATATTTTCTTTAATTTATTGAAGAAATGGCTACAAGGACTTCAGCCATAATGCCATACATCAGTCCGAAAAAATTTTGGAAATATAAATGTGATAAACACAAAGATTCTACACTACATGTTAATGAGCCATGTTGCAAAGTTTTTGGGTAAGGTGGAAACGTTAACGTTTGTTTTATTGAAATTATTTTACAATCGTTATATTGTAAGCGCAGTCATTTAATATACATAATTGCATCAATTTTACGTATCAAAATCCCATTCAAACCATTATTACGATGGAATGGTAGCATTAATCCGTTTTAGGTCAAGTTCCCGCTAAAACTCAAAACAATAATGTAAATTAAAAAGATAAGAGAAAGCCTATATTCCAGACTTCCCTTGCTATGGGAGCTATGTAGCTCATCCCCTACTTTAGTTTCTCTCTGACGTTGCTTACGACGCTCGTGGGATGATTTTGGAATCTCTTAGTCAGCTATATAGTTACACTCGACGTCTCGTGAAAGATAGAAAAGTCAGCTCTGAAAAGAGCTATCATGTTATCGGCATGGTGCATTTTTTATTTATTTATTCTTAATTGCATCCTTAAAACAAAAATACAAAGGGCGGACTTAATGCCTTGAGGCATTCTCTACCAGTCAACCGATGGAATAGTGATAATTTGACGTAGGTGTGGCAATATAGAATAAAATAACACAAAACAAATGATAACTAACTACATAATATATACATACTACTATTTTTTTATAGAATAAGGGTGACAAACGAGCACACAGTCCACCTCATAGTAAGTGGATGCTGTGGCCCATAGACATCTACATTTATCCTCGATTAAGAATCAAAACGTAGATACGATGTCACCCCTGAGGACTATGATGGAATACCTCATTTCCAGTAAAAAAGGGTCTCCAGATCTCTACACTCACCATACGAAATGAAGTATGAAGCTGCTATTTTACGCTGGTATTCTGTGAGAGCGTGGTTCTTTCCCGGTCGAGCCGACCCATTTGTGCTACAACCATAGTATAACTGCAGCGTGGCTCTACCACTTTTTTTTTAATAGAAGAGGGGGCAAACGAGCATGCGGCTCACCTGATGTTAAGTGACTACCGCCGCCCATGATCAACCGCAGGTGCGTTGCCGGCCCTTTAGAAAGGAGTAAGCTCTTTTCTTGAAGGTCCCCAGGTCGTATCGGTCCGGAAAAATCGCCGGTGGTAAACTATTCCACAGAGAGGTTGTACGCGAAAGAAAACTCCTTTCAAAACGTACAGTGTTGGATCGCCAAGCATCCAGATGGTGTGGATGTTATTGGAACGTTTGCCACGTAGTGCATTCACGAAATTTGGCGGCTGGGATTAATCCGAACAATTTCTCAGAGCACTCCCCATGGTATGTTGCGAAAAAAAATGCAAAGAGATGCAATATCTCTTCGCAGCGTCAGTGAATCGAGCCGATCGGAAAGCATTCGGTCGTCGACGATTCGAGCCGCTCTGCGCTGGATGCGGTCAAGTGGAAGGAGCTGGCACTGGGGAGCCCCATCCCAGAGATGGGAACAGTATTTCATGTGCGGCCGAACCTGCGCCTTGTAAAGTTGCAGGCGGTGTGCCGGCATGTAATACTGTCCCGCTCTGCTGAGCACGCCAAGCTTTTTAGAGGCCAATTTGGCCTTCCCCTCCAAGTGACCACGAAACTGCACGTCACTCGATATGTCGACGCCGAGGATTCCGATACTGGCTGAGGCAACAAGGGGAGTGCCTTGAAACTGCGGAGATACGACAAAGGGGTTCTTTTTAGCGGTTAACGCGCAACCTTGTGTCTTCTGGGGGTTAAACTGGACTAGATTTAGTCGCCCCCAATCCGAGACTCTGTTCAGCAAAGACTCGACTTCAGACACAAGTTTGTCACGGTACTCGGAGACGTTTTCCCGAGAAATATTGGCACGGCCGGTGTAAAGAACATCACCAGTGCTGTCATCTGCATAGCAATGAATGTTACGGGTTTGCAACATATCATTGACATGCAGCAGAAACAGCGTTGGCGATAGCACGCAGCCTTGTAGAACACCAGCATTAATAGGCTTGTAATCGGAGCTTGCACCGTCTACAACGACCTTGATGCTCCCATCTGCAAGAAAGCTGGTGATCCAATCGCACAATTTCTCGGGAAGCCCATAGGAAGGGAGCTTCGAAAGAAGCGCTTTGTGTCAAACCCGACCGAAGGCCTTCGCTATGTCCAAACTAACGGCCAGTGCCTCCCCTTGGACTCTACTGCCTCTGTGCCTATCTATGAGTTAGGTAGACCAGAAGATCACCAGCTGATCGATCACGGCGAAAACCGTAGTGGCGATCACTAATCAGCTGGAGATCCTCAAGGTAACTCATGAGCTGGCAGTTTACAATGGACTCCATTGTTTTCGAGAACAAGGAGATGATGGCGATAGGTCGGTAGTTGGACGGGTCTGAGTGGTCGCCATTTTTAGGGATCGGGTGGACGAAAGACGTTTTCCATGATTTTGGGACTACGCCTATGGAGTAGGAGTACCAGAAAAGACGCGTTAAGACCGGTGCCAACTCTGGAGCACACGTCCTCAGCACAATTGGGGGCATTCCGTCAGGCCCACTCGACTTGTGGATGTCCAGGGAGAGTGCTTTGCGAACCGAGCGCTGTGTGAACTGCACTTCCGGCATGGAGCACTCACACCGCGAGATGGTCGGCGGCGTACTCCCCCCGTCATCGAGAGTCGAGTTGGACGCAAAGAAAGAGCCTAGCAGATCGGCTTTCTCCTTTGCTGTATGGGCCAGTGAGTCGTCCTCCCTGTGCAGAGACGGAAGAGATGGCTGACAGAAATTCCCATGGACAGCCTTGGCGAGAGACCAGAATGCACGGGTCCAGAAGGAAGGCGAAGTAGTTTCTCGCCAATTCTGTCTATGTGCTCTGACTTTGCCTTGGAAATGACTCTTTTGAAGGACCTAGAATTATACTTCTTTTTTAGAGCGCTGGTGTTTACATCCCGGGACGTTGATGCGTCAGCCCAGGATTGGTAGCACTCCTGCTTATAGCATGATACTTTTTACAGGAGCGACCAAAACCATGTCTGAGATTTGCCTCCAATGGGCACCACAGAGGAAGGAATAAAAAGTTCCATACCCTGAAGTACCACATCAGTGACAGAATCCGCAACAACGTTGGGATCGTTCGGCGAGAAGCAAACCCACCCCGAAGAGTAGGATCACAGAACACTTAATATAGCTAGTAGAAATGTTATACGAGCCGGGAACGCGCGCCGTGTATATGGCTTAAAAGCCAACTACTAGAATTTCGTGACTCAGTTCGAAACAAACCGTCGTCACGTGTTAGTCGTGGTGCAAGTGGTTAAAATGGTCTATTGCAGTGTTTCGAACTGTTCAAATTGTTCAGGAAAGGGTTATTGTTCTTCTAAAGGAATTTCTTATCATTGGTGAGTAAAATAATACATTTTTAAATCGATTTTATTGAACGATACTTTGCCCTTCAACGCATCGTAGTATGGCCGCTGGTCCCATACGCCAATTAAGGATGTGCTTAGATTTTAGTTTATCGACGCTATCGATATTCTATGCCTTGTATAATTAATTCTAGCAGGTTATTTTTAGAAATAAATTTTGATGTTAAATAAACAGCGTAAGTTTTTATTTAACAATAAGTATTTTTTTCTTATTCAATCAATATTCTTATATTTTTTTTAGTTTTCCGATAAACCCAGAAGTTAAGGAAAAATGGATTTTGGCGACAGGGAAAAAACTGGTTTCCTTCTAAACATAGCAAAATATGTTCAGCACATTTTCAAGAAAAGGATTTTAATCCTACTAGAAAACGCCGTGTTCTTTTGGATCATGCTTATTCGACTATTCACGTTTGGACAACTTTTGAAAATGTAAGTATCTTCTAAATAAATAAAGTGTTTTAGTAAAATACAAACCATCCCGTGGCTCTATTATGCAAAACAGTAAAGAAATTATGTGGCGCCACTAGTACATTTTTGATACTTTATAATTCGAAAACGAAACGCTTTACGACATTTTGTGTAATTATACTGAAATGAAGTCAGTCTTGCTGTCGCACGGATGGGCCGGCTCGAACCGGGGTGGTACCACGACCTCACAGAAAACCAGCGTGAAGTAGCGGTTTACCTCTGCGTTTCGCTTGGAGAGTACAGGTGGCCGGAGGCCCTTTTTACCGGAAATGAGGCATTCCATCTTAGGCCTTACGCGTGACAACGCATCTACATTTTGATTTGTAATAGAGGATAGATGTAGATATCTATGCCACAGCAACCACTTACTATCATGTGGACTGTGTGCTCGTTTGTTACCCTTATCCTATAAATAAAGGAATTACAATCAAAACGATTAATTAATAGCGACCAAGCCTTTTTTTTTAAAAAACACCAACGTTAACACAAAAGAGTTATTTAAAAGATGTGAGAAGAAATTAAAATCTAAAAAATTAACACGTAAAAAATACTCACCGAGCCTTCGGAGTTTTGCGATGACGCTACATTTTCATTCGCCGAAGGCATATCTTTATGTAAGGCGCAAGTTTGAGACCTGCTTGCCTCATCCCAGAACCATTAAAAAATGATATCAATCTTTTGACGCAGAACCTGGTTTTACCACAGAGTCCCTTGATGCTACAAAATCTAAAGTTCAATCTACACAATATCCAATATTATGTAATTTGGTGTTGGATGAGATGGCGATTCGTCAGCGCATCGAATGGGATGGGAAACGTATGCATGGTTATGTCAATTTCGGAAACAATTTAAACGATGGTGGGGATAATTTGTGTGAAGCTAAAGAGGCTTTAGTATTACTTGTTACTGCAATTAATGGTATGGACTATAGAAAGGTATACAGATATTCGCCTTCACCATTTGATGAAAACCTCAGCACAAAAAGTATCAAAAAGACAACTTTTAAATAAATATTCGCATTTTATAGGACAATAAATAAATAAAAATATTTCAATAAATATTTTGTTTTTGAAATGATGAAAATGTCTTAATTTTTTTCTATTTTACTGTAAAGTTTTACTCCTTGTAATTAATTATTTTTCTACTTTACGTTTTTTTATAGCATTAAGTTTATTTCATTAAATTTACGTTTCATATTATATCATTATACTGTTTTATTTTATCACATATTACATTATTCCGTGTCGATATTTTATCGATAGTTTTTTGTCAAGCACTAGCGTATATGAGTTGAGTGTGTTAACTACCTGCAAGGAGTGGGGAGACTAGCGGCGGCAGTGGTACCGCAAGTAAATTGAAACAAAGGCATTTCTATTCCGCTATATTAGGTGTTCTGTGGGTAGGATGCAAAGAAAGACCGCATCCCATCCCAATCGGCTGACCTATAGTACCAAACACGGCGGCAGCCTGCAGAATGCAACTGCGATTTCAGCGTGAGTGGCACCACACTCCGGACAAGACAATGGTCCGAGGAGCCTAAAGTGGCGTCGACGGAAATCTGATATCCGTGCGGGTGAGAGGTCTGCAGAAGGTCCAAAAGGGAAGGTGTATGATCCTCCACATCCGGAATCCTCGTAGGCGAGGTAACCAGTTGTGTCAGACCATATGTCAAGGCTAAATCATGAACAGATCTCCCCGCATGATCGGTTAAACGTGAACCAAGCCATTCGGCGTGATGGGCGTTAAAGTCGCCGAGGATAACGATCTCTGCGGAAGGGATCTGCTGTAGCACGTTTAAACTATGTACCTACGTATGTACTAATAAAAAACTATACATGCATATACATACGAATATACATACATAATTAGTACATACAGGTGACTGTGAATATATAAGTCTGTTTTAGTAATACATATTAAATGGATGAGTCATGTAAAGTGAGTCATGTAAATAGATGTTCACGGACCAACTTTTTAAAAGCGTAGTTATTGGGTGCTTTTCTGATGTCATCGGGCAAGGAGTTCCAAAGGCGTGTAGCGTCACTTCGCCGAGTTCTATGGTAACTCCTTCATAGTTCAGGACTTGAACTATGAAGGAGTTACCATAGAACTCGGTGAAGTGAACATAACAGACTTTGTTGTTCGAAGAAGAGCGTAGGATCTTACGAAAAATGTGATTTACGACAAAAATTTAAACCAATAAAAATGTCTCGTGATATTGTTCTTTGAGAAGCTGTTTTACGAAGTTATTATCATGCACACCAGGAATACAGATCCCTCCGACGCGAGCGCTCAGAAGAAATGGGATTCTAAGTCACGGTGTTTTATACATCCGTCGTACGCATGGGTTGGCCACGCGCGCTTCGTTTCCAGAAATCCAACCACAAAAAATTTCTTTCTCTGATTTTCTTACGACGTGAGTTATATAATGTCTATCGATACCTTCCAAGCAATCAGGAAGTCACCTACCATATAGCACCGCCTGCTAAGCAAATAACAGCACGTGTTCAAAGAAGTAACACAATTTACCTACGTGACTTAAGAATACTCAATATAGTATAAAAACCAAGTCTTAATTGTTGGGATTGCCCAGTATCAGTTAAGTTATTTTGTAAGTTAGGTAGTCTAGTATTCCTGTGTACTCCCATTGTCACAGAAGTTAGAAAATAAAAGTAATATAGAAAAAAGTCTTCGTATCTTTGCATTTCAACCCTCCCAAAGTTACCGTAAAACGTAAGTTAATAATAAGATTCTTGTTGTAGTTGTAATTATAAGAATAAATATTTTAAATTAGACATTTTTATTGGGTTAAAATTTTGTACATTTTGTTAATTTTTAGTATATAAGGAATCACATTTTTATAATAAATTGTTCTACAGGTTTCTACTGATTCTACCTACTCTTTCTACTTATTCGTCCTGTAAGACCTACTAAGTGGTGGGTCAGATCACACAAGCTACAATATACAAACGCAAATGCCGATATGCCATTTGCTTATCAATACTCACGTGTTGACAGTAAAACTTACTTTTTGGCGAGAATAAAATTAAGAACACCCTTAATTGACGAGAATGTATGTGAAGGTTATGGTTGCGAATGTACCAAGAGAGGTGTGTGAAAAACGTGCGAAATGAAGTCGTATTCTCTGCCTACGGCTCTGAGATATGTTTATTTTTCTGTCATCCACCACTGTCAGTGAGCTGTAACCTGTGCTGTAACCTGTATACGTTACCCTGCTGGGCATATACCTCCTCTAATTTCTGCGAGGGTTTTTAGGCCAAGGAAATGTCCGCCGCGCTAATCTAATCCGTGTTGGCAAACTTCACATGTCTTCGAAATATTTTTTTTCTTATTTCTCAAATATTCAGGTTTCCTCACGATGTGAAGGAATGGCAGGGTGCAGCCTTAAGCATTTTAAGCTTACCTAAGGAGTGGTAAGAGAATATTAACAATGTTGATAGCATTGCTAATACTTTATATATATATATATATATATATATATATATATATATATATATATATATATATACGTTGTTTGGCTAATTCATTATCATGCTCTTATATCGGTCTAGAAAGGAAAAATTTTGGAGGTGGTCGGTTAAATTCACTCAAAGCCTGTATTATGAGACTGTAGTTTTAAAGTGGCTCGTTATTTCAACGTGGTAGAGCCACGCTGTAGCTATAATAGTTGTGGCATGAATGGGTCAGCTCGATCGGGATAGGACCATGCTTTTACAGAATACCGGAGTAAAATAGCTGCTCAATGCTGCTGTTTCGTATTCGGCACAGAACCGAAGACCTTTTTTTAAAATGAGGCATTCCATATTAGTCCTTAGGGGTTATAGGGTATTTGCAATCGAGGGTAGATGTCTATAGACATAAGCAAACAATTACCATCAGGTGGACTGTGTACTCGTGTCACCCTTATTCAATAAAAAAATACCTTTGTACAAAAAACATTATCAACGGAGACAAACAGTATGGTCTCACAAGTAACCATAGCATATTCGTAATTAAATTTACCACAATCATTATTTAAAAAAAACTTGTTTCGTGGTAAAAAAATATTACCGAAATAAAACACGAAGGCGTCTAAGGTCTTTTAAAACTTCAGTTTTATTGTAATGGCATAGATAAGCTTACAAGTTTAGAGCGACAAACGAGTGAACAGTCTACGTGATAGCAAGTGGTCAGCGCAGGCTGTAGTAGACACATCTTCTCTTTTTTATTGTTCCGTAAAAGTCATGGGCCTCTACTTATGTGGGGCAATACTAAACGTGAGCATCTTTGAGGGTACTCCTCATCTCTGGTCAGGATATTTGTGGACACATACTCAGAAAAGTAAGACGTAGCCTTCTTTGAAAGTATAAAAACTCTCATTGGCTGCAATTTTAGACACATACTTAAGACAATAAAGCCGCGCTGTAGTCTTGTTGTAAATATATTAACCCTTACGGCTTGTAATTTTCTAGGCCATATCAAGAGTCAAGACCCTTTCATATTAAAACACTGCACTGCTACACGCCGCCAGAACTGGGGTGGTACTAACCCAGACGGAATCCTAGGTAGAATATTAAGTACGGCCCAAATAACAGTACAAGAATATTTTTGTGCGTGTTAGAGCAATGTTGCAGCTTTTTTATGGCTATATTATGGATAGCACAGAAATCGCAATAATAAGACAATATTATTACTATTTCTGTGATGAATAGGTAGGCTCGGTAAGCTCAACCGGGGAAGGACCACGCTCTTACAGAATACCAGCGTAAAATAGCAGTTTAAAGGTGCTGTGTTGCGTATGGTAAGTGTAGAGGTCTGAAGACCCTTATCCTTCGATTAACAATTGTTACTAAAAGCTACGTATTCCATCTTAGTCCTAGTTACAACGCATCTGCATTTTAATTCTGAATTAAAAATAGGTGTAGATATCTATGGTTCACTTCATCCCCGCGCTTGTTTGATACCCTTATTCTATAAAATATCTAATTCCACGCGAGCGATATGTAAAAAAGAAAAATGTAAGAAAAGGACAAACTGAGTACGCAACAAGTTGTTTTCGCTTAGAAGACGCAAAATTATTTTTGTCCTTATTGTAGACACTTGTTGATAGTTATATGACAATAGCCTACTCGACTCATTTCCAGAATGTTCTTCTGAAAATGTCTGATCGTATTGATTTATGGCTGCATTATGCGAGGGGAGGAGCGTACACAGTTGCTGTCCAGATGCATAAATAGGATTCTGCATCCTGCGCAGTTTCAGGTATACCTGGAATTGCTAGAAAATCTAGACGTTAGCCATTAGGAAAAAGCGCGTATTATTAAAGAAATAAAGGTCAGAATTAGTTTGAGAGTTACTGAATCGATTCAGCTCTAATTCGCATGCGTGTGGAATAAAATCGATATCTCAGGTTGAGTAGGGACGGGTCGCTTGCTCCCAGTAATCAGCGATATGCTTTACACGGCGGTCATATTTTTATCATTAGGGTATTTAAATTATTGTCATGCGAATTTGGAGGGACCGTTCTTGTTTTTTGGACCTAAGTCCCTTGAGCAGTACAAGCGGACAGCCCTGAAATATCTAGATCAAGATGAACTGATGAAGATATATGGAGAGCAGGCGGCTATCGTGGTATTCAATAACCAGGACTCCGTGCCCTTGTCCAGCGGATACTTTCCAAGGCTGAGAAAGATGTTGGAGGGTCACACGATGCTGGTTCTGCCACAGGACTTTCTGGACGTGCATCCTGATTACGTTAGCAACGAAACCCAGGTAAGTGCACTGTCAGCTAGTAGAGAGTACACTGTTGGGTGATACCATCTTCCGGTACCGGGCCTCCTTGCATTGTTGAGAGGTAAGTTTCTGGGTGTTACATTTTTTCATGTGGTGGAGTAACAATCGCTTTTGTTTTAGTATGATGTTTCGAATGGTGAACATCGAGAACTCCTCTTCGGGAACCGCATTTTGATTCTTAATCAAGAATATATGTGGGGCATATATGATGGATGTATGGTAGGATACTGAGGAATTATAAATACTTTCGTACATTGGATTATAAATGGTATATATTATAATAGTTTTATATGTTGTATTTAACATATAACATATAAGACAACTATTTTATTTTATTTGTTCCAATTTTTTTTCTCAACCCGTTGGTTCCTGTTTTAACAAATGTGGATAAGTGGGTGTCGTAAGAGGCGACAGAGGGAAACAAATTAGGAGATGGGCAGCAGAGTCTTCCTAATAACGAGTAAAATTAAAAAACTTCGTTTGGCAATCCGCTTGCCAAACCAGCTATGGCAAATATCCCCTCCCTATGAGGCAATCTATAGGGGAGGCCTATTTTCAACATAGGAATTTAACAGGTTGTAACGGTATTGATAAGACCAAGTATAGTAATTATATTGTATTTAAATTAAATTAATCAATACATTTATGAAAAGTGTCTTAATCATCATCATCACAACAAGCCTTCACAAGTCGACTGCTGAAGCAAGCAATGTCGAAAAGCACGGTCTTGAGCCACCTGCATCCATCAGCTATCCTGCATGTGTTACCAGGTCGACACTCCATCTAGTGTGTAGGCAGCTCCACACTTCGCCGGTTCACACTTTCTTCGGTTCGGAAACTCCCGGCCTACGGGCTAGTTTGTGCCTTATCATGGTGGTAGGGCTTAGTGGCTTAGTTAATCATGGTGAACTAAGATGTACCTACATGGCTAGCCAAGGTGAAATTCAGGCCCGAGTTGGTCACTCTGAGTGGGCTCGGCGAGCCCACTTCAATGCGTGTTTGTTAAACTGCGGCGAGATTCCCTCTCCTCCTCTTCGCCTAATGCCGTATATGCATTGCTATGTATGTGTGTATCTTTTCTTTCATTAACGCATGCGCAGAGGGCGAGCCGGCGCAGTCATAGCTCGCCAAGACAGCGATCGATCAATCAGTCCGACCTAGGGCAAGTTATACAATATACATATTGAGGTCGAACTAGCCCTCACCTAGTTTCGTATAGTTTACCTTTCTATTTAGAATTAATATGTGTATCATTTTATTTCACCAGGGCGGCGCCACTTTCTCACACGGCGATTTCTTAGGGGGGGGGGAGTCAATTTATTAGAAATGTGATGTTTTTTTCTGAAAGATTATTTTAATATTACATCAATGAGATAAGAAATGAATAAACTAAACTACGTATAAATCTAAAATTAAATGAAGGAAAAAAAGTAAAATGGTGTAAAAAAGTAATTACAGTAAGGGAGGGTAATATGGTCACTTTCTTATAACTCTAATACTACAGCATTGTTTACATAGAGATGACTTTATGATGCGATAGCTCTTTATCGGTCAATCAAATAATAAAGGGTTAAAAGGGCGCTGCTTTATCGACGCCATTTTGACAGTTGATAATATAGTAAATATTTTAGTCGATTTTAGTATGGAATAGTGTAGTTAATTTTTTAAGTTGATTTATCGAAGTGTTCATAATTATTGCCAAGGCTTGTTTGCTATTTTTTTTAAATATATTAGTTATAGAATACGACTTTGTGTTTTGTATTTGTCCTCCATCCCAGTTTTGGTTTTATAGGGCGGTATTACCCTCTTGCACCTTACTACAACACTGAGGCGTTGTTTTGTGTACAAACAAACACTAGAAACAGAAAACTTTACAATTAAATCGTGATTTTTCAATGATGACGACACCGTGTGACCTACGTAACAAATCAATTCATCCCAATATTATTTATTCTGCTGTTCACCTTAGTCCAAAGCGTGCATAGCAACTAGCGACATCTAAAGCAAGTACATTGCTGCTTCACTCACTTTAGATTTAGACCATTTTAGGTTGAATGGTCTAAGTTCACCCATAATAAGTTTAAAAACCCTTTCATAGTTGGCTCCTTCAACACATGTTCTACAGCCATAAATGATTTATAGATAAATAATATTTAATTGTTTTCACGCTTTAATTTATTGTAATGTTTAATATTAAAATAAAATATTTCTTTATTATTACAGGTATTGACACTACAAGGTCCTTGGTCAGAGCGAGATGCGCAGATGACGGAAACCTTCGCCAGACTTCAGGATATATACGGTCCTGGAAAAGTGCTGGGAATTTTGGGTAAATCTAGCGTGAAATATAAAATTATTTGACCGCATTTGCGAACGCGAGGTTATTAATTTGCATAAGCGAATAAATATTATATTTACGAATAATGTCTTAAGAATTAACATGTTAAATTAATTATTTATATAAAAGTTGTTTGCTCAACTTATATCATAGTTTATTTATCCATTATTGAGGTTGAAGCTTAAAGAGGTGCAAAGCCCAATAATATAAAAGAAAAAAATATAACATACATATATAGTTTTATATTTTGCATCTGCCAATAATTGTCTTTGGCATCCAGAGAATGCCACATGGCATTAAGTCCGTACCCTTAAATTTAAGGTGTAACATTTAAGCAAAGTTTAAAGATTAAACTGTTATTTAAGCTTTATTAAATAAACAAAAATGAAAATACAAATTTAAAAACCCGTATCTAAATCCAAACTTCTGTTTCTTCTTTCCTTTAACAAAATTATTGTATTGTAATTGTAATTTTAAGTTGTTGTACCCATTTATAAACTTATTAGCTAGTACATATTTATAGTGTCGTTCTTTACGTAAAATATAGCTGGAGCTTCATATGAACTTAGTTGGTAAGTCTAAATAAATAAATTAACAAAAAAAAATAATGAGATATGTTTTAAAAATGATTATAAAATGAAAGCTGAATAGTTGTTATCCTTTTTGAGATATAGCTAAAAAAAAGGAGATAAATACATATTAAAAAGGTTTTAATCATAAAATGAGAACAAATTATGTATTACTGGCAAATAATAAATCATCCTCCAGTATTATAAAATATATTCCAAATTCCAATGAGACATTTTTGAAAAGTAAACTATTTTTTTAAATAGAAATTAGATTATTTATTTGTGAATACAATGAGTTAGATGTTAGTAAACTTTACAGTAGATATCGTGTAGAAATATTCACAAAATGCTAGGTATAGTATAGTATAATAAGTAAAATAACATCGTGCAATAAAAAGGTTTTAGTTTTACTGATATAAGACAATATTATGTCGCGAATCGTATTAAGTACCTACTTTTTTGTAAACGTCAATAAATTTTTGCATAGTTTTCTTAGGCTTTCGGTTTGTCTATTTGAAGTTTATTAATATTATTAGTCAAATGGAAAATTGTAAGAAAATAGCTGCCACAGTTGTAGAGCAAAAGGCTGCCGTCTTTGGTTACCCATTCGTCAGCGCCGTAGTCTACGTGCACTCACTACTTTACTCTATCTTGATGGCTCCTAATCCTCCATCTTATTTAACTCCTCATTTTCAATATCTTAGCTCCGACAATGATAGAGTTCTCCGTTCTAGTAATAACCTTTTGCTTCAGTGCCCCCTTTTGGTACTAACTTTGTCCAATCACCGTTCTTTGTTCAATCTGTTCTTCTTCGGAACGCTCTTCCCTCCTTAATCCTTAATTTTGTTTATTAAGTCCAACGTGCGAGAACTTCTCGTCAATAAAATGGCAGAATCTACTTGGCGTTGGTAGTTATCCATGTTTAATAATATTATATATATATTATATACACATATATAATATATATGTATATTTAAAATATATATATATTATATATGTGTATGATTTTATATATATATGAATAGTATTTTGTGTACATACTTCTTATTACACCTACCTCTTGTATCTCTGCACTACTCTAAGGTAGACTGGTAGATAACGTCTCAGGCATTAAGTTCGCCTATATATACATTTAATGTGTATATGAAGTTAAATAAATTAATTAATAATAGGAAAACCATCATGTTCAGTCAACACCGGTTCGAACATTCGAGTTCAAGAATTCGTGCATAAGCACGAATTTATTTGTAGTTTTAGTATTTGCAAGGATTACATGGTATTTCTAGCTGTCTTTCCCACCATATATATTATCAAGGTGAGAACACTATACATACAAATACATTAGAGGCATTAGATATATACCTAATGTATTTATTATAATGTTCTGCAGACTTTTTATAAAGTGATGTTTACTTTGTTTTCTTCCGCGCTTTTATTTCCTTCCGTTCCTGCACGTTATTCTTATATCCAAAATAAATTGATGATTTAATCTTCTTCCTATATTTACCTGGTGTTTATTTAAACTTTGAATACCAAGGGATGGAAAGCGATTTTCTATAGAAGGGTGACAAACGAGCACAAAGTCCACCTGATGGCAATTCAGTATCTACTAAATCCAGCAAACATGATCTGTTTCTGCTACTCACAATACAAAATGGTCACCATAAAAAATTACGCAAACTGTGTGAGACTGTGTGTACATTAAAGATGCATGGAAATAAAAATTATTATGAAAGTATTAAGTAGTATTATGATGAACCTAGTTGCAAGACAAATGAAAAGCAATAAAAAGGAAACACCACTAAAGTGGCGGACGTCACGGAAAATAATACTAAAATGATAATAGATAGATGTTATGAGGAGAGCTAAGACAAAAAAAGGACCAATAAAGACACGAATGGTAAAGGAAGAAAACCTGCTGAAGGGCTGGAGAAGGACAGCGCTGGACGGGGACAACTATCCGATAATTAGGGATAATATGTAATATATCTATTTGTAGTAATAAATTGGTTTAAGTATTATGCACATAAAGCCTTGGAAATAAAGGCTATTAAAACTAAAAATGAAATCTGTAAAATTAATTTTAATCAATGTATGGGTAGTGTGCAGCTGTGTTCGCGTAAATTTGAAAAATTACTTTTTTTTTTGTTAATAATAGTACTACGTATTAAAAGTTTAAATAATTTCACTAACTAGCGACTTGCCTCGGCTCTGCCTGGATAGGATCTATTAATGTAGCGTCATTTAGATTTAATATAGTCAAAGCTTAGAATAGGTGTTATTATTCTAAGAGTCAATGACCATTTATGTTATCAATTTTTCGTTTTGTTACCGACTTAAAAAAGGAGAAGGTATTCAATTCAACTGTATGTTTTTTAATGTGATACCTCGTAATTTTAATCTGGGTAAACCGACTTTGATGATTCTTTTTTATCTGAAAACTGGTGTTTCTCGTGTGCCAGTAGTTTTCATCACAATCGGTTCAACTAATACAACGATTAGTCTGTACATACAATTTTTATAAGTGGTTATTAATGTGTTAATAGCATACAGATATATATATATATATATATATATATATATATATATATATATATATATATATATATATATATACATACACTCTATATATATATATATATATATATATATATATATATATATATATATATATATATATATATATATATATATATACAATATGTAGCGTAATTAACGCACACTCTCAGACACCCCAATTAGTATATTATGTCATAATCATAATATTAACTTTTTTACGTGGTAGAGCCATGCTGCAGTTATATTACTAGTATAGTTGTAGCACGAATGGGTCGGCTCGACCGGGGAAGGACCACGCTCTCACAGAATACCAGCGTGAAATAGTAGCTTAATGCTGCTGTATTTCGTATGGTGAGTGTAGAGAACCGGAGACCCATTTTACTGGAAATGAGGCATTCCATCTCAGTCCTCACGGGTGACAACGCATCTGCATTTTGATTTGTAATGGAAGATAGATGTAGATGTCTATGGGCCGCAGCAACCACTTACCATCAGGTGGACTGTGTGCTCGTTTGTCAGCCTATTCTATAAAAAAAAAAAAAATAAAAACACTGAATTTTTAGTTAAACATTTTTATGCACTGATTATTTATCAAATTAGTTATACTAATTCCGGAAGAATTTTGTGGTCACAGTACAAATCCACGAACGCAAAGACTTTAACGTGCTTGAAATAAAGTTCATTTTTAGGGTTCCGTAGTCTACTAGGAACCCTTATAGTTTCGCCATGTCTGTCTGTCCGTCTGTCCGTCCTCGCTTAATCTCTGTGACCAT
Organism: Parnassius smintheus behrii; assembly: GCA_036936625.1. Classification (NCBI taxonomy): domain Eukaryota; kingdom Metazoa; phylum Arthropoda; class Insecta; order Lepidoptera; family Papilionidae; genus Parnassius; species Parnassius smintheus. Next base: position 3,823,020 of record JAUPFT010000026.1, read on the forward strand.
TAGCACTAGAAAGCTGAAATTTGGTACCAATATGTGTATCAATCACGCCGACAAAGTGGTAAAATAAAAATTGGAAAAAATGTTTTATTAGGGTAGCCCCCCTATATGTAAAGTGGGAAGTGATTTTTTTTTAATTTCAACCCTAACGTGTGATATATTGTTGGAAAGGTATTTAAAAACGAATAGGGGTTTACTATAATCATTTTTGATAATGTCAATAATTTCGGAAATAATCGCTCCAAAAGTAAAAAACAATGTGTCCCCCCCTCTAATTTTTGAACCATAAGTTTAGAAAATATGAAAAAAAAATCTGAAAAGTAGAACTTTATAAGGATTTTCTAGGAAAATCATTTTCAACTTGAATGGAAACAACAGTACCCACTACCGGGAGCAGTTGCAGGAGCGCGAACATAATGGATACCCACCTTTAAACTCATAGGTGGGAACATTTATTGTGACGGACGGGAAACTACGGAACCCTACACTGAACGTGGCCCGACACGCTCTTGGCCGGTTTTATTCTTTATTTTTATTGAATGACAGAATTAGTCAAACAAAACTGAACTCACAATACACATAAAACTGCACTCTTAAAAATCTTATTGCCTTAAGTTATGGTCCATTTCAGTTTGTTTTGACTGTACAGATTAAGTGTGACTGTAATTTACGTAGTTTTAATTATATTTGGGATAAAAATTACCTATATTAAAAATGATAGGAATCGATTCAGCAAACGATTCTGAACAAACTATTTTCTCAAAGTGCGTTAATTATGTTATATGTTGTACACACACATACACTACACACACACACACACTCACACACACACACACACACACACACATACACACACACACATATATATATATATATATATATATATATATATATATATATATATATATATATATATATATATATATATATATATATATATATATATTATACAGGAATACTTTCATGCCATTTTTGTTCTCATTTGAGTTTGTTGGATAAAATCACGATGTGGATTTATTGTGACGCAAAAAGCTCACTTTTAACTAATTAATTAATTAATAAATTTATTCAACACAGCAGTATAAGCTTACAGTACTGGAGCAAATCACTAATATATTATACTAAACATGACATTACGTTTTATGCAATCACTTGTTTAAACTATTCAGATAAGAAAACACATATGTACTTAATTACATCGACTTCATCAAAAAATATATCGGCATCCGGGTTGCTTTGTAAAATTCTTGTCATTAAATTTATGGTTTTAGCGGTAGGCACAAACAAACTAGATACACGCGTGCGGTAGGGCTATTACTGGCATGAGGTAAGCTCCATGTTTGGGGGTCACAAAAAAGGAGGTATTGCCACCGTCCAACTCCGCGCATATAATGATCAGGCACATAGAAAACATAAACAAAATATATGAGATATATTTTTCTATGGTATCTAATGTTGATTAGGATGGCATAAAAATAATTTCAGTAGCATACGCTGCACACTATATTCCTACAACTTCTAGGTTATGTAACAATAGGCCAAAAGTTGATTTGTTTTAGAAAGATAATCTCAGTAACAGAAAACAAATAATTCTTGTCAATGTATGTAATCAAAACCTAAATAACTCTTGTCTTCAAGGCAAGAGTGAATAGGCTTTTATTAAGTCAGTATGCTTCACCATCTTAGGCTACATATACAGGCGCTGGATTAGACTAGTAAAAAAAAAACCTTCTAAGCATCTACAGTAGGATACAAAAGATCTTGCAATACAATACAATACTCTTTATTGTACACCAACAAAACATTAATAAATAATGAAAAAATAATGAGGGATAAACAAAAGGCGGTTTTATTGCTACATAGCAATCTCTTCCAGACAACCCAAAAGAGGAAATTAATAAAAATAAAAATAAGAATAATGGGTAGGGTGCACTAAATTAGACAAAAAAATATAACTTATAAACTATATAATGACAACATACTTAAGGTATATTAGTGACCATAACTAAGAGGAGAAAGAGAGAGGAGTTAAAGAGACAAATAGTGTTCCTTAATTTGTTTCTTGAACACATTTAATGATTGAGCACTTTTAATGGACTGGGTTAAGGAGTCTTGGTCAGATTTCTCAAAATTAACTTCGAATAATGCTTGCATTATATTTTAGTGCTTATTTAAATGATATGACTATGTGTTTGCAGTAAAACAAATGTCATGTTTCAGGTAACTCGGTGTCACAAAGTCAGCAAGCCGACTACGTGGACGGAGAGTGGGCACGCGTTAAACGTGAAGCTACGGATGAACCAACCACATCACAGGTGTCACCTACAGCTGACGAAGAGAAGCCAACAAAGGCGCTGCTTAAATACGCCCTATATAATGCTACGGGTAAAGTAATGTGTTTTTTTTTAAATAAGCGAATGCATGACCAGAACCCCACCTGATGGTAAATGGTGATGAAGCCTAAGATGGGATATCGCACTTTTTATAGAATAGGGTAACAAACGAGCACACAGTCCACCTGATGGTAAGTGGATGCTGTGGCCCATAGACGTCTACATTTATTCTCGATTATGAATCAAAATACAGATGACAGATGTCACCCGTGAGGACGATAATAGAATGCCTCGTTTCCAGTAAAAAGGTTCTCCGGTTCTCTACACTCAGCATACGAAACACAGTAGCATTGAGCTGCTATTTCACGCTGGTATTCCGTGAGTACGTGGTCCCACCCTGGTTGAGCCGACCCATGAGTGCCGCAATCATAATATAGTTGCAGCGTGACTGTACCACGTAAAAAACTTCCACTCCTTTGCTGTACGCGGTACAAAAAATGAAGCAAATCATTTAATTATTATGCTTGGAATATCGTCAAGAACCAGACGTCTCTTTCCTTTAATGCTAATTCCCGCTATCAGCTATCTCCTGGAGGTTATGAGATCTCTTTCGAGTTTCCTATGGTTGATTTTCATAACGCCAATGACATTTGTATTATTAAATTCATTTTGTGCACCCATCGTCTTTCTGTGTGTCTTGCTAGGTTGTCAGTCACTCTTTATAGTGGGAGTGAAGCTACACTTTGCAACTACGTAACCTTTTTTCCCTATTGGTGGTCGTTGGATGTCGATGGATGTAGGTGGCTTAGGACCGTGCTTTATGACATTCGTTGAGGGAGGTCATTGTACAGCATTAGATTTGTGATGGAATATAACGATGATGATGACTTAATTTCTACATAGTATTATTATATGATTTCTTTTGTCATATTCATATTCATTTATTGATAAAATAATAGCTTACAGTATATACAACCAAATCGCTTATATCTATACTAAACTTACAAAATAAAATAAAATACACAAGAAAAAAAATCACTATTTATTAAATATTACCATACACAATATAAATTACAGCCACAACGGTATAATGAAATGTTTTTACTTTATCATAAACTTAATTACCTAAACTTATACTATTCTTCTATCTTACGAAGTTAAGGATATTAACACATCTTTATACATTGCGCTGGGTTTGTTACAAAATATTATATCTGCGTCTGGATTGGCCCTGTCTTTTGTTTACTTTAATTAAAGAAGATGTATTTTTATAGAATAAGCGTGACAAACGAACTGCCCATAGACATTTTCATCTATCCTTGATTAATCTATCAATAATAATCTATCGTCGCCTTTGTCGGAGAAGGACCAAGCTCTCACAGAATACCAGCGTAAAAGATAGGTGACTATAGGCCATCCACTTGCCATCAGGTGAACTGTGTTTGTCACCCTTGTTCTATATTTATAAACACCATCAGATGGACAGCGAGATCTGCACTTGCATAGATAAAAATCCAATTGCTTTTTTACATTGTGAACATCAGGACCACCTGGTAAAGCTGCGTTGTTGTATTCGTCTGGCTGGCCTGAACTGCAGCTGCCTGACGGGACCGTCACCGTACTGGACACGCCAATCGGGGAACCTACCGTCAAGCCAACAAGGCTCTACACAATACTAGTAGTACGCTTCGCTGATGGCGAAAACACAAGAGATAAGGTTAGTCACGCAAATATAAACGGATTAAGTATATATTAATAAGCGAAAGGAAAACTTTGTTTCCTTTTTTATGCATACTGCGTGCACGGAGGAGTGTGAGATTTGGCAAAGTTAAAGTTTATATGGGATAGTAGTGTAAAAAGAAAAAAAAATAGGTATAATAACTGTTAATAATACATAAAAATAAATTAAAGAAAACTTTTATTTGTTTTCATAGTTTGGCAACTACCAATGCATTCTGCTAGCGTCGAGTATTTCATGAAAGTCACTCTTTATTGGACTACTTTCCGTTTTCGTAGATAGGCTTACTATATCTCTATGTTACGAAGTTACATACGGAGTTATTTTAAGATTAATGAACATAAAGTAAAGTCACAGCCTATATACGGCCTCCCCTCATTTCTGAGAGGGTTTTAGGATAAAGAATTGTCCGCTGCGCTGCCTCGATGCGTGTTGGTGAACTTCACATATCTTCGAAATATTTTTTTAATGAACATAAAGTAAAAAAAGTAAAGTTACAGCCTATATACGTCCCACAGCTGGGCACAGGCCTCCCCTCATTTCTGAGAGGGTTTTAGAGCAAGCAAGTGCCCGCCGCGCTGCCACAATGCGTGATGGCGAACTTCACATGTCTTCGAAATAATTTTTTTTCTTATTCCTCAGACATGCAGGTTTCCTCACGATGTTATCCTTCACTGCCGAGCACGTGGTATATGAGCACTTAAAATTGCAATTAACAATTTCATTGGTGCCGGCGGGGATCGAACCCGGGTTACTCGCGTTCTGTTATATTTACAGCGAGCGTTAACCATCTGAGCTACCACGGCATGAACATAGCTTAAGAAAATTCGTCAAACACAATTGTCGCTTGTTGACTTTCATACCTTCATACCAATGTCCATTGACTTATTACTAGCATATGTCTCAAATCAGTACAAGCTTAATAGGATATTACTCTATGGCCAAACTTGATAGTCTGTGGTCAAACAGTGGCACAGAGTAGTGATTGCTGCCAAAGAATATTAAGCTGTTGCCCACAAATAAGACGTATTGACTGAATACGGTGTGAATTTTTTGTGATTTCAATAAATCTTCCTTTTTAAAAATTGTGTGGGGTGCATAACATAAAGGCAAAAAGCATTATTATATATTTTGTATATTAGATAATTGTGTTGTATATATTGTGTACTTAAAAATAAAATATAAGTAGCTTGTTTAATAATACAAACCTAAAAATTGTTATTTCAATAATTGTGTTGTATACTTTATCTATACCATAGAGAGGCAGTACCTATATATTGAGCATATACTTGAGATCAGGCTTCGAGCATTCATTTCATCTTAGTCCCTAGACCTGACAACACATCTGTAACCTTCTTTGTTCGTTCCAGGTTCCATAGCTTAGTTCCATTCCATAGCTTAGTTGGTTTAGTTTCTATAAAAGTTCGCTTGTAACTTTGGTTTTATAAAAGTACCTCGTTCCTGTTCCAGATCACGGTGGAGTTCAGCTTCAAGCAGTCGGCGGGGTGGTGGGCGGCCGCGGGGGCGGAGGTGCGGCGCGGGCGCGGGGAGGGCGTGTGGCTGCTGGCGCCCGCGCAGGCCGCGCCCGCCGCCGTGCTCGGCCGCGCCTACCACTGCTCGCAGCCGCTCGTCTACGCTTCCGACAACGCGACGCTCACCTTCCCTGATATAAAGGTAAGGACACCTCTTCTAATCGGCCTGATCTCCGCTGGATTTCACAATCCTCGATATAAAGATTCCGAGAACTCTTCCAATCAACCCGCTAACTCTTCATCTCTAAACATAATCTTCCTCGATAAAAAGGTAACGAAGCCTCTAAAAGTTAGCCTGCTAACTCTTTAACACTGGACGCTACTTTCCCCGATATAAGCGTACGGAGACTTCTTCCAATCGGCCCGTTAATTTGTCCTCTGCTGGAAGTCACATGCCCCTAAAGCGTTTCCAACCAGCGTGTTAAATGTCCTCCATTGAACGTTATCTTCTCCGATATAAACGTAATGAAATGTCAATCAGTCTGTTAACTGTCGTCAGCTGGACGTCACCTTATCCGATATAAAGATAGCGAGAATTTCTCCCATTTCAACTCCATAACTCTTCAACAGTGAACACCACCTTCCCCAATATAAAGGCAATAAGAATCTCGTCCAATCAACTCGTTAATCGTCTTCTGCTGAATTTTACCTTTCCTGATATAAAGACAACGATACCTCTCCCAATTCAACCTCATGCTTCTTCGCCACTGGATGTACCTTTCCTAATATAAAGGCAACGAGAACTTCTTCCAATAAACTCGTTAACTGTCCTCCTCTGACAACACATTCCTCGATATAAAGGAAACAAGACTTGTCACAGTTAGCCCATATATATAAAGAATAGGACATAGGCTATTTAAGCTTTTTTTGCATAAAAAGTTTTTTTATATATAGGATAGGGTGACAAACGAGCTCACTGTTCACCTGATGGTAAGTGGTTGCTGCGGCCTATAGACATCTACATCTATCCTCGATTACAAATCAATACCTATGCAGATGCGTTGTCACCCGTGAGGACTAAGACGGAATGCCTTGTTTCCAGTAAAAAGGGTCTCCGGTTCTCTACACTTACCATACGAAACACAGCAGCATTATTCTACTATTTCACGCCGGTATTCTGTGTGAGAGTGTGGTCCTTCCCCGGTCGAGCCGACCCATTCGTGCTACAACTATACTACTAATATAACTGCAGCATGGCTCTACCAAGTTCAAGTATATTCCAAATTGCATTATTTTTAATCCATGTTGCTATTAAAAAATTCGTTGGTTTTTAATTTATCGCGAGCGAAACCACGAATAAACGCAAGAATTCTAGATTTATAACCAACAATAAGGGTTTGGGAAATATCGGAAAGAAATAATGAATGATAGAGATATTTACTCGCATTTGGCCATATCTTTACATATTTAATATAACGTTACGTAAAGAATTAGCGTTCCGCCCTACGGGTTCAATTGTAAATCTAAACCATCCAGAGATCCACTTAAGCACAGACAAAAATGTTCATCAAAATCGGACGAGTCGCTTTTGAGATTTAGTAATATAAATGGACAGGAATTGATTGTTATATTTACAGATTACTATAATATGCATGTATTATAACATACAAACCTACATATAAACCTTCTTCTTGGATTTAGCGTCAAAATCTGTTGCGTAGTTTAAAAGATCTAAGCGTACAGACGGCGGGAAGTGACTTTGTTTAATACTATGCGGTGATAATGAATAAGCTTATAACTTAGTTATACAGTAACAAATAAAAAGCATATTATATAAAGTAAGTAATTATAAAATATAAAAAATACGGCGGCGTGGCTTAGCTTCAGTTACGGGGCTGAAGGCCGTGGGTTGGAACAAGTATTTGTATAACCTACAAATAATTGTTCCGGGTCTGGATGTTTGTCCTTGTGCAATTTATATTTGTAAACTGCCTACACTCTGCAGAAAATCCTAACGTAGGCTAACGTTTTTTTAAGAAATAGAAACAAAAACTGTTGCGTTTTAGGTTATATTTTTTAGGTTAGGTTAGCTATTCGTGTTGGATAGCAAACCTTAAAAACTTGTATGGGTTGAAATTATTTAAGACCTTCGGTACACTGAGCTACCACGGTGAGCCGTGGCAGCTCAGTGGTTAACGCTCGCTGTAAATATAACAGAACGCGAGTAACCCGGGTTCGATCCCCGCCGGCACCAATGAAATTGTTAATTGCAATTTTAAGTGCTGATTTACCACGTGCTCGGCGGTGAAGGAAAACATCGTGAGGAAACCTGCATGTCTGAGGAATAAGAAAAAAAATATTTCGAAGACATGTGAAGTTCCTCAACACGCATTTGGGCAGCGCGGCGGACACTTCCTTGCCCTAAAACCCTCTCAGAAATGAGGGGAGGCCTGAGCCCAGCCGTGGGACGTATATAGGCTGTAACTTTACATTTTTTTTACTTTTCGGTACATTCAAAGAAACATAATATATATTATGCTTCATATTCGCAGATGCAACCCTTCATGGATAATACGCAAAAGTTTGCTGACGCGTTCGATTGTATCGGTTTCACCACGGTCCCGATCTGGTGAGTATTCAATCGTCCTTATTTTAGTTAATATACCTTAAAATAAACTATCATGCTAAAAATGTTAAATTTTACCATAGTCAAATTGAATGCTACGAACTTATGATAACTACACGTTTATAACGTGGTAGAGCTATGCTGAAGGTATATGGTTGTAAAAGGAATGGGTCGGCTTGACTGGGGTGGTCCTTCCTCGGAATCTCACAGAATACCAGCGTAAAATATTAGTCTAATGCTGCTGGGTGGGTGTAGAGAACTGGTAACCATTTTAATGGAAATGAGACATTCCATCTTAACCCTCAGGGGTGATAACGCATCTGCAATTTAATTCTTAATCGAGAATAGATGTAGATGTCTTTGAGCCACAGCACTCACTTACCATCAGGTGGACTCTGTGCTCATTGGTCACTCATATTCTACAAACAAATCATGTTCCATGTATGCTGCTGCCAAAATCTATATATGATATCCACTCTATGACACAATACCAAACCCTGGCTCAGTGCCGCGGGGAGTAGGACTGTATAGTAACTTAAGTTTTTAGTTTTAGTATTTTTATTGTTGTAACAAATATCGAATATATTTGGATGATATAAATAAATAAATAAATAAAAATACCATTTTATTAAATTATTCTCATCACAGGTCCGGACTCATGGTGTCGTTTATCATGGTGATCGGGCTTGCGGTCTCGGTCTCAATGATTATGGATATCAAGACCATGGACCGCTTCGAGAACAGCAGAAGCAAGCAATTGACCATCACCGTCAGCGAATGAACATATCGACAAATTTAATAATTAGGTCTTGATGATTTGGTAAAGTGGCCTTTAGTGTAAAACGCAGAAGGTGTTATCAACGTAACAAAGTTAATACTACACATAGTGTAATATTGACGAAACTGATATAGTTTTTTTTCTTTGGTAATGGGTGCGTACGGTTGTATTTTTGCCAGTGTGAAGTAAAAAGAAATTATATTTAATCTGAAATAATTTGTTTCAAAAGCGAGCGACAGTGGCCTAATGGCAGGGCACGAACCGCGAATTCAAAAAGGTCGTGGGTTCGAATCCACCATTCGACTATTGGCGTGAACCACTCGTAACACAAGCAATTTAAGCTTACAATGAGTGGTTAAGGGGAATATTAGTAATGTTTATAGCATTGTTAATATTCTATTTATAAAAAAAATCTTCTTCATGATATGCCGAAATTTTTTGGGAGATTTTGACAACAACTTGATGGATCGTCGATGACGACAGTATAACAAGATTTTAAGGCGCCTAAGCGGACTAAATAACTTGAGGTTTATATCTAATTCGGAGCATAGGTTTCGTCGTTCGTTTTAAAATCAACTTCAAACCTTTATTGAAATGATAAAATAGTAGTAAGAAACCGTTGGCGGTAGAGTTCTCGCCAAAACGGAACTTACGTTGATGTTTAGCTATTATACGTGGGAGAGCCACGCTGGAGCTGTGAAACGGCTGCAGCACGAATGGGTCGGCTCGACCGGGGAGGGACCACGCTCGCACAGGATACCAGCGTGAAATAGCAGCTTAATGCTGCTGTGTTTCGTATGGTGAGTGACGGGAACCGGAGACCCATTTAACTGAGGCGTTCCATCTAGTCCTCAGGGGTGACAAGGTATCTACATTTTGACTCTTAATCGAGGATAGATGTAGGTGCTTATGTACCTTCCACTTACCATCAGGTGGACTGAGTGCTCATTTGTCACCTGTATTTTTTGTTGTGTTTTTGTACTGTATCCATTGAGAGATCTACTTGTTACTGTGGTATGCGCGGTTAGGTTAAGATGTCTATATTTAATCATAGATGTATAATTAGGATATATAATTTAGGTATACTTCTGCCGTGTGGTGACGGCTTTAAGAATTTCGCCACCCCGACTCTTCCCGCGGGTGTCGTAAGAGGCGACTGAGGGACTTCAGGGCGCTTCTATCGTATGACTTGTTGATGTTAGGGAAGTGCATGTTGGAGTGCGACGTTTCCACTATATTGTCAAATTTTATTGCAGATATTATTTTTTTGGCGCTGTAAAATCATTGAACGGGGGTAGAATGATTTTGCGGTGTTGAAACTAGACATAATGTCTGTGGTAAACTAGTGGCAAGACGGTGGGCGTCACGCTCTGCGACGTGCTTCACTAGTTTAACTTGTCTCGAGCCCCGTCCCGCGCTGTTCTGGGATGTAAAAAGAATGCAACAGCCGCCTCTCCTCCCGTGCGTGTCGTAAAAGGCGACTGAGGGACAAAACAAGGCGGTATGCGTCAAGTAAACCAACGGGCTCACTTTACTTGTTACGCTAATAGGATGACATCCAGCTTTATAATCTAGCCAACACAAGGTAATATGTAATTTGCGGGCATGGAAAACTTCCGTACGTGCCTCCCGTGCCCGCAGACAGATACCCCAAAAGTGCAGGTTCCATGACAAATTGGCATTGTGGTTGCGAGGCGGGATTTACTCTTAGTTTCAACTTTCCCACCAATTGGAATCTTTCGGACAACGCCGTGAGCATTGTTGACTGTTCGTTAGGCGGCTTACCCGCCGGCCGTACACTCCGGTGACTTGCCGCGTTGCCTTCGGTTGGTGAGAGAGTGCCCAAATCCCTCAAGCGACGCCATGCCTCTCTCCTTAAGGGCAGTGCTACAATTGTAAATATAGATATAATTGAACAAATAAAAATTAATAATTAGTGAGAAGTGTGTCTCATTTACTCACGTTCTTTGGTCTACTCTAACTAGAAAGAATTTAAACATAACATATAAACATAAGCACTCACGCCTGTCACCCAGAGGGGTAGGCAGAGACTACATACTTCCATTTGGCACGATCCTGACACACTTCTCTCGCCTCCTTCACATCCATACACCTACGCATACATGCTCGTCTGTTAAGGGTAGTCCTAATTTGGCCCGTTTTCAATAAATCGCCAATTTGGTCGATAAATTTTCGCCTAGGACGTCCCTTTCCGACTTTGCCATTCACTTCTGCAACATAAATTTTCTTTGTCACTCTTTCCTCATTCATTCTTTCCACATGACCAAACCACCGAAGCATTCCTTTCTTAATCCTGGTCACAACATCATCTTGCAAACCACACTCTTCTCTTATTACACAATTATACCCTGTCGTTCAGATTCAGCCCTAACATACTCCTTAACGACCGCATTTCTACTGCGTTGATTCTACTCTCATGCTTCTTCTGAAAGAATATCCACCACCGCATATTCTTCGCGTTTACTCAATATGTTTTTTTACATGGTCCTTGCTGCAGTTATATTAGTGGTATAGTTGTAGCACGAATGAGTCAGCTCGACCGGGGAAGGACCACGCTCTCACGGAATACCAGCGTCAAATAGTAGCTTAATGCTGCTGTATTTCGTATGGTGTGTGTAGATAACCGGAGACCCTTTTACTGGAAACGACACGGGCGACAACGCATCCGCATTTTGATTCGTAATCGAAGATAGATGTAGATGTCTATGGGCCACAGCAACTTACCATCAGGTTGACTGTGTGCTCGTTTGTCATCGTTACCTTATAGAAAACATATATTTATAGAAAAAGTTTTACCTTACACGGGAATTTTCTCTCTGTACCGTGTTTATAGTTAACATACATTCAGGCAGGCCTGTTGGTCTAGTGGTTAGTGACCCTGACTGCTATGCCGGAGGTCGTGGGTTCGATTCCCACCCAGGACAAATGTTTGTGTGATGAGCACGATCATTTGTTCTGTGTCTGGGTGTAATTTATCTATAATATTTATGTATTTAGAAATATATAAGTATGTTTATCAGTTGTCTAGTACCCATAACACAAGCTCTACTTAGCTTGGGACTAGATAGCGTTGTGTGATAGTTGTGGAATATTATATTATTATTATTATTATACGTATAAGGACGAATATCCGGCCCCGGAACAATTATTTGTAGTCCATCCAAATATTTGTCGCGTTAGGATTCTAACCAGCGGCCCTCAGCGCGGCAACTCACTCAAGTGTTAGCGGTCAGCAGCGGTTTAGAGGCGAACTTACGATGGTGGTGTGTCTTTTCTAGTGTGGTGGTGTGGATATGGAAGTAGTGGTGAGAGGGATATACAAGGTCGGAGGTGCTCTTCAAACTAGGTAATTTTTAACATTTTTAATAACAACGGATTTAACCAAAATGACGTCGAATGCAATTAAAGATACATTTAACTACGTATGTTAAATTTATATTTTTGTTTCCACAAATGAATGTCGTTGGACTGCATCTTCAAAACAAGTTTCCCATAAAGCAGGAACACCGTATGCGGATGCTAGAGCTTCGTATATATTATAGAAAGCAGGCAACAACCCGTCGTCCGGTGGCCCACATTCTACAAGATGATAATTGCCATACGATGTATTGCTGTGTGAAAATTGATGGGGCTATAATAATTCCCTTATGTTGTATATACCTTATGTAGGTGGCAAAGTAGCTATAATATGTTATAATTGACTGCAGCATGGCTGTATCACGTAAAAATGAAAATAAAATTGACTGAATGTTTGTTATTTTAAAGATGTATCTCGTACATACTTATTAATTCAAAGGTAAGTAATGACCTATATTTGTCCTATATCTGAAAACTGGCAAGTTTAATCCTTCAGGCAGAATTTTGGTAATGGTGGCGAGAGCTCAGGCGCAGGACCATCGGCTTTACGTGCTTTCCGGCCCAAAGGGCTGAAACACCGAAATTTTTTGGACTCAGGGCTGCTATTGAGAATATCCTGACAGAAAACCTAGTAACTGGTTGTAGCCCGCCCCGGGATTTGAACCTGGGACCTCATGATCAACAGTTTAGCTTACGACTATGAGACCAACTAGGCTGTTAAAGTTGATGAACTTAATGTGCCTTCGAAATATTATCTTCTAAGACCTTCAGGATTCGTAATAATACTTTACTTGAATGTCGAGCACGTGGTAAGTCGTAAAAGAGGTAGTACCCCTGAGATGAGAGGCTTCTAAAGTGTCTACGCAAGTATCATCCCACATTAGACCTATACCCCTCTCCTAAATCAGGGATCAAAGTCATACCGTCTGGTCCCAAACTTGCAAACTTCTCTAAATATTCTACAATGCTTTAAAACCGAGCGAACATTTATAGAGACGAAAGTTCTTCAGATTGCACCGTTCTATAATCCGTGATGGGAAAACTACCTGCACTTTTCTTACATGAACGTCCATGGAGCCCAAATCGTTCACGCTGCTATCACAGGGGCACTGGTGAGGTTAACAAATCGCCACTCCTATTCGAACTCCGACGGCGATTTTTTTAGCGAGCTTGGATAAATTGTGATGCTGGCATGGAATGCGGCGTACTACAATTGTTAAGAATGTCTAGGACAAGGAGCTTCGTATAATTATGGTTGAACTTCACTTAAGGTAAGTTCATTTAACCATTTAATAATAATCGGTGTACGATATAGGTATTTCATTTTGTAGCTACTTTCGTTCAAGGACAAAAATGCGAAAAAGAAACTAGTGTCTGTGAAAACTATTAAACCGGTTTAAAATTAGTTTTATTATTCTAGTAAAAACTGAGTCAATTTGAAGACAAAAGCGAAAGTCGATCTGTGGCCACTCTAGTCGGTTGTACTCGCAAGCCTTGTGGTGGCGCGAAGAACCTTGCCTTCTGCGGGGCTTTTAATATGTTATTGGCCTGTGGTACAAGTTGTAAGAAAATATTCTATGTGTTTATCTCTTTTTAAATGTATGAGTTATAACATTTTTGCTTTAAGTCTAAGTCTAGTTAATAACAATTTACTATTAACTTTAGAATTTTTAAGAATCTCTACCGGAGATAAGCAGTTTTGATTTAAAAAAAAAACCGCTGACACATTCACGTACATATTTAAGTTTTTAGTGTAAGGGTGAGAAGAGAGACAGAAATGCTGTTATTTAAGAATCTATACGCAAACGAGGTGTCACCACTAAGGACTAAAGTGGAATGAATTGTTATTGAAACGAGTAATAAAAATGGTGTCTATTTTAGGAATCAAACTAGACACTAGTTCTTCTTAACCACACGGTTATTAAATAATATTTTTGTTTCAATTCATTATTTAAAATTTAAAAAACTTTTTATTAAGTGTCTATGTGGGTATGTCACCTTGGTCATTATAAGTGACAACGTGCTTGCATTTTTATTCTTAATTGATAACAGATGTAGGTTTTTATTTTATATATTTATATTCGCCGTTATATCTCAGGAGTTGAATAACTCGGGTTCGATCCCCGCCGGCAACATTGAAATCGTTAATTGCAACTTTTAAGTGCTGATTTATGATGTGCTTGGCGGTAAAGGAATAGATATTCTTTTTTTTAGAACCTTACCAACACACTAGGATTTTTCTCCTGTACCGGGGGACCATTTACATACATATATTTTACGAGGACAAACATCCAATTCAAGAAACCACGACCCGTAGCACTGTAACGTAAATGGAGCAGTGTCCCGCATCAGTTGCTTCTCAGAATACTGTTTTTCTGTATTCTGAAAGTTGCTTATTGCAGATCAGTTGCTTAATGCAAAAAAAACCTGTGGCCTGCCGTAGGACATATGTAGAGGCTTTAATTGTTTTCCTTTTTGTCTGATTCCATTATTTAAGAATTATTTCATTAAATGTTAACAAGTATTTAGGGTGGCATATATCAACATAATTTTTTCCAGAGCCAACAAAAAGGGCTAAAAAAAAGATCAAATAAAGAAGTCATTCTCGCTTTGTGCTTAGTACTTGTGCCGCATCACAAGAATGCCGTCGTGTATTCATCTCGATCGATGGACTTTCACTTATTAGCAGATGTGGGATACGCATAGGGTTACCAAAACTACTTTATAATACCGTACTCTACTATATGACGGCGAGAGATATAGGCTATATTATATTCGAAAAGCCTAAAGATATATTTTTGTAACAAGTGGTAAAATTAAAAATTTTGTACAACCGACTTCAATATACTGAATAAAATGAGAACATCATCAATGTAATTGAAGTCATTGAAATAATACTCGTTTTTACGAAATTTATCGCGTATATTTAACTTTTTAATACCCGACGTTTCGATAGCTTCACATCACCCATGGTCACGGGAAGGACTGAGATGTTTAACGTCCAGATGTCATAGTTAACCGCGGTTACCATAGATTAAAATTGAAGTCAATTAAATACGCACTATTAAAGATAACTCAAAAACTCCTGGTCAGATCTTGATTAAATTTATATAGGACCACATAAAAGGCACCAGCTTTAAAATAAAAATAAAAAATAATATGTCCTATCCTCCTCCAGACCGAATTTCGGTCACGGCGACCAGTCTTAACGGAGACTAGCCATCGGCGGAGGACAGGATTAAGTAAGTGCCCAAATGTATACGCAGGCATAGGTGCACTCTCTATTCACTTATTCTCATGGTCCGATGGGACGGTAAACCGACACTACAGGAGAGAGATCAGGCGCAGGACCAACGGCTGTACATGCTTTCTAAGGCACGGGGGTGAGACACACCGAGGTAATATATACATAAAGGTTGACTGCTGAGGGCTTATCGGAACTTTATTAGCAAGTGGGATGTATTTACAATAGGGTTAATACCGTTGAACATCTAAACAAACGTTTTTTCAAATAGAAAAGTCAAATGGCCGTCTGCAACCGCGTCTCACAACTGAGTGCGGAACGAAGGAGCTCGCCCTGCTACGCGGTCAGCCACCGGTCCAAGTGCCCCTGCAAGGTGCGCCGATATCGACTATGGCGCGAGGCTGACGCCGTAGTCAAGTTATAAAGAACCAAGCTAGCAAAAAGTAATCTTATATTATATTTTTTTTGATATTTAGTATCCATAGTTACAAACACAACAATAACAGAAAAAAACAAGACAATTTTTTTAGTGTTGTATTTAAACTAAATACTTAAGAAGCGTCACAGCGATATGGAAAAGAACATGGGCAGTAGCATCTTCTTGATCACTACAGAAAACACACTAAGAAAACTGCAGTTTTATGCCTGCCTAGCGTTGCATCTATAGCTGAAATAAAAGAAAAACTGACTTAATTTTTTTCATAATCAATCTCATTTTACAGATAATAAATACCCTTGCAATGTTCTGGGATATTAGGTCAAAAATAAAATACAAAATTTGATATAAAAAGTTGGCAACCCTAGGCATGCACCGATTATTTAAATTTTATTGCAACGTCCACTACTCGTGGCACACTTTGTTGCAGTTCAAGTTGTTGTTTTTAACGTAATATGGTTAATGACTAACGCAACTAATTATTGAATGTTTTGAATTGGATTCTAAACGTTAGAACAATTTTTTAATACATAGATAGTCCTCCACAACCAGTATCGAAATCCTTCGCGTCAACATATCGAGTGACGTGCAGTTTCGTGGTCACTTGGAAGAGAAGGCCAAATTGGCTTCTAAAAAGCTTGGCGTTCTCAGAAAAGCGGTACGGTATTGCCGGCTCACCGCCTGCAACTTTACAAGCCGCAGGTTCGGCTTTACATGGAATACCGTTGCATTATCTGAGCTAAGGATCCGCAGTGCTAGCTACTTCCACTTAACCGAATCCAGCGCAAAGCGGCTCAAATCGTTGACGACCGAGTGCTTTCCGATCGGCTCGATTTATTGGTCTTGCGAAGAGATGTTGCATCTCTTTGCATTTTCTTTCATATCTACCAAACTAAAACTAAAAAGCTAACAAAAAGTGAAACCCCCGTTACCATCCACACTATCTGGATGCTTGGTGATCCACCACTGTACGTTTTACTAGGAGTTTTCTTCCGCGTACGACATCTCTGTGGAATTGTTTACCACTGGCGATTTTTCCGGACCGATACAAATTAGGTACCTTCAAAAAAGAGCTTACTTCTTTTTAAAAGGCCGCCAACGCACCTGTAAATTCTCTGGAGTTGCAGTTGTTCATGGGAGGCGGTACTCACTTAAAATCAGGTGGTCCGTATATACGTTTGCCCCCTCTCTTATAAAAAAGTCCTATATTAAACTCCCTTCAGAAAAGAAGGTGCTTTGTACCTTGTATATGCACATTTATTTTAGAAACTACATTTTATATGATTCTTTTCCCGGAGTAATCTTTTATACACTAACCGTTGCTTGACCACAATCGTACCTGGTAGTAAGCGGTGATGAAGTAATAAGTGAATGAAAGATAGTAAATTGCAATATTTTAGCCTAACAAAAGCCTGTTTATTCTTAGGCAAGAATATATATAATATAAAATATAAAAAATATAGGCAAGAAAGGTGTCTTCAAGGCTGAAGACACCCAGATTGTAATCGGATGGAAAGATAGACGCCGGCAAATTATTTCACTAATTTGCTGTATGCATTTACAAAAGACGAAGCAAACTTAGGGGAAGGTTCCAGTATATTGAATATAAAAGATTAAATTTTAATACTTTTTAGGTCTTTTTGGGCCTCCTATGACACCCACAAGATGATATGGGTTGTTGGTATCACTTACCCTGATACTAGATGGCTATCACCTATTTGTTTTATGATACCGGTTCCAAAATATCGAAAGTTTTGAAGGTTTAAGAAGGAAGTATTCGTGGCGTTATTGGCAGAGATTAATAATGCGTTAATAAATTTGAATCATTAATAAATTTCATTGACCTATGTTACAATACTATTTTAACCAAAGACTGTTGATTAACATTTGCTGTTATAATCCTACTTCAAATTGTCATCGATTCTGAAGCTTCGATATTTTTTATACAATGGGGGTGACATACGAACACACAGTCCATCTGATAGTAAGTGGGTGCTGCGGCCCATAGACATCTACAATCATCATCGATTAAGAATCAAAACGCTGATGGATTGTCACCCCTGATGACTAAGATGGAATGCCTCGTTTCTAGTAAAAAAAGGCCTCCGGATTTCTACACTTACCATACGACACATAGCGGCATTAAGCTGCTATTTTACGCAGGTATTCTGTGAGAGCGTGGTCCTTCCCCGGTCGAGCCGACCCATTCGTGCTACAACCATAATATAGATATCTGCAGCTTGGCTCTACAACGTATAAATATGTAACTTTCTTTTGATAAAATAAAAATCTATAATAACTATTATCTATGTCAGTGATATTGAGATATAATCACTATTATCATCATTTTCACAAGCCCACTGCTGAACATAGGCCACTCCCAACAAATGTCACAAAAGACTATGCGACAAAAATATAACCTTAAAATTAAAAAAAAACTTCCTTTATTGTTTTAAAAGTGTGTAACCATATCAAAACACAGAAGGTTTTTGTTGGTGTTTTCCGACTCATTCTGTAGCTATAACATACGTCTAGCGTGGTTCTAACAAGTTTTTATTTAGTCCATAAAAATAAGTTTTCCTTTTCTGGGTAACACGCACTTGTACAATTTATGCGTGTAAAAGGATTCCCTATTAGAAGAGAAATTCCCACAGTAGGGGTCACGGTGTTTTTTAATGAACAAAAAGTTGAAAAGAGTGCCCAGTCATCAATAAAACGCCTGGAAGTAACAAAGTGATATTTAAAACGTCAACCCAAAAAAAAAACACAATACAAAATGGCAACATTCAAGGTTGTTCTAAAATAGAGGGGCTTAATTCAAATAATTGACACTGTCATGACTATACAAAATATCATGTGGGTTACAATTCTATATGGAGTAGTTAGAGGCTTATTCTTTATTAGTTATCTTAATAGATCGCCATGACTTGGCGTACTTGCCGACATTTTCGTGAAATTGGGTTATAGAAAATTTCGGAAATCAAGGAAGTGACACAACATTACTATTTAAAAATGTATTTATTGCTTTTCGAAGTATTTACCGCGAAATTTGACACATTTTTCCATACGATGGAACCAATCATTGAAGCAACCATTCCATTCTGAAGTTGGGGTCTCCAAAATGGCCGTTTTGTAGGCGTCCACAGCTTCTTCAGGTGATGAAAATCTCTGTCCACGCAATTTATTCTTTATTTTAGGAAAAGTATAGAAATCATTAGGGCTTAGGTCGGGGCTGTATGGCAGATGGTCTAATAATTCTATGTTTTCTTGCTTGCTCTAAAAACTCTTTTGTTCTGTGTGCGGTGTGAGAACTCGCATTGTCGTGATGGAGGATGATGCATCGGTGGCAGTTCTCTTTACGGAGTTCAGAAACGACCTGTGGCAAACAAATGCCAGCATACCAATCTGCATTAACTTTTCTTTCTTCTTGCAATAACTGTTCTTTGTCCCTCAAGAGGAATAGTCGTAACATGGCCGGTTTTGGAGACAAACGTGGCCTCCATTTTTTTGCAACACTCAGTGAACGAACAATTTTTGTTGGCTTTAACTTATTTTCGAACACCCAAACTCGTGACTGATTTTTTGTTTCGGGTTCGTACTCGTATATCAAGGAATCGTCACCTGATACGATATTATATACAGCATTTGAGGATCTTGCGTGGAATCTTTCGAGAGTTCTGACGCACCAAGTAACGCGAGCCGCTTTTTGCTCTTCACAGAGCGAATGGTATCCATCGGGAAAACAACCTTTTTACACCTAATTGTTCATGCAAGATTATTTGTATTTGACTCATTCCAATATCTAAAGTTGCCTGAATTTCGCGGTATGTCACATGTCGATCTTCCTCAATCAGCTTACGCACATCATCAACGTTTTCTTGGGTGACTGCAGTTTTTGGATGACCTTGACGGGGATCATCACTGAGCTTGACAAGTCCACGTTGAAATTCAGCAAACCAGCGATAAATTGTGGTTTTTAATGGGGCTTCATCACCAAATGCAGAAATCATCCGGTCAACACACTTTGTGTTAAACCACTTCGAAAGTCATAGTAAATCATCGCTCTTGAATTTTTTCGAGTCAATTCCATTTTCTCAACGACTAAACAAGTTTGACAAAACCTTGTGACAAGACCGAGAATCTTTTTTTAAATAAATAAATGGTATTCGATTTTTAAAACCAAGGAGTTTTCAATTAAAAAGATTTTAATATGACAGAAACAGTGGAAATATTCCATTCCCGATACTTTTAGTGCAGCCTAGGTAGGGTAGGCTTTGGTTTGAATCTTTTGGCGAAGAAAATTTTTCGAGTGGCAGCTTTGTACTGGTAAACGAACTGTGAGACTACCTCAATTTTCTGGCACCGAAGCCTAAATCACGCTATCAAAATTCCGAAGCACTCCGGTATATATACTGGATGACCTTTTTTACAGTCTGGCAAAAAATAGGGTGTAACATGTGAACATAGTAGAAGTCTTAGTAAAAGAAATTTTTGTTTTTACGAAAAATAAAAACAAAAATTTTGAAAATAAATAAAAAAATTAAAATCAATCGAAATTCATATCATATCCGCCCTACTTTACAAACGGTAATAAAACAATAAATTTAGTAGGCACCTTTGACCTTGTCACTTCGCAGGGTCACAGGCTCAAGGGCAAAGGGCAAAGTGATTGTTAAAAAAACTTTTCAAATGTTAAATGTTTTCAATTCAATTTTTTGTGTTGTTTTTATTTTTTGTAAAATATCAGTGCCATAGGCTTCTACTCCGTTCTCATGTTACACCCTGTTATTTACCAGACGATAAAAAGGTCAACCAGTAGAATAGCTCTGTACACGGAGCGTTGGCCGCTCACCGGGCTGATCGAATTCTTTTACGGGACCACCACATGGGCACAAACATACATTCATACTAACACAAATAAATAATTAAATAAATGCACTTTAAAAAATATGGTTTGCAAGATGATGTTGTGACCAGGATCAAGAAAGGAATGTTTCGGTGGTTTGGTCATGTGGAAAGAATGAGCGAGGGAAAAGTGACAAAGCAAATTTATATTGCAGATCTGACCGGAAGAGTCGGGAAGGGTACCCTAAAAGAAGGTTCATCGACCAAATTGGCGATATTTAGAAAATGGGCCACATTAGGAGTATCTTAACTGACGAGCGTGTATGGATATAAAGGAGGCGAGAGAGGTTTGTCAGGATCGTACCAAATGGAAGTCCGTAGTCTCTGCCAACCCCTCTAGGTGCCAGGCGTGAGTGTTTATAGATTAACAGATACACTTTACATATATACAAATAAGAAATAAATAGCCTTCTTGAAAAAAGGGAGTGGTTTCGACTTTTATCGTCCTAAAAATTAATATTAAAGGTTTCTGTCATTTATTAACTCATCACAGCCTATTAAATCCACTACTGAACATAGGCCTCCCCCAGTGATTGCCTCATTGGAGATATTTGCCATAGTTGCCACGCTTGACAGGTGGGTGGGATAGTAGAACACGCTGCAGGTATGTTATTTATTTATTTATTTATATGGATCTCCAACAGTCGTACATATTAAATTACTTCTAACACATGCTTTACATCTATAAATTACTATGTACTACCAATTATAGGAGAACACATCATTCTAAAACAATAGCAGCGTTTATAATTTGCCTATTTTAATGGTAGTTGGATGTTGTGGTAATGTTATGGTGGTAGCACCCTCACAGAATACCAGCGTAAAATACGAGGTTAATGTTGCTGTGTATCGTATGGTGAGTGTAGAGAACCGGAGACCCTTTTTTACTGGGAATGAGACATTCCATCTTAGTCCTCATGAGTGACAACGCATCGGCAATTTGATGCTTAATTAGGCAGAAATGTAAATGTTTATGGGCCACAGCATCCATTTACCATCAAGTGGACTATGTGCTCGTTTGTCACGCTTATCCTATAAAACAAAATAGCAGTTTTTTATTATTTTTATTTATATTATTACTAATTAGTGTCACAATAACATAATATTACTGGCATATTATAAATCATCGTGTCGTTTTAGAAAATATATTCTTAATTCAAATTATGTGATGGATTCCTTGACGCCGCCAACACACATTAATTTGAATTGAAATATTAATTTAATTTTGAATAAAAATTTAATTTTAGTTGAACATACAGCGGTGAGGATATTTATTTTTAATATACTCGTATGTAATATATTACGTATTCCTACTATACAGTTGGCATTTACTATTTATTTTAAATCGCACAGTGTTAAGTTGTAGAGAATGCATGTTTGCAAATTGTAGAGCATCTAAAAAGACAGAAAAGCTAAAATAAAAATAATACATCTCTCAAATAAAAAATAGTTTTACGATAATAAATCAGAAGCATTAGTCAATCGGAGTCGTCCCCTTTCACCCGCGACTCCATTTGAAGATTAATTATTATAATTAATTGTCACGAGCGTTCACTTTCACTTTAGCCGTTTGTCTGTGTTCGAGGATTTACCGCAAAGCAAAAAAACTTAAACGTATATTTATTAACATTTGTTAGATTTTAGTGGTGGCCGCTCTACACTTCGCCTACTGGTACGAGGCCGGCCACTCCATAATCTTCCCCATCGGTTGTCAGTTCTTGAAGCTATATGGCTTCAAGAATTTGGCACTTCATCTTACTTATCCGTTGGGCTATGTCTTAGTACTCTGCTACCTCATTTTCAATTCTATCACATAAAGAAACCCTAAGCATAGTATCATCATTCGATCTAGCCTTCCCTTGCATGGAGTGACGACCTGGTAAGACATGCAGTAAGTCGATAGATGCAGGTGGCTCAGGACCGTGCTTTGTAGCGTTCCTTGTGGGAGGCCTACGTTCAGCAGTGGACTTATTGGGCTACTTGGCTGTAATGACGAATGAATCAGATTTTAACTTTCCCTACGAGTTTTCGCGGCAACTTGACCGCCGGCGGAAGCAATTAGCTCCTGTTTTTTTTTATTCGTAAAAGTGAGGAGATTTTCAGTATTAAGTCTTTGTGCATGTGAAATATGAGTCAAAAACGACGATACAAGTGTTTTGATGTTAATATAAACCTCAAATTATTTTGTCCACTTAGGCGTCTTAAAAAACTTGAGACACTGTAGTGATCGGCTCTTCGTTGGGTTTTGCTCTCGTCAAAATCTCCCGAGAAGAACGATGATGTCTTCTTTTTACTTGACACTGGCAAGTGGTGCTTTGTGACATTGCTTAGGGGAGGCCTATGTTCAGTAGTTGACTTGTAAACAGCCGTAATGATGATGATAATGATGATGACACTGGCAAAAGTATAATCATACAAGTCCGTAACCAAGGAAAAAAATCATAACAAGTTATTACGAGCTAACATGAATTACGGCGCCTACCCTGAAGGTAGGAAGGAAGGAAGAACGTATGCTCTTTCTTACCGTATCAAGTTGCAGTAAGAATAATCAATACCAATATTAACCAATTATTTCTTAAGAGCTAATGGAAAAACTTACCTTGGTAATTGTGCTTCAGAGTTCCAAAACAAATTATCGTACGACTTATATCTGTCACCAGCTGTATCCTTAATTACACGACGCCCGATTACTGACAGGTTTCTGTCTGGACGTTTGACGTATGTACTTTCGAATTTCAAGCACTTGTCCCAAGACCTGTCCGTTATGATAGCGAACTTAAAAGGATTAATGTTGACATTTATTTAAATTGTATGCTATGTAAAAAGTGTTTAGAATACAATATTTTTTGTTAACAATAATACAAAATATAAATGAAAGGACTTTTTTTAGTATTTATAGAATATATATATATATATATATATATATATATATATATATATATATATATATATATATATATATATATATATATATATACATTTATAGAAATCACATGTATTTTTGTAATTCTTATTAAAAGTCATTTTTTACTTCACCACTGGTTCGAAAATAAAACCTCTGTCCTGGGAAGAACCAAGAAGAAGCCGAGCAGGACTTTTTTTAAAGTAAATTTTACGATATGGAAAGTTGTATAAACTGTTTACAAAATTAATTTCAGAAACAGCTTGGAAGCGACCACCCCATTCTCAGAGGTTATCATCAACTCTTTTTATACAGTTTTTATTTAATTAAATATTTAAGCTTGGTAATAGAAAGACCTTGTATATTTTCTGGGACTTTGTTTTAATAGCATATACAGTGCCCCAAGAAGTCAAAAAACTGGTATCACTAGCTCGTGGTTGTTCTTAATGTTTAGATAGTGTATCATTTTTTTTAACTAAAACTACCTTTGTTTTTGTGAACTTACATTAAATTTTCATAAATATATTGAGAGTCCAAAGTTAATACATGTTTTTTTAATTCTTTTCTAAGGGACTATCTCGGTTTTAGGTTGTAAATAGCTCTTATGGCCCTATTCAGCAAACCAAAAATAGTTTCGAAATCAGCCGCATTCCCCACAGCAAAACCCCATAAGTCATTTTTATATGGAAATAACTTGAAATAAATTAATCTAGCTGTCTCGACACTAGTGAGACGTCTTATCTTTTTTAAAGCATAAGCTGCAGGGCTTAGTCTGCTTGCTAGTTTGGATATATGGAACTATGAGAATACTACGACTATAAGAAACTTATATCATCCGATGGATACCGTGCATGCCCCGATGAAAATCCATTACGCGAAAGAGAAAATCACTTTTGCATCTTGCCGTTAAGGTTACAAATAACGTAAATTAAAGTAACATCCACACATTAATTTTCATACAAAATGCTTTACCCAATAAAATGAAATCATTTGCATGATGAAGTTCATGGATGTCTGAGTTAAGATACCTTTATTTTATTTCTTTTTATTTTATTTTATTCTTATTGGAAAACTTACAGCTAACATTAACAGTAAATAAATGAATAACAACTAGAAAGCCATTTAAAAGTTTTCACCTACCTATAGACAATATGAACTTAAAAACAATAATTCTAGTCGATAAAAGATAAATATCGATTAAGACAAGTACAGTAAATTAACTAAATAAAACATAAAAAACACTCAACAAAAGAATTTTTTCGCTAAAATATTTTGGATTCGAGAAACACTGGTACTAAACAGATCCAAGATATGTGTCCATACTTCATTATAGATGGACAAGCGTTTGACGCTTTTTTATATTTCATGAAGGACCAGAAGGTCCTTGGCGATTTATTTATGCTGAATTCTATCTTTGCTATATAATTGTTGAACATTTCGGATTCTAATTGTTTGGCGCGATTACGTAATACTAAAAAAGACTCACGATCTGACAAATTGCCATATTTTTATATTTGGTATGATATTTAAACTTTTTATTTAAAATTTTTATTTAAGTCGAGTATTCTGCTGTTAACATAGGTATGAGAATTATATTGCTGTAGATTACACGTATTTAAGGTATCAAAAAAGTAGGACTGAATGGACCCCTCAATATTTTCTGGACAAAGAGAGTACAAATCATTGTCAAGAGTCCAAAGTCCGAGATTGCCTTTCCTGTTGCTTAACGGTAAGTGTATTCTCTTACGCCATTATTCATTTAAAGCCTATCAAGTTCACAGCTGATCATAGGCCTCGCCATATACGACGAGCGATAGAGATAAGTGATAGGAATTGGATTAGCAGGTGCTAATTAGCTAACGGATAGGCCATTTTCAACAGTGAACTTTTAATAACTTGTAATGATGAAGTATTAATTAGTGCCGCATCAAAAAACCGCTGCAATAAACGGGCTGAAAATCTATACAATTCTGACTTGACATTAATAAACTAGCTCAGTATTGGTTAATCAGGTATTCGCAAAAGAAAGTTCAATATTTTATATTCAAACATTTGAACTTTCTATAACAAAAAGATCTAATTTCTTGTTTTACAAGAAACAAGAGCTTAAAATTTCTTCTTGTGGCAATTAATTAGCATTCAATTAGCACTAAATTAAAAACGGAATAACTTTTCAAGGAAAGTTGTGATTAAAAAAATGCTAAAAGGATTATTAGAAGTTTTACGAGCAAGCATTGTAACTTTGAGGGAAGAAGGATATTCCACGAGAAAAATAGCACGCATAGTTGTGTCTTCCGTTTTGGAATCAACAATTTCAACAAATTCAACAATCAACACCGCTACAATAAAAGCAGAAGTGCTGTACGCCTCTGGACTTGAAGTTAGTACTCGTACCATACGGAATTGCTTACACCAGGCTGAACTACGAGCACGGAGGTTTGGGCGAGCACCTCCGAATTCAAGGCTACGTCAGTGATGGAGATTGCAATGGTCTAGGCACCGACAAAGTGAAGAAGATGAGGAGAAAAATATTTGGCAAAACTGTCTCTTTCTTGACGAATCGCGAATCTAACCGACGTGTCCGTGCCTGGTGAAGGCCTGGAGACTCTTTAAAGGAGAGACTTGAAGGACCTAGAGCTGGGACTGTTCAGTAAGGCGGGAAATCTGGGATTTTTGGGGTGGAATTATGATTGGAGCTAGAACGCCTTTGATTCCATAACGGCAGATGGGTACAATACAGTCGCTATTTATGGGCTTGTCAGACCATTCCGAGTATACCATGAGTCCAATTCATAATGGTTTATGACAACGCGCATATCGAGCTCAACGAGTCAATGCTGCTCTTTGAGAGTACAATATCACAAGGTTACACTGGCCTGCCGGCTTGCCTAACGTAAACCTAATAGAGCACGAGTGGGATGCTCTTAAGCGAGCTGTTTGGAACCATCAGCCATCTCCCCAAACAGTGCGAGAGATCAGGGAAGCCGCTATTCAAGAATGGGACAGGTTACTGCAAGAAATGCTGGATAACTTGATCCTAAGCATGTCCAGGAGGATCAGGAAGTTATATTGTATTAAATAAAAACCTACTATCAATAAATTCTTGTATAAGTTTGGTTAAACAATCTTTCTCTTTCCATCAAGTTTCTTTTACAATTAAATTAGGATTGAAATACTCAATTTTGTATAAATTTTTTTTGATGTGTCTTCTTGTTGTCTCTTGTTCTACACTAACACACGGCGCCCCGTGGTTCGTACTTTATATATAACTTTAAGTGATATTCCCTTGAATTTATTTCATTTTATTGTTGACACTACTGTACGTGTGAATACCTACCATCTTTTATTTACACCCGGCTAAAACAGAGTGGTGAAATGTTTGTAGTGTGTATATACTCGTATGTATCTGTCTTTGGCATCATGGTTTTTAAATGGATGAACAGATTTTGATTAAGTTTATTTTCATTTGAAAGATGTCCTAATTGAGAGTGTTCTTAGCTATGTTTTAAGAAAATTTGTTCAGCTGTTTGAAGATAATTAGCTCTTTCCGTTTTGGTTATTTTTAAATTTAAGTAATTTAAAAAAATAGTAAATGTTAATTATGTTAGTTAGTTTGACCCATTTCCAAACAACCTGAGATCAGTTTTCATATTATGAGGATGATTTGCGTAAAACCTTTCACTTGTAACACCTGCCCACATTAGGAAGGCGGTCATTTGACCCGAAATTTGAATTTGCAGGGTTGATTATTTTGTCACTATTTCTTTACACAGTTTTGTACATCGTGACTTTTAACGAATTACGATTGGTTTAAAAACAAAAGTATTAACATGAAAATATGTTCATACGTGGTAGAGCCATGCTGCAGTTATATTAGAAGTATAGTTGTAGCACGAATGGGTCGGCTCGACCGGGGAAGGACCACGCTCTCATAGAATACCAGCGTTAAATAGTAGCTTAATGCTGCTGTGTTTCGTATGGTGAGTGTAGAGAACCGGAGACCCTTTTTATTGGAAACGATCGATGTTCTATCGCCTTATAAATGTCAGCAGATGAGTTGATAAAGAGGCATAATTGCCATTGATTTATATATTACACTAGATCAGTAATAACCGCGCCAAAGCGTTGCCACTGCACATATGGCCACAGCCTTATATCTAGCTAATGTCAGTTCAGTTTTCAATGTGACACCGACAGAGTTGAGCCGCGACAAAAATGGGTAAATGTGTAGGTAGTGAAAGAATGCTATTCAAGGTCACAAAAATGTAATAAATCAAGCGGAATCACTTTCAACACATAATTTTTAGTTCTTGTTTTCATGTAAACGTAAAAAAACTTCAAATAATTAGATAAAATTGTCGAATGTTGCCATTTAGGTTCAATGTTGCCACTTTTCCGTATTTGTGATTATCCTACATTAATGGGGGACTATATAATTAATGTTAAGTAAGTTAATTTGTTGTGATGTGTTTTGTAACCTCTGATTTTAAATATTTTGGAAATTATAATAAAAACTTTGTTTTAACTTTCATACAAAATAATTTAATACTTTTATTTTAGTTTATTCCTGAATTATCTATTAAATATATTTTATTACCTAATTTTTTTTATTAATAAATTTATATTAATTATTATTTCATATTTTATATTGTTTGATTTATTAAAACAATAAAAATATTTACAAAAATATGTTTTATTTCATCAATATGTTTACTTCTATTCATCTGATAAGCTTTGTATCCTTTTTTTCTAAGGGGACGCAATAAAGATTTTAAAATAAAATATACTTTTTTAATATAAAAACAATTAACTGCAGCATAAAAAAAACTCATTCTTATTGCGTATTTTAGGTAAAAATTTCATATAGTAAGCCACACCAACCTGCCATTGCATGTTTGTGTGTCTATCTTTATCTAATCTTAGCGACGATATTGTTTTCGAAGCGTGTGTAAGTGAGATATATATATGTTTATTTACAATTGTTATTAGTTTCAAAGCTACGTCGTCGCGTTTGGATAGTGGTTACACTTTTTCGACACGCGACAATGTGATTTGCTCTTCTAGTGTTGTATAACTCAAAGGTAATTGCTATCAAATTCATTGTAAAAATAAAACTAATAAAGCGTATGCTTGTGCAAAGAACACTATGTTTTTGCATATACCACGGGGAACACTCTGAGGATTTGTTTGGATTAATCCCAGCCGCCAAATTTCGTGAACACACTACGCGGCAAACGTCCCGATACCATCCACACCATCTGGATGCTTGGCGGTCCACCACTGTATGTTTCAGAAGGAGTTTTCTTCCGCGTACGACCTCTCTGTGGAATAGTTTACCACCGGCAATTTTTCCGGACCGAAACGACCTAGGTGCCTTCAAGAAAAGAGCTTACTCATTTCTAAAGGGCCGGCAACGCAACTGCAATTCCCCTGATGTTGCGGTTGATATTTAAAAACTAAAATATTTCATTTGCCTGATGAATATTGGCTATTATTTCTACAATCATACTATACCTATATGTGACTGCCTCGTTGGTCTAGTGGTTGTAGTAGTGCGAGTGCTGATCATGAGGTCCTGGGTTCGAATCCTGGGTCGGGCGAAAAAAATAATTAAAGAGTTTTTCCGTCAAGAAATTCTCAGTAGTTGCTCGGAGTCAGGAAGTTGGCGGTGTCTCACCCCCGTGCCTCGGAAAGCACGT
This sequence comes from Parnassius smintheus behrii, assembly GCA_036936625.1. Lineage (NCBI taxonomy): Eukaryota > Metazoa > Arthropoda > Insecta > Lepidoptera > Papilionidae > Parnassius > Parnassius smintheus. The sequence continues at coordinate 3,852,528 of JAUPFT010000026.1, forward strand.
AAAGCCGTTGGTCCTGCACCTGATCTCTCTCCGGTCGTGTCGGTTTACCGTCCCATCGGATTATGAGAGTGAGGGAATAGAGAGTGCACCTGTGCTTGCGCATACACTTGGGCACTATAATACTGTCCTGCGCTGATGGCTAGCCTCCGTTGAGGTTGGCCGCCGTGACCAGAATTCGTTCTGGAGAACATTATTATTATACATATATGCCTAATTGGAGACTAAGTAACTGTGATGGGTCAAATGACCCTTAACCGCTTTTGTAGGTTAGCTGTTTTCCCGTCTTGCTAGCGTAAAGTTTAACTATTTTCTTGTTTTTGCTTCAGTCACGGATTAAATAATGTTACTATTGGACTTCGGTTTTCAATGAGAAATATTTTTATATGTATGATAGTGATAGTATTGTAAGCGGCGACAGAGAAAATCTAAAACAGGAGACCGGCAGCAGCATCTTCTTGATAACAACTTAACATTTAAAAATAACGGCGGCTGCTAACTCGCTATCTAAGCGTGGCAACTATGGTCAACAACTATTAAATCCTAATTAAAACTATAAGACGTTACTTCGCGGAAGTTCATTATATTAAATTATATGTATAATGTATAAACACACACACACACACACATATATATATATAAGGTCAGGTGGGGTAAGAGGGACATACTTTATTTTCAGTAAAATATTTTAACTGCTAAGAAGAACAGATAAAGTCTTTTAAGATCTTTGAACCAAAGAAATCTTGCCTTTATGTATTAGCTTCACATGTGCAAAATGTCATTACGCTAGTATCTGTTTTTACTACGATATTGACGTAAATGTCAAGATTAAGTAAACGTTCCTCTTCCCCCTCACATGGGGTAAGAGGGACAGTCATTGTATTTCTTAAGATTGGACTTTGAATTAAAATATTCTTTGCTAAATGTTCGTTAATTTGTAGGTAGAACTGCTTCGGTCAAAATTAGATTTTACAATTGATGAAATAAGGTATCATTTGAAATGAAAAAGAAGAAAAAATCAATTCGGGGTAAGAGGGACATACAGGTTCGATCAGGGGTGGCAAACTAAAAATAAGTTGACCAGTTATATTTCTATATTTATTTATTCATACAAACGGTAATAATATATCTCCCTAACTAGTTTTCCCTAGTTAGTCACTTTTCAAAAATAACAATGGCACTTTGGATTTTAAACCTTTGCGGTCGTATACACGGTTAACAAATTTTATTCTTGGTATATTATAAAGTTGTGATACGAAGTATGCAGATATTGTTCCATTTAATACCGCATTGACAGCCTCACTTAATTTATCATTATCATATCTGCTTCTATCAGATTTTCTTATATATTTTCGCGCTATGTTTTATGATATATATACATATATATATATATATATATATATATATATATATATATATATATATATATATATATATATATATTTCCAACAACAGTCAAAATTGCTATAATATAACAAAATATTACAATTAAAAAGAAAGGGACGTATACAAAACGCATGAAATTTTATTTATCTAAACTAATTTTAAAAAAAGAAACATTTCATTTTGTATTTGTTTGTTATGATTTAGATAACTCAAAATCTCTAAAATCCGATTTCAAAAATAAATTTAACACAAAAATAGGTAAGCGTGGACGAAGTTGTGGAAAATTTCTAGTTTAGTTATAATTTAAAAGTGTAGTAGGTACAAAACAGTCAGTCAATTCTTTTCATTTAACCTACCTAAAATTATAAATTATTCAAAATGTGTGTTACCCCTGACATAGTGTGAAAGAAACATATATTCCTCTTTCACCGTGAATAGTGAGCCTCTTACCCCAGCTATTGCTTTTGGAGGTTTAGATTTTCAAGCGAAAGAAACTCATATTATTAGTTGTTTTTAGACTAAAATGGTTAATAAAAAGAAATAATTACAGTTTTCTCCTTATATCATTACATTCAAAATATTTCCAGCTCTCTTTTTTCACCAAACTATTGGTTCGCAAAAAAACGCGCTAACTTTGTACTAGTCGAATTCACAACTGTTAAATGTGTCTTCATTATTTGTGACTTCTGAGTCACGTAGCGATATCTGTTGAAAACCGTTCAAACTATTTCACATTCACTGTTTTATTGAAGAAAAGTTCATAGTCATACGCACTTCGGTTTACTAGTTATGGTCCCTAGTCCCTCTTCCCCCGGTGTCTCTCTTACCCCACCTGACCTTATATATATACAAATATAAATAATAACTATTAAAAAAGAATACTCCCGCTGGGTTTCTTGCTGGTTCTTCCCAGGACAGGTTTTTTTTGCGAACCAGTTGTAAATGAAAAAAATGACTCAATAAGTATTATATATAACCCATATTGAATAAAAAGGTTTCTGTTTCTGTTTCTATAAGTATATGAATATTGTAACAACATACTTCTTCTTTAAAGCAACAAATTATATATATTTATATATATATATATATATATATATATACAAGTATATATTGTATGTATTTAAGTATATATAATATATATCATATAGATGAGTACTATATATGCCCCGAATTTTTCTGAAAATATAAATATTTATGTTGAATATGATAAATTGATAATATACACATACGTGGTAGAGCCATGCTCCAGCTATATTAACAGTAGGTATAGTTGTAGCACGAATGGGTCGGTTCGACCGGGGAAGAACCAAGCTCTCACAGTACACCAGCGTAAAATAACAGCTTAATGCTGCTGTTTCGTATGGTGAGTGTAGAGAACCGGAGACCCCTTTACTGGAAGCGAGGCATTCCATCTTAGTCCTCACGGGTGACAACGCATCTGCATTTTGATTCGCAAACGGGGATAGATGTTGATAAAGAAGAGAGAGAGAGAGATGTGTAAATTTCATGCATATGAAACATTAACACAGGAACATAAATTATACAGTCCATTCAATGACCCCACACATATATTTTAATAATACCTAAGTTTGTTGTAATTTACTTACTACCTATCAATCAGTTATCACGACATCAATTACGTCACGTCGCCGGCGAGATGAGAGCTCTCTGAAGTCCTCTCCCAATAAATCGGAGAAAGTCGGACCTACAGGTCACTCCATATCCATACTGCTTCCCAAACGCGACGGCTACTTGTTTTATACAGCGACGAATTTTAGGGTTCTGCATCTGCTGAGACAAAAATATTATTTTTTACACAGCAACATTAGCTAAAAGCTATTATGTATGTACAATTCATTTTATTCTTTTTATTTTCATTAACACTTTAATTTTTTGACCTGAGTATTAGTGGACTTAAGAATACCCAAACTTTAAGGCAAAAACTTTAAAGTAAATGTAACATTTATTTACATTAAAAACTTCACTCCTATTTTTCATCCTTAGTGGTGTTCACCAGACCTGTTATCACCAGAGGGGACGACCAGTCGAGAATGCAGTTTTTTTAGATATAATACCGCTCCTGGATATGAACTGATATTCTCTGCATCTATCTTTCCATCCGAACACAATGTGCGTGGGTGTCTTCAAGGTCGAATTAAACTTTTAATAAAAAGTAAATGACATTTTCAATAAAATTATTCATATTCTGTGAACCAAATAGAATTAAAAACTTTATCTCCTGTATAATAATAATAAAAAAAAGAATAGTCGAAATCGGTTCACAATTGAAGAAGACATCGCGTAACATCTTACAAAAAACCTTTTTTGAAATAGGATTTTATTAGGCTAAGTATTTTAGCATTAGGTGGGGTTATCATATAATAGTTTAAAAACACTAGTAAAAAAAAACTAATTTACTATTATTCCTAGTTTAATAGCTACGGAATCAAATATTAATTTTATTTAATTAAATAATCCCGCGTCCATTTGGTTTTTGGTTTTAAAAATAAGTTACGCAACACGTGCACTCTGAATCTGCCTATTGGGCGCTTTTGATTGAAAACGAAAGTACTTTCAGTCCGTTAGGTAATAAGTAGTTCTTAAATTATTATTTAGATAAACTTTTTAATATTTCTCACTTAAAGCGTCCGCCTTTGAGTCGTTCTACAGCTTTGAAATTATTATCAGATTCTGTTATTACTTATTATTAAACTCTTTAATTTAATGTCTTTCGGAAGTAATTATAAGTAATTAATACCTTTAAGTGGTAGGTAGCTTTTATAGATGCAATTATTTTGTTTTGATTGGATTTTACGGAGAATTTTTATCAATACTAGACTGCATGACGCTAAAGAGGGTAATGTGTTTATCAGCCTATTGTATATAATATATTATGCTCTAGAGGTCAAATGCAAGGACTGATTTTGATGATTTTTACGTCAATCGTTTAGTACATGTGTGTCACTAAAGTTGACAGTAAAAATTCAATACGGCAAAAACCGGACGCCCTATTGCCGAAAAAAAATGAAAGTCGACGTTCTGTGTCAAGTGAGCTATCATTGTATAGATTTTTAAAAATCATTTTTTATTTTGAATGACCGTTTAGGATCTATAAAGATTTTAAGTCGGTTAGCAACCATTCTCACATAAATTTTCGTAGATTATTATAAGGCTGTAGTAAAGTAAGAACTTTATCTCAGCTATAACTAAGTTTAGTATGTAGTTATATAAGAACATAATCGTATAGGTCTCATTAATGAAGCATAAATATTCAATTGTCAGTAAACTAAAACAGTTTAAGCAGTCAGCTTTTTTAGTTACTGTTTAAAACGGTAACTAAAATTAGCAATTTCCCCTTTTCGCGATATTTAGACAAACACAATAGTTAGACAATCGAAATGTTCATATGTGATTCATGGGTCAGGGAGAGGGTTAAGCATGTTTACTCATCGTCTTTAGTAATATGGTGGCGGTGTAAGAGAATCCAATCTTCTTTTCGTTCCGTGGTAGTAGTATAGTTGTAACACGAATGGGTCAACTCGACCGGGGAACGATCACGCTCTCACAGAATACCACCGTAAAATAGCAGCTTAACGCTACTGTGTTTCGTATGGTGAGTGTAGAGAACCGGAGACCTTTTTTACTGGAAACGAGGCATTCCATTTTAGTCTTCACGGGTGACAACGCATTTGCATTTTGATTCGTAATCGAGGATAGATGTAGATGTCTATGGCCCGCAGCAACCACTTACCATCAGGTGGACTGTGTGCTCGTTTGTCACCCTTCTTATCTAAAAAAATAAGAGGTGACATTATGATATGTTAAAAAGGTTAATGGATTTTGATAGATGGCGGTGTAGTCATCTCGTGTAGGCTGTGTGTAAAATACCCAGACTGGTGACGAGCAGCAGCGTCGGAGTTACGAGACGTCTGGTGCTGCGATTGTCAATCTGTCTGCCAAGAATTACGATCAAGGCTTTATGCTTTTAAAACCTTAGAGCCACTATCCAGCGGTGGAGTTTTATGGGCTAGTTAGGAGTAAATTAGAAGTAACATAATTAATGATTAAAACAGTAGGTAATTATAAACTCAACAGCGTTAAATATTCTGAGAAAAGGAAGGGGAAGGTCTCTTTTTGTGTTTGCAGATATATCATCATCATTTCAGCCCTTCACAAGTTCACTGCTGAACATAGGCTTCCCACAAGGAATGCTACAAAGCACGGTCCTGAGCCACCTGCATCCATCGACTTCCTGTATGTCTCACCAGGTCGTCACTCCATCTAGTAGGGGGTTGCCCTACACTACGCCTACCTGTACGAGGCTGCCACTCGACAACCTTTTGTCCCCATCGGTTGTGTCGGTTCTTCGAGCTACATGGCCGGCCCATTGTAACTTCAGATTACTAATGGGTTGGGCCATGTCGGTTACTCTGGCTCTATTGCAGATAACTTCATTTTAAAGTTTATTACACATAGGAACCACGAGCATAGCCCCCTCCATAGCTCACTGAGCGACCTTGTGCATAAGACCAGCAGTGAAGGACCACATCTCAGATCTATAAGTCATCGCTGGCAATACGCACTGATTGGACAATCTAGTATTCAGGTTTTGAGGTATACCTGATTACCCAGCCGAGTTGAATCCGTACAGATACAATATAAAAATATTATTTAGCCTATGTCACTTCCACAATTGAGACAAACGTAACAACACCTCATATGATAAAATCTGTTAAGCCGTTTGGGCTACAGAGCATGCTGCAGAAACAGACATACATACTCTAGAAAATCATTAACTTCTGTGGCAGTCGAGTAATAACGTAAATAATGAAAAAAGAAATACCAAAAGGGCTTAAGGTGGAATTTGGTAACAGGACAACTGATGGTGAAACAATCCATCCGAAAGCGTTAACCCGTATTTCACAAACAAGTAATGATAAGCATCACCGGTGCGAGGATCTCTGTTTTACGTTCACAAACTCGCCTGCCTAGAGTGGTGAGCTTAGCCAGATGCAGGCCTACCCAATGGTCGGCGGTTATGAAATATAGGGCACTGACCCCATTGGCTCTACTTAGGAATGCCAGATCGGAAGACCAAAATATCTGGACAAATTTTGAAAATGTTGGATTTTGGAGTTGTTTTCGGGGGAAAATAAATATTAAAAATGAAAAAAAAATAATTAAAAAAATATTTCTTAAATTCCTACGCTACCAAAATACTAAACGTTGTTGCCACATAATTAGGTACACTTAATTTTTAGGTTGCCACATGTATTTAGTGTTGGAGGATGACTTTACCAAATTTAAGTGGTATTCAGAAAATATTTAAAATTCAAATAATTTACTTCAAAGTACAGTCTAGTTACTAAATCTTATATTAAATCAAAGGCAGTTGTGATGTGAAGAAAAACTGTTTGTCTGGAGATTTTAAGTTTTGTCGGGAGTCTGGAGATCTTTAAAAGTATCGGGAGAATCCAGAAGATTCACGACCATCTGGCAACCCTAGCTCTACTATAACACTACGATACGGCAATATAATATTATACACACAGTTCATGATTTATGGTTGTGTAATTCACTGGTCAGTACTAAAACTGTGTAAAAACTCGCGTCAGTGACCAGGTAAAAGGTTCATCAATCTTAAGTGACAGTCAACTGTTGCCTAAAGTGCCCGCTGTAGGTATATAGTTTGACGTAAGTTTATTTGATCGCTTTCTAACATATAGGTATGTTTATGACGAGATGGATAAGAAAAACTACCAACAGATGTTGCTATTGCTAGTTGGACTGTGATGATCATAATTTTCACACAAATGATCACATAGTATTATTATAGTTAAAAAATTGCGTTTTAAATTAAAGTTTTTTGGTTTTAGTGTATGCAATTGTATATACCCGAGAATACCGAATTTTAATCAATTATGTGAAACACAAAGAAAAAACCTCTCTTGCAAGTGATCGCGCGAGCACAAGAAATGCTTAAGAGGATAGAGTAAGTCAGCTCAAATTCTAATTTCGTCCCCACTTGCCCGCGCGTCGTATGCTATGTACCGAAATGTTGTAATCACTAATACTGTAAGTAGAAGGGTCGTTAGACACTTATTTCATTAGGTTTATCATATTTATGCCTGTTTCTTAAAGCCAAGCCAGCCGCTTCTTATTTTTATCACGGTTATTTCCCATTTTAATTTTACGTCGTACTGTTGCATAATGTATATTCTGCTTCTCCCTTCAAAAGCCTAAGCGATACTAACGTGGCGACAGAAATCAAGCTCAAGACGCCGATAGTTTAGGTAATTTCTTTTTACAGTGAAAATAATGGTATTTTAAAAAAAGTAAATAACATAAGCACTGCTTTATAGTTAGTTCAGTTAGTATGCAAAGTTTCATGATCTTATTTAAAGTATTTTATGAATAACAGCGGTTTATTTTTTATTTTGGAGGTAACTTTGGATTTTTTTTCTATCGAGAAAATTTTACGAAATCGTGTTTTCGTCTAACATAATCACTAAAATTAATCCTCAACTTTACCATATATTTATTTCAAAATTAATGCTGCAATATTTTCGGCATAACGAAGGATCTTGCTAAGCCATTTGACATTATATTTCCCCTTAAGGACCGTGCTTGCAATAACGATCGTACGATGGGTTTGACCGCACGATCGTGCAAGCAAAGTTACAAATCTCTTGTGAGTATCCTCATTGATCACTCCTCACTGAGCAATGCTAGGGCACCGATGAGTCGAGTTAGAGATGAGTAGAGATCTAAGAGACCTAAGAGAGTAAAAAGACTGTGTATCTCAGTAAACAGCCATCGCTCGAGCTATGAGAACACATGTTGACCATCGCACCATCCTTTTCATCGTGCGATGAAATCACATCGTTTAATCGTACGACCGAAAATACCGAATTTTAATCAATTATGTGAAACACAAAGAAAAAACCTCTATGTCAGACAGACAACGAGATAATTCCATAAGTGTTGGAACATTAAAAACATGTAAGAATACATTATCATTATAAGTACAACGTCGGAAGTGATGGGTTAGTATTATGAAATAATTTAACTTCCCTCGCCGCACTAATTAACCTCGTAACGAGGTCACATATATTTATGATACAATTAAAATATATAATTACGAGTTATTTCCCTGATTTTCGTAAACAAAGAAAAATGATTTACCAACGCAAGGCCTTGACTATAATTACCCATATACTTACTACTTAGGCTATGTTTAATTATAAAAATAAATATTGACCATTGATGTTGGTAAATAAGTTACCATAGTAGTTTATGTGGTGTGTGGTTATGAGGCGAAACAACTCGACTTTATATTCTTAAATTCTAACTGTTCCTTTCTCCTGTTTTTTTTTTATTTTTTTTGGTGTTTGAATCAGAAACAGCTATATTTAATTATGTATGTACAGTATATGTATATATACCTCAGCCTTTTTGTACTTGGTGTGCAAATAAAAGCATAAATAAATAAACCTCGAGTTTATTGCGAATACATAAACATTTAATGTCCTTTAGACCGAGTTTCGGTCGCGGCGGCCAGTCTCAACGGAGGCGAGCCATCTGCGCAGGACTGGGTTATAATGCTCATGTGCAAGCACAAGTGCCACAAGAAAATAACATGCCCCTAGAATACGCAGTATTACTCAGACACTGCCTTACATCTGGCTACCTATTGTGGAAGGAGGAGTTCTACAAGCAAGTAGATGGTGTGGCGATGGGCTCACCTGTATCTCCCATTGTCGCCGATATATTCATGGAAGACTTTGAGGAGAAAGCCCTGCTTAGTTCTCCCATAAATCCAAGATTCTACAAGCGGTACGTAGACGACACTTTCACAATTCTACCTTTAGATAAAGTAACTGCATTTTTAGACCATATTAACTCTATAAATTCTAAAATTCAGTTCACAGTGGAGTTAGAGGCAAACAATTCCTTAACTTTTCTAGATGTGTTAGTAATTCGGAATCCTGATAACACCTTGAGCCATACTGTGTATAGAAAAAAGACCCATACAGACAGATATTTAAACGGTGATTCTCACCACCATCCTTCACAGTTAGCTACCGTGGGTAAATCTTTCTTTCAGAGAGCACGAGGGATCTGTGACAGTAAACACCTGGCTGCCGAGCTCCACCATGTCAAGCAAGTTTAGCATGACAACAAGCTTCGAGTCCCGCGCCTATGTCACAGTGAACGAGTGAAGCCGGCCACAGTTGAGCGTGTACCTGCTGTACTGCCATATGTTAGGGGAGTCACTGACAAGATTGGCTACATCTTGAAGCGCGCTTCCATTAAAACTTACTTCAAGCCGCTGAAGAAGATTGGTCAGTTTTTACCATCAGTCAAGTGTAATGTCCCTCTGCAAGATGCAGGAGTGTATGAGCTTGATTGTGAATGTGGTCTCTCCTACGTAGGACAAACTGAAAGATCAATAAAAACCCGCGTTAAAGAACATATAGCTGATGTGAAGAATCGACACTCCGGAAAGTCTGCAGTCTGTGAACACGTACAGGATCGCTCCCATCACTACATCAGATTTGATAGACCGCAAATCCTCGTTTAAGAACACCGATTCCTTCCAAGGATGATTCGCGAGGCTATTGAAATCAAAAAACATCCTAATTTCAATAGAGAAGATGGCTGGGTGCTACCATCTGCTTGGGATCCTATAACAAAATAAAATTAAATCCCAACCCTAGCATACAACTGCAGGACTTTAAGATACCATAAGTTCATACTGCATAGATCGGAACAAAAGTTAAATTTTAATCTATGGTAACCTCGGTTAACTATGACATATGGACGTTGAACATCTCAGTCCCGCCCGTGACCATGAGTACTGTAAAGCGTTCGAAACGTCGGGTATTTTAAAAGTTAAATATACGCGATAAATCCGTAAAAACTAGTATTATTTCAATGTGTAGTGTTTGCGTAAATATAAGAAATCATTATGTAAACAAGTGCACTCTCTATTCCCTTAATCTCATAGTGCGTTGAGACCCTTATCCGATAACTTGACCGACGTCCAAAATAGATTCATTCGCATAGCCACCGGAGCTCGGTGGTACTAGCGAAAAACTGACTTGCACAGATCTTGTCAACTTCCGACGATCTCTGAATATTTCAAGGAAATGTTCAGCGCTATTTTGAGATGGATCTTTGACCTACGCTCCGACTCCAAACGTTATTATGTTAGACGAAAACACGATTTCGTAAAATTTTCTCGATAGAAAAAAAAACCAAAGTTACCTCCAAAATAAACAATAAACCGCTGTTATTCATAAAATACTTTAAATAAGATCATGAAACTTTGCATACTAACTGAACTAACTATAAAGCAGTGGTTATGTTATTTACTTGTTTTAAAATACCATTATTTTCACTCTAAAGGGAAATTACCTAAACTATCGGCCTCTTGAAGCGTTATTCCTGCCGTCTGATCACTTCGCTTCGACCTTTGAAGGGGGAGGCTGTGTTGCTTACGATCAGAATATACATTACGCAACAGGACGACGTAAAATTAAGATGGCAAATAACCGTAATAAAAATAAGAAGCGATTGGTTTGGCGTTAAGGAACAGGCATAAATATGATAAACCTAATGAAATAAGTGTCTAACGACCTTTCTACTTACCGTATTAGTGATTACAAACATGTCGGTACATAGCATACGACGCGCGGGCAAGTGGGGACGAAATTAGAATTTGAGCTGACTTAATATATCCCCTTAGTTGCAATTTTAAGCACCGATTTATTATCATGCGCTTAGTGATAAAGGAAAAATCCTGCGCATACCATCTTGTCTGAGAAACGTAAATATTCACGCCTGTCACCCAGAGGGACCTATGGGCTTTAATTTGGCACGATCCTGACACCTACGCATACATGCTCGTTGGTTGAGGGTGTTCTTAATTTGTATCTATCTCCTCAATACATCGCCAATTTGGTCGATAAACTTACGTTGCCGACATGATGTCGAAAAATGTTATGAAGACATTTTAAGTCCGCCAACACGAGCATCGGACACTTCCTTAAACTAAAATCTTCATAGTAATGAGGGGAGATCAGTGCCCAGGAGTGGGACGTATATAGGGTGTAACTTTACTATTATTTTAAGTCTGTAAATATAGGAGTTAAGCTTTTATTGTATCATGGTCCACCTAAATAGGTCAAACTTAGAGTATACATAAGCCAGCTCAAATTCTAATCAAAGGTTCTGGCAACTGTCGCACGAGAAAATGCTGGCAACTGTCGCACGAGCAAATGATGCAATTTCGTCGCACGATGAGATTAAGCACTCACATTTCTTTAGAGTCTCTTAATTGAAGCTTGCAAGTGATCGCGAGAGCACAAGAAATTCTTTACAATAACGATCGTACGATTGTGCAATCAAATTTACAAATCTCTTGTGAGTGTCCTCACTGATCACGCGTCATCGCGCGAGCAATGCTAAGGCACTGTTGAGTCGAGTTAGAGACGAGACCTAAGAGAGTAAAAAGACTGTGTATCTCAGTAAACAGCCATTCTTTAAATGGCGTTGTTGCTATGTCGGCGCGGCGCCATCGCCCGAGCTATTTGGACACCTGTTGAACTATTACACCATTTTTTAGGGTTCCGTAGTTAACTAGGAACCTTTATAGTTTCGCCATGTCTGTCTGTCCGTCTGTCCGTCCTCGCTTCATCTCTGTGACCGTTAGCACTAGAAAGCTGAAATTTGGTACCAATATGTGTATCAATCACGCCGACAAAGTGGTAAAATAAAAATTGAAAAAAAAATGTTTTATTAGGGTAGCCCCCCTATATGTAAAGTGGGAAGTGATATTTTTTAATTTCAACCCTAACGTGTGATATATTGTTGGAAAAGTATTTAAAAATGAATAGGGGTTTACTAAGATCATTTTTTGATAATGTCAATAATTTCGGAAATAATCGCTCGAAAAGTAAACAACAATGTGTCCCCCCCCCTCTAACTTTTGAACCATAAGTTTAGAAAATATGAAAAAAATCTGAAAAGTAGAACTTTATAAGGACTTAATGATTTCTTAAATTTACGCGAACACTACACATTGAATAAAACTAAATTTACGGATTTTATCGCGTTTATTTCACTACTTTTACTTATTTTTAATTCCCGACGTTTCGGGTGCTTTACAGCAACCATGGTCACGGGGGGGACTGAGATGTTTGACGTCCCAATGTCATAGTTAGTTAGTTAGTCAATGTATAGTTAGTTAGTCCGGCTACCTTCAGTTTTTGAATATTAATTTTCCCGGTCAGCTATAGCTGACGTGAAGCACCGACGCTCCGGGAAGTCTGCAGTCTGCGAACATGTTTAAGATCGTCCCCACCATTACATTCGATTTGATAAACCACAAATTCTTGCAAAAGAACACCGATTCCTACCAAGGATGATACGCGAGGCTATTGAAATTAAAAAACATCCAAATTTCAATAGAGAAGATGGATGGGTGCTACCACCTGCTTGGGATCCTATAATTAACAAAATTAAACCCAAACCTAAGCATACCACTGCAAGACTTCATGATACTATAAGCTCGTTTTGCGTAAATCGGACCAAAAATTAATATTCAAAAACTGAAGGTTGCCGGACTAACTATGACATTGGGACGTCAAACATCTCAGTTCCCCCCGTGACCATGGTTGCTGTAAAGCACCCGAAACGTCGGGAATTAAAAATAAGTAAAAGTAGTGAAATAAACGCGATAAAATCCGTAAATTTAGTTTTATTCAATTTATAAGGACTTTCTAGGAAAATCATTTTGAACTTGGATGGAAAGTCGGAGCGCCTGCCGCGGAGCGTGCAATGTTGCACGCTCCACGTTCGCGCACGTACCCACTACCGGGAGCAGTTGCAGGAGCGCGGAGCGCTGCTGGAGTGCGAACATAATGGATACCCACCTTTAAACTCATAAGTGGGAACACTTATTGTGACGGACGGGAAACTACGGAACCCTACACTGAGCGTGGCCCGACACGCTCTTGGCCGGTTTTTTCATCGTGCGATGAAATCGCATTGTTTAATCGTACGACCGACAGCCAATTAGGATGGCGCCTACGTGAACAAATATTTTAATTAAAAACAAGTGAAATATTTAAAATATATTTAAAAAAAATAATATAACAAATTTATTTGTTCGTATTCTTAAATTGTCATGCGATTATGACCTGTGTTAAAAATTTCAATTCTCTGACTCATCGGGAAGTTAGTTTTAAATTAGTTACTCGATTCGACCCGAATAGACATTCGCGAAAGCGAGTTAATAAAAAATGTGGCAAAAAGGTAAGGAGTAATAACATTACATACATATGTGGTCGGCTAGTGAATATTGTTACACCGCCTTTCTTTCTGAAAAGTATTTAAAGTAATAAGAATTAAATTAATATATTATTTTAATTATAAATTTGAATTATTATTATTCGGAAAAAAGTAATTAATAGCAAACAACGCAGGAACTCACAAGAATAAATAAAACGGACTAAATAACACTACGTCAACATACAACACTTAGTAGAGTACACTAGCACACTTACTAGAGCCGTGGTAACTCAGATGGTGAGCACTCCGCTGTAAATTTCACAGTACGCGAGCAAATCGGGTTCGATCTCGCTGGCACCAACGCAATTGTTATTTGCAATTTTAAGTGCTGATTTACCAAGTGCTCGGCGGTGAAGGAAAACATCTTTAGGAGGAAACCTGCTGTCTGAGAAATAAGAGGAGCCTCTATAACCCTCTCAGAAATGAGCGGAGGCCTGTGCCCCAGGAGTGGGACGTATACAGGCTGTAACTTTTAAACTTAGAATGAGTGAAAAACAGCTTCAAAAATTTAACAACAAGAAATTAATTTCCACAAGTTTAAAAGCTTCTTAAGTAGGCGCTGAGACAAAGTAGAAGTATTAAAACCGCGACGACACAAGCTTTTAAATGCAACGCTCTTACCCCCTCGCTTCGGCGGAGAGGTCGAGCGCGCTGTGCCTTATTGTTCTTTTGTTACTATTCTGTTACTGTTTTTTTTTTTCTTGTTATTGTTTATTGTTATAATTTGTTACCTGCATATAGTTAGTGTTCTGGAAAAACGTTCCTTGTCCTTTTGAAGACAAGGCGTCGTTCTTCTCGGAGCAAGTGTTTCTCTGATCAAACGTCAGCCCCCCCCTGTCCAAACCAACATATCTACCATAGACATGAAACATGGTCTTGCAAGCAACATTTCGGCCGCGATCGCTCAGTTCTACCAATCCCAAGGCATAGCCTACGATGTCGACGAGAAAACCATGAGCCAAGTCTCTAATTTCTTCGCTCCCACTGCCCCTAAGGCATGCATCCCCCCGCCCGCCGTCGCGGCATTCCTCGCGATCCAAGCGGCTACCCCGCAGACCGACTCGTCCGCGTACCCCGACTCCGATATGGAGCACTCGGACACCACGTCCGTTACCTCCTCCTCCCGGAAGAGGACCGCCCACAGCTCCACCGGCTATTCGGAGTCTTCCGACTCCGAAGGAACGGTCACCGATACAGCCCAATTCACGCTAGTAAAATCCAAGCGCGGCCCGAAGCGCGCCACGACTTCCCGCACTCCCCCAGCCCGGCGGCCGCCGCCGCCGTCCGCGCACCCCCCGCCGCTGCCTCAACCTCCGCAGCCCCCATCGTTGCCCCTACCTCCGCAGCCCCAAACGCTGCCGCCTCTCAGTCGCAAGATACTACCGCCAAGCCAGCAACCCGCTGCGCTCCCAAATTGGCTAAAAGCCAAGTCCCGCTCCCTGTCCTTCTCAGAGACAAGGCGAAATTTACACAGCTGTCCAAAACCCTCTACAATAAGGGTTTCAAATATGACCAAGCCACCAATGTCGGCGAGGCCATCAAAATCATGCTGACGTCTATAGAAGACTTCCGGAACATAACCCGTCTCTTCACGGCCGAGCGTGTGTCCTATCACACATACGCTCTCGCCGAAGAATTTAAAGTCAAGGCGGTCCTCCGCGGAGTTCCTTATGAACTCGCAAACGAGGACATTCTGGAAGACCTAAAGTCCCAAAACTTCCCCATAGAGGCTGTGCACAAGATGCACAGCAGCAGGGGCGAGAGATTCAACCTCACCCTCCTCGTTCTCACCAATGGGCCGGAGGGTAAGGCCATCTTCCGCGAGGTACGCACTGTGTGCGGCCTGTCGCGTGTAAGGGTCGAAGCTCCACACTGGCGCGGTTAACCAGCGCAGTGCCACCGCTGCTCCACCCAGGTGCGTTAAGTGCCTAGAACCCCAGCACTCGAAAGAGTGCCCTCGGCCCAAAAATGCCGAATCCCCACCCGCAGTGTGTCCTATGCAGACAAACAGGCCACCCGGCCAACTTTAGAGGCTGCCCTCGCACTCCTCGCCCACTTCTGAGCTACAAAACTCCACCTCAGGTCAATGACCAAACTTTCCCGGCTCTTGGAAGCCGCATGCCCCGCCAGGGCCTGCTCCTACCACAGCCTCCTCAGGGCTCAGCTCAGCCCACACAGGGCATCTATCAGCCCCCTCAGGGCCCCTATCGGCCACCTAAGGGCCCTCCTCGGCCCCTTATGAGCCTTCCGCTCTCCCAGCCTGCACCGCTTCCAATAAACCCTTGGTTCCCAAAGCCAACAAACATCCCGCGGCCCTCCGTCGCCCCACAAAAACAGGCAGACCCTATAGTAGATGATCTAAGCCTAGTGTTTAACACTATGAATAAGATCAATATAGGGGAAATCTCTATCCATGCGCGTAAACTGCGTGCTACTCAATCCCCTCAGGACCGACTCCTTGCTCTTGCTGAGCACTTCGATCTACTAAGGTCGTTGTAATAACACTATGCCGGAGCTCTCTGCTCCCGCAATATCGTACGGTCGTATCAAGCCAAAGGGTTTGTCGCTTGTTTCGTTCAATATCCGCGGTTTGCGAAATAATCTCCCAGAGCTTAGGCTTTTTCTCCGAGATCGCAAAGCCGACCTCATTCAGGAGACCCACCTCAGCCCTAAGGTCTCTAAAGGCCTCTCTATCAAAAGTTATTCACTTCTTCGTAATGACAGACCCGACCGCAAAGGCGGCGGTACTGGCATTTATTACAAAAAGTCCCTTCATTGCTCCCACATCCCCACTCCTACGCTTACCAGTATGGAAGCCACTATCACTAGATTAGCCATGATTGGACATCAGTCTATCATTATAGCCTCTTGCTATATCCCTAGCGGAGCTTTCCCCGTTAAGAGTGATTTCGAAGCCATCCTTGCATTAGGCGACTCAGTCATTATGTTTGGAGATTTTAACTCCAAGCATATTGAATGGACCTGCCGCACTGCTACTAGTAGTGGCAGAGTGCTGCTCAATATCACTCAGTCTCTCGACCTGACGGTCTACAGCCTCCTCGCTGTCACCCACTATCCCGACAACGTTAACTACGCCCCTGACGTGCTAGACTTTGCTCTAGTTAAAGGAGTCTCCTTTAACCTTAGAGCAATCGAGTCTCTCGATGATCTAGGATCCGACCACCGTCCTGTATCCCTCCTTCTTGGCCATCAGCCACCTCCAACTCCCACTTCCAAAACCTACACCTACTGGAAGGGCTTCAAGAGGTATCTAGCCTCGGCTATAGACTCTTCGAACCCTCCCATAACCTTTCTTCCGACGTCCTCGACAGTACGGGGAAAATAGACACCGCGGTCAAAAATCTCACCTTTCTTATAACAGCCTCTCTTAAAGAGAATGAAAAGATTGTCCCGGTTGCTGAAACTAGTCATCCCCTAGATATTGCTCAAAGCCAAAAAACCGGCCAAGAGCGTGTCGGGCCACGCTCAGTGTAGGGTTCCGTAGTTTCCCGTCCGTCACAATAAGTGTTCCCACTTATGAGTTTAAAGGTGGGTATCCATTATTTTCGCACTCCAGCAGCGCTCGGCGCTGCTGCAACTGCTCCCGGTAGTGGGTACGTGCGCGAACGTGGAGCGTGCAACATTGCACGCTCCGCGACAGGCGCTCCGACTTTCCATCCAAGTTCAAAATGATTTTCCTAGAAAGTCCTTATAAAGTTCTACTTTTCAGATTTTTTTCATATTTTCTAAACTTATGGTTCAAAAGTTAGAGGGGGGGACACACATTGTTTTTTACTTTTGGAGCGATTATTTCCGAAATTATTGACATTATCAAAAAATGATCTTAGTAAACCCCTATTCATTTTTAAATACCTTTCCAACAATATATCACACGTTAGGGTTAAAATTAAAAAAAATCACTTCCCACTTTACATATAGGGGGCAATAAAACATTTTTTTCCTATTTTATTTTACCACTTTGTCGGCGTGATTGATACACATATTGGTACCAAATTTCAGCTTTCTAGTGCTAACGGTCACAGAGATTAAGCGAGGACGGACAGACGGACAGACAGACATGGCGGAACTATAAGGGTTCTTAGTTGACTACGGAACCCTAAAAAGCTGAACTCCGTAGAGCTGCACGCTATCCCACTCCCGAGTATAGACTCGCGGCCCACCGCCTTCAAAGCAAACTCCGTTACTGCCTTAAAGAGTTCAGAGACCTTGAAAGGGGAAATCTCATGAAGAAAATCTCCCCCTCTCACACAGCGTACTACTAGATGGCGAAAGCCCTCCGGATAGACGCTATCACGCATACTCCCCCTCTGTCTCGTACCGACGGCTCTATTGCCTTAGAGGACGTAGAAAAGGCTGAGTGCTTCGCCGACAGCGTCGCCACTCAATGCTCTCCCAGCTCACAACCCACTGTCCCCTACATATCCAACTAGTCGGAGGACGAGGTCCGTCGCCGGAACTCGCCCCCACCGCCTCTGACCCTATCACTGTGTCCAAAGATGAGATTTCATCTACCATCAAAGGACTTAAGCCCAAAAAAGCAGCGGGTTTGGATGGCATCTCCAACCAAGCCCTCAAAAACTTTACGGAGCAGGTGATCGCCTTATTGGCCATAATTTTCAACGCCTGCTTCGAATTCAGCTACTTTCCCACCTCTTGGAAAGAGGCAACTGTCATTGGCATTCCCAAGCCAGGCAAACCTCACCACCTCCCCTCCAATAACCGTCCCATCAGCCTCC
The DNA here is from genome assembly GCA_036936625.1 of Parnassius smintheus behrii. Taxonomy (NCBI): domain Eukaryota; kingdom Metazoa; phylum Arthropoda; class Insecta; order Lepidoptera; family Papilionidae; genus Parnassius; species Parnassius smintheus. Next base: position 3,871,025 of record JAUPFT010000026.1, read on the forward strand.
TAAAGGCCATGGGCAAACTTTTCGAACAAGTTATTCTCGTGCGCATGAGGCGCCAATTGTTTCCCACAGACGGTGACCCTCTTGTCATCCCTCAACAATTCGGGTTTCGTGCCAAACACTCGTGCCCCCAGCAAGTTCACCGCATAGTGGAATATATCCTCAGCGGCTTTTATCCTCGTCGTTAAAAGGCCATCGCGGTCTTTTTCGTCGGCCTTGTAGCCTCCTATTTGAAGGATCGTACCTTTCGTTTTAGACACGAAGGCACGCTATCCTGCGGTGTTTAGTGGGTAAAAGTGTCCACATAACCATGCAGCCGGCTGCGTGGTATGCTATGAGCATTCACCGCCTCCCTCCCCCGCTATCCCGAGGGTTGCCCATATTTACTTCGGGCTTTTAAATTTTATTTTAAAAAAAAAGCTTTTAAATTATGCGGAAATCAATTTGTTTTTTTGTTTGATTTTTGAAGACAGTTTTATTTTTTTAATTATTTATATTAAGAATAAGAATATCAAATCAAATCAAATCAAATCAAATAATTTATTTGTCAAACATAGGTAAAAAGTTACAAACTTGGTGGAAAAGGTATAATACGTAACACTATGTTTCGCCTACAAAGGCATACAAATATTTGTTTATCACCATCACCTTAATTATCAATTACATAAATATTAACATGTTATAAATAAATCGTCCATTAATTATTGCAGGTACTAATAACCATTCCTTTTATCTTCAAAGTATTCGTTGATAGAGTAGTATGCTTTATATAATAAAAAACTCGAAAGCAATTTCTTAAATTTGTCTATATTATCGGTTTCTTTGATGTATCTTGGGAGTTTATTAAAAATTTTAGGAGCCATACCCAGGAAACTTTTTGAATACAGGGCTGTTTTATGAGGTTTTGTGCGTAGTTTGTTCCTATGTCGTTTATTATTAGCGTTTTCAAATATGCTAAAATGTTTCCTTACAAACATAGCTACTTCAAATATATATAAAGATGGTAGGGTCAGAATGTTAAGATCAATAAAATGCGGTTTGCAACTATCGGTAACCTGCAACTGACATACTGCTCGTAAACATTTCTTTTGCGCTTTAAATACTAGTTCGCGTTTTGGAGAATTTCCCCAAAATATTATACCATATCTCAATGTTGAAGAGACGTATGCATGGTAGGCGGTTATGACTGTTTCACGATTTGTAATTTTTATAAGGTTATGTAGTGCATAGTGGAATTGATTTATCTTTTTTATTATGTGTTCAATATGTTTACTCCATGTCATTTTTTCGTCCAGCCAAATTCCCAGAAATTTTGTGTGTTCTTTTTCATTTATGATTTTAGTTTTATAGTTAATATTAATTTTTGGTTGGTTTTTTCTTTGTTTGAATGACATAATATGCGAATAGAGATGACAAAAGAGGATATACTGCATAACAGAAACAGAAAAGGAAACTTTTTTATTCAATATAGATTATAAGTTTATAAGATTATTTGATTTTTATATTATAGGATTATAGTTTTTTAATAAGTATTATTCAATATAAATAATACTTATAGAAACACTATTTTGTTTAATTGCCACTGGTTACTAAAGAAACCTCTGTCCTGGGAAGAACTAGCAAGAAACCCAGCGGGACTTTAAAAAACAGCTTACAGTTATGTATGTTACACAATTAATCAACACAAAACAAAACTAGAAATAGCTTGGTAGCGATCACCTCATTTTCAGGGTGAACTGCTTGTCCACCCTGTAGTCGCAAACATCATCCACTGATCATAGCATAGCCCAGAGACCAGAGTGGATTACTGACTGCCACCCTATGGTAAGTGGCCGTTGTGGCACATAGACACATGCATTTATCTTCAATTAATAATTAAAATGCACATGCGTTGTCACATTCTATCGGCAAAAATGGAATGCCTTATTACCATTACAAAGGTGTCCGTTTCACGTAATTCACCATTTGTCTCCACAGTAGCATTTTTCTGCTATTTTATGGCGGTACGGTGATATGGTAGTAGAAAAAATGAACGAGGAAAGAGTGATAAAAGCAAATTTACATTGCAGGTCTAAACGGCAGAATCAGGAATTCCTAGATTAAGTTTTATCGATCAAATTGACGCTATTTTAAAAATGGGCCACATTAGGCGTATCATTAACTTTAACTGACGAGCGTGTATGCATATATATATATATATATATATATATATATATATATATATATACATATATATATACGGTGGTCTTGTGTACCTGAAAAGGTTAAAAATTTAATCAACAACTCAATTCAAACATAATTGAAACTTATAGACTGACTAAATTGAAGTTTCAGTTATGTCATTTCACCGTACAAAGAGATTGAATCACTTGTTACTTCATATAAAGGCCCAACGTACTGAGAAGACCAGTTGTAAATCACTGATAATCCATTGGTCGCGGGAATCGAACCGGCTGCTTTCGGTGTGATCAGGCGGCGCGCGTTCGTGCGGCAGCCGCAAGTGCCACCTGTTGCCGGCATGCATTAGACAAGATGTGACTATGAAGTTTAAAAAATTTATATTCGCAGATTAATTCGAACTGGTATAATTGCAATATGCTCTTAACCGTGTAATGGCAATGTAGAATAGTCACTAAGAACTTACTTACTTACGACTAAAGTAATAAAACTGCAGTTGCCAACCCGCTTGCCAAGCGTGGCAGCTATGACAAATATCTCCCCCGATGAGCCAATCTATGGGGGAGACCTAGGTTCAGCAGTGGACTTTAATAGGCCGTTACGGTAATGATATGCTTTTAACCGACTTCTAAAGGAGAAAGATATTGTTCGCACTTGCCGACTTTTAAATTAAATGAGTGATATGCACCGAATATATGTACACCGAAGCGTATACATTTATTCGTTTATAGTACTTTTTAGCGAATTGTGGCACCAGAGTTTCTTAATTATTACATCCTCGTAATTCATAACCTATAAGTCTAACAAAGCTAAGTTAATAGATAAATGTTGCCTGCGTGAATAAAACTTCCTTAGTATGCATTTTATTTTCCAATCTCTATGTAAAAACTTTGTCAAGGTTAATTTGTACATTAATTTATAAGAAAAATTGTGAGATAACTGTAAATATTTCTAAAAACAAAACAATATATAAAATATCAATTTAAATGTATGTTTTTTATTTTATATTGACTGCGTAGTAGCGGTGGAAGAATATCCACTACCCCATGTCATTCAGTGGGTATCTGAAGAGATAAGAGTGAGAGAGAGAGAGAGACAGAGAGAGGGAAAAACTAGGTGATGCGGTGACAACGACTTTTTAATAGCAACTAGAAAACTAAAAACTGCGGTTGCCATCCCGCCTGCCAAGCCAGGCAGTTATGCAAGTAGCCCCCTTGTGAGGCAATCCATGAGAAGGCCTGGGTTCGGCAGTGAACTTTGGTACGACCGTGTAGTGGCGGTGTAAGGATATCTACTACTCCATATCGTTCCCTAGGTGAAAACTGAAAGAGGAGATGGACAGTGGTATCTTCTGATTACAACAGATAGTTATTAAAAACTTCAGGTTGCCAAGCGTGGCAACTATAGCAGAATCCCATCGATGAGGCAACCTTTAATGAATAAATGGAAAAGGTAGGAGACCACCTGTCTAACGGAACGTATTCACGGTAACGACGGGGGTTTACCACCGAAGTTTTGTATTATTTAGAACTGCTATCAGAAAAATGATGCTACCCATTATCTGATGCATTTGCCAAAGTTGTTCCTTAAGACATCCATGGGATAATATGAAGTGTCTTTTACGTCGCCTCTAAGCGATATTTTATTTAAAAAAAAAACGTACTACATTGTGTTTCTTAAAATTTTCTTAAAAATTGAAATAAAAACTTGCTTCCATCTCGCATAATATCATGCAAGCTTTCACGCTACGCCGCTTAATGTTCAAAGTCAAAGCTTACACATTTCATCTCCTCACTCGTCGTTGAAACTGCATGTGATTGAGTCGTGTGCCGTTCTGTGAATTATATTTTACGCTATTATAAAATAATTCAACGAGTTTATTTAATTTTTTGCCGATTCCACTGTTTATTGAGGACAGTAACGTTAGTGCTGTGTGTTGACGTAGTGTTATTTAATCTGTTGTGTTTATTTTTGTGAGTTCCCGCGCTGTTCCGGATTAGTTTTCTGTAAGTATTTTTTTTTCGAATAATAATAGTCCACGTCGAATCTATAATTAAAATAATTTTGTTCATTTAATTCTTATTACTAAAAATATTTTTCTAAAAGGAAGGCGGTGTAAGAATATCCGCTACCATACCCCATATCATTTTGTGGGTGTCATAAGAGACGACAGAGGGAAACTGAGCCAGGGGATAGATGAGTAGCAGCATCTTTCTGATAACAACTGAATATAAAAAAAAACAAACTGTTATTTTTTTAATTCAGTTTGTTGTGTTGTTGGTGGGAGTGGCATTTGTTAAACAGTGGACTTGTAAATATGGCTATAATGATGATAAAAAAAAACTATAATTTTTTGTGCACCAATTTTATCTTTTGTAGTTGATCAGGAGGTAATTTAAAAAAAATCTTAGCTAGTGAATAAACTGTAAATTGCAATTTTATGACTTAATTAACTAAGTGCCTGGCCGTGAAACTTGAATTTTACTAATTTAAAAAAATATTTCGTAGATTTGGGTATTCTTCAAGCCTCCAACATGTATAAAGACAGCGCGACGGACTCTATCGTGAAATAGGACGTCTCGAAATAAGAGCGACCTGTAGGACGGACTCAGGATGTTATTTATATATCCATATCAGTCTTTGGAAACCAATGCTAGAGAGATGCCTTTCCAAGAATTTTTTTCAAAAATGTTCCCAGGCTTACCACCCTGACACCGAATACCCAGACCCAGACTAACCCAAAACGACTGGCTCATCTCTGTCTTAAAGCTAGCAACAACATTTTTTTATCACCACCACAATTTTTTAATCTCTTTTAGCCCTATCCTATTAAAGGTTGACTGAATGATATCGTTTTTAGTGATAATCTATTTAACTTATTGGCCTATTGGTCATATATGCGTCTGATAATCACTGCCGTCCCATCGGATTATGATATTGAGGGATAGTTATGCGATCACGTGGTCCCAAGTTCGGATTCTGCAATTATTAGTTGAGTCGTTAATGAGTTTCTTTGTCACGAATCTCAGTAACAGCCCGAAGAAAATTTACAGTGTTTTACTGCTGTGCTTCGGAAAGCCGTTAGTCCTGCACCTGATATCTCTGCAGTCGTATAGGGTTGCCACCTAGCTTAGACTGTACTTTAGCACACATTCGTGCACTATGATGCTATCCTGCACAGAGGGGTCTGCATTGAGACTGGCTGCCGTGCCCGAATTTCGGTCTGGAGGACATTATTATTATTTTGGTGACAACCGTTGTACTACAACGAGGATATCCAAGATTTTTCTGTTCTGTTCTATTTCACAAAAAATATAAACATGTATTGCTCATATATTGTGCATGTGTGTGTGACAATGTGCATAATATATGTATACGTATTTGTAAGCATGTCAAAATGTAGTGATTATATACTCATTTTAGTATATTATACATATACGAGTATGTATGTATATAGGAGTGGCATTCACCGCTGGAGATTTAGACTAAGAGTTATTCTGACATTGGAGTTTGACCGAGCATTGGGGATATTGTTTCACATGCCTTACATACATTTTGTAATGTTGCCTTTGCTTGAATACCAGACCGAGGCTGTGTGATTACAACCAAAATGATATTTTAATTGTTAAAATATACAATATTCGTTGCCTCAGTAGTATTTGTGAATATAAAATGGGCCATAGATATGTTATGATAAAAATTGGACATTTAAATATGGAATCTATTATAAAAACTATCGCATGGGAAACTAAAAAGCAGGCGCATTCCGATGAACCTTGTGGAACTGTTAACCCATTTTATGCATGACGGCTCTTCAGTTACCTGACTGCAGTCCATTGCTTTGGCTCATTATTTTTATTCACTGATTTTGCTTTCGCTCGCCATAAGCTACTTTATTTATGATCGAAAATAGATTACATATTTTAATGAAATGTCAGAAATGGCACTAAAGTGATATCTTTGTGGCGCAGTCGCTTAGAATTGAGTTGCGGCACTAAGGGCCGTGAGTTTGAATTCCGCATAGAACAAGTATTTGATCTACAAATAATTGTTCTGACCGTTAGTCCTTGCGCAATTCGTGAATACAAACTGCCTCCACGAAACAGGAGAAAATCCTGTTTAAGGGGTTACGTTTTAAAAATATAGAAACAAATAAAATAAAAATAAAGGAGCAAGAGATTTTAATAAATTACACATTAATTTATTAAATGTGATCCGATCCGGCTTCGTGCTGGTGATTTCTGGATCTTGACAACAGCGCCACCCACTGGATCTAAATGTAAATCTAAACCTTCCACTGAACACATTCAAAAGTTTAATAACAACCACACGTACAGAAGAATATATAAAGATAGGAATCATTAATAGAATCAGGCGTTACTTTGCGGAAATCCATTATAAAAAAGAAGACTTAGCGGTCAGCCGCCGTAGAGTCAACATCACCTGTAGATGCCTCGTGTAGAGGCGTGACGCGACGCGACGCGAACACGTGTCGTATTATCGTTGATGGTGTGTCTGTCCTAGAATAGTGGTGTTGGAATTAGTTGTGCTAGGATTAGTGGTGACGGAATTAGTGCACGCAATTAAGGGAGGGCGGGAGGTGCTCTTCAAACTAGGGAAGACACATCATTTTATTTAATTAAGCGGATGGTTGCAAAATAACTAATAATATTTATTTAGCGTAGGAATGCTTCAAAGTTCAAAGTATTTCTTGTAAAACTGGCATCTGGCCCTGCTAGGACTTGTTGATTTTATGACTATACGAGTAATTATTGTAATTGTGTTTCTAATCTTTTATTAAGGTTCTGAAATTACATACTCCTTGTTTTAATTTAAATTTTTTTTTAAGTTCTATTTAAATGTCATTAGGATTCAATGGTCTAAAGTATAAAAATCTCAGTAAAAAAATAAATATTAGAAAAAACTAGCTAGTGGAAACATAACTATAAAATTTAAACCTTATAATAAAAGTAAAAAGCGACTTCAAAAAACTAAAAATAACAAAATAATTAACACATTGTGGCTTCTGACGTTCTTTTTAGCACCACGTCATAGTGTATCGAACACTTAAGAAAACCGTTAAAATTTCCTTCCACCCTGAAACGGGGAGATTTTGTCAAATTTTAATAAATTTTATCCGCGAAGATACAGCGTTGCATATGAAGACTCATATGAAGAACCAACTTCTTGTTTTAAGTCATTGTGAAATGTCAAGAATAGATGCTATTACTATTTAAATAATTGCATACATATAACGCTATCAATTAATGGCTTTGAGATTTTTTTTTTCAAACACGAGATGTAAAAATATTTTATCCGAACTTTTAGCAAACATCATCAGCATCAAATTTTATTATATCACACGTTTGCTACTGATCATATTTCCATCATAGACAGTCTCTTAGGACGGTCCTTAACTATTTATATCGGAATATAAAAATTTGACACCAAAATTTCAAATGTATATTGACTAAAACTGATACAATTTATTTATAGCAACATAGGCTATATAAGTATAAATTCTTAATATATGGATATATATGTTCAATTATCATCATTTTTTTTCTAAGTCTGCCTTTCTTAAATATTTTTTTTATAAAATAAGAGTGACAAAGGAGCACACAGTCTACTTGATAGTAAGTGGATTCTGTGGTCCATAGATATCTATATCTCTATAAAGATTCGAAATCCGGATGTGTTTTCACCCCTGAGGACTAAAATGGAATGTTTTCTACACTCATCATACATAAGGCAGTAGCACTAAGCTACAATTTTGCGCTGATATTCAGATAGAGCGTGGAGTCGACCCATTCGTGCTACACCCATAATATAGCTGCAGTATTGTTCTACCATGAAAAAACAGCTCCTGAACTTAGGCTCTCCCCCTCGGAGTGCCAAAAACATGGCCTCAAACCATCTGCCTATTCTTAACCTTCAACTACCTGCACATCTAACCAGGTCGTCACTAAATCTAACAAATGATTGTCAATAGTCATTTTTTGTCTACAGTAATAAGATGAAAAACTGGGCATACCCCGACATCCATCCATTACAGCATATAAGAGACCACAACTGAATATAGGCCTTTCCCATAGATTTCATTATCACTTGTATGAATTGCTATAGTTGCCACGCTTGGCAGGCGGGTTGGCAACCACAGTTTTTATTATTTTGAGTTGTTCGCCATCTATATTCGCCATGTTTTTTTCTCAAATTGCATATCTCACGTATTTTCATTTATAACTATGCAAATTGATAGTCAACAGGTAATAGTACCCTCAGGTTTTGTATAGAATGCTTACAAATATTATTTAAAAAAATTAAATATAACTCTTGAAAATTTAAAGAAAAATTTCACTTCAAATAAAAAAAACAATATAAAATGAAACACAAGGGCACCATTTAGGTACTATAAAAATCTAGGGCACCAAAAAGTTAAATGCTAGTTAGTCACAAGCCTTTTTTTTTTGAGATGCGTATGCAACAATCTATATCAATTTTTCTTTCAAATAGAGTAAAGCAATAAAAATTCGACGTGAAGTTTCTTAGACTCATTTTCTCAATTTCACGACTTCCACAAAAAAGTGGATATTTCATACAGCCCCGGGAATATTAAATCGTTCTGTAGAGAGCGGTGAAATTCGCGCGACTTGCAAAACAGGTGGCGACACAAGTATGTCAGCCTATCGATCTCCCCATATGTGTGTATGGATGGATATTTTCTAGTTTCGATGGTCGTACTTCCAGGGTCCGGTTTTATATATTAAATATATCTAAGTTGTGTGACTAGAAAACACTGCCAATTGATAATATTTTTTTTGTAATAATATGTAAACATGTTTTATAAATTATTAATTAATAGCATGTAAATAATGTGATGCTGTGGAGCGGCTGTGTAAGAATATCCAGCCCATTTCATCCCGTGGGTGTCGTAAGAGGCGACTACGAGTTCGTTTACGTAGAACAGCTATAATAGCTTTGCAGGGTTCGTTGTTCCTCGTAAACGCGGTTGTTAATTATGAGGTCGTGGGTTAAAACCCCAGGTCGGAATAAAATCATTTATTGCATGTCTTGAGCGCAAAGCGCGTAGGTATGTTCTACTAGCGCCTAAAAATCAAGAATTCAACGTTTTGTCGCATGAAATCGTATCTAACAATCATATTGAACACACAAATGATATAAAAAGCACAATGTCAGAAAGATAAATGATTGTTGAACTTATTTTTTTTTAATCGATTAATTGCTATTTTTATATTAAAAAGTGTTTTAGGTGGCTTGTGGTGTACAATTTATCAAGTGCGCATGGAGGGGTAAACACGGTAACTTTTGAAAATATCAATTGTTCAACTCAATCTATTTTTTAATTTCATCATCTATCATGTGAGAAGCCATGAATGTAAATGGCTGTTTAATTTTGTTTTGTTAAGTTATAATTACTTTTTTTCGGCTGAGAAATTCCTAAATACCGAATACACGATACACTAATACGAGATACACTAATACACTTTCACTCCGGTCTCTCCGATCCGATCTTTGTAGAAATACAAAATATTCCAAAAAACATATTTTATACATTATTGACCAAGGTAAGATATTATTACTATTATTTTTATAATCACAGATTTGTATTACAACAGGTATATTGTTTCGCTAAAAGTACGTAGCATTTATATATAAATATACTTTTACGGCTTGGACTTTATCGAGTGACCTAAAGGTGCACTTCGGTATCTGCCACTGGAACTTCTCGAAGAGTTGAACTAGAAGTGTTAAGTTTGGCTTCATTTTGTTAGTTGGGATCAGATCTTAACTCCGGACTGGATAGAGTGACTTGAAGGTGTACATTGGTGAATGCTAAATTAAAATACTGGTTATGACTAGATGAAAAACTATTTTAAAACGAAATAAAGTTGATGAGAAAAAAATTACGAACGAGTCAGGTAAAAAACACTACGAATAAAAAAGAGTACAAATACCTAAAAATTAAAGTTATATTAAAGTTGATTCCCGATCGTTTTAAGATAATTCTGTTAAAAGTTTTTTTTTTAAATTAACAATTATAAAAAAATCTTTGAATCCCAATAATAATAACAAAGTAAAATTAAAAAAAATATTTTCTATTATTTATTGACAATTTTTTTCTACATTTTTTTTCTACAATTTTTTTCCATTTGACAATTACTTTCACGGTCATATGAGCATTATGAGTCGTGCACTTTTGGATTTGCCGAACATTTTTTACTGACGTTTGACATAAAATTATTGATAAATTAGAAGTGATAGTACTTAGGTTATTTGTGAAAACTTGTGTGTATTTAAAATACTATAAAAAATTGCCGTATAACATGAGCGCTTAAGGCATGCACATTTAGATTTACCAAAAGATTTTTTGAGTTTTGCTGTCAAGAAATTCCCAGTAGCAACCCAGCAGGAAGTTGGTAGTGTTTCACCCCGGTGCATCGGAAAGCAAGTGTAGCCTTAGTTCGTCCACCTGATCTCACTGGACTGGATCACCTGGTCCCTCCGGACTATGAGAGTAAGGCAATGGAAAGTACACCTGTACTTGCACATACACTCGGGCACACACCTGTCCCGCGCAGACGGCCGGTCTCCATCGAGACTGGCCGCTGTGATCGAAATGCGGTCTGCAGGACGTTATGTTAGTTTTACATACGTAGCTGCAGCATGAATGAGTCGTCTCGACAGGGGCAGGACCACGCTCTAGCAGAAAACCAACGAGAAACAGCACAATAATGCTAGTGTTTGATACGGTGTTTGTAGGTAACGAGGTATTTCATATTAATCATCAAGGGTGACAACTCATCTGCATTTTGATTCTCAATTGATAATAGATGTAGATGTCTATAGGCCATGGCATCCTCTTATAATGATATGGACTATGTGGTTGTTTGTCACTCTTATTTGATAAAAAAGGTAGATTGGAACAGGAGCTGGGTGTCAGGATAGTCCTGACAACATCTCAAAGTATTAAAAACTGCCGCACCCAGCGTGGCAGCTGTGGCAAAACTTTCAATATGAAGCAATCCATGCGGAGACTTATGTTCAGCAGTGGACATTTCATAGGCTGTAAGAAATAAATGGATGATTGCTGTGGTCTTTGCTGAATCGTTTATAATTTTTAATTTTTCTCAACCGTGTATGTTTATAATACTAAGAGAAATAATTCACAATTATCACCATCATCATTGTAGCTTTAGTCAAAAAGAGAGACAGAGAGAAAAGAGGGCCATTAGAGAAAACTTTGGCATGTCAATAAATTTATGAAAATGAATTTATGATTATAAAAATTTACTTTTTTCGCTGCTGGAGCGCGAACCTAATGGATACCCACCTTTAAACTCATAAGTGGGAACACTTAATGTGACGGACGGGAAACTACGGAACCCTACACTGAGCGTGGCCCGACACGCTCTTGGCCAGTTTTTTTTAATTTAATTTGATTTAATGAATTAATAACCCTGTGGAGTCGATATTTCATCGATTGATCGATCTCACACGGGTTAGTTCTAGATCTCGACAACAACGCTAGCGTGACCGAGTCCTGAATTTAAACCATCTAAGGACCCATTCTAACACACACAAAACATGTGGTAAAATTACAAATTTTGTGCAACCGACTTCAATATAATTAAAATGAGAACAACAGTCAAATACGCATTATTAAGGATTACTCGAAAACTACTAGTCTACTACACACGAGAAGTACCAGCTTTCAGAAAAAAAAGAATAATCAAAATCAGATTGCCCGGAGAAAAGTTCTGAGGTAACATACATAAAAACATACGGTCGAATTGAATACATCGTCCTGTTTGAAGTCGGTAAAAATCATAAACATCGGTCGAGACCTGTGTTTGAGTTTTATCGAGACTAAACAACAGTAATTGATTTTTATGTACAGATATTATAATTAATATAATACTTCACAATTATATGTGATATAGCCACGTTGCAGCTATAATGTGGTTTCATACGATAAGTACTTCAAACGAGTCGGTCCATCTCTGTCCTCAGGGGTGCCAACGTATCTGCATTTTATTTCTTAATTTTGGATTAATGTAGATGTCTATGGGCCACAGCATCCACTTACCAGGTGGACTGTGTGCTCGTTTGTAACCTTTATTCGATATAAAAAAATAATATCGTGAAACAAGTACAAGTTTTATCCAAATCACAAAAAAGAACATGGTTGTTAATCGCGCATTGCGATCAACTAGCAATGACTTACAAATTTATCGGAAGCAACCCGTTAACTAAATGTATGACATGGGATCTTAACGGGACAAAGTAACAAATGGATGAGACATAACTGTGAGAAATGATGCTCGCCGTTCTGTGTTGTGTGAATGAGACTGGTAGTGCAGTGTGCGTTTTTTTAACACCTGAAACGTTCACACAAGATATTTTTCTTAGTACAATTGCTTGCTGCTCAGTTGATCTCATTAATATGAATTTACCAGGTACTAATTAATGCGTATGTGTGCTAGCTTTCACTCCCACGTGTTTTAGCGATCTATCTGTATCTTCTGGACTGCATTCCTATACAAATAATTGGTAAAATTTAAAATTTTGTACAACTTACTTCAATATCCATAAAATGAGAATTAGTCAATGTAGCCGAAGTCAATTAAATACGCATTATTAAGGATAACTCAAAAACTTTTTACACGTGGTAGAGCTACGCTGTGTACCAGGTATATTATATGGTTGTAGCACGAATGTGTCGGCTCGGCCGTGGAAGGACCACGCTCTCACAGAATACCAACGTGAAATAGTAGTTTAATGCTGCTGTGTTTCGTATGGTGAGTGTAGAGAACCGGAGAAGCTTTTTACTGGAATTGAGGCATTCTATCTTAGTCATCAGGGGTGACAACGCATCTGCGTTTTGATTCTTAATCGAGGATAATTGTAGATACCTATGGGCCGCAGCGTACACTTACCATCAGGTGGACTGTGGGCTTGTTTGTCACCCTTATTCTATAAAAAAAACTTCTGGTCAAATTTTGATCAAATTTATAAGAGAGACTGGAGGCACTAGCTTTCAAATAAAAAAATCGGTTCACCTAGAAATAAGCTCTGAGGTAACACATATAAAAAATACGGTGGAATCGTACACCTTCTCCTTTTTTTGAAGTCGGTTGAAAAAGGAGAGTCACCGCTACGACACAGGTAATTACTACAAAATTGATACAGTATTTTTAAGGCCCTCCGATATTACAGTATTTATTATATTTTGAAGTAGTTTACCGGTCTTATTTAGCGGTAAATATAAGACCGTTAGTAAAATGTGTCCAATGCAGTGTGTCTTACTTTTCGTTTATTTTTAATTTAAAAATATGTAAACACATATGGTGGCACACTAAATTTACATTCTCAAGTTTATACTTGGTAGCGCCACGCTGCAGTTAGGGTATAGTTGTAGCACAAATTGGTCGGCTCGAGCGGGGAAAGACTGGACACTGAATACCAGCATTGATTACCAGTGTTTCGTATGGTGAGTGTAGAGAATCGGAGACTGGCAACGAAACATTTCATCTTAGTCCTCAAGAGTGACAACTCATCTGTTTCTTAATCGAGGATAAATGTAGATGTCCATGGGCCACACTTACGATCAAGTAGACTGTGTGACCGTTTATCACCCTTATTATATAAAAAATATTAATACTGTGCTAACATAAGACAAAGTATCCATTCGACTTGTGTTGGAGATATCCTTGTTACTAAAGGGTAATTTTCAGAAATCTTTGTAGATTTCGATAGATGGTACTATTATATACTATCTAGTATAACAACATGCAATATGTAAAATATATCTTATCCTGTCGACGGGAAGCGGATCAAATTATGAAATTACGATACAGCCAGTCCCCTCTCTGAGTAATTAGTATAAAGTATACCTGCACGTTACATTTTAATACCAAATCGTAATCATTAAGATAATTTGCTGCAACTGGTATCCTTTCTCTTTTATGGAACTTCTTAATTTTAACTGAGATCGTATGAATTGATACAAATGTTGTGGTTAAATGGGAACATGTTATCATTGTAAAAGAGTAAAGTAATTAAAAAATATTTAATAGACAAAAAGATTTACAAATCAACTGAAATTGCCATGGTCTCCACACTAGGTCACCATACAGCTATGGTGGGTTCCCGATTTCCAGAGATATGCCTGTAAACATTTCCCTCTAGCGCTACACAATTATTTGAATAAAGCTAATTAAGTAATCTGGTAAAAATTAAAACAAATTAATCTAATGGAGGAAGTTTGTGATCAATTATGTAAACAGAGCTTCTATTAACTTCTATAAGTAATACTTTATATTATGTTAGTATATGTATGTATATGATATATATGCCACTACATGTAAAATAGCACAACTATTTAAGACATATATTATCAAGGGTTTTTATGTGTGAGCTAATAGTAATAATAATAATAACGTCCCGCACACCGAATTCCGGCCACGGCGGCCTGCCTCAACGGAGGCTAGCCATCGGCGCAGGACAGGCTTATAGTGCCCAAGTGTATGCACAAGCACAGGTGCACTCTCTATTCCCTCTCTCTCGTAATCCGATGGGACGGTAAACCGATACGACTGGGGGAGAGGTCAGGCGCAGGACCAACGGCTTTACGTGCTTTCCGAGGCACGGGGGTGAGACTCCGCCAACTTCCTGACTCCGGGTAGCTACTGAGAATTTCTTGACAGAAAAACTCAATGATTGATTTATTGGCTCGACCCGGGATTCGAACCCAGGGCATCATGATCTGCAGTCGCAATACTACAGGCAGTCAATACAATAAAATACATATACTAATATATATATATATATATATATATATATATATATATATATATATATATATATATATATATATATATATATATATATATATTATGAGATTATAGTAATTATGTTGCTCCCAAGGACACGTTAAAAATTGTAAACTATGATCTACGCCAATCTTTGTTATTTAAAAAAAAACTATGTTCAAAAACCAAGGCATTCCCACTTTATGAAGACAGCCAAATTTTAAGTGTGCATCATAAACTCACATACGAGTACAAGACACGAATCACGGTTTTTTATGTGGTAGAGCCACACTGCAGCTATACATATAGTTGTAATACGAATGGTTCGCCTCGACCGGGACAGGACTACGCTCTCACAGAATACCAGGGTAAAATAGCAGCGTAAAACTACTGTGTTTCGTTTGGTGAGTGTAGAGAACCGGTGACCTTTTTTACTGGAATCGAGGCATTCCATCCTAGTCCTCAGGGGTGACAACGCATTTATGATCCTTAGTTGAAGATAAATATGGATGTCTATGAGTCACAGCATTTACTTACCAGCAGGTGGGCTGTACGCTCCTTTGTCACCCAATGCTATAAAAAAATTTGAGAGTTTGCACTTATGGCACTAGCACTAATTTCAAATAAATGTCACAACACTAGGTAGCGGTATTGTAAATAGAATTGATAAAAAAGGGTAAAAACGTTGAGCAAACTTAATACGGCAGACAGGGACTGAAACTCGAAAACAACGACGTGTAGTCATTTCACTCTATTCCGGGGATAACAGAACTGTTTTATTTACAACTAGAGTATATACATGTTATGAAGAGATTTCGCACACCATGGTCACGGAGGGGACTAAGTTGTTTGACGTTCCAATGTCATAGTTAACCACGGCTACCTCCAGATTAAAATTATTAATTTTTGTTCCGATCTAAGCAGTAGGTATGAACTTATAGTATCTTGAAGTCTTGCAGTTGTATGATTGGGTTGGAAGTTAATTTTATTAATTATAGGATCCCAAGCAGATAGTAGCACCCAGTCAAATTCTCTATTGAAATTAGGATATTTTTTTTTGATTTCAATAGCCTCGCAAATCATCCTTGGAAGGAATCAGTGTTCTTTAGCGAGGATTTGTGGTCTATCAAATCTGATGTAGTGGCGATCTGGGGGCGATCCTGTACGTGTTCACAGACTGCAGACTTACCGGAGTGTTTCAGCAGTTACATTTAAATTACACAATTTAATTTACAATTCTTTACACCAACTATGTATTCTTCAACGCGGGTTTTTATTGATCTTTTTGTTTGTCCTATGTTAGAGAGACCACATTTACAATCAAGCTTGTACACTCCTTCATCTTGCAGGAGGGCATTACACTTGACTGATGTTAAAATTGTGGTATGCAAGATGATGCAGTGACCAGGATTAAGAAAGGAATGCTTCGGTGGTTTGGTCATATAGAAAGAATGAATACGGAAAGGCTGACAAAGCAAATATATGTTGCAGAAGTGAATGGAAGAGTCGGAAAGGGACGACCTAGGCGGAAGTTTGTCGACCAAATTGGCGATATACTAAAAATGGGCGTAATTAAGAGTACCCTTAACCGACGAGCATGTATGCGTAGGTATATGGATGTGGAAGAGGCGAGAGAGGTATGTCAGGATCGTGCTAAATGGAAGTCTGTAGTCTCTGCCTACCCCTCTGGGCGACAGGCGTGAGTGTTTATTTATTTATTTATTTATAATATTTTTCGGTGGCTTATAGTATGTTTTAATGGAAGCACGCTTTAAGATGTAGCCAATCTTGTCAGTGACACCTCTGACATGTGGCAGTACAGCGGACACACGACACACAGTGACGTAGGTGCGGGACCCGAAGCTTGTTGTCATTCAAAACTTGCTTGACGTGTTGGAGCTCGGCGGTCAGGTGTTTAATGTAACGGATCCCTCGTGCTCTCTGTAACAAAGATATACCCACTGTAGCTAATTGAATGAGTTTTTTTTCTGTACGGCTTTTGCACACTTAAAATTTGTCTGTCTTCATGAAGCTGTACAGTGGGGAAGCGCCTTGGGTTTTTAACATAGTTTTAAGTACTGCTCGCTGGGGCAAAAGCGAATGTCAGAAAAGATTAGAATAGAGCTAAGTATAAAATGTGCAATTTTAACGTGGATAGGAGGAACATATCTATGTTGTCTTGTAAAATTTGTTATTTACCTTTTAATATCCCGAGAGAAAGTCAATACGTTTTTAGAAGTTCAGGTTTCGATCGATCATGATCCCGAAATATTTTATTTCAGTTGTCCTTTTGACACTTTCTTTTAATATTTATAGAATTAAAAATTTATTTCTAAATGCATATAAACATCAATTTATTATTTTACTTTAAAATGTTAAGACACCTGTACCATTACAGTTGATTGAAAGTCCACTGCTGATCATAGGCCTCCACAACAAATTCCCTAAAATTGCATAATCGCCACGCTTGTCTGCGGGTATTTATTTAGTTGTTATCAGGAAGTTGCTGCCGTCCATCTCCTGATTCGGATGATATTTGGTGGTGGATATACTTATACCGCCTCTACACGGTAACTTATTAAACACAAGTTACTTACTAAACACCAGTAACTTACTAAAAACTAGCCGCCTTACTCACAATTATTGACGTGAAATTAAGAAATGCTTAAAGATGCTCTTTCTCTTTTCCCAAAATTAAATTAGAAGGAAATACGGTGATCAAAAACTTAGTCACCGGTAGGGTAATTAATACTTAATTTATTGGTGTAATTTATCAATACACTTAATTTAAATAGATAATTTATAATAGTTAATACCTAATAAACACTTAATAGCACGCCTAACAACGCGCGAGCGTGTGTGGGTGCTCTACTAACGACTGTGACGATTTTACAATAAAAGTTGTTAGTATATCTCAATTTCGACATTAAACCAATAAGAAAGGGATGTGTTGAAAATTAGATAGTATTTTTTTATTAATTTATTTAGTTATATTTACATAAAATATAGACAAACATATTAGTACGGTAGTCAGTAAGTCTGTGTACTTATTTGCCTTCACGTTTGAGAATAATATACGCAACGAAATGAAATAAATCTTTCTGAATAAGTTTCCATTTATTTTCAGGATGATCCCTGTTGCTGGTTGTTATCAGATTCACGGGCTTTCAAAAGATATTTATTTAAAAAATACGTTCATAAGGCGTGCACTTTTGGATTTTCCAAACTTTTATTAATATACTTAATATAGTAATACTATAATAATTAATTCAAGTAAGATATAATCGAACATTAAAATAAGCCGTAAGTGTGTATACAGAAGTTACCTTTGAGATAAATAACGGTTCCCACTAATAGTAATTTACTCAAATAGAACGCTTATGTTATATAATTCGTAATGATGTGTTAATCTCTACTTTAATGTATGGTTAGGTTTGGCAGAAGAAGCACGAAAATAAAATCAATGCTGTAGAAAAGTGGTCTTCAAGGAGTAAGTTAGGGCTGAATCTGAATAACAGGGTGAGAAATAGTTTGATAAGAGAAAATATGGTGTGCAAGATGATGTTGTGACCAGAATTAAGAAAGGAATGCTTCGGTGATTTGGTCATATAGAGTGAATGAACGAAGAAAGGGTGACAAAGCAAATTTATATTGCAGATGTGAACAACAGAGTCGGGAAGGGACGCCTTAGATGAAGGTTTATCGACCAAATTGGCGATATATTGAAAATGGGCCAGAATAGAAGTACCCGACGAGCGTGTACGCGTAGGTATATGGATGTAAAGGAGGCGAGAGAGATGTGTCAGGATCGTGCCAAATCGAAGTCCGTAGTCTCTGCCTACTCCTCTGGGTGTGTGCATGCGTGCCACATACGTTTAGGATAATTATTAAATATTAGTAGAACCCAGTGTAATTATAGTGACCTGGTGTGAACCGTAGTTGCCTTCGTTTTGAAGTTTGACAAACTACCAGTCCACCTGATGGTAGGTAAGTGGCTACCATGCCCATGGACACCTGCAAATAACGCGTTGTCATCTATGAGGATTAAGATGGAATGTCTTACAACACGTTTTAAATAAACTATTTTTATTTTCTTTTTTCTTTTTATAAACGTTACAAGTGGATATTTGCCTGTATCGACCATTTAATTACTTGTTACGTGCGGGATTCGAACCCTTGGTACTCAGCGCTGCAACTCATTGCAAAGCCACTGCGCGACGGAGCCAGCAGCCATGACACTCCCATTTTTCTAGTAGCAATTTATACAGTAATTTTCACACTAAAGCTTACTTCTACAAAAGCGACTGATATAAGACTTGTTTTATTAGATTAAAATGTTTTTTTTAAAAATATGAATAAGGGTGACACACGATCACACAGTCCACCTGATGCTATGCGGATACAGTGACACAGTGCGTTATCACCCCTGAGGACTAAGATGGAATGCCTCGTTTCTAGTAAAAAGGGTCTCCGCTTTTCTATACGCTGGTATACTTTGAGAGCATGGTCCTTCCCCGGTCGAGCCGATCTATTCGTGCTAGAACTATTGTTTTGACTTTGGAACAGTCCCGATAAAATATCCTTTTCCTAAGTATTTTCTGTCCTTAATACGCACTACTCAAGAATGGTGGGCCACTTATTCTCAAGAAAAGTAAGAAGCAAGATGGCCGCGTACGCATAAACCGTGTTCGTTACCGCTTGTTTAAAATTACTTAATAAATACAGTTGTAAGACTATCGTGCAATTGCTCGTGTCCATATATACATTCGAAGTGCAGTGTGGCGTCTGTGTATACACTAGAACTTCTGCATAAATATTTTAGACTTCACCATAACCACGGGGAGTGCTCCAGTCTTGTGAGTATCCTTGCCTTATCTACCCAGTTCTAAAGCTATTTTCGTTTACTTCCCGGTTGGGATCATCGGGTTAGCCAGCCCTTGGTCTGGTTGTTCTCTGGTCCCCAAAGGCACCCACGAGGCACTTTGCGAAACATTCAAGCCGTAACAACTATAATGTAGCTGCAGCATGGCTCTACCACGTCATAACTGTCTCAATAAACCTTATTTTTATATTTTCGTTATTAAGTAATACATACCAATATAAGACTTGTTTTAACTTCCGACGAAATAGAGGGGTGCTTATGAGTTTGACCGCTGTGTGCTGTCTGTGTGGTTCTTAGACATGTTTTATCAAAATCGGTTCAGCATTCAGAGGATCATCGACTTTTTTGTTTCGATAGTTTTTAAAATTTTCAATTTGAGTTATGTTACATTGAAGATGGCTAGTGAAACGTAAGTATCTGTGAGTTTTACCATGACCACGGCTCTTGTATCGGACTATTTACAATCAACTACTTCCTACATAAAGGTGTTACCACATCACGATAATAATCTACGCGGTAATGTTTCGTACTAGTTTTAAAGCCACTATTACTGTTCTTAAGTGAATCTTTATTTTGTAACTACATGCTAATTGTGTTATTAGGACGTTAAACTAGCGTAATATATCTCTATTAGCTTCTTTCCGAGGCTTTCAAATTCAATTTATTCAAATAATTTATTCATTTGTCTTAGGTGAGTTAGGTGTTAGTTAAATTTACATAAAGTATCGTATATTTTGCCACAGTGTGTGCAAATATATTTCTTTTCGTTCTAGTCAATACATGTAGAATAAATAATTTAAACACATAAAAAATAAAATAATCTTTATATTATAAGTGAAATCATCGTGCAATAATATACATGACATATCAAACATTCTTTAATGGCGCCTTTACGTCTGTATCGAGAAAAAACAAAATGTCGAATTCTTTTTCTTTTGGACGGCTCCGTGGCGCCGTGGTTGCAACCAAAGAGCAGCAGGTTCGAATCCCGAAAGTATTTGTGTGGCATACAAATAATTGTTCAGGGCCTGGATGTTTGTTTGTAATATTAACAATACGTTAACGTAGCGACGGTTTTTTTTTAAAAACGAATAAAATTATGAATAATAAATGATTTAAATTCTTGTTATTATTAAATACACTTTTACAAAAACTGTGTGTATTAGATACATTAATAATGTTATTAAATTTGAGTCCACTCGCGTAGACTCAACTTTAATAACATTATTAATGTTTCACGAAATTCGGGATGAACCCTTCGTATAACTGTCTGTAATTTAATGATCTTCTCACAGACTTGATATGATACATTTACTCCGTTAATTGTTTACTGGGATTTTAGCGTCAATTCGACCACCGGCGGAGTTCTGCTTCTGCATCATTGATTTAATAATGGTTTGAAGTTTATATAGATACGTAAAAGTGATGCGATTTTGTGTATTAAATGTCTGAACATGTCAACTTTTGCTGGAAACAATGAAAGTAGTGTTCTGATGGTGAGGTGAACATCAAAATATTGTGTCTGCTTAAGCGCTTTGAGATACTATCGTCAGAGACTGTCTGCTGACTCAAGCTACCGTCAAAATTTTACAAAAACATCACAGTGTGATGCATCGATATACTGTGAAGTAATTTTTAGACAAACTTTTATAAGGGATAATTTCTTCATTACTTGACACTGGCAAAAGGACACCAAATGAGTCCACTCCCACAAAAAAAGAAATTGTTTACTTATGTAATAATTTCTTATATTTACACGAACACTTTACATTGAATAAAACTAATTTTACGGATTCTACCGCGTTCAATTTTAACTTTTTTAGTGCCTTTTCCAACACCCATGGTCCCGGGGGGGGGGGGGGGACTGAGGGCCTTAGTAGAAATCGGTGTTATACTGGTTGGGACGATCTTGAACATGTTGACGTACTGCAGACTTCTCGCAAAAGAACACCAATGATGATTTCCGAGGCTATTGAAATTAAAAAAACATCCTAATTTCTACAGAGCAGATGGCTGGGTGCAGCCATCTGCTTGGGATTCTTTAATTAATAAAATTAAATCCAAACCCAAGTATACTATTGCAGTACTTCAAGACACTGAAAGCTCGTTCTGCGTAGATCAGACCATAAATTAATAATTAAAAGTTGAAGGTAGCCTTCGTTAACTAAGACATCGGGACGTCAAACACCTCAGTTCCCCCGTGACCGTTAAGAATCAAAAAAGTTAAAATTAAATGCGATAGTATCCGTAAAATTAATTTTGTTGAAATTATTTACAATTTTGATAAAACCTAAGTGATAAACGAATTTGTAGTCCAGCTGACGTTAAGTGGCTAATGCTGCTTATGGATACGTTAAACCGACTTTAAATAAAGAAAGCTCCGTATGAGTTGTCACCTCTGAGGACTAAGATGGAACGTCTCACAGTCCGCTATTATACCGGCTCTCTATATATACCCCATTAAAATTTGGTGACGGTAATGGACAAGAGAGTCGTAGAGTGGTACCTAACCAGATGGACTCCTAGCTCCTGGGAACAATAGGCGTCCTATCACCCAGTCAACTCTGTAAATTAAAAATGTATTAATAACTCTACTACCGTGCCACCTATACGTGCTAATGTCACGCCATACCCATATTATGACTGTTGTAAGAAATAATTGACGTGGTCGGAGATAGACCTCTTTGTTAGAGCTCTTTGCCTTTTAGACTTTACAGCTTCATCTGTCTATATGGCTTTGCTATGTTACTTTTGATGATAGAGGAAATCAAGAAACACTTTTTACTAGTAACGATGTATTCCATCTCCATCCTCAGGTTTGTCAATACATCTGAAATTTGATTAAACTGTCAGGTGGTTGTTTATCACTTTCAACTATATATAAATGTATGCCTACGGAACTCAATAACATAACGATTTCCGAAAGTAATTGGAAACTGTTGCTCTGGTTAAAATCAGCCAGAAACTTCTTGTAATGTACAATTAAATGAAGCCATTCTCATATTACAAGTTCTCCGACCATTCGCCGGAAACATATAGTGTGTGGATATGTTGAATAACAGCTTACCGACTAATCACTTCAGTTTAACTTGCACGCAAGTGTACACCGCAACTGTAATTACGTAATTGACATTTGATTTTTAAATTTGTTATGACATGTATATTTTAACATCATCCGGAAACAGCTGTCAAATCAAAACGGATTTGACAGCAGTTTATGCTTTATAAGTATAATTTTATATTATTTTCTTTCTAACTGGATTATTTTCTTTTTCAGGTACAATTTGACTTCACATCACAACAGAACAAAAAAGTATAATGGGCTAGTACTACAAAAACTCGATCACAAACATGAACGAAAGCCGAGAGAGATTTCGACGCGAGAGGGAGAGGGAGAAAAATACATACACCTCTCCTCGTTTGGCACTGCGCCGCGTGCTACTGTTGGCTGAAGGGAGACAGTTTCGGGAAGCGGCTGCCATCTTGTCCAGACTTGGTCCGGGCGTGTTACAGAGTGTAGCATCTGAGCTACCGATAGATCTTCTTGTTGAAGCTTTGCCACATTCTGCACATTTGATTGAAACGTTATTAAATAGGTAAGTTCATATCTTCTGTCAATATCTTTGTATTTGAGCTTCGAATACACTTTTTCTTTGATATCGAAGGACTATTCTCTCTACTTTAGGCGGCGATCACAAACGTTTCAAGTATATTTCTTTTCCTCAAATTTTCTTATATCGTATATGATTATTCTTTCAACTTAACAAAAGCAAGAGCTTAAATATACCAGATAATTGATGATGAAGCCGCAGAGCACTGTCTTAGACTTAGCCTTACTTTACTTAAACTTATTTATTCTTGCCTTAAAGATTAAGTATAATTGGACGAAATGGCAGACGCTGACAAATTATACCATTCTTTTGCCGTTTGCCTTAGAAAGACGAAGCAAACCATTTAGTTCGAATGCTTGAAATATCAACGACAAATTGGCAAAGACCCAACCATTTCCGACAAATTACCGAAGACCCTATCTTCGTCTGATGGTTAAAAGGGAGCGGACAAACAGTTAAATGATGTAATTCATTATCCAACTCATAAATCTCTTAAATAAACAAAAGCGATGTTAAAATGTGCCGGATATTTCTTTTCATCAACAACAGTATTTCACAATTGCAACAATAAGTTCAATAACGAGAAAATATTTTTTCATTTAAAACTAAGCTGAATAAAGGAGATAAGAATTGCGTTAATAGGAACAATGATTCTTCATCGCGTGCGCATCACATAGTGTAATAAATAATTACGTTTGTCAATTTCATTGAACGTAACCCGTTGCGATGAATATCGAACGCGTAACGTGTGTACGCACACATCCGTGTGATGAAATGAATATTTTTTGTATTTTTTAATTAGATAATTTAAGTTGATTCTCGCGTCTATCCACGGGCCGATTATGCTGTAATTTTCACACCAAAGCTTACATGTCTTTGCAATATTAAGCAATACATAACCACCAGAGATTTTTTTGTTTTGTTACGTACGTGAAGCTTAGTGCTCCCAACAACTACCAGCATAGGTGTGACATGGATATTAAACATGATTTTTGTTTTGTCCATGTTCATCTTAAGACCTATCCGTTGGGAGGCACTATTGAGGTCATTGAGCATAGTGTTTAAGTCAAATCGAAGGTGAGTGATGTACTCGCCATTGATGTTAATACCGTATCCTTTCCAGTCCAGTAGCTTGAAAACATCTTCCAATGCAGCGGTGAAGAGTTTTGGGGAAATAACGTCACCCTGTCTTACACCTCTCTGCAGTTGGATAGGTTTTGAGCTCTGGTTCTGTATTCGGATAGCCATCGTAGCCCTACTGTACAAACATTTCAGCACTCCAATATACCGACAGTCAACTTGGCACCACTGAAGAGACTGTAGCACCGCCCAAATTTCGACGGAATCAAAGGCTTTCTCATAGTCCACATACGCCAGGCAAAGTGGCGGATTGTACTCTTCGGACTTGTGTACAATTTGCCGAAGGGTATGTATGTGGTCTATGGTACTAAAGCCTTTTCGGAAACCGGCTTGTTCGGGAGGCTGGAAGTCGTCGAGTCTGCGTGCGAGACGATTCGTAATGACTCTCGAAAACAGCACATAGGCGCGGCTCAAAAAGGATATCGGTCTGTAGTTCCTCAAGAGGGCGTTGTCACCTTTCTTGAAGAACAAGACCAACGCACTTCTGCTCCTCGCCTCCGGAGTAGTGCCACGATGGAGGACGGAATTGAACAGCCTCTGAAGGACTTCAAGTACCGGTTTTCCACCCGCTTTCAGAAGCTCCGCTGTAATTCCATCCTCGCCCGGAGACTTGCCGTTTTTAAGGTGCCGGAGAGCCATTCTAATCTCGCTCAGACTGACGTCCGGGATATCATCGGAATTGTGTCGGATAAGACTTGCTCTGGGATCGTTACTTACACTTGCGTGTGGCTCCAACGATGATGTGTACAGCTGCCCACAGAATCTCAGGTGTCCCGGAAACGATGCTGCCACACTCAGTCTTCAGCTTTGACATTTGGCTCTTACTGGCAGACAGATCTCTGGCAAAGACTTTGGAGCCCTAGTTCCGCTCGATCGCTTTTTCCATACGAGCAGTATTGAAGTTGTGCAAGTCTCGCCGCATGCATTTGGAGATCTGTCTGTTCGGTTGCCTGTATGCTGTCAAATCTGTTGACGATTGCAGCCTCATCTCCCGTCTAACAGCCATGGGATTAAGAGTGTGATCGGAGAGTTTTTGTGTTCTTCAGCGGCGGGTCTTGCAGAACTTAGCTCCGACTGCATGGACAGTTTCCATGAGCTTGTCATTCATATCGTTCACTGCATTACAATCTTCTAGGCACTGAAAGCGGTTGCGTAACTCGAGCTGAAAGGTTTCGGGATTCTGGATCAGAGCACGAGGGGGGTGAGTCACTCATGGACAAAAACCTTTCCTATTTCTCAAGTGTAACCAAACTGCACACGGTGTGCAAATTTTATTAAATTCGGTTGAGTGGTTTAGGAGTCCATCGCGGACAAACAACAACGTAACACTTAATTTATATATATATATATATATATATATATATATATATATATATATATATATATATATATATATATATATATATATATATATATGTAATGAAATGAATGATATTCATTAATTTGAATTTGCTGCGCTTCGCGTATCTATGTTGTCTGTGGAAGATGGTAGAGGGCGCATCGAAGTGATGTGTAAACTATGATTCAATGGCGGATGACGTTTAGATTATTTTGTGCATTTTATTGTTATAAAAACTTGTAGAGAGATAAACCGAAGGATACGATTGAGGAAGCAATATTAGTAAACTTTAAATGTCGTTTCTTTGTATTTTCAGGTGAGATAGAAGTGTAATTGTCATAACTTGATAATTGTTATAATATTGGAAAGACGTGTTAAATAAAACAAAACTTTGTATTTTCAGAGAAACAGTTTGTGGTTTATTTTGAAGATCCTCAATAATATACCTTATAAAACGACATTTTTGTTAACTAAGAGAAGATGGACCGGCTGCAATTCGAGTTTACGATGATAGCCTCAAATGATGGCAAATCTAATGTACTAGCCATAACCTCAATATCTACAGAAGAAGGAAAATGTTATGTTTTACCCGAGGAGCTGAAGCCGGTGAGTCATCATACATATATTGTTAAAATGAACACTTTCACAAAAGTAAAAAATAGCATAAAGAAAAGACACCAAAGTAGAAAAGTATGGATAAAATTGGATGAAAATCTAAAGAAGACATATGTAGATGAGGAAGGTAATATGCAATTTTTAGATCAATATTTAGAAGAAATGAGCACAAAACAAACAAGAGACAAAGATGACAGTTTGCAACATATCTTGGAACAATTAATAGAAACTACAACTAAGAAAGAAAGTCAACATAACTTAAAACATATTTCAGAAAAATTTATTATTGAAAAATTCACAAGCAAGAATCCTAATGCCATGCAATGGATAGAGATTTTTGAAAAAGAGTGTGCGCGCTTCAATATAACAAAAGATGAAACAAAAATTGATATATTGAGGTTATTTTTAGATAAACCTTGTTTGGATTGGTATAGCTCGATGATCATAAAACTAACAGTAAATTCTGAATGGAGTGAATGGAAAGAAAAATTTTTAGAAACTTTTAAAAACCGAGGATGGGACATAGTCACATATGCTCTCGCATTTAGGTATAAAGAAGGACTGTTAATTGATTATGCCATAAAAAAAGAATGGCTTATATTAAATATAAACAAATCTATAGATTCCAAAACAATGATAGATCTTATTGCAACTGGTTTACCTGGATTTATCTTAAATAAGTTAAACAGGGACGAACTCAACAACACTACTGATTTGTACAACGAGATAAGAAAATATGAAGGTATGGTGTACAAGAAAAACTCAACTAACATAAAGAGTGGTATATTTTATAATAAAAATAAAACTAATGAGAAGAAGCCATGTAAGACTTGTGAATCTTTGGACAAAGGAATTAGATATCATCCGGAGGAGTCATGTTGGTTCAAGAAAAATAAAAATGAACCTGAAAAGGTTCTTAAAACTAAAAATGTAAATAATAACTCCATCATTGAAGTAGACATAAATGCTTGTAAAAAAAACTAGTAAGTACACCATTAATCAAAATCAAGCTATTATTAGAAAATAAACTAGAAGTGAGCGGCATTTATGATTCAGGCTCACAGATCTCTTTAATAAATTCAAGATTGATAAAAGTAAAAGAAAAAAAAGATGATGTGAATATGGCATACATGAAAACGGTTAATGGTGTGAAGAAGATGGATGGCTTGATAACAATAAAAATAAAAATATTTGATTTGGAAGAAGAGGTGGATGTATACATAGTAGAAAATGAAGATTTTGAAGATTTCATAATCGGATTGGATATGATAAAGAAATTCAGATTAACCCAAAATGAGAACTTGCAGATAGAACAAAAGAAAATAACAAATAAAATAGACAGAATGTCTAAAGATAACAGAAATGAAGGTAAGAATATAGAAACATATACAGTAAATTTCAATGAACACATAGAAACAAAGGAATTTATAAGTATGACAGATCATTTAGATAATAAAAAGAAAATTGAGATAGAGAAAATTATAAAGGAATATACAACAATTTTTGCTAAGGACAAGTATGATATAGGATCAGTTAGAGAGTATGAAGCTCACATAGATTTAATAGTAAATAAATATTGTAGTAAAAGACCATACAGATGTACAATAGAAGATAAATTAGAAATTGAAGAGCAAATATCCATGTTACTAAAGAATAATTTAATAGAAGAATCTTACAGTCCTTTCGCTGCTCCAGTGACATTGGCTTTTAAAAAAGGTGAAAATAGAAAATCCCGTTTATGTGTAGATTTCAGAGAATTGAACAAAATTGTTGTACCACAAGCTCAACCTTTTCCTTTGATAGATGATCTAATTATTAAAACAAGAAATTGCAAGTATTTTACTACACTGGATATAAACTCAGCATTTTGGGCAATACCTTTACGGGTGGAAGACAGAAGTAAAACAGGATTTGTCACACAAGATGGCCACTTCCAGTGGACCTGCCTCCCTTATGGCTTGAAAACATCACCAGCAATTTTCCAGAGAATTTTAAGCAATATTTTAAGAAAACACAATCTCACAGGATACTCTGTAAACTATATTGACGATATTTTGATATACTCGTCTACCTTTGAAGAACATATAAAGCACATAAGAAATGTATTAGAGGCAATAATTAAAGAAGGCTTTAGATTGAAGTTTAAGAAGTGTACCTTTGCTTCAGACTCGGTAAAATACCTCGGCCATATAATTCAGAACAACTCAGTAAGACCATTAAAAGACAATTTGATTTCAATAAAGAATTTTCCAACTCCTAAGACGCAAAAAAACATCAGACAATTTTTGGGAAAAATAAACTTCTACCATGAATACATACCAAGAAGTGCAATTATCCTAGATCCATTACATAATTTATTAAGAAAAAACGAGAAGTTTGTATGGTCAGAGAAGTGTGAAGAATTATTTAATCAGATAAAAAGATATTTATGTTCTCAACCGGTCTTGGAAATATTCGACAAAGACTTACCAATCAAAATCTTTACCGATGCATCTTTGGAGGGCATTGGAGCAATATTAAAACAGACACAACTAGATGGTAAAGACAAACCGGTGGCATATTTCTCAAAAAAACTGAACGAACATCAAAAACGGAAAAAGGCTATATATTTAGAATGTCTTGCTATGAAAGAAGCCGTTAAATATTGGCAGCACTGGCTCATTGGAAAACAATTCACTATTTACTCAGACCACAAACCTCTAGAGAACATGAACATTAAATGCAGGACAGATGAAGAATTGGGTGATCTAACATATTACCTATCTCAGTATGACTTTACAGTAAAATATATACCTGGTAAAGAAAATGTAGAAGCAGACTGTTTGAGCCGAAATCCGGTATTAGAATCAGAAGATAACAGTGAGGAACTATTGAGAATAGTTAATTTAATACAAATAAAAGATATAGTTGAAGACCAAGAGAAAAATGAAACAATAAAAGAAAAGAAACAAAATTTAATACACAAAAATAAAATCTATTATAAAAAAATAAAGAAACAGGAAAAGATTATCCTCTCAGAAGAATTTAGTAAAAAATTTATAAAAAAGGTGCATGAAAATTTATGCCATATTGGGATCAGACAATTGCAGAAGAAAATAAGTCCTATATATACAGCTATAAACCTAACAAAAAATATTATAAATATTTGTAAAACATGTGAAATATGCATAAAAAATAAATCAAGATGTCAAAAAAAATTGGATTAATGTCACAACTGGGACCAGCTACAAAACCATTTGAGATAATGTTAATGGATACTATTGGTGGCTTTGGAGGATCTAGGTCTACAAAGAAATACCTACATCTTTTAGTAGACCACTACACAAGATATGCATTTATTGCGACTTCAAAAACTCAGAATGCAAGTGACTTTATAAATCTAACAAAGAAAGTACTAGAGACAGATGAGATTGGAATTATCCTGACAGATCAATATCCGAGCATCAATTCAAGAGAATTTAAGCAATATTTGCAGGAGAATAATATTAAACTAATTTTTACAGCTGTGAATACACCATTCTCGAACGGCTTGAATGAAAGATTAAATCAAACAATAGTAAATAAAATAAGGTGTAAAATGAATGAGAAAAATAATAAGAGAACGTGGACAACACTAGCAAGAGAATGTATACAGAAATATAATGAAACAGAACACTCCGTTACAGGTTTTGCACCAAAATATTTACTGGATGGTACAAATGTCAGTATTCTACCAAATGAATTTAAAACAATAGAAAAGGAAGACAAGTGGATGGCTGATAGAAGATTGGCATTAGAGAATACAATAAAATCCCATGAGTACAACAAGAAAATATTTGATAGAAATAGAAAAATGCAAGAGTTTAATGTAGGAGACAGTGTATATTTAGAAAATGGAAATAGACTGAATAGAAAGAAATTAGACGAATTAAAAATAGGTCCTTTCAAGATAATAGAGAAAATATCGAATTCAATTTATAGGCTTGATACAGGCAACAGAAAAGCAGAATCAACATTATTTCACATAACAAAATTACAACCTGTCGTAACAGAAGAAGATGAAAACGAATATAAAGATAACTTATAGGTACATTCTATAGATATATTGCTTAGAATTTTCGCTCTTAGTGGGGGAGATGTAATGAAATGAATGATATTTCATTAATTTGAATTTGCTGCGCTTCGCGTATCTATGTTGTCTGTGGAAGATGGTAGAGGGCGCATCGAAGTGATGTGTAAACTATGATTCAATGGCGGATGACGTTTAGATTATTTTGTGCATTTTATTGTTATAAAAACTTGTAGAGAGATAAACCGAAGGATACGATTGAGGAAGATTAGTAAACTTTAAATGTCGTTTCTTTGTATTTTCAGGTGAGATAGAAGTGTAATTGTCATAACTTGATAATTGTTGTAATATTGGAAAGACGTGTTAAATAAAACAAAACTTTGTATTTTCAGAGAAACAATTTGTGGTTTATTTTGAAGATCCTCAATAATATACCTTATATATATATATATATATATATATATATATATATATATATATATATATATATATATATATATATATATAAATATATATTAAAGATATTATTTGCCATAGACATTTTCTACTAGTCAACTTAGTTAGAGCTGTCAGATCTGATAGACTGTTAGAAATGGATGGACCTTTCTCATAGTAAGGAGAATTTGCCATCGTCACGCTTGGCAGCTGGATTACGCAGATGTCTCCCACCATCAATGCCGCTCCCACGTCACCGTAAATTGCTTGTATTTTAAATTCAAATAAATACTTCTACCTCATAATATGTGCAACGGTCATCACAGAATTTTTATTTTTATGTGTTCGCAGCCGCTTACGTATTCGCAACGCTCGGGCGAACACAGGGTCATTGTCGAGTGCGAAATGATTATGAGAGCATATAGTAATGTTCGAGTTGCCTCATATTTAACTTATGAATAATTAGCTGAAATTTTATTTAAAGAAATAAATATATTCACTTTGGCCTCTCAGTATATTTACGAAAAAAAATTGACTGCCTCGTTGGTCTAGTAGTTGTAGTAGTGCGACTGCTGATCACAAGATCTTGGGTTCGAATTTCAGGTCGGGTCAAAAATCAATTATTGAGTTATTCAAGAAATTCTCAGTAGCTGCCCGGAAAGCATGCAAAGTCGATGGCTTGCGCCTGATAACTCTACGGTCGTGTCGGTTTACCGTCCCATCGGATTATGAGAGTGGGGGAATAGAGAGTGCACCTGTGATTGCGCATACACTCGAGCACTATAATTCTGTCTTGCGCTGATGGCTAGTCTCCATTGAGGCATGCCGCTGTAACCAAAACTCGGTCTGGAGTACATTATCATATGTACGAAAATTTAATCTATGTTCCCAAAAACAAAAGTACTTATTTGAAAAAAAAAAAGATGTCCACTCTATAAACATCAGGAACAATCACATGTTATATGACATTTGATAACAGTCTCTCGTCTCACTGTCACTGTCATAAGACAGTGGCAACGTATACGGTATTAAAACAAAGTATAAACCATTCTTTGTTTTTAAAGTATTACAAATATTTCGGGATTCATAAAATATGCGATAAGAAGTCAATTACCGGTTATGTCAAGGTCGCACGTGCAGTTTTGCAGTTATCACACGTACTGGCGATAAGAGGAAAACTCTGGGTTAAATATTTAGAAATAAAAACTACTAGAAATACATCTGTGTTATTGCCAATATCTTTCCTATAGTTTTTCTCCAACAAAAGTCCTAATACTGTTATATTTTAGTTTGAAGGGCAACAGAAGACATCTTAGTCCTCAGAGGTAGAAATTCGTCTGTCGTATTCTTTCTTTAATGTTGGTTGGTGTTATTCATGGGCTGACGTGTTTCCACTGTCAGATGGAATGTTATATCCGTATAAAAATCATTGCCACGTGATTGAAAGATTATCATATGAGAACGGTTGACCCGATTTTGATAGAATTGTGTGAGTTTGAGTGGATGATATGATGGCGATGGTTAGATAGTTTTCATTTACAATTGAAAGAAGTGGCAGTGTTGTCGAAATCCAGAAATCACCCGTGCAAAACCGGACCGGACCTATAGTAATTATAATAATAATCACAATTTATTTTACTCTAAGTACTCGTTTTCATCTGATAAGAGAAAGCAATTATCGATCTTACCTATGCCCACAGAACGGCTACTATAACTCCTATTAAAAATTTCGGCATTCAATAACCCTTATTTCTATACGCATAAGAGTTACATTGCTAATATTGCAAACTTCCAAAACGTTGAAAGTCTGCGTACTGAAATACTCAACAACTTTCAAGTCTACATATGATAAATGACAGTATGAAATCAAGAACCTCATTTCAATTTTAAGTGAATGTAAACTGCTTTATGTGTCAAAAGTGCGAGATCGTCAATATACCTGCCATACGTGATAATGAGAGCAGATTATTTCTAAAACGGGGAAGCCCATGTCAATGGAAATCTACGCGCTAATAAAGAACAAGAAAAAGAAGAATATGTTTCCAACCCTTAAAAGGAAAACCCAAATCTCAGTAACGCCCTTTTTTGCGAGTGAGAAAGTATTTCATCGTATTGCTTGAATATGACAACGCATCTCCATTTTGCTTTGTATTTGAAGATAGATGTAGGTGCCAATGGACCATATCATTCATTTACCAGTAGGTGTATTGTGTTCTTTTCTCATGGTCCTTGAATTTCCGTCTGCTGCACTAGTTTAGACATACAATTCTGTAGAAAATCCTCACTGTTAATGTATTGTAACAATTAATTTAAAGTATGGATATTCTTATTGAAATATAGCTATAACTGTGAGTGACCACAATAGACCACATTCTTTGCAAAGATAATGGTCCCGCAAGACTTCAACGAATAAAAAATTAACTTAAGAAAAAAAGTAAAATCTGACTTTCAAGAACTAAACTGGATAAAATAACTTCATATTCTGAAGTGGGTGCTAAGATAATTTACGAAGGACTAAAAGCTCCACTATAGATTAGTATAAATATAGGTGCGTACTTTTATATGGGTCACAGACATAGTCCTTAAAAAACGATTTATTTAATGTAGTAGACATAAAGGTATTTATTTCGACTAAAATAAAATAATTATAATTAGTATAAATGCCAAATATTTAAATCTCTTTGACACATGCAAAGCTACCAACTTAAATAATAGGGCGTATAACGTTTATTATATTATAGTAATTATTAGATAGATAACAAGATACCTATTTGGTCTCTTCATTTAGTTTTTATTTTACTAATATACCTATATTTTTTTCTTTTTAATAATATAAACTTTTCTGTAAAATACTATATTATATGTAATATTAATATGAAGAATATAATTCTTCGTAACCAATAAATAGAATCGAAACCTTAGTCAGCCTCGTTTGCGCGGAATGGATGTTCAAACCAGACTGACTACGATGGTCGATTATATTTATACAGCTTAATGGCTGATTTTACACTTCGGCAATAATCTACATACGAGTATACAAGTGTGATTATTAAAGTATGCTTTTAGAATTGTTTACCACCGACCATTTTCCCGATCGATACGACTTAGGGAACTTTAAAAAACGACTCTTCTTAAAGGCTGGCAACACGCCTGCAATTCATTTAGTGTTGCATTTTTCATGAGCCGCGGTCAACACTTACCATCGGGTGAGTGCTTCATTTACGACTCCTTCTATATATACATATAAAAAAAACTTGTAGTGGTATGGCAAGTCCAGTATCTGAGCTCCGACAAATTCCGGAAGGTTAGTTTAGACCGAAAGATGAAAGTAAGCCTCTTATATTTGTCCTAAAACAATTTCGTAACAGTGAAATCTCTCACGTATTACGTACATCAACAAGTAGCGGGGAATGTAAACAACGCCGCGGGCAATAACTAATGCGTGGGTGAAGTATAATTTTGCCACTTGACAGATGGACATATATTAAAGAGCCGTGGGAGCTCAGATGGTTAACGCTCGTTGTAAATTTCACAGTGCGCGAGCGACTCGGGTTCGATCCCCGCCGGCACCAATTAAATTGTTAATTTTAAGTGCTGATTTACCACGTGTTCAGCGGTAAAGGAAAACATCGTAAGAAAACCTGTATGTCTGAGAAATAAAACATAATTTCGAAGACATGTGAAGTTCGCCAATACGCATTGGGGCAGCGCGGCGGACACTTCCTTACCCTAAAACCCTCTGAGAAATGAGAAAGGCTTGTGTCCAGCAGTGGGACGTATATCTACTGTTACTTAGCATAGCATTATCTAACTCTCATACTTGTTTTCGTGGGGTAGGCAGAGACTACGTACTTTCAGGCACGATCTTGACACACCTCTCTCGCCATCCAAATATCCACACATACATACTTGTTGGTTAAGTGTTTTTTATACACCATGACAAATTACAGGAGATATTTGGGTGCATAAGAAATGGGGCAATTTTTTGCTTTCATGATGAAAATGAAACAATCTCCAAATTGCGATACATGCAAAACAATAGAAGATGTACAACACTTGCTCGCGGAATGTTCCAAAAATCATCATGAAAGGAAACTATTAGTTGCCAAAACTGATATTAAAATTTGCAACCTAGGGGAATATCAAAGCATTCTGTCTGAACCATTATCTGATGCTGCTCAAATTTTAATAAATAACTTAGTTAATTTTTTGTGTAAATAATTTAAGAAATTGTAGTTTGTTATTTAGTTATTAGGTACAAAGGGACTGACATGTTTAAAATAACCTAAGTCCCTAAATTAAAAAAAAAGAATTAAAAAAAAAATGGAGGCCTGGGTTCTGTAGTGGACTTCATTAAGCCGTTATGCATGTATGGATTACAGCCAAGCTGAGCTGATGAGTCGACTCAAAATTTGAAAGACCACGCCCTCATAGAATACTAGCGTAAATTAGCTACCATATAGCGACCATAACGCTGCTGTGTTTCGTATGATGAGATTAGAGAACCGGAGACCCATATTACTGAGGAATTATATCATCATTAGCATTATATTATCATTATAGTCATCAGCGCTGGTAACGCATCTGCATTTTGATTCTTAATAAATTATAAATGTAATGTCTATCTACAACTCTCAGATTGAGGCTATGAGATAAGCCATGAGGCTGTGTATGAGGATACTTTTTACAGTAGTCTTCGTTGCTCTACATTTACCATACGAAACACAACGGGATTAAGCTGCTATTTTACGCTGGTATTCTGTGAGAGCGTGGTCCTTCGTCGGTCGAGCCTGCCCATTTGTTATATAACTTTACGGCTAATATAGCTGCAGAATGGCTCTATAACGTATAATTTTTTCGTTTATCCATGTTAATGTAGTCTAAGGAAAATTTCAATATCAAAGTAACTAATACACAATAAAATATCGTCTAAGTAATTACATTAATTCTTCATCCCCTATTTAGCTACAACAATTTCTTCAAATTTATATGGATCCATATCTGAAGTATAACCTAATTAATAAAACAACTAATCATTAAAATTGGTTCATAAACAAAAAAAGTTATGCAAGTACATATACAGACGAATTGAGAACTTCCCACTTGTTAGCCGTAAACGGTTGAATCATATCAAAAACTTTATTACTTTCAACGGTATTTTACGCATATTCTGCATCGAGTAAAAATCTCACGTGTATATTATATATTACTAGCTTACGAGTATAATTACCAGCTTGTACGACACATGTAGCCCCATGTGAGTTATGTCGCATCTACTTTCAGAAGTGAAAGTGGCGGGGCAGGTCCGACGGGCCCACCCACCAGAGCGTCGTACCACTTGTTTTTATCCCAAGTATCGAATAGTTTTGCGAAACTTTCAAATAAAATCGATTTTTAATTCATTTTATAGAAATATACGGTGTAAGAATATCCACTATCCCATATTGTCGTGAATGTCGTAGAAGACGAGAGAGGGTAATGGAAACAGGAGAAGGGCAGCCTGTTATTGAGAACAACTCTAAATTATAGAAACCTGATGCCAATTTGCTTGCATGATGCAACTATGACAAGAAATAAATTTATATATTTTTTATCTTGATTGATATTGTATTTTAAAAATCTATTCGAATAATTCATGTATACAAATATTTTTTCCTGCAGTCGCTCCACACTAAGGTACGAGGCTGCCACTCGAGAAGCTTTTTTCCTCATCGGTTGTCGATTCTTCGAGCTATATGGCCGGCCTATTGCCACTTCAGCTTACTAATCCGTACTGGTAAGACATGCAGGATGCGGGTGGCTCAAGACCGTGCTTTGTGGCATTCCTTGCCCTATCTTCAACACTTGTAAAGGGCTGTAACGATGATGATGAATATTTTTTGCAAGTATGTACTACTTCAAAAAGTATCAATTTTAGCGTGTCTTTTCTAAAATACGATATTTTGTCCAATCTGGCCGTAAATGAAAAAAAAGTAACCACTGCATGTCCCTTTAAAGACCCGCTGGGTTTCCTACTGGTTCTTTTCTGCGCAAAGGCTTATTTCCGAATCAGTGGGTAAAGCAAAAATTACTTTCGATAAGAGTGACTTGGTAATCTATATTGAATGACAAATTATTCTTTTCTATTCTATGGACCCCGTAGTAGTGGCCGTGTAGTGGCGGTTGAGAATATCCACTACCCCATATCTTCCCGTGGGTGTCGTAAGAGGCGACAGAGGGAGGCAGGCAGGAGATGGGCAGCAGCATCTTCCTGATAACAACTGTGACGTAATAAAAAACTGCGGTTGCCAACCCGCTCGCCAAGCGTGGCAACTATGGCAAATACCCCCAATGAATAAATATACAAACAGACGGCCCCCAGTCCCCGGCGGCCCCGCTATTCCTGGCTACGGTGGCGACCATGGTAACGGCGGGGCAGGGGGTGCTAAGAATCTCCGGTGGAGGTTCGGTTGCCACCTACGACGACTCGACCTGGCAACATATAACGCACGCACCCTGAGGACTGACGAGAAGATACTGGAGCTGGAAGAAGAGGTAGACAAGTTGCGCTGGCATATTATTGGATTATCCGAGGTCCGAAGAGAGGGGGAGGACACGGTAATCCTCGAGTCCGGCAACTTGTTCTATCACCGGGAGGGCGACCATCTGTCCCAAGGAGGTGTCGGATTTATCGTCCACAAGTCTCTCGTCAACAACGTTGTAAAGATTGGGAGTGTGTCGACGAGGGTCGCGTACCTGATACTCAGAATCACCAAACGGTATTCGCTGAAGGTCATTCAGGTTTACGCACCAACCTCGGCACATCCCGATGAGGAGGTGGAGGAAATGTATGAGGATATTTCCAGAGCCATACATTCCTCCAAAACCCACTACACGGTGTTGATGGGAGACTTCAACGCAAAACTAGGCACAAGAGAAGGCGGTGAGCTGAAGTTAGGGAAATTTGGAATAGGGCAACGGAACCGTAGGGGACAGCAGCTGGCTTTATGGATAAAGAGGGACTCTTTATGATGAACTCTTTCTTCCAGAAGCGGCCCCACAGGAAGTGGACCTGGTCGAGCCCCGACGGTTCGACAAAAAATGAGATTGACTTCATTATGACGACCAGACGCCAACTGTTCAGTGATGTCTCAGTGATCGCAAGGGTGAAAACTGGCAGCGATCACCGAGTGGTTAGAGGCACACTGAACCTAAACGTTAAGTTGGAGAGGTCTCGTCTAATGAAGTCAACGAGATTTCAGCTCGAGTTACGTAACCGCTTCCAGTGCCTAGAAGATTGCAATGCAGTGGACGATATGAACGACAAGCTCGTGGAAACTGTTCATGCGGTCGGAGCTAAGTTCTGCAAGACCCGCCGCAGAAGAACACAAAAACTCTCCGATCACACTCTTAATCTCATGGCTGTTAGACGGGAGATGAGGCTGCAATCGTAAACAGATTTGACAGCATACAGGCAACTGAACAGACAGATTTCCAAATGCATGCGGCGAGACTTACGCAACTTTAATACTTCTCGTATTAAAGAAGCGATCGAGCGGAACCAGGGCTCCAAAGTCTTTGCCAGAGATCTGTCTGCCAGAAAGAGCCAACTGTCAAAGCTGAAGACTGAGTGTGGCAACATCGTTTCCGGGACACCTGAGATTCTGAGTGAGATTGAGAGGTTCTATGGGCAGCTGTACACATCATCGTTGGAGCCACACGCAAGTGTGAGTAACGATCCAAGAGCAAGTCTTATTCGACACTATTCCGATGATATCCCGGACGTCAGTCTGAGCGAGATTAGAATGGCTCTCCACCACCTTAAAAACGGCAAGGCCCCGGGCGAGGA
Organism: Parnassius smintheus behrii; assembly: GCA_036936625.1. Classification (NCBI taxonomy): domain Eukaryota; kingdom Metazoa; phylum Arthropoda; class Insecta; order Lepidoptera; family Papilionidae; genus Parnassius; species Parnassius smintheus. Next base: position 3,909,931 of record JAUPFT010000026.1, read on the forward strand.
TGGAATTACAGCGGAGCTTCTGAAAGCGGGTGGAACACCGGTACTTGAAGTCCTTCAGAAGCTCTTCAATTCCGTCCTCCATGGTGGCACTACTCCAGAGGCGTGGAGCAGAAGTGCGGTGGTCTTGTTCTTTAAGAAGGGCGACAACGCTCTCTTAAAGAACTACAGACCGATTTCCCTTCTGAGCCGCGTCTACGTGCTGTTTTCGAGAGTCATTACGAATCGTCTCGCACGCAGACTCGACGACTTCCAGCCTCCCGAACAAGCCGGTTTCCGAAAAGGCTTCAGTACCATAGACCACATACATACCCTGCGGCAGATTGTACAGAAGACCGAAGAGTACAATCTGCCACTTTGCCTGGCATGTGTGGACTATGAGAAAGCCCTTGATTCCGTCGAAATTTGGGCGGTGCTACAGTCCCTTCAGCGGTGCCAAGTTGACTGTCGGTACATCGAAGTGCTGAAGTGTTTGTACAGTAGGGCTACGATGGCTATCCGAGTACAGAACCAGAGTTCGAAACCTATCCAACTGCAGAGAGGTGTAAGACAGGGTGATGTTATATCCCCGAAACTCTTCACCGCTGCGTTGGAAGACGTTTTCAAGCTACTGGACTGGAAAGGATACGGTATTAACATCAATGGCGAGTACATCACTCACCTTCGATTTGCCGACGATATAGTCCTTATGGCAGAATCGCTGGAGGACTTAAGCATTATGCTCAATGACCTCAATAGTGCCTCCCAACGGATAGGGCTTAAGATGAACATGGACAAAACAAAGATCATGTTTAATGTCCATGTCACACCTGTGCCGGTAGTTGTTGGGAGCACTATGCTCGAAGTTGTTGACGAGTACGTTTACCTGGGACAAATAGTCCGACTAGGTAAGTCCAACTTCGACCGAGAGGTCAATCGACGGATTCAACTCGGCTGGGCAGCGTTCAGGAAATTACGACATATCTTTTCGTCAGGTATACCTCAATCTCTAAAAACTAGATTGTACAACCAGTGCGTGTTGCCAGTGATGACTTACGGATCTGAGACGTGGTACTTCACTGCTGGCCGTATGAGGACGCTTAAGGTCGCTCAGCGAGCTATGGAGAGGGCTATGCTCGGAGTTTCTCTGCGTGATAGACTCAGAAATGAGGATATCCGCAATAAAACCAGAGTGACCGACATAGCCCAACGGATTAGTAAGCTGAAGTGGCAATGGGCCGGCCATATAGCTCGAAGAACCGATAACCGATGGGGAAGAAAGGTTCTCGAGTGGCAGCCTCGTACCGGTAAGCGTAGTGTAGGGCGACCCCCCACTAGATGGAGTGACGACCTGGTAAGACATGCAGGAAGTCGATGGATGCAGGTGGCTCAGGACCGTGCTTTGTGGCATTACTTGGGGGAGGCCTATGTTCAGCAGTGGACTTGTGAAGGGCTGTAATGATAATGAAATGATGATGGACCCCACGTCTAAAATAAATACGCTCAAGTACGAGTAGGACTTGTGTCCTCAAGATTTCTTGTAAACAAATGAGCATACAGTCTACCTGATGGTAAGTGGAAGCCGTGGCCTATAAACATCTACATCAATGCTCGATTAAGACTCAAGATACAGATGCGTTGTCAACCGTGAGGACTAAGATGTAATGCCTCGTTTCCAGTAAAAAGGGTCTCCGGTTCTCTACACTCACCGTACGAATCACAGCAAAATGAAGCTGCTATTTCACGCTGGTATTCTGTGAAAGCATGGTTCCTCCCCGGTCAAGCCGACCCATTCGTGCTGTGTGACGTAGGATGAGTGTAGATAACCGGAGACGTTTTTACAGGGCATGAGGATATATATATATATATATATATATATATATATATATATATATATATATATATATATATCCTCCTATAAATTTTATTCAAATGAAATGTCCCAATTTGGAGTAAAACTCATCGCGTCCTCTATCGGAATGGATAGTAAAATGTCTATCCAGTCAGCAAGTTTTTTTATAGAAACACGCACCACCTGGTGGAAAGTGGATGCACACGTTTCCAGTAAACAAATTCTCTGATTCTCTACACTCACCATACAAAACACATTGACACAGATTTTTTACGATGGTATTCTGTGAGAGCATGGTCCTTCCCTAATCGAGCCGACCCATTCGTGCTACAAACATAATATACTGCAGCATGGCTATATTCACGTAGTTAAACGTATAGTATAGTACTTTTAATTAAACAATTAATTAATTAAATTACTAGTACTTGTAAAATTTAAAAAAAAAACTGTAAATTAACTTTACTAAACATTTTTAGGTTAGTCTCATTAGAAATCACCCCCCGCCCAGATTTGCAATGCGAGGCAATCGCGTGGCGATTGGTCGGTCTTCTCGGCGGAGACCAGGGCACCGGTCTGCGAGCGAGGACCGCTCGGCTTGCGACCGCACTGGTCCAGTACATGCCTGATGCGAGGGACACGGTGGATGCACGGAGGAGACAGCTAGATTCTGCTGTACAAGGTTGGTTTTTTGTAGATAATGATTTTAAAAGGTAGAAAAGTTCTGATGATGTTCTAAGATCTGCAAGCAGAGTACTAACGATCGAATAACTGAGATAAATGGAGGAAACAAACATGCGTGGATCTAGAATTAAGGTCTGGAGGCGGTCGGATATTGAACTTTCTCCCCTTGCCATTCCTTCATTTACCTAAAACTATAGGCTTATTTAACAAAGATTAATTGTAGATTAGAGTAAGTCATATTGTCTTTAAGTAAATCAATCAAAAACGAAAGTAATAATAATAGACAGTCAAGAATTGGTTACTCTTATGGAGTTTCTTACTATATATAGTGACACTGTTAAAATCTTTGTGTTACTTTAAGCAAATTTTTATCTTGGGCCCCGCAGGTAAGCCGTTCCGTAGTTCCGTAGATCAAGTAATTTCCACTCATACCAACCAAAATTGCGCTTGCATAATCACTCCTTTTAGAGATCGAATAAAATTTGAGTAAGGAGAAAAAATAATTGAGTCTCTTCAAAATAGCCTATCAAAATACCGTTGCGGAACATAGGCTTTCCCCATAGGTTAATTCTAAGGGGAAATATTTGATATAGAAGCCATGCTTGGTACACGTGTTGTTAATCGCAGTGTTTTATTATTTTGATCTCCCGTGTCATTTCCCTTCGACGACTCTTACGACACTCACGGTTCGAAATGGACTGATGAATTATTTGATGAGCGATTGATTTACGCCACAAACGACCAATATCTACTTGTCATGATCAGAATTCTTGAAGTCGTGCTGATAAGCAACTAGTACCAAATATCCTTGAAATATATCTGAGAGGAGATGCAGTGGTTTATAAAAGTAAAGTTTTGCCTAAACTAAAACCGGTCTAATCTCGACTTTAAATTTAGATATTATCTAAATTTCTCCAGTCGAGCAATGATTTTAGTTAAGATAAGATCAAATATCTAAATTAAAAAAAAAAAAACGAGACTGGTTTTGTGAATATCTGTCAAGGTACGTACAATATAAAGAGGTATTGACAGGATATTTAATCGTTTAGAAACAGCATGGCTACGACTATCTACAAACAGATTAATGTCAGCTTAATTTATAGTTTTATAGTAACTCTTAATAGGAAAATTGTTATTAGCTGAAGTTGATTCATTAGCAAGTGATTATTGATTAGAAAGTAATCTGACTGCTGTGCTGCTAGTTCAGAATTTGAATTTGGACTAAATTGTATTAGTCGAGTAAAGCAATATTTTTCAGATTTTATCGAGTTTAAATTGACTTATTTTTAATACTCGACGTTGCGGGTGCTTTGAAGTACCTCTGTGACCATGTCCTCCTGTGACGTTTGGCAACCGCATTTTTTTCTAGTTGTCATTAGGAGGACGTTGCTCCACATTTCCCGTTTAATTTCCTTCTGTCGCCGCTCACGATACCCACGGGGTGATGTAGGGGCTTAAATATCAATTTGTTATTATTCATCGGCATTAAATTGTGCAGATCAATGCTGTTTCGCATAGCGAGTGTGGAGAACCGGAAACCCTTTTCACTAGTGATGAGGCATTCTATCTTAATCCTTAACGATGATAAGTCATTTACATTTTGATTCGAGGATAGATGTAGGTGTTTTTGAGTCATAGCATCCACTTGGCATCATGTAGACAGCTGTTTGCTTAATTGTCACCTTATTCTATAAAAAATGACTAAATACTTTTTTATTGCTAGTTAGGGACTATACATTCGACCTGATGATAAGTGAATGTTGTGGCCCATAGACATTTAGAAATGCGATATCAATGAAATGAAATCTCGTTTGCAGTAATCGCTCATATTCTAGTCTCATACCACGAAATATTCTTTTGTATAGAATTAGGATTACAAACAAGCACACAGTCCACCTGATGGTAAGTGGTTGCTGGGGCCCATAGACATCTATATCTATCCTCGATTAAGAATTAAAATGCAGATGCGTTATCACCCCTGAGGACTAAGATGGGATGTCCCGTTTCCAGTTAAAAAGGTTTCAGGTTCTCTACACTTACCATACGAAACACAACTGCATTACGCTGCTATTTTACGCTGGCATTCTGTGAGAGCGTTGTCCTACCTCGGTCGATCCATTCATGCTACAACCATAATGTAGCTGAAGCGTCTACTACTCTATCCACTCTATCAGTATAAACCATGCTATTTCAATCAAGCTGCTATTTCACGTGGGTATTTCGTGATAGGGTGGTCAATCAAGTCGAACCATTCATACTATAACTATACTACAACAGCGTGGCTCAATCACGTAAAAATATAGTTTATAAATATAAACATTGATGACTAACGTATTACGTTAAAATCATTTAGCAGGTCTGAGGAAGAACTTCCTTTCACGAAGGTAGAATAAGATCCATTAGTTGATAGTGTTTAAAGAGAGTATACTAAATTATTATATAATAAGGAAGTTTGCATGTTAGCTTCCTTTATAAGCGGATGAGATAGCGGACTGTTTAAAAATTACTAATTATTATACGAGTAGCTTCGTGACCTTCATGGTGACGGTGCGTGGTTTAGAGGTAAACGTAGCTTTTTTGATTAGTACTTGTATAATAGGTATATTGGTAAAAGATGATCTAGGTTGATCTATCGCGATCGCTTATCGTGAGGTTCCGGAGTCGAATCTCGGGTGATTCTGTTAAGAAATTTACAGTGGCAACCCCGAGTCAAGAAGTGGGCGGTGATTCACCCCCGCCTGATATCTGTCCGGTAGTGTTGGCTACCGACTTATCTAACCATGAGAGTGATGGAAGTTCCTATTACAAAATATAGTTTATTAATAGTCTTACAAAGAGAGGGGAGTGTGTGTATGACGAAATTTTGCTTATATGACGTCACAAATATGCAGATTTTAGTTGTACTTTACAATGTCATTTTGTTTCAGGGTTGGGCACTCATGGTCTGACCGCAGACCCCTCGGGCTCACTCATCTCATTACATATCGCGATGAAGAACGAGTTGCAGAGGCACGTGGAGGTGTATAAGCAGGCGTTACATAAATTTGAAGAATTGGTATTTAAAAAATCATCAATCTAATAAAATTAATTCAAAATTACGTGAGGGCATAGCGATTATAGCCCTGTGACGCATTGGCTTAGCAAATTGCGGCGTTGAGGGCCGCGGGTTCGAACGTCACACGGGACAAGTATTTGTGTGGGGCCATACATATAATTTGTATGAGTCTGGATGATTGCCCTTGTGTAATTTATGTATGTAAACTGCCTCCACGATACAGGAGAAAATTCTTGTGGGTATAAAGTCATTTAAAAGAAAACAAAACAAATAGAAGAGCTGAATTACCTGCTACATGCATTACTTGCTTGAAAAGGACTTCGGCCACTAATGATTATAAAACGAAAATAAACTACATTTATTTATTTGTACACGTCCCACAGCTTTTCTTTTATAGAATTTGACAAACGGGCACATAGTCCACCTGATGGTAAGTGGATGCTGTGGTCCATAGACATCTACATTTAACCTCGATTAAGAATCAAAACGCAGATGCGTTGTTACCCCTGAGGACTTAGATGGAATGCCTCGTTTCCCGTAAAAAAAGGTCTCCGGATCTCTTCACTCATCATACGAAACACTGTAGTATTAAGCTGCTATTTTACGCTGGTATTCTGTGAGAGCGTGATCCTTCCCTGGTCAAGCCGAACCTTTCGCGCATCGCTTCACAACGTTTGATTCAAATTCATGCTGCAGCTATATTATAGTTTAAATTTGAACTCACGATCTTTTGAGTTCGTTTCCTGAATTCTGCCATAAGCTACTGTCGCCCGGGTCACATGGGTCGTTTCCCTTGCCGTCAGCAATTCGGTTACACAATTTGCGTATACGTACATTTCTATATACCTGTTGGTTCATGGTTGTTGTCGTGTGAGTTCAACTGGTTTATGCTCGTTTTACGCTGGTATTCTGTGAGAGCGAGGCCCTCCGCCGATTGAGCTGACTCATTCATGCTACAACCATATTATAGCTACAACATGGATCTACCACGTAAAATTATGTTATGTTTTATAGTCGCGGGTCACCGATTCTCTACATTCACTATATGAAACACAGCAACATTGAACTGATATTTTACGTTGGTTTTCTATGAGAGCATGGTCCTCCTCAGAATGGGCCGACCTTATACAGGATGTATAACTACTACTACTACCAACTCTTCCATGTAAAATTATAAGTCTAATGGTCGAATGGTGGATTTGAACCCAAGATTTTTTTTTCTCCCGCAGTCGTCGGTGACGATACACAGCGAGCCGGCGTCATCATCCCACCAGCGTTTGCTATCGCTCTCGCATTCTGACGTGGAGCGGCGGCTCATTGACAACAAGTCGCTGCTGACCGCCGTGGACAAGCCAGCGCTGCGTCAGCTGCCCGCGCTGGTAGCGCAGTTGGCGGCGCGCGTTGACTGCGACAAGGCCGTACTGGCCTCCCTTGGACACATCCGCCGCACCGACCCTGCGCTCGACCTCAGCGATACACGGTGAGTCACTGCAGTAACACTATAGTAACACGATAATTACACAATAGTAACACTGTAGTACCACAATAGCAGCACAATAATCATTGTAGTACTATAACTCTAGGACCGACGAAGCACTGGACTTCAGCAATATGTGCTGAATCATTAAATTATCAGAAAGCGGTGACGCAATAGCTAGCAGCACAACTATCCCTTACTTCACACGGGTGATTTCTGGATCTTGACAATGGCGCTACGTATCTTACTAATAGTCTAATTATATACCCCGTAGAATTTTTATAAAAATCGGTCAAGACGCTTAGGAGTAGAAGAATTACGAACCCTCGCTAATAGGAGTTTTTTATTTACTAACGGACACATCTATCGGCCCACCTTGGGTTTTTGTTTCGATTTTTTTTAATTGAAAGTGGATGCTGTGGCCCATAGACATTCACATTTATCCTCAATTAAGAATCAAAATGCAAATGCGTTGTCACCCCTGAGGACTAAGATTGAATGCCTCGACTCCAGTGAATAGTGTCTCCGGTTCTCTAAACTCATCATACGAAATATTACGCTGCTATTTTACGCTGGTATTCTAAGCGAGCGTGGTCCTGCCCCATTTATAATCCTGGTCCTGCCCCATTTATAATCCTGGTCCTGCCCACCTATAATATAGCTGCAGTGTGGCTCTACCACGTAAAAGAATTGATGATCGCTAGCTTAGAATAAATGTAAAGTTGAGCAAATAAAAAGTTTTTTGAATGATAATGATATATACGTCCCGCAGCTAGCTGGGCACAGGCCTCCTTTATTTATGATGAGGATTATGTACCAATTAGTCCTCAACGCTGCGCTAGTGTGGCGAACTTCACATATCCTCGAAATACACATTCCTCAGACCTGCGGGTTTCCTCATCATGTTTTCCTTCACCGCCGAGTACGTGGTGGTAAAATATACGTCGAGCGCTTAGTCCCTGAATTATCTAGGCTCTATTATACGAGTAACAAGAGCAGACATTAATCGTCGTGAGACCTAATGCAATGCCGAGATCTCAGATCACAGAGTCATTACTACTTTTTACCTCGCAACGGTTCCGCAGGATGGAGAGATATCATCTGCACAGGAAGAGGAACACATATTTACTCTTCAAATATTAAACGATAAGGCATCTATTACACATAGTTAGATAACTTGAAGATAAGAATAGGTTCAGTAATGTAAATAAGACATTTAGATAAATAAGCATCATTACTAGAACAAAAACTAATCGCTTAGAGTCACGCCTATAGTTCACGAGGGGTAAACAGAGACCTATTTAAACAACGTTTAGCAAAATATAGGTTTAGATGGTAAATCGTGAAGAAAGTGATAGGTGCCTAACCCATAGTCTACTTACATAATCATAAATTCCATATCCCATGCAATTTGACAAGTTAACACGCAAATATTTTATGCTGATTTTAGATTTAATATATATTTAGGTACATCTTCACGATTTAGATTTATTTAAAAAAAAGTAATTTTTGTTTTGTAAAAATTGACTCTTTTAATAACGACATGTCACGCATGTCAATCGTTTATCGATAAAAGTAGCAAACAATATTTTTAACCACGGTAGAGATGGAAAAATATATATGATTGAATGAAAGCACTATTTCTTGCACACCAAAAAATAAAAAAAAATAAAACGTTGAAAAAGCAAGTTAAGTATAAAATTTGGCGGCCTTACCTTATCTAGCGGTCTCTTCCAAAAAACCGAAGGTGAATAATAAATAATCTATATGCGAGGTAGATAATGCAGTTGGATTATAAATATTATACAAATATAAATTACAAATATACATAATAAAATATGATATATCTTATAAATTTGTTTCTAATTGTAATGTAAACGTAACTGTTATATAATTACGTATATGTGTATAGGTGTAATCACGTGTACCTATATACATACACGTTAATATAAATACAAGTTTCTTACTATCACATGGGATGTTGGCCACTTCTCGGGATTAGCATCTTACAAAAATAAACTAGCAGAACGCTTGTAAGAATTAAGTATGTTACATAGGGAACCTTATTCCATGCAACTTAGTGGGTATTCGTATAATAAAAATATGCTATAAATATCTTTATCTCAAGCCAATGTAGGTATTCATACGTGGTAGAGGCACGCTGCAGCTATATTAGTAGCACGAATGGGTCAGCTCGACCGGGGCAGGACCACAATCTCACAGAGTACCAGCGTAAAATAGCAGATTCATAATGCTGTGTTTCGTATGGTGAGTGTAGAGATTCGGAGACCCTTTTTACTGAAAACGAGGCTTTGCATTTTAGTCCTCAGGGTTGACAACGCATATGCGTTTTGATTCTTAATCGAGGATAAATATAGATGTCTTTGGACCACAGCATCCACTCATCATCAGGTGGATTTTGTGCTCGTTTGTACCTTATTCTATAAAAAATCATTTTTATCATTACAGCCTTTTTGTTAGATTGTCCTACATAAAGGATACTTGCTATTTACCACGCTTGTCAGGCGTGTTTGCAAGAGCTATAAATGCCTATGCGATCTTACGTTTCCCTTGTTTGAATTTCACTTTATTACGACCAAGTAATTACTACACTGACCATAGATGTTTAACCGAAAGTAAACTAATAGAGCTGTGTTTATGGTCCACAATTACCATCCAATAACAACATTGAACTGTTAACTTGAGGAGTTTTCCTTTGCTAAATATTTACTTCTTTAACTGATCAGTTACCGGTGAAGATGACGCATAATACTTATCTCTTAAATTTTATGCAGTTATGCAATTTTTAACGGTCAAATTATCTCGCAACTACATTACGCGTAAAATTTAGCCAGACCAGTTACGCGTCTGATATGCAAACGGAGACTTCCTCTATATATCCGTTAATCTAAATAATGTTTTTGTGGCTTAAACAATTACTATATTTATGATTATTACAGTAATAAGGCAACGGCGTAAGATGATTTCTAACTGGAAATAAAAGTTAAAGGCATGAAATGTGTTACTTAATAGTAATTATGAGAGTAGAACTAGGTGTAGCGGTCTGTTTTTGCTCAGCAGTAGGTAGTAGGTCAACATTAAGAGAGGACTGTCAATACCACTTCTTCACTTCCAAGATTTCTATAGCTACAGGATTATGTCAATACACACACCTACAAGATGGCAACAAGTTCTCGAACAAAATAGCACATATATATTATAATTAAATATTCCTCACGATGTTTGCTTCACCGGCGAGCACGTGGTAATTCAGCACTTAAAATTGCAATTAATAATTTCATTGGTGATGGCGGGGATCGAACCTTGGTTGCTCGCGTAATGTGACTGCATGAATGTGATGCGCTTTACAGAGAGCGCTCACCATCTGAGCTTCCACTGATCCATTATCTTTATCTTTATACTACATGACATGAAGTCATGACATGATTGTTGGTCATGAGTTCCCAGATTCAAATCTGAGGTCGGACCAAAACGAATTATTTATGTTTTTTTGTAAGGATTTCTCAGAAGTAGCCCGGATTCAGGATTTTTTAGGATTTTGTTGTGAAAGTTTGTGTTTTGTATGAGCAGCCGCTAGGACTAAGATTAGCCAGGAAAAGACTAAGACCTTATAGAATACCTGCGTCATTTTTATGCTAGCGTTATGTGAGAAGTTTGTTACGTATGTTTTGTATGGTGAGTTACGGGAACCAAAGAGTCTTTTAACTGGTTACGAGATCCAATTTATATACTACATTTTGAATCCTAATTAAGGATAGATATAGAGGTCTATGGGCCGCTCCATACACTTACCATCAGGTGTACTGTGCGTGGTAGTGGTATCGTCGCTTGTAACGTTTTAAGATTTCTCGAGCCCAATTGAAAATTTTAGTAATACTTTCAGAGAAAGCTTATTGACCGTATATTATATGGTTTTTTCCTGGCCAATTTACAGGTTTATGATAATTGCTAGCTATTAACTGCCCATAAAATTATGGTACATATGTTATCATTATCTAACCAACTTGTTTTTGATGTAACACTTATGTTATAAGATTGGCAGCGGATTAGGATGCTGCGTTAGAGATACGGCGATGAACATAATATAAACAAACTCGGAAACAAATATGTAGCTTTTACCAAACAACTTGATCATAGCCGAAGCGGTCGTCGTCAATCCGATGGCCAAAATCATAAATCTTCTTCTTCTTGCGGCCTAATGTCTTAATTTGTAAAAAACGGGTATCAAATACTTCTTCACCACCATAACAGAGTCCACTACTGGAGATGAGCTTCCTAGTTATAACGAGCATTTGACTTAAACGTGACGCTTGGCAGGTAGATTGACGGTCACAGTATCTGAGGTCTAGCACGCTTGACGCTGCTACCCGTCTAGTCTGGGTACCAGTCTTATTTTATTTTTAGGGATATTTAATAGATGCCGTTGATTTTTTTCTTAATCTCTCAGTAACCCCGTTTTAAACCCATTTTAAAGGTATTATATGTTTAACGTTTGTATCTGTTTGTCAAATGTGGCATCGCAGCTCCCAAACCCATAGAATACTATAATACATACATAATAGAACGGGGGAGTGGGCGGAGCCCGCGTAGCCACTAAAATGTCACTAAGCCGTCAATTCACACGTATAAATGTCAACACGAGATGTGTTTTGACGTTACAATCGCTTCCTAATTTCACATGCAAATTATTTAGAAAATGCCAAATTGCACCCTATTTACATACAAGTAAACACAGCGAATCAGGTTTGGCGACGCCAATCATCGTATAAAATAAACTTGACAGCCATTCTATTGTGTCTCGTATTATGGTATTCTATGCCCAAACTGAAGAACCGATTTAGATTTAGTTCTTTTGTATGAAAGGTGACTTGATCGAAAGTGTTCTTAGCACTTAGTAAATCATATTTAAGATAAAAAATTCAGCCGTTTGAAGATCATCCGCTCTTTTTGTTTCGGGGGTAACTAAACTCTCAATTTAAGTTAAATATTACAAAAGTACATATCATATAATACATACATAACACTCACACCTGTCACCAAGAGAGCTAGGCAGAGACTACAGACTTTCATTTGACATCGACCTCTCTCGCCTCCTCCACAATCGTCGGTTAAGGGTACTCCTGATTTGGCTCATTGTCAATATATCGCCAGTTTGGTCAATAAACTTTCGCGTAGGACGTCCCTCTGCGATTCTGCCGTTCACTTGTGCATCATAAATTTGCTGCGTTAATTCTACTCTCGTGCTTCTTCTGCCACACCCAACTTTCACTACCATACGTTAAAGTAGGGACTAACAGAGCATTGTGAATTGCCATACGTGCCTTTTCTGATATATTCTGACTTTTCACAATACAGTGTATGTAAACAAAAGTACATACTTTCACATACATTTACAAAAGTACATATTAAAAAAAATATTAAATACTTTTCTAAGTACATAAAAATGGTTGAATACATCTTTAAGTACCAATTTTCTATTTCATTTATTTACTTTATTTGAGTTAATGAAAAGTAGTACGTGCAAAAGATTTTTAAAACGAGCGGGTAGCAATAAATAATGAAATGTTGATGAATATATCGACCATTAGTCACGCAGTTATTTATAACAAAAATCAATAATAACACCGACACAGCTGTTTAATATCGATAAACTTTTATTTTCAATCACCGGCCACACTATTTCTAGTTACCTAACACATGTCATAATATTTGGAAGAAAGTGCCTTTCTCTATTAGTTGATTGAAATGTTGAGAAATCAGTTATACTTGATACGACTAAATATTTTCACACTTTGTAATATCTGTCAAACACTTGTGAATTTTAATCTAGACACACATTGAGTCAGCCAAGTTTGGAAGAGAAAAGAGCAATGCGCCGGAAGTGTGCTAACTATTTAAGCCAGCCAAATTCAACTCTCTATAATTCAAAGACCATTAGACCATTTTATTACGTGGTAGTGCCACGCTACACTAATACTGTAGTTGTAGCACAAATGGGACGGCTCGACCGGGGAATGTCCACCCACTCACAGAATGATTCGAACACAAGAAGTAGTAGTATAGAGAACCGAAGACCCCTTTTTACTAGAAATGAAGCATTGGACCTCAATGACAACGCATTTGCATTTTGATTCTTAATCGAGGATGGATAGATAACATGGGCCACAGAATCTACTTACCATCAGGTGGACTGTGTGCTCGCTGGTCACCATTATCCTATAAAAATGCAGGTTTCTTTACGACGTTTTCCTTTACCGCAGATCACGTGGTGAATTACTTAGCAAGCACTTAGAAATCGGAATTGGTTTGTTCGTTCACCACGGTTCTTAGGTTGGGATTTAAGGTATAATGCCTCCTTTACTAGCCAACTTCAAAAAAGTATGAGTTTCTATGTTCGACTGTATGTGGTCTTTTAATTTATGTTGATGACTTCTCAGTCAATGGTTGATCGATTTAGGTGATTTTATTATTAAATAGGTTATAGGCTTCAGGAGTTATTTCATGTAAATTTGAACAAAAAGATTCCGCCCCTAAAATGGCAGAATAGGGGACGGACTATTGTATTATTATTACTATATATTACTATATCATGTTAATTTTGGCAATACGAGTATTGAGATAGTGATATTCCATACTTTATTTAAAAGGTTAAAAATTACTTGTAACAAAAAGTAAGAGCTGAATTCTAAAAACTAATGGCAAAAATTCAGACCCGGGACAATTATTTGTAGGCCATACAAATACTTGTTCTGTGTGGGATTCGAACCCGCGGCTCTTTGCGCTGCAACTCATTGATAAGACAATGCGTCACGAAGCCGTTGATATACCACTTTTTCCTTTATAAAAACGAAGTGGAATAGCTAGGCTCCATGCTAGCTAGCTTTTGCTCCATGACTTTGTTACACCTACATCTATCCTCGATTAAGAATCAAAATGTAGATTCGTTGTCACCTCTGAAGACTAAGATGCTTCGTTTCGAAATAAAGGATGCCTCTTTATTAGGTAAATGGGTCTCAGCAGAATAAAGCTGCAATTTTACGCTGGTGTTTTATGAAAGCTTGGTCCTTCCCCGATCCAGCTGACCCATGTGCTATAAACACAATATATCTGCAACTTAAAAATATATATCATACGTTCTTTTATTTTTTACCTTTACCGCTCTGCTTGTCACTCTTACTTCATTAAAAAAAAACAATACTTGCAGCATTAAGTGGCAATAAAGTCGCATTATGACAACAGTACGAAGCATTGTTTGAGCTTTCGTTGGGAATATGCGATTTCTCGCGTTATTTTCACCGTGAAGTTGACGCATAACGTTATGTTCCATTCATAACTTTGGCCCAAAAGTGCTTATGCGATGTTGTGATTTCCTCGCTTAATTTTGTTTTACCACGACTATGTTAGTTACTGTAGAAATACCAAGGACTGCAAGTTATTGATTATAAATTGGCTAATGACCCTGTCTTACGAAAGCAAAGAAAAACTTATATGTTTCAACACATAGGGTGGCAAAAAATATTTTCACACAAAATTTTTGAATTATTTTTGTTTTTGTATAATATGTAATATTATGTTTCTAGAACTTTTGTATGGCTATGGAAAGCGGGAGTTTCTGACACAAGTACCTTAGGGTACTCAAGAGGATACCTTGAAAATGAATCGTAGTTTTGGGGGCGTGGCCTATTCCTTTGTCAGTGAAGCTCACGGACGACTGAGGGAGTGTCCAAATGAAAGTGGTACAATGACTTCATTGTACGCAAGAGTAGAAAAAGACTAAGTAAGCATCAAACAACATTTTTTTTTAACAAAACTTCGTTATGGATTAAAAAATGGTTTATGAAAAGTTTACTATTCGTAAATATATTGTGGTGTCATGGAAAATGTAACTAATTAGAGCCTACTTTGTATCTTTTTCTATCGAGAAAATTACGTAATATAGTCAAAAATCATATACCAAAATTTTGTTTTGTAATCTATAAAACTTAAAAAAAATGTGAAATAGGAAAACCACCCAATTTTCGATAGCTTATGCAAATTGTTAAATGCCTAATGAAATAAAAATATTATTATAAGAAAGCTGTAGTTACTCGCCCGCTAAGCATGGCAACTATGACCTGTCTATATGGCAAATTATGGAGTGGCCTGTGTTCAGTATTGGAGTTTTGAAAGGCTACCGTTACCGTTACAGCTTACTAAAGCCCACTGCTGGACGCAGGCCTCCCGCATAGATTGCCTCATAGGGGGGATATTTGACATAGGCACGCTTGGCAAGCGGGTTGGCAATCGCAGTTCTTTATTATTAGTCGTGACTAGAAAGACGCTGCTGCCCGTGTCCTGATTTGTTTCTGTCTGTCGCCTCTCACGACATCCGCGGGATGATGAGGTAGTGGATATTCTTACACCGCTACTACACGGTTTTAAAGGCTGTACTGAACGAATTAACTATTACCGAATTATATACCGAATTAACTAATTAAATTTATACATTTCTATATACGAACTACATACATACTGCAGCTTATTTAAACCTAATAATTTCGTATATTTATGTAAATACTGCAAAGTAAATTTAGTTTTAATCCATTTGTAATAGCATATTAAAATGTCTCTACCGATATAATGGTCTCTATTAAATTGAATATTATGTTGAAATTTGTGCTATCGGATACAGAACACATACGCTAGGTGGTAGGTCTAGACTTTTAAAGGCTGTAGTAGATTGATGGATAGATAGTCCTTGAGAAAAACAATTCGCTTGTTCGCCTACAGACAACTCCACTTTTTCTTTATATGGAGAGTAAAAAATAGAATGACATAAAAAATTGGTTATAAAACATTAAAAATTCATGTTAAATGTAATATTAGCACCCAATACTCGTCGTAGAAACGTCTCGCGTCCGTGACGTATAAACGAGGCCAGTAATGAATAACTTTGAATATTTTTCGCAAAACACTGGGATGAAATGAAAATTTACGTGCACTAAGCGACATTAGTGTGAAGGGTGAGTACTGTGAGGCACACACACGCACACACACACACACACACACACACACACACACACACACACACACACACACACACACACACACACACACAGATAAATTCGTATGTCACTTCAGGCTTATAAAAATATTGCTAGAAATCAAAAAAAGAGAAAATAAAGGTTTCTTCTACAAATTCTCACACATTTCATCCCAGATTTTTATTAGTTAATGCAATTATGACACGCACAACAACACATAATTAAATGTATTGTTTAACATGACGTAAGGCTCGCGCCCATTCAACGAGGCGCGATGATATAATCGTTCACAGAGCCAGACGCATCTCCGATTGTCTCGCATAAGAGGAAAGTCATTGTGTAAGCTTAGAAAATAGTTATCGCTTTTACTTTTCCAGTACAGAATTAGAAGGATTACGTTTGCGAGAGAAAATTTGTATGCAAATAAGCTTCACAAACAAAGCAGTTCCCTGATAGTAAGTGGATACACTCAGTGTAGGATACATGGAGAAAGAAAGAAGAAAGAAGGAACTATTTATTTGATACACGTTATACATTTCGTTGCGTTCTAAAACCGCTTACGAATTAAAAATTTTGAAGCGGTACATGTCCACCTAAATGGTGGTTAATAGTTAATACAAAAAAAAAAACAAAATTGGAATGTGACATAAAATAGGTCTTCAACTCGGCATCTCGCTAGCAGCTCGCAAAGGTAGTGCTGGTTTTTAGTTGGAGTCTTGTGGCATATTCATATTTTTTCTATTTATAACTAATTGTGTAAACCTTAACTAAAAGGATTACAAATGGCGGACTTAATGCCTTTTGGTATTCTCCCAGTCAACGGGGGACGCGTGGAAGATATTTGAAAGTTGCCAAAAATAAAAATTATATAAAACTAAATCAGAAAAAAAAAACGAGTGTGCTTATGACAACTATATATATATATATATATATATATATATATATATATATATATATATATATATATATATATATATATATCATCATCATCATCATCATCATTACAGCCCTTTACAAGTCCACTGCTGAACATAGGCCTCCCCCAAGGTATGCCACAAAGCACGGTCCTGAGCCACCTGCATCCATCGACTTCCTGCATGTCTTACCAGGTCGTCACTCCATCTAGTGGGGGGTCGCCCTACACTTCATCTACCGGTACGAGGCTGCCACTCGAGAACCTTTTTCCCCAACGGTTGTCGGTTCTTCGAGCTATATGTCCGGCCCATTGCCACTTCAGCTTACTAATCCGTTGGGCTATGTCGGTCACTCTGGTTCTACTGCGGATATCCTCATTTCTAAGTTTATCACGCAGAGAAACTCCGAGCATAGCCCTCTCCATAGCTCGCTGCGCGACTTTGAGCGTCCTCATACGGCCAGCAGTGAAGGACCACGTCTCAGTTCCATATGTCATCACTGGCAACACGCACTGGTTGTACAACTTAGTTTTCAGGTTTTAAGGTATAACTGACGAAAAGATGCGTTGTAATTTTCCGAACGCTGCCCAGCCGAGTTGAATCCGTCGATTGACCTCTCGGTCGAAGTTGGACTTACCTAGCCGGACTATTTGTCCCAAGTAAACGTACTCGTCAACAACTTCGAGCTTAGTGCTCCCAACAACTACCGGTATAGATGTGACATGGACATTAAACATGATCTTTGTTTTTCCATGTTCATCTTAAGACCTATCCGTTGGGGGGCACTATTGACGTCATTGAGCATAGTGCTTAAGTCCTCCAGCGATTCTGCCATAATGACTATATCGTCGGCAAATCGAAGGTGAGTGATGTACTTGCCATTGAATATTATATATATATATATATATATATATATATATATATATATATATATATATATATACATGTATATACATAGGTATGCATGTATTAATTTTCTACAAATATTTAAATTTATTATCGGCTTTGTTCCATAATTTGTTACTTTGAACGTAGAATATTTAATGTATTGAACGAAATATTAATTGATAAGATTGTCAAAACTAAATAAAATTACGAAAAATAACTGGCTACGAGAGAAAGAGAGAAAGAAAATGTGCTCGCGCACTGCTCTGTCTCTTGCTACTACTCCCGTTCGCCTCGCCCGATCACACTGTTCGTAATGCTTTCGTCACGTGTTCGCCGTTAGCTTACTCCCTAAGTCAAGCGTGCGTAGAGCAGTTTTACTTTTAAAAAGACTTATCTTAATATATATAAAGTACGTGTCACGTTGTTTGTCCGCGATGGACTCTTAAACTACTTAACCGATTTTAATCGAATTTGCACACCGTGTGCAGTTTGGTCCAACTTGAGAGATAGGATATTTTTTGCCCATGAGTGACCCTCAATTTTTTTTTGCGATTTTAAGGATTTTTAATAGGACATGACAAAGGGTCGTTTTATACGTGGTAGAGCCATGCTGCAGTTATATTAGTAGTATAGTTGTAGCACGAATGGGTCGGCTCGACCGGGGAAGGACCACGCTCTCACAGAATACCAGCGTGAAATAGTAGCTTAATGCTGCTGTATTTCGTATGGTAAGCGTAGAGAACCGGAGACCCTTTTTACTGAAAACGAGGCATTCCATCTTATTCCTCACGGGTGACAACGCATCTGCATTTTGATTCGTAATCGAGGATAGATGTAGATGTCTATGGGCCACTGGGCCACAGCAACCATTTACCATCAGGTGGACTGTGTGCTCGTTTGTCACCCTATCCTATATAAAAAATTATATATATATATATATATATATATATATATATATATATATATATATATATATATATATATATATATATATATATATATATATATATAAAAGGGCAGAACAACGTCTGCCTGGTACGCTAGCAGTAATATAAGACATATTTATAAATTAAAAAATAGGCTTATATTATACTTACTAATTGAAATACATACAATACGAGTGTTAATAACGCGTGTGGCGTTGTAAGAGTATCCACTGTCCCATATCATCCCGTAGCGTAGGTGTCGTAAGAGGCATCAGAAGAGGCAACCAAAAAGATTTAAAAATGCGGTTTCCAACCCGGCTTTAATGAACGGATATTGGGGCCCATAGCACAGTATAAATAATAGTACAACGTACCCATGGACACTCATCTATACTCGAGTTAAAATTGATATTATAACCCTATGTCACTTATATTAGGCGATCCCGCAAATAATTTATCATCTGTGTATAGAAATAAACAAAACAACACTCTTCCACCTCTGTCCGTCTTATTACCAAAAGTAATTTATTATTAGTTGCGACTTTAAAATCGACACTGATTTATTAAAGAGGTCTCGTGGGAAATATGACAACTTAAATGTAAACAATGGAGAATGAAATTCTCCAGTCTCCGTACTTTCTAACAGAATTGAGGAGAAGGCTGTATCTAGCAGTGGGAGGTAATGAGGTTGTAACTTTTTGCTTCATTTCAGACCAGTGGCTGGGGTGCTGATGAATTACTCCCGCGGCTGCGCAGCGCTGCTTTCGATGATGTCGGAAGGAGAGAGGGAAAGAGTCTCTCCATTTTCCTCGGGGGAGGTGGAGAGGGAGGGAGTGCTCAGTGGCGGTGAGGCAACGCCGCGTTCGCATACGGACTCCGCCAGCGATGGTTACCACTCGGACAGCGACGACTCGCAACAACATTCTGACAGGTGATTTGATAACAATTTTTTGTGTAGAGGGTATTGTTATGCGAGTGTATGTTTGCATATATGTATATATCATGTCTATAGACTAAATGTCTTAACAGTTTTTAAAATAATATAGGGTGCTGTTAGATCCGTCTCTGTTGCGGAAGTGATGAGTCACATTATTTGAAGTTTTCCATTTTCAGTAAAATATGGGTGACAAACGGTAAGACAAGGGTTTACACGTGGTAGAACTACGCTGCAACTATATTATAGTTGTAGCACGAATGGGTCGGCTCGACTGGGTTGGACCCATAATACCAACATAAAATAGCAGCTCAATGCTGCTGTGTTTTGTATGATAAGTGTAGAGAACCAAAGACCTCCTTTACTGGAAACGAGGAATTCCGTCTTAGTCTTCACGGGTTACGCCGCATCTACATTTTGATACCGAGGATAAATGTAGATATTTACGGGCCACGTATCATAACGTGGACTCTGTGCTCGTTGGTCATACTATGCTATTAATAAGGGTGACAGGTGTGTACATGATACAGTCTAATTATTAATGAAAATGTTCTGGTCCACGAACACATACATCTGGCCTCGACTAAGTATTGAAATTCAAATGCTTTGTCACTCCTATTGACTAAGATGGAATGCTTTGTACCGAGTAAAAAGGAATTCCGGTTATATAAATTCACCATATCAAACAAAGCAGCAATAAGCTGCTATATTACGCTGGTATTTTGTGAAAGCGTAGTACTTTCCCGGTCGAGCCTATCCATTTATACTGCAGGAATAACGTAGCTGCCGTGTGGCTCTACCACATAGAAAGTCTACCATATTTTATCTTTAACGCTTCTATAATCACTCTTTTAACTATTTCAAGGCAGTACTTGACTATCATTGCACTTAATGAATTGAGTCGAAGATAGCAAAGCGCACTGTATTTTTGCTTTGAACATACCGTTAGTGATCGGATGATCGTCTGTATTTCCGACATCAGTCTTTTTGAGCCCATCACAAATCCCCTTTAAAGAACACTGATTTCCACAAAGGATGATTCTCGAAGCTATTAGATTAGAAATTAAATCAACTACAAAAGGGAAGTCTGCAATCTGTGATCACGTACAGGATCGCTCCCGTCACTACATCAGATTGGACCACAAATGCTAAATCAAAAATATTCTTCAGGCCCCTCGTGACCATCGGTGCTGTAAAATGATCGATACGTCGGAAATATAAAATAAGTTAATGTACGCGACAAAATCAGTAAAATAGTTTTATTTCAACTTCAACGGAGATGGTGTATGAATACTACCATCTCCCTACTTTGGCTGACTAAAGAAAGAAGAAATTTTTGTACCTATATTTTAAATACATTTAACGCAATAACTCGAAATACAATATGAGTATATTGTATTTCGAGTATAATTATATAGTTTTATACGTAGTAGAGCCATGCTGCAGTTATATTAGTGGTAGAGTTGTAGCACGAATGGGTCGGCTCGACCGGGGAAGGACCACGCTCTCACAGAATACCAGCGTAAAATAGTAGCTTAAAGCTGCTGTGTTTCGTATGGTGAGTGTAGGGAGCCGGCGACCCTTTTTACTGGAAACGAGGTATAATGATTTCTTATATTTACGCGAACACTACACATGATTAAAACTACTTTTACGGATTTTATCGCGTTTGATCACAACCAGTTTGTGATCATATCCTAGACGGCCCCAACCATTACATCAGATTTGATAGACCACAAATCCTCGCGAAAGAACATCGATTCCTACCAAGGATGATACGTGAGGCTATTGAAATTAAAAAACATCCTAATTTCAATAGAGAAGGAGGCTGGGTACTACCACCTGCTTGGGATCCTATAATCAATAAAATTAAAACTAAACCCAAGCATACCACTGCAAGACCTCAAGACAGAGTTAGTTCATTTTGCATAGATCGGACCATAAACAATAATTAAAAAAGCTGAAGGTACTCCGGGTTTAACAATGACATCGGGACGTCAGTCATCTCAGTCCCCCGTGACCATGGGTGCTGGAAAGCGCCCGAAACGTCGGGAATTAAAAATAAAAAGTAAAAATAAACGCGATAAAATCCGTAAAAGTAGTTTTAATCATGGAAACGAGGTATTTAATTTTGGTCCTCATGGTGACAACGCATCTGCATTTTTATTCGAAATCGAGGATAGATGTAGATGTCTATGGGACACAGCAACCACTTACCATCAGGTGGACTGTGTGCTCGTTTGTCACCCTATCCTATAAAAAATACAAATATGAACCAATCTTTTTAAAAATCTCCAGGAGTGCTCTGGTGTCACAGTATGCAGCCGTTTGGACGAAAGCAGCTGAGGAAGTGCTGCCAGCTTTAGGAGCTCTCGAGCAGCTCCAGCAAATACCAAACCTTAAGTACAAGATCGTGTTCTCTGTGGTTGTGGTAAGTACCGTACATTTCCTTACTGTCTTCTCTCTACTATCCTCTACTACTATCCTCTCTCTACTGTCTTTTATTAATTCAATTATTAGTGAGTTAGCCCGATGGTGGTTATCAGAATACAAAAGTAATTTCAATGCGTACAAGAAGCATTGAAATGTTTACAAGGGGAATTTGAATGCATACAAGAAGTATTTAAATGCGTACAAGAAACAGTGCGTACAAATAGCATATCATTGCGACGATTTACTTGTATTTTCGTTTTGAAAAAGAGAGTCATAAACGCCATTTATAACCTATACCCAAAGAAGTCTCTTAGAGAAAAATTAAAAAAATAAATATATTAACTTTGACCTAGCAGCATATGTACGAAACATTAATGTATTTACTGATTTACGGCTTGGCAGCCGCAAGCTTTTATTTTTTACTTTTAGTTTTAGTTTTAGTCGTTATTAGGAAGACACCGCTGCCCATCTCTTTATTTGTTTCCTTCTATCGTCCTCTTCACTCACGGGGTGATGTGCGGCAGTTCAAGTAGTTCTTACATCGCCACTTCACGGATTTGACGGCACTTGCAGGACGATGAATAAGGCGACGGATTCTCTTACGCCGCCATCACATCACATCAAAGTATGGCCGTATTTATCTCATAAAATCGACCACTAACTATTATTTTATAAATTTATAGTGATAAGCTATCAATTCAACTGATGGTAAGTAATAAAGTAACCATCATTTGCAACTCGACCACGTAAGACCCTAATATGATTTAATGCATACAAGAAGCATTTGAATACGTGTAAAGAACATTTCGCATTAAAATGTCTCTTGCACGCATTCAAATGCATTTTGTACCAATTCTAATGCCTCTTGTGCGCATTCAAATACCTATTTCATGCATACAAAATTATTAATTGGTATAGCTAGCTTGTGCTTGTACATAAACATGATAAATGCAAAGATTGCGAACTAGATTGTATTCTTAAACGATAACAAAGATAGTTTTGAACATAACTAGCTAAAATACTATTTTAATGGTAACGAGGCATTCTATCTAAGTCCTCGGGTTGACATCATATATGTAATGAAATGCAGATGATTTTAATTCTTAATTGAGGATAGATATAGGTGCGTATGGGACAAAGCATCATCGTTTAATGAAAGAGGTTGGGTGTTACCAGATAGGGTATAGATGGTGTCATCAATTAAGAATATTTATGTCTAGCTTATACAGTAACAGGAGAACCGCCTTTTAGTCATGTCTCTGGTTACACTCACACTTGGTATATTCGGTATGTTCTTTAATATTAGCGCCTGAAAATTTATACATTGCAATTACGTTATATTTAAACGCAAATTAAATGCTATTATTTTATTAGACCTGTAAAGAAGCCGCAATAATACGCTATTGTAAAATACTGGAATTAAAGAAACTTCTAGATACGCTTCTTAGCATTTAATGGTGTTTCTAAGGCCAGTTGATTTCCGAAAAAGGGTTGATACATTGCATTATATCAATTTATATATGTAGGTACGATTGCTAAGTTGTAATTAGGTTTAGATAAAAATTAAGTTTCATTGATATCGTTGTGTTTACAGTTTCATATAGTTTTAATATAAATCACTTCCAGACAAACTCTTAGGCAGAAAATGGGTTCTAACACCAAAAAAAAAAACAACTCAAACGTAACGGTCTAACGGTTATACATTTTTGCTTATAAACGTTCCAGTTAGGCCACGTGTCTTGAAATTACTTTTAACGTAACGAACTAAAAATAGATGAGTGAATTACTATCAAGGGAAAGAACCACTCCTAACTTGACTTTCGTACTAAGTTATAACTTAATTTTAATAAATTTTTATTACTACGGTATTTTTCTTGAAGTTAATATCTAAACTACTTCAGTAATTGACGACTAAACCGTACATTCTTACTGGTACTTCTGTGCTGCTTCAGTGTCTAATAATAACATGTTATAATTACTAGTATGAGGCCACTCAAAAACCTAATTTTCCTCATTGGGTGTAAGTTTTTCAGACGTCAAATTAATTTGGTTATTTAATTTAAAAAATATTCCATTGTTAAAAACACTTGACCCCAGAAGTTTAAAGCTGTGTTGTAACAATTATCGGCTGATTAACTTTCATTAAATTAGTAAATTTAATTTGAATTTTGTACCTTCTCAGCTGTCGTTCCGTGCCACAATCAGCCTTCGAGACAAGCGTATTGCTGAAGTAAAGGCGCTTTTGGGCGCCGAGGGTGACGAGTCACCAGCTACAGCCAACTTTGTGGCTTCCGCTATGCGCCTTTTAAGGAGTACAGCGCATACCTTCCCACTGGGCGAAGCTGAGAGAACTGTTATTAATCAGGTAATTTTTGGCAAACTATTTCCTGTAACATTTTCTTTTTCTGAATCAGGAGATAAGTAGCAGCGTCTTTCTAACAGCATCTATGAAAAAGAAAATGCGGTTGCCTCGTAGGCACCATGATAAGGTGGAGGCCTACGTCCAGTAGTGGATTTTTAATATTTATTTATTTATTAAGTCAATCCTCTTTACAGGTTTATCACCTAATGCGATAATGTAGACAACTATTTTTACAAACTACGACTATCCAGCTACAAACTAATAATTTTCGATCATAAATATGTACTTATTGCTATTACAAACACCGTATATATGTCACATTAGGACCATAGGGTATTTCAAAGAGAGCTCTCACTATGAACCCACCCAGTACAACAAAATACATCTTTGTCTTCTGCTATACGGTTGAGGAGACAGCGCGTCAGTCACCGGCGTAGTGAAGCCGCGCGGCATGGCCAGCAGCTGCCACACGTATCTGTGCGCACTAGTTGCATCACGTCTGGATTGTAAATCTTTGCCCTCATCACCTTAAACATATATAAGAAAAACGCTGACTTCTTTCTAACTTTTAGCTCATTGTATCTTACCATACCTAAGGTGATTAAGGTAAAAGGATACTTATTTGGGTAAAATGGCTACACTCCATACATTTTCATACAAATGTCTAATAAACATATTATGCGCTCTCTCCTACACGTATTTAGTTTCACGTGGAGACCAGATGACTGCATTGAACTCTTATTGGCCCCTCACTAAAGAGTTATACAATGCAATAATTGCCTTGATATTAGTGAAGCCCCTAGCTACCCGTAGCACGCATCCTAAATTTATGTAGGCTTTCTTACAGATTTTGGTTATATGCTCTCGAAATTCTATTTTAGAAGAGAAAATAACATATAGATCTCTGACTTTTGCTGCTGGCCGTATGAGGACGCTCAAGGTCGCTCAGCGAGCTATGGAGAGGGCTATGCTCGGAGTTTCTCTGCCTGATAGACTCAGAAATGAGGATATCCGCAGTAAAACCAGAGTGACCGACATAGCCCAACGGATTAGTAAGCTGAAGTGGCAATGGGCCGGCCATATAGCTCGAAGAACCGATAACCGATGGGGAAGAAAGGTTCTCGAGTGGCAGCCTCGTACCGGTAGGCGTAGTGTAGGGCGACCCCCCACTAGATGGAGTGACGACCTGGTAAGATATGCAGGAAGTCGATGGATGCAGGTGGCTCAGGACCGTGCTTTGTGGCATTACTTGGGGGAGGCCTATGTTCAGCAGTGGACTTGTGAAGGGCTGTAATGATGATGATGATATAAGAATACAAGGGCGGACTTAATGCCTTGAGGCATTCTCTACCAGTCAACCCATTTTGCTTCAGGTTACCACCCTATCTATACCTTATTGTTTCTTTTGGCAATCTTCTCTGTTCCTAACAGCAAGATACTGTTTTAAATTATCTGCAAATAGAGTGCAATGAGTATGTTTGGCAACCGTCGGAAGGTCACTTATCATTAATATGAATTTCAACGAACCTATAATGCTGTCCTGACTTACTCCGGACCTAGTAAAATAGTTTCCTGACCAACACCCCGCATATTCTATGTACTGCTCTCTGTCCCGCATATAACTAGCAAAAAATGTTCGTAAATGGCGAGTGAGCCCTACACCAGCGAGTTTTGTGAGCAGTATATCCACTAGGTCGAAAGCTTTCTTGTAATCAAAGAATGCTACATCTGCCTGTTCTCCAGCATCCACTTCAAGTACAATATAATTCAAGTAATTAATTACTCAACGGGATGCACTCGCCCCTGCTTTGGTACCACAGAAGTGAACGGCAGATAATGTGGGTCGGGCTGCATGATTGGCATAGCCTGTGACTGTAAAGGGTATCGTCACTGAAGAAACCGAAATTCTCCGATGACACTCTTAATCTCTTATGACTGTTAGACGGATATAAAACTTCAGCGGATACAAGAGCATACAGGCAACTGAACATGCCCACGGTGTAACTTACGCAACTTTATACAGCTTGTATTGAAGAAGTATTTGGCCGGAATCAATGCAAAGTTTTTGCTTTTTGTGATTACTGTCTTTTACAAAATGCCAACTGTGGAAGTTGAAGATCGACACCTAAGATGGAGAGGATTTGTATTGAGAGGTTCTAAGATCACTTGTACACACCAACGTTGAAACCACACGTAAGTCTGAGAGACGATCCAGCAAGTCTCGTTTGCGCAAGATTAGAATAACGCTTCAGCAACTTGAAAATAGGCACCGGGTGAAGATGAAATTACAGACGAGTTTTTAAAAGTGGGTGGAAAACCCGTACTTGAGGTACTTTACCATTTTCTAATACTGTCCTATGTTGTGACACTATAGAGGGCATGGAGCAGCACTGCGGTGGTGTTGTTCTTCAAGAAAAGTGACAACTGTTCGGTAAATTGGCCGGCTAAGGACAACGCTGTTACAAAATATCGGTGCGAAATAGCAGCTTAATGTTGTTGTGTTTCGTGGGGTTACACAAACACAAAGCCTTTATTTCTTTCATGCAAACAAAGACTTGTGTTGTGTGTTTGTGTTTGTAACGGTAAGTGAAGGAAATCCCTTTTTACATGAAACGAGGCGTTCCGTCTTAGTCCTCAAGGGTGACAACGCAACAAAAATTATCAAGAACAGATGTAGATGTCTTTGGGTAACAGCATACATTTACCATCAGGTGGACAATGTGCTCGTTTGTCACCCCTGTTTTATAAAAGAAAAAAAAACATAAAAGTTACAATCAATAATACTTAATAGTGGTGTGTGGTGTATTTTTTTCTCGTTACCTGCACTAGCTGTTCGATCATTGATTTTTTCAAGTATCATTTCATTGTTTTAGTCGTTGTGTTGCTCCCACTGCTTTTATCACCTCACGCTCATCACAAATAAATGCCTTTAGCACTCAAACAACTTATATCTTTTACACACTTTCTATGAAACGGATGTTTGCACTTTTTACACTACGCACTGTCTTTCTTTGTATTTGGTTTTTTGTAGGATTGGGTGACAAACGAGCACACAGTCCACCTGATGGTAAGTGGTTGCTGCGGCCCATAGACATCTACATCTATCCTCGATTACGAATCAAAATGCAGATGCGTTGTTACCCGTGAGGACTAAGATGGAAAAAGGGTCCCCGGTTCTTTACACTCACCATACGAAATACAGCTGCATTAAGCTACTATTTCACGCTGGTATTCTGTGAGAGTGTGGTCCTTCCTCGGTCGACCCGACCCATTCGTGCTACAATTATACTACTATTATAACTGCAGCATGGTTCTACCACGTATAAATTGGTTAAAACTGTTTGCACTTTTAACACTGCAATTTTAACATTTTTCTGTCAATTACCCGAGACAAATGCTGAAATGTTTGACTTGTCGATCCTATTACGCTACAGATGTCTATTCACTGAGAGCGCGTGCGCAGACTAATTGGTGGCACGCAGATAAATGGTTCAACTTATGGAGAATCGAAGTAAATCCTGAGAAAAATGTAGCAATAAACTTTTAAAGCAAAACACCATCTCAATTGTCGGAATTAAAATACGAACGTTAGGCACGATCATCCGATATTGCCGCCCCATATCGTGGGCACAACACATCCCTGTCCACTCTCTCAGAAGCTCAAACAGAAACAGAAACTTTGAATTCACATTCAAAAAAGTCACTTTTTTAATTTGCCACTGGTTAGGAAAAAACCTCTGTCCTGGGAAGATTCAGCAACTAACCTAACAGGACTTTAACAAAACAACTTACAATCATGTATGATACAATAAACAGCTTGGTCGATATCAACTTTCCCAAGGGAATTACAAATACAAGACTATTATTTTTATAAATTCCTTAATATTATAATAACTCTTTTTATAAAAATTTAGTTTAATAAAGTTTTTGAACCTTGTGCAGGTCAAATGATGTATATTTTCAGGGATTTTGTTGTAAAAGCGTATAGATCGCCGAAAAATGAATGACTAACTCGGTGGAGTGAAGCAGCTGGTACTACTAGCTTGTAAAGGGTTTTTCAACAAGAACTTTGTTTTCTAAAACAAAATAAAACAAAGAGTTTAGATGAAGATGATTCAAATTTTTATTGTATTACGAAGAGAAAAGTTTGGCAATTATGAATGAAAAATGATATCTGGCAAATGTCCACCACAACCACGCTGACAGATGTCGATTCTTTCATCAAAGTTTTTAATCACTTTTTGGCAAAATGGCAGGTCTATTTCGTTAATCACGTCACGGATTTTGAGTTTTAAGGCCACGATCGATTAGATTAGCTCCGTATAGACTCTGTCCTTAACATAGCCCCACAAAAAATAATCCAGTGGAGTTAAATCACACGATCTGGCTGGCCATTTAACAGCCGAATTTCGTGAAATTATGCGATCGGGAAATTTGGTTTGCAATAAATTGATCGTTTCGTTGGCTGTGTGGCATGTGGCACCGTCCTGTTGAAACCACATGTTTGTGATATCGATGTCATCAATAATAAGCCAAAATTGAGATGTCAACATCTTGCGATAGCGTGATCCATTGACCGTTACCTCATTTACAGCCTCATCTTCGAAAATAAACGGCCCAATCACGCCTCCAGACCACACAGCGCACCATACAGTGAAACGTTGAGCATGCAAAGGCTTCTCAATAATCGCTGAAGCCCAAATGCGGCAATTTTGCTTGTTGACGTACCCTGACAAGTCAAAATGGGCTGCGTCTGAAAAAGTTATTTTTTCAGAGAAACCAGCGGGCTGTTCCTGAATGAATTGAGCGAATCTACGGCGATGTGAATGGTCGGTCAGCTTCAATTCCTGCACCAGTTGAACCTTGTAAGGCTTCAAAGCCAAATCCTTACGCAAAATTCTTCTCTTCTCAAAATATTTCTAATCTTTTTTAAAATATTTTGGATTACTAATTATATTTTCTTCTACATTTTAATGTGATTTTTATAGCATGAGTGTATTAAGGGTTCACATTTTTTACACAGTAATTTAAACGATATTTCATCAAGAGGGTTTTTATACTTATTATATAAGTTTCTATATTTATTTTTTTCTTTTAATCTTTTTATTAAGTCTTTTGAAAACCAACGCGGATATTTACTATTTCCTCTCTTATATTTCCTAATATGCCGACCTATAATCTCGCGGAGCTTGCAATAAAAGACTTTTAGCATTTCATCAACATCACCACATGTAATAAAAATTTCATTCCAGGATATTTTTTCTATCTCCTCGATAATAACGCTGTGATCTGCATTATAAAAATTCATTTTTTCGTTTATGTTTGTTTCTAGGTGTGAAACTGGAGTAAAATTTATACTGATTTCTAGGGGTGGGTGATGTCTGTCTATATGGCTTAAGGGATAAGGGCTTTCTTTAACTTCGTTGATTATAAATGTACTTTCTTTATTACTTAATATTAGGTCAAGTGTTTTGTTAAAAGGATTTCGGACTTGATTAAACTAGTAAAGACGATTTTCAGCTATGAAATCTATAAAATATTCGTTCATCTTGCCACTATTACTAACAGGAATTAGATATTTTTGACTAGTTTGTTCAGTCCACATTATACTGGATAAATTAAAATCTCCTATTAATATTGTATTAGTTTGCTCAACTGATACACGGGAAACATTATCACAGAAGCTTTTAAGACACTCATAATTTAATGGTGACGGCAAGTAAACACCGCAAATCGATAGAGTAAAATTTGGGTTACATGCTTTAAAATCAATGTTAATCCACATATCCTCGTAGTCGCTTTCCCATTTCATAACTCTATAACTATTAAGTTTTTTTGAAACTGCAATAAGTACGCCACCACCGTCATGCTTGGTACGCAAAATAGAAGATTCTCTGTCACGTCGAAAAACCACGTATCGTTTATCTATAATTTCATTATTTAATATACTTTCACATAGCCAAGTTTCAGTTAACACAATAATGTCAAATTCCGAATTTAAAATAGCACTATATACCTCATGAGTTTTGGTTTTAAGACCTCTAATGTTTTGATAAAAGACACTAATACAGTTCATCAACTAAACAAAAGTGTAACTGAGTTAAAAATATATTATATGTTTTAAATTTTTAAACAAAAAAAAAATGGTATGGTTTTAAGAAATTTCGTTAAGGAACTCTAAGTTCTTAACAAGAATTACATCACTGGACGGCGCTTTTCTTAAGTAGATGTTACCATTCCGCGAACAGACGAATTTATACGATTTCTCTTTGGCAAATAGATGAGCAGCTGCGTGTAATGCCTTGTAATTCATTGTAGCAATTGCCAAAGCGTCTACTACGAATAGGTCAAAAAACTAAATGTCAAAACTGTCATGTTGTTGGTGTTGCCCCAATTGAAAAACAAAGTTCTTGTTGAAAAACCCATTATCTGTTCCTATCATTTACGGAATGAATATTACTTGTTTTTGTAAAAGTAATTTCATTTTTGTGTGCGTACATTACATTTTCATAAATGTATTGAGAGGCCAAAGTTATATTAGTTTCCTAAAATTTTTGTCCGAGCGACTCTTTAGATTTTAAATCATAGATCGCTCTTATTGCGCTCTTCAAATATAATTTCAGCGTCAGTCGCGTGTCCCCATAGCAAAATATCATACGACATTATGCTATGGAAATAGTTAAACTAAACTAGTCTAGCAATTTGAACACTTGTAAGTTTTTTAATCTTTTTTACAGTATATGCTGCAGAACTAACTCTGCTTGCTAGTTTTGGTATTTGGGGGTCCCATTGAAGCTTCGTGTCTAGTGTGATTCCAAGAAAAATTGTGGTATCGACAAGACTCAGCTCCTCCCCATTTAAAATTACATTGGTATTCAAATGTTTGAAATTTGTTACAAAATTTTGAAAACGTTTGAAATTTCATACATTAAGTTTTAGTGCCATTTAAATGCAAATTATGAACATTAAATCAATTTACTAATTGAGCCGTAAAGAAGCCGTCTTAATTTAGTTGCTTAAATACAAAGACCTGGTTATGGTGCACAGTATTTTAAATGTTTTTGAATATTTTTTTACATATTCCCTAAACTTAACTTACTTACTTATCTTCACGCACAATCCCTAACGGGGTAGCCAGAGAGAACAGATCGCCAAGTGTCACGATCCTTACATACTTCTTTCGCTTCTTTCAGGTTCATTAACTTCTTCATACATGCACGTCTTGGTATCCGAGTACTCCTGACCTTCCCCTCTTCGAGCAATTTGCTCACATGGTCTTCGAAAGTTAGCCTCGGTCTACCTCGGTACACCTTTTAATATTTACTTTCGCTCTATATATTTTCTTCACCATTCGGTCTTCACTCATTCGCTCAACGTGCCCAAACCATTGGAGTACGCCCCTATCAATTTTTGTGATAAGGTCATCTTTCAATCCTGCCATATTGCGAATCTCTTCGTTTCGCTTTCGGCCGGCTGTGGTAACACATTTTAAGAAGAGATCGCATCTCCACTGTACCCAACTTGCTTTTATGCTTCTTCTAGCATACCCAGGTTTCGCTGCCGTATAACAAAGTCGGTACCAACACTGCGTTATGTATTGCAAGGCGTGCACTCTTCACAATGCCTTGCCTTTTGACTAATGCATTCAGGGCACCATTGACTTTGTTTCCGGCAGCGACACGCCTATCCACATCTAAATCACATCTTCCATCCCGGCTGAAAGCACTCCCCAAGTATACAATTTCATTTACCTGTTCTAGACATTCCTGATTTACCCATATCTCACATTTCGTTCTCTCTTCGTCCTTTTCAAATATCAGAACCTTAGTTTTATTAGCATTCAAACGGAGATCTTTAATTTCATATTCCTCTTTCATACACGTGACTAATGCCTGCAGTTCTGCTTCTGATGGTGCAATAAGCTCTGCATCATCAGCATACAGCAGACAATTAACTTTAATGTCACCCAATTTCACACCCAAACAGCTATTTTTCAGCTTCTGTAAACAGCTGTCGAGATACAGTATGAACAACCAGGAAGACATGACACAACACTGCTTTACGCCCGCTTGGACGCTAAACATAGGTGACAGGTCATGCCCTACCCGCACACAGGCTTTACAGTCACAGTAAAGTGACTGCACAGCCCTTAACAATCGACCATCCACACCATATCCCGGCAACAGTTTCCACATTTTCTTCCTTATAACCTTATCAAATGCTTTCTCCAGATCCACAAAAGCACAGAAAATCCTCTGGTTAACACTCAGAAGCTTTTCGGTGATCATGCGGAGAGAAAACATTTGATCCGTGCATCCTCTTCCAGGTCTAAATCCGCATTGTGCCTCCCATAAGAATCTTTCCGATTTCTCTTGCATCCTACGTGTCAAAACCTTCGAGTAAACTTTACTTGCTAAACTGGTCAAGCTGGTGATTTACCTTTATATAAAGGCCACCAACTGTGTTTGCTAGCTCACTTGCCAAGTGTGGCAACTACGGCGAATTTTAATCCTATGATGTAATTAGATATCTTGCGCGTTTAGTCTTTAGATCTTCTAATCGGCGTATTTTATTTGCAATTACCAGTCCGTACTGGTTTACATAATGATTTCTTATATTTACGCGAACACTACACATTGAACTAATACTAGGTTTTACGGAATTTATCGCGTATATTTAACTTTTTAAATACCTGACGTTTCAAATCCTCGATAAAGAACACCGATTTCTTCCAAGGATGATTCGCGAGGCTATTGAAATCAAAAAAAAAAACATCCTAATCTTAATAGAGAAGATGGCTGGGTGCTACTATCTGCTTGAGATCCTATAATAAATAAAATTAAATCCCAACCCAAGCATAAAACTGCAAGACTTCATGATACCATAAGTTCATACTGTGTAGATCGGAACAAAAGTTAAATTTTAATCTATGGTAACCGCGGTTAACTATGACATCTGGACGTTGAACATCTCAGTCCTTCCCGTGACCATGGGTGCTGTAAAGCTCACGAAACGTCGGGTATTTAAAAAGTTAAATATACGCGATAAATTCCGTAAAAACTAGTATTATTTCAATGTGTAGTGTTCACGTAAATATAAGAAATCATTATGTAAACCAGTACGGACTGGTAATTGCAAATAAAATACGCCTATGAGGTAATCTATGGAGGCGGCCTATGTTCAGGAGTGGACTTTAATGGTCCTAAGGTTTAACGGTGTATCAGAGATTCTTCTATCAATGTTATCTGTTCTTTCTTGCCTTTTCTTACGACTAAATCTTTTACTATCTTATTTAGACGTCTAAAAAGGCCTTTTTTAAAGTCATAGTCACGTAGCTTTGGTTGCTAATAAATCTAATCATTCTCTCTTCTAAATTAGACGTCTAAAAAGGCCTTTTTTAAAGTCATAGTCACGTAGCTTTGGTTGCTAATAAATCTAATCATTCTCTCTTTTTTGCTACAACTTTCATTCATACCTCATCACTCTACCATAACGTGTTATTTTTCTTTCATTCGTTCTCTTATACCATATACTTCGGTTGCTGCCATCACCAAACATTTAACATTATTACACATGGTCTCCAAGTCTCAATTATTCATATAAAATTCATCTAAACCCCTACTCACTTAGTCTACATTTATGCTTCTATTTCACACCTTCATTTTGTAAACTTTCTATTCTTATATGTTGAGTATGTAGACGGCACAGGTATCGATGCCACCAGTGTCTAAATAGACCATTTATTCAACATAAGACCAGTAATGATTCGTCTTTTGGACCGTCCGTTGGGCCCACGGTAAATCGAGGGGGAACCATCCGGGGGACACCCGTAGGATTAGTCTACGATATCCACAAATCATGTGTATATGTCCTACACGCACACTTGTCCAAATATAGTTTGCACGATCTACAAGTTACCCAAAATACTTTCTCCGACCGACTAGGTTACGAGCCGAGTAGCAAGCACACCCGAATAAGTCGTTTACATGTCTATTCATTCAGTCATTCATATTACATGCTATTCATATATGTATACATGTCTATTCACTCATGCCCATTCATCTATGCTCGTCAGTCATCTAAACATAGCATAAACATTGCTTCATATGTCGTGTTTGCGGTGGTCAGGTGGTGAGCACTCTGCGCGAGTACCCGTGCTTGTCGTCGTGCGGCGCGCTGCACGCGCTGGCGGCCGCGAGCTGCCGCGCCGCCTGGGCGCTCGGCGCGCGCGCGCCGCCGTTGCGTATCGACACCGACTTCACGCCCGGTACGTGCAGACGTACACACGTATACTTACACACATACGTACGTACACACACACACACACACGCACACACACACACACACACACATATATATATATATATATATATGCGTGTGTATGTTTCTCTTTATTCTTATTTCTCTTTTTATCTATCCCTATATCTTTCATTCTCTCTCTCTCTCTCTCTCTCTCTCTCTCACACACACACACTCACACACACATACACTGTTATAGCTTAATGGAAAATAGTATTTTTGTTAGTTTTTATTAGTTCCAGGGTGAAACAGTTAAATTAAGCTTAAATGTAAGGATTTATATAGAATTATAAAGGTTTCGTTATATAACTGAGGACCAACCGCGATATATAGATTCTGGACCAGAACTGGTATAGATCTTTCCGTGAGAACATTTCATGACAATTCAAGATGTTCTTAGAATAAAGAGAGGGAGAGAGATAGAGAGGTGGGGGGGGGGATCCAACTAAGCGTATTAGTTAGTTCGGGGTAACATTGACAATTTTTTACATGGAATGGTGATAAACGAGCAGACAGTCCATCTGATGGTAAATGGATGCTGTGGCCCATTTACATCTACATTTATCCTCAATTAAGAATCAAAATGCAGATGCATTGTTATCGCTGAGGCCTAAGATAGAAAGAGTAGTTTCTAATAAAAAGTGTTTCCGGTTCTATACACTCACCATACGTGAACACTGCAGCATTTAGCTTCTATTTTACGCTGATATTCAGTGGCCCTACCACGAATTAGTAAGGTGAAGTGCTAATGGGCCAGCCATATAGCTCGAAGAACCAACAACCGATGGGGAAAAAAGGTTCTCAATTGGCAGCCTCGTACCGGCAGGCAAAGTGTTGGGCGACACCTCACTAGATGGAGTGACAACCTGATAAGACATGCAGAAAGTCGATGGATGCAGTTGGTAGTAGGGCTGTACTGATGATGGTGATGATGATGATAATGATGATTATATGGT
Organism: Parnassius smintheus behrii; assembly: GCA_036936625.1. Classification (NCBI taxonomy): domain Eukaryota; kingdom Metazoa; phylum Arthropoda; class Insecta; order Lepidoptera; family Papilionidae; genus Parnassius; species Parnassius smintheus. Next base: position 3,945,728 of record JAUPFT010000026.1, read on the forward strand.
CCTACCCCGGTCGAACGGACACATTTGTGCTAGAACAAAATATAGCTGCAGTGTGACTCTATCACGTAAAGTACTGTTTCTCTTTCACACTCTCACTCTCACACACGTACACACACACACTCATACATATATGTATGAGTAGTAAACCTTATTCAGTTATATTGAAATTCCAGTGGTAATGAATCCGGATCGACACGTCCGCCTCCACAACAGTTCCCGGCGCTCGGACCTCATCAAATCATTCGTATGGCCGGCGCTTATGGATGGGAATCGATGTGTTTTCCGCGCTGTTGTTTTGACGTGATATGTATTTTTTTAAACGTGTGCAGTTTACAGTAGAAATGAAACCTCCAGAAAAGGAGACCGAGATAATAGAAGACACTGCATACTGTATTCTATCTTATTCTCTAACAGGCTTAATCCTACAGATGTATAATGTACATGTTTGTCTATTTTTAGTGTCTTTTTTCGTATCATTGTGTTTGAAATCACAACGTTTATAAATGAGTTTTAAATTAAAAAATATTGCCCCAACATTAGTATTTTCTCTGGTATCGTGGATAAACATCCATACCCCGAACAATTATTTGTAGGCTATACAAACTTATATTTCATACTTATTACTACCCAAAGAATTCTGAAGAGACCGATACAGGTGAAAATCTGAGGGTGCAATATCAGGACTATATGGTGGATGCATTAACACTTCCGAAACAAGCAATAATTTGTAGGCCATACAAACACTTGTTCCGTGCGGGATTTGTACCCTCAGCCTTTAAAGTCGCAACTCAACGATGAGCCGCTAAGCCATGGAGCCGTCATCGTCATCGTTTCGAAATATAAATGTCTTTACATGAATCATAAAACATATTTCAGAATTCATAACATAATTATAATTGATCTTACTTTATGTGTATATGAAAACAGGAGAATGCACGCTACAAAAAAGATTTATATAAGGTCGGGAAAAGGTTTCTTAGTATTTTATATACAAATTCAATACATTTTTTTTCAAAGTTCAATTACATTTTATTTTAATATATATGTCCCATTTTGTTTGATAACTTGTAGCCATTTTGTGGGCAGTGACATAATCCCATTGCCGTAGAAATCTTGGGATTTTTGATCAAATAAATGCGACAAGTAGTTTTGACAGTCCTCTCTTGATGTTAACCTAACACTGCCCAAAGAATCCTGAAGAGACCGCAACAGGTGAAAATCTGAGGGTGCACGGTGAGGACTATATGCTGGATACATTAACACTTCCCAACCAAGCTCTCTGAATTTTTGCTGAGTGCCACACAACATCACCTTATTGCATTTTAATCCGGATTTCGCTACAGTCTATGGAGCTTGACTACCCTTTCACCACGCTCTTTTTCGCACATTCTTGTCGTAGAAGATCCATTTTTCATCACTAGTGATTAATGTTTTTAAAAATGGTTCGGTTTTATTATGTTTCAATAGAGAAAAATAAGTACACGATTCATTAGGTTTCATTCAGTCAGCTCGTGAGGTACCCATATATTGAGCTTTTTCCCATAGACAAACTTTCTCAATTGGATTAAAACTGTTTTGGGGTCAATCCTCAATTCCTTGGCTATGTCGTAACTAGTAATGAATGTTCTATATGTATTGATATTAAAACCAGCCAGATACAAACAATACAACCAAAGAGATTTTTCTTCTATAGAGGAATATTTCAGACACATTGTATATCGTTTTATATATATATATATATATATATATATATATATATATATATGTATATATATATATATATATATATATATATATATATATATATATATATATGTATGTATATATATATATATATATATATATATATATATATCGTATTTTTATAGAATTTGTTAATAAATACCAGTATTGTATGCTATCTGATTACTAAAAGTCCGTTAAGCGAAAAACATTATTTTGATTTAGAGAAAATTCCGAGAACTCCACGATCCAAATGCCAGTGTGAAAAAAATGTATGTCATTCAATTTATATATGTATTGCTATAATGAGACCAAATATTACTTACAGAATATTAGGCATCGTATACTGCTGTATAATACCAATAAACTAAGAAATACTATTTTCGTGAATTGCAAAGAACTCAGAACAGCCTATGACAAAATGTTGGCCGAAACGAAACAAAAGAGAAATTTTAAAAGCATGTTATGCCTTTGTATATTCATCTGTGTGATGGACGACATGATTCCTCAGACTTGTGATTATCATAGTTTGAATATTTAAACCATGTTAAAGACTAACATGATTAAATGTAATTCATTTTATATTAACGCATTTATATTACATATTTATATTATATAAATAGTCTGTCTGTAACATTGAAATTGTAAAATATACATAAACACTCACGCCTGTCACCCAGAGGGGTAGGCAGAGACTACGGACTTCCATTTGGCACGATCCTGACATACCTCTCTCGCCTCCTTTACATCCATATATCTACGCATACACGCTGGTCGGTTAAGGGTACTCCTGATGTGGCCTATTTTCAAAATATCGCCAATTTGCTCGACAAACCTTCTTCTTGTGCGTCCCTTCTCGACTGTGCCGTTCAGATCTGCAGTATAAATCACTCATTCACAATCAGTCACTCTTCCCTCGCTCATTCTTTCTACATCACCAAGCCACCTAAACATTTCTTTCTTAATCCTTGTCACAATATGCACAACATATTTTTCTATTGAAATTTATATTTATATATTGAAATAGCTGGCTTTTATTAAGCTTAGAGCTTTTTTATTAAACATATACATCTATAGAATTTGTCTTGCGAGAGAATGAGATCGAATACAATATATTTATTGCATGTAGTTAACACCTAAAAAAACATTTTTTTCTGTCTGTCTGTTTGTGCGGGCTAACTGGATTAGCTGAACCGACATTGTGATAAAATTTTATCGATCGATCGATTTATGAACAGACAGAGAACAATGCTAGGAGGAATCCAGGTTATATTTTAAATGAAAAAAGGGATGATGTTTTAGGAACGCAAAAATAAAATAAATCTACCTTAAATCTAAATAACGCCACATTATTTGATCCTGTTCAGTCGAAGCCAGGGTGAGACGCTGGTAAATTAATAAAAATAAAATAACAATCAAACTGATGTTTAAAGTAAAATGTATACATTTCTAAAGCTCTTCTTTGACTCTTCAATTTAATAAACAGGAAACTCAAAATTATATCAGACCAATTATACAGGTTATTAATTTATTTCGTTATTTAAGTCTTTCAATAATTTTGTTATGTAATAATTTCTTATATTTAGACGAATATCATATCTACAGCGAATAAAACAAATTTTACGGATTTCATGTTGTTCTTTACTGTAACTGCACATCACTCCAATGTAATGAATGAAAATAATCAAACGCGATATAATTGTTAAAATTTTATTTTGTCGACTGGCTTTTGTGTATTGTATAATTTATATTACATATTATTTTTTAAATATAAGGGGTAATTATAATTAGAAAATAAAGTATTTTAAGATAAATATCGTTTTATTTTTTATCATTATAAAACATTCATGTTCAGCTCCTCCATAAATTATTTATTAATTATCCTCAAAGAAAGGTTGATAAACGAGTATACAACCCACCTGATCGTAATTGAATGCTGTGGTCCATAAACATCTATCCACAATTTTATTTAAATGCAGACATGTCTTCACCCCTGAAGACTAAGATCATAGATAATATACTATATAGGGCATAGATGAGCCACTCAATCAAATTATTTAGTGACGGAACGAGGGAAGTTTCTTCCGAGCTGTAATAGATGATATTGGGACTATAAATTAACGAAAACTACTCTATATAGCGCTTTTATCTTCTTGGTTCAGTATTATTTTGACATTTTAATAAATAATACGAAAAATTCATAGTAAGAAATTAAATATTTCGCCATATATATACCTGTTTATTCGGTATCTACTAAGTTACCTTGATTAGGTTTGCTTTGTTTATTTCTTTATACTTATTTTATATAAATAGCGCAGTATTTCAAAACTTTGATAGCGGGATTTAGGCTTCGGTATAAACAATAAATGTTGGCAGTGTTGCTAGTGTTTTGAGTAAAATGTGTAATAATAGTAGGGAAATAGTGCTTTTAATGCTGTGGGAATGACTTTTACGTTGTGCTTCTAGCACAACGTAAAAGCTACTACTGAGGAGTGAGGACTTTCAAACCTCTGACTAAGATGGAATGCCTCGTTTCGAATGAAAAGGGTCTATAATGATGATGATAGTAAACATGTAAGGAAATTTATAGCTTATATTACCAGACCGGCAATTTAGGACAAGAACTGTGTCACAGCTGTGGATGAGTAGCAGACGGATAGCTGGCACGATAAATATATCGCGCGGAGTTATATTTTCATTTATGACAGTTGCTGTTTTTAGGCTACTACGAAATAAAGTTATATACTTACAACAAAATCATTAAAATAAGATTGTCAAAAACAACGTTCGCGTTTTACAAAACAAAGAACACACAAATAGTCTCCTGGACTGCTCATAGTCGACTAAAGGAGTTACGAGTTACAGTGAATCGACCGTAACTTAGTGCGCATTGTATAAGTAACTAATCCCGATCTTTAAAATAGAAAATACTGTGGACTACTGTAACTAAAATAAGTAGTGGTTAATGGCATTTTAAAGATTGGGGTGAGTATTAAATGTGTTTTGTATTTTCACCAAGACAGCGGATCGCGCACTGGCCTCAAGGAGGTCTCGCCAGTATTTTGAGAAGTATGTCGTAGGTAAATGAAGATATTACATACTGATATATACGCTTGATAAGAATTGTAGAGAATTTTAGGGATTAGTGATTTTAAGAAAGAAGACTTGCGATCCGCTGTCATTGTGCCTTTATATAAAGGTAAAGGTTCACATTTTGTCTGCGGGTGCTATCGGGCGATCAGCTTGACCAGTTTAGCAAGTAAAGTTTACCGAAGGTTTTGACACGTAGGATGCAAGAGAAATCAGAAAGATTCTTATGGGAGGCACAATGCGGATTTAGACCTGGAAGAGGATGCACGGATCAAATATTTTCTCTCCGCATGATCACGGAAAAGCTTCTGAGTGTTAACCAGAGGATTTTCTGTGCTTTTGTGGATCTGGAGAAAGCATTTGATAAGGTTATAAGGAAGAAAATGTGGGAACTGTTGCCGGGATATGGTACGGATGGTCGATTGTTAAGGGCTGTGCAGTCACTTTACTATGACTGTAAAGCCTGTCACCCATGTTTAGCGCCCAAGCGGGCGTAAAACAGGGTTGTGTCATGTCTTCCTGGCTGTTCATACTGTATCTCGACAGCGGTTTACAGAAGCTGAAAAATAGCTGTTTGGGTGTGAAATTGGGTGACATTAAAGTTAATTGTCTGCTGTATGCTGATGATGCAGTGCTTATTGCACCATCAGAAGCAGAACTGCAGGCATTAGTCACGTGTATGAAAGAGGAATGTGAAATTAAAGATCTCCGTTTGAGTGCTAATAAAACTAAGGTTCTGGTATTTGAAAAGGACGAAGAGAGAACGAAATGTGAAATATGGGTAAATCAGGAATGTCTAGAACAGGTAAATGAAATTGTATACTTGGGGAGTGCTTTCAGCCGGGATGGAAGATGTGATTTAGATGTGGATAGGCGTGTCGCTGCCGGAAACAAAGTCAATGGTGCCCTGAATGCATTAGTCAAAGGCAAGGCGTGGTGAAGAGTGCACGCCTTGCAATACATAACGCAGTGTTGGTACCGACTTTGTTATATGGCAGCGAAACCTGGGTATGCCAGAAGAAGCATAAAAGCAAGTTGAATGCAGTGAAGATGCGATCTTTTCGTAAAATGTGTGGCGTTACCATAGCCGACCGAAAGCGAAACGAAGAGATTCGCAATATGGCAGGATTGAAAGATGACCTTATCACAAAAATTGATAGGGGCGTACTCCAATGGTTTGGGCACGTTGAGCGAATGAGTGAAGACCGAATGGTGAAGAAAATATATAGAGCGGAAATAAATATTAAAAGGTGTCGAGGTAGACCGAGACTAACTTTCGAAGACCATGTGGGCAAATTGCTCGAAGAGGGGAGGGTCAAGAGTACTCGGATACCTAGACGTGCGTGTATGAAGAAGTTAATGAACCTGAAAGAAGCGAAAGCGGTATGTAAGAATCGTGACACATGGCGATCTGTTCTCTCTGGCTACCCCGTTAGGGATTGTGCGTGAAGATAAGTAAGTACGTAAGTAAGAAAGAAGACGCAAGACAATCATGGACATTACGACTATGAATGAAATTTTCAAGAGCCAGGAGACTGATGGGGCTGATTTAAAAAAAATCTTACAAACATCAAAAATGATTCACCGACCAGGAAGATACAAATATATATTGTCGAAAGACGAAGGTAAATTCAAGATATTTACGATAAATCTATTCAAAACCACAAGCTGTTTGAAGATCGACCAATTTTATCGACTTGTATAAGTATATTTGTATAAGTATGTATATACATAACGACCAACTATTTTAAATCTTATTTAACAAAAACCTAGGACGCTGTATGGAGCATGTAAATAAATGTGAACCACGATTAAATTATGTAGAAAACTTATATCAACTAAAAGATATTAATAAGGGGTAATCTCAATTATATAATACACCTTAATTATTCTTAACAAACATTATAAAGGAAACAGTTACATAAGAAACTAGGAAACTTAATGTCATCTCTACATTAAAAGCAAACCCGTGTGCTTATTACAATCTGTTATTCAAAATTTACAGAAACAATGGCAAGAATACGAAGACGATCATATAGAGTCATTAATGAAAGAAAGCGTTTTGAAGACTTAGAATTTTTAAATTTTAAGTATCGTTTTTAAGCTTGAAATGGCTTCTATTTAGTATTACTGTGGTCGAAAAAGTCACATAAAGTAATTTGACTTAAAAACGGAGGACTAATGACTTTTTTAGGAAAAGAGAATCTCAAAATTGTCCGATATATCTTTATGCTACTATTTATTTAGGTTTTTTGACATACTTCATATTAATTTTTAAATCCTCGATTTTTTATATATTATTTTTGAAACTTGTTTCAATGCAGAAAGATAATTGATACGAATTTTTGCTAAAACTTATGTCAGAAAAAAATGTTTATTACAACATCAAACCACCCCCATCCGATGGTAATAAAAAATATCCTTGATTTTATTGATTTCTTCTAAGAAGTAGGTACTTAAACAATATCCAATAATAAAATCATTAGTGTTTGCTCGTACTACTAATGAGTTGTAATCAGACCTATTTAGAACTCACAATGATAGAAGAGAAGAAAAAACAATGGATAAGAGATTTTGTAGGTCATTAATAATCTCTTAATTAGCAGTAGTTCACAAAAGAGTTAAAACAAATTACTAATACTTCTTGTTCTTCATACTACTTTATAAATATATTGTTATTAATGGATCATTAGTAAACGAATCTCTCAAAAAGGCTAAAATATATTTATTAGGTCAGTTTCTTCTAAAGTTTTCAATAACGACATCAGTGAGTGACAATATAGAAAGTTTAACTACTAATTTGGATTTAGTCACAAATCTGAAAAGTCAGAATACTTACTTCATTTAATCATGAAGTGTTGCTTAGTGAAGTGCTAATTCGACTAGATATCAGGATTTCTGAAGCAGACATTGTTACTCTCAGAGAATTTTGTCTTATCACACAGTTTCTCATCCTGTCATTCAGATTCAATCATCGAGCATACTCAATATAATATATTATAAAATATTTGCAATAATTTATAAACTATAAAATTAAAGTGCAACACTACTATTTCTGCACCACCCGACAGCTGGCATACGCACACATTGGCGGAAATTTCACTACACAAATAGACATAAAATAAAATAAACATAAGAAAAGAAAACTCCAAATACCTAATTGAATACTCAGCATTAAAAATAAATCGGAAAATTACGACACATCTTCTCGTCAGGTATACATCAAAACCGGAAAACTAAATTGTACAACCAGTGCGTGTGGCCAGTGATGACCTATGGAATCGAGACGTGGTCCTACACTGCTGGCCGTATTAGGACGCTCAAAGTCGCTCAGCGAGCTATGGAGAGGGCTATGCTCGGAGTTTCTCTGCGTGGTAAACTCAGAAATGAGGATATCCGCAGTAGAACTGAGATTATTGAGATTAGTAAGCTGAAGTGATAATGGGCCGGCCATATAGCTCGAAGAACCAACAACCGTTGGGGAAAAAAGTTTCTCGAGTGGCAGCCTCATACCGGTAGGCGAAGTGAAGGGCGACCCTCCACTAGATGGAGTGACGACCTGGTAAGACATGCAGGAAGTCGATGGATGCAGGTGGCTCAGGACCGTGCTTTGTGGCATTCCTTGGGGGAGGCCTATGTTCAGCAGTGGACTTGTGAAGTGCTGTAATGATAATGATGATGATGATTAAAAATAAAAGATAATGCAAATCACGAAGAAAAATTCTGAGCAAAATTATCTTCAAGTGTCAAATTAAAAAGCTTAACAAGAAATTTATAAAAATCTTAATGAGTTTGACAATAAAATCGTGTTAGTTAGTTGGTTAAATTACCTATTACATATTAACTCAAAAGTTTATTACATTGTTATACTGTACTCAATCTCTCAATCACTTAGAAAGACCAAGAATTTATATAAGAAATCAGCCTAGTAAGAAAAAAAAAGAGAAGCTAATGTAAGCAAATGCAATAACAATAAAACTGTCATATCTTTTCCTGTCGCTGGCAAAAACATGCAATCAAACAACGATTGCGTGTTGAGCAACCTTACAAAAATTTGACTAATATTTCAACGACTTATTAAGATTTCATTAGCATTTAAGGGGATGGAATAATGTCTCAGACTCCTGCATTATCAAGACGTTCACAAACATTCTTACACAACTGTCCACCTCTACTACAGCCTTAGCGTAATTTAAGATATAAAATGACTAATTTCAGCTTATACATGGAGGCTAACATAGTATCAAATAATATTAAGACATTTCTAAAGAACAAGCATTAGATAGCGCCAAAGACGTTTTTAGTAGTTTCGGTAACAAGAAGCAGACTCTACAGACATATTAAGAATAATACAATATATACGATTGCAGACAGTAATTCGTTTATAGCTAGCTCAGTACTATTTATCATAATTACTATTATATTTTTATTAACACTTTCCTTTAAATCACACATGACTGGATGGGTGCCACGCGTGAGACACCGTAGACGAGACGTTGAGCAGCCGCAGCCACAGACGTCCAGCCCGACAATCAACAAGCCGAGCAGACATATCCGCCCAGACCAATCCGGCAGCAATCGCCTTCAGACCATTGCCACCTCCAAACAAGACTCAATGGGACTCTACCAGCTGAAACCTCTTCCTGAGAGACGCGAAGAAGTTCAGCTCTGAACATTGCAACTCAGCGACACTGTTACCGCGTTACCAAAAATAACGTACACCAATAGTTTGCTGTATAATCTCAAAAATGACGCAAATAGTAAACTCAATGTAATCGTATAAATTGTAATGTTGTTTGTTACTAAAACGCTCTTTCAACGCTGGACGTCATCTTCATTGTTACCACCGACACTCCTGGTAAGACTCTCTCACTGCGGCCAAGACACCTTTAGCCTTCAAAACCTCTGATCAGTCTTGTGAGTCTGCTTGACTGGCAGTGAGAGAACCCCATCCTTGACATCCTGTGTCCGTCCGTCCGTCACCTTAGGTCTCATGGTGCAAACATCCTGTAGTTATTTAATTTATGTTTATATATTTATATAGTAAGGCTAGGGAAATAGGGACGGCTAGGGACTGCTAGGTATAGGGAAACTAGTTAGGATGTGTAGGGTCCAATACTTCTTCCTACCATATTCATGTGGAGGTAGTTAAGCTACCAAAGGCTAATTGGGTCAATATTTAAAAATAAAGCTACTTGACTGCACGCTCACGATGTTTTCTTTCACCGGATTTCAGCATTTAAATTGGTTTTAACAAATTTAATTAGTAAAAGCGGGGATCAAACCCGGGCTTCTTGCGTACTGTGAATATTACAGCATGCACTTACCCCCTGAGTTAAACCAAATTACATACATCTGACAACGATCATAATTAGTAGTATTAGTATAAGTTTAGTATAAGTAGTACGAAAACAACACTACCCCATACCGTACTGAGTCTGCTTGACTGGCAGTGAGAGAACCCCATCCTTGACATCCTGTGTCCGTCCGTCCGTCACCTTAGGTCTCATGGTGCAAACATCCTGTAGTTATTTAATTTATGTTTATATATTTATATAGTAAGGCTAGGGAAATAGGGACGGCTAGGGACTGCTAGGTATAGGGAAACTAGTTAGGATGTGTAGGGTCCAATACTTCTTCCTACCATATTCATGTGGAGGTAGTTAAGCTACCAAAGGCTAATTGGGTCAATATTTAAAAATAAAGCTACTTGACTGCACGCTCACGATGTTTTCTTTCACCGGGTTTCAGCATTGAAATTGGTTTTAACAAATTTAATTAGTAAAAGCGGGGATCAAACCCGGGCTTCTTGCGTACTGTGAATATTACAGCATGCACTTACCCCCTGAGTTAAACCAAATTACATACATCTGACAACGATCATAATTAGTAGTATTAGTATAAGTTTAGTATAAGTAGTACGAAAACAACACTACCCCATACCGTACTGTTGGTGTTGTCAATGTCGATAGAGGGAAACTGAACTCAAAATTATTAAGTGTATCCCAACACGCCTGTCACGCTTGACAATATCCTCCATATCGGGACAATCTGTGAGCTGCAGTGGAATGGATATATTGATAATTATGAATATATCACTGCAATCCAGTTTTTTGGTTTTAATAATAGCTTATACTTTGCAACTGTTTGCAACAAGCAAACAGATTAAAGGATTTCAAAGTAAATTAGTTTTCAGTGACATAGAATGACAAATTTTCACTTAATGTACGTATGACTCAAAGCATCAACATATCGAACTGGGGATATCTTTATCGGGCAGCAGATAAGATTATAGCTGACGATCGCGGCATATAAAATGTATCATAAAAGAACATTCCTTAGTACTTTCGATTTATAATTGAGTGGAGTTACTGTGACGTCGAAATGAGCTATCCACCACAAGGGCCACCTCCTCCATACTACGGTCCTCCTCCTCCGTGGCCTCATACTCCAAATCCACACCATCCTCCACCCCATCATCCACCCCATCTTCCACACCAACCTCCACATTACCCTCCACCTCACCATCCCCCACACTACCCGTTCGATCATGGGCAAACCTCTGCCCCTTACCCCTACTTTGTACCTGGAACAATGATGATTCCTGTACCAGTCCCACATGATACAAGTCAACCAACATACGTAACGAACTATATATATCACGGTGATTCATCTAACACAACAGCCGGAGCCGAGGTACAGATTGCAGAAACTTCTGGAGACTTCGACTGGGTACCGACCACAGCGACTACAGCCGGGCATCTCACCGGCAAAGCAGTACTTGGAGGCCATGAGGGATGGGACGGGAGTCCACTTTGGGTGATCCGAGCTTGGCACAATGGAGACCTGATGCCTGGCAAGTTATCTGTGAGACACAATGCAGCCACGGTCACGTATAACGCCAAAGAAATACCAGTACAGAATATTGAGGTTCTTTGCGCAAAACCTGAAAACCTTCGATGGGTCCCAGCTTCAAGCGGTAACGTGCCACCTGGGGCAATACCCGGTGGTAGAACAGCTTCAGGTGAAACGCTGTATGTGGGAAGAGCGAGACACCAACTATCTATAACCCCTGGCAAAGTGCATCCAAGTCATAACGCTTGTTATATTGGGTTTGGTGGCACAGAAGTTGTTCACAAAATGTACGATGTGTTGTGCAGACTAAGTTAATTGTTCCTTGCTCACAGTAATTAATAAAAGGTTATATAAATGAAGTCTTAATTATCTCTTTACCTGTGTCGTTCTATTGTCATTTAGTGAAAAGAGAGAGATAGCAACTTTAAGTATTTCATAAATTGATCCAAAAAATGTCTTTCCATAACTGATTTACTAAATATCGCAGTGTAATTGAACCACTTTAATGTAAATCATTATATTTCATAAATTAAAGATAAATTAATTTGTTTATACATTTTTTAAAGATACTATTTTGTTAGAATTATTAAATTTGAAATAAATTTATTCATTTATATATTGATTTGACAATGGAATAAACTAATAATTGCTTACGAATTTTAATTACTCATTTGTTAGCCTAATTTAGTTGTACAATGAGCGATAAGGTTATCGCTAAAAGCGATCTCTTCAAGCAAACTTTGGATGGACAGATACAAAAACAAAAATGGACGGTGTATTTACTTCAATAATTCTTAAATAACAATTTTATTTTTTAATTTGTATGTCGGTCTTCTGTTGATTACCTGAACCACAAAATATGTGTGTGTTAACTTGTTACCACTTGTCACACATAACATATTTTTGTATTGTTTATAGAATGTTATTTCATTTCATATTTTTGAGTAAGAACATCATGCTTAAATTGTATTTATGTGGAATAATGTATTTTTTTAATATTCTATTAAATAAGTAGCTTCAGTTTGTGAGTTCACTTGTGTGATAATGGAAAGGTTTATTATGCTAATTTTTCCGCGGTATTTTTTCCGCGGTAATAATGAACGACATTAGGGCTGATTTTTCATTCTTCAGATAAAAGTTTATGAAATTAGGGTCACAAGCGAGTACACGGACTACCCGATGATAAGTGTATACTGTAGCCCATACACATCATTCTCAATTAATAATCAATATGCATGTTATTAATGCAGTTATTACTTAATTAGCTAACATAACAACATCTTGTTGTGAATTGAGATAAATTATTTTTAATTCCCGACGTTTCGGTTGCTTTTCAGCACCCATGGTCACGGGAAATTAAAAATAATTTAAATTAAACGTGATAATATCCGTAAAAGTAGTTTTAATCAATGTGTCGTCGTTTTTTTTTTTTTTTTTTTTTTTTTTTTTTTTTTTTTTTTTTTTTTATAGAATAGGCTGACAAACGAGCACACAGTCCACCTGATGGTAAGTGGTTGCTGCGGCCCATAGACATCTACATCTATCTTCCATTACAAATCAAAATGCAGATGCGTTGTCACCCGTGAGGACTGAGATGGAATGCCTCATTTCCAGTAAAAAGGGTCTCCGGTTCTCTACACTCACCATACGAAATACAGCAGCATTAAGCTACTATTTCACGCTGGTATTCTGTGAGAGCGTGGTCCTTCCCCGGTCGAGCCGACCCATTCGTGCTACAACTATACTACAACGTCGTGTAAATAAGAAATCATTACGTATAAAGCTACTAGCTTTCACTGTATCTTTATAATATAATATTAATATTGATACCAGAATATAATATTCAATTTGTATAATTTGAATATTATATAAAATTAATATTGATAATGCTTTATAAAGCAATTTTAACACTAACTTCTGAAACTTTCCAACTTCCATCGTGTATTGACGGTGTAAGGATATCCATTATCCCATATCACCCCGCGGGAGTCGTAAGAGGCGACAGAGGGAAGCAAACCAGGTAATTAATAACTTGAAAATAAATCTAGCAAGTGTGGCCACTATGGCAAAATCCTCTTTTAATTAACAATTTAAGAGTAGGCCTATGCTTAACAGTGGACTTCTATTAGGCTGTGATCGGTGGATGGAACTTCTCAATGTCTTAAATATAATGAAGTATAATTTAAGTTTTTATTATTTTTTATTATGGTTAAAAAAAGTAAAGTTACAGCCTATATACGTCCCACTGCTGGACACAGGCCTCCTCTCATTTCTGAGAGGGTTTTAGGGCAAGGAAATGTCCGCCGCGCTGCCCCAGTGCGTGTTGGCGAACTTCACATCATGTCTTCGAAATATTTTTTTTTCTTATTTCTCAGACATGCAGGTTTCCTCACGATGTTTTCCTTCACCGCCGAGCACGTGGTAAATCACTACTTAAAATTGCAATTAACAATTTCATTGGTGCCGGCGGGGATCGAACCCGGTTTGCTCGCGTATTGTGAAATTTACAGCGAGCGCTAATTATGGTTAAATTGTATTAATATATTTAAACGTTATACAGGTTAAAGTTGTAAATAATAAAAAAATGTTGTGCAAAACAAAAGATTTTGTTTGTATATTAAACCTAAACGATATCACACCATTTTGTTTTCGCATTTCGTTATCTAGATATGGATATTGTATCTTATAGATAAATGTTCCAAATGTCGTTTTCACTTCCAAAGAATGATTTATATGTATTTATAGCTATTTATCAATTTATTGTATTGTACATTGGGAGGAAAATTATAATTGTGAAAAAATATATGAGAGAAACCAGAAATTCTTGGGAATTGTACAGAAAGGTTGTCTCTTTTGTTGCCCGGTGTTATGTTAGTTTCAGTAAATAATATTTTTTTTAGTATGGTATGTTTTTTATGAATCCTGAAGACTCCATCGAGCCACCTCATCCCGTGCGTGTCGTAAGAGGCAACATTGCGAAAGTCAGAAGGAACTCATAGTCTCCGATAGATGGCGGTATGATTATCTAGTATTTTCACCACATATGAAATACCCAACTGGCGACGGGTAGTAGATAGGGACAATGGTGCAAAACGAGGCGCCGAGAACTGATGTCTTCACTAACGTATACACAAGCTCCGGCCCGGGGCACAAATGAGTGTGCCAATTTGTAACTTGTTTAAAATGAATATGATGTATCAGACAAAGAAGGCAACTGCGTCGAAGTATTTTTAATTAAGCGTTTAATTAATTTTAATATTAATTTCAATAATTATCACAGTAATTAGTGGTAGCTCAGGGGTTAAGCGCTCGTTGTATATTTCACAGTACGCGAGCGGGTTCGATCCCCGCCGGCACTAATGACATTGTTAATTGCAAATTTAAGTGTTGACTTACAACGTGCTCAGCGGCGAAGGAAGGAAAGCTGCACGTCTGAGAAATAAGAAAGAAAAATATTA
The DNA here is from genome assembly GCA_036936625.1 of Parnassius smintheus behrii. Classification (NCBI taxonomy): domain Eukaryota; kingdom Metazoa; phylum Arthropoda; class Insecta; order Lepidoptera; family Papilionidae; genus Parnassius; species Parnassius smintheus. The sequence goes on from JAUPFT010000026.1 coordinate 3,960,853, forward strand.
AGAAGGTGTGTGAAATTCGCCTACACGCATTGGGGCAGCGCGGCGAACATTTCCTTGCCCTAATACCCCCTTAGAAATGATAGGCGAACTGTGCACAGCAGTGGTACGTATATAAGCTGAAATAACTTCTTAAATGATCTGTATTGAATAAAAAACGCCGTGGCCGAGACGTAAAGCCGTTGGTCCTGCGCCTGATCTCTATCCGGTGGTATCGAATTACTGTCCCATCGTCGAGAGTGTGAGAATAGAAAGTGCAACTGTGCTTTTGCAAACACTATGCACTATGAATCCTGTACTGTGCCAATTTCCGGATTCGGTGTGGAGTTTACCCTTTCATACCCCCAACCATTAAATTAAAAAAAATCTGTCTATTTCTTCCTTACTGTATAAGGATATATGACCAGTAGTGTCCTGTTTATGGGTTGATAATGAGAAGCAGGATTGGCTCTAAATCCAGGATCTCTTTGGATAAGTATTTGGGGACAAGGTCACATAGGTATGCAGATCTGTATGTGAGAAGGGCAAAACATGTTAGTCGTCCTAATGAATGACATCATCTTTGACAATTGACTTTTATTGCGCTTTGACCAACACTGAATTTTCTCATTAGCATATCAAACATACAAATATAAGCTTTACGTTTACAGCATTTAAGAGCTGTATAATGCTTTCTACTATTTCATTTGTTAACTTAAAATAATCCGGAATGTACGATTTTAGACTTTATATCCTCTTCTTATGCGTCACATTTGTAACAAGTAGTACAATTCATGTAAAGGTTTTGAAACAAGCCATTTGGAATTTTATTGACTGATAATTAAAAGTAATTACTATCCAATAAAGGGTACAAATATAGGATAGTTGGTTAATTAACCACTCTCTTCACATAACATCGTTCAATTAAATATCTTTGATCTTTCCTTTTACGCCGATGACATCTGAGGTCAGCAAACGTTTTTTACGTTGTAGCACGAATAGGTTGGTTCGACCGGGGAAGGGCCACTCCCTCACATACTACCAGCGTAGTTGATGTTTGAGTGTTTCGTATGGTGAGTGTAGAGAGCCAGAAACCCTTTTTACTGGAAACGAGGTATTCCATCTAAGTTCTCACGGGTGACAACGCATCTGCCTTTTGATTCTTAATCCAGGATATCTGTAGATTTCTATGGGCCACAGCATCCACTCGTCATCAGGTGGACAGTGTGTACGTATTTGTCACCCTTATTCTATAAAAATAAACTGACCGAACTGAAGTTCGGTTGTTACTTTCATTTTGTACAGAAATACATATATATTTTTTATAGGATAAGGTGAAAAACGAGCACACAGTCCACCTGATGGTAAGTGGTTGCTGTGACCCATGGACATCTACATCTATCCTCGATTACAAACCAAAGTGCAGATGCGTTGTCACCCGTGAGGACTAAGATGGAATATCTCGTTTCCAGTTAAAAGCGTCTCTGGTTCTCTATACTCACCATACTTTTGTGAGAGCGTGGTCCTTCCCCGGTTGAGCCGACCCATTCGTGCTACGACTATACTACTAATATAACTGCAGCATAACTTGTTATCTAGGCCTCTCAATGCATTTACAAAAATGTAATTATAATATGTGAACACAAAAAAGTAAGTACCTTGTTTGAAAAAAAAAAGTGATAATCTCTTTACAAATAGACATAAGCTAGCAGTACCAGTTAGGTGACTACATACGAGTCAGTAATTCATTCTTGGGCAAATGTATATGCTTTACAACAAAATCCTAGAAAACATACAAAATGTTAACATGTGCTCTATCTTCATATGCTGAAAATGTAGATGCTCCCTTTTTAGACAGATAATCTTAATATATATAAATTACTTGTCACGTTGTTTGTCCGCGATGGACTCCTAAACTACATAACCGATTTTAATCAAATTTGCACACCGTGTGCAGTTTAGTCTAACTTGAGAGATAGGATAGTTTTTTTGCCCCCAATTTTTTTTTTGCGAATTTAAGGATTTTTAATAAAACATGACCAATTGTAGTCGAAAAGGGCGGAACAACGTCTGCCTGGCAAGCTAGTGTTCTATAAAATACCTATACAGTCAAGTTAATGTCATTAATTTGTATTTATAATATGTTTTAACCATGTTTTAGCAAATGCAAGCGTAATATATGTAAAAATTTATTAAAAAAACAGACTGACTCTCGCGGCCATGGGACACGGTAGATAGCTAAGTTGGTTAGAGCATCGGCACGGATCGCTTAGGTCGTGGGTTCAAACCCCACTCGGTGTCAGTTGATTTTTTGAATTTCTCATAAATGTTTGGACATATATTAATTCGGCTGGTCTTTGCTACGGCTATGTTAATTCAAACTCAAAATGTACCTACTCTGTTAAGTTGTTCTAAGATCTAAAGTAACGTTTAATAAATAACAATAGGCTAACAGGTATTTGCGGGTGATCTATTCTACATACGCTCAAAAATGCGCCGATAGTTTTGTAAAATAATGTATACTTATTAATTACAGACTGAGATATTTCATTTTCACACGGATTGCAATACGTTCTTTTGTGCTCGATGCTAGCTACAGGTTTTTATAGTGCGCAGTAGAAATTTACCACCAGGTAGGTTAATTCGTTTGATAATAAACAGAATCACGTGCTAATTTACGGAAATCCATTATATTAAAGACGTCGAAAATTAATTAGCTCAAACTTAGTATAGCGGTTAGCGCAGAGATGTGTCGTATTGTATGACTGCCTCGTTGCGTTAGTGGTTGTAATAGTGCGACTGCTGATCATGTGGTCCTGGGTTCGAATCCCAGGTAGGGCCAAAAAATCAATTATTGAGTTTTTTGGCCAAAAATTCTCAGTCGCTGCTCGGAGTCCGGAAGTTGACGGTGTCTCACCTTTGTGTATCGGAAAAGCACGAAAAGCCGTTGGCCCCGTGCCTGATCTCTCTCTGGTCGTGTCGGTTTACCGCCCCATCGGACTTTGAGAGTGAGGGAATAGATAGTGCACCTGTGCTTACGCATACACTTGGGCACTAAAAATCTCCTTTGAGACTGACCGCCGTGACCGAAATTCGGTCCGGAGGACATTATTATTATTGTAGACAGTGGTGGTCTATCCAGTGGGAAAATTGGAGTTGAGAGTAGTGGTGCTGGGATGAGTGGTGACGAGGATAGTGTACGCAATTGAAGTAGGGAGCGAAGTGCTCTTCAAATTAGTTAACTTCATTATATTTTATTACGCAGATCACAGCTTTTAACATCTTTAATCATTCGTTCGCGAATTCAATGTAATAAAAATTATTAACCAACTTATTTTTCCTCACCTTGCCCAATTAAATAAACCCTTAATTTTGCTACGAAAACATCACTTTGTTCGTGACTGGAATTACCTCTTCCGATTTTATTAAGGAGCTAAATATCTCGGTTTTGTTTTTGGTGTTTTAATATGTCAGATTTTATATTAATATTTTTAGAAATAGGAGTGGATAAACAGTCATATTATCCGCCAAACAGTAGGAAAATGATACTGTAGCACACATACACATCTATCCTCGATTAAAAATCGAAACTCAGACGCGTAGCAATTGATAAACACGTTCATAACTTGGTATTGTGTGCCAGCTTGGTCTGATCCATAGCCGGTCGAGCCAACCCATTCGTGTTATAACTGGACTGTAATTTTATATAACATAGAACTGATAAGCCAACTAACGGTCCTTTTGTTAATAAGTGACTAATGCGGTCCCAAAGACACTTGCAACCAACTTGAAACAAAAAAAGCTACGTGGCACAGTGGCTTAGCGCGACTTGCGGCGCTGAGGGCAGTGGGTTCAAATCCAATACTATTGTATTATTTGTATACAAATAATTGTTCTGATAAAAGAAAAAAATATCTACAAATTAGTTATCTCTGAGAACTACCATGCACGATGGAATGCCCTACCAGTCGGCAATTAATATACCGGCCTACGGCTTTTTTTGCTGTGGCCCATAGACTTATTCTCAACTAAGAATCAAAATGCAGATGCGTTGTCACCCGTGAGAAATAAGATGGAATTCCTCGTCTCCAGTAGAAAGGGTCTCCGGTTCTCTACACTCGCCATACGCAACACAGCAGCATTGAGCCGCTATTTCATGCTAGCCGACCCATTCGTGCTACAACTATAATATAGTTGTAGCGTGGCTCTAACACGTAAAACGTATGTAACGTACGTCATTACTTAAGATTACAAATTATAATTTTTTTGGTGACGGCGGGGATCGAACCCTGGTTTCCGAGTGCTATGAAATTTAAAACGATCGCTTAGCCCCTGAGCTACCCGGGTCTTATGTGCTAAGTAGCATACGTACTTAGGATTTAATACCGTTGGGTGTGATTCTATTATATGAGGTCAACTGTCTCAGTGCTATAAACCAATTAGGTTAGCTGAGAGGGGTCAATACAAGGATCATCGCACCCATTTGCTCTCACTTATATAATTTATACATCATTATCATTCGTATCATTAGTATTTATTTGCCATAGTTCCAAAGCTTGGCCACGTGGATTGGCAATTGCAGTTTTGAATTTTCTTGTTTTAAGTGGTCTAACCTTACCTTTCTTAAAAATGTTAACTTTTATCGCGGTGGGTACTTAAAAAAATCTAATACCAATGTTAACTTTAGTATAAAACTAACTTTTTGATGTTCTTATTATTATTGTGTTTTGTTTTTGGTGAATATATGCTAAAAGTGATATTATATTTTTTGTGTCATAGAGGAAGGTACTGCCGTCTTTGATACAGGCTCGGCCTGGTACAGCTGGCAGTAACAAACCGAAGTAAGCAACTTAAAATTTGTAAATATCTTATTTTAAACTTACTGTAAAGAAGCTTATTGCAAAGGAAAGGAATGTAATTATGATAATGAAAGTTTTATTTTTATTATTTATTATTATTAAGGTAGTTGGTATTTTTTCATTGCCACTAAACGGTTGACAAATACCTTACAAATACAATAAAGGTGGTCTAGTATATTACATGTATGTTCCGTTTGGTGTAGGTATTTTTTCGTTTTGTTTTGGTTAAAAAACGTTATCTCCATAAGAAATTTCTTCCGTATTCTAAAAGTTTACGTTATAATAATTGCACATTTAAAAAAATAAGGTAGCAAACGGACTTACACTCTATTTGATGGCTTCTGAAGCCCATGGACACCTACAATCATCAAATAAAGAAAGTTACAAGTGGGTCGTCACCTCCGAGGACTAAGATTGTCTTCCTGAAATTAAACTGGCTCTGAAAACCCTTCAGACCAGATCACAGCAAAGCAAGCACTCCTAGCACCTAGCTAACCGGAATCCTAGGTGGAAAAGAAGTATAAACACTTAGGTATGGACAAATACCCTCAGTTTTCAGAACAAAACATCTGGTACAACAGTTGTCAATTTTCCAGACAATTCGTTATGTGGGCTCCAGACTCCTGTGTGATTCACGGCGTGAATTCACGCCGTAAATCTGCCGTGAAGTCGTCGCGAAGAACATATCCCTCCGCATTCGCAATCGTTCATCTTCACAGTTTAGTTCGCGCGCTCTTCGAGAATGGACGCTGAAATATGCACTGCTATCGCCGTGACGCTATGCGCTTTGGCAATTTACAACTTTGACAATTACGTGTATACAAAAGATAAAAAACCGTATTTTTAGTTTTTTACAATTATCGATTTCTCCTAGAAAATCATCGATCACGTCAAAGCCAATCCAAACGTCACTTACTAAGCGAACAATCACTGCCATAATCGTATTATTCTTACTAAATCACAGGGCCGTTTTATAAATAAAATAAATAACATTGCCAGTAGGCGGTAGTAGATTTATAAGCTCAAGTAAGTTAGGCCCAGTAAAATAAATATTATTTGATACTTTGTAGTTACTATTAGTTGTATTGTTGCAATAATTATAAATATTATAAATTTTATGAAAAAAATTACGATAATTAAAAATATTTCTTAATTACTAATTTGAACTGGCTAATACTCGCTAATACTTGGGAAATCACGAGATGTACTCTAATATGAATAGTTGTGATTAAATGTAATACATATAAGTGGGGATGCGCGCGTACTGTTGGGCGCTGGCAGAGTAACAGCGTTGTAGGCAACTGCAACATTTATGCTGGGCTAGAGCCCATTCATTACTACACTATGTAATTTTGGTTATTTCTGTGTATACTGCTCACTGTAACTATATTGGTGGTAATGAATAAATGTTTTTATTATTATAGTTATTATAAATGGCTTTTAAATTTTGTCGCTGCTTGCTCCAGAATTCCTCTCAGAATCCTTCACCATTTTCTTATAATTTCTATAACTGGACATTAGACTTTTTTTCAATCAGTCACTTTTACGCTTTCCGAGGCAGAGTCATGCTGCAGTTATATTAGTAGTATAGTTGTAGCACAAATGGGTCGGTCCGACCGGGGAAGGACCACGCTCTCACAAAATACCAACGTAAAATAGTAGCTTATTGCTGCTGTGTTGCGTATGGTGAGTGTAGAGAACCGGAGACCCTTTTTACTGGAAACGAGGCATTCCATCGTAGTCCTGACGTTTGACAACGCATATGCATTTTGATTCGTAATCGAGGATATATGTAGATGTCTATGGGCCACAGCATCCACATACTATAAGGTGGACTTTGTGCTCGTTTGTCACCCTATCTTATAAGATAAAATAAAATCATCATCATCATCGTCATTACAGCCCTTCACAAGTCCACTGCTGAACATAGGCCTCCCCCAAGTAATTCCACAAAGCACGGTTCTGAGCCACCTGCATGCCGTGTAGTGGCGGTTAAGAATATCCACTACCCCATATCTTCCCGTGGGTGTCGTAAAAGGCGACAGAGGGAGACAGGCAGGAGATGGGCAGCAGCATCTTCCTGATAACAGCAACTGTACGACAAAAAAAAAACTACGGTTGCCAACCCGCTCGCCAAGCGTGGCAACTATGGCAATATACCCCCCATGAACAAAATAAAATAATACTCAATATTTCCTTTATTCGTATTCATGCGTCATGTACTTTCATTTTATTTTTATGTAGGTACCTTGAGGGGCATGGGCGAAGACAGTAGATTCCAAGGGCTTCCCCCTTGGCCGTTTTGTTTATTGGCCGTTAGTTTGGACATTGCGAAGCTCCGATTGCAAGCCTATTAATGCTGGTGTTCCACAGGGCCGCGTGCTATCGCCAACGCTATTTCTTCTGCATATCAATGATATGTTGCAAACCCGTAACATTCATTGCTATGCAGATGACAGCACTGGTGATGCTCTTTATACCGGCCAAGCCAATATTTCTCGGGAAAACGTCTCCGAGTGCCGGGACAAACTTGTGTCTGACGTCGATTCTTTGCTGAACAGAGTCTCGGATTGGGGGCGACTAAATCTAGCCCAGTTTAACCCCCAGAAAATACAAGTTTGCGCGTTAACCGCTAAAAAGAAGCCCTTTGTCCTCAGTTTCAAGGCACTCCCCTTGTTGCCTCAGCCAGTATCGGAATCCTCGGCGTCGACATATCGATCGACGTGCAGTTTCGTGGTCACTTTGAAGAGAAGGCCAAATTGGCCTCTAAAAAGCTTGGCGTGCTCAGCAGAGCAGGACAGTATTTCATGCCGGCACACCACCTGCAACTTAACAAGGCGCAGGTTCGGTCGCCCATGGAATACTGTTCCCATCTCTGGGCTGGGGCGCCCCAGTACCAGCTCCTTTCACTTGACTGCATACAGCGCAGAGCGGCTCGAATCGTCGACGACCGAGTGCTTTCAGATCAGCTCGATTCACTGGCACTGCGAAGAGATTGTTGCATCTCTTTGCATTTTCTTTCGCATATACCATGGAGAGTACTCTGAGGAATTGTTCGGATTAATCCCAGCCGCCGAATTTTGAGAACGCACTACGAGGCAAACGTCCCGATACCATCCACACCATCTGGATGCTTGGCGGTCCACCACTGTACGTTTCAAGAGGAGTTTTCTTCCGCGTACAACCTCTTTGTGGAATAGTTTACCACCGGCGATTTTTCCGGACCGATACGACCTGAGGACCTTCAAGAAAAGAGCTTACTCCTTTCTAAAGGGCCGGTAACGCACCTGCAATTCCCCTGGTGTTGCGGTTGATCATGGGCGGCGGTAGTCACTTAACATCAGGTGAGCCGCATGCTCGTTTGCCCCCTCTTCTATAAAAAAATTTGTTTTTTGTGTTTAGCATCCCATAAAATGGGTTCGGCATGATAACACTTGATCAACAAGAGTTCCTGCTCGTTCGTCCAACTGACGCTCATTTTGACGCACCGTCCTCCGTAAAAAATACAAATAAGCACAACCTCACAGCAACGAGTCTCGCGGGTTACTGTTTTCACGCGCGAGTGTGCGCTTGCGTTCACGGGAGGTTCACACCTCGTAAACCCTTTGAAGCGGGCACAAAATACCGACACTGAACGGGGAACAAGGCGTGAAAAGGCGCGAAGCCCGTGAATGGGCGCGAAAGCCATCCACTTTCGCGGTTCACGCCTTTCACAGGTGTTCACGGCGCGAATGTGGAGGGCGCTTTACGGTAAATCCTTTTGCGCATGAATGTCTGCAGTTTTAGTAACTTGATATTTTATACAGTAAGTTTAGTTCTATACCAGAGGACTAATATGGAGTGTTCGTGACCAATTAACAGAGTTTTCAATTCTTATCATAACATAAACGTAAAACAGAAACACTCACGCTTGTCACCTAGAGGGGTAGGTAGACACTACGAAATTCCTTTTGACACGATCCTGAAACACCTCTATCACCTCCTTTAAATCCATTTATTTACGCATACGCACTTGTCGGTTAAGAATAGTCCTAATCGGGCCCATTTTGAATATATCGCCACTTTGGTCGATAAAACTTCGTCAAGGGCGTCCCTTCCCCACTCTTCCTTTCACTCTTTCCTCGTTCAATCTTTCTACATGACCAAATCACCGAAGTATTCCTTTCTTAATCCTGATCAGAAGATCATCTTGCACACCACATTCTTATCTTACTTAAAAATCTATTCTCTTTCTATCTTATCTAACTTATCACTTACTTAAAAATCTAGCAGGTCTAGTAACATGGCGTGTCTCTTTGAGTATAGAATATAAATTTTATTACTTTTTTTTATAGGATAGGGTGACAAACGAGCACACAGTCCACATGATGGTAAGTGGTTGCTGTGGCCCATAGACATCTACATCTATCCTCGATTACGAACCGAAGTGCAGATGCGTTGTCACCCGTGAGGACTAAGATGGAATGCCTCGTTTCCAGTAAAAAGGGTCACCGGTTCTCTACACTCACCATACGAAATACAGCAGCATTAAGCTACTATTTCACGCTGGTATTCCGTGAGAGCGTGGTCCTTCCCCGGTCGAGCCGACCCATTCGTGCTACAACTATACTACTAATATAACTGCAGCATGGCTCTACCACGTATAAAACTATGCTTGCGATTTAAGTTTTATAAAAAAAGTAAAAGATGTCTTCCTTATAGAGCCAAATATTTTATGTGTAAGTATAGGTGTAATGTATAATATATACTATACACCATTTATATTAGTATTTATAGAATATGTGTGTATTAACTGTGTTTGTTTGCATTAATTTTTCTCTAGCCAGTAATTAAAGTCTATAAGTCGTAGTTACGCGTAATTGGTAAACAATTGAAGGTTGACACACCGACTTGTCAGTGAAGTCACAAGGCTCCAACTGAAAACCAACGCCGCATTTGCAGCATTGTGCTGAGTTGGAGACCTATTTGATGTCACATTTTATCTTTATTTTTTTAATTTGTTATTTGTTTTTTAATCATTATTTAATTAACGACGTGCTTGTACTGCTTGTTAATAATTTTTAATGCGTAAGCGGTCTTACACCTGTGCATGCATATTTTGTATTTACATATCTTAAATTGTCTGTAATTAATAACAATAATAATAATAAATATCTGGACCTGGCTCACGAGGTGACCGACATGTGGGGTGGTATGCCGGCCGAAATTATTCATGTAGTCGTCTCTGCGAATGGGCTAATCCCAGTCAGCCTCTCGAGTCATCTGAGGCGACTGGGACTCCGTGACGGACCGCTCCGGGCTCAAATGCAGAAGGCGGTGCTCCTCGATACCACCCGCATCGTCCGCCGGTTTCTTTCTATTTCCTCCTAACCCTCGGCCGTTTGGTCTCCCCTGCCGAGGGCTTCCATCTGGTTGGGCTTTTATTTATTTATGTATTTTTGTATGTATTTTATTTTAATTATATTTATGTATATTTATCTTTTCATTTTAATTTATAATTATATATTTATAGAACCCAACCAGATGAGAAAACTATATAGATACCCCACATAATAATAATAATAATAATAATAATAATAATAATAATCATTTATTGACAGACAACAAAGTCCCGTAAAAAAGAAGAAGAAAAAATGTAAAATGTGATTATCAAGTAAATGGTCCTTTCTTTCTTTCTTTCTTTCATTCTATCTTTCTTTCTTTCTTTCTTTCTTTCTTTCTTTCTTTCTTTCTTATTTACTATTTGGAAAATAGCAGCATTGTACTATATTTTAGAAAGTATAGTATAGTATAGTGAGGTGAGGATTTTCATCTTCTCAAGGTGGCAAAGCATCTGTAGCCTACTTTGTTGGAAGGTGGCAGCAAATGTTTATGGGCTGGTTTATGGACACCTGATGATGATGAAGTGGTTACGGCATCTGATGTAGGTTCGTTTATCAGTCAAGTTTTATAAAAAAACTACGTATTATTCCGACCTCTATTTCGAATAGAATCTCCATATCTACATTGCAAATTAACACTACCTTAGCAAAGTGACAAAACGTTCCGTGGACGCGATCAAACAGATATGAAGTATATGAAGTATAGCTACATGCTTCCAATTCAAGCAAATTGAACCATTGAGTCGGTTCGTAAAGCCACACAGACTTTGATACTTCGAGTGTCCACGCTCTTTGGAGGTGCTCTTTAATTAGATCAGTTGCATTACCTCTCGAAAGAGGAGTTATTCATTTTGATGTGAATGTGTTGTGTGTGTCTTGTGGTGTTTTTGTAATATAGTGAATCTATAATCTTTTTCATTTTAATTTAATTTTATGATCTTTTTAATTTTAATTCTCCTTTTTAAGGTTTCAAAGTATTGCAGTCAAACACTGGCTTGTAATATGTAAAAAAATTCATTTTGTTTTACAAGTAGTTCGTTATTTGAAATAAAATGTATTTATTTATGATTTACAGAAGGTTTTTAAACGTAACATGGTCTGTTAGCTGTTTGAATTTTATACAGAGAGAGAAGGCGTTTTATTTATTTCTTTAATAATCGAATTATTTTTAGTCTAGTTATTTTCGGTCATACATTACTAATTTGATTTATATTGAAAACTTTTTTTTATTTTGTAACTAAACTATAAACTGTGTGTAATTTAAAATCAGAAAAATATAACAAGTCCCACTGAAGTGCGTGAATAACAGATATATTTTAAAGTTATTTAGTAGTGCTGTTATAAATTCGTCCATGTGTTTGTTAGTGTGGTAATAAAAATGGAAACACGAGGAAAGTTTGTAATAAAATTAGAAGAATTAGATCCAGAGGATGTGTTGTCGCTGCTGCGGAAATGGGATATGGATGAGTTTGGTGACTTTGTAAAAGAGAAAGAGTTGGATGGAAGAAAGTTAATGGTAAGAGATTTAATTTTCTATAGTTTTATAGTTTATTCCATGCATTTTATACTTAGTGGTGCCACACCACAGTGTAGCTATATTATGGTTGTAGCACGAAAGGGTCGGCTCGACCGGGGTAGGACCACGCTCTCACATAACACCTAGCTGCTGTGCTTCGTATGGTGAATGTAGAAACCGGATACTTGTTTAACTGGAATGAAGGCATCATCTTAGTCCTCAGGGTGGCAACACATCTGTATTTTGATTCATAATCGAAGTTAAATGTTGATGTCTATGGGCCACAGCATCCACTTACCATCAGGTGGACTGTGTGCTCGTTTGTTACTTTACTTCTTTAAAAAATGCAAGTGAGGGTGACATAGCGTAAACAGTCTACTTGGTCACGAATGATTCGATTAAGAAACACAATGCAGGTGCTTTTACCCGCGAGGACAAAGATTCAGTGGTGTGAGATGAAAAATTTGCTTTTTTAAATGATCCTCATCATAACTGTTAGATGTTACAGTTAACGTTACAGCGTATTAAAGTCAACTGCTGAACATGGGCCTCACCTCCCCCATAGATCGCCTCATGAAGGGGTATTTGCCACGCTTGAGAAGCGGGTTGGCAACCGCAGTTTTATTAAATCTTAATCGTTATTAGGAGGACATTGCTGCACATTTTCTGATTGGTTTGCCTTTGTTGCATCAGACGACACTCACGGGATGATATGGGGTAGCGGATATTTTTACACCGCCTTTTCACGGTGTTAGATATTGGCGTTTCTCAATTGTAACATCGTTTCAGATCGTACTTATGGTCTATATCTATCGTTATCATACATTATATCTGCTGTCCACTTGCAATCCGATGGACTATGTGCTCGTTTGTCATATATTAAGGTGTATTAGTAGCTACTAACGCGTTTTGTATCCTCGTTTGCAGATGTCTTACGGTTTGGTGGCCACTTTACGCATTTTTATTTAATGATAAAAAAACAATTAGAATACCCTGGGGTGTAGAAACATATATACATATAGGTTTTAGTTTATATAATCATCACGATATCTCTAAAACTATACACCCGATTGTCTTGAAATTTAGTACAGTTTTACTCTTTTGATAATGTAGACACTCAGTAAGAACTTATTTTCCGGTAGTCCTATAAAGAAATATTGATATTTTATATCTACGTTATTTATCGTCTATTATCGTGCGCCCAGCGGAGCGAGCGGGTAACAGCTAGTATTGTATATTTTAATGTCTTGCGGCACTTAAATATAGTAATCTTAAGGCAATATTTGATCGCTCCGTGGCGCAGTAGCTATCATTGAGTTGTGGCGCTAATAGTTGCAGGTTCAAATCCCGCACGGAACACGAGCCAGCTCTGGATGTTTGTCCTTGTGTAATTTATGAATGTTAATTGCCGCCACAATACAGGACAAAGTCGTTAAAAAGTTACATTTTTTAAATATATATAATACTAGCGGGATGCTCAGCTTTGCCTTTGAGCAATTATCAATCTCAAATATTAAGTAGTTGTCATACAATAATGGTGTCTGATGGTTGACAAAATTATCACCAGTGATAATCCTCGGGTTGGGAGTCGACTAAGAAAGTAAACACCTTCTACACTTTTTTACGTGGCTACATTATATTATGATTGTAGCACGAATAGGTCGACTAGACCGGGGAAGTACCACGTTCACACAGAATGCCAGCGTAAAATAGCAGCTTAATGTTGCTGTGTTTCGTATGGTGAGTGTAGAGAACCGGATAACTTTTTAGTGGAAACGAAGCATTCTATTTTGGTTTTCTAGAATTAACTTCTTACGAGGAATAATTTATACTTAAACCATTGACACAACGCACGCGGTTAAAACTCTCAGGAGGCACGACTTTTTCCGATTTACTTGATGAATATCATCATAACTTTTAGTCATAATCCATACTGCGACCTCTAAGTCATGTGTGGTGGCCATATTCATGAGCTACCAGACACGTAAACAAGACGCCATTGTATGCCTCACTACATACAATACGATGACTCATCAGATTTAAATATTTGAGACCAAATTCAAAGCATCGCTTCATATTCGTGATTGTCTGAATTGTTTTAATTGCTATAGTCTTATTAAAACCCTCTAGTAGTACTGTGTATAGCTAAGAAAACTTTACGATTTATGTCGGGTGAATTAGTACTAAAGATTATTTTATAGGATAGGGTTACAAACGAGCACACAGTCCACCTGATTGTAAGAGGTTGCTAATCAAAATGCAGATGCGTTGTCACCTGTGAGGACTAAAATGGAATGTCTCGTTTCCAGTAAAAAGGGTCTCCGGTTCTCTACACTCACCGTACAAAGCACAGCGGCATTAAGCTACTATTTTACGCTGGTATTCTGTGAGGGCGTGGTCCTTCCCCGGTCGATCCGGCCCATTTATGTTACAACTATACTTCTAATATAACTGCAGCATGGCTCTACCACGTATAACACCACTAAAGTGGAGAGAATTTAAGAAAAAAAAATACCTCGAACCCCAAAAATGTTTTGCGGGAACTGCATATATTTATACAGTGTAAATACAAGAGGGCACCGGCCGGAAAGGCAGCGAGATAGCGATAAACGTGTAAAATTATTAATAATCAAATAAATAATCTCATTGAACAAAGTCATTCGTTGTGTTGTGTTGCGCCTGCATTCGTTTCCGTTAGTGTGACCAGGTAAAAATCGGGAATTTGGTTTTAAAATCGGGACGGTTACAATAGACGTAGAAGAAGAAGAATAGATAGAGGCAGAGTTTTTGTAGCCATTGTGGTCGCTATTAGTTATACTGGTCTTTCGACACAATTCGCAATGTTTTTTTATAATTATTATTTAGGAGTGATCAAATGAAGTAACAATTTTTCGTCCAGACATCGTTGCAGGCTCTGAACTTTCTAAATAATATAATTCTGAAAATAGTAATAAACCTTATGAGCTCACAACTCATTCATTTCAAAAAGTCTTTTAAAACAACGGCATCTTACAATATAATGTACATGCATAATCAAACGGTTTTAATACCTCATGCCTAGATGAAATCCTCGCAACGAACGTATAGTGTTACTTTATTTATTGAAAACAACAGTGTACCTATAACAGACTGAAGAAATTGACTGGTGGAAGAACTTTTCCACTAGATTTTTGCATTTTACTAAATGTACTTATCTAAATAGCAGCATGTAAGTTAGGTACTGTACTAAAATTACCAGTAATAGAATGAAATAATAAATGTCGAATTAACGACATCGATACATAGCACAACCCGGCGACAGGCAGTGAGAATAAAACGAGTCAATATGATTGATATCTGTATCTTTCGATGCTAATTCATTACCGCGCCAAATACCAAATAATTCGGTACGCGCAAATTTTAAAACTTTGATTTTGCCTATTTAGTTCGAGCTTGGTAAGAAAATATGAAATCGTCAAAATATGAACGCGAGCGGTAGCGGGAAAAGGTGATACGTCCTATCATATAAAAAATGCTCTGTGGTCCTATCTGCCCTATATAGTATATTATCTATGGTCCTATCATGGGATGACCCAGAGCGTACTGAATCGGATGCCGTCTGCGCATGATGATTTATAGTATTTTTAAAATAATCATATAAAATAATTGACTAAATAAAACGAGATTTTTTGGGTATTTAACATAACCTGTATTTTGATAAAATACCTATTTAAAATATATAAGTTTATATCCAAAAACACGGAAAAATGATATTGAAGTGGACAATTTTGGTGATTTTATAGTATTGTTTTTTAATATTAAATCGAAATATTTTCGTAATTTAGGTTTTATTTTGCTAAAATAAAGTGTTTTAGCTTATAATAATGGTTGTATTCGACCTGAAAGACAACTCTGACGTATATTTTCTCAAGAGTCTCTGCTCTAAAATACCGTAATTAAAAGCTATGATTTTGCGTTGCACTAAATAAACAATTCATCATTCTAAAGCCTTAATTTTCTGCAAATAATCTGCTCACATCGTTATGATATCGCCCTTGAAACTGAAGAAAGGGAAGAGGAACTGAGTCTTGTTGATACCACTATTTTTCTTGGAATCACACTAGACTCAAAGCTTCAATGGCTCTCCCATATATCAAAACTAGCTAGTAGACTTACTTCTGCAGCATATGCTGTAGAAAAGATTAGAACTCTTACCAGTGTTGAAACAGCTAGAATAGTTTACTTTCGTTATTTCCATAGCATTATATCGTATGGTATTTTGCTATGGGGACACGCGACTGACACTGAAATTATATCTATTTTGCAGAAGAGGGCCATTAGAGCAATATATAATTTAAAACAAAAAGAGTCACTGAGACAAAAATTTAAGGAAATCAATATATTAACTCTGGCCTCTCAATACATTTATGAAAATGTAATGTACGTACACAAAAATAAAAGTAGTTTTGCGAAAATAAGTGATATTTATTCTGTATATACTAGGTATAGACACAAGCTAGTAGTACCAGTCACTCGACTCCACCGAGTCAGTAATTCATTCTTGGGGAGATGTATACGCTTTTACAACTAAATACCAGAAAATATACAAAATTTGTCATACGCACAGTTCAAAAATGTTATTAAACTAAGTTTGTATAAAAAGGGTTATTAATGTTAAGGAATTTATGGATGATAATAACCCCTGGGAAGGGTGGTCGCTACCAACCTATTTCTAATTTGTCTTTTGTTGTTAATTGTAAACATGATTGTAAGCTATTATTGAAAAAAAAATAGTAACGCTGGGTTTCTTGCTGGTTCTTCCTAGGGCAGAGGTTTTTTTTGCGAACCAGTGGTAAATTAAAAAAGTGACTTTCAATAAGTATTGTTATAATCTACATTGAAAAAAAAAGTTTCTGTTTCTGTTATCTAAATTATATAAGTTAAAGTTTCTAGAAATTGCGATTTTTTTAAACTGAACTTTTTTAATTACATTTACTTTATGTTTAGTGATAGCATTTGTTGCAGTTCATTGTAATCGAAATAAATTGTCAGGCGCTAATAAAATATGTGTGACTCAGGACTGTGCAATATATAATTCGATTCAATTTGTGGCATTCCTTGGAGGACGTCTATGTTCAGAAGTGGACTTAAGAAAGGCTGTAATGATGATAATGATAGTGAAGTTAATTTCGGAAAAATAAACTTCCGTTCCGTTGTCTTGTGTTAGAGCTAAAATCACTGACATTAAGGAGAGGTACCATGTGTTCCTTAACTGGTTTAGTTTTCTTTTTGTAGTAAGGGTGACAAACGTGCACGCAGTCCACTTGATAGCCCATTGACATCTACATTTATTCTCGATCAAGAATCAAAATGCAGATGCGTTATCACCCTTAAGGGCTGATGTGGAATGCCTCGTTTTCAGTAAAACGGGTTTCCGGTTCTCTACACTCACCATAAGGAACACAGCAGCTTTGAACTGCTATGTTGCGCTGGTATTCGGTGAGAGCGTGGTCCTTTCCCGGTCGAGCCGACCCATTCATGCTACAACCATAATAACGCTGCTGCGTGAATCTAAACAGATACATGTATAAATACAAATAGGTTGAATGCGTTACGATAATATTACTCTTGATGTTGCGTTAATGTGTTGTTTTTCTTCATCAGCATTTAATAGATGATAGTACTCATTTCCGCTTAGGAGTCCGTCTGGGTATCGACCTTCTTAGCCTTTTAAGTCGACAAGCTGCAGTGCGTGCACTGCTGTGTACTGGTCTGAACGGAATAGAGTCAGTATAATTGCTCTGGGGCACTTGGTCTTAGATTAAAACATATCATTAATAAATGTTCATTCTTAATAAATTTTCACAGATTTAGGGATGAAACTTGTTTCTTGTTCGAATGAAACGACATCCTACGCATCCAAGTATCTATTGTTTTAAAAATATTTGTTCTACCCCGAAACTTTAATCTTAAGATTAGATTATAAGTGTGTACTATATATTGTTTATCAATAAACATTATTATTATTATTATGGGGTATTAGTAGTGTATTCTCATCTGGTTGGGATGAATAAATGTATAAAAGGATATGATAAATATACATAAATATGTATTTCATGTATCAGCACAAATAAATAAATAATACATAAATAAATAAAAGCCCAACCAGGTGAAGGCCCTCGGCAGGGGAGACCAAAATGCCGAGGGTTAGGGGGAAAGGGAGAGAAACCGGCGGACCGAGGAGACCGGAGAACCGGGTATCGAGGAGCACTACCTTCTGCATTTGAGCCTGGAGCAGTCCGTTACGGAGTCCCAGCCGCCTCAGATGACCCGAGAGGCTTACTGGGATTAGCACGTTTGCAGAAATGACTACAGGAATAATTTCAGTCGCCAGACCACCCCACATGTCGCTTACCTCGTGAGCCAAGTCAAGATATTTTGGTCGTTTATATGTTTAGTTTTTCACGAGGTTCTCGTCATACGGAATGGTAATGTCGACTAAAAATATCCTTGACTGTGCACGGTCCATCAGCACAATATCAGGCTTATTCGCAAGAATAGTCCTGTCTGTGATGATGGCCCCGTCCCAGTAGAACCTGGTGCGATCATTTTTGAGCACGGCTTCCAGCAAGTACTTGTAATACGGCAATTTACGGTCCACGAGTCCGTATTTCAGAGCAAGCTCCTGGTGTAGAATTCTGGCTACTAGATTGTGTCTGTGCAAGTACTCAAAGTTAGAAAGCGCCGAACAACCGGAGATGACACGCCTAAGCGACTCACCGGGATAGCGACAAGCTCGACAGACATCGACGGTGCCATCCTTTGGGATGTATCTCCGATAGTTGTTGGTCTTAATAACCTGATCCTGTATTGCACAGACAAAACCCTCGGTTTCCTCGAAGAGGTCACCAAATCGTAGCCAGGGGAGGGACGCTACTGTGTCTACGAAAGGCTCATGTAGAGCCTTGTAGAACCCCCCGTGGGGCTCCTTCTCCTTCCATACGGTCTCCCGGTCGGAAATGCTCTGCACTGCCGGGTCTTACCATTGCTTGTTGGCTAAGGATAGAGGGGTAAGTCCTTTATCACAAAAAATGACGTCCTTATGGCATGGATCATCCGATCTCGCCAGGAAGTTGTTACGGAGGCTGCACACTTCGCGATTATGCATGGTGAGCGCGTTCAAAAAGCCGCGCCCATCATGCTTTCGCGGCAAGTACAGCCTTATTACCGACGATCTTGGATGATGCATCCTATGGGACGTCATAGTAGTGCGGACTTTTCTATTCAGGGCGTTAAGTTCAGTCTGAGTCCACCTGAGTATGCCAAAGGTATACTTGAGAACAGGCATGACCCAATCTTTATATGCGGACTGACACCAGACAAAAGGCTGTTGAGCACTTTGGTCAAGCGTGCATAAAACACATCGCAAACTAACTGTTTCATACCAGCCTCATCGATAACGATGTTCTGTGACACACCCAGGTATCGGTATGTTTCAGCCTCGGAAAGGGTCCTTAAACTGATGGGCATAGATTCGTCTATGCTCTCAGAGTTAGCAACCCTTCCCTTTTCAACATGGAGGACCGCACACTTATCCTTCGCCAGCTCCATTCCAATAGAATTGCTATATTCACAAGTGATGTTTAGCAATTCCACAAGGTGGGAGCGACTGGAGGCGAATAACTTGAGGTCATCCATATAAAAAGGTGGGTCACATTTGTATCTCCTTTCCCAAGCCGAAAACCCTCCCGGAGCCCTCCAGCAAAGTATTGAGAGGGTTCAAAGAGAGGCAGAACCAGATTGGACTCAGACAATCGCTCTGGAAAATACCCCTTCCTATCCTTATGTGGCTTTCCGCAGCCATCACCCACTCGCCCAGATGATAAAGGATCGTACTCCACTGCCCCATACACTGCTCGAGGAAGTCTCTAACTGTACAGTCAATCTTGTACAGCTCGAGGACCCTCTTTAGCCATGTATGGGCACCGAGTCGAATGCCTTTCTGTAGTCTATCCAGGCAGCGGTGAAGTTCCGACGGTTGCGTTTCACCACTTTGCCAATGACCGCGTCAATGAGAAGTGGTTCCTTGGTTCCACGACCACCGCCCTGACATCCATTTTGAGCGCGCGACATCACCTGATTTGAGTCCAGGTGACGAGTGATTCTCGCGCTCAAAATGGATGTTAGTGTCTTGTATATGGTCGGTAGACACGTGATGGGGAGGTATTTGCTCGGGTATGTGGTATTTCTTTAGGAACCAAATGAGTGATCCCAATAGTTAAGAGGCTTGGAAGCGACTTCTGGTTGAGAGCCTCTTGGATCTGTCGGGCGAGCACAGTGCGACACACTACAAACCTCTTCAGCCAGTAGTGATGCAGCCCGTCGAGTCCCGGACTTTTCCAGTTCGGGGCCCTACGGACCGCCTCAGCTACGTCATCCGGCGTTATAATGACGGGGTCCATGGGCGTTATACTCGCACATTGACTCGCCACAACTTTCGTCCAAGAGCCCTCGCTGTGGCTTACGGGCACTGACCAAAGGCCGCGCCAGAATGTTACGGTGCGGCCTGATTCGATGCTGGGCCCATTCCACTAGCCATTGATCGCTCCAATGATTCGTTGAGCCTCTTCTGATCATTCTGGAAGAAACGATTCTGGTTGAACCGAGTCGACCTCTCGGTATATCGCCGAATCCGCTTACCCCAAACAGCGATTCTCTGCTTCAGATTAACATATTATTATTATTATATCTGTAGCCTTCTTTGTTTAAAGTTTGCTGCAGGTATCTATGCGTGTCACTTACCGTTAGTTGGGCTGTGAAATAGTGTGTCATTTCAGTTTTTTGGTAGTTCATCGCTTGACGTAATATTATCTAGATGCCTTCCCAATTAAAGACCTTGACCAGAGATCGTACCAGCTACCATTTCTCATCATAAGCTTTACTGCCAGTTAGCAGGCTGAATATTGTAGGTCTGCAAGGGTATACCTTTCAGACCGGGACACAGCAGTGTACGCAGTGCAGCTTTTTAAAGGAAATAGGTAAGAGTGTTGTACCTACTCAGGCGAATTCCCAAGCAGAAAATAGTCCCACCATCTACTAAATGCCGAGGTAGAAAAAAAAATATTGACACAACTTCAAGAGTAATATTTATGTAACGGATTCAGCCTAATTATTTGTATCTAAATCAGTTAAAGGACAGATGGTATTTATCTTATAGTTCTAGAATCTTTTAGCTTCAAACCAGGAGAACACTTCTCAAATATCGGCCATCATATAGTTGTTCTATACAAACCCAACGGCGGTTTATTTCGGCTCCTAAAATCCTTATTTACATATTTTATTAGCGCCTGACAATTTGCAGATTGCAATTACAATGAACTGCAACAAATGCTTTTATAAAACATGAGGTAGTTATAATTATAAAAGTTCAATTTAAAAAAGAGACTTAAATTAGTTTAAGAACTTAATCATTAAGGTAAATTAAAAACTCAAATTAATTACAAAAATATATACTTAGGTACATACACCATTTATATAAGTTTAAGAACTTAGTTATTAAGGTTGCTGGATTTGGCGTTTGGCCTTCAACCACCAAACTGCTGGTTCAAATGTATTAAATAATGTTATGCGGTGCGGCTATTAATTTAAATAGAATAGTGGACTGCATATGAGCGCGGTGCGAGCGGTGAATGGAATTTAATTTATTCGTGATACTGCAAATCCCCTAAATTCGGGATATAGGAAGGACGTGAAGGAATGCATGTGCACCCACCTGGACTTCCGGTGATCTGCCTCGTGTCTCGATGGCTGCCGGCTGTCTTCACACTTATCAACTTCACAGATAATCACGAAATATAGCGTTATTGCAAATGTCTATACTTTTTACTATATACTTGTATAATTCAATATCCAAATTACACAAGGGCGGGAGCGATGATGCGAGATATAAGCGGTGCGGTTGATTGCGTGTCTTCTCAACTTGTGTGAGCCCGTTAACACACGAATGCACATGCTGGGCATAAAGCGGTAGATAGGAAACCGGAAATGGGCTTTGCAGTAATCTTATTGGATAATAATTAACGAATCCCTTATAAGCGTTAAGCGATAGTGCAAAGTGGCGCGAACAAAGGTAAAAGAAAAAGGTTTATTACCTAATAATTTCGGACTAACCAGTTCACTACACAGTGTAGGGCCAGAATCTCACTAATAAATTTCACATCTCACTGATGTTGAACTTCCCGAGGAGAGCTAGAGATATTATTTTTTTCTTTTCAGTTTTTTCGGCGGTTTAATTGTTTCGTTAAAAAGATTTTATATAAATAATATAGTAAGTAATTATTTAACTTTTTATTTATAATTAATAATTCACTAAATATACCACACCTCAACGTGTACACACCACGTACACCTATACTACACAATTACACCTTACAGATATTTTATATTAAGTTTTAATATAAGTTATACTATGAGTCAAAAATCTATGTGTTATGTTAGTTCTAAACACAGTTATATGAATGAAAGACGTGAAGAGCGGAACCTCCTAACACAAGTTTCTGAACTATTACAAATAAAGATTTTTGATTTTGATTTGAAAATCTAGACCAGCGACAGGAACCAGCGTCAGCATCAGAAACAAAAAGGGGTAATAAAAATAAAAAGAGCCTGATAAGGACACGTCAAGCATGTGACTCTTAGATGCTAGTGGTGATGATGATGATGAATAAGAAGAAGAATTTTGAATTTGGTTGCAGGTGTCAATAAATCGTCAGAATCGTGGAGAGCTATGATCAGTCTAATTTTATAATTAATGTCATTATCAAGATCAAAAATTATATACAATTTTAAGTTTTAATATGTAATTATAAGTATTTGTAAGATGTTCAATAATTTAGCAAAGATATGTATTCGTACAATCACAACACAGTATTTTCTTGTTTCCAGGAGGTCACAGAAGGCATTGTTAAATTATGGCGACCGAAAGCTGACGCTAAGAAATTTCTCCTCTTCCTTCACGATGTAAAAGAAAATCCAGATAAGTACTTATCAAATTTACAAAAATCCAAGAGTGGAATAATCAAAATAAGCAAAGAAACTAACATATGTCCAGAAAGCCAATATCAAACAGTTACTGTTAGAAAAACAATCGAAGAAGTAAATATAAATTCCGTGGAAGAGATATTAAAGAAGATAGTACCTGCTAAGAGTTTTCTTTATAGGAACCAGCAGAAAAGAACTGAGAAAGCGGTGACGTCTTACTTACCGATGGATGCAGGCACGCCGAAGAAGAAATGGTTTTTCCGATTAAGTTCATACGAATATCCTTTTTTTGATATTCGATTGAGGTTCTCGAAAACAGATAGTAATATTGACAGAGGATATTATTCGGTAAAATCAAATAATCGTTTTTGTATGCAAAAGTCTTACAAAAAGCAAGAAATTAAAACTAAATATAAATCACTTCCTACACCAGAACAGACTAATGATAATATCCACGAAGATCATTTTTATGAAGACTTAAATTATAATGAAATTACTAAAATTAACGACATTAATCAAGACGAACCTATTCGAAGCCAGGTATCCCAGGTTAAGCCGTGCATGGTGAAAATACAAGAGCTGTTTCAGTCTTTCAAACTACCTTTCTTCAGAAAAAGTGAAGAAGTTTTGGAGAGGGAGAGGGGAGTTGTAAAAGAAGCAGAGAAAGAGGGAAATATTTATGAGAACAACGACAGTATTTTGGATATGTATGATTCAATTCATGTAGTGAATGAAGATACAAAAGCTGAGAGTAAAAAAGAAAATAATGTAAGTGTGTCATTTGTTAGTTTTACTGAATGATTTAACCGTGTAGTTCCGGTGAAAGAATATCCACCACCCCAAATCGACCCGTGGATGTCGTAACAGGTGACAAAGGTTGTACGTGCTGGTGCCAGGTTGTAGCTATATTATGGATGTACACGAATGGGCGGCTTGAACGGGGTAAAACCACGCTCTAATATTTCCTATTCATTATATAATATATTATTAGCATAATTCCAGATATAATATTTCCAGCATAAAAATAGTACCTTAATGCTGCTCTGAAGAACTGGAGACTCTTTTTATTGGAAACGAGGAATTCCATCTTAGTCCTCGGGGGAAAAAAAACGCGTCTTTATTCATAATCAAGAACAAATCTGCGTGTTAATGGCCCATAATATATTTTGAGCATTATTTAGAAATTACATTAAACTGAACGCCTTAAGCCAAAAGCAAATAATTTTCATTTGCCATTTTATTGCTATTTAAAATCTTTCTATAACCATAACACTCAAGCAAATGGACGCTTTTTAAAACTATTTCAGATTTTATTTTAAAATATTCCTGATGAATTATTTTAAAATTAGATGGGATGTGTTCTTGTTTTTGACCCTTACTTCCATAAAAAAACCGTTAGCATATGAATAATCCACTCATGAATAATCTCTTTCAACTTGTAAGGTATGATAGGATATTGAATGACAGGATAGGAATTTGACTTGAAAGACTATCTTGTGTGTTTGTGACGCGCACAAGGTATGACATAAAAATTACCATATTCATTTCCATTGCTTGCCAGTCTAACTTAGGAAACATTTGTAGTGACGATCGAAAACGCGATTGCTAATAACGGAAGAAAGCACTTGAAGCCATTGGTTCTGGGCCTTAATGGTATATAAGTGATGTGACTTACATTATATTAAATTATATTATGAGCAGCGTTACGGCTGTACGTTTGCACGGCTGAACGGCCTGCACATTTGCCACCTATATTATAAAAAAAAAACATATTTTTAGACTCTACCAGTTGAAGATTATTTGGAACCTGTGCAGCTGAACAAGGACTACTGCGATGTGACCGTAAAACATAAAGAAGAATCATTGCTGGGTTACATATTGAGCTATTTCGAGAGCCGATTTGGATTTAGAAGAGGTGAGAACTTTTTCATCGTGTAGACGCGGTGTAAGAATATCCACTACCTCATATCGTCCCGAAGGTGTCGTGAGAGGCGATAGAAGGTAATTAAGCAGGAGATAGGCAGCAAAATCTTTCTTGTAACAAACTAATTAACCTAAAAATACTGCGGTTGTAAACCCGCCTGTCAAACGTGGTAACTATGGCAAATGTCCCTACAATGAGGCCGTCTATGGGTAAGGCCTACGTTCAGAAATGGACTTTTGACTGTAATGAATGGATATAAGTGCTGAACATGGAACTCTCCCCTAGGAATGATGAGGAACACAAATGGTAAAATTAGCTGTAGAAATTGGCAACGTTTTGATCTGAAGCTTTGTTTTGATTTGTAGCCTTCAGCCGATAGTGGAATCACAATCTAGTATAAAATATGTAGACCAGCAATAGGAAACAGTCAAAATCAGAAACAACCCTGCCGATAAGGGTAATAAAAAGGGCCTGATAAGGACACGTCAAGCAGTGGACTCTTAGTGATGATGATGATGAATAAAAAGAAGAATTTTAAATTTGTTTGCAGGTGTCCATAAACCATCAGGTGGACGGTTCTGATCAGACTAATTTTACAACGAGTGTCATTATCAGATCAAATATTAAATACAATTTTAAGAGGTTGGATTTACAATTAAGTCGCCTGAATTTGAGGATTTTGTCACTGTGGTAGTGTCTAGGGGTTTTATTTGAAGCATCTCCACGCGATTTTTGCTGCCGGAGCAGCGTCGAAGTATTTTTAATTATTTTTTAAAAATATTTGTAAATGACTAATTAATTGAATACTCTCATGTTTTTGACGTTACATCTGTCAATCTCATATCGATATATAGTACTGAATAGATCTAGTGAATTGATATTTCTCCCTAGAGAATCGAAATCGAATCTTTTTTTGTTTTTTAAGAACTATAAAATTATTTACAATTAGTTGAAAAATCATTCAATGTTATCTGTACTTTATTGTATATTTTAATATTGAATCAAAAGAGATTGATTTTTGCGAAATCGGTCTTTAAGATTTCAATTTTTTGTGAACCGATTCATCCAATTTCGATTCGAATCGATTTAAAAATGTGTAAAATTAATCGCTAGGCCGGCCATTTTGTTGACAGCTTTACGTCATGCTGTCGTGCCGTTGCTTCCGAGTTTCATAATTTTGGTGAATAGTGGAATATTTGTGGCGGCGGAATACTGCTAAATATCGTAAAGATCCTTTTTTACAAATGGTGGCAGCCATAAATTATGTTTGTAAATTAAAGTTTCATAATTTATTACCTTTGAAGTTGTATGTAAATACAACGTGTAGTGTAGTGGTATTGTAAGAATATTCACTACACTATCGGCGGAATACTGCTAAATATCGTAAAGATCCTTTTTTACAAATGGTGGCAGCCATAAATTATGTTTGTAAATTAAAGTTTCATAATTTATTACCTTTGAAGTTGTATGTAAATACAACGTGTAGTGTAGTGGTATTGTAAGAATATTCACTACACTATATCTTTCTATACCTTGTAGGGGGTGTCGTAAGAAGCGACAGAGAGAAACTAAACCAGGAGATGGGCAGCAGCATTTTCCTAATAAAAACTCAAAATAAAAAAAGACTGCGGTTGGAAACCTGCCTGTGAAGCGTGGCTACTATAGTGAAATCCCCGCTATGAGGCAACCTATGCCTATGAAGTGGATACAGTATACTACAGAAAATAAATACAAAGATTGCCTTTGAGTCAATCTAAATCTTAGTGACTTTATAGTATTCAGTTCACTCCACTACTCACCTTATGAACTGATGAGTTCTAATCAGTTTAGAATGCATAAAATTAAAATTTATTTATATTTCTCCTTATTATCACGTAATAACGAGAGAAGATAGGGGTTAATGGCTGAGGGGATTACAAGGACACGAAGGCCGCAGATGTGTATCGGGTCGTTAGACGGAGAGTCGGGGCTGACACAATCTTAAGACACATCGGTATATATGGCTGATGTCTTTGCCTCGGATATTACATTGGGGGGCACCCCAATGTGCGTCTCAGCCGAAGGAAATCACGATAATAACGAATAATGTCATTTGACGTAATTTCCGACACGGATTTAAGCGGATGACTATTACACTGTACTGTAATAATTTAATGGTAACGAATTGTTACAGAGTAGTTTGATATTTATATTTATTATTACTATAATCTAAACTATAATCTTTACAACCTATCAAAGTTTTAGCAATTAATCATACCGCCACGCTGGGCAGGCGGGCTGATGCCGCAGTTTTTCATTATTTTGAGTGGTTATCAGGAAAACAAAATATTTTGTGGCCCTTGACGTTGTAAAATTTATTTAAAAAAAGTCCAGCTGGGTTTCTTGCTGGTTCTTCCCAGGACAGAGGTTTTTTTTCGAACCAGTGGTAACGTAAAATATTGACTTTCAATAAGAATAACTTGTAATCTATATTGAATAAAAAAATATTCTATTCTATTTTAACGTTGCAAACTATCCCCGAGAGTGCCGAGCAAGTTCAGCTATAATAAAAATGCATTTTGTCCCTATCTTGTAAAAACTGTAAAAGCTCTTGAATATAATTATAATTGACTTTAATAGTCAATTATAATATTCAAATATTCAAGTATAAGTAATCAAATATAAGAGTTATTTTAAGATACCAATGTAGTCAATTATAAGCAAATTAATAGAATCCATCACCCATGTCTATGAGCAAGTATGAAATCTTCACGGCCCCCGATACCTGATGATATATAATTTGGTGTATGTAAAACGTTGCCTCGTTGGTCTTGTCGTCGAAAACGTGATTGCTTATCATCAGGTTCTGGGTTCAAGCACCGTCAAAGTCAATAATTAGTTCCGTCAAAAAATTCTCAGTAACAGCCAGGAGTCAGAAAGTTGGTGAGGTTTTTCCCCCCGTGCTTTAGAAAACACGAAAAGCAGGTGGTCCTGTGCCTGAGCTCTCTCCGGCCGTGTCAAATTATCATCCGATCGGATTATGAGAGTGAGGGAATAGAGAGTGCACATGTACTATAATCCTATCTAAGCCTGACAGAAATGCAGTCTGGAGGACATTATTATTATTATCTAAGACTTGAAATATCCTGAAAAGTGAAAGGGAGCGGTAGTACAGTCGTAACATTTGAAGAAGTGAATACAAATCCGCGTGTCAATAACAGTAATAACAAACCTCATTACAAAATGATTGGTTCGGAAATTTTCAATCAGTTTTATTAAAGAAGAATTACATTTGATAAACAAAACTTTAATTTCATGGTTGAAGTAAGAAATAGTTACTATTTTCATTTCATTTCATACGATATTATATACGTGCCCTCCAAAATGTTACAGCACAGTGTGACAGACGGCCTGACAACCGAAAGCCCGTGTTCTTGCAATGAAATTAGCGAAATCTAATAACTTGTCGCAAGCGGCGCTCATCACCGACTGATTTTTAATTATAACTGTCAACAATCAGCATACGTCAAAATTAAAATTATGAATATTATTGTAACAGATAAAACCAATTAATAGCACCAGGCGTTACTTTGCAGAAATCCATTATATTAAATATTATGTAAAAAAATGAATTAGCTGAAATCCGCGTCATAAAATAAAATGGCGTGTCTTACCTAGGTATGAAGGTACTCTTCAAACTAGGTAAGACATTTTTTTGTTACTCGGATCTTAGGTAATTACATTTTAACATCTTCATTTTTATTTTATTACTTGGTTCTTAGGTAATTAGGTTTTAACATCTTTATAGGTAAACAGGTCATTACACATATATTGTCGTCATAATGTTCTCCAGTCCGAATTTCGATCATGGCACTCAGTAGCAACGGAGACTAGTCATAGCTAAGCAAGATAGCGCATGAGTGCGTGCGCAAGCATAGGTGAGGTGGACGGCAATAAGATACAACCGAAGAGAAATCAGACTCAAAACAAACGGCTTTTAAGCGTGTGGAATACCTCGTTTCCAGTAAAAAGGGTATCAAGTTCTCTACACACAAACAACAACAGCATTAAGCTGCTATTTAAAGCTGGTATTCTGTGAGAGCGTGGTCCAACCCTACTGAACCGACTTATTGCTTCAACTATAATATAGCTGTTGCGTGGCTTCAACTTGTGTAAACTTAACTTCCGATAGGTGGCAGTATAACCATCTCGTTCACACCTACGTAAAATCTCCAGATCGGGTACAGGTAGCAGTGTCAAAGGTGCGAGACGTCTGGAACTGCTATCCTTAATCCAGCTACCAAGCGTGGCGATTAAAAAGTCAAGTTGGGAGGGGTCCGTATTCAACGATGAATATTTATTTATTTATTAAAAATATTCGTTGCATTCCGATGGTACAAAGGGATACAAAAGGCGAACTTAATACCTTAGGCATTTTCTACCAGTTAACTCCTGGAATAGTGAAAAGATTTTTTTAAAGAGTAAGGGTAACAAACGAGCATGCAGTCCACCTAATCGTAAGTGGATGCTGTGGCCCATAGACATCCACATTTATCCTCGATTAAGAATCAAAATGCAGATGCGTTGTCACCCCTGAGGACTAAGTGGAATGCCTCGTTTCCAGTAAAAAGGGTCTTCGGATTTCTACACTCACCATACGAAACACAACAATAAAAAAGCTGCTATTTTACGCTGGTATTCTGTGAGAGCGTGGTCCTTCCCCGGTCGAGCTGACCCATTCGTGCTGCAACCAAAATACAGCTGCAGCGTGTACCAAGATATATAATATGATATTTTGCTTAGCAAGGAGTTGATCATTGCTCGATCTTACTAGACGTCACGTATCTTTGACGCTGATTTCTATGGCGATTCTACATATACAATTGACGTAAATGAGATGTTGACATCTATTGGAAACTGTAAGAATTATTCGACATTTCCAATTTCCATTTCAGTCACCTGATTGAGTGATGGATTTTCTAACGTCTACGCTACTAAAATAATCTTATAAGAAAGACCAGCTTGGTTTCTTGCTGGTTCATCTCAGGACCGAGCTTTTTCTCTTAAAGTAAAAGTAAAACAAATAATCTTTATTGAATAAACAAATACTCTATTATAATCTAATAATTCCATTCATTACTTTACAAGTTTAAGAAACTGATCCAAACATAAAACAAAAAAAACACTTTTATTTCTACTTTCTCATACTATACGGTAATTGTTTTGCTTTCGTTTTTTAAACGCATCATGTGGGCGACATCTGTTTAGTGATGTGCGATAGCTGCAATTATAATCGATATGATTAAGTTTTTTTTGTATCGATGTTTGGTTTTATTGCATGTGTATATCTACATATGTGTACAGGGTTATTTTTCAAAAAGTAGCCAAATTTTTAACTTAAGTTAAATTTATTAATAATAATATACTGTTATTCCATTTTTTGAAAATACGAGTATATAAAGTTTCCAATTTTATTTGAAACTTTACAAAATTGAATGTGATATATGGGCAACAACGTTTTTGTCTACCGATCACCCTTAAGAATGTATGCGAGCGCATTAAAATAAATGCATAACCACGCATTTTGAATTTAAAAGATAAAAATGACAGAATGTTTGAGATTTTTTTAATTAATTATTCTTAACCATTTGCCTATATGACCTGTATGTTATGTGCACCCCCGGGTCTAAGGTGTTGCTACAAAGCTATTTCAAATTTTCTTTGTGTTGTTAATTATTGTGTAACATATTAAAATGATTGTAAGCGGTTCTTTAAAAAAATTACCCAGGGTTTATTGCTGGTTCGTCCCAGAATAGAGGTATTTTCCGAGTGACTTTCAATAAGTATTATTTATAATCTATATTAATAAAAAAAGTTTCTATTTCTATATTTAGAGTTTTCGCAATGTTCATTTTTACAATGTTAAGATTATCATATAAAAGATTTTTCTTAACAAATCAAATAATATAGAAATGATGCAAGAGAAGGAAAAAATAACGCAAGCCGTTCAATTTTTTGGAAATTTTAATTTTCAAATTTATCGAGGCTACTTTGGGCCAAGGTGTAAATACACCAGTAGATAATACCAATAGTTTATAATATTTATTAGTACGCGAGCAACCCGTGTTCGATCACCACCGGCACCAATAACATTTCTTAATTCCAATTTTAAGTGCTAATTTACCACGTGCTCGGCAGTGAAGGAAAAATTCGTAAAAAACCTGCATGTCTGAGAAATAAAAAAATATTACAAAGACGTGTCAAGTTCGCCAACATGTATTGGGGAAGCGTGGCGAACATTTCTTATAAAAACACACAAAACACACTAATATTTCCTAAAAGTCCTCTTAGAAACAAAATAAGGCCTGTGCCCAGCAGTGGGTCGTATAAAGGCTCTAAATTTATAGTATAAGGGTGACAAACCAGCACACAGTCCACCTGACGTTAAGTGGATGCTGTGGCCCATAGACATTACATTTATCTTAAATTAAAAATCAAAATGCAGATGCGTTGCCAGCCAGGGCTGGACTGGTCCTCAGGAGGGATTGCCTCGTTTCCAGTAAAAAGGGTATCCGGTTCTCTACACTCACCATACAAAACATAGCACCATTAAGTTGCTATTTTACGCTGGTATTCTGTGAGAGCGTGGTCCTACCCCGGCTAAGTCGATCCAACCACAATATTGTAATATTTTATAAAGTTAAGTTTTTATTAAGTTAAAATTATCGACATTTTGTTAACATCACCAGTCGAATCTTAGGGTTTTTATTAATGAAATAAAATAAAAACATTTGTTTGTGGGACATTTTCAGTAGAGATAATGCGTAGGCGAGAAATAAACATATTGTTTTACATACTGTGCGCTACAAGTTGTGCTAAGTTGTGTTGAATTATTAAAAAATAGTGTAAGTGAAGTGTGAAAGAAATGCAGTTACAAAAACTTAAGCCTTGTTATCTTATAAATGTGCAAAGATGTTTCGTTGGATGTTTTAGTTCTTCATTCATGATTGAACGACTGGACGCGTTCTGCGTTAGAGAAGTCTATGTTGGGAATACTATACTCTTTATTATTATAAAAGATAAATTTACGTTACATAGGCGTGTGAAAGCTAGTAGGAAACACAAATTAAGTAATCCTTTAAACATAATATTTGTTTAGAAAGATTCGCCCTGAGTACGCACGGGTGATTTCTGAGACTCACTTAAAATACACATAAAAATTTTGCAGCAATTGCAGCAGTAGATTTTTATACTTATACATGCGTTTCAAAAGAAAATTCAAATCAATATACTTTTAAGTAACTACGGAAAAAGTAACGGTTCACAATTCGACTGTATATTCTTGTTTTTATTGTCATGCTCTTTCTTCGTCAACTGTAAATTGATTTTAATGGTTTTATTTATTAAATAGGATTTACTTCAATGGTGCTCCCATATAAATTTGGAGAAAATATTCCACACCTGAGGTTGGCAACGTAGAATTGTGATATTCCCTTGTCCGTTCTAAAGTGTCAAAAATTAAACATTTGATTAAAAGTTAAAATCGACTTTGAGGACTTTGTAGTCAGGGCTTTAATTATTCTAGTATGTATCTTAGGGACAGCTTCTGAATCAGTTACGTAAAACTATTTTATTCTTTACAATTCTTTAAAGTCGGCATTTACTCATCATTAAATACATTTTATAAAATAAATTCATTTATAAATAACTTATTTTTATGGGCTATCTACTATGGCAGCAACACAAATCGATCAGTTCGACCTGGAATGATCACGCTCACACTGCATCAATCCTCGACTTAGGAGCCGACTATGAAAGTAAACACCTTACTACACTTTTTTACCTGGCTTATGTTGTGGTTGTAGCGCGAATGGGTCGACTCGACCGGGGAAGGACCACGCTCTCACAGAATACCAGCGTGAAATAGCAGCTTAATTCTGCTGTGTTTCGTATGGTGAGTGTAGAGATCCGGAGACTCCATTTACTCGTAGCAATGTTTTCTATCTTAGTCTTTAGGGATCAAAACGGATCTGCATTTTAATACTTACCCTTTTATTCATAAAATTTTTAAACGCTTGATTAGTTAAATAGTGATTTGTCTCATTCTACCATTTGCAAGACACTTGTTGCTAGAAAGTGACTAAACTCTATTTAACTAATCAAGTGCTTAAAAATGTTTATTAATAAGGAGGTTAGTTAAGGATAGATG
This sequence comes from Parnassius smintheus behrii, assembly GCA_036936625.1. Classification (NCBI taxonomy): domain Eukaryota; kingdom Metazoa; phylum Arthropoda; class Insecta; order Lepidoptera; family Papilionidae; genus Parnassius; species Parnassius smintheus. The sequence continues at coordinate 3,993,716 of JAUPFT010000026.1, forward strand.
TAGGTAGATGTTTAGCGGTTAAAGAATTCTCACTGCATTGTGTTGTTCATATGCTGTATACAGTAGCCAGGTGTAATAACTAAGCCCTTTCATATTTTAACTTTGACGTGAACGAAGATGGAGCGAGCTCACCATAATCCAGTCACTGTGTCCATTGCGGTTGCCTAGCAACCATTTATGAAGCTTATCCTGAGTCAACTAGTGATTCATTACCGACTGGGACGTTAATTAATAGTGACTCCTCGTAACTGCCAACACTCGAGAGATGATGTATTACGTAATTTGTTAAAAAAATCCTTGTTAAGGCCTTGATATATTGCTATTCTGGTAGGTTGAAGAATTGTTAGAAGTAAGAATATAGTGTGATACGATACGTGTATGTGACCGTGTAGTGGTAATGTATAAATATCCACTATCCCCCGAACAAACGAGGTTTCTTAATAACAACTAAAAATATAATACTGAAGTTGTCAACCCACCAGCCAAGCGTGGAAGTGGTGGTAAAATATCCCACTTATGAGGCAGTCTATGGGAAATCTGTCTTCAGCAGTGGACTTCGATAGGCTTTTATTTTCTCGTCTTTTTTCAGATAGCAATGTATAGAAAAATTGTCAAAAGTAATGGTGTACTTGTGTTTATCGGTATGTGTACGTTACAGAGCGAAGTTTCATTTTATCCACTCTCCCTCACACTACACACTTCTCAAGTATCGCGTTTTTTTAAACTGGAAAAACCCGAGATTCGGGGTAATATTTGTGGTGCCGGGGGGGGGGGGGCAATTACCAGGGAGTGTGGTGAGTGTGAGTGAATAAAATGTAACTTTGCTCTATAACGTACATATAAAGTTACAGCCTATATACGCGTCCCACTGTTGGGCACGGGCCTCCTCTCCCTTCTGAGAGGGTTTTAGTGCAAGGATGTTTCCGCCGTGCTGTCCCAATGCGTCTTGGCGGGCTTCACATGTCTTCGAAATATTTTTTTTATACTTTTTATTTTTCATTATATGCAGACTTCCTCACGATGTTTTTTCCCACCGCCGAGCAGGTTGTAAATCAGCAATTAAAAATTTCATTAGTGCCAGCGGGGATCCAAATCAGGTTGCTCACCTTCTGTGAAATTTACAACGAGCGCTAAGCCACTGAGCTACCGCGATTTAACGCATGTGCGTTAAATCGTGGTAGCTCAGTGGCTTCATTTTAAGGTTATGCCACTAGATAAATGCACTCAGTTAATTATATTTCGACGATTAGCCGAATCAATAAAATTTCAAAATATCATAGCAACGTGAAATGAGAGTTTAGAAATAAATTAACTTCTTTTAAAGAACATATTATTCTATTCTTTTCTTTAGTCACACATATCTGTAGTTTGAGAACTTTATTTCTCATTAAGAGTTAACAATTATTCGCTTACTGAGAAACTAAATGTAACAAAATATACCTACTACTTATATTAAGCGTATAGTTGAATATTATATATAATAAGATATTATTAGAAATTCCACGGAAGACCAAAATATCTGGAATTTTTTTAAAATGTCGGGTTTTTGGGATTGTTGTCAGGAGAAATAGTTATTAAAAAATGTTAAATAAATAGTTTATTTTAAATAAATAGGCTTCAAAAATACTCAACATTGTCGACACATGACAAATTTAAGTACACTTCATTTTTAGGCGGCCGATGTATTTGGCATTGGACTTCACAGAGTCCACCAATTTGGATTTTAATTCTAACACAGCTTTTATTAAATCAAAGACAGCTGTGATTGTCGTCACACAAGCTGTTTATGTGGTTTGAATTTTGTCGGGAGTCTGGAGATCATTTAAAATGTCGGGAGAATCCGGACGAATCCCGAGCATCTGGCAACACTAGATACAATTTAGGAAGTAGGTAGTCTTTGAATCTTACAACATTTAACAAATTATTATTAAACCAATTGAGAAAACATGGATCTTGTGTAAGAAATGTTACTGGTTAGATGTGTATCTTGGCGGCAAAGTAGGAAATTTTTGAGAAAACTAAACTTTAAGCAAAAAAAATCGATAATAATAAAAAAATGTTCATATTTTCGTGGCGGATAGCATGGAATCCATGTGATATCGCTTTGTGTGTAAAGTGGTTGATAGCAAATTTATCAAGTATCATTTTGTACCTACACACTTTTCGTGTATCGTGTACGATTTTTTTCAAAACTGAATACCTCACCTGGGAGCGGAAGAGAGAGTGGATAAAATTTTACTGTGCTCTATAACGTATATATGTCGATAGATAAACTCCATTAATTTTGCCAATTTTTTAGCTAGAATGATAGAACTAACATCGCTCATAGATGAAGCGTTCACTGCTGCTTTTTTTCGGTTATCATCGGGCGGCTAGGGTTTAAGCTCATTCACGCGTCGGACCAAGTGTAGAATAATTTTAATTTTACATTATCCAAATAACGTTCTATAAAGAGCAGACCTTATCTTCATAAAATTGTCTTGATGATGAAGTAACTTTTGTTCGTAAGGATTAATATGCCATGTCTAATAATAACGCTCATAAATCACTTTTTAATTTTCAATCATTTTTGTCACAAAATACCTTATTGTGGCTTTTGTATAAGAAATAGGCATATGGTACTTCTTTTAGATGGAGTAAAGATCTATTACGCCAGTGCACATGAATAATTGATAACCGGAGATTTCTCTTCTGACTTGCTTAACAAAAGTCTATATTTAAGGCTACCTGAGAGGTGTAGCCTAATACAAAAAGCCTATACTATTTGTCATGAATCTGGCTATAATATACAAAAATAATTTTTCCAAAGATTAGCGTGTTTAAAGAAACAAAAAACAAAAATCTCTTCCGCTTTATTATATTAGTATAGATATATAATTAAATATTTAAATAACCATCATTATAAAGCTTCGCAAACCACCCCCAATTCATTTCCTAAGGCATGCCACAAAATACACGTGAGCCAGCTACATTTATCAACTCCCTGCATGTCAAGAGTGAATGGGATTTTGTTACGCTTAGGTAGTAAGATTTGCCATCTAGGGCTTCACCACCACATACCACTAGGTGAGATTGTAATAAAAAACTGGCTAAAAATAAGTAAAAAAATGCAAGTAGTATTTACGAGCGGGAAGCAAACTCGTGGTTCAGCCTTTCGACGGTTTATGCTTTTAAATATTTATACAATATAATGTAACAAAATATTTCCGACATTTCGTTTTCTTGATTTAGACTAATAAAAAAAATGCAGATGGAACGCTGCGTACGTTTTCTTCATGTTCAGTTCATTTTGTACGTAGTAGAGCCATGCTGCAGCTATATTATAGTTGTAGCACGAATAGGTCGGCTCAACTGGGGCAGGACCACGCTCTCACTGAATACCGGCGTAAAATAGCAGCGTAATGCTGCTGTGTTTTGTATGATGAGTGTAGAGAACCGGAGATCCTTTTTACTGGAATCGAGGCATTCCATCTTAGTCCTCAGGGGTGACAACGCATTTGCATTTTGATTCTTAATTGAGGACAATTGATATCTATGGGCCACAGCATCCATTTACCATCAGGTGGACTGTGTACTAGTTTGACACCCAATGCTATTAAAAAAAAATCAAGTGACGCAAAAAGCATGCTCAACTTATTATTGAAACACGCGTACACATATACATGTAAAATTATTGACTACCAACACCATGGTTTTGTGTAGGTGTGTGTGTCTAGCACTGAAATTTCACTGTCTGATAAAGAAAGAAAGAAAAAAGATGCGAGAGTGTGAGAGAGTGTCAAGAAGTTGAGCAAGCAAAGTTGAAGAAAATTGATGTTCGCGAACATGCGCTTGAGCATCGCATCGGACATTTCTTTGGCCTAAAACCCTCTCAGATGAGAAGAGTCCTGTGCCCAGGAGTATATAGGCTGTAACTTTACTTTTTACTTCTTTTGAGTTCTATGTCTACTAGCAATCACGTTCTCGCCAATTGCTTTTTTTAAATTTAGATGCAAGGGCTTTACCCAATAAATCCATAAATGGGCTGTAAATTAACTTTTTACTTTTTTGAGTTAATTAGTCTACTAGCAATCATGTTCCCGCCAAATAATTTCTTTTAAATTTAGATGTTGAGGCAAAAGCTGTAATAAATAAATCCAATGCCCAAATAATGTGGTGATTAAAATTTTAAAACATTAATCGATCATATAGAAGTGTGAAATCATTAACTACAAAATAAAATGAATATGGTATAAACTAGAAAGAAGTGAAAATGTGCTGGTGGTTAAAAGTTAGCGTTCCCTTGATGTACAATCTGGGTACCCGCTTTGGGGAAGGAATTGTGGACCTATTCTACCGTCTCTTCCACTGTCTCACTGATGTCGTTGCGGGTGAGTAAGAGAATGGCATGACTTATCAATAATAAAATCTTTGTGCTGTATCCAAGTCCTCACAAATTCCTTCATTTATGTATATACTACACGGTACACTTAATCTAGTATGATTCCCGACCAACTATGCGATTGTGTGTCTCTGGTTGAGGTAAGTAATACGTGGTAGAGCCAGACTGCAGCTATATTATAGTTGTAGCATGAATAGGTCTGCTCGACCGGGAAAGGGTCACGGTTTCACATAATACCAGCGTAAAAAGCAAAGTAATGCTGCTATGTTTCGTATGGTAAGTGTAGAGAACTAGAGGCCCTTTTTACTGGAATCAAGGCATTCCATCTTAGTCCTCAGGGGTGACAACGCATTTCCATTTTGATCCTTAATCGAGGATAAATGTAGATGTCTATGGGTCACAGCATCCACTTACTATCAGGTAGAATGTGTATATAATATATATAATGAATATCAACGTTTGATCTGAAGAGTTAGATGTAGTTTATTTCTGTTAAAAGAGATCTGATGTTGCCTACTACATAAATATGTGAAAGTGTTCGCAAATGTAGCACTCACTTGAGAAACTACGTACTTAGTGGAAGTAAAAACGCCCACAACTAAGTAACCCGGGAGGACCGAGATCGAATACATCGCAGCCTGTAATTATACTGAGTCTCTTTACTCTTCAGACCTAAATACAGCACTGCAAGAACTGCTTCATGGCGACAGAAATACGTAAGACTGTGATACGAACCCAGACGGACTACTAGGTATAAAAGGAATACCACCCAGTAAATAGTTTGTCTGAAAAGTAAATACTTTCTCACAGTATTCGAAGCTCCCGCCATGTTTTTTTTTATAGAAGAGGGGGCAAACGAGCATGCGGCTCACCTGATGTTAGGTGACTACCGCCGCCCGTGAACAACCGCAACACCAGGGGAATTGCAGGTGCGTTGCCGGCCTTTTAGAAAGGAGTAAGCTCTTTTCTTGAAGGTCCCTAGGTCGTATCGGTTCGGAAAAGTCGCCGGTGGTAAACAATACCACAGGGAAGTAGTACGAGGAAGAAAACTCATAATTAAACGCACAGTGGTGGACCGCCAAGCAACCAGATGGTGAGGGTGGTATCGGGAATTTTGACGCAATGTGCGTTCGGGAAATTTGGCGGCTGGAACTAATTATAAAATAATTATTAATAATCCAAACAATTCCTCAGAATACTCCACCTTGTTGATACGATAGAAAACGCAAAGAAATACAACATCCCTACGCAGCGCCAGTGAATCGAGCCGATCAGAAAGAACTCGGTCGTCGACGATTCGATTTGCTCTGCACTGGATGCGGTCAAGAGGAAGGAGCAAGCACTGGGGTGCCCCGACCCAGAGATGAAAACAGTATTCTATGTGAGGCCGAATTTGCGCTTTGTAAAGTTGCAAGCGATGTGCCAGCATGAAATACTGCCTCGCTCTGCTGAGCACGCCAAGCTTTTTAGAGGCCGATTGTTAGGAGAAACGCCATATAACAAAGAATATGGCGTTTCTCCTAACAAAGAACATTTAAACTGAAAGATTGACAAAAGATTATCTGATATTTTTCTGGGTGTTGTGAAGTTTTCTAGTGTCCGGGTTACATAGGTTGCCAAACTTATGTATATTAAAATTCAATAATTTACATAAAATAGGTTTTCATTTCTTTTTCATTACATCGAGGCCTGTGAAACTATAGTAGTAGAAATGGTGAAAAAAGCAACCAGTAAGCTTAATGTAACGATTTTTCGACATTAACTAAAACAAATTTTCGACTTTTCCGACGCTTTACAGCACTCGTGATGGGTGCTGTACAGCACCTAAAACATTAAGAATTAAATAATTTTGAATTAAACGCTGTAATCAAAATCCGTAAATTTAATTTAATTCATTAAGTATGTTTAATATTTATTACAGTAATATTCATTCTGCTTGTTAAAAGTCATAAAAATCAACTGCTGGACATGGCCTGTCCATTTACAGGGTGGATTTGCCTCCGAATGCTTTGACTCTGCTGCAATTCCTTAGTCTGTACGTTTTACGCCTTACGTGATCGTGATGGTTAGACAGCCTTAAGGATTATTCCTGGCAATTCCTATAGTCGACTCCTAAACGTACGGGAAGAAATCTGGTAATGTTAGAATAGAATGGATTTAAATATTTTTTTTATTCAACATTGGTAGATTATTACAAAATCTGATAAAGAGGAAATCTCTTAAGTCTTACGAATTGTCTTCATTCACGTGTTAGAGACATTAGCCAGTCTTTATTAAAATATGGTGGTCACGCCTGCTATATATTTTTAGAATTGTAGTAATTGAACCAGTAATATAGTCGGATTGTATATAATGTAGTCGTGGCAACCCTATGGTCAACTTACTTGTAAATGCGACTGGATACGTTTTGCTATAATGTGTAAGGGGTGGGTAGAGAAAAATCAGCGGAGCGTGTGTTTGTGTAGAAGCGTGTGAAATAAAACTCGAGTGGACGCATTATAATGGAAAAACATTGAAGTAATATTTACTAGGTACTAGAACAGACACCGCGGACAAAATCGGTACGCAGTGCGGGGTGTGTGGTCGGAGGCACAGAATATCTTTTTACAGCACAGACTAAGTTTGAGCCCGTAGGCTCTAACGAGTGTTGCAAACAACCAAGTTTCCGCGTCTCTTCTAGTATTTAGTACATATATATGAATATGCGAGAATGAGGTTTTCAGTCACGTCGAACGCTCCGCTCCGCTGCACACTCGTTGTTGAGTAATAATGTCCAGAACGAATTTCGGTCACGGTGGCCAGTCTCACAGGAGACAAGCCATCTGCGCAGGGCAGGATTATAGTACCCAAGTGTATGTGCAAACATTGGTGCACTCTCTATACCTACCCTCACTCTCATAGTCCAATGCGACATGAACGGAGAGAGGTCAGGCTCGGACCAACGGCTTTACGTGCTTTCGAGGCATGAGGTGAAACACCGCCAACTTCCTGACTCCAAACTGCTACTGAGAATTTCTTGACTGATAGACTCATTAACTTATTTTAGCCCAGTTCGGAATTCAAACCCAATTGCTTTACGACCACTAACCAATGAGGTAGTCAAAGTTGCTGAGTACACATATATGAAAGATAATATATGTTTGAATTCCAGGTAAGCGTTACTCACAAGAGTGTATATGACGCATAACTAATAGATGATACGCTTCTCATTTCGTTCCATGTCGTGGGAGGCGACTATTAGGAATGCCAGAAAAATCTCTACGCTAGATGTAAAATACCGGTGAAAGGTAGAAGCGTCAAATACTTGAGACGTCAGCTGCTGCGATCATCAAATCGTCTGCCAAGTGCATCGTCAAAGGCAAATCTTTACTATAACGGGGGAGGCCCATACCCAAAAGATCATTTACACAGGCTGTTTAAAAAAACAGAAAAAAAAAATATGATTATCATACCCGCCGAATGCCTGGCCCGCCTCACGCTTGTCCCCCTGATCCACAATAAAGCTTAAGCTAATTATTACCGCATTTGTATTTTACTTTCACATTGAGTTATATTTGCATAATTTATTGTAACGTAATATTTCCTTGTATTAAATTCCATTCCAATTCTGCAGGGCGCATATTAAAATAGCAAGCATTGTTTATAGGCAGAGGCTGAAACTTTTATTAGGAAAAACAGTATGGAAAAATGTTTGTTATATTATGATTTTCAGCAGCAAAAGCTTGAGTTATTTTGCATAAAGTTTGGTATGTGTTTTGGCGATATGTGTGCAATAGAGAGTATAAATAAATAACTAATAAGTGAATTGGTCTTATGAGCCGGATATGAGCCGGAAATAGCAATCTATAGAAAAACGTATTTACTGTTATCATGTAAATTTAAAGACTTACGTATTACCTCTACAATGTACATTTATTTCTTGGAATTGTTTCTCCTTACTTATCATACCGACTGGTGGGTCAGTGAGCTCTTGTCTGACGTTCTTTCTTCTCTACTGTTGTATATTGTTTTTCATCGCCGGTCTATAGGATGTGGGTTCATTATTTTATAGATGGTTTTTATGCCATCGTTTAGCCACCAGAACCTTGTTCGATAATGCGTAAAGTATACTGTGTAAGTAAGCTTGAAATCTGGAGCAAAATATTTGTAGATGCTTTTTCTCTTACACACTCGAGTCGGTATATAGAAAAAAATATTTTTTGAGTTTAACAAGTTCTTTAACATGCATTTTCAGAAACGAATGACGGAACTCTTTCGGAAGAATCGGAAACGGATTCTAAGGAATGTGAAGACAAATGGAACGTGACGAAGCCCGGCGGGAGCATGGCGGCACGGCCGCTGCCCGTCCCAATTGAAAACGAGCCGTTCTATATGAACGTGGACCGAAGCGAAGCAGAGAATTTGCTTCGCGGTCAACCGGATGGGACATTTGTGCTTCGACCGTCGAGTCAGGTGATTGCCTGCCTTACATAATAATTAATCGATATTTTATTTATTGTACCCCAAAAATAGGATGGTAATTTTGCAATTGATTTTAAAATTACTTCTCGATGAGCTAGAGACTTTAAACTTTAAATCGCTATTTCGCTAGGTCGCTATTTTTCAATTACATTACCCATTTGTTCTATTTTTTGTATCATGTGTGCTTTAGATTTATATTTATGATTTAATACATCACCCAATAAATTTTTTATTACGTCATTTCCTTGGACAAAAAATTGTTTACATTAGCTTATTTATTTTATAGTTAGCAATGATTTTCAGTGCTAAGGGCCGCTGGTTCGTATCCCTCCCAGAACATGTACATGTATGGCCTAAAAATATTTATATTCGGTCTGGATGTTTGCCCATGTAAAATTTATGTATGGTAACCATCCCCATGATATAGGAGAAAATCCGAGTGTGGAGGCAACATTTAAAAAAGATTATCTATAGAGCTAATCGCATTCAGAACGATAAAGTTGCTACTGCACCAACTTTATGTACATTTTTTTTAATATTGCTTATTTTTTTATATCAGATGAGTGAATAAAAAACACACAAGCCACCTAATTGTAGATACATCCTGTGGCCCATAGACACCCTAATAGTACCTAAGTGAATATCGGCTTCCTTAGATATTGTGCAATTGAATTACTAGTTTCATTGTTGATCAGAGCATCAAGGTCGTAGAAGATAGTGAATGCTCCGATTACAAGCCTATAAATACTGGTGTTTCATAAGGATGTGTGCTGTCAGCTACGCTATTCCTTCTGGATATTAATGATATGTTGCAAATCAGTAGCATTTATTGCTATCCAGACGACAGAAATTTATCCGGACCAATATGACTTGAGGACCTTCAAGAGAATAATTTACTCCTTTCTAAAAGGCCAGCAATGCTCCTGCAATTTTTCTGGTGTTGCTGTTTTTCATAGGCAGCGATAGTCACTTAACATCAGGTGAGCCGCATGCTCGTGTGCCCTTCTATTAAAAAAAAAAACAGATTGCAATAAAACACTTTTAAGGGGATATAGTAAGTCAGCTCAAATTCTAATTTCGTCCCCACTTGCCCGCGCGTCGTATGCTATGTACCGACATGTTTGTAATCACGAATACTGTAAGTACAAAGGTCGTTAGACACTTATTTCATTAGGTTTATCATATTTATGCCTGTTTCTTAACGCCAATCCAGTCACTTCTTATTTTTATTACGGTTATTTCCCATTTTAATTTACCGTCGTCCTGTTGCGTAATGTATATTCTGATCGTAAGCGACAGAACCTCCTCGTTCAAAGGCCGAAGCGAAGTGACCGTGCGGCAGGAATCACGCTTCAAGAGGCCGATAGTTTAGGTAATTTCTTTTACAGTGAAAATAATGGCATTTAAAAAAAAGTAAATAACATAAGCACTGCTTTATAGTTAGTTCAGTTAGTAGGCAAAGTTTCATGATTTTATTTAAAGTATTTTACGGTTTATTGTTTATTTTGGAGGTAACTTTGGATTTTTTTTCTATCGAGAAAATTTTACGAAATCGTGTTTTCGTCTAATATAATCCTTAACATTTATCCTCAACTTTACCATATATTTATTTCAAAATTTCGGCATAACGAAGGATCTTACTAAGCTATTTGAGATTATATTTCCCCTTAACAGTTCTGTGCCAGGTTATTATTCACAACATTTATATATATTGTGAATATTTACATATGTGTGCAATATTTTTATCTTATTTCTACTAATGTAATATGGGAATATGAGTAAGCAAGTTGTTTTACCGTATTTTCAAATATCCTGGAACTTGGTTGACATTGTAAAACTGACACAATCTTATTATTGGGTTATAAAAATATGCTGAATTTACCTAATATTCATAAAAATGCCTGTGTGCCGGGAGCCTGTGCTTACTATTCAAAAAAGTTCGCAGGTAAAATGTATAGGCAGTTTTTTCATATTAACATTCTCCTATAAATAAGATCACTTTTATGGAATCTGAAATTTACTGTAATGTGTACATTACGTTACCCTAATCCGGTTATTCTCTCCTCAGACAGCATCAAAGTCATAAAACAATGTAATAAATAGTTGTCCATGGGCTATTCAACTTTTTATTCCTACACCATTATTCGCCTTATTTTCCACTCGGACCATGTATTTCAGAAACCGTTCAGGCGATTTTATTTTTACTACTCCTCAACCCTTTACTTGTGTTTTATTCTTTGATTCAATCATAGTATCCTCCGTTTCAATTTTGTTTATGGCTCTGGTTGGACAAAAATATTGCATTGATACTCAATAATTGATACTTCTTGAAAAAGTACATTCTCAAAAAAATATGAACTAGTCGTTTAAATTCTTAATCTTAATAAGTTGATAATACTTCGAAAAGTAAAACTTCTTTAGGTACGTTTGACTTGGGGAGTAAGCTGGCGAACGCGTGATGAAAGCGTTACGAAAAGTGTGATCGGGCGAGGCGAACGGGAGTTGAGTGGGGGATATAAGCAAGAGAGAGCAGTTCCCGTGCACATTTTTTTTCTCTTTCCCTCATAGCAAGTTATTTTTCGTAATTTTATTTCATTTTGAACAATTTTATGAATTAATATTTTGTTCAATACATTAAAAATATTCTACGTTAAAGGGAATAAAATTGTAAATGTAATGGTACGTGGATGCAGTGACCTCATAGACATCTAGATTTATCCTCGATTAAGAATCAAAACGCAGATACGTTGTCACCCTTGAGAACTAAGATGGAATGCCTCGTTTCTAGTCAAAAAGGGTCTTCGGATATCTACACTCACCATATGAAACACAGCAGTATTAAGGTTCTACTTCACGCTGGTATTACGTGAGAGCGTGGTCCTTCTACGGTCGAGCTGATCCATTCGTGCTACAACCATAATATAGCCGCAGTGTGGCTCTACCACGTATAAAAAAGCAAAGTAACTGCCTATATATACGTTCCAATGCTGCTCATTTCTGAGACGGTTTTAGGGTTAGGAAATGTCAGCCGCGCTGTCCCAATGCGTGTTGGCGAATTTCACATGTCATCGAAATATTTTTTTATTTCTTATATATCAGACATGCAGGTTTCCTCACAATGTTTTCCTTCATTGCCGAGCACGTGGTAAATTGGCACCTAAAACTGCAAACTAACAATTTTAATGGTGTCGGCGGGGATCGAACCCGGGTTGCTCGCGTACTGTGAAAGTTACCGCAAGTGTTTGGCCCTGAGCTACTACGGCTCCTTTTACCTTTTTTTATGTATGTAAACTGACTCCAAGAGAAAATCAAAGGGGGTAACATTTTAAAAATTGTTCTTGGTTTATTTATGAATTTGTATAAAATAAAGATGAGGGTTAATATTTTTGGAAGCAGTGCAAACTGAACCATATTATTTTGGCATCTGTAATAATTATTGTATAATAATAATAAAATTATGAACAGTTACTAAATAAGTAGATTGAATATTAAAATTGCGAAATTATCCTAATTATAAAAAATAAATATTTACAGGACAAAATATTCTTATACAAAATATTGAATATTCAATTAAAAACCGTGCCTAGTTATTAAATAGGGGAAAGCGGGGTACAGTGAATTAGTTTTTAAAGACGACAAAAAGCTGCATAAAGAAGATTAATTACAATTGTTTACAGCTTGATCTGTAGTATGAGATGTTGATTTAAAATTTCATCTCAAATGCAAAATAACCAACAGTTTTAAATACCAAGTTTTTCTTTTAAAGGTGGTAAGTACTGTACCCCACATATGGGATACACTGAATTTACTTGTGGGGTACTATGGAATGGATACGTAGCGGGGCTCAGTTAACCAACGCATGAAATTACCATGTTATTTTACCTGGGTAAAAAACGGACTGTGTAAAACATAATATTTAGTTGTAATCAATAAACTAAATTCTATTTAATAAACTTTTATCACTCTTTGGTAACTAAGGTCCTAAAAGCCACAAAATTACTAACGTATACTGTATTAAAAAGTCGACTTAAAACTATTATAAGCCTATTTAAATTATTATTCTAATAATCTTTGGTAGTAAATTTAAATAAAATAAATAACTCATGTAAAAAGAAGAAGCAAAGTAAACTTCTAATTTTTATTTACCATTAACATTACTTACGAGGTAACAATAAAACCCCTATGAGGTAATAATAAATCTGCTTGTTAACTTTAAAAAATATTTTTTTATTAAGTTCTAGTTTTCAAATTTGTAATAGCCAACTCAAATTAACAAGAAATATCTTATAATAATAGAAAAGTGAAAAGAGAACGAGAAAACTCAATGTCAATTTAATCAATAAAGGTCAAGTTTGTTGTCGTTAGGGTCAACCACAGGAAGGCGAGAGTGAAATCAATTTTATATCTTCTAAGCGTACTGACGCTCTGTCTGGAACATCTGGTAGTTCCAACGGAAAGAAAATTCACACTCTGAAATTTTCCTTATTTTTTTTTACTTCCCTGTCGCTGTCTTGGCTTTTTCCAAGATTTTCTTATTCCTTTTTTGTTTTTTATCTCATTCGAATCGGCCTCTTCAGGTGTTCGGAGACTCAAGTCTGATTATCATTTTGTAAAGCCATAACACCGTATTTTTCCAGCTGGTAGTATCTCTAACCGTTTTCTGGTATTTTTATATTATTAGTGACGACCACGACATGTGCAAGTTGCCTAGCCTCTGTTGGAGTTAGACCATCACTATTATCACTTTTTTTTAATCAAAACGTTACCCCTACACTAGGATTTTCTCCTGTATCGTGGGGTTTAGTTACAGTATAGTTTACAAACATAAATTGCACAAGGACAAACATCCAGACCCGGAACAATTATTTGTAGGCCATACAAATATTTGTTCCGTGCGGGATTCGAATCCGCGATCCCCAGCGCAGCCACTCATTGCTAAGCCACTACGTCACGGAGTCGTCAACTATTACTACTGCAGAGTAGTGTACGGAATATTATAATTAATTATTACCTACTATCTAAATTAAGTTTAATGGCACTCTTCATCTGGTCCTCACTGCCGAGGCCAATATTTTTTATATTACGAGTTACGTTGTTACTCTGAAACAACTAACGAATTAGGTGCTATTAATAGTTAACACTTTGCGGCACAGTGGATCGCAGTCCAGTGTTGTCCCCATCCAAAATGGTCCACTGTTGTCCAACACATCATATTCTAAAATCGTATCGTCATATTCTAAAAGTTAAAGTCTTTGTTAAGAGAACTTTTTAGATTGTTTTATTTGTAGCATAATAATATACCTACCTCGATCCAGTGTACCTCACCTTTCCTTCTCCTACATCGAGTATAATAGTAAGAATTACAATATGGTAAAATGTTGCTATATTTATCTAACAGGCGCTTTTCAGAAATAAAATTTTTATTTAGTTTTAATTAGAATTTGATATTTATAATCTGCTACTTATAAAGATATGCTTAACAAATACTTTTTTAAATGTTGTTGCCAGTTTTAATCCTAAAATACGATATTTGCCATCGTTACTTAAGTTTATTATTTGAACTTATGTTTTTTATTACTTTCCTTTAATACACTACGCCGCAGGGCCGTTAAATATAGCATAAGTTTTTTTCTTAAAATTTTAATACTTTGCAGCCCAGCCACGCCTATACACTCAGCGTTTCCTGTGGCAACGCTGTACATAATGTGGGGGTTCGACGACGCCCTGATGGAAGACTGGCGCTCGGCTTCGCTCGACGTGGCGAACGGAGCTTCAGTAGCGTGACGTCATTATTACGTCACCATCGCCGCCGTCGGCTGCTGCTGGTGGCGGCTGGTGACGTCATTGGTGCGACCACTCTCAATGAAACGCCGCATTACTACCAAACGCCGAGCAACGTGCCCGTGCTTCATGTGTAGAGATAATGTTCATGTATTGTTGACCTTGAAATCGAATTAAAATGATTGAAGAGCTGCGCATAATGTTTATTAATTCCTTCTTCATTAACCGTGTTTTTATACATGGCAGAGCCGTGATGCAGCTATATGCAGGGTGACAAATGAGCACACAGTCTACCTGATGGTAAGTGGATACTGTGACCCATAGACATCCATTTACATCTACCCTCGATTAAGAATCAAAATGCAGATCCGTTGTCATCCCTGAGGACTAAGATGGAATCAAGCAAAAGGGCATTCGCTTCTCTACACTAGCCATACGAAACACAGCAGCAATAAGCTGCTATTCTGTGAGAGCGTGGTCATTCACCGGTCGAACCGACCCATTCATGCTAAAAACGACATATTGTTGTAGCATGGGTAAAATACGTACAAATGTGATGGTTTTTAAATAAAAGAGTGGATAAACGAGCAGGCGGCTCACCAAGTATTAAGTTTTGACCGCCGCCCATGAAACACCAGAAGCAATTGCAGGTGCGTTGCCGGCCTTTTAAAAAGGAGTAAGCTCGTTTCTTGATGGTTACTAAGTCGTAGTGATCCGGATGAATCGTAGGTTGTAAACTATTGAGGGTGGACTACCGTCTAATGGCGGTGCAAGAATGTCTACTACCCTATATCGTCCCGTGTCTTGAAAGGCGACAGATAGAAAACAAAAACAGAAAACATGCAGCATCTTCCTGATAACAATGGATGATGTGGGGTAGTGAATATTACTACACCGTCGCTACGTATTTTGTAGAGCCACGCTGCAGCTATGTTATGGTTGTAGCACGAATGGGTCGGCTAAACCAGAGAAGGTTCACGCTCTCACAGAATCTCAGCGTAAAATAGCAGCTTAATGCTGCTGTGTTTCGAATGGTGACTGTAGAAATCCGGAGACCCTTTTTTTACTGGAAACGAGGCATTCCATCTTAGTCCTCATGGGTGATGACCCATCTGCGTTTTTATTCTTAATTGAGGATAAATGTAGATGTCTATGACTGTCTATGGGCCACAGCATCAACTTACCTTCAGGCTGTGTGCTCGTTTGTCACCTTATTCTTATCCATCTATATTCTATCATTAGTATATAAACTACACGGTAAAGGTTCCATCCTCTTATATTTTTGGCACTAAATAGTAGTGCTTGCACTGCTCCGTCTCGATTGCAAGGGTATAGATAACCAGTATTGTTAGGCAATACATCTTATTCTTCAGAGGTGAAGCATTTGTACCTTCTTTGTTAAAAATTGGCTGCAGGTGTCCATGGTCAGCAGTAGCCACTTACTAACAGGTGCAGAGTTAGTTTCCTCACGACTTAAGTATTATTAATAAAAAAATACATTATTGTTCTAAGTGGCGACCACGGAATACACTTTAAGTGACGACCGCTCACGATGCAAGCTAATCACAAAGTTTCTTACATACATACATACATAAACACTCACGCCTGTCACCCAGAGGGGCAGGCAGAGACTACAGACTTTCATTTGGCACGATCCTGACACACCTCTCTCGCCTCCTTCACATCCATACACCTACGCATACATGCTCGTCGGTTAAGGGTACTCCTAATTTGGCCCGTTTTCAAAATATCGCCAATTTGGTCGATAAACTTTTTTCTAGGGCGTCCCTTTCCGACTCGGCCGTTCACATCTGCCATATAAATTTGCTTCGTCACTCTTTCCTCATTCATTCTTTCTACGTGACCAAACGTAAAAAGTTTAAACGTAAAAACGTAAAAAGTTTCTTATACTGGATGATATTTTTTACCGTCTGGAAAAAATAGGGTGTAACATGTGAACGGAGTAGAAGCATATGGCACAGATATTTTACAAAAAATAAAACAAAAATTTTATATTTTATAATAAATTAATTGTATTCTATCGAAATTCAAAATTGCATTGCACAAGCCCCCCACTCGCCACATTAGCCGTCTTGTTTTGCTTATAGGGAACCACGCATACAGTCCACATATATTTGAGCTCGAATAATTGATTTTTGCCCGACCCGGGAATCGAACCCAGGAACCAATAGCGTCACCATTTTCTGATTCTTCGACTCGGATTAAAATCGGGACAATTGGCCCCACCATTTTCTGGCACTTCAATTCGGATATAAATTTAGTCAGCAACGCGACCACCGTTCGTAAAGTAAGGTGGATATGATTTGAATTTCGATAGAATTTAATTAATTAATTTATTAAATTCAAAATTTTTATTTTTATTTTTTGTAAAATATCAGTATATTAGAGTCACGTCATCCAGTATATTAGAGCCACGCTGCAGCTATACTAAAATAGCAGCTTAAGAATGGATATTGAGCCTTGAGATATTGATTTTCGATTTCACCCTCGCGTCCCGGTAGACCATGGCAATGTAGCACTGCCAACCGCGGAACTACAACCATAACTCACTCGGGGTTAATGCGCGGCCAACATAGAGTGGCGGCAAAATATACTTTATTCTTCTAATCATGATGTTCCTGGGGAACCGAAATTTTCTCGGAATTAGAAAAAATTAATAATTCTCTGGATAGGTGTGCATTAAACGTAAATTTGCAGGTAAAGTAAAACATTATCCAAGCACAAAATACATAAGAATTATGTAAATATACATTTTTTTTTCATTTTAACTAAGTACATATACAAGTTTTAAATAGTTCATGAAAGTTAATAAAATAACGATTTTTTGTAAAAAAAAATACGGTACTAATAAACAAAATAAAAACTAAAAAAGATTTACAACATTGTGAGAATCAAACCCGCGCCCCGACATGGTTGACACACACTCGTACCTTTATGCAAACTACTAATGATTATAGCAATATTATTTTAACATTATATTTTGACGGTATTATTATTAATTTATTTTCGTATCTTTGTTCCTTCGTTTGTTTTTACCTTATTTTCAAAATATATGGCCGTAAACGGATTTACTAATCACGGGAAATCGTGGTCAGGTCAAGATCACCTGTTTTTTTTTTACTTTATTTATTATTAAAGTTATAACTTTATAATTTTTGACACTATTAGACACTATTAATTTGTTTTAGTTTATTTATCGTTTACAATAAATTCGTTGCTTGTGCGTAATTTTCAAAGGACAATGTCCAAAATCGCCCTGTGCATTAAAAACATCGGACATACATGATAATTAATTATCTCTTTTACAATATTTGTTGCAAATACTTTTATAACACGGACTAGCTGTATGCCAAAATGAACATTAACAAAATATTCTGTTCGACTTATAGCATTAATTGCCGCCATCTTCGCCAAACGTCATTTGGTGTATAAAAAATACTAGGGACGGCCAATCGATTATAATCGATCTTTTGAATTTTTAATGAACAGTTGCATATTTTTTTAATCTCAATCAGATTTTGAATTTATTTCGAATAAAGTGCAAATAGAAACTATAATAAAAAGAATCGACTGCCATTTCTTTTAGTTATTCCCTAAAAATATAATTGAGAAAACCTACTATACCTAATGAAACTCGAAAATAAATAGGTAATTAGAATAATGTTGAGGTGAACAAAACCTAATTATTTTATCTTTCTCAGGTTTTCTAATGATGGTTTAAAAAAGCGTGTGGCTTACTTCTAACGATCACTTACGAGTTTATGATAATTAATATTTTTGATATAAAAATTACGATAAACAATAAATCGATAAACATTATATCGATAAAATTATTCGAGGATAGACATTAACAGAACTATTATAATTCGCCTATGTTGTCAGCACTGTTGTTCTAATAATTAATTTCATGTCTTGATGTTGGTAGAGTAGTTTGGTGCCCTTTCGTACATTTACTTTTACTAAGGCAGTTTATATTGTCTTTGTTACGCATATGCAATAAAAAGTGTATTTTGTGGTTTTATATTGTTGAAAGAGGTTACTAAAATTGTTAAATGTAACACGATATTGTTTTTCAGTTTCTTAAAAATCACACCAAATGATAAAAACTATAATAGTGGTAGTTCTATTATAACCTCAAAATATGATACTTTTTTTTAAATATATCTTTTCTGCAGCTAGACCGCTATAAAAATAAGGTCATATAGAAATTCCCCAATTATCGACAATACAACACACAATTTTCCGATGCTTTTGGTTCCAGGGCGAAAAATGTATGGGAGCGGAGCAATGTCCGTTGAAATAAAGTTTATTGCTCGTCCTTACTTTATTTACTTTCGAAGTATAAATATTAGCCAATAAATAATAATAAATCAAAATAGCGCTTATGTTTAGTAGTAATTAAAGAATACCCCACTCCCTAAGGAGTCTACTCAAAGAAACATAGGTACATAAATACGACAATTTTGTTTTTAGCTTTGTTGGCACCAGTAATGTCATATCTACCAACTTTTCACACAAGACAACAAGCCTCGCGTTACGTGAGACGGACGAGAATTTATTGCACAGAATAAACATATGCGTGCCAAATGCATTTTATTCAATAACTCGAAATATCTAAATAATTTTTCAAAATCCCTATTTACAGCATTAGATATTAAATATGTGATGTCATTTATAGATTTTTTATTCATAATGTGCATCACGATCAGAACAAATCTTTTTAAGATGAAAATAAGATGTATATTTGTGTGTTTTTTCGGTATTCTTAAATATTACGTTTTTAAACAATTATGGCCCTCACAATTACGATGTTTTGACCACAATGTTCATATTAATATTTTTTGTTACTTTGTAGTTGATTTAGCTATGTAAAATTCGATCTACGAGTACGATTGGCAGTTTGTGGTGGTACGCACTCTTAATGTAGCCGTGTTTCATATGGTAGTGTAGATTCATTTCACTGGAAACAAAGCATCCTATCTTAGTCAGGGGTGACAACGCAACTAAATTAATTTCTATACTTTCTACTCTTTAATCCTCTTGCACCTCCATATCTCCGCGAGCGTTTTGAGTATCTTGTACCCCGTGAAACTCAGTGCCGGACCACTAAACAACTACTTCTCAAAACTCCTTCTCATTTCACAAGCCGATGTGGTGGATCCTTTACAGTAAGGGCGGTCAAGCTATGGAACTCACTCCCACATGACATACGTGCTAGCTCTTCTCTTGATATATTTCGGAGCAGAGTAAAGAAATATTATCTGTCAACTTAGAATTATAAATATTTACATATTTTATGTATTTATATGTATAATTGTATATATATGTATGTGTCTATGTATGTATGTGTATGTATGTATGTATGTATATATATATATATATATATATATATATATATATATGTGTGTGTGTGTGTGTATATGTGTATATATGTATATATTTATTATCTTTATTGGTATATATGTATGTAAATCAGTAGAAATAAGAATAAAAGAAATAAGAAAATAAATTATACTTATATGTTATACACTTATATGATAATTGTTAACTGTAACTTATAGCCAATTTCTATTAAGTAGCGTTATGTTAATTATTAAGTACGCACGCTGCTACCTACTTGCTTTATATATAAAACTATTTCTCTCTCCCAATAGGTTTGCTGGAAGAGAACTCTTATTAGGGTTAAGCTCGCCTTTGTACATTTATTTAAATATTTAATAATTGTTACCAACTTATTGTGTGTACAATAAAGAATAAAGAATAAAGAATAAATTTAATTCTTAAGTCTATAGGAACTCAGCTCAAATTCTAATTTCGCCCTCACTTCCCCGTGCGTCGTATGCTATGTACCGACATGTTTATAATCGCTAATACTGTAAGTAGATAGGTCGTTAGATACTTATTTCATTAGGTTTATCATATTTATGCCTATTTCTTTACGCCAAACCAGCCACTTCTTATTTTCGTTACGGTTATTTCCCATTTAACTTTACGTCGTCCTGTTGCGTAATGTGTATTCTGATCGTAAGCAACACACCTTTTCCGTTCGAAAGCTTGAAGCAAGACCGATCGGGCGGCAGGAAGCAAGCTTCAAGAGTTTAGGTAATTTTTTTCACAGTGAAAATAATGGTAATTAAAAAAAATAAAAACATAAGCCCTGCTTTATAGTTAGTTCAGTTAGTATGCAAAGGAGATGAACTTGATTCCACACAAGTTTGGGTCCGGCGTGAACTAAGTTAAAAGTATATCAATAAATCATAATTTTGCAGAACCTGGGATTTTATTTTGATTTATGTTTTATGTATTATATACTCGTTCTCGTCATAAGTTATTTAAAAAATTGAAGAGGACACAAAAAGATGCAGTTTTATAGAAATTATTAAATGAAGTAAAATAAAACTCAACTTATTTAAACTGTTAAATTATTTTCTGCAAACTTTATAATAAAAATTACGTGTCACGTTGTTTGTCCGCGATGAACTCCTAAACCACTGAACTGATTTCGATGAAATTTTGCCCACTGAGAGCAGTTTTTCCAACTTGAGAGATAGGGTGGTTTTTAAACCGATAAGTAACCCCTAATTTTTTTATTGCGTATTTAAGATTTTTGTACAGGAAAGTCGTCGGCAAGGGCAGAACAACGTCTGCCGGGCTAGCTAGTTAATTATAAAATGTCATCTAGAAAAGCAGCCGTACGCTGTAAGTTATCTGTTCTATTCCTCTCATAACCCAAGTATTTATTGACCTTAAATCCAAGACAAAAGCCGAGGGTCAACTTAACTAAATTCACGAAAGTATAAACACGAAATTATAAACACAGCCACAATGCCCAATGCGTATGACAAGTTGAAACTTGAGGTTACCAAGTTAAATCTCCTTAGGAACAGGCAGTGATCAATGACCATGCAGCCTATTCAGTAGTGTTAGATAATATTCAAATGTTTGTTTTATACTTTCACAATATAGCCTATTCAATCGTTTTTCTAAATATATTTCTTTTATTCAATATTAATCTCTACAGATTTGACTCACGTTTCAACATTAAGATTTTTTTTAGTAATGAAGGCAATTTTATTATAAAAATAGCGTTCATTATCTATTGCCATAAACAAAATGCAAAAAATATTGGTACATGCATAAAACGTGGTGGTTTTGGTAGGGAATTGACGATCGACGGATTGTTGATCCTGTTTTCTCGTTTAAATAATGGCTTGGTATGGATTTTGATGTAAGTGATGCAATTTTATGTATCAAGTGTCTGCGCACGTGAACTGTTGGAGAAAACGACGAAATAATTGCTTCGATAAACCTCAAGTTATTTTGATCGCTTATAAACTTGAGTGGCTGTCGTCATCGATAGTTCGTTTTTTTTAATTGTCGTCAAAATCTCCCAAAAACTTTGCACGGTGACACATCAATATATTGTGAAAAAAAATCTATAATAACGAAGATCCTGAATGAAATGGAGACATGGCTTAAATGACAAGCGTCCAAGCAACTCTTAGTTAAAAAAGTTAAAAACGTTTCGTCCTTATTTATTTATTTATTCTTTTTTGTACACCACAATACAGAAACATCAATATAGTTAAAACTAATTAAAGTATGTACAATAGGCGGTCTTATCACTGAAAGTGATTTCTTCCAGACAACCTTTGCGTAGAGGAATGATGCAAACAAAAGTTACAAATAGAGGGGGGCATACAAAATAATAATAATAAAAAATACAATAACACATACAAATAAAAGTAAGTGAAAGTTATATATAAAATATCATATAATAGATTAAATGAAAAGAGTAAGAGAAAGGTAAAGTAATTTATCTAATAGCGTTCTAAATAATACGATTTAACAAGAATTTTGAAAGAGTGAAGAGACTTAGCACGACGAATATGGAGAGGTAAGGAGTTCCACAATCGCACAGCGGTTACGGTGAAGGATTTCTTGAAAAAAGAAGAAGAGTGCAAAGGTGTAGAGAGAGAAAGATTGATGGAGGATCGAAGGAACCGATTATGGGTAAGAGAAAGATACTGGAAACGGTTTTTTAAATAAAGAGGAGTAGAAGGATTAAACAGCACACTATACAACACGGAGAGAATGTGAGTATTCCTGCGAAGGCGGATCGGGAGCCATTTGAGCTGTTTGCGAAATTCGGAGATATGATCATATTTGCGAAGCCCAAATATAAATCTAATGCATAAATTTTGAATGCGCTCAAGCTTATTAAGCTGCTCCTCGGTAATGTCAAGATAGCAAATATCAGCATAGTCAAGGATAGGCAGAAGAAGAGACTGGGCGAGCGTAACTTTAGTTGCTGTGGGAAGGAAAATACGTAAAGAGCTTAACGCAGCAAACATTTTTCTACTGACCTCATTAACCTGTGAGGTCCAAGACATACAGGAGTCAAGATACAACCCCAGGTTTTTAACCTTGTTACTGTAAGGGATTAGAGTGCAGTCTAGTATAATAGGGGGTAGGGAAGACCAGTCAATTTTACCAATTAATCTAGAACTACCGATGACAATGACCTGAGTTTTCTTAGGATTAATCGTTAAACCATAACATTTACTCCAATTCGAAATACAAGTCAGATCAGCGTTAATAGTGTCAACTGCTTTAGATAGATCTTCAAGAGAGGACTGAGTATAGATTTGGAGATCATCAGCATACAAGTGGTAGGAAGAGGACAAATTATGACTTATAGAGTCCTTACTAAAGTAAAAGCATTCGCTTTTGTTTTTCAGTTTAAAAAATGTTTTTATGAGTGACCCAAGGACTACAGAAATAAAAACCATTTAATTATGCTTATAATTTACCGTTTTATTACCTACTTATTTTTGTATAACTATTCGGAACGATGTCAAGCACCCAATTTCGGCCATCTCCTTTCATGATCTAATTAAAAGTATTTTATGAATACCAGCCATCGATCACTAATAAAGAACTTAGTAGTGATCGATGATACCAGCGGTTTATTGTTCACTTTGGAGGTAGCTTTGGATTTTTTTCTATCGAGATAATTTTACGGAATCGTGTTTTCGTCTAACATAGTACTTGACATTAATATACTCAACTTTACCATATATTAATTTCAAAATTAATGCTGCAATACTTTTGGCATAACGGAGGATCTTGCTAAGCCATTTGAGGTAGTATTTTTACTATTTCCCTTAACCGAGGATAGTTTATGTGTATGAGTGACAGCATCCACTAACTATCTGTTGGACTGTGTGCTAGTTTGTCATCTATATTTTATATAAAAAGAGTAACTAGTAACTACAATAAAATATTTAATAATGTTAATAAATAAAATACTCATTTGTTGCAACAAAATTAATTTAATCGATATATTTGTATTATAATTAAGCAATAATTTTGTACGTACTCTGTGAAATTAATCATTTGTATTCATTTCAGGCAATTTTTGTGTAAGTTATCACTCACTACACTCACGAATACTAAAGCCAATCACAATTCATATGGTAGAGCCACGTTGAGTACTGATGAACGTGCCCCATATATTGCTAAAATGTGTGATTGGAAGTGGACGTTTTTTTAAAGTAATATGAGTGACGAACGAACACACAGGCGAATACCGTGGCTGACAGACATCTTCGTTTATACACAGTTAGGAATCCTAATGCAGATTAACTTTGACATCGGGACGTCTATCACTTTTGTCTCCACGTGAGGTAAAATTAAACGCGATAAACTCAGTAAAATAGTTTTTTTCAATATACTCGCGTAATATAACAAATCATTCGGTAGTAAAACTTATTTCCTCTACAAATCTCAGACACATAACTCAAAAATCATGTAGCAGTATTGAAATCATATCTTTATCATTTTCCATTCATTGATTTATTATTCACGGAGCGAATTGGACCCACATTACTGTCACGGGTGCAATAACTGTCGCAGAACTAACTTAATCTCAACTTCAGAAGGTCACAGATCAGACTGATTTAACAAAAATTCCAAACACGAATCGGGATATTTCTCTTTGGAAGACGAAATAAATCGATGCTTTTAATACTTGATCATCATGATCATTTATTAGCAGTGGAGCCACGCTGCGGCTATATTATGGCTATTGCACGACTGGGTTGGTCCGACCGGGAAGGATCATGTTGCGTGCTAATGTGTTACGTATGGTGAGTGAAAAAAACCATAAAACCCTCTTTATTAGAAACGAGCCATTCCATCTTAATCTTTAGGGGTGCCAACTTATATGCCTTTTATGTCTTTATCGAAGACAGATGTAGATGTCTATGTGTCATAGCATCTATTTACTATAAGTTGGACTGAGTGCTTGTTTTTCACTTATTCTATTAATGATAATAATATATCGTTATTTTATATGAGAGAGAGTAAACGAGCATATGTTTCACCGGATGTTAAGTAACTACTGCCGCCCACAAACAACTGCAACACCAGTAGAATTGCAGGTGCTTTGCCAGTCTTTTAGAAATAAGTAAGCTCTTTTCTAGAAGGTCCTTAGGTCGTACCGGTCCAGAAAAATTGCCAGTGGTAAACTATTCTACAGAGAGGTCGTACGCGTGAAAAAATCCTAATGAAGCGTAAAGTGGTGGACCGCCATGCATCCAGATGGTGTGGATGGTACTGGTAGGATTGCCACGTAGTGCATTTATGAAAATGAACATGCGAAATTTGGCGGCTAAGGGTACTACGACAAAGGAGTACTTTTTTGCGGTTAACGCGCAGACTTGTCTTCTGAGGGTTAAACTGAACTAGATTTAATCGTCCCCAATCCGAGACTTTGTTGAGCAAAGACCCTTCTTCGGGCACAAGTTTGTCCTGGTACTCGGAGACGTTTTCCTAAGAAAAATTGGCGCGGCCGGTGTACAGAGCATCACCCGTGCTGTTTATATATATATATATATATATATATATATATATATATATATATATATATATATATATATATATATATATATATATAAGCTCCAAATTTTTCATCGCATTCTTTTGAGTACATCTTAAAACATATTTCAGTTACCGATGGGTCTATTGGCGTTTTCCATTCTGTTTACATGCTGTGTAATATTAACTATTAAAAGTCACAAAATGATATATCTACACCTTTTTTTCTCCGTCATTTCAAATTGGTATTAAATTTGACACAGAATAAATAATTGTACTACGTACAGAAATCGCACTCCTTTGTTGTTGACTGCTTGTCGACGTTTAATAGCCTACATAATTCTTATTAATTAGATAAATCGCTGCGCAAGCTAAATAAAACCTTATCGCTGCGCGCTAGTGTCCATACTACTTTGCATCTTTTCCCCTTCCTAAGTCACGGCGAACTTTCCGTGTTTACAAAAGGATGTCAATAAAGAGTAAAAATATGCATTGAAAAATGTTAATTAAATTACTTAGGTGAAGTACCTATTCTAACTATGATCCACTGACCACATTTTTGCACCTATGTGAGTTCTCCGATGCCCAACGCATGCAATTTGCAAAGACTATCGTCGGGAATCGCGATGCTTGGCTCGCAATAAACAACAAATAAAATTCAAATATGATTCCTAGCAGAAATGAGATCGTATTCTACTTAGTTAAACATTTTGTTAGAAAACAAAGTTTTAATTTCTGTACTGTAACTTAAAATTTTTTAATTATTACAAAAGACAAGTATATGTATGTATACATAGTAAAGTAAATTTCAACTAAGTTTTGTAATAAAGTACGTAGGTATTACTTCTGTAGATAAATTATTATTTAATTCTAATTGCTATAAGTACCTTAAAATGAAATAAATTCACCTTTCGTAACTTTCTACTAAAATCCTTCGGTAACTTAAAGAATTATAATGTGAAACCTTTTGTTGGTCATTTAGCTTTACTATAAATGTTGTGTGGATAGATCCACTCAACATTTATAGTAGAACCGACGTTTTGCAATTATAATTGATCTAATAGATAATGTATCGGCTCCATGGCGCTGTGGCTTAGCAATGAGTCAGAGCGCTAAGGGCCGCGGGTTCGAATCCCGCATGGAACAAGTATTTGTGTGGCCTACAAGTAATTGTTCCGAGTCTGATGTTTGTCCTTGTAAAATTTATGTTTGTAAACTGCCCCCACGATACAGGATAAAAATCATAGCGTGGAGGTAACGTTATAAAAATAAAAATAAAACTTTTAAATTACATTAAAACTTTTGTAACTATTTTAACCTGCAATTAAATGTACTAAACAAAATATATCTCAACAAGTATTTACAAAAAACTATTTACGTAAACAGCGTTAAAAAAACTTTAACATTCAATCGCCTACAACGCGCTAGCCCCGACTGCGTACTATGTTATCCTGGGTGCCCCGCAAATGTAGGTAAGTATTTCACGCAAGTAGCAAGAGTGACAGAGGCCTGGGTTTGGTAGGTTTAAAAATTACATTACCATTACAGCCTATCAAAGTCCACTGCAGAACACAGGCCCCCCCCCTTAAGATTGCCTCATAGGGGAGATATTTTTGCCATAGTTGCCAACCACAGTTTTTTGTATTTTTTATTTTAATAGTTATTAGGTTGGTCGCTGCCGCCCATATCCTGATTAGTTTCTCCCTGTCGCCCCTTACAACGCCCACGGGATGATATGGGCTAGTGGATGTTCTTACACCGCTACTGGACGGTTAGAACGGATGAATGAATGAGCCGAAAGTTGGTGTTGGTGTTAGTGTACAAAAACAAATCATTAATAATAACTCCGTAGCGGCGTTTTATTGCGAATGTTCTTGTTTTAACATTTATATATTGGTTCAAACCCGTTTGTGTACTCAGTGACTGCGCGTGTCAATTGGTGGCAACGACGAAACAAGCTCGACATAAACCTTAAGTTTTAATCCGCTTAGGTACCCTAAGAACTTAAGTGATGTCGTCATCGACGATCTGTTGGGTTTTGTTGTCGTCAAAATTTACAAAGAACTTCTCAAATGACGTATCGGCATATTGCGATTAAGATTTGGAAACATTCGTTAACATCATTTTAAAAGATAATTTATTATTACTTGACACTGGCAAAAATATAATCGTACAAGTCCAACCAAACAAAAAAAGAACTCCGTAATTTTCATTCTAAAATAAAACACGTCTATCAATATCGTTCTATATTCAAATCACATTCTCCATTTATTCATTACGTTTTTATTTCACAATATTCTATTACAATATTTGAATATAACTCGTTTAAATCCATGAGGTGTATTTATGAGCTTCGGGATAAGTAACAAGCTCTTCTTAACAATATCAAGAGAAAAAGCGCTTGTATTATCTAAAACTTTCATGAGGCTGCCTCTCTCGCAGTCTGGGAACAATTTACCTAAAAAAGTTAGAAAGAATTATATAATATACCTACTGTATTGCTGAGAAACATTTATTTTAGTAACACTCAGCGCCTCCTGAATAGAATGTAAAGGTCGTTTTTTGGAGTAAAACTTCTTTATACGCGACTTGAGAGTAACTTAGATTTTTTAAGGACGGAAATAACGTTCAGTAAAATCTTTAGTTATTTTACGTAGTTTTCGCATTTATTCATGTAATAGCAAGTATTTTATAAGTAAAAACACTTTTTCTTTTTTATAGAATAAAGGTGACAAACGAGCACGCAGTCCACCTGATAGTAAGTGGATGCTGTGACCCATAGACATCTACATCTATTCTTTTTTATAGCATTGGGTGACTAACGAGCACACAGTCCACCTAATGGAAGTGGATGCTGTGGCTCACAGAGATCCACATTTATCCTCAACTAAGGATCAAAATGCAAATGCGTTGTCACCCCTGAGGACTAGGATGGAAAGCCTCGATTCCAGAAAAAGGTTATCCGGTTCTCTACACACACCATACGAAACAAAGCAGCATTACGTTGCTATTATATCTTCGATCAATTACATACGTGTATTATTGATCGAAGTATTTTACGCTGGTATTATGTGAGAGCGTGGTCCTGCTCCGAACGAGCCGAACCATTCGTGCTACAATTATAATATAGCTGCAGCGTGGCTTGACCACGTGGAAAAGATCCAAATTCTCGATTTATAATCCAAATTGGGGTGCGTTATTACCGCTGAGGACCAAAATGAAAGCATCGTTTCCAGTAAAAAGGATATCCGGCAGAAATGGTATTCCGAGAAAGTGTGGTCCTTTCCCTTTACAGCCGACCCACTCTACCCGTTTTATGTGTTATTTACACATTTATACAGTTTTTGGACCTATTTATTATAGGATATATTATACTTCAATTTATTTCTATTATTTTAAATATAAATAGCTTTATGTAAATATCGATTAATAATTTGTAAATAAACTAGCTACCGTACCGGAGTCAACTGGATTAGATCTACTAATAAGGAGTTATTTAGATTTAAGATATACAAAGGCCATATATTTTATCAGTTTTTCAAAAGAAAATGGCTCATTGGTTATTTTAATGTTAACAGAAACAATGCATTAACAAAGAAAAATTAGCAAACAGGCACTAGAGAAAAGAGTGC
Source organism: Parnassius smintheus behrii (assembly GCA_036936625.1). Lineage (NCBI taxonomy): Eukaryota > Metazoa > Arthropoda > Insecta > Lepidoptera > Papilionidae > Parnassius > Parnassius smintheus. The sequence continues at coordinate 4,022,873 of JAUPFT010000026.1, forward strand.
GCTGAAGGTAGGGAAATCGGAATAAGGCAACGGAACAAAAGGCGACTCACCAATATAATGAAGAAAAAGGGGTTCTTTATAATGAACTCTTTCTTCAAGAAGCGGCCACACAGGAAGTGAACTTGTTCGAGCCCCGCTGCTTCGACAAAAATGGGATTGACTTAATTAAAGCGAATAGATGGCAACTGTTCAGTGATGTCTCAGAGTCCGCGAGGGTGAAAACTAGCAGCGATCACCGAATGGTTAGAAGCTCACTGAACCTGAATACTAAGTTGGAGAGGTCTCTGCCTTGTCCCTCTCAAGCTCTAATCCAAAATCCCGAAAATTTTCGCCTTGAGTTACAAAACCACATTCTATGGCAACCGATTGTGTGGGTAGCTGTACACGTCATCGTTGAAGCCACAAGCAAGTGTGAGAAATAACCCAAGAACGAGCCTTATCCGACACTATATACTTGATATCCCAGACGTCAGTCTGAGTGAGATTAGAATGGCTCTCCAGCACCTTAAAACGGCGAGGCTCCGGGTGAGAATGTAATTGCAGCGGAGCTTCTGAAAGCGGGTGGAAAACCGATATTTGAAGTCCTTCAGAAGTTCTTTAATTCCATCCTCCGTGGTGGCACTACTCCTAAGGCGTGGAGCAGAAAGGTGACAACGCTCTCTACTCGCACTACAGACCGATATCCCTTCCGAGTCATGTTTACGTGCTGCTTTCGAGAGTCGTTACAAATCGTCTCGCACGCTGACTCGGTGACTTCCAGCCTCCCGAACAAGCTGGTTTCCAAAAAGGCTTTAACACCATAGACCACATACATTTTTTTAATCCACAAATTGCGTTACATGTGACTTAGAGACTAAACAAAACATACAAATATAATATTCTTCGACAAATTGTATAGAGGACCGAAGAGAACAATCTACTACATTGCGTAGCGTATTTGGACTATGAGAAAGCTTTTGATCCCACCGAAATTCGGGCGGTTCTGCAGTACCTTCAGCTTTGCTAAGTTTACTATCGGTATACCGAAATGCTGAAGTGTTGGTACAATAGGGCTACGGTGGCTATCCGAGTACAGAACCAGAGTACGAAACCTATCCAACCGCAGACAGGTGTGAGACAGGGTGACGTTGTTCCCGAAATTCTTCACCGCTGCATTGGAAGATGTTTTCAAGCTACTGTACTGGTACGGTAAGGATACGGTATTAACATCAATAGCGAGTACATCACTCACCTTCGATTTGCTGACAATATAGTCCTTATGGCAGAATTGCTGGAGGACCTATGCTCAATGACCTCAATAGTGTCTCCAAACGCATAGGTCTTAAGATGAACATGGACAAAACAAAGATCATGTGTAATGTCCATGTCACACCTATGCCGGTAGTTGTTGGGATCACTAAGCTCGAAGTTGTTGACAAATATGTTTACCTGGGACAAATTAGTCCAACTAAATTAGTGCAACTTCGACCGAGAGGTCAATCGACGGATTCGACTAGGCTGGGCACCGTTCGGGAAATTACGGCATATCTTCTCGTCAGGTATACCTTATAACCTGAAAACGAGATTGTACAACCAGTGTCTTATGGATTTGAGACGTGGTCCTTCATCGCTAGCCGTATGAGGACGTTCAAGGTCATTCAGCGAGCTACCTAGAGGGCTATGCTCGGGGTTTCTCTGAGTGATAAACTTAGAAATGAGGATATCCGCATAAGAACCGGAGTGACTGACGTAGCCCAGCGGATTAGTAAGCTGAAGTGGTAATGGGCCGGCCATATAGCTTGTCCTCGTACCGGTAGGCGTGGTGTGACTAGATGGAGTGACAACCTGGTAAGATATGCAGGAAGTAGACGGATGCAGGTAGCTCAGGACCATGCTTTGTGGCATTCCTTGGGGTAGGCCTATGTGCAGCAGTGATATTTGTGAAAGATGATGATGATGATGATGATTATTCCCCGATAACATACTGACACGATTCTTTGGTGTAAAATATAGACTTTATATTAAGTATATGATTTGATATTATTTATGACTTAAGTTATTAGTGTCATTATATTTCATTGTGGTGAGTTAATTTTTACTATTTGTTTAGATTTCGATGTCGGGCAATTTTGATGTCGCAGACTTGAAATATTTTGTTATGGATATTGTGATGTGAAAACTGCGGAAGCCGTTGCGCAAAAACGGATTTTACAGCTGGAATTGGGGTCTTAAATAGTCGTTTAGTGATTAAGTTTTCATGGATACAAGTATAAAATTGCATTGTCTTGATTACACAGAAAAGGGCCACGAATGTAAAAAATCTATTCGTGAAGGAAATCCTTAGTCTAAAGTTAGTATTTCACTTAATGCATCTTTGCTTCTTTTATTAGTGACCTCCCTTCTGTAGAGCAATTAAATGCTGTTTTAGTGTCATTACTCATAACGAATAATTGGCGCTCTGAGAGGAAATTACAGTATTTATCTAAGAGATAGGACGGGAATAATATAGTGCGGCGGAACTTTGCAACTTTTAATACAGCTCTTTGAGCACGTTTCAGTGACAGCAGGGTAGTTTTGGCTGCTCCTCCCCAAGAGCTTATATAATAGGTGAGAATTGATTGATATAATTCGAAATATTTTTGTTTTACTACCTTCATTTCAGCCAAAAGACAAATATTAAAAATATAGTTTACGAACTTCATTGCATAGGTGATCAATGTAGTTTTCAATTTTAAATGTAGAATCTATAACTGTGTATATATGTATTTAAAATAACTAGAATTATTTTAGTTAGTTTGTGTTGTGCTGCACATAGAAAAATGTTATTTGGTTTTATCCCTATTCACTTTTAATATATTTTGTCGTAGCTCGTAGCCACTTATTTACTCTATTAAAACATTGCTGTGTACACAAATGAACCTCACTTACTGTATTTCCCAAAAAGGAGCATGATATCATTTGCCTAGAAAAACCGATTACCAAAGTTCGAAATTACAGAGATCATTGATACATATATAAAAAAATAAGGGTGGTCCTAATAAAATACTTTGGTAAACGTCAAAAGAGTAACAGAAACTGTTTATTAAATATATATAAATTACGTGTCACGTTGTTTGTCCGCGATGGACTCCTAAACTATTTAACCGATATTAATCAAATTTGCACACAGTGTGCAGTTTGGTCCAACTTGAGAGGTAGGATAGTTTTTTCCCACAATTTTTTTTTGCGAATTTAAAGATTTTTAATGGGATATGACAAAGGGTCGCCGAAAAAGGTAGAACAACGTCTGCCTGGCAAGCTAGTAGATTATAAATAATACTTATTGAAAGTCACTTTTTTATGTAAAATAAGAGTAGTGTTAAAAACACTACTCTTGTGTTTTTATTAAGATCTAATGACCTATTAAACGATTTATTAATATTTATATCAATTTTCTAAATAGTTCGCAAAATGTTTAAGCTGTTTAGTTCCAAATAACTATGCTCTCTAGCTTATTTTACAAGATGGGAATGGTAACAGTATCGAAAGCTTTTTCTATGGCAAGGAAAGTGCCAATTGATTGGTTGCCTTTATCTGATTATTGAGAGATCTAATTGTTATATTACACATAATTGTACTAGATCTGGATGTTTGTTCCTCAAAATTTCAAATTGCCTCCACGATACGGGAGAAAATCCATGAGTAGGGTAACGTTTAAAAAATTTTAACTTTAATTAAGTAAAAATTTGTTTATTTTCTATTCAGCCGAAGATCAAAACAAATTATTTTTCGTACAGCAAAAAATAAAGTGAATCAATTTTAAGTTACAAAGTCAGATAATCAATCAGACCCAACCGTTATTCCGGGAACAAACATCTTATTTTATTTGAATAAGTTAAATTGAAATTTTTCGTTTTTCCTATCACATTTTATTTTGGCGTGATTGAAGGTCAATTTTGTTCACGATTTATATTAATATATATATTTATAGCAAAGAAAACCGAACTCGATTTGCTCACGCAGTACATTCTGAGCAATTTTCTCCTGAGTCACCCAACAACAGATTTTATTTTGGAAGAAGAGGTAAATGTGTAAGAATCATCGTCGTCCACGAACCTCTGCAACACAAATGAGAATTGAAAGTGCATTGTAGGCCTAATAAAAAGGAGTAGACTCTTTTCTTTGAAATCCATAAATTGGATCGGGATGTTGGCCGCTCCCCGGGCAGAACACCTTGCCCGGCGAGAGATCTCCCATTTTTCTTCCAAGGCCACAGTGGGCCAACACTCCGTGTGATAGTTCGGAGATGTTCTATATTTACTGTTTATGATTCGAAATATTGATAGCGTGATTTAGGCTTTGGTGTGTTTCGCTTGTGGCGCGACGACAGCGCCAACACATATGCCTCCTCCAAAAATGCAACAAAGCACTTTCCTAATCCACCTGCATTCATCGACATCCTTAATCTCCATCTTATGAGTGGTCATCCTACACTTCGCTTAACGATACGAGGCTGCAACTCGAGAATCTTACTTCCTTATAGATTGTTTTTTGAGTTATATAACCGGCCAATTTCCACTTCAGGTTACTAATCCATTGGGCTACGTACTTTAGTACTACTGCGGATATGCTCACTACGCAGGGAAACTCCGAACATAGCCCGTAGCTTCGCTTGATTAGTTTGGCATGTCAATTACAAACGCCATTATTAATATCTCATACTCATCATCCATTCATTCATTAAAGCCTATGAAAAGTCAACTACTACTGTACATAAGTCTACTAGAGGGAGGTTTCTACTTGTCCGTAGACTTTTGACGGAATATAATAAATAAATGAATGATCATAAAATTCATAGCATTACCACAGTAACATTTTAAAATCGCATTTTCGTCCGAAAATATACGTTTTATGAACGAATTTTGGTAACAAATGAAAGATGATATCTGATATCGTAACTGTCATTGATGAGTGATTAATGAGAATTTGTAAACGTAAAAGTAAAATAACAGCAAATGACTAGGCCTATAGCAATAATTTTCCTTTTTTTTAAATAAAACAACTTTCAACTAGATAGAGCCACTTTGCAAACATAGGTAGGATCACGCTCTAATAGAAAACCAGTGTAAAATAGCAGCTTAGTAGCCTTGTGTTTCGTATGGTTAGTGTAGAGTAAGGGATTTTTTACTGGAAACGGGGCATTACATTTTAGACATCAGGGGCGACAGCGCATTTTAATTTTGATTGTTAATTGAGGATAAATGTAGATGTATATGTACGAGAGAACCCACTTACCATAAACGGGCCGTGTGCTCGCTTGTCGCCCTATTTTATTTTTATTTTATTACGATAATTTACCCTACATAAAAATACCCACATCAATCACAATCGGGTAGAAAGACAGCTGCTGGCCGATTATTCTACTGCTTTGCTGTATTTCTGAACAACGAAGAAAACCATTTTGTTGAAATGGGTGGCATGTCGAAAACAAAGGGGTGAAAGAATCTTTACTCTTGCTTCAACTACTGTACGACTACGACGTCTTACAATTGCCTACCTTCGTATTTAGTAAACATTATACTGTGTGATTTTTTCTACCGTCTGGAAAAAAATAGGGTGTAACAGGGCAATGGAATAGAAGCCCTTGGCATTGATATTTTAAATTTTTTTTATTTACCAGCGTAAATAGCAGCTTAATGCTGCTGCGTTTCGTATGGTGAGTGTAGAGAACCGGAGACCCTTTTTACTGAGAACGAGGCATTTCATCTCAGTCCTCACGGGTGACAACGCATTTGAATTTTGATTCTTAATTGAAGATAAATGTAGATGCCTATGGGACACAGCATTCACTTCCCATCAGGTGGACTGTGTGCTCGTTTGTCATACTTATTCTATATAAAAAAAAAACAAATTTTACGGATATTATCGCCTTTAATTACATTTCAATTACCAACGTTCATATTCAAAAGCTGTGGCCGCGTAAACTATGACATCGGGACGTCAATCCCCCCCCCCCCACCCGAAACCGTGGGTGCTATTAAGTACCTGAAACGTTGGGAAACAAAAAATTGAAATTAAGCGCGATAAAATTCGTAAAAGTAGTTTCATTTAATGTACAGTATCCTCGTAAATATAAGAAATCACTACTGTTAGTCAAATCTAAACTTTCTTACAACTCTTTCTACGACAAAAAACACTTTCATACTATATCGAATCAATAGAAATACTACAGATATGCGTATATATGTGCAAATTAAGTCTTCCTAAGGCGTAAAACAATCCACTTTCATTTTCCTGTAAGAAACTGGGGTTCAGAAGGGATGGAACATCGTAAATTTTTTATCTATATCGCTTCGGTTACAGCTCCCGTCCGTCCTGAAGAATACGCGCCTCGTAAAACTATCGCATGCGCTTAAATAAATTATGATCGTCAAACGAAAGTACAATTCTATTATCTTTACTGATTTGGGAATAGAAAAAAATGTTTTATAACTTGTTAAACTCAACACATATGACAATTTATTTTTGGGGCAATGTATACGCTATTACAACAAAGTCCCAGAAAATATACACTCTCTCTATTAACAAATTTAAACATTTAATTAAATAAAAAATGTATAAAGAAGGAAGGGTTATTATAATATAAATGAGTACAAGGTTGACTATAACCCCTGGGAATGAGGTGGTCGCTTCCAAGCTGATTGTAAAATAAATTAACACATTGCGGAATTCGTCGCTGGTTCTTACCAGGACAAAGGTTTTTCCGAAACGGTGGTAAAGTAAGAAATGACTTTAGATAATAGTTACATGTAATCTACATAATGTATTTTATTCTTCACTCCCCTCACATTCACCCATTCCTTACAATAATTACACTTTATTTACTTTATTACTACATGTACTAAATAATAAACAAAGCTTTCAATTAGCATTTAACATTGATAAATATATTACATGCACAAAATAAATGGCATTAACACAGAAACAAAATTGCTTCTTTAGTACCTAATTTAATTAAAGTGTTCTGTGTTTGATCCAACCATTTATTACAGCCTATATAGACCTTAGATTGGGGATTTTGCCATAGTTGGCTCGCTTAGTGGACGGGTTGCCTGTAGCAGGTTTTTTAATTGAGTTTTATTAGGATGCCGCTACTGCCATTCTTCTGTTTCAATTTCTCTCTTTCGCCCCTCTTACGATACCCATGGGTCGATAATATGGCGCATGGGATATTCTCACAAGGCCATTATACGTTATAAAAGACATTTAAGTATAGTTGAAAGATGTTAAAAAATTATTAGCTAAGTTTCGCGTAATAAAATAAAATAATGTGTATTACCTCCCGCCCTCCCTCATTTGCGAGCACTATCCCCGTCATCACTAATCCCAACACCACTACTCCCAACAACACTATACATGCTTTGTATCTACACTAGGCGTCCTCAAGTGAAACTCGACTCTGTGGTAGCTGGACGCTTAAATCTAAGTCTTTTCTGTCGTCTTTTTGCTTTGTCGAGGGTATGCAAAATAGCTTAACCACCCTCATTCGAAAGCAATAAAATCATTTTGGAAAATCCTGTACTACGTGGTAGAGCCACGCTGCAGCTATATTAATAGTAAAGTTGTAGCATGAATGGGTCAGCTCGACCGGGGTGGGACCACGCTCTCACAGAATACAAGTGTAAAATAGCAGCTTAATGCTGCTGTGCTTGTATGATGAGTGTAGAGAACCGGAGACTCTTGTTACTAGAAACTAGAAATTCCATCTCAGTCGTCAGGGCTGACAACGCATCTGAATTTTGAATCTTAATTAAGGATAAATGTCTATGGGCCACAGCATCCACTTACCATCACGTGAACTATGTGCTCGTTTGTCATCCTTATTCTATACAAAAATGGGAGGAAATGGGGCTACAAAATGAAATGAAATGAAATAAATGATTTTATTCAACATAGATTATTATACAATACTTATTGAAGGTCATTTTTAATTTATCACATAAGGTAATATGTACTTCATATAGGAAGAGATACTCGAACAAAATCTGGGTAAAGTACGAGTAACTTTTCATGGCACAGACTAAGCAAGTTTGAGCCCTCAGGCTCTAAAGCATGCTCCAAGCATTCAAGTGTCAGCGTCTCCTCCAATACGTAGTACATATTAGTATTTCAATGGTTATGAATTCTCTTACACCGTTGCAACATAGTTTCAACTTTAACTAATGAGAAATCATATATGTTTTTAATTAGGTAGTTGTTTTAGACATTTGAAAGTCCTAATAAATATTTTGCAAGAGATAGATATAATAAATACAAATTACATTAATTTAACGGGAACGTTTTTTTATAAATAATGACATTATGTAATTGGAACGGAGCCAAGTACTTCGTAAAATTAAATTTTGCTGCTAATCCATTAGAGATCTTTTGACTTAAGAATGTTAATTTATTGTTACAGTTTAAGTGAGAGAGAGAGTGTTTAAAATACTCATTCAGAGCCATGCTGCAGCTATATTATGATTGTTGCACGAATGGGTCGGCTCGACCGGGGAAGAACCATAGGCTAACAGCATACCAGCGTAAAATAGCAGCTCAATGCTGCTGTGTTTCGTATGGTGAGTGTAGAAAACCAGTGACCCTTTTTAATGGAAACGAGGCATTTTATCATATACCCTTACGGGTGAAAAAAAATCTGCATTTTCATTTCTAAATGTGGATGTCTATGGGTCACAGCATCCACTTAACATCAGGTGGACTGTATGCTTGTTTGACACCCTCATTCTATAAAGAGGGCAATGGTAGCTCAGGTGCTCTCTCGATGTATGTTTTATAGCATGCTCGCAATCCAGGTTCGCATCCCGCTGCACCAATGAAATTGTTGGTTAAAACATTTTTTTATATAAAGCGAGGCAAACGAGCATGCGGCTCACATGATGGTAAGTCACTACCGCCGCCCATGAACAATTGCAACACCAGGGGAATTGCAGGTGCGTTGCCGGTCTTTTAGAAACGTGTGAGCACTTTTCTTGAAGTTCCCTATGTCGTAACGGTCAGGAAAAATCGCCGATGGTAAACAATTCTAGCAGAGATGATTGATGATGGGATTCTTATATTTACGCGAACACTACACATTTAAATAGAAGTTTCTGAAGTCCGCCAAAACGCATTGAAACAGTGTGGAAGATTTTAGGGCAAGAAAACACTTTCTTGCCCTAAAATCTTCTCAGACTCAGATATAAACTGAACCCTACGACTGGCTGCGATCACTTTAGATTTATTATATTAATATAGCTTACCGTGTGGTAGGAGTGTTCATAAACGCATGTAGTGATGGTGTAATATTAGCCACTACCCCGTATCGTCCCGTGAGTGTCGTAATAGGCAAGTTCTGTGACAAGACCAGCGTGTGAGACACTGAGTGTGAAGACCAAGTTTTTGTAGCTTTGCTTTCTCTTAGTAGAAATTTGTATAACAATAATACTGTATAAAGCTGACTTAATGGATTTTGTTATATCCAATTTTAACTTATTTTTGATTCCAAATATAATATTTAAAATTTGAAATTAGCCCAAGACAAACATGACGTCAGCATTTATTCCTATATGGAAAGAAAAAAATAGAATAATTTTATAAGACGTGATATTAATGTATTTATTTGAGTAATATAATATTTGTATTGCAATGTAAAGATTTATAGTGTAACTAGCTTGCTAGGCAGACGTTGTTCTGCCCTTTTCGATGACCCTTTGTCGTGTCCTATTATAAATCCTTAAATTTTCGAAAAAAATATTGTAGGTCACTCATGGGCAAAAAACTATCTCTCAAGTTAGACCAAACTGCACACGTTGTGCAAATTTGATTAAAATCGGTTAAGTAGTTTAGGTTCAACATCCATCGCGGACAAACAACGTGACACGTAATTTATATATATTAAGATGTTGGAGAGGTGGTAGTAAGAAGGAGACGTGTTTTTCTTGATATGTATGACTTGAGTTAAGATTAATATATAATGCCTGCTCCACACGTAACGATATAATGTAGCGATTAATATGTGCAAACCGATTTGCGCAGATTTATCGATGGTGTGTTGCGGATGTTATTTGTATTATCGATTGTTAATTGCGGATTATCATTCGTCGAAGATAGTTGCAATTTCTATTAGACCAGACCTGCCCGAGACATTAATCGCGTGGCATTAGTACTTTTTTATGAGATATGATGATGATTCATTTGTACTTTGAATTGCTACGAAGACTTTAAAATACATCTATTTGTATAAAAACTTTCACTAAATCAGTCAATGAGACAAACTAACGAACGTACCCACACACAAACCAAGTAACGAATTAGGCAAAATATACGCAATTGTATCGAATAAATCAAATGAATCCAATAACGGAACCCACAATTTGATTTCAAATTTATCTAGCCAACAATTGGTTCCCACACAACAGAGGTTGCCCTAAATAAGCAAGCAACATCATCAACTATTGGTACTACAGCATGCGGAGCCTTAGTGACATTAAGGGGAAATATAATCTCAAATGGCTTAGCAAGATCCTTCGTTATGCCGAAAATATTGCAGCATTAATTTTGAAATAAATATATGGTAAAGTTGAGGATTAATGTTAGTGATTATGTTAGACGAAAACACGATTTCGTAAAATTTTCTCGATAGAAAAAAAATCCAAAGTTACCTCCAAAATAAAAAATAAACCGCTGTTATTCATAAAATACTTTAAATAAGATCATGAAACTTTGCATACTAACTGAACTAACTATAAAGCAGTGCTTATGTTATTTACTTTTTTTAAAATACCATTATTTTCACTGTAAAAAGAAATTACCTAAACTATCGGCCTTTTGAAGCGGGATCCTGCAGCACGGTCACTTCGCCGTGGCCTTTGAACGGGGAGGTTGTGTCGCTTACGATCAGAATATACATTACGCAACAGTACGACGTAAAATTAAAATAGGAAATAACCGTGATAAAAATAAGAAGCGGCTGGCTTGGCGTTAAGAAACAGGCATAAATATGATAAACCTAATGAAATAAGTGTCTAACGACCTTTCTACTTACAGTATTAGTGATTACAAACATATCGGTACATAGCATACGACGCGCGGGGAAGTGGGGGCGAAATTAGAATTTGAGCTGACTTCCTCTTCCCTCTTAATACAAAAATATTTTGCAATGAAAGCTACACTATAACATAGAGTAAGGGAGCACGGGTAGACGCTCACTAGAGTAGGGAACGTCGCGGCGGTGCACTATGGGACGAAACAGCATGTCCCATCTCAAAAATGGTTCAGACAAAAGTCTTGTTGAACCGTTGCGATAGTTTTATATACTGAGAAGATAGAGGTAACTGATATAATAGTAAAATATATAATAATGAGTTTGAGGTATGTAACATTAATTACAAACTTTGCACTTCAAAATTTCATGTTAATTATAGTACTCAAAATGGAAGTTCATTTTAAGATATTTGCTAACTATATATACTCGTACTTCAAGGCTATATATACTCGTAAGTACTATATATTTTAATATTGCTAAAGATCTCTAGTTTACAATTACTTAAATATTTTCTTTCAATTTTATTTTTAAATATCGTAAGGAAAATTTCCGTCTTTTCGATTTTCAAATTGAGGTTTCCTTGTTGCCGATAGCTGCCGATGTCGAGTTAATTAACTATTCAATAATACAAGAAAATGAGAAAAAACCTCCGTCATTACCGCGTCATTTCGAGCTAGAAGCAAAAACGTCGACCCAGGGTAAAATAAATTGACGGTTCTCGTTATTTGCACTTATTTATGACATTTGTGGATACAACAAAATACTTGTCATCGTTTGTTTACAATAAAGTTTTTTACATGTAACAAGTAAGCACAAAATATTAAGGTATTAAATAATTGAAAAATATTTTCCGAAGTTTTTTTTTGCGGTGTACATATTAACCACACTTGCGATAAAAACGATGTATCATACTTCTTATCTGTTGTGATAATTATAATCAGTATACGTTTTAGCATTCCTTTGGGAACTATTCAAATAATTTTTTTATTTTCATTTTCATAATAAAAAAAATTTTCAAAATTTTGGTTTAGTCATTGTTTTAATCAATAAATAAAGAAGTTAAAGTAGCAATGTTTGATTCATATATTAGCATAAGTATTTGAAAACGCGTCTACAAAATTTCAATTCAAAATAATAAACAAAAAAGTTATAGATCTTTGAGTTGGAACGCACCGTTTGGGACCAAACGGTGACAGTGCGGTGTCGAAGGATTCGCGTATAGCATTTTTATACTAGTGACAACTTCGAAATTAAATGTCCAATTCGAGTGAATATTTTTTTTACTGCTACATATGCCCTTGATTATAAAAATTATTTATTTTAATAAGAATTAATAATACGATACAAATGTAACCAACTTTTGTTTCTACCTGCGATATATTTAAAGTTTAGGATACAAAAGCTACTATTGCGACTTAGCTATGATAGTTAGATATATTCCCTCGGAGATTTTTTTGTAGAAAACAATGTGTACTATAATCATGTAATACATAGTTTCTATGGCAATTTTTTTCTGCTTTGGGTTACATTATTGAAATTTTCCTAAGGATCCCTATAATATGGATTTATAATCGTAAAGCATCATCGGTATAATATTTTTGTTATTTTCTATTCATTGCTTTATTATTCACAGAGCTAGTTGGACCCACATTACTCAAGAGTGCAATAACTGTCGCAGACCTAACTTAATCGCAACTGCTAAAGGCTAAAGATCAAACTGATTTGATAAAAGTTCTAACCACAAATCAGAGTATTTCTCTGGGGATGTAAATGCGAAATAAATCGAAGCTTTTAATACTTCATCATCATCATTATTTATAAGTGGTGAAACCACCCTGCAGCTATATTATGGTTGTAGCACGAATGGGTCGACTCGATTGAGGAAGGACCACGCTCTCACAGAATACCAGCGTAAAAAGCATTTTCATGCTACTGCGTTTCGTATGGTGAGTGTGGACAACCGGGGACGTGTTTAGTTGAAACGAAGAATTCTTCTAGTCCTAGTTCTAGTTATAGTCCTCTGTAGTGACATCACATCTGAATTTTGATTCCTAATTAAAGACAAATGTGGATGTCTATAGGACATAGCACCGACACACCATCAGATGAACTGTGTGCTCGTTTCCCACATAATCTATACAATTAAATTTAGATAGTTATACTAACAGCTGAATGCGCGTCACCGTACCTCCTCTGGTATTATGAGCATCGATAGGTTTGTACTTTGAATGAGAGTAAGATCGTTTAACAGTCATCTAACTATCCAAAATGTTTGCTGTGCTTACATAATTGATACATCGAGTGGTTTTCAGTTCGATTATATTTTTATGTAAAAAAAGTTCTGAGGTTTTTGAGTTATCCTTAATAATGCGTATTCCGAACTGGATAAATTTTTTACTGGAATTAAGGCATTCCTTCTTAATCCTCAGGGGTCACAAAGCATTTTCATTTTGATTTTTAATTGAGGATCAATATGGGCCACAGCATCCACTTACCATCAGGTGAACTCTGTGTTTGTTTTTCACCTAATAGTATAAAAAAAATTAACCTTGACCACATTGATGATAAACCGACTTCAAAAAAGGAGGAGTTTCTCAATTCTATTGTATTTTTATGTATTTATTTTTTATCATAGAACTATTTTCTGGGTGTACTTATTTTGATGATTATTTTTTTATTGAAAAGCTGGTATTTCTCTTATGTTCTCATATAAATGTGATCAAGATCTGACTCGTAGTTATTGATTTATCATTAATAATGCGTATTTACTTGACTTTGACTACGTTAATGATGTTCTCATTTTATTAACATCGAAGTCAGTTGTACAACATTTTTAAGTTTACTACTTGTTTTATTAGGCCTAGAAAATCATTTTTTGACATGGGCCCGTTGTACGGAGGCTTTCCCTTAATAGACTCACTTGGTAAGTGTTGACGATCGCAGTATCAAACGTCTCGCACCTTTACCGCGCTTCGCGTCATCGATCTTGGCATTTTAAGCCTGACGTAAATAGACCATTATACCGTCATCTATCGGGTCATAAAATTAACCTATAATGTCCCTACGGCACTTCCTAAAGCGATGGCATCACTGTATGGTAGAGCCGAAATAACATCACGCTATTTCGTCCCATGTGTGTCGTAAGAAGCGACACTGTGATACGTCAAAATGGTCATATAGCTTCTGATAATAATAATAATAATAATGTCTTCCAGACCGTATTACGGTCTCAACTGAGACTATATATCTACGCAGGACAGGATTACAGTGCTTGAGCTCAAAAGACTCAGATCGATCGCGGCATAAATATCTCTTTAGCGTCAAGCCTATATCCAGACCTGCGATGAGCAGCGGCCTCAAAGCTAAGGATCTCCTAGGTGTGTATTGTTTGTGGTTAGGTGTGGGTACATACATTTGCCGGTACGACATACTCCGCCAATCGTTGAGTCCGATTACTCCGTGAGGCGTCGAGGTCACCGGCCCCTAGGCAGATTTTTGGGCACTTTAAGACGCTCGTGTCCTACTGTGCCTAGTCGCGTCCTTTAAGTGCCACTATCGCACTTCTCCTAACCCTTTTTTCTATAAAAGGGGTAGGCAGTGCCCATTGTGTCGAGGCTAATATTTTATCATCCCTACCATCCGCTTCGCGCATCACCAGTTGCTGCCGATCGGCTGGTTATTTAGATAGGGCCTTAGTAGATTACCACTGACTCACTATATAGGTAGGTTACCATCATGTCAGATAAGGATAAGGGGGAGCCCCCCCCCTAGATCAAGAAAACCGCCGGACCGTCCAGGCATTTTGGACCGACCCATTCCGTATTGGGACCTTTTTAACCCTGAACGGACCAGGGTAGTTCAGTCCTACTTGCAGATACCCACCAGGAAGCCGTTGTCTCCCCCTAAGAAGGAGCCCGCACCGAGCGTCGCGCTCACGCCTGCCACTTCTAAGCACATGGCCTGGCAGGAACCGGCGCCCCAACCTCAGCGGGCTATGAAAACGGCAAGACGCCACACCCCACCAGAGAGCGATGCCTCCCTCTACGAGAAGAGGCAGCGCATTGGTTCTCATGACACTATTTCATCTGCATCATCATCACCATCATCATCGGATGATGAGGAGCCCCCACCTGCGAGTAGGAAGAAGGTGCATACCTCACCTCCTAAGTCGCCATCATCACCGCAACGACCACCCTCCATCTCACCGGACCGACGTAGCCATGACTCGGCCCAGTACGAACAAGGAGGTGCGGAATCCTACAGCTGGGGGTCTAAGACTTATCCGACCCTAGCTGCATCCGCCGGACGATCCTCGCCGGTGCAGACTACCAACTCGTCCGGGTTACCGCAAGATGACGGACAGCGGCAGTCAACAAGCTATGCCCACATGGCAGCGGCCCCAGCAATACCACGACCGCAAGCGACGGAAGAGCCCCATAAAACCAACAAAGACAATGAGAAAGCCAGATACCCACTGATCGTTGCTGAATACCTCCCGGACTGGACCAAGCATTTCGAGGAGCTCAACAGAAAGTTGGGCCACCCTCCTAATGCCCGTCCGCTCAGGAAGGGTGTAAGGTTCGCACCCCAGAATCCGGAAGAGTTCCGAACCGAAAGTACCAACCATGTCGTGGTATTGCTACACCCCGGCGGAGGAGAAGCCCACCAAAGTGGGCATCCAGGGTCTGCCAGTGGGCACCGACACCAAAATGATTGAGGAGGCTATCCGGGAAAAAGGCTTCCCCATCACTTATGTGAAGGCCATTCCACCACGTAGAGGCAGACCTGGTTGCCTCTACTACGCACAGCTGGACCATCTGAGCCTGGAGCGGCTCCAAGACCTATACCGAATCGACGAGCTCCTCTACATGAGAGGAGTCGTCATTGAAGCCTGGCAGAGGAAGATGGGACCGGCACAATGCCACCGTTGCTTTCGGCCACGCCTCCGAAAACTGCTTCAGGCCAGTGAAATGCGTTCGCTGTGCTGGGGAGCATATTGCTAGCCCTTGCCCAAGGGGTAGAGAGGAAGAGCCGAAGTGCGCAAACTGTGCAAAAAACCACACGGCCAGCGATCGCCACTGTCCAGTCCTGAGGAGAATAGCCAGGAAGCAGGGGATCGTTCTGCCTGGCCTACTCCCGGAGAACCACAAGAGGATCTCCAGAGTCGCTCAAAGGCTGTTACCATCCAAGAGGATGGGTGGGCCACAATCACCAGAGGGAAGGGTAGGCAGCCAGCCCCCCCCCTTCTACAACACCAATGGAAACGGTGGAACCCGCAGAGCCAAGGGCTACCACTGGGGCGACTCTCCAACCTCCTGCTAATAACGCCTCGGAGAGGCAGAGGCAACCTTCCCAAAAGAAGAGGCGGAGGAACAGGAGCAGGAAGACTGAACAGCCTCCTCCTCAGGCTATAGTTACCTCTACCCCTACAACATGAGGACCAATAGCCTCACAGGTGCAGGTTACTGAAAGACCACCACCGAAAAGTATGACGAGTAGAGCGCCAAGAAGGGCACTACCAGAGAGTAGAGCCCGCTCTACACATAGAGCGCGCTCTACACAGAGAGCGCGCTCTACATATAGAGAGACCACCACAAATGCCCCGAGAACAATGCCTTCACAACAACGTAGACCACCAACGTCCGGCCTCGAGACAGCTGATGCCATCCACAGATTGGTAGGCATAGCTGTCGAGGTCGGTACACAAGTCCTGGCCGACATAAGGGCCGGGACAGATCCAGTAACCGCCGTGATGAAGGCGCTGGCAACACTACTGGCTAGGCACTACGGAGGACAGCAACCTGCGTCTGCTTTACTGGAATCCGGACGGGATTCAACAAAGGATCCATGAACTCTGCACGGTCGCCCAGCAGCAGGACATCCAGGTGATCTTGCTGAGTGAGACCAAAATAAGACCATCAACGCATCTAAAGCTGCCAAATTACACCATCTAGAGGAGGGAAGAGGTCAACCCTCAAGGGATCGCTTACAGAGGGACAGCGATTCTGGTGAGGAGAGACATCATCTACCAAGAACTGGACCCACCAGACTTCCAGACGATGCGTTCAATCGGCATAAAAATGGAGGCGGCGGGTGAGGAACTTAGGATCTTTGCAGCATACCGCCCGCCAGGGACTCCATTCTACTCCTCAGACATCCGGACGGTTATGGAAGGTACGACACGCACCATCATCGCCGGGGACCTGAACGCCAAACACCCGGCGTGGTGGTCAAGATTGATCAACCCACCGGGTCGTGAACTTTACAAGGATGCAGAAAACCAGAATTATGACGTTATAGGTCCCGAGGAACCGACGCATACTCCTACAGACCCTAGGAAGCGTCCGGATGTATTGAACATCGTGCTCACTAGGAACGTCAACTACCCGGTGGTGGTAGAGGTGCTGTACGACCTAAATACACAGCACCTCCCGATTCTGATTACCCTTGGCATCAAGGCAGTGACCTCGCCACTCAGAGGCGTTAAGACCAAGATCGACTGGAGGCTCTACCACCAACACCTGCAGGAGAGACCTCCAGTCCACGCACCGATCCACTCAGTGGACGACGTAGAGGCTGCTGCAACCAAAATAACCACGAGCATCTAGGAGGCCCTCATCGTGGCCTTTACGATCGTCCCTCTCTCTGGTAGAAAGGAAGAGCTCCCGCTAAATACGCGTGCAGCTGAAGCATAAAAGAGCGCTGAGGAAGCTCTGGGCACGCACTCGCTGCCCCAGAATAACACCGAGGCTGAACACCTTAACGGACGAACAGCCGGTTGCAATACAGGCCCACAGAGGAAAGGCCTGGGAGCGGCGCATTTGGAAGGCTGCTCTACACATTGAACCGGCAGTTAACGAAAACTCGCCCACCTGTTTGCCCGCTGACCAACAATGCGAGCGAACAACGTTATGATGCCAAGAGCAAAGCGGATATCCTAGCTGAGCACTTCGAGGAGCAGTTTATGCCGAACCCAGCAAGTGCGGAGTTCATGGAAATCCACACCCGGAAGGGGAGCCGCGTGCAGGAGTTCCTGTCGTTGCCCGCGCCACCACTTGCAGGAGAGTGGTTTATCTCCCCCGCTGAACTGCGGAGGTCAGCAACCCGCCTGCAACCGAGGTAGGCGCCGGGGCACGATGGGATTACCAACGCTGCACTACGACAGCTGCCCAATAGAGTCCTTGTAGAGATAGGTCGACTCTACAATGGCATATTGCGGACATGCTACTTCCCGGAGGACTGGAAGAAAGGCAAAATAATCGTCTTGCCGAAACCCGGGAAGGACAGGCATAGAGCTGCCGCATACTGCTACAGGGATCACGCTGCTAGCGCATACAGCTAAACTGTCTGTAGGAATACTGCTAAGACGTCTCCGCCCGTGCATCCAACTTTGGGTGGAGCAGCATGGATTCAGGAGGGACCACTCAATAGCAACACAGCTGACCAGAGTGCTGCACCTGCCTGCGGCCGAGCACAACCGCGGCCGCACATCGTTGGGCGTCTATCTCGATATCGAGAAGGCGTTCGATAGGGTGTGGCACCCAGGACTACTCTATAAGTTAGAAGATCAGACCAGTGTACCTCCTGCTATATTGCGGCTAGTGGCGTCTTTCCTCGTAGACAGAAGGTTCTACGTCTGTGTAGAGGACACCGAGTCCGCAATAAAACCCATAACAGCTGGTGTGCCACAGAGCAGCCGTCTGTCTCCAGTCCTGTATGCGGCTTACACCAATGACATCCCCACCCTGGCAGGGCACCTGTACCAATGGCAGGACGACGTCGAGCTGGCGCTATTTGCGGATGACAGCGCCTACTTCACCTCGTCCAGAAGCCGCAAGCCCATATCGCCACTGCCAGGATGCAACGTCTGCTGGACCTGCTCCCACCATGGCTAGATGAGTGGAGGATGGCCGTCAATGTTAGTAAGACGACTGCTCTGCTCACTCGCCGCTTCAGGAGACTACCACCACCGCTAACCCTCAGAGGTCAGGAGATAGCATATGATAAGGCCGTGACCTACCTTGGATGCCGGATTGACAGGATGTTGCGCATGACTGCGCACGACGACTTCGTCGTCTGCAAAACTCGTTGCGCGCGGGCGATGCTCCGTCTTGTCCTGGTATCCAAGTTACCGACAAAGTCGAAGTTGACCATATATAAAATGTATATAAGACCCCTGCTAACATACGCTGCTCCGGCCTGAAATGCGCTCCTGTGTGATCAACAGAAGTAGCGACAACAGGCCCAGCAGAACTTGTTATTACGAACCATGGTTGGTGCAGGTCGCTACGTCCGGAATGACGTTATAGCGGCCAACTTAATGATAAAGAGCCTAGAAGAATTCGTGGTCCAGCTGGCGCGCGGTATTTTCGACCGCGCCGACAAAGGGCCACATGAACACCTCAAGGGCTTTGCGCCGTTGCACTCACCGCCCCCGTACGGGTGACCCTATCCAAGAGAACTCCTCCCTACATAAATCAGGGAGTCGAGTAAATCCCTCAATGCCACAGAAAGGCCAACTTAGACAAAATCTTTGTGTTAAACACAAATATTGAGACAACCTTCCTTTTTGAAAAATTACCCGACCACGACGAAAAGGCGTTATTTACATTACAACGTCTTTTAACATCAAAGGCGCCCAGGACCAGCACACTGTAGTGTGCCGTAAGGAATATCCGGGTAAAGGGGGCATACCCCGAGGTCCGATACCTGCTGGGCAGAAAGCCCATGCAGACGACAACAGCTCCCCCCTCAAAGCTGTGAAACATCTGATACTGCTACGATAATTGCATCAAGTTTGATGATTAAGGCAAACTGTTGACACAGAGGAGGAAACCAATACAGGACAGGTACACAGGTAGTGGGCCACGCGAAACATCAACTCCGCATTTATTTTTGCCCAAAACTACTAAAATCATAGTTGAACCTTAAATATATACAAAATTATATACAAGACAGTGCAAATTACAAGAAAAAGTGTTATCTAGACGAAATTATTAGGGAAAGGTGCTTAAAAACGTCTTTAAAAGGTGTCGATAAAACTTTGTTTATAGTAAATAGTACAGCGTTGGTCTTTCTTCTAACAACTTAAAAACAAACAGTGCAGTTCGAATAACGATTATTGACAGTGAAACAATATAAACAAAAAAACATAAACTAGTGTATTTACGTAACAGAAAAAGTGACTAAAATCATCGTTTCTCAATTCAAAACTTCAAATACCGTCTAACGTTTTTATAAAATAGATAGCGTACATACAGAATATTAATTTCGTTAAGTTTCTTATCAAATTGGTGGCGTAGTGGCTTAATGTTCGGTATTGTCAAGCTAGCTGTTTGGCACGAGTTCGTATCCTGCATACAAGTTCTCTTTTTGTAACAATTTTCGCTATGTATACTAGTTTCTCAAAACGTTTCGAATATTGAATTGAATGAGATTAAACATTGTTATTTAAGAAAATAAAAATAACAGGCTTTCAAAACAATGGAAAATACACAGGAAGAAATAACGCAATACATAACATTTAGAAAACATATTACCCAACTAAATACGAGTAATTCGGATGATGAATCATTAATATCGATTAGATCAGAAAAAATGAACAGAGCAAGAAGTCTACCGGACTTATCAATACGGTGTGATGAAACTATGGAAGAATTAAAAGATGAAATACATACATTAAAAAGGCAATTAGAAAGTGCTAATAAGGAAATAGACGACCTGATCTTAGAAAATAATAATCTAAAATCTAAAATAATATCATTAGAATACAAAATAAAAAACCTGAATAAAATTTGCTGTAGTCTTTCAGACTCTCCCAGAAACTCAAGTAATTCTACAATCAAGAAACCTACTCGAAAAATAAAACGTACTCTTTTCATGCCGCAAATGGACTTAATACGTTCAAATAACACTAAAGAAGAAACTGTTTTGGATACTACCACTCAAATGACGAAGTTAAATATCTCAAAGCTGCCATCAGATAATGTTAAAAAAAACTCTAAAGAGGTATTAAAAAAGAGCAAAAATTTCATAGTAGGAGGACAACAATGCGTAGGTCTGGCTTCAAAACTGATTTATTCTAGAATCAACACAAAATTTGAAGATTTAGACATATTCTCTTGGACAAAACCTAATGCTAGAACAGAAGAAATCCTTAAAGGCTGTTATAACATTGAAGATTCTAACACTAACTACTTTATTCTTTATGTTGGGGAAAATGACACGAACGTCACAAAGATATTCTTTGAAACAGCTGCTGTAATAAAAATACTAAAAAACTCTAACTTTATTATACTTAATACTAATTACAATAAATATTTAAATGAATATAAATTAAATAATATGTTAAAAAACTTGTGCTATAACATTCCAAATTGTAATTTTATTGAATGCACACACAGGTCTAGGACGGAATATCACGCAAATATCTGTGCAAAGATTAATCTAATATTAGACTCTAAATATTACGAAAAGCATTTTATTAAAAATATTAAAACTATTATTAAAAATCGTAGTAATACATCTGATACGAATACGATGCACATTATGAGAAAATCCCAAGAAATAATTATGTTAGCTAACGAAAGCAAAACAGCTGAACCTAAAATTGGCACCATACCATATTATTTCAAAAAGGTGAATAAATTAAATAATAAATTAACTTTTGAAAAAAGTACTAACGTAAATGTGTCCACGACTCCATTTTTTCATACGCAATAATAACCAAAAACATGAAATTACTTCCATACTACATCAAAACATAGCAGGTTTGCTTAACAAAATTGATTCGATAGAACTATGTATTGATGAACTAACAAATGAGGGGCAAGAAATAAACTTTTTATGTTGTAGTGAAACATTTGTTAAAAAGGGAGATGAGAATAACATTCAGTTTAAACATTTTAAATTAGCTTCATTATATTGTAGAACAAAAGAAAAACGTGGAGGTGTATGTATTCTTATTAGAAAGTCAATAGAATTTAAAGTTATACAATTATGCTATGAATTATCAGCAGACAAAATTTTTGAGTGTTGCGGTATAGAGGTACCAAGTTACAAATGTGTAATTTTTTGTGTATATAGAACTCCCAATTCGCCTGTATCAATATTTTTCAACAAACAAGATCTTCTTTTTCATAAATTAGCATTTAAGCTTAACAAAAAGAAAGTCATATTGTGTGGTGACTTTAATATTGACACACTTAAGAATAATAACGTCACTCATGACTTAAATAATTTGTTATACAGCTACAACCTTAAACTACATAATGATAAACCTACGAGACATCACACATGTATTGATCATATAGCTAGCAATTTCAAAGAGTCTGATATTTCTACTTCCCTGTACAATTTTCATTTATCAGATCATAACACCTGTCAATCTCTAAGTTTTCCAATTAAACTGCTACCTAAAATTAAATACTGGTATACTACGAAAAAAAATTACTCTAAGGAAAATATTGATAAGTTTCGTAAATGCATTCGATATATATCGTGGGAAAAAGCAACTACAGATGACATTTTTAATAATATATTTAATAAATTTCATGACTTAATTTGTTTATTATATGACCTCTGTTTTCCATTACAAAAATATAAAATCAAAACAGATAATCTCGCTCCAAAGTGGATCACAAAAGGTATAAGGGTTGCAAGTAAAACTAAAAGGAAACTAAAACATAAATATTACAAAACAAAAAGTTTAGAAAACAAATTAATCTATAACAAATATTCAAAATTATTAAAAAGTTGCGTAACATGGTCGAAAAAAATTTAAACATGAAACACCTGTTACATTCAAAAAGTAAAAGTAAAGCTACCTGGGAAATCATTAAAAATTATGAATATAATGATACACGAAATAATAATATTGACTGGGTTAATTATAATGGAACTAAAATAGATCATCCTTTCGTCATTGCCAGTAAATTTAATGAGTATTTTATTAGTACAGCTCTTCACGACCGTTCTTCTTTAAATAATAAAAATAAAAGGAATATGTATGAAAATGTTCAATCATCGATCTTCTTAAAACCTTGCTCATTAAATGAAATCATAATTATAATAAATTCTAAGGAAAAGGGTCACAGCAGGAATGCAAAAACTACCGCGGTATCAGCTTGCTTAGTATTGTGGGTAAACTGTATGCTAAGGTGTTAATTGAAAGAGTTATGAAAGAAACTGATGGAAAAATTTGGGATGTGCAAGCGGGTTTTAGAAAGGGAATGGGGTGTACAGATCAAGTCTTTTCCATGCGCATGATTGCGGAGAAGTTTTTGGCCAAAAACCAGAAAGTTTTTTGTGCATTCATGGACTTGGAAAAGGCTTATGACAGAGTGGACAGGAATGTGTTATGGCAAACACTGAACTCATATGGGTTGAGCGCTGGTTTGATACAGGCATTAAGGTCTCTTTATAGGGACTCTAGTGCTTGTGTCAGGATCAATGGGGTCTACTCGGACTGGTTTGGCATCCAAAAAGGTGTCAGACAGGGCTGTGTAGCTTCCCCTTGGCTGTTCAACCTATTTATGGACCGGTGTTTGCAAACTTTGAAAGATGAAGAATGTGGGTTAAGAATGGGCGAGTTAACCGTCAAATGCCTTTTGTATGCCGATGATCAAGTCATACTTGCGTCATCGGCGGCTGAGTTGCAAATGATGGTTACATTAATGAACTGGGAATTAAAAGAAAGGGGAATGAAAGTGAACGCATGTAAGACGAAAGTGATGGTTTTTGAAAGAGAAGAAAGCAAAACGGTATGTGAAATAAGAATAGAAGGAGAGTTAATTGAGCAAGTGGATGAGTTTGTGTATTTGGGATGTGTATTTAGCAGGGATGGTAGATATGATAGGGATATAGAACGACGAGTAAATGCAGGGAATAGAGTGAATAGGGCACTACAATCTATTATGAAGAACCAGAATGTGTCAAAACAGGCACGTATGGTAATTCATAATGCTGTGTTAGTCCCTACTTTAATGTATGGTAGTGAAAGCTGGGTGTGGCAGAAGAAGCACGAAAGTAGAATAAATGCTGTAGAAATGCGGTCTTTAAGGAATATGCTAGGGTTGAATCTGAATGACAGGGTGAGAAATTGCGTGATAAGAGATAAATGTGGTATGCAAGATGATGTTGTGACCAGGATTGAGAAAGGAATGCGTCGGTGGTTTGGTCATGTGGAAAGAATGAATGAGGAAAGAGTGACAAAGCAAATTTATATGGCAGATGTGAACGGCTGAGTCGGGAAGGGACGCCCTAGGAAAAAGTTTATCGACCAAATTGGCGATATTTTGAAAATGGGCCACGTTAGAAGTACCCTTAACCGACGAGCATGTATGCGTAGATATATGGATGTAAAAGAGGCGAAAGAGGTATGTCAGGATCGTGCCAAATGGAAGTCCGTAGTCTCTGCCTACCCCTCTGGGTGACAGGCGTGAGTGTTTATATATATAATAAATTCTCTTAATAATACTAAATCTGTTGGTTATGATTCTATTACTACACATATACTGAAATCATGTGTAAAGGAATTTGCACCAATTCTGACGTATTTAATAAACCTTTCTTTCATACATGGAAGATTTCCATATAAATTAAAAACATCTATAGTCAAACCCTTATTTAAAAACGATGACCGTCATGAGATTATTAACTATAGGCCGAATACGTTGATACCCATTCTATCCAAAATATTTGAAAAAGCCATGCATAGTCGAATTATTAGTTTTGTAGCAAAATATAATATATTCAGAAACGAACAAAATGGCTTTCAAAAACATAAATCTACTACACTTGCTACCTTTTCACTGATATGTCGAATAACTGAATTTATTAATAATAGAGTACCAACAGTAGGCATCTTTTTCGATATGTCCAAAGCCTTTGACTGTGTAGAACACAGTAAGTTGTTGTACAAATGTGAAAAACTAGGAATCAGAGGACCGGCTTTGGAATGGATCGAAAGTTATTTGAAAAATCGGAAACAATGTGTTGAAGTATCACGTATTAATAATAAACTAGAGTTAACATATTACAGATCTCCTTATCTACAAAATGACTATGGGGTACCTCAAGGGAGTGTGTTAGGCCCTTTATTGTTCATTCTATACATAAACGACTTGCCGAGTATAACAAATCATCAGTCAATACTATTTGCTGATGACATATCAATTGTTATACACTTATAAGTCACAGATATATGAACAAAATAAATTCTACTATAGAGTCAATTATATCACGGTTAGAAGATAATAATTTACGAGTCAACACTAACAAAATTAAATATATTCAATTCGGAAATTATAAATTAAAACCACAAAAATTGGATTTAAGATATAAGGACGAAAGATTAGTAGAGGTAGTAGATACACAATTCCTAAGTGTTACTATTGACCGGTATGTAAATTGGAAATTACACGTACAAAAAGTATGCAAAAAGGTTAATCAATTTGTTTATGCACTGCGTAAACTTCAAAATGTAGCAGGTCCACAAGCAGCACGTATTGCTTACTACGGGTACGTTGAATCTGTCTTAAGATATGGACTTCTCTTGTGGGGCAACTCAACTGACGCAGCCTTCCTAAGTCAGAGGAAATGTATTCGTGCACTGTGTAATGTAGGCCCTCTTGAAAGCTGTAGACCCCTGTTCAAGGAAAAAAGAATTCTCACTTTAACTGGTTTATATATATTAGAAATCTGTGTTTTCATTAAAAATAATTCTAATCAATTTGTTACCGTGCAGGAAAATAGTAACTCTCTAGCAAAAATAGATCCGACACGTCTACTCATGCCATCTTGTAAAACTGCATTATACCAGAGGAATTGCCTCATAATGTGTATTAAAGTTTATAATAAAGTTCCTAAAAATATTCGTGAACAGCCATTAAGGCGAATGAAAAAAGTTTAAAGCATTGGCTAATAAATACTGCCTTTTATAATATTAAAGAATTCTTTACCCATAAATTTTGATTTTATTTTTATTGATTTTGCTTAAATAAGTAAATTACTATAGATAGATCCAGGATTTTGCGCGATACTTCTCAAATGAACAAAAATTAAATTTTTCTAATTTTGTTATGTTTTCCTAAAAACATAAATATCAATTGTTTATGAAAGAAAAAGAAAATTTATAAAAGTGATTATTTCTAATTTTATTTTTTTATTTTGTTTTTTAACATATTTATTTTAAACAATTTTTACGCATGCCACAAAAGGCAAAACATGTGGAAACAAATATTGACTCTGTATCCATCTGTCCGTACCCATGTTTTGGCGAAATAAATGATTTGATTTGATTTGAAAATACCCAGCAGTGGACTTATATTTGCTGACGTTGAAGAAAAGACACAGCCATCTATAGAGGTTATGTTTTTTTGCTTTCTCATAGTCAGTCGTCTTTTGCAAACAACAAACCACCATGGAGTGACTTTGCTCTTTAAGTAACGTCCTTTTTATTTTGCTATAAAACAGGGCAAACGACCATGTCGCTCACCTGATAGTAAGTGCTGATCGCCGTCCATGATCAAATGCAACACCAGGGAAATCGCAAATGCGTTGCCGGTCTTTTAAAAGAAAATTCTACGTTCGTTTCTTGAAGGTCCCTGAGTCGTATCGGCTCGAAAAATCGCCGGTGGTAAACAATACCACAACGAGGTCGGACGTGAAAGAAATCTACTAGTAAAAACACAGTGATTGACCGTCAAGCATCCAGATGTTGGTAAAATTTGGAAACTTGGAATTAATCCAAAAAATACCTTACAGCACTCCCCGTGGTAAATGCGATAGAAAATGCAAAATGATGCAACATCCCTTCACAGTGCTGGTGAATCCAGCCGATTAGAAAGAACTCGGTCAGCGGCGATTCGAGCGGCTCTGCGCTGGATGCAGGTTAAAAGGAGGGTGCTGTTGGATGCAGGTTAAAAGGAGGGTGCTGTGCTGGATTCCTTTTGTATGATTTATACTTTTCAAACCAAAATCAATTATAGTGATGGGTCAGCTCAGGTTCACTGATAAGCTCCAAATTTTTAATCGCCTTTATTTTGAGTACATCTTAAATCGTATTTAAGGTACCGATGGGTCTTTGGCAAATTCCATTCTGTAT
Source organism: Parnassius smintheus behrii (assembly GCA_036936625.1). NCBI lineage: Eukaryota > Metazoa > Arthropoda > Insecta > Lepidoptera > Papilionidae > Parnassius > Parnassius smintheus. The sequence goes on from JAUPFT010000026.1 coordinate 4,050,016, forward strand.
ATGCTACTTAATATTAACTTTTTAAAAGGTGACAGAAAGGTATATATCTATGGAGTTTCTTTCACCTTTTCTTCTCTGGTTTGAGAAACCTCATTTTGAAATGGTATTTGATTTAGTAGGTTAAAAAAGGTAATATTTGACATATAAAATTGATTTGCTTACATTAAATAAGTAAATATTTTTGGCACGTGGTAGAGCCATGCTGAAATTATATTAATAGTATAGTTGTAGCACGAATGGGTCGGCTCGACCGGGGAGAGACCACGCTCTCACAGAATATCAGCGTCAAATAGTAGCTTAATGCTGCTGTGTTTCGTATGGTGAGTGTAGAAAACCGGAGACCCTTTTTACTGGAAACGAGGCATTCTACCTCACGAATGAAAACGCATCTGTATTTTGATTCGTAATCGTGGATAGATGTAGATGTCTATGGGCCACAGCAACCACTTACCATCAGGTGGACTGTGTGCTCGTTTGTCACCCTATCTTATATATATATATATAAAAAAAATTCATTTAAAAATTTCCTTTCTGCCTAGTGTGGCAGGAACTTAAGGAAAATATTTTCGTAGAAAGATTTAAGTTTCGCCAAGATAGAGGTTATTTGTCTACACAATTTTCAGCTCTGCACGTTAATCGGATTATCAGGGGTACATAAATTCAGACCTTTTGTGTTTAACATAATAATTACATACATAAATTATTGAAGTGTATTAGTTATTTTTAAGCTATTGCATAGCTTCTATCGCGGGCCTTGAGCGCGGGGACCGAATCCAGAAATTCCGTAACGAAAAAAACCTCACGCTCCCCACTCCGACGGGCACGGAGGTGTGGCGTTGAAATCCGTGCATCGTCTAACGTCGTTTCAGTTCGGCAGACTTCGGCACTCGGCAGACTTCGGCACGGTGTTTGTGTGCGTGCGACTAGTCGTATGCGTGTACACTAGCTGCTAACTGAATGATAAAAGTTCCTGAATAACCTACATGTATTGTAAGATATTAAAAATATTTTAAACATTATTAACTTCTCATTTATACAATAAGAGAAAAAAAATTGTTTTCTTATCGGTCACCACGCTCAAAAAGTGTAACTTGATTTAATATCAAAGACTTAACTGCATAAATAAAATAAATAATTAATTATAATTGCATAAGTTGATAAAAAATGCTATGCTTTACCGCTTTACCGCGGCAGTCCCCGAGTGCCACACGTCTTGGAAGTTTCTTTATTTTTTATTATTCTAAGTCAGCACTTGACTACTATCCGAAATTATAGTAAGTGGAAGATGGATAGTGTACTGACTCAACAAAAGCTTCACTTTTGTCTTAAAGACGGCGACATTCCCTTAAAGGTGAGAGGTTTACGTCTGGTGGTAGACTTTTACTACTTTTACGGAAACAGATACGACCTGTCTTGTCTTATCGATATGTTGTGTTATAATTGAAACTGAACTGAGAGTTTCTACTGGGACATAGTGGCAGCAAAAGAAAAATAATAATTCGCTACAATGCGAAGTGTAGGAGGCGACAGAGGTACACTGAAAGTAGAAACAGATAGCAGTGTCTTCCAACAACCCTCCTGCTAAACGTGGCAATAGTTTACGTGGAAATTGAGTGCCGTCAGAGGAATTGTTCAGATTATCCCAACCGCCAAATTTCGGCAACGCACATCGTGATAAAACTCACGATACCCTCCAAAGTTTGAACGCTTGGTAGTCCACCACCAGTGTGCGAGTTTTTTTCCTCACGCAACGTCTTTGTTGAATCGTATACCACCGGCGATTTTTCCGGTTTCTGATATGACTTGGGATCTTCAAGAAACAAGCCTAATCATTTTTAAAATGCTGACAATGTACCTTTAATTCCCCTGGTGTCAAAATCTTCCAAGAACTTCTCAAAGTAATGTATCGGCGTTTAAATTTTGAAGAATGTCTCTAACATTCACCAAAATTATTTAAAAAGATCATTTCTTATTACTGACACTGGCACAAATATAATCGTACAAACCCATATCTAAACAAAAAATAAAACTCCGTAGATACTTTTCATTCATATTTAAATCATATTCCTCCATATTTATTCTTTACGTTTTTATTCCACAATATGCTATTATAATATTTGAATAAAACTCGTTTAAATCCATGAGGTGTTTTTATGAGCTTCAGGATAAGTAACAAGGTCTTCTTAACAATATCAAGAGGCTTGTATTATCTAAAATTTTCATGAGGCTGTCTCTCTCGTAGTCTGGGAATAATTTACCTAAAATGTTAGAAAGAATTAAATAAAACACCTACTGTATTTCAGAGAGGGATTCAATTTAGTAAGGCTCAGAGCCTCCTGAATAGAATGTATAGGCTTTTCTCATAGAAGAGGGGCAAACGAGCATTCGGTTCACCTGATGTTAAGTGACAACCGCCACCCATGATCAACCACAACACCAGGCGAATTGCAAGTGCGTTGCCGGCCCTTTAAAAAGGAGTAAGCTCTTTTCTTGAAGGTCCCCAGGTCGTAGCGGTCCGGAAAAATCGCCGGTGGTAAACTATTCCACAGAGAGTTCGGAAAACTCCTTTTGAAACGTACAGTGGTAGACCGCCAAGCATCCAGATGTTGTGGATGGTATCGGGACGTTTGCCGCGTAGTACGTTGACGAAATTTGGACAACAATTCCTCAGAGCACTCTCCATGGTATATGCAAAAGAAAATGCAAATAGATGCAACATCTCTTCGCAGTGCCAGTGAATCGATCGGAAAGCACTCGGTCGTCGACGATTCGAGCCGCTCTGCGTTAGATGCGGCCAAGTGGAAGGAGCTGGTACTGGGGAGCCCCAGCCCAGAGATGGGAACAGTATTCCATGTGCGGCCAAACCTGCGCCTTGTAAAGTTTTCACCAGCCATCACCAGTGCTGTCATCTGCATAGCAATGAATGTTACGGGTTTGCAACATATCATTGATATGCAGAAGAAACAGCGTTGTCGATAGCACGCAGCCTTGTGTTACACCAGCATTAATAGGCTCGCAATCGGAGCTTGCACCGTCTACAACAACCTTGATGCTCCGATCTGCAAGAAAGCTGTTGATCCAAATGCACAATTTCTCGGGAAGCCCATAGGAAGGGAGCTTCAAAAGAAGCGCTTTGTGCCAAACCCGATCGAAAGCCTTCGCAATGTCCAAACTAACGGCCAATGCCTCCCGCTTGGACTCTACTGCCTCCACCCATTTGTGAGTTAGGTAGACCAGAAGATCACCAGGAGGGGATCTGCTGTAGCAACGAATCTGTAGCCATTTTGACGTAGTCGAAGAGTCGGTCTGTTTCGGCATTACCGCTATGGAACCTATAGAGGCACCCGTAGACGCGCGGATGGTCATCGCTGTCTACGCGTGGCCAAGGATGCACAGGTCCGAACCTTCAAGTCTGCCGAGGCGTCGAGAACAGATGTCCTCTCTGACGTAAACGCACACTCCAGCCCGAGGCACAAAGGGGTGTTCTAGTTTGTACCCTGGGTAGGACAGATACGAGACATCAGCCGAAGAGGACACCTTCGTCTCGGTCAGAAAGAGCAGAGCCGGCCTCGCCGTCTCGAGATGGTAGTAGACGGCGTTTAGGTTAGAGTGAAGTCCCCTGATATTGCAGAAATTCACGGACAGCGTGGCAGGGTCGCTTTGGTCTTGTTGCTCCGTTCGCCCCGAGCAGTTGTAGTCTTAAGCGGAATTTTGCCCCCCCCCCCCCCCCAAATATGTGGGGCAGCCTGAGCACCCACGCTCAGAAGTGGAGAAACATGGTCGTGGATGCTCAGCAAGGGATCCTCCAGGGGTGCTGGTACTCTCCTGAGCTAGTCTATCATCATTTATTTCCGCTACCATGTTGATGAGGGAGGGGGGATTTGGGCCTCCGGCCACCTGCACTCACCAGACGAAACGTGGATGCAGAGCTTCCACTTCACGCCGGTATTCTGTGAAGTCATGGTACCACCCCGGTTTGAGCCGGCCCATATGTGCAACAGCAAAGCTGCCGCGTGGCTCTACCACTGTTCAGGTTGTCTTTTGTAGTTAAATTTCTTTAGACGCGACGTTTTTACGGATAAAAATAAAGATCAGTAAAATATACACTTCTTTTTCACCATGCAATGATCGCGACTGACTCTAGTATTTTTAAATATTATGTGTTTTTTTCCAATCCATCTAAAGATAAGTGGATGATGTGGGCCATAGACATCTACATCTATCCTCAATTAAGCTTCAAAATGTGAATGTATCGTTTCCAGGAAAAAGGGTCTCCGGTTCTCTACACTTACCATATGAAACAGCATCAATAGTTTGCTGTTTTACGATGGCAGTCTGTGAGAGCGTGTTCCCTCCCCAGTCGAGCTATTTACACATACATGTTATTTACACAATAATGATTAAACTTCCATAGATTGCCCCATAGAGCGAGAATTGTCACGCTTGCGATCTATTCTCGAGGTTATAACATTAATATTCATTTAGATAGTGAGTAAACATAACATTGTTACCGTATGGTGGTAGCTTAGGAGAATTAATCACTCTATTTCAACTCTTGAGTGTCGGTAAACGACTAAGGTAAATGCTAGAAAAAACTAATAGGCTTCAAGAGATGGCAGTAAACTAACTCGCTTACGTCGTATAATACCTAGACCGTTGACGAGGTGCTGGTTCAAAGGTTCTCACGTCTTGTACTACGAATGTTAATCCGATTACCAAGAGTGAATATTAAGGCTAATTTCCACAAAAAAGAGACCCACGTGCAGAGGTGGGCTTTACGGGCTATTGTACGAAGAACTATTATCTCGTTTCGTAGTAGGTGAAACAGAGAAACTGAATGCAGATGGCCAGCTACTTTTGCCTGATAACAATTCAAATAATTAAGAAAAAGGTTGCCTTCACGGGACGCCGGCAGATGTGAAACATCATAGTTAATGGTAGAATACGAGTATATAATTAAATAAAGCTAATAAAGAAATATGGTGTAAAATAAAAAAAAATTGTCACTGACTCAAAATTTTTAAGCACATTCACACTTATAGCAATTTCCTTTCAAAAACAATCATTTTAAAAAGAAATACAAAGTGTGTATGCAAACGGTGAGCGCGTCAACTATACTATAGTCAAATACGCAAACGCAGTACATAACTAACACATAGAAGCAATGAAGTACACAACTCATACATATAAGCAACGCGCACTAAAAGGAGTCAACAGCAGTGGCGTAGAGCGTCATGCTATTTGCCGTCACGGTTTATTGCTAGGCTCGCTAATAGATGTTTTACATCAAAACTGCCAAACCTGCCCGACAAACGTGACAGTTACAGCCATAGAATACTATAATACACAATAGAATGGCTGTCAACGTTATTTTGTACGAGATTCGGCGTCACCGGGAACACACATACAAGCAATTACGTCTTATTATCACTAAACCCGATTCGCTGTGTTGATGTGTTTTGACATTTTAATACATATTTATTTGTAAATAGCGTGCAATTTGACATTTTCTAAATAATTTGCGTGTGAAATTTGGATACGTGTGAATTTATATATTATGTTATTTATATATACTCCTAATGATGCAATCTTTGAGGAAGGCCGACAGTAAGTAGTAGACTTTGATAGGTTGCAGTGAGTGCCGTCGCGGGCAGAAGCTAGTGTGTCACAACACTAACGCAACGTCTTCCATAAGTATTAAACTTTTACGAATAGATCGGCCGCCGAGACGATTTAGAACCCTTTTGAGAACAAATCGGTTTAGTTGGGGGACTATTACATTTTTATTGTCCTTTATGTTCAACACATAAATCTGTTACGCCCTTATATTTTAAGAGAATTAATGTACATACATCAAACTTTGTCTCTCTGCCAGTAAAGTGGAATGACACTGAAATATCGCCAGTTGAATATTATGTTATTGTTATCTTCAAGGCAAGAGTGAACCAGCTTTTGTTACGCTCAGACAGTGCGATTTGCCATCTAGGTATTCATCACCACTTACCACCAGGTGAGATTGTGGTCACGCAATGACTTATATTAAGTAATAAAGAGAGAAGAAGAGAAACAAAAAAAAAGAGAAACACCACCAGGCATAACGAAATTGAAGTGTCTGTTATATTAAAATAACTGCTTTATATTGAGCTACGGGGATTATTTCCACGCCATTAAGATATGAATAACCATTTTTAAGGCTTTTGTCTATTTGTTAGACGGACTGTACGTCCGGGCTAAACCTTCGAAATTGCTACACCGATTCTAATGAAATTTCACCAACAGATGGAGACACCAATGCCATGAGTGCATATTCTCCTTAAAACTCGGAGATTTAAAAAAAATCAAAAATTTAAAATAAATGGGTTTGACTATCTCAAATCTAAATAACACCACATTATTTTTTATAGAATAAGAGTAACAGATTGAATGCCTTACGAGGCATTCCATCTGTTACTCTTATTCTATAAACACAGCTGCACTTTGCAGCAGTTCGAACGAAAGAGGAAACAGTTCGGTGTCACTCGCGATTCCCGTCCACTTCCGGATGTTACATAACCATGATTTTTTTCTGTGACCGACGCCTCTTCTTTCAACAACTTTTCGCATCATAATGATTTTTAGGAGCTACCTTACCTCTCCTGCATCAGCAGGTACCCTAAATATGCTACTTTTCTCATTTTGATGTTCTGCATAAGTTAGCGCTTTTGGTCGACTCGTCTCAGAACATCAACTTTAGTGGCTTTGTGAGTCCAGCTAAAGTACCATACATGTCAATGTACCATAAATGATAAAATAATAATTTCAATACCTGAGACCTACTCTTACTTCTCAGAGATAACTACGATTCATTTTCAATGGATCTACTTAAGCTACTTCTTGTCTCGTCGTGAACTATGCATTTGGATTATTATCTTTATCGTCATTCTTCTGCTTCATTATTAACCCTGAAGTGGCTACTGCTGCCTGTAAGCCTGCCTGGCTAGATAGGAGTTACATTAATCGACGATTGGCAACGAATTAACGATCAAAATACCGGATTGCTTACACCTTTGTCGCCGCAGCCCGTCAACTTACGCCTCGTCTTACACATCGTCTTACGCCTGGCGTAAATGTGATAATTTTACGATAATATTGTTGATATTATATTTAATTTATTATTGTTAAAAAGAAAACTAATCATATATTGTTTTATTTATGAGTAAGTCTATACACTTTCAGTTTGTGACTGACTTTGTGACTAAAGACTAATATTAATACAGATACAGGAACGTAACGTAGAGTTCGTAAGCTATTTAAATGTGTATATATATATATATATATAATAGGATAACCACTATGAACAGGAATAAACAGGATTTATCTTTTGATGCTACCTAGCTTGTGCGGCTTCTCTTGCACCATTCATACCATGCCAACTTATAGGGGCCCGAGCGAATAAAATGATTTCCTTCCCTTACCCCTTATTTCATTTATCGTGTCCCAACCCCCTCTCTTACTTCCCCTGCCACCTTCACTCATCCATTTCCCATCCCCTCTTTATCTCTTGGCCTCCTCTCTCTACTAGCTCTATCACCACTTCCACCACTTACTTGTTCATTACTACGAAAAAAAGAAGCAATACACATACAAATACCACCGTAGCATTTAATATGCAAATAAAATACGTTATGCAAAAAACTTATTTTATACAATATGTAACGTAATTAACGCACACCCTCAGACACCCCAATTTAAAGGTTTTTCAAGAACTTCGTTTTCTAAAACAAAATAAAACAAAGAGTTTAGATGAAGATGATTCAAATTTTTATTGTATTACGAAGAGAAAAGTTTGGCAATTATGAATGAAAAATGATATCTGGCAAATGTCCACCACGACCACGCTGACAGATGTCGATTCTTTCATCAAAGTTTTTAATCACTTTTTGGAAAAATGGCGGGTCAATTTCGTTAATCACGTCACAGATTTTGAGTTTTAAGGCCGCGATCGATCGATTGGCTCCGTATAGACTCCGTCCTTAACATAGCCCCAAAAAATAATACAGTTGTGTTAAATCACACGATCTGGCTGGCCATTTAACAGCTGAATTTCGTGAAATTATGCGATCAGGAAATTTGGTTTGCAATAAATTGATCGTTTCGTTAGCTGTGTGACATGTGGCACCGTCCTGTTGAAACCCCAACATGTTTGTGATATCGATGTCATCAATAATAGGCCAAAATTGAGATGTTAATATCTCGAGATAGCGTGATCCATTGACCGTTACCGCATTTCCAGCCTCATCTTCGAAAAAAAAAACGGCCCAATCACGCCTCCAGACCACATAGCGCACCATACAGTGACACGTTGAGCATGCAAAGGCTTCTCAATAATCGCTTTAGGATTTTCAGAAGCCCAAATGTGGCAATTTTGCTTGTTGACGTACCCTGACAAGTGAAAATGGGCTTCGTCTGAAAAAATGATTTTTTCAGAAAAACCAGCGGGCTTCCTCATTCCTAAATGAATTGAGCGAATCTACGGCGATGTGAATGTTCGGTCAGCTTCAATTCCTGCACCAGTTGAACCTTGTAAGGCTTCAAAGCCAAATCCTTAAGCAAAATTCGCCATGTGGTGGTTTTGGATAACCCCAATTGTTGAGAACGTCGAGGAATTGACAAATTTGGATCTTCTTCAACACTGTGGCTCACGGCTGCAATGTTTTCGGTTGAACGACCCGGTCGAACACGCGTTGGTGTTGGCACATTTTGTACCGAGCCTGTCGATTCAAATTTAACGACCAAATTCTTAATAGCGGTCTCAGAAGGACGATTATGTTGTCCGAAAATATCGCGAATTTTACGAAACATAACATTAACAGAACCACCATTTTCATAGTGGATTTTAATTATTTTAATGCGATTTTCGAGCGAAATCGAATTCATTGTAACAATTGCCAATGCATCTACTACGAATAGGTCAAAAAACTAATTGTCAAAACTGTCACGTTGTTGGTGTTGCACCAATTGAAAAACAAAGTTCTTGTTGAAAAACCCTTTATGTTATAATCATAATACATACACAGAATTTTTAGTTAAACATTTTTATGCACTGATTATTTATCAAATTAGTTATACTAATTCCGAAAGAATGTTGTGGTCACAGTACAAACCCACGAACGCAAAGACTTTGACCGTACAGATGTAGTGTGACTGTAATTTACGTAGTTTTAATTATTTTTGGGATAAAAAATTATCTATATTAGAAATGATAGGAATCGATTCAGTAAACGATTCCAAACAAACTACTTTCTCAAAGTGCGTTAATTATGTTACGTGTTATATATATATATATATATATATATATATATATATATATATATATATATATATATATATATATATATATATATATATATATATATTATAGAAGAGGGGGCAAACGAGCATGCGGCTCACCTGATGTTAAGTGACTACCGCCACCCATGATCAACCGCAACACCAGTAGAATTGCGGGTGCGTTGCCGGCCCTTTAGAAAGGAGTAAGCTCTTTTCTTGAAGGTCCCCAGGTCGTATCGGTCCGGAAAAATCGCCAGTGGTAAACTATTCCACAGAGAGGTTGTACGTGGAAGAAAACTCCTTGTGAAACGTACGTGCTACCTAGCTTGTGCGGCTTCTCTTGCACCATTCATACCATGCCAACTTATAGGGGCCCGAGCGAATAAAATGATTTCCTTCCCTTACCCCTTATTTCATTTATCGTGTCCCAACCCCCTCTCTTACTTCCCCTGCCACCTTCACTCATCCATTTCCCATCCCCTCTTTATCTCTTGGCCTCCTCTCTCTACTAGCTCTATCACCACTTCCACCACTTACTTGTTCATTACTACGAAAAAAAGAAGCAATACACATACAAATACCACCGTAGCATTTAATATGCAAATAAAATACGTTATGCAAAAAACTTATTTTATACAATATGTAACGTAATTAACGCACACCCTCAGACACCCCAATTTAAAGGTTTTTCAAGAACTTCGTTTTCTAAAACAAAATAAAACAAAGAGTTTAGATGAAGATGATTCAAATTTTTATTGTATTACGAAGAGAAAAGTTTGGCAATTATGAATGAAAAATGATATCTGGCAAATGTCCACCACGACCACGCTGACAGATGTCGATTCTTTCATCAAAGTTTTTAATCACTTTTTGGAAAAATGGCGGGTCAATTTCGTTAATCACGTCACAGATTTTGAGTTTTAAGGCCGCGATCGATCGATTGGCTCCGTATAGACTCCGTCCTTAACATAGCCCCAAAAAATAATACAGTTGTGTTAAATCACACGATCTGGCTGGCCATTTAACAGCTGAATTTCGTGAAATTATGCGATCAGGAAATTTGGTTTGCAATAAATTGATCGTTTCGTTAGCTGTGTGACATGTGGCACCGTCCTGTTGAAACCCCAACATGTTTGTGATATCGATGTCATCAATAATAGGCCAAAATTGAGATGTTAATATCTCGAGATAGCGTGATCCATTGACCGTTACCGCATTTCCAGCCTCATCTTCGAAAAAAATAACGGCCCAATCACGCCTCCAGACCACATAGCGCACCATACAGTGACACGTTGAGCATGCAAAGGCTTCTCAATAATCGCTTTAGGATTTTCAGAAGCCCAAATGTGGCAATTTTGCTTGTTGACGTACCCTGACAAGTGAAAATGGGCTTCGTCTGAAAAAATGATTTTTTCAGAAAAACCAGCGGGCTTCCTCATTCCTAAATGAATTGAGCGAATCTACGGCGATGTGAATGTTCGGTCAGCTTCAATTCCTGCACCAGTTGAACCTTGTAAGGCTTCAAAGCCAAATCCTTACGCAAAATTCGCCATGTGGTGGTTTTGGATAACCCCAATTGTTGAGAACGTCGAGGAATTGACAAATTTGGATCTTCTTCAACACTGTGGCTCACGGCTGCAATGTTTTCGGTTGAACGACCCGGTCGAACACGCGTTGGTGTTGGCACATTTTGTACCGAGCCTGTCGATTCAAATTTAACGACCAAATTCTTAATAGCGGTCTCAGAAGGACGATTATGTTGTCCGAAAATATCGCGAATTTTACGAAACATAACATTAACAGAACCACCATTTTCATAGTGGATTTTAATTATTTTAATGCGATTTTCGAGCGAAATCGAATTCATTGTAACAATTGCCAATGCATCTACTACGAATAGGTCAAAAAACTAATTGTCAAAACTGTCACGTTGTTGGTGTTGCACCAATTGAAAAACAAAGTTCTTGTTGAAAAACCCTTTATGTTATAATCATAATACATACACAGAATTTCTAGTTAAATATTTTTATGCACTGATTATTTATCAAATTAGTTATACTAATTCCGAAAGAATGTTGTGGTCACAGTACAAACCCACGAACGCAAAGACTTTGACCGTACAGATGTAGTGTGACTGTAATTTACGTAGTTTTAATTATTTTTGGGATAAAAAATTATCTATATTAGAAATGATAGGAATCGATTCAGTAAACGATTCCAAACAAACTACTTTCTCAAAGTGCGTTAATTATGTTACGTGTTATATATATATATATATATATTTTTTTTATAGAAGAGGGGGCAAACGAGCATGCGGCTCACCTGATGTTAAGTGACTACCGCCACCCATGATCAACCGCAACACCAGTAGAATTGCGGGTGCGTTGCCGGCCCTTTAGAAAGGAGTAAGCTCTTTTCTTGAAGGTCCCCAGGTCGTATCGGTTCGGAAAAATCGCCAGTGGTAAACTATTCCACAGAGAGGTTGTACGTGGAAGAAAACTCCTTGTGAAACGTACAGTGGTGGACCGCCAAGCATCCAGATGGTGTGGATGGTATCGGGACGTTTGCCGTGTAGTGCGTTCACGAAATTTGGCGGCTGGGATTAATCCGAACAATTCCTCAGAGCACTCCCCGTGATAGATGCGATAAAATACGCAAAGAGATGCAACATCTCTTCGCAGCGCCAGTGAATCGAGCCGATCGGAAAGCACTCGGTCGTCGACGATTCGAGCCGCTCTGCGCTGGATGCGGTCAAGTGGAAGGAGCTGGTACTGGGGAGCCCCAGCCCAGAGATGGGAACAGTATTCCATGTGCGGCCGAACCTGCGCCTTGTAAAGTTGCAGGCGGTGTGCCGGCATGAAATACTGTCCCGCTCTGCTGAGCACGCCAAGCTTTTTAGAGGCCAATTTGGCCTTCCCTTCCAAGTGACCACGAAACTGCACGTCACTCGATATGTCGACGCCTAGGATTCCGATACTGGCTGAGGCAACAAGGGGAGTGCCATGAAACTGAGGGGATACGACAAAGTGGTTCTTTTTAGCGGTTAACGCGCAAACTTGTGTCTTTTGGGGGTTAAACTGGACTAGATTTAGTCGTCCCCAATCCGAGACTCGTTCAGCAAAGACTCGACTTCAGACACAAGTTTGTCCCGGCACTCGGAGACGTTTTCCCGAGAAATATTGGCTCGGCCGGTGTATAGAGCATCACCAGTGCTGTCATCTGCATAGCAATGAATGTTACGGGTATGCAACATATCATTGATATGCAGAAGAAACAGCGTTGGCGATAGCACGCAGCCCTGTGGAACACCAGCATTAATAGGCTTGCAATCGGAGCTTGCACCGTTTACAACGACCTTGATGCTCCGATCTGCAAGAAAGCTGGTGATCCAATCGCACAATTTCTCGGGAAGCCCATAGGAAGGGAGCTTCGAAAGAAGCGCTTTGTGCCAAACCCGATCGAAGGCCTTCGCAATATCCAAACTAACGGCCAATGCCTCCCCCTTGAACTCTACTGCCTCCGCCCATCTGTGAGTGAGGTAGACCAGAAAATCACCAGCTGACCGACCACGGCGAAAACCGTATTGGCGGTCACTAATCAGCTGGTGATGCTCAACGTACCTCATGAGCTGGCAGTTTACAATGGACTCCATTGTTTTGGAGAACAAGGAGGTGATGGCGATTGGCCGGTAGTTGGACGGGTCTGAGCGGTCGCCTTTTTTAGGGATCGGGTGGACGAAAGCCATCTTCCATGATTTTGGGACTACGCCTAGGGAGTAGGAGTACCGGAAAAGACGCGTTAAAACCGGTGCCAACTCTGGAGCACACGACCTCAGCACAATTGGGGGATTCCGTCAGGCCCACTCGACTTGTGGATATCCAGGGAGAGGAGTGCTTTGCGAACCGAGCGCTGTGTGAACTGCACTTCCGGCATGGAGCACTCACACCGCGGGATGGTCGGCGGCGTACTCCCCCCGTCATCGAGAGTCAAGTTAGACGCAAAGAAAGAGCCTAGAAGATCGGACTTCTCCTTTGCAGTATGGGCCAGTGAGTCGTCCTCCCTGTGCAGAGATGGAAGAGATGGCTGACAGAAATTCCCCTGGACAGCCTTGGCGAGAGACCAGAATGACTTTGCCTTGGCAATGACTCTTTTGAAGGACCTAGAGGCGGAATTATACTTCTTTTTTAGAGCGCTGGTGTTTACATCCCGGGACGCTGATGCATCAACCCAGGCTTGGTAGCACTCCTGCTTATAGCATGATGCTATTTTACAGGAGCGACCAAACCATGGCTGAGATTTGCCTCCAATAAGCACCACAGAGGAAGGAATAAAAAGTTCCATACCCTGAAGTACCACATCAGTAACAGAATCCGCAACAACGTTGGGATCATCCGGCGAGAGGCAAACCCGCCCCCAAGGGTAGGATGCAAAGAAAGACCGCATCCCATCTCAATCAGCTGACCTAAAGTGCCAAACACGGCGGCAGCCTGCAGAATGCAACCGCGATTTCAGCGTGAGTGGCACAACACTCCGGACCAGACAATGGTCCGAGGAGCCTAAAGGGGCGTCGACGGAAATCTGATATCCGTCCGGGTGAGAGGTCAGCAGAAGGTCCAACAGGGAAGGTGCATGATCCTCCACATCTGGAATCCGCGTAGGCGACGTAACCAGTTGTGTCAGACCATATGCCAAGGCAAAATCATGAACAGATCTCCCCGCATGATCGGTTAAACGTGAACCAAGCCATTCGGCGTGATGGGCGTTAAAGTCGCCGAGGATCACGATCTCTGAGGAGGGGATCTGCTGTAGCAACGAATCTGCAGCCATTTGGACGTGGTCGAAGAGTCGGTCTGTTTCAGCATTACCGCTATGGGACCTATAGAGGCACCCGTAGACGCGCGGATGGTCGTCGCTGTCTACGCGTAGCCAAAGGATGGACAGGTCCGAACCTTCAAGTCTGCCGAGGCGTCGAGAACAGATGTCCTCTCTGACGCAAACGCAAACTCCAGCCCGAGACACAAAGGAGTGTTCCAGTTTGTACCCCGGGTAGGAGAGATACGAGACATCAGCCGGAGAGGACACCTGCGTCTCGGTCAGAAAGAGCAGAGCCGGCCTCGCCGTCTCGAGATGGTAGTGGACGGCGTTTAGGTTAGAGTGAAGTCCCCTGATATTGCAGAAATTCACGGACAGCGTGGCAGGGGTCGCCTTGGTCTTGTTGCTCCGTTTGCCCCGAGCAGTTGTAGTCTTGAGCGGAATTTTGCCCCCCCCCAGAATATGCGGGGCAGCCTGAGCACCCACGCTCAGAAGTGGAAAAACATGGTCGTGGATGCTCAGCGAGGGATTCTCCAGGGGTGCTGGTACCCTCCTGGGGTAGTCTATCATTATTTAATTCCGCTACCATGTTGATTGGGGGGGGGGGGGATTTGGGCCTCCGGCCACCTGCACTCACCAGACGAAACGCGGAAGCAGAGCTTCCACTTCACGCCGGTATTCTGTGAGGTCGTGGTACCACCCCGGTTTGAGCCGGCCCATACGTGCAACAGTAAAGCTGCCGCGTGGCTCTACCACTGTTATTATGTTTCCTTGACAATAATTATTAGTGATTTAAAATTTCGTATGTATGTAAATAATTATAATCTTTAACAACTTTGCAGGATTTTTCGAATTTCATACGGGATAGAGAATAAAGAGAATTTATACACCTATATTAAAAAGGATTGTTTCAACAACTTCAACGTTCCAGCAGCTGGGAGCAACTATAAACAAAATTATCGTAATTTTACAATCCGGTAACGGGTAGACCCTAGAGATTAAAAAACCCGGAAAAACAACGCGAAACGCGTATTTTCATTCGAAGCAAAAGCTTTAATGAGATGGAGAGGGAGCAAGATACAAAGTGCCGGCGCCGCAAAAAGAATGTGCCAAAAGTTTTTCCTTAAAGCAAACGGAGTACGAAGATAAACTGTGAAAAATATTTTGCATTTGTCGCTGTACTAATGTATTCATTCCGTCATAGATTAGCTAAAACAAACTGTTACGATAGATAAAAAAATACAGCCCTTTTTGTGAGTGCCAAAGTAAATTTATGTTGCAGAAGTGAACGGCAATGGCAAGGGACGCCCTAGACGATCCTCAAAATATCGAACAAATCGCCGATAGATTTGAGATGGACCAAATTAATTGTAAGGGGACAATTGTATTTGGTTTTGATTGTACCTGACGAGCATGTGTGCGTAGGTATATGTGGTGGCGAGAGAGGTATGTTAGCATCGTGCCATGTGGAAGTCCGTAGTATCTGCATGCCCCTCTGGGTAACAGATGTGAGTGTTTACGTTTTGTGAGTCTCACACACAAGCGCAGAGTAGCAGCATAGTATTTTTTTAATAAAATAGGGTGACAAGCGAGCACGCAGTCCACCTGATGGTAAGTGGTTGCTGTGGCCCATACATCTACATCTATCCTCGATTACGAAACAAAATGCAGATGCGTTGTCACCCGTGAGTACTAAGATGGAATGGCTCGTTTCTAGTAAAAGGTGTCTCCGGTTCTCTACACTCAACATATGAAACACAGCAGAATTAAGCTATTATTTTCCGCTGGTATTCCTTAAGAGCGTAGTCCTTCCCCAGTCGAGCCGACCCATTCGTGCTACAACTTTACTATTAATATAACTATAGCGTGGCTCTACCACGTTACATAGTAAAAACAGAATAGCAGTCTATCTTCTAAGAATTGTATCGAACGCCTCTAATATGTGCGCGTGCCTGGCACGTGACAGTACGGACTTGTACGCACGAGCCACAGCATGACACTTGCTAAGTCGGAAAGGTCTGGCCGAGTCGAGGACAGCCACCGCCGCGCTCCGCAATCACTTTTGTTTAATACTTTGTTGACTTTTAATAAAATTTTGCAAGCCGTCTTATTTTCGTTTTATTTTTTATTTTTGTGAAATAAATTAATATATGGTTTTGTTTAAGTAAATTAGCCTTTAAGCTATTGCATAGCTTCTATCGCGGGCCTTGAGTGCGGGAAAATCCAGAAATTTCGTAACGAAATAAACCTCACGCTCTCCGACGGGCACGGAGGTGTGGCTTGAAGGCCGTGCATTGTCTAACGATGGTCTAACGTCGTTTCTTTTCCTCAGTCTTTGTTGTCTTTGTCGAAGAGTTTTGAAATTTTGAATATCTCTCGCAAAAAGCTTGAAAAAAGCGTGCAGATGAACCAACTTTTCGTCGACACTTACAGAGAAATTACATATGAAAAAAAAATAGCTAGTAATCTACATGATCTGATACGTAATTTGGTTTAGCCATAATTTTTTATCGGTGTCACATAATAAATAAAAAAATACCCAAATCACCTCCAAATCGTTGAGATGAAACCACTTTACTCCTTCATTGTTTATCAAAGGAATATAAAAAAAATATCTACTGCTTTGCAATACAAAATAAAATAATTTGGTTTGGTTACTTTTTAGAAATATGTATTATTTTTATGATAATAAATTAAAAATGCGTCACGATTAAATACTGCGTCTATATCACCCCGCATTCGTCCACGAATTCAGTGCGGGGCGCATCGTGTTGCTAGGTGGACGTACGCCGCGTTGCGAGAGCTCAGCACTACGAAATAAAATCGTAAAATATTACTGCAAAAATTTAATTTAGTTAATAGTGGGTAGGTTTTTTCTGATTCTTGTTTAATAGTAGTGTTTTATAGTTTTATTAATTGTACAGTTTTATTAATGTTTAAGTTTAGTTTGTAAAACATGGGGAATAAGCAGAAACGATTGAAGAGAGGTCTAAAAAATATTACAAACAAAAGGGTATACATTTATCAAGGTAAGTTTTATCTACATATTTCATAATATTAGACAGGTGCTGTTTATAAAATACCTATATTACTGTGATTTCGCCACTCTGTGACGAGACAAAGCGCGGCAAACGCAAGTGGCAACAAGGCGCGGGCCGCGTCGTCGCATGCTGGTAGCGCATGTCTGAGAAATTAAAAAATAATATATATTTCGAAGAAATGTGAAGTTCGTCAACACGCATTGAGGCAGCGTGGCGGACGTTTCCCTGCCTTAAAACCCTCTCAGAAATTAGAGGAGGCCTATGCCCAGCAGTGGGACGTATATAGGCTGTAACTTTACTTTTTTTACTTTTATAAGTATGTTATTTTACCGACGAAAATTTTAAAGAAAAATAAAAAATAAGCAACCGACAACCTCCTAGGTCTCTAGGTGACTTGCGAGATGTCAGTGTAACAAAACGAAACGGCCCAGAAAAACAGACTTTCCAACTGATAGCTAAATCAGCACGCAACAATTTCATTGGTGCCAGTGGGGATCGAACCCGGGTTGCTCCCGTACTGTGATACCTATAACGAGCGCTAACCATGTGAGCTACCACGGCTCTCAACGACATCGTCTTAACGCAATTCCTTTGTATAGTGCGACGTTGCCACTCTTATTAGTTATTCCGCTTCGTAATATTTTATTTATAGGTGATATTTTGTTTATGTAGGTATTCGATAGATTCCTATAGTCTGTTTTTTTCGCAGGAGACAAAAATAACAGATCTTTATTAGATTCGTTTAGCCCGAATAATACAGTTTTTATGATTCTGGTTCAGATTAGACTTAATTTTAGTCACTTAAGTTTCGTATATTGTTCAAAATAATGAAATAAATCCACAGAATCCGCAGTTACGAAAAAAAGCAATATCATTTTAGTCTCCGGCGAAAAAAAAAAGATATATATCATGATTAATTTATCAACTAGTTATTCGTTTACTAAATACGAAAAAATATCTAGGATTCCCCAGCCGTGATACATTACAGATTGACTATATTATCATTTATTTTACTATTGTAAATAAGTTCTAATTGTAGATATTGACAGGTTTAATAGAAGTTCATTTTCTTATATTGTGACTAATAACCTAATATGACCTTGGGAAGAAACTCATTTTAATGTAAGGTTTTACTGCAATGACTGCCAATGGGTTGTTAATTTCTACAATAGACCGTGGCGTATTGTTGCTGACATGAATAACTCCGAAAATATAATTTATTTACTTGATCGTGTTGAGTTTTTGTGCTCTCACTGCGAGTTTACTTTTTATGATCACTATCTTAAGGAAGAGTGCGAACTATTTACCTAATCTGTACAAAATTACTCTATACTTAACTAGATTCATTTTTGTGAAAGGCTATTTTTGTTAAATTAAGATATTATGTTTGGTTTTGCAGTTATTTGAATTACGTCGCATGACGTCAGATTATCGGTAAACTCCGACGGTCACGGAGGTGTGGCGTTGAAAGCCGTGCATCGGCTAACGTCGTTTCAGTTCGGCAGACTTCGGCACCCGGCAGACTTCGGCACGGTGTTTGTGTGCGTGCGACTAGTCGTATGAGCGTACACTAGCTGCTAACAGAATGATAAAAATTCCTGAATAACCTACATGTATTGTAAGATATTAAAAATATTTTAAACAATATTAATATCTCATTTATACAATAAGAGAAAAAAATTGTTTTCTTATCGGTCACCACGCTCAAAAAGTGTAACTTGATTTAATATCAAAGACTTAACTGCATAAATAAAATAAATAATTAATTATAATTGCATAAGTTGATAAAAAATGCTATGCAATAGCTTTACCGCGGCAGTCCCCGAGTGCCACACGTCTTTTTATCAAATTAGGACGACATAGGGACTTGTTTGCAGTCCTTTTTTATTAATAAAAAGGTTATATTACTATATCTATACATATATACATACCTCATAAATACATTAATTGTCATATCGCATCACATCAAATTACGTTAAATCTGAACACCATTTGCTAAGTGGTAATTTACTTGTATTTTAGTTATTTAGCATTTGGTGTAATGTAAAGCTAGATTTTTTTGGCAAAAATTGAATCTTTGAGAGAAAACTAAAGAAATTATTAATCCGTATGTATTATGTTTGTAAATATTAAAACTACTTATAAAACTATATGAGACTTAGCTGTTAAAGAAAAAGACAGTGACAACCTTGCAACAGTAGGCATTTCAGTCTAGCGCGGCGCGATTCCTACTATTCTGTTTTTACTATTGAAGCAGGTTACAAATTTGATTTTTTATATTGTTAGGGTCATTTACAAGCCCCCCCGAATGGTTTCGAAAAATAGCAGCTTAATGCTGCTGTGTTTAGTGTGGTAAGTGTAGACAATCGGAGATCCTTGTTATTGGATCGTATCCAGTGCAAAGGGAAATGATGTATAATTTTATTTTGTTACACAGATATATCGTTAAATATTTTTAAACATCTTTAATCTAATGGATTTCCGAAAAGTAACGCCAAAGCAAATACTTTAAATGTAAATTAGAAACTGAAGTGTTTCACAAATTATATCTGTAAAACGATGTTTTACAACGTTTTGGTTTCAAGAGGGCTTGAATACTGTAGCTCAGTTTAGAACACGTTAAATTTATACCTATACACAGTACTAAAGGGGATCTTAAAATTTTAACGAGTTACACATCTCAATATGTGAAGGTTAATTGGTTGATCATGGATTCCCTCGGTCTAGAAACGCTGTTTATCACCAATCTGTGAAATGTTTTTGAGTTTACCATTCTTGTATGGTTTTCCACCAGTTTCTTGTTCAACAACTAACAGAGTATATTGCTTGCGATGAAGCCTGACATATTTCCCTTACAACCCACGGGTGAACAAATGAGCTCACAGTCGATTTGATTATAAATTGCAACTACAGCCCGACACTGGACACCAACTTCAAACAAAAAGCTACATATGCACAGTCACATCTGACTACTAAGATGGAACATCTTACAGCCTGTTTTATAGGATATCCTCGATTAAGAATCAATATTTTGATGCGTTGACATACAGTAAAAATCGTCAACGGTTCTCTAACATTCACCATACGAAACACATCAACATTAAGCTGCTATTTTACGGTGGCATTCCTGCTCCAGTGGAGCCAACTCATTAGAGCTACAACATAGCAGCATGGCTTTATTACGTATGAAGGATGTGAATTTACTTTCAATTTCCTTTAACTACTATACGACTAAGACCTCTCATAATTGCAACTAACTTTACGATACGTAAACGTTACATATATCAGTAGAAAAAAAGCACTTTTAGAAAGTTGTCGAAACATACATAAAACTCTTCTAATTAAGTCTAACGCAAAACGCTTTAATATTGAGTGGAATCGATAGAAATATCTATAAATATACCAATAGACGTGCAAATTTAGTCTTCCTAATACGTAAAACAATCCACCCTCACTTTCCTGTAAGAAACAGGGGTTCAGCGGGGATGAAACATCGTAAAGTTTTTATCTATATCGCTCGGTTACAGCTCCCGTCCGTCCTGATACATATTCGCCTCGTAAAACTATCGCAAGCGCTCAAATAAATTATGTTTGTCGACCGAATGAACAATTCTATTATCTTTACTGATTTGGGAATAGAACAAAATGTTTCCAAAGAGAAAATCGTTTTGGGATTTAGTCTTACCGTGTAGCGATAAGCAAAGTGTATGGCAGTTCCCTCTAGATGGAGTAACGACCTGGCAAGATATGCAGGAAGTCGATAGATGCAGGTTACTCAGGATCGTACTTTATGACTTACTTGGGGGTGACCTATATTATGCAGTGGCCTTGTGAAGTGCTGTAATAATGATGATGATGATGATGTGTACCAAAGTACAGGCTTCATAAAACTAGCGGCTTATTATTGGGAAATGAAATAAAATAATACATTATACGTGGTAGAGCCATGCTGCATTAAATAGTTGTATAGTTGTAGCACGAATGGGTCGGCTCGACCGAGGAAAGATCACGCTTTCACAGAATACCAGTGTAAAATAGTAGCTTAATGCTGCTGTGTTTCGTATGGTGAGTATAGAGGACCGGAGACTCTTTTTTACTGGAAACGACACCATCCTCAATACCCACTACACCATGTTGCATTGCAGTAGAGTCATCCTGATATCAACTCAATAACAAACCTGCTACTGCCAACGCGCCTACTAAGCGTGCCAAGTATGGTAATATCCCTAGTATATGAGGGAGGCCTTTGTTCAAAAGTGGACTTCATAGCCTGTGATAGAGGGTTATTACAAACAAACGGTATAGTTA
This sequence comes from Parnassius smintheus behrii, assembly GCA_036936625.1. Taxonomy (NCBI): domain Eukaryota; kingdom Metazoa; phylum Arthropoda; class Insecta; order Lepidoptera; family Papilionidae; genus Parnassius; species Parnassius smintheus. The sequence goes on from JAUPFT010000026.1 coordinate 4,071,486, forward strand.
AATGAAATCGCATACTAAACATTTTTATAGGATAGGGTAAAAAACGAACACACAGTCCACCTGATGGTAAGTGGTTGCTGTGGCCCATAGACATCTACATCCATCCTCGATTACGAATCCAAAAGCAGATGCGTTGTCACCCGTGAGGACTAAGATGGAATGCCTCGTTTCCAGTAAAAATGGGATTCCAGTAATAATGGTTAAATACGCATAACATTAATTTAACGACTTTTTTATAAATAATAACATTATGTAATTGGGACGGAGCCAAGTTTTAGTACTTAGTAAAATTAAATTTCGCTGCTAATTCATTAGAGATCTTTTGACTTAAGAATGTTAATTTATTGTTACAGGTGTCAAGAGAAATAAGCGCGTGGAGAGGGTTCAATTAATTACGTCGCGAATAAGAGAAAAGGCGCTAAGCAGTATCATTTATCTTAACTTTTTAATCAAAATACTCATTTTAGGCGGTAGAGCCATGCTGCAGCTATATTATGATTGTTGCACGAATGGGTCGGCTCGACCGGGGAAGAACCAGAATACCAGCGTAAAATAGCAGCTCAATGCTGCTGTGTATCGTATGGTGTGTGTAAAAGGTCTTAGTCGTATAGTAGTTAACTACCTCTACCTCTACCCCTACCCCTACATCTCATAATTGCAACTAACTTTACGATACGTAAACGTTACATATATCCGTAGAAAAAAAAAGCACTTTTAAAAGTTGTCTAAACATACATAAAACTCTGCTGTGTTTCGTATGGTGTGTGTAGAAAACCGGATACCCTTTTTACTGGAAATGAAGCATTCTATCATAGTAATCAGGGGTGACAACACATCTGAATTTTTATTCTTAATTGAGGATAAATGTAGATGTCTATGGGTCACAGCATCCACTATACATTAGATGGACTGTATTCTCGTTTGACGTCCTAATTTTGTAAATAAAGGCTAAATTAAAAAAAAATGTTTTACAGCATGCTCGTAATCCGGATTCGAACCCCGTTGCATGAATGAATATGTTGCAATATTAAGTGCCTATTCACCTTATGCTCAACGGTGAAGGAAAAGGGAGGATAACAGCACGTATGTGAAGTCCACCGCCAAAACGCATTGGAACAACGCGGTGGACAATTTCTTTCCCTTAAACCTTCTCAGAAATGAGAGGAGGTTTAGGTCCAGCTGTGGGATGGATATAAATTGTAAGTTTTGTTATTTCTGAACACTACGGCTGACAGGGATAAATTTTTATTTGTTATCTCTAAATAATTATATTTACACTCCTCTGTAATGGCGGTGTACCTATACGAACCATGTAGTGGCGGTGTAAGAATGTGTGTATACACATCCACGGGGTGTCGTAATAGGCGACAGAGGGACACAAATCAGAAGAAAGGCAGCAGCGCCTTCTTTACAATGACTATAGTAAAAATAAAAAGGCGGTACCCCCAACGAGACAATGTATGGGGAGGTCTATGTTGACTTTTGATAGGCTGTTACGATAATTAGACTTGAATCCGATCACGAAAGAAGTCCTGCGGAGTTAAAATGAAAAGTGTGGAATTTAAAGGCAAATGTTAAGTTTCGCGGAGGATGTAGCGCCGCGGCTGGGGACGTCTTTTTTGAGACTCCTGACTCTTCTTAAGATCGATTAGTATAGTAGTTATCACAAAGCGTGGTCTATTGATATAGACCATGCTTTGTGATAACCTAATTTAAGATTTTGCAGAAATATTTATACAATGAAACTAAGTAAATACAGCTAGTTTTGCTTTCTCTTTTTAGTAACTTGTATTTAAAGTTCTTTAGTTTGTGAAATGTAGTTATTGTTAAATGAAGCAAACTTTAAGGAATTTTTCACTTCACTAAACATTTACTTATTTTCGATTCTATAATTTATATATAAGGAAGGAAGGAATTTAATATTAGCCTGGTTTAGTCATGAAATAAATTGATATAACACGTGATCGAGGAGATATAATGGCGAGAACAGCAAGATTCATAAGACTTCATTCACCGGCTTCTTCCAATGGTTTCTATTTCTTTGGTTAAAAACATGTCGTTAGATGGAACTAGGAGTCACCTGTGATGACAAATTTAAACCGCTCATTATTATAAATAAATATTTTTTTTAAAACAATTTTTTATTTAAATGTACTGCCTCTCTAAAAATAAATATTTAATTAAAGCAAACCCATCAATTTATTAAATTACACAATTTATGTGATATAAAAACTAGTCGCGAGATTTAGCTATTTTATAAAATAACAACTAGAAACCTAAAAGGAGAATCCTGTAATGTTAGATATAAGTTGGATGTAAATAAATAAATAATAACAATAATAACTCTCTTAGAATTTCTTATTTCAAGTTACTTAATGTATTTTTTTTTACGTACACAGATAAATCTAGAGACAGGTTTTTATATCATGTAAATAAATTGATGGGTATGATTTAATTTTAATTTTATTTTACTTACCGTTTAGCCCGGCAATGGTACACCATCTCCTCGAAGAGCTGAACGCGGACGCCATTTTATTCCTATTTTTTTATTGGGATGCATAAAAATGATAGTCTGCTATCTTTGGGAGTCTACCATATTGGATTTAGTGTAAAGTCATTTTGTTTTCGTATTCTCCTCAGGAAAGTCTTTCATTTGATACTTATGTCATGAGAGTGCATAAAAAATAGCTAGTTCGCCATCTTGAGCAGTCCGCCATATGGGATTTAGAATGACGTCACCTAGGTAACCATGCATTGGCATCCAAACTAAATATGTTTTATATACGCAAGATTTCAGCTCGATCGGTTGAGGATAGCTGATTTAAAATACAGTTGCAAGATTTGGCCCTAACAAACACACACGGTAACTCAGATGGAAAGCACTCGCGTTAAATTCTACAGTAGGTACGTTAGAAACCCGGGTTCAATCCCTGCCGGCACCAATAAAATAGTTAATTGTTTTTAAGTGCTGATAGCACGTGCTCGACGGTGACGGAAAACGTCGTGTGGAAACCTACATATCTGACAAATAAGAAAAAAATATTTCGTGATCCTTCACTGCTGGCCGTATGAGGACGCTCAAGGTCGCTCAGCGAGCTATGGAGAGGGCTATGCTCGGAGTTTCTCTGCGTGATAGACTCAGAAATGAGGATATCCGCAGTAAAACCAGAGTGACCGACATAGCCCAACGGATTAGTAAGCTGAAATGGCAATGGGCCGGCCCTATAGCTCGATGAACCGATAACCGATGGGGAAGAAAGGTTCTCGAGTGGCAGCCTCGTACCGGTAGGCGTAGTGTAGGGCGGCCCCCCACTAGATGAAGTGATGACCTGGTAAGACATGCAGGGAGTGGGAGTGGATGCAGGTGGCTCAGGACCGTGCTTTGTGGCGTTACTTGGGGAAGGCCTATGTTCAGCAGTGGACTTGTGAAGGGCTGTAATGATGATGATGATTTCGTAGACATGTGAAGTTCGCCAACATGCATTGGGCAACGCTGCAGAAGCTTCCTTCTCCTAAAATCCTCTTAGAAATGAGAAGAAGCCTGTGCCCAGTAGTAGGACGTATATAGGCTGTAACTAACTTAACTTTAAATAAACATCGCAAGTTAAATGAAAATTTTCAAAAAAATAAAACTTATTCTAAACGTGTAGTCATTATTGTGATCATTTTTTCACTTTTTACAAGAAAACAATCAAAACGTAATTATTTTTAAACGAGAAATCATTATACTTAAATGAAAGGAATATAATGTAATAATTTTATAAAATGTGTAATTTAAACAAAATGTTGCATTGCAATATAATAGTTAAAGAATTATTTATGTGTATATTAGAATAACCGAAAATTTTGTAACAAAAATTTTGTAAATTCAACCATCATCAAGCAAAGAAGTTCTCAGATAATTCCTAAGGAATACTAAGCAATCGCTTCAAAACTTACGTAGCCTTTCGCCTTTCTAAGTTTGCCGTCAATTGCGTTAATTGGAACGTGCCGAAGCTATCAAGTCTTAGTTGATTAAACGGGAGTTTAATTATAAGAGCACTAAGGTCAGTAACTACTTGAAATAAAAAAAATATGAAAAATAAATTAGCTGGGATCACACCCTCAGACACCCCAATTAGTATACTATGTTATAATCATAATACATACACTGAATTTTTAGTTAAACACTTTTATGCACTGATTATTTATCAAATTAGTTATACTGATTCCGGAAGAATGTTTTGGTCACAGTACAAATCCAAGAACGCAAAGACTTTAACGTGCTTGAAATAAAGTTCATTTTCCTTTATTTTTATTGAATGACAGAATTAGTAATAATACAAATAAAACTGCACTCTTAAAAGTCTTATTGCCTTAAGTTACGGTCCATTTCAGTTTGTTTTGACTGTACAGATTTAGTGTGACTGTAATTTATGTAGTTTTAATTATTTTTGGGATAAAAAATTACCTATATTAAAAATGATAGGAATCGATTCAGTGAACGATTCTGAACAAACTACTTGCTCAAAGTGCGTTAGTTATGTTACGTGTTGTATAATAAGGAGAGCAATTCTCGCACTCCCTCAATATCGTGTACTATCACCATTACTACTAATCCCAACGACACTCTAAACGAGGTATTATTTATTTATTTATAACTGGAAAACTACTGTTAGTAGGTATCTTTCTTACGATTCTTGGGTTAAATGAAGAAAATACTTAATACCCTTTTATACATTTGTTTCTACGGTCAATAACACAAGTAGAAAGAATTTTGATTTTTAAATTTGATGACTAATATAGCGTTGAACAAATTAAAACACATTTGTACAAGTAAATAGTGGTGTGAATAACACTTCTAACTTCTCCATCTCTTCTACAGAAAAATCTCTTCGACACGCCATCTTGTATACCCTACAACAAGATAACAAGATAGCTTAAAACGATATTGGCGGGTCATATTTCCTGTACCGACGCTTAATGCATTTTTGTACCAACATTTTTCATATAAATATTGGATTTCATGCGCTTCTGAACATAATGGTTACCATAATTGATAGAATCAAGTGTTGCTATGCGAAAATTTATTAGAATAAAGATATTAATATTTAATTCGCAACCATCCGCTTAATTAAATACAATGATGTGTCTTACCTGGATTGAACTGGAGTGAAACTGGACGAATTGTCAATCCAGGTAAGACAGATAATTGTATTTAATTAAGCGGATGGTTCCGAATTAAATATTAATATCTTTATTAGAATGGTTACCGGCAATATTAAGAATTAATGTTGGTATATTATATATCGAAACCTCAAGGATTTAAAATTAAATTCTAAGGACATTGCATAAAGATTTTTGGCGCAATCGGCTCTTTTCTTTTCTTTCACATTTTACCCCTTAAAACAATACTGTTGCCTATAGTATTTCTGTTTAAAATTTTTTGTTCCATTCTATTCTATTCTATGCTATTGTGTTCTGTTCTATATCATATTCTAAGGTCTTCAAAATAACACAAAAGTACTAGAATACAACTATTTGTGATATAAGTTTTATGAATGATTATGATTTGAGGATTATGAATTACATATTATGGACATAACTAAAGAAAAAAAATCCAACCTCTTTTATGTTACCGAAATAAGCTAAGAAGTTAATAAAATTCATTTTAGGCCACGCGAATCCTATTTGAAATTGAGTGGCCTAACCCTAATTCAATCCTCGTGGGCAACCTAAAACATTTCGAAGACCGCAGTGTCTTAAACGTGACCGGATGAGACGGGAGTTTTAAGGACGCGGGTGCTTTGAACTCAAAATATGAGTTTTTTCATGTTATAATAAAATTTAGTTTTTATGTTGCGTGTATTTTGATTTTAGTATCACGTTGAAAGATATGTTTTGCTGGTACTCTTGAACTACGAATGTTTATAATCCTGAAAATGATATTTTTGGTGTTGTGACTTCGAGAACTAGGATAGAATGCCGCTTTACCAACAATAAGGATATAAAAATAACTACGATTCTCTGCACCATAATATGAAACACAGCCGCATTCTGTTGTCCCATGCTGGTATTATTAATGAACGTGCACGAGCACGTATGGGTCCACTCGACCCATACCCGCTGCAGCTATGTATAGCTGCTACATGGCTGTACCACAAAAACACACACACAACACAAAAATTTGAAAGATTCTGTTAAGAATATAAAGCATACCTATTCTAATCTTAGCAAAGGATGCCTTCGCGTAGGATGACAAAGGGTAGGCTTTACAAATAAATTTCCCCGCAACCAGCAAGTACGTGATCTCATTTCGATTCCGATCAAGAGTCATGCCAACTGTAGCATTGGAAAAGACAAATTTGTATAACGTAATTACTACGAACATATCACGCTCAGCTTATCTCGGCTAAATTTCTAAGAATGATTTGTACTAATATTATAAAGACAGTGCGACTTTTGTGAGTTTGTTAAAATGTGAAGGGTAATCTTCGGAACTACTGCATATACGAGTATTTGAAAAATTCTTTCATCATTTGAGAGGTATATTATTCTAGATGGACAAAGCGACCAAACTTGCGATACCATCCATACCATCTTTATGATTGGCAGTCCACCAAGTTCTCTTCCTCGCACAACTTCCTTGTGAATTGGACCAATTAGACTTAGGGACCTTCAAGACAACAGTCTACTCTTTTTCAAAAGGCCGGTAACACATCTGCAATTGCCGTGGTTGTTGATCGTGGACGGCAGTAGTCACCTACCATCATACAATCAGTTGAGCTACATGTGTGTTTTTTTTATTCTTATGTAAAAAATAGGCAATTTTTATGTATAAACACATGTATTATCTAAAAGTTATAATAATATTCGCCAAGTAAGTCGGAAAAAGTCGGGCTTCTTTAGAGCTTTCATAGCGTGCGCTGAGTCTATAGTTTAAGTTGTATGCAAATAATGTATGCCTAAATTGCTCCTCTTGAAAAATTCTAGCAGTAGCATCTTCGTAATAACGACTAAAAATAAAAATAAACTGTCCTTGCCCATCCGTTTGCATAGCGTGGTAGCTATGGCAAATATCTCTTCTATGAAGCAAGACTTTAATAGACTGTAACGTTAACAGTAACAGAAAAAAATTCTAAAAAAATTCAAAGTAACCGTTTTTATACAAAAACTCTCGCGCGACAAAATGAGTATGGCGGCGGTCAGTGCGACGTTGGTGAGGATGCTAGCGCGGAAGAGACATAATAGCTTACTTATGTATAATGTAAGCATAATAAAGATAACATTTTTCAACCCGGGCAAAGCCGGCAAGGATCGCTAGTGTTTCACAATGTCTTTAAAACGCTAAACAAGTGTGCCGTGTGATGTCAGGATTGGAGAATCTTCCACTATGTGTGAGGGAGTCGAGTGTGTCATCTGAGCCTAGTGACTGCCGCGTTGGTCTAGTGGTCATAAACGCTATAGCTATAGAGGTCACGGGTTTGAATCCTAAGTCGGGTCATTATCAGCTATCGAGTTTTTTCTGTCAATAAACTCTCAGTAGTAGCCCGGAAGATATCCGCAGTAGAACCTGAGTGACCGACATAGCCCAACGGATTAGTAAGCTGAAGTGGCAATGAGCCAGCCATATAGCTCGAAGAACCGACAACCGATGGATAAAAAAGTTTCTCGAGTGGCAGCCTCGTACCTGTAGGGTAGTGTAGGGCGAACCCACACTAGATGGAGTGACGAACTGGTAAGACATACAGGAAGTCGATGATGCTGGTAGTTCTGGGCCGTGCTTTGTAGCATTCCTTGGGGGAGGCTTATGTTCAGCTGTGGACTTATGAAGGGCTTCGATGAGAAATGAGTAATAAGAGCTCGGAGTCCGGAATTTGGCGGTGTTTTACCCCCGTGCCTCAAAAAGCACTTAAAGCTATTGGTTCTACGTTTGCTACCATCGGACAAGTGAGAAAATAGAGACTGCACCTGCGCTTATGCATACACACGGCAATTTAATCCTGTCCTGCGTAAATGGGTCTCTTGAGACTGGCCGCCGCGCCGTGACTTAAATTCGGTCTGGAGGACATTATTATGAGTTCAGTATGTCTCCAAAAATGGAGTTGTAACCATCTCGTTTATGCTAAATCTAAGAATCTTTACCGTAAACAAGGAGCAGCGACATAAGTGTGTCCATCCGGATAATAACGGGCCTATGAAGATATGTTTTATTTTTATTTTACTGTTATAAATTTTATGATTTATTAGAAGATGATTTTTTAGTTTAATGTAGAAAAAATCCCCGTGGCTGTTCCACCTATTTATGTACAGTAGTTTGGAAAATTTGAAAGTTGAAGGATGCGGATTAAGAATAGGTGAGTTAGCGGTCAAATGCCTTTTGTACGCCGATGATCAAGTTATTCTTGGGTAAAATAGCAGCTTAATGTTGCTGTATTTTGTATGGTGAGTATAGAGAACCGGAAACAATGGTAAAACGACGACAAAAGGCGAATCGAGGATAAATGTAGATGTCTATGGGCCACAGCGTTCACTTACCATCAGGTGGACTTTGTGTACGATTGTCACCCTTAAATGATAAAAAAAATATATAGGAGTGGCTAATTTCGTGGCTTTAAGTGATGCAATTATTATTATCGTAAAAATCAACATACTTTGTTTTTGCATAAAACTTTATATAGATTATGAACCCATTTATTAAATGAAACAGAAACTTGAGAACTAATTAATATTTGAAATTATTTGGAACGATAGGAAAATTAAAAATCTATAAATTGCTAACATTGAGGCCAATATAAATTTAATTCGCGTTGTATTAAGTTAACTTGCATTGTTACATCAATAGATGGCGTCAGTAGTATTTTATAAAGTGATATAGTTTAACACCGACTACAATGTAACCTGCGAAGCCGAAAGCATACGAAACGAATTACATAATCGTATTACGGCTTGTTAAAGAAATTTTTGAAGACGGCGAGTTTCGTCGTAAGAAATGGTTATGAAGTTGAACGCAAGTAAGACAAAAGTTATGGTTTTTGAAAGAGAAGAAATTAAAACAATAAGAATAGGAGGGGAGTTGATCGAGCAAGTAGATGAGTTTGTATATTTGGGATGCGTATTTAGCAAGGATGGCAGATATGATAAGGATATAAAACGACTGTGAATGCAGGAAATAGAGTAAAATGGGCCCTACACTCTACTGCGAAAAGTCAGTTTCAAAATGTGTCAAAAAAATCACGTATTCACAATGCTGTGTTTGTCCCTACTTTAACGTTTAGTAGTGAAAGTTGGGTGTGGCAGAAAAGCACGAGAGTAGATTAAACGCAACAGAAATGCGGTCGTAAAGGAGTATGTTATGGCTGTATCCGAATGACAGGGTGAGAAATTGTGTGATAAGAGAAGAGTGTGGTTTGCAAGATGATGTTGTGACCAGGATTAAGAAAGGAATGTTTCGGTGATTTGGTCGTGTGGAGAGAATGAATGAGGAAAGAGTGACAAAGCAAATTTATGTAGCAAAAGTGAATGGCAGAGTCGGAAAGAGATATTCTAGGCGAAAGTTTATCGACCAAATTGGTGTTATATTGAAAACTGCCCACATTAGAAGTACACTTAACCGACGAGCATATATGCGTAGGTATTTGGATGTGGAGGAGGCGAGAAAGGTGTGTCAGGATCGTGCCAAATGGAAGTCTGTAGTCTCTGCCTACCCCTCTGTGTGACAGGCGTGATTGTTTATGTTATGTTATGTAAGTTTGACGACGTACCAAGCAGAAAATGGTTCGATGTCTGCGTCTCTTCGTTACCAGGTTCCTCTGTGACATGTGTCTACGGTCGACTGCTTACCATATTTTCTGTTTCAGCCATCTATATGTTGAAAGCTTCCTTCCTCGGTGCACGCTCTTTAAGTGACCTTTAAAGTTCCTTTTACACTTCGGATGAGGCGCTCCCAGGCCCCATCTCAATGGGGGCTGGCTGGAGGTATGAATGACCAAATTGGTCGAATAATTCGCTGCCACGCTTTTCACATGTTCCATGTCATGTCATGATCACTTATTTGTATTTTTAAAGTAAATGCACTTGACTTAAAATCGGCTTACATCAATCGGCCGCTGGAGTAGTGAAGGCTGCTTAATAATTCAGTACCTACTCTAAGTCAAGTGAAAGAGGCTTACTTCAGTGCACTGGAAGATGAAATGCGGTCTTTACAGTGCTTTTTAAGTATTCAATTTACAGTAGAGAATATTTTTAACACATCGTACATTTCCTTTTCAATATTAAGTAAAATTTCATGCAGTTCGTTGATACAAGCTCCCTATTATTTATTTTTTCACTCTATAGGGCGAGTGGAAAGTCGATGAATGCAGGTGACTCAGGACCGTACTGTTCGTTCTTTGTAGGAGGTAACGATATTATGTAACCAGGATGTCCCGAAACTCAATATCAAGTGGGTACCGAGCGAGAGGCCAACCCATAATTGATTTGGTAAGAAAATATGTTTCTACCACGTAAAGGTTACCAATGTTAAACGAGTCCTGTTACATGAAAATCGATATAACAAAAAAATCCTAAGCCTATGTGGACGGACTCGTTGGTTTCGATTCGGTGGGGCATTCCGTATTGCGAACTCCACCCGGGCAAAGCCGCAGTCAAAAGCTAGTTAGAAAATAATATAATTAATAGAATTAGGTGTTACTTGGCGAAAACCTATTATAATAAAGATGTTAAAAAAGTTAGCTAAAATCCGCGAAGTAAAATAAAATAATATGTCTTACATAGTTTGAAGAACACCTCCCGCCTTACCTCAATTGTGTGTACTCGTACTATCTAAGTCACCACTAATTCATAGTATAGTAATCATTTAGAAAAACACAGCAGGCGAGAAGCTGAATTGAGTGAATGAAGAGATAATAATGTTAGAAAGTAATCTCTCCATCGCGTTGTTTACAAATTGTTATTGAGATCAGTTGCTGATTGCTGTTTTTAATGAGAAAATATTGTGATGATGGAACGGTATTTAAAACAATTAAAGTTTTGTAATGTATTTTCATGTTTTCCTTTGTTTAATTTTTGTGAAATAAGGTAAAGTAATTCCTTTAAACAAAGCAATGCTATTAAAATGTCCATAAATAAAATACCAATGTAAACTAGCAGAATAATGCTGATGTGTTTCGTATGGTGAGGGTAGGGAAGCGGAGAACCCTTTTACTGGAGACGATTCATTCCTTCTTAGTCGTCAGAGGTAACAATACATCTACATTTTGATTCTTAATCAAGGAAAACAACAATTATTATAGAAATTAACAACACAAAACAAAATAGCTAGGAGAAAGGAGGAAAGGAGAAAGCCGATCTTCTAGGCTCTTTCTTTGCGTCTAACTCGACTCTCGATGACGGGGGGAGTACGCCGCCGACCATCCCGCGGTGTGAGTGCTCCATGCCGGAAGTGCAGTTCACACAGCGCTCGGTTCGCAAAGCACTCCTCTCCCTGGACATCCACAAGTCGAGTGGGCCTGACGGAATCCCCCCAATTGTGCTGAGGACGTGTGCTCCAGAGTTGGCACCGGTTTTAACGCATCTTTTCCGGTACTCCTACTCCCTAGGCGTAGTCCCAAAATCATGGAAGACGGCTTTTGTCCACCCGATCCCTAAAAAAGGCGACCGCTCAGATCCGTCCAACTACCGGCCAATCGCCATCACCTCCTTGTTCTCCAAAACAATGGAGTCCATTGTAAACTGCCAGCTCATGAGGTACCTTGAGGATCACCAGCTGATTAGTGACCGCCAATACGGTTTTCGCCGTGGTCGGTCAGCTGGTGATCTTCTGGTCTACCTCACTCACAGATGGGCGGAGGCAGTAGAGTTCAAGGGGGAGGCATTGGCCGTTAGTTTGGACATTGCGAAGGCCTTCGATCGGGTTTGGCACAAAGCGCTTCTTTCGAAGCTCCCTTCCTATGGGCTTCCCGAGAAATTGTGCGATTGGATCACCAGCTTTCTTGCAGATCGGAGCATCAAGGTCGTTGTAGACGGTGCAAGCTCCGATTGCAAGCCTATTAATGCTGGTGTTCCACAGGGCTGGGTGCTATCGCCAACGCTGTTTCTTCTGCATATCAATGATATGTTGCATACCCGTAACATTCATTGCTATGCAGATGACAGCACTGGTGATGCTCTTTACACCGGCCGAGCCAATATTTCTCGGGAAATCGTCTCCGAGTGCCGGGACAAACTAGTGTCTGAAGTCGAGTCTTTGCTGAACAGAGTCTCGGATTGGGGACGACTAAATCTAGTCCAGTTTAACCCCCAGAAGACGCAAGTTTGCGCGTTAACCGCTAAAAAGAACCCCTTTGTCGTATCCCCTCAGTTTCAAGGCACTCCCCTTGTTGCCTCAGCCAGTATCGGAATCCTCGGCGTCGACATATCGAGTGACGTGCAGTTTCGTGGTCACTTGGAAGGGAAGGCCAAATTGGCCTCTAAAAAGCTTGGCGTGCTCAGCAGAGCGGGACAGTATTTCATGCCGGCACACCGCCTGCAACTTTACAAGGCGCAGGTTCGGCCGCACGTGGAATACTGTTCCCATCTCTGGGCCGGGGCTCCCCAGTACCAGCTCCTTCCACTTGACCGCATCCAGCGCAGAGCGGCTCGAATCGTCGACGACCGAGTGCTTTCCGATCGGCTCGATTCACTGGCGCTGCGAAGAGATGTTGCATCTCTTTGCGTATTTTATCGCATCTATCACGGGGAGTGCTCTGAGGAATTGTTCGGATTAATCCCAGCCGCCAAATTTCGTGAACGCACTACACGGCAAACGTCCCGATACCATCCACACCATCTGGATGCTTGGCGGTCCACCACTGTACGTTTCACAAGGAGTTTTCTTCCACGTACAACCTCTCTGTGGAATAGTTTACCACCGGCGATTTTTCCGGACCGATACGACTTAGGGACCTTCAAGAAAAGAGCTTACTCCTTTCTAAAGGGCCGGCAACGCACCCGCAATTCTCCTGGTGTTGCGGTTGATCATGGGCGGCGGTAGTCACTTAACATCAGGTGAGCCGCATGCTCGTTTGCCCCCTCTTCTATAAAAAAAAATAGCTTTGTCGCGATCAATTAATATTATAATAATTCTTTTTATACAATCTTGGTTTTTTTTGAACTTTGTAAAGGTCAAATTTTGTACAATATACGAGATTTTGTGGGAAAAACATATACATCACCCTAAAAAAGAATTACAGACTCGATGGATTTGATTAACTGTTACAACTAGTTTAAGCATGTTCCTAGTATTGACATGTCACTTTTTTAACGATTTTGATTTTTGTGTTTTTTTTTATAGAATAAGGGTGAGAAACGGGCATCCTGTACTCTTGATGATAAATGGATGCTGTGGCCCATAGACATCTAAGTTTATCTCCGATTACGTGTCAAATAAAAGCAATCTGTGGCAGAGGCCTATGTTCATCAGTTGACTCACAGGCTATACTGGATGGATGGATGGTTGAAGAATCAAAATCCAGATGCGTTGTCACCCGTGAAGACTAAGATGGAGTTCATGGTTTCCAGTAAAATAGGTGTCCAGTTTTACACCCTTCATACGAAACACGGCAGTATTAAGCTGCTACGAGTATTTTACGCTGGTATTCTGTGATAGCGTTATCATAACCCGGTCGAGTCGACCCATTCGTGCTACAATTAACATAGTTGAAGTGTGGTTCTACTACACGTACTACGTTTTCGTACTACGTATGAAAATCCACTTGTAAGGCCTAAATTATTAAGCATCTATTAAATGTAAACGCTATAAAACTGTGGTTGCCCATACGCCTGCTATAAGGCAATTTTAAGGCGAGGTTTATAGAATACTATAATACACAATAGAATGGCTGTCAACCTTATTTTGTACCGAGGTTCGGCGTCACCGGGAGCACACATACAAGCAATTACGTCGTATTTATCAGTTAATCGCTACTACAAACCCGATTCGCTGTGTTGACAAACGGATTTTAATACATAATTATTTGGAAATAGCGTGCAATTTGGCATTTTCTAAACGTCAAAACACAGTGTTGACATTTATACGTGTGACTTGACGTCGTAGTGGCATTTTGGTGGCTACACGGGCCCACACCCCCGTTCTATTATGCTATTATTCTAGGCTAGGCTTCTGCTATATGGCTACTATAGCCCATAGTCACCTGTCACCAACATTAAAGAGGGAGGCTCCGAATACAAGTAAGTTGTCACCTTTGATATCTAAGATATAAATAATGCCTTACTGTCTGTACTTATACTAGATTCATCTTTATACCCATCATTACGATAGAATACTTCTGACTTAAAAATGAGGTTGTAATTACCCAGATTGACTCCTAAATAGAAATGATGTCCTTGAATACCGTAATTTTATGTCTATCTACTCATAATGCCAAAAGTATTAGAATAATCGACGTTATTAGAAAGAAAGAAAGAAAGAAAGAAAGAAAACATTTAATGCTCAAATACGCCACATGTACATTTAAACCATAAACATAAAAAATACATAGTAAAAAGAAAAAAAAAGAAGAATAAAAAAATATTAAATGCATCACACATTTTACGCACACAAGTGTGTGTGGCGTACACGGCAAACAGACCGCACTCAGCTTAATGCCGCAGTCGATACGAGACTACAGCGCTGGTTTTCAGTGAGCCTGTAAATTACGTGACGTGCGGACGTTCACACCGTCATTGATAGACTAATAATAATTAACATAGATTACATGAATGAACCAACTGGATCAATACCAAGAATGTCCGAAACATTTTTATTAAAAAAAAAGTATTGTTATCACCATAAGAGTCATATATCTATGAGGTATCAGTTGGAAATAATATAAAAGAAGAAACACTAAATGATGGTACCCTACAAAAATATTTTCTCACGGGTATGTAATCATAACCATAATCTTAAACAACAATATTATCATTATTAGAAACAATATTTTAATAAAGTCAATAGAGATTGCACGTTAAACATATACTTGTATCATAGTTATCATTAATAGCATGAAAAACACTTTTATTTCAGCCTTTAAGTATCAAAAAAAAGTACTATGCACTCATATGCTTTCCGTATGACCCCGCCGGACAGCGCTAAGTGTCTGTAATTCTTTAGGTGGGTAAATATCAAGCCATAGCTTTTTGAACAATAATTAGGTGAGTTTTATATTTTATTTTAAATGTATTTAATGTTTTCAGACTACGAAGCGGTGGTGGCAGGTTATTCCAGCATTTAGAGGCAGAATATTTGAAACTTCCACGAAATGCCATGGTACGATGGTAGGGAACAACCAAAGAGTAGCATGACGAGCGAGTGATCTTTGATTGTACGTCGCGAGACCACACTAACTACTACTTAAAACTAACTAACTATTACTTAAAAGATCACATTATTTAGACAATGGACTGAGTAACTATGATTGATTTTATGCATAATAGTTTTCGACGGTAGATAGAAGCAAATCAATGTGGCTCACCCCGCTGGTATGAATTTAATATTGTTTTTTTTCGGTTTCGTGATTACGCGACAGTATAAAAATAGGCTGTGCGGGATTCCACTGTAGTCCTCACCGGAAACGACGTATTTATAGCCTTTTTTGTGTGAAGTTAGTCGCAGGTGCTGTGGACTGCTGAAAATAATAAACGGGCTACAATTTATGTAGCTATAAGGCTGCATCACCATTTTCTATCTTTTGGGATATTGGCGAAACAATTTAGAAAAATCGCACGCAACTCAGTTGCACTAAGGTTGGAAAGAGAACAATCGCAGGACTAATAGCTTTTCGTGCTTTCCAATACACAGGCGGAAACACCGCAGACTTCCACATTCTAGATTGCTGGTAAGAATTTTTTGATATAAAAAAATTCCAAAGCTAAATGTATTAATGGTTATTTTGCAACCATCCGCTCAATAAAATAAAATGATGTGTCTTACCTAATTTAAAGAGCACCTACCGCCGTACCTCAATTGCGTGCACTAATTCCGTCACCACCAATCCCAGCACCACTACTCCAACATCACTACTCCCAACACCACTATTCTAGGAAAGACACACCATCGACGATAATACGAAACGTGTTTCACCTCTACACGAGGCATCTTCAGGTGATGTATACCCTGCAGTGGCTGACCGCTAAGTAAAATCTTAGCGGTCTGCTACTTACTGATTCTCTTAATTATCTTAAATTCCAAAGCAACTAACTTTGTCTTAGGCTTTATGTGATAGGTAAAACGTACTGCATGAGCTCTTAATTTTGTTTTGGTAGTTAAAATTTAGTTGTTTATAATATAATCTAATTTTATAAAATGATCGATAACGAACTAAAATAGTTTAAAATACTTTTAGCCAACTCGAAATAGACACCGCTCCCGCCTCTCATATGATGACTATTATAACATATTGAAACATTCTAGGAATTTCTTCAGTAATTTGGATGCGTTTTACTTTGCATTTAAATTGATATACCACCCTCTCACCTGTTACTGTCGCCAAATAGCATCGTGTGCACTGTTGAGTTCCGCTCAGAAAGCTAAAGCGAACCATTTTTTATGAAATTAGTTGCAGGTGTCTATGAGATACAACAGCCACTTACCATCAGGTAGACTGTAAGTTCGTTTCTGACCTCATTTTTATAAAAAAAAAATATTTTTATAGAATCATTGGCTATTATTAGCAGACAGCTTAATATAAACCTCAAGAATTAGAAATGCACATACGTCAATAGATTATTTATTTATTTATTTCGTTGTCACCTTTGAGAACTGAAATGCATGCTCCGTTACCCGTAAAAAGATCCACTGGTTCTTGTAATTTCATTTCACGACATTAGAATCCACATATGTATATTGTGACGAATACCAATACAGAATATTGTGGAAATGTTAATGTCATTGAAGTAATATGTACTTTGTACTAGAACAGTCACTGCGGACAAAACTGTATGGCGGTGCTAAGCTCGAGGTCTGAGGCTCAGAGTATTTCATGGCACAGACTAAGTAAATTTGAGTCCATAGGCTCAACACGTGCTACATATGACCGACCAAGTCTCGGCGTCTCTTCTAGTAAATAGTACATAATTACTTCAATGTTTAATACAACCTTTTATCGCATACACGCAGCCTCTGACTATTAAGATCAACTCGACTGTAACCAAGTGCCCATTAGCACTGAAAATTAATTTTAACGTAACGTCTGCGAGTACTTGAACGTTCGGTATAAATAAATGAGCCTTCTAATTATGCCTCGTTTATATTCGTTGAAATTTTAATGAGGTACGGGAATGATCATTTATGCCATCTTGTTAGTGTTTTGTTTGTTTTACTTGGTTAGTTCGATAAATCTGATACCATTACATTTTCAAGATTTAAAGACGTTCATACGGGTTACCGTGTAGTGGCGGTGGAATATCCACTAACCTGTGCCATTCCCTGGCTGTCGTAAGAGGCGACAGAGGGAATCAAATCAGAAGATGGGCAGCAGCACCTTCTTACATCGGCTAAAAAATGCGGTTGCCAACCTGCTGGCCAAGCGTGGCAACTGTGGTTTACCATATCTCCCCATGAAGTAATCTGTGGGAGAAGTTTATGTTCAGCAGTGTACTTTAATAGTCTATACCGACAGCAGTATACAGGTGAGGCCGTATGAACATATTTACCGTGTAGTAGCGGGGTATGAGAATTCAAAACTACCCCATATCACGAACAGAAGTACCTTCCCTATAACAAAGTTACAGCGAAGATTCATCCCACTGCTGGGTACAGGCCTTCTATCATTTCTGAGAGGGTTTCAGGGCAAGGAAGTGTCCGCCGCACTGCCTCAATGTTGGCAAACTTCACATGTCTTCGAAATATTTTTTTGCTTATTTCTCAGACATGACATGCAGGTTTCCTCACGATATTATCATTTTACAATTTCATTGGTGCCGGCGTGATCGAACCCGGTTTATTCGCGTACTGTGAAATTCACAGCAAGCGCTAACCATCTGAGCTACCACGGCTTACTTCCTAATAACAGTTCAATAATAATTGGATGCGAATCAATTATCATCAACGTATGCACATAACAAACCATTATGAGGCAATTTTTCTCACTTGAAAACCTATTTCTGGATTTAATATTTGTTTATACACAAAAGGTCGGTTCGACCAAGCTTATACTGCTGTCTTTCATTCGGTTTAGTGTAGAGATCAGGAGATCGTTGCTACTGATAACGAGGAATTTCATCTTAGCCCTCAGGGGTGACAACGCATTTGCATTTTGATTCTGAATGGATGATACGTGGTATAGCCATGCTGCAGTTATATTAGTACTTAGTATAGTTGTAGCATGAATGGGTCGGCTCGACTGGAGAGGGGCCACGCTCTCACAGAACTGGTAACCGGTAACTGGTCTCTAAAATGGTAGCATTACGCTACCATTTTACGCTGTTGTGTTTTGTATGGTGAGTGTAGAGAACAGCAGACCCTTTTTACTGGAAAAGAGGTATTCCATCTTAGTCCTCATGGGTGATAACGCATCTGCACTTTCATTCTTAATTGAGGATACTAGGCTGCAGTAAAAGTATCGGGAATAGAATATTTCCAATGTTCCTGTCATATTAAAATCTTTTTAATTGAAAACGCCTTGGTTTTAAAAATCGAATACCATTTATTTATTTAAAAAAAGATTCTCCGTCTTGTCACAAGGTTTTGTCAAACTTGTTTAGTCGTCGAGAAAATGGAATTGACTCGAGAAAATTAAAGAGCGATGATTTATTATGACTTTCGAAGTGGTTTAACACAAAAACAGTGTGTTGACCAGATGATTTCTGCATTTGGTGATGAAGCCCCACCCAAAACCACAATTTATCGCTGGTTTGCTGAATTTCAACGTGGACGTGTCAAGCTACGTGATGATCCCCGTCAAGGTCGTCCAAAAACTGCAGTCACCCAAGAAAACGTTGATGCTGTGCGTAAACTGATTGAGGAAGATCGACATGTGACATACTGCGAAATTCAGGCAACTTTAGACATTGGCACTAGTCAAATACAAATAATCTTGCATGAACAGTTAGGTGTAAAAAAGTTGTTTTCCTGATGGATACCGCATTCGCTCTGTGAAGAGCAAAAAGCGGCTCGCGTTACTTGGTGCGTCAGAACTCTCAAAAAATTCCACGCAGGATCCTCAAATGCTGTATACAACATCGTATCAGGTGACCAATCCTGGATATACGCGTTTGAATCCGAAACAAAAAAACCAGTCACGAGTTTGGGTGTTCGAAAATGAGTTAAAGCCAACAAAAATTGTTCGTTCACGGAGTGTTGCAAAAAAAATGGTGGCCACGTTTGTCTCCAAAACCGGCCATGTTACGACTATTCCTCTTGAGGGATAAAGAACGGTTAATGCAGAATGGTATGCTAGCATTTGTTTGCCACAGGTCGTTTCTGAACTCCGTAAAGAGAACTGAAATTGCCGTATCATCGACAATGCGTGTTCTCACACCGCACACAGAACAAAAAAGTTTTTAGAGCAAGAAAACATAGAATTATTAGACCATCCGCCGTACAGCCCCGGCCTAAGCCCTAATGATTTCTATACTTTTCCTAAAATAAAGAATAAATTACGTGGACAGAGATTTTCATCACCTGAAGAAGCTGTGGACGCCTACAAAACGGGAGACCCCAACTTCCGAATGGAATGGTTGCTTCAATGATTGGTTCCATCGTATGGAAAAATGTGTCGAATTTCGCGGAGAATACTTCGAAAAGCAATAAATACATTTTTAAACAGTAATGTTGTGTCACTTCTTTGATTCCCGAAATTTTCAGAGAAAATGTAGATGTCTATGGGCCTTGTCACCTTGTCCTATAAAAAAAGCTACGTGGGTGAAATTAGTATTAGTTTTTTTCATGGCTTACACTATGATGTAGCCTTCAAGATGTCAGGAGGTTAAGTAGTAGGTTGGTTATTTAACTTAGGGATATTTAAATTATTCCGCCTGGAGACTTATTGTTTTTAAGGAGCTGTAGAGCCATTATAATCGCACTCAGACTGATGTCTGGGATATAATGGGACTAGTGTTGGATTAAACTTGCTCTTTGTTCGTTACTCACACTTGCGTGTGGCTCCAACGATGATGTATACAGCTGCCCATAGAACCTCTTAATCTCACTTAAAATCTTCGGTGTCCCGGAAACAATGCTGCTACACTCGGTCCTCAGCTTCAACATTCAGCTCTTTTCAGTCAGTTGGATCTATACAAATAAATAAAATTAATGTGTCTGTGTGTAATTTCTAAACGACAGCTTTTTGATAAATGCATAGTAAGTAGATACGGTACATATAACAAAAAATAATTTTGAAAAATTTGTCTGCATGTTTGTTTCAGCTAATCTCCGAAGTAGCTGGACTGATTTCGACGGAACTTCCACCGGCAGATAGCTGATGTCAGGAGTAACACAGATTACTTTTAATTAAAAAAAAATAAACGTCAAAATAATAAAAATTAATTAAAGTTGTAATTAAACGCGTAAATAATAGTTTTATTCAATGTGTAGTGTTCGCGTGAACTTAAGAAATCATTTAGAAAAATAATTAGGGTTCCGTGTAAAAAATTAAAACCCTAAATTACACACGGGCGAAAACGCAGGAAACAGCTAGTATATGGAATAAAAATATAAGCGCTTGTTTCTAGCTCCACATTGTAACCAATGCACTGTGCAACCGGAACAATCTCTCGTCTCAAACAAAAGGTGCTATAGGAACAAATTCATCTTTGAAGTACGCTCGTGAACGAAAGTATATTCCTTTGAAAATCCTAAATTAATACAACAAAATTGTTTGAGAACTAATGCAACGGAGAAAACGGCGTTGCGGTGGGGACAGTGAAAAAGCGCGCCCGAACTCAACACATTGATCTCGCCAGCTCGTAATCTCCGCTAGGAACAATAGTGCTCGCCATTCGCACTAAGAAACTCACCGGTGACAGCCATTTTTATATTTTATGACATAAAATACTTTCGATGTTTCTTAAACTACTTTCGTCAAACTGCAGGGCAGTTTGTTGGCGGATACATCACCTACTTAAATTTTATGTACCTCCTTATTTAATATCGTGATATTGGATTTAATATATTATGTTATATACACAATCCATTATCGTTAACCTTTAATATAATTTATTTAATAATTATATAATTGTTTTTATAGGATGACTTATTACAACCATAATCTTCAATTTAGATAATGTTAACTATAATTACACGTACTCAGCAATCACACCTTAAACTTCACATTCGTCTTCAGAAAATATATCAATAAAATATGTGGTTCTATTTTCTCGTATTTTTGCGATAATAATTGTTCAACCTATGCTCAAAGTATTTATTTCGAGAAATAATTCTAAAGTTTTGAGAAGTAATTCAAAGCCATAACAACAAAGAAATTTTATCTTTAGCATGGATAAAGTATCTGCAAGTAGTATGGAACTACTATATGAACTCAGCACTCCGAGTTTATATTTCCCTTTATTTTGACGTTTAGATATTTTTTCTTAAAAACGTTTTCCCCCCATATAGCAGCAATTGAAGTGCTACGGCGCTTTACTTTATTTGTAGTGTTTTCTAATTAGCCATATAAAACACGCGTGAATCACACACTATATTGACTTACAGTACAAAATTCATAAAGCCTAGTATAGCTACCGCCCGCTTACATTACACACGATATTAAAAGTAAACTTAATCGTATTTTCTTCTCTCTTATAACTCTTAATACAACTCTAACTTTTATTCTAAACCCTTAGTTTGAAAGAATGTTCTGTTTGGGAAGTTCCTAAAACTATTATTTATTTATTGCGCATTATGTTTTTTAATACTAATAATAAGCTGATTGATGTTTCAGGCGTTTTAAATAAACCTTAGAAGTTTTTTATCAAGGCTATAAAAATTATTTTTTATATTAAACCTGTAAAGTGTGAAATAAAAATAATTACTCATTCATAGTTATAAAAACACGGATACCTAATAAAAGCACATTTTATAATATGTAACACTTTTTGCTATGACAGTATTGTTCTCATTTTAGCCGTTTGGCGAGCCACAAAGTACTTCCAGCATTCAGAGGCGTCTATATTCACCAGCCTCATTATTTTTTACTTTTTGCTTGCAAGGAATTTCAAACCGTGATTACATAAACATCCGCACCTTCAAGTAAAATCGATTAAAATATGCAATTTAAAATATCAACACATCTATATGACATAAAAAGGACAATATTAATAGAAAGACAGCTTTTTACAGAGGAGTGACGACCTAGTAAGATAAGATAAAGTGGATAAATGGAGGTGGCCCAGAACTGTGCTTTGTAGCATTCCATGGAGGAGGCCCATGTTCAGCAGTGGACTTGTGAAGGGTTGTAACAATGATGATGATGTGCTATGAACTACATGTTTTGTTAACAGTAGAACAAAAGGAAACAAAACCACAAAAAGCAATACTTAAGGTTTAATAAAACTTATTTTATGGATTTTACCCCATTTAATTTTCTTACTTTTAATTCCAGATCTTTCCAGTTCTTTGCAGCATCCACAAACATTCTGTAACAGTTTAATTCAATATTATTCGTATTTGTATTCTTCATCAGATGTCAAAGTCAGCTGATGAATATGGGCCTCTTCCGTTGAGACTAATATGAAATGCCTCGTTTCCAGTAAAAAGTTTCCGGATCTCTGCGATCATCATACAAAACACTAATATTTGTTAATTCGTGAAAGTGTGGTCCTACCTCGGCCAAATTGACCCATTTGTGTTACCACCATAGTAAAGCTGCAGCATAGCTCTATCACATATGGTGTGATACACACATATGGTATATGATCATTATATATGATTGCTTAGTTGGTTCAGTGGTTGTGAACGCGACTACTGATCAGTTTTTTCCATAGCATAATGTCATATGGGAGTTTTCTATAGGGAAATGCGATTGATTTTGAAAATATTTTTGTTTTGCAGAAGAGGGCCATAAGAGCTATTCACAACTTAAAACCTTGAAAGTCTCATAGAGAAAAATTTAAAGAAATAAATACATTAACTTTGGCCCTCAGTATATTACTTATACTGAAGGCCAAAGTATACTATACTACTATTTACGAAAATTTAATGCATGTTCAGAAAAACAAAAGAAGTTTCAGTAAAATAGTGATATCTCTTCTGTAAACATTAGGAAGAAACACAACTAGTGATACCAAATGATAATGTACAACTATATGACAATATACAAATGATAATGCATATGCTATTAAAACAAAGTCCCAGAAAATATACGAGTTCTCTCTATTACCAAGTTTTAATTATAATAAAACAAAAACTGTATAAAAAGGGTTATTATGATATAAATGAAGTTTGATAATAACCCCTAAAATGAGATGGTCGCATTCAAGCTGTTTCTAAAATATATAATTTGTAAATTTTTTGTAACCATTCACATTGTAAAATTTATTTAAAAAAATAGCCCCGCTGGGTTTCTTGCTGGTTTTTTTTCAGGATAGAGGTTTTTTTCGAACCAGTAAACTAAAAAATGACTTTCAATAAGAATCACATGAAATCTATAATGAATAAAAAATATTCTCTTATACTCTGTTCTAACTATCGGACGCTTTTTGTTTCTTGCATATATTAATGAATTACTTTTCATAGTAACCATGATATAACATTATTTGCTGATGACACTTCATTGATTTTTAAATTAAAAATGCAATTACTAAGATATGATCAATTAAATAATGCTATATCTAAATTAGTAAATTGGTTTAATGTTAATGATTTGCTTTTAAATGACATTTTTGTCACACATTTATAACTCCAAATGTCCAAAATTTAAATACATTAATGTAATTTTAAATTGGGAGGAGCTCAGTAATTTGAGACATTATTTTTCTTGACTTAGTTCTGCTGTATATGCTGAAAATATTAGAAGTCTTATCAGTGTTGAAACAGCTAGACTGGTTTACTTTAGCTATTTCCATAGCATAACGTCGTATGATATTTTGCTATAGGGATACACAAATGGCACTAAAATTATATTTATATTATGTAAGAGGGATTTTTTAAATAAGAGTAATATTTGATTTATAACCTAAAGAGTCGTCATTTCAATTTGAGGAAAATAATATATTATCTTGGGCCTCTCAGTATATTTATTAAAACGTACGTATACACAAAAAAGCAGTTTTACAAAAATAATTGACTCCACAGAGTCAGTAATTCATCCTTGGGGTGATACATGCGCAATTACAAAAAAAAAATCTCAGAAAATATATAAAATTTGACCTGCTCAACGTTTCAAAAACTTTATTAAACTTTATATAATTTATTAAACTTTATATTTAAGTTTGTGTAAAAAGTGTTATTAATATTAAGGAGTTTATGGATGATAATAGCCCCTGAGACAGAGGTGATCGCTACCAAGCTATTTTTTTATTTGTTTTGTGTTGATTAATTAACTATATATAATTTTTAATTCAATTATAATTAACGATAAATTATAATTGAATTAAAATATTCGAATTCTATTTCTGTTTACCTCTGTTGCCTCTTTAGACTCGGAACGATATAGAGTAGTGGATATTATCACACTGTCACTACACGGTAAAGTTTTTTTTATTATGGTAATATATATTTACCTTCTTATACGTGGTAGAGCCATGCTGCAATTATATTAGTAGTATAGTTGTAGAACGAATGGGTCGGCTCGACCGGGGAAGGACCACGCTCTCACAGAAAACCATTCAATAAGATGGAAAGGCATTCCATCTTAGTCCTTACGGGTGGAAACGCATCTCCATTTTGATTTGTAATGGAAGATAGATGTAGATGTCTATGGGCCGCAGCAACCACTTACCATCAGGTGGACTGTGTGCTCGTTTGTCACCCTATTCTATAAAAAAAAATATGATTTTTAAGGGCAGTGGCTGACGATAAAGTAAGATGTGAAATTACCTGTTAAAGTGTCAATAGCATAGGTACCTCATTATTCAGTAGTGGCAAAGCGTCATTGTGCTTCACTGTGCCTGTTTGTCAAACTTACTTCTACAAAAATAATTTGAATATCTTTTGACACCAAATCAATAAAAAAAACTGACATTGTACAGAGTAATTTGTTGGCACAGGGCTCTCTCACGAAGGTTTTTGAATTGCGTCAACGACCGAGCGTCGAGTGGCTTTCAATAATTCATTGCTCTCAACTGAATCTAACAAGAACCCTACAGAGCAATTTATGTGAATGAATGTCAAGATTTGAGGATCAAAAAATAATTTAAGAAAGAGCCAAACGGCACAAAGTCCAACTGATGGTAAGTGATTTTAAAGAAAAGATTCTCCGCTTTTCTACACTACCATACGAAGCACAGCAGCCTTAACTTGCTATTTAACGCTGGTATTCTGTGACAGCAAGGTCTTTCTCCAGTCGAGTCGACCCATTTATGCTACAAACATAACATTGCTGTTACGTGGCTTTACCATGTATAAAGTGATGTATATATATATATATATATATATATATATATATATATATATATATATATATATATATATATATATATATATATATATATATATATATATATATATATATATATATCATCATCATCATCATTACAGCCCTTCACAAGTCCACTGCTGAACATAGGCCTCCCCCAAGTAATGCCACAAAGCACGGTCCTGAGCCACCTGCATCCATCGACTTCCTGCATATCTTACCAGGTCGTCACTCCATCTAGTGGGGGGTCGCCCTACACTACGCCTACCGGTACGAGGCTGCCACTCGAGAACCTTTCTTCCCCATCGGTTATCGGTTGTTCGAGCTATATGGCCGGCCCATTGCCACTTCAGTTTACTAATCCGTTGGGCTATGTCGGTCACTCTGGTTTTACTGCGGATATCCTCATTTCTGAGTCTATCACGCAGAGAAACTCCGAGCATAGCCCTCTCCATAGCTCGCTGAGCGACCTTGAGCGTCCTCATACGGCCAGCAGTGAAGGACCACGTCTCAGATCCGTAAGTCATCACTGGCAACACGCACTGGTTGTACAATCTAGTTTTTAGAGATTGAGGTATACCTGACGAGAGGATATGTCGTAATTTCCCGAACGCTGCCCAGCCGAGTTGAATCCGTCGATTGACCTCTCGGTCGAAGTTGGACTTACCTAGTCGGACTATTTGTCCCAGGTAAACGTACTCGTCAACAACTTCGAGCATAGTGCTCCCAACAACTACCGGCATAGGTGTGACATGGACATTAAACATGATCTTTGTTTTGTCCATGTTCATCTTAAGACCTATCCGTTGAGAGGCACTATTGAGGTCATTGAGCATAGTGCTTAAGTCCTCCAGCGATTCTGCCATAAGGACTATATCGTTGGCAAATCGAAGAAGAGTGATGTACTCGCCATTGGTGTTAATACCGTATCCTTTCCAGTCCAGTAGCTTGAAAACGTCTTCCAAAGCAGCGGTGAAGAGTTTCGGGGATATAACGTCACCCTGTCTTACACCTCTCTGCAGTTGGATAGGTTTCGAGCTCTGGTTCTGTACTCGGATAGCCATCGTAGCCCTACTGTACAAACACTTCAGCACTTCGATATACCGACAGTCAACTTGGCACCGCTGAAGGGACTGCAGCACCGCCTAAATTTCGACGGAATCAAAGGCTTTCTCATAGTCCACATACGCCAGGCAAAGTGGCAAATTGTACTCTTCAGTCTTCTGTACAATCTGCCGCAGGGTATGCTTCAGTACCATAGACCACATGTCTATGGTACTGAAGCCTTTTCGGAAACCGGCTTGTTCGGGAGGCTGGAAGTCGTCGAGTCTGCGTGCGAGACGATTCGTAATGACTCTCGAAAACAGCACGTAGACGCGGCTCAGAAGGGAAATCGGTCTGTAGTTCTTCAAGAGAGCGTTGTCGCCTTTCTTAAAGAACAAGACCACCGCACTTCTGCTCCACGCCTCTGGAGTAGTGCCACCATGGAGGACGGAATTGAAGAGCTTCTGAAGGACTTCAAGTACCGGTGTTCCATCCGCTTTCAGAAGCTCCGCTGTAATTCCATCCTCACCTGGGGCCCTGCCGTTTTTAAGGTGCTGGAGAGCCATTCTAATCTCGCTTAGACTGACGTCCGGGATATCATCGGAATAGTGTCGGATAAGACTTGCTCTTGGATCGTTACTCACACTTGCGTGTGGCTCCAACGATGATGTGTACAGCTGCCCATAGAACCTCTCAATCTCACTCAAAATCTCAGGTGTCCCGGAAACGATGCTGCCACACTCAGTCTTCAGCTTTGACAGTTGGCTCTTACGGGCAGACAGATCTCTGGCAAAGACTTTGGAGCCCTGGTTCCGCTCGATCGCTTCTTTAATACGAGCAGTATTAAAGTTGCGTAAGTCTCGCCGCATGCATTTGGAGATCTGTCTGTTCAGTTGCCTGTATGCTGTCAAATCTGTTGACGATTGCAACCTCATCTACCGTCTAACAGCCATGAGATTAAGAGTGTGATCGGAGAGTTTTTGTGTTCTTCTGCGGCGGGTCTTGCAGAACTTAGCTCCGACCGCATGGACAGTTTCCACGAGCTTGTCATTCATATCGTCCACTGCATTGCAATCTTGTAGGCACTGAAAGCGGTTGTGTAACTCGAGCTGAAAGTTTTCGGGATTCTGGATTAGAGCACGAGGGGGACGGAGCGTTGACTTCATTAGACGAGACCTCTCCAATTTAACGTTTAGGTTCAGTGTGCCTCTAACCATTCGGTGATCGCTGCCAGTTTTCACCCTTGCGATCACTGAGACATCACTGAACAGCTGGCGTCTGGTCGTCATAATGAAGTCAATCTCATTTTTTGTCGAACCGTCGGGGCTCGACCAGGTCCACTTTCTGTGGGGCCGCTTCTGGAAGAAAGAGTTCATCATAAAGAGTCCCTCTTTCTCCATAAAGTCGGCCAGCTGCTGGCCCCTTCGGTTCCGTTGCCCTACTCCAAATTTCCCTAACTTCAGCTCACCGCTTTCTCTTGTGCCTAGTTTTGCGTTGAAGTCTCCCATCAACACCGTGTAGTGGGTTTTGGAGGAATGCATGGCTTTGGAAATATCCTCATACATTTCCTCCACCTCCTCATCGGGATGTGCCGAGGTTGGTGCGTAAACCTGTATGACCTTCAGCGAATACCGTTTGGTGATTCTGAGTATCAGGTACGCGACCCTCGTCGACACACTCCCAATCTTTACAACGTTGTTGACGAGAGACTTGTGGACGATAAATCCGACACCTCCTTGGGACAGATGGTCGCCCTCCCGGTGATAGTACAAGTTGCCGGATTCGAGAATCACCGTGTCCTCCTCCTCTCTTCGGACCTCGGATAATCCTATAATACTCCAGCGCAACTTGTCTATCTCTTCTTCCAGCTCCAGGATCTTCTCGTCAGTCCTCAGTGTGCGTGCGTTAAATGTTGCCAGGTCGAGTCGTCGTAGGTGGCAACCGAACCTCCACCGGAGATTCTTAGCACCCCCTGCCCCGCCGTTACCATGGTCGCCGCCGCAGCCAGGAATAGCGGGGCCGCCGGGGACTGGGGGCCGTCTGTTTGTGTTATTGTTCATGGGGGGTATATTGCCATAGTTGCCACGCTTGGCGAGCGGGTTGGCAACCGCAGTTTTTTTTGTGTAATTGTTGTTATCAGGAAGATGCTGCTGCCCATCTCCTGCCTGTTTCCCTCTGTCGCCTTTTACGACATCCAAGGGAAGATATGGGGTAGTGGATATTCTTAACCGCCACTACACGGCAATATATATATATATATATATATATATATATATATGTATATATTTGTATCACAATTACTACGTAGGGGTATAAATTCCTTCAGATCGAATTACGGTTACGGTTATTTGCCATTTTCAATGGAGGCTAGCCATGGGGCAGACACATGTGCGTTCTCTATTTCATCTCTCATCTCATCAAGGACAATCCGACTCGACCTGTGAGAGATCTGGAGCAAGATCGGCGACTTGACGTTCTTTGTGAGACACGAAACGTTTGAAGGTTATAGCGTGGCGCAAATGCTTAGCAATGAGTTGCAGGGCTGAGCGCGGCACGTTCGAGTCCTGCGTGGAACATGTATTTGTATGGCCTGCAAAGAATTTTCCCGGTCTGAATGTTTGTCCTTGTGCAATTTATTTATGTAAAATTGCACTATATAAATTTATATATACGATTATGTAAACCGTTACACAGGAGAAATTCCTATTTTGGAGGCAACGATTTCTAAAGCTAGATTAGATTAAATTAGGCGGACAAAGAACATCCTCAAATTCCTCACTTGGTGCTGCTATTGAGAATTTGTTAACAGAAGAATCCAACACCTGACGTATGCCCGACTACCTGAATATAATGTGGGTGTCTTAAAAGGAAGAGTAAATAGGCTTTTTTAAGCTAAGTCCATGCGTATAGCAATCTTCAACAGCATCACCTCTACCACCAGGAAGGTTAGTAGTCAAGCATTGGCTTACAATAGTAAAAGAACAGGCATTCGAACCTGGGACCTCATATTAGCAGCCGCGCTTACGACTACTGGACCAACGATGAACTCGTAGTTGTAACAG
This sequence comes from Parnassius smintheus behrii, assembly GCA_036936625.1. Taxonomy (NCBI): domain Eukaryota; kingdom Metazoa; phylum Arthropoda; class Insecta; order Lepidoptera; family Papilionidae; genus Parnassius; species Parnassius smintheus. The sequence continues at coordinate 4,101,121 of JAUPFT010000026.1, forward strand.
GTGGCCCATAAGTCGTTAGAAATGTAAATTTCGAATAAAATACAAAAGGCGCGCATGAGTGGCGCGCGCGGTGCGGGTGGAGTTCCGACGGTTTCTGGGAATTCAGTCGCCATGGAGCGTTTCACCGGTGCGGCCGTGCATTTTGTGTGCGCGAGTTTTATCGAAACAATGATTCGGCTGCCATTGCGCGGCGTAAATTTCGAGAATATCAGAATTTACGCAACTTTAAAGACATTCCAAGTGTTCAAACGATTAAGAACTGGGTTATTAAGTTCGAAGAGAGTGGTTCGACGTTAGATAAACAACGGTCAGGTCGACCAAGGACATCACGGACGGAAGAAAACATCGATGTGGTGAAACACTCAATTCGTGAAAATCCTACCCAGTCTACTCGTAAGCGTTCCAGTGCATTAAACTTACCCAGAACATCGTTACAGCGAATTTTAAAAAAAGATTTACATCTTCACCCGTACAAGATTCAGATAGTACAGGAATTAAAAGATACTGACACTATCCACAGACTAAATTTCGCAAATGAAATGTTGAACCGCTTTACTTCGTTTAATAACGTGTTATTCTCTGATGAGGCTCACTTTAACATCAACGGCCATGTCAATAAGCAAAATTGTCGCTACTGGAGTTGCGAAAATCCAAATCGCAAACATCAAAAGCCCTTACATAGCCCTAAAGTGACAGTTTGGGCGGCTATGTCAGCGCATGGCATTATAGGCCCTTACTTTTTTCAGGACGGCAGAGGCCGCGCGCTTACTGTTACTTCACAACGGTATGTAGCTATGATCTAGGACTTTTTTACACCAGAGTTGCAGAATTTTCCAGGCTTCAATACGCGGACCTGGTTTCAACAAGATGGAGCAACTGCCCATACCTCTAACGTCGCTATGCCGGTCGTCCGTCAACTTTTCCCTAATAAAGTGATCTCTCGAAGAGGATATATTCCTTGGCCACCACGTACTCCAGATCTGACCCCAATGGACTTTTTCTTAGTGGGGTTATCTTAAGACTAAAGTGTACAAAACCAACCCGCGGACAATTGACATCCTGAAAGAAAATATTCAAAGAGAAATGGCAAACATTACAGAGCTTACTTGCCGCGCAGTGATGGATAATTTTAAACGTCGCTTACAGGAGTGCCGCGATCGTAACGGATTACATTTAGATGATGTAATTTTCAAAAAATAATTCCCATTTTATAGGGATTATGACAAAATAAAAACCTTTTTGATAATGTCATTAGTTTTTTTAATAATTTTTTTAAATTTCAAGGGACTTATGGGCCACCCGGTATATTATCCAGATCGACGACGGAAATCAGTATGAAAGACGCAAGACATCCCTCGAAGTATAACTTCTTTAGGATCGGCTAGAGCGTAATTCAGTTCGGACGGAAGTAACGTCCATTAGAATCCTTCCGTTTACGCGGTTTCTACATTTAATAAAGACAGCGACTGACTATAAAATTACGTATTTTGAGATTTATTGTTATTCTATTTTTTAATAGTTGAATACTTGTAATACTTAATTATTATTTCATTGATAAATATTTTAATAATACGTAAAATATATTGCTAAGTAAAAAAGTCCGGTCCGCCTCGTACCGGTAGGCGTAGTGTAGGGCGACCCCCCACTAGATGGAGTGACGACCCGGTAAGACATCCAGGAAGTCGATGGATGCAGGTGGCTCAGGACCGTGCATTGTGGCGTTACTTGGGGGAGGCCTATGTTCAGCAGTGGACTTGTGAAGGGCTGTAATTATGATGATGATGAAGTAAAAAAGAACAAATAAATAATAAAATTACTGATAAATGCTTAACAGAAATAAATATTTATATTTATATCTACTACACCTAATATTCGGCTTAAAGATCTTTATTTACTCATTAAGATTAATGTCACTTACATGAGTACATTCATACAATTTAAAATAAATAACACACAGAACAATATAATAAAATAGTAAACATAAATTAGGGTAGATAAAAATTAAATAGAAGTTGAAAGTTAACTGCGTAAGAGCAATGTTTCAAGTATTGATAATATAAAAAGGTGGTCCAAGTTATATAATGTCTTGTTTTTAATGTAGTCTAATAATTTTTTCTTGAAAATATTGAGCGAACTTGCATCTTTTATAGTTGAAGGGGGTTTATTATACAACTGTGCTCCCGAAAATGTTACGGCATTTTTTCCATAATTAGTGCGAATATTTGGTAATACAAGATGGTTTGCGCGGCGTGATGAGTATTGTTACGCGCTCCAGTCGACGATATACTAGCGCCATCTAGTTTCAGGAACGAGAGCGAGTAGAGCGTTGCAGAAAATGACATCACAGATCTCTCAACCGACAGCGCCCTCCGAAGAACTAAGTTTCTAGAAAATCTATACTCGCAAACTCGTCCCTTTGCGCGCATTTACTTGAATATTCGGGACGCTTCTTTGCTAATTTAAATAAATAGGCGCTGCAAGATGCGATGGAGGCAGAGTTGAACTCGGCGACACAAGCGAAGCTTCGGAGCGGAATTAAGTGAATTAGTGTGTTTAATTATTAGTGTTTTAAGTTTTAATTTGTGTAAAGTAAATTAAAGTGTTAATTTAGGTAATTTTATCGGCAATTTTTATTGTCACGAACCTCAAGCGCGTAACAATTGGTGTCAGAAGTGGGATAAAATAATGCCGATTTTACCTAAGGAGGAAACGGAGGGTGTCCGTACCCGAAGTCAACGCCAGCAGGAGACGGACCAACGAAGATTTGGTGGTGCAACGCCGCAGACGTCGGAGGGCCAGCCACCGGCTGCAGGCCCGTCGGTAGCTCCTACATCTGCCGCACCTGACTTAGGTGCTCTGATGGTGATGCTGCAGGAGCAGGCTCGCCGACAGGAGGAACAGGTCCGTCGGTTGGAAGAGCAGCTGCGGGGCGGACAGGATGAACAGGCTCGCCGACAGGAGGAACAGGTCCGTCAGTTGAAAGAGCAGCTGCAGAGTGGACAAGAGGAACAGGCCCGTCAGCAGGCGGAACAGGCTCGTCGGTCGGAAGAGCAGATGCTCCTCATGAAGGACCTTCACGCTACCTTTGGGAAAGAGATAAGGCAGGTGAAGGATAGGGTTGCTCAACACGACAACCGCCTGTCGGAAGCGGAAACCCGAATCGAAGAACATGAAACCCGAATCAACCATGTGAACAATCGGGTTGACAACGTGATGGCTGACGTGAAGAAAACGCTAAACAACCTCAAACTTGGGGATGGAACTACAGCTTCCGTAGTAGCTGCAGCACCTTCGCTACGTGGATTCAAAGTGCCGCCGTTCGACGGGACCTCTTCCTGGTCGGCCTACAAAATCCAGTTCGAGGCCGTCATGGAGGTGAACGGCTGGAATAAAAGCCAAGCCATGACTGCACTCACCCTAGGCCTGCGCGACCAAGCCTTAACTGTGTTGGAAGCTCTCGGTAAGAAAGTGACCTATGAGCAGCTTCTTGAGGCCTTGGAGGCGAGATATGGCGACGCTCACCTGGAACACGTCTTTCGTGCGCAGCTTAAAAATCGTGTGCAGCGCATCAACGAAAACCTGCAGCAGTGGGCTCTAGAAGTGGAGAAGCTGGTGCGAAAAGCATACCGGTCTGTACCTGCGCTCATTGAAGGGAACCTGGTGCAGACATTCATCGACGGCATCCGCGACCTGGAAGTCAGAGCTGCTGTGAGGCTCGGGCACCACGAGACGCTTAAGGACGCCTTGGTCCATGCACTGGAAGTGGAAGCCGTGCGGCAAGATCATCGTTCCCATCGCGTCAGGGAGGTTGCAGCAGCTACAGTTCGCGACCGCAAGAGAGGATACAGCCCTAGGTGCTATGGCTGTGGGGAAAAGGGCCATCTTCGATCCAGCTGCCCTAAGCGAACCGTGGAAAGGAGAGTTGATCGACCTCGAGAGGGTAGTGCAGCTAACGGCACTGCCTGGCGGCGACAGGATCATCGTTCACCTCACGCTAGGGAGGTTACAGCAGTTACGGTTCGCGACCATAATAAAAAATACAGCCCGAGGTGCTATGGCTGTGGGGAAAGGGGCCATCTTCGGTCCAGCTGCCCTAAGCACACCCTAGGAAGGGAAGGCGAACGGTCTCAGGAAGGAAGTGCGGCTAACAGCACCGCCCAGCAGCAGCAGGAATACGACTTTACTATCAGACACTGCAGCGGGAAATCTCACGGCAACGCGGATGCATTGTCAAGAAGACCTTGTCCGGAAGATTGCAACCATTATAGTAGGCAAGAGAGTAAGGAAGTGGTATCCGTGAGGATGCTCAGGACAGACCACCTCAGCAACGGGTGGAAGGACAGCCTACGACGTGCACAGCAGGAAGATCCGGACATCAAGCCGATTCTGGGATGGATGAAGGCCCGTGCTACCAAGCCTAAGTGGGGGGACGTCTCAGCGATGAGTTCAACCACGAAAAGCTATTGGGCCCAATGGGACAGCCTGCTGCTTCACGATGGAGTCCTGTGCCGTAAATGGGACAATGGTCGAGGAGACAGCTGTCGTTTGCAAATGGTTGTCCCTAAAGCTAAAGTGCCGAATGTTCTACAGCTGTGCCATAACGGTCGTTCAAGAGTCCATCTGGGAGTTAAACGAACTCTCCTGAAGGTCCGAGAACAGTTCTACTGGGTCCATTATCGTGACGATGTCGAGGATTGGTGTCGTACATGTACAAGTTGTGCGGCCGTGCGGGGACCTCAGACACGTAGTAGAGGAGCACCAAAATAGTACAATGTTGGTGCACCACGGGATAGGACAGCCCTTAACATTGCGGAGCCGTTACAGAAAGGCGCAAGAGGGACTCCTAAGATCGCCAGTGGATCGCTTGGCGCGTTATTATGGGGCCGATAATGCTCGGGACGAGCATGTCTTAGGTGGGGGCAGTGTTACGCGCTCCAGTCGACGATATACTAGCGCCATCTAGTGTCAGGAACGAGAGCGAGTAGAGCGTTGCAGAAAATGACATCACAGATCTCTCAACCGACAGCGCCCTCCGAAGAACTAAGTTTCTAGAAAATCTATACTCGCAAACTCGTCCCAATATTCGGGACGCTTCTTTGCTAATTTAAATAAATAGGCGCTGCAAGATGCGATGGAGGCAGAGTTGAACTCGGCGACACAAGCGAAGCTTCGGAGCGGAATTAAGTGAATTAGTGTGTTTAATTATTAGTGTTTTAAGTTTTAATTTGTGTAAAGTAAATTAAAGTGTTAATTTAGGTAATTTTATCGGCAATTTTTATTGTCACGAACCTCAAGCTCGTAACAGTATTTTAGTGTTTCTCCTTTTGTGGTGAATGTTATATTTGAATGGGTCATATTATGTGTGATTTTATATATTAATATACATGTGTTATAGATGTATAATTGTTTGATGTTTAGTAATTTCGTTTCGTGTTATATTGTTTTGGTCGAAGTTAAAAAGTCGTAATGATATAAATTTTTTATTAATTTATTTTGCAGTACTTGTACCTATTGTAGTAAAGTTTTGGCTGCTGTACCCCATATATCTATTAAGTAAAGTAAGTGTGTTTTAATCAATGCGTTATAATCAATTTTTTTAAATTTATAATCTATAACTACACTTCAACTAATTTCAAACTAATAAGGCAACATACAGGTCAAACATGGAATGTCCCATAGCGTGAGATTATTATATAGTAGAATAATTACTGGCTCTTTAGCTTTCATACCGGAACACGTATATGAACATTTCATTTAAATAAAGTTATTTATCATTTTGTCAATTTTGTTTTCCCTAAATCCAGATTTTGGGATAAAATATTACTTTGATCACTTCTGCTATTGCTATTTGTCTGTTTATGAAGTTTAATTTTTTAAAAGGATAAGGGTGACACGAGCACACAGTCCGCCTGATGGTAAGTAGTTGCTGTGGCCTATAGACATCTACGTCCATCCTCGACTACGTACTAAAATGCAGATGCGCTGTCACCCGTGAGGACTAAGGTGGAATGCCTCGTTTCCAGTAAAAGAGTTCTCCGGTTCTCTACACTCACCATACGAAACACGGCAGCGTTAAGATGTGGTCTTTCCCCTATCAACCCGACCCATTTGTGCTACAACTTTACTGATAATATAGCCGCAGCATGACTCTACTACGTATAAAAACACTTGTTCAGCCACTCCGAAGATAAGTCCATAGAGGCACACAGAGAGTCTTAATGACCAGCAAATAATAATAATTCATTTATTGCATTACTGTGTACAAGTTAAAGATGACATATTATTAAAGGTATCAGCAGTTGCCTCATCAGGCGTGCAATAGATTTACTATTTTCATAAACATAATAGGTATATATTATACTATTTACATTTAACATATGATAGATTTATAATTAACTTCTAAGATAAGATATTTAAAAAAAATGCTGATAGATATAAATATAATAAAGAATACGATATTATATAAATGTTGTGTATAAAACATGTATTCCACCAACCAGTTTTTAGGGTTCCGTAGTCAACTAGGAACCCTTATAGTTTCGCCGTGTCTGTCTGTCCGTCTGTCCATCCTCGCTTAATCTCTGTGACCGTTAGCACTAGAAAGCTGAAATTTGGTACCAATATGTGTATCAATCACGCCGACAAAGTGGTAAAATAAAAGTTGGAAAAAAATGTTTTAGTAGGGTAGCCCCCCTATATGTAAAGTGGGAAGTGATTTTTTTATTTCAATCCTAACGTGTGATATATTGTTGGAAAGGTAGTTAAAAATGAACACGGGGTTTACTAAAATCATTTTTTGATAATGTAAATAATTTCGGAAACAATCGCTTCAAAAGTAAAAACAAAGTGATCCCCCCTCTAACTTTTGAACCATAAGTATAGAAAATATGAAAAAAATCTGAAAAGTAGAACTTTATAAGGACTTTCTAGGAAAATCATTTTGAACTTGGATGGAAACAACAGTACCCACTACCGGGAGCAGTTGCAGGAGCGCGGACCGCTGCTGGAGCGCGAACATAATGGATACCCACCTTTAAACTCATAAGTGGGAACACTTATTGTGACGGACGGGAAACTACGGAACCCTACATTGAGCGTGGCCCGACACGCTCTTGGCCGGTTTTTTAGATTATGTTTGAATTTGGGTCCTTTTATTGTTTTAATACTATTGGGTATGTGATTAAATACTTTAATTGCTGTTATGTATGCACTTTTGTCAAGCAATTTATTTTTCATTTGAGGCCGATAAAGATTGTTTTCGTAGCAAGGGCGTAAATTTTGTCGTTTCGATAGTTTCGATTTGAATAAATTGCAATTAATTTTAATAAATATAAGCAAATAACCTCCTCAGCTCAATATAAGGCAGTTATTACGATATAACAGACAGACGATTAAATTTTGTTTATCTGTGTAGACTAGTCCTTCCTTGAGACTTCGCCCGCTTGGAGTATATTACTGTTGGATTTCATGGGTTTTAACTTCTTTGCGCGGAACTCATAATTTTTTTTGTAAAATAAAACTAAATGCCTTCTTATAACATTAGATATTTGCCAGAGTTCCGTGAAAATTGGTACAGCCACTTCGGATATTAGCCGAAACAAACAGTCAGTCAAAAAGACAAACAAATATTTTAGAAATTGTTTTTTTTGTTATAAGTACAGTAACCTTTCATATGCATTTAATAAAAAGCTTTTATGTTGACATTATAAACAGACACTTTTATTTTATTTATATGTACAAAGAAATAAAAGTACAAAATATTAATATATTAAAAACCATGTTTGTTATTCGATCAAATCCAGTTCAATTTTCCAGTAACCGTAAATACACAATTGAGTCCTTTGTGTGTCGGACGTGATACGATTGAGTAATCCAACTGATGCTTTTGATCACGCAGCCTCTGTACTTTGTGAAAAGGGATATCATTGACAACTGCTGCATTTGAAAGATATATAGACAATAATATTTGCGGGTTTTCTAAAAACCAAAAACGTAATAGAAAATATAAATGCACCTATACATAATAGGTTGGAAAAAAATTTTCTTCGTATTTTATGTACAAATTCAAAACATTTTTTTCAAAGTTTTAATATCATTTAATTATAATATATAAATGTGCCAATTTGTTCGATAAGTTGTAGGTACATTTTGGTAATCCTGGTGTTGTGGAAATCTTGATTTTTGATTAAAAAATGCGACAGGTAGTTTTGACCGTCCTCTCTTGATGTCAACCTAACACTACCTAAAGAAATCTGAAGAGAACAAAACAGATGAAAATCTGAGGGTCAGGATAGGACTATATGGTGGATGCATTAACATTTCTCAACTAAGCTCTCTCAATTTTTGCACCGTGACCCTAAATGCCAGAAATTAAAAACCTAAAATTAAACGCGATAAAATCTGTGAAATCCGTTTTATTTAATGTGTAGTATTCTAGTAATTTAAGAAATCATTACATTTTCTAATATATAAAAATTCTAATTTGTCATCAGATTGCGGTAAGTGAAGCCGGGTAGATCGCTGATTTAATATAATTTTTAGAATTGCCTGTTGTTTATGCACAAATCACGTCTAAAGTACAAATATATTTTTAAATATTTTTAATAAAAAGTAAAAATAATGTCCACATAATCTATTTTTTATAGCATTGGGTGACAAACGAGCACACAGTCCAGCTAATGATAAGTGGATGCTGTGGCCCATAGAAATCCACATTTATCCTCAATTAAGAATCAAAATGCAAGTGCGTTGTCACCCCTGAGTACTAAGATGGAATGCCTCAATTCCACTTACCATATGAAACACAGCAGCATTACGCTGTTATTTAACGCTGGTATTCCGTGAGAGAAGGGTCATACCTCTGTCGAGATGACCCAGCGTCAGCGCAGCGTGGTTCTACCACGTATATATAAAGGTAAAAAGGGTAAAGGATTAAGAATACTAACCACCACATATCGTCCCATGGGTGTCGTAAGTGGTGACACCGGAAAAGAACCGGAAAATGAGCAACAGCGTCTTCCTAACAACATAACTTAACAACTAAATGATAAAAAATAAAAACTGCCTTTGTCAACCCGCCTGGTTCTCCATCTATTTCTCCTGTGAGGCAATTTATGGTATTTTGATAGGTTCTGATTGTAACAATAAGACATTGTTTATATTTTTTTGTTAGAAGAAGTATTATCACATTTGTGTAAAAATAAAAAAGCTCGCTATTAGAACAAAATCCCAGAATATTACAAAATTAGACCTGCACTAAGTTCAAAAACCTTATTAAACTAAGTTTGTATAAAAAGGGTTATTATAATATTAAGAAATTATGGATGAACGATCACCTTTTCCAGGATTATCCTGGGAAAGGTGATTGATACCAAGCCATTTATAATTTATTTTGTGTTGTTACTTGTGTAACATACATAATTGTAAGGTGTTATTTAAAAAAAAGTCCTGCTGGGTTTCTTACTGGTTCTACCCAGGACAGAGATTTTTTCTGAACTGATGGTAAATTAAAAAAAAAATTGGTTGCCTGTAAAGTCGGTTTACATGACAACGTCATAACAAAACATTGATGAAATAATTGCATAACTTTATGAATAAAATTGAATAATTTTTATTAAATTATCACTATTTAGAATGGATACAAAGAAGGAGTGAAATCAAATCTGCAATTTAATTGATAAAAACGCGCAAGCCGATCACGTCTTCCCTCGCTCGTGCAACGCTCACGCTTCGATTGTAACGTTACAATGAGCATAATGTTATAATGAGTCATTCTTTTTCGTGCGCGCAACCGGCGATCACCGATTTATTAGACGTTATCACGTCAAAAACGTGGACTCAATAAGTATTGCCATCTATATTGAAAAAATAAAGTTTTTTTTCTGTTTCAAAGTAGAGACTGTTGCCTAAAACTGATGACAAATTTTGCCTTGTTTCTGAAGCGTAAGAGAATTCTCTAACTCATATCACCCGATAGCTATCGTAAAAGGGAAATGAAACAGAGAGATATGCGTAGCAACTTCCTGGTAACAACTAAAATTAAAAGCTGTTGTAGCCGATCTTTCTCCGCCAAGCATCGCGACTATAGACAACATCGTTGAACCTCCCATGTAAGTTCCTTCCAAAAGTAAGACGAACGAATTCGATAAATGAGTTGTTTATTCACCCCGCAGAACTTGAAAAATGGTAACAGATAGTGTGTGGGAAAATTATTACAGCGCGATTTACCTTGACCGTGGCGCCATCTAGTACAAATTTATAGAATTATAGTTATCAAGTTACACATACAATCTATATCTACGGAAGAGGCCTATGTTCGTTAATGGACTCTTGAAAGGTTGTATTGAATGAATGAATTAGGACAAATTTTTGTTTTTAATGTGAAGAGGCCTGTAAATATACTATAGATATACATAGCTAATGTGGCGACTTACCACTATCACTTATCGCGTTTTGTGCGTTTATCACACGTTATACATGAATTTAAAATATAAACAATAATTTTTCATATCTCTCTCGTATTACGCAGATCATTAACTACGTCATGCACGATTCTAAATTAACTCAAAGTTTTTTTTTTATAGAATAATGGTAACAAACGAGCACATAGTCAACCTGATTGTAAGTGGACGCTGTAACACATAGATATCTCCATTTTTCCTCGATTAAGGATTAAAACGCAGAAGCGTTGGTACACATGAGGACTAAGATAGAATGCCTAGTTTTCGGTAAAAAAGTGTCTCCGGATGTCTACACTCACCACACGGAATACAGCAGCATTAAGCTGGTATTTTACGCTGATATTCTCAGTGAGAGCGTAGTCCTTCTACGGTTGAGCCGACCCATTCGTACTACAACCATAACACAGCTGCAGCGTGGCTCTAGACTTTATATAGATATTCATATAGTAAAACAACAGACGTTCTATTTCCTGAAAACGGATTGATCATGTTAGGGAACGTGGTTACGTGTTGTCAACAACTAACATCACAGAAAGTAGATCAACAGAAAAGAACGCATACGCAGATATATGGCCAGAGAAGCGAGAGAGGTCTGTCAAGTTTTGTTACAAATGAAAGTCTGTAGTTTTTGCCTATCTCATTGAGTGAAAAGGGTGACATTTATGTATATGTTATGTTATAATTTTTTCTCGCATAACTGTTATTTTTAGGGTTACGCGATTACATACTCGTATGTATTCATTCAATGTAGATCTTTTAAACATGGATGACATCCATCTCTTTGCACGATTTTATATCTACTTGATATTTATAGACTCACAAATGTATATTTGGGGGTTGTGGGGCAGTTTCCCACTAGATGGAGTAATGTCCTGGCAAAACATGCTGGAAATCGATGGATTCAGATTTCAGAAGCTCAGGACCGTACCTTGAGGCATTCTTTGGGTAAGACCTATTTAGCAGTGGACTTGAGAAGGAATGTAATGATGATATGTTTATTTTCATTAACATTTATTTAAAACTGATTTTATTCTGTAGGAGCCCGTATCACGGGTTCTCTGTGATAAAGTTCTATAAAAATACTATATTTGTTACCCCAACCCATCATCATCATCAATTTTACTCAATTATTTTATAAGTGAAATAATAACCACCTGCAACTAAGTTCATGAATCAAGTGAATAAAGACGAGTATTTAGACACTGACAACCTTGGTCGAGCACCCATTCGGACCACAACTGCAGTGAGGCCCTATCACGTTATGGTTATGAAAAGTTATTGCTATATTAGTCGCTCTCATGCTTTAGATTCACAATTGGACCTGTTATGTGGTGCCGTTGTCCAGATCAAGAAATCACCCGTGCGATCCTGTGGCGGATAGCCAGATTCGGATAAAAACAAAATCCTAAAATATCAGCGCAGCGGTAACTCGGTTACTTTAGCATTACTTATTTGTTTATTTAAAACTTTAGAGGAAATAGTATGTAAACTAAAATAGCGATCTAGCTCCCGCGCCTCGCAGCCTCGCGAGATTTCGTTGAGGAGCGCGCGGGATTTCTTAAAAATTGTAATTTATTATTTTACTAATCTTTAGGAAACCAAAAGAAAATAAATGAATAAGAAAGTATTCACTTAGATACTGCAAGTATTGATTTCTTAAATTTACGCGAACACTACACATTGAATAAAACTGTGGGGGAAAACGGGGGGGCCGTCCCCGTTGTCCCCCCATGACCATGGGCGCTGTAAAGTACTCGAAACGTCGGGATAATAACAAAAATAAATTAAAGTAATTAAACGCGATAAAATCCGTAAATAATAGTTTTATACTGCAAGTATTTTTTTTATGCTAGCCCTTTTGTTCCTTTGTAAATTTAATTTATTTCCCATTATTGTAAATCACTAAAATACACTCGAACGCAAGGGCGCGCGCCAGCAAGCGACGCAGGTTTCCCCTCCGTCGACCGAAGCTGGACTAGTTGGTAACTTGGTGTGTGATCGCAGAGGACAAGGGCCACGGCTCAAGGTTATGGTGGCTGAGCGACAGTACATTTTAGATATTTCTTGTTTATTTCAAACTAAAGGTTAACTTGGAAAATTTAAAACGTATTTTGCATAGATATCTTATAGTCTCTAATTAAAAGATCACCAGTGTACTTTACTTACTTACTTACTTACTTACTTATCGTCACGCACAATCCCTAACGGGGTAGCCAGAGGGAACAGATCGCCAAGTGTCACGATCCTTACATACCTCTTTCGCTTCTTTCAGGTTCATTAACTTCTTCATACATGCACGTCTAGGTATCCGAGTACTCTTGACCCTCCCCTCTTCGAGCAATTTGCTCACATGGTCTTCGAAAGTTAGTCTCAGTCTACCTGTCTACCGACAGAGTCTACCTCGACACCTTTTAATATTTACTTTCGCTCTATATATTTTCTTCACCATTCGGTCTTCACTCATTCGTTCGACGTGCCCAAACCATTGGAGTACGCCCCTATCAATTTTTGTGATAAGGTCATCTTTCAATCCTGCCATATTGCGAATCTCTTCGTTTCGCTTTCGGTCGGCTATGGTAACGCCACACATTTTACGAAGAGATCGCATCTCCACTGCATTCAACTTGCTTTTATGCTTCTTCTGGCATACCCAGGTGCTTTCATCACCAGTGTGCTTTCTAAAAATACAGAGGTAACTATGAAATTTTTTTCTATCGAAAAAAAATTCTAGGGGTCGTGATTCTGAAAAATATTTTGCATCATTTAAATCCTTAACTTTCTTGAATATGAATCGCGAAACGAATGATTGAACACTGTGGATACAATTGAGTTTACTAAAGTTACTAAAACAGTTATTTAACTGCTAACCCTCTTAAATGTAATGCCTTAAAGTAAAACGTAAATAGGTTGGACTTAATGCCATATAATTTTTGTTTCTACAATCCATTTTTTTCTAATATATAGTTTTGTGTTAAGTTTGTTTGTTAAATTGATGTTCTAGAAGTAGCAGCAATAAATAAATATGTTCTTCCTCTTCTTCATAAAGAAGTTTACATGTTAAATTAACTACCTTATATTTTAAAAGTGTTTACTTCAATATCCTTCGCGATAGTTGTTAAGAAGTCCGCCAACTGTACTAAACCGGTTCTACTTTCTTGATTCACTTTTATAGAAACCTTGTCCGGTCAAGATATCTTGGTCAAGGTACCTTGAGCGAAGATTGTTACTTATTTTATGGCAAATACTTTTTTCTATTGAGGAGGTCAGTAGGCATTTAACAAGTTTATAAAAAAAGTTAAAGTTACAGGCACTATACGTCCCACTGCTGGGCATAGGCCTCTTCTCATTTCTGAGAGGGTTTTAGGGCAAAGAAGTGTCCGTCGCGTTGGCTCAATGCGTATTGGCGAACTTCACATGTCTTCGAAATATTTTTTTTTCTTATTTTTTAGACAACATGTTAGTCAGTCAGTTAGTCATCACGATGTTTTCCTTCCACCGCCACGTACATGGTAAATCAGCACTTGAAATTGCAATTAACAATTTCATTGGTGCCGGCAAGTATTGATTTGATATATCTTATCGCTTGGGTACTGTGAGATTTACAGCGAGTGATAACCATCTGAGCTACCACGACTTTTTAAAATATCTTACCATAAACACAAATGTGATAATAAAACCGGCCAAGAGCGTGTCGGGCCACGCTCAGTGTAGGGTTCCGTAGTTTCCCGTCCGTCACAATAAGTGTTGCCACTTATGAGTTTAAAGGTGGGAATCCATTATGTTCGCGCTCCAGCAGCGCTCCGCGCTCCTGCAAATGCTCCCGGTAGTGGGTACGTGCGCGAACATGGAGCGTGCAACATTGCACGCTCCGCGGTAGGCGATGCCAAGGAGAGACCAACCGAACTATTCGATAAATACCCGACCTAATGTAATAAGTACCTCTCTGCTGTACATCCTGTTCACCAACGACATCCCCATCCCGTCGAAAGGTGTTCAACTCTCCCTCTTCGCAGACGACACTGCCATCTACTGCAAAGGTGTCTCACTACCCTTCATACGGAACAAGATCCAAAAGTCAGTTGATGACCTAGGAGATTGGTTCAAAAAATGGCGCATCGATGTGAACCCGGAGAAGAGCTCCGCCGTTCACTTCGATTATAAACGACGCCGTCTTAAAAACACCCCTCCGATACGTATGCTAGGGACCCCTGTCCCCTGGCATACGACAGCCAAATATTTAGGTGTCACTCTAGACACAGGGCTCATTTTTAGGCCCCACGTCAAACGAGTCACCCGTCACGCACGGTTTTACCTGAGTAGGCTCAACAGCATGTTGGGCAGACACAGTAAAATGTCCCTTCGTAACAAGCGAACCCTTTATAAGGTCTGTATACGACCCGTCATGTCCTACGCGGGACCCGTCTTTGCCCATGCAAACCCTAACATTTTAAATGAACTCCAAATAGTTCAGAACCTCTTCTGTCGTCGAGCTGCGAACGCACCTTGGTACGTCCGTAATGCCGACCTTCATAGGGACTTAGAGCTCCCAACAATTCAACAATTCCTTAAAAAACTCTCTGAGAACTTCTTCAAGGCCTCAGAGTCGCACCCAAACAATTTAATTCGTGAGGCGGCTTCTTATGCAGCCCCACCCCCCTCTCGCTATCGTGTCCGCAGGCCGAGAAACTCTCTCTCGGACCCGCCAAATAAACTGTCAAACGACCTGAACTGCCTCCTGGCGGCTCAGGCCAGTTCTAATTAAATTAATTATTATTATATTAACTAATACTATTTTGCCTTCGTAGGCACTCCCTCAGCGGCTCTTAGCCGCCTGCGCCCTCTTTTCCCAAAAGAGGGTCGCTCATGATAAGGCACAATAGAGCTTAATCAGCCAGCTGCCTGTCCCCAAAGGCGGTTTTTAGGGGGTATCACTTAGGGTCCCCGGTAGGACAGTGAGTCCCCCATTACCACGATAGACCGGCTATCGTGGTATGCGTAATGCATTTTCCGCCTCCCTACGTACAGGGTAGCCCTTTAATTGCTTCGGGCGCAAAAAAATAAAAATAAAAATAAGTACCTACAGCGCCATCTCTCGGGGAATTGGGTTACTAATTAATACATAGACGTGCCAGAAGTTTTCGGTGGTAATTTGGGATTGCGAGAACCGATTTTAATAATTCTTTTTTTGTTTAAAAAAAGATACGTTCAGGATAATAAAATATGTAAACGAAGTTAAAAAAATGCTTGCTTAAACGAATAATCGTTATATAAACTAAAACTTAGTCCAGAAATTGTTTTGTACAACTTTTTGTCTTTTTTGTACAAAAACTGTTTCCATCCAAGTTCAAAATGATTTTCCTAGAAAGTCATAAAGTTCTACCTTTCAGATTTTTTTCATATTTTCTAAACCTATGGTTCAAAAGTTAGAGGGGAGGGGGGGACACATTGTTTTTTACTTTTGGAGCGATTATTTCCGAAATTATTGACATTATCAAAAAATGATTTCAGTAAATCCCTATTAATTTTTAAATACCTTTCCAACAATATATCACACGTAAGGGTTGAAATTAAAAAAAAATCACTTCCCACTTTACATATAGGGGGGCTACCCTAATAAAACATTTTTTTTCAATTTTTATTTTAGCACTTTGTCGGCGTGATTGATACACATATTGGTACCAAATTTCAGCTTTCTAGTGCTAACGGTCACAGAGATTAAGCGAGGACGGACAGACGGACTGACAGACATGGCGAAACTACAAGGGTTCCTAGTTGACTACGGAACCCTAAAAAAGGACCAAGTAGAAATAGTCTGGCAAAAACTCTATTTGCCCCGGTATCCATATACATACGTCAGATTTCTGTAGCATGGCGCAAATCATTAGTTGTTAAACGTAGTTTAGCTATGAGAAGCTTTTACTGTAGAAAACTCAGCCTTAAAACGTGTGCGATGATAAAACACAATTTTTATGTGCTTGAATTCAGAAACATCGAAAATAATATTTCGTACTAAAATTAGCAAAACTGGTTCACTTGTCAATATTACCAATATAGACACAGAGACACGTCGGTATCTGTGTCTATATTGATAATAATATAGACTACAGAAACACATGATACTCGTAGTATATCAGAATCGCATTAATATCATACGTCAAGCAACACCTTTTTATATCGGGCACGCCTTTCGATGTGTCTTTATGCAGGGAAAATTTGTCCTGGAATCGGAAATGCGTCATTTATATAATATTCATTAATACAGTTGCTATAGTTTTGATAAAATAAGGTTTAATTTCATGGTTCTCTTAATATTGGTCCCGTTGAATATTGGACACAACATGCCAGTATTTTTTTACGCTCGGGTAGACTTCAAAATTTCATAAATTCTATTCACTAGAGAGGAACTAAATTCATGAACAGGAGTAGAAATCTACATAAGATAGGCAGCAACGTCTTCTTGATCATAGTACAAATGCATTAATATGCATTTGGCAACATGCATGCTAAGCGAGGCAAATATGGCAAATATCCAACATATTTGGCAGTCGATTGGATTTTCTACAAAGGAAATCCAATCGATGAACGGGAGTAGAAATAATATATTATGAATGTAGAGACGGCGAAAAAGAAACCACTACCGCATTTCATCTCGTGTCCTAAGAGGCGACAGAGGGAAACTGAAACAACTGTAAATAGGTAGCATCTTCTTGATACCTGCGCAAAGTAATAAAGAGCTGCAGTTGCCAACTCACTTGCCAAGCATGAATACTTCTACAAAAACCGGGTGTATTTGACTAACAATGGGGGAAGCCTATGATCAGTAGTAAATAGCCCTATTAAAAGTAAAAAAGTAGCAGCCTAAATACATCCCACTAATGAGCACAGGCCACAGCGAGTTTTAGGTCAAAAAGGAGTTTATTAAGTTGACTCCAACGCGTGATGACCGACTTCACATACCTATACCTTAAAAATAATATCCGAGATATTTTTTAACTTCTCAGATATGCAGGTTTTCATACGATCTTATTCTTCATCACCGAGAACGTTCAAATTGCAGTTAAAATATGAGTAGAAGCATTGCGGATCTAATTTGGGTTGCTTACGTACCTACTACGAAATTTTCTTTTAGGCCGGTTGTATTACCGGCTTATACAGATGTCTTTCGAAATTCTATGAATGCATGTTTAAAATCTGCCTTCTTTGATATTTATAGTTACATACCCTAAGCATCATACAGTAGTTTCCGTTTTGCTGCCACAAAGCAAAATGGAATGATATATACACGCTGGAATGATATACCACCACTGATCAGAAATAATAAATCAGTTAATACTTTCAAAACGTTATTAAAAAAGTTTCTGATTTCCGTACAAAATTCCAGCAACTAGGCATTAATGGTATGGTTCATACAATCCCGATGCTAGCACCATACATGAACGAACGAACACACGCACGCACACACTCACTCAAGGACGCATGCACAGATCCACACACACAAACACACAATTCAATTTATTTTTTCTGTATGTATCCCTCTACACTATAATTGTAGCACTGGTACGTGGAATTTAGACAGATTTTATCATATTATTTTATACTTTTTTTTTTCTATTGCTGTTGTTTGTCATCTGCCTCACAATCCTAGCTATACTGAAAATCAGTAGTATGAATAGATTTAAGTATGTGTACAATTATGGTTAAAGATATTTTATTCTCAAAAGAAATATACATTTCACTTAATGAGAGGTTACAATAGTCAAGTTACAAATGGGTTATGAGCATACAGATAGCAAAAAAAGAATATATACATATATATTAACATTAAAAATTCAAAATCAAATCGTAACTTAAAGCTGAGCGGAGACCATTTTGGTGCATATTACGTTATTCCATTTTCATAAATATTTCTGTTAAGATAGAAAAGTCTGTTTTACTTAATTTATTCTTTTTGTTATAATGTATGTGCCACCATAAACTTATTTCTTTCTTTCTAATATAGCTATCGGTTTTTAATCTTGCTCTATTTCTAATCGCAAAATAAGCGATATCGTACTATCCAGGCCCAGGTCAAGGACTAGACATCGGCGACACTATACTACGGATGTTTAGTCTATGCCCATGCGTAATGACTTGAGAAAACAAACGATGTAGTTCTAGTTAATAGATCATTTATATCGTTGTTCTGTCAAAGTTCCGTGATAAACATATTTCTTGAATTAAAATTGGCTTTTATGTGTTCCAATAATCTGCATTCATTATAAAGTGAAACTTCTTTATCGACATACTGGGGTAATTTACTACGATATTAAAAAAGTCATGTTTTCTTGTAACGTTTCACCGCCGGGCCTGCATGAGTATACTGTTTACCTACTTATGTAAAAAAATATAAAAAAGGCAGAGTATTTGCATACCTAAGTATATAAAATATAAATACATCTCCAAATGGTCCTCTGTGTATGGCATTAACGTGAACCCATATAAATGCCAAACGATAATCTTAGGTAGCCCAAGATTATTATCTAAACTAGATACGCCCACTCTACCATCAATTAAGTTTAATAATAATGTCATACCATTCTCTCCCCATGTAATGAACCTTAGTCTCAATATTAATGGTTGCTTAACGTGGAACAAACATATACAGGAGGTGAGTCGCAAAACTACAAGAACTTTGTGGTCTCTATATCGTTTAAAAAACTTCCTTCACAACGATACTTAGATTTTACTTGTCCAGTCACTTACTCTACCGATTATTGACTATGTCAATGTGTGTTGCTCAGAATTGTCTCAACATTATCTTAATACATCGGATCGTCTGTTTAGCAACTTTTATACATGGTAGAGCCATGCTGCAGTTATATTAGTAGTATAGTTGTAGCACGAATGGATCGGCTCGACCGGGGAAAGACCACGCTGTCACAGAATACCAGCGTCAAATAGTTGCTTAGTGCTGCTGTGTTTCGTATGGTGAGTATAGAGAACCGGAGACCCTTTCTACCAGAAACGAGGCATTCCATCTTAGTCCTCACGGGTGACAAAGCATCTGCATTTGGATTCGTAATCGAGGATAGATGTAGATGTCTATGGGCCACAGCAACCACTTACCATCAGGTGGACTGTGTGCTCGTTTGTCACCCATCCTATAAAAAAAAGAAAAAACTGCATCAGATACAATTATGGTCTTCGTAAATATAACTAATGTATCTTCTTTTCGTAATCAGCTAAATTGGCTGCTTATCCGTCAGCGCAGATATGTTAGGATACTCTGCACCCTTTTAAATATTCTGAACGATCCATGTGCTCCTGAGTATCTGAAATCCAAATTTCAATACCAGGGAGATTCTCACAATTGTTCTATCCATTCTTCGGCTAACCTTAAGTTGCTCACTCCTTTACATCGTACTGAGGTCCTTGACAAAGTTACATTTTCATTAACGATAACGGAATAAGATAACTGCGAAATGTATGAAACTGACATAAGCTTTCGATCACGTGATCGATGGTTTTCGATCGCTAATTGCTAAACAATGTCAAACCGCGTAATGAAACGGTAAAGAAAACCAACAAAATGAACGATATTATCTTAGCAATGCGTAGACAAGTGGCATTTTTGATATTCGAAATCGCTGAGAAGTCGAACCGTTCATTAAACAACTTAGCGAACGCTTGAACCCCTTAGAAAAGCACAACATGGCTGATTGTTAGTGAGCTGTTGGTATTGTTAGTATCAATTCGTACTTTTTTCTCGTTTTGCGTAGTTTTTTTGATAAAAATGCATATATTGCATTAATTAAGTGCTACGCATAATGAGAGCGTGTGGTTGAGGCGTTAAAAATAAAACAATTACTGGCACAAAATGGCAAAGTGGAAGATATGCCTCAGTTACTGTTCGTTGTACATATTTTCATTTGAAAGAGCACCTTTCGGCGACCTTGCAATGATTTACATAAACAGTATCCATATTTATTAATTGAGCATTATTATATTAAGTGCCAAGTTGACTGTCGGTATATCGAAGTGCTGAAGTGTTTGTACAGTAGGGCTACGATGGTTATCCGAGTACCGAACCAGAGAACGAAACCTATCCAACTGCAGAGAGGTGTAAGACAGGGTGACGTTATTTCCCCGAAACTATTCACCGCTGCATTGCAAGACGTTTTCAAGCTACTGGACTGGAATGGATACGGTATTAACATCAATGGCGAGTACATTACTCACCTTCGATTTGCCGACGATATAGTCCTTATGGCAGAATCGCTGGAGGACTTAAGCACTATGCTCAATGACCTTAATAGTGCCTCCCAACGGATAGGTCTCAAGATGAACATGGACAAAACAAAGATCATGTTTAATGTCCACGTCACACCTATGCCGGTAGTTGTTGGGATCACTAAGCTCGAAGTTGTTGACAAATATGTTTACCTGGGACAAATTAGTCCAACTAAATAAGTGCAACTTCGACCGAGGGGTCAATCGACGGATTCGACTAGGCTGGGCAGAGTTCGGAAAATTACAACGCATATTCTCGTCAGCTATACCTCAAAACCTGAAAACTAAATTGTACAACCAGTGCGTGTTGCCAGTGAACTGAGACGTGGTCCTTCACTGCTGGCCATATGAGGACGCTCAAAGTCGCTCAGCGAGCTATGGAGAGGGCTATGCTCGGAGTTTCTCTGCGTGATAAACTTAGAAATGAGGATATCCGCAGTAGAACCAGAGTGACCGACATAGCCCAACGGATTAGTAAGCTGAAGTGGCAATGGGCCGGCCATATAGCTCGAAGAACCGACAACCGTTGGGGAGAAAAGGTTCTCGAGTGGCAGCCTCGTACCGGTAGACGAAGTGTGGGGCGACCCCCCACTAGATGGAGTGACGACCTGGTAAGACACGCAGGAAGTCGATGGATGCAGGTGGCTCAGGGCCGTGCTTTGTGGCATATCTTGGGGGAGGCCTATGTTCAGCAGTGGACTTGTAAAGGGCTGTTATGATGATGATGATGATGATGATATTAAGTATTGTTAGTTGTATAGACAAATACTAATGTATAAAATTTTACTAAATGTTTCTTTTGTTGCTTGGTTGGACTTTGGGAAACTTACTAATAAAAAACGTAAAGTAACGTGACGTGACCATTCCTTTTACAAGCTTTTCACTAGCTTGCAATGTTTGTATATTACTGCCCCCGTTAGTTAAAAGGACGCATCCAACTAAAAGTAAATTTCAAGAAAAAAATTATTGAAATGACAAAACTGGAAAAAGCCTGCTGTGTAGTAAATATTTTTTTGTCATAGTGTTAATGTATGATATTGTATTTTACACTTTTTATTATATATATATATATATATATATATATATATATATATATATATATATATATATATATATATTGGATTTTTTAATATTATTTTTTTAATAAAAAACATAAAAAAGCGTTTTATTTTAGCATAAAAATTATACGAATCACCTCCAACAGAGTAGAAAGGCGCAACAAGCAATACGTGGCTTTTATACTTAGGCACACATACCATATTATATATTTTTAATTTTATTCCTATTAATTTTGTCATCAGAAATTTAATAATAAAAGACGCATGACGCATCTGCAAAGGTTTACCAATGAAATAAGGTTGCAATTATAAAATTAGTTCCATTTTACCTATCAAGAAATTATTTTGTAATGAAAGTCTCCTTTTTTAATCAATATTTATTTAAAAAAAATCAAACTGAACACTTCAACATAGTTTTATAATCTTTACGGTTTTGTCACAACCGTAATCAAGTTTTAAACAACAAAGTTTAACAAATGTATTTTTATGAAGACTGACATAACAACTAGACTTTAATGAGATCTTTTATTTTCCAAGGCATTGTCACAGCCATAAATATTTGTTTCCAAATACTAATTAATATCCTCGTATAGTGTAATAATTCAACATCTTACAGTTTCTGCCTTATATACAATAGCTATCTCTCCAGAAGTATAAGTGAGAGAAATAAAATATAATATTACAAAATCTTCCTACACTTCGTGTTCGGTGATCAAATTCACTGAATCAAAATCGGTGATCAAATTAACCGGTAAACTATACCAAAATTGCCTTCTATTTTCAGGCATATAGGCTTTCGCGTTTATAATATAAAAATAATTAGAAATTAATAATTATATTATTTATGTAGTTATGAAACTTCACATTTTATAACGTAACAAAAAATAAATAATATTGACTAATTTTCTTAACACTGTTACTATAACTATCCTATATTATAAATAATATTTTAATACGTGGTAGAGCCACGATGCAGCTATATTATAGTTGTAGAACGAATGAGTGGGCTCGACCGGGAGAGGACCACGCTCTCACAGAATCGTTTCATACTCTTTCAGCCATCATCTTCGTATCTACACGCCCATCCATTCTGAATGTGTTATGTTATTTAAAATAAAAAAATAGTCAAAACAAAATGTTATAATTATATAATTTAACCAACTCCTTTATTTTATTAGACCTACTTTAATAATAACTTAATAATAACTATCTGGGTACGTACACTTAACCATCTACTAAATAAGTGACAATATTAAACTTTAAATTAACATAACATTAAGCAGTTGAAAATAAAGTATTTCTAACATTATGTTAAATTAGTTTTCATGGACGAATTTCCATAGTAGTCGAGATCTAAGCGTGAGGTCGCAGGTTCGATCTCCGGGTCGGGCAGTATTATTGGGTTTTTCCATTATAAATTTCACAGTAGCAGCTTGGAGTCTGAATTAAAAAAATCCAATGAATACTTAATTGAAAAATCTTTAAAGCAGTTGAAAATCATCATCATCATCATCATTACAGCCCTTCACAAGTCCACTGCTGAACATAGGCCTACCCCAAGGTATGCCACAAAACACGGCCCTGAGCCACCTGCATCCATCGACTTCTTGCATGTCTTACCAGGTCGTCACTCCATCTAGTGGGGGGTCGCCCTACACTTCGCCTACCGGTACGAGGCTGCCACTAGAGACTAAACTTAGAAATGAGGATATCCGCAGTAGAACCAGAGTGACCAACATAGCCCAACTAAGCTGTAAGCTGTAAGCTGAAGTGGCAATGGACCGGCCATATAGCTAGAAGAACCGACAACTGTTGGGGTAAAAAGGTTCTCGAGTGGCAGTTGAAAATAAGGAATTTCAATAGTAGCCGATATCTAAGCGTGAGGTCGTGGGATCCATCTCCGGGTCGGGTAGTGTTATTGGTTTTTTTTTTTAATTAGAAATTTCTCAGTAGCAGCCAGCAGAGCATGAATTTGTGTCCAATTAATGGCAATAGGCTCACCCCCTGTTATATGGGACTTGTAACATAATTGGCGATATGTGAGTGTACAGTACACCTCTGCCTAACTTTCCGTGGAAAACAGGCGTAATGAATTTCCTACCTATGGAGTATGATCTAATTGCTCCGTATTGACTTTAATACTTCGATAGTAGTCAAGCATGCTTGTGTAATGTCTGCAAACATGCGCAACACTTGATTACGCTCGTAGTCAACCTCTATCATATGAGTCTCCAGATCATACAGCTACCTGTATTGTTTCTCCTCATGCCGAATACATCAATGTTCGATGGGAACGAACTCGCTCGACGCTCTATCGAACAGCGCAAGTGTACACCTCCGGCGCGCCCTTAGTGTCCTTCGTGCAGGGGAAGTTGTTACCGCAGATCTCGGGGTTGATGGTAACCTTCGCCTGCTGGTTGGCGGAGCGGTAGAAGCTGCAGGTTGTATCCTTGAACTCCTTCTCGCAGATTGATTGTATAATGTTGATGTCTGTGTGAGGGTGTTTGTGTGCGGTGGCTGCCAGCTAGTAGATGCCGTAGGAATAGCAGGCGCCGGTGGCGATATTGCCATAGATTCTGTAAAAAAAATGAACTTCAACTCAAATACCCAGTTAATAAAGTATTTATAAAATATTTAGATAGACTCACGATCGGCTGTTGCAATTGCAAAATCAATTGCATCTTGTTAGTGTGGGCACAGGCCCCACCTGTGTTGGCGATGGGAAGAGTTGTGATAGTCCCTGCAAAAAAAATTAGGTACTTGAAATCTTCATTTAAGTTGTACCTAACCATAACATGTCATATGAAAAAAACCCTAGTAATATTACTCATTTAATTATATAATTAGGTACATGTTTTTATATATTCAAGTGATCAATTAACCCTGAATTTTAAATGATGTAGTGAAATACTTACAAAGCCTTGTTCCTGAATCCTGGACTGACCCTCCACAGTCAAATTTCCCATGAGAACCTACACTACCATCACCCTATCCTCAATAGTCGTGAGGGTTTGGCGACTACTCGGCCCACCACCAATACCACTTGCATGACGCTTTATTAGCGATTTTTAGCTTTTTTTGTTTTTGACTTCCAGTCTGCCCAAACCTTCGAAATTAATTAAGTAATATGTAGGAAAGTTAGGCAATGAGTAATAGTATAGAATAAATAGTAGATGGTTAATGTATATAAAGTAAAACTTAAAGTGATATTAACCATATACGAGTACATATGGCTGTGAAATTGTTACCATTTTCCATTTGTCTGGCAATTTATTAACTCCACCATCGATTGAGTTCAATATTATTGGCAACTCGCACCACAGTCGCTCGTATAACAAGCGCCTTTGCGGATTTGATAGATCGCCGTAGCTGCAATTGAAGAAAGAATAGGCAAATAAGCAACTGTTTGTTATTATCACGTCATTGTTTACTGAGCATTCTTAAGTGACTTGAATTTAATCACGTTCATGGTTTAAGTGAATAATTCCTTACCTTTCTATAAACTCCAAAAGGATCAAAAATTGTTCACCATTAGCTCGCACTTAAAAATGGAAAAAAGCCTGTCAGTTCCCGCTTGTTTATCATTATAAATATGTAATATACTCAGAACCATTGATATCCAAAAAAAACTTGTGTAATTTTGGCACTCACAATTAATTGACGAAGTTAAGGAACTTACCTTTGAATTACTTAGTTAATTAGTTAATTTTAATAACAATAACTTCACTTTCACCAAGCAAATTTACTTTAACAAGTATCACGTATGGTTTGTTTATAATTAGCGCGCCCGGTTGACACAATTGACGTCTTGAATTTGACGTTTCATTTCGAGACCATAGCCAAGAAGTTATTTTTTCGAATGAACGCTTCGACTTAGCGTTATGTCACCTTGTCTGCCGATATACGTGTGTTATCGCTAAGACGAAATTGATTTTCGAAATGGATTAGACACGGAGCGATTGCCCTCATCTTTCGCCCTCATGGCCATCAGATTGGAACGACATTACTCATGACGCCCGCAACGACCCCTCACACACATACACATATACACACACTCTTATTGCCTTTACAATATACATTATACGTATTTCTTTCTCTCATATTAACTTTTATATGTGATACACAATACATCTTTAAGACTTGGTATTATATTATTTAGTTTCGTACGTGGTAGAGCCATGCTGCAGTTATATTAGTAGTATAGTTGTAGCACGAAGGGGTCGGTTCGACCGGGGAAGGACCACGCTCTCACAGAATACTAGCGTAAAGTAGTAGCTTAATGCTTTGTGTTTCGTACGGTGAGTGTAGAGAACTGGAAACCCTTTTTATTGGAAATGAGGCATTCCATTTCAGTCCTCACCGGTTACAATGCATCCGCATTTTGATTCGTAATCGAGGATAGATGTAGGTATCTATAGGCTACAGCAACCACTTATTATCAGGCGGACTACGTGTTCATTTTTCACTGTGCCCTATTAAAAAAGTTTCGAAATTACAAATTTTCAAAACTAAATAATATACTAAATATAAACTAATAACACTTTAAGTGTTAGAACCATGCTACAGCTATATAATAGTTGTATCACGAATGGGTCGGATCGACCGGGGAAGGACCACGCTCTCACGGAATACCTCCTTAAAATAGCAGCTTAACGCTGTTGTGTTTCACATAGTGAGTGTAAAGAACTGGAGACCCTTTTTAAAGTAAAGTAAAGTATAGTTACAGCCTATATACGTCCCACTGCTGGGCACAGGCCTCCTCTCATTTCTGAGAGGGTTTTAGGGCAAGGAATAGTCCGCCACGCTGCCCCTTCTTCTTCTTCTTCTTTTCTTCTCATGTCTTCGAAATATTTTTTTTTCTTATTTCTCAGACATGCAGGTTTCCCCACGATGTTTTCCTTCACCGCCGAACACGTGGTAAATCAGCACTTAAAATTGCAATTAACAATTTCATTGGTGCCGGCGGCGATCGAACCCTGTTTGCTCGCGTATTGTGAAATTTACAGCGAGCGCTAACCATCTGAGCTACCACGGCTCCCTTTTTGCTAGTAACCCTTTTTGCTAGAAAATAAACATTTGATTTGACCACAGCTATCACTTACCATCAGGTGCACTTCGCGCTCGTTGGTCACCCCTATCCTATAAAAAAATACCCGCAGAATGACAAGAACGCTATTTATGGCACACAATATATACTTAAAGTGTTTTGTCAACGTGTCACCGCTGAAAGAAAACTCGACCTTTCACCTCGTCTGGCCCCAATCAATTAAGGGTGCGATACGTAGGTTGATAAAAATAATTTTTTTTTTCTGCACATCATGCGATATGTAGCATTGAACTTTGATCTTAGATACTAAACGAAAGGTGCTTATTACGCTAATAAATATTTAGTGATAATAAGTACGGTTATTGAAAGATTTTGTTGACATTATTCGATCAGTCCATTTTTTAATTGAATTGCAGTAAACAACCTTATCACTTCATGATAAGGAGTAAAATGCAAGATGTTAGCGAAAGAAAATTGCGGCAATATAAAAGAAAATCATCTAGTTAGTCGTAATCAGTCAGCTATTATCAATAAAGTAAAAATAAAAGAGGATTCTTGTATTTATGACATCGTTTAACTTAAAATCTATTTAATCGATCGCCATGAACATTGGTATTTTTAATGAAGAATTTTTACATTTATAAACTAAAAAAAATTGGTTGACCCTGCAGTTCATCCCTGGAACTTCCCGCTAATTTCAAATGCAAAGCGCTCCAAATTTCACCAAATTATGTTACGAAATCTCGAAGTTAGAAAAATGTTTTTTTCAAATTCTTTCTCCTTCGATATCTGACGAACGAATGTACCGATTTTTATTTGCCAAACGGCATTCGGCGTCATTTTTTGGGGTTAAGAGCTGATTAGTTTTTGAAATCGATCGGTAAAGCTGTTCAAAAGTTATTCCAAAAATACAGTTTTTCGAAAGGAGACGGTCCGAAATTGTGTGAAGCGTAGGCCTGGTTTTGTACAAGTAGGGAAATACTTAACCACTTTTGGTCATTGAAATTCACGAATTTCTCTTTATTTCAGTGGTATTAATATTTTATTTTTACCAAAAACCGCAGCAGTAATGGCGAATTGATATCATTTTGAAAACGGCTAAAATGAAACTTTGGGATTTGCTATTTTGATCTTGGAATAAGTAACGTTTTTGTTGGTCTTTACATATCAATATCAATGCAATTCAGGAGCTTAGAATAACCAAAAAAATATCACACTACCTACATAATTTCATGACTCAAGTCACTTGTCAGACACGACATATTTTAACATATAATTTTATGACTGGAAGGACGCCATATTGTAAAATCATCAAAAATAAGGATTGCATTTTTATTTTTAACAAGTTATTTAGTTCGATTTTTTTCTCTTATTTTATTTCTAATAAAATCCCTGAATTTTTCGCTTTTTTACGGTATAGCGTACATATACTGGACCTGGAATGGACCGTCTCCTTTGGAGCGCTTTGTAAGTTTTTGAAGTTCCAGGGATGGCTTGCGGGGTCAACCAATTTTTTTATGAAAAATACTAAATATAAGACTATTAAAAACTGAGTTCCAAGTCCACGGCCCAACAAATCAAGTCGATAGTGTTTTACCGACTTCAGTCACATTATCATAACTAATTATTCGACTACAAATTGAGTAATTTGTGACCCTTATCGGTGCCCATAAAGCAACGGAAATGTGGGAGATATGGCGGAGCCCAGACGTTGGTGTCATTCGAGGTCAAACATTGAGCAACTGACTTAACTTAAATCCGCTAGACTGTTGTTAGACTTCCATTATTAGAAATATCTATAGGAAAATATTTGAAACATGAAGTGACTGCGGCTGCGGAAACCAAAAAAATATTTTACTAGAAACGAGGTCATGTTTTTAAGCTATAATTTATTCAGTTACCATAACTTGTGATAGAATGTGTGGTCGTTCGTCTATCAAATAAAAAAACTGTCGATATTGACGTCCTCCTAGTTTATTTAGGGCGTGCCTGTCCCCAGCGGTAATCCATGGGGTGCGTTTGGCAGAAAGAAGCGCTAGCAAGCGCTTGTAAGCAAAATGGCGATCGTAAGCGGTAAGCGCTGTCAAATCGTAAGTAGCTATTTTCCTCTAGGACACGATGTTAGTTTTAACCGGGGAACCTAACCTAATTTAAATATATGTTTGTGAAGTATTCATATTAAAAACTTACCAATCACGAATTTTTAATAACATTATGTCTATTCATGTCATAATATTACTTAAAACTAATATTGCAAAAAAACAACTTATAAACTCTACTTGAAAACAAACAAATTAAATAAGCAAATGGCGGATTGTGTCAGCGCTACTGAAGTAGCAATCGTGTCCTGGCCGAAAACTATTTTAGCGCTAGTAAGCGCTTGCTAGCGCTTTTTTCTGCCAAACGCACCCATGGCCTAACTCCTAACACGCGTAGTTCGAAATGCGAATCCAAGCCGATGAGCATTCTTTTTTCAAATTCGTAACTTTTTATTCAGTTTCGGCTTGTATTAAGACATAGAGTAAAATAAATCAAAGCTCCAACTTGAGAAGCTTAATAGATGATTTTTTTTAATTAAATAAAAAACGTTACCTTAGAACTGGCATTTTTTTTATTGTATCACAGGGCAGTTCTTTTTTTTTTTATAGAATAGGGTGAAAAATGAGCACACAGTCCACCTGATGGTAAGTGGTTGCTGCGGCCCGTAGACATCTACATCTATCTTCCATTACAAATCAAAATGCAAATGCGTTGTCACCCGTGAGGACTGAGATGGAATGCCTCATTTCCAGTAAAAAGGGTCTCCGGTTCTCTACACTCACCATACGAAATACAGCAGCATTAAACTACTATTTCACGCTGGTATTCTGTGAGAGCGTGATCCTTCCCCGGTCGAGCCGACTCATTCGTGCTACAACTATACTACTAATATAACTGCAGCATGGCTCTACCACGTAAAAAAACGTTCGCAAGGACAAATATTAAGATCCGGTACATTTTATATGTGGGATTTTTGTTGTATCATAAGGCAGTTCGCAGGGAGAAATTAACTACTTTAAACTTAAACTCAACAAATCAAACAAAATACGCCCGAATTTATAATTTAATATGATATCTAGTGTTCACAACAACACTTTTTATGGATTTAGTGTCTAAATTGAGATATACTAATAATTTTATATTGCAAAATCGTCACATAACGTCATGCCGATAGTAGAGCATTCCCACACGCTCGCGCATTGTGAGGCATGTAAAAGGTACAATGCCATTTATTAGTTAATTTATTTTATTTTTGTTTTATTATTTTGTTAATTTACTTCGTTCATTTAAATCTAAGCAATATAATAAGGGAATTGTTGTAATATTCGTACACAATTTATTGTTAATGAATAAAGAGATTGATTGCTTGATTATCACAAGCTCAAGGTAGTAACTGGAACGGTGTCTTAATACTCATTAAACAATAAAAATAAAACATTTTCAGTAAATTAATAAAATTTGTAATATGATTACTTCTTAATAAAGATTTTTACGTCGTACAGCCATGCTGCAGCTATATTAGTAGTCTTACTTAAGCAGCTCAAAGACTACCAGCGTTAAATAGCAGCATAACGCTGCTGTATTTCGTAGGGTGAGTGTAGAGAAACAGAGACCCATTTTACTGTAAACGAGGCCTTCCAGGTTAGTCCTTACGGCTGACAACGTATCTGTAATTTGATTTGTTATTTAGGATAGATGTGGATGAATGTCTATGGGTCACAGCAGCCACTTACCACCATGTGGACTATGTGCTCGTTTGTTACCCACATCCTATATAAAAAAAAACTTGTCCTCCATTCCACTTGCTAACCTTATTATATTTTTAAAAAGGAACCTTTTTTTGAAGCCGTCTAAAAATAATCTATCGCGTAAAAAAAAATAACGTCCCTATCTGTCAGGAGCTCATCTAAATTGACGGTGGTGCATTGCCGATAACATAATGTTTCGTCCGTCCATGCGATAAAAAACCCCCGAAATGCGACGATTATACACCCGGGACGTCGTGCGGCGACGTGATAACACTGACTTATGGATAGGGGTGGTTTTTTTAGTACGAAATTAGGTTTTTACGCTGGCAACATTAAGTACACGTAAATGAAAATGGCCGTTGTATAAAGTATAGGTAGTTTTATTTAATGGTTAGTGTAAACCATGTATGAGTGTAGTAGAAACATGGACGGCTCCGTGGCACGATGGCTTAGAAATGAGTTACGGCGCCGAGGGCCGCAGGTTCGAGTAGCGCACGGGTCAAGTATTTGTATTACCTGTAAGTAATAGTTCCAAGTCTGGATTTTTATCTTTGTATAATTTATGTACGGAAACTGCCTCCACGATACCGGAGAAAATTCTAGTGTGTGGGTTACGCTTTAAAAAAAATATAGAGGCGGTGTAAGAAAATTTTCTAGGCCATATCGTCATGTAAGTATCGTAGGAGGATACAAATGGAAATAAAGTAAGAGGTGCAGCAGTGTTTTCTTAATATAAACAATAAAATGAAATAAACTGTAGAAACAAAACCCGCATGTCAAGTGGGCAAATACGGCAAATATACGGCAGTAAACGACCTCCATTATGCAATTAAATCTAATCAATTTATCATCGATAATAGCATCGGACTGTTGATAGCCTGTGATTATAATGATGGATAGGTTGTACACCGACATCACAAAGGTTTCTTATGTGGTAGAGTCCTGCTGCAGCTATATTATGGTTGTAGCACGCATGGGTCGACTCCACCAGCGTGGTATATACTAACACATAATACCGGCGTGAAATAACAGTTAAATGCTGCTGTGTTCCGTATGGTTAGTGTACAAAACCGGAGACTCTTTTTACTGGTATCAAGGCCTTCTATCATAGTCCTCTGCGTCAGGGTCAGGTCAGATGCCATTCCTAAGGACTAAAAAGCAATGCTTTCTTTCCAGTAACAAATGGTAGCCGATGATCACAGTTTAGAAACACAGTAGAATTAAGCTACTATTTAAGCTCCAGTCGGTCCGAACTATTCGTGCTACAATAACAATATAGCTGCAGCGTGACTACGTCGTACAAAATGTCAATAACGTCCAGCTGCGAACTTTATTGGGCTGACGAAGAAGAGCGATAACTTAAAATGTATGGTGAGCGTGCAGTTCCTCTGAACGACCCGCAGATGGCTTCACTCGGGTCTTAAACTTGCTTATTCCTTGAAAAGGTTATCAGAAAACGGAGGTTTCACATTTTTTTATAGAATAAGGATGATATGATAAGCAGTCAGTCCACCTGATGGTAAGTGGATGCTGTGGCCCTTATACATATAAATCTATCGTCAATAAAGAATCATAACAGTTACTTCTGAGGACTAATATGGAATGCCTCGTGTCCAATAAATGAGGTCTCTGGTCCTCTACGCTCACCATATGGAGCACCATTTTACTCTGGTATTCTGTGAGAGTGTAGTCGTTCCCTAGTTGAGCAAACCCATCCGTGCTACAACTTAAATATACCTGTAGCATGGCTCTACCATGTAAAAATATTAATAAATAGCACCTGGATGACCGAGCTTTGCTTGGTTTTTTTATATTTTTTATATTTTATACACATTACATACTGAGGAAATATGAATAAAATTTTTCGATCTTCTCGATCATTATTTTTCGTGTTTTAAAAAAATTACTAAAAATAGGGCTCCAACTAATATATTTTCTCACAAAAGAAGGATTTTGAAAATAGAAATGAGTCAGACTGAAGACATTTGACATAGAACCGGTGTTCTATGATTTCAGCATTGCCCGATATCCCATTTGAGCTGTTATAACCTCGTTGGCACCGGCAAAATTTGCTTTTGTATTCTAATGATATTGTAGCAGTTTTTCATTGTCTAAAAACATGGATAAAATGATATTTTCTAAAAATGAGTCCTAACTAGATCCGAAACCCCTGTATACTAAATTTTATGAAAATCGTTGGAGCCGTTTCCGAGATTCCGATTATATATATACAACCTGTAACAAAAACCCTGTGGTTTTGTTGTGGTGTGCTTGGATACTGATTCTGATAACGCACCTAATGGGAACCACAGGGTTATAACATGTAACAAAACCCTATATCTTAATATATATAAATTACGTGTCACGTTGTTTGTCCGCGATAGACTCCTAAACTACTCAACCGATTTTAATAAAATTAGCACACGGTGTGTAGTTTGGTCCAACCTGAGAGATAGGTTGGTTTTTATGCCCATGAGTGACCCACAATTTCTTTGCGAATTTGAGGATTGAGGTCGTCAAAAAGGGCAGAAGAACGTCTGCCTGGCAAGCTAGTATATATATGTATATATATATATATATATATATATATATATATATATATATATATATATATATATATATATATATATATATATTTAAATATAACATGTAACATAATTAACGCACTTTGAGAAAATAGTTTGTTCAGAATCGTTTACTGAATCCATTTCTATCATTTTAATATAGGTAAATTTTTATCCCAAAAATAATGAAAACTCCGTAAATTACAGTCATACTAAATCTGTACAGTCAAAACAAACTGAAATGGACCGTAACTTAAGGCAATAAGACTTTTAAGAGTGCAGTTTTATTTGTATTATTACTAATACTGTCATTCAATAAAAATAAAGAAAAATGAACTTTATTTCAAGAACGTTACATGTTTTTGCATTCGTGGATTTATACTGTGACCACAATATTCTTCCGGAATTAGTATAATTAATTTGATAAATAATCAGTGCATAAAAATGTTTAACTAAAATTCAGTGTATGTATTATGATTATAACATAATATACTAATTGGGGTGTCTGAGGGCGGGCGATAATTACGTTACATATTGTATATTATATTACATATACAAGAATTGCTCGTTTAAAGGTATTGGATTAAATAATCTTGCGTAAATAAAACAGATTGTCGACTCTTGATACAAAGAACGTGAATATAAAAAAATGAGTAATCAAAATATTTATAATCGGGGTTTCCCAGGTTAATATTATAAGAATCCCTAAAGTGTGGGAAGTCCGTTAACAATATTAACAACTATGCGGAAAATACATCATATTTTCACGTATACATAATTTGTTTTACAAGGTAAAACCATTCTGTAGCCGTAGATGTATATGTGCCACAGCATCCACTTACCATCAGTTGGACTGTTTCGTTTGTTACCTTTATTCTATCAAGAATATCTGTGAAGATCGAATTATAATCAAAATATCTATGACTTCCATAAATGTTGTCAAAAATACGTAAGATTATACTAGTTATATCAGCGTCAGTAGGGTAATAAATATAATCTCTGTTGAATTTGTCAAAATTACCAAAACTCTTATCAAGTAATATCAGGGTCGGTAGATTAATAGTTATGACCTCTGTTTAATTTGTAAAAACACGAAAATACCTATCAGTAATATCATATAATATGTTAAGTAAAGCCTCGGAATTTACGTAATTTACTAGCGATTCGCCACCGGATTTTCCTGGGTAGGAAATATCTATTAATGGCGATATTTAGATTTCATCGTCATAAAAGATGCTCCCTATCCTATGCAAATTGTAAATACCAAGAGAAATATACTATTATTATTATTATCATCATCATTACAGCCCTTCACAAGTCCACTGCTGAACATAGGCCTCCCCCAAGTAATGCCACAAAGCACGGTCCAGAGCCACCTGCATCCATCGACTTCTCTAGGTCGTCACTCCATCCAGTGGGGGGTCGCCCTACACTTCGCCTACCGGTACGAGGCTGCCATTCGAGAACCCTTCTTCCCCAGCGGTTGTCGGTTCTTCGAGCTATATGGCCGGGCCATTGCCATTTCAGCTCACTAATCCGTTGGGCTATGTCGGTCACTCTGGTTCTACTGCGGATATCCTCATTTCTAAGTTTATCACGCAGAGAAACTACGAGCATAGCCCTTTCCATAGTTGAGCTGAGAGACTGAGCGTCGTCATACTGCCAGCAGTGAAGGACCACGTCTCGGTTCCGTAGGTCATCACTGGCAACACGCTCTGGTTGTACAACTTAGTTTTCAGGTTTTGAGGTATACCTGACGAGAAGATGCTGATATTTAGATTTATGATAGTCAAAAACTATTCATTTTAAGAATTTTCAGTTTTTTGGATAAAATGTAGCTTAGATTGTTTCTGGCTTTGCTCTTTGTCTTTTCGTGAATTTTCATTACAATCTTTTCAGTCATTTCGAAGTTTAGTTCAAACAGACAGAGAGATAGAAAAAATTAAAATGATCATAGTTTAATTTAAAGCAAATGGCCTCCTTAGTAATATGAAATGTCTATGGGCTACAGCATCCACTTACCATCATGTGGAAAGTGTGCTCGTTTGTCACCAAATCCTATACTATTAAACGAGCAATTCTTGTATATATATATATAATCGGGATCTCGGAAACGGCTCCAACGATTTTCATAAAATTTAGTGTCCAGGGAGTTTCGGGGATAAAAAATAGATCTAGCTAGGATTTATTTTTAGAAAATGTCTTTTTGTCCGTGTTTTTAGGCAATGAAAAAATGCTACAATATCGTAAGAATAAGAAGGTAAATTTTGATAGATTCCCAACGATTATAAATAGCTTGATTGGTATAGTGGGCGGTCACAGAATCGTAAAACCACGGTTCGAGCCCAGACCGACCGACCGTCTTTATTAATTTTTTTCAAGTTCCTTTCTTTTTTGAGAAAATCTATTTTATCGAGCCCTTTTTTAGTATTTTTTAAAAACACGAAAATTAAAATTAAAATAATTGCACTCATGATTTTTTATTCAAATAACCAGTCCCGTTTTTTCTGTTATGTCGCTAAGATCAAAAAATATTATTTATACGTATTTCATCAGTATGTAATTTGTATCTAAATATAACTTCCAAAACACACGAATTAAAAAAACCGAGCGAAAAATACCGAGCAAAGCTCGGTCAACCGGGTACTTTTATAAAAAACAGCAATATTATGCTGCTGTTTCAAGCTAGTGTTCTTTTCATCCTCGGCCGAACTGACCTATGAGTTCCGCAGACGTAATGGGTATTCAACAGCGTAGCTTTACTATTTAGATGAATTTAGAAAAAAAAAAATGCACTTTACTCTAGAAAGTTTAATGCGATGTTTTTATGTTTGCGCTCCGAGCAGACAAACAAACTTATCTAGTAGACATTGATTGTAAAAATATAACTTCGTATATATACTATTATCAACTCGTCCGTATGTGCGTTAAGGGGCTAAGATGGGTAAAGGGTTGTGACATGATTGGAAGGTTATCGTTTTCAGGGGTGATTAATCGTTGGTCGCATACAAAATATTAATAATTAGTGTTTGTTTGCGGCCCACAAGCATTCAAGCAGTCACAAGTCTACTGATGGACAGAGACATCTTCAAAAGAATGCCACGAAGCATTTGCGTCTATAAAATTTCCACATCCATTTATTTAAAAAAAATCTCTTAGTAGTCTTCCTTTCTTTCCCATCTGTTGTTAGCTGTCATTGCCACTTCAGCTAACTGATCCTTTGGGATATGTTGGTTAATATGGTTCTAAGGCCGATATCATTATGATGTTAATCACGCGGTAAAATTCCGAGCATAGCCTTCTCTATAAATTTTGTTATTTAAACTACATTTGGAATAAAAAGTCTATGTAACTTGTATACTATGCCTTGGTGGATTGCCTCATAACTTACGGACTAGGTGTGTACGGTCGCACATTTGCTTCTTATATAAAGGACATAAAAAATCTACAGAGAAGATTTGCAAAATATCTTGTAAATAAACAAGTTAAAGAGAGTTGTAAGAAAGATTACAATAAAATATCTCCATATGTAAAATTTTACTGGTAGAACACAGAGTTAACTTGTTACTGGTCTTGGATAGTATTAATAATAATAATTATAAAGCAAAAAATAGAATCATATACAGATGTTATGGGCCATAACATCAATGCAATATCTGTAGTCGGATAGGTTCTCACTCGACTTACAACTTATCAACTGGCACCTTGGCACCGCTGAAGGGACTGCCCAAGTTTTAATGGAACCAAAGTTTTTATCATGATCCGCATATTATACAAAATCAAGTTCTAGATTGCACTCCTCGTTTTTTTTACAGGTGACCAACGAGAACATAGTCTACCTGATGGTTAGTTGATGTTATAACCCATAGACAACCAGATTATGAATCAAAACGTAGATTCGTTGTCACTCCTGAATGCTTAGATAGAATTTCTAGTTAACAGTTAAAAGGGTCTCTTTATTCTTGCGTACAATTTACTGAAGCCTTTTCGGTAACCGGAATTATTCAGGAGGACAACCTCCTGAATGTAGAAGAAGAAGTGTCCTGAAGGTAATGTAAATATTACTTACGAGCCGTTAAAATAAACCTTATTTCAATAGTAGAACTTCATGGTAGAAGAACATTTACACGCTGATTACGACAATGATGATAACAACTAAGAATGTTAGAAAACTTAATAAATTAGTGCGTATGTAGTCCTAAGCCATATTGCATAGTGTGGAGACTTACTTTACTGTTTCTTCGATGCCTCTTGTAGACGAAGATGGAATGCCTCCTTTCCAGTAGTAGGGTTTAACAGCAGAATTGAGCTGTTATTTTACGCTGGTATTCTGTGTGAGTATAGTCCACGGTCGAGTCAATCCATTCGTGATACAAACATAGTATAGCTGCAGTATGGCTCTTCTATGTGTAAATAATAAATGTAAAAATCACCTTGAATACACAGCAAATTATATTCACTATTTATTTTTCACCATCATTTCAAATGCCCACTGCCTGACATATGTCTTTATTGGAATAACCCATATTCTTCATATTTGCCATTGTTTCCACGCTGGGCTAGATGGTTGGCAACCGCAGTTTTTATTAGTTAGAGTTGTTATAAGAAAAATGACCTTCACCTAACAGAGTTTCTATCTGTCGTCTCTTACATTATTATATTCTTATATTTATATTTGTATATCCTATATTCTCACACCGCTACTAATAAAGTGAGAATATTATTGTTAATTTATCGACCCGCGGTTGGACAGCCCTGCAACTATATTTTTCTAGTCCCAGGACTTATCAAGATGGCGGGCACTGGTCCCGTCAGTCATTTATACAGTGTTGAAGTTTTCGTTCCATTAATTATGTATTACTCATAGTACTACTTGTCGATATTAATTTGTTTACCCGAGCGCACTTCTGTTTATATCCTGCCTACCTTATAACTACAGAATACACACATGAGTACGGGTATGTCACAATTCAATTTTTTTAACGTGACGTATATAGCAATCGTATACGTATATATAACGTTATTACAACAAAGTCCCAGAAAATGCCATGTTCATGTCATAGTTAGATTTTTTTATTCAACAATGATTTAATTAAAAGGGTTACTAAAATATAAAGTACTACGTGGTTGATAATAACCCCTGGAACCCCTGGTTTCTTATATGAGTTTAATAAATTGAAATAACTAACTTTATATCGTTCATTGTGAAAAACAGTATTGCTGAGTATCTTTATAGTACTTCCCGGGAGAGAGAAAATTAGAAAATAGCTTTCCATTAGAATTATTTATAATCTATATTAATAAAAAAATTATATTAATGTAATCTTTATTGACCGATAGTCATTAATTATTAAAAATTGTCAGCTGACCAGAAAATCTATAGTGCACAGTGCATCGTCACCGTTACCGTCGCCTGAAAATTGCCAACATATTGCATATAGCCGTATATTTGCCATATTTGTCACCCTTGGCAGAAGAGATAGCAAACGGAGTTTTTTTATTTTAGTTGTTATAGGAAGATGCTGCCGTTGTTTTCCTCTGTCACATCTTACGACACCCACGGGATGCTACGGGGGTGACACTTTTTATAAAAAATTGTCAAATATAAAAGACTTGTATGTATTCTACAAGACGGGCCTTGCGGCTTTAATACATTGCACATCGAGTTACGATCAGTTCTCCGTGACTCTATTTAGTCGACTGCGAGAAGCCGAAAAGACTACTTCTTTGTTTTGTTAACCGCGAATGTTTTTTTTAAATAAATATTAGTAATCGTATTAATTAAACATTACTAATATTTCTTTTTACCAATCCTGGTAAGCATGAAACGCTAGTGTTAGGAGTGGTTAACGACAGTAGTCAAATGGCGGATTCGAACTCACAACCTTTTGAGTTCTGCCATTGGGCTGCTGTCGCTTAACAGTTTATGGCAGTCTAATACTGATTTTGTTTAATGTGGCTATGAAAACGCTTTTAAGCGTTTTTTAATACTTGAAAGTGAAACTATGGCAATAAAATAGATCAGCTAATTGTAATCCGCTAATGCCACTTATGGGCATCTTCTAAACTAAAAACAATTAACTAATACATAAATTATTTCCAACGAGTAATTAAATTTCTCTCATCACTGAGCACACTAACACACAAGGCGTTTAAAAAAATATACTGAATTTTGTGTTAATGTTTAAAACTCGACAAAAATAGATTTATGTATTTACAAATAAATAATGTATATAAAACTGTATAAGTATTATAAGTTACTTTTATCAGAGACGGATAATTTAGTTAAACATCTAGCTATATATTTCAGTACTCTTAACCTTCAATGTGATAAAACTCGTTAAATACGTCATGACAATAAAAACACTCCACCAAATCAACTCAGATAAGAAATATTTTGTCAGCTAACTCATAACAATAATAGTATTATTTAAAAATACTGGCAAATTGATTATAGCAATACGTCACTCAATCTTTTAGAGCTTTTCAAAAACAAATCCTTTTCAATTTTGAATATCGTTTTTTTTTTAAAGAATAAGCGTGATAAACGAACATACGGTTCATCTGATGGTAAGTGGATGCTGTGTCATTAGACATCAACATTTATCCTCGGTTAAGAATCAAAACGCAGATGCGTGGTCATCCCTGAGGACTAAGATTGAATGGCTCGTTTTCAGTAAAAATAGGGTCTCCGGATCCCTACACTCACCGTACGAAACACAGCAGCATTAAGCTGCTATTTTACGCTGGTATTTTGTGAGAGCGTGGTCCTACCCCGGTCGAGCTGACCCATTCGTGCTGCAACCATAACGTAGAAGCAGCATGGCTCCATCAAGTAGTAAATATATCATTAGTCTTTTTTCTCTATAGTTCCTTGAAGTGAGATTTTGCTTTTTTTAAGTTCCTTTTTTCAGACTTACGAGCGATCTAACGAAAATCAAACTCGAAGTACCAAAAGACTAGAATTTCATTTCAATAGTACTATAAAAACTCATCCCTTAGTTTGGAACCTTAAGAGTGTGATATTTTTTGCAAACGTATAACCCTTGAGGTATATTTAACAACAAGTTGCCGCTAAAAGGAACCCTTTATCGTATCTTCTCAGTTTCAAGGCACTCGTTGCCTCAGCCAGTATTGGAATCCTCACCGTCAACATATCGACTGAGCGGTTTAAAAGAAGTTTTCTTCCTCACACAACTTCTTTGTAGAATCAACTACCATCAGAGATTTTTCCGGACCGTTACGACTTAGGGACCTTCAAGAAAAGAGCTTATTTCTTTTAAAAAGACCGGCAACGCATCTGCGCAGGTACCCCTGGTGTTTAATGGGCGACTGTAACCACTCCCATAAAAAAGTGATTTTTTTAATATACCCACGTGTTTTTCATATTTTTCACGTGTTTTACATATTTGACAGGCCTGTTGGTCTAGTGGTTAGTGACCCTGACTGCTATGCCGGAGGTCGTGGGTACGATTCCCACCCATGAAAAATGTTTGTGTGATGAGCACGATCATTTGTTCTGTGTCTGGGTGTAATCTATCTATAATATTTATGTAGTTAGAAATATATAAGTATGTTTATCAGTTGTCTAGTACCCATAACACAAGCTCTGCTTAGCTTGGGACTAGATGGCGTTGTGTGATAGTTGTGGAATATTATTATTATTATGGGGGTATCAATATAGTTTTCTCATCTGGTTGGGTTCTATAAATATATAATTATAAATGAAAATGAAAAGATAAATATACATAAATATCAATAATATAAAATAAATATAAAAATACATATATAAATAAAAGCCCAACCAGATGGAGGCCCTCGGCAGGGGAGACCAAACGGCCGAGGGTTAGGGGGAAAGGGAAAGAAACCGGCGGACGATGCGGGCGGTATCGAGGAGCACCGCCTTCTGCATTTGAGCCTGGAGCGGTCCGCCACGTAGTCCCAGCCGCCTCAGATGACCCGAGAGGCTGACTGGGATTAGCCCGTTTGCAGTGACGACTACAGGAATAATTTCGGTCGGCAGACCACCCCACATGTCGGTCACCTCGGGAGCCAGGTCCAAATATTTTGTTTGCTTATCTGTTTCGGCTTTCACGAGGTTCTCGTCACACGGAATGGTAATGTCGACCAAAAATATCCTTGACTGTGCCCGGTCCATCAGCACAATATCAGGCTTATTCGCAAGAATAGTCCTGTCTGTGATGATGGCCCGGTCCCAATAGAGCCTGGCGCGATCATTTTCGAGCACGGCTTCCGGCAAGTACTTGTAATACGGCAACTTCCGATCCACGAAACCGTATTTCAGAGCGAGCTCCTGGTGTAGAATTCTGGCTACTAGGTTGTGCCTGTGCAAGTACTCAGAGTTAGAAAGCGCCGAACAACCGGAGATGACATGCCTAAGTGACTCACCGGGATGGCGACAAGCTCGACAGATGTCGATGGTGCCATCCTTTAGGATGTATCTCCGATAATTGTTGGTCTTAATAACCTGATCCTGTATTGCACAGACAAAACCCTCGGTTTCCCCGAAGAGGTCACCAAAGCGTAGCCAGTGGAGGGAGGTTACTGTGTCTACGAAAAGCCCATGTAGAGACTTGTAGAACCTCCCGTGGAGCTCCTTCTCCATACATACGGTTTCCCGGTCGGAAATTGTCTGCACTGCCGGGTCTTGCCATTGCTCGTTGGCTAAGGATAGAGGGGTAAGTCCTTTATCACAAGAAATGACGTCCTTATAGAATGGATCATCCGATCTCGCCAGGAAGTAATTACGGAGGCTGCACACTTCGCGATTATGCATGGTGAGCGCGCTCAAGAAGCCACGCCCACCATGCTTTCGCGGCAAGTACAGCCTCATTACCGACGATCTCGGATGATGCATCCTGTGGGACGTCATGGTAGTGCGGACTTTTCTATGCAGGGCATTAAGTTCAGTCTGAGTCCACCTGAGTATGCCAAAGGTATACATGAGGACAGGCATGACCCAGCCGTTTTTTTTTTTTTTTTTTTTTTTTTTTTTATAGAAGAGGGGGCAAACGAGCATGCGGCTCACCTGATGTTAAGTGACTACCGCCGCCCATGATCAACCGCAACACCAGGAGAATTGCGGGTGCGTTGCCGGCCCTTTAGAAAGGAGTAAGCTCTTTTCTTGAAGGTCCCCAGGTCGTATCGGTCCGGAAAAATCGCCGATGATAAACTATTCCACAGAGAGGTTGTACGTGGAAGAAAACTCCTTGTGAAACGTACAGTGGTGGACCGCCAAGCATCCAGATGGTGTGGATGGTATCGGGACGTTTGCCGTGTCGTGCGTTCACGAAATTTGGCGGCTGGGATTAATCCGAACAATTCCTCAGAGCACTCCCCGTGATAGATGCGATAAAATACGCAAAGAGATGCAACATCTCTTCGCAACGCCAGTGAATCGAGCCGATCGGAAAGCACTCCGTCGTCGACGATTCGAGCCGCTCTGCGCTGGATGCGGTCAAGTGGAAGGAGCTGGTACTGGGGAGCCCCAGCCCAGAGATGGGAACAGTATTCCATGTGCGGCCGAACCTGCGCCTTGTAAAGTTGCAGGCGGTGTGCCGGCATGAAATACTGTCCCGCTCTGCTGAGCACGCCAAGCTTTTTAGAGGCCAATTTGGCCTTCCCTTCCAAGTGACCACGAAACTGCACGTCACTCGATATGTCGACGCCGAGGATTCCGATACTGGCTGAGGCAACAAGGGGAGTGCCTTGAAACTGAGGGGATACGACAAAGAGGTTCTTTTTAGCGGTTAACGCGCAAACTTGTGTCTTCTGGGGGTTAAACTGGACTAGATTTAGTCGTCCCCAATCCGAGACTCTGTTCAGCAAAGACTCGACTTCAGACACAAGTTTGTCCCGGCACTCGGAGACGTTTTCCCGAGAAATATTGGCTCGGCCGGTGTAAAGAGCATCACCAGTGCTGTCATCTGCATAGCAATGAATGTTACGGGTATGCAACATATCATTGATATGCAGAAGAAACAGCGTTGGCGATAGCACGCAGCCCTGTGGAACACCAGCATTAATAGGCTTGCAATCGGAGCTTGCACCGTCTACAACGACCTTGATGCTCCGATCTGCAAGAAAGCTGGTGATCCAATTGCACAATTTCTCGGGAAGCCCATAGGAAGGGAGCTTCGAAAGAAGCGCTTTGTGCCAAACCCGATCGAAGGCCTTCGCAATGTCCAAACTAACGGCCAATGCCTCCCCCTTGAACTCTACTGCCTCCGCCCATCTGTGAGTGAGGTAGACCAGAAGATCACCAGCTGACCGACAACGGCGAAAACCGTATTGGCGGTCACTAATCAGCTGGTGATCCTCAAGGTACCTCATGAGCTGGCAGTTTACAATGGACTCCATTGTTTTGGAGAACAAGGAGGTGATGGCGATTGGCCGGTAGTTGGACGGGTCTGAGCGGTCGCCTTTTTTAGGGATCGGGTGGACGAAAGCCGTCTTCCACGATTTTGGGACTACGCCTAGGGAGTAGGAGTACCGGAAAAGACGCGTTAAAACCGGTGCCAACTCTGGAGCACACGTCCTCAGCACAATTGGGGGGATTCCGTCAGGCCCACTCGACTTGTGGATGTCCAGGGAGAGGAGTGCTTTGCGAACCGAGCGCTGTGTGAACTGCACTTCCGGCATGGAGCACTCACACCGCGGGATGGTCGGCGGCGTACTCCCCCCGTCATCGAGAGTCGAGTTAGACGCAAAGAAGGAGCCTAGAAGATCGGCTTTCTCCTTTGCAGTATGGGCCAGTGAGTCGTCCTCCCTGTGCAGAGATGGAAGAGATGGCTGACAGAAATTCCCCTGGACAGCCTTGGCGAGAGACGAGAATGCACGGGTTCCAGAAGGAAGGCGAACTAGTTTCTCGCCAATTCTGCCTATGTGCTCTGACTTTGCCTTGGCAATGACTCTTTTGAAGGACCTAGAGGCGGAATTATACTTCTTTTTTAGAGCGCTGGTGTTTACATCCCGGGACGCTGATGCATCAACCCAGGCTTGGTAGCACTCCTGCTTATAGCATGATGCTATTTTACAGGAGCGACCAAACCATGGCTGAGATTTGCCTCCAATGGGCACCACAGAGGAAGGAATAAAAAGTTCCATACCCTGAAGTACCACATCAGTAACAGAATCCGCAACAACGTTGGGATCATCCGGCGAGAAGCAAACCCGCCCCCAAGGGTAGGATGCAAAGAAAGACCGCATCCCATCCCAATCGGCTGACCTATAGTGCCAAACACGGCGGCAGCCTGCAGAATGCAACCGCGATTTCAGCGTGAGTGGCACAACACTCCGGATCAGACAATGGTCCGAGGAGCCTAAAGGGGCGTCGACGGAAATCTGATATCCGTCCGGGTGAGAGGTCAGCAGAAGGTCCAACAGGGAAGGTGCATGATCCTCCACATCTGGAATCCGCGTAGGCG
The DNA here is from genome assembly GCA_036936625.1 of Parnassius smintheus behrii. Classification (NCBI taxonomy): domain Eukaryota; kingdom Metazoa; phylum Arthropoda; class Insecta; order Lepidoptera; family Papilionidae; genus Parnassius; species Parnassius smintheus. The sequence continues at coordinate 4,145,754 of JAUPFT010000026.1, forward strand.
AAGTAACCAGTTGTGTCAGACCATATGCCAAGGCAAAATCATGAACAGATCTCCCCGCATGATCGGTTAAACGTGAACCGAGCCATTCGGCGTGATGGGCGTTAAAGTCGCCGAGGATCACGATCTCTGCGGAGGGGATCTGCTGTAGCAACGAATCTGCAGCCATTTGGACGTGGTCGAAGAGTCGGTCTGTTTCGGCATTACCGCTGTGGGACCTATAGAGGCACCCGTAGACGCGCGGATGGTCGTCGCTGTCTACGCGTAGCCAAAGGATGGACAGGTCCGAACCTTCAAGTCTGCCGAGGCGTCGAGAACAGATGTCCTCTCTGACGTAAACGCAAACTCCAGCCCGAGGCACAAAGGAGTGTTCCAGTTTGTACCCCGGGTAGGAGAGATACGAAACATCAGCCGGAGAGGACACCTGCGTCTCGGTCAGAAAGAGCAGAGCCGGCCTCGCCGTCTCGAGATGGTAGTGGACGGCGTTTAGGTTGGAGTGAAGTCCCCTGATATTGCAGAAATTCACGGACAGCGTGGCAGGGGTCGCCTTGGTCTTGTTGCTCCGTTTGCCCCGAGCAGTTTTAGTCTTGAGCGGAATTTCGCCCCCCCCAGAATACGCGGGGCAGCCTGAGCACCCACGCTCAGAAGTGGAGAAACATGGTCGTGGATGCTCAGCGAGGGATTCTCCAGGGGTGCTGGTACCCTCCTGGGGTAGTCTATCTTTATTTAATTCCGCTACCATGTTGATGGGGGGGGGGGATTTGGGCCTCCGGCCACCTGCACTCACCAGACGAAACGCGGAAGCAGAACTTCCACTTCACGCCGGTATTCTGTGAGGTCGTGGTACCACCCCGGTTTGAGCCGGCCCATACGTGCAACAGCAAAGCTGCCGCATGGCTCTACCACTGTTAATTACAACGTTATATGCTTGTGTCTTATTCACACCGGATAAAACCTCTCAACATGGAGGACCGCACACTTATCCGTCCCCAGCTCCATTCCAATGGAATTGCTAAATTCACAAGTGATGTTTAGCAATTCCATAAGATGGGAGCGACTGGAGGCGAATAACTCGAGGTCATCCATATAGAAAAGGTGGGTCACTTTTGTCCCTCCTCGCCGCAGCTGAAATCCCCTCCCGGAGCCCTCCAGTAAGGTACTGAGAGGGTTCAGAGAGAGGCAGAACCATATTGGACTCAGACAATCGCCCTGGAAGATACCCCTTCCTATCCTTATGTGGTTCCCCGCAGCCATCATCCACTCGTCCAGATGACAAAGGATCGTACTCCACTGCCCCATACACTGCTCGAGGAAGTCTCTAACTGTACAGTCTATCTTGTATAGTTCGAGGACTCTCTTTAGCCATGTATGGGGCACCGAGTCGAATGCCTTTCTGTAGTCTATCCAGGCAGCGGAGAAGTTCCGACGGTTGCGTTTCATCACTTTGCCAATGACCGCGTCAATGAGGAGTGGTTCCTTGGTTCCACGACCACCGCCCTGACATCCATTTTGAGCGCGCGACATCACCTGATTTGAGTCCAGGTGACGAGTGATTCTCGCGCTCAAAGTGGATGTAAGTGTCTTGTATATGGTCGGTAGACACGTGATGGGGCGGTATTTGCTCGGGTCTGTGGTACCCTGGCCTTTAGGAACCAAATGGGTGATCCCAGTAGTGAAGAGGCTCGGGAGCGACTTCTGGTTGAGAACCTCTTGAAACTGTCGGGCGAGCACAGTGTGACACACCACGAACCCCTTCAGCCAGTAGTGATGCAGTCCGTCGAGTCCCGGACTTTTCCAGTTCGGGGCCCTACGGACCACCTCAGCTACGTCATCCGGCGTTATGGTGACGGGGTCCATGGGCGTAATACCCGCACACTGACTCGCCACAACTTCCGTCCAAGGGCCCTCGTTGTGGTTTACGGGCTCTGACCACAGGCTGCGCCAGAATGCGACCGTGTCGGCCTGATTCGGTACTGGGCCCGTTCCACTTACCATTGGTCGCTCCAATGATTTATAGAGCCTCTTCTGATCACTCTGGAAGAGACGATTCTGGTTGAACCGTGTCGACCTCTCGGTATATCGCCGAATTCGCTTTCCCCAAGCAGCGATTCTCTGCTTCAGGTCGTCTATGCGCTCCGTCAGTTTTTGCATTATATCCGGCTGGGAAAAACTAACATTTGTCCCAGCAAACGCCATCCTGACGGTGCGCACAATCCTTGGCCTGGTGTTGCCAGACCTTAAGCATATCAGTCTGCCGATGAGGGCCCTAGCCTTTGCGATACGTTCTTCAATTCTTGTTCTCCAGGCTGGGATAGCATTACTTTGTCCAGTAGTGCGTCCAGCCGTGGAAAGTTTGGCGCCTATAATACGGCAGACTGCCAGTGCGGCGCCAAAGAGAATTGAGTCCGTCTCGCAAAGGTCCCGGCTGGCTTCCAAATAGGTCACCAGCATTGGGTTCAGAGCCCTCACGACAGCCCGATTCCGCTTGCTTAGGGCTATGCGAGGAAGTCGCGGTCGATTTTCGAGAGGCGTACTCCTCATTTGCTCTATTTCTAGTTCCTGGGTGAATGTTCCATCATCATTTGAATCAGCAACCACTGGGGTATTCACGGCGGCATCCACGTGTGCGGGTTGTTCTGCAACTTGAGGGTGCCCCTCATTCGTAGCGTTTTCATTTGATGAGGGAACAGCCTCACGTCGTAGCCGTTCGAGTTCGGTGACATCAAATGTATTTGAGCGCAAGATATACCGAACTCGGTCTGCCAGGTTTTGCTCGGTGACGGTTACAGATGGCTCCAGCTCAGCAAAAAGTCGATGCATCCTTGCCCGATACGCAAAACCTCCAGTTTCTCCCCCTTTCGCCCTAAAATACGCCCGCACTGCGTTGCTGTTCATCTGGGTTGTCCAACGCATGCGGCGTACTCCACCAGTGGCGGGTGCCGATTGCTGGGCCCGCGAAGACCCTGCCGACACCAAGCCAGCTGGTGGGGATGATGGATGCGTGGGGCTGCTGGGTGGTCGTACAGCACCTCGCGCTCGGCTGGCGGTTCGCATGATGTCGCATCCAGCGCCAGCTCCAGACGCGCCCTGGCGACCTCCAGGCAGCGGCCCTTTGCGCGTTCTATTTAATCATCCATTTTAGGGCGTCATTTAGCGGGAGACGCCCAGACCCGGCGCTGTTTCATGGTGAGGCCATGTGCACAAGCGGCTCTTTGCACTTTCAATTTTTGCCGAGGCACGGCACTAACACCTCTTGGCAAGGTGCTGACTGACTGCGCTGACGTAGCGGTTTTGTCACATAACCATTACATCAGCAGGCGATGGGGTCGTCACTTCCCTACGCCATTTATTATTATATTATTATTATTATTATTTTGGGGTATCTATATAATTTTCTCACCTGGTTGGGTTTTATTATTATTATTATTATATTCTTCAATTGTCATCCAATTCTGAGCTATGTTCAAAGCCTAAAATCTCTAGCTCATCAGGAAGTTAATTTAAAGTCAATTAATAAGTTCCACCCGAACAGACACACGAAAGCGGGTTAGTGAAAACATGGTAATAAAACTATTGATTTAATTAAAAGATTAAATTAAAAGTGTTGAAAATGATTTTTTTACGTGGTAGAGCCACGGTAGGTAAATGGTACGGTGAGACCACGCTGTCGCAGAATACCAACGTGAAATAGCAGCTCAAAGCTACTGTGTTTTGTATGGCGAGTGTAGAGAACCGGAAAACCTTTTTACTGGAAACAATACATCTGCATTTATATTCTTAATCGTGATCGTTTGTCATCTTTATTATATAAAAAAGAATTAGGTAATTAATTTATAACATCTTTAAATTAATGAATTTCCACTAAGTAACGCCCGACTATATCGATAAATAAGAAATTACGCGTCGATTGTAAGACCTCTTCATTTTTGTAGTCGGTTAAAAAGCTTGTTACAAAAAAGAAAAAACTATGTTGTTATTCCTTAACTATTTTACAAGTGACAAATAATGGAATGTTTACAGACGGACCGTGATAAATTATTGATATCGGCTCCAGGTCGGCGCAAGGAAATACTGCTATTTAATCTAATGTTATCTCTATTTAATGAAAATATTTTTATTATGTTATTATATAATAAGAAAGAAATAAATAACACTTAGATAAATTATACTTGTAATGTTGCGGTATCTGAGCGATATTCATATCACCATCTAAATTTCCCGAGACAAAGTGTTCAGACTGTTAAAAGAAACCCGCGGAATGGTTTTGTACGAGTAATTAGGCCGGAGGTAGGCCTTGACACACTGTCAGAGATACGAAGATAATCACAACACAAGTTATTACGTGGTAGAGCCACATTGCATCTGTTGTCACAATAGCACGAATGGGTTGATCGTCACAGAACCACGTTCTCCTAGAATATCAGAACAGCGTAAATTAGTAGCGTAATGGCGCTGTATTTTGACGGAACGAGTTTTTTTTTTTTAAATAAAATAAGTATGAGAAGCGAGCACTGTCTGTCAAATGGTAGGTGTATGCTGTGGCCTATAGACATATACATCTATCCTCCATTAGGAATCAAAATGCAGATATGTTGTGACTACTGAGAACGTAGATGAATTAATTACTTAGTAGTAAAATGAGTTTCCGGTTCTCTACACTCATCATTCGAAATAAAGCGGCAATATTCTGCTGTTTCATGACGTATTCTGTGAGAACGAGGTCCTACCCTGGTTAAGAACAAACCAGTCCTGCTGCAGCTATATATATCGCTAGCTTAACTAGTTTTATTACATAAAATCCGAAATCAATTTTTGTTTGTTATGAAGCATTCTACGATAGATCTCAGAAGTGATAATGAATCTACATTTTGATTCTTAATAGACGAGTGATGTAATTGTGTATGGGTGACATTAACTTACCATCAAGTTTACTGCGTGGTCGTTTGTTTCCTTTATTTTTCTTTATCAGCCTGAAAATAGTCCACTGGTGGACATGACTCTCTTCGTTTAAGATATTCCGTTTCAGCTTATTTAAATCCACTGCTAAACATAGGCCTTTCCCATAAACTGTCTTTTCCATAGTTGCCAATTTTGGAAGCGCTTTGGCAACCGCAGTTTCTTATCTTTAGTCATTATTAGGAAGATGCTGCTGTCCATATTCTGTTTTAGCTTTTCTTTGTCGCCTCTTATGACACCCACGGGTCAATGTAAGGGGGTAGTAGATATTATAAAACCGCCACTACGCGGACTAAGTAAGACGGATTTGCCTAAACTGTTAGGCTGGCTAAAAGGTTGACGATCAAGACTCCTGACGTCTTGCAAACCCTTAACGTTCTTGCCCGTTGCTGGTCCAGGAATTATTACAAATTTAGAATAAATCTATCAGAAACTATACGATCCTTCGGGCATATTCCACAGTCCCCTCTTACGACATCCAGGGTATGCTATGGGGATGATTCCTTTTATAAAAGAAACAGTCAAATATAAAAGACTTGTATGGATTCTATTAGACGGGTCTTGCGGCTTTAATATTTTTTTCGCACGCCGTGCTACGATCAATTCTCCGTAACTCTATTTAGTCGACTGCGAGAAGCCGAAAAGACTACTTCTTTGTTTTGTTAACTGCGGATGTTGTTTTTTTTTTAATATTAGTAATCTTATTAAATAAAAATTAGGAATATTTCTTTTAATCACTCCTGGTAAGCTTGAAACGATTGTGTTAGGAGTGGTTCACGACATTAGTCAAATGGCGGATTCGGATCCACGACCTTTAAGTTCGCGATCCGCGCTCTGCCATTAGGCTACTGTCGTTCAACAAACATCAACATCAACATCAAAAACAACAAAATCAGTGTTAGACTGCCATAAACTGTTAAGTTTATGGCAGTCTAACACTGATTTTGTTTAATGTGACTATGAAAACGCTATCATTATTTATGTGTGCGTTTGGTCCAAGTGATTTGAAGTATATTTCAGCTAAGCACTTAACTTTATTTCATACTTATCTGAAATAAACTTCAAAAAACGTAAATGAAAACAGAATTTGCGTGGCATACTTACCTTGCCAGCATCCCGTCCGTGCGATCCACAGCTGAGACACAGGTTTTGTCCTAAATTGCCGGTCTAGCAGTATAAATAAAAGTCTTTGTCAAACTTGAAAATACACAAATCATTTAGATATGAATGTAAGCCAACGTTTGCGAAGTGAGTAAATTTCACATTTATTTCCACGTAATTTATTACAGGAGAGGAAGTAACAGTTCCAGTCATGGAACTGGATGGAAACGCATCTAATACCATATCGGAAAATTTAAATGGAAACACAAATAACATATCTGGCACAGAAATACCAGAAACCAAGAATGGAAACGTCAAGGTGCTGCAAAGGCTTGAAACCGTACCAGATATCAAAAGAGACACATCGGGTATCACTACGCAGTATATCGCTGCTGGTATAGGTAATTGCTACATGCTGATTCTATTTTATTACTAACTTAAAGGTTAAAACAAATTACTAAAAAGATAATAATTTAACATCCTATATCACTCTCACAACTATAATGAATCTAACGACATCCCATCTAATAATTTCTTATATTTACGCGAATACTACACATTGTGCACTTTGATGGAGAGGGAGTGCAACCGCTGTGCAAAATTACTCTTCGTTTTTATTTTATTTTTTATAATTGCTGGAGTGAATAGGTTGAGAGAATGGCAGTTGGACGAGGCAGCACACATATAGCCTAGGGGCGCAAACAGAGTCACAGCATGTGTACCTTGCACGAAGATCGCGGAGACGCCCGAATTCCCCTAGAAATCTCCACCAGGCCCTCTCCTCCGGTTGCCAACCGGCATGGTGAAACCATTCCAGGATTTTTCATGAGATAGCGGGGCAGCTTTTCATGAGTGGCTGGCTCATTAATAGGGCCCCAACTATCTGCGGTCGGTCAGCGGTGCTTCGGATCCCGCTTACCTCCATCACCAAGTACCTGACACCAAGAAATGGCCGCGTCGCCACCGGTTCTTATGCGCATCTGTCCGCAACTGTCCAGACCCATTCTCTCAATAGTAGATGATCAACCTACCGCGTTCTACCAACTTCATCGCCCAAATAAAGAGGGATAAATAAACGATTTTCAACTGTTTTCATTTTTACACACACAGTACAGTTTTTTTTTAATTTTTAAAAAAAAAAATTATGGTTTCAAAGATAAATAGTTTTAGTGTAAACATAAACTCATTAGAGTTTTTCCGTATACCATTGCTGTCGACACATTCTAATTAACACATTACAATACATTAAATTACCAAACTTACATTAATATTATTATCAACTTAAATTAGGAGCATTAAATGTTTTGTTTCTATTTGACACACTATTTGTGGGTACATAAATATAAAATAGTTCTAGGCGATGAGCGTAAAATCACATGGTGAACTTATTGCATTCTGTGAATAATCGTGATACAGAAGGATTATAACATATATTTTCATAAATTTATAGTAAGATAATGTGTTGGTAAAGTAAAGCAATAACATAGAACGAGAAGTTGTTTTAAGTGTTACGAGTATTTAGTAAGAGGTAGTTGTATATAAAAAAAAAATAATTTATATTTTATGTTTTTACGTGTAATGACGTCTTTCAAAGATTTAGGTAACTGATTGATTAGATTAAGTATAATATAGTTTAAAGTTCTTTTTACGTATAAGTTGTTATATTTAGGTAATTGTAATTTTAGATTGTCAGTTCTGCGTGCGGAGTATAATAACTAATCCACCTTTTTAAAATTTTCAGTAAAGTAATTTTCAGTTAGTAATGTGAGTTCAACTTTATCGTGAATAGGTATAATTTTGCAAAATCCAAATAGTTTTCGGTAATCATCTTTAAAATTAATTTTGAGATTATAGTACAGTACCAGTAAGAATATCTATAGTAGAACCAGAGTAACCGATACAGCCTCACAGATTAGTCAGCTGAAGTGGCAATGGGCCGGCTCTATATCTCAAAGAATCGACAACCGAAGGGGAAGAATGGTGCTCTCGAGTGGCAGCCTCGTACCGGTAGACGAAGTGTAGGGCTGGATGCACGTGGTTCAGGCCCGTGCCTTGTGGCATTCCTTGGGTGAGGCTGGTGTTCAGCAGTGGACTTGTGAAGGGCTGTAACGATGATGATTAAGCACGATGAACTGATTTATTTGGCAACCCCACACAAGTGTTGAAAACATTTTCATTTATATGTTAAATATTATTGAACTTTTCAGTGAATCTTGGAGCATTTGCTGCCGGCGTGTGCACAGCGTGGTCTTCTTCAGCGTTGCAGTTGATGACGATTCCGACAGAGGTAGGTCATTAGCGCTATGTAGTGGCTGCGTAAGAATATTTACTACCCTATACCGACTAATGGATGTTGCAAGAGTTAACAGAGGGATGCAAGTCAGAATTAGTAGTAGCATCTCCCTGATATTTTCTAGAAAAAATACGACGGTTGCCAACCCGCCAAGTGTGGCAAATATGGCATGTAAAAGTAATTCCCTTGTAATACAATATGTGGGAAGGCCTTTGATCAACGGTGGATTTCGAAAGGTTGTTGTATTGATATTCTTATTCACTCTCTGGTCTATTTTCTTCTTCTTCTTTAGCGGTCCTTAAAGATCCATTGCTGGATATGGGCTCGACCTGACTCCTAGCAGGTGGAATGACATTCATAGTGCTAGATGTCTTAAATCTTTGACGCTGCCCGTCGCTGGTCTAGTAGAGTACGTCTGATGATGATGACTACCTCATTAGTCGAGTGGCCGCAAACGTGGTTCCTAATCAATAGGTTACGGTTTCTGATCCCGGGTCGGGACAAAGTCAGTCAAGGGGTTTTACTATCAAGAATTTCTCAGTAGCAAACAGTTGGCAGTGTTTCAATCCGTACTTGGAAAGAACGTACAGCCGTTGGTTCTACGTCCGATCACACTCCCGGTCATGTCGGATTCCCGTCCAATTAGGTTATGAGAGTGAAGTAGAATAATTTGGCTTTTGCGTTCGTGCACACATTCGGGCATTATGATCCTAGCCTGCCCAAATGGCTAGTCTCACTTGAGACTGGCTGCCGTGACCGGAATTTGGTGTGGAGGACATTATTATGTTTGATGTAAAAGAAAAGGTTATACCGCCATATGTCGGAAGGCATAATTAAAATTTTCCATCATTTCTTATAGACCCTACGACACTCACGACATGGGATATATGGGAGTGATGTATTAAAATATGTCACCATTTATTTTTAAAGTGGATTTTTACGGAATAAGTGTGACAAATGAGCACACAGTCCACCTGATGGTAAGTGCATGCTGTGGCCCATAGACATCTACATTTAGGATTACGAATCAGAATACAGATGCGTTGTCACACCTGAAAAGGGACTCCAGCTATGTGCCACAGCCTCCACTTATAGTATGCTCGTTTGCTACCCTTATTCCGAAAAAAAATTGGTAGTTTTCAGTTACATGTTTACATATGTTCACATAGAAGAAATATATACATATAAGAAAATTCTGTCCAATTCACAGAGTATGAGTAAACATGTTCCACGGTGCGGCGTATTACGCATTCATTAGGTTAATTAATAGAATCCGTTACTTTGCGGAAATCCATTATATTAACTCCAACCCTCTCTTCAAACTAGATAAGACACATCATTTATTTTATTACGCCATGTTAGATATTTATTTATTTGATGTTTTAATATCTTTAATATTAGTTGATTCATTAACTAAGGTCTTATTGTGTATGACCCTACACTAAGTACTTATTAAAACAGGTGAAATGCCTTCAAAATGAAATATAAATTATTTTGGGAAGGAGATAAGAAAAATTGTAAGAAAGAGTATGAAAAATTATTTCCCATATGTAAAATATAGTCTATGAGCCACAGCATCCGCTTGCCATTAGGTGGACTTTGTGTTCGTTTGCACGCTATTCTCCACAAAAAAAAGCATTATATCACATTTTATGTTATATTTAAACAAACATACAGAATCGTGTACAAAGAGATACTAACAAGAGAAAACTGTTTTACATTTTACATAGATAAACAGTTTTGTCCTAAAGCGCAAAGCTTCACAAAGGTAATATATTATAATGCTTTCATTAGCAACTCGATAAATAACCACGTCCTAAGACATCTTACTATGCCCTGTTTCGGTAAACGGGCGTTATAAACGCTTATAACAAGATAAATTTACTATTCTCAGAAAACATTACATAAAACTTTATTTACGGATTTTATCCCGTTTAATTCAATTTATTCTCAACTTCGAGTGCTTTACATCACCACCAACTATGACCTCAGAACATGAACCTATGTCTTCCTCGTGACCATATGTTTCTATAAAGAATATGGATGAAAAACGAGTACATAGTTCACTTGAATGTAAGATCTATAGACATCTACATCTATTCTCGATTGAGAATCTAAATGCAGATGCGTTGTCACACCTAAGAACTAAGATAGATTACCTCTTTTACAGTAAAAAGAGTTTTGTGTTCTCCAAACTTACCATACGAAACACAGCAGTATTAAACTTCTGTTTCATGCTGGTATTCTGTGAGAGCGTGGTGCTACCCCGGTCGAGGCGACTCATTCGTACCACAGCCATAATATACCACTACAAAGCATTCGAAACTTCGGAACTTAAAACGTATTAAGCAAAAGCTACAAAATCGTAAATGTAGTTTTATAGAATGTGTACTGTTTGCTTTAATATAAGCAATTAATAATATTCATTCAAAATATCATATGTGTTATTTCCTAAATATTTTTTCATTAATGAGAGTGGCCTTGCACCAAGTTCAGGAAACAGAAACTTCTTAATATAGATTATAAACCATACTTAATGAACGTCAACCTTTTGTTAAATTTACCACTGGTTCGGGAAAATACCTCCGGGGAAAAACCAGCAAGAAACCCAGCGGACCTTTAAAATATATTTATATCTTATAATCGTGAATGTAACACAAGTAACAACACTACAAATTAGAAATAATCATCCATAAATTCCTTAATATTATTATAAATTTTTATGCAAACTTACTTTATTAAAGTTTTTGAACTTTGATCCGATCAAATTTTGTATATTATCTAGGATTTTGATGTAAAAGCATATACATCACCGCACGAATATATTACTGGCTCGGTGAGGTCGAGTTACTGGTGGGAAGACCACGTTTATTTGTATAAAGCTTTTACTTTTGAATAAAACTATTATTTACGGATTTGATCGCGTTTAATTACATTAATTTATTGTTATTATTATCCCGACGTTTCGGGTGCTTTACAGCGCCCATGGTCACGGGGGGGACTGAGATGTTTGACGTCTCAATGTCATAGTTAGTCCGGCTACCTTCAGTTTTTGAATATTAATTTTTGGTCCGATTTACGCAAAACGAGCTTATAGTATCATGAAGTCTTGCAGTGGTATGCTTGGGTTTGGGTTTAATTTTGTTAATTATAGGATCCCAAGCAGATGGTAGCACTCAACCATCTTCTCTATTGAAATTTGGATGTTTTTTAATTTCAATAGCCTCGCGTATCATCCTTTCATTTACATTTTAGAGTTTATGGAGTTAAGGTGGTCTAAAAATGCAGTTACTTTGTCAGATGGTAAAATTGTGAAAGTGTCGTCTACGTACCGCTTGTAGAACCTTGGATTTACAGGAGCAGTAAGAAGGGCTTTCTCCTCAAAGTCCTCCATGAATATGTCGGCGACTATGGGAGACACAGGTGAGCCCATCGCCACACCATCTACTTGCTTGTAGAACTCCTCCTTCCACAAAAGATAGCCAGATGTGAGGCAATGTTCAAGTAGTATTGCATATTCTTGAGGCATGTTATTTTCTTCTAGCTTCCTAGTTACAATTGAGATGCAGTCCACAATAGGTAGGCATGTAAATAGTGACTGAACATCGAAACTGACCATAGTTTCATTGTTAGCGAGATGTAGGTCTTTTATCTCACTCACAAAATGGTATGAATCCTTTGTGTGTGCTCTGGTATGTCCTCTCAGTGGTGATAGTATTTTTGCTAAGTATTGTGCCAGCTTATAAGTTGGTGAATCGATCTGGCTCACTATGGGACGTAGTGGAGCGTTTGGTTTGTGTATCTTCGGTAACCCATACAACCTCGGTGGTTTGGCACATGATGGTATTAGCGAATTCACGTCGAGATTTAATTTTTCGGAGTATTTCTTTATTAAATCGCTAGTTGTTTTAAGCGTGTTAGTTGTAGGGTCTGTTTTGACCTTTTTATATGTACTTTCGTCCGATAAAAGTTGTTGTATTTTAAAATTATATTCCGACGCGTCCATTACCACCGTAGCATTTCCTTTATCCGCGCGGAGAATCGTGAGTTCTGGTCTGTTCCGTAAGTTATTTAGCGCTATAAATTCGTCTTTGGGAAGGTTTGGTTTCGGCACTGAACTACGCCGTAACAAGGACGAAATATCTTGACGTATGGCCTCCAAATCTTCCTTACCGATATTATTCTTAAACAGACAATCCTCAACACTGCAGATAATTTCTTCGTACGGGATTTTTCGCGGAGTTAATGCGAAGTTCATTCCCTTCGCTAATACTTTCATTGTCGGTTCGTCCAGTGTATGTTTTGACAAATTATAGACAGTGCGTTGTTTATAGTTTGTGTCTATGGTCAACGGTTGTTTATTGTTCTGGCGTTGACTTGGATGTTTGGCATTTGATTTGATCGTTAATTTTTGGTATTTTTCTATTTGTTTATTTTTGCATTCATTGTATTTTGATGTTTCTCGTTTGTTTAAAGTTTCGATGCAATTATTAAAATCAAATGTCGTTAAAATTGTCTTTAGTTCAATGGACAAATTTTCTATGGTGTTGTTTATGAAATGTAAATCGAACCGTTTCTGCTGAATCACCGTCCGTAACAACTTTTTACTTGCCTGATTTAAGATCTTAGCGCTTCCTCGAATGTCCTTCTTTGTTGATATTTTGACACACGTAGGAATGAGATTATGGTCTCTGCATCTCTTCAAGAAATTTAAAGATGTTATATATCTTGCGCGCTTGGTTTTAAGATCTTCTAATCGGCGAATTTTATTTGCTATTACCAGTCCGTACTGGTTCACATAATGATTTCTTAAATTTACGCGAACACTACACATTGAATAAAACTATTATTTACAGATTTTATCGCGTTTAATTACATTAATTTATTGTTATTATTATCCCGACGTTTCGGGTGCTTTACAGCGCCCATGGTCACGGGGGGGACTGAGATGTTTGACGTCCCAATGTCATAGTTAGTCCGGCTACCTTCAGTTTTTGAATATTAATTTTTTTTGGTCCGATTTACGCAAAACGAGCTTATAGTATCATGAAGTCTTGCAGTGGTATGCTTGGGTTTGGGTTTAATTTTGTTAATTATAGGATCCCAAGCAGATGGTAGCACCCAACCATCTTCTCTATTGAAATTTGGATGTTTTTTAATTTCAATAGCCTCGCGTATCATCCTTGGTAGGAATCGGTGTTCTTTTGCGAGAATTTGTGGTTTATCAAATCTAATGTAATGGTGGGGACGATCTTGAACATGTTCGCAGACTGCAGACTTCCCGGAGCGTCGGTGCTTCACATCAGCTATATGTTCCTTCACGCGGGTTTTTATAGATCTCTTTGTTTGACCTATGTGAGAGAGACCACATTCACAATCTAGCTTGTACACACCTGCATCTTGTAGAGGAATATTACATTTGATGGATGATAAAAATTGACTAATCTTCTTCAGCGGCTTGTAGTATGTCTTAATGGACGCTCGCTTCACGATGTAGCCAATCTTGTCCGTGACTCCTCTAACATATGGTAGTAGACTTTTAATTTTGTTTTTTTTTTTATAGAACATGGTGACAAATGAGCGCACAGTCCACCTGATAGTAAGTGAATACTGTGGCCCACTGTATCCACTTACTATCAGGTGCAAAATGCAAATGCAAATGCTCTGTCACCCATGCAGATTAAGATAAAATGCCTTGTTTCCAGTAAAAGGAATCTCCGGTACACTACACTCACCATACGAAACACAGCAGCATAGAGCTGCTTTTTCTTCTTATCCTCGATGCGTATAAATCGACTACGTTAATATCAAAATGCAAATGCGTTATCACTACTGAGGACTAAGATGGAAAGCCTCGTTTCCACTAAAAATGGTCTCTAGTTCTCTCACTCACTATAGCAAACACAGCAGCGTTAAGCTATTATTACTCTGGTATTCTAAGAGAGCGTAGTCATATCCCGTTCGAGTCGACTCATTCATGCTACAACCTTAATATACCTGCGACGTGGCTTTACCGCGTATAAATATATTATGCCAAACTCTATCTAACCCGCTGGTTAGTGAAGTCACTAAAAACTACAGCACAGAATTCCGAAGACGTACATTGCTTAGTAAGTTGTTGAATCTTAACTAGGGTTTGTTGGGGTCGCAAAGTTCGTTTAATTAAATTAAGCCTCTTTAACAGTAGTTGTCGTCCTCCTTCATTTATAAAGCTTTAATTCACTTATTTCACTTATAGCGAATTCCATAAACTAATACAAAAGTTCAAGTAAACAGGTACGCTTATTCGAAAATACTTCTTCTTCATTATTAGTTCTAGACAGACTCACACACGTACATATTATACAGAATGATTTTTTTCCGGCTGGAATTTTACATACGGCACTGATATTTTATTTTACATAGCATAGACAGGGAACCGGACGCTCGGTGCCACCACTGCGTCCATTGCGGGGAGGACACGGCGCAACACACGCTCGCCGAGTGTGTAGCTTGGGAGAAGCAGCGCCGTGTCCTCACAAATGAAGTAGGAGGCGATCTGTCGCTGTCGACCTTGGTGCGGAGGATGGCCGGTAGCGCAGAATCGTGGGACGCACTGGTGTACTTCTGTGAGGACTGACTCCTTGTGTGATATTTTATTTCACTTTTTATTTTATTTTACATTAACATATTATGAAAATGATCTTTCAATAAATACGACTAATTTGAAATAAATTTTCGGTACTACAAAATAACTACATAATTTTAAACTAAATAAATAAGTTAATTAAAAACTATCGAAATTAAAATAATATGTACCCAATTCGTAGTGTTTAATGTTTTATCAATTTCATACTAAGTTAATGTAAAATAAAAAAAAAATCTAAAATATCAGTGCTAGGCTAGGCAGTCATAGGTTTATATTCCGTTCACCTGTTATACCCCATTTTTTCCAGGCGGTAGAAAGTAATCATCCAGCATAATATCTGTAAGGGACTTAGGTATAGCCAAAACATGTACATAAAATTTGTAATAACATAGTAACTCTAGTAACCTGACCTTACCTTCCTGCAGATTTCATCTTTGTTTTGTATATAAAGTGAACCATATATTTAAGGAAACCAATGTCACCTAAATAACAAGTCTACATTTATCTTAGGAACAGTCGATTTATTTCTTCATGTTTTTTATATAAAAAGGATACCTCCACACAAGGACCTCCTCTTTATCGTGAAGGTAATTTACAGACATAAATTTCACAAGGGCAAACATTCAGACCCGGAACAATTATTGCTAGGTATATAAATTATTGTATGAGGGATTCGAACTCACGGCTCTTAGCGCTGACCTCATTGCTAAGCCACTTCGCTACGGAACCGTCACGGCTTACTGCATGTTACCTTCTAATTATGTGTGACGTAATAATACTAACTCCTTTACAATAATATCTGTTTTATAAGTGGTAGAGCCATGCTGAAGCTATATTACTGGTATAGTTGCAGCACAAATGGGTCGCCTCAACCGGGGAAGGACCACGCTCTCGTAGAATATCAGCGTAAAATAGCAGCTTAACGCTACTGTATTTCTTATGGTGAGTGTAGAGCAACCTTTTAACCGGAAAAGAGGCAATCCATTTTAGTTCTCACGGGTGACAATGCATCTGCATTTTGATTCGTAATCGAGGATAGACGTAGCTGTCTATGGACCGCGTACCATCAGGTGGACTGTGTGCTTTGAAACAATAAAGTATTCATCTATACATGTAAAAGTAAAGGAGGATATTTTCGCGCGCGCGCACGTGTACATGTGTGTGTGTGTGTGTGTGTGTGTGTGTGTGTGTGTGTGTGTGTGTTTGTGTGTGCGCGCGCGCGTGTGTGTGTGTGTGTGTGTGTGTGTGTGTGTGTGTGTGTGTGTGTGTGTGTGTAGGTAAATATCCAGACTCGAAACAAATATTTGTACGATATACAAATACTTGTTATGTGCGGAATTCAAACCAGCAGCCCTAATATTCCAACTAATTGCTAAGCTGTTGCCTCAATGAGCTGTCTAATAAATTTGAACACACACACACACACACACACACACACACACACACACACACACACACACACACACACGCACACACACACGAGCCCGCGCGCGTGTATGTATGAAAATGAAATGAAGATCAATCAATCCGTTTATCTTACGATAAGTGGGTATTTCAGCTTTGACGAAAGTGGGTATTGAAAGAAATTTGAACCAACTTTAAACGAGGAAGTAAGTGAGTGTTTATATATAATATTAAGTATGGTTAGATTATGATAATTGTTAAATTTAGTTGCAATTTTAATTAAAAACTGATTATTTGTCCGATTAAATTAAATTTATTTTCAAACTGTATAATCGACAAAGTTTTGCAGGCTTTTACCAAATAAATTTGATATCGTTTTTTGTTTGTTTCTGGTTTTGGTTTGTTTATTATGATTTTAACTCACTTTTACATTTAAAAGCGCTGGCAGACCCAATAAAATTTATAAAAAAAAATAAAAAGTAAAGAAGGTTATTCACTGTCACCTTTGACGATTACGATGGAATGGCTGTTAGACTGTTATTATACTGGTTCTCTATACTCTTCAGAGTGAAACATAGCTTATAGTCCACCTGATGTTAAGTGACTACTGCGGACTATGAACACCTGCAACCAACATCGAATATGAAAACTACAGATGCTTTATCACCTCTGAGAACTAAGATAGAATATTTCACAGCCTGTTACTAAACAGGCTCTACTTGCCCTCTTCACTGCTGTATGACGCCAGACAAAGTAAGAGTAAGAAAGAAAAGGTAAGAACGTGGTATCTACCTAGAGGGAAAAGAAAAAGATAACGAAGGAATCCTACCACTTAGTGAATATTGTAGCGAACTCATTATTGTATTTTTTATAGGATAAGGGTGACAATCGTGCACGCAGTCAACTTGATGGTAAGTGATGCTGTGGCGCATATACATTTACATCTATTCTCGATTATGAATTAAAATGCAAGTGCGTTGTCACTCGTGAGGATTAAGATGCCTCGTTTCCAGTAAAAGGGGTCTCCGGTTCTCTACACTCACCATACGTAACACAGCATTGAGCATTGAGCTGCTATTTTATGCTGATATTCTGTGAGAGCGTGGTCCTTCCCCGGTCGTTGTTGTATATTTAATGTAATACTAAATAGAGTTTTATTATTTCAGACTCACTTGGATCGAGCAGCGGAGGTTACTAATGGCACACATCCCAAATTAATTGTAAGTTATGATAACATAATAGGTGGTAAATGGTGCTTTTGTTCTTATTTATATTTTTTTCTGGAATTTCCCATAACCACCTTTTACGACAACAGGGACGAAATTGAGTGGGGAATCCCTTTACACTGTCACTTCAATGTTAAAGTGAACAATTTAAATTTAAATTTAAAAACATGTAAAAATTGCCCTTGCTCTCGAATATTTCCATTATGCTCGTAATTAATTGAACAATATATTAAATTTATAAGAACCGAAACCCAATTAAAAAAGTGAAACAAAGCGTA
The DNA here is from genome assembly GCA_036936625.1 of Parnassius smintheus behrii. Lineage (NCBI taxonomy): Eukaryota > Metazoa > Arthropoda > Insecta > Lepidoptera > Papilionidae > Parnassius > Parnassius smintheus. Next base: position 4,163,637 of record JAUPFT010000026.1, read on the forward strand.
TAATTTAGTACTTCGCTTACAATGCCAGCCCAAAATAATGGGCCACTGGAGATGAGGCAATCTATTAGGGAGGGAGGGGAGGGGACTACGTTCGCAATAGACTTTTATAGGCTGTATTGATGGATGAAAATGTTCAACTCCTATATATAGGATTTATCATAATCGTCACGCCGGGTAGAGGGATTGACGACTGCATCAACAGACGTAACGGGAAGTTAGCTGCTTTACTTTTATATTTTAGTTTTATCAGTACATTTTTGACGTTCGTAAGTATGTAGTATAGCATATTAGGACTTCAAGAAAACTTAGATTCGATGAGCTGATATAATATAGAGAAACGGTGCTTTTACAAAATTTTAGGTTGAGTTTGTGTTGTTTGAAAACGGTATTAAAATGTTAAGTAGGTGTGCACGAAACAGTCAGAGTCCTTCTTTCCTTTTTTGTTTTCTTCTTTTACCTTTTTTTACGTATTTTCATTTGCAGTTTCTTCTAGGCCAGTATATTTATTGATTACCAGCCCGGCTTCGTCTGGATTTGTTTTATTAATATATCATTATTTAGATAATCAAAGACATGATTTTCACAAAACTCACGATAACATCCATACTATCTGGGCGATAGGTGCTCTACCACTGTGCGATTTACCATAAGCTTCTTCCTCGCGCAACTTTTTTTTAAGAGACTTGAAAAGCATCCGCAATTTACTTGGTCAGTATTTTATGGGCGGCGGTCGTCAGTTATATTCAGGCGAGGCGCATGTTCGTTTGCCCGTTCTTTTATAAAAACAAAAACACATGACTAAACCTCAATTATTGGTTTTTCTAAATACGAATTTAAATATTTAATTTCTATTTAATATCTTTACAGCTTACAACATCTGAGGCGTCGTGGGTGGCATCACTTCTTTGTCTCGGTGCACTTTGGGGAGCTGTTCCGACTGGGTTAATATCTGAGCATTTTGGCAAAAAGAAAACTCTACTGTACCTCCCACTACCTCTGGTGGTCTCATGGATCCTTGTTTCTTCCAGGTATTTATTCATTTTTCATACAAGGAGGTAAAAGAGCAAACAGTTCATTTGATATGGCTATCAAATGATGTAGCCTGTTAACACCTGCATCTGTCCTCGATTAAGTATATCCACGAGAAAAAAATAAAATAAAACAGAAGCTTTTTGGCGTAGTGGTGAAGCGTTTAGTCGTGGCGTTGCAGGTCCGCGTGTTCAAACCCTGCGCGGATAGGTGATTTTATGGCCTACATTTGTAGACCATACAATTACTTCCGTTATATTTCTAATTATTTAACTGTTGTGGGTCTGATATGTGTTCTTGTGCAATTGATGTATATCAAATGATACAGGAGATAATAATACTGTCGGAATATTGTTTTTTTAAACTTCAAGATGCGTCGTCACTTCTAAGGAATAAGATGCCAATACTTCAATACCAGTCAAAAGGTCTGCAGGTACCGCTGAATATAGGCCATAGATTTTTTTCTCATGGGGGGGGGGGGTAATTGCCATAGTTGCCACGCTTGGCAAGCTGGTTGGAAACGGCAGCCTTTTCATATCACCCACGGGGATACTGTGAATATTCTTACACCGCGACTACACTGTTAAAATAATTCGCTTCTTGGCCTCTTGGCAATGTCGGCTCGACCGGGGAAGGACCACGCTCTCACAGAATACCTGCGTGAAATAGCAGCCCTCTTCGCTCTGACAGCGCGCGACATGTTATACTCCCGTTCCCTCGGGACCTTTTTGGCGGGAAAATTTGTAAGTTAGAAAATTTTTTGCTATATTGCAAATTTTGCTATATTTTCACTTTGAGACAATATTTATAGATAAAACTTACAGGAATTCTTGTTGAATGTATAAACTATCGAATAAAATTATTTTTGGTTGCTAGAAATTGTAATAAAATACGTAAATTACCCTGTATAGCATAGTAGTAGTATATACTTCAATTTTAGTGACAAAATTACTACTAATTTGAATTCTACACTTTTGTTTTTAGAGAAATTTATATCAAATTGTTTGGAAATATGTATATTTTTATGTTTTATGTGTTTCCATTCGTTACTCATACCAAAATATTAAAATATTAAAAAATTAAAAAAAAAAAATAATATTTTATCTGTATGACATTACGAACAATATTTCTAAAATATGTTTGTGTGAATTTGAAATAGATACAACGTCATGTTATTTGAAATATATACGAAAACTATTTTTACTTACATTTTACACTAAAAATAAATGAGAATTTGAAAAATAACACATTTATAACCCACCTGCCAAAACGGGCTTTCCGGAATTTGAAGTACTTTTGGCAATTTACTTTTCACTTTTTATACCACAAATTACATATCTACGTGTTTACTATATTACAAGGAATATAAAAAAGTATAATACTTTCGTTTTTAGTCCAGACACAAATATAAAATTCTATAAAAAAGACGGAGCACCTTCATCAAAGTGACACGTGGAACGCCGGAAGTTCAGAGTGATTTCTTTTTTTTTTTCTAAGAAACATTGCCAGGTTATGGTTTAAAATAAAAGAGCATATCTTTGTCTTTGATACTAATATCTATTGCATAGTGTCTTTGGTTTTGTTTAAAACGAAAAAATAGTTTTTTCATAGGTAGACATGTTTACATAATTCTGATCGAATTAGATCACGGTTTGGCGGATGGAAGGTTGGTATTGCGCGATCGAAAGTGAGCATGGCTTGGTTTACGGGGCTGCTGTATTTCATATGATGAGTGTAGAGAACCAGAGACCCTTTTTACTGGAAACGAGGCACTTCATCTCAGTCCTCACGGGTGACAACGCATCTGCATTTTGATTTTTAATTGAGGATAGACGTAGATGTCTATGTGCCGCAGCAACCACTTACCATCAGATGGACTGTGTGCTCGTTTGTCACCCTATTCTATAATAAAAAAGTATAAAAAATATAATATCTAATATCGATAGTAATATCTGCAGATAAATAAAGAAAAGTATGTTTTATATTTAGAATTTCTTTTTTTTTAGTACAATGACTTTGCGACGCTACGGTTTCTGGGATTGAATTCTCTTTATTATAGAATAATGGTTTGATATACGAGCACACAATCTCACTCCAGATCATCAAATCAAATTTTTCGATGACATCAAAAATCAACCAACTGAAAAAAGGAAGAGGTTTATAATATGACTGTATATTTTTTATGTGTCAGAACTTTTACTCTAGGTAAACCAATTTTGATGATTCTTTTTTATTTCAAAGCTAGTGCTTCTCACATAAAAATTTGACAAAATCTGACTAAAAATTTTTGAGGTATCCTTAAAAATGCGTACTTAATTGATTTTGACTAAATTGATAATGTTCTTGTTTTGTTTATGCAGAAGTCGGTTGTACAAAAAGGCCATCTGTCAGAAGTGATAAGAGTATTTCTCAAACTCTCATGGGACGAAGTTGTTTGTTCTCTTACACCGTAACTACTAAGTGCCATTAAATTATTCTTAATCGATGGCTTTTAAATATATGCTTTTAATTCTTATTATTTCTGTTCTAGTCCAAATGTCTATGGTCTTTACGTTGGAAGATTTGTTGGCGGCGTGGCGGTGGGTGCGTTTAGTGTTGGCATACCACCATACATAGAAGACATCGCCGAAAAGCAGTTGCTTCCAACATTGGCCAACTTTTACCACGTTCATTTTGCCTGCGGTGTACTCTTTGGTTATATAGCAGGTAACTTTTTTGGTATCTATTAGTAATAAATAAGCTAGTCGTTCTATTCACCGCATGCTAAGAAGATCTGCAACCCAAAAATCCAGTATAGGCAAAACAACATTTCGGGATAAGTGCTAAGTTCCTTTCTGAAGAGTATAGAGAGATAGTTCAGTTTAGAGTTGTGTGTCACCACTGTGTGGCTTCTTTGTTTTAATTTGTTTGCAGGTGTTCATGGGCTGCAGAATTCACTTAATATTGGGTGGACAATCACCACTTTTGAAAAATACACAATAAAAAATAGGGTAAATTTTAAATTACAAGAGCTATATACCAGTTTGATTCCGGCTGACAACACCAATGTAGTTTTAAGTGCTGCTTTAACATCTCTGCAGTTAGTCGTTAAGGGTGACAATGCATCTGCAGTTTGATTCTCAATCGCGGCTAGACGAGGGTAGTCCATCTAATGGTAAGTGATTGCTGTGGCCCATAGGCATATACATCTATACTCGATTAAGAATCAAAATGCAGATACGTTGTAACCCGTGCGAACTAAGAAGACCTCGCTTATAGTAAAAAGGCTCTCCAGTTCTCTACACTCACCATACGAAACACAGCAGCATTAAGCTACTACTTCACGCTGGTATTCTGTGAGAGCGTGGTCTTTCCCCGTCAAGCCAACCCATTCGTGCTACAACTATACTACTAATATAACTGCACCACGGTTCTACCACAATTTGGTACGCGCCGTTATCGAAGCTCGATCTGGAATACATTACTATTATTATACCGTAAGTCTTTTTTTCAGGTATGGTCCAAAGTACGTCATGGCTGTGCGTCTTATGCATCAGCATACCAGTGGCGTTCTTCATTGCGTTTATTTTTCTCCCTGAATCACCTACTTATCTGGTATCCCAAGGCAAATATAGCGAGGCCAAGGCTGCATTACGATACTTCAGAGGCATCGACAATGATGTAAACTCTGAAATTAAGTTATTAAAAGAATACGTTCTGAACTACCGCAAAACTCGAGTTACTTTCAAGGAACTGTTTACTACTAGGACTTCTGTGAAAGCACTGATCGTGTCATTTGGACTCATGATTTTCCAGCAGATGAGTGGAATATACCCTGTGCTGTTCTACGCTGAGAATATCTTTAAAACGTTTTCAATATCATTAAATCCACCTGGAGCTGCTATCATTCTGGGCTTCTGTCTAGTATCCTCGACATATTTCTCAACGATGTTACTGAAGACCATTCGAAGAAGAGTTCTGCTTATACTGTCTTTCTTGTTTATGGCTGTGAGTTCGGGCATTTTAGGTATTTACTATCATTTAAAAGCATCCCACTTATCTTCTGATAATACTTGGGTGCCTTTATTTACTCTGTGCACATTTGTAAGTCTATATGCGGCTGGTGTTGGACCAATCCCCTGGCTGATGCTAAGAGAAATATTCCCGTCAAATGTCACAAGACGTGCCACAGCTATAACTGCAGGATTTCACTGGTTTCTTGCTTTCGGTGTAACGAAACTGTATCAGAACTTGGTGGATCTGGTTCGACCGGGATGGACCTTCTGGCACTTTGCTGTGACTTGCATAATAGGAGCTATATTCGTCTATTTCTTCGTGCCGGAAACGAAAGGTAAAACATTGCAAGACATACAAAATGAATTCAATGGGATTCATAAAGGTAAAAAACATCGACACGTTATAGAGTTAGAGAGTATATCGGAAGCTTGACAAGTGGTGAGATTTATGATGGTGGGTGGTTATTTAATAGCTTACTTATAGAGTTAGGTATAGAATCAGTATTTTTAATCTGTCAAAGTGGAAAAAATGGCTTCCAATCGGTTAAGTCAAGTTGTCTGTCTATAATCGTTGAGATTTGTTTTCTTTAAGTGATAGAGACCTGTTGCAGCTATATTATGGTTGTAGCACGAATGGGTAAGCGCGAATAATCATTCATCATTAGATGACTGAAAGCAAGCTTTAAGTAACTAAAGTTGAAATATATCAGTTCATTTTTTTAAAGTTTTCTATTAGCATAAAAAGTTGAAGATTGTAGAAAACGTATGTCACCCCACTGCTTTTCCATGCACACAATTTTGGACATTAACAAATATGTGTTTTTAATAGACTGTTGTTATTAGTTTATTTGTTGTATATTAAATATATTAATTATATTGTATAGTTATTTATTATAAAATTAAAGTGTAGCTAATATTATATAATATGGATATTTTTGACAATAAAATTATGTGAATTTTACGTCTTATAGCATATGAATTACTTTTTTACCTTACCCACTTTAAAGTAAGCTACCAAAATACGTTATACCTCTTTTAAATAAAGACAATACACGGAAATGAAGATACACTCAGTAGAACCAAAGTGACTGACATAACACAACGAATCAGGTGCGCCCATTATAAAAACTTAATAACCTGCTCCAAGATCAAGAAACAATAACCGATGTGGAAGAAAAGTTCTCGAGGAAGCAACGCGGGAGGCTTATCTTCAGTTACGAACATGCGAGGGGTTGATAAGATAATGATGACAAGGGTGACATATAAGAATATTTCTAACATTACTCTTTGAAGTAAATCTTCTTTACGCACGCTTGACTTGGGGAGTAAGCTGGAAAACGCGTGACGAAAGCGTTACGTAAAGTGTCATCGGCCGAGGCGAACGGGAGTTAAGTGGGGGATAAGATATAAGCAAGAGAAAGTAGTGCGCACGAACATTTTATTGCTCTCTTTCTCTCATTGCCAGTTATTTTTCATATTTTTATTTCATTTTGAACAATTTATGAATTAATATTTTGTTCAATACATTGAATATTCTACGTTTAAAGTGAATAAAATTGAAAAATATGTAGCTACATTTTGGTTGCGGCACGAATAAGTCGGCTTGATCGGGGTAGGACCACGCTCTCACCACGTGTATCGTATGGTGAGTGTAGAGAATCGAAGAACTTTCTTGCTGAAAACGAGACATTTCATATCAGTCCTCACGGGTGATGACACATCTGCATTTTGATTAGTAATTGATGATAAATATAGATGTCTATGGGCCACAGCATCCACTTACCGTCAGGTGGACTATGTGCTCGTTTGTCACCTTAGTCTAAAATAAACCGCCACTACATGGTTAAATTATAACCTATTATTGACAGGCCTGTTGGTCTAGGGTTAGTGACCCTGACTGCTAAGCCGGAGGTCGTGGGTTCGATTCCCACCCGGGACAAATGTTAGTGTGATGAGCACGATCATTTGTCCTGTGTCTGGGTGTAATTTATCTATAATATTTATGTATTTAGAAATATATAAGTATGTTTATCAGTTGTCTAGTACCCATAACACAAGCTCTGCTTAGCTTGGGACTAGATGGCGTTGTGTGATAGTTGTGGAATATTATTATTATTATTATTATTATAAAATCTGATAATTATTGCTCTATGTCGGCTTTTTAATAGTATTTTTCACATTTTAATAGTATTCATTTTTTTACGTGGTACTGTAGCTACATTATGGTTGCGGCACGAATAGGTCGGCTCGACTGGGATAGCACTACGCTCTCACAGAATACTAGCGTAAAATAGCAGCATAATGCTATTGATTTTTGTATGGTGAGTGCAGAGAACCGGTGATCCTTTTTACTGGAATCGAGACATTCCATCTTAGTCCTCAGGGGTGACAACGTATTTGCATTTAGATCCTTAGTTGAAGATGTATGTGGATGTCTATGGGCCACATCATTCACACACCATTAGATGGACGGTATGCTCGATTGTCACACAATGCTATAAAAAAAGGAAAACAGAAGAGAAGATGTGCAGAAGCATATTTGTGATAACGACTAAAATTAAAATCAGCGTGGCAACTGTGGTTAATATCTTCCTACGAAGCAATGTATGGGCTGCCATATTTTCAGCAGAAGACTTTTAATAAAGTGTTAAGAATGAAAAAATTGTTTCAAAATGGTTACATCTATGTCACAATACGTTCCACCAATTTTCTTAAGTCTACTACAGTTAACCTACGAGGTGCGATGAGGTACCTACGGGATGAGGATGGTTGAGGTTCCCTTATGCTGCTACTACGTACCCAAAGTGCTTTTCCTTCATCAATTGACTGCCTGAATCCTTGAGGTCCCGGGTTCAATGGGTTAGGTCGAAGAAATCAGTTATTGAGTTTTTCCGTTAAGAAATTCTCAATATCGGAGAAAATTGATGGTATTTTAACCCCGTTCCTCGGAAAGCACGGTGGACCAGCGCTTGATCTTACTCCAGTCGTGTTGGTTTACCGTCCCATCGGACTATGAGAGTGAAAGAATAGAGAGTGCACCTGTGCTTGCGCATACGCTTGGACACTATAATCTTGTCCTGCACCGATTTCTAGTTTCCGACGACCCTGGCCGCCGAGACCGAAGTTCGGTCCGGAGGGATAATATTTTTACTATTATTACTGGTAATTTCTTTTTTTTTGACTGCCTTTTCAATCTTGTGATCGTATGCGCAACTTCTGAAGAAGGACTACAATCAGTCATGAAATTTTTCTGTCAAAAATTTTTGATTACAGCCCGATTTTAGGAACATGACGGTGTTTCACCTTGTACCTGAAATAGCACGTTAAGCGGTTGATCCTGCGCCTGAACTTTCTCGGGTCGTGTCAGATTGCTGTCGTATCAGACTATATGAATGCGGGAATACAGAGTGCACTAGTATTTGTTCAAACTGTCTTGCACTGTCATTTGCTTGTCCTGCGCAGATGGGTAGTTTCCGTTGAAACTGGCTGCCGTGAAAAAAACTCGGTCTGAAAGATATTTTTATATTTTTAATTACTTACTAAACAATTCCGTAAAAGTTAATAAACAATTACTTACTAAACAAATCCATAAAAGTTGAGAAGAAAATATCAAAATATACCTAAAATATGGGCATGACTGCAGAATACAACAGATCCTCCCAATTAACCTAATGAGGCTTTGAATATCAAATTTCTTAAAAAAGAATCCGCGTTACTTTGCAAAAATTCGTGTATTAAAGATGAGAAAATGAATTTCTTTCATATACGTACAAAAATACGAATGATTAAACTTTTGAACTGTAAAAACTCACTGAAAAAGTTCTATATATATTATAACTTTTGAAGACAATGGTAGAGCCATGCGGCACCTTTTGCTGTCTCATGGATGGACCGGCTCAAACCGGGGGGGGGGGGGAGGGGAACCACTACTTCACACAAAACCAGAGTGAAGTAGAGAGTTACCCCTGCGATTTGCTTGGTGAGTGCAGGTGGCCGGAGGCCATATTTATCCCCCCCCCCCTTAATATGGTAGCAGAATTAAGAGAAAAACTACCCCAGGAGGATACCAGCACCCCTGGTGACGGATAATCTCTCGCTGAGTATCCACGACCAAGTTATCCTACTCTTCCTAAGTGTGGGTGCCAATGCTGCCCAGCGTATTCTGGGGGGTGGGGGGGGGGATTTAAGTCGCGATAAAAACTACTGAGGGCAAGTGGAGCAACAACACCAAGGCGACCCCTACCACACTATCAGCCTTAACGCTGTCCGCTACCATCTGGAGACGGTGAAGCCGGCCTTGCTCTGCTCTTTTTAACCGAGATTCAGGTCTCCTCTCCAGCTAACACTTCATATCTCTCCTACCTGGGGTACAAATTAGAAAACTCCTTTGTGTCCTGGGCTGGAGTTTGCGTAAACGTCAGAAAGGACTTCTGTTTTCAACGCCTCAGCAGTATTGAAGGTAGGTACCTGTTCATCCTATGGCTACCCGTAGACAGTGACGACCATCGCCGCGTCTACAGGCCGACTCCTCTACCTCGTCCAAATGGCTACAGATTCCGTGATACAGTGGATCCCATCCGCAGAAATCGTGATCCTTGGCGATTTTAACGCCCACCACGTCGAATGGCTCACGTTTAACGGGGAGATCTGTTTACAACTTTGCTTTAGCATATGATCTGACACAGCTGGTTACTGCGCCTACTCGGATTCCAGATGTGGAAGATCATACACCCTCCGTGTTTGACCTTCTGCTGACCTGTCGTCCGGACGGATATCAGGTTTCCGTCGACACCCATTTAGGCTCGTCGGACCATTATCTTGTCCAGAGTGTGGTGCCAGTCATATTAACGTCGCGGTTGCATTCTGCAAGCTGCTACCGTATTTGGCACTATAGATCGGCCGATTGGGATAGGATGCTGTCTTTTTTGCATTCTACCCTTAGAGGTAGGTTTACTTATCACCGGATGATCTTAGCGTTGTTGCTGATTCTGTCGCTAATGTGGTCCTTTAGGGTATGGAACTATTTATTCCGTTATTTGTTGTGCCCATCGGAGGCAGATCACAGCCATGCTATGGTTGCTCCCGTAAAATCGCATCACGCTTTAAGAAGGAGTGCTACTGGGCTGACGCATCAACTTCTCGGGATGTAGACACCAGCGTTCTTAAAAATAAGTATAATTCCGCCTCTAGGTCCCTCAAAAGAATCACTGCCAAGACCAAGTTTGAGCACATCGGCAAAATTGGCGAGAAGCTAGTTCACTTTTCTTCGGAAACCCGTGCGTTTTGGTCTCTCGCCAAGGCTGTACAAGGTAACGTCTGTCAGTCATCTCTTCCATTTCTGCACACAGAGGATGACTCACTCGCCCATTCCGCAAAGGAGAAAGCCGATCTGTTAGGCTCTTTCTTAGCATCCAACTCGACTTTCGATGACGGAGGGAACACACCGCCGACCATACCGCGGTTTGAGTGCTCCATGCGGGATGTTCGGTTTGCACAGCGCTCGGTTCGCAAAGCATTCTTCTCCCTGGAAGTCAGTAAGTCGAGTTAGCCTGATGGAGTCCCTCCGATTGTGCTGAAGATGTGTGCTCGGGAGTTGGCACCGGTTTTAACGCGTCTTTTCCGGTACTCCTACTCCCAAGGCGTAGTCCCGAATTCTTGGAAGACAGCTTTGGTTTACCAAATCTCTAAAAAAAGGCGACCGCTCACACCCTCCAACTACAGGCCTATCACCATCACCTACTTGTTCTCCAAAATAATGTAGTCTATTGTAAACAGCCAATACGGTTTCTGTCGTGGTTGATCAGCTGGTGATCTTCTGGTCTACCTTACTCATAGATGGGCGGAAGCAGTAGAGTCCAAGGGGGAGGCATCGGCCGTTAGTGTGGACATAGCAAAGGCCTTCGATCGGGTCTGGCACAAAAAGCTTCTTTCGAAGCTCCCTTCCCCTGGGCTTCCCGAGAAATTATATGATTGCATCACTAGTTTTCTTGCTAATCGGAGCACCAAGTAGACAGTGCATGCTCTGATTACAAGCCTATTAACGCTGGTGTTCCACAAGGCTGCATGCTATCACCAACGCTGTTTCTTCTGCATATCAATGATACGTTACAAACTGATAACATTCATTGCTATGCGGATGACAGCACTGCCGATGGCATTTGCCTCAGATACAAGTTTGCGTGTTAACTGCTAAAAAGAACCCCTTTGCCGTATCTCCTCAATTTGAAGGCACATCTCTTTCTGTCTCAGCTAGCATCGGAATCCTCGGCGTCGACATCTCGAATAGTGTGCAGTTTCGTGGTCACTTGTAGGGGAAGTGCCAAATTGGCCTCTAAAAAGCTTGGCGTGCTCAGCGAAAAAAAAACAGTATTTCATGGCGGCACATCGCTTGGAAATAAGTAAACTGAAGTGGCAATGGGCCAAATCTGTGATATGCGATCTATAGTTTGCAAAGTTTAAAAGAAATATTTTTATAGAATAGGGGTGACAAATAGGTGGACATATTCATGTTGTATCCCCAATTAAGAATCAACATGCAGATGCGTTGTCACACCTGAGTACTAAGATAATCGACGTTTCTAATAAAGGGTCTCCAGTACTCTACACTCGCCATACAAAACACTGTTTTCGAAGAACCGATAGCCGATGGGGAAGAAAGGTTCTCGAGTGGCAGCCTCGTACCGGTAGGCGTAGTGTAGGGTGACCCCCCCCCACTAGATGGAGTGACGACCTGGTAAGACATGCAGGAGTCGATGGATGCAGGTGGATTGGGACCGTGCTTTGTGGCATTACTTGGGGGAGGCCTATGTTCAGCAGTGGACTTGTGAAGAGCTGTAATGATGATGATGATGATGACATCGCTTGGAATCGTATCTACCATGGAGTGTTCTGAGGAATTATACGGATTAGTTCAAACCGCCAAACTTTACGAACGCACATCGCATCAAAATTCCCGATACCATCCTCACCATCTGGATGCTTGGCGGTCCACAACTATAAGTTTTACTAGGAGTTTTCTTCCTCGTACAACTTCTTTGTGGGATTGTTTATAACCGGCGACTTTTCCGGACAGATACGATTTAGGGACCTTCAAGAAAAGAGCTCAATCCTTTCTAAAAGGTCGACGCATCTGCACTTCCCCTGGTGTTGCGTTTGTTCATTGGTGGTGGTTGTCACTTAGCATCAGGTGAGCCGCACGCTTGTTTGCCCCCTCCTCTATAAAAAAATACGTTTTCCATCGTATGGTTTCCAATGATTGCCTCGTTAGTCTAGTAGTCGTAAACGCGATTGCTGTTCGTAAGTTCCGGGTTCAAATCTCAGTTTGGGCCAAAATCAGTTATATTGGGTTTTCCTGTCAAGAAATTCCTGGTAACAGCCCGGAGTCAGATCTCTCTTCGAACGTATCAAATTGCCGTCCCATCGGACTATGAGAGCAAGAAAATGGAGAATGCACCTGTGCTTGCGCAATCACTCGGGAACTTTAAACCTATCCTGTGGGTCCGCAGAGGGCTACTCGTCGTTCAAACTGGCCACCGTGGCTGAAATGTCTAGAGGGGGACAATTTGTTTCTTCATACGAAGTACATAATACTAAGAAATGATATTAATAGTTATTTTGCAATCATCTGCTTAATTAAATAAAATGATGTGTCTTTCCTAGAATATTGGTGTTGGGAGTAGTGGTGCTGGGGTTGGTGGTGACGGGGTTAGTTCACGCAATTGAGGGAGGGCGGGAGGTGCTCTTCAAACTAGGGAAGACACATCATTTTATTTGATTTAGCAGATGGTTGCATAATAACTATTAATATCATTTGTTATAATGGAATCCGCAAAGTAACGCCTGATTCTATATATTATATCATACAAAGGCTGCTTTACGTAATAGAGCCATACTGTAGCTATACTAGTATTTTTTATAGGATAGGGTGAAAAACGAGCACACAGTCCACATGATGGCGAGTGGTTGCTGCGGCCCATAAACATTTACATCTATCCTCGATTACAAATCAAAATGCAGATGCGTTGTCACCCTTGAGGGCTAAGATGAAATGCCTTGTTTCCAGTAAAAAGGGTCTCCTGTTCTATACACTTACCATACGAAACACAGCAGCATTAAGCTACTATTTTACGCTAACATTCTGTGAGAGCGTGGTCCTTCCCCGGTCGAGCCGACCCATTCGTGCTACAATTATACTACTAATATAACTGCAGCCTGGCTCTGCCACGTATAAAGTAGTACAGTTATAGCACGAATGGGTCGGCTCGACCGAGGAAGGACCACGATCTCACAGAATGCCAGCGTAAATTAGCAGCTCAATGCTGCTGTGTTTCGTACGGTGAGTGTAATGTCATCCAGACCGAATTTCGGTCACGACGGTCAGTCTCAACGAAGAATAGCCATCGGGGCAGGATAGGATCATAGTGCCCAAGTGTATGCGCAAGCACTCTCTTTGCCGTCACTCTCATATCTCCGATGGGACGGTAAACTGATACGACCGGAGAGAGATCAAGCGTAGGACCAACGGCTTTACGTGCTTTTCGAGGCACGGGGGTGAGACACCGCCAACTTCCTGAGTCCGGTTAGCTTACTGAGAATCTCTTGACGGATAAACTCAACTCTCCCTCTACTCTAACTCAAGTGTTTTGGTCCGACCCGGGATTCGAACCCAGGACCTCATGATCAGCAGTCGCACTACAACAACCATTAGACCAACAAATTGTATCTTTTAGGGATTGAACTGGACTAGATTTAGTTAGTTCAACAAAGTTTGTTCTGATATTCCTCACTATGAATAGAATAGAATGGAATCAAATTATTTCGGTTTAAAGAAATTTATTTCTCATAAGAACATACAATGGTTCACTTATAATGAGATACAAAGTAATTATATACTAAAGTAAAACTATCGCATCTACCTCTAGTGCTGGAGGTGTTATATATAGTTTTAAGCTACTATGAGATATAAGATTAAGATTATTTACTATGTCAGAAAAGATTACACTGTACGTATGTATTTCCTAAGTTTACTTTTAAACAATTTCATGTTATTGCAATTTTTTATGTCATCTGGTAGTTTATTGAACAGCTGTGCTCCCTCAAACAACAAAGTTTTTTTGCCATAATTAGTTCGTGTAGTTATTAATTGTAGTTTATTTTTACTTCTTAAGTTGTGTGTTGTTGTTTTTTATGTAATTGTATGTTTGATTGAATAGAATTAGTGGTAATGATTTTTATTAGAATGCAAGTGCAATAAATGTATATTGTGTAAGGTTTAGCAAGTAAGTTTTTTCGTATGGTACTTTTGTTGGCGTTAGATAACGATAGTGGAATAATGTTTTGATAATTTTATTTTGTGTCCTTTGAAGTGGATTTAGATTTGTTTTAGCAACTGATCCCCATATCTCAATTAGATATTCGAGTACCCGGTTGACCGAGCTTTGCTCGGTATTTTTCGCTCGGTTTTTTTAATTCGTGTGTTTCGGAAATTATATTTAGATACAAATTACATACTGATGAAATATGAATAATATTTTTTGATCTTAGCGACATAATAGAAAAAACTGAACTGGTTATTTGAATAAAAAAATCATGTTTGCAGTTAGTTTAATTTAAATTTTCGTGTTTTTAAAAAATACTAAAAAAAGGGCTCGAAAAAATAGATTTTCTCAAAAAAGAAAGAAACTTGAAAAAAAAATTAAAAAAAGTTGGTCGGTCGGTCTGGGCTCGAACCGGTGTTTTACGATTCTGTAACCGACCATTATACCAATTAAGCTATTTATAATCATTGACAATCTGTCAAAATTTACCTTCTTATTCTAACGATATTGTAGCAGTTTTTCATTGCCTAAAAACACGGACAAAAAGACATTTTCTAAAAATAAATCCTAGCTAGATCGATTTATTATCCCCGAAACTCCCTGGACACTAAATTTTATGAAAATCGTTGGAGCCGTTTCCGAGATCCCGATTATATATTTATATATATACAAGAATTGCTCGTTTAATAGTATAGGATATGTGATTTAACTAAAGAGTTATATATGATTGTACGAACCTTTTCCAGGATACAGTTGCGACTTTACGTAGTGCACATAGTAATGACGTCAGTTTTGATTTGACGTGATCGATATGCATTCTCCAAGTGAGTTTATCATCTACTAATAGACCTAGATATTTTTCCTGAGTTGAACGTTTTATTATTTTATCTTCAATAGTAAGATGTGCAAACTCTGGTAAAGGTTTATTCTTTGTAGAAAAATTATGAAAGATGCTTTTGACATATTAATTGTTAGCAATTTATATTTTAACCATTCTCCGAGTAAGTCATTTTAATTCAATATCCTTTACAAGTATACTTATTGAAAGTAGTTTCATCCTAACCACTGATTGGGAAAAACGTATGTCTTGGAAAGAACCAGCAAGAAACCCAGCGGAACTTTTGAAAACATTGCAATGTAATATTTTTTACAATTTTTGTGAAAATATTTAGAAACAGCATGTTAGTGATCACCTCATTCCCAGGGGTTAATAATCATGTATTTCTTAATAGTATACCTTTTTTTAATAGAATAAAAGGAAAAGATAATAATAACGCTGACTAAACAACTTTTGTTTAATAAAAACATGCAAATAGCAAATAGGCATATGTTCAGGAACTATGTTGTAAAATCTTATACATTGCATTATAAACCAGCCTTTAAAATTACTATTGTCAATTTATTTGATCCAAGCGGGGATCAAACCCAGATTGCTAGCAAACTCTCACTAAACTTAAAATACAGTAATTGTATTTATTCTTCAGAACATTTTTGCTTGCTGTTCCTGAATTCTTAAAGACAGAATACAACGTTCCTGTATAAAATATAACGCTACTGCGTTTTACGAGGCAAGTACGCACGGACGAGACTTGTAAATGATCTGATATAGATAAAACCTTTATGAGGTTCCGTCCTTGCTGATGTTGTACTGTTATACGGCTTAGGAAGGCCTAATTCGCGCAATGACTTTGTAACGAAAAAAAATTGTTACTTTATTAGTTTACGATGCTTTATCAATCAATCGTTGAAAAGTTTAGTTATCAAAGTATCCAGATAAAAATTATATATATATATATATAATAAAAAATATTGTGGCTAATATTTAAATTAGTGTCTCTTTATCATCTTACTTACGAGGCTTTTATTCTTCAATAATATGTTAGCCGGAGCCGAAATACCGCAAAATTCGTAAATCCGAGCTACTTCTGAGAATTTCTTGGCGGTAAAACCCAATAATTGATTTTGGCACGACCCGGGATTTGAACCTGGGACCCCATGATCGGTAATTGCGTATAAATCCACAAGACCAACAAGGCAGTCAACTTCAAATAACTATGATATCCAAATATTTTTATTTTGATGTGCATTTTCTAATTGGGCAAGTGCTAAATCAGCACTTATAATTCCAATTGACAATGTCACTGCCACTCCCACCCCGCTTCTCCGGAGGAGTACCGCGCATTGTGTACATGTTCCTAATAGAATCAATTAAGTGAAAATTGTAATAAAATGATAAAAAATTATCAGTTTCTGATTTACTCTTTTGTATTCACCTAATTACCTATCTGCATGCCAAATTTGAACTTTCTAGGTCATCTGGAACTAGGTTAGAGTTTTGATCTATAGGTCAGTCAGTGATAAATATGACGATTTTTAGACGGTAATATTTAAGTAATCGTTTGAGATTTGTTTACGAAATTTGAATTACATATATATATCTTGCAAGTTTCAATATATGTGCCGAATTTGGAACATTTACGTAAAATAGTTTTTGAGTTATGAGGGGGTCAAAAGTGGCTCCAAATGGTTCGTGTAATATTACACACGGTGCGCCTCGCGGTTCTGCTTGAACTTGGCTTGACACGCTACGGCGTGTCTAGATTGTTTATGGGTCACAGCAGTCACTTACCATCGATGAACTGTGTGCACGTTTGTCACTCATATTTGGGTTGACTGGCAGAGAATGCCGAGAGGCATTAAGTCCGCGTATTATTACCTTAGTTATAAGGTGTAACAATTAAGAATAAATAAATAAAAAATAAATACATTCTATATTTAAAAAGTTGATTTGCTAAATTGCAATCGAGATTCGAATATTTGTTTTTGTAATACGCTTACCATCTGATGGTAATCATCTAATGGCTTCTAAAGCTCACGAACGACTGCAACCAACTTTAAAAAAGGGAAAGTTGCAATGCTTAATAACCTATGATTCGTGTCTTACTGTACATGTGTGTCTATGAGCCTAAGCATCCACTTCCAATCAGGTGGACTGTGTACTCATCTGTTACTCTCACTTCCATAAACAATACATAATTTCCGACTGGTTACAATGAGAAATTGCGAGCACTAACCTCGCTAAACTCCTATACAAAAATATCAATTAGCTACAAGAATATACCAATAGTAATATATACAAAATTTAAACTTAAAACAATAGTTCTACTCGTTTATAGACCAAGGTTATGGCCGTCCAGACCACATAACATACATAAAATTTTAAATTTATGCACGCAAAAGCAATTTCATATTTAAACGATAAAAATGGGAAACTTGCGATTCTCCCGTCACGTATCGACGAGGGTACGATCAAATTATACAAAGTCAGGTCGAATTGACTCGTGGTCCAATTGATAGGAAGACGATATTCATAGTATTTTTATTAGTTTCATGAGATAGATTATAAATACCTAATACTTATTGTAAGTCACTCTTTTGTATAATTTATCACTGGTTCGGAAAAAAACCTCAGTCCTGGGAACAACTAGCAAGAAACCGAGCGGGACTTTTTTGAAAAAAAAAACTAACAATCATAATATATGATACATAATTAACGACACAAAATATTAGAAATAATTTGGTAGCTATCACATCTTACCCAGAGTTTAATATCATCCATAAATTCCTTTATATTATAATAACCCTGTATACATACTTTGATTATTAAAATTTTTAAATTTGAGGTGGTCTAACTTTGTATATTTTCTGGGATTTTGTTGTAAAGACGTATACTTCGCCCCCAGAATAAATTACAGACTCGCTGGAGTCGAGTAACTAGTACTGCTTTCTTAAGATTACTTTTAAAATTACCTGTTACAGCTTATGGCTGCAAATAAATTTTTAAACCTATTATAAACATACTGGCCTATAAGTAACTGCACGGTTCAAAAATACATAAAAGCGGAAAAGTAAAAAACAAAAAGGAACGACTTATAAATATATAGAAGTATGTATGTAATTCTTTGTGCGTGCACACCCACACAATATTTCTAAAATCATTTGTAAATAAAAAAATCATTATTAAAATATATAATTTTTTCAAACAATGCTGATTTTTTTTTGATAATATATCATTAGAAATTATTCTCAAATTTATTTAAATAACAGAACACTATTCAGTAACAAACCCTTTTTACTAACAAAAACCATTCCGGAGGCAAATCTCCAAATTTTCTTTTCTTCTTTTCCCTTTTTCCATATTTTTCTCTTCATAGATCGATTACGATCATATCTCTGTAGCATTCCAAAGTAGACTGGCAGAAAATGTAAGGTGGGTCTACGCTATAGGAGCCGAGCACGAGCTGAGCCGCTCTACTCGCGGTGTCAAGTGTGGACGTACATACAACGAGCCTACGACGACCACTCTCCTCGAACGTAGTTTTCCGCAGTGTGCTCGCGGCTCGTGGCGGATACGAGTATGAATGAGTCTTGGGATATACGAGACCACACATTAATCTTTTTTTTTATAGTAATCCTCATGTTGTAGTCCCATATCGTTGGATTATTTTGATATAATTCAATTAATAAAAAATTATCTTCTGTCCACGTTTCCATGATGCTCGAGTGAAACGTCTGTCACTCAACACGTCCACGAGCACGCTGGGAGCGCAATGCAAATCCCTTTGTATTTGCCTAAAAACCGACAATAGGCGAAACACAGTCGAGCACGAGCCAAACGCTCGAAGAGCGCTCGTTCGTGGTTTGTAAGTCGGCCCACACTATGAATTTCTGCTCGGCTCATACTCCGCTCGTGCTCGGCTCGTCTATCGTAGACTCACCTTTAGGTATTCGCCTAGCTAAATAATACTTATGTATTTAAAATAAATATTTCCTCACCAATACAAAGTTCTAAATATATTTTCCTACAAAGTTGAAAGGTCATTAACGATTTTCGTTATAAAACTCCATTTTTTTACATCAGTGCGGCAGCAAGTTCTTATCGTGAGCTTCGGCGATAGAACGTCGCAAAATCTATGAAAATATCAGGCGTATACTTTCCTTCCTATCTTTAATGCAAGTGAGAGTCATTTTACGAGCAAAGTAATCTGTTTTCTTGAAGTTATTTTTTGAGGATATCATTTTTAAAATAGAAAAAATAAAGCAACTCAACGCCAGAGCTGTTGTTTGGTGAGGGACTACGATCCGTGAAATTAATAAATGAAAAATACTTTTTTGTACACAAATATACAGGGAAATAAAAATTACACAAATTTTAAAAAGTTACACAAAAGGAAATAAAAACTACACAAATTATATTATAGAATAGAATAGAATCATTTTTTTATTCAATATTGATTACATGTGATTCTTATCGAAAGTTGTTATTTAATTTTACCCCTGGTTAAGAAATAAACCTCTGTCCTGGGAAGAACTAGCAAGAAATCTAACGGACTCTTTTTTTTTAAAGCATAAGTTACAATATAATATTTATACAATTGACATTTAAAAATAACATAGAAGCAATCACCTCATTCTTGTGCGTTATTATCAATCATGAACTTTTTTGTAGTATAATAATCCTTACTAAAAAATTTTGCTTAATAAACATTTTCCGGGACATTGTTGTAGAAGCCTCCACATTACCCTATGAATGAATTACTAACTCTTTGTAGTCGAGTAACATGTATAACTTATGCTTGTTTCTGGTATTTACAGAATGTACATCACAATTTTTAATAAAACTATTTTTGTTTTTGTGAACATACATAAAATTTTCGTAAGTATAATGAGAGGTTATAGTTACTTACTTACTTACTTACTTACTTATCGTCACGCACAATCCCTAACGGGGTAGCCAGAGAGAACAGATCGCCAAGTGTCACGATCCTTACATACCTCTTTCGCTTCTTTCAGGTAGAGGTTATAGTTAATATGTAATTTCTTCTAATCTACGTTATAAATTGCTCTTCGGCTCTCTTTTGTAAAAAAAAGATTAAATATGACATTTTGCTATAAAAATAACTAAAATAAAATAATCCAGCTGTTTCAACACTTGTTAGGCCTCTAATTCTGCAGAACTAAGTTTAGATATGTGAGGGCCTTTTTGAACTGTAATTCCAAGAAAAACAGTAGATTCAACAAGGCTTACTCCTCCCATTACAAAGCATATTGGTATTCACCTTTATAATGTAGAGTGTAATGAATTTAATACATTTAGTTGTACGAGTGCTCGTATTACCGTTTAAAAGCAAATTATTGACGTTAATAAGGTACCACTTTTGATATACCTAGCATTATACTTATACACTTCGACATAATATTTTAATAATTGCCTTTTAAGCCGGAAGATCGTCGAAGTATCATCACCAAATAAAACTATATCTTGGTTATTTCTTACCAAGTAAGGTAAATTCTTTAATAATAGAGTATGTCTAGGTATAGAGTTTTGAACATTACCGCTTTTAAATTAAGGAGGTAGTTATTATTAAAGTATGAGTCGTGGTAGCTCAGATGGTTAACGCTCGCTGTAAACATAACAGAACGTGAGTAACCCGGGTTCGATCCCCGCGGACACCAATGAAATAGTTAATTGCAATTTTTAGTGTTGATTTACCACGTCCTCGGTGGTGAAGGAAAACATCGTAAGGAAACCTGCATGTCTGAGGAATAATGAAAAAAAAATATTTCGAGGACACGTGAAGTTCACCAACACACATTGGGGCAGCGCGGCGAACACTTCCTTGCCCTAAAACCCTCTCAGAAATGAGGGGAGGCCTGTGCCCAGAAGTGGGACGTATATAGGCTGTAACTATACTTTTTTATTACTTAAGAACTTGTTCGTTGGGGTTCAGATAATAGTCATAGTCATAGTCATAGTCTTTATTGCAATCAAATGGTTACAATAGATGTTATGTTTTAAAAAAAAGTCCGCATTTGAACCCAGTTTGGGCGTAACAATTATAAAAATATTAAATATTATTTCTAAACTACAATATTAGATTTCATTAATACATTACTTTATTAGATTATATTATTTTAAAATTCTGTAAATTTAATTAAATTTATAATCTCAATGTCAAGTAAAAAATAATTATTATTATTATAAGTAAAAATAAAATTAAGTAAAAAATGACAATTGAATAAGAAAATTAAATTAAATTAGGTAGGCACAGGCTGAAGTTGTCCACAAACATTAAATAATATTTGTATCAAAATATTCCTTTAAATTATAGAAACATTTTTCAAACTTTTTTTTATAACTTTAATTTGGATAAAAATAGTGTAGTATTCGTTAAATTTTTTATGTCATTTGGAAGGGTATTAAAAATTTTAACTGTCATACAGTAGGGACTAGAGCTGTGCAAAGCAAGCGTAGATTTCGGCAATAGTAGCCTATTCTTATTTGGTCTAATTGAGTGTTTGTAATTTGTTTCACTTAATTTGGTATATAGTTCTGGGTGGTTTTTTACAAATTTGCATGTTTCCCAAATATAAATAGACGTCAAAGTCAAGATTTTAAACTTTTTGAAGTGGGGCTTACAACTTTCTGGAATTTTCATGTTTGCCAAGATTCTTATAATTTTTTTTTGCATTATAAATAATTGCTGTGCATCTTTACTATTTCCCCACAATATGACACCGTATGACATCCACGAAGATGTGTATGCGTAATATGCTGACAGAGCGCTAGGACATCTGTGGTTTTTTATATTTCTCGTAATACATAAGTGAATTTTGATAGCCTATTTTTTACTTTATTTATGTGGGCTTTTCAGTTTTATATGGCAGTCGATTTCCAGGCCTAACAAGTTGAAGTTGTCAACAGTTCCTGTAGGTATATTATTATAAGTAAAAGCAATATTTAGTGGTGGTCTTTGAACTGGTCGGAATTGCATAATTTTGGTTTTTTTTTAAATTATTCTCTAGGTTGTGATGAATTAGCCAATTTGTAACTTCGTTCAATACTTGATTCAATGTATTATTTAAATTCTGGTCTTTTTATGCGGAATAAGAATGGAAATGTCATCAGCAAATATAATAGAGGTTCCAGTCAATACCCTTGGTAGTTCGTTTATATAAATAATAAATAGTAAACGTCCCAAAACGCTGCCCTGGTGGATGGAGCAAGTAGTGTGGATTGCTTTAGATCTAACGTTGCATATTTCGCCAGTGTCATGATTATAATGCACTATCTCTACGTATTGGTTACGGTTTTCTAGGTAAGATTTAAACCATTTGTATGCTATCTCGTATACCGATGTCATACAGCTTCTGTAACAGTATTGGGTATTGTACTCTCTCATAGGCTTTGGACATGTCTAATAATATACCTACGGCGTATTTATTTTCATTTAAAATATCAAGTATGTTTTGTATATATTTGTATACTGCCAGTGTAGTTATCGTTTCTTCATCAAGCTATTTTGTGAATTATCAAATAGTTTAAATTTTTGACAGAAAGCGTAAACTTTATTCGGCATTGCCTTTTCGAATATTTTCGAGGGTGTAGGTAACATTGCGATCGGTCTATAATTTGTAGTGATTGCTTTTGTATCCTTTTTATGTATAGGTTTTACTGCAGCAGTTCTTAATAAATCTGGAAACGTTCCTTCCGTAAAAGATTGGTTGATTACAATACTAAATGGAAAAGTTAATGAATCAACACATTCTTTTATTAATTAAGGTGGTAATTCATCTATTTCATAACTATTTAAATTTTTTAATTTTTTGATAATGTTACTAATTTCTTCCAAATCTATAGGACATAAAAACATAGTATTTAGTGTACTGGTATTTTTAAATGATTGTGTTTGTTGAGAGTGTATGTTTGCTTGTGGCACGTGGCCAACTGATGCAAAGAAATAATTAAATATATTAGCTAACCTTTTCGGTTCTGATACTTGTTGTTTGTCCACTAAAATTTCAATATTTTATTTTATTTTATTCGTTGTTTTATTATTATTAGTACGTTCCTTTATAATGGCCCACATACATTTTACCTTATTATCAGATTTTTTAAATTCTATTTGCATAATCTATTCGTTTGGCTTTATTTACAGCCTTTTTCAATATTTTTGCAAATATTTTATAGTGTTTTTTTAAATACGGGTTCTTTGTATACGAAGTTAGAACTTTTAAAACTCTTTTATTTTGACATGAAATTTTGAGGACTTTCGTTATCCAACGGTTCTTTTTTCTTGCTCTTAAAGTAACTGTTCTTTTAGGAATACATACATTAAGCAAATTTTGTAATATTTCATTAAATATATTATAGTTTTCTTTAAGGCTTCTTTCGACATTTAGAAGAGTACGCCAGTCTATAAGTGAAAGCTGAGATTTAAATTCATTAATGTTTTTATCGTTAAAAAATCGTTTTGTTTTTTAACGATAAAATTACCCAAGGAATAGTTTTTTGTATTCTATTTTCGGTCTTTAAATTAATTATAGCTCCTTTGTGATCAGAAAAACCTAAATCTGCAACGTAAGCTTTTAACTCCGCTAAAGGGAAGTTAATAAAGATAAGATCTAAGCATGTGGCAGAATTGCATGTAACACGAGTGGGTTCCTTTATTATTTGAATAAACTTATATTCTAGCATGAAATTTAACAGAAAGTTTGATTTTTGTGATTCCTCTAAAATATTCACGTTGAAGTCACCTCCAAATATAATTAGTTTTTATCATGTTTTCTATTTAAATATTGTAATAACATTTTCACTTGTGTATAGAAAACTTCGCTCTCTCTATTATTCCAGTACAGACTAACAATAACATAATACTAACAATAACATAAGACTAACAATACAAAATAAAGCAGCTTAATGCTGCTTTATTTTGTATTGTTAGTCTTACAAAAGTAAGCAGCATTAAGCTGCTTTATTTTGTAATCGCTTTACTTTAGCTATATGCCGACTTGATAAAACGACTTAAAAGTCGTTTTCATTAAAAGGGTCTTCGGTTCTCTACACTCACTATACGAAACACAGCGGCGTTATTTTAAGCTGATATTCTATGCTATGATATTCTATTTTATTCTTGCAGTCTATGGACCAACTACACCAAAAGACTTACAGTGCCCTACGTACTCAATACAAGGCATCCAGGGCGCTGTTGTGGCTGCCGCGCTACTGTAACGCGTCTGCGATGTCTGCACTGGCGGGTGTGGATAGTGTTGATGCAATGATACGCAAAAAGACCGCATCTTTGCTAAATAGAGTGCGCGGCAGCGGCCACAGTGTACTGAGTGAGATTGCCAATAGTGGGGACTGTCCACTGATCAAAAAAATGATCTCCAGGACCATGTCCTGCTTAATAATTAAATATTAAAATAAAAATAAAAAATGTATAAATTATATTACTAACATAGATGTAAGTTTTTCTCTACTAACAATTCCTATGGATTTCAAGTTGTCCGAAATAAACAATTTTTATTAAGCTATTGCATAGCTTCTATCAAGGGCCTTGAGCGCGGGGACCGAATCCAGAAATTTATTCCGTAACGAAAAAACCTCACGCTCCCCACTCCGACGGGCACGGAGGTGTGGCTTGAAGGCCGTGCATTGTCTAACGTCGCGTCGTTTCTTCTCGGCAGTCTTCGACACGGTGTTTGTGTGCGTGGAACTAGACGTATTGTACGACTCTATGAAGCTCGCACGAATCAAGACGAGCTGCTCCGAAATCGGACGAATACATAAGCAGATGTTTATGAGAAAGTATATAGGTGTATAGGTATTTATATACAACAGTGAATAGCTGTACTTGTAAAATTTGTGTGTAAAGTGTTTTGAATATGAATGAACAAAATACATTTATTATTTATTTATTTAGTAAAAGAAAAAAATTTGTTTTCTTATCGGTCACCACGCTCAAAAAGTGTAACTTGAATTAATATCAAAGAAAAAGAAATACTGCATAAATAAAATAAATAAATAATTATAATTGCATAAGTTGATACAAAATGCTATGCAATAGCTTTACCGCGGCGGTCCCCGAGTGCCACACGTCTTTTTTTTTATGAGAGCGTTTCCCTTTCCTGGTCGTGCCAACTCATATAGACATATGTAAATTTTCGACAGTAATTTTTTTAGTACAGCAATATATTATATAATATAACGCAAGATTATACGAATTCAAAAATATAAAAAAAGAGTTTGTCTGTTATGTCACAGTTCTAATGATAAAGAAATATAGTAAACTTTTAGTAACACAAATAATTTTCTTTCATGATAAGTTAATGGAGGATTTGTCACCGTTTTTGTGGTTTCCGTTGAACGATCTCCAGAGGTTTTCTTGTTACTTATCTCTTTAGTTTTATTTTGCACTTAGGCACTTAAGTAATGTATGTAGTTTACATTTATTTCGCTTTTAGAAACGTCAAAATCTATTTTCCATCATTCATATATACGTGGTAGAGCCATGCCGAAGTTATATTAGAAGTACTGTAGCACGAATGGGTCGGCTCGACCGGGGAAGAACCACGCTCTCACATAAAACCAGCGTAAAACAGTAGCTTAATGTATAATGAGTAAAGTATAATGAATGTAGAGAACCGGAGACCCTTTTTACTGGAAACGAGGCATTCCACCTTAGTCCTCAACGGTGACAACGCATCTGCATTTTGATTCGAAATCGAGGATAAATATAGATGTCTATGGGCCACAGTAACCACTTACCATCAGGTGGACTGTATGCTCGTTTGTCACCGCATCCTATAAAAAATCGATTCATTAATTAGAATCTGTCACGATCTACTGATAAGACTAGGGCTCCCTAGAGTGGCTTCTTCTGAGGGATCATCATCATCATCATTACAGCCCTTAACAAGTCCACTTGCGAATATAGGCCTCCCCCAAGTAATGCCACAAAGCACGGTCCCGAGCCACCTGCATCCATCGACTTCCTGCATATCTTACCACTCACTTGTCACTCCATCTAGTGGGGGGTCACCCTACACTACGCCTACCGGTACGAGGCTGCCACTCGAGAACCTTTCTTCCCCATCGGTTATCGGTTCTCGAACTATATGGCAGGCACATTGCCACTTCAGCTTACTAATCCGTTGGGCTATGTCGGTCTCCCTGGTTTTACTGCGGATATCCTCATTTCTGAGTCCCTCACGCAGAGAAACTCCGAGCGTAGCCCTCACCATAGCTCGATGAGCGACCTTGAGCGTCCACATACGGCCAGCAGTGAAGGACCACGTCTCAGATTCGTAAGTCATCACTGGCAACACGCACTGGTTGTACACTTTAGTTTTCAGAGATCGAGGTATACCTGAAGAGAAGATGTGTCGTAATTTCCGTCGAAGTTGGGCTTACCTAGTCAGACTATTTGTCCCAGGTAAACGTACTCGTCAACAACTTCGAGCATAGTGATCCCAGCAACTACCGGCATAGGTGTGACATGGACATTATATATGATCTTTGTTTTGTCCATGTTCATCTTAAGACTTATCCGTTGGGAGACACCATTGAGGTCATTGAGCATGGTGCTTAGGTCCTCCAGCGATTCTGCCATAAGGACTATATCGTCGCAAAATCGAAGGTGAGTGATGTACTCGCCATTGATAATAATACCGTATCCTTTCCAGTCCGGTAGCTTGAAAACGTCTTCCAATGCAGCGGTGAAGAGTTTCGGGGAAATAACGTTACCCTGTCTTACACCTCTATGCAGTTGGATAGGTTTCGAGCTCTGGTTCTGTACTCGGATAGCCATCGTAGCCCTACTTTACAAACACTTTAGCACTTCGATATACAGACAGTCAACTTGGCACCGCTGAAGGGACTGTAGCACCGCCCAAATTTCGACGGAATCAAAGGCTTTCTCATAGTCCACATACGCCAGACAAATTGGCAGATTGTACTCTTGGATCTTCTGTACAATCTGCCGCAGGGTATGTATGTGGTCTACGGTACTGAAGCCTTTTCGGAAACCGGCTTATTCGGGAGGCTGGAAGTCGTCGAGTCTGCATGCGAGACGATTCGTAATGACTCTCGAAAACAGCGCGTAAACGCGGCTCAGAAGGGAAATCGGTCTGTAGTTCCTCAAGAGAGCGTTGTCGCCTTTCTTAAAGAAGAAGACCACCGCACTTCTGCTCCACGCCTCCGGAGTAGTGCCACCATGGAGGACGGAATTGAAGATTTTCTGAAGGACTTCAAGTACCGGTGTTCCACCCGCTTTCAGAAGCTCCGCTGTGATTCCATCCTCGCCTGCCGTTTTTAAGTTGTTGGAGAGCCATTCTAATCTCGCTCAGACTGACATCCGGGATGTCATCGGAATAGTGTTAGATAAGACTTGCTCTTGGATCGTTACTCACACTTGCGTGTGGCTCCAGCGAATATGTGTACAGCTGCCCATAGAACCTCTCAATCTCACTCAAAATCTCAGGTGTCCCGGAAACGATGCTGCCATAATCAGTCTTCAGCTTTGACAGTTGGCTCTTTCTGGCAGACAGATCTCTGGCAAGGACTTTGGAGCCCTGGTTCTGGAGCCGGGTTGGCAACCGCAGTTTATTTTGTACAGTTGCTTTTATCAGGAAGATGCTGCTGCCCATCTCCTACCTGCTTCCCTCTGTCGCCTTTTACGACACCCACGGGAAGATATGGAGTAGTGGATATTCTTAACCGCCACTACACGGCAAGGGATATTTATTCTTATGAGGGATATTTATTATAATACAACATGTTCACTAATAAACCGCAACTCACCTAATCTATGCCGAGGCACAATGATCTGATGCAACCTGAGCGCTGGTTATACTTGGTAGCAATATTGTGTCGTAACATACGTTGTAATAATCTGTAGATTTAAAAAGCGAAGAGGAGAGTAGGAAGCGTGAGAAGCCACATACATTTTTTGTGTTATCGTTATATGAATATCTCTCCAACAATTTTTAAAAAGGACTACTCTAGAGTGTAGGGGAATAAGTCGCTCGCGTCCGTAGGCTTTGACCACCTGTTCCTAGGCCCACCCTACACGTGTCCCCCGGATGGTGCTAAATGAGCGACAAGCCGATACCACAGACTCAGCTCCACGCCGTGGTAGCGGCGTTAAATTTACCACACCATTTCGCACCATGAGGAATCGAAATAAAGAAATGGCCCCGAGTTCCCGGCGCCCCTTTAATGGGGCAGGGGTGCGAAGAATCTCCGGGAGGAAAACCGGCGACGAGGTTCGCCACCCGTCACGTTCTGTCTCCCGGAGAGGCGAAGAGTGGATTGCAGAGGCCCGTCTGGCTACGTTGAATGTATGTGGGGCAATGAATGATAAAATGGATGAAGTATACGATATGATGTATGATGGAGGAATAGATGTGTTATGCGTAAATGAGACGAAAAGGAAGGGGAAAGATGTCACTACACATGGCGTGTATACCGCATACTGGTCTGGTGTAGACGATATCGAGCAGGCATGCCAGGGAGTAGGTATCATCCTTTCAGAAAGAATGGGCCAATGTGTGAAAGAGTATGAATGTGTAAGCCCAAGACTGCTATGGATAAGAATGAAAGTGGGCTTGAAGAAGTTGTTTGTGTTAGGGATCTACGCCCCAGACATGTCTAAGCCCACTTATATCCGAGAGCAGTTTTGGGATATGGTAAGGATGGTGTTAATGAAGTGTAAGGGAAATGAAAATATTATTATGCGAGGAGATTTTAATGGAAGGGTTGGGATGAGGAGGCTTGGTTATGAAAGGATATTGGGAACGTTTGGTGATGAAAGTATAAATGAGAATGGTGAAAGTCTCCTCACCGTATGTATGGAAAAGAGTCTTTTTGTGACGAACACTTGCTTTCGCCACAATAGGATTCACATGTATACTTGGGAAAGAGGTGACGATAGAAGCATGATAGATTTCATAATTGTGGATGAAATATTGAGGGGCGCAGTGGTAGATACGAGGGTTTACCGGGGTTCTAACGTAGGAACGGATCATTATTTAGTTATATGCTAATTTAATGGTCTATTCAGGCGTTGGCGCTATCGATCGTCTGTGTCTACCACTGCGTTACAGCGTATTAGAACAGAAAGTAGAAGTAAAAGTTACAAGATGTAAGTGATAAAAACAAGTACAAATGTAGACTGAAAGAAAATATAAGCGTTTTGGATGAATTATGTATGAAGGAATTAGACTTGGAGAATATATGGCAAAATGTAAAGAAAGGTTTAGTGGATGCAGCTACCGAAGTATAATACGTTATGGTGGGATGATAAGATACGTATGGAAGTTGAAGCAAAGAAGAGAGCATGGCTAGATTTACCAGCAACAAAGGCTGGTAATTCTGGCGGTACGAATGGTGATATTGAAAGAAAAAAGGCAGTCTTTAGACATCTTAATAAGAGAGTAAAAGAAGTAGTTGAAAGAAAAAAGCAAGAAAGAACGGATAAGAATGATAGAAGAATATCGGATAACTTCCAGGCAAATATTAACATGTTCTGGAAACTTGTAAGAACTGCCAGGGGACATTCAAAACAGCCTACGATGAATGCTATAAGAGACGAAAATGGCTATATTCTGAATGATGAAACTTTGAGTTTAAAAAGATGGAAGGAATATTTTGAAAGCGTGTTTATGAGTGAAGAGACAACGTGTGTACTAAGTGGAGTAGAAAAACCGAAAGAAGAGGAAAGAGGTAGCGGGATAGGTATAGATGAAATAATGAAAGCAATGAAAAGCATGAAAGCAGGTAAGGCTGCCGGATATGATAGAGTTTCACTCGAAATGCTAAGGGCTGGAGAGGAAGTTGTGGCAGGCCTGCTGCACACCTTGTTTAATTTATGCTGGGAACTGAAGCGGGTACCGGTAGACTGGTGCAAAGCCATAATAGTCCCAGTATATAAAGGAAGAGGGTCGCAGCATGGCTGTAAAAACTACCGTGGCATCAGCCTTCTTAGCATTGTGGGAAAACTGTACGCTAAGGTACTGATTGAAAGGGTCATGAAAGAAACTGATGGAAAAATTTGGGATGTGCAAGCGGGATTTAGAAAAGGAATGGGATGTACAGATCAAGTCTTTTCCATGCGCATGATCGCGGAGAAGTTTCTGGCCAAAAACCAGAAGGTTTTTTGTGCGTTCATGGACTTGGAAAAGGCCTATGACAGAGTAGATAGGGATTTGCTTGATACAGGCATTGGAGTCTCTTTATAGGGACTCTAGTGCTTGTGTTAGGATTAACGGGGTCTACTCGGACTGGTTTGACATCCATAAAGGTGTCAGATAGGGCTGTGTGGCTTCCCCGTGGCTGTTCAACCTATTTATGGACAGTTACATACATAATACATAAACACTCACGCCTGTCACCCAGAGGGGTAGGCAGAGACTACGGACTTCCATTTGGCACGATCCTGACATACCTCTTTCGCCTCCTTTACATCCATATATCTACGCATACATGCTCCTCGGTTAAGGGTACTTCTAACGTGGCCTATTTTCAAAATATCGCCAATTTGGTCGATAAACTTTTTCCTAGGGCGTCCCTTCCCGACTCGGCCGTTCACATCTGCCATATAAATTTGCTTTGTCACTCTTTCCTCATTCATTCTTTCTACGTGACCAAACCACCGAAGCATTTCTTTCTTAATCCTGGTCACAATATCATCTTGCATACCACATTTATCTCTTATCACGCAATTTCTCACCCTGTCATTCAGATTCAACCCTAGCATATTCCTTAAAGACCGCATTTCTACAGCATTTATTCTACTTTCGTGCTTCTTCTGCCACACCCAGCTTTCACTACCATACATTAAAGTAGGCACTAACACAGCATTATGAATTACCATACGTGCCTGTTTTGACACATTCTGGTTCTTCATAATAGAGTGTAGTGCCCCATTCACTCTATTCCCTGCATGGGACAGTTGTTTGCAAAATTTGAAAGTTGAAGAATGCGGATTAAGAATGGGTGAGTTAACCGTCAAATGTCTTTTGTACGCCGATGATCAAGTTATTCTTGCGTCGTCGGCGGCCGAGTTGCAAACGATGGTTACATTAATGAACGGATCATTAAAAGAAAGGGGTATGAAAGTGAACGCAAGTAAGACGAAGGTTATGGTTTTTGAAAGAGAAGAAAGTAAAACGATTTGTGAAATAAGAATAGAAGGTGAGTTGATCGAGCAAGTAGATGAGTTTGTATATTTGGGCTGCGTATTTAGCAGGGATGGGAGATATGATAAGGATATAGAACGACGAGTGAATGCGGGAAATAGAGTAAATGGGGCCTTGCACTCTATTGTGAAGAGTCAAAATGTGTAGAAAAAGGCACGTATGGCAATTCACAATGCTGTGTTGGTCCCTCTTTTAACGTATGGTAGTGAAAGTTGGGTGTGGCAGAAGAAGCACGAAAGTAGAATAAACGCAGTAGAAATGCGGTCGTTAAGGAGTATGTTAGGGCTGAATCTGAATGACAGGGTGAGAAATTGCGTGATAAGAGATAAATGTGGTATGCAAGATGATGTGGTGACCAGGATTAAGAAAGGAATGCTTCGGTGGTTTGGTCATGTGGAAAGAATGAATGAGGAAAGAGTGGCAAAGAAATTTGTGGTGCAGAAGTGAATGGCAGAGTCGGAAAGGGGCGTCCTAGGCGAAAATTTATCGACCAAATTGGCGATTTATTGAAAACGGGCCAAATTAGGAGTACCCTTTACCGACGAGCATGTATGCGTAGGTATATGGATGTGAAGGAGGCAAGAGAGGTGTGTCAGGATCGTGCCAAATGGAAGTCTGTAGTCTCTGCCTACCCCTCTGGGTGACAGGCGTGAGTGTTTATGTATGTATCTAGAGTGTACTGCGTACATTATATTTGCTAGTGTATTCTATCGTGTAGAAGATGCAACCTGAAGCTGTCCACGTTTGCTGATCTTGGGAGGCTGGCTAGTAAGACCACGTAGTTTGTTTCTGTTTTGGTGTAGTTTTGTGATTGCGGTAACTGAACGTTTCAGGGGATTTAGATTCGCAATACAGTCCACTACACCTAATAATATAATTCCATTACGCCACATTACGCTGGCAGGCGACTTTGCAACAACATTTTGTTTTCTAGTTGATATTAAGAAGAAACTTCTGCACATATCCTAGTTTGTTTCCTATTGTCGTTTCTTATGACACCCGCGTAATGATATTGTGTAGTAGATATTGTGTAGTAGATATTCCCACACCACTACACAGTCACAAAACCTATTACCGGTTCAGAAAGTCTGAAGTTTATAGCGAAGTGAAATGAAGCTCTCAGGGTTTTAACCAAAATCTTAGAGATTTCGTATGTACATTAAGCGATATCTACGCCAATTGTGAAAGGATTTTTTCTCGACTAGACAGACAGACAAGAGAGTTTTGCGAATATTTATTTCTCTGGCGCGCTCCGTAGCCTAAACAGTTTTATGGATATTACATTATGAGGTGTCGTTAGATTTTTTTAGTTTTGAAAGTGACATAGTATATATGTAATATATATAATATAGTGCATCTACATATAAAAAAGGGAGGGGAAGGTTTTTTCAACTTTTTTATGCATTCAGGATTTTAAATTATTATGATAACCATTAAGCTTGTTATGATTAATTTTTATTAAGTAAATATGCCGTAATGAATATATTTTGTGGGTGGTCTCATTTGCATTTAAAGAAAGATTTTCTCTAATAAGTAGGAAAATAAGAGACGAAATGGCTAATGTAACTAACTTTACTGACGTCGTCTGAGTTATCATCTTAAGTCAGAACAAATTATAGTCCCAGCTCATGTTTACTCAGCAACAGGATCAAAAATAAAAATACTGAAAAAATGAAGAGGTGCTTAGAGCAGTAGTATCGAACAAGTCTCAGACTAACAAAGAAGTACGAGTAGAAGTAGACTTCAGAAACTATTGAATAATGTGCTCATTATTTATCCTTATTATTTGTTTGAAAAAGGTCTTTTACTCTTTCTAAGTTAATCATTTCAAATAATGATTATTTTTTAGAAGTATTTTAGCATTTCGTATTACACGAAGAGGGTTTTGTTAACTAAAATCATTTCTTTTTAATTACAAAACTTGAAAGCAGTTTCCAAAAATCAATCGCATAAATACGTATAAACAAGAATCGCTCGCTTTAGAGTTTTGAATAAAGGGGGCAGAAACCCTCATAAATGCGTTCACGTTATTGCGTATATTATAAATAAAGTTTATTGAAGAAAGTCTGGTTCGATCAGGTTAATTGTATGTCCGCAGCAAATGTAAAGCAATTCAGAAACCTTTGTCTATGGAACGTGAATTATGTTGCCTCCATCGTAAAATGTTATAGCAAATCGACGAATTTGATTATATGTATTGACTTATATAAAATCTGTATGAGAAGGTATTCTTTTGGATAAATATTCTATTATTATGTTATTAAGTAACATTTTGCCGAGTCATGGCGGGGTAAGAGAACCCAGTACTTTATAATACCATCCCGTGGTTATAATGTTAACCTGGTACAGGAAGACCGAAAAAGAAGATCAAAAAGGAGATATGCAGCAGCATCTTTCTGATATAGCGTGACCGCTAGCACTGTACCACGCCTTAGGTGACGACAGCCGTGTGGCAGGGGAAGATAAAGCATGATTTCACATGAGATCAATACTATACGGGACAGATCTTGAGATAGTGCTTCACAATATTGTAATATGACTATGGGGTTTATACCAACGTGCATGTACCTGAGATAAAGTTGTAATTTGTATTATTATTTTTTATAAAGATATATTTTATTCCCTCTAAAACAGAGAGCAGGAATGAAATAAATTTGTATTAATAATGTTAGAAGAAAACTAATCAGGAACAAAGGTGAAAAATGGCAAAATCCAACAAATATTTAAAAGGACATAATTGTTTATTAAAGAAAATATCTTAATTCCATAAACTCTAAAATTCAATTTACTCTGGAGTTAGAGGCAAACAATTCCTTACCTTTCCTAGATGTGTTAGTCATCCGAAATTCTAACAACACCATTGGTCACACTGTGTATAGGAAAAAGACCCACACAAACCGATATTTAAATGGTGAATCTCACCACCATCCTTCACAGCTAGCTACCGTGGGCAAATCTTTGTTACAGAGAGCACGAGGGATCTGTGACAGCAAACACCTGGCCGCCGAGCTTCAGCAGTCAAGAAGTTCTGCACGACAACAAGCTTCGGGTCCCGCGCCTACGTCATAGTGACCGAGTGAAGCCGGCCACAGTCGAGCGTGTGCCTGCTGTACCACCATATGTCAGTGGTGTCACAGACAAGATTGGCTACGTCTTGAAGCGAGCTTCTATTAGAACATTCTACAAGCCGTCGAAGAAGATTAAACAGTTCCTACCATCAGTCAAGTGTCATATTCCTCTACAAGATGCAGGAGTGTACAAGCTTGATTACGAATGTCTCTCTTGTATAGGACGAACAAAAAGATCAATTAGAACCCGCGTAAAAGAACATATAGCTGATGTGAAACATCAACGTTCCGGGAAGTCTGCAGTTTGCGATCATATCCTAGACGGCCCCAACCATTACATCAGACTTGATAGACCACAAATCCTCGCGAAAGAACACCGATTCCTACCAAGGATGATGCGTGAGGCTATTGAAATTAAAAAACATCCTAATTTAAATAGAGAAGGAGGCTGGGTACTACCACCTGCTTGGGATCCTATTATCAATAAAATTAAAACTAAACCCAAACATACCACTGCAAGACCTCAGGACATAATCAGTTCATTTTGCATAGATCGGACCATAAACAATTATTAAAAAAGCTGAAGGTACTCCGCGTTTAACAATGACATCGGGACGTCAGTCATCTCAGTCCTCCGTGACCATGGGTGCTGGAAAGCACCCGAAACGTCGGGAATTAAGAATTAAAAATAATAGTAAAATAAACGCGATAAAATGCGTAAGTGTAGTTTTAATCAATGTTTAATTTTTTTTTGGAACTCCAACAAGGCATAACAGAGCGGAGAGGCCTGCTCTGCAGTCTCACCGCGCAGCTACCTAAGGCGCGGTACAGCGCTTGTGGTCAGACTATAATAACTACTCGATAATAATAACAGAGGCCGAAGCTCAGATAGAGTTGTGTAATGAATAAATATTGTTATTAAAAATATTTGTATCACTCTTATCATTAGTAGGACTAGATTAACATCTATTCTGCTCTCCAGTCTGCTGAGCAGTTTTGCGAATGACTCTGGGGGAAAGCACTGGTCAAATTGATCCACAGAGTCCGGGCGCGCGCGCTCAGCGTACGGTCGTGTGCATTTAAACAAAGTATACTGCGGAAACGTACTGTGAAGCAAAATGATGCAGTGCAAAAAATGTAAAATGTTTGTGTCCTTGAATAAGGATGACAATATAGTAAAGTGTAAAGGTATATGTGAGGCGGTTTTTCACAAGAAATGCGTGCAATCCAATAAACAATTTCTGCATACGTCATTCTGCGATGAGTGTCGAAAAACCAGCCCTTTGCAGCCAGCACAGGACCCAAAACTATCGATAAACCCTAGTGAACTATCCGGTGAGAAGGTATTAGCTGAAGTGAACAAAAAGTTAGAAGTTATTTACAATATGGAGAAAAAAATTGAAGACCTTTCTACTAACGTAGAATTGTACGCCGAAATGTATCAAACCTTAATAACATTCAAGGAAGAATCGCAAAAACGAATCAAGTCATTAGAACAGAAAAATATCTACTTAGAGAAGTGCAATAAAGCGTTGGAAGAACGGGTGCAGGAGCTGGAGATTAAAGAAAGAGAGAAAAATTTAGAAATTCACGGGCTGGAAATGCACAAGGACGAGAATATTACGTCTGTAATTAAAGAAATAGCTTGTAAGCTAAACTTAAATCCGGATCATATCGAAGAAGCACAGAGGGTAGGTCAAGAAAAAGTTAGTGATAAAAAGATTAAAACCGTCGTGGTTAAACTGCGATCTAAAAACGCCCGTAATAGCTGGATGTTAGCCAAAAAACAATATAAATTAACAAATAATAAAATTTTTGGCAATGGCAGCGAAAACCCCGTATTTATTAGAGGATTTGCCAAAATACAAGCGCCAACTTCTATGGGCCGTCAGAAATAAACTAAAACCAAAAGGCTATCAATATATTTGGGTCCAAAACAACAACATCCTAGTAAAAAAGAGCAGCGAAGAAAAGAAGATCTACAACACAAAATCGGACGATGACCTAAATAAAATCGAAGATTATGACTAATAAATAAATGCGATGCGCTCATGGTACGCGCGGAGCGGCGAATACACACTAAGTGCATTTAGCACCAACGTTCACCCAAACGGATATATTTTTTTCAGACATTATATATAAAAGATATAATGGTATTTCAGATCTGAGTAATAATTTCACACAAAATATAAATAATATTCAAATTCTTCATCTGAATATCAGGTCACTTCGGAAACATTATAATGAATTACTAGTTTTACTGGAAGAACATAAATACAGGACAGATATATTAATATTAAGCGAAGTAAATATTAGAAAAGAAGAGCTATTGTTATATCAAATAACAGGATTTAACTCCTTTATAATATCAAGAGAAACTACCAGAGGGGGAGAGATATTAACCTATGCCCGTGATAAACTTAGCTTCGATGCTCGGAGAGTTCCTACAGAGGCCTTAGAAATGCTACACGGACAGCTAAAAATAGGAAACAAGACAACTCATATTATCGCCATGTATAGACCACCACAAAAAATAAATTATTCATCATACATCAATTGGAGACCACGTTAAAATCTATTCCAACATCTGATTATGTAATATTGATTGATGACACAAATAAAGATATTCTAAACGATAAAATTAATCCAACAACAACGAAGTACAAAAACACCCTGTGTGCCTACGGCCTATTGTGTTCCATACCGAGTACAGAGATAACACGTGAGGCGGTTGTGGATAGACGGAACGAGACATCGTGCTTAGATCACCTGTGGGTGTGTGCGGGACGGAATGAGTGTGAGCCGGCATCGTTCGTGCTTGAGACGAAAATCTCCGCTCACCATGCGATTGGAGTAGTGGTAAATTTAAGTGATAACTGCAATATAATGACTCAAACTAGTAGGGACAATAGTGTGCGGAAATTACTAAATGAAAATTTTATAAAACAAAGCCTAGACTCGTATAACTGGGCGCAATTATCGGATATAACATGTCCACTTGTGTTATTTCAAATATTATGTACTGTGTTTGATAGGATATATAGGGAAAGTACAACTGTAGTAACAACTTGTAATAAAAGTTTAATAAGACAACCATAGATAGATAGATATTTATATAAACTGATATTAAGACGAGACTATTTGTTTAGAGTGTGGAAATGTGAACCAAAAAATATGAATAAGAGATTAGAATATACAAAATTTAGAAATAAAGTAAATAAAACTATAATTAAGGCTAAAAATAAATATAGACAGACGGAAATAAAAAAATGTAATGGGGACTTTAAAAATAAACCAGTGGCTGGAGCGAAATAAAGTAAGTCTAGATGATGTAATATTGCGGCATTTAGGTAAGACAGAAAATATGATACAAATATGTAAAAAAATTTCTAAAACATTTACTGAAGAAATTAAGGGAATAAAGCATAAATGTAAAATTAAATTTTTAAATAGAAGACAATATGTGAATCAGAGTGTGGTGAGTTTTAGATATATGATGGTGTGCTCTTTAGATGTAGAAAAGGTTATTAATAATTTAACATGTGAAAAAGCCCCCGGATTAGATGGAATTAGGATAAAAGACATCAAATATATACGGAAACAATTAAGTCCTGTTATAGCAAATTTTATGAATATGTGTATATTGAAAAGTATTTATCCAGATCAGTTAAAACATGCTATTATACGCCCTATATATAAGTCAGGAAACCACTTAGAATATGTTAATTATAGACCTATAGCCATATTATCTATTATTGATAAAAGTTTTGAAAAAAATATTGTAAGCCAAATTTCTAAATTCTTGGAATGTCATAATAT
Source organism: Parnassius smintheus behrii (assembly GCA_036936625.1). Lineage (NCBI taxonomy): Eukaryota > Metazoa > Arthropoda > Insecta > Lepidoptera > Papilionidae > Parnassius > Parnassius smintheus. The sequence goes on from JAUPFT010000026.1 coordinate 4,201,908, forward strand.
TTTGTCAGACGCTCAGCACGGTTTCCGCCTGGGGCGCAGTACAGTTTCAGCACTAACGGAATTTGCCGATTACATAAACGAGTCTTTGGACGCTGGTAAACAAATTATAACACTTTTTATGGATTACAAAAAGGCGTTTGACACCCTGGATCATGACATTCTGCTACAGGCGATGGATGAATGTGGAATACGAGGCCCTACGAATAAATGGTTTCGGAACTACCCAAGTAATAGGAAAATGCGTACGATAATAGCTGGTGTGACTGGTGAGGATATACATGTGGATCTGGAAAGCCGACTGGATCAGTATTTGGTCCATTAGGATATGTGATGCATGTGAATAGTGTGTCAAATGTCGTAAACAAGTGCCGCGATTTTATGTATGCCGATGATATGTGTATTGTTTATGCTTCCAAGGATATATCTGAGATACAAAGCTATGTACAAGAAGATTTTGAAAGTATAACTAAGTGGGCACACGATAATGGAATTATATTGAATATGTCGAAAACCAAGTGCACACATATACACTCACCATACAATCGACAAGTTAAAATCATTAATAAAGAACAGATACATATAATTGGCCACTCATATGAATGCCTACATGCTAATAAAATCGACTGCAGGTGTGATAAATTAGATTATGTCAATACATTTAAATATTTAGGCTTAACTATTGATCAAAATTTTAGCTGGAAAACGCATGTTAATGACATATGTAATAAATTAAGATCCATGGTATTTTAGCGAGATAAATAGTCTATACAGATAATTCCCCAACACTGACAGTTAAAATGTTTACTTTAATACACACAAGCAGGAGATACACAATTTGGCACAAACAAGCAGAAGATATACAAGCCAAGATGAAAGAGTTTATAATAAAAATACAGTCTAGAAAAAGCACAATCAATATTAATCGTAATACTTAAAGTCTATGGCGAGAACAAAGGACTAGCGTTAGCGAGCAACATGCGTTCCGCGTCGTATCGGTAGACCGACTGGTGAACGCGGTGCGCGGACGCAGGCGATCCTTTTTCCAGCTGTGTTAACGGAATTCCGGGCGGCGCGTTCAACGCCCGGCTGTTGCTACGTGCATTGTGTTGAGAGTATATAGTGGTGTAATATATAGCCGTGTAAAAGTATTGTATATGTTGAGTGTGAGAGAGTATGTATGTGTGTATCTGTGTGGCATATGTGTGTGTGTATAATGTAGGAAAGTAGCCTACATTCACTCCCCCCCAGAGGCCATCTTATGTTCTATAATAGTCCGGGAATCTAACACGGCGTCCAGACCTTGTAATTGGACCCGGATGGGACCCTTTAATATTCTCTGAGGAAGCGGCCTGCATGGGACTGTATCTGCTACCGTCAGCTAAAATGTAAGCCGGTTTAAGTCTGTCGATTGAGACATTCATCTCTTTGCCTTTTACCAGGAGTTTAAATACCTTATCTCCTCTGGCGAGTACCTTGTGCGGACCTGAGTACGCAGGTTGCAAGCTCGTACGCGAAGCGTCTTCTCTTAAGAAGACGTGTTCAGTAGTTGCGAGATCCTTGTATACAAAAGTTTTTTCTTTTGTGTGGCGTGAAGCTGGGACAGGTTGCAAATGTTTAACAAAATTATGCAACCTGGCTGTAAAATCGGTTATATCCGACGTAACATTTATGGTGAGGTCAAAAAATTCACCAGGTGGCCTAAGTGGTTCTCCATATAGCAGTTCGGCAGACGAAGACTGCAAGTCTTCCTTAAATGCACTACGAATGCCAAGGAGAACTAAAGGTAAAGATTCAGTCCAATGTTCATCTGCCTTGAGCTGCCTGTGGAAACGCTCTATTAAACCGTTGCATGCCGGATGGTAAGCTGTTGTTCTTTTATGCTGGAACCCATTTATCTTCGATAAATATTGGAACAAAGCGGATTCGAACTGTCGACCGCGATCTGTAACATTGTCTACTGGACAACCGTACCTAGCTATCCATCCAGACAGCAGTGCTTTGGCAACGGTTTCCGCAGTTATATCTACGATAGGTACGACTTCTGGCCATCGTGTAAAGCGATCGACTGCAGGGAGGCAGTATCGAAAGCCTTGCGATGGAGGCAGAGGCCTCGGCATCGATGTGGACATGCTTGAACCTTGCACGCGGTAGGTTATATGTGCCTAAAGGCGCAGATACGTGTCGCGTCACTTTGGCACGTTGGCAAGCCAAGCAGGCACGTGACCACTCTCTGCAGTCCTTCCTGATGCTAGGCCATACAAAACGCTCTGCAACTAGTTTTGCTGTAGCGTTCGCGCCTGGATGGCTCAAAGAATGCAGACTTTCAAAAACTTGTCTGCGCCGCACTTTAGGGACAAATGGTCTGGGAGTCGGTGTACTGACATCGTAGTACATGCATGTTCTACTCCCAGGAATGTCATACTTCTCTAAGCGAAGGGATGATCCACCTTTGAGAAGTTCAGCCAGTTCGAGATCTGATGCTTGAGCTTCGGCTAATGTACTGAGATTGACGGGCGCTTGCGGTTCTTCAATTCGAGATAAGGCATCGGCAACAACATTGTCTTTACCAGATATATGCCTTATGTCGGTCGTGAACTGTGAAATGTAGTCTAGATGTCTGTACTGCCTAGGCGAACAGTTGCCTTTCCTCTCGCGGAAAGCAAAACTGATGGGCTTGTGGTCAGTATAGACAATAAAATGTCTCGCCTCTAACATATGCCGAAAATACTTAATTGCCTCATAGATGGCAAGAAGCTCTCTATCGTATGGTGAATATTTTTGCTGCGCAGAACTCATTTTGCGTGAGAAAAACGCAAGCGGTTGCCACGTGCCGTCTTTGTACTGCTGCAATACCGCACCCAAAGCTATATCTGAGGCGTCAGTAACAAGAGCGAGCTTGGAACGTTTGTCAGGGTGAGCTAGTAAAGCTGCTTCAGATAGGCTTAGCTTACAATCGTCAAAAGCATTACTAGCGCCTCCTATTAAGTTTATTGGTTGTGAACCTTTTGTGGCTCCTGCAAGCAATGCATTAAAGGGAGCTTGAATGCGCGCAGCATTAGGCAAAAATCGCCGGTAGAAATTTATCATGCTCAGAAATCTTCTGAGCTGGCGAACGTTTTTGGGCGAAGGAAAATCTTTAATCGCCTGAAATTTCTCCTGGAGAGGCTTAATACCATTGGCGGAAATTTTATAACCCAAAAATGTTACTTCAGACGCACCGAAAACACATTTAGAGGTGTTGATCAACATCCCATATTCCTTCAGTCGGTTAAATATCTGGCGTAAATGCTCTTCGTGCATTGACTCGCTCCTCGAGAATATTAAAAAGTCATCCAGGTAACAGTAACAAAAATCTAAACCACGCGTGACCTCATCCACGAACCTTTGGAAGGTTGGACTTCCATTACGCAAACCGTAATTCATATATTTAAATTCGTATAAACCAAATGATGTAGTAATCGCGGTTTTAGGTATGTCTAATTCACTGACAGGTATCAGATTATAGGCCTTAACAAGGTCTAAGGTAGTAAATATGTTACATCCAGCGATGCTGTGAGTAAAGTCATGGATGTGCCTTATGGGATACCTATCAGGAATAGTCCTAGCATTAAGCAACCTATAATCGCCACAGGGTCGCCAGCCATTCTCTTTTTTGGGAACTAAATGTAAGGGAGAGGCCCACGAACTCTCTGATGGTCTGACGATACCGCTAGCAAGCATTGACCCGAATTCTTGTTTCGCGATTTTTAATTTATCCGGGGCAAGACGTCTGGGAGAGCATGAAATAGGAGGACCTGGTGTAGTGCGAATGTGATGCACGGTGTTATGTGGAATGTTACGTTGCATCCCAGCCGGACGTATTATATCTGGAAAATCGGCTAGAATATCATGGTACCTCGTGTCACCAGTCGCAACCTTAACGGACGAAACAGCATCTAAATTTTTAACATACAAAGCATTGACAGAAACAGTTGTGGTATTATTTACAAGGCGGTGATTTCGACAATCTATAATTAAATTATAAAAAGAGAGAAAGTCTACACCAATAATAGCCTTTGTTATATCGGCAACTACAAAACGCCATTTAAAGTCTCTACGAAGGCCAAGATCAAGAATAAGGTGTACATAACCATACGTGTTGATGACACTCCCGTTGGCTGCGCAGAGTTGGTAGGTGGTCTTCGTACGCCGCTCAGGAAGCCATGCACGAGGGAAAACACAGAGGTCGCTACCCGTGTCGACCTGGAACTGCATTTTCGATCTTCGGTCCGTGACAAAGAGACGACCAGTAGAACTTGGGCAATCATCAGTCGCCATTAACGACTGCCCTTCATGTTTTCCGCCTGGAAATCACATGGGCGAACACACCTTTTGGCGTTGATACCGAATTTCGAATGGAACCAACATTTAGGATGCCTTCGATAGGAAGATGCTGATCGGGTTGATGATGAACGTCTGCGACGCTCATGATATTTCGTGCGAGAGCGAGATCTCCTACGAAGGCTTGTTGTTAGGTTTTCCACTCGCTTTCTTAACTATGCAATTTCTTTGGCCATCAAATCCATCGTGGAACCGGGAGTTGGAGGTGCACAGTAACTGGTGGTAGCTACTTGAGGCAAAGATATAGCAATGTCCTGGATTCTGTCCGCTAAATCTGCTAATATCTCGAGCGAGGCGGTCGGTTGTGCTGCCATAACTGTCTGGATGTTTGCTGGCAGTCTACTCGTCCAAATTGTCCTCACGAATTCATCCAGAACGCTAGGACCCGCTAGACTTTGCAGGTGCCGGAGAAATTGTGACGGTTTCCTGTCACCGAGCTCTTCATGCATGAGCAATTGCTTAACCTTCCTTTCATGAGACGCACTCAGTCTTTTAATAAGCTCTGACTTAAGCTTTTTGTATTTGGCACTGGCAGGAGGATTCACAATAATGTCTTCTATTTTCTTAGATACCTGATGTTCTAAGTGACCAATGACATAATTGAATTTAGTAGAATCATTAGTTATACCTGAAATCGCGAATTGTCCTTCTACCTGAGCAAACCAAATCTTCGGTTCTTCTGGCCAAAATGGCGGAACACGAACTCCAACTTTGCAAATGTCGGAAGGCCCGATAGACATGTGCTCACCACTGTGCTCGCGTTGTTTAGCCATTATAGTATTAAATACGTATTCAGCTCGAGGTCACCAGTTTTGGTGTACAGTACAGTACAGTATGTAAGTTTTATCAATTAAATGCTGTTGTAGACAAGCACACGTTACGCATTGTGTATTATGCGCTTGCTGACTCACTGATTAGCTATGGACTCATTGTATATGGGGGACGTTTTGCACCTATTTAAAAAATATTAAAAATTTACAAATAAGGCTGATTAAGTACCTAGTGACCAAAAAAGTTATAGATAATTGTGGACAGGACTATAATAACTTTTTTCCAATTTGTAAAATACTGCCTGTAGACAAAAAAATCGAATACTTAATAGGCATAAGTCAATACTATAGTAACGATTATAAAAGATATGTTAATAATAAATATGATACAAGAAGTGTAAATTGTAAAATGCTTGTTAAGCCGAGAATGAATAATTATTATGTGGAAAGATTATCAAAATTTCTAATACCTAAGATATTTAATAAATTTGAACTTTTGAGAGGGAGTCCGCAACTCAGTAAAAATGTGTTGAAATCAAAACTTAAACAGTTGTTTCTTGATGAATTATCATTGGAGTAGTAGTTTATTTATAACAGAAGTATATCATTGTTTTATTTAGTGCCTGTGTTGGTTATAATTATAGTGTAAAGAAATACTTAATAAATGTGTATAATCAATATTATAAGTAAATTAGTAGTATACTTAGAAGATATTATGTTAAAAATCGAGCGTGTCTCGCCATCAAACGTAAAAGTTTGGCGAGAATAGCCATGTAAGCCTATTCTTTGTATATTTTTGTGATAAATACATTTAAAAAAAAAGCAAGTCTGAGGAGTTCTTCCTTCACGTGGTTGTCACCTGTTATTTCGTCTGGTTCAATAGGAAACAGATAAAATAGAAACACTCAGGTGATCTTCTTTTTCTTTTACTTTTATCTTACCTACCTTTTCCTATCTTAACGCAATCCAAGGTATTAAGCATACTGTGTCGATGAATGGGGAGGGAGTTCAGTGACATACGGTGCCTACCCTAGACCAGGGCGGTTCGGGTAGTGTTTTAGCCCTTCTTTCGGTATGCTGGGCTTTGCCGGGGTGACCACTTTATTCCCCTAGCTAATCGTGGGAATAAAATTGACGGAAAAGATCGACATTTTAAGCTGAACTCTCCCCTTAATCGAACTATCTGCTGATTTAGAACAGGCTCTTTTAACCTCACCAGCACCCTACAACACATTGCCCCAACCTGGTACAAGCCATGAATTGGAGGGCACGTCCACAGTCGGAAAAGAACCAGGGAAGGGACCGAAAAATTTCAAGTTCAAGTAAGGCCTAGCTTACAAGCCTTGCGGGGCAGCACGGAAGTGAAAAAGGAGGCTAATAGCAGCTGAGATAGGAGCCAAAAAATAAATAAAATACGTGCCTGAATAAGGCAAACCAGGACGGTATTGTGAGTAAAGTAGGAAAACTGAAACCCTGGCCAAAGGCTTAGTTCTAAATAACACCTGAGGGCGAACAGCTTAAGTCTCAGCTGATTATTACATATATGTCTCTCAGCTAAGCTGGTTCACTCAGCTATTGAGGGCACATTATGAAGGGCTCCATACAGAGCTCTGTAAAATCTTCTACAGCAGGAACGAAAATAATGAGTTCCTAAAAACCTTTTACTGGCTGACCCATAGGCGGAGACTGTCCGGTTGGGAGCGGCAAGTTCATCCTTGGTTTTGAAATGATAACTTTTAAGATCAGGGGTGGCTATGACGTGGTAGTGGAGCCTGAATCACCCAACTCCAAACCCTCAGCTCCCGACTTCGCGGGGTGAGCCTGAAACGCCATCAGTCAGAGTGACTGAGAACCAAGGCGTTGATTCACCTCGCTTCAAGGGCCTCTGCTGGTGTTGCCTGAAGGTAAAGGAAAGCGTGGTAGAAGTTGCAGAGGGAAAGATGCTCAGGGACCAGAGTAATCATTTGCTCAGCCAACCTTCACAGAGAGAACTCAGATTCTGAAATCAAGTTAAAGCAAGTGGCAAAGTTCACACGAAAACACAACGCCGAACTTGTGGTGGGTGTGGTTGTGATGCAAATGCTCACCACACAGCCTAGGAAAGCACTAACATCAATAAAAGAGGTGAGTAACTTTATGATTTTCTCATCACCCGTTAAGTCTAAACATAGGGTGTACACCAACCTTTGTTACTCTGTTGCATTGTGCATGCCTTGGCATCGTATGCCATAAAGCTAAATTTTCTTTAAGTACGTGCAATCGTATGATTGGGAACAACTGGGGATTGCGTGCCAGTATGATCCTATGGCTATAAAGCAGCATAGTGAAGTCGATTCTTACCTACGAATTTATTATCTGGTGTAATAAGGCCAACCAAAAGACGACTACGGACATCTTAAATGGTCTACAAAGCACTGCCTGTTTAATGGCAACTGGAGCAATGCGATCATCGCACTTACACACATTATGCACAATGCACATTACACGTCTTAATGCACTTTTTATTTAAACAAGAAGGCGAGGGCTAGTTTGTATAGGATTAACGCCCAGGGCGGTCTGAGCTTGCTTTCCTTGATTGAGATTCGTGCTTGACTCAATTAAGGAAACAGCGCTCTTAAGCATGATCTTAAATATCATGCGTCCACTTTACTACCTCGAAGATTGGCTGAATGGACAGGTTATCTGTGAGGTCAGTAGCCTTATATAATATACCGATAGGTCAAAGATGTGCCTCGACGTAGGCCTTGGAATTTTTGGAATTTATGGGGAACGCCCCAATTTCAAACTTAGTATGTACCTCTGTCTTCTAGGCAAAAACTTTTGCCATACTTCAGTGCGCGGAAATCAATCTGCAAAAACACAACGTCAATCATATTATCTTTATAAACTCTGATAGTCAAGTAGCACTACTAGCGCTGATACTTACTTAGTGAACTCCCTATGGGATGTAGCTACAGGTTCGTTTTAAGATCCGTTTCGAATCACGAGGGTATTGTAGGCAATGAACTTGCTGACAAGCTCGCAGGGGAGGGCTCAAAGAGTGCACAATTTAGAATCGACCCATTTTGTGGAATGTCAAAAAGCCTAGCCCGATCGACCTGTGAAACTCTTTATCACTATTAATCCCTTAAGATCTGTCCCTGAAGATCAGGTTTAAAATATTTTAAAACTTTAATCCGGGCTTATGATGGTAAATTTGCTTCAGAATCCCTGGGATTAGGTAAGAAAAAACTCCGTATTTTGGTTAGAGTCCTGGCTGGATACTGTTGTCGTAAAAAGCACGTGTTCATCTTGGGACTAAGAAACTCAAGGATGTGCCATTTCTATTCCTTAACGGAAGAAATGCCTCTGCACATCCTGACTGATTGCGGACACTTAATGCGCAACACTTATCTGGAAACTATGTACTTCGTCCAGAAGTAGTGAAATTTCCCACAGCTAACCAACTCTTATTCATTGTAGACATAGGGTTTAGCAGTGAGCTGTAGCCATAGCAGCGATCAAAATAGACCTTTTAGATCGCCGTGGTACTGGTCTCTCTAGACCTGCAAAGCTGCTCGTATAAAATAAGAAATAAAAAATCAGTCCCGTTAAAATTTACTTCATAGGTAGTTATAATTCCTTGAAAACCTTTAGAGGTTTTTGTAAAAGATTAAGGTTGAGAAACGGGGACATCATAGTTGGGCGATGGTAAGTGAATGCTGTGGCCAATATGCGTCTTTATCTTTCCTCGATTAATAATCAAAATTCAGATGCATTGACAATCTTAAGGACTAAGATGGTATTCCTCATTTTCAATAATAAGGGTTTCCAGTTCTCTTTACACACCGTACGATACATAAGAGCATTAGGAGCAGGTACTTAGCCCAAAAAAATACGATTTCACCTTCGCGTCCTGCAAAGAGACCGCAGCTCTGTAGCACAGTCTTCTAATCATTCTTGCAAGCTGCATGATGTATGTATAGTATTATAGTACCTGGGTGATGGGACTTTACTCGTAATTAGAAAAGAAATATAACTTTATGAATAGGTGTGCGTAACATCTAAATTGGTAGGTAAGTAAAACACTATATAAGTACCAATTTTCACTCAAATCGTACGTAAGGGATGCTTCTGAAAAACCAGTTGATATAGTACCTTCATATAAAATGAATGTATCATTATTGTTTCTTTTTATTTATTCGTAAAAGTAATCAAGAGGTTTATTAGTTTATCAATAAATCAATGATTTTCTGTAAAAATACTGTAATTAAAAAAATTCGACGAAAGTTTTGATCTCACGGTTAAAAGTACGCAAAGCGCCGTAAAAATTTGCGTAATTCCGCAAATAATAATTAATTTTTTCCGATCTGTGAGGATTTGTGTGCTTTCATTGCGATATTCGGCCCGAGTTTTCCATATTGTTTGAAAAACACTCTAACCTTTAGGGTTTTATAAGCTACCGTAAGTTACGAAATGATCAATCATATTTTACGCGCAAATAAAATTTGGTCGCTAATTATTATGATTTTTTATAGGATAGGATGACAAACGAGCTCACAGTCCACCTGATGGTAAGTGGTTGCTGTGGCCCGTAGACATCTACATCTATCCTCGAATGCAAATCAAAATGCAGACGCGTTGCCACCCGTAGGGACTAAGATGGATTGCCTCGTTTCCAGTAAAAAGGGACTCCGGTCCTCTACACTCACCATACGAAACACAGCAGCATTAAGCTACTATTTTACGCTGATATTCTGTGAGATCGTGTCCTCCCCGGTCGAGCCGACCCATTCATGCTACAACTATGCAACTTGTAAAAATATATATTAGTACTTCAACAAAGACAACAAGTATGCGTAAATAACCAACCCGCCTGCGAAACGTGGCAACTGTGATAAAATCCCCGAATACAATTTATGGGGAGTCCCATGTTCTGCGGTGGGACTTTTATAGGTGTTTTATAATTGTTTTGCAAATAACTTAACTTAAAACTTAACTCACTTAACATCAGGTGAGCCGCATGCTCGTTTGCCCCCTCTTCTATAAAAAAATAATAATTTTAAAATGTTTTTATTTATGTACATTATTATTAATGTTTTGATTTAATTTAATATGAAATGTTATTACTATATTTCTTAAATATATTTCTTTTTATTTAAATAGAGGAAGTTTATATAAAATATAATAATAATAGAATACATTAGCCGCCTTCTGGTGACGGCGTAGGATAATCTCCTACCCATATCATTACGTCGATGTCGTAAAAGGCGACAGAGGAAACTAAATCAAGAGATAGGCAGTGGAATTTTCTTGATAATACTTTAAAAATGATAAAAATTGAGGTAGTCAGCGAAACTGCACAAACCATCATGTTATGATAACCATCAGATGGTTAGCTTATTATAATAATATAAATTCCTATTCTGATTGCTTACTTACTTATCTTCACGCACAATCCCTAACAGGGTAGCCAGAGAGAACAGATCGCCAAGTGTCATGATCCTTACATACCTCTTTCGCTTCTTTCAGGTTCATTAACTTCTTTATACATGCACGTCTAGGTATCCGAGTACTCTTGACCTTCCCCTCTTCGAGCAATTTGCTCACATGGTCTTCGAAATTTAGTCTCGGTCTACCTCGACACCTTTTAATATTTACTTTCGCTCTATATATTTTCTTCACCATTTGGTCTTCACTCATTCGCTCAACGTGCCCATACCATTGGAGTACGCCCCTGTCAATTTTTGTGATAAGGTCATCTTTCAATCGTTTCGCTTTCGGTCGGCTATGGTAACGCCACACATTTTACTAAGAGATCGCATCTCCACCACATTCAACTTGCTTTTATGCTCCTTCTGGCATACCCAGGTTTCGCTGCCATATAACAAAGTCGGTACCAACACTGCGTTATGTATTGCAAAGCGTGCACTCTTCACTACACCTTGCCTTTTGACTAATGCATTCAGGGCACCATTGACTTTGTTTCCGGCAGCGACACGCCTATCCACATCTAAATCACATCTTCCATCCCAGCTGAAAGCACTCCCCAAGTATACAATTTCATTTACCTGTTCTAGACATTCCTGATTTACCAATATTTCACATTTCGTTCTCTCTTCGTCCTTTACAAATACCAGAACCTTAGTTTCTATCCTGATTGCAATTTAGCAAATTAACATTTTTACGTAAAATATGAGTGACAAACAAATACACAATTCATATGATGGTAAGTGAATGTTGTGGCCCATACGCATCCTCGATTAAGAATCAAAATGTAGATGTGTTGTAACCCCTGAGGGCCAAGACAGATCACTATATGAAACACAGCAGCAATAAACTGCTACTTTACGCTGGTATTCTAAGAGAGCGATTAAGTCGAGTGGATCCATTCATGTTGCAAACGTAATACGTGCAGCGTGGCTCTACCACGTATATTTATCTTTTTTTGTAATATCTACCTCATATATAATTTCGGCCAATTCCTCATCCAAAGCAAATTCAGTACTGCAGAATTTGATAAGGTTCGACGAAACGTGATAGGAGTATGGCGTGAAAATATTTTTTTTGACTTCAAAAAAGGAATACGTTTACTATTCGACTGAAAATGTTTTTTTATATGTATGTTACACGATACACGTAGTGAACTTACGAGTATTTTGATGATTCTTTTTATTAAAGAGTTTATTCTTTATGGGCTATCCCATATTATACACTTGTAAAAATACTCTATCTCTCAAAGTGGCAAGATAAGGGATGAAGATTTAACTCTATTTCGACATTGAGACTTTTTTTAATAGAATAGAGGGCAAACGAGCATGCAGTTCACCTGATGTAAAGTGACTACCGCCGCCCTTGAATCAACCGCAACGCCAGGGGCATTGCAGGTGCGTTGCCGGCCCTTTAGAAAGGAGTAAGCTCTTTTCTTGAAGGTCCCCAGGTCGTATCGGTCCGGAAAAATTGCCGGTGGCAAACTATTCCACAGAGAGGTCGTACGCGGAAGAAAACTCCTTCTGAAACGTACATTGGTGTACCGCCAAGCATCCAGATGGTGTGGATGGTATCAGGACGTTTGCCACGTAGTGCGTCACGAAATTTGGTGGCTGGGATTAATCCGAACAATTCCTCAGAGCACTCCCCGTAGTATATGCGAAAGATTGTGTATGTTCTGAAGTCGGGGCTTCAATTCTTTTAAACACTACGTCATTCAATAGACGTTGACTGCCCCGTTGGTCGTCGCTCGAATTGGGACTCAAAATTTTGGCTCGAATTGGGACTCAAACCCGGATACACATGATCAGCAGTCACGCTTGCCAGTAAACTAATACGGGAAATAAGAGACAAACAAAAGTCGCGTAAATATACTTTTACTAAAACAAGAAACGTGTTACAATAGCTTTAACATTTTCTTTATACACAACGCAAATATGATTTAAGTTAGAGAGATACATCTTATACAACGCAGTGACGACAGTCATCTGAAACTTCACACATAAGGTAAAGTAAACGTCACGGAGTGATATAAATCTTGACGATTTTTCCTCTTTATGTAAAACGTTGCACACACCTCGCGTATCGTGACTCACTTTACAATAATATTTCGTATCACGCGTACCTCCTGCGGAGATGAAAATAAATGTTGAATAAAAGAGATGCGTTCCCTTTTTTATTTTCATTTTCTTATATTAGGGCTTTTTGTGTCGTTGCTCATGGTGGACGTTTGCTTACACAGCATGCAAATAATCCCCTCAGCTCAATAGAAGCCATTTATTTTAATAACATACATACACTTCAATTGTTTGTAGTAGTATAATTTTATGTGTATAATTTGCATGTAGGTATATACACATAAAAATACTCAAGGCTACTTGGTATGATTGGGATTGGCTAAAGCACATTTTGCGAAAGATAAACTTTTACAAATAAAGCGACCGCGGCTCCTTTGAACCTTTTACAAACAAATCCAATTAGTTTGGTCAACTACCTGATTGAAATTGATTATTTTCTATTGTAAAACACAGGAACTATAGTAAATGGGGCTCTACACTCTATTACGAAGAGTCAGAATGTGTCAAAAAAGGCACGTATGGCGATCCACAATGCTGTGTTCGTCCATACTTTAACGTATGGTAGTGAAAGTTTGGTTTGGTAGAAGAAGCACGAGAGTAGAATAAACGCAGTAGAAACGCGGTCGTTAAGGAGTATGTTAGGGCTGAATCTGAATGACAGGGTAAAAAATTGTGTGATAAGAGAAGAGTGTGGTTTGCAAGATGATGTTGTGACCAGGTTGAAGAAAGCAATGCTTCGGTGGTTTGGTCATGTGGAAAGAATGAGTGAGGAAAGAGTGACAAAGAAAATTTATGTTGCGGAAGTGAATGGCAGAGTCGGAAAGGGACGTCCTATGCGAAAATTTATCGACCAAATTACCGATTTATTGAAAACGGTCCAAATTAGGAGTACCCTTAATCGACGAGCATGTATGCGTCGGTATATGGATGTGAAGGAGGCGAGAGAGGTGTGTCAGAATCGTGCCAAATGGAAGTCTGTAGTCTATGCCTACCCCTCTGGGTGACAGGAGTGAGTGTATACGTATGTATGTAAAACACAGTGTGCATTATTAAAGAGCTTACTCCTTCTTCAAAGACAGGCAACACACATTGTATTCCCTTGGTGTTGAAGTTTTTCGTAAGTGGCGGTCGACGTTTATCATCAGATAAGATGCACGATCGTATGCCTCATTTAAAAAAAATAATACGGTCTATATTCATTTATCTTTAGGATAAATCTGAGATGAATTGGAAAATAAAGGAATAAACCGTTAATTAAATGCTCCCTAAAATGGCGGATTTGACTGCGTAGTGGCCGTCTAACAATATCCACTACCACATATCGTCCCGTCGGTGTTGTTAGAAGGAACCAACCAGGAGCAAGACAGTGGCATCGTCCTTATGGTTACTAAGAATTGAAGCCTGCGGTATCCTACCCACCTGCCGAGCGTGGCAACCATAGCAGAATCGCTCCTGTGAGGCAATCCGTGAGAAGGATGTTCAACAGTGGACTGTAAAGTAACGGCACTACGGGAGGACATAACACGCTAGCAGTGGACTTACGCGGGTGGACAGTAATGATTAAGAAAATTATTTCTAGGTGGTTCTATTCTACTCAGTAGTCTATCGTGGTTGTACCACTCTCCTATCTACTTCTGCCAGCAAGCAGCAGTGAGTGTACTGCTGAGTTCCAGTTCCAGAGCCAATATGACTGCACAATGAGACGCATTCCCACTAATTGCGCAGTATTGATGAACCATCTGTAGCCTTCACATAATAGTTTAAAGTTTGTTGCAGATGTCCATTGTCTGCAGTAGGCACAATCCGATAAAGTAATTTTTCTACTATTCGATGCAAGCACTTATCTACTATCCCATCTGACGTTATGTGGTGATGCAGCCAAAGATAATGAAGTGCACTGGCTTAACAAAATCTCTACGTTCTATAGCTATATATTCTATACGTGGTAGTGACACGCTGCAGCTATGTTACGGTTGTAGCATGAACGGGTCGGCTCGACATGGGAAGGACCATGCTGTCGCAGAACACCGGCGTCAAATAGTAGCTTGATGCGGCTGTGTTTCATATGGTTAGTGTAGAGAACAGGAGACCCTTTATTACTGGAAATGAGGCATTTCATTTTAGTTCTCAGGGGTGACAACGTATCTGCGTTTTGATTGCTAATCGAGGATAAATGTAGATGTTTACGGGCCACAGCCTCCACTAACCATCAGATGGACGGCTTGTTTGTCGCACTTATTCTATAAAAAAAGCTTTTTTCACCTAATCACTTATTTATCTAATATTTATAACTAAGCGTTTATGATCGAAACGTTACAATCCATCCACAGGTGGACTGTAATGCCTTCGTTCGCTCGTCACTTAAACTTAAAAAAACTTTCGACATAAATAATGAACGTATTTTGCTTCTATATTGTTATATTGTTAACATTATTAAAGCATGACATGAGTTTTTGTAGGAAAAAAACGCTTTCTCTATAAAAAAATACTGCGGATCAGTAAACATCCAAGATCGTAAATCCGCGACCTATTTATACGTGTTAGAGCCATGCTGCAGTTATATTAGAAGTATAGTTGTAGCACGAATGGGGCGGCTCGATCGGGGAAGGACCACGCTCTCACAGAATACCAGCGTGAAATGGTAGCTTAATGCTGCTGTATTTCGTATGGTGAGCGTAGAGAACCGGAGACCCTTTTTACTGGAAATGAGGCATTCCATCTTAGTCCTCACGGATGACAACGCATCTGCATTTTGATTCGTAATCGAGGATAGATGTAGATGTCTATGGGCCACAGCAACCACTTACCATCAGGTGGACTGTGTGCTCGTTAGTCTCCCTATACTATTAATAAAAAAAACGACCCGATAGAAGACCTCCTCGAGTTTGACTATATCCTGTGTTCTTTTTTGTAGCGAAATAAAGAATACGTAATAATGAATCGAATAGCCGCAAATAAGGCGAAGCTTTTGCTTTAGTTGTTAGAGCAGCTTTCTCAATTATTCTGAGTGACGATAGCGAGAAAAGCTATTCTTGTGATCTCTCAATACTATTACTATTACATGTTAGAGTCTCGTTGCAGCTATATTTTTATTGTAACACGAATGGTTTGTCTCGATCGGAGAAGGACTACGTTTAAAAACATGTAATGTTAAGTGGCTAGTGTAGTCCATGGCCACCAGGCCCCTGTATATAACTTCAAATAAATAAGACTATATATATATACATTGTCACCTCACACTCACAACTAATATGGAATGCCCTACAGCCTGTAATTATACTGACTCTCTGTAATATATCTTAGAATTGGAACACAGTGAAGCACGAACTACTATTAGAAATAGTAAAAAGTGTGGCACTTGTATGAGGTCGAGCCACGCTGCAACTATATAAAGGTAAGTGCACGTATACCGGCGTAAAATAGCTGCATTATGTTGTATTGTTTCATAGGGTGAGTGCAGAGAACCGGAGACCCTTTTTACTGAAAACGAGACATTCCATCTTTGTCCCCAGGGGTGACAACGCATCTGCATTTTGATTCTTAATCGAGGATAAATGTCGATGTCTATGAGCCACGGTACTCACCATCAAGTGGACTGTGTTTTCATTTTTATCCCTTATTACATAAAAAAACGTATCAGACACCCGTAATCGGAAAATGAGTCAAACGACCTAATAACTAATAAAAATCCGTAACAAAATACGGTTCCAGCGCATTTCTTACATACTACATACGACCGTACAAAAGCAAAACGTCAGTTGCGTACACAATCTAATGATTTTCCGAAAAAGCTGTCCTTTCTTTCAGTACACAAAAGGAAGGTAATCCATCTTATTATTCCAAACGTCTCTGGGACGGAAGGCTTCCTTAAGTGCTCCAGCTATCGTGTCACATGTTCCCGCGCTGTCTCGACAGGAGGGTGTTGGACTAATGGAGTCTTAAAAAAAATCACTTGTTTCAAAATAGAAGAATCCTCAAATCGACAATTATAAAAAATTCATTCCATTGATAAAGCTATTATAATAATATGTAATATGTAATAGAGGCCTTTAAGCTTCTATTGCATATAATAATATGTAATATAGAAGCTTAAAGGTTTAATCAGTTAATCAAAAAACCAAACTGCGTAAAAAGTTTATTGAAAAGAAAAAAAATATACCCTATGTCACTTCCACGACTATGGGAAATCTAAGAACACCTACATGATAAAATCCATCAAGTCATTTAGGCTAAAGAGCATGAGAAATAATCATCAAGGGATATTGTATACTTCATCAAATATCTAAAAATCAATGAAGAATTTTCTGATATAGGTAACGGAAGAATGATATATTATTTGAAGGTCTTTTTAGTTACGTGGTAGAGCCATGCTGCAGTTATATTAGTAGTATAGTTGTAGCACGAATGGGTCGGCTCGACCGGGGAAGGACCACGCTCTCACAGAATACCAGCGTGAAATAGTAGCTTAATGCTGCTGTATTTCGTATGGTGAGTGTAGAGAACCGGAGACCCTCTTTACTGGAAATGAGGCATTCCATCTCAGTCCTCACGGGTGACAACGCATCTGCATTTTGATTTGTAATGGAAGATAGATGTAGATGTCTATGGGCCGCAGCAACCACTTACCATCAGGTGGACTGTGTGCTCGTTTGTCCGTTTGTCACCCTATTCTATAAAAAAAAAAAAAAAAAAAAAAAAAAAAAAAAAAAAAAAAAAAAAAAAAAAAAGGTCTTTAACAAAAAATAAAAAATATTTCGTTATATTTTAGAAATGTAGTGTGATAAAAACATCATTTCTTCCTATAAAACTATTAATTTTAATTAAAATTAAAAAAAAATATCATAAAATCTAATTATCAATAATCAGTGTTGCCACCTCTTGCATTAAGGTAAAGTGGGCCCCAAAATCGGATTTTCCACGTTTTATATTGACTGTTTGTTCGGCCCGCACGCTATAGAAAGACGTTGTATTTTTTTGTATTTAATCGCACAATATTTATTTAATATTTCTTTTTAAAATGATAAATACTCCTTTATTGAAAAATAAACCCATAACTCACTCACGTATTTACTGATGAACACATTGCCCGAATTTAATTAAAATTAACCTCATTACATTTGAATGAAACTGCTTTCTCACTTAGTGGACGTACCGAAAATTGTAGATTTTGAGGAAACTTTGCGATCTTTTTCTATCGAGCCAAAATATGTCAATCATATTTTGGCCACCATAATTCACTAAAAGAATCTTAAACTTTCATAATAAATTAAAAAGACGTGTGGCACTCGGGGACTGCCGCGGTAAAGCTATTGCATAGCACTTTGAATTAACTTATGCAATTATAATTATTTATTTATTTTAATAATAATAATAATAATAATTTAATAATAATTTATTTAAAACTTTAACTTGTAGTACATATAAAAAAAAAGAAAAAGTCTTACATGAGATACATTACAAAAATACTAGTGAGGGTGACGTTCTGTTCTCCTTGCTAGACTAAGAAATAGCCTGTATTAAGGAGATTCAGTCCCTTACCCCCTTACAAAAGTGATCGGAAAGCAAAAAATGCTCTTAACTTTTTAGTACTACAGATTGTGTGTGTGTGTGTGTGTGTGTGTGTGTGTGTGTGTGTGTGTGTGTGTGTGTGTGTGTGTGAGTGAGTGAGTGTGAGTGTGTGTGTGCATGTGTGTGTGTGTGTGTGTGTGTGTGTGTGTGTGCGTGTGCGTGTGCGTGTGCGTGTGCGTGTGCGTGTGCGTGTGCGTGTGCGTGTGCATGTGCGTGTGCGTGTGCGTGTGCGTGTGTGTGTGTGTGTGTGTGTGTGACCTCTTAATAGAATTATATTAATATAATATAAATTAGTTAGTTAATAAGTACTGTTCTGTCTCTTCATAACTCTAGTAGAAAGGAGTACACGGCTTTCTTACATTTGTAATTAGATAGTTCATAAATAGGAATATTAAAATTGATTTTATTATAAAGAAAGGGACCGACATATGAGAAAAACCTTTTAGCAAATTGAGAGTAGACTGTCGGAATACTGCAGATTTTGTCCTTACGCCTCTTGGTAATTTCGATATATGGAACCTTACGATGTTGTAACATCACTGTATGTAGTATAAACAATTGTCTTACATTAAGAACGTTGTGATCTTTGTAGAGCTGAATTGTCGGATATAATATGGGTCGAAAGGCCATAATCTTTAAAATTGATCTGTGTGCGATTTCTAAAGGTTTTAAGATAGTTTTTGCGGCACCACCCCAACATGAAATGCAGTAAGATATGATAGAAAGACAAAGTGCAAAATAAACGTTGCGTATAATACTCTGATTAGAGACGTGACGAAGTGATTTGAAAATAAAGATTAATTTACGGACTCTGCTGGTTAAATCTTCAATGTGGGGTTTAAAACTTAGGGTTTTATCTAGAGTTATGCCAAGATATTTGATTGTGTCGACCGAATTAACAAGGGGACAGTGGCACGCTTGATATTGGTAATGACATGAGGGGGCTATTAACTTTACTGGAGTTTTAGGTTGTGATATTGTAGAGATAGAAAAGGTAAAGAATTTGGTTTTTGTTGTGTTTAAAGTAAGGGTGTGTGCACGGAGCCAATTATATGCAACGTTAAAGCCACTTTGCGCGATTTCTTGGAGTTCAGTCCAAGTACCTGCAAAGAAGGTAAGGGCGGTGTCATCAGCATATGAAACTATTTTGGAATTATTTACTTTAATGTTACAGAGGTCGTTAATGAATATCAAGAAGAGAGTAGGTCCGAGTATACTACCCTGGGGCACACCGTAAGATATAGAAAGTTCATTACTTGTATAGTTGCCTATCTTTACTCTTTGAGTCCGGTCTGAAAGGTAGCTATGGAAAAGATCAAGTTGAGAACCCCTGATACCTATATTTTCTAGTTTTAATAAGAGAGTATTGATGGGAACCGTATCAAAAGCCTTAGCCAAGTCCAAGAATATTGTAAGGACTTTTTTGTGGTCGTTAAGCTTACTTACAACGAAAGTAGTTAATTCGTGAATAGCGTCAGGAGTGGATTTATTTTTACGAAACCCAAACTGTTGGGAAGAGATTATATTACAGTGCTCCAGATATTTTGCTAGTCGCCTGTTGATTAAACGTTCCAAAACTTTGGATAAAGCACTAAGTACCACAATGGGGCGATAATTATTAATGAGATTCCCATCACCATTCTTGAAAATTGGTTGGATTATAGCCCTCTTGAAAGAGGTAGGAAAGACAGAAGATTCTAGACAGAGATTATAAATATGGGCTAGAACGGGTGCGAGAATAGGGGAGTATCGTTTTAAAAAACTTGGTGGAATTTCATCCCATCCGGTAGCTGCATTATGTTTAAGCGAATTAATAAGTAATTTAATTTCATCAGTGTCCGTGGATTCTAAAACAAAAGATGACAGATTAGATTTTACTAGGGTGGTTCCTTTTGGTGAAATTGCGCAATTGCTGGCGTTTTTTTGCGCTAGCTCCTTTCCGATGTTGATAAAGAACTTATTAACGTTATTACACGACTGAGTTGGTGAGAGAGAGGATAATAATTGCTGTGCTGTCGATTGTCGAGTTTTTTTGTTACAAGCGATATTTTTTATAGTGTCCCATAAATCTTTACTGTTTTACCTGCTTTTTTTATTTGCTCCGAATCGTACTGCCTTTTTACCTTTTTTAATATTTTCGTACAGAAATTCCTGTACCTTTTGTATGTTATAATAAGTGTTAAATTGCTGGGGTCTTGTTTTAACTTTCTGTGTAAAGAGTCTCTGTTATGGATACATCTTAATAAACCTGGTGTTATCCATGGTTTGAGTATCCTCTTTTTTGCTGATAATTTGACAGTGTACGTATTATCGAGTATAGCTTGAGACATTAGCTGTATAAAACTATCCGTTGCTATGTTAGGGTCTTTGAGAGTTAGAATAGGTTTAAGATCTATTTGCTCCATTGTTTTGTCTAATGATATATAGTTTATTTTCGAGATTGTCTTAGGAGGTTTGAGATATGTGTTTTTTGTTTTGATACATACGATTGAAGAGTAGTGATCAGTGATAGTTGTATCAAGTACAAAAGTTAATACTGGGAATTTAGTTCGAAGAAAAGTATGGTCAAGGCAGTTGTTACCTCTTGTTGGGAAGGTATGAGCAGGTAACAACCCATGAAAAGCAAGACAATTTAGATACTCATGTGAGTGGTTATTGAAGGTTTTAATATCAATGTTAATGTCTCCGGTAAGTACAACAGTTTTGTATTTTGAGAGTGACGGGAGTATATCGTTTAAGGCAGATAGAAATGGACTAATATTTTCATTAGAAGGAGATCGATATATGCAAATCACTACCATATCAGGATTGATTTTAATTATTAGTCCGGAGGCTGATCCGTTAAAGTCTGGCTCTTCGACGATTGAGAGTAAAGACGTTTTTTTATTTTATTTATGCAGTATTTCTTTTTCTTTGATATTAATTCAAGTTACACTTTTTGAGCGTGGTGACCGATAAGAAAACAAATTTCTTTCTTTTATTAAATAAATAAATAAATAACAAATGCATTTTGTTTATTCATATTCAAAACACTTTATACACAAATTTTACAAGTACAGCTATTCACTATTGTACATAAATACCTATACACCTATATACTTTCTCATAAACAGCTGCTTATGTATTCGTCCGATTTTGGAGCAGCTCGTCTCGATTCGTAGAGTCGTACAATACGTCTAGTTGTACGCACACAAACACCGTGTCGAAGACTGCCGAAAAGAAACGACGTTAGACAATGCACGGTAGACATGTGTAGATCACTCATTTCTAGCGACCGAATCATTCTAGTACTTTTCGTCACGCGTACCGGTACATTCGGATCGATCATTCAAATGGATCCTTTCTGGCTCTAGTACTCTGTGTCTGTAAGATCCATTGGGAACAAATGGGAAAAAAATATTTATGACTTTGTAATGCTATCGTCGCCATCTACTGCATGTTATAGGAAAAAAAGCATTTTATCGAACAAAAATTTATGGATTTTCAAGGTGGTAAGTCCAAAAGATGCTAGATGGCATAAACACAAAAACTTCAATTGATTTGATTTAATTGATAACTTTATTTAAGATTATTATTATATATTTTATTAATTTAAATAATTACTTTATTTTTAAATTTCATTCGTAACTATACTTAATTTTATCGATTCTTATAAATTTACTTTGCATTTAGGCCATCTAGCATCTATTGAGCGTACCACCTTGAGTCTCATCCATTTTGGTTTGATTTCGATGAAATGAGAAATGACTTTAACTATAGATCGAATAAGATGGCGCTATTTATTACAAAGCAAAGCATTGAAAGCAATTTTAGTAAAAAGAAGATATTGTTTTCATCTAATATCATAAAATTTAGGCTTCACATGTCTAAAAATAAGGATTGTAATGTTTATTTACTACAAAGTACTTAATATGATGATTTTCTTATAAGATAAACTTTTATGTTTGGTGGATACCGCCACCGAAGTATGTGGTGTAAGTAAGAGAACAAATGAAAGGAAAAGTAATACGTTATGGTGGGATGATGAGGTACGGGTGGAAGTTGAATCAAAGAAGAAAGCATGGTTAGATTTACTAGCAACCAAAGCTGGTAATTCTTCTGGTATGAATGATGAGATTGAAAGAAAAAAGGCAGAATTTAGACGTCTAAATAAGAGAGTAAAAGAAGTTGTTGAAAGGAAAAAGAAAGAAAGAACGGATAAGAATGATAGAAGGATATCTGATAATTTCCAGGCTAACATAAAAATGTTCTGGAAACTCGTAAGAACTGCCAGGGGAAATACAAAACAGCCTATAATAAATGCTATAAGAGACGAGAATGGATGTATTCTGAATGATGAAGTTTCGAATTTAAACAGATGGAAGGAATACTTTGAAAGCGTGTTTATGAGTGAAGAGTCGTATGAATTAAATGAACTAGAAATTCCGAAAGAAGTGGAAAGGGGTATGGAGATAAGTGTAGATGAAATAATGAAAGCAATGAAAAGCATGAAAGCAGGTAAGGCAGCTGGATATGATAGAGTATCACTCGAGATGCTAAGGGCTGGAGAGGGAGTGGTGGCAGGCCTGCTGTACACCTTGTTTAATTTATGTTGGGAATTAAAACGGGTACCGGATGACTGGTGTAAAGCAGTTATAGTACCAATATATAAAGGAAAAGGGTCACAGCAGGACTGCAAAAACTACTGCGGTATCAGCTTGCTTAGTATTGTGGGTAAACTGTATGCTAAGGTGTTAATTGAAAGAGTTATGAAAGAAACTGATGGAAAAATTTGGGATGTGCAAGCGGGTTTTAGAAAGGGAATGGGGTGTACAGATCAAGTCTTTTCCATGCGCATGATTGCGGAGAAGTTTTTGGCCAAAAACCAGAAAGTTGTTTGTGCGTTCATGGACTTGGAAAAGGCTTATGACAGAGTGGACAGGAATGTGTTATGGCAAACACTGAACTCATATGGGTTGAGCGCTGGTTTGATACAGGCATTAAGGTCTCTTTATAGGGACTCTAGTGCTTGTGTCGGGATCAATGGGGTCTACTCGGACTGGTTTGGCATCCAAAAAGGTGTCAGACAGGGCTGTGTAGCTTCCCCTTGGCTGTTCAACCTATTTATGGACCGGTGTTTGCAAACTTTGAAAGATGAAGAATGTGGGTTAAGAATGGGCGAGTTAACCGTCAAATGCCTTTTGTATGCCGATGATCAAGTCATACTTGCGTCATCGGCGGCAGAGTTGCAGATGATGGTTACATTAATGAACTGGGAATTGAAAGAAAGGGGAATGAAAGTGAACGCAAGTAAGACGAAAGTGATGGTTTTTGAAAGAGAAGAAAGCAAAACGGTATGTGAAATAAGAATAGAAGGAGAGTTAATTGAGCAAGTGGATGAGTTTGTGTATTTGGGATGTGTATTTAGCAGGGATGGTAGATATGATAGGGAAATAGAACGACGAGTAAATGCAGGGAATAGAGTGAATGGGGCACTACACTCTATTATGAAGAACCAGAATGTGTCAAAACAGGCACGTATGGTAATTCATAATGCTGTGTTAGTCCCTACTTTAATGTATGGTAGTGAAAGCTGGGTGTGGCAGAAGAAGCACGAAAGTAGAATAAATGCTGTAGAAATGCGGTCTTTAAGGAATATGCTAGGGTTTAATCTGAATGACAGGGTGAGAAATTGCGTGATAAGAGATAAATGTGGTATGCAAGATGACGTTGTGACCAGGATTAAGAAAGGAATGCTTCGGTGGTTTGGTCACGTAGAAAGAATGAA
Organism: Parnassius smintheus behrii; assembly: GCA_036936625.1. Taxonomy (NCBI): domain Eukaryota; kingdom Metazoa; phylum Arthropoda; class Insecta; order Lepidoptera; family Papilionidae; genus Parnassius; species Parnassius smintheus. The sequence goes on from JAUPFT010000026.1 coordinate 4,225,940, forward strand.
TGAGGAAAGAGTGACAAAGCAAATTTATATGGCAGATGTGAATGGCCGAGTCGGAAAGGGACGCCCTAGAAAAATGTTTATCGACCAAATTGGCGATATTTTGAAAATGGGCCACGTTAGAAGTACCCTTAACCGACGAGCATGTATGCGTAGATATATGGATGTAAAGGAGGCGAAAGAGGTATGTCAGGATCGTGCCAAATGGAAGTCCGTAGTCTCTGCCTACCCCTCTGGGTGACAGGCGTGAGTGTTTATGTATGTATGTATAAACTTTTATCTTATAAGAAAATCATCATATTAAATAAATAATTTGCCTTGAAACCGTAAGTTAAGTTTCGTGGGGTTTACTAAAAAAAGTGTTATTTTTAGTAAACCCCACGAAACTTAGGTGTTTTAAAGTCCTTTTTTATACGCCTTTGCCACGAAATTATATTTTTAAATCATAGATGCAACAATCAAATGTAATAAATAATTAAATGTAAAATATATTTTTTATTTTACTTATATAATAATAAAAAAGGCCCTTATATAATAAATACTCTACAATATTTTTTATTACCAGTGCGGGTGTAGCTACTTGATAAAAATAAAGTGCTTCCTTATGTCACGTAAAGAAGTTTGCACTTTGCAGCTTCTCTGAACTGAGTTACTTCAATCTTGCACAATTATAAAATAACGTTAAATTAATCCTATCCTCCATCTACGAGTACACTTCATCGTCAGATCGTCACAGAGACCAGACCGGGGAATTCAGAATCCAGATTCGAGAGATCTAACTTTGATTCCGATTTAATTTGTTTGACGTATCGTATTTCATTGTTCATTTCATCTTTATACCTCTCGCGTCTCGCCAGAGATTAGTTAGTATTTAATAATAGTATCTATGTTCCGTTTCCTTGCTCTGTACGAATAGTGTAGTGTGTCACCTATTCTAGCCGAATCCAAGTCGCCAAAAATTTGACGCAGAGTAAAAGTTGAAAGTTTTAAAAAGTCACCCAATTTTATAAGAAATATTTTAAGAAAATGCTTTAATGTAAACTTATGTTAGGTACCATTAGTGTTATATTATTCATCAGAAGTAATAAGGATTGTAAGCGTAGAAGTAGACTACAAAGGTATTAAAAAATACTTAAGAAGTCTGTTGCAATATCTACATTTTATTATTTTCTAATAAAAGGGTTATAGAATAAATAATATCCTTTACAATCGCCTTCTTTCTGAGATAGCCTATTCGGAGACTAGTAGAAAATCACAATTTTGGTCGCTCCGATTACTTTAAAACTAGCCTAAATAGCTAAAAATCGCCTAACTTGGCAACATTTCCGAATGCATGCACTGATTATACTGCACTGGTATACCTTACATTAAAAACAATTCATTCAGATCTTTCGGGATTCGGTTGGTTTGCGGCTCATTCTCAATTCAAACAAATCACGGGTTAAAAAGGTACCGTCAATTGTTTGTGATTGGTTGTACTGGTACATTGAAAAACAAATGAAGGAACCATCAATACTTTTAAGTGTACCAGCTCAAACGAACGAATCATGCATGATTGACACATGTCTAATGCACGGCCTTCAAGCCACACCGCCGTGCCCGTCGGAGTGGGGAGCGTGAGGTTTTTTCGTTACGGAATAAATTTCTGGATTCGGTCCCCGCGCTCAAGGCCCGCGATAGAAGCTATGCAATAGCTTAAAAGCTATGCAATAGCTTAAAAATGTGTATTGGTAGTTTTTAATGACAAAAAATTGCACTTTTAAAGCGTGAACAATCTGCTTTTGGCGTCCACATCACCTTAAGTACGCATCGATATCGATTGTTCATACTTAAAATTAAATTGTCAATGTCTTGCTGCGGTATGATAGCCCATGTTCCTTCCAAGTGTTCGTAAAGTTGTTGTTCCATGTCAAATTTAGCGGGAAATCTCTCAAAGATTTTTGTGTAACATGTCTCAGGCATGCTCGATAGGATTTATGTCGAGCGACTGTACAGGCCAATCCAAAACTTGAATATCATGATCTCGGAGAGTGGCCGACACCAGCCGCACTTTATGGGAAGGAACATTATTGTGCATGAGTAGAAATTTTTGGCATATTTTGATTCTATGTGTATGTCATGCTGCCTTGGATCCAAATGAGCTCTATTAGTCCGCCAAGACGACCCGAGGGTGCCGTAGACAGCTAATACTCCCTGGAGTTCTTCAAACGTATGTTCATCGTCAATCCAGATGAAACCCAAACAGAGACTCATCGATGAACAGCACCAAATACCATTGTTCGTCACTCCATGGTAAATGATCCCTAGCCCACGAAAGCCACCGACAGCGATTGTCACGTCGCAATGCTGGAATACGCACCGTTCTTCGAGCATGAAGACCAACCTCTTGCAACCTCGTTCACACGGTTTTGTCGCTTAACAGCAGCTGCTGGACCTCTTTGGCCTTTTTAGTAGTTGAATCGTTGTGATATTGAGTTATCTTCTTGAGGTCATTTGGATAAATCGATCCTGTCTGTGCGTAGTAACACGGTACCTACCCGTGTGCCGTTCAGCCACATACTCAGTACTGCAATGTCCTGACCACAACCTTGGTATCACGTTTTGGCTGGTGTGTAGGGCCTCAGCAACCTTCGGTCCGGTCGATCCGGGTACTATAAAGAATAAAGTTAGATAATTTTTCCATAATATAAGGTAGTAATTTATGTTTATTATGTCCGGGGAGTGGCGCCATATGCTGAAATACAGGTTCTGGCCTAGTTCGGCAATGGATGCTATTTTTCATGTTATTAGATAAAATATTCCTGTATAGTTTATAAATAGACATATTGTTAACTGATATATATGGAAATAAAGATTATTATTGTTATAGGAATGATGCGATTTTGAAAGATACTGTTGAGGAGTTAAGACAGAGCATGCCAAAAAAGACATCCATCCAGACATCCATACATGTGTACACATTACCCTTCTCCTGAAGTAGCCATTTAGAGAAAAAAAGATTAGTTTATGCTACAGAGCGTGCCAATAAAATAGACATTCATATATGCGTACTCGAAAAACATTACCGTTCTTCTGCAGTAGCCAAAAAGAGAAAAAAAGGTTGTATTAAAAAACAAACCATGTGGTGACGGATTAATAATATCCACCACTGTCATTTCTTGTAGTCTACTAGGTATTGTAAGAGACATCGAAGGGAAAATGAATCAGGAAATCGGCAGATAGTTGTAATAAAAGTTACACGTTTTGACACTTTCGCACTATGTAATTACATAACCGACAAACTCCTTTCATATCAACTGTCTCCAAGCATTCAACCATTATTAAGATAAGTTTGATACGAAACAAACACGTAAAGGATAGGAAGAGAGAATAAAAACAGGAATACGGCAGATGTTATTACAGCACTATAATATATATTATAAAGACATTTGGTGTTTATGCTATGGCATAATAATATGTCCTGGACAGATAAAAACATTTATTTATTTATAAACTTACACGTAACACCTTAACCTAAAATATACACACATATAGTATAAATATACGTACAATAATACATACATACATATATATAATATATATACATGCTTACAAACTTCGTAAATAAATATCCAAATGAATGATTATATATATATATATATATATATATATATATATATATATATATATATATATATATATATATATATATATATATATATAACCATCTGCCATAACCGGATGAATCACGCCGCGATCGATATCCATTCAACTCGTAAAACTACATTTGGTCATTTTATGGCATTATGATATATCCTGCACATCTATGACGCTGGAATCCGTTTCTCAGTATATACCTTTTGACATCTTTTCGAGCATTTACGGCACTAGAATATATTCTGCATTGATGTTCGCTGCTGGTAATTCTGATGGTCACTATGATATATAATGTACACATAGGAATTAAATAAGGAACCATATAAACATGAGAGAAAACAAAGAAATAATACAACAGTTATTAACAGTTAATAAAAAAAATGTGCTCTAGTTCGAACTGCAAACGTACTATGGAGTATGATGCAATTTCAAATGATATAATACAATACTAATGAATAGTATGATATAATTTGAAACAAGCTTTGAGACAAAGAGCTACCTCGCAATATTCACACACAAAAGTGGTAAGTTTCGAAACCTGATTTCGCTTCAGACACCAGATGCACTTACGTCGCGTAGTTCGGTGGCCGGCGGCACATGAAGCTGAAAAACTGGTAGACCAGTGAACACTGTTCGTCAAGCGTCTCCAGGGCAAATCACTGTCGCGATATGCCCTTGAGATGCTTGTGTCGCGAACATGGGTTAATCTCGCGATGATAGCGCGGCACTTAATGGAGGTCAATAATGTCTTGAACTAATTGTAAACGAAAAGACCGTTCCTTACAAGATTTTTCAAAGTGGATTCTAGAATTAAGTATGGTAACATTTAAAAGCCTCTTGAAGAGCTTCATGTTCCATTTTGCACAAAGTTTTCTCTCCAATAAAAATGGTTCCAGCATTTGATCGTTACGATCAGTTCCACCCATATTCTTATTATAATCAAGAACCAACTGGGGTTTCCACTGAGGCAGCACATGGGGCTTGGATGGTGTCGTTGGTTGGTTTGGTTGCCGTGGTACGTACTGATTAACGGAATCCTTTTCTATCCTGATTCGCCATTATGACAACGTCACCCGAGTGCCGCGCCAGGAACTAACCTGCCTGTAGCTTACAGAGTAACACCAGAGATGGCACATTTTGACGGTTGAGTCGTAGTATTCCCACACCGCCACTGAACCAATTGTCCATAAAAAGAGTAGTACGCTTTGTCGAGCAGTGGCCAAATGAGTTTGAGTACAGTTTTAGTACTCATGTTAAGTGAGGATGGAAATCGAGGATCGGGGGTATCTTCCTTTCCAGTGTATACGAAAACCGACCACATGTATCTCGTAGCAGTAGCAGACTCGCACAATTCTAAAGTTTTTACTCCGAATCGGGCCGCTTTAGTTTTTATATATTGTTTGAATGAGAGTTTACCTTTCCATAAAGTTAAGCTCACATTAATATATATTTCCTGTTTAGGGATATACGCGGATTGAAAGCGGGAATTCAAATGATTTATAATAATTGTTTCAATAGGAAAGATAGGATGAGAATCAGGTGAACGTGTTGCGTTATTTACAAAATGAAGAGCGCGGCACAAATTTTGATACCTATGACATGAAAACAATTGGCGGAAAATATTGGTCTTCAATAGAAAATTTCCAGAAAAACAAGATGTTACGGAGGGCATACGGATGATCCCCAACATCATCCAAAAAGAAAACAGAATAAATATCTAACGTGTATTTGTTTCGTACCAATTTTGTGCAAAAGTATCATTGATACAAGCCAGTTCTACAGCATACCGGTTTGTTTCTGTCGCTATATGAGACATGATGCTCTCGTCCCAATATTGGCGGAATGCCTCATACGCTCTTCCGGTCGGCGTGGTTGGCCCTGTCCTTTCCGGAAGAAACGTTTCTCTTTCACCTTGAAAGGAGTCCATGGGCCGCCAATTAAAGTGAAGAAAAGTCGCATCTCCTTCGAATAGGGCCGCATGTCCAATGTCATCCGCCACATCATCATTATCTACTTTCATCCTTCTATTTTCGGCCCTCCGCTCTCGAGATTCTCTATCAGCCACCATTCTCAAAATCCTATTGCGCAAATCCTCAGGCACATCATCGTCTGTCACACATACTTGTTCAAGATAGTCGCCTCGCCGCCACGATGAGGAGGCGTAGACGCCTCCTCGTGCCTGACGCCCGCACCTGCCGCTGCCATCGCTGGGAACCGCGCGCCTCGCACAGCACCACCACTCGAACTCACCACCACTACCTCGTGATATAGTTCATGCTGGTCCGCCAACAAGTACTCGTTGCCATTCTCCTCATCTAACCACTCAACGACCACTTCTGACAAATATAAAAATTATATAACATAATTTAGTTCATACATATTGTATGTAATACTAGCTGTTCCCCGCGAATTCGCCTGCATATTAATTTATGACCATTAGATTTCATGGGTTTTAATTTATTTGTGTAGAACCCTAATTATTCCTTATAACGCCAGTTATCTGCCAGTGAAAGTCCCGTTAAAATACTTCATAGAGTAGGGAACGTGGCGACGTGGCGTCGAACGATTCGTGTATTGCATTTTTATACCAGTGATACATTCTAAATTAAATATCCTAAATAAATATAAAACTATACAGTCAAATAAGAATTAATACTATGAAACTAATCAACTAATCATCCTATCTACCATGGCTCCTAAAAAGTATTAAATATAACACTAATGTATGTAGTAGGATAATTATATACAAATTAATTAGATAGAATCAAAGATGAAAATAGTAACTAGTTACAACAGTTACTAGACTCCAAAGAGTTCGTATAATTCCTTCATGGGGTAACGTAGGTATAAACAAAGTCCCAGAAAATACAAGACCTTACCAATCAGTTTAAATTTTTAGTAAGCAAAGTTTTTTTAGTAAAGGTAATGAAAGAGTATGTGATTGATAATAATCCTTGGGAATGAGGAGATTGCTACCATACTAATTTTATTCTATAAAAAATATTGTAAATTAATTCTATTCACCAAAAGTCTCACTGGGCTTCTAACTCGTTCTTCCCAAGACGGAAGCTTTTTTATATCTCTAAACTATAAGAGTGAAGAATTTTTATTGAATATAGACAAAGTTTAAAAACTGTGGTAGCTTCTACTTACACACTTACACACTACTTACACGCTTTCATACAAACATAATAACAAAATTAACTTACGAAGAAGATGGTGACACTGGTAACGGCGGATTTACTTGTGCTGACTCAGTGGAAGGTGCGGGTTCTAAAGGGAGAATTGGACTTTCCACCTGCTGTCCATGTTCATCAAATATGGCCAGTAGGACAACCTCATTGGAGTTATCGAACTCCCCCTGCATATCCTGCTCCTGAAAAACAAGTAAGATGAGACATTTTAGATACACATATGACATATTTTTATGGTCATGAGTTGGATTGACCAGGATAGCACTGCTAACTTTTAATTAGTAAGTGAGAAAAACCAGAGACTCTTTTCATAGATGTTTCATGTTTACGTTATATGATAGGTGTAGATAATTTATAAGCTGTTTTAATACAAATGGTATATAAATACCAACATGTATATATTTACGGAACGGTAAACCAACATGACAGGAGAGAGATCATGCGGAGAACATGCTTTTCGAGGTACGGGGGGGGGGGGGCCTCTTCAGAGATATGTTGACGGAGAAACTCATTAATATCATTATTATTATATTATAATAAAGACCAGAGTATAATAAATAACTTACAACATTATTATGTGAAAATGTTTCTTCCTCCTCTTCGCTGAGATCGCCCTCGTCTGAGTCACACCATAAAATATCAAATTCCGCCATTTTTCTGAAAATGTATGTAGTGCACACATGTGAACATTTTGTGTCTTCATGAAAATCGAAAAGAGTAAGAAGACAAAGTTTATAAAATTTATACATAAGAATTACGAAATACTAAATTCTACACTCAAATATCTAACTACTATGTAGAAAAAAAAACACTCGAAATTTAATAAAGAAAAGAAATATATAACATAAAATTATATCGACATCGTAATAATATACACTCAGTAGGAGCCTCTAATAAATTGAAATAAAATCAATCTGGTATATATTTATTCGTTGTTTATGTATTGTTTATTGAGCAACGCCATTTTTGTTGAAAACAAAGATATTATATATATATATATATATATATATATATATATATATATATATATATATATATATATATATATATTATAGAACGGAAATTGGGAACATTTGCGTACAAAAACTGTGAGCACACGCGTGTATTAAGCCCTCTAGCCAAAAAGAGCAATACTACGCTGAATATTTAATTGGAAAACATTTAAGCTATTTCTCAATTAGATGACGCCTCTAAATATAAGGTGAAAATCGGTTTTAGGCACGTCGTCAATTACTAACATATTTGTAAATAAATAGTGACGTTACTGGATAACAGAGGGCCCTTATTACAAATTTTTTTCTTTCTTCTAGAATAATCTATCAGAAATAATAAAATTCAAAGATTATTTGGTTAATATACATTATTCTCAGAACAATAAACCGAAATCATGTTCATTTTTTGCTCTATATCGTAACTTACTAAACCTTAATGCACAACCAAAAAAAATTGTTAAAATACGAAATATAAGCAAACTTTTTTAAAAAACAGTAATTATTTACCCCTTGTACAAAAAAATCTCAACAATCTTTTATAAATGGCTAAACCCCTTCAAATTTTGAAAATAATACAGTAGGGCAAGTGTCACGCACACGGCATAGGAATATACTGTAGTAAATACGACGCATGGCGGAAACCAGTCATTTGAACTAAATACTCTTATTTTATAGAAGCGTAATTTAGTAACGAGACTTATTCTAATAATTAGAGAGATTAGGAAAATTAGATACATAAATCTTATAATAAAATTTCAAAAATAATTGTTCTGAGAGATCTACAAAGTGACATTTTGAGAATCCAATTAGATTCGTCGAGCTTCTACGGGTTAAATAAAAAAAAAATCTTCTAATCTAATCTATGGGAGGCACAATGCGGATTTAGACCTGGAAGAGGATGCACGGATCAAATGTTTTCTCTCCGCATGATCACGGAGAAGCTTCTGAGTGTTAACCAGAGGATTTTCTGTGCTTTTGTGGATCTGGAGAAAGCATTTGATAAGGTTATAAGGAAGAAAATGTGGGAACTGTTGCCGGGATATGGTGTGGATGGTCGATTGTTAAGAGCTGTGCAGTCACTTTACTATGACTGTAAAGCCTGTGTGCTGGTAGGGCATGACCTGTCACCCATGTTTATCGTCCAAGCGGGCGTAAAACAGGGTTGTGTCATGTCTTCCTGGCCGTTCATACTGTATCTCGACAGCTGTTTACAAAAGCTGAAAGATAGCTGTTTGGGTGTGAAATTGGGTGACATAAAAGTTAATTGCCTGCTGTATGCTGATGATGCAGTGCTTATTGCACCATCAGAAGCAGAACTGCAGGCATTAGTTACGTGTATGAAAGAGGAATGTGAAATTAAAGGTCTCCGTTTGAATGCTAATAAAACTAAGGTTCTGGTATTTGAAAAGGACGAAGAGAGAACGAAATGTGAAATATGGGTAAATCAGGAATGTCTAGAACAGGTAAATGAAATTGTATACTTAGGGAGTGCTTTTAGCCGGGATGGAAGATGTGATTTAGATGTGGATAGGCGTGTCGCTGCCGGAAACAAAGTCAATGGTGCCCTGAATGCATTAGTAAAAAGGCAAGGCGTGGTGAAGAGTGCACGCCTTGCAATACATAACGCAGTGTTGGTACCGACTTTGTTATATGGCAGCGAAACCTGGGTATGCCAGAAGAAGCATAAAAGCAAGTTGAATGCAGTGGAGATGCGATCTCTTCGTAAAATGTGTGGTGTTACCATAGCCGACCGAAAGCGAAACGAAGAGATTCGCAATATGGCAGGATTGAAAGATGACCTTATCACAAAAATTGATAGGGGCGTACTCCAATGGTTTGGGCACGTTGAACGAATGAGTGAAGACCGAATGGTGAAGAAAATATATAGAGCGAAAGTAAATATTAAAAGGTGTCGAGGTAGACCGAGACTAACTTTCGAAGACCATGTGAGCAAATTGCTCGAAGAGGGGAGGGTCAAGAGTACTCGGATACCTAGACGTGCATGTATGAAGAAGTTAATGAACCTGAAAGAAGCGAAAGAGGTATGTAAGGATCGTGACACTTGGCGATCTGTTCCCTCTGGCTACCCCGTTAGGGATTGTGCGTGACGATAAGTAAGTAAGTAAGTAAGTAATCCCTTTCCATAAAACAATATCAGTAGGACAAATTTAATTTTCCTTGACCAAACGAATTACTAACAATTTTGCCGCCGTATTTTGTTTATTCTTTTGTTCTTTTTTCATTTACGTTTTTAAATTTTGAAAATAGAATAAAAGAGGTTTCAACCTGTATATAAACTTTTTATAGATACTTAAAAGATTTTAAATTATTAAGACGTAAACAATTTAGGATTAAGGTAAAAAAGGTATAAGGTAGGATAACAATCAAGGTTGCCACTAGTGTGACAAGTCCGTCACCATCATCATCTTTACATCCTTTTATCGGTCCAGTGCTGGACAAAGAACTCCGCAAGAAACACAAACCTGAGTCACCTGCACCCATCCACTTTTAGCATATTTCACCAGGTCCTCACTCTCTAGTTGGAGGTTGTTTTACATTCGCTTATCGGTACGAGGATGTCACTAAAAACCTTTCTTCCCCGTTGGTTATCAGTTAAAAAAGCTATATTACCGGTCCATTGACAATTCAGCTTATTGACCCGTTGAGTTACATCATTTACTTTGGTTCTACTGCGGATGTTCGTTACCTATTCACCTACATATTTGATCAGAATATAATTTGTTTTATACTTTCTTAAAAAATGATCTCTACTAACAATTTATCCTAGCTATTTTCAATATTTTTTTTCTTAATGAACAGTACACATTTAAATAAAATCAGTTTTTACGTATTTTATCGCCTATATTAACTTATTTTATATTCTCGATATTTTAAGCACTTTACAGCAACCACGGTCACGCAAAGGGATAAGGTGTTCGATGTCCCAATTTTATAGTTACTTACGGCGACCTCCATTAAAATTATTAATTTTTATTCCGAACTACCCAGTATTAACTTATAGTGACTTAAAGTCTCCAGCTCAGACTGAATCAAACAAAAAGAACATTCTAGGAAGCGTTAAGATCTTAAATCAAGCTAGTAAAAAGTTACTACGAACGGTAATCCAAAAAAAACTCTTCGACACAATACGACATTTTTTACGTTTATTTACGTGGTAGAGCCATGCTGCAGTTATATTAGTAGTATAGTTGTAGCACGAATGGGTCGGCTCGACCGGGGAAGGACCTTGCTCTCGCAGAACACCGGCGTCAAATAGTAGCTTAATGCGGCTGTGTTTCATATGGTTAGTGTAGAGAACCGGAGACCGTTTTTAATGGAAACGAGACATTCCATCTTAGTCCTCACGGGTACCAACGCATATGCATTTTGATTCGTAATCAAGGATAGATGTAGATGTCTATGGGCCACAGCAACCACTTACCATCAGGTGGACTGTGTACTCGTTTGTCACCCTATCCTATAAAAAAAATTGCAAATTCATAGACACATAATCCAGCGAATAAAATGCAGGTTTAATGATATTTGATTGTAATATTTGCATCAAAACGTTAAATAAACGACAAATTAACGACCAAATTGAATGTCAAACATCTGATTCAACGTCAATACGAAACGCAATCGCTGACTACAAACACAGGTCATAGATTAAAGGCGGTCTATAATCTGTCAAAACAAACTCTGGGTGATGTAATAATTAGAATATTATATTTAAGTAAAACTTCTTTACTCACGCTTGAGTTGGGGAGTAGGCTGGCGAACGCGTGACGAAAGCCTTACGAAAAGTGTAATCGGCGTAGGCGAACGGGAGTTGAGTGGGGGGGGGGGGGATGTAAGCAAGACAGAGCAGTACGCGCGCATATTTTCTTTCTCATGGCCATTTATTTTTCGTAATTTTATTTCATCTTGTTCAATATTATGAATTAATATTTTGTTCAATACATTACTTATTCTACGTTTAAAGTGAATAAAATTGTAAATTCATTTTTGACAAAATTGACTTTCAATAAGTATTGTTTATAATCTACATTGACTAAAAAAGTTTCTGTTTCTGTTTCTATGGAGCAAAAAAGTTGCCCCACCTATTACCTACTTTTATTAATGACTTGCCAATAGAATTACAAAAAACATACGGTAAATTAAAACAGTTAGTGCGATGAGAGATCTACTCGGTGTTTGTGAAAAATTCGCTGTCTCACATAGTTTAAGTCCATGTTTTGTGAATTTTCGGGTGAATTTAAATATTTGTAAAAAAGTTAAATTATGTATATATACACTATCTTGCCAGGCAGACGTTGTTCTTCCCGTTTCGACGACCCTTTGTCATCTCCTATTAAAAATCCTTAAATTCGCAAACAAATTGTGGGTCGGCAAAAAACTATCCTATCTCTCAAGTTGGACCAAACTGCACACGGTGTGCAAATTTGATTAAAATCGGAAATAAGTAGTTTATATATATATATATATATATATATATATATATATATATATATATATATATATACACATATATATTTATATACGGATGAAGCTAAAGAAGTTTTACTTCAGTCGTTTTTAGGGTTCCGTAGTACTACAACTAGGAACCCTTATAGTTTCGCCATGTCTGTCTGTCCGTCTGTCCGTCCTCGCTTAATCTCTGTGACAGTTAGCACTAGAAAGCTGAAATTTGGTACTAATATGTGTATCAATCACGCCGACAAAGTGGTAAAATAAAAATTGGAAAAAAGTGTTTTATTAGGGTAGCCCCCCTATATGTAAAGTGGGAAGTGATTTTTTTTTTAACTTCAACCTTAACATGTGATATATTGTTGGAAAGGTATTTAAAAATGAATAGGGGTTTACTGAAATAATTTTTTGATAATGTCAATAATTTCGGAAATAATCGCTCCAAAAGTAAAAAACAATGTGTCCCCCCCGTCTAAATTTTGAACCATAAGTTCAGAAAATATGAAAAAAATCTGAAAAGTAGAACTTTATAAAGACTTTCTAGGAAAATCATTTTGAACTTGGATGGAAACAACAGTACCCACTACCGGGAGCAGTTGCAGGAGCGTGGAGCGCTGCTGGAGCGCGAACATAATGGATACCCACCTTTAAACTCATAAGTGGGAACACTTATTGTGACGGACGGGAACTACGGAACCCTACACTGAGCGTGGCCCGACACGCTCTTGGCCGGTTTTTTCTGTAATAACACTACTAATATTAACGTACGCAGAAATTATCTGTAATGTCATAACCTACGCAACAAACTAGAACGCATAAAACGCATAAAAGAGAAACACCACGGTAGTCATTAATACGTCTGATTATAATTTTAAAATCCAAGATCTTTTGTCAGATGTAAGCACTTATAAAATGTAAGAAACGACCCAACAAGTAACACAATTAAAACAACTATATTATAGTGACCTCATAAAGAAACACTCTGAAAAATAAATCTGGACGTAAATTCGATAATACCGACATGTGCCAAACCAACGAAGTTGTATGGTTTGCTAAAATACACAAGCCCAATGCTGTGATACATCCCATAGTGAGCCAAATCGATTTACCAATTAGAGATTGGCTCAACTCTTAGCGAAAATGCTCTCACAGCTTAGGGAACAAACCGGAGCACACAAAATGGATTTCTGTCATTTTGTCAGCGAGATTAAAAACCTACTCCTGGCAGACAATAAAACTATGGTCAGTTTTGATGTGCAGTCACTGTTCACATGCTTACCAGTTGAAGACTGCATTTCTGTTGTAACTAGAAGGCTGGAAGAAAACAACATGCCCATAGAATATGCAGTATTACTCAAACACTGCCTTACGTCTGAAACGGCAAAGATTTATTTTAAAAAAATTATTGACATCAGTGATATTTTCATTAAGTTTGTATTATGTTTAGTCGTATTTTCTTTAAAATTCAATTAAAAATAGCGAGTTGAGCAAAAAAATAAATATTTCATAATTTTTTTTGTTAAAATAAGTGATTATACTGATAAATAAACATTTATTCTATACAAATTTATTTATAATTCTACTTTGCAATATTGTTTTAGGATAAAAGTTAAAAAAATACATAATAAAATATTATTCATTTGAAGAAGTAAAATGTATCAAATTCACCATGCGTGCGATTCTTTGACGAAAAGCGTGCATCTTTAAAACTTATTTCTAGTATTTGTTTTTTAAGGTAACATTACAAATACTTGAAAAAAGTTAGTAAGTCTATAATAATCATAACAGAACCAATTTTTATGAGAAATAATGCTTAGTCGTCGACATAGCAAGCAAAAAGAAACCCTTATCTATATTGCGATCAAATAGCGTGCCCTTCGAATGCTTCACTGATTTGGTTACAACTTAACAAAAATATATTTATGATACTTATAATTTCATATTCTTATTGGTAAAGGTATACTTTATCCTAAAAATCCATCGAAATCACCTTGAAACCGTTACCGGCACGAGTGCCGCGACAGACTCCCACCAATACGAATTTCAAACTAACATAACGCGACAAATTTGTACTGAATATGACCGTAATTCCTTAAATATAGTTGAAATGGGACGTACAATTTGTATGAGTTGAACAGGGAAAGGGAGGATTTTGTGGTTTTAAAATGACATTTTTAAATCGGCTGCGTACTCAAAATGGTTGCCACCAAGAGGTGTGTATTTATTGCATTATATTTTTTTGATTCATCTAACTCTCCTTGGTTATAAGCCTGAGACAAGTCTAACTTACTGAACCAAGTACAACTCCTAAGATTCACTAATATGTCTTCGATTTTACTAAAATTATCCACCAATAACATACGATTCAATTTTACCTTGTAATCCGCACAAATGCGAAGTGATCCATCAGGTGTGTTAACTGAGACTATTGGAGAGGCCCAGTTGGAGGAGTCAACCGGCTCGATGACACCTGCTTGCAGCATGGCGTCCAGCTCGGCATCGACCCGCTCCCGCATCGGGTAAGGCACCGGCCGCGCGCGGCAGAACACCGACAAGGCGCCTGTTCGCACGCGAATCATTTCTCGCCCGTCGGTAAATCGTTCAATACCGCCATCAAATAATTGTTTAAATTTGTGGATCAACATATTTGAATTTTAAATTTTTCAAAATGTTATATACAATTTATTCAGTTTTTGTGAATTTTCGAAAATTTTTTCATAACTCTGTCTTCCCAACAAAGCAGTCCTCCTCCATCATTACACTCCTTCTATTACATACAAATGAAGTTTTTTTACAACTGGCGTTATATTGTACCCTATCTTCTATGTGCTGCCCTATGCCCTATGTGTACCCTATCGGCTGGACATTACTGCCGTCATAAAACGATAGCGTTAACTTACATGGTAATAATGTCAAATGCTTAAATGTTTGCATGACCTAAGCTCAAAGAGCGTAGATATGTTCTAATAGCGCCTAAAGATCAAGAATCAAACGTTTTATTGAAAATGAAATCGTATCTAATAAATACATTGCACATATAAATGATATAAAAAGAACATTGTCAGAAAGATAAATGATTGTTAAACTGATTTTTTTAAATCAATTAATTGCTATTTTTACATTAAAAGTGGTTTAAGTACCTTATGGTGTAAATTTATCAAGTATGTAAGGAGGGGTAAACACGATAACTTTTGCAAATATCAATTGTTCAACTCTATCTATTTCTTAGTTTCTTCATCTATGTTAAGCCGGAGGTCGTGGGTTCGATTCCCAGCCAGGACAAATGTTTGTGTGATGAGCACGATCATTTGTTATGTGTCTGGGTGTAATTTATCTATAATATTTATGTATTTAGAAATATATAAGTATGTTTATCAGTTGTCTAGTACCCATAACACAAGCTCTGCTTAGCTTGGGACTAGATGGCATTGTGTGATAGCTGTGGAATATTATTATTTTTGGGTTATTAATAGAGTAATCACATTTGGTTGGGCTGGATAAATATATAAAGGGAAAAATAAATATACTTAAATATATATTTAATATATTAAAATAAATAAATAAATAATACATAAATGAATAAAAGCCCAACCAGATGGAAGCCCTCGGCAGGGGAGACCAAACGGCCGAGGGTTAGAGGGAAAGGAAAAGAAACCGGCGGACGATGCGGGCGGCATCGAGGAGCACCGTCTTCTGCATTTGAGCCCGGAGCGGTCCGTCACGGAGTCCCAGTCGCCTCAAATGGCCCGAGAGGCTGGCTGGGATTAACCCGTTTGCAGACACGACTACAGGAATAATTTCGGTCGGCAGACCACCCCACATGTCGGACACCTCGTGAGCCAGGTCCAGATATTTTGATTGCTTGTCTGTTTCGGCTTTCACGAGGTTCTCGTCATACGGAATGGTAATGTCAACCAAAAATATCCTTGACTGTGCCCGGTCCATCAGCACAATATCAGGCTTATTTGCAAGAATAGTCCTGTCTGTGATGATGGCCCGGGCCCAGTAGAGCCTGGTGCGGTCATTTTCGAGCACGGCTTCCGGCAAGTACTTGTAATACGGCAATTTTCGGTCCACGAGACCGTATTTCAGAGCGAGCTCCTGGTGTAGAATTCTGGCTACTAGGTTGTGCCTGTGCAAGTACTCAGAGTTAGAAAGCGCCGAACAGCCGGAGATGACATGCCTAAGTGACTCCCCGGGATGGCGACAAGCTCGACAGATGCCGACAGTGCCATCCTTTAGGATGTATCTCCGATAGTTGTTGGTCTTAATAACCTGATCCTGTATTGCACAGACAAAACCCTCGGTTTCCCCGAAGAGGTCACCGAAACGTAGCCAGTTGAGGGAGGCGGCTGTATCTACGTGAGGCTCATGTAGAGCCCTGTAGTACCTCCCGTGGAGCTCCTTCTCCTTCCATACGGTCTACCGGTTGGAAATGCTCTGTACTGCCGGGTCTTTCCATTGCTCGTTGGCTAAGGATAGAGGGGTAAGTCCTTTATCACTAGAAATGACGTCATTATAGAATGGATCATCCGATCTCGCCAAGAAGTAATCACGGAGGCTGCACACTTCGCGATTATGCATGGTGAGCGCGCTCAGGAAACCACGCCCACCATGCTTTCGCGGCAAGTACAGCCTCATTACCGACGATCTCGGATGATGCATCCTGTGGGACGTCATGGTAGTGCGGACTTTTCTATCCAGGGCGTTAAGTTCAGTCTAGGTCCACCTGAGTATGCCAAAGGTATACATGAGGACAGGCATGACCCAACCGTTATACGCGTATGTCTTATTCACAACGGACAAAAGGCTGTTAAGCACTTTGGTGAAGCATGTATAAAACACGTCGCAAACTGACTGTTTCATACCAGCCTCATCGATACCGATGTTCTGTGACATACCCAGGTATCGGTATGTTTCAGCCTCGGAAAGGGTCCTTAAGTTGACGGGCATAGATAAGTCTATGCCCTCAGAGTTAACAACCCTTCCCCTTTCAACATGGAGGACCGCACACTTATCCGTTCCCAGCTCCATTCCAATAGAATTGCTAAATTCACAAGTGATGTTTAGCAATTCCATAAGATGGGAGCGACTGGAGACGAATAACTTGAGGTCATCCATATAGAAAAGGTGGGTCACTTTTGTACCTCCTTTCCGAAGCTGAAATCCTCTCCTGGAGCCCTCTAGTAAAGTACTGAGAGGGTTTAGGGAGAGGCAAAACTAGATTGGACTCAGACAATCGCCCTGGAAGATGCCACTTCTTATCCTTATGTGGTTCTCTGCAGCCATTATCCGCTCGCCCAGATAGCAAAGGATCGTACTCCATTGCCCCATACACTGCTTGAGGAAGTCTCCAAATATACAGTCAATTTTGTACAGCTGGGGGACTCTCTTTAGCCATGTATGGGGCACCGAGTCGAATGCCTTTCTGTAGTCTATCCAGGCGGCGGAGAAATTCCGATGGTTGCATTTCACCACTTTGCCAATGACCGCGTCAATGAGGAGTGGTTCCTTGGTTCCACGACCACCGCCCGATATCCATTTTGAACGCGTGACATCACCTGATTTAGCTCCAGGTGACGAGTGATTCTCGCGCTCAAAATGGATGTCAGTGTCTGCACAACACTAGGAGCACTATGGATCCCTCGAGATTCGAGAAAGAAAGACACTTACTGATTCACTACACTGTTTAATAATAAACCTTACTAAATAGTATACAGCGTGTACAATCACTTTTCTTATAGTTAAATTAAAAAATTATTTCTTATTGACTTAGCAACTTTACAATACCGAAACCATAGTGTGTCTTAAAATAATAGTGACGCCATCTATTATCCACCAGACAAACAAGACAAACCCTTAATATTAGACATGCCGCCCACCAAGGACAACATGTCAAATTGTCCTTTAATACACCGCCCACCATGGATACATTTTTTACAGGCTATACAATTACAGAAACCTTGAAATTGAAAACACAAAAATAAAAGAACATTAAATAGATTTATAAGTAAAACATTTACACATAACAATATTATGATTTTTTTTATTTAGTAGTTGGGAGAACGCATAACTTGGCAATTGGTCGCTTCAGCAAAGAATTTTTTGTACGTAAAGTGACAACTCTAGTGATATTATCCTTGCCTGGATGTTTCGCTACGATGACACCGAGAAGCCATTTACAAGGAGGTAAGCCATCTTCTTTAACAAGAACCACATCGTCTATTTTGGGCTCTGGCGTTTGGTCTTTCCATCGGTATCGCTGTTGTAATTGATTGATATAATCGTTCGACCATCGACGCCACAAATTTTGTAGCATGCGTTGTGTAAGCTGCCATCGCCTTAATGAAGAAATGCTCGAAGCCTCATAATTATAATCGGGAGCAGTAACCAACGATTCTCCTAATAGAAAATGTCCAGGGGTCAGAAACTCATCAGCTAAATTTCCTATCCTAGACAGTGGTCTAGAATTCAGACACGCCTCCACTTGTGTAAGCACAGTAGCCAGTTCCTGATATGTTAACGTGTGATCCCCAATTATTCTTTTTAAATGAAATTTCATCGACTTAATTGCAGCCTCCCACAAGCCTCCAAAGTGCGGAGTACGAGGGGGGATAAAATGCCAAGCTGTACCGACAGTGGCTAAACTCTCTGTTATCTCCTCTCTTTAATATGATTTTTCCGTTTTAAATAAATCCTGCAGTTCACGTGAAGCTCCTACGAAATTGGTACAATTGTCGCTCCACAAATCCGTACAATGACCTCGCCTGGCAATGAAACGGCGAAAGGCGGCAAGGAATCCCTTTGAGGTTAAATCACTTACGGCCTCGATGTGTACAGCCTTGGTCGCCATGCAGACGAATAAGCAAAAATATCCTTTATAGGATCGGAAACCACGACCCTTGGTGGTTTTGATGTTGATAGGTCCCGCATAATCAACTCCACATTTCTTAAATGGTCTTTCTGGTGTGACTCTAAAAGAAGGAAGTTGTCCCATCAGTGGATTTTGTGAAGCTGCAGCGCTTTTCACGCAAATTGTACATTTGCGAATATGTGCCTTAATCAAGGGTTTGACACCTAATACCCAATATTTAGAATTTAAGTAACTTAACATTAATTGTGTTTCACCGTGTAAAGTGTTTTTATGAGCCTCATCTATTAATAATCCTGTCAAAAACCCAATTTTTGGAATCAGCATTGGATGTTTTCTGTCTTCAGTGAAGTTGGAGTTGTTAAGTCTCCCACCAACTCTTAAAATTCCCCTGGCGTCCAGAAAAGGATTTAGGGTAAGTATTTTACTATTTCTTTTTATTTTTTCTTTCCTTTGTAATGCCTTAATTTCTTCGGTAAAGTTTGCTTTTTGACTTTCCTTTATACATGTTTCTCTAGCATGATTAATTTCATCTTTTGTTAAAATTTTACTAATGTGCCTTTCTTCCTTTGGTGCATGCAACATGCTGAACATGTTCAAAAATCGTCTGCAATAAGCGATCACCCGAAGGAACTTATTGAGTGAAGAATATCGATTCCAGAAATCTTCTTCGACTGTAACCATTAAAACCTTGATTTCCTCTAAGTTTGTTTCAAATTTTTTTTATTTATTTTGTGTTATTAATTTTTCTTTTAAAATTTCAGGACCATTTTGCCACAAGAACGACTGTAGTAATTCAGGTGGCCGAAGGCCTCGAGAAGCGCAGTCAGCTGGATTCTGCTTAGACTGTATGTAAGACCATTAAGACAGAAGACCATTGGTAAGGTTCCAGGCATTCAAGAATTATTGACACTCTATTATCCACAACTGTCTTCCACTTATTTGGATGACTGTTGATCCAAGCTAGGACAACTGAGGAATCTGTCCACGCATACCAGTTTTCCTTTGTGATTCTCATCACGTCACCCACTTCTACCAATAATTTTGATAAGAGTACGGCTCCACATAACTCTAACCTTGGAATTGACACTTGTTTTATGGGTGCAACCTTAGTTTTAGCTGTTAACAGACTGACCTTTATGTTGCCATCAGAATCAATGACTCTCATATATACGACAGCTGCATAGGCTACCTTGGAAGCATCGCAGAAACCATGTAGCTCTACTCTAGTAGCATCTTCTTTAGACCCCAACCAACGTGAAATAGTTACTTGTTCTAAAGATTTTAGCTCTTCCCGGTAAGTTATCCACTCTTTTAAAATATTGTTTGGAACCTCTTCGTCCCAATCAACTCCTGATAACCACAACCTTTGTATAATAATTTTTGCTTGAATAATTGTTGGTGCGATCCATCCGAGAGGGTCGAATAATCTTGCAATATCGGCTATAATTTTTCTTTTTGTTACCGGTTCTCTTAACGTCGGAAGTGTTACAGTGTACTGAAATGAGTCAATACTTCGATTCCAGGTAAGACCTAATATTTTTAATACTACATCGGTTTTTAGCTTTAATCCCTTTCCTGCATCCTCTCCTTTAATTCTATCTCCTTCTGCCACTTTTTCTAGTAGTTCATCATTGTTGCTTGACCATTTCTGTAACTGAAATCCCCCTTTGCCCAACAATTCCCTAAGTTCTTTATAAACATATATACCTTCCTCTACATTTTGACAGCCCGATAATAAATCGTCCATGTAGAAATCTTGCATAACTCGAGTAGTTGCCAATGGATATTCAGCCCCATCGTCAAGAGCTACTTGCTGCAAAACATTCACTGCCAGGTAAGGAGCACATGCAGTACCGAAAATTACTCTTAGCATTCTGTATTGTTTTATTTCTTCTGTACTATCTTCCCTCCAAAGTATTCGTTGATAATCAACATCTTCTGGGTGAACCTTAACCTGGCGATACATTTTGATAATGTCAGCCGATAGACATATTGGAAAAGCTCGCCACCTCATTATAATATGTCTTAAGTCTGGTTGTAAGGTGGGGCCAACCATTAAGTTATCATTCAATGACTTATTATTTGAACCTTTACAAGATGCATCGTTAACGACTCTTACCTTTGTGGTTTCCTTGTCCTCCCTAACAACAGCATGATGGGGAATATAAATGGCCCTTGTATTGCTGTTTGGTGACTTTACTAGTTCCATATGATTCAGAAAAAGGTAATCATTTATGACATCTCTGTATCTTAGTTTCAGTTCGTTTTTCAGATATTCTCAACGAATCCCCTACTTCAGGAGTAGACGTGTTATAAGGAAGTCGGACAATATATCTACCATCTTCATCCCTTTGCACGGTTTCAGCAAACAACGCTTCACACCGCTTTTCCTCTTCTGTCAGAAGCCTTTGCCTGGGAAGAATTATTTCAGCTTCTAATTCCCAAAATTTTTTTAACATTTCGTTGTCTTCTACCTGACAATGCATAACGTGAACCTTTCGAGAAGAATTGTGTGAAATATTAACAACACCTGACAAAATCCATCCTAATGTTGTTGACTGCGCCACTGGTGTACCCAATGGACCTTTTTTCACTCCATCTTTGATGATTTGGCTATATACCTCAGCTCCTATTAATAAGTCTACTCGACTTGGGGTATAATATTCTGGGTCAGCTAATGTCATCTTAGAGAGTTCATCCCACTCCAAAGATTCTATATTAGTTGCTGGTAAAAGAGTGGTGATGGATTTCAAGACATATGCCTTCACAATTATGACCACGTTTGGGTCAACACGAGATCTTATTTCTAGATTTACCATAGCCTTGGAGATTAAATTATTACCTCCACCTACTCCTGAAATTGTGCCTTTGATGGGAGTTTTTTTTAACCCTAACATTTGTACTGTGGATTCGGTAACAAATGATGATTGAGATCCTTGATCCAGAAGTGCTCGTATCGTAAGTAAGTTTCCCATTTTAGATGACACTTTGACTAAAGCTGTAGCTAGGAGTACTTGCTGACTTATCCTGTTTCTAGCTATACATGAAACAACAGAAGAGTTCCATAAGTCTAAATTTTGTGTGTTTTCCTAATTATCCTGATTTTGTTCTAGTTGTGTTACTGGATGTAAAAGAGTATGGTGCTTTTTTTTGCAAACTTTACATTTAATTTGGTAGCGACATATTTTAGCCGAATGATTATTTCCAAGACAGCAAAAGCATACCTGGTTATTTTTTACAAAGTCACGGCGAGCGTTAACCGATTCTTTGCCGAACCTTTTACAATTACCAAGTTTGTGCTCCTCCGAACAGAATGGACAACTGATATTAGTTGTATGCATAGAATTCACCTTAAAAGAATGACTAACTTTATGACTGGATTTTGAGTCGGAAGGCAAGAATTCTATAGCTCGATACCGATTGGTTAGAAATTCTTGAAACTGATCGTAGTTAGGTAGATCATCTCTTGAAACGTTATTGCTCACATAAAATTCCCACTGCCTTCTTGACTCAGGATCCAGCTTTAGTGAGATAATATATATTATAAGGATATCCCATGTACTGGTTTTAATACCAAGATTCGCTAGTGAGGCTAAACAATCATTTGTTGTATCAATTATCTCCTTTAGACTATTAGCAGATTCACTTAAAATATTACGCTGACTTAACAGTCGCTTTGTTATTTGATGACAAATAAATCGTTTGTTGTTGTACCTATCTTCTAATAAAGCCCAACTTTTTTCATAATTATCGCTTGTTATTGGAATATGCTTCAAAAGACGTTCCGCCTCGCCTGTTAGAAGCCCTTTTAGATATTGCAATTTTTGGACATTATCTAAATCACCATTTGAATGAATTAAAGATTTAAACATCAATCAACAATCTCTAAACGTAGTCCACTCGGAGTACTTGCCAGAAAATTGTGGAATATTGGACTTAGGTAATTTGACACTATTCTTAACCATATCGCTATTTAATTGATTAGCACCCAAAGAATGAACTGTAAATGCTGATAAGTTACTTCTAAGCATTGTTTTGTAATTTAAATAAACCTCTTCTGTGTTATCATAAACTTCATTTTTAAAATAGATCGATTTCGTTAATTCCTTTGCGGGTACAATTTTAATTAATTCTTTATGTCCCAATAAAAATTCATGCCAAAGTTGCTCTAACATTTCTAAGCGTGATTCTATATATTCCTTAGTGATACGTTCTTTTGGACTCTTTTTAAAGTTTACGTCTGCCTTTTTGATGCGAGAACTTAGATGCTCCTGACAAAATATTAAATTGTCCATTTCCGCTAATCTTTCCCTTTCAGTACTCATTTTGATTTATATTATGTACGAAATTACAACGTTAATACGACTTTTAATAACAATTGTGATAGTATCTTACGAAAGAATTATATAACAAATATTAAGTGCCTTAATAACTTGCAACTAATAACTATCCAATTCAACAAGTCACAATTATAATTTTACAAGTTTAAACTGTTCAATAAATTTTCTAAGTGTTTGCAATAAAATACTTGACAAAATCGGGCATAGGTTCCCCGTACCTTCGTTTTTGGGAAATTATAAACTAAGTTAATGTTACAATTTACATGCAAATAAGACTAGTAGTTGATTTTAACACAAATATTCAAAGATAAAAAGTTCACGGAAATAAAGTTCAAATTGGCATTTAATTTTACTATTACCTTTTAAACAAAACAAGAGTATAGTTTATGTTGGTTAAGGTTAAGACACCAAGAATACTCACAGTTTTGTATGATACAACCTTGCACAATCCACTGCACTTCCTGCGAATTTCACATCACATCCTCCGCTATTCAAACTCCGCGCGGTGCTTGATTCCGATGAAGTATACCTCGCTTCGTCCTTCTTACGAAACGTTCTTGACAGCCTTCTCTGTCTTCGATCTTCCTTTTCACCTCCTTCCAGTGATGTCACAGCAGTCAACCTCGGTCAGCACGTCGACCTCTGCCGGACATACCGAGCAACGATCCACTGCCCCCACTGGTGTGAGAGGGTTTATAGTTCCCTCCAGAACTATCAAAAAACCGGTTTGAATCCGGATCGTAGGACCATGTACAACACTAGGAGCACTATGGATCCCTCGAGATTCGAGAAAGAAAGACACTTACTGATTTACTACACTGTTTAATAATAAACCTTACTAAATAGTATACAGCGTGTACGATCACTTTTCTTATAGTTTAATTAACAAATTATTTCTTATTGACTTAGCAACTTTACAATACCGAAACCATAGTGTGTCTTAAAATAATAGTGGCGCCATCTATTATCCACCAGACAAACAAGACAAACCCTTAATATTAGACAGTGTCTTATATATGGTGGGTAGACACGTGATGGGGCGATATTTGCTCGGGTCTGTGGTATCCTGATCTTTAGGAACCAAATGGGTGATCCCAGTAGTGAAGAGGCTCGGTAGCGAATTCTGATCGAGAGCCTCTTTAAACTGTCGGGCGAGCACAGCGTGACACACTACGAACCCCTTCAGCCAGTAATGATGTAGCCCGTCGAGCCCCGGACTTTTCCTACGGACCGCCTCAGCCACGTCTTCAAGCGTTATGGTGACGGGGTCCATAGGCGTAACACTTGCACTCTGGCTCGCCACAACTTCCATCCAAGGGCCCTCGCTGTGGTTTACGGGCTCTGACCACAGGCCACGCCAAAATGCGACAGTTGCAGCCTGATCTGGTCCTGGGGCCGCTCCACATACCTCTGGTCGCTCCAATGATTTATAGAGCCTCTTCTGATCACTCTGGAAGAGACGATTCTGATTGAACCGCCTTGACCTCTCGCTAAATCGTCGAATCCGCTTCCCCCAAGCAGCGATTTTTTGCTTCAGGTCACCTATGCGCTCCGTTAGTTTTTGCGTGATATCCGGCTGGAACAAACTGCTATTTGTCCCAGCAAACGCCATCCTAACGGTGCGCATAATCCTCGGTCTATTATTACCCGACCTGAAGCTTGTCAGTCTGCCGATAAGGGCCCTTGCCTTTGCGATACGGTCTTCAATTCTTTTTCTCTAGGCTGGGATGGCGCTACTTTTTTAAGTAGCACGTCCAGCCACGGGAAGTTTGGCGCCAATAATACGGCATACTGCCAGTGTGGCGCCAAAAAGAATTGAGTCCGTCTCGCAAAGGTCCCTTCTGGCTACCAAATAGGTCACTAGCATTGGGTTAAGAGCCCGCACGACAGCCCGATTTCGCTTGCTAAGGGGTACGCGGGGAAGTCGCGGTCGATTTTCGAGAGGCATGCTGAGCGTTTCCAGCATCGACTCTTCCAATATGCTCCTTATTTTCTCTAGTTCGTGGGAGACTATTCCATCATCGTCTGAATTAGCCACAAATGGAATGTTGACGGCAGCATCCACATATCCACATATCCATCTAGTGGCGCCGCATTTCCAGCCGTAGCATTTCCATTCGATGAAGGAATAGCCTCACGTCGTAGTCGTTCGAGTTCGGCGTCACCAAATATGTTGGAGTGCAGGATGTACCGAACTCGGTCTGCCAGGTTTTGCTCAGTGACGGATAGAGATGGCTCCAGCTCTGCAAAAAAGCGATGCATCCGAGCCCGATACGCCAAACATCCAGTTTCTTCCCCTTTTGCCCTAAAATACGCCCGCAGTGCGTTTTCATTCATTAATTTTGACCAACGCATGCGACGTACTCCACCAGCGGCGGGTGCCACTTGCTGAGTCCGAGAAGACTCAACCGATACCAAGCCTTCTGGTGGGGATGATGGATGCGGGGGGCTGCTAGGTGGTCTTGCAACACCCCGCGCTCGGCTGGCGGCCCGCATGCTGTCGCATCCAGCGCCAGCTTCAGACGCGCCCTGGCGACCTCCAGGCAGCGGCCCTTTGCGCACTATCTTTTTTTACATCGTCCATAATATGGGCGTCCATTAACGGGAGACGCCCAGGCCCGGCACCGTATCGTGGACGGCCATGAGCACAAACGGGCCTTTGCACCTCGAATTCTACCGAAGCACGGCGCTCACACCTCTCACAAGGCGCTGACTGACTGCGTTGACGTAGCAGTTTTGTCACTTAACTGTTACGTCAGCGGGCGATGGGGTCGTCAACTCCCTACGCCATTATATTATTGTGCTGTGGGGTATCTATATAGTTTTCTCATCTGGTTGGGATGTATAAACATATAATTATAAACGAAAATGAAAAGATAAATATACATAAATATCAATAAAATAAAATAAATACAAAAATACATAAATAAATAAAAGCCCAATCAGATGGAAGCCCTCGGCAGGGGAGACCAAACGGTCAAGGGTTAGGGGGAAAGGGAAAGAAACCGGCGGACGATGCGGGCAGTATCAAGGAGCACCGCCTTCTGCATTTCAGCCCGGAGCGGTCCGTCACGGAGTACCAGTCGCCTCAGATGACCAGAGAGGCTAACTGGGATTAGCCCATTCGCAGAGACGACTACAGGAATAATTTCGGTCGGCAGACCACCTCACATGTCGGTCACCTCGTGAGCCAGGTCCAGATATTTTGATTGCTTATCTGTTTCGGCTCTCACGAGGTTCTCGTCATACGGGATGGTAATATCGACCAAAAATATCCTTGACTGTGCCCGGTTCATCAGCACAATATCAGGCTTATTCGCAAGAATAGTCCTGTCTGTGATGATGGCCCGGTCCTAGTAGAGCCTGGCGCGGTCATTTTCGAGCACGGCTTCCGGCAAGTACTTGTAATACGGCAATTTCCGGTCCACGAGACCGTATTTCAGAGCGAACTCCTGGTGTAGAATTCTGGCTACTAGGTTGTGCCTGTGCAAGTACTCAGAGTTAGAAAGCGCCGAACAGCCGGAGATGACATGCCTAAGTGACTCCCCGTGATGGCGACAAGCTCGACAGACGTCGACGGTGCCATCCTTTAGGATGCATCTCCGATAGTTGTTGGTCTCAATAACCTGGTCCTGTATTGCGCAGACAAAACCCTCGGTTCCCCGAAGAGGTCACCGAAACGTAGCCACTTGAGGGAGGCGACTGTATCTACGAAGGGCACATGTAGAGCCTTGTAGTACCTCCCGTGGAGCTCCTTCTCCTTCCATACGGTCTCGGAAATGCTAAGTCTAATATTATTATTATTAATATTATTATTATTATTATCTATCATGTGGGAAGTAATGGAATGTAAATGGTTGTTTAATTTTGTTTTGTTTAGTTATAATTCTATTTTTTCGGCTCAGAAATTCCGAAATTTTCTGTGTTTGAGGAGACATGTTATAATATATTTTAGTGAATACAGGTACACTTTGACTCAATCCGTGCTCGGCCGCGGTCGTGAATGGGTTACTAGGTTGTTTGTTAATAGCAGCTCGTGATAAAAAAATATCGATCGCTGTAGAAATACAAAATATTCCAAAAACCAAATTTTATACATACTTGACCAGGGTAAGATATTATTATTATTTTTATAATCACAGATATTCATTACAATATATTGTTTCCATAAAGGTACGTAGGATTGATATGTAAATATACTTATACGCCTTTGACTTTACGCAGTGATCTGAAGGTGTACTTCGGTATCTGCTACTGAAATTCCTGGAAGAGTAGAACTAGATGTGCTGAGTTTGGCTTCGTTTTGTTAGTTATGATGAGATCTTACCTCCGGAATCGATAGAGTGACTTGAAGGTGTACTTGAAGCGATACTCGCTTCAATTAACGCATAAATGTAACATGCGGTATGGAACAGTATGTGCTCTAGTGCATAATTATTTCTTATATTTACGCGAACATTACACATCAAATGAAACCAATTTTAAGAATTTTATCGCGTTTAATTTTAACTTTTAAAATTCCTGACGAGTTGAGTGCTTCACAGCACCGAAGGTCACGGGGGAACTGAGGCGTTTGACGTCCCAATGTTATAGTTAGCCTGGCTTACCTTCAGTTTTCGAATATTAATTTTTGATCTATATAATATAGTACGCATCCAAAAAGTTAGGAATTTAAATAATTTGAATTAAATGCAATATAACCCGTAAATAAGTTTCATTTAAAGTGCTCTAGTGCAATTAAAACAAAAGTTCAAAGTTCAAACCTTAATGTCATGTTCTGTGTGGCAATACGTCTCACATGATGAGATTTTTTTTTTTTTTTTTTTTTTTTTTTTTTTTTTTTTTATAGAAGAGGGGGCAAACGAGCATGCGGCTCACCTGATGTTAAGTGACTACCGCCGCCCATGATCAACCGCAACACCAGGAGAATTGCGGGTGCGTTGCCGGCCCTTTAGAAAGGAGTAAGCTCTTTTCTTGAAGGTCCCCAGGTCGTATCGGTCCGGAAAAATCGCCGATGATAAACTATTCCACAGAGAGGTTGTACGTGGAAGAAAACTCCTTGTGAAACGTACAGTGGTGGACCGCCAAGCATCCAGATGGTGTGGATGGTATCGGGACGTTTGCCGTGTCGTGCGTTCACGAAATTTGGCGGCTGGGATTAATCCGAACAATTCCTCAGAGCACTCCCCGTGATAGATGCGATAAAATACGCAAAGAGATGCAACATCTCTTCGCAACGCCAGTGAATCGAGCCGATCGGAAAGCACTCCGTCGTCGACGATTCGAGCCGCTCTGCGCTGGATGCGGTCAAGTGGAAGGAGCTGGTACTGGGGAGCCCCAGCCCAGAGATGGGAACAGTATTCCATGTGCGGCCGAACCTGCGCCTTGTAAAGTTGCAGGCGGTGTGCCGGCATGAAATACTGTCCCGCTCTGCTGAGCACGCCAAGCTTTTTAGAGGCCAATTTGGCCTTCCCTTCCAAGTGACCACGAAACTGCACGTCACTCGATATGTCGACGCCGAGGATTCCGATACTGGCTGAGGCAACAAGGGGAGTGCCTTGAAACTGAGGGGATACGACAAAGGGGTTCTTTTTAGCGGTTAACGCGCAAACTTGTGTCTTCTGGGGGTTAAACTGGACTAGATTTAGTCGTCCCCAATCCGAGACTCTGTTCAGCAAAGACTCGACTTCAGACACAAGTTTGTCCCGGCACTCGGAGACGTTTTCCCGAGAAATATTGGCTCGGCCGGTGTAAAGAGCATCACCAGTGCTGTCATCTGCATAGCAATGAATGTTACGGGTGTGCAAAATATCATTGATATGCAGAAGAAACAGCGTTGGCGATAGCACGCAGCCCTGTGGAACACCAGCATTAATAGGCTTGCAATCGGAGCTTGCACCGTCTACAACGACCTTGATGCTCCGATCTGCAAGAAAGCTGGTGATCCAATTGCACAATTTCTCGGGAAGCCCATAGGAAGGGAGCTTCGAAAGAAGCGCTTTGTGCCAAACCCGATCGAAGGCCTTCGCAATGTCCAAACTAACGGCCAATGCTTCCCCCTTGAACTCTACTGCCTCCGCCCATCTGTGAGTGAGGTAGACCAGAAGATCACCAGCTGACCGACAACGGCGAAAACCGTATTGGCGGTCACTAATCAGCTGGTGATCCTCAAGGTACCTCATGAGCTGGCAGTTTACAATGGACTCCATTGTTTTGGAGAACAAGGAGGTGATGGCGATTGGCCGGTAGTTGGACGGGTCTGAGCGGTCGCCTTTTTTAGGGATCGGGTGGACGAAAGCCGTCTTCCACGATTTTGGGACTACGCCTAGGGAGTAGGAGTACCGGAAAAGACGCGTTAAAACCGGTGCCAACTCTGGAGCACACGTCCTCAGCACAATTGGGGGGATTCCGTCAGGCCCACTCGACTTGTGGATGTCCAGGGAGAGGAGTGCTTTGCGAACCGAGCGCTGTGTGAACTGCACTTCCGGCATGGAGCACTCACACCGCGGGATGGTCGGCGGCGTACTCCCCCCGTCATCGAGAGTCGAGTTAGACGCAAAGAAGGAGCCTAGAAGATCGGCTTTCTCCTTTGCAGTATGGGCCAGTGAGTCGTCCTCCCTGTGCAGAGATGGAAGAGATGGCTGACAGAAATTCCCCTGGACAGCCTTGGCGAGAGACCAGAATGCACGGGTTCCAGAAGGAAGGCGAACTAGTTTCTCGCCAATTCTGCCTATGTGCTCTGACTTTGCCGTGGCAATGACTCTTTTGAAGGACCTAGAGGCGGAATTATACTTCTTTATTAGAGCGCTGGTGTTTACATCCCGGGACGCTGATGCATCAACCCAGGCTTGGTAGCACTCCTGCTTATAGCATGATGCTATTTTACAGGAGCGACCAAACCATGGCTGAGATTTGCCTCCAATGGGCACCACAGAGGAAGGAATAAAAGGTTCCATACCCTGAAGTACCACATCAGTAACAGAATCCGCAACAACGTTGGGATCATCCGGCGAGAAGCAAACCCGCCCCCAAGGGTAGGATGCAAAGAAAGACCGCATCCCATCCCAATCAGCTGACCTATAGTGCCAAACACGGCGGCAGCCTGCAGAATGCAACCGCGATTTCAGCGTGAGTGGCACAACACTCCGGATCAGACAATGGTCCGAGGACCCTAAAGGAGCGTCGACGGAAATCTGATATCCGTCCGGGTGAGAGGTCAGCAGAAGCTCCAACAGGGAAGGTGCATGATCCTCCACATCTGGAATCCGCGTAGGCGAAGTAACCAGTTGTGTCAGACCATATGCCAAGGCAAAATCATGAACAGATCTCCCCGCATGATCGGTTAAACGTGAACCGAGCCATTCGGCGTGATGGGCGTTAAAGTCGCCGAGGATCACGATCTCTGCGGAGGGGATCTGCTGTAGCAACGAATCTGCAGCCATTTGGACGTGGTCGAAGAGTCGGTCTGTTTCGGCATTACCGCTGTGGGACCTATAGAGGCACCCGTAGACGCGCGGATGGTCGTCGCTGCCTACGCGTAGCCAAAGGATGGACAGGTCCGAACCTTCAAGTCTGCCGAGGCGTCGAGAACAGATGTCCTCGCTGACGTAAACGCAAACTCCAGCCCGAGGCACAAAGGAGTGTTCCAGTTTGTACCCCGGGTAGGAGAGATACGAAACATCAGCCGGAGAGGACACCTGCGTCTCGGTCAGAAAGAGCAGAGCCGGCCTCGCCGTCTCGAGATGGTAGTGGACGGCGTTTAGGTTGGAGTGAAGTCCCCTGATATTGCAGAAATTCACGGACAGCGTGGCAGGGGTCGCCTTGGTCTTGTTGCTCCGTTTGCCCTGAGCAGTTGTAGTCTTGAGCGGAATTTCGCCCCCCCCAGAATACGCGGGGCAGCCTGAGCACCCACGCTCAGAAGTGGAGAAACATGGTCGTGGATGCTCAGCGAGGGATTCTCCAGGGGTGCTGGTACCCTCCTGGGGTAGTCTATCTTTATTTAATTCCGCTACCATGTTGATGGGGGGGGGGGGGATTTGGGCCTCCGGCCACCTGCACTCACCAGACGAAACGCGGAAGCAGAACTTCCACTTCACGCCGGTATTCTGTGAGGTCGTGGTACCACCCCGGTTTGAGCCGGCCCATACGTGCAACAGCAAAGCTGCCGCATGGCTCTACCACAAATAAGATCATTTTGTCATTCTCCATAGTCACCTCTTACCATTCCATTTGCTTCATAACGGATTGGTTGATTCCCTCACACCAATTACTTACTTTTAAGATACTATTTAAGTAAAATAATGTTCTTTATTTAAAGTTTCTCTAAGGCATCTTCAAACAGATTCTTTATAATCCAAGAAATTTTTACTTAGTTAGAAACGAAACTCCAAAACAAACTGTAAACAGCTGATATTTGCGATCCATATTGAAGTTTATTTATATTATGCAGCACTCACTCACACAGATTTTACGTGACAGACAACTATATTTGGTTACATTTTACAAAAGCGTGGACGTGGTAGGACTGAATTTTTACAAAGTAAGTAAAATAGCATCTGGAAATATTCGTTATTAAAGGTAATCATTTCCAAAATAACATCAACCAGAGAAACCTATTATGTAGTAGAGCCATCTGCAGCTATATTATGATTGAAGCATGGCTGGGTCAGCTCGCCCGGAAAAAGACCACGCTCTCACAGAATACCAGTGTAATACAGCAACCAATAAAGTAGGGTACAATATAATGCTGCTGTGTTCCGTATGGCGAGGCGAGATATAACTAGTTAACCACGTAAGTTTTTTTTTATAGAATAAGGGTAACAAACGGGCACACAGTCCACCTGGTGGGAGGAGAATACAGATGCGTTTTCACCTCTCAAGATTAAGATGCTTTGTTTTTAGTAAAAAGGTTCTTGAGTTCTCTTCACTCACCATACAAAACACAACAGCTTATGCTTTTTAAAATTATATTATGCTGCTATTTTACATATATTGTTAGACCGCAATCCTTCCCCGGTTGAGCCGACCTGTTCGTGTTACAACCACAATATGGCTGCAGCGTGGCTCAACTACACAAAAATAGTATTTGAGCTACTTGAAAAATTCTTAGAAATTTCTAACATCGCAGAAAATTTTGAGGATCGATGCCGACGCTAGATACTTAGTTCTGTAGCAAGCGACTGCCGTCTCGTCACACCTCGTGCGGCCTCTACACAAAAGACTGTCCGAGACAACTTTAGTAAAAGATATTGGATGCGTTTGGCAGAAAAAAGCGCTAGCAAGCGCTTGTAAGCAAAATGGCGAAACTAAACAGTTTTCGGCCGGGACAAGTTTGCTAACTTTAGTAGCGCTGACACAATCCGCCATTTTGCTTATTTAATTTGTTTTTTTTGAAGTAGAGTTTATAAGTTGTTTTGTGCAATATTAGTTTTAAGTAATATAATGACATGAATAAGCATATACATGTTATTAAAAATTCATGATTGGTAAGTTTTTAATATGAATACTTTACAAACATATATTTAAATTAGGTTAGGTTCCCCGGTTAAAACTAACTTCGTGTCCTAGAGGAAAATAGCTACTTACGATTTTACAGCGCTTACCGCTTACGATCGCCATTTTGCTTACAAGCGCTTGCTAGCGCTTCTTTCTGCCAAACGCACACATTATCAAACAATCCATTCTAGGGGTAGTTTCTTTGGTTAAGTCGACTAAAACGCGACTGCTAATCATAAGGCCCCGGGTTCGAATCCCGGGTCGGGCCAAAAATTCGGTTATTGAATTTTTCTGTCTAGAAATTATCAGTAGCAGCCCGGATTCAGGAAATTGGTGATATTTTACCTCCGTACCTCGGAAAGCACGCCGTTAGTCCTGCGCCTGAGCTTGGTGGTGTCATTTTGCCGTCCGGTTTGACTATGTTGGAGCCTATGTATGTTCCTCGGCTGAGCACAGGCCTTATCTGATTTCTGAGAGGGTTTTAGGGTTGGAAACTGTCCACCGCGCTGACCCAATGCGTATTAGCGAACTTCACATGTCTTCGAAATATTTTTTTTTCATATTTCTCAGACATACAGGTTTCCTCACGATGTTTTCCTTCACCCCCGAACACGTGGTAAATCAGCACTTAAAGTTGAAATTAACAATCTCATTGGTGCCGGCGGGGATCGAGTACGGTTGCTCGCGTAATGTGAGATTTACAACGAGCGCTAGCCATCTGAGCTACCACGGCCCATGGGATCGGATCGGACTGGGAGAGTGGGGGAATAGAGAGTACACCTGTGCTTGCGCATACACTTGCATGCTACAATTTCTAACTACGGTAACGCTAACAGCGAATTTTCTTGGAGACTGGCCGCAGTAATCGAAATTTGGTCTGGAGGACATTACTATAAACCTTGACATATCTATAAATATTGAGATTGAATCTAAATCTAAATGGTTTTGTAGTATGAAAATCAATCACACACATGTATGTTTAAAAATAAAGCAATGAACATGTTAATTAAAAAAAAAAGATGATGTCCTAAAGAGACCCTTAATAACAAATTCCCCGAGGAAATTCTCTATACAGTTACTAAGTAATACCCCTTGTAATTGTTCTGTAGTGTCTCCAAGGAAATTGAGAATCTTTGGAATAATTTCCTGTATATTAGACTACGTTATACTGTAAAATTAAAAAGAAAAATATAAAAATTGAAAGCCTGGCTGATAGTCGATAGAGCAATTGAAACAAATATAATAAGGCCATTTCTCGAAGAGTGATTACTAAGAATCTTTAGAATTATGCTCTCTGTCTTCAAGATCCCTTATAAATAACTGCTGGAAACGGGCATCTCCCATTACAGGTAATATTTACGTTACGCCGGTTTCAGACCAACCTAACGAAAGTCCGCGAAACCTAGGAAACAAACGTAAATTTGTTTATGGATGGTTCACCGAAAGTTAGCGAATGCGCACGCTCTCAACTGATCTGCTTCATCATCATCACTAGCAGCAACAGCATTACGGATCTTCATAATTTACTTATCCACTGGCCGAAGGCGGGAAACACTTATTTTTATTCCATCCGGTATTCGAATCTCCAGACCAAATGTCGTTGTAAATCGTCAGGTAAAAAAACATAATACTTTTTTCAAGAAATAACATATAAAAATGACTTCTGCCACCCGGAGAAGTAGCCAGAGACTGCGGACTACCGTTTGGCACAATCTGGACACACGTCTCTCTCGGCTTTTTCACATCAATATACCTCCGCATACATATTCGTCGATTATGGATACTTTTAATCTAGCCCATATTCAATATATCGCCAATTTCGTCGATAAACTTTCGCATACAGCGTCGCTTACCGACTCTGCTCTTCACTTTTGCAAAATTTATTTTGCTTTGTCATTCTTTCCTTATTCATCCTTTCTACATGACAAAAACCACTGAAGCATTCCTTAATCCTGGTCACAACGTAAACTACACGTTTCTCTTATCACACGTTTTCTCACGCTCAGATTCATCTCTGAAATTCAGAAATATATGAACGCAAAAGTGTAAATAATATCAGTCGACAAATCGAGCAAGAATCCTTCTGAGCCGCTAACGATCATCCTTAATGTGGCGGAACGAAGGATTGCTTTCGTATCTGTGAATTTCCAACGCATCATGATGACTCTTTGCCTACTATCTATCTATTTAATGACTTTTGTATTTAGGATATTTAGTATTGTTCATATCAATGGAGTTTTGCCAATAAAGACATATGATTCTGAGACGGTCCTTCACAGCTGGTATGAAGAAACTCGGATCGCTAAAAAGGTATACGTAGGACTATGCCCGGATTTTTTTCGTATTGCCAATAAAAGAAATTTTATTCATTCATTCATGGCTTTTATAATTAAAGGAAATCAAAGTATGCGTTGTATTACAAAAAATTAATCAAGTTAAACATGGCGCATGGTATGAGCCATGAGCGCATGGTAAAAGCAGTTTAAACTATTACATGATTAAATTTGGTTCTCTGCATGATAAGAGTTCATAGTCCCAAACGAATCAGTAAGTTAAAATGAATATGTGCCGTCCATGTAGATCATAAAACCGACGGAGGAGAAAGGTTCAAAAGTTGAATTTTTGTACCCGCAAGCGCAGCTCAAGAGACTCTCCGAAAGACAGCGAGACGATTTTTAAAAGCAAAGGGAGTGTCGATAAAAATTTGAAAAATAATAATTTCTCAACAGCATAGCAACTTCTTTGCTTTGAATTATATGCTACAAGCACTATGTAATTTATGTGCAGACGGAGAGTCTAAAAGCATGGAATACTAAATATACAAAGCTTGCACTAGATTATTTATAATGTAATATAGTCATGCCGCAGCTATATAATTGTTGTAACAGGAATTTATCAGCTTGACCTGGAAAAGACGACGCTGTCACAGATTACCAACATAAAATAGTGAAAAAATGCTGCTAGTTTTCGTATGGAGAGTTTAGAGAACCGGAGATCATTTTTAGTGGAAACGAAGCATTCTATCTATGTCCTCAAGGTAGACAACGCATGTGCAATACGATTCTTAATCGACGATACTTATAGGTGTCTATAAGCCTCAGCATCTACTTGAAATCTAGTGTTAGTTTGTCACTATTATTTCATAAATTAAAAGCTAATTGAAAAATAATTCGTATAAGAGACAAAAATAAATGTTTTTAGTCATAAATATACTTAAGTTGCATTGTTCATTTGCCAAGCTCTCGGCGCCTATTAGGTCAGCCAAGTAGACTACATTGTGTCTCGACATTGTATAAAAGATGAAGTAATCAATACTAATGGGCGAACATTGAAACATCAATTC
Organism: Parnassius smintheus behrii; assembly: GCA_036936625.1. Taxonomy (NCBI): domain Eukaryota; kingdom Metazoa; phylum Arthropoda; class Insecta; order Lepidoptera; family Papilionidae; genus Parnassius; species Parnassius smintheus. Next base: position 4,262,278 of record JAUPFT010000026.1, read on the forward strand.
GGTGTGCAAATTTTAAGGTGTCATTATTGTTTATTTATTTCATAAATAAGATTAACTTAATTATTTATATTCGCTGCTCATTAATTCACTAATTTACGGATTTTGTTGCATTAAATTTTACCTTAAGATAAAATCCATAAAATCATTTACATTTAACGTGTAGCATTCGCGTAAACATTAGAAAGTATTATGATTTCGCTACTATTGTCAAGCGTAGATATGAAGTGAATTTTTCATTCAATCCTCTGTTAAAGGTTTTTCATAGAATGAAATACAACATAAACAAGTTCATAATTACAGTTGATTAATAACATGGTTCAATGATTTCACTTTAATATTCAGTCTAGTTATAATTTATTCGATGAATAATAATCTGACGATTGAAAGCGGCCCTTAATTAAAAACTTCAAGAAGGAGTTTTGGAGGCAATGGACCGCCGGCAGATTGTTTTTAGGGTTTCGTAGTCAACTAGGAACCCTTATAGTTTCGCCATGTCTGTCTGTCTGTCTGTCCGTCCTCGCTTAATCTCTGTTACCGTTAGCACTAGAAAGCTGAAATTTGGTACCAATATGTGTATCAATCACGCCGACAAAGTGGTGGAATAAAAATTGGAAAAAAAATGTTTTGTTAGGGTAGCCCCCCTATATGTAAAGTGGGAAGTGATTTTTTTTAATTTCAACCCTAACGTGAGATATATTGTTAGAAAAGTATTTAAAAATGAATAGGGGTTTACTAAAATCATTTTTTGATAATGTCAATAATTTCGGAAATAATCGCTCCAAAAGTAAAAAACAATGTGTCCCCCCTTCTAACTTTTGAACCATAAGTTTAGAAAATACGAAAAAAATCTGAAAAGTAGAACTTTATAAGGACTTTCTAGGAAAATTATTTTGAACTTGGATGGAAACAACAGTTTTTGTATAAACTCATAAGTGGGAACACTTATTGTGACAGATGGGAAACTACGGAACCCTACACTGAGCGTGGCCCGACACGCTCTCGGCCGGTTTTTATTTTTTTACTTAATAAGCCAGGGCTCAACCACAATCTCACTTTGTGGTAAGTAGTGATGAAGCTCTAATTGTTAAATCGCACCAAAGCGTAACAAAGGCCTGTTCACTCTTGAATCGCCTGGATTGTATTTGGACGGAAAGGCAGACCACTGTAAATTATTCCACTCCCTTTGTCATATGACGTTTTGCTCCTGTTTTACTGTTTAAAGAATAGTTTTAAATTGGTTTTGATACGTGGAAGTGATACGTTTTTAGGTAGAGCCATGCTGCAGTTATATAAGTAGTAAAGTTCTAGCACGAATGAGTTGACCGGGGAAGGACCACGCTCTCACAGAATACCAGATTAAAATAGTAGCTTAATGCTGCCGTGTTTTGTATGATTAATGTAGAGAACCAGATATCCTTTTTACTGAAAATGAGGTATTACATCTTAATTCTCACGGGTGACAACGCATCTGTATTTTGATTCGTAATCGAGGGTAGATGTAAATGTCTATGGGCCACAGAAACCACTTACTGTTGAACTACTAGATGGACTGTGTGCTCGTTCGTCACTTTATCCTATAAAAAAGTATTAAATGTCTACGCATGTGAACTAGTATTTATGGAAACGGTGGAATAAGTACTTAGATTTCGATGATTATAAACCTCAGGTTATTATAACGGCTAATGTGCCTGGCTGACTGGCTACTGGTTAAGGCTATCGTCGAAATTTTCATTAAACTTAGCATTGTACTGCATCAAAATATTGTGGTGTAGTTTGTTATGATTTCATTATGAATATTTGATTTATACCGTATGAATAAAAGAGAGATGCTTCATTTACAATGACTAACATAAATCTTTGTATCATGGTGTCAGTAACTGAGATACGATGTAATCGTAATAAATTGACGCGGTTACTAAGAAAAATTATTTGCGAATTATTGATAATAATTAAAATAAATCTAAGCTTTTAGATGACAGTCCCTTGAAGCAAAGATTGGTCAACGGAAGACTTATTTTAAATCAATTAAATAAAAAATTAAGCAAAGTTGTAATCGTATTTTAAAAACAGACCAAGAAATCTTGTAACGTAATACGCTCGGAAATGAATGGAATAGAATAGAATAGAATAACATTTTTGTCAATAAAGATAACAAGTTATTCTTATTGAAAGTCATATTTTACTTTTACCAATTGTTTGGAGACTTTTTCATTTCAGAGTAAATTAAACAATGAGAACACAGGTTGTACAAACTACTACTACACTAAGCTCGCTTTACGCTGAACGGACTATAACTTAACAAACCGGAAGGTAGCCGGGTTAACTGCGATATCGGGACGTCAAACTACTCACCTGTGACCATGTGTTATGGAAAACACCCGATGTGTTGGGAATAATGAAGTTAAAGTTAAACGCGATAAAATCAATTTCAAATTAATTTCATTAAATGTGTAGTATTCCACTAAATATAAGAAATCATTAGAGAGACAGTGAGTAATGATTATTTATGTCTTAACAGCATGCAAATGAAACCTTCAGCATAAAAGAAGCCAGATATTTCCATAAAGCAGTCAGACACTTCAATTTAATTTATATGTATAGATTAGAAAATTTACCTAATATTGTTTATTATCTATATTTCGGAAACGGAGTTGGTTTACAGTTAAACTGTAAGCTCCATATTTCAGCCCAACTTAATTTTGTGGTTATCATTAAAGTTTCATAATTAAGTTCTATTTGAACTCTGGTTAAGGGTTATTAAGTTACTAGATTTAACGGATACATCGGTGAATATCGATGTTTACCGTTATGAGATACTGTAATTAACAATAATTTCTATGGAGATAAATATTAGTTCAAATAAATAACATTTTATACGTTGTAAAGTCAATTTGCATTTGTTTTAAGGTGGTAGCATGAATAGGTCGGCTTGACCGGAAAAGAACCACAGTAAGGTAAAAAAAAAGTAAAGTTACAGCCTATATACGTTCCACTGCTGGGCACAGGGCTCCCCTCATTTCTGATAGGGTTTTAGGGCAAGGAAGTGTCCGCCACGCTGCCCTAATGCGTGTTGGTGAACTTCACATGTCTTCGAAATAATTTTTTTCTTATTTCTCAGACATGCAGGTTTCCTCACGATGTTTTCCTTCATCGCCAAGCACGTGAAAAATCAGCACTTAAAATTGCAATTAACAATTTCATTGGTGCCGGCGGGGATCGAACCCGGGTTACTCGCGTTCTGTTATATTTAGAGCGATCGTTAACCATCTGAGCTACCACGGCTCACGGAAAAGAACCATGCTCTCATAGAATATTAGCGTACAATAGCAGCTTAATGCTGTATTGTTATAGTAAGTGAAGAGACCGGTAGGCCCTTTTTACTAGAACAGAGGTATTCCTCTGATATAACAGTGCATCTGGATTTTTCTTAACTGAAGATGCAAATGCCTATGGCCACGACATTAACTTGGCGCTTATTCTATAAAAAAAACGTGAACTCTGTTTTTTTTTATAGAATAAGTGTGACAAACGGGCACACAGTCTACCTTACTGTTCACCATCTATACTCTATATAATAAAGCAGAAGAGTTTTTTCTACTATCTAATATTAATCTATTTTTATATATATATATATATATATATATATATATATATATATATATATATATATATAAGATAGTAGAAAATTATTTATTATTTTTAATTCACCTTCTTTAGCTTTCCTAGATGTTTTAGTCAATCGAAATCCTAATAACAATATTGGTCACACTGTGTATAGGAAAAAGACCCATACCAACTGATATTTAAATGGTGAATCTCACCGTCATCCTTCACAGTTAGTTACCGTGGGTATATCTTTGTTTCAGAGAGCACGAGGGATCTGTGAGAGAAAACATCTAGCCACCGAGCTTCAGCATGTCAAGCAAGTATTGCAAGACAACAAGCTTCGGGTCCCGCGGCTACGTCACAGTGACCGAGTGAAGCCGGCCACAGTCGAGCGTGTGCCTGTTGTACTACCATGACATATATGTCAGAGGAGTCACAGACAAGGTTGGCTACATCTTGAAGCGAGCTTCCATTAAAACATACTACAAGCCGCCGAAGAAGATTAGTCATTTTTTATTATCCGTCAAGTGTAACATCCCTCTACAAGATGCAGGAGTGTACAATTTAGATTGTCAATGAGGTTTCTCTTACATAGGTTAAACAGAAAGAACCATAAAACCCGCGTAAAAGAACATATAGCTGACATTAAGCACCGACGCTCCAGGAAGTCTTCAGTCTGTGAACATGTTCAAGATCGTCCCCACCATTACATCAGATTTGATAAACCACAAATCCTCGCAAAAGAACACCGATTCCTACCAAGGATGATACGCGTGGCTATTGAAATTAAAAAAAAACATCCTAATTTCAATAGAGAAGATGGATGGGTGATGCCATCTGCTTGGGATCCTATAATTAACAAAATTAAACCCAAACCCAAGCATACCACTTCAAGACTTCAAGATACTGTAAGCTCGTTTTGTGCAGATCGGACCGAAAAATTAATATTAAAAAACTGAAGGTAGCCGGGATAACTATGATATTGGGACGTCAAACATCTCAGTCCCCCCCCCCCCGTGATCATGTGCTGTAAAGCACCCGAAACGTCAGGAATTAAAAATAAGTAAAATCAGTTAAATAAACTCGAATAAATCCGTAAATTTAGTTTTATTCAAATATAAGCTATTGTGTGGCATTAGGCTACAAATCTCATCTAGCGTTCTTTAAAAGACATGGCATATTAATACTTACGAACGAAATATACTTTAACATCAAGACAACTTTATGACGATAAACTTTGATCTTTATAGCATTAATTTGGTCGAAATTAAAATTATTAAACACTCGGTTATTAAACAATCGGCGCGAATGGCGTATATCGGGTCCTAGATAAGCGAAGACAGACCCCAGCAGTGAACGCCTACTTATGCGAGTGACATAATATTTTGCATCTCAGACCTGTGATATACGCGCGTGAGGCCGCGGGGCCCAGCTAGTATTAAATAATATTATTTTTTCGAATTGACCGCGGTTAATTAATTTTTATATCCGAAACGTTAGTTAATAAATACGTTAGCTGGGAGTATAACAGTGAAAAATATAAATTTCATTTTAGTAATATGATTAGGGTGACAAACGAGCACACAATCCACCTGATGGTAAGTGGATGCTGTAGCCCATAGACATCTACATTTAACCTCTATTAAGAAACAAAATGCAGATGCGTTGTCACTCTTGAGGACTAAGACGGAATGCCTCGATTCCAGTAAAACGGGTCTCCGGTTCTCTACACTCACCATACGAAACACAGCAAAATTAAGCTGCTATTTTACGATGGTATTCTGTGAGAGTGTGGTCCTTCCCCGGTCGAGCTGACCCATTTATGCTACAACCATAATATAACTGCAGCGTGGCCCTACCACGTATGAAATGTATTTGCAAGAAAAATTTGCTCTAGTGTCGTTATCCGAGGAGAAAACAAGGGAATATGTTTCGAGATAATTAATATATTCAGGCGTTATTTTGTGGAAATCTAAAATATTAAAGATGCATAAAATTAATTAGCTAAGATCCTTAAGATTCCGTTAGCGGTCAGCCACCACAGTCTTCAAAGTCGTTTCGTACGTGATAATGGACTAAACATCGCCCGGATATCTTTTAAATGTGATTTGTTCTATTAATTGTAATTTATAGATTAAATCGTTGTATGCAAAGTTGGCTGGAGAATGCTGATCTTTTAAATTGAGTAATAGCACACAGTCAGTGAACAGATCCGGAACTAAATTTAAAAATAACAAGCTGCTGTTCTTTCACTACAAAAGGATACTTTTATCTAAGATTAAAAAGCGTATATCTACTGTGCAAAGTAAGGTCTTTGCGAGCGTTTCAACCTAGCTACTTTAAATTTGCTTACTTAAATAAAAGATAATCTACTTTCTACAGCCTTTTCCACTATCCAATAAAATCAAATTCAGTTTTTTTTTCGCAAAACAAAGAAGGTCTATGGACTGCCGTACTCACTTGCCATCAAGGTTTAATAAGGACTTTTTTTACTACTAAGTAGTACATGATTGATAATAAACTCTTTGAATGAGAGATCGTATAAAAATTATATTGTATAATAATTTAAAAAAAAACAGTCCCGCTAGGTTTCTTGCTAGTTCTGCCCGCAAGTTAGAAGAAGAAGAAGTCTTGGCGGCAGTTTTATTCCGAACCAGCTGTAAAGCTTAAATTATTTTTTGTGATATCAAAATAACAGCTTTTTATTAAATGCATATGTAAGTATATATGGCATTAATAATAAAATGAAAACAATGTCTGTCTGGCTGTGTGACTATTTGTTCCGGTTAATTTCTAAAATGGCTGACCCAATTTTGACGAGACTTTTTGGAACTTTTCCGGACACTAGCAGATATCCGATGTTATAAAGAGTGACTTAGGGTACTTATATTTTAGAATAAGAATTAAGGTTGCGCGGGAAAAAAAATCAAAACATATGAAAGAAATAAATGTAGTAAATACCACGCGAACGACACCGCGGCATACGGAAATGAATATATTTAATAAAATCTATTCAATTCATCAGGAGGACTATAATCAAGTAGACTGTTTGTTCTGTTATCATTTCAATTTCATATAAAAAAACTGTGAGCATTAAGGGTAACCAAAAACCAATAAAGAGGAATGAAACTCATTGACAACAAGAAAGCAACATCAAAGAGATTGAGGCAACCGTTAACTGATCGCTCTTAGCTTTCCAACATAAAAAATGTTTCCATTCGAATAATCAATATAAGCGAGGGTTGAGTTACTCAAGTTCAAACGGTCCAGTTATTAAAAAGCTTCTGTTTGTAGTCAGTGCCGATTCAGAACCTCTTAAAGCAGGCTAAGTATTCATTATTAATTTTATCACATCCTGAGTGTTCGCCGCTGGCCATCTTTCCATATCAATTGTTAATAATGATTTCCGCTAAGGCGAAAGCCTTTAAAAGCCCCCTGTGGTTTAACTTATAAAAAGGAAGAAAAAAATCCGTTCAATAGAGTTTTTTTTCAAACAGATTAAGAACGACAAATGAGCACACAGTCCACCTAATGGTAAGAGAATGCTATGGCCCATAGACATCTACATTCATCCAATGTTGCCCGCCTACAAAGTAAGATAAAATGACATTGAGAGACATGGAGGCTATTTTTACTGGTAACTAGTACCATTCAAAATGGTCTCCGATTCTCTATAAAATTTATTAGAGGTCCTTGCGGGTGTAGTTGGAATAGGTTTCTCCTAAAAGTAAATGACTCCTTGCTAGTAAAAAAAAATTATAAAAAAGAATTTAAACGTTATTGATTTTTTATTGTTGTAGCGCGAATGTACGAATGGGTCGGCTCGCCTTGGGTTGGACCACGACACACACACTTCACAGGACACACTTCCTTTTAAAGTACTATGTTTAGTTACAAAAATTGTAACGAAGAGTTTTAATTTTCGAAAATGTGCAATGTAGGTGCAAAACATGGAGCATAAATCTTAATTTATACTTTGTAAAGAACGAAGATCTAGTAGTGACGCTTAAAATGGTCCACTGCACTAAAGAACAGCATTGAGAAAAGGAATTCTGTATAACAAAATTTAACCGACGAAGCGTAAGTTTATTGCAACAGGAAACTTTCAAATGGAAGCTCCGTCGCTTAATTCCATTCGGTTTGTATCCGAATCAGTCTTCCACTTAAAATTTTGAATTGCGCCTCGTTATCAATACCAATACTAGCAAAGTTTTTGCAAAAACTTATTAATGGAGTACCTGTAACGTTTTTTTTTTTATATAGAAGAGGGGGCAAACGAGCATGCGGCTCACCTGATGTTAAGTGACTACCGCCGCCCATGATCAACCGCAACACCAGGAGAATTGCGGGTGCGTTGCCGGCCCTTTAGAAAGGAGTAAGCTCTTTTCTTGAAGGTCCCCAGGTCGTATCGGTCCGGAAAAATCGCCGGTGGTAAACTATTCCACAGAGAGGTTGTACGTGGAAGAAAACTCCTTGTGAAACGTACAGTGGTGGACCACCAAGCATCCAGATGGTGTGGATGGTATCGGGACGTTTGCCGTGTAGTGCGTTCACGAAATTTGGCGGCTGGGATTAATCCGAACAATTCCTCAGAGCACTCCCCGTGATAGATGCGATAAAATACGCAAAGAGATGCAACATCTCTTCGCAGCGCCAGTGAATCGAGCCGATCGGAAAGCACTCGGTCGTCGACGATTCGAGCCGCTCTGCGCTGGATGCGGTCAAGTGGAAGGAGTTGGTACTGGAGAGCCCCAGGCCAGAGATGGGAACAGTATTCCATGTGCGGCCGAACCTGCGCCTTGTAAAGTTGCAGGCGGTGTGCCGGCATGAAATACTGTCCCGCTCTGCTGAGCACGCCAAGCTTTTTAGAGGCCAATTTGGCCTTCCCTTCCAAGTGACCACGAAACTGCACGCCACTCGATATGTCGACGCCGAGGATTCCGATACTGGCTGAGGCAACAAGGGGAGTGCCTTGAAACTGAGGGGATACGACAAAGGGGTTCTTTTTAGCGGTTAACGCGCAAACTTGTGTCTTCTGGGGGTTAAACTGGACTAGATTAAGTCGTCCCCAATCCGAGATTCTGTGCAGCAAAGACTCGACTTCAGACACAAGTTTGTCCCGGCACTCGGAGACGTTTTCCCGAGAAATATTGGCTCGGCCGGTGTAAAGAGCATCACCAGTGCTGTCATCCGCATAGCAATGAATGTTACGGGTATGCAACATATCATTGATATGCAGAAGAAACAGTGTTGGCGATAGCACGCAGCCCTGTGGAACACCAGCATTAATAGGCTTGCAATCGGAGCTTGCACTGTCTACAACGACCTTGATGCTCCGATCTGCAAGAAAGCTGGTGATCCAATCGCACAATTTCTCGGGAAGCCCATAGGAAGGGAGCTTCGAAAGAAGCGCTTTGTGCCAAACCCGATCGAAGGCCTTCGCAATGTCCAAACTAACGGCCAATGCCTCCCCCTTGAACTCTACTGCCTCCGCCCATCTGTGAGTGAGGTAGACCAGAAGATCACCAGCTGACCGACCACGGTGAAAACCGTATTGGCGGTCACTAATCAGCTGGTGATCCTCAAGGTACCTCATGAGCTGGCAGTTTACAATGGACTCCATTGTTTTGGAGAACAAGGAGGTGATGGCGATTGGCCGGTAGTTGGACGGGTCTGAGCGGTCGCCTTTTTTAGGGATCGGGTGGACGAAAGCCGTCTTCCATGATTTTGGGACTACGCCTAGGGAGTAGGAGTACCGGAAAAGACGCGTTAAAACCGGTGCCAACTCTGGAGCACACGTCCTCAGCACAATTGGGGGGATTCCGTCAGGCCCACTCGACTTGTGGATGTCCAGGGAGAGGAGTGCTTTGCGAACCGAGCGCTGTGTGAACTGCACTTCCGGCATGGAGCACTCACACCGCGGATGGTCGGCGGCGTACTCCCCCCGTCATCGAGAGTTGAGTTAGACGCAAAGAAAGAGCCTGGAAGATCGGCTTTCTCCTTTGCAGTATGGGCCAGTGAGTCGTCCTCCCTGTGCAGAGATGGAAGAGATGGCTGACAGAAATTCCCCTGGACAGCCTTGGCGAGAGACCAGAATGCACGGGTTCCAGAAGGAAGGCGAACTAGTTTCTCGCCAATTCTGCCTATGTGCGCTGACTTTGCCTTGGCAATGACTCTTTTGAAGGACCTAGAGGCGGAATTATACTTCTTTTTTAGAGCGCTGGTGTTTACATCCCGGGACGCTGATGCATCAACCCAGGCTTGGTAGCACTCCTGCTTATAGCATGATGCTATTTTACAGGAGCGACCAAACCATGGCTGAAATTTGCCTCCAATGGGCACCACAGAGGAAGGAATAAAAAGTTCCATACCCTGAAGTACCACATCAGTAACAGAATCCGCAACAACGTTGGGATCATCCAGCGAGAAGCAAACCCGCCCCCAAGGGTAGGATGCAAAGAAAGACCGCATCCCATCACAATCGGCTGACCTATACTGCCAAACACGGCGGCAGCCTACAGAATGCAACCGCAATTTCAGCGTGAGTGGCACAACACTCCGGACCAGACAATGGTCCGAGGAGCCTAAAGGGGCGTCGACGGAAATCTGATATCCGTCCGGGTGAGAGGTCAGCAGAAGGTCCAACAGGGAAGGTGCATGATCCACCACATCCGGAATCCGCGTAGGCGAAGTAACCAGTTGTGTCAGACCATATGCCAAGGCAAAATCATGAACAGATCTCCCCGCATGATCGGTTAAACGTGAACCAAGCCATTCGGCGTGATGGGCGTTAAAGTCGCCGAGGATCACGATCTCTGCGGAGGGGATCTGCTGTAGCAACGAATCTGCAGCCATTTGGACGTGGTCGAAGAGTCGGTCTGTTTCGGCGTTACCGCTATGGGACCTATAGAGGCACCCGTAGACGCGCGGATGGTCGTCGCTGTCTACGCGTAGCCAAAGGATGGACAGGTCCGAACCTTCAAGTTTGCCGAGGCGTCGAGAACAGATGTCCTCTCTGACGTAAACGCAAACTCCAGCCCGAGGCACAAAGGAGTGTTCCAGTTTGTACCCCGGGTAGGAGAGATACGAGACATCAGCCGGAGAGGACACCTGCGTCTCGGTCAGAAAGAGCAGAGCCGGCCTCGCCGTCTCGAGATGGTAGTGGACGGCGTTTAGGTTAGAGTGAAGTCCCCTGATATTGCAGAAATTCACGGACAGCGTGGCAGGGGTCGCCTTGGTTTTGTTGCTCCGTTTGCCCCGAGCAGTTGTAGTCTTGAGCGGAATTTTGCCCCCCCCCCCCCCCCACAGAATACGCGGGGCAGCCTGAGCACCCACGCTCAGAAGTGGAGAAACATGGTCGTGGATGCTCAGCGAGGGATTCTCCAGGGGTGCTGGTACCCTCCTGGAGTAGTCTATCATTATTTAATTCCGCTACCGTGTTGATAGGGGGGGGGGGATTTGGGCCTCCGGCCACCTGCACTCATCAGACGAAACGCGGAAGCAGAGCTTCCACTTCACGCCGGTATTCTGTGAGTTCGTGGTACCACCCCGGTTTGAGCCGGCCCATACGTGCAACAGCAAAGCTGCCGCGTGGCTCTACCGTTGTTAAGCTTATGCAATAGATTTTTACGTAGCAGAGCCATGTTGCAGCTATATTATGGTTGTAGCACCAATGGGTTGGCTCGACTGGGAAAGGACTACGCCCGCACCATACAGTGATCCGGAGACCCTTTTTACCGAAAACAAGGCATTTCATCTTGGTCCTCAGGGTTGACAACAATTATGAATTTTAATTCTTAAACGAGGAAAAATTGAAACACTCACCATCTTGTGGTCTGTGTGTTCGTTTCTCAATCTCATTCTATAAAAAATAAAAATTAATCAAGTGGGCTTTTGCTGTTGAACTCGAAGATCGGTTGGTTATGATTTACAGATATTAGATGGTGGCGCAGCTGACCTAGTCCTTCTTCATCCTTTTGTCCAAAGAAGCATCTCCGGTCCGGCTGTTATACTGCCTACAATTCCCATTGAAAATTCTCTGTATTATAAAATCAATTTTAGTTACTGTATTTAATTTACGTGACCGGCTTGTTCTCTTTATTTCAGCGTAGCATCATGCTACAAGCAGGAGTGCTACCAAGCCTAGGCTGACGCATCAACGTCCCGAGATGTAAACACTAATTGCTCTAAAAAGTAATATAATTCCGCTTCCAGGTCCTTCAAAGGAGCCATTGCCAAGGCAAAGTCAGAGCACATAGGCAGAATTGGTGAGAAACTAGTTTTCCTTCCTTCTGGCACCCGTGCATTATCTCTCTCACCAAGGCTATTTCAGCAGGAGAATTTCTGTCAGCCATCTCTTCCATCTCTGCACAGGGAGGACGTCTCACTGGCCCATGATTCAAAGGAGAAAGCCGATCTGCTAGGCTCTTTCTTTGCATCCAACTCGATTCTCGATAACGGGGGAGTACGCCGCCGATAGTCCCGCGGTGTGAGTGCTCCATGCCAGAGGTGCGGTTCACACAGCGCTCGGTTCTCAAAGCACTCCTCTCCTTGGACATCTACGAGTTGAGTGGACCTAATGATATCCCCCCAATTGTGCTGAGGACGTGTGCTCCAGATTTGGCACCGGTCTTAACGCGTCTTTTCCGGTGCCCTACTCCTTGGGCGTAGTCCCAAAATCATGGAAGATGGCTTTCGTCCACCCGAGCCCTAAAAAAGGCGACCGCTTAGACTCGTCCAACTACATGCCCATCGCCATCACCTGGTTCTCCAAAACAATGGAGTCCATTGTAAGCTACCAGCTTATGAGGTACATTGAGGATCACCAGCTGATTAGTAATTATCAATACGGTTTTCGTCGTGGTCGATCAGTTGGTGATCTTCTGGTCTACCTGACTCGTAGATGGGCAGCGGCAGTAGAGGTTACTCCTTTATAAAGGGCCAGCGATGCACCTGCTATTCCCCTATTGTTGCGGATGTTCATGGGCTGCGATACTTAAGATCAGGTGAAGCGTATGCTCTTTTGTCCCCTCTTCTATAAAAAAGGGTGTCAGTTTGCCATCCCATCTGACTATAAAAGTGAGAGAATATAGATTGTACCTGGATTTGCGCACACACTCGTGCAATATAATCCTGACCTGCGCAGTAGGCTAGACTTCGTTAAGGCTGGCCGCTGTGGCTGAATTTCAGTCTGGAGGACTTCATGAAACTTTTGATAGATTCAGAAACGAATACTTGGAAGTTGCTCATAGTGTGGATTAAAACATTATCAAGATGCATTGAGAATAATGTGACGATTAAAAGCTAAATCCTCCATACAACGGAACAAGCATGTATCGATCATTGAGATTTTATAGGCTGATGATGACGAGGAAGAAAGAGTACGATAAAATCAATAAAACAACATTCAAGGTAGTGTATGCATAAATTTCTTCGTAGGGGGATATTTGCCATAGTTGCCACGCTTGGCAAGCGGGTTGGCAATCGCAGTTTGTTTTTATTTTAAGTCGTTTTCTTATATTTACGTGAGCATTACACATTTAAATAATACTAGTTTTTACAGATTTCATCGCATATATTAACTTTTTTTATATACTTGACGTTTCCAACACTTTACAGCATTCATGGTCACGGGGAGGGGGGGAGGACTGAGATGTTCAACGTCCAGATCTCATAGTTTACCGCGGTTACCATATTAATTTTTTTCCGATCTACGTAGTATGAACTTATAGTTTCTTGAAGTGCTGAAGATGTATGGGTTTGGGACTTAATTTAATCTTGGATCCCAAGCAATGGTAGCATCCAGCCATCTACTCTATTGAAATAAGGATGTTTTTTGATTTCAATAGCCTCGCGAATCATCCTTGGAAGAAATTGGTGTTCTTTAGCGAGGACTTGTGGCCTATCAAAACTGATATAGCGACGAGGGCGTTCCTGTACCTGGTTACAGACTGTAAACTTCCTGGAGCGTCGATTCTTCATATCAGCTATATGTTCTTTAACGCAGGTTTTAATTGATATGTAAGTTTGTCCTGCATCTTACAGAGAGACATTAATATTGGACACTTGACTGATGGTTAAAACTGACCAATCTTCTTCGGCGGCTTGAAGTATGTATGTAAGTATTAATGGAAACGTGCTTTAGTTTGTAGCCAATCTTGTCAGTGACTCCTCTGACATATGGTAGTACAGCAGGTACATGATCGACTGTGTTCGGCTTCACTCCTTCACTGTGACGTAGGCCATGCAAAACTTGCTTGACGTTTTGGAGCTCGGCAGCCAGGTGTTTACTGTAACAGATCTCTTGTGCTCTCTGAAACAAATATTTACACACGGTAGCTACCACGGTGAAGGATGGTGGTGAGAATCACCGTTTAAATGCTTCGAATTCCAGATAGAATAGATAGAAATAAAGAGGGTAAGGTCAAGAGTACTCGGATACCTAGACGTGCATGTATGAAAAAGATAATGAACCTGAAAGAAGCGAAAGAGGTACGTACGGATCGTTGCACTTGGCGATCTGTTCTTTCTGGCTACCCCGTTAGGGATTGTGCGTGAAGATAAGTAAGTAAGTAAGTAACAATTCAAGATACTATAAGTTCGTACTGCGTAGATTGGAACAAAAATTAATAATTTTTTTCTATGATAACTTCGGCTAACTATGACATCTGGATATTGAACATCTCAGTCCCTCTGTGAAAATGGGTGCTGTAAAGAGCTCGAAACGTCAGGTATATAAAAAAGTTAATATACGCGATAAAATCGATAAAAAATAGTATTATTTACGGAGTGGTAATTGCAAATAAAATGCGCCGATTAGAAGATCTAAAGACCAAGTGCGCAAGATATCTAACATCCTTAAATTTCTTGAAGAGATACCGAGACCATAATCGGACCATAAGCGGAAGCGCTAAGATCTTAAGGCGCTACCCTGACCAAAACCTGGCAAAAGTGCGTTTTTCAGAGACAATTATCTCATTAGTTATGAGAAATATCCTACATCTAAAAGCTCATTATTAATGTTCGATATCCTATCATCACATTCCACGTTCTAATTTGTTTTTATGTCTTATAAATTACATTTAAAATCTACTTTTAAAAAATGACTAAAATTATTGATTACATGCATCTGTTGCTAAAGGAAATGCTCTAATCATTTGAGAATTACACTAATGGATAGATAATTTAAAAATCTATATTCTACACGTTTTATTTAATTTCTTAAGTTCGCTTATCTCTTTTAATTGAAATAATTCCAAATATTCGGGCGTATTTTTCCGTGATATATATTGTAGCGAGAGCGCGTTGATTGTATGGGACCGAACGCTCAAGGTCTCTCGCTAGGGGAACCGTCTTAAATCAGGCAAGTAAAAAGTTGTTACGGACGGTAATCCAACAAAAACACTCCGATAATTCGTTAGTAGGGAGACACTGCTGCCCATCTCTTGATTCGTTTGTCTCTGTCGCCTCTTGCGATACACACGGGATGATAGTATCAGATATTCTTACGCCGCCCCTACACAATATCCACACATAATATACCGCCCTTATAAACACTTTTTCAGCATATTTGAACATCAGAATTAACTCTGTTATTTTCTCATGTATTATAAAAAGCTTTCGTAACTTATTATGCGAATACGGATAAATAAACTGAACTAATAGATATAAGTGTCGTCGAAATTAGGTTTCGTTTTAATTTGATCAAATACAATTAGATGGCTGCGCACGCTTCAATTAAATTTGTAAACGTTAACATTGAGAAAATATTACGCTATATAAAATGTTTTTAATTATTTTTATTTTACTTGGCATATATTTCCTAAATAAATTAACATTACACTTTATATACGTTCCACTTCTGTGCACAGGGATCCTCTCATTTCCGAAAGAGTTAGAGCAAGAAAATGTTAGTCGCGCAGCCCCAATGCGTGTTGGTGAACTTCACATGTCTTCGATTTTTTTCGTTTCTCAAATATGCAAGCTTCCTTTTTTTATTTTTAAGAGGATAGGGTGACAAACGCGCACGCAGTCCACCCAATGGTATGTGGTTGCTGTGACCCATAGACGTCTACATCTATCCTCGATTACGAATCAAAATACAGATGCGTTGTCCCCCGTGAGGACAAAGATGGAAACCTCGTTTTCAGTAAGAAGGGTATCCGGTTCTGTACACTCACCATACGAAACATAGCAGCATTAATCTACTATTTTACGCTGGTATTCCGTGAGAGCGTGGTCTTTCCCCGGTCAAGCCGACCCATTCGTGCTACAACTATACTTCTAATATAACTGCGGCATGGCTCTACCACGTGTAACGAACGACCTCTTCCTTACGATGTTTTACTTCACCTCCAAGAACGTATTGAATCGGTACTTAAAGTTCTAATTAAAATTTTTAGAGGTGCTGGCGGTGATTGAACCCAAATTGGTCTCGTATGTTACAGTAATATTTACAGCGAGCTCTTAACACCTGAGGTAACACGGCTATTATATTTATCCAACTTTTAATTTACTTCGATTGATTTGAATTACCGTTTTGTAGTGGCGGCGCAAGGGAATCAGCCCCCCATCTCATCCCGTGGTTTCGTAAGAACTTATTGAGGAAAATGGAACAGGAAATCTGATGCAGCATCTTTTTTATATCAACTCAAAATTAAAAAAAACCTGTGGCTGCTAACCTACTTGCAAAGCGAGGCAGCTATGGCAAATATACTCTAAATAGGCAGTCTATATCTACATCTACTACTTTATATATCCCCTACCCAAATTATACCGTGGGTGTTCTGAGAGACGAGAAAGAAACAGAACCAGGAGATGGGCGGCAGCATCTTTCTGATAACAGCTGAATTGCTTACCAAGCGTGGTAACTATTGTACGTATTGTTGCGTGAATAAGTCAACGCCATACACTAGCGCCATCTAGTGTCAGGAACGAGAGCGAGGGGAGCTTTGCAGAAAATGACATCACAAATCTTTCAACCGACAGCGCCATCCGAAGAACTAAGCTTCTAGAAAATCTACACTCGTACACTCGTCGCCTTGCGCGCATTTACTTGAATATTCCGGATGCTTCATTGCTAATTTGTATATATAGGCGCTGCAAGATGCGATCGGGACAGTATTGGATTTGGCGAGACAAGCGAAGCTTCGGAGCGGAATAAAGTGAATTAGTGTGTTTAATTATTAGTGTTTTAAGTTTTAATTTGTGTAAAGTAAATTAAAGTGTTGATTTAGGTAATTCTATCGGCAATTTTTATTGTCACGAACCTCAAGCTCGTAACAATTGGTGTCAGAAGTAGGATAAAATCATGCCGATTTTACCTAAGGAGGAAACGGAAGTTGTCCGTACCCGAAGTCAACGCCAGCAGGAGACGGACCAACAAAGATTTGGTGGTGCAACGCCGCAGACGTCGGAGAGCCAGCCACCGTTTGCAGGCCCGTCGGTAGCTCCTACATCTGCAGCACCTGACTTAGGTGCTCTGATGGTGATGCTGCAGGAGCAGGCTCGCCGACAGGAGGAGCAGGCTCGCCGACAGGAGGAACAGGCTCGCCGACAGGAGGAGCAGGCTCGCCAACAGGAGAAACAGGCACGCCGATTGGAAGAGCAGCTGCGGGGCGGACAGGAGGAACAGGCCCGCCGACAGGAAGACCAGACCCGTCGGTTGGAGGAGCAGATGCTCCTCATGAAGGACCTTCACGCTACCTTTGGGAAGGAGATAAAGGAGGTGAAGGATAGGGTTGCTCTGCATGACAACCGCCTGTAGGAAGCTGAAATCCAAATCGCGAAAGCTGAAAACCGAATCGAGAAAGCTGAAACCCGAATCGACCAAGTAAACCATCGGGTTGACAACGTAATGGATGACATGAAGAAATCACTCGACGAACTCAAACTTGGAGATGGAGCTACAGCTCCCGTAGTAGCTACAACACCTTCGCTACGTGGGTTCAAGGTGCCACCGTTCGACGGTACCTCTTCCTGGTCAGCCTACAAAATCCAGTTCGAAGCTGTTATGAAGGCGAACGGCTGGAATAAAAATCAGGCCATGACTGCTCTCACACTAGGCCTGCGTGACCAGGCCTTAACAGTTCTGGAAGCCCTCGGTGAGGAAGTGACTTATGAGCAACTCCTTGAGGCATTGGAGGCGAGATATGGCGACGCTCACCTGGAACACGTCTTTCGTGCGCAGCTTAAAGATCGTGTGCAGCGCATCAACGAAAACCTGCAGCAGTGGGCTCTAGAAGAGGAAAAGCTGGTGCGAAAAGCATACCGGTCTGTACCTGCGCTCATTGAAGGGAACCTGGTGCAGACATTCATCGACGGCATCCGCGACCTGGAAGTCAGAGCTGCTGTGAGGCTCGGGCACAACGAGATGCATAAGGACGCCTTGGCCCATGCACTGGAAGTGGAAGGTTGCAGCAGCTACAGTTCGCGACCGCAACAAAGGATACAGCCCAAGGTGCTATGGCTGTGGGGAAAAGGGCCATCTTCGATCCAGCTGCCCTAAGCGAACCCTAGAAAGGGAAGGTGAACGATCTCAGAAGGGTGTGTAGTGTGGCCAACAGCACCGCCCAGCAGCAGCAAGGAAACGCATAAAAGCCAGAACTGCGGGGCGGGTGCTGGCTGATGTTAAAAGAGCCCCAAGGATCTTGATCTCACAAACCCATGATGGGAACAGTCTAATCATCAAGGGCGAGGTCAACAGAATGCCGTGTAAACTGACCATAGACACTGGAGCCTCTCGTACGGTTGTTAGTTCCCAACTTATAAGTCAGTTCCTTGGGGACTCCGCATACAACCGAGAACGCATTAATTTGGTAACAGCCACCGGTCAGCGTATACCCATCCGTGGAGAGAAGGAGATGGAGTGGAAGCTAGCAACGTGATCTACCTGCATAATATCATCGTGGCTGATATAATGGACGACTGCATCCTAGGCCTAGACTTTATGAGGAATAATTGTTGTGAGATCGACGTTAAGCAAGGTGTTTTGAAATGTGGACAGGAGGAACTTTTTATGGAAGGTGCGTTACCAGGGAACGTGTACAGCATTAAGAAGATTGTTCTTCCGCCGAGATCGGAAACGATTGTTCCGGTTAGTCTTCCTCGAAACGCTGGGCAAGCTCACCGTTGTGTACTTGTGGAAAGAGTAAACAATGACCTTCCATGGAAAGTAGCCTGAACCTTGGTCAGGACCACTGACATCTCAGGAGTACGTGTATTGAACCTTTGTGACCGGGAACAGATTATAGAAAAAGGCACACTGATTGGTACTTGTGAGGAAGTGGATTGGTTACGTCGGTGCCAATATATATCGAGTGGGACCCCCAGCAAGGATGCAGAAACGAGAGTGACCACACTTTTGGAAGACTGTCGCAGTGTTCTCTCCCCGAACGAATTGGTCAAGGCGAAGAAGTTGTTACTCAAGTACGCCGATGTATTCTCATCAAACGATGCTGACATAGGAAAGACTGGCTTAGTTCAACACAAAATAAACACAGGAGAAGAATTGCCTATCCGTCAGCGGCCAAGAAGATTGCCGGTAGCACGTGAAAAGGAAGTGGAAACCATGATTGAAGGAATGGTGAAGGATGGTGTTATTGAACCTTCCTCTAGTCCATGGTGTTCACCAGTGGTGCTGGTGAAAAAGAAGGATGGCAGCATGTGGTTTTGTGTTGACTACCGCCGTCTGAACGACTTTACGAAGAAGGACAGCTATCCCTTGCCAAGAATTGATGACACGCTGGACATGCTTACAGGAGTAAAGTGGTTTAGCACGCTGGATCTAAAAAGTGGCTACTGGCAAGTTGAAATTGACCCTAAGGACAAGGAGAAAACTGAGTTCTCGACGGGAAAGGGTCTGTGGCAATTTAAAGTAATGCCGTTTGGGTTGTGCAATGCTCCAGCAACGTTTGAAAGGCTGATGGAACTTGTACTTACCGGGCTAATTGGCGATGCCTGTCTGGTCTACTTGGATGACATCATCATCGTAGGCCGTACGTTTGAGGAACACCTTCAAAACCTGGAACGCATGTTCATGAAGATTCAGAGTGCCAACCTCAAGTTGAGCCCGAAGAAATGTTCACTATTCCAACGGCAAGTTAACTTTTTGGGGTTTGTGGTATCGGAAGAAGGTATCCGCACAGATCCAGAGAAAATCGCCGCTGTCAAGGATTGGCCGGTTCCAAAAGACAAGACGCAGGTTAGAGCATTTTTGGGTTTGTGCTCCTATTACCGGCGATTTGTGAAGAACTTTGCAGATATAGCCAAACCTCTGCACAAGCTAACCGAGGAGAAGCGACATTTCTGCTGGGATGAAAGTTGCAATATCACATTCCAGGAGCTCAAGGACCGTCTGTGCAAAACACCTATTTTAGGATACCCTGATGCAAGCAAAGAATTTATAGTTGACACAAACGCAAGTGATATAGGACTTGGCGGTGTGTTGTCTCAACGGAATGGTGACCAAGAGGTCGTGATAGCGTACTTCAGCAAGTCGTTGTCAAAACCGGAAAGGAACTATTGTGTCACAAGACGTGAATTGCTCGCTGTGGTAAAGACGTTGCAGTATTTTAGCAAATATCTTCTGGGACGAAAATTTTACTTACGAACTGACCATGCTGCACTAAAATGGCTATTGCAGTATAAAAATCCAGAGGGACAAGTTGCGAGGTGGATTGAACTACTGCAGGAATACGACTTTGAGATCGAACATCGCAGCGGAAAATCTCACGGCAACGCAGATGCATTGTCAAGAAGACCTTGTCCTGAAGATTGCAACCATTGTACTAGGCAAGAGAGTAAGGAAGAGGTATCCGTGAGGATGCTCAGGACGGACTACCTCAGCAATGAATGGAAGGACAGCTTACAACATGCACAGCAGGAAGATCCGGACATCAAGCCTATTCTGGAATGGATAAAGGCCAGTGCTCCCAAGCCTAAGTGGAGCGACGTCTCAGCAATGAGTTCGACCACAAAAAGCTACTGGGCCCAGTGGGACAGCTTGCTGCTTCAGGATGGAGTTCTGTGCCGTAAATGGGAAAATGTTAGCTCCCCTAACATTTTGCTGTCACACAGCTGTCATTTGCAAATGGTTGTCCCTAAAGCTAAAGTACCGGATGTTCTACAGCTGTACCATAATGATTGTTCCGGAGGCCATCTGGGAGTTAAACGAACTCTACTGAAGATCCGAGAACGGTTTTATTGGGTCCACTGTCGAAACGATGTCGAGGACTGGTGTCGCAAATATACAAGTTGTGCGGCTGTAAAGGGACCTCAGACTTGGAGCAGAGGTGCATTGAAATTGTACAATGTTGGTGCACCATGGGAGAGAATAGCCATTGACGTGGGGCCGTTTCCGGAGAGTGAAAGCGGTAACAAGTATTTCATGGTTGTGATGGGCTTCACAAAGTGGCCAGAAGTTTTCGCCATTCCAAATCAAGAAGCTTCAACAGTTGCAGATAAACTAGTTCATGAAGTCTTCTGTCGTTTTGGAGTACCTTTAGAGATTCACAGCGATCAAGGAAGGAATTTTGAGTCTCAAATATTCCAGGAAACTTGTCGAGTTATGGGTACTCATAAAACAAGAACGACTTCTTATCACCCGCAATCTGATGGAATGGTGGAACGATTTAATCAGATATTGGAGAGGTACCTAGCAAAAGTTGTAGACAATCGGCAACGAGATTGGGACAAGCACATACAACCGTTTTTGTTGTCATATCGAAGTTCTGTTCACGAAAGTACAGCAGTGACACCAGCTTTCGCAAACTTTGGAAGAGAATTACGGCTGCCTGCAGACCTGATCACCGGGATACCACCTGATGCCCCACGCAGTATAACCGATTATGCAAATGACTTGCGGAACAAAATTAATGACATTTATGAGCACGTCAGACAATCGGGCCAGCAAAGGTCAGAGAAAATGAAAACCCGGTACGACCGCAAAATGAACAATAAGGGGTTCAACGAAGGTTCATTAGTGTGGTTGCACAATCCAGTCCGCAGCAAAGGGAAATCTCCTAAGCTTCAAGCTGAATGGGACGGCCCGTACCGGATTGTAACCAGGATCAACGATGTGACCTACCGGATACAGAAAGGCGCAAGAGGGACTTCTAAGATCGTCCATGTGGATCGCTTGGCGCGTTTTTATGGGACCGATAATGCTCGGGACGAGCGTGTCTTAGGAGGGGGCAGTGTTGCGTGAATAAGTCAACTAGCGCCATCTAGTGTCAGGAACGAGAGCGAGGGGAGCTTTGCAGAAAATGACATCACAAATCTTTGAACCGACAGCGCCATCCGAAGAACCAAGTTTCTAGAAAATCTACACTCGAACACTCGTCGCCTTGCGCGCATTTACTTGAATATTCCGGATGCTTCATTGCTAATTTGTATATATAGGCGCTGCAAGATGCGATCGGGGCAGTATTGGATTTGACGTGACAAGCGAAGCTTCGGAGCGGAATAAAGTGAATTAGTGTGTTTAATTATTAGTGTTTTAAGTTTTAATTTGTGTAAAGTAAATTAACGTGTTGATTTAGGTAATTCTATCGGCAATTTTTATTGTCACGAACCTCAAGCTCGTAACAGCATCCTCCTGTGAGGCAAGCTACAGGGGAGGTCCTATGTTCAGCAGTGGACATTGGAAGGGCTCTAATGATGGTAATGGTTATCAACTGTAGAAGACAAATTGACTACCACTGTTCAGATTTGTTATCTTTCATGGAGGACATGTTTTACTTCATACTTCTATATCTGTATAGTACGTGGTAAAATACACAACACAACATAACATAAACACTCACGCCTTAGGCAGAGACTACAGACTTCCATTTGGCACGATCATGACACACCTCTCTCGCCTCCTTCACATCCAAATACCTACGCATACATGCTCGTCGGTTAAGAGTACTCCTAATTTGGCCCGTTTTTAATAAATCGCCAATGTGGTCGATAAATTTTCGCCTAGGACGTCCCTTTCCGACTCTGCCATTCACTTCTGCAACATAAATTTTCTTTGTCAGTCTTTCCTCATCCATTATTTCCACATGACCAAACCACCGACGCATTCCTTTCTTAATTCTGGTCACAACATCATCTTGCAAACCACACTCTTTTTTATACAATTATATATACAATTTCTTACCCTGTCATTCAGATTCAGCCCTAACATACTCCTTAACGACCGCATTTCTACTGCATTCATTCTACTCTCGTGCTTCTTCTGCCACACCCAACTTTCACTACCATACGTTAAAGTAGGGGCCAACACAGCATTGTGAATTGCTATACGTGCCTTTTTCGACACATTTTGACTCTTCACAATAGAGTGTAGGGCCCATTCACTCTATTGCCTGCATTCACTCGTCGTTCTATATCCTTATCATATCTCCCATCCCTGCTAAATACGCAGCCCAAATATACAAACTCGTCTACTTGCTCTATCAACTCCCCTTCTATTCTTATTTCACATATCGTTTCACTTTCTTCTCTTTAAAAAAACATAACTTTCGTCTTACTTGCGTTCACTTCCTAATAAAAACTACCCCTTTCAAAAATACACATATTCTGCAATATTACGTAGATATATTTTTCTTTCAAACTACACTAGTAAGACTACGTTGAAAGTTGTCGGAAATCTCTGGTAGCTTTTGCTGTACTTCAAAATCCATTTAAGTCGGATAAACTTCTTTACAACTTTGAAGCTATTTTATTGTGACCCGTACAAACATAGATAACTTGTTCATCTGAATTTGTGCATATTTTTATACTTAGAATAAGAGTAACAAATGAGTACAGCGCATACTCTACTCTATGTTGGATGTTGTGATCCATGGACAACTACATCCTACTTTGTTTAACAATGAAAATGCAGATGAAATTACTCGTTTCTAGTAAAGAGGATTTTCGGTTCTCTATTTTGGTATCATTCGAAAGACATACAGCATTAAACTGTTGTTTCACGTAGGTATTCTTTGCGACCGTGGTTCTACCCCGGTCGATACGACCCATTCGTGATACAACCGTACTTAAGCTGCTGCGTGGCTCTATCATACACGAGTCGCTTGAATCGTCAGGAAGACGACCCGGTAGCGTAGTGGCTTGTCATTTAGTTGCAATTCTTAATCAAAGACAGATGTAAATGTCTTTAGGAAAATGATATGGACTTAATTTTGGATTCAACCCAAAATTAAGTTCATATCATTTTCCTAAACTGTAGTGTACAATTATCCACTGCCCCATATTGTCCCGTGAGTGGTATAAATGGCGAATGGAGAGGGAAATATAAACAGGAGATGTTCAGCAGCATCTTCCTAATAATAACTTAAAATAATAAGCATTGCGTTTGATAAGCCAAGCGTTAAGCTGTAGGCGTTTAAGCTACCACTATAGAATACATTAACAATGAAGTAGAAGTGTACCAACCTATTAATTATACAGCTATTTAAGTTACCTATTAACGAGTGCTCATCCAGCAGTAGAGTTGATCGCTTTATTCCAGTTTAATACGAACAATGCCTCAATTAATGGCGTGAAGCTCATTATAAAATCTAGAATGGAATAGAATCTAACAGAAACATTTTTAATCAATATAGATTACGTGAATGCTTATTGAAAGTTGTTTAAAGCTTTGCCATTAGTTCGGAAAAAACCTGAGAAGAACCAGTAAGAAGGAATTTACAATACCATACAAGAAAATTTAAAAACATGATTTACAATGTCATATCTAATACAATTAGTATGAAAACATTTAGAAACAGAATGAGCGACCATCTCATTCCCAGGGGTACTCACTCATGTACTCTTTAGTAGTATAATAACACTTACTGAACATTTTGCTTAATAACAATTTTAAAATTTTTGATAGGCAATTCCTGCCTGCATATTTTATTCAATATAAGTTTTGTTTGTGTTTTTGTAGTGGTTATATGGTTTAATAATTAAAAAAAGCAACTTATACACGTTTTACTACTGAAACAGATTCCATCTCATTACAAGGTTTCGGAGCGACTAACAATCCACTATGCTGTCGATGCAACTTAAATTGTGTGCTCTTTTGAATTTTATGGGACAGTGTTGCCTGCTAAATTATTTCCACAGGACGATAAGAAAAAGATGCATATCAATTAGGACCGTATTTTGTAACAATACTTGGGGAAGATCTATGTTTAGCAGTGGGCTTGTAAAGGGTCTGTAATGATGATGATAATAAGCAAAATATAATAAACATTAGTTGCAAACTATATTATAGTCTTGATTTTTTACCTATGCTCTAGCATTTAGGTGATGCTAATGGGTAGGAAATCTATTTTAATAATTATAAACCACTGCTTGTTTACCATTCTCCATAATGATAAGTGGGTATACGGCAAAAGATGGTAAACTTCACTGACGTAGCAGGAACAAAAGCTTCATTCACTTTTGCATTGAAGACATCCACAATGTATTTGGATCGACACAAAGAAAAGACGAAGTTGCTGACAAATTATTCCACTCCAATGCCGTACGCAACGCGAACGATGAAGTTATCCGTTTGGTACATATGTGTGGTATGTCAATAAAAATGTAGTGTAAATTGGCCAGAAGAGAGTGGAATTAAGTATTGCAATTCATCAACGCATTTGAAATGTGTCCTGCAGAACAACATTAGACTGGCTGTTTTGCGCCTGCAGTCAGGAATGCTTATAGCCAAATCGTGGTGACCTTGGACTTTTAATAGGTTGTAATGGTAACGGTAACAATAACGGTCATGTTTACTTCTATATGAAAAGTTGTAAAATATAGAACACCTTATGTACTTACATAAATTGACATTCATTTTGTCCGAATGTACTCAACTACTTTCAAACACAAAATTTCTATATATTTCTGTTCAAGAACGTGATTCTTATTCGACATACTGATCGGTCTAATTCAATTCCGCCAGCTAGCGTCACATAATTCGGAGACCGTTGTGTTTTGGACGTGATCGGATTACGTGAGCTTTGATATTTAAAATCTGAGAATTTCTGTAATCTTTTTTTAATGAAGTATAGTTAGCAGGTTAATCCATTTTTTATTTGAAACATATATTCGAGAAAATTATCAATAAAAATATATTTGTACCTAATTTGAAACTTCAAATAAATGAAATGAAATAACATTTATTTGCAGAAATATGTTAGGTGACAAGTTGTTAAAATAATTTGTAAAATTTAATTAATTAGCATTGTTATATTATCCTTCAATTTACTAAATGTAGATTTTCTCATAACCAAATAAATGAAAATAATGATGTCTTCAGTATACTATAAAAACGTGTAAATTAAGATGTACAAACCACGAGTAGGGATCTGGTGTTCCATAGAACAGGTATTGTTTAATACCTAATTAGGCACCAGTCTCTCACAAACTAGGGTTCAATACGTTTATAGTTTTACATGTTTGTCATCAATAATACTGTACCTGTTTGTGATCAGAAAATAAATACAATTTTCTTTTCTGATCTATTCTATTCTATAACTTTGACTTTCACATTATTCGTTGGCGAAATCGGGAATCCAAATTAAAAACTAAACATGTCATTAATATATTGTAAATAGTGCATAACATTACGTAATAGAGCATTGTGATACCATGTATATTAAATGAGATATCTAGCTGTTAATGAGGATTTTAAAACAATATATTTCGACATTTTGGCCCAGATCACTCTTACTGAACATGATACTATAGTAGTGTTGCTATAGCGACAGCGCTACTGCTTTGTCGATACCCCATCATATTTAACAAACAACGAATTAGGAACGACGTGATTATAAGAAAACTGTTGCATAAAAAACTGTACTCACGGATTTAAGAAAATAATAATTACTACCCTACCCAAGATTATATATATAATCGGAATCTCGCAAACGGTTTCAACGATTTTCATAAAATTTTGTGTCCAGGGAATGTCGGGGGCAATAAATCGATCTAGCTAGGATTTATTTTTAGAAAATATCTTTTTGTCCGTGTTTTAAGGCAATGAAGAACTGCTACAATATAAGAATGTAAATTTTGACATTGTGTTTAAGATCGTAATAGCTCAAGTGGATAGCGAGCGGTCGCGAAATCGTAATGCCTTGGTTCGCGATTCGCGTTCTGTTTTCGGACCGAGTTTTTTTTCCTTTTTTTCAAGGTCCCTTCTTTTGTGAGAAAATCTATTATTTTGAGTCCTTTTTTAGTATTTTTTTAAAAATACGAAAATTTTCATTAAGCTAATTGCATAACTTTTTCAATTAAATGACCGAGCAAAGCTCGGTCATCAGGTACTAAAAGTAAAGTGACAAACTAACATACCGTCCACATGATGTTAAGTGGCTGCTGCAGCCCATGAATACCTGCGTCCAACTTTAGAGCCAAGAGGCTATCGGCGACAAAAAACTGGTGGAAATTAAGCTTCACGACTTAACTTACCGCCGCAAAGTTGCTCGTTTGTCGGTCTTGTACGGATTTTACTTCGGAGAGTGTACCCATGAGTTTCATAAGCTCATACCGTTATTTCCTTTCTCCTACTGGAATACCAGGCGCACTGCAGGTTACAACCCACACTCGGTTGATATTCCGAATATTCGCACTAAGCGCTATAAGTCATCTTTCATAATGCGCATAGCCTAAGAATGGAATGCTCTGCCAGCGTCTGTTTTTTCGAGTGCATATACACTTAACCTCTTTAAGGTGAGTGTTAACAGGCTTCTTGTGGGAAAACTCGCTCTATCGTTGATATTTAATACGTGGCCTCGCCTCGACAGCTATATTATGGTTGTAGCACGAACGGGTCGGCTCGACCGGGGAACGACCACGCTCTCACTGAATACCAGCCTAAAATAGCAACGTAATATCGATGTGTTTCGTATGGTGAGTGTTGAGTGTTGATCCGGATAATATTTTTGACTGGACACGAGGCATTCCATCTTGGTCTTTAAGGGTGACAGCGTATTTGCGTTTTGATTCCTAATTGTGGATAAACGTACATGTCTTTGGACCACAGCATCTACTTACCATCAGGTGGACTTGTCACCTCTAATCTATAATACATCATCTTTTGCCTCGAGCGAGATGTTTTTTTTATAGGATAGGGTGACAAATGAGCACACAGTCCACCTGATGGTAAGTGGATGCTGCGGTCCGTAGACATCTACATCTATCCTTGATTAAAAATCAAAATGCAGATGCGTTGTCACCCGTGAAGATTAAGATGGAATGCCTCGTTTCCAGTAAAATGGGTCTCCACGCTGGTATTCTGTGAGAGTGTGGTCCTTCCCCGGTCGAGTAGACCAATTCAGATGTAAGTCAGGAGCGTGCCTACTTTAATAATAAAAAAGCCTCAGACTCTGTTAATATACTGATGCTGTATACTAAAATTCATTATTTGGCGTGCGCTAAGAAAACTTGATGATACAAGGAAATTATGCACTACATGATTAAAGTACTCATTATCACGTCATTATTATTTTAAGTCCCAAAAGTAGCTCTTGTGTTCCAAAATTTAATTAGATCACCAGTCGAAACAAAAGTCGGTTACAGTCGTATCGTAGTATTAATTCTTATTCAGTAAATAGTTTTATCATAATGAAAGAGTTAGGAAATAATTTGTACCTCTTTTTCAAAAGCATATTGTATTATTTACTTTAGTCATTCATATTTTGGCGGTAAAGTTAGAAATTTAAATAAACCTAAACTTTGAGCGACAAAAATCGATTAAAGATAAGAAATGTTTATATTTTGCGCAAAAACTATAAATGATATCGCTTTCGTATGTATAAAAGGTTGATAGAAAATTCATCGAGGATCGTTTCGTACCTCTTCACTTATCGTGTACCGTGTACTACAGTTATCTTTAAAACTGAAAAAAAAGCGTTTTGTGGCACTTTCTGTGGCGTTCATCCGGGAGGGGGAGAGAGTGGATAAAATTTAACTTTGCTGTATAACGTATACATGCCGATATACAAAAGTACTACAATAATTTTGCCAATTTTAAGCTAAAATGACTGAAATAAGTGAGCAAGGAAGGTGTCATGTCAATGTCATGTCGCGTGGCGAATACACATGATATACGCGGGTGAAGCCGCGGGGCACATCTATATGAAATATTTTTAATACGTAAAACAATTTTTAATTTTTTTGTGTCCGTTTGTTCCGGCTAATCTCGGAAATGGCTGAACCAATTTTGTCAGGTTTCACTGGCCGATAGCTGATGTTATAAGCAGTAACTTAGTCTTATTTTTATTTTCGAAAAAGACTTGGGGTCATTCGCAAAAAATTAAAATCCATGAAATTCAATCGTAATAAATTTCACGCGAACGAAGTCGCTGGGCACAGCTAGTTTTTCATAAAGAAAAAATATTCAATTCCTTAAAATAATAAAATCAACCTTACCGTTTTAAAACAACGTAAAACAACATTACCCTTGTGGCCGGGGAAGGAAAAGGGGAGATCTCCCGCCGGGCAAGGTGTTATGCCCGGGAAGCGGCCAACACTCCGTGTGATAGTTTAGAGATGTTCTATATATGCTGTTTATGATTCGGAATGTTGATAGCGTGATTTAAGCTTCGGTGTGTTTCGCTTGCGGCGCGACGACAGCGCGCCACATCACCCCCCTGCTCAGACCGGAGGTCGATAGTGCAGTCCGATTGCCGGTGTGTCCTTTTAATGCCGGTGGGGAATGCATGCTGTGTGCGTAAGGGCAAGTGACGCCGGTGCGAATAATATGCCGATGTGTAATGCATGCCGTACTACGCACTGGCAAGTGATGCCGGAGCAAATGCCAGAAGTCTGCCTTATAAATCTGCGGTGAGCCGAGATGAAGACAAGTTGGACTGGCTTGCAGGAACTGAAGACTGCAGAAGACGATTCTCAATAGTGAATGGTGGGAGTTCTTGAGGATAATAACGAAGGCTTGAAGTTATAGTTTCCGAAGGTTGTTGGTTGCGTGTTCAGGTCACGTCGGGTGTTCACCACTGTGGCCGGGGAAGGAAAAGGGGAGATCTCCCCCCGGGCAAGGTGCTATGTCCGGGGAGCGGCCAACACTCCGTGTGATAGTTCGGAGATGTTCTATATATGCTGTTTATGATTCGGAATGTTGATAGCGTGATTTAAGCTTCGGTGTGTTTCGCTTGCGGCGCGACGACAGCGCCGCCACACCCTTACGGTTCTTCATAGGTTGCAGGTTCTTCAACCCGGCCTATTGCCTCTACAGTTTACTGATCCGTTTCGACTTCCGTGCTGACTGCCGACATTGGCACACACTTCTACAGCATCGTTATCACTCTTTCCTCTTTTTTTAACATTACCCCTACACTAAGATTTTCTATTGTGTTGTAGGGGCAGTTTACAAACATAAATTGCACAAGGACAAACATCTAGACCCGGAACAACTATTTGTAGGCCATACAAATATTTGTTCCGTGCGGTATTCGAACTCGCGACCCCCAGCGCAGCCACTCATTGCTAAGCCACTGCGCCACGGAGTCGTCAAACACCTTCTCCTGGTTCTCCTTCCTCTGGTCACAACATTTACTTGCAAGCCACATATTTCTCCTATCATACCATTTCTCTTATTTCTTAGTTATCATCCCTCTACACTGTAGAGTCTACAGCATTAGTTCTACACTCATGTTACTTCTGCCACACCCATCTTTCGCTACCTTACATTAAGGATGATACGATTATAGAATAATAAGACAAAATAATAATAAAATATTAAATACTAAACTATATAAATCGAAATTACGGTAATACCTGCATAAATATAATTTCTACAGCATTATTGACTTGATTAACCTTGTTTCGGGATATACAAAAACCAAAACTTGCGTGCTACGTATAACTGTAGCTAAACATGTTGTTCGATTCTATAATATTTGTAAAATCTTTCATACCCTGTGTGATATTAAAAATAAATATCTGACAATGTTTTTCCGAAAATGTGTAAAAAGCTTTTTTATTTTCTACAATAAATGGTGTGTAAGATATTACATCGAATTTATCATTTTCTCTCAGCTTACGAAACTTGTAACACTGTCTAGGTAAAAAGTTTTTATTTATCATCATAATTTTAGCAAAAGGTTAGATGATAAAAGGTCGCTACCAATACAAATATATTTCACCGCAGCTAACAAGTACGTGATCTAATTCAAATTCTGATCAAGAATCATGCGAAACGCAGATATTTGAAAGAACAAATTTATTTTACGTTATTTCAAGTATATGATAATTCCAATTTTATATTTGCTTTCAAAATTTCTTATCACGCTTTAAAAATTAATTCATAGGTCGTTTTTTCTTTAAAACAAGTCCAAAGGTTATAAGAATAATTAGTAACCCGACTGCGTAAAAACTTTTACTGACATGAGAAAAGTGTTATATTATAGTCAGTTCTACAACTTAGACGATTCTAATGACGCATTAAGCCATTTAGGCTATAGATATTAGGTAGCCATTTCTTATAAATTAGCTAATTTCTGATACAAGCAGAAGTCTTTACGATGTTTACCCGTACCGCCAAGTGCGTGGAAATTAAGCTATTAAAATTGCAATTAACGTTACATTGGTGCCGGGGGGGGGGGGGGGGGTTGAACTAACACCGGGTAAAAAATTGTTTAAACTTCATCATCATCGTTATATGATAGTTAAGCTCCGGTGCTGGGCATGGACCCTTCCCATTATGAAGATGGGCATGGGCCCTTCCCATCAGGAAGAGCAATGCTCAAGTATGTTGAAGCTTACGGAGAGCACTCAAAACCCTGTCAGATATAAGTGCTAAAAATATTGTAATGAAATAAAACTAGAATAAAAAAGGATGTGAATTTGGATTGATAGCAATATATTGTTTGCGATGTAAATCCTACAATCAAATATATCGTTACTCTTGCTGGGTTAGGTACTGAATACTTATTTCCTTGTTAAAGATGTAAGGATGACAAACAAGCACACAGTCCACCCGATAGTAAGGTAGCCCATAGACACATTGATCATCGATTATAAATCAAAACATAGGTGTTGTCCCATAAGGACTAAGATTGTAGTGGGGTCATGTCGCAGCTGTAGAACATGTAACAAAAACCCTGTGGTTTCCGTTAACTGCGTTATCAGAATCAGTATTCAAGCGTATAGAAATAATTTTTTTTGAGAAAACTCAACTATATATTTTTTATTTTAATTAAAAAAGTAATTATTTTATTTCATTTTATATATTACGGATAACAACAGCCTCCGTTCTGTGTAAAATAATCTTATATAATATGTTTTACATAGAGCCAATAATAGTCATCCACTTACCATAATATAGCTTTTAAATCAAAAGTATGAAAAGTTGAAAAGAAAAAAAAAAAAAACAAAACCTTTTGTTATGACCGACCTAGGAAATTATTTATGCTTTAATGGATTAATATTAACATATGTTAGCACACACATATACATATAACCATATTATAATTAAACACTTATACATATAGGCAAGTATATACATATACTAACATTTAGATAAATATACATACATACAATATACTCATGTACACATTCACACACACACACATATATATATATATATATATATATATATATATATATATATATATATATATATATATATATTAAATTCTTTTTGTGTCAATTAGCGAATTGACAACATATAACTTGACATGTTACTACGGATTTACAAAACTACAGAGGCTATCAACATAAACAATAGGGTTAGTTGTCTACTCCTGTCAAAGCCTGTATATACTACTGTGTATACTACATTTCGCTTAAATAAATTTTTGAATGCATTAAAAATTATTTGCAAATTGTATGTGGTTTTATTTCCTCTAACTCACACGAGTATCGGTAATGCGGGGTCTTTGACAATCCTCTTACTCCTCGGCCAATGCAGAGGTAACAAAACCTCATACAGTTTGCAATTTTTTTTTAATTATAATTACACTGGTCGGCAAAAAAAAAAAAATCCGGGAGCAAAAAGTTTACTATGTGATTTCTATTGGCTTTGATTTGTTGAGTCCAAATCTGTTTAAAGATTTCAACTATCACCTCTAGCTTTTCAGATATTTACATTTAAATAAAATATCGGTATTGATATATATATATATATATATATATATATATATATATATATATATATATATACTCATATATACTCATATATATATTAAATATGTATATATTTTAGAACGAAAAAACTTACACTGATTGATGACTTTTACAACGCAAATTAAAATGAAATATGAATTAAAAAATATAAAAAAAAAACGTAAAAATGATAACTATTTGGTAGATCGCTTTCTTTTATACATTTTAACTGCTGTTTCTCGATTTATTTATTGGGGGGGGGGTCCACCTGCCGCTATATCTTTTTTCCAAGTGTGCAATGTCTTGGTGGAATCTTTCACCATGCTCATCAGACACGGCACCAAGATTTTCTGGGAAAAAATCTAAATGCGAAAGCAAGAAGTGAATTTTTAAAGACATATTGCATCCAAGTTGATGATACGACGACAGCAGTTCTTATATCAGCTCTGTGTAATTTTCAGCCTTATTATTGCCAAGAAAATTGTGACATACATTTTCAAAAGCTACCCATGCTCTTCTTTCTTTATCTACCAACTTTGATTTGAACAGTAGAACAGACTCATACATAGACATACCAACGTTCACAAATACCGCTGCCTGCAACTATAAGCAAACAATTCTAGTGCAAACAAAAAATGCTATTGCGTCGAAACTAGATGTGCTAGGTGAATTCTAACTACATATTTGGATTTAACGTAACTAACGTAATAACTTCCATATATACATTTTTTTGCTCTTATTTTGATACCAACCAGTGTTATTTTTTAAATGTGTTTTTTTTAAACTTATTTCTATACTCTTTAATAGTGATTCTGATATCAACTTAACGGGAACCACAGGGTTTTTGTTACATGTTGTATGATGGTAATAATTTAGAGAAAAGCTTCCACTTCTAAGAGCGTTAACTTAGGGATAAAGATTTTAATGTTAATGTTCAGACGATATCAATATAGTGGTATTTCTTGCTAAGCCTAAAAGGATGATAAAACATAGTATAAAGAGCACTTATAGCCTCGAGTTAGAGTTGATTTTTAGTTATTTATAAATATATATTATAAATAAATCGACATGAATTTCTTTATTAAAAGCTCACTTTGTTTGAATGTTTTCCTTTCCGAGTCAAGCTAACCCATTTGTACTTCAGCCATTACCGCTGCAGCGATAATTTACTACGAAAAAGACCAGGCAGATACTGAACTCTTAAGCCTTTTATTAGGGAACTGTTAAGATAATGATTTACAGATTGATATGGCTCATTACTTATCTAAGAGCCGAAATAGAGTAAGAAATATTATAATAAAGGCATAGTGGTCGTAAGCGAGGCTGCTGAACATGTGGTCCTTGGTCCAAATCCCGGTCCGAAAAAATCGGCAAGACGCGACCAAGGGAAACTCAAACAGCAGCTCCTTCCTGAAAACCGTTCAAATAATAATAATATTTCACTTTAATATTTATTTAATTTTCCATACTTCTTTTCGAACCTGCCTCTTTTATCTTTGCACTTTCTTAGGTAGACCGATAGATAATGCCTCAGACATTAATCCCGCCTACAAATGTTAATATGAATTTTAGAATATGGAAACCACCCTAACCATTTCTAAGAGTAGACCTGAATACTTTATTTTCACATTGAATAAAATACATTTGGAATTCATCAACCTGGTTTCATAGTGTCGCAGTGATCGCAATTCAGAGGCGACCTTTTTATTTTGTACGTGATATGCTTTCAAATGCTTTACTACAACATTTGGTACTCAAAGAACTACGCAGTTGAGGCCAAAGAAAACCTGTAGAGAATCATTATGCGGCGGGAATTGAAGCGATTCTGCCCCTTGGGAGAGCTTATAATAAAAATTTCAATGCCGTTATAACTTAAAATAGCATACATTTTAAGTGGAAGGTCTTTTTGTATTGCGGAGCCAATTTCGCTTCATCTTGATGTTTTTTACACTTTTAAGAAAAATAATAAAATCTGCTGTTTCAAAATCCTGGAAATAAGACTTCCATGATAATATTTTTTTTTTTTTTATAGAAGAGGGGGCAAACGAGCATGCGGCTCACCTGATGTTAAGTGACTACCGCCGCCCATGATCAACCGCAACACCAGGAGAATTGCGGGTGCGTTGCCGGCCCTTTAGAAAGGAGTAAGCTCTTTTCTTGAAGGTCCCCAGGTCGTATCGGTCCGGAAAAATCGCCGGTGGTAAACTATTCCACAGATAATATGAGCAAGTTCTTCTCATTCTGTAGACAAAAATAAATTCTTATTTCAAAACTGAAGGTATCCTGAGTTAACTATTATGGAATCAGGACGCCAAACACATCAGCCTAACAACACGCGACTGGGGGTGGTCTTGAGCCAAGAACTCATGGAGCAATAGTTACTCACTCCTGGCATTAAAGCTCCATTAATTTTTCCCCACCCTGCAAGTATGTGTGTTCTTACGTAAGAACTCAGGAATCGATATTTGCCCATACTCACAATGGTGGCGGGACCGTGACTCGCGTATAATGTAAGAAATGTGGGTGAACAAGGTGATAGGATTCTCTGTCCATAAGTTCACGCTCTTACATTTCCGTGCCTTAAAATAGCAGTGTCAAAAACTTCTTTCTCAACCGACTTCAAAAAAGGAGGATGTTTTCTATTCGACTGTGTTTTGTTGTGTGTTACTTCAGAACTTTTTCTAGGTCGACCAATTTTGATGATTGTTTCTTTTAATTGAAATCTGACGCTTTCGTTTTTTTCTCATGTTTTTAATTTGATCAGCAGCTTTTGAGTTATCCTTGATAAAAGTTAAAAAAAATTAAAGTTACAGCCTATGTACACTGCTGGGCGCAGGCGTCCTCTCATTTCTGAGAGGATTTTAGAGCAAGGAAGTGTCCGCCGCGCTGCCCTAATGCGTGTTGGCGAACTTCGCATGTCTTCGAAATATTTTTTATTCCTCAAACATGCAGGTTTCCTCAGGTTGTTTTCCTTCACCGCCAAGCACGTGGTAAATCAGCACTTCAAATTGCAATTAACAATTTCATTAGTGCCGGTGGGGATCGAACCCGGTTTACTTGCGTTTTGTTGTATTTACAGCGAGCGTTAACAATCTGAGCTACCACGGCTCTATTTTTGATAATGCGTGTTTAATTGATTTCGATTTCATTGATAATAATCTTATTTTATTTGTATTTTTTTCTTAATTGTTACAAGAAAATATCCAGTTACAAAAAAATTTTGTTACAAATGCTATGCTTTAGGCTGAGACCTACCAAGGAAGAAAGACGAAGCGCTGCGCACATTTCAAGCGATGCAAAAACCAAGCCAAAACCATACACAGCTTATTGTAAGAATAGACATCAACGTACACGTATGCATTTAAAATAATTTACAAATTACATATTTTATTATTTATTTTGAGAGACATATTTTATTTTGAGGTACATAGTACATTGTGTGCGTCCAACATTAAAGTTTGGCGGACTGCTAAAACAAGAAAAAATTATACGTGTGTCAGGACGCGTCAAGAAGTTGAAGATGAGAAGAGACGTCATTTCTTTGTTAATCTGAGATTATAGAAAATACTATTCTAGTGTTCATGAAAATACATTCGTATTTCAGTAGCTAATAGATTTTATTTTAATTCGTACAAACTTTTCTCTTAATGTGAACATACCAAGATATTCTGCATATGTAAAACCTGAAAGGACGCTTTTAGTTGCTACTCATTCGTACATATTTGCGACGAATGGAGTGGGGACAGTCTGAGGCATTTCATAATTGCTTTCTCTCGAGGTATTTACATTTGACGTGAAATAAGAAAGGGCTTCATACATTTTAGCCGTCGACGTCAAAAAGCACTGAGTTGAAATGAAATATATAATATGACACATCAATCAAGGAATTGATTTAATAATACACATTTAAAAAATGACAGTTAAGTTTTTCTTAAATTCCGTACATCTTTATCAAGATTCCATTGATGTAGGACTCATCAATACCTATAGATTGTCTTTGGGAGCGATATCTGCTCTAGTTGCCACGCTTGCAGTCCAGTTGGCAACCACAGATTTTACTATTTTGGTCTATCAACAGAACGATGCTGGTACCCATCTCCCGTTCCGTTTTCTCTGTCACCTATTACACATCCGAGGAATGGTTTAAGGTAACATAAGGTGTAAGTTAATAGATTCTGTTTCTTATAGAATAAGGGTGACAAACGAGCACCCAGACGGCTGGATGGTAAGTGAATGTTGTGGCCCAGATAAATTTATTAATCAATAAGAATCAAGATCCAGTTTCGTTGTCACACACAGTGTGTTGTAAAAAGGGTCTCCGGTTTTAAACCTCACCGTGCGAAATACGGCAACATTAACCGCTATTTCACGCTGGTAGTCTGTGAAAGCGTGGCCCTACCCTGGGTGAGCCGAATCATCCGTGCTGCTTTATATATTTATCCCTCAAAATAAAAGACTATTTTAATTTAGACGATATCTGCCCTAATTGTAAACCGACATTAATTTTATTAATTAAAATAATTCCAACTCTATGGATGGAAAATTATGGAATGAAATTCATAATTTAAATAATAGGACCTTCTAGTTGCGCAACCTTGAGCTTGAAATGTTGATTAATTCACTCAAAAGGTTCAAGAGTTAAAATTTATATAAAAAGTTAAAAGAGGCTCCACGAAACCTAAATAGTATGAAATAATTTCTATATAAGTATATTGATGTTAAGATGAAGGTTATTTGGTTGTAAATTATAGTTTTCAGAGTTTGAGGTATACCTGACGAGAAGATGTGTCGTAATTTCCCGAACGCTGCCCGGCCGAGTTGAATCCGTCGATTGACCTCACGGTCGAAGTTGCATTTACCTAATCGGACTATTTCTCCCAGGTAAACGTATATCGAGTGGCAGCCTCGTACCAGGAGCATAGTGTAGGGCGACTCCCCACTAGATTATAGAGTTATACGTGGTAGAGCCATGCTACAGTTATATTAGTAGTATAGTTGTAGCACGAATGGGTCGGCTCGACCGGGGAAGGACCACGCCCTCACAGAATACCAGCGTGAAATAGTAGCTTAATGCTGCTGTATTTCGTATGGTGAGTGTAGAGAACCGGAGACCCTTTTTACTGGAAACGAGGCATACCATCTTAGTCCTCACGGGTGACAACGCATCTGCATTTTGATTCGTAATCGAGGATAGATGTAGATGTCTATGGGCCACAGTAATCACTTACCATCAGGTGGACTATGTGCTCGATTGTCACCCTATCCTATAAAAAAAAAAAAAAAAAAAAAGATGGGTGATGACCTAGTAAGACATGCAGGAAGTCGATTACTTGGTGGAGGCCTATGTTCAGCAATGGAATTGTGAAAGGCTATAATGATGATGATGATAGGTTTTTTGGGGCCGGGTTTTCAAATAGTGTTTTTTTTTAATTTAATTAAGAATCAAAATGCAAATGCTTTGTCACCACTGAGGATTAAAATGGAAATTGGAGTTAGGATGTATACACTCACCATTTTTTTTGAATAGGGTTATAAACGAGCACACAGTCCACCTGATAGTAAGTGGTTGCTGTGGCCCATAGACATGTACGTCTGTCCTCGATTACGAATCAAGATGCAGATGCGTTGTCACCCGTGAGGACTAAGATGGAATGCCTCGTTTCCAGTAAAAAGGGTCTCCAGTTCTCCACACTTACCATACGAAACACAGTAGCATTAAGCTACTATTTGACGCTGGTATTCTGTGAGAGCGTAGTCCTTCCCCGGTCGTGCGGACCCAATAATTTTCATACCTTGCGCGCGGTATATAAAACAATTCGTATGGAGTAAACTGCAATAAACGCCAAAAATAAAACGACTGCTTTCACTTAAATTTCCTTGATAAAAATATCCTGATATGTATAGTGGTGTTTTAAAATAAAAGTGAATTGAAAACCCAATTGAATTCAAAATCGATTGCAGGTGTTAGAGTCAGGCTACCGGCTCTAGTCGCACATGCAATAAATTGTTCCTAATCAGCGTTATTTTATACTTATCACCGCCATCAACAACCGATATGATTACTTGGCAATTAACGACACGTGGATGGTAGATTTCAAGCCAGTGCTGACCTTGATTTAAGATCATGTCGTAACACCGCTAAACGCAGACAAATTGCAACTACATCGGCGGCGGTATCATCATCAAGATTACCCGCCACGTACACGTATTCACGTTAAAAAACTCGGCCGTGTCCACGATACAGCCACACTGCGATTTTTTTGTAACGTATGGTTGAC
Source organism: Parnassius smintheus behrii (assembly GCA_036936625.1). Classification (NCBI taxonomy): domain Eukaryota; kingdom Metazoa; phylum Arthropoda; class Insecta; order Lepidoptera; family Papilionidae; genus Parnassius; species Parnassius smintheus. Next base: position 4,301,250 of record JAUPFT010000026.1, read on the forward strand.
AAAATATACCTATATTTTGTCAACCTATATGTAGTCTACCTGATGGTAAGTGGATTCTGTGGCCCGGAGACATATACACTTATCCTCGATTAAGAATCAAATTGAGATGTAATAAAAATAGGGAAAAGAAAAAATATAGGTGAGGTTAAAGAAAACGCTTTATACTTCAAAGATATTGCCATAAGTGCTGGCCGCGGCCATAATTCATTGCCTTTAATAAAAATATCTAAAATGAGCTATTTTAATTTTTATTGCTCTAATGTGTAACGTAGTTACACTGCGGAAATTATTTAAGATAATGTTTTAACGTTTTGAAGCGCTGGAAAGATGAATAAACTGTTTAATATGTGTAAATTGCTCAAAGATTTGTGGTTATGAAAAATCAACAAAGCTTTTTGACAAGACCAGCAATCTCGACATGTGAACATCTCTCCTTTCCTCATTCGAAACCGTTGCCCAAGACTTGAGGAGTTGTTTTATTTGTAATATCTTTTTAAAAAAATACTTCTAACATTTTGTTCTTTTTAATTTATAAATTCAACATGCGTGGTACTGCATACGCACACATTTGTAAGGGTCGATCGGGAGGCAAAAACTTTGTTGTCCATAAATCACATTCATTTTGTTATTATTTTAAATAAAAGTAGAAAGCTTATTTACTGGTATTTTCAAAAAAAAAATAACGACATATTATCACTGTTTATATAATTGAACTTAAGCTTAAAATTTGACCACTCTTTGAAAAATAACCATGTGTACCTACGTAGTGCTGAGCACCGGCCTCCCTTCATTTCTGAGGATCGAATCCAAACTGCTCGCGTAATATGAAATTCACAGCTAGTGATTATCCTCTAAGCTACCAGAGCTCTTTGAACACGGTCATTCAAAGGGATATAAGCGCATTAAACGCTGTACAGCCATGCTGCAGCTATATTATGGTTTAGCACAAATACGTTGGCTCTACCGGGGAAGAACCACGCTCTCGATATTTGGCCTAACAGATTTTAGACATCTAGGCTAGGCAATTATTGTTATAGCAACGTAGTACTAATTTCACGCGAATGAAGTCACTGGCACTATTATGTAACAGTATTATGTTAATTACTGGACTTATTATAGGTTAATAGCTAAGAAGAAACATACAATGCAAATTAAAACCTTAAACAAATCATATGTATTTTTGATTCAGTAAATCCAACAAAAAATAATATGTACTTTCGGCCCTGCCTTAGTCGGCAAATAACAAAACAGAAAAAATATTAACATTTTTATATCTTCAAATAATTCCTTAGTAAGTCTAGCTCATTTGGAGCCTAGGACTTGGTAAGCGTTTTAAGATTTCCAACAATGATAATAGGCACACGCAGCCTAAGAGGTCGTGATTTCAACAGATTATGCTTATTTGGTCGCGGGCAACTTGATTTCCTCCGACAGAATTAAATAGGAATTGTACACGACAGGAAATCATATTATTGAAAATTGTTTTTATATATTAAAATATGGGGTGTGTTCTTGGTATAGGAACATTATAAATTATCAAATATTTTTTTATTTTTCAATATAGTCTCCCTTGACATCAATACATTTACTTGTTTGTGAAAATGGATTTTCTATTCCCTTGAAAAATTATTCTTCGTCTTGGTCTGAAGAGTGCTCATTTACAGCGGAATTGAGCTCAGTATCGTCAGCAAATCGCTTCCCCGAGGTTCTTTTTTAAGTGAGGGAATAAAAGTAGTCACTATGGACTAGATATATGTTGTATGGTGGGTGGTTAATTTCCTCAAACCCGCAATCTCGTACAGCAGCCATGAAGAGCTGCGCCATGTGAACCGGTGAGTAGTCATGTAGAAGCAGCATTATTTCGGTTAGCATTCCTCTTATTTTTTCTTTTATTACTCTCAAATAGCGTAATGTGACTGAGTATTTGTCTGCATTGACGGTTTCACTCCCCGTGTAAGAGCGGGCAAGAATACCCACTACCCCATATCTTCCTGTGGGTATCGTAAGACGTGACAGAGGGAAACTGAGGCAGAAGATGAACAGCATCATCTTTCTGATAACATCAAAAATAAATGCAATAAAAACTGAGATTGTTAACCAGCTCGCTAAGCGTGGCAACTATGGCGATATACCCAACAAGCAACGACACAAACAAACAGCCCCCAATCCTTCTCGACTCCGCTATTCCTGGTTACGGTGGCGACCATGGTAACGGCGAGACTGAGGATGCTAATAATCTCCGGTGAAAGTTCGGCTGCCGCATAAGACGACTCGATCTGGCAAAATATAACGCACGCACCCTGAGAAAAGACGAAAAGATCCTACAGCTGGAAGAAGAGGACACGGCAATTTTACAGTACGTCCCTTTCTTCAGAATAAAACTACTATATTAAAAAATACGAAGCTAGCTGCAGATGGTAATTAATAAGACGGAAATATCCGAAATTTTACTTTCAATTTACACCTAAACGCAGCGTGTCCTGCGGATGTTAATCGAGACTCTAAGATCGAATTATAACGTGACAGAGCGTCGCCGCAGCTATATTATGACTGTAGCGCGAATGAATCGGCTCGACCGGGGAAGGACCAAGCTCTCACAGAATTTCGGCGCATAGCAGCTCAACGCTACTGTAGTTCGCATGGTGAGTGTAAATAACTGGAGACCTTTTTTACTGGAAACGAGGCACTGCTTCTTAAGCCTCAAAACTGATAACACATATGCACTTTGATTCTTAATTGAGGATAGATGCATATGCCCATGGGCTGCAGCATTCACTTTATCATCAGGTGGACTGTGTGCTCAATACCCTTATTCTATATAAAAGCTTGACTTACGGCAAGAAAATCAAGTTTATGTGTGTACCAGTAAGAAGAAAACTGCTAAGAGCTCACCAACCCACCTGATTCAGATGATTACGATCATTAAACCCACATTTTATTAAGTTTGAATACCTAATAAGTAATTTAAAAGCGAAACTAGCCTAGTGGTACAGTTTTACTACAAACTCAGAAAGTCGTGAGTTCACATCCACAATTTCACTACTGTGGTGAAACATTATACACAAGCATTTTTAAGCTTACTAAATGAGTTAAGTATTTCTTTATTTTTAAAGTGAAAAAAGGATTTCATGTGGTGTGGTGACGTTAGGAAATTATTTAACCCATTTCAATTACATCCATGAAAAAATATAAGCCTAGCACTCATGAACATGTACGTACTCGCACACAGGCACAAATACCCCTAGAGCATTACAAAGTACTAAATGCCGTCAGTGCACCTGTAATTCCCATGGTGTTGCATTTGTTCATGGAAGGCAGTAGTCACTTACCATCACGTGAGCCGCTTGTTCTTTTGGCCCCTCTTCTATAAATAAATATAGATAATGAAAAGAATCAAGCGCCCTAAACTTACAAGTGCTTACTCAGATGTATTATATATTTATTGTGTATATTTGTATCTTTTAAAAATATAATAGGTGTAAAATACGGATTGTAATCCGTATTTAAAGTAAAAGTTGTCTAGGAGAAATTTCTTTTAGCGATAAGACCGCCCATTGTGACACTATTTTTTTTCTTCTTCTTTCGTTTATGTATTGATTTGGTGTACAATAAAGAATTATCTATCTATCTATCTATAATCTAGTAATATATAAGTCAATGATTATAATGTATTCGTTTGTGTTAACCGTTAACATGCATTTGAGTAATTTATTAGCCTAATTATAATATGTGTTATAAAAATTACACATATTAAAATAAATTTATTAACATTATAAAAATAACACATATTAAAATTAGGCTTAGGCTTTTTTATTTAAGGCTATTGCACACTTTTTAACCACGTCATGGGCTGACTGGTAAAGAATGCTAACTGACTAATTACAACAATAAAGTTTTAAAATAAATAAATACAATTGAAATAATACTAGTTTTAACGGAATTTATCGCGTATATTTAACTTTTTTACCCGACGTTTCGAGAGCTTTACAGCACCCATGGTCACGGGAAGGACTGAGATGTTCAACGTCCAGCTGTCATAGTTAACCGCGGTTACCATAGATTAAAATTTTAACTTTTGTTCCGATCTACACAGTATGAGCTTATGGTGTCATGGAGTCTTGCAGTTGTATGCTTGGGTTGGGATTTAATTTTATTTATTATAGGATCCCAAGCAGATGGTAGCACCCAGCCATCTTCTCTATTGAAATTAGGATGTTTTTTGATTTCAATAGCCTCGCGAATCATCCTTGGAAGGAATCGGTGTTCTTTAGCGAGGATTTGTGGTCTATCAAATCTGATGTAGTGACGGGGATGATCTTGTACATGTTCACAGACTGCAGACTTCCCGGAGCGTCGGTTCTTCACATCAGCTATATGTTCTTTGACGCGGGTTTTAATTGATCTTTTAGTTTGTCCTATGTAGGAGAGACCACATTCACAATCAAGCTTGTACACTCCTGCATCTTGCAGAGGGACGTTACACTTGACTGATGGTAAAAACTGACCAATCTTCTTCGGCGGCTTGAAGTATGTTTTGATGGAAGCGCGCTTCAAGATGTAGCCAATCTTGTCAGTGACTCCTCTAACATATGGCAGTACAGCAGGTACACGCTCGACTGTGGCCGGCTTCACTCGTTCTCTGTGACGTAGTTGTATGGGTTACCAAAAATACACAAGCCCAATGCTCCATTACGCCCCATAGTGAGCCAAATCGATTCACCAACTAACAGATTGGCTCAACACTTAGCGAGAATACTCTCACCGCTCAGGGGACATACAAGAGCACACATAAAGGATTCCTACCATTTTGTCAGCGAGATTAAAGACCTACGTCTGGCAGACAATGAAACTATGGTCAGTTTTGATGTGCAGTCATTGTTTACATGCTTACCTGTTGAAGACTGCATCTCAATTGTAACTAGAAGGCTGGAAGAAAACAACATGCCTGCAGAATATGCAGTATTACTCAGACACTGCCTTACATCTGGCTACCTATTGTGGAAGGAGGAGTTCTACAAGCAAGTAGATGGTGTGGCGATGGGCTCACCTGTATCTCCCATTGTCGCCGACATATTCTTGGAAGACTTTGAGGAGAAAGCCCTGCTTACTTCTCCCATAAATCCAAGATTTTACAAGCGGTACGTAGACGACACTTTCACAATTCTACCTTTAGATAAAGTAACTGCATTTTTAGACCATCTTAACTCTATAAATTCTAAAATTCAGTTCACAATGGAGTTAGAGGCAAACAATTCCTTTGCTTTTCTAGATGTGTTAGTAATTCGGAATCCTGATAACACCTTGAGCCATACTGTGTATAGAAAAAAGACCCATACAGATAGATATTTAAACGGTGATTCTCACCACCATCCTTCACAGTTAGCTACCGTGGGTAAATCTTTGTTTCAGAGAGCACGAGGGATCTGTGACAGTAAACACCTGGCTGCCGAGCTCCAACATGTCAAGCAAGTTTTGCATGACAACAAGCTTCGGGTCCCACGCCTACGTCACAGAGAACGAGTGAAGCCGGCCACAGTCGAGCGTGTACCTGCTGTACTGCCATATGTTAGAGGAGTCACTGACAAGATTGGCTACATCTTGAAGCGCGCTTCCATCAAAACATACTTCAAGCCGCCGAAGAAGATTGGTCAGTTTTTACCATCAGTCAAGTGTAATGTCCCTCTGCAAGATGCAGGAGTGTACAAGCTTGATTGTGAATGTGGTCTCTCCTACATAGGACAAACTAAAAAATCAATTAAAACCCGCGTCAAAGAACATATAGCTGATGTGAAGAACCGACGCTCCGGGAAGTCTGCAGTCTGTGAACATGTACAAGATCGTCCCCGTCACTACATCAGATTTGATAGACCACAAATCCTCGCTAAAGAACACCGATTCCTTCCAAGGATGATTCGCGAGGCTATTGAAATCAAAAAACATCCTAATTTCAATAGAGAAGATGGCTGGGTGCTACCATCTGCTTGGGATCCTATAATAAATAAAATTAAATCCCAACCCAAGCATACAACTGCAAGACTCCATGACACCATAAGCTCATACTGTGTAGATCGGAACAAAAGTTAAAATTTTAATCTATGGTAACCGCGGTTAACTATGACAGCTGGACGTTGAACATCTCAGTCCTTCCCGTGACCATGGGTGCTGTAAAGCTCTCGAAACGTCGGGTAAAAAAGTTAAATATACGCGATAAATTCCGTTAAAACTAGTATTATTTCAATGTGTAGTGTTCGCGTAAATATAAGAAATCATTAAATAAATACAATATTTAATGCGATATGTGGTGCATCAAATTTCGTCTTTAAATCAGTCATTTTAACCATTAAACACCGCGTCAGTATTTCGACCACTTGTTATTTTAATCTTAAATTTAAAACATTTCCTTGATGAATTACTGATAAATAGGCAATTTATTGGCTTGATTAATGTTTGTTAAAATTAATAATTGATTAAAAGTTTTCAAAAGGGGACACTTATGAATGAGTTTTAGAAATGCATTTTTTTTTCGAATATTAAATTGATCGCTGATCAAGTGGTTGTAGTAGTGCGACAGCTGATCATGTGATCCCGGGTTCGAATCAAAAATCAGTTTATTGAGTTTTTCCGTCAACAAATTCCTAAATTTAATTAAATTCTTAATAGGGGCAGCTATTAAGAATTTAATTTAATTTAGAACTCTCAGAATTTTCATAATCCAAGTACGAAATGTTTAAATGTCTATGGCCCGCAGTATCCATTTACCATCAGGTGGAAATGTCACCCTTATTATATAAAAGATAGACAAAACAATGTACATTTTATCTATGGTATCTTACAATCGTAAACTATCACAAACTCTGCAATTTATTCTCGAACGTCTAGACAGTGTGTTGCTCTTCAAAAATGTTCTCAAATTAGTTTTACGATTCGTCTGCTGTGCTTAATTGAGAATTATTAAACAAATATAACTAAATAGAGAGCGATAATTGACACTTAAGTTCATTCCAAACTTATTTAACAGGAGACACGAGAGAGCGCCAACTCGAGAGACATCAAAGACAGTTAGAGAGTTATGTAAATAGTTTACACAATTTAAAATATCTGATGCGACAATTCTTTACCAAAGAAAACTTCAAAAATAAATTCTTATTTTTATTTTTTTCTGTGAAACAAGTTTGAGAAATTTTGAAGAGCAACACAATGTTTAGACGTTCGGGAATAAGTTGAAGTACTAGCTCTGCTAAAGAAAGCAATTTCAAATATATGTATGTAAAAAGACTACTAAAGTGTTAATAATTACAAAAAGTTAAAAGTTAGTGCGGTGAAATAATAATTTCCATATTACAGTGAACAAAAACATTTAATAAAGACTTAAAGTAAAGATCTTGTGACGGTAATCAAAATGTGTGACTTCACCTATAAACAAAATAAAGAAAAATTCATTCTTCAAGTGTAAAATGAATGTCAATGATTTAAGATCGCTAAATAATGCTAAAATAGTGTTATGATAAAATATAAATGAGATAAATAAAGTGACAAAAAATGTAATATTCAACAATCTATTAATGGTAATGACGGTGAGAAAAAAAAACTAATAGTAATAAATAAAGCAAATGGCGTATATTCGTGAGTTTGCGGAAAAGAATTAGATAATGACAATATATTAATAAAATATTTGACATCACACATTTACTCACATTAAAAATAATTAACAAATTAAAGAAATTAATTAAATAATATACATCGACCTCTGCTACCACCATCTAGCGGTACAAATTAATACTACGTCTCAAGTTCACAACCATATTGAATAATCAACACCCGTCTACTACTAACTTCACAATAACCTTCCGTTTGACACTCGAGGCCGCGAATTGCTCTCATAACAAACATAAGAATAAAGATAAAATGGATGATCTGCAGAGACTTATAAGAAAAATTAAAACAGATTTTAGTAAAAAATTAAATTCAATAGAATAACATTTTCTCAATTAGAAGAAAGAATGACCTCAAAAGTTAATTCAAATAGTATAAATGAAAAATTCCAAGAACTGAGCAACAAATACGATAATTTACAAGCACAGATTTTAGATCAAGAAAAAAGAATATTCGCACTCGAAAAAGCAAACAAACAAAGACATTTAGTATTTTTTGGAGTTACGGGGGGAGAATCAACATACTTTGAGTTACAAGAAAAAATTATGCATATAATAAAAATCAAACGAATATTTATATACAAGACTACGAACTTGAATCAGTAAGAAGGCTTGGTAAAAGAGGAATTAATATCAGACCTGTTGCTGTAGCCGTAACTAGGCTAGGCAAAAAAATTAAAATATTCCGAAATAAAAAACAGCTTAAAGAATTGAACATTTACGTCACACAAGAATATACAAAAAGAGTTTAAAAAAATTAGAAAACATTTAAAAGCACAACTACAACAAGAAATAGACTAATCATTCGCACTAGTGCACTAGGTAAGGCGGTCACTACTAGGTTGTTCCGTGGCCGACTGCCACAGGTGCAAACACATCTAGGGTCGATCTTCAACTGGTTGAGCGGCGGCGGCACGTCGACGACTCTGGACGACTGGTGGCGTGTTTTCGACCTTTCACTTTTCGGCCCGCTCGTCTAATAGGGCGTGCGAAATGACTCCACCATGTCTAGCCTTCTATTGGAGGCGTGCCCGTGCAGGGAGGCAGACGGAAGGGAAGAGGAAGGATACCAGCTAATATAGTCAACCAAATGTGCGTTTTGGCCACAACCGCTACGCGACTTAGAATAGTCATTGTATTTTGCCTGGAATAATAATTTTGTTTATTACATTCTTCTTCAAAACTTATGAAATATACGGTTATAAATTTATTGAAAACAATTTATTTGTTTCGTTTTGAATATGATTGAGCTTTGCATAAAAGTAACAGCCTATATACGTCCCACTGCTGGGCACAGGCCTCCCCTAATTTCTGAGAGAGTTTTAGGGCAAGGAAGTGTCCGCCGCGCCCCAATGCGTGTTGGCGAACTTCACATGTCTTCGAAATATTTATTTATTTTTCTTATTATACTCAGACATGCAGGTTTCCTAAGGATGTTTTCCTTTACCGCCAAACACGTGGTAAAGTTAGCACTAAAAATTGCAATTAACAATTCCATTGGTGCCGGCGGGGATCGAACCCGGGGTACTCGCGTTCTGTTATATTTACAGCGAGCGTTAACCATCTGAGCTACCACGGCTTTGCATGTTTATAACTATTCTACATTTGGTATTTTAGCTCGAGGTCCGACACAAAAATGGACCAATTTTACACTATCAACTATTTTTTAACCAACTTGTTATGCTTAATAATTTTTTTTATTAAAAGTTATATATGTATAATTTTAATATACATATCTATATCCCCCCGTCTGTACAAACGTCATATTCTGGCGTCTCAAATAATAAGCGCATCTGTCAAACGCCATGATATGGCGTCGAGTGATAGCAAACTATTTGTAACATATATATGATATATATATATATATATATATATATATATATATATATATATATATATATATTAAACATATATATCTGTTATGCAAAATCTGATAGCTTATTTATTTATAACATTTCCATTGATATACGATTTTCATATACTTACTTTAACATATATACACTAAGTTAGTATATATATATATATATATATATATATATAATATATATATATGGTTAGCGCTCGCTGTAAATATAACAGAACGCGAGTAACCCGGGTTCGATCCTTGCCGGCACCAATGAAATTGTTAATTGCAATTTTAAGTGCTGATTCACCACGTGCTCGGCGGTGAAGGAAAACATCGTGAGGAAACCTGCATATCTGAGGAATACGAGAAAAAATATTTCGAAGACATGTGAAGTTCGCCAAAACGCATTGGGTCAGCGCGGCGGACACTTCCTAGCCCTAAAACCCTCTCAGAAATGAGGGGAGGCCTGTGCACAGCAGTGGGACGTACATAGGCTGTAACTTTACTTTTTACTTTACACCACTTTTTACCATAAAAGTTTTAGAAAAAAATAAGTATATGAAATAGAAAACGTATTTGTCACAGAAACATTAATTTTTCGAGTAAATATTTTTTTATTATTCAAATAATCTGAATTGGGAAACAGTAAGCGCAGGTTTGACTTGAAGTAATATTCACTGACAAAACGTGATATAATTGTAATAGTAATGTAAACTAAAGCTTAAGTGATTAACTCATTATCTGTTTATCTAATGGTGAGTTTTTAATGCAGTCAACGGGCACCTGCAGCTAACTTCAAACAAAGATGTCTACAGTACATGTCTGATCTGTGGACTAAGATGAAATGCTCCACAGTTGGCTCTCTATAGCCTTCACCCTTGCGCCTAGTATCGCTCCGAGAGTCTCGGATTACGGTCCTATCAGAATATAAGAGTGAGCAGATACAAAGTGTGTTGTGCTTGCACATACACTCCGACAGGTTCCTGTCCTGCGCAGATGACTAGCCTCCGTTGACACTGGCCACCGTGAACGAAATTTGGTCTGAATGACATTTTCATTATTATACTCTTCACACCGTGCACGCGCTGCTATTTGCCGGTAAGAGGATACCTTCGTAAACTGACTTCTAGGTTAAAAAAGACTCCTGCCACACTATAAATTCATTTTTTTAATGTACTCTTAACGACTAGTTCATCGTCGAGAGTAAAATAAGACAAATAATTAATCCTGCAACACTCACGACATCAGTGCCACAGAAATTTTATTAGTGTTAAAAATTAAAGTATGTACCAAATATAAAATTTCATTCGGTGCTCAAGAGACTCCTAAAACTTGAAAAAAGGCATTCCATCTTAGTCCCCAGAGGTGATAACGCATCTGCATTTTGATTCTTAACCAAGGATAGATGAAAAACTTTTATGGGCTACAGCGTTCGCCTACTATAAAGTGGAGTGTGTGACCGTTTGTCACTATATTCTTGAAGGAAAAACTTAAAAGGTGTGTAAAGATTAGTTTATACCTGTCAAGTAAATTATAGGAGTCGTAATTATATTTTTTATAACATTATCAATTATTTGCAGCCCGCTACAAGTTCAGCTGAGCTCTTCCATAGAATGCCCAGACCCGTTTTACTGGGGGCGAGGCATTCCATCTTAGTCCTCACGGGTGACAACGCATCTGCATTTTGATTCGTAATCGAGGATAGATGTAGATGTCTACGGGCCACAGCAACCACTTACCATCAGGTGGACTGTGTGCTCGTTTGTCACCCTATACTATAAAAAAATGCGTCATATTTGACTAGCAAGTTTATTGACATTATTATCAAGTTGTTATCTATAAGATTTCGCTATCTATCTCCTTTTCTGGACATCTCTTTCAGTTTTCCTCTACCGCCTTTTACGATTCACACGGGATTATATATTTTTGGAATAAGTGAGGCAAACGAGCACACAGTTCACCTGATGGTAATTAGATGCTGTGTCCTATCTATATATCATCAAATAAGGATTAAAATGCAGATGCGGTTTTAAACACTCACAGTACGAAATAATTTTTATTCAACTAATGTTGCTATTAAGATGCTACTTTACGCTGGTATTCTGTGAGAATGTGGTCCTACCTCGGTTGAGCAGACCCATTAATGCTACAAGCATAATATAGCATCAGCGTGGCTCTATGTCGCATAAGCTACTGGATTCTTTTACTTCACCACGGCTTGACACAAAAAAACATAATTACATAATAATGTTTATCCAAAACAATAGTTTCTTATACAGACTATATATAAACATCTAATACTTACAATCAAATTGGTAGGTTGGATATAAAATTTTACGATAGAGCTAACCTAATCAGATCACGTCCCATAGACAAAGGTTTCCGAATTGCTTCACATTTGCTGCAATCGTACAATTAACCTGATCGAACCCAACTTTCTTTAGAAAACTTTATTGATAACATACACAGCAATGTGATTGCATTGATTTGTGCAGAAAACTCAAACTCTAAAGCAAGCTATTCTTGTTTATACATAGTTATCCAACTAGTTTTCGTTTAGAAATAGCTTTAAGTTTTGGATGAAATTGTGTATACAAAAATATATAATTTTTGTTTACAGTTGGATAATATTTTCATCTTTCTTTAAATTCTTTGTGTGAATACGAAATCTTTAAAATAATCAATCATTATTTCGAATTATTTACTAAAAAAAAGAAGTCAAAAGCCTTTTGAAATAACTATTAACAATAAATAATGAGCAAATAGTTCAATAGCTCCTGAAGTCCATACTTTACTTCCGTTTATTTATTGGTCTGAGACTTCTTCAATACATATTCTCCGAGTAATTTTTCATTTTTTAGTTTTATTATTTGACCCTTTTTTGAGTGAACACCAGCTCAAAGGCTATAATTTACTTTGACTTAATGTGACAATTCGGACATCGTCTATATGGCTAAAGATCCGTTACTACAACACATTCCATCCGCAGAGATTGTGATACTTAATGAGACGTTAACGCTTGTCGCGCATAATTGCTTGGTTCACGTTTAACCGATCATGTGGAAAGATCTGTTTATGACTCTGCCTTGGCATATGGTCTAACACAACTGATTACTTCGCCTACGTGGATTACAGATATGGAAGATCATACACCTTCCCTATTGGACCTTCTGCTGACCTTTAATCCGGACGGATATAAGTTTTCCGTCAACACCCCTCTCAGCTCTTCGGATCATTGACGGATCAAGATTGTGGTGCAACTCACACTTCCTTCGCGGTTGCGTTCTGCAGGTTGCCACCACGTTTGGAATGCGGTCTTTGTTTGCATCCTGCCCATGGGGGCGAGTTTGTTTCTCGCCGGTTGATTACAGCGTTGTTACTGACTTAAAAAAAACTAACGATGCTATAAAAATTACTAATATTCCCCTTAACCACTCGTGGTAAGCTTAAATTACTTGTGTTACGAGTGGTTCACGCCAGTAGTCGAATGACGGATTCGAACCCACGACCTTTTTGAGTTCGCGGTCCGCGCCCTGCCATTAGGCTACTGTCGCTTTTGAACTCTGTCACTAATGTAGTACTACAGGAATTGGGACTATTTATTCCATCATATGTGGTACCTATCGGAGGCAGATCTCAACCTTGGTTTGGTCGCTTCTGTAAAATTGCATTAAGCAGTAAGCAGAAGTGTTATCAGGCCTGGGATAATGCTTAGGCGAGCTCGGAATGTAAACAATACCATACTCAAAAAGAAGTATAACTTTCCCTCTAGGTCCCGCAAAAGAGTTATAGCCACGGAAAAGTATAAGCACGTTGGCAGAATTGGCGAGAAACTAGTTCGCCTTCCTTCGGGAACCCGTGCATTCTGGTCTCTCACCAAGGCTGCCCAAGGGAATTACTGTAAGCCGTCACTACCATCTCCGCACAAGGAGGACGACACACTGGTCCAGGGTACCAAAAAGAAACCCGATCTTTTAGGTTCTCTTTTTGCGTCCAACTCGACTTTCGATGACGGGAGGAACACATCGCCGACCATTCCGCGGTGTGAGAGCTCTATGCCTAATGTGCGGTGCAGATAGTGCTTAAGACCGCTTAAAGAACTCCTTTTCCGTATATTCTCAGTTTGAGGGCACTCGCCTTGTTGCCTTAGCCAGTATTGGAATCCTCAGCGTCAACATATTGAATGACGTGCAGTATCGTGGTCACTTGAAAAAGAAGGCCAAACTGGCCTCTAGAAAGCTTGTTGACAGTATTTCATGCCGGCACAACTCCTGCAACTTTACAAGGCGCAGGTTCTATTGTTCCCATCTCCAGGCCGGGGCTACCAAGCTCCCTCTATTCGACAGCATCCGACTCTTTGAATTCTCTATTGAATCGTCGGTGACCGAGCATTTTCTGATCGGCTTGACTCATTGGCGCTGCGAAATGATATTGCATTCCTTTGCGAATTGTTCGGATTAATTCCGGTCGCTCAATGTCACGATCGCACATCGCGATCTAACTCGAGATGCTATCTTTACTACCTGGATAATTGGTTGTCCGCTACCGTGCGATGTACAAGAAGTTCTCTTCCTCGCAGAAATTGTTTTCCCGCACATTTGAATCGTCTAGCATTAGCGATTTTTCCGGACTAACATTACTACTCCTAGCCTACTCTTTTTCTAAAGGCCGGCAACGCATCTTTCTCTGGTGTTGCAGCTGTTCATGGGCGGCGGTAGTCACTTACCATCGGGTGTTCCGCATTCTTTTTTAGTTTGCACCCTTTTCTATAAAACAAACCGGCCTTCCAAGCGTGGCAACTGTGGCAGGTATCCCTCATAAGAAGTTATTTATAGGAAAGTTTGGGTTCAGGAGTAGACTGCGACAGAATTTTATAAATGAACAAATGAACGAATAATACATTTTTACGTTTTCAAGCCTGAAATAAGTCACAGTCAAGTAAATTACAACAAAACGGATCAGTAAGCCAAAGTGGCAATAGCCCGGCCATGTATCTCGAAGAACCGACAACCGATAGTGAAAAAAGGTTCTCGAGTGGCAGCCTTGTTATAGGTGTACTTGTAGGATGGCCCCCACTAGATGTAGTGACGACATGGTAAGAAATGCAGGAAGTCGATGGATGCAGTTGGCTCAGGACCATGCTTTGTGGTATTCCTGAGGGGAGATTTATATTTAGCAGTGGACTTGTGAAGGGCTGTAATGATGTAGACGATGAAGTAAACTACATAAATAACTTAGCGTTTGAGTTCAAAAGATTACTAAAGAGATAAATCTTAACAAAGTCGCAAACACGTTGACAAAGCACTGCATTAGCTTGTCATGTAAGGGAATTATTTGTCAAAGTAAAAAAATATTATATTTAACCTTTTGGAACTGAAATAAACAGAAAAACTCTTTTTTATATTGGAAGTTGCATAATCCTGCGTTGTATTATCATACACACTTGGCTCTACAAAACTTTTTTGACTTATCTGTGTAAATTTCTGTCAAGTCGGTTGGTTCGAATAGGGAAGGACGACGCTCCCACAGAATACTGGTGTAGAATAGCAGCTTGACGTTGCTATATTTCGAATGCTGTGTGTAAAGTACCAGAGACCCCTTTACTGGAAATGACTCGAGACATTGTAGCATTAAGTTGCTGTATTTCGTATCAACGGCTTAACGTGCTTTTTTAGATACGGGGTGGAATACTGCCAACTATCCGGCCTGTTGCCCTCCTTCATTCACCACCTTTCGCTTATCAATCGGCCATCGCGTAGTCTAATTCACCTGAGGAAACATTAATTTCAAATTAAAATTAAAATAAAAAATTAAAATAAGATAAATAAAAATAAAAAAAAAATAAAAAAAATTAATGCCCCGGGCTAAATATGACATTGGAACGTCAAACAGCTGAGTTCCCCCCCCCCCCCCCCGTGACCATGGGTGCTGTAAACCACCCGAAATGTCGGGAAAAAATTAGCTAAAATAAGAAAATTTTACGCGATAGAATCCGTGTGTATAGTTTTAATTTAATTGATTTCCGCAAAGTACCGCCTGATTCTGTCAATCAAATAGAGGACAGACAAAAGTCGCTTGAGTATACTTATATTAAAATAAGGAAGGTTATAGTAGCTTCAACATTTTCTTCACATGTTTACGAAGATTTGTGACGCGAATATGATTTAAGTTAGAGAGATACGAGTGCATCGTATACGATGCAGTTATCAGTTAAGTTCACACTTAAGGAAAAGCAAACCTTACGGAGCAATATAAATCTTGAAGGCTTATCCTTTTAATATAAAATAATGTACACACCTCGCGTATCCTGACTTACTTCAAAATAAAAATCTTTCGTATCACACGTACCTCTTGCTGAGATGAAAATAAATGTTAAATTAAAGAGATGTATGTTTCCTTTTTATTTTCATTTTCTTATATCAGAGACCTTTGTGTCGTTGCTCACAGGGCACGTTTGTTTACATAGCATGCAAATAGACCCCTAAGCTTAATGGAAGCCATTTATTTCAATATTACAGACAGACAATTTACTTTTATTTGTATATAGATATATACTTTTAAAAATAAACTAAAAGCTTCTTCGTTGGATTGGGACAAGTAGGCTGGTTAAAGCACAAAATTTAACGAAAGGATTAAATTTTTACAAATGAAGCAACCGCGGCTGATTGAACCTTTTACAAACATATCCGATTAGTTTGATCAATTACCCGCCTGAGCTTTATTGTTTTCTGTTGTTCAGCAACGTAAAACACGATGTGCATTATTAAACAGTTTACACCTTTTTGAATGGCTGACAACACCCCTTCTATTTCCTGGTATTGAAGTCACTTGCCATCAGGTGAGCCGCATACGCGTTTGCCTCATTTAAGAAAATAATACGCTCTATATTCATTTATCTTTAAGATATGTCTTGGATGACTTGGGAAATATAGGGATAACCCGTTAATCAAATCAACCCTACAATGGCGAACTTGACTGCGTAGAGGTCGTCTAAGAATATGCACTACCACATGTCGTCCCGTAGGTGTCGTAAGAGGGAACCAACCAGGAGCAAGACAGTAGCATCGTCCTTATGGTTACAAAGAATTAAAAACTGCAGTGTCCTACCCGCATGCCAAGTTTGGCAACTACAGAAGTCTATGGGAAAGATGCCCAGCTGTGGATTTGCGATAGGCTGTAAAGTAACGGTACAATGGGAGAACATAACATGCCAGCAGTAGATTTTCACAGGTTGACGGTAATGACTAAGAAAATTATTTCTAGGGTACAATTCCTGAGAAGTCTGTCGTAGTGATACCACTCTCTTATAATCTATTTCTGCCACTAGCAGCGAGGCAGTATAATTGCAGGTTAATAGGCATTTCATTTTATTCCTCAGTGTTGATAACGTATCTGTAGCCTTAAATAATTGATTAAAGTTGGTTGCAGGTGTCCATTGTTTGCAGTTGTCACTTACAATAAGGTAATGTAATTTATGTTCACTAATCTAAGACAAAGCTTAAGTACCATCCTATCTGATGGTGTGTGGTGATGTCCTTGCACTGACTTTACAAAGCCGCACTGACTTTACAAAACATTATGTTTAGACAACACCACCATCACTCTCCATCCACAGGTGTACTGTTGTTTCGCTTGTCACCTTAATTTTAAAAAAAACTTACAACATAAATAATAAACTTATCTTGCTTCTGCACTTTTAACATTATTAAAGCATTAAAAAACTTTTTGAGAATCATTGAATAGATCATAAATCTGCGACACGTTAGAAGACCTCCTCAATTTTTAGTGTATATTGTGTTATTTTTTGTTGCAAAATGAAGACCATATAATAATGAAGTAAATAAGCGCAGATGAGGCAAAACTTTGGCTTTAGTTTTAAAAGTAGCTTTCTCAATTATTCTGAGTGACCATCATTTTTTGTGGTCTCTCAATACTGCTACCGTTATTTTACGTGTTGGAGTCACGCTGCTATATAATTGCTGTAGCATGAATGGTTCATCTCGACCGGGGAAGGACCACTTTAAAAAAATTAATGGTAAGTGTCTACTGTATATAATTTCAAACAAATAAGGCTACATATGCATTGTCACCTCACCCTGAGGACTAATATGGAATTTCTTACAGAATGTAATCATACGGGCTCTATATAACACACCTAAGCATTGGAACACAGATATGAACGAACTGCTAATTTGTGACAGAAATAGTAAAAAGGGTTGCACATATTAGTGGTAGAGTCATGCTGAAACTATATTAAGGTAAGGTAATAGTACGAATGGGTCGGCTTGACCGGGGTAGCAACACGCCCTCACAGAATACAAACATAAAAAGCCAGCATTATGCCGCTGTGTTTCATATGATGAGTGAGGAGAACCGTACCCTTTTTACTGGAAATGAGTCGTTTCATGTTAGTCCTCAGGGATGACAACGCATCTACGTTTTGGTTCTTAATCCAGGACTAATATAGACTATATTAGAGCCATAGCATCAATTTACCATCATGTGGACAGTGTGCTTGTTTGTCAGCCATTTTCTATAAGAAAACTACATAACCAGACGACTCGTAGACGGAATGAGTCAAACCACATAGAAACTAACAAAATACGGTTCCGGCGAATTTCTTACATTCTACATACGACTCTACAAAAGCAAAACGGTATTATATGTATATAATGTAATTATTTTCCGAAAAATCAGTCCTTTTCTTTCTGTACAAAAAAGAAATGTAATTCATCTTAGTATTTGGAAACGCCTCACGGACGAGTAGGTCTCCTTAAGTGCTCCAGCTATCTGTCCATGTCACATATTTCCGCGCTGTCTCGACAGAAGGGTGATGTACTAATGGAGTCTTAGTAAAAAAATCACTGGTGTCATAACAGAAGTATGATCCATTGATAAAGCTGTTATAATATTAATCTAATACAAGTTTACAGGTTTAAACAGTAATTAAAAACAATATAATGATAAACTGCGGTAGCTATGACAGAATCCAACTTACGATGCAAACTATTGGAAGGCCTATGTACAGCACTAGCCTTTTATAGACTCTGATGGATAGATGGATGGATGGATAGATGGATGGATGGATGATAATCAAGGTTATCATTATCGTAACAATTCCATTTACATCATCATTGTAACAGTCCACCGCTTAAAAGTTACCTCCCCGAAGAAACTCCACAAAACAAGGTCCTAAGTCACCTGCTCCCATCTTCTTCTGGCATATCTTACCAGATCGTTACTGTCTTCAAACCTTTCTTCCCCATCATTTATTGATTCATTGAGCTATATAACCGGCTCATTGCCATTTCAGCTTACTGATCAGTTAAGCTATGTTGGTTACTCTAGTTCTATTGCGGATAATATGTTCATTACCTATTTGTCCTTTTGATTTCCCTATTTTGCATATTTGATCAGAACAGAATTTTATTTTATACTTACCGAAAATATTCTATCCGAATAATTGATTCTGATTTTTAATAGATTTTTTTAGTACATAACTTATTTGCATAATTTCTCATTGAGTTAATGTATGTTTTTCATTTTTTTTTATAGAAGAGGGGGCAAACGAGCATGCGGCTCACCTGATGTTAAGTGACTACCGCCGCCCATGATCAACCGCAACACCAGGAGAATTGCGGGTGCGTTGCCGGCCCTTTGGAAAGGAGTAAGCTCTTTTCTTGAAGGTCCCCAGGTCGTATCGGTCCGGAAAAATCGCCGGTGGTAAACTATTCCACAGAGAGGTTGTACGTGGAAGAAAACTCCTTGTGAAACGTACAGTGGTGGACCGCCAAGCATCCAGATGGTGTGGATGGTATCGGGACGTTTGCCGTGTAGTGCGTTCACGAAATTTGGCGGCTGGGATTAATCCGAACAATTCCTCAGAGCACTCCCCGTGATAGATGCGATAAAATACGCAAAGAGATGCAACATCTCTTCGCAGCGCCAGTGAATCGAGCCGATCGGAAAGCACTCGGTCGTCGACGATTCGAGCCGCTCTGCGCTGGATGCGGTCAAGTGGAAGGAGCTGATACTGGGCAGCCCCAGCCCAGAGATGGGAACAGTATTCCATGTGCGGCCGAAACTGCGCCTTTTAAAGTTGCAGGCGGTGTGCCGGCATGAAATACTGTCCCGCTCTGCTGAGCACGCCAAGCTTTTTAGAGGCCAATTTGGCCTTCCCTTCCAAGTGACCACGAAACTGCACGTCACTCGATATGTCGACGCCGAGGATTCCGATACTGGCTGAGGCAACAAGAGGAGTACCTTGAAACTGAGGGGATACGACAAAGGGGTTCTTTTTAGCGGTTAACGCGCAAACTTGTGTCTTCTGGGGGTTAAACTGGACTAGATTTAGTCGTCCCCAATCCGAGACTCTGTTCAGCAAAGACTCGACTTCAGACACAAGTTTGTCCCAGCACTCGGAGACGTTTTCCCGAGAAATATTGGCTCGGCCGGTGTAAAGAGTTTCACCAGTGCTGTCATCCGCATAGCAATGAATGTTACGGGTATGCAACATATCATTGATATGCAGAAGAAACAGCGTTGGCGATAGCACGCAGCCCTGTGGAACACCAGCATTAATAGGCTTGCAATCGGAGCTTGCACCGTCTACAACGATCTTGATGCTCCGATCTGCAAGAAAGCTGGTGATCCAATCGCACAATTTCTCGGGAAGCCCATAGGAAGGGAGCTTCGAAAGAAGCGCTTTGTGCCAAACCCGATCGAAGGCCTTCGCAATGTCCAAACTTTTTTTTTTTTTTTTTTTTTTTTTTTTTTTTATAGGATAGGGTGACAAACGAGCACACAGTCCACCTGATGGTAAGTGGTTGCTGTGGCCCATAGACATCTACATCTATCCTCGATTACGAATCAAAATGCAGATGCGTTGTCACCCGTGAGGACTAAGATGGAATGCCTCGTTTCCAGTAAAAAGGGTCTCCGGTTCTCTACACTCACCATACGAAATACAGCAGCATTAAGCTACTATTTCACGCTGGTATTCTGTGAGAGCGTGGTCCTTCCCCGGTCGAGCCGACCCATTCGTGCTACAACTATACTACTAATATAACTGCAGCATGGCTCTACCACGTATAAAAAATGACTATACATAATATATAATAACAAACTAACGGCCAATGCCTCCCCCTTGAACTCTACTGCCTCCGCCCATCTGTGAGTGAGGTAGACCAGAAGTTCACCAGCTGACCGACCACGGCGAAAACCGTATTGGCGTTCACTAATCAGCTGGTGATCCTCAAGGTACCTCATGAGCTGGCAGTTTACAATGGACTCCATTGTTTTGGAGAACAAGGAGGTGATGGCGATTGGCCGGTAGTTGGACGGGTCTGAGCGGTCGGCTTTTTAGGGATCGAGTGGACAAAAGCCATCTTCCATGATTTTGGGACTACGCCTAGGGAGTAGGAGTACCGGAAAAGACGCGTTAAAACCGGTGCCAACTCTGGAGCACACGTCCTCAGCACAATTGGGGGGATTCCGTCAGGCCCACTCGACTTGTGGATGTCCAGGGAGAGGAGTGCTTTGCGAACCGAGCGCTGTGTGAACTGCATTTCCGGCATGGAGCACTCACACCGCGGGATGGTCGGCGGCGTACTCCCCCCGTCATCGAGAGTCGAGATAGACGCAAAGAAAGAGCCCAGAAGATCGGCTTTCTCCTTTACAGTGTGGGCCATTTAGTCGTTCTCCCTGTGCAGAGATGGAAGAGATGGCTGACAGAAATTCCCCTGGACAGCCTTGGCGAGAGACCAGAATGCACGGGTTCCAGAAGCAAGGCGAACTAGTTTCTCGCCAATTCTGCCTATGTGCTCTGACTGCCTTGGCAATGACTCTTTTGAAGGACCTAGAGGCGGAATTATACTTCTTTTTTAGAGCGCTAGTGTTTACATCCCGGGACTCTGATGCATCAACCCAGGCTCGGTAGCACTCCTGCTTATAGCATGATGCTATTTTACAGGAGCGACCAAACCATGGCTGAGACTTGCCTCCAATGGGCACCACAGAGGAAGGAATAAAAAGTTCCATACCCTGAAGTACCACATCAGTAACAGAATCCGCAACAACGTTGGGATCATCCGGCGAGAAGCAAACCCGCCCCCAAGGGTAGGATGCAAAGAAAGACCGCATCCCATCCCAATCGGCTGACCTATAGTGCCAAACACGGCGGCAGCCTGCAGAATGCAACCGCGATTTCAGCGTGAGTGGCATAACACTCCGGACCAGACAATGGTCCGAGGAGCCTAAAGGGGCTTCGACGGAAATCTGATATCCGTCCGGGTGAGAGGTCAGCAGAAGTTCCAACAGGGAAGGTGCATGATCCTCCACATCTGGAATCCGCGTAGGCGAAGTAACCAGTTGTGTCAGACCATATGCCAAGGCAAAATCATGAACAGATCTCCCCGCATGATCGGTTAAACGTGAACCAAGCCATTCGGCGTGATGGGCGTTAAAGTCGCCGAGGATCGCGATCTCTGTGGAGGGGATCTGCTGTAGCAACGAATCTGCAGCCATTTGAACGTGGTCGAAGAGTCGGTCTGATTCGGCATTACCGCTATGGGACCTATAGAGGCACCCGTAGACGCGCGGATGGTCGTCGCTGTCTACGCGTAGCCAAAGTTTGGACAGGTCCGAACCTACAAGTCTGCCGAGGCGTCGAGAACAGATGTCCTCTCTGACGTAAATGCAAACTCCAGCCCGAGGCACAAAGGAGTGTTCCAGTTTGTACCCCGGGTAGGAGAGATACGAGACATAAGCCGGAGAGGACAGCTGCGTCTTGGTCAGAAAGAGCAGAGCCGGCCTCGCCGTCTCGAGATGGTAGTGGACGGCGTTTAAGTTAGAGTGAAGTCCCCTGATATTGCAGAAATTCACGGACAGCGTGGCAGGGGTCGCCTTGGTTTTGTTGCTCCGTTTGCCCCGAGCAGTTGTAGTCTTGAGCGGAATTTTGCCCCCCCCCCCCAGAATACGCGGGGCAGCCTGAGCACCCACGCTCAAAAGTGGAGAAACATGGTCGTGGATGCTCAG
Organism: Parnassius smintheus behrii; assembly: GCA_036936625.1. Classification (NCBI taxonomy): domain Eukaryota; kingdom Metazoa; phylum Arthropoda; class Insecta; order Lepidoptera; family Papilionidae; genus Parnassius; species Parnassius smintheus. The sequence goes on from JAUPFT010000026.1 coordinate 4,323,783, forward strand.
CGAGGGATTCTCCAGAGGTGCTGGTACCCTCCTGGGGTAGTTTATCATTATTTAGTTCCGCTACCATGTTGATGGGGGGGGGGGGGGGGATTTGGGCCTCCGGCCACCTGCACTCACCAAACGAAACGCGGAAGCAGAGCTTCCACTTCGCGCCGGTATTCTGTGAGGTCGTGGTACCACCCCGGTTTGAGCCGGCCCATACGTACAACAGCAAAGCTGCCGCGTGGCTCTACCACTGTTAAATCATCCTCCAAACGAATCCAAAATGAAGTTGAATTACTCTATCTGTAAATGTAAAGTATATACTTTTCATTGATATACGTGTACAACAACGTGTATATTTTAGTGATAGTGTAAAAGTTAGTGATATAATATGTAATTGTAAGTGTAATGGTTAAATACATAAATAAATTACGAATTTTATTAGGTAGAGAAACTCCAAAAGAAACCATATTTATCGCTTAATGCCTTAAAATATTAAAACAAGGATTTACATAGTCTATCTGCTAATATAATAGAGTAACCCATGAACATATCCATCGCCGGATAAGAATCAAAACGTAGACATGTTGTCAGCCTGAAAAGTAAGATGGATTGTCTCGACAAGAGTAAAAATATAAGCGATAAGACCGTCTATTGTACCTTTATATAAAAATAATGTTACAGCCTATAAACGATCCACTCCTAAACAAAGGCCTCCTCTGATTTCTGAGAGGGTTTTAGGGTAAAAAAAATTCCGTCATGCAGCCCCAATGCTAGCACGTGGTTATTCAACACTTTTTGAAAATAAAATTATCGGTAGTAAGTAGTATCAGAATTAGAAGCGAACTTTGGGGGAGGCAAAAATTCAGTAGTAAACTTCTATAGAGCGTAATGGATGGATGGATTGAGGGTTGGAAAATAATAAAGGTTGTCACTCAAGTAACTGGTTCATCGCCATCGTCAATACTACAGCTCTTTATCAGTCCATTGCTTAACATAGAACTTCCCCAAGCTCCACAAAACACGCTCCTGCGTCATTTGCACCAATGTACTTCCAGCACGTTGTACCAGGTCGTCACTACATCTAATGAGAGTCCACCCTACATTAAGCTTACCAGTATGAAGTTGCTATTCGGGAATCTTTATTCCCCGTCGATTGTCGGTTCTTCGAGCTATATGGCTCGCCTATTGCCACTTTAGCTTACAAATCCGTCAAAGGCAATGCCGGTTACTTTTGTTCTACAGCACACCTTATTATAATATAATTTGTGTATGTGACTTTTTAAAATTGGTTTAATTAAAATTTTTCTGTTTGCATTTGAACAAAAAGTATATTTCATTTATAAGTTCGTATTCCCTTACCAAACAACATCACTTCGGCGTTGAGTTGCTTTAATTTTTCGTTACTAAAATAAGTTTCTCAAAAAAATAACGTCAAGAAAACAGATTGCTTGCTCGTAAAATGACTCTCACTTGTATCGACGGATCAACTTGATATTTTTATAGATTTTACGACGTTTCATTGCCGAAGATTGTTGTGCTTAAGATAGGAATTTTGTGCGGATATAAAAACAAAACGGAATAAGAAACTTGAGTTTTATAACAAAAATCGTAAATGACCTTTCAACTTTATAGGAAAAATATATTCAGAACTTTGTGCTGGTTAGGAAATATTTATTTACTTTATATCTAAGCCACCGCACCTATCGACTTCCTTGCAATTTGGCTTATCATATTATAAATATTACAGCTCTTGACAAGTCCACTGCTGAACATAATTCCTTAAGAAATACCACAAAGTACTATCCTGAACCACCTGCATCCATAGACTTCCTACATATCTTACTAGGCCATCATTCCATCAAGTGGGACACCCTATACATTGCTTAGAACCTTGCTTTCCCATTGGTTGTCGGTTCTTCAAACTATATGGCTGGCCCACTGACACTTCAGCTTACTAATTTGGCTTATACTTTTAGCTATTTGGCCGACCCATAACCTTTTCTGCAAACTGATGCATTGGTCCGTCCAGTGGACCCATTACACTATGTTTACTAATCTAGTTCTACTATCAATTTCTTATTTTTGTAACACTATCTCGACGAAAGAACTAACATACCCCCTTTACCCTTCAGACAGTAAGTAGAATAGAAGACAATGGTTCTTACCCAGATCAACTCTTAGGCAAAATAGGAGTTCAAACACTTAGTTAAATACCTTAAAAATCTGGAGCTCATCATCACATAGCGTACTTGGTCACCATGTAGGATAGCCTCTGATGAACCCTAAGATTAACTAAAATAAAAGTAATGTTAGGTCTTCAATAAAACTTATTAATAGAATAATGATATAATATTCAGAAAACTGGCCAAATGCGTGGCGGGCCACGCACAATATAGTTGCGTAGTTGCCCGTCACAATACGTGGTTTTTCACAATGCAGTTTGCCCACTGTAATTCAAGTATTTAGAGAAGAGAAGTAGTCACCAATGAGTGAGGTGAGTTAGTCAGTACTTATCGCATTTAAACAGTGGAAAGTACAGTGTAAAAAGAATTATAAAAATATAAATGATTAGCGCACACCGAATATGCGCGTAGACGTCGCGACTACCCGCGTATAATGTTAATTCATCTAAATATTTGAAAACGCCTTAAGGACGAGAAAGTTTCTTTAAAGTACTTCAACTATATGTCCGTATTACATGTTTCCGCGCTGTGTCGCATGGAGAGTGTTGGACTAATGGAGTCTTTTGTAAAAAACTACCGGTGGGAGTATAGAAGAATGATCAATTGATAAAGCCGTTATAGCATTATTCTAATACAAGCCAAGGTAAAAACTGTAATTAAAAATCACGACTGCTTAAAAAATAGTGAACGAAGAAAGAAATGTTATCCTGTATTACTTCCACAACCAAGATGAACGTAACGACAGCTATATGTTAAAATCCATCAAGCTGTTTAAGATACAGAGCATGCCAAAGGAATATACATACTTGCATACACAATCTTTAAAGATTTTACCCTCCTTCTTGTCAGTCGAGTAAAAAAGGGAGTTTTAGTACCAAACAACAGCAAAAACATTTCACATAATACAATATATTTACACACACACACTACTCTATGTCATCTCGCAGATGTTGTAAGAGGCAACAGAGGGAAATTGTAAAAGGAAAAGGGCAGCAGCATCTATGATAAGAACTTAAAATAATGAAAATCTGCTGATGCCGCTAGCTGCACGTGGTAATTATGGCAAATTATGGTAAGCATGGTAAAGCCTAACTTCAGCAGTGGACTTTTATAGGCTGTGGTTGATAGAAGAATGGACGGATGAATGATTATCAAGTAGAAATTCCATTACCATCATCAAGAAACTCCACAAAACATGGTTTTGAGTCACTTACTTCCATCTACGTCCAGCTTGTTTTACCAGGTTCACTCTTTAGTGGGAGGTCACCTTACATTGACTTATCAGTACGAGGCTCTCACTTTAAACCTTTCTTCCCCATTAGTTATGAGTTCATCGATCTATATGACCGGCCCATTGCCACTTAAGCTTACTGATCAGTTATGCTATGTCTAATTCTACTGCAGACATCTTAATTACCAATTTTTCTATTTGATTTGTCTATTTTGCATATTTTATCAGAATATAATTCATTTTATACTTACAAAAATATTCTCTTCTAATAATTGAATCTGTTTAAAAATATATTTTTCTTGTATTCGTATAACTTATTTGCATAATTTCTCATTGTATTGACTGAACCGGACGTTAGTCCTACTCCAAATAATCTAAAATGCAGTTGCGTCACTACATCTGTAAAAGTTATGTACACTTTTCATTGATATACATATCAGAGAGAATAAAAATGTGTACATCTTTGTGATAATGTCACATGATATGTTACTGTAAACGTAATGGTTAAATACATAAATAAATTACGAATTTTATCAGGCAGGGAAACTGTGAAAGAAACCATATTTATCCCGCAATACCTCAAAACCTTAAAACAAAAGTATACGAGTACATAATCCACCTGCTGACGTAATGCTATGTGATCCATAGACATAATATCTGTCCCTGGTTAAGAATCCGAACGTAGACGCGTTGTCACTCAGTAAAGTAAGATAGATTGCCTCGGCACCAGTAAAAATATAAGCGATGAGACCGTTAACTGTATCTTTATATAAAAAGTAAATATACAGCCTATAAACGTCCCTTTTCTAAACAAAGGCCTCCTCTATTTTCTGAGAGTTTGTGGCAGCAAAACCAATCTGAAAAGCTCTGGCATCACCATTTCCGAGTTCTTATCTAAACAAGACATAGGGTACTTTCTGCAGCGCGCAAACTTCGGCATTAAACATTGTTGGTCATCTAATGGCAAAATTGTTATCATCCTTCCTGAAAAATGAAGACAAAAATTGGAACTATGATTTAATTAGAACAACTCACCGTTAAATATCCGTGTATTATTGCCGATTGAAATAAAACATCACGTTCACAAGAATTTTGTTATGTTGCGTTGCCCACAAACTAGCCTTCAGTTTGGTAAAATTTAAAATGTAAAAATTTACACTATTTATAAGAATAAATAAATAAAAAAGAAACATCGTTACCGAAAGGTACATCATCGAAAAATTGGTACTACCTTGCAAATCTTTGTCTTTTTTTCTCTTGTGGGTATACATATTTTTTAATAACAAGTATTTATTCACATCAAGTGAGATCGATGTACCAAATCTACGTTCCATTTTATGTTTTTGTATATTGTTGAACGTACAAAATGATAATGAATAATTTTTTTATTTATTTTCTCGATTTCTACTGCTTGTGATCAAAAATGTTGTTTTTTTGGTTTTTATTTTCTTACACTTGATTGCACTTTGAATATCTGTCATCACGCTTATTGAGATTGAGTAGAGTAATCAAGTCTTAATTTTTATCATAATTTTTATGGCATTTATTTTTATTTTATTTTTTTAACCTTTTAGTTATAACAAATATATATATATATATATATATATATATATATATATATATATATATATATATATATATATATATATATATATATATATATATATATATATATATATATATAGTTTATATTTGTTATTATCAACATAAACTATGAATAATCACACAGAATCGTCATCTGAACCATTTACTATTCTCCATCACATTTCTTCTGTATGTTCTCAATACTCTGAAATTTTAAATATTGGCCATATTAATGTGCAGTGTTCTTGGCCACTTCTCTAACCTCTAGCATCCATTAGCAGTAGTCATCTCGATGCTTTTTTAATTTCTGATATTTTCCTCGAACCCACTCTTTCTTCCAATATATACTCACTTACTGGTTATGTATTAATACGCAATGACCGAGTGGGCAAGGGTGTAATTATCTTTTAAGGTGATCAGTACATCTCCACAAACTCTGCAGATTACCTCTTTTTGGAAATGACTCATATTAATTTGTATTCTACGTTCATTACGCACGCCATTTTCATTTGGATGTTGTTGTGTTGATTTTTAGATTTTTCTAGTATTTTATTAGTGTTTTAATACCGTAGACAGAGAAACCTATAGACTAATGACTAACGTGGCCTCGAGTGAGAAAGGACGATAACGTTGCTTTAGGTTATACAATAATCTTTATGACTTTTAAACATATTTAGATAACAATTTTAATCGTTCTAAGAACTGAGCTAAACAAGATTCACCAATCTTAAGCTCACAAAACACTTTTCCTCACTTAAACCAACTTGTAAACTCCTAAGATTGCTACGAAGTGTAAAAGTTGTTTAGCAAAGTGCAGTTTGCTAAACAAAAAACCAGAACGGAGAAAGGGACAAACAATCACACCGCTCTGTCTCATTTCTATGCAAGACGTATCCATAAATCTATCTTTTTCGTGTGCGAATGCGAAAGAAGGCGTCAGTTTTTCTATAGGTTTCTCTGTCTACGTTTAATACAGTGTTTTATTATAAAGTTGTTATAACAATTTCTTGTGTGAATATAATTTATATTTTTACGTAAATAATTTCGAGTACTATATAGAAATAATTGTGATTTTCTCGATGCCGAAATCCGCTTTGAATATTTTTTTGTTATCAAAACACAATGAAATATAATGATTTCTTAAATTTACACGAACACTACACATTGAATAAAACTAAATTTACGGATTTTATCGCGTTTATTCAACTGATTTTACTTATTTTTAGTTCCCGACGATTAACTAACTATGACATTGGGACGTCAAACATCTCAGTCACCCCGTGACCATGTATGCTGTAAAGCACCCGAAACGTCAGGAATTAAAAATAAGTAAAATCAGTTAAATAAACGCGATAAAATCCGTAAATTTAGTTTTATTCAATACAATAAAATATTTTGGTAATGAAGTAAAACCTGACTTTTGTTTAGACCACAGGATGTAGAATTTTGCATAGATTTTATTATGCCAAACTTCTTCTCAGAAAAGTAGTCTCTAATTATAAATTTTATTGGTTTAAACTGTTGTGGGTGGGTGCATGCGACTGCATGGGAATTTTATGGGAATTGAAGGGTTAATCACACACAAAAAATATGAGTGATACTAGGAATTCTTTACAGTCCTAACTTTCATGTTAATTATTTTGACACATTTGAATAACTGCTTGGTGAGTTCAATCTCCTATATAATCATGTTATCTTGATGGGTGATTTTAAAACGTGTCTAATCAGAAATGACCACCGTGCGAATAAGTTGCAATCATTTTTGTCCTCTTTTAATTTTTAGATCCTACCTCTTGCCGCCACTTACCACTTCCGAAAATGCACTCCATCTCTCCTTGACCTAATTATAGTCTCTTTTATTATTAATGTTTATTAATGTTGCCAGTTCTGGACAACTAACGGCTTTTTTCTCAAACCATTACCTTATTATATTTGTCTTACGTATTATAGTATACGTATTTGTTAGCCAAACAGTAGATGACAAAGTGGACAGCTTTAATAATATCATTCTTAACTTATATGATATTCATGCACCGGTTAAATGGGTTAAAATAAAACATAATCCTGCCTCTTTGACAACTTTGGCTTTAAAAGCGCTCATGGCACGTAGAGACAAAGCTAAAAGAAGATACAAGCGATTTACACTGGAGACTAATGAAACAAATTATAAGATTGTACGCAATGTCTGAAACCGTTTGTGCAGAGATGTAAAAAGACGTTATTTTTATAATTTTTAACTAAATCTGATCCCGCAAAAGCCTGGAGATTTCTTAAAACTGTTGGTGTTGGTAAGTCACGAACTTTTAAATAGAGACATAGACTTAAATATACTCAACCTACATTTTTCTTGCCCTTCTATCTCTATCTCTACGAGTGATAAAGCTAGGTCAATGTTAGAATAGGCAAAGCATTTGGTTTTGCTTTAATCACCGAAGACGATAAAAACCGATTAATTTTAGCTATATCATTAACGGCCACTTGAAATTACTCTCTTTTCTTCTTCCTGTTCTAACACACATTTTTAAATTCTCTTTATCTTTTTGTTGTTTTCTACTGTCATGGAAATTAGCACACATTATCCCTATCCCTAAGATATCAAATCCTTCATCACCCTCTCACTTTGGTCCTACTGCAATCTTGCCATTTCTTTATAAAGTTCTTGAACACCTTGTCCACAAGCAATTTTCAACATTTCTCAACAGATATCTTTATTTTATGTCCATATAAATCTGGTTTCCGACCCGGTTATAGTACTACAATTGCCCTTCTTAAAGTTACTGACGATATCCGTCGGAATATGGACCATGGATACTTAACAGTTCTGGTTTTACAAGATTTCAACAATGCGTTCAACTGTTGGTTTTGATATCCTTATAAGTATCCTTAAGACGACTAATGTGTCTAGATCTGTTATTCAATGTTTGACTCCTATCTTCGTGATGATGGTGTCATGTATCTGCGGATGTACCTCAAGGTGGAGGCCTCTCTCCTCTGCTTTTTGCCATTTTTATTAATTGTATCACCAAAGTCATATCAGATAATTACCACCTTTATGCTGACGATTTGCAGTTATATTGTAATTTTGTGGCATCTGAAGCCAACTTGGCGATTGAAGCTATGAATGACGACTTAAATAAAATTAGCAAATAGTCGAGATCATTTGGTCTTACATTAAACCCAACTAAATCCTAAACCTTTATAATAGGCAAAAAATCGATGGCACCACTATTCCCTTCTCAGATACTGCCAAGAACCTTGGTATTATTTTCGACTGCAATTTGACTTAAGGCACACATGTTACGGATGTAAGCAGGAAAACATTTTACGCCTTTCATTCTCTAAAACGCCTTCAAAGTTTTCTACTTTTGTCTACTAAGATATCTATAGTCCAGACTTTTATCTTGTCAATTTTAGATTACGCTGATATCTGCTATTTGGATGCTACCGAGGAGCAAATTGATAAACTCGAGCGCTTGCAAAATTTATGTATTCCATATATTTTTGGCTTACAAAAGTTTGATAGTTTAGTAAAAAAGTTTATACGTGGTAGAACCATGCTGCAGTTATATTAGTAGTTTAGTTGTAGCACGAATGGGTCGGCTCGACCGGGGAAGGACCACGCTCTCACAGAATACCAGCGTGAAATAGTAGCTTAATGCTGCTGTTTTTCGTATGGTGAGTGTAGAGAACCGGAGACCCTTTTTACTGAAAACGAGGCATTCCATCTTAGTCCTCACGGGTGACAACGCATCTGCATTTTGATTTGTAATCGAGGATAGATGTAGATGTCTATGGGCCGCAGCAACCACTTACCATCAGGTGGACTGTGTGCTCGTTTGTCACCCGATCCTATAAAAAAAAATTGATCACGTCTCTGTTAATCGCAAGCTCTGTTAATGGCTCTCCATCCACCTTCGCCAGAACACTCGAATCCTCTGTCTTCTTTTCAACATTCTATATAATCCTGATACTCTGCTATATCTCAAAAATATTTTTACTTTTGTTCATCCTCCAGATGTTCCATGTAGTTTAAATACTAGAACACTGTTAAGATTTCCGTCTTCCAATACAATGCTCCATTCTCATTCTTTTACTGTTAATGCAGTACGATTGTGGAATTCACTTCTCTTTAGGATTCGTGACGCTAAGTCGGTGTCTATGTTTAAAAGATTTGTTAAAGAGCACTATAATTCACACCATAACTATTAATTCGTGATGTGTAAGTATTCATATATGTAACATTAAAATATATTGATTTCTTATATTTACGCGAACACTATACATTGATTAAAACTACTTTTACGGATTTTATCAGGTTTTATTTATATTATTTTTAATACCCGACGTTTCGGGTGCTTTCTAGCAACCATGGTCACGGGAGACTGAGGTGACTGACGTCACCTCAGTCTCCCGTGTGCATGTGCCTGCTATACTACCATATGTCAGAGGTGTCACAGACAAGATTGGCTACATCTTGAAGCGAGCTTCTATGAGAACATTCTACAAGCCGCCGAAGAAGATTAGTCAGTTCTTACCATCCGTCAAGTGTCATATTCCTCTACAAGATGCAGGAGTGTACAAGCTTGATTGTGATTGTAGTCTCTCATATATAGGGCAAACAAAGAGATCAATTAGAACCCGCGAAAAAGAACACATAGCTGACGTGAAGCATCAACGTTCCGGGAAGTCTGCAGTTTGCGATCATATTTCAGATGGCCCCAACCATTACATCAGATTTGATAGACCACAAATCCTCGCGAAAGAACATCGATTCCTACCAAGGATGATACGTGAGACTATTGAAATTAAAAAACATCCTAATTTCAATAGAGAAGGAGGCTGGGTACTACCACCTACTTGGGATCCTATAATTAATAAAATTAAAACTAAACCCAAGCATACCACTGCAAGAATTCAAAATAAAGTTAGTTCAGATTGGACCAAAGACAATAATTAAAAAGCTGAAGGTACTCCGGGTTAACTTTGACATCGGGACGTCAGTTGCCTCAGTCCCCCGTGACCATGGGTGCTGGAAAGCACCCGAAACGTCGGGTATTAAAATTAATATAAATAAAACGCGATAAAATCCGTTAAAGTAGTTTTAATCAATAATATATTGAATTATATTTTTTGTTGTAATATATTTGTATTTGTATATAAACTAAAACTTAAAACTAATTTTAATAAGAAGACAGTTACGAAAACTAAAAGATATTATACAATGGTCAACAGTAAAAGAATCTACAACTGAGAGGACGAGGCATCTGAGCCAAATAAACCAGAATATGGGCAGCAAACATCTTCATGATAACAATTCAAAATCTAAACTTCGGTTGCCCACCGAATATATATGTATATCATGACAATTATACGCTATGAGGCAATCAATTTGGGAGGCCTATTACCAGCGGTGGACTTTGATAGGCTGTAATGATGATGATGATGATGATTATGAACGCTATTAAAAATTGCTAACATGGTGTATTAAACATGATAACTTAGAGTTCCCGCAGACTACAGACTTTCTATCGGCCGATAATTTGCTAGGATTGGGCTGCTAGTGCGCATACTGGGCAAACAAAACAATTGGGCTGGACGTGTGTGCGCAGACCAGCCAACCATCAGTCGGCCGATTGATACATTCGAAGGAGTTGGTGAAGAGATCAGACGCGTGGAATAGTTCCCAGAAATATTATTATTGTTTACTTGAAAAAAAAACTAACAAAACAAAGGAAGAATCGGAGTACTCTTTTCAGTTCTTTTTATAGATCGCTGGTGTTTTTTCAATTCTCTGAATTAGGTTTTCTATATACGTTTCGACAAGCAGCGAAGAATTCGAATCGCACGCTAACTCACGCATATGACCTTTTCCACATCTAACGTGGAGCGAACTGAAGCCATTGGCTAAGTAGGCCGATGAAATAATCGGCGAGTGTGCGGGTGGGGAAGAGCGCTGTACTGATCAACCGGTCGGCCGATAGTTCGCCGTTGGTTTACTTTGAAGGCAATTGTGAAGCCCATCAAACTTTTTATTGGCCGATACGGACTTACGGCATACTTCTTTATACTGATAAAGAAGCCGAGCAAACTATCGGCTGATAGAAATCTGTAGTCTGCGGGGACTCTTAGAGAAGGTATTGTTATTAAATTTAACATATTATAATATAAAATAACAGACTTTAGAGAGAATATTAGGCCACAATGTTTAAGTGGAACACACACACACACACACACACACACACACACACACATACAGAGAGAGAGAGAGAGAAAGAGAGACACGCTCGCGCGCACTCACGCACACACACGCCCGCCCGCAGGTACGCACGAATGCACGCACCCACGTATTATTCTATGAGAGCGTTATCCTTCCCCCGTCGAACCGACCCATTAGTGTTACAACCAAAGTATACAGCGTGGCTCTACCACGCAAGGAAAGTTAATAAATAAAGCACATGTCTAGAATTTGAACATGGTTTGATTAGGAATCACTTGAAATGTAGGTTCTGTCTACGTAGTTTTCAATTTTTTTATTAGTTCTAGTGTTACATTAAGGCATTCAATATATACGGCCTCAAAACCATTAACGTCTGGCTAACAAAAATTCGACTCTCTCACATACCTTTGAATAAAATAAAATGTAAAACTTCCATACAAAACAGGATAATAATTTATAAAAGCGTGTTTTTGGAGCTATGGACAAAATAGACTACAGACATAAAAATATGCTAATCCCCAAATTGAAACCTTACGTAAATATTTTTTTATTTAGCACATTTATTTTGAGTAAAAAGTAAATAAGAGTAAAACACGGCTGCAGCTCGAATGGGTAGCATAGGTGTGCAAGGACTACAAAGTACCAGCTTAATGCTGCTGTAGTTTTTTAGAAAGTAAGTCAGTCCACCCGATGGTAAGATGAATGCTGTGACCCATAGACATCTACATCCATCCTCGATTAAGGAGCAAAATGCAAACGTGTTGTTACAGCTGATTGCTAAGATCTAATACCTTGTTTCTAGTACAAGGGGTTTCCCGTTCACTACACTCACCATACGAAAAACAGCAGCATGAAGCTGTTAATTCACTCTGGTGTTCTGTAAGAGCGTGATCCTTTCCCGATTGAGCCGACATACTTGAGCTACAAATATAATATAGCTGCAGCATAGCTCTACCATTTAAAAAAGGTATGTGTGGTTAATGTAAAGAAGCATACACCTTTTTAAGTAATAACGAGTTATTCCATTTAATCCCTTAGAGGTGACAGGGTAACTTCATTTTTTTTAAATCAATGTCAAAATGTAGGTGTTATGACCTGCTATTTGGTCACTCTAACTTTCATTAAAAAAACGATAATAAATCTTTCATCAAGAATTATTTCATAAATATAAACGAAAAAGTAAAAACGTTTTCCTTGCGAATATTCCCGCTTAAATTGTCGAGCTTCGAGGTTGCTATTTTTAACACGATGAAGTTATTATACACTTTTCCATCCCTTAGTTTAATTTTATATTTTCTAAGTAGAAGCGTTTATTTTCGTAGTGCTGGGGTCTTGAAAGAAATATGAGATATTTATAACTTTATTGACCGAGTAGCGGCGGTGTAAAAATGTCCAATACCCCACCATATTATACCGAAGGTATCGTAAGAGACGTCAAAGAGTAACATACGAGGATATGGGCAGCAGCATCTTTCTGGTAACAACTAAAAATTTATTTTTTAAAAGTGCGATTGCCTACTTGGCTGCTAAACGTGGCAACGACGGCAAATATACTCCTATGAGGTATTCTATAGAGAAAACCTATGTTCATCACTTAAGTTTTATTAGGCTGTATCGATAACAGTCTTAAATAATATCATAGTAATATAAATACCTTCTCCAACAAATTATCTTGACCATGCTCACAAGGTTACTGATATCTGGGGTAGTGTTAGTTAATTATTTCATTAGTCGTCTCTGCAAGCGAGTTAATCTCTCGGATCATCTAAAACGACTGGGACTCCGTAACAGAGTGCTCCGGGCGCATATACACAATACGAGTACAGTGATCCCCGATATCGCCCGCAGCGTCTGTCAGTTTCATTTTCTTTCCCTCATTCTTGACGTATTGGTCTCCCCTGCTGATAGAACGGGGATAAACTCACAGTCTAAACCGTTAATAGTAGAGATCTGAAACTTGAACGGCGTGTTCTTTGTATGGTGTAGGAATCTGATAAAAAGGATTTTACGAAATTCTACCCCTAGGTGTATTCCACCATTCCCAAATTCTATTCTAAGGTGGTGAAAAACGGGGGCAAAGTTTGTATGAGACAACGTGTTCCTTGGTCCAATCTACTTCAAAGTTTGCATAAACAGTCGTTATCAGAATTGATGGAAGGCGTTTTTCGTATTTTATTGAAAAAAAGGGGTAGAAAAATATTATAGGGTTGACATGCGCCAAAGTAGATATCAATACTTCTTAGTGTTTTTGATTTAAATTACCTACATTTTATTTTGTCACATATTTGAAAACTCAAAACGTTGAACTCACATATAAGCTTGTTGCAATGCATTGAAGTAATATGTACTTACATACTAGAACAGCTATTTCAAACAAAAAATGTGCGCTACTCTGTGTTCGTGCGGTTGTTTTTTTATCATAGAATAAACGTAGGTAGAATGACCCGTAGGTAATATTAGATTGTAATGTTAAATAGGTAAATTATATCGAGAACAATATTTAAATTTTGTCATTTATTTTGTATATCATATTTGCTTATTTAATATACTATTACATAATATTATATCACAATTACATTTTAATGACATTTTTATCTGAATATTTTAAAAATTATCTACGTCAAATATAAAAAAACATATTAAATGTATGTTTAACAAAACTTATAAACATAACATATAAATTACAAATATGTTTATTTAAATTAGAATTAGAGTCGTTCATAAATGCTGGGCACGCGAGAGTTAAAAATGAACGAATTTATACCACTTTGTGACTTTGATGAGGAAACCTAAAAATAAAATAAAAGAATAATAAGCAGATTTACACATGAGAAATTTTGCCTAATTATAATAATCTATATATGTTTCTACTAAAAAAAATGTGTATACTAATATATTCATCCTATACTTAAGTACCCACAGAAATGTCGCCTCTAAACATATTAATTTCATAGTCTATATTCCCTTGACACGAGATGGCGTCTTAGGAATAATTTGTTTTATTATTAATCTATAATACTTTTTTATTGATTAAGTATCTTATTAACCGATGAAAAGTAATTCCTTGGTTTTTACTGACATTTCTTGAATTATTTGTGCAATATCTAAGTACACACGATGGCATATTTTTATCAAGAGATTTTTTTTAAATCAACACAACATGTGTCAACTCTACAAGCGCCTAGCGAGTGACTGATTAAAGGGCGGTGTATGCACCGCAGTTGAGTGGAATAGAGTAGCTGACTGCAGTGTCGCCTCTAGTACATAATAGCTCAATGTTGCAATGCAATAATCTTTAAAATTGGAACGTCAAATATAAAAAAAATTTTCAAATCGGATTAGAATTCAAAATTTCAATTTTATTTGTTCTTGGATTATTTTAATGAAATACTTACCTTCCGAATATATCTTGATTTTCAGATGAATCATGGAGATGCTTTTGCCTGGGCAAAAAAGTTATGATAGACACGACATCATAGCCAAGGTTTTTCACATCAAAATAAAGAAAATGGAAGGAAAAATTCTTTGAGAAGTACGTTGTTCATGTTCTCTACCGAGTGGCAGAAATAAGGTCTATCTCACATACACAACATATTGTTGTGGATGGTTAACCGCATTTTGCCTGACATGGTGAATCAACTTGTATGTGCTGAGATAGCAAATTCAAGTGGAGACACTATATTATACGACATAATTAAAATTATAAACGGTCCATATTGGAACCTTAAAAATAATTCTCCCTGCATGAAATATAATAATGTAGCAAAACATATCTCAGACAATATTTGAGAGATAAACAGACAAGTGACGGTGGTTACGCACAGTACAGAAGACAATCTCCGGCTGAAGGAGGCTTTATACTTAAATAAAAAGACATTAATATAGAAAATAGGTAGGCGGTCCCCTGTAATAAGGTTCTGTCATGGACATTTAAGGCACATATTAATGTAGAATTTTGCAATTCTGTTAAGTTGATAAAGTACAATTATACGTGGTAGAGCAATGTTAGTTATATTAATAGTATAGTTGTAGCACGAATGAGTCGGCTTGACCGGGGAAGGACCACGCTCTCACAGAATACTAGCGTGAAATAGTAGCTTAATGCTGCTGTGTTTCATATAACGAGTGTGACTGGAGACCCTTTTTAATGGAAATGGGGCATTCTATCTTAGTACTTACGGGTGACAACGCATCTTCATTTTGATTCGTAAGCGAGGATAGATATAGATGTCTATGGGCCACAGTAACCACTTACCATCAGTTGGACTGTGTGCTTGTTTGTAAACAAGCACACAGTCCACCTGAAAAGTCCACCGGTTCCTTTAAAAAAAGTACATAAGTAAGGACAGTGATCACGCGGCTTTTGTGATAGAAAATAAAAAGGACGAAGTCAAATTATATGAGAGTGGGCGTTATTTGAGTAGTTGGGAAGTTATTTGGAGGATTTTGTGGTTTTCCATACATGACAGGTCATATACATTTAGCTGTTTACCTTGAAAATAGCCGACAAGTCTACTTTATCTCTGACAATCTCGCCGACAAAGTTAATAGCCCACCAAAAACGACACCGTAAGCATTTTTTGATTTATGCCTAACAGATGATTTTGCTAAAATAAATTGAAAATGCGGAAGTGTCTTTATATTTTGAATGGCAAAAAAATGTGAGGAGGAAAAGAAAACCCGTAGATGGCTGGCCAGGAATAATGAAAGAACACGCTGTAGGTCTTACACCTCTCTGCAGTTGGTTATAGGTTTCGAACTCTGGTTTTGTACTCGGATAGCCAACGTAGCCCTACTGTACAAGCACTTTAGCACTTCGATATACCGACAGTCAACTTGGCATCACTGAAGAGACTGTAGCACCGCTCAAATTTCGACTGAATCAAAGGCTTTCTCATAGTCCACATACGCCAGGCAAAGTGGCAGATTGTACTCTTCAGTCTTCTGTACAATCTGCCGCAGGGTATGTATGTGGTCTATGGTACTGAAGTATTTTCCGAAACCGGCTTGTTCAGGAGGCTGGAAGTCGTCGAGTCTGCGTGCGAGACGATTCGTAATGACTCTCGAAAACAGCACGTAGACGCGGCTCATAAAGGAAATCGTTCTGTAGTTCTTTAAGAGAGCGTTGTCGCCTTTCTTAAAGAACAAGACCACCGCACTTCTGCTCCATGTAATCTTTCAATCTCACTCAAAATCTCAGGTGTCCCGGAAACGATGCTGCCACACTTAGTCTTCAGCTTTGACAGTTGGCTTTTTCTGGCAGACAGATCTCTGTCAAAGACTTTGGAGCCCTGGTTCCGTTCGATCGCTTCTTTAATACAAGCAGTTGCGTTAGTCTCGCCACATTCACTTGGAGATCTGTCTGTCTGTTCAGTTGCCTGTACGCTGTCAAATCTGTTGACGATTGCAGCCTCATCTCCCTTCTAACAGCCATGAGATTAAGATTGTGATCGGAGAGTGTACACGCCCTTAGTTGCCCCAACAAAGGTCGTCTGGACCAGGGCCCACGAGTTGTATCCTCGACGAACAACCAAGTGCAGAGCCCAAGTGGCCTATGGATAACAATTCCAAAAACGGCTGACAAAGAAGCAAGCTCCACTTACCGATTGGCGGAGGTAGGGTTGACCACGGGGTACCTGTCAGGTGATAAGTGATATGCATGTAAGTAATGTGTAGTAATGTGTACAATGTGTAACCTGACATCCCCGCTGATCCTGGACTGCAGATCCCAAGGCGCCGCCTCTCTCCAAATGTGGGATCCATCTAGGGGAGCGCTCACCAATTAAAAACTTCTACTTCTATTTTCACTATATTATTTTATCAACTTTATTATACATTTAATTAATTTCAAATTCAACCAAATCAAGGTTAATCGACATTAAAACAAGTGACACGCTGCACAATTTAAGGATGGTTGGTCAAAGTTCAAAGTTCCTTGTTCACTTAGCACAAAACTATAACCACGAGAAGAACGCGGTCTCTTCTAGAGGCCCAAACGTCCAGCGTTCTCCCGAAAAAGGAAAAGTCTTATCACGCTATCAACCGACGCACTAATAACTCGTCGATTAAATTAACGGCATAAAGGTTCCTTTTATCACTCCAAACCCCAATTAGGCCTCTTGTCACGTAGCACGTTCAAAACAGACAACACCATTCGAGGCGGTCTAATTAGACCCAAAATGTTCAATAGTAATTCAAAATGGCGGGCACAATTAACTCAGATTTTAGGTCTTCAATCAAAACACCGGCCGCCCGCAACCGTATACCAGTCACAAACAATACTTAAAACGGTTACAACAATAATTATATTATTACAGCCTCGTTATCATGAAAACAAACTAAGATAACACTGTAAGAGGCTCGCGACGTATAATCGACCCGGGCGTCACGCAAATAAACTCAAGAATAAGCCTCGTTGTGTTGTGTATATTAATGACAAAATACAATACCATGGAGGCCGTCTATAAGTGACGCAAAATTATATCAAACTCGCGACCTCTAAATTGTGTTGCGCAACAACTGTTATGTAATGCCCGACGTCTAACCGGCGCGGTCTCACCGCTCAAAAGATTCCTGCCGACTGGGGCGCTTGCTGAGCGCGTACGGCACAGCAAGCCACCGCCTCCCGCGCAACGCTAACCGTTTCCTCACCCCGCTCGAGACGCAAACCCTGCAATTTGTAGCTACCGTCGAGCGTAAACAGAGAGTTTTTGTGTTCTTCCGCGGCGGATCTTGTAGAACCTCCGATCGCATGGACAGTTTTCACAAGCTTGTCATTCACATCGTCACTGCATTGCAATCTTCTAGGCACTGAAAGTGGTTACGTAATTCGAGCTGAAAGGTTTCTGGTTTCTGGATTAGAGCACGAGGGGACGGAGCGTTGACTTCATTAGACGAGGCCTCTCCAACTTAACGTTTAGGTTCAGTGTGCCTCCAACCATTCGGTGACGGCTGCCAGTTTTCACCCTTGCGATCACTGAGACATCACTGAACAGTTGGCGTCCGGTCGTCATAATGAAGTCAATCTCTTTTTTTGTCGAACCGTCGAAGCTCGACCAGGTCCATTTTCTGTGGGGCCACTTCTGGAAGAAAGAGTTCATCATAAAAGTCCCTCTTTCTCTATGAAGTCGGTCAGCCAGCAGCTGGCCCCTTGGGTTCCGTTGCCCTATCCCAAATTTCCCTACTTTCAGCTCACCGTTTTTTCTTGTGCCCAGTTTTGCGTTGAAGTCTCCCATTAACACCGTATAATGAGTTTTAGAGGAATGCTCTAGAAATGTCCTCATACATTTCCTCCACCTCCTCATCGGGATGTTCCGACGTTGGCGCGTAAACCCGTATGACCTTCGGCGAATACCGTTTAGTGATTCCTAGTATAAGGTACGCAACCCTCGTCGATATACTCCCAATCTTTAAAACATTGTTAACGAGAGACTTGAGGACGATAAATCCAACACCTCCTTGGGATAGATGGTCGCCTTCCCGGTGATAGAACAAGTTGCCGGATTCGAGAATTACCGCGTCCTCCCCCTCCCTTCGGACCTCGCATAATCCTATAATATTCCAGCGCAACTTTTCTATCTCTTCTTCTAGCTCCAGGATCTTCTCGTCAGTCCTCAGGGTGCGTGCGTTAAATGTTGCCAGGTCGAGTCATCGTAGGTGGCAACCCAACCTCCACCGGAGATTCTCTGCACCCCCTGATGCGCCCCCGCGACCATGGTAACGGCGGGGCCGTTACCATGGTCGCCATCGTAGCCAGGTCAAGCGGGGCCGCCGGGGAATGGGGGCCATCTATTTGTGTAGTTATTCATGGGGGGTATATTGCCATAGTTGCCACGCTTGGCAAGCGGGTTGGCAACCGCAGTTTCTTTATTGTACATTTGCTGTTATGAGGAAGATGCTGCTGCACATCTCCTGTCCTTCTCCCTCTGTCGCCTTTTACGACACTCACGGGAATATATGGGGTAGTGGATATTCTTAACCGCCACTACACGGCAGACAATAATGTAATTATTAATTAGAATTTTATTACTAAATTTACTTTATATAGTATAATGGAATGTTAAAAAATTATATATTCAATGTCATTATAATATGCCTACTGATGCATCGCTCAAATATTAAGCTATTGAGTAGTAGCATTTCTCAATTAAAGTCCAGTCGCGGAGCAGGAAGAATTTCGTACAATGAACTCTTTGCCTACTGACAGTGGTCGCAAACGTTTTTGTGTTAAGTGCAATTTTTATGAAATATTTGAAGGAGAGATAAATAAATTTATTATTGTGTTAAATAAATTATTGGTATTATATAAATTATTTATTTTGATTTTAGTATAAAATTGATTAAAACTACTTTTACGGATTTTATCACGTTTAACACTAAATGATTTTTAAATTCTAACGTTTCGGGTGCCTAGCAGCACCCATGGTCACGGGGGACTGAGGTAACTGACGTCCCGGTGTCAATGATAACCCGGAGTACCTTCAGCTTTTTAATTATTTTTTATGGTCCGATCTATTTAAAATGAACTTACTATGTCTTGAAGTCTTGCAGCGGTATGCTTAGGTTTAGTTTTAATGTTATTAATTACAGAGTCCCAAGCAGGTGGTAGTACCTAGCTTCCTTGTTTATTTTAATAAATGTGCAGTGTTCGCGTGTTGTCAAAAAAATAAAAATTCAATAATCAGAATCCGATTTCTCTGTATCGGAGTTATTACTTTCCGATGACGTTTCGTCTGTCACATTTATTACAAAAGATTCAACAGTTTTGTCTACATTAAACTTAACAATTAAAACAAGATAACTAAAATTAACGAAGAATAACAAACTAAGGATAGATAACCGTGATAACTGTCTCCGAAAATGGAATGCCGTTTGTTCGTAATTTAAAAATTATTGTTTATGTCAAGCAAACCAAGGATTTTTGTTCGTGCCTCAAGGCCAACCAAATACGACGTGCAAATAAACCTTAAAGTCTCAGGCAAAAGTTTTACAATCCCTGACGACGGCGGTCATTACATCTGTGCGAGCGAGACGCATTGTACTTACGCAGGAGTGACAGAGACAGGTAATAACAGGTTAACGTACGAAATTCTTCCTGCTTCGCGTACGGACTATAGAAATATTTTAAAACCTTTTTTTTAATGTATGAAAGAATCTTACTGTAAATTTTAGATATATATACAGAAAACGCTCCTTCTAAGTCTAAGCTGTCTTTGATGAAATTGTATGAGTTTAGTGAGCATAGGTATTCGAGGTAAGCAGACATTTGCTATAGCT
This sequence comes from Parnassius smintheus behrii, assembly GCA_036936625.1. NCBI lineage: Eukaryota > Metazoa > Arthropoda > Insecta > Lepidoptera > Papilionidae > Parnassius > Parnassius smintheus. Next base: position 4,344,259 of record JAUPFT010000026.1, read on the forward strand.
ACCAATCTTGACAAACGAATTGAGCAGTTTGAGTTATTACCCGGACACTTCAGCCAGCCTCCTGTTGCGTTTCCTTCTGTCGTCTCTTACGACACCCAAGATATTCTTACACCGCCACTACACAGTACAATAATAATCGATTGTTCATCACATACACCACACCGAATAATTCATTAAATATCACAGAAAATCACCTTAAAATAGCAGTTCAATGCTCTTGTGTTTAAAACGGCGAGTGTAGAGAACCGGAGACTGTTTTTACTGGAAACGGGACATTTCATGCAAGTTCTGAGGAGTGACAACGCATCTGCATTTCGATTTTTAATTGAAGTTTAATAAAGACTTCTATGGGCCACAGCATCAATTTACCATCAGGTGGACAGTGTGCTAGTTTTGTCACCAAATTAAACAAGCAAATTAACACTAAAGCTGTTGTTCTTAGAAAGCTGCTGAGGTATTTAAAGAAAAAAGAACGGTGTGTTATATATGCACGATGTTACTTCATTTGAATCGATCCTTCTTATTTATATAAGCCAGTAAATAGCACAAAAATTTATTTTTATTACGAAGGTATAAGTCAAACCTATTCATTAGAACATTAGTTCAATTAAAACGAAATTAACTTTACATTAAGACATAAATATATATTATTTTGAGCCGGGCTAACTTTTATCAAGTACTTAAATATTAATTTAACAAACGATGGATTTCTCCATAAAGATAACAATATGGAGCGTATGACCTCAAAATTGTTGTATCCTAAAATTTCACTGAAACTCGCAGTTTACATACATAAATTTCACAAGGACAAACATCCAGATCCGGAACAATTACACGTATAACAAATACTTGTTCTGTGCGAGATTTGAACTCGTGGCCCTCAGCACCGTAACTCATTGATAAGCCACTCAGCCACTGAGCCGTCAATAATGTTACGCTAATGTTGGAAAACAGGTAATTAAAAACTACTTAACTTTTTTGACAAAAGAAGGGATAAACGAGAAAGTGGCTCATCTGCCTTTCACAGCCCATGAAAAACTGCACCATCTGGAAAATTGTAGATGCGTTGCCGGCCTTTTAGAAAAGAGTAGTCTCATTTCTTAATGGTCCCTTATTCGATAAGTCCCGGAAAATTGCTAGTAGTAATAATACTAGTTTTCACGGAATTTATCGCGTATATTTAACTTTTTAAATACCCGACGTTTCGAACGCTTTACAGCACTCGTGGTCATGGGCGGGACTGAGATGTTCAACGTCCATATGTCATAGTTAACCGCGGTTACCATAGATTAAAATTTTACTTTTGTTCCGATCTATGCAGTATGAACTTATGGCATCTTGAAGTCTTGCAGTTGTATGCTTGGGTTGGGATTTAATTTTATTTATTATAGGATCCCAAGCAGATGGTAGCACCCAGCCATCTTCTCTATTGAAATTAGGATGGTAAATTAAAAAAGTGACGTTCAATAAGTATTTTTATAATCTACATTGAAAAAAAAAAAAAAAAAAAAAAAGATGTTTTTTGATTTCAATAGCCTCGCGAATCATCCTTGGAAGGAATCGGTGTTCTTTAGCGAGGATTTGCGGTCTATCAAATCTGATGTAGTGACGGGGGCGATCCTGTACGTATTTACAGACTGCAGACTTCCCGGAGCGTCGATTCTTCACATCAGCTATATGTTCTTACCTCTTCGCTCTGACAGCGCGCGACATGTTACACTCCCGTTCACTCGGGACCTTTTTGGCGGGAAAATTTTTTAGTAGAAAATTTTTTGCTATATTGCAAATTTTGCTATATTTTCACTTTGAGACAATATTTATGGATAAAACTTACAGGAATTCTTGTTGAATGTATAAACTATCGAATAAAATTATTTTTGGTTGCTAGAAATTGTAATAAAATACGTAAATTACCCTGTATAGCATAGTAGTAGTATATACTTCAATTTTAGTGACAAAATTACTACTAATTTGAATTCTACACTTTTGTTTTTGGAGAAATTTATATCAAATTGTTTGGAAATATGTATATTTTTATGTTTTATGTGTTTCCATTCGTTACTCATACCAAAATATTAAAATATAAAAAAATTAAAAAAAAAAATAATAATATTTTATCTGTGACATTTCGAACAATATTTCTAAAATATGTTCGTGTGAATTTGAAATAAATACAACGTCATGTTATTTGAAATATATACGAAAACTATTTTTACTTACATTTTACACTAAAAATAAATGAGAATTTGATAAATAACACATTTATGAACCAACCTCCAAATTAGGCCTTCCGAAGTTTGAAGTACTTTTGTCAATTTACTTTTCACTTTTTATACCACAAATTATATATCTACGTGTTCACTATATTACAAGAAATGTAAAAAGTATAATACTTTCGTTTTTAGTCCAGACACAAATATAAAATTCTATAAAAAAAGACGGAGCGACTTCATCAAAGTGACACGTGGAACGCCGGAAGTTCAGAGTGATTTCTTTTTTTTTTTCTAAGAAACATTGCCAGGTAATGGTTTAAAATAAAAGAGCATATCTTTGTCTTTGATATAATATCTATTGCATAGTGTCTTTGGTTTTGTTTAAAACGAAAAAATAGTTTTTTCATAGGTAGACATGTTTACATAATTCTGATCGAATTAGATCACGGTTTGGCGGACGGAAGGTTGGTATTGCGCGATCCAAAGTGAGCATGGCTTGGTTTACGGGTACGCGGGTTTTTATTGATCTTTTAGTTTGTCCTATGTAGGAGAGATCACATTCATAATTTTACCTTTAGATAAAGTAACTGCATTTTAGACCATCTTAACTTTATAAATTAGAGGGGTAACCTCTAGGTAGCAGACATGAGGGTTTATGTTATGTTAGTCTGGATTGATTACAAAAAATAGGAAAAACTAGGTTACATGCATGCTTTGCACCTATAATAGTTCTTTGCACGAAACTTTATTCTGGCTAAAGTCAAGTAATTCACGCAGAGAAATAACAAGGGACAAGAAGAGGGCAAGAAGATAGCTAAAGCCAAAAACCAGCGCAACCTACAAAAAAAGGGATTTGATTAATATTTTTTTAAATAATATATTGACTGTATTTTGCGATATCATAAACTGAATAATAAAAAAATATAAGTATTTATTAATAAATTACCTTTGTGGCTAAATAACGATCATCGGGAGCTTCGTTCAATAACCTTCCCACATCAATCGGTGTTATTATTTTCGACTTTTTAGTTGTAAAACCGTCTGATTGTCGTTTTAAGAAAGCATTTAGTTTTGGATATTCACTTATATCCACGTTGTTCCTTATTTTCAGCATACTTTTTATCATCGAAAACCTCGACCATAACGTAGAAGGTTTTAATTTTGCTGAAAGTTCGGAGAAGTATGCCAACATAACATTTTCTGAAAAACTATTTGCTTTTTTCTCTTCTCTCCAAGCAATAAATTCGTCGTATGTAGATAGATATGTAGCGACTTTTTGACTTTTCCGATACAATGTTCTCCGAAGCATTTTGTGCAATTATACTGAGTTCCGGTGGTGTTAATTCAAATAAAATATCGTCAAAATTATTCATTTTGTGCAAGAAACAACCAACCTGACAAAGAAAATTTTTGGAAAATGGCGCCAACCGTAAAGGAATATAAGCAGAGATTTTTTGTTTTTTTCACCCATTTTGGGTAGGCAAAGGGAGCTATGCCCATAGAGACAAGTCTTCAGTAGATTTTTTTTATGGATATGAAATAAAAATGAAATTTAATGAGATGAAATGAAATGAAACCTAACCTAACTCATTGAATCAAATCATTAAATCTGATATTGAAACAAATTATTAGCTTCTTTTTAGAAATATTTGCATGAATCATAAAAACTTCTATGAATTTTTTTTTAGTAAAAACTTCGTGGTTGGTTTTTTCTTTTAAAAAGACACTATTTTGACAGTTGGGAAAGATAACGCACGAGTTCGGAGAAGGTAAAGAAAAAGCTCGAGTATGTAATAGCCCACATCCCGAACGCTATGAGTCCCTACAATACGCCACTTTTTGAGCAACTGTATTGAAAAAATAATTTTACAATGTCAATGGTCACAAAATATTTACGAAATTCCCCAGCTCATTCCCAGGGATTATTATCGACCATATATTCAGTTATATTATAATATTCCTTTTTATATAGTTTATGTTAAATTAAATATTTAAACTTGTTATTATAAAGACCTTGCATATTTTTGGGACTTTGTTATAATAGCGTATACATTGCCCCAATAACGAATTACTGGTTCCATGTAGTCGAGAAACTAGTATCACCAGTGTGTATGTATCAATTTTTTTACTATAACTACCTTTGTTTTGTGAACATACATTAAATTTTCCTAGATGTACTGAGAGGCCAAAGGTTAAAAATAGTGATGCAACGAATACAAATACGAATATTCGTATTATCACGAGTATTTAAAAACTAGTATTTTTGTACGTAACTCTAATTACTGATAGACTGTAAACGCGCGTCGGCGGTGCATAAAATATACCGACGACAAATCGACATAACGACGAACGACGACAAGAGCAGGGGAGTTATTACTCACTTTAACACTCCAATAACTGAAAGATTTTCAACAAGCTTACAATATAACGAAACATGTTTTGTTTCAAGATATTGGAACTAGATGGGACTCAACATAAATGATGTTGAAGAGATTAAATGAACAACGAATAGCGATTCAAGATGTTTTACTATCTGTGCCAAATTGTCGTCATGAAATCACAGCAAAGCAATGATATAATATACAAATTATTGATATTGTGGCCAATTTTGAAGAAGCTACTAAAGAGCTAAGCAAAGAGTCAACGACATTATCTCAAGCAATCCTAATAATATTAAGTCTAAAATCTTGCCTCTGATCCATTGGCCTTTTATTTGGCGAGAAGATGCCCATTTTCCAAAGCTGAAAAAACTCGCCCAAAAATATTTTTCATTGAAACCATGTACAGTCACCTCGGAAAGGCTTTTTTCAATAGCTGGGAACATGCAGACTGATAAAAGAAATCGCCTAAAACAAAAAAATCTACAAATTACAGGTTCTATTAATAATAACTCGCTGTTACTCGTGGCTTCGCCCGCATGGTCACTGGGAAATGAACTCTCCGTTGCTTTTTGAATTAAAAGAAAACTGAGCTTTATAGATTTGTCAGAGATGCAGCCATTAAAAGGAAACTGAGCAAAATTGATTCGTCAGCCTATTTAAATGTTTTGAATCGCAGCGTATAGGAAAGCATGAAAATAGCCTGTTTATTCCAAATGGAAATGGGATATTTTTTAATTAAAGGAAACTGAGCATAATTATCCGTCAGGGATGCAGAGTTTTGAAAAGAAACTGAGCTAAATTGATTCGTCAGAGATGTCAGGAAACATTTCGTTACCGCGTTTTAAAAACCTAGTAACGACATCTAGCTGAACCAATTTAAAATATGTATAGGTACGTTAGTTAATAAGAACTCTCAAAAATATTTTTCTTACAATTTTGCACAATTTTTCTTATTGTAATACCGATTCATTCATAACCACATATAAGAACTGTATTAATTTCCGTTCAATAAATATTACTAAGGCTTACTAAGAACTGTTTCTACCACAGTTAAGTAATAGTTAAGGGTGAAAGCGTGACAGGTGGTGATAGTATTTCTGATCCATACTTATAATCACGCCTGTAACCCTTGCGGGGTAGGCAGAGCATCAACAGATTACTTAATATCGTCTGCGAGGTTATCGCCTATTCTGTGAATTACAATGCACCAAAACGTTTGAAGAAAATCAGCTGGTGAATTTTATGTTTTTTATCGCTCTCTTCTCGGTCCTGCGTGAAAAATACAGATCCAAACATTTTTTATCTTAATTTTGGTAAAAAGACATAATAATCCAGATATTCTGACCTTCTGTGTTCGTCCATCGTACAGTCGCCCGTCTTGTAGAATCACGGTGGCGTCACCTAGCTGAATTTAATTTTGCAACATATTCGATTTTCCCCACGGGAATGATATGTTTTTCCGCTGAAAAAAGTAGCCTATATCACTCTACAGCCACCGAACTATCCCCATACAAAAATTCAAGCCATGCCGACGCTTTGTTGTGACGTGAAAGAAGGACAAACAAACAAGCACACTTTCTCATTTATAATATTAGTATGGATTTGCCTGTTGTAAATTTTAATAATTAGAACAATATAAAATCATCAAATAAATTAGTTTTTCATTACCATGCCGAGATATTCGTGTCGGCGAATATTAGATTTGATATTCGTATTCGTATTCGTACAAGTAGTATTCGTTGCATCACTAGTTAAAAAATAATTGAGTTAAGGTTGTAAATAGCTTTTATGACCCTTTTCTGAAAAACAAAAATGGTTTCTAAATCAACCCCATTTCCCCATAGCGAAATCCCATATGACCTTATGCTATGGAAATAACTAAAATTAACTTACCGAGCTGTCTCGATACTAGTGAGATCTCTAATCTTTTTTACGGCATAAGCTGCAGAGCTTAGTCTGCTTGCTAGTTTAGATATATAGGGGCCACACTGAAGCTTAGCGTCAAGAGCGATGCCAAGAAATTAGTTTATGTTGTACTAGAGACATGTTGTAGAGAGACTTGCCCTGGTTACCCGGGTTGAACTTTATTATCTCTATTATGTCACTCGCGCGAGGACAACCCTGCCATCACCGCACCGACCGCCACCATACTTATTTTGTCCCGTAAGAGTTCTTAAATAAAAATGATTACTGTGAGTTATCTTTAGAAGATACACATATGATGTCGTGGACTTTTTTAGAACACTTTAAGAGGAACAATTCGGCCATATATTATTTTAATGCAGTTTTATCTATTGACTCAGCGCTAACTAACAAATTATGATATGAGACACTTATAGAATAAAATGAATAAGAAGGGATTGTATTGCAAGATAACACGAGCTACTTTTTTATACTTTGTTCAGCTATTCCTCTATATTATTATTAAAACCTCTTATAACTTCAAAACCATAATACACTTTAATATTTCGCATCAGGCAATTTATTATATTCCTATTTAAATCCTATAAGTGGTAATTTATTATAAAGGTAGGTACTTTGTATTTACTTTTTAATGAGAAAGTTTCTGTCCTAGCCAGCGACGCGGTGCATCAAAATTGCAGACCTTATAACCCTTATAACTTCAACACGATAATACACTTATAGTATATTTCGCATCAAGCAATTTATTATATTTCTGAAATGGTTGATTTTATTCAATATACATAGATTATTGTATAAATCTTATTGAAAATCATTTTTTTATTTACCACTGGTTCGGAGGAAAATCTGTCCTGGGAAGAACTAGCAAAAAACCCAGTGGGAATTTCTTTCTTAAACATATTTCACTTTACAATAAATTTGTCTTGTATAATTTTTGAAATAATTTTTAGAGAACCAGCATGGTCTCGATTACTTCATTCCTAGGGGTTATTTTGATTGATGTATTCTTTTATATTATAATTATTCTTTTTGTACAATTTTTCTTTAATAAAACATTTAAGCTGGTTTAATGACAATTTTTGTACATTTTCTGGGATTTTTGTTGTAAAAGCTCCAAAAAAATAATTGCCCCATAAATGAATTACTAATTCTGTGTCTGAAATACCAAAGTTAATGTCTTTTATTTCTTTAAAAATTTATCCAAGGGACTCTTTACAATTTAAGTTATGAATCGCCTGTATGGCTCTCTTTTTCATGACAAATATGACATTAATGTAGCGCATTACCCCATAGTAAGATTCCATAAGACATTAAACTATGCAAGTAACTAAAATAAACTTATCTAGTTGTCTCAACATTGGTGAAACTTCTAATTTTTCTTACAGCATATGCTCTAGACTTTGTTTTGCAGAACTAAGTCTGTCTGCTAATTTAGATATGTAAGGGCCCTATTGAAACATACTAGGATATACATACTAGGATTTTTCCTGTATCGTTAAGGCAGTCTACATACATAAATTTCACAACACTTAAATGAATTACACGTAGAACCTACTAATACTTGTTCTGCGCGGGATTCGAACTCGCGGCCCTCAGCGGCGTAACTCATAGCTAAGCTATCAGCCACGGTGTTATCGCTAATGTTACGCTAATGTTAAAAAGCAAGTAATAGAAAATAGATTAACTTTTTTACAAAAGAAGGGATAAACGAGAAAGTGGCTCATCTGATGGTAAGAGCCTTCCGCAGCCCATGAAAAACTGCGCAATCTGGAAAATTGTAGATGGGTTGCCGGCCTTTTAGAAAAGAGTAGTATCTTTTCTGAAAGGTCCCTTATTCGTATAATCCCCGAAAAATTGCTAGTGGAACTTGACTCCACAAGAACATTCAATTTTATAATACGTAAATTAAGTGAATATTAGTGTTATGATCAGAAGCTTACCCCTCTGGGTTAATAAACATGATTATTTACATTACGTTAATCCTGCTTTGCACCTATAATAGTTTTTCGCACGAAACTTTGTTCTAAAAGTCAGCCTCGGATTTTTAAGTTCCATTCATTCATAACAAGTCATGAATGAATTCATGTGTCATTTTGACGACTCATTTATTTATTTATTTATTCGTTACTAAAGTCATAAATGAATGAATTTATGTATCATAGTCATAACTTATTTATTCATTAAATCATACATTGAAAACATCATGAATGAATGAATGCATTCAAATATATCATAGTTTTGATTTATTTATTCATTCATTTCTAAATTCATGAAAAACATCATGTGTCATAGTCATAATTTATTTATTCATTTTATTACAAAAGTCATGAATAAATGAATGCATTTATATATCGTATGAATGATTTATTTATTACAAAAGTCATGAATAAACGAATGCATGTATATATCGTATGAATGATTTATTTATTCATTCATTCATTACTTAATTCATGAATGAATTCATGTGTCGTTTTCATGACTCATTTATTCATTCATGTCATTAATTAATGAGTGTGTCAGTATCAAAAACCGACTGTTGAACACAGGAATTCCCCACAGTTGATTATTGTCACAATAACTACGTTTGACAGGTAGGTTGGCACTCGCATTTTTTATTATATTTTAGCAGTTATTAGAAAATGTTGCTTTCTGTCTTCGGTTTCAGTGCCGCTCTGTCGCCTCGCCAACCATCTTGCGGAGTGAGTGCTCCATGCAGGATGTCCTGTGTACCCAACGCTCAGTGCGCAGAGCACTCCTCTCCCTGGGAGTCAGCAAGTCCAGTGGGCCGGACGGCGTCCCTCCTATTGTGCTGAAGACGTGTGCTCTGGAGTTGTCACTGGTTCTAACGTGTCTTTTCCGGTACTCCTACTCCCTCGGCGTAGTCCCAAAATCATGGAAGATGGCTTTCGTTCACCCGATCCCTAAAAAAGGCGACCGCTCAGACCCGTCCAACTACCGGCCTATCGCCATCACCTCCTTGTTCCCCAAAACAACGGAGTCTATTGTTAACTGCCAGCTCATGAGGTACCTTGAGGATCACTAACTGATTAGTGACTGCCAATACGTGTTTCGCCGTGGTCGATCAGCTGGCGATCTTCTGGTCTACCTAACTCATAGATGGGTGGAGTCACTAGAGTCCAAGGGGGAGGCATTGGCCGTTGGTTTGGACATTGCGAAAGCTTTTAATCAGATTTGGCACAAAGCGCTTATTACGAAGCTTCCTTATAGTGGGCTTCCCGAAAAATTGTTGTCTCGAAATCATAGAAGACAGTTCTCATGCACCCAATCCCTAAAAAAGGTAACCACTTTGATCCGTCCAACTATAGGCCTATCGCCATCACCTCCTTGTTCACTTTAATAATGGAATCCATTATAACAGCGAGCTCATGCAGTACCCTGAAGATCACCAGCTGATTAGTGACCGCCAGCACGGTTTCCGTCGTGGTGGCTAGTCTGGGGATCTTCTGAGTTACCTAACTCATAAATGGGCGGAGGCAGTAGAGTCCAAAGGGGAGGCGTTGGCCGTTAATTTGGACATAGCGAAGGCTTTCGATCGGGTTTGGCACAAAGCGCTTATTACGAAAGTTCCTTCCAATGAGCTTTCCGAAAAATTGTTAAATTAAATCACCAGTTTTCTTGCTGATCAGAGCATTAAAGTTGTAGTAGACGATGCATGCTCCAATTACAAGGATTACGATAAAAGGCTGTAAGCTGCTGTAACCAACGCTGTTTCTTCCGCACATCAATGACATTTTGCAAACCGGTGATGCTTTATACAATGGTCGTGCCAATATTTCTCGGATAAACTTCGCAGAGTACCTGGACAAATTTGTGTCTGAAGTCGAAACTTTGTTGAACAAAGTCTCGGACTGGGGCGACTATATCTAGTCCAGTTTAATCCCCAGAAGAAACAAGTTTGCGCGTTTATCGCTTAAAAAACGTGTTTGTCGTATCTCTTCAGTTTTAAGGCACTCCTTTTGTTGCCTCAGCTAATATCTGAATCCTCGGCGTCGACATATCAAGTGACGCGCAGTGCAGACTTGGAATCTCTTCCAATTTACCACGAAACTGAGCCAAATTGTCCTCTAAAAAGCTTGGAGTGCTCAGCAGAGCGGGACAGTATTTCATGCCGGCTCACCGCAACTTTACAAGGCACAGGTTCGGCTGCACATGTGATACTGTTCACATCTCTGGACCGGGGCTCCCCAGTATCAGCTCCTTCCATTTGATTGCATCCAGCGCAGAGCTATTCGAATCGTCAGCGACCAAGCTTTTTCCGATCGGTTTGACACACTGTCAATGCGAAGAGATGTTGCACCTCTTTGCGTATTTTATCGCATCTACCACGGGGAGTGCTCTGAGGAATTTTTCGGACTAAATCCAGCCGCACAATTTCACCATCGCACATCGCAACAAAACTGTGTATATACCATCTGGATGACTGGCGGTCCATCACCGTGCGATTTAAAGGAAGTTTTCTTCCTCTCACAACTTTCTTGTGGAAACGACTACCACCAGAAATTTTTCCGAACCGATACGACTTAGAGGCCTTCAAGACAAGAGCCTTCTCCTTTTTAAAAGGCTGGCAACGTATTTGCGATTCCCCTGGTGTTGCAGTTGTTAAAGAGCGGCGGTAATCACTGATCATCAGGTGAGCTGTATGCTCGTTTGCCCACTCTCGTATAAAACAAAAGTTCTTGGTTACTAATTTTGATTCAATGCGTAATCCCGACGTAAGAAAAGCCACTACCCCATATCATACCGTAGGTGTTGTAAAAGGCAATATAGGAAAATGGAAGAAAATAAAAAACGAAATATTTATTGACTGATAAAAACTGCGGGGGACTATGATTAAATGAGAGACGGGAGGCCTTTATTAGGCAGTCTATTTTTTACTCAGTATTGAAAGTTCGAGAACCTTTCTTCCCCATCGGTTATCGGCTCTTCGAGCTATATGGCAGGCCCATTGCCACTTCAGCTTACTAATCCGTTGGGCTATGTCGGTCACTCTGGTTTTACTGCGGATATCCTCATTTCTGAGTCTATCACGCAGAGAAACTCCGAGCATAGCCCTCTCCATAGCTCGCTGAGCGACCTTGAGCGTCCTCATACGGCCTCGTGTGGCCTCGGCCGAGTGGCAGCCTCGTACCGGTAGGCGTAGTGTAGGGCGACCCCCCACTAGATGGAGTGACGACCTGGTAAGATATGCAGGAAGTCGATGGATGCAGGTGGCTCAGGACCGTGCTTTGTGGCATTGCTTGGGGGAGGCCTATGTTCAGCAGTGGACTTGTGAAGGGCTGTAATGATGATGATGATGATGATGATGATTGAAAGTTCTGTAAACACGCACATATACAAATCAAGTGTGTATGGCTAAAGTATAAAAGTTTTCCAATAATCCACGTTGGATTATAGAAGACTCACCGATTATATATTTTTGGGGGGTAGAGAGAGAGAGAGAAAGAGAGAGCGAGAGAGAGAGAGAGCAAGCGAGAGAGAGAGAGAGAGAGCGAGAGAGAGAGAGAGAGAGAGAGAGCGAGAGAGCGAGAGAGAGAGAACTGTGACATTTAAGGCTCTAGCGGCCAAGCAATTTCAGAGTATTTTTGTATTAGCGTCACGAGTGAAATTATTTTTAATTTTCATAACTCCAAAATAAAAACGACGACGAAAATAATTCACTCGATTTCGGATATCCGGAGCAATATTTTCTTTCCGTGACCTAGCTGTGGAGCTAAATTTACGGTCTCGTACTTTAATTTGTATTTTTTTATTAATATTTTCCGTGTTTCCGATTGCGTTATTTTGTATTGCTACTTTCAAGCCTTAAATATAGGTAAAATTTGTGCCCAACTGCCTAGAATAAAACTACCAGCGTAATAAGTTTGACTGCCTCGTTGGTCTAGTGGTCGTAATCTAGGCTATTGATCATTAGGTCCCAGGTTCAAATACCAGGTTGGGCCAAAATCATAATGAGTTTTTCTGTTAAGAAATTCTCTGTAGTATTCGGAGTCATGAAGTTGGTGTTTCACCCTGTGCCTCGGAAAGTGCGCTGTTGGTCCTGCGCTTTATCTGTGTCTGATCATCTCCGATTGCCTTTCCATCAGACTATGAGTGTGAGTGAATAAACGTTGCACCTGTGCTTGCGCGTACACTGTAACACTATGATCCCGTCCTGTGCAGTTGTCCAGTTTCTGATTAGTAGCTATGATAGAAAATTTCAACAGGAGGAAATTATAAAAGCATTAAATAGCAGCTTAATGCTCCTGTGTTTTGCATGTACAGTAAAGAGACACGGAGATCATTTGGTTTTATTTGGTTTTTTTTTAAACGCTACCTCCACACTAGGATTTTCTCCTGTGTCATGGGGGCAGGTTACATACATAAATTTCACAAGGACAAACATCCAGACCCGGAAATATTACTTGTAGGCCATATGGACGGCCAATGGACACGGAATGGGCGTGTGTGAGCACGTACTTTTTCATTCATATGTTAAGGTGATAGCAACCTGATGGCTGACGAAGCTCTAAGTCAATCATAATCATTACCAGCCCGTAAAATTCCCGGTTCAGTATGATCAGATTGTGGAAAACTTGAATAAAATACTGAAAAACACAATTAATAAAAGCGATGACGCAGGTGGATTATGAATATTGTGAAATTTTGTGTTGAAATTCTGGTCCTTGAGTTGCCAGCAAACATAAACATAAAAAAAATACGTCTTGATTTCTTATGTTTACGCGAACACTTCACATGATTAAACCTACTTTTACGAATTTTATCGCGTTTATTTTTACTTTTATTTTTAATTCCTGACGTTTCGGGCGCTTTCCAGCACCCATGGTCACGGGGGACTGAGATGACTGACGTCCCGATGTCATTGTTAAACCCGGAGTACCTTCAGCTTTTTTAATTATTGTTTATGGTCCGATCTATGCAAAATGAACTGACTATGTCTTGAGGTCTTGCAGTGGTATGCTTGGGTTTAGTTTTAATTTTATTGATTATAGGATCCCAAGCAGGTGGTAGTACCCAGCCTCCTTCTCTATTGAAATTAGGATGTTTTTTAATTTCAATAGCCTCACGTATCATCCTTGGTAGGAATCGGTGTTCTTTCGCGAGGATTTGTGGTCTATCAAATCTGATGTAATTTTTGGGGCCGTCTAGGATATGATCAAAAACTGCAGACTTCCCGGAACGTTGATGCTTCACATCAGCTATATGTTCTTTTACGCGGGTCCTAATTGATCTTTTGGTTTGTCCTATATAAGAGAGACCACATTTACAATCAAGCTTGTACACTCCTGCATCTTGTAGAGGAATATGACACTTGACGGATGGTAGGAACTGACTAATCTTCTTCGGCGGCTTGTAGAATGTTCTAATAGAAGCACGCTTCAAGATATAGCCAATCTTGTCTGTGACACCTCTGACATATGGTAGTACAGCAGGCACACGCTCGACTGTGGCCGGCTTCACTCGGTCACTGTGACGTAGGCGTGGGACCCGAAGCTTGTTGTCGTGCAGAACTTGCTTGACGTGCTGAAGCTCGGCGGCTAGGTGTTTGCTGTCACAGATCCCTCGTGCTCTCTGTAACAAATATTTGCCCACGGTAGCTAACTGTGAAGGATGGTGGTGAGATTCACCGTTTAAATATCGGTTTGTATGGGTCTTTTTCCTATACACAGTGTGACCAACGGTGTTATTAGGATTGAAATAATACTAGTTTTTACGGAATTTATCGCGTATATTTAACTTTTTAAATACCCGACGTTTCGAACGCTTTACAGCACTCATAGACACGGGCGGGACTGAGATGTTCAACGTCTATATGTCATAGTTAACCGCGGTTACCATAGATTAAAATTTAACTTTTGTTCCGATCTATGCAGTATGAACTTATGGTATCTTGAAGTCTTGCAGTTGTATGCTTGGGTTGGGATTTAATTTTATTTATTATAGGATCCCAAGCAGATGGTAGCACCCAGCCATCTTCTCCATTGAAATTAGGATGTTTTTTTGATTTTTGATTGAATTTGTTTTTGATGAATCAAAAACATCCTAATTTCAATAGAGAAGATGGCTGAGTGCTACCATCTGCTTGGGATCCTATAATAAATAAAATTAAATCCCAACCCAAGCATACAACTGCAAGACTTCAAGATACCATAAGTTCATACTGCATAGATCGGAACAAAAGTTAAATTTTAATCTATGGTAACCGCGGTTAACTATGACATATGGACGTTGAACATCTCAGTCCCGCCCGTGACCATGAGTGCTGTAAAGCGTTCGAAACGTCGGGTATTTAAAAAGTTAAATATACGCGATAAATTCCGTAAAAACTAGTATTATTTCAATGTGTGGTGTTATTAGGATTTCGGATGACTAACACATCTAGAAAAGGTAAGGAATTATTTGCCTCTAACTCCATAGTAAATTGAATTTTAGAGTTTATGGAATTAAGATGTTCTAAAAATGCAGTTACTTTATCTGATGGTAAAATTGTGAAAGTATCGTCTACGTACCGCTTGTGGATCCTTGGTGTAACAGGTGCAGTAAGGAGGGCTTTCTCCTCAAAGTCTTCCATGAATATATCGGCGACAATGGGAGATACAGGTGAGCCCATCGCCACACCATCTACTTGCTTGTAAAACTCTTCCTTCCACAATAGATAGCCAGATGTAAGGCAAGGTCTTAGTAATACTGCATATTTTGCTGGCATGTTATTTTCCTATAGTTTTCTAGTTATAATTGAGATGCAATCTTCAACAGGTAGGGATGTAAATAGAGACCGAACATCAAAACTGACCATGGTTTCATTGTCAGTAAGATGTAGGTCTTTTATCTCACTGACAAAATGGTATGAATCCTTAGTGTGTGCTCTTGTGTGTCCTCTGAGTGGTGATAATATTTTAGCTAAGTACTGAGCCAATCTGTAAGTTGGCGAATCAATCTGACTCACTATTGGACGTAAAGGAGCATTCGCTTTGTGTATCTTTGGTAACCCATACAACTTCGGTGGTTTGGCACATGAAAGTATTATCGAATTGACGTCCAGATTCAATTTTTCGGAGTATTTCTTAATTAGATCGCTAGTTGTTTTAAGCGTATTAGTTGTAGGGTCTGTTTTGACCTTTCGATAAGTAGTTTCATCCGACAAAAGTTGTTGTATTTTAAAATTGTAATCTGACGTATCCATTATAACCGTAGAATTACCTTTATCTGCGCGGAGAATCGTAAGCTCTGGTCTGTTGCGTAAGTTTTTCAACGCGTTAAATTCATTTTTGGGGAGATTTAATTTCGGCGCTGAACTTCGACGTAACATAGATGAGATGTCTTGACGTATGGCCTCTAAATCTTCATTACCAATATTATTTTTATACAGACAGTCCTCAACACTACAGATAATGTCCTCATACGGTATTTTTCGCGGTGTTATTGCGAAATTAATACCTTTTTCTAAAACTTTTATTGTGGCGTCGTCCAGTGTTTGTTTTGATAAGTTGTAGACAGCGCGTTGTTTATGATTCGTGTCTGTGGTCAACGATTTCGTATGTTGGACATTTGATTTAGTTGTTAATTTATGGTATTTATCAATATGTTTATTTTTGCATTCATTGTATTTAGTTGTTTCGCGTTTATCTAAAGTTTCCATGCAATTTTTATAATACAATACAATACAATTACTTTGATACCCTTGTTTTGATCAACTCTATAAACTAATCGGCTCTATTTAAAAATAATAAGGTCGATTGCCGTGAACCGCATCACAATCGGATTATTCGTTCGAGAGATCACATCTATAAAAATCTATAAAAAAGAACAACAACAACTCTATAAAAATGTTTTGTTTAACAAATCTATAAAAATGTTTTTTTTTAAATCTTTAAACTTTAAAGTTTTTGTAATAAATTTTTTTATTTAATTGAAAAAAATGCGTAGCTTGCCGAAAATCACATCAAAATCGGTTAATTTGTTCGTGAAATATTCAATTTTGAGAAAAATAAATACAGGATTCCAAAATCGAATCGAAATTACACTTATTATAATGTTTTTGGAATTTGAAGAGCTTTGATATTGAAAAAAGCGAGAAGTTCCATGGCCTGTAGGGTCAACCAATTTTTTTCGTAAAATAAAATAAAAAGCAAATACACAGTTCACTTGATGATAATTAGATGGTATGAAGGTATGTTTCATAGAAATATACATCTATCTTTAATTATGTATCAAAATGTAGATGCTTTGTCACACTGCTGAAATTGAAGGGAATGCCTCTGTTACAGACGGCGAAGAAGCAATCGACCGTTGCAATTTAATTGTAAATCGTGTACAATATAGTTATTATTTATAATCTTTATTTCGTCTTAACCCTTGTCATTTTAAAATAGCAATTATCATTAATTAAGTTATTAGTCAGACGGATGTCACAGTAATTAGTTTTCTTCATCATAGTAATTCAGTTTCTAAATAAATAAATAAAAAAATAAAAATAATTTATTCCTAGAAATAGAGCTACAGACCTGAACATTATAAAAAAAGTGAGTTATATTAAATTAATTTTAACTTATATTACATTAAATTAAATACTAATTACATATAAATTCTTATTACATATAAAAAGGTACTGGTGGGCCCCAAACTAGGCATAGCCTGTATCTTGGGGACCAGGAGTACGGTTATCAGTTTTACTTACGTAATTAAAAGTACCCAAAATTATACAGAACAACAAATTATGTCTTAATTTAGGAAGATAGTTTAACTATTTGCCGCTTACATTAATATTTATTTTTTATTCCTAGGAAAAATATGAATACAATATTTTAGTGTGAAACGTAGATATAATTTGGTATTATTTTTGCTTTAATATAAAGTTTAAGTGTGGTGAGATATATTTTTACTATACATATGTTTAGCTTTCAAAGTGGTGCAATTTTCGATATCACAGACTTTAAGTATTTTGTTATAAATATGAGGATGTGAGAACTGTGGAAGACGTTGCGCGAAAACAGACCTGGCAGCCGGAATTGGGATTTTAAATATTCGTTTAGTGATTAGATTGTCGTAAATAGGCGACTGAATTACTTGCCCATGGGTTTTTAAAACTGCGGATAGAATATACAACTGGCGTACACTCAAAACCTCGCTATCCCGATAAAGGTCGGCCGTAGTGTACCGGTAGGGCTTTTTATACATGACCTTGAGAACTGCTCTCTGTGCCCTCTCCAACTGTAACATCGTGGTTTTGGAGGCACCACCCCAAGCTGATATACAATATTGTATTAAGGATTGGCAGAGGGCAAAATAAATCATACGAAATGTCTATTTATCAGGACAGTTCCTGAGCAACTTCATTATGTAAATAACCCTCTTGACTCGATTTGAGAGGTCTCCCTTAATAAAACATAGATGTAGTCCACTTAGCTCTCATCCCCTACAGCCCCATTACCAGTAAATAGGGACTCCGGTTATGATTAGTTACCATACGAAACACAGCCACATTATACTGCTATTTCATTCCAGTATTCCATGCGAGTCGAAGAACTGTTAGAGCTTCTTTTTTTTGGATAGGGTGACAAACGAGTACACAGTCTAACTGATGGTAAGTGGTTGTTGTGGCCCATAGACACCTATCCTCGGTTACGAATCAAAATGCAGATGCATTGTCACCCGTGAGGATTAAGATAAAATGCCTAGTGTCCAGTAAAAAGGGTCTCCGGTTCTTTACACTCACCATACGAAACACAGCAGAAAACTCGGGTTCGACCTCGCCAGCACCAATGAAATTGTTAATTCCAATTACAAGTGCTGATTTACCAAGTGTTTGTCGATGAAACATGCATCGTAAGTAACTCCTAAACTGAGAAAAAAATTCAAAGATATGTAAAGACCTCCAACACGCACTGGAGCAGCGCAGCGGTCATTTCCTTGTCCTAAAACCCTTTTAGATATGAGAGAAGGCCTGTGCCCAGCATTGGGACTAATATAAGCACTAATTTAACTTTTTTATGCAGGCGTGGTCTTTTTTTTAGTGCAAAAAAATTATAATAAATTTTTATAGTTGGTAGAGCCACGCTGTAGCTTTATTATGGTTCTAACAGAGTCCATAAAGTAGCGAACCTTTTGAACTACAATAAGCCAACTAACATGGGTATAGATGGAAAATTGTGAATGAAGTTATAGGCGTGAGTAGCCCACCATCTATACCATCGCAAAGCCAAAGTCGCATTAATCACCATGTATGGCATGCTATTTGAGTGACACTAATAAAACATTCTTTTTTTCATTAATCTCACATAAACTTTTTTTTCATAGAATAACGGTGACAAACGAGCACACAGTCTACCTGATGGTAAACGAATGCTGTGGCCCATATATTATATATACTCGATTAAAAATCAAAACTAGATGCGTTGTTACACCTGAAACGCCTCGTTTCCAGAAAAAAAAAATTATATAACTATACGAAACACAGCAGCATAAAGCTGCTATTTTACGCTGGTATACAGTGCGAGCGTGGTACTTCCGCAGTCGAATCACAGACATAATGGTGCTTAAGCCAAAATAAAGGTATAGCACAGCGTGCATCTACATCGTTAAAAGTTTTACTTTTTAATTTGACTGGTAAAGTGTCATTCTAATCTTAGACCATATGGGTCACCATACATCCATGTCTTGATTCTTAATCGAGGAAAGATGTAGGTGTCTATGGTCCACATCATCTTCTTATAATTACTGTACGCTAGTTTTCACCCTTTCTTCTATAAAAATAAATTTCACCTTCCACTCGACTCGAAGCATATTGCTCTTTATGTAACTAAGCAAACAACAGGGCGATAAAAATTTATATTACATAAAGATTTATGAATATTTTACGTCCTTCTTTTAACATATCAGGTAATATGCTTCAGTTACAGATTGGTCTATATACTACCGGCTCAGAACAATAACGATTCGACGAAGATTCTTCCTAGATCTACTTAATATAAATATTTATTTATTTGATACTACTAACCAGGTGACTGTATGGGAACATGCGTGCAGTCAATTGCGCCAAGAATTCTTGGAAATCCTGCGATTTCATGAAAGGCATTCTGGGTATTGCTTAATGTCTTCACATATTGAGGGTATAAGCCAGCTATAGCCCGAGATACATGATGCACAATTCGGCTGGCTGAAGCTTTCGATACACCAATAAAGTCCGCTAGTGATAAAAGCATTGTTCCCAGTGCATAAAATCTCAAGGTCAGCAACAACTGATGTAACGGCGATATTCCTTTATTCCTAAAATGTTAAATATAAGTAAAAAAAAATCACAATAACTGTCATTCATATTATGTTGGGTGGCATATTTCGACGATACATATAAAGTAACCAAATTTTGTTCACAAGTTTCTTTACTCACCTTGAAGAAATTACTTTTAAGGATGGTGTTATTTTCAATAATAACTCATCCACGGACGTTTTATTTAATCTAAATCTATATGTAAATTCAGAGCCAGAAAATTCACTTCTGTAATTTATTCGATTATAAAGTCGGCGATTTTCAGTATCTACAATACCTCCGGAATCAAAAACACCTATCTCATACATTTCATTATCACTTTCATCACTGAACAAATCCATTTTTTAGATATTAAATAGGTTTTATTTATTTAAAATCACGACAAATATTTGCTAACTCTCAAAATTGGGCGATAGACAAAACTCTAACATCTGGTAATTTGAACTATCGCCAGTTAACTGCCAATACGTTATTGAAACAGTCAGATGTTTTTTTTCTATGAATCCACTTAACTCAGGTAGTCGGTAAGTCCTCCGAAGGGTAGATCAATGTGATGGTTAAACATTTCTATCTATCTTTGATTATTGAAACGGAAAAATGTAACTATAGATACCAATGGTAGCCATTTTAACTTCCAATAAGAGATAGATAGATCCTTCCAGTAAGAGATAGATAAGTTATTGAGACCGGCCGTAAAGCATACTGTTCTGAGCTATCCAGGCAGAGAAATTTTGAAGCAATAAATTTTTATTTTTTTTAAATTATTATTCCTCCTTCCATTTATTTCTTAATTGATTAAGAAATAAAACTATATTGTTTCTCTTCATTTCAATATTTAATTTTACTGTACTGCCGAGATATAGTCATTATTTCGCAACAATGCTTGGTTCTAAATTACTAGATATATAGTACGTACACGCTACGTACGTATATGCTACGTAGTATTAAGGCCTAGTGTAAACAATATGGCTTTGTTTTCCCGTGAAAATGATATTTATGTGCTAATTATTACTTACCTGGAGTGTATAGCGGAATTAATAATGCAAATGCATTTTTAATTAACATTGCGTCGTAATTTTGGTTTAGTATTAGTAGATTATTACTTCTAAAAGTATGTTCTTTAATATTATTAAAGTAATCTACGGATTTATTTTAATCCTGATGTTAAATGTCAAATGTAGTTTTTATAACTTAAGGGTGACAAATTAACTTACAGTCCCAGTTGCAAGTGTGTACTGTAGACATCTACCTCTATCATCGTTTAAGAATGAAAATGGAGATGCGTTGTAACGCTTGCGAAACAACATGGAATACCTCGTTACCATTTAAAAGTATCTCCAGTTATTTACACTGATCATATAAAACATAGCACCGTTCCTGTTTTTTCACACAGTATTCTGTGAGATGGTGTTCCTTCCCCGGTCGGACATATTCGTTTATGTTGGAAACATAATATAGCTGCATCAAGGTTTTGCTACATATATTTTTATTTATAAAAGAATTTTAAAAATATACACAAAATTAATTCACAATACCGTTATCATTAAAAATTGAAATAATATTCGCTACATAGCACTCATTTGTCAAAAGCTGTCACTATTGTGGATGTAGGGCTAGGAAGTTTATATCATTGTGTAAAACTGTATATTTTTAAGTGGTAGAGTAATGCTGCAATTACATTAGTAGTATAGTTGTAGCACGAATGGGTCGGTTCGACCGGGGAACGAGATTTCCAACTTAGTTTTTAGTAAAACGGCTCCGTGGCACAGTCGCTTAATAATGTGATACAACGCTAAGGGCCGCGGGTTCGAATTCCGCACGGAACAAGTATTTGTATGGCCTACAAGTAAATGTTCCGAGTCTGGATGTTTGTCCTTGTGAAATTTATGCTGCCCCCACGATACAGGATAAAATCCCAGTGTAGAGGTATCGTTTTAAAAAAAGTCCTCACGGGTGAAAAAGCATCTGAATTTTGATTCGTAATCAAGGATAGATGTAGATGTCTATGGGCCACAGCAACCACTTACCATCAGGTGACCTGTGTGCTCGTTTGTCACTCCATCAAATAAAAAACCTACAATCATACAATTATAACTACCAATAGAAACACTAAACATATAAAATTTTATTATAGATTACGCAGATGATACCGTGCTTATTTATATGCTCAGCAAGGTTTTGATAGAGTTAATAAACGGCACCAACAAAACTTATTAACACTGAATACGGACAAAACCAAATATATTCATTTTTGTATGCGCAGCTCAACCCAGCATACAACCATTCTAGAAATTTATGCACATCAATGTTACTCAGTCACAGAGTCTAAATGTTACTGCCCAGATATTTCTAATACAAAAACTATTAAGTACCTTGGAATAAGTATAGATTCTACGTTTACATTTAAAAACCTCATAAACCACCTATGCAATAGAGTTCGTAAACTAATGTTTGGTTTTAAAAAAATCGTTTTTTTGCTGATATTAAGGTAGTAAAACAAATATATAACGCATTATGTCAGTCAATACTCACCTATTGTATAACCTCATGGGGTGGAGCAGCTAAAACGACACTGCTACCACTGGAACGCGCTCAAAGAGCTGTACTAAAAGTTGCAACATTCCGCCCTATTCTATTTCCATCCCATCTTTTATACAAATCCTATAATGTCCTCTCAGTGCGCCAGTTATTCGTTATGAGTACGTTACTAAAACATCACTTAAAATTGCCCTACAGAAGAGAGATCACTGAAAGACGCAAATATAAAGTAATTGAAACTAACATTAGAATAAGGCATTATTTCATGCATAGATTTTTTACATTCCTTGGCCCTTTTTGTATAACCAAGTCAATGCAATTTTGTACATATATCCATTAAAATCATACACCTGAGATACAGGTTTATCCTAGTTCAGGTGACTGTTATTGTAGACTATTTTTAAATTAAGACTTATTGGAATAATTTGTACAGTTTATCAAAATAAAATAAACTATTATTATTATAAATTATTATTATTACAAATTATTATTATTATTATAAAATAATAGAATTCAGGGTACAAATATACATTCTCATTACTAGCATACGGAAAAGCATACTTAAAAGTATGCACCTTTGTAGTATGCAATATACCGGTACGTTACAGCCTACCGTTAAAGTTCACTGCTAAACACATACCGGCTTTATATTTTTAATCGTTATTAGGAAGACGCTGCTGTTTATCTTCTGACTTTTTAGCCTCTGTGGCCTCTTACGACACCCACGGGATTATATGGGGTAGTGGATATTCTTACACCGTCACTAAATGGTAATTTACATAAAATACTATTTTTAAGAATGCTGACAATAAATGCTTCCAGGAATGGTCATTACTAAAATAACCGGTTCGACGCCAATTCGGTTCCCGATGAAGCTTCGGTCACGGAGGCCAATTTCAATGTATAGTAGTCGTCTGGGTAGGACAGAACTGTAGTTTACGTGTATGTGTGTGCGGGATGGGACGGAAATCTGAAAGCGCGAGACATAGGAGTAACGTCCATATCCTTAAAGAAGCACTGGGGAATCACCGTTTACTATTCCGGGCTGAAAATGAGAATTTTTCAAAAAACCCCTTTTAACCAATTTTTAGGCCGACCGGAGATAGAACTCCGGATCAGCACTCGCGCTCTCACAGAATAACAGCGTAAACTAGCAGCATAACGCTGCTATGCTTCACATAGTGAGTGTAGAGAACCAGAAATCCTTTTTACTGGAAAGGAGGTATTCTATCTTAGTCTTCACGGGTGAAAACACATCTGCAACTTGATTAGTAATCGAGGATAGATGTGGATGTCTGTGGGCCACCACAACCACTCACCATCAGGTGAACTTTGTGTAGTTGTTTATCCTTTAAAAAGTCGTGGATGCCCCCGTTAAAACTAGGGCTGAGTCCTTTACTTTATATAATTTAACTACACCTTTTAAGTTACAACTAGATCAAGATAACGAAGCAGATACTTTGAGTTTTGTTTCTATTCGAGTGCAATTTTACCTTCAATTGCAACCCTCGTTGGCTTGAAAGCGGATGCCTGTAATAAATCGTTTCTGTTTACAGTTGCATAACTTTGAACTTTTGTTATATAATCATACTGGTCGGGAAGAATCTGCACGTTATGTAAAATACTTAAAAAAAGAAAAATGATCGACGGACGCTATAGTATAAAAATAATATAATACTCCTAGTAAAGCGGACAGTGGTGGACCGCGAAGCAACCAGATGATGTTGGTAGTATCGTTAAACTTATCGCGATGTCCGTTTGGTGAAATTTGGAGTTTAATCCGAATAAATTATTCAGAGCAATACCCATAGTTAATGCGATAGATAATGCAATGGGATGCAAAATCTCTTAAGAAGTTTTATTGAAGTCCTAACACAAATCCTTCCTAATATTGGATTTTTTTTATATCAAATATTGGAATATTACCGTGTAGTGGCGGAGTATGAATATCCACTACTCTATATCATCACGTGTGAGTCGTAAGAGGCGACAGAGGAAATCAGGAGACGGGTAGCAGAGTCTTCCTAATAATGAGTAGAAAATTCCCCTCTATGAGGCAATCCATGGGGAGGCCTATGTCTATGTGACTTTAACAGGCTGTAACGATAACGGTATTGCAATGTCTTGAAATCGGTCTTGAAAATTAATTTACCTTAAATGTTTTTTCCTGTTAAATACATAAATCAGACTTTATCTAAACCGATTCAAATCTTTTACTTGTTCTTTATCACCACGTAATAAGTCCATTGCTGGGATTATTTTGTTGTGGATTGGATTTTAATCATCACATTTGTCAAGCAGATTAACCATCGCAGTGCCATATAAGTAACGTATGCCCATTTGCCACAGCTCCCAGCTATAAGTGTGAATATCACGATTGTTGTCTAAAGATGTTTGTCATCGATCGAAAGCGTTGTCAGATAAAAATGCTTAAGCGTTAGTTGAAGCGAGTGCATAACTATTTCTTATATTTACGCTAATACTACACATTAAACGAAACAAATATTACGGATTTTATCTCGCTTAACTTTTCAAATACCCGACGTCTCGGGTGCTTAACAGCACCGATGATCACGACGGGTAGGGGGGGACTGAGTTGTTTGGTGTCCTGATGTAATTGTTAGTTAGTGTGGATCACGATTGCCGTATAAGGATGTTTGTGACGTCATCTACCAAAAGCGCTGTCAGTTCAAAAAGCATGCGGCACAGATAAGTATATTCACTACACATTAAATGAAACTAATTTTACGGATTTTATCGCGCTTAACCGATGCCGATGGTCACGGGTGGGGGGGAGAGGGTTTTGCTTTCCGATGTCATAGTTAGCCCAGCTGTCTTCAGCTTTTGAATATTTATTTGTGCTAATTTACCAAAAAATAATTTGAAGACGTCAAGTTCACCAACACGCGTGGGGGATATTTTCTTGCCCTAAAATATTCTCAGAAATGAGAGGAGGCCTGTGTGACTTTTTAACTATATACAGGGTTGTTTTGCAATAACCGACCAGATTTGCAGAGTAGATTCAGAATAAACAATAAAGGCAAATGGTGAAGAAAAATTAATAAAAATCTCCGCCGTCGTCGATTTTATCTTTTAAATTTAAAATGCGTGTTAATGCATTATTTTATAAAATTTTCCTACGTTTTAAAAAATAGTATACGCACCTGAAAGTCAGGAGTTTTAAAACGAAACGCAAAGAAATCCGTAATAATAGTATCCTTTAAAAAGATCTTAACTAAAGTTGAAAGTGCATTTAAAATAAAGTTCAAAATTCAAACCTTTTTATCACGTGCTGTGAGACGTTTTTGACATTTTCTATAGTCACCTCTTACCGTACCATTTGTCACACAAAAAAGGTTGATAGATTGCTCCCACCGACTGCTATAATATTTAAGATAATATTAAGGTACAATATTCTTTTTTCGTGTCTAAGGCATCTTCACAGAGGGGTTATTTTAAAATGCAAGAAATTTGTATTCCGATAGAAACGTATCTCGAAAACGATAAAATTTTCAAATCTGTGCTGTAAACAGCTAATATTTGCGCTCCATACTGGTTCCGTGGCTTCCTATCTGAATACAGGATTCCATTATTGAAATTTTACTTATATTATGCAGCATGACTTTACGTGACAGACAGATGGTTGAATTTTGAAAAAGTGAGGACGTGGTAGAACTACATTTTTACAGAGCAAGTAAAATAGTAACGAGAAATATACGTTATTTACCGTAATCACGTTCAAAACAACAATAACCAATAAAAGCAGTTATGTTTTTGAGCCATCTGCAGCTATATCATGGTTGAAGCACGATTGGGTTGTTTCGACCGAGAAAGGAGAACGCTCTCACAGAATACCAGTGTAAAAGAGCAATTAAATGTTGATGTGTTTCGTATGGCGAGGCGAGAAAAAGCTTTTTTTTTACGTGGTAAAGCTACGCTGCAGCTATATTATGGTAGTAGCACGAATGGGTCAGCTCGACCGGGGAAAGACCACGCTCTCACATAATACCAGCGTAAAATAGCAGCCTAATGTTGCTGTGCTACACACGGTGAGTGTAAAGAACCGGACATCCGTTTTACCGGAATCGAGGCATTCCATCTTAGCCCTCAGGGGTGACAATGCAATCTGCATTTTGATTCTTAATCAAGATTAAATGAAGATGTCTATAGGCCACAGAATCCAATTACCATCAGGTATTCCTCTTCCCATCAGAGGGACTGTGTGCACGTTAGTCACTTTTATTTTATAAAAAAAACCATGCGTCATTAACAAGTTTTTTTTTTATAGAATAAGGATGGATGGAGGATATAAGACACGGACACGGACTGTGTGACTAACGTGCATACAGTCCATCTGATGGATAGAGGATGCTGTGGTGTATAGATACATACATTTATCATCAATTATGAATTGAAATACAGATGCGTGTCCACCTCTGAGGACTAAGAAAGAAAGTTTCGTTTTCAGTAAAAAGGTTCTCTGGTTCTCTCCAATCGCCATACGAAACACAACATAAGCTGTTGCTTTTTATTTAATTACATTATGCTGCTATTTTACGCCGGTATTCTGTGAGATCGCAATCCTTCCCAGGTTGAGCCGACTCGTTCGTGTTACAACCATAATATAACTGCAGCGTAGCTCGTCTACGTAAAAATTCTATACGAGCAATCAAAGTTCGTCGAAGAATCCTTAAAACTTTCTAATATCACCGGAAATTTCGAGGAATGACCCCGGAGCGAGATACTTAGTCCTGTAGCAAGCGACTGCCTGTCGTATCTTCACAATACGTGCAGGCTCTGCACGTAGTGTGAAGAAATTATCCGAGACAACTTTAGTCAAAAGATATTATTAAACAATCCATACTAAAGACAGTGTCTTTGGTGTAGTCGACTTAAACGTGCCTAAGTAAACTTAACTTGTGTTAGGAAAACTTATGAAAAGCCGTCGTGTTTAAGTCGACGGTTCGAATCCCGGGTTGGGCAAAAATATCATTTATTGAGTTGTTTTGTTAAGAAATTTTCATCATTTCCCATGAGTGTTGGTTTGCCGTCCCGTCAGACTAAAAGAGTGAGGTAATAGAGAGTGTACTTGTGCTTGTGCAATATAATCCTGTACTTTGCAGACGGTTGATCTCCGTGGAGACTGGCCGCCGTAATGAATTCGATCTGGAGGACATTATAATAAACGATCCATGCACACTAAGAGAGCTATTAAAACCAAAAATAAAAAGTTTTGCAGCATGAAAATCGAGATTGTTATTATTTTATGAAAATACACAAGTATTTTCATAAAATAATAACAATTGGTATGGTAATTGAAAAAAAAGAAAAGTGATTTCCTAAAGCAAAACCTAATAACAATTTCCCCGAGGAAATTCTTTATACATTTACTAAGTAATACTCCTTGTAATTGTTCTCAAGCGCCTCCAAGAAAATTGAGGCAATAATCTTCAGATTATTTTCGTGTGTCTTACACTACGGTATACTGTCAAGGAAAAAAAAGTTAAAGCCTGACTGACATTCGCTACAGCTACAGATTGGATCTAATATAAAAGAGGTATTTGCTCAGCTCAGAGACTGATACTTGAGTAATCCACTGTTTTATTAGGAACCTTCAGAATTATGTACTCTCTCTTCATCATCTCTTAAAAATTATTTCTGGATGAGGGCCCGTCCCACTGCAGGAAAGATTTACCTTATGGCGGTTTCAGAGCAATCTAACGAAAGCCCGCGAAGGCTAGCAAACAAACGTAAACGTGAGTATGAACGATTCGCCGAAATTGAGCTAATGCTTACGCTCTCAAATGATCTGCTTCATTATCATCATTATCAGTAGCAACAGCATTACATACCTTCACAAGTGTATCATCCACAGACTGGAGGCGGGAAGTAACTACTCTTATTCCGTTCAGTATAAGAACCTACGGCTCAAAGAGTCAACAAAATATAACACTTCTTTCACAAAATAATATATAAAAATAACGTCCTTCACCCAGAGAAGTAGGCAGAGACTACGGACTTTCATTTGGCACAATCGAGACACACATCTCTCTCGCCTCCTTCACATCCATATACCTACGCATATGTTTGTCAGTTATGGGTACTCTTAATCTGCCCCATCCTCAATATATCGCTAATTCAGTCGATAAACTTTCATCAAAGGCGCCTCTTGCCTAAAATAACGCTGCCGTTCTGTGAGAGCGTAAACCTTCCTCGGTCGGGCCCACCCATTCATGCTACAACTATAATATAGCTGCAGCGTATATGTATGTAACTGCGTATAACTCCATCCATCCATTACATACTTATATGGTGGATATTCTTACACCGCCACTACACGGTAAGTGGTAACAATATCATCATACAAAATAAACTCTTCTCTTACCATACGATTTCTTACCCTATCATTTTAGATTCAGCCCTGAAATTCATAAATATGGATGATAAAGTGTAAATAATATCAGTTTGATAAATCTACCAAGAATCCCTGTGAGCCGCTAACGAGCGTCCTTAATGTGGCGGAAACAGGGATTGTTGTCGTATCTCACAGATACGACATTCATTCTACGCATTATGATGGCGCTTTGCTTACTATCTATTCTCCATTCAATGACTTTTGTATTTATTTATTTGACTTTCGCCAGAACAAAGTTTCGTGTCAAAAATATATTATAGGTGCAAAGCATACATATAACCTCGTTTTTGCCGTTTTTGTAATCTAAATAAATCTAGACTAACATAACGTAAACCCTCATGCCTGTTACCCAGAGGGATAGGACCCTGATCTTGATACTAATATTAAATTAATTTACGCATTACATTCAGTACATCCACCTGGATGATTTGCGGTCTACTACTGCGTGATTAACAACTTCTTCGCACAACTTTCGTGTGTAATCAACTTCTACTAGCGATTGTTCCGGACTTATACGAATAAGGAATCTTTAAGAAAACAGCCTACTCTTTTCTAAAAGGCCGGAAACGCATCTGTAATTTATCAGATGGTGCAGTTGTTCATGGGCAGCGGAAGGCCCTTAACATCAGGTGAGCCGCGTGCTCGTTTACGTTTTGTAAAAAAAGTAAAGTTATTTTTGATTACTTGTTTAACATTAGCGTAACATTATTGACGGCTCCGTGGCTGAGTGGCTTGGCAATGAGCTACGGAGCTGAGGGCCGCGAGTTCGAATCCCGCACGAAACTAGTATTTGTATGTTCTACGTGTAATCGTTCCGGATCTGGATTTTTGTCCTTGTAGTAGCCAGACTAATCAACCCTAAGCGGGAATAAATGGT
Source organism: Parnassius smintheus behrii (assembly GCA_036936625.1). Lineage (NCBI taxonomy): Eukaryota > Metazoa > Arthropoda > Insecta > Lepidoptera > Papilionidae > Parnassius > Parnassius smintheus. The sequence goes on from JAUPFT010000026.1 coordinate 4,373,891, forward strand.
ATATGCTCTGCTGCTACCATGGCGCGGAAGGCGAAGATAAAGAAACATTTATTTCCTAACTATCCCTGGCTGCTGAGATACTGCGGACTGCATATAGATAATTTGACGTTCTTATAAAGAAACAAGAAGCAGCCGCAAATATCATTCAGCGCCACATCGACTTCACACGCCGCTATCGTCACGTATCCGTCGACCAATGGTGAGCCGTTTCTTCAATGCCGCAGCTCGCTTCTTCTTGCTGTTCCGGAGCTGTATTCCACGCCGCCGCCGTTCGCCGACTACGCGCGCGCATTTTTTTTTGCGCCCGAAGCAATTAAAGGGCTACCCTGTACGTAGGGAGGCGGAAAATGCATTTCGCATACCACGATAGCCGGTCTATCGTGGTTATGAGGGACTCACTGTCCTACCGGGGACCCTAAGTGATACCCTCTAAAAACCGCCTTTGGGGACAGGCAGCCGGCTGATTAAGCTCTATTGTGCCTTATCATGAGCGACCCTCTTTTGGGAAAAGAGGGCGCAGGCGGCTAAGAGCCGCTGAGGGAGTGCCTACGAAGGCAAAAAATATTAGTTAATATAATAATAATTAATTTAATTAGAACTGGCCTGAGCCGCCAGGAGGCAGTTCAGGTCGTTTGACAGTTTATTAGGCGGGTCCGAGAGAGAGTTTCTCGGCCTACGGACACGATAGCGAGAGGGGGGTGGGGCTGCATAAGAAGCCGCCTCACAAATTAAATTGTTTGGGTGCGACTCTGAGGCTTTGAAGAAGTTCTCAGAGAGTTTTTTAATGAATTGTTGAATTGATGGGAGCTCTAAGTCCCGATGAAGGTCGGCATTACGGACGTACCAAGGTGCGTTCGCAGCTCGACGACAGAAGAGGTTCTGAACTATTTGGAGTTCATTTAAAATATTGGGGTTTGCGTGGGCAAAGACGGGGCCCGCGTAGGTCATGACGGGTCGTATACAGACCTTGTAAAGGGTGCGCTTGTTTCGGAGGGACATTTTACTGTGTCGGCCCAACATACTGTTGAGCCTACTCAGATAAAATCGTGCGTGACGGGTTACTCTTTTGACGTGGAACCTGAAGGTGATCCCTGTGTCTAGAGTGACACCTAAGTATTTGGCGGACGTATGCCAGGGGACAGGGGTCCCTAGCATACGTATTGGTGGAGTGTTTTTAAGACGGCGTCGTTTATAATCGAAGTGAACGGCGGAGCTCTTCTCCGGGTTCACATCGATGCGCCATTTTTTGAACCAAGCTCCAAGGTCATCAACTGACTTTTGGATCGTGTTCCGTATGAGAGGTAGTGAGACACCTTTGCAGTAGATGGCAGTGTCATCTGCAAAGAGGGAGAGTTGAACACCTTTCGACGGGATGGGAATGTCGTTGGTGAACAGGATGTACAGCAAGGGAGCAAGTACTGAGCCCTGAGGGACACCAGCCTTGATAATTCGCTGTGAGGATAGCGTGCCTTCGTGTCTAAAACGAAAGGTACGATGCTTCAAATAGGAGGCCACGAGACGAACTAGACGATCGGGGAAACCTATTTTGTAGAGCTTGTAGATGAGGCCTGTGTGCCAGACTCTATCAAAAGCTTTGGCTATATCGAAGAAGACCGCGATGGTTTTATGACGTCGAGGATAGAAACCGCTGAGGATATATTCCACAATGCGGTGAACTTGTTGGAGACATGAGTGTTTGGCTCGGAAACCGAATTGATGGGGAATGATAAGAGGGTCGCCGTCTGTGGGAAACAGATAGCGCCTCATACGGGTTTGGATGACTCTTTCGAAGAGCTTGCCCATTGCCTTGAGGAGGCTAATGGGGCGATGGCTGGAGGGGAGGTTGAGAGGCTTGCCTGGCTTGGGAATTCCAATCACAGTTGCCTCTTTCCACGTAGTGGGAAAATAACTAAGGTTGAAGCAGGCGTTAAAGATAATAGATAAAAAGGTTAACACCTGCTCGGGAAAGTGTTTAAGGGCTTGGTTGGAGATGCCATCCGCGCCCGGAGCCTTTTTAGGCTTAAGTCCTTTGATGAGAGATGAAATCTCATCATTGGACACAGAGATAGGTTCGGAGGCGGTAGGGGGTGAGTTCCGGCGGCGGACCTCATCCTCTACTGCCTGGACGTGTGAGGGGTCGACAGGTTGAGAACTAGGGGAGCATTGATCGGCAATGCTATCCGCAAAATACTCAGCCTTCTCCTCGTCCTCGAAGGCAACCGTGCCGTCGGGACGGGAGAGAGGGGGAGTGTGGGTGATAGCGTCTATGCGGAGGGCTCTAGCCATCTGATAGTACGCTGTGTGAGATGGAGAGATATTCTCCATGAGCTTACTCTTTTCGAGATCTTGAAATTCAGAGAGGCGGAAGCGGAGTTTTCGTTGAAGACGATTGGCCGCGCGCCTGTATTCGGGGGTGGGATATTTTGCTGCTCTCCGGAAAGCAGCTTTTTTGGCTTTTATTAGGTTGCTAATATGTAGGGGAAGCCCACTATTGTTAGCAGCCGGGACGACCCTTTCGTTCTCCTTAAGGGAGGATTTAATAAGGGTGGAGAGTGAATCGACCGCGGTGTCGATTTTTTCGGGACTGTCTAAGTCCGTCGGTATGGAGATGGTAGAAACCTGTGAGTCCAGGGCTTTAGCTAGGGACTCCTTGAATCCCTTCCAGTTAGTGAAGGTTTTCGTGTGTGTTGGGGGAGGTGGCTGATGGCCAAGAATGAGGGAGACCGGTCGGTGATCTGATCCTAGATCGTCTAGTGTCTCGATTGCTCTGAGGTTGAGAGAAACTCCTTGGAGTAACGCAAAATCTAACACATCAGGTGAGTGATCGGTGTTATCGGGAAAGTGAGTAACACCGAGAGGACTATGGACGGTGATATCAAGAGACTGCGTGATATCGAGCAGTATCTTGCCACTAGTGGACGTAGTGCGGCATGTCCATTCAGTATGCTTGGAGTTAAAATCTCCAAACATAATGACTGAATTGCCCAAGGATAAAATGGCCTCAAAATCTTTTTTGAGGGGATAGGTTCCTGAAGGGATGTAACAGGAGGCTATGAGGATGGACTGATGTCCAGTCATAGCTAGCCTGCATACCGTGGCTTCCATGTTGGTAAGCTGCGGAGTGGAAATGGGCGAGCAATGAAGTGTCTTCTTGTAATAGATGGCCGTTCCGCCGCCTCGGCGGTCGGGTCTGTCATTACGAAGAAGAGAGAAGTTTTTAATAGAAAGGCCTCTAGTGTCCTTAGCTTTGAGATTAGTTTCCTGTAGGAGGAGGAAATCGACTTCACGATTTCGAAGAAAGAGCTTAAGCTCTGGGAGGTTATTTCGCAAGCCGCGAATATTGAATGATACAAGCGATAAACCCTTAGGTTTGATACGACCGTGGGATCTTGGCAGGTTAGTTTGCTCGGACATTGGAGTTAAGTTAATTAAGTTAACTTAACTACAACGCTAGCAGAACATCATTATGTTCGGCAAGAGCGAGGAGACGCTCTTGAGGGGACTTCGCCGCGCGCAGTTTGCGTGCTATAACTGTAATTTCCCTAACATCTATATTCCTAATCGCGGAATATAGCGTGTTGTAGTCATCTGTTGTGGGCTCTGCCTCGTGTGCGTACGAGGTTGTCCGCGGAGGGTCTGCCTTTTTGGGCCCCCAGGGAAAGACTGGAGGCTGCATTGGCTTTCAGAAGCCCGGAGGGGGCCGAATTATGCCCTGAGAGGGCCTAGGGGGACCCTGAGGGGGCCTAGGGGGACCCTGAGAGGGCCTGGGGGGACCCTGAGAGGGTCGAGGGAAGCCCTGGATAGGCTGAGAAGGGCCCTGATGGGGCCGTTGTTGGAGGGTCGGGAATGTGCGGTCATTCACCGGCGGTGGAGCTTTCCTACTGGGGCGAGGTTGAGGTGCGCGTGGGCAACCCTTGTAGTTCTCCGGGTGTCCTGTCTGGTTGCACAGGACACAGGCGGGCGGGGATTTGGCGTCTTTGGGCCGGGGACACTCTTTGGTGTTATGTGGCTCCAGGCACTTCACGCACCTGGGTGGGGCGGAGCAGTTGGCCGCCGCGTGACCATAAAGTTGGCAGCGGTGGCACTGCGCCGGGAAACCGGGCCTGTGTGGGGGCTCTACCTTCACCCTTGACAGGCCGCACACTGTGCGCACCTGCCGGAAGATGGCTTTCGCCTCCGGCACGTTGGACAAGATTACTAGGGCAAGGTTGTATCTCTTGCCCGTACGGTTGTGCATTTTGTGCACTGCTTCAACTGGGAAACCTTGGGACTTAAGGTCCTCAAGTATCTCCTCGTTGGAGAACTCAAAGGGGACGCCTCGGATGACGGCCCTGACTTTACGCTCTTCGGGGAGAGCATACGTGTGGTAAGATACCCTTTCGGCTGTGAATAGCCGGGTAATTGAGCGGAAGTCCTCGATCGACCTTGGGATGATTTTAATCGCCTCCCCGAGGTTGACTGCATGGTCATACTTGATGCCTGCGTCGTAGCAGGTCTTAGACAGATGGGTGAACTTAGCCTTGTCTCTTAGGAAGACAGGGGGCGGGACTTGCTTCTTCGCTAGTTCTGGAGCACAACGAGAGGCTGGTTTGGATGGAGTGGGGATGTCTAGTGACATCAGTGGGACGGGGGCAGCTTCGAGGGCTGCGGAGGTTGTAGGAGCGGCAGGGGCCGCTGAAGTGGGGGGGTGCGTTTTATCGCTGCGCGCTTTCCGCTGCGCTTGGAGGTGACGGTGGTGAAGTTGGACTCACCGGTTCCGTCAGAGTCGGAGGACTCCGATGAACCGGAGCCTGAGGTAGTGGCTGGCCTCTTCCGGGAGGTAGACGCCGAGGATTCGGAGCATGCGTACTCCATTTCTAAGGGGGCTGATTGTAGCGGGGCAAAGGAGTTCCTCGTTTCGAGGTATGCCGCTAGTACTGGCGGCGGAAGGTGTGCCTGAGGGGCAGGGGGGGGAGCCTGGGCGGCGATGGTGGCGATGGCGGCGAGGACCGTCTCATTGCCGTTTAACCCGTATTGGGTAATGAGGGCGGCTAGGGACTCAGTAAAACTGGAGTTGGCCATTTTAGGTTGAGTGAGCTAAAGATAAGAAGCTAAAGATGAGAAAGTAGAGATGAGGACGGGTCCCTGCTCTCGGTAGAACAGGGACTAGAACGCGGGATGTACTACAACACACTATGCACGTAATAGTAAAAGTAAAATGCAAGAAAAACACAAGAAAATAAAAGAGACAGTGCAAAAAAAAATGAATATGATAAATGAAAACTATAATGAAAAAATTATAATGAAAATGAAAATGATAATGAAATGAAAAATGAAAATGAAAATGAAAAATGAAAATGAAAGCGGAGGTCAGTCAGACCTCCCTGCCCAAAGACAGGGGGGTAAGAGCTGTAGCTAGAAGTGACTCACCGGCAGCCTCGACGCTGTTCCGCGTGAGCAGGACAGCGGAGGCGCGTGAGAGCGAGACAGCACTACCGTACTGTACGGGAGCGTGGACCACCAGGAGGCGACCGTCCGAGAACGATGCCGCCGGCGGACTGAGCACTGCGTCGGCGCTGTACAGCGCGAGCGGGCCAGCGGAGGCGCGAGAGCGGGAGAGCACTACCGTACAGGAACGAAAGCGCGGACTACCTGGATGCAACCGCTCGGAAGCGATGCCACAGGCGGAATGATGCGCGCGCACCGATCTGCATGTCTTTTATAGCCCGGTCCAGCGACGTAGCTTCGTGAACAAGACACAAGTCTCACGCCGGGAAACGAAACGTACATAATAGTAATACATTTTGGTTAATTTTCATTGGTCATAATATAAGCAGTATAATTGGCTATGTAAAATAAAAATTGTTACCATTGGCAAATCAATTGTGAGCCAGCCATATAAATATAGGCAAGATGCAAATATATTCCATTCCAGTAGACAGTACATTCCATACTCATACTCCAGTCGGACTTACATAAACAGTCGTTTCATTTCTCCACCTTGAAACCACTCGGAGTCTGTTAATAGTGGACCGTTCATCTCCACTATTACAGTGGTGACCCCGTACGAACACCGAGAGGGAAGATCCCGTACGAGCACCAAGAAGGAATACCCTGCGACGTACATAAAGAGGTAACCCGTACGAACACCGCGAAGGAAACCCGTGGCGAACACCGAGAAGGAAGACTTCAGTATTTATAAAATCAGTTAATCAAGCTGTCATTATGGAGCAAGAGGCAAACACATATACATCAAACCCGGTCAAGGAACCAGAAATCGCCGGTATATCTATATCGTTGAGAATACCACCGTTTTGGAGAGACAAACCACGACTTTGGTTCGTCAGTTTTGAAGCCGCAACGGGTGGTTTAAAGAAGAGCCAGGCGCAATTAGCACAGATGGTGCCAACAGCCCAACTTGAGAAACAAGACATCGAACAAATTTCGGACCTGTTGTACAACCCACCAGCAATCGACCAGTATAATTCACTGAAGGATCGTCTGATCTCCGCATATGAAGAATCCGACAGTCGCCAGCTACAGAAACTTCTATCAATAGAACTTGGAGACCAGAAGCCCACACAACTCCTACGCAAAATGCGTACTTTGGCGCGAGATAAAGTTCTGGATTCAACGCTACGGCTAATGTGGGTAAACCACCTACCACCACATATTCGATCGGTAATAGCAGTCAGCGAAACATTCAGCACGCAGACGAAGCTCGACGAACTGGCACTCCTGGCGGACAAGATGATCGAAAACAGCAGTAGCTCACACATATCGGTGATCGAAGGCACTTCAACAAAGGCCAATGATACCCAGTTTCTTCTCGAAGAAATTCGGAAGCTATCACACGAAATCGCTGCACTCAAAGCTTCCCAGCATCACACCAGTTACCAGCAACAGTACAACCAGCGCAATCAGCAACAACGAAGATCACCTTTTCGTCGCAACCGCTCTGCAAGTAGAAGTCGAATAAGCTCAACTAAGATCCCCTTACTGCTACTATCATCGACGTTTCGGGTTCGACGCAAGAAAATGCACAGAACCGTGTACATTCAAAAATAAAAATACAAAAGCGCTCGAACTAACTAATACGCTCAATGCGATGGGATCCAGCGTAACAGCAAAGTCCTACCGTCTTTTCGTCACCGATAAAAAAAGCAGGCTTACTTTCCTTATCGACACCGGAGCAAATATCTCAGTGTTACCGCCGAACCAAGGACAGAAGTTGAAGCCACTGGATTTTCAACTCTATGAAGCAAACAATACGGTGATTCCTACATATGGAGAAAAAACAATGGAACTTGATTTAAATCTACGCCGACCATTCAAATGGAGATTTATCGTCGCTAAAGTCAGCAAACCAATCATCGGTGCTGATTTTCTTCAACATCACCAGTTGATCGTCGACATCAAAAATAGAAGAATCATCGACGGGAAAACCAATCTTGCATCTCAGTCTTTTGTCCAAGCAACCAATCTGCCCACAATAAGAAGCATAGATGTTCAACAACCGTATCACAAAATCCTCGAAGAATACCCTGGTATCACAAGAATAACTTCAATGAAATTAACACCGAAGAACGACGTTGAGCATTTCATCGAAACCAATGGACCACCACTTCATTGCCGTGCACGTCCAATCGCACCACACCTATACGAGCAAGTTCGAAAGGAATTCGAAAACATGATTGAGCAAGGAATATGCCGTCCAAGCAAAAGCCCTTGGTCATCACCACTTCACATTGTACCGAAGAAGAACGGAGAATTACGAGTTTGTGGACATTACAGAAGACTGAATTCTATTACCACTCCTGACCGCTACCCAATACCGCGAGTCAGGGATTTCACTCATCAACTATCAGATAAGACTATATTCTCCACCATCGATCTCAACCGAGCTTACCAACAAATAAGAGTACGCGATGAAGACATAAAGAAGACAGCAATAATTACCCCAATGGGATTATTCGAATTCCCAAGAATGATCCCAGGATTAAAGAACGGAGGTCAAACTTTCCAAAGATTCATACACGAAGTACTTCATGATAAATTTTTACAGAGAACACATACCTAAAGCCGCTGAAATCCAAGCACCACTTCACGCTTACCTTCAAAACACGAAGAAAAAAGATAAAACGTCAATTGAATGGAACGATGAAGCCACGAAGGCATTTGAAGCTTGTAAAGTTGCGATCCAAAATGCAGCTTTACTCGCTCACCCATCACACGAAGCAACCCTTGCTATCTTCAGCGACGCATCCGATCTCTCAGCAGGAGCCGTTCTCCAACAATACAGCAATAGGAAATGGCAACCACTTGGCTATTTTTCGAAGAAGTTCTCCGATACTCAACGTAACTACAGTACATTCGACCGAGAGGTACTTGCTATTTACATGGCTATCAAGCACTTCAGAAAAACGTTCGAGGGTCGAAACCTGATCGTTTTTACCGACCACAAGCCATTAAAATATGTACTTTCAAAGAAACCATCACTATCGGAAACACCACGAAGAGCAAGACAACTTATTTTCATAAGTGAATTCACGACCGACATACGTCACATCAGTGGAAAGGACAACATAGTCGCCGACGCACTCAGTCGCGTACCAATCGACAGTGTAACGTGCCCTACATCAATCGACTATCATAAGATCGCCGCAGCACAAGACAGAGATAGTGACAATATAAAACATCTATCGAAGCAAGGTAACTTTTCCATCAAGCAAGTTACAATGCCAATGACGCATCTACCTATATACTGTGAAGCCTCAACGACAACTATGCGACCATACCTACCAGAAGAATGTCGTCGCGAAGTCTTCAATGTACTGCACAACATCAGTCATCCAGGTGTTAGAACAACAAGAAAACTCATCACTGAAAAATTCTTTTGGCCTTCAATGCAAGTGGATGTTGGCAACTGGGCGAAGCAATGCATTCAATGCCAGAAATGCAAAGTACAAAGGCATACATCACGTTGACATCGTCGGACCATTACCTACTTCACCGCAAGGACATCGTTACCTCATAACAATGATCGACAGAACAACAAGATGCAAGCAATACCTACCGATGATACTTCAGCCGAATCAGTCGCGAAGATAATTTATGAAAATTGGATTACTCGTTTTGGATCACCTAAATTCATCACAACGGATCAAGGAAGAAATTTCGAAAGCAACCTATTCCTCAAACTTCTTCAAACTATGGGAATACAGAAGACACGTACAACAGCATACCATCCTCAGTCAAACGGAATAATCGAACGATGGCATCGTACATTAAAAACCGCACTCAAAACTCGTTTATCTCAACATACAAAGTGGATTGATGAGTTACCTACAGTGCTACTCGGACTATGAGCAACACCGCGTGCAGACACTAGTCTTAGTGCCGCTCAGCTAACCTACGGTTGCAGCATAAGACTGCCGTGTGACTTCTTCAGTTCAGCAGCGTCAAACAAACAAGAAATGGATTACGATTTCGTAACTTAACTTCGAGAATCAATCAACAAAGCCTTATCGTCGAAATGCACCGAAATGCAATCACACAGAAATAATAAATCAGTATTCATTCACCCAGATTTGAAAACATGCAAGCAAGTTTTTGTAAGAAACGACGCAATGAAAAAACAATTTCAACCTACCTACGATGGACCGTATAAAGTATTAGAGAGAAATAGCAAGACTTTTAAACTACAAATACCCGGAAGGAAATCTACGATTATTTCGATCGACCGACTAAAGCCTGCCTATATTATTAACGAGAAAACTACAGAGGATTCATCATCATCATCAAAACCACCAGCGAGGAAGCTTGAAACTCCATCATCTACATCAACCCAGTTGAAACCTATTTTAAAAACTACTAAATACGGGCGAGTCGTCAAGCCTCCGGTACGCTTTCGCTAGGGGGAGAGTGATGTAGCAGCCAGACTAATCAACCCTAAGCGGGAATAAATGGTATATGCTCTGCTGCTACCATGGCACGGAAGGCGAAGATAAAGAAACATTTATTTCCTAACTATCCCTGGCTGCTGAGATACTGCGGACTGCATATAGATAATTTGAAGTTCTTATAAAGAAACAAGAAGCAGCCGCAAATATCATTCAGCGCCACATCGACTTCACACGCCGCTATCGTCACGTATCTGTCGACCAATGGTGAGCCGTTTCTTCAACGCCGCAGCTCGCTTCTTCTTGCTGTTCCGGAGCTGTATTCCACGCCGCCGCCGCTCGCCGACTACGCACGCGCATTTTTTTTTTTGCGCCCGAAGCAAATATGGGCAACCCTCCGGAAAGCGGGGGAGGGAGGCGGTGAATGCTCATAGCATACCACGCAGCCAGCTGCGTGGTTATGTGGAGACTTTTACCCACTAAACACCGCCTTTTAGGAAATGGCTTAACGATCTGACTAGAGATCTCTAAGCCGTATATGAACGCGACCCTCCTTGGCAGAAAGGAGGGCGCAAGCTCGCGCGCACCGATCTGCATGTCTTTTATAGCCCGGTCCAGCGACGTAGCTTCGTGAACAAGACACAAGTCTCACGCCGGGAAACGAAACGTACATAATAGTAATACATTTTGGTTAATTTTCATTGGTCATAATATAAGCAGTATAATTGGCTATGTAAAATAAAAATTGTTACCATTGGCAAATCAATTGTGAGCCAGCCATATAAATATAGGCAAGATGCAAATATATTCCATTCCAGTCCACAGTACATTCCATATTCATACTCCAGTCGGACTTACATAAACAGTCGTTTCATTTCTCCACCTTGAAACCACTCGGAGTCTGTTAATAGTGGACCGTTCATCTCCACTATTACATCCTTATGCAATTTATGCATGTAAACTAATAATAATAATAATAATAATAATATTTTTTATTTACTCTCACAATTTAAATTAACAAGTTAGAATATAAACAGTGTACACTATGGGCTGAGAGTCTGGTGTCTATACTAGGCGGAAGCCTGTGTTACGGATCACCAGGGTCTCCCCCTCAGGATATTATCAACATAACTGAACAAGTTATTTGTTTGATTAACAGTTGAGAGATATTGTATTATTAGTTACTTTTGTGTTGTGTGTGTGTATGTGCGCGCGCGCGCGCGCGCGCGCGCGTGTGTGTGTGTGTGTGTGTGTGTGTGTGTGTGTGAGTGTGTGTGTGTATTTGTGTTTGTGTGTGTATGTGTATGTGTGATTGTATGATCTATCCAGTACTAAAACTATGTATATGAAATAAGAAGGTTTTCAGTGGTCTCATAGTCCAGACTTAACAACCATTGAGTTACTTTTAATTTGCAAGTGCGTTTATTAAGAGGATATATACCAATTCTAGCGTTTACTTTATTATATAGAAAATTACCCAGAAAGATAAAAAATTTATGAGAAAATTTGGTGCAATGCGTGTTGTAGTAACAGACTAGATCATTTCTGCGCTTATCTTTTATCAATTGTAAATTATAGTGTAAGAGTGAGTGCTTTTTAATGATGCATTGTAGAATAAAGAGCTGCCTGACAGATAAGACTTTCCAATGATTGTATAGGTCGACAGTAGGGTAAAGAAAGGGAAGTGAGGCGGATACTTTTAGTATAGCTCTCTGTGCTCGTTCCAGTTTTATTATTTTTGTCCTTTCAGAACCACCCCAAGTTGTTATGCAGTATGTGACAATCGATTGACATAAGGCAAAGTAAACTATTTTGATGACTTTTGAGTCAGCTATGTGCCTAAGGTTTTTAAAAATGTATATTAACTTTCTTACTCTAGTTGTTAACATGTTTATGTGGCTATGAAAACTGAGTTTGTTATCAATAATTACTCCAAGATATTTTATATTATCTACTCTCTCAATAACACTGCAATGACATTGTGACGTATTCAGCTTTGAACATGTATGTACTCTTAATGAATATTGGGAGTTAATGTTATTGGTTGAACGCATGGTAAAAGTCATATATTTTGTTTTTTGTATATTTAATGTTAAAATGTTGTTTTTTAGCCAGTCAGATACTTTATTTAAGCCTTCTTGAGCGTTTGCATATACTTCTTGCCACGTATTTGCATGAAAAATGAGGGCTGTATCGTCAGCAAAACTTAGGATTTTACCTTGTGTAACTTTAATATTGAGGAGATCGTTAATGTATGTTAAAAACAGTGTAGGACCGAGTACACTTCCTTGTGGTACGCCAAATGATATTTTAAGTGCTTCACTAACATGATTATCAACCCTAACTTGCTGAGTTCTATTTGTAAGATAGTCTTTTAAAAGATCTAAAGGTATGCCTCTAATGCCCATATAATCTAGTTTATTCACAAGCAGTGGAATGTAGACGGTGTCAAACGCTTTTGCTAGATCTAAGAATATAGCTAAGACTTTTTGTTTCTTATCAAGGTGTTTTACGACAAAATCAGTGAGTTCATGTACGGCATCTGCTGTTGATTTATTGGGGCGAAAACCAAATTGATATTGTGATAATAATTTATTACTTTCTAGATAATTAGTAAGTCTTGTATTAATTAAGCGCTCTAAGATTTTTGACATTGTTGGGAGCAAGGAAATCGGTCTATAATTGTTTAAACTATACTTATCTCCACTCTTTAGAATAGGTATTGTAATCGATTTTTTAAAAACTGTTGGAAACTTACCAGTGGTTATAGCTAAATTACAAATGTGAGTTATGGGTTTGCTAAGTAAATTCTTGTTATGTTTAAGTAGGTCACCTGAGATATTATCCAGTCCTACTGCACAACCTGACTTTAGATTCGATATAAGTAGATCGATTTCCTTCTCATCCGTTGGCAATAAAACAATAGATTTTGAAAAGGGACCTATTTCTGTACGGGTTGTTTTGTTTAATTGAATGATCTCTCTAGCTAAGTTTTGACCTACATTAAAAAAGTATGTGTTTATTTTATTTACTGAGGTTTTTGGGTCATCTGATATTGATAATAATTCAGTCGGTGAGTCTTTAGTTTTCTTTGAATGTGTTATCTTTTTTATGGTTTCCCATAATAATTTAGTATTATTACTTGTTTTAGATATCTCATTTTTTTCATAGTCTTTTTTAACATTAGCTAATATTTTGCCACAAAAATTTCTGTATCTTTTATATGTCAAATTTAAGACTTCATTATTTGGATGTTTTCTGACCTTTTTATGGAGATTATCCCTATTTCTAATGCATCTTAAAAGTCCTGGTGTTATCCATGGTTTTCTTATGATTTTTCGCTGTGATATATTAATTGTTTTGGTGTGTGAATCGATAATATTTGATAGTGAATTTACCAGATAATCAGTCGCAACATTAACATCAAACATGTTAAAAATTGGTGAAAAGTCAGTATTTTTTATTTCTATGTATACATTATTGTAATTAGTGATTTTCTTAGTCAAATTAGTGCAATAATTATTATTTTTTAAATTTAAAAGCAAGGTAACACAGTCATGATCTGTAATTGTTGTCTGAGAAACACAGCAGATTGCTTTGTAATTCGTTTTTAACATAATATGATCCAAGCAGGTTCGATTGTGAGTAGGCAATGTATGTGCAGAAAGGATACCAAATGACGCTAATAAGTTCAAGTAGTTTTCGGCATGAGTATCTTTGTTCTGTTCACAAATATCAATATTAATATCGCCTGCGATAATTATATTTTTATATAAACATATTTTCTGTAATAAATAATTAAGAGATTCAATAAATTTTGTAACATCTCTTTGACTAGGAGGCCTATAAAGTGCCACAATAATTGTATCGTTATTTAGCTTAGCTAGTAAACAGTTAGCGCCGATAAAGTTTGGTTCACTAATAGATATATTTAAATTAATTTTACTATAAATTATCACTCCTTCATTTTGCGTATTGTTATTTAGCGTGTAACTATAACTGTAGCCTTCAATAGGAGGTATTATTTGAGAACTTTGTAACCAACATTCAGTCGCGATTATTATGTCAAAGCTAATTTTAGATCTTGTTAGTAATGTAATTAGATTATCGTAATTTTTTCTAATGCTGCGCACATTCTGCATTAAAAGTTTTAAGGGTTGATGGTTATTACCTGTAATATGCTTATAGCAGTGTTCTATATCGCAGTATGAGGAGTTTGCTGTTGTTATTGTATCTAAATCGTTAATTATATTCCTTATATTTTCGCCTTTTGTAATATTTTTTTAAACAAATACAATCTTTCATCATGCATTCGATGTAAAAAACTGATTAAAAACTTAGTTTTAAGGTGCTTGAATACTTTAGAACTAATAATGTATTTTATATTTATAAACAAGAATATTTGGTAAAGCCTTCTCTTAATTCTAACAGTATACATAAAGCAATTCACCTGTAACATATGTTTAGTACTAAAAATAATATTACTGGACGAATCATACATAAGAAAAAAATTAAAAGTGAGTTTTATGTAGTTTAAATGTTTTGGGTGCATGTATTGTTTATTAGAATAAGTGTTCGATATAAAATTTACAATAAAACTTACAATAAAACTAATGACTAATATTTTAAAACAAAATAACATAAAAAACACACAGAACGCGATTTTTATGTCAAAACTAATTTTAGACCTCGATAGTAATGTAATTAGATTACAAAAACTTTTTCTAATACTGCGCACATTTTGCATTAGTAGTTTTATGGGCTGATACGAGTAGCGATTAGTTGCAGTATGTTTATAGCTGTGTTCTATATCGCAGTATGAAGAGGTTGTTGTTTTGATTGTGTCTAGTTCGTTAATAATATTCTTTATATTTGCCTTTTGTAATATTTTTTTGTACATGTACAATCCATCATCATGTATTCGATGTAAAAAACTTATTAAGAACTTAGTTTTAAGGTGCGCGAATACTTTATTACTAAATAAATATTTAATATTTAGGAATGAAAATATTTGGTAAATCCTTGTATTAATTCTAATAGAACACATAAAACTACTCACCTGTGTATTATGTAATATTATAATATTATTACTGGACAAATCATATATAAGAACAAAGTTGAAAGTGTGTTTTATGTAGTGTAAATGTTTTGTGTGTATGTATAGATTAATAAAATAAGAATTCGATATAAAGTTAAAAACAAAACTTAAGACAAATAATTTAGAACAAAATAACTTAAAATACATACAGAGTCATAGCTTTAGTTTTGATAGATCTTCTTCACTTTCAATATGAATTGTTTGCATCCCGTCTTCCTTGCGTAAATATATTTTGCCATAAGAAGTCCAGCAACTATCATAGTTGTGAGCCTTCGCGAATTGTCTGGCTAAATAGTGTAATCTTTTTGCCCTTGGTGTTAAGTATTCCGCTATAAAAATGAACTTGGAGGATCCTTCTATATTTAAAAGTTCAGTGTTCAGGCGTTGAGTTTTATTGTTTATATTGTACAATCTGGCAGACCGTATAAAATTTTCCTTTAGGGTTGGCTTCATAAAATCAATTATTATTGGGCTAAATTCCTTATTTTTAGCATTTTGCCGAAAAACATCTTTTATGTCCGTGTCGAGGATGTTCATATTAATAATTTCTCCCAATTTCTTGACCCAGGAAATAAGTTCATTTTTATTTTCATAATGGGTACGTGGAATATTTTTTATTTCTGCCATTGTGGATCTCGCATTACGTTCCAAAAGTTCAATTTTATGCTCAAGAGAGTTTATGAGACATGTTTTCAAACTATTTTCTTCTTTGATATGTTCTAATTCCTTTAAAACATCGTCATACTTTGCAGATAGGAATGAAATGGACTCACGAATTTCGACGTTTTGCTGCTTGATCTCATTAATTGATGTGATTAAAGTTTCAATCTTTTGGTTCTGTTGTATATTAAAATCATTAAACATACGGCGCAATTCCTGCATTAACGACGATTCTTCACTCGGCTCAGGAATCTTTCTTTTTTGTCTTCTCGTCAAAGTGCTACATTCATTATCACTTTCCATAAGAATATTAAGATTAGGATCCGATCCGTGTAGCTGTATTCGAGTTTTATTACCAGTTAAATTTAATGTATTTGGTGGAGTACGTTGTGTTGACATTATATTATGTGGGTATAAAATACTTAAGCAGGCTAACGGTAACTATCTTCGCAGTTAGGGCGGAGTCAATGTTGCGTCAGTTAGTATCGATATCCTTGTTTAACTGTTATGTCCTACTCACGCTTCGTCACTGCAGTTAACGTTCAACGCACTCTTTATGCACTGCGTTCCTAGTAGCTCGATGTATTTAACTAATACGACGTTGAAAAATGTTATTTTTAAATCGTCACTGCAGTTAACGTTCAACGCACTCTTTATGCACTGCGTTCCTAGTAGCTCGATGTATTTAACTAATACGACGTTGAAAAATGTTATTTTTAAATTCGAGTAAAATATAAGAAACACGTCCGATGTCCACCGAAGCCCGAGGGGAAGAGGAACTACCTTAACGATACACGAGAAAATCCTAGAGTTTATATACGAAAATAGATATAGATGTCTATAGGTCGCAGCAACTACTTACTATCAGGTGAACTGTGTACTCGTTTGTCAATCTCATTCCATAAAAAAATACCTTACGATAAAATCCATAAAATTAGTTTCATTTAATGTTTAGCATTTACGTAAATATTACAAACCATTATGAGTTCGCTACTTTTGTCAAGCATATAAGTAAAATAAATTATTCATTCAATCCTCAGTTAAAATTTATTCATAGGATGAAGTACAATAAATAAATTGATAATTACAGTTGTATGAATAAAATGGTTCAATGATTTCACTGTAATATTTAGTCAAGTTATAATTTATTCGATGAATAATAATGTAAGGATCGGAATGCGGTCCCTTAATAAATAAAACTTCATGAAGAAGTTTTGGCGGCAAATTTACTACCTGTAGATAGTTTTTTTTACTTATAAAGTTTTTTACTTGGTAATTGGTGATAAAGCTCTATAATACATAGATAGTAAATTGCACCGTCTTAGTGTAACAAAAGCTACCCAGATTGTATTCGGATGGAAAGACAGATGCCAGAAAATTATTCCATTCATTTGCTGTACGCATTACAACAGATGTGTTGCTCCTGTTCTACTGTTTAAAGAATAGTTTGAAATTTATTTTGATATGTTAAAGTGATACTTTATGGAGTGTCAAATGTATACGCATGTCGACTATAAACGGAAACGTCGAAATAAACACTTCTATGAAATTCATACAATCCTCAAGTTATTAGGACGGCTAAAGCGCCTTAAAAACTTGAGTCAACTGTCTACTGGCTATAGCCGTCTATTTACCTCAGCATTGAATCACAGTGACATATTGTGGTGTGGTTGGTTATGATTTCATTATGAATATTTGCTTTATACCGTATGAATAAAAGAGAGAAGCTTGATTTCAAATGACTAATGAAAGTCTTTGTATCGTGGCTTTAATAACTGATATTTACTTCGTATAAATTAACGCAGTTACTTAGCGCGAATTATTTGTGAATTATTGATAATAATTAAAATAACTCGAAACTTTTAGACAAAAGTCAGTTGTAGCAAAGCATTGGTTAACCCAAGACATATTTTAAATCAATCAAATAAGAAATTAAGCAAAGTTATAATCATATTTTAAAATCAAAATCGAGAAAATTTGTAACGTAATACGATCGGAAAGGACTAGAATAGAGTAGAAAAGAAAAATCTTTCCGTTATTACAAATAACAAGAACTTTTCATTTAAAGTCATATTTTTACTTATACTTAATATATAATTGGTAAAATTATTTATTTATTTATTTTATAGGAGAGGAGGCAAACGGGCATGTACGGTTAACCTGTTGACCAAATGTTCGGAAATTTATTCTTTCGGAATTTGTAGTTTCGGAAATCTGTGTCCTGGGAAAAACCTACAAAATCTCACTGGGACGTTTTCACTTCAAAGTAAATTAAATAATGAGACCACAGCTACTAATAAAACCACTAATCAAAAAGAGTGTTTCAAAGGTTATCTAAAGTGATTCTTCTAAATCTTTTTCGCTACTCCACGGCATTAATATTTGAAGAAGAGCAGTTGCTCAATCCGAGAAAACTGTACATAAATACATACGTACATTCATTTTACATAGTAAACGCAGTTACAAAGTAAAACCAAATTATCATCATCATCATTATTACAGCCCGTCACAAGTACACTGCTGAACATAGGCCATCCCCAAGGAATGCCACAAAGCACTGTCCTGAGTCACCTGCATCCATCGACTTCCTGCATGTCTTACTAGGTCATCACTCCATCTAGTGGCGGGTCGCCCTACACTACGCCTACCGGTATGAGCCTGCCACTCGAGAACCTTTTTTCCCCATCGGTTTTCGGTTCTTCTAGCTATATATAACCTAATGCGCCTAGCTTACTAATTCGGTGGGCTATGTCGGTCACTTTGGTTTTACTGCGGATATCCTCATTTCTAAGTTTATCACGCAGAGTAACCCTGAGCATAGCCCTCTCCATAGCTTGCTGAGCGAACTTGAGCGTCCTCCGTCCAGCAATGTAGGACCACGTCTCTGATCCATAAGTCATCACTGGCATTATTACTTTGAAACCACTGGTACTAATATATCAGTGTATGGGTTCGTTAGAATTGTCGTTCTGAGGGCTCAGTCAGTGCCAAAAATAATATTATACAAAAGCAACGTTTTTCTCGCTAAACCATACTCATCACATAGATCAGAGAAAAACGAGTCTGGCAAGCACTGTTAAGTCTTTAAATTACATTTTGGCATCTGTTTAAAAATATTGGTCGGCCATCTTGAAAATATTTGGAGAGAGACTTCTAAACCCCTTAAGATAGGATAGCCGTTCTTGGGTTTGTTAGAAGGAAAAAAATGTCAGATAAATCAAAGAAATCCGCGTCCGGTGGTTCTGAAAGGTACACAACACCCAAAAAAAGAACAATATGTACAGCAAAAAGTGCTAAAGAGACAAGCCGGGTACCATTAATCAATGACCCTGTGGAGGATTCAGCTCATCAACACCCAAGTGCACCACCACTGGAAATACCTGGAGGCGGCACAGGCAAGCAACATACGGAATCTCAAACGGGGGATCAGCACGAGAAGCCTGAAATAGAGCCCGCCTCAAGCTTCTTTACGTCGCCAAAACTCGGTGATGCAAGGTAATCTCCAGTTCTCTCGAGAACTGGATCTAGCCTGCTTAGAATAAGTACAAAAGCAGCAGAAGCTCAAGAAACTCGAAGCCACATCTGAGGCTGAGGACACAGGAGAATCTGACGTTGACAGTGGCGAGACGAACATCTCCTTTGACACCTCCACAAGGTCGATTGGTGGCAGCAATATGCTGCTGAATGAGCTGCCCAGACGCGCAAATGAAATCTTACACAGAGCCAAAGCAGACTTAGTAAAGCCGGGCAACTTAAAGAAGGAAATTCGTGAGAGTGTAGTTGCGGGTCTGCACACATTGTATGAGATGATCCTTAAGTTGTCTGACTCACGCATACTACACATGCTCGAATCTAGTAAGCATAAGGCGAATGTCTCTGGAGAATCAGAAAAGTTCACCCAAACACATGCCCGATTCATGCATGAAACTCTAGGTCAGTATGCCACATTGAAAGAGAGCATAGAGAAGCTCCAAAAGGAAACTGAGTCGACCAGACTTATTGTCTCATACGATTTTTGTGAGGCAGTTTCAGCAACGAAGAGAAAAATAACAAATTTTAGAAGCGAAACAAGCTTAGGCTCAAACTTGGCAAGTCAGCTGTAGATTATCTCGGAAGAGTTAAAGTTACTTCGAGACAATATGAGCTCATTTAGAAAATCACCGACTGCAACCCAAGATCATTGGAATTATCTCTCAGAGGAACTCAAAGGGCTCCGGCGTATCATACGGGAGATAGACAGAGATAGAGAACGATATGAATTACTTGCCAATATACCAGCGAATATAGATGATGCAAATGTTGCTACCGAGAGATTGCAACAGGAAATCACGGACTCCAAACTTTTGTTAATCTCAGAAATATCTGAGCTGAAACAAGAAGTAAGCAGAATATCTCTAGAGATCTGAAGCCTATCCTCGGTTGTCTCGAGCTCCGCACTCCCCTCAGTACAGGTCAGCTTGGAGAAACTGAGGAGGAAAATGAAGGAGTTGAAAGACACTGCAGTGGACTTGACATCACCTATCAGACTAGCGATAGAGGGCCTTAGAAGCGATCTTAAGCATAAATAACAAGTCGAAGAGGGAGAGTCAAGAAGCGTACAATTTAAAATGGTGGAAGAAAATGGCACAGAGTCAACTCAGCACTCACTAATGCCGCAACGTAAAAAGCTTCCACGTACGTTTTCGGAGGTGTTAACAAAGCCAAAATTTCCAATTGTAGTGGAATCTATCGACCCCAGAAGTACAAGCGATGACATAATGAAGCAAGTTAAGGATGGGATCGATGTATTCGAATTAGGTATTGGCATCAACCATATTAAGAAAGCCAAGAACCAGAAGGTTCTAATCGGTTGCGAGTCTGAAAGAGATAGAAATATTCTCCAAGACTGACTTAAGTACACAACTGACAACTTAACAGTGTACGGACCGTCCACCAGAAACCCGCTTTTGCGTCTTACAGGAGTTGTCTTCGACTTGTCAAATGGTAAGATCGAAGAAGCTATAATAAAACAGAGCACCACACTTCTAAGCGATATTACGGTAGCACAAAACCAGGTGAAAGTTGTCAGAAGAACGAAGAGTCGCACAAGCTCCACGTGTAATATTATCTTGGAAGTAAGCCCGCAGATCTGGGCAAGGTTACAGAATCAGAGAGTGAGAATAGGATTTCAAATAATTCCAGCCATTGACCAATCACCGGTAATGCAATGCTATCGATGCACTTAGCACTGGAATGTAAAGCACAAAAAGTGAACTGTGGTTACTGTGCTGTGGAATACGACACCAGAGAGTGCAATAACAGGAACAAGGCGCCAAAATGTATTTTATTTATTTATTCTTTTTTGTACACCACAATACAGAAACATCAATATAGTCAAAACTAATTAAAGTATGTACGATAGGCGGCCTTATCACTGAAAGTAATTTATTCCAGACAACCTTTGCGTAGAGGAATGTTGCAAACAAAAGTTAATAGAGGGGGGCATACAAAATAATAATAATAATAAAAAAATACCATAATACATACAAATAAAAATAAGTGAAAGTTATGTATAAAATATCATATAAGAGATTAAATGAAAAGAGATACAAGAAAGGTAAAGTAATAATATCTAATAGCGTTCTAAATAATACGATTTAACAAGAATTTTGAAAGAGTGAAGAGATTTAGCACGACGAATATGGAGAGGTAAGGAGTTCCACAAACATACACAGAAAGTTAATGACAAAGTTGCGACCATCCTGCCTAGAGCCTTGAGTGCTTAGAGTGAAGGAAATAGGACAGGATTTCAAGAGCAACTGTATCGTATTGCTAAAGATACCGACGTTTTCCCACAAGAGTCAACAAGTACGAAGGACGTAGGAATAAAAATAGCACAGATAAGTCTCGGAAGAGGGCGAGCTGCATTTCAAGAATGTCTGCAATCAGCTGTCACACAGGGCATTTTCATTCTTTTGGTACAGGAGCCTTATGTAGAGGCAAAAGGTCACGTTACCTGCCAACATAAGGTAATACAGAAAATTTCTAGCGATGTTCAAAGACCAGTCAAAGCGGCCGTCATCCATCCAACCATACAATTTTTTATCAACCCTGTAACAATTACTGAGAACATTGTAGCATGAACATAGAAGAGATAGACAGATTGTGCCGGAATATTATAGGATTACCCGATGTCCGAAGAAAGGGGGAAAACATGGTGATTCTCGAATGTTCTATATTCTATGTTCTATCACCGGAAGGGCGACCATCTGACCGTCCCAAAGAGGTGTTGGATTTATCGTCCACAAGTCTCTCGGTTGTAAAGACTGGGAGTGTGTCCACGAGGGTTGCGTATCTTATAAACAGAATCATCAATTCGGTATTCGCTAAAGGTCATACAGGTCTACGGACTTACCTCGGCACATCCCGATGAGGAGGTGGAGGAAATGTATGAGGATATCTTTGGAGCCATGCATTTCTCCAAAGTCTACTATACGGTGTTAATGGGAGACTTCAATGCAAAACTAGGACTCTTTATGACGAACTCTTTCTTCTAAAAGCGGCCCCAAAGAAAAGGCATCAATAGAGCAGTAGATTGTACAGAAGACCAATGAGTACAATCTGTCACTTTGTCTTGCTTATGTGGACTAAGAGAAATCCTTTGATTCTATCGAAATTCGGGCGGTTCCACAGTTCCTTTAGCGGTGCCAAGTTGACTGTCGGTATATCGAAGTGCTGAAGTGTTTGTACAGTAGGGCTACGATGGCTGTCCGAGTACAGAATCGGAGCACGAAATAAAATTACGCTATGACAAAATTTACTTCATCTTTTAACTTTTTTATTTTCCCTTTTACCTGTAACTGAATTGTCTTACAATATGTACGAGAGAACTTCTTTGCAGGAAAATTCCAGTGTTGGAGCTCCGAAGCAACTTACTACGGCGCTCTACCGAAAACTTCTTTAAACCTATCCGTTGATTCGCTACGAAACGTCTCACATCTTCGAATTTCTAATTAAAAATTCTGCACAGGTTCTCATCTTTATAACCATTTACCAATAATAATGTCCTCCAGACCGAATTTGGGTCACTGCGGCCAGGCTCAACGGAGACTAGACATCGGCACAGGAGAGGGTTGTAGTGTCCACGCGTATGCGCAAACACAGGTACACTCTCAAATCCCTCCCTCTCGTAGTCCGATGAGACGATAAGCCGACACGACCGAAAAGAGATCAGGTGCAAAACCAACGACTTTACGTGACTACTTTCGAGCTACTAAGAAATTCTGGACGGCAAAACACTATAACTGATTTTTTTCGCCCAACACGGGATCTGAAGCTGGAAACTCATGATCAATAGCCGCGCTCATAACCACAAAGCTATATTATTATATAGTTTATAATATTGTTGACTAGTTTGGTAATTTTTAAATTTGAGCTATAAAATTTATTGAATAGAACCTCAAAATTTTGTTTTACTATATTTTAAACGTTAAAACACTATATTTTATTTTTTTGGTATTTATTCGATCAATAGAAAAAAAATTGGACATGTAGGTATTCTTTAATTTGTTTGACCTTTTGTCACGTATCTTATATTATTACTATTATTTAAAACTGTAATTTTAAATTAGCATGCTGACGTTTTGGGCATACTGTAAGCTAGCATGTACATTGTTTTTAAAATATAAATAAATAAATATAAATCAATAAATATTAATTAAATTATTTTATTATGTGTTCAATTGTAATGATGTTGTTAATACAAATGACAATAGTTAATGTAAACGTGAAAAATAATAATAAATGTTTTGTATTTTATTAGTTTGGACACCAGAAGGTAGAATAATTATGGCTCCATTTTTGAAGAAATGATTAAGATTTATTGTAACCTATATATCGAAAACGAATTAATTAATTGGTCTGTGATGGTAAGACTATTTTTTTTAATTCTTGACATTTCGGGTGCTTTAGTCCTACCCGCGGACACAATAAATAAACTAAACACGATATAATCCGTAAAAATAGTTTTATTCAATAAAATTGTGCATAAAATCAAAAATTTTAAATCTACTGTAATCAATAAGGCTGTTTGTAATTATTTTATGTAATAATTTTTTTCTAGAATGAGAGTGCCAAACGAACGCAGGGTCAAGCTGATGGTTTCCGGTTACCTACACTCATAATACGAAACACAGCAGTTTTTACGCTGGTAGTTTGTGAGAGTGTGGTCCTACCCCGGTCGAGCCGACTCCTTCGTTTTGCAACCATAATATAGCAGCATCGTGGATACACCACTTAATAAAATCATACTACTTTGTAATAATATAACGATTTGTGTAAAAACGCCTGCTTTACTTTTGATAAAATATAATTGAGACCGCAACAGGTCGGCCCTGGCATGGTGTAAGGTCAACAGATTATTTTTATATTACAGTAAACTGTAACGATATTTTGTGCTGGTGTTTTTTTACATTTGGATTCAAATATCAGTAAATTTTCGCTTCGTTAGCGCGCATGTTTTATAAAAATAAAAAGATATTCCCATTTGATAAGGAGCGCTTGACCAAAGGTGTCCATCAATGAAACGAGACAAGCATTAGGACTAACATAAAAGACAGAGAAAGAAAAAATATTTTTTACAAATCCGGGTGTTAATTTGTTCTTGTTTTTTTTATATATAATAATAATAAAAAAACAAACAAACATTTATGTACATCTATCCTCAGTTACTAATTAAAATGCAAATACGTTTTCACCCCTGAAGACTAAGATGAAATCCAGTGAAAAGTGTCTTTTTTTTATAGAAGAGGGGGCAAACGAGCATGCGGCTCACCTGATGTT
Organism: Parnassius smintheus behrii; assembly: GCA_036936625.1. Taxonomy (NCBI): domain Eukaryota; kingdom Metazoa; phylum Arthropoda; class Insecta; order Lepidoptera; family Papilionidae; genus Parnassius; species Parnassius smintheus. Next base: position 4,398,350 of record JAUPFT010000026.1, read on the forward strand.
AAGTGACTACCGCCGCCTATGATCAACCGCAACACCAGGAGAATTGCGGGTGCGTTGCCGGCCCTTTAGAAAGGAGTAAGCTCATTCTTGAAGGTCCCCAGGTCGTATCGGTCCGGAAAAATCGCCGGTGCGTGTGTGTGTGTTTCTGGTTCTCTACACTTTCCTCACCATTGAAAGGCAATGCATTATCGCATATGTTAATAATAGCTTCATGTCAGATGTCAGAAAAAATAATGAATCTCAATGAGAGCGTCGGCGACTTTATCTGTCAAGAGAGTTGGGCAACTTAGGAATGAAGTGAAATATTTGACAGGTTTCTTTGTATATTTCATAGATTTCATTTAATGTGGTACCCAACACATCTGCTTCAAAATGAGTAACACATTTTTGACAATTCAATCACGCCATATTTTTCATGATCATGTTATAGGGTGCGTTTGGCAGAAAAAGCGTTAGCAAGCGCTTGTAAGCAAAATGGCGATCGTAAGCGGTAAGCGCTGTCAAATCATAAGTAGCTATTTTCTTCTAGAACACGAAGTTTTAACCGGGGAACCTTACCCTATTTAAATATATGTTTGTAAAGTATTCATATTAAAAACTTACCAGTCGCGAATTTTTAATAACATGTATATTATGTTTATTCATGTTATTATATTACTTAAAACTAATATTGCACAAAACAACTTATAAACTCTACTTCAAAACAAATAAATTAAATAAGTAAAATGGCGGATTGTGTCAGCGCTACTGAAGTTAGCAAACGTGTCCTGGTCGAAATCTGTTTAGTTTCGCCATTTTGCTTGCAAGCGCTTGCTAGCGCTTTTTTCTGCCAAACGCACCCATAGAGTCGATGTTACCTCTCTAAATATATTAGGGAATGTGAATAAAAAATAAAAGGAAACACGAACAAATGAAGGTAGAAATATAATCTCCCAATCGTTCTAGCGGTATAAAGAATCACGCATGCGACTAAGAGGGATCAGTCAGTGATTCTACGAGTCTCACTGATATTTCTTTGCCTATGGCTGCTAGTGTTGGTAAGGAAGTTCGTGTTGCTGAGAGGGTGGCCTGTGTTACATTAGTAGTGATGCAGTTGGTTTGCATACTTTGGTGTTATTACGTAATTATGTCCTTCACGTTACACCAGTGTGTGATTGTGACCTGGACATATTAATGCTGGTCGAACTGTATGTGCTCTATAGTGATTGTGAAATGCTGTATGATGTTTAATTCCTGATAATGTTTAATTGCGTAATCAAGAGAACAAGTTGAACATCCGCTCTCACACATTTGTAATTTTAACATTTAACCTCCAGAATAACGTATAATAGTAGAGAACAAAAAGTTTTTTACTTCAAATAATTTTGAGATTAATTTACTACAATATAATAATTTATAAAGTTACCCTTATTCGTGCTATTGACAAATCAAAAGAGACTTTAGCATCAACTGCAGAAGCTAGCAACTATGGTTTTAGTCTTTTCTCGGAAATTATTTTATTTTTTAATTATATTATTATATTAAACTGACTTGAAATTTTCCTTCAAATTTGAACAGCAGCAAACTTGAGATATGAAAAGGAATCCGATTCCTAAAAATAAGTGGGCACATAATACATAAATATACACGTCTAGTAAAAAACCTTTTCCTTTATTTGAAGTCGGCTAAAATTGGGAGTACCTGAAGTTTGTGAAAGTGAAGATAAATACAAACTTACGGACTTAAAATATAAGCCTTATTTTAAGTCGCTTCATTCGGATAAATTGAGACAGATATTACATTGGGGTGAGGTATAGAGCCGTGGTAGCTCAGACGGTTAGCGCTCGCTGTAAATTTCACAGTACGTGAGCAAACCGGGTTAAATCCCCGCCGGTACCTATGAAATTGTTCATTGCGATCTTAAGTGCTGATTTACTACGTGTTCAGTGGGGAAGGAAAACATCGTGAGGAAATCTGCATGTCTAGGCAATATGAAAAAAAAGTTGCTGCCGCAATGCGTGTTGGTGAAGTTCGCCAACACGCATTGCGGCAGCGCGGCTGACCCTTACTTGCCCTAAAATATTTTGCGAAATGAAGGGAGGCCCGTTCGGAACGACTTGGACGAATAAAGGTTGTACTAACTTTTTTAACTTAAAACTATATACCATCAAGTGAGCCGCATGCTCGTTTGCCGCCCCTCATATAAAAAAAAAACATAGATAGTTCTTACATACACAGATATTTACAGAGGGAGGAAAAGTGAAAATGGGGACATAAAAAACTTAAGAATTATAAGTTTGCGTAATTAAATATGAAGCAATGAAAGGGGCACATAATTCAACCCGTCATAATATGGTCAGAGTGCTGATTTTCAGTCAGCCCTTTGCGGACGGGCCACCAAACTGCCCACCAAACAAACACCAAACAAAAAGAGATTTATCTATTTATTTGCTTTTAAATAATTTATATGAAATATTACGTATTGCATACATATGATTTAGTACAGACATGTAAATCTGTTATCATTGGAAATCACGAAAGTAGTTAAATGTCGGATTTAGTCGATGACCTAATTACCGAGGATGATATGCGAGGCAGTTAAAACTAAAACATCCTAATTTTATTAGAGAACATGGAGCCATATCCTTGGGGTGCAATAATAAATAAAATTAAATCCAAAACCAAGTATACCACTACAAGACTACAAGATACTGAGCTCCGTCCAGGCAGATCGAACCAAAAATTAATATTAAAAGCCTGAAGGTTGGCTGGGTTAATTATTACATCGGAACGTCAAACACCGCACGCGTGACCATGGGTGCTGTAAAACATCCGAAACGTCTGGAATAAAAAAGATAAAATTAAATGCGTACTCGCGTAAATATAAGAAATCATTAGACAGACAGACAGACAAAATTAAAAAAAATGTTTAGTTAAGTCTTAACCCTGCATGGGTCGCGCCCTAAAAACTGACGTAAGCGGTCGCGTGGAGTACAATTGTAATCCAAATAAAAAACAGAAAAAAAACTGCAAATTAAGAATCAAAATGTATTTATTTCACTTTGAATGTAATAAAACTAGAAATATGTTCCATACGGAATGAAATAAAAAAATATATCTTTTATTTTATTTATAACTTTACTTTTAAAAAAACTTTTATTAATTTGTAAGCAAAAATGGCACATTGAATTCTTAATGAGATCATAAATCATCTTAAGTAATTATCGCTAATCTAATCATTGTTTTTTAAACAAGAGGAACATATGTATTTGGAATGATCCGGACAAACGAATTTATTACATGCTGTGCATGATCGACGAGTGCTCTTATTGCGCGATCTTCCGCAGTCATAGCAGCGACCCAGTCTGCTAGTTGACGATAATGCCGAGGTACTTGGCTGATTTTCAGCTTGGGGAACTTCCAGAAAATCCTTTATTTTGAACACCAGACTTCGTGGTAATGTCCTTTGTTCCAATCTTCTGTGAGCTGATGGTTTCATCCATGCCAATGCCATGGAAATAAGAAAATCACGTCGTACTACCTTTGCAAATTTTTTGTTGGCAGTGTATATGCATAAAGCATTTAAAGCACTCAAATTGAGTAAATCGAAAAAAACTGTTAGAGGCCATCGTCTTGAATTTCTAGATACATCGTATAACGAGGACATTTTGTCTACCAAATCAACACCATTCTTTGTACGATTGTAGTACGTGATCATTTCGGGTTTTTTGTGATCTCCTGTACTGTTATCGATCGTCGCATCGTTATGCATTGTAGATAGGACGATTACTACTTTGTTTGACTTTGGTATATAAGATACCAACGTGCAGGGTGTGTGAAAACCAAATTTTGAAGAATAAACTAAATTTCCTCGTGCCACACGAAACACCTTAGGAACTTCTCTTTTATCTTTTCTTACAGTGCCGACCATTGTAGTTTTGTTCTCGAAAAGTTGCTTTGCAACGTTTAGCGACGAAAACCAATTATCCATGGTAACATTGCGGTTTTTCCCAAGGATAGGTTGAACTACTCGCATCACTACGTCGGCCCGTTCATTGCTCACATGAAAAGGTCCCACGGGCTGCTTGCCGGCGTAAATCTCTAAATTGTATGTGTATGGGTAGTGAACGTCGACAAGGGCAAATATCTTAATCCCATACTTTGAGGGTTTGCTAGGTATGTACTGCCTAAAAGGGCAACGTCCCCTAAAGGCCACAAGCTGCTCGTCCAATGTCATTTCTGCACTTGGAATGAAATATTGTTGAAATTTGATGATTAACATCTCAAAAACTTCACGTATTGCAGCTAATTTATCAATAATAACACGATCTTTGCGATCATTAATATCATCAAATCGTAGATTTCTTAGAAGAAATTTAAAACGTTGGACAGACATCGTTAAATAAATGGCATCGATTCCAGTGTGATTCCTGTGTTCAAATATTTGTTCACAGCTGCTTCGGCCCAATTTCAACACACCTGCTAAAAAAATAATACCGAGAAATGCCTTTACTTCAGTAGAATCCGTCAATTTGGCATCACGTTCTCTGGCATATTTTTGTTTAATGTGCTCGATCTTTATGTTAGTATATTTTACTATCAGATCAATTACAATGTCATCTAAGAAAAGAGATATACAATCCTCAGCAGCATCTTTCCCCCGGGCGATTCCTTTTGGTCCTGGAGGTACAAAAACAATGTTGTGACTGCGAGTTCTTCCTCTATTCGATGGCGCAGTCTTATTCCAGCGAGTATTATCCACACCAGTGTAATAATCCTCGTAGCCAATTTGTGAGGAATCATCTTGTCCTAGTTCAGAAACGGTTACGGTAGGTACCTCATTTGGAGTTTCTTCTTCTTGCTCAGATTCAGATTGGTGGTCCTGCACTTCCAGAAAATCTTCTTCATCGTTTGAGCTTGCGTCATCTTCCAAATCATCACTGATATAATCTTCGTCAAGCCAAGATTCGATTTGAGCGATACGCTTTTCATCCATGATTGTTCTGTTGGGATAAATTACAAAAAACGTTATCAATATAAGAGCTGTACATAAATAAACATATAACCGTTTTGTACTAAAGTTAATTATTGCAAAATAATAGTTAAAATAAATAAAAACATCAAAATATAATTGCACAAAATACTCACGTAATAGGTCGCGTGGATTACAATAGTAATCCAGAGTACTTCACGGATCTCTTGTGACACAACCAGACGCGTCCGGCGCTCGTGCTGCACTGAACGCGTCCTTTGGTTATTCAACTACAAGTACATAGCGCGCCGAAATAATCACGCAAAAGACTTTTCTTTTATTTTATGTTTTAATACAGTGGATTACCATTGTAATCCACGCGACCACTGCAGGGTTAATAGCATGAAAATAAACCCTTGGACTCAAAACAAGCCAGTTATCTCCATATAACATACAGACACTGCAATTAAATTTATATGTATGGATAAGAAAACGTTGGTCATATTGTTTAAACAATAAACTACATATTGTTATCGATATTTCAGTTATGGAGACGGTTTACAGTTAAACCGTAAGCTACAGATTTCAGCCCAACTTAATTTAGTGGTTTGTAACAAGGTTTCATAATTAAGCTCCGCTTTGAACTCTGATTAAGTGTTATTAACTAACCAGATTTAAGAAATACAGCGGTAAATATTGATGATTACCGCTATGAGATACTGTAATTAACAATAATTACTATCTAGATAAATTTTAATTTAATTCTATAACATTTTATACATGGTTCTTGGGTTCGATCCCCGCCGTAACTAATGAAATTGTTAGTTGCAATTTTAAGTGCTGATTTACCACGTGCTCTGCGGTGAAGGAAAACATCGTGAGGAAACCTGCATGTCTGAGGTTTAAGAAAAAAATTATTTCGAAGACATGTGAAGTTCGCCAACACGCATTGGGGCAGCATGGCGGACACTTCCTTGCCCTAAAACCCTCTCAGTACTGAGGGGAGCCCTGTGCCCAGCAGTGGGACTTGTATATAGGCTGTAACTTTACTTTACTTTTTTATACATGGTAGAGCTGTTGTCATGTGTATTAAGGTGGTAGCATGCATTTGGAATTTGGAAAAGGACCACGATCTCACAAAATACCAACGTAAAAATAGCAGCTTAATGCTGTGTTCTGTATGGTGAGTGTAGAGACCTGGAGGCCCCTTTTTATTACAACCGACGTGCACATCTGCATTTTGATTATTAACTGAAATATATAGAATAAAATGGAATAGAATGGAATGGAATAGAATGGATAAAAATGTCTATGCACTAAGAGTCACAGCATTCACTTGCCGTCGGATGGACTCTGTTTTTTATAGAATAAGCGTGACAAATGAGCTCATAGTACACCTGACTCTTTACTATCTGTAGGCAGTAATATAGAAAAGTAGAAGATTTTTTATGGTTGGTGTTTTGTCTATTTAAACACCTAATTTAAACTACCAGTCCGATTTGATCAAAAGTTTTTGTATGTGATAGCTAGATTTATGATAGATAATATACTTTTTATATGATAAGGGTGACAAGCAATCACACAGTTCACCTGATGGTAAGTGGTTGCAGTGGTACATAGACATCTACATCTATCATTGTTTGGGAATCAAAATGCAGATGCGTTGTCAGCCGCGAGGACTAAGATGGAATACCTCTTTTCCAGCGATAAGGGTTTCCGGTTCTCTACACTCACCATACAAAACGCAGCAGCATTTATCTGCTATTTCACGCTAGTATTCTGTAAGAGCGTGGTCCTACCCCGGTCGAGCCGACCCATTCGTACTACAACTATACAATTCATATAGCTGCAGCAAGGCTCTATCACGTTTAAACTACTATCGTATAAGCTACTGTCTGGCGTTAGACTACAACTTCTCACTAGCCGTAAATATTTCTTTTTGTTAAGTGCGTCTGAAGAAAGAGCGTTTCCAAATTGCTTTTTTAACTTGCACTGGCGTTCGTGATACGTAAATACAATGTTGTGCAAAAATAGATCTTTCTTCTATCTAAAAATATTGCGCGATAGCATGTTTTTATTTCTTATACATAAGCCTTATTAACGTATTTTGTGACAAAAAATAGAAAATTATAAAAATGATATATCAGCGTTATTAATGGCATATTAATATTACGGACGAAAGATACTTCAACATCAAGACAATTTTATGAATATAAACTTTGCTCTTTATAGCATGTAATTTGGACGTATAGTTATATATATAACGAAAAAATTAAAATATTAAACACTCGGTTAAAACAATTGGTGCGAACGGCGCATATCGGGTCCCAGTCGCGATCTGAGATCCTAAAGATACCTGCACTGAACGCCTACATAATCAAGGTGTCATATTGCGCATCTCAGACGCGTGATTTACGCGGTTGAAACCGCGAGGCACAGCTAGCATTAAACATGACGGTTGAAGATCTTGATCAGAATGGGAGTCTTCCTCAGAAAACATAATTTATGGATGCAATAGTGTAATGAGCAACAAACAAAGTAATCTAGATCACGCAGCTAATTTAATTTAAATTTAGCAGGTACAAAACACGAGTCCTGTAATTGTTCCTAGCCCGACGTGGTCCGCCCGACGGCCAAAAGTGAAGTGCCTATTCTAGATTCCGTCGAAGCGTTGCTCTCCTAAGCGAGGCATCCTCAGATGAAGTAGACCGCTACCGTTAGCGGTCAGCCACCACAGTCTTCAAAGTCATCTTGTATGTTTTAGTGGACTAAACTTCGCTCGGATATCCTTTGAATGCGATTTATTTCTTTTTAAAATCGTTGTATGCAAAGTTAGTTGAAGAATGCTGATCTTTTAAATTGAATAATAACACGCAGTCAGTGAACAGATCCGGAACTAAATTTAAAAATAGCAAGCTGCTGTTCTTTCACTACAAAAGGATACTTTTATCTAAGATTGAAAAGCGTATTGCTACTGTGAAAAGTAAGCTCTTTGCGAGCGCTTCAACCTAGCTACTTTGAATTTGCTTATTTAAATAAGAAGAGAATCTACTTACTACAGCGTTTTCCTCTATGCAACAAATCAAGTTAGTATTTTGTTTTACAAAGCAAAAGGAGTCTATAGACTGCCGTAGTCACTTGCCATCAAGGCAAGCTTGATAAAAACCTCTGGAAATGAGAGATCGTTTAAAATATTGTATTGTAAATGAATGTTAAAAAAGTCCCGCTAAGTTTCTTGCTAATTCTGCCCAGGACGGCTGTTTTATTCCGAACCAGCTGTAAAGCTTAAATGACTTGTAACAAGCATTCTTGTAACCTATCTATGGAAATAAATAAGATTAAGGTTTGTTTGTAATATCAACATAACAGATTTTTACTAAATGCATATTTTATTTATTTGCTTTTTATGATAGTATATAATATGGTATTTGTAACTTAAAACAAAATAATTTTCAAAAGTATTGTCTGTCTGGCTGTCTGTCTGTTGGTTCCGGTTAATGTCCAAAATGGCTGACCCAATTTTGACGAGACTTTTAGGAACTTTTCCGGACACTAGCAGATATCACATGTTATAAAGAGTGACTTATGCTACTTATATGTTAGAATAAGAATTTTAGATTAAGGTTGCGCGAAAAAAAAATCAAAAACTATGAAATAAATATATAATAATAATAATGCTCGAAAATGATCGCGCTAGGCTCTATTGGGACCGGGGGCCGTCATCACAGACAGGACTATTCTTGCGAATAAGCCTGATGTTGTGCTGATGGACCCGGCACAGTCAAGGATATTTTTGGTCGACATTACCATTCCGTATGACGAGAACCTCGTGAAAGCCGAAACAGATAAGCAAACAAAATATCTGGACCTGGCTCACGAGGTGACCGATATGTGGGGTGGTCTGCCGACCGAAATTATTCCTGTAGTCGTCTCTGCGAACGGGCTAATCACAGTCAGCCTCTCAGGTCATCTGAGGCGGCTGGGACTACGTGGCCGACCGCTCCAGGCTCAAATGCAGAAGGCGGTGCTCCTCGATACCGCCCGCATCGTCCGCCGGTTTCTTTCCCTTTCCCCATAACCCTCGGCCGTTTGGTCTCCCCTGCCGAGAGCCTCCATCTGGTTGGGCTTTTATTTATTTATGTATTTTTATATTTATTTTATGTTATTGATATTTATGTATATTTATCTTTTCATCTTCATTTATAATTATATATTTATAGAACCCAACCATATGAGAAAACTATATTCATACCCCACAATATTAATAAATAATAATAATAATAAATTTTATTGCCTCTAAAACACACAGTTACATTCACGTTAAAACAAAAGAACATTATAATCATTTGAGACAAAAGGAGACGGCTCAGCTTTGTCTGCAACGAGATACAGATCTCATACAGAGCTGTTTTTCAGCCGCTCCCTCCTCCCTGAGGTGTTGTGCGGGAGTCCAAAGTAGCAGGCTCCCCATTTACCTGATTTATACTTTTAAACTACGTACCTATAAAGTAAATAAATATGATAAAATCGCAAATACAAAAATAAAGATTAAAAACATTAAAGGCAAAATAAAAACATTTAAAAATATGCATGGAACAACCATTACGAAATGAACTAACAACCGATTCAAAAACAACACGGGAAATAGAAAATATAAAATAAACTTTCCTTTCTTTGAACTGTTATGTATGTTTGTGTGTGTTTGTGCGTGCGTGCGTGCGTGCGTGCGTTGTGTGCGTGCGTGTGCGTGTGCGTCTGCGTGTGCGTGTGCGTGTGCGTGTGCGTGTGTGATGCCGCAGCAAACAGAAATGAATATACGAGAATGACACTGGAAGTTCTTAGAAAATCAAAAACTGAACAGCCTAGCAAGTTATGAGTTTTATTATATCTTTTCAAAATAGTGTCCATTTACATCAATACATCGCTAAATCTGATGGAACCACTGACAAAACTACTTTGCCCACTCGTACTTAAGGGTTTTTGAAATGCAGCCACTGCTTCCTCGGCGTACATAAAACGTTTGCATCGAAGTTATTCTTTTATTTTCGGAAATAAATAAAAATCGTAAGGCAAGGTCGGGGTTATAGGACGGGTGACCCAGTAATTCCACGTCTGACGCCGCTAAGTAGTCGATTGTTTAGTTGGCGGTGTACGACGAGGCGTTGTTGCGGTGAAGGAGGATCCTACTGCGAGTCCTTTCTCCCGAACTTTGTCCATGACACGTTTAGTGGTAAACAATTGTTAGTGTACCACTCTGCACTAACTGTTTTTCGATCCTCTAAAGCAATTGTTGCATAATTACCTGTCCTTCTGGAGAATGAGGCCACTATATTTTTTATCACAGTTCGACCTCTCTTCACTTTAGTTGGCAACTCCTCGGAAGGATACACCGAGACAGCAGACTGTCTCTTAGTTTCAGGATCATAACAATAAATCTAGCTTTAGTCAGCCGTTAAATCTTTGAACCATTTCACGACAACAATCAACACGACAGAATTTTTGGGCCTCTGTCAAATTATGAGGTATCAACCGGGCACAAAGTTTCCTGACAGCTTCTTTTTATAGAACAGGGGACAAACGAGCATGCCGCTCACCTGATGTTTAGTGACTACCGCCGCCCAGAATCAAGCGCAACACCAGGGGAGTTGCAGGTGCGTTGCCGGCCCTTAGAAAGGAGTAAGCTCTTTTCTTGAAAGTCCCTGGGTCGTTTCGGTCCGGGAAAATGGCCAGTGGTAAACTATTCAACATATTGGTCGTACGCGGAAGAAAACTCCTTGTGAAACGTACAGTGGTGAACCGCCAAGCATTCAGATGGTTTGGATGGTATTGGGACGTTTTCCGTGTAGTGCTTTCACGAAATTTGGCGGCTGGGATTAATCCGAACAATTCTTCAGAGCACTCCCCGTGATATATGCGAAAGAAAATGCAAAGGGATGCACCATCCTAGTGAATCGAGCCGATCGGAAAGCACTCGGTCGTTGATGATTTGAGCAAGATGATGATGAAGACGAAGATGATTCAATGCGGTCAAGTCGAAAGAGCTAGCACTGGGGAACCCCAGCCCAGAGATGGGAACAGTATTCCATGTGCGGCCGAACCTGTGCCTTGTAAAGTTGCAGCCGGCATGAAATACTCTCCCGCTCTGCTGAGCACGCCAAGCTTTTAAGAGGCCAATTTGGCCTTCTCTTCTAAGTAATCACGAAACTGCACGTCACTCGATATGTCAACGCCGAGGATTCCGATACTGACTGAAGTAACAAGGGCAGAAACTGAGGAGTTACGACGAAGGGGTTCTTTTTAGCGGTTAACGCGCAAGCTTGTCTTATTGTCTTCTGAGGGTTAAACCGGACTAGATTTAGTCGCCCCAATCCGAGACATTGTTCAGCAAAGACTCAACTTCAGACACAAGTTTGTCCCGGTACTCGGTAGTTTTCCCGAGAAAAATTGGCACTGCCGGTGTACAGAGCATCACCAGTGCTGTCATCTACATAGCAATGAATGTTACGGGTTTGCAACATATCAATGATATGCAGAAGAAACAGCGTTGGCGATAGCACGCAGCCTTGTGGAACATCAGCATTAATAGGCTTGTAATCGGAGCTTGCGCCGTCTGCAACGACCTTGATGCAGCGATCTACAAGAAAGCTGGTGATCCAATTGCACAATTTCTCGTGAAGCCCACAAGAGGGGAGCTTCGAAAGAAGCCCTTTGTGCCAAACTCGATCGAAGGCCTTCGCAATGTAAAAACTATACGGCCAATGCCTCCCCCTTGGACTCTACTGCCTCCGCCCATCTATGAGTTAGGTAGACCAGGAGATCACCAGCCGATCGACCACGACGAAAACCGCATTGGCGATCACTAATCAGCTGGTGATCCTCAAGTTACCTCATGAGCTGGCAGTTTACAAAGGACTCCATTGTTTTGGAGAACAAGGAGGTGATGGCGATAGGCCTGTTGTTGGATGGGTCTGAGCAGTCGCCTTTTTTAGGGATCGGGTGAATGAAAGCCATCTTCCATGATTTTTGGTCTATGCCTAGGTAGTAGGAGTACCAGAAAACACATATTAAAACCGGACAACTCTGGAGCACACGTTCTCAGCACAATGGGGGGATTCCGTCAGGCCCACTCGACTTGTGGATGTCCAGGTAGAGGAGTGCTGTGTAAACCGAGCGCTGCACACTAGAGCATTCACGCCGCGGGATGGTTGGCGGCGTACTCCCCCCGTCATCGAGAGTCGAGTTGGATGCAATGAAAGAGCCTAGCAGATCGGTTTTCTCCTTTATGACATTAGCCAGTGAGTCTTCCTCACTGTGCAGAGATGGAAGAGATGGCTGACAGAAATTTGCACCATATGCCGAAGCAAAATCATGAACAGATCTCCCCTCATTATCTGTTAAACGTAAACCAAGCCTTTCAGCGTGATAGGCGTTAAAATCGCAGAGGATCACGATCTCTGCGGAGGGAATCTGCCGTAGCAACGAATCTGTAGCCATTTGGTCGTGATCGAAGAGTTGGTCTGTTTCTGCATTACCGCTAAAAGACCTATAGAGGCACTCGTAGACGCGCGGATGGTCGTCGCTTTCTACGCGTAGCCAAAGGATCCGAACCTTTAAGTCGAGAACAGATGCCCTCCTTGACGTAAACGCAAACTTCATCCCGAGACACAAAGGAGTGTTCCAGTTTGAACCCCGGGTAGGAGAGATACGAGACATCAGCCGGAGAGGACACCTGCGTCTCAGTCAGAAAGAGCAGTAGCAGTAAAGGACGGCGTTGAGGTTAGAGTTAAGTCCCCTGATATTGCAAAAATTCACGGATAGCGTGGCAGCCTTGATCTTGTTGCTCCGTTTGCCCCGAGAAGTTGTAGTCTTGAGCGGCATTTTGCCCCCCCCCCCCAGAATACGTGGGGCAGCCAGAGCACCCACGCTCAAGGGTGGAGTAACTTGGTCGTGGATGCTCAGCGAGGGATTCTTCAGGAGTGCTGGTGCCCTCATGGGGTAAAATACGCTAAATGTTCATGGAGGATTTTGAGCAATTGATTCATACCGATGCCTAAGCTTGACCAAATCTGCTCATAAGTCGCTCTTTTGTTAGTCTGTATAATACGCCGCATAACACTAATGATATCTTCAGTCGCCGCCGTGGAAGGCACGCAGATCATCGGTAAGATTAGTGAGACCACGTTTAAACTCATTAAACCAGTTGTAAACAGTGGCATGAGATGGGGCTTCATTGTGAAAGGTTAATCTAAGTCTGTCATAACTTTCTTGTTGACTTAAATGACATCGAAAGTCATAAAAATCATTGTACGAAAATTTTCTCGCGTTAAATTCATGCTGATGGCACAGGCAATTTTAAATTTGCCGCCAAACCGTAAATAAATGACAAATTAATAAAATATATACACAATTATATTGGCAAAGAATCACATTTTCATATTTTTTTTATATCGTTTACAAGTGGCCAGTTATAAAAACTTTCGGTGTCACCATTGAGCTATTACGTACTACGTACCAGAGGCGACACTGCATTCAGCTACTATGTTCCACTCAACGCGGTGCGTACACTGCACTTTAATCAGTCACTCGCTAGGCGCTTGTAGAGTTGTCACGTGTTGTGTTGATTTAAAAAAAATCTCTTGATAAAAATATGCCGTAGTGTATACTTTGATATTGCACAAATAATTCAAGAAATTTCAGTAAAAACCAAGGCATTACTTTTCATCGGTTAAAAAGATACTTAATCAATAAAAAAGTATTATAGATTAATAATAATACAAATTATTCCTAAGACGCCATCTCGTGTCATGAAATATAGATTATGAAATTAATATGTTCAGATGCGACATTTCTGTGGGTACTTAAGTATAAGACGAATATATTATTATACACATTTTTTTTGTAGAAACATATATAAGTTATTATAATTAGGCTAAATTGTTCACGTTCAAATCTGTTTATTATTCTTTTATTTCATTTTTAGGTTTTCATATCAAAGTCAAATTGGAATAAAATCGTCCATTTTTAAATCTCGCGTGCCCAGCATTTATGAACGACTCTGATTTTAATTTAAATAAATATAATTGTAATTATATGTTATGTTAATAAGTTTTGTTAAACACACATTTAGTATGATTTTTTTTATATTTGACATAAATACCTTTTAAAATATTCAGATAAAAATATCATTAAAATGTTATTGTGATATAATACTATGTAATACTATATTAAATAAACAAATTTAATGTACAAAATAAATCACAAAATTTAAATATTGTTCTCAATATAATTTACCTATTTAACAATACAATCTACTATTACCTACGGATAATTCTACCTATGTTTTTTCTATGATAAAAAACCAACCGCGCGAACACAGAGTAGCGCACATTTTTTGTTTGAAATAGCTGTTCTAGTACGAAGTACATATTACTTCAATGGGTGTCACTCTCGTATTAAAAAAATCAATTCTATTAATTAGGAGGACTATAATTTAGTAGACTGTTTGTTCTGTTGTTATTTTAATTTTGTATTTAAAAAAAAACTTTAAGCAATAAGGATAGCTCAAAATTGATAAAGGAGTACAAAACTCATTGAGAACAAGAAGGCAACTTCAAAAAGATTGAGGCAACGATTGATCGCTCTAACCTTTCCAACGTAATAACCTTTTCATTCGAATATTCAACACAAGTGGGCGTTGAGTTGTTCAAGTTAAAACGGTCAGGTTATTCAAAAGATTATGTTTGTGGTCGGTACCAATATAGAGGCTCTTAAAGCAGGCTAAGTGTTCATTATTAAAATTATCACATTCTAAATGTCCACCGTTGGCCATCTTTCCATAACAATTGTTAATAATGATTTCTTCTGAAGCGAAAGCTTTCAAAAGCCTTCTGTGGTTGGACTAACTAAAAGGAAGAAAAAAATCCGTCCTTTTAAGGTTTGTTTACGGAATAAGCATGACATATTTATCCTACCTTGCCCCACTCTCTGATTATTAAGATGTAATCTCATTGAGTGATGGAGACTATTTTTACTGGTAAAGACTACCAGTTAAAATGGTCTCTGGTCCTCTACCAAATTTCTTCTTTTGTCAGGTCTTCAAGCTATATTGCCGGCTTATTGCCACTGCTTGTTCTTCTTACCGGTCGGCTCCGCTGGCTAATTACTCCTACCCACGTGTCGGTTATTTATTTATTTATTTATTTAAAAACTTACATGTAACACCTTAAGCTAAAGGGGTACATAGGGCGGACTCAATGCTATGTGGCATTCTCTGCCAGTCAACCCTGGATGCCAAGGACAATTGTTGCCAACAATTGTCCTTGGCATCCTTCCATCCAGTCCTTGGTGCGACCATTATACGTAAATAATTACATTAAAATATATATATATATATATATATATATATATATATATATATAATATTATGTTTGAATAATATATAATGAAATAAATATTTGAAGTAAAAAAGAAGAAAAGAAAGACAAAAATTAAGGAAAATAATGTTAATTAGTAGTTTATATATATATATATATATATATATATATATATATATATATATATATATATATATATATATATATATATATATATATATATATATATATATATATATATATATATATAATATTATGTTTGAATAATATATAATGAAATAAATATTTGAAGTAAAAAAGAAGAAAAGAAAGACAAAAATTAAGGAAAATAATGTTAATTAGTAGTTTGCTTCAGGTAATGTTCTCGGAGAAGAACTTTGAAAACTTTTTCATTAGTGGCATTCTTATATCGTTGGGGAGGGTGTTCCAAAGTTGTATAGCTTGTATCGTAAAAGACGACCTAAAAAATTTGACTTATGCTGTGGAAACCTTAACCTCAGACGGTTTGAATGTCGGGATGGTCGACCGTCGATCGGATGAAAAAAATGAAAACTATCCTTAAGATAAGAAGTTACTACTATTTCTACTGCGGATATTCTTATTTCTTAGTCTATTCCACAGAGCAACTCCAAATATAGCTTTCTCCACCATATTATTTTATACCCACAAAATGTTTTGTTTGCGACAAACAAAATGTGTACTTTACAATCGCGCCTCAAGTCTGGCGTAAAGGTTGTGACTGAAAAATAATTTATTACAATATTTTACTACATTGCGAAATTAGAATACAATTGCATAATTTTTTAATACATTGCGAAATGAGTAACTAAACTATGTAATGAGTAACTAAACTAAATATGAAACCTTGTAAAACCGGGTCAGTTTTCGAGATATCGTGAGAGTCAGTCAGTCAATATTTCAGTCAGTCAGTGGTATATGACATATATTATGGCTTAAATAAAATATAAATGTGATACTATAGGTGAAGCGTTATAGGGCTCGGTCTGATGTATCTTCTGGTCAAATGAGTCACTATTTTCTTTTATCTGAAGGTGAGGTATTGAAAGCTACCTTTGTATTCGGAGGAGCATGTAAAAGTAATTTATATCTATTGACGATGGCGGAGCGCGCACTTAATGTGTACCGTAAAGGCGTTATTGCTTGAGTTTTCAAAGAAATTGGCTGCTACGAGTACTAGAGATCCTCGCTATGTTAAAAGTAAATGAGTCCTTGCTAGTAAGAAAATAATTATAATAAAAAGGTTATTGATTTTTTTATATGTTAGAGCTGTGCTGTAGCTATATTATTGTTATAGCACAAATATGTGAATGGGTCAGCTCGCCTTTGGTCTTGCTCCGACAGAATACCAGCGTAAAATAGCAGCTCAATGCTGCTGTATTCCCTATGGTGAGTGTAGAGATCCGGAGACACGTTGGACTGAAAATAAGGTATTCCATCTTAATCCTGTAGTGACAATTGGGTAACAATTGACTCTTAACCTAGGATAGATTCTAAGTGTAGGTGTCTATGGGCCACAGCGTCCACTTGCCAACAGGTGGACTGTGCATTAGTTCGTCACTAATACTTTAAAAAAAATACAAGGAAGATGAAATGTTTTTCTGCCAAATTCATTCCATATGTAGTCATAAAAATCAAAAGAAAATTTTTAAATTAAAAAATTTATCATGTTCAGAACATGGAGTATTAAGGTCGCTGCATACGTAACGTGTTTTATTCCGGACGGAGCGGGACGTGACATTTTGGAAATATCGTTTCATAGAGAATATACTTGATAGTGCATACTTAACTGATGCGCGGACAGGACGGGAACGTGGCATGAACGGGACGGGAAAAATATCGTCGGCGACGATATCTACCCCGTTCCGACGACGCGCGCCACGTCCCGTCCACGCATCAGTTAAGTATGCACTATCTCGTTATCACGGTTGGCTCCGCAGTGGTGCGCGTGTTGTACCAAATAAAATGGACGACGAAAAACTAATTAAATGTGTATGATCATATCCATGTAATCTTGCACACCAGCTTAGAAACAAAATATAAAAAAATTTCTGTTGCAGAAAATTGCAGTCGAAACTGCAAACGGTTAGTATAAATTTTATTTTTCAATTATTTTGTCATACGAAAATATATATAAAATTGGGTTTTGTCATCCAAGGGGTCTTCGTAGAGAGTGTGGTATTCGCCTTCTAGTCCTCTTTTCTGCCACGTAGGATGAACAGAAAACCTTCTTTTACTCTTTACGGTTGTAACTTCATTATTTGAAGCAATAGCAATTAATACCAATTATTTAAATGAAAAATCCATATTTCGCAACACTAGCACGTTAGTATCGAGTCAATGTCACGGTGCGTATGCATTAAACTCCCGTCCGTGTTGACATACAACCACGTTCCGTCTCCGTCCCGTGCACGGGCTGATTCCGTCCTGTATGAAGCGACCTTAAATCTTTGTCAAACTTTGTAAAGGACGAAGATCTTATATTGATGTTTAAACGTGCCAACAAAAATTATATTAGAATAAGATAAAATGTTTTCCTTCCAAACTTTTACTACGTTTTACTTTACTTATAAAAATTGTAACGAAAATTTTAAATTAACAAAATGTTGTAACGTAGGTACAAAACATGGAACAAAACCCTTAGTTCATACTTTGTAAAGAACAAAGATCTAGTAGCGATGTTTAAAGGTTTAAAACGGTACACTGCACTAAAGTGCAGTGGATCATTTTAGTTCTTTATAACAGCATTGAGAAAAGGAATTCTGTATAACACAATTTTACCGACGTTTATTGCTACAGGAAACTTTCTAATGGAAGCTCTGTCGCTTAATTCCATTCTGTTTGTATCCGAACCAGTCTTTCACTTAAAAAGTTTGAGTTGCGCCTCGTTATCGATACCAACACTATCAAAATTTTTGACAAACTTATGAATGGAGATTCCGTAACGTTTTTAAGCTTACGCAATAGATTTTTGTGCCATGGTGCAGCTATATTATGGTTGTAACACAAATAAGTCGGCTCGACCGGGAAAAGACTACGCCCTCACAGAACAGTGATTCGGAGACACTTATTACTGGGAACAAGGCATTCCATTTTAGTGCTCAGGGGTGACAACACATAAACATTTTAATTCTTAATCGAGGAGAACTGCAGATGTTTAAGGGCCACAGTATCCACACACCATCTGGTGGAATGCGTGTTCATTTGTCAACCCTATTATATAAAAAATTAAACTTTAATCAAGTGGGCTTTTGCTGTCGAGCTCAAAGATCAACTCATTATGATTTACAGTTTTTTCATCGTGGCGCAGTCGACTTAGTCTTTCCTTACCCTTTTGTTCAATGAAGCATCTCCGGTTCGGCTTTTACACTGTCTACAATTTCCATTTAAAAGGTTTTGTAATATAAAATCAATTTTAGTTTATCAATTTATCAATTCACCTGACTGACTTGTTTTTTTTTTCTTTTGTTGTCGGTTTGTTGTCCCATCTGACTATAAAAGTGGGCCAGTAGACAGTGCTTCTGGGTTTGCGTACACGATCCGGCACTTTAATCCTGTCCCGCAAAAAAGGCTGGACTCCGTTACGGCTTGCCGGTATGACTGAATTTCAGTCTGGAGGACATCCTGAAATTTCTTTTGCGTAGATCTGGATTAGAAACTAATACTTAAAAGTTTTTTATAGCACAGAGTAACTGTATCATGCATTTATAATTACGGGTGCTGCAAAATATCCATACTGCTTATAATTAAAAATAAGATCAAACGCAATAATGCCGTGTCCACCACATGATTATCTCCCTAATTTGTACTTTAGGTGTTTTAAGAGGGACTATGTGAAATGTCATAAAAATCTCAAGGCTTCCGACAAATAGCAGTAGGCCATCTCGTTTACTTGAGACGTAAAATATCCAGGAACCGCGACGGGAAGTCAGGCAATCGTCACCTCGCGTTGCGTGTTAATTGTGTAATATAAGGGTAACAAGTGAGTACACAGTCCGCCTGACGCTAAAGGTTCATAGATATCTACACCTATCCTCAATTAAGAATCAAAATGCATGTGCGATGTCAGCCCTGAGGACAAGAACGAAATGGCTCGTTTCCAGTGAAAAGGGTATCCGATTTTCTATAATCACTATATAAAACACAACAGTATTAAGCTGCTATTTTACGCTAGTATTCTGTGAGAGCGTGGTCCATCCCCGGTCGAACCGACTTATTCGCGCTACAACCGTTATATAGTTGCAGCGTGGCTCTACTACGAATAATGTGACGATTAAAAGTTGATCCTCCATACAACGAGATAGGCTTGGACGATAATGACGAAGAAGAAAAATACGATAAAATCAATAAAACTAGTTGTATTCAAGGTGGTAAAAGTATTTTCTAAATGGTAGAGCTTCATTTGTCTAGATATCTATATGTGTCGATATATCTAGAAATTATTATTTATTATTATATTAAAGTCAATTGCTAAACATAGGCCTACCCCATAGATTAATTCGTAGGAGGAGATATTTGCCACAGTTGCCACGCTTGGGGACCGGGTTGGCACGCAGTTTAGTTTTTATTTTAGGACGTTATTAGGAAAACGCTGCTGCACATCTCCTGATTCGTTTCTCTCTGTCGCCTCTTACGACACCCACGAGAAGATAGTAATAGATCACAGACCACCACGGGGAGGGGGGGGGGTCTGTGTGTTAGATATTCTTACGCCGCCCCTACACAATAACTACACATGATATACCGACATTTTAAACACGTTTTAGCGCATTTGAACATCAGAATGAACTCTGTTATTTTCTCATGTATAATAAACAGCTTTCGGGACTTATTATGATTAAATAACCTGAACTAATAGACATTAGTGTCGTCGTAATTGGATTTTGTTGAAATTTCATCAAATACAATTAGAGGGCTTCGCACGCTCCAATTAGCTTTGTAAACGCTAATATTAGGAAAATATTATGTAATATAAAATGTTTTTAATAATTATTATTTTACTTGGCAACATTTTATAGATAAATAAAAGTTACAGTTTATATACATCCCACTCCCTTGCATAGGCCTCCCCTCATTTCTGAGAGAGTATTAGGACAGAAAAATGCTTGCTGCGATGCCCCAATGCGTGTTGGCGGACTTCACATTTATTCCAATTTATTTTGAATTTTTCAGACATGCTCGCTTCCTTAAGATGTTTTCCTTCACCTACAAAAACGTAGTTAATCAGTTAACTTAAAGTTCTCTTTAACATTTTTAATGGTGCCGGCGGAGAGATCGAGCCAAATTTGTCTCGCGTATGTTACAGTAATATTTACAGCAAGCTCTTAACCCCCGAGCTATCACGGCTATTATATTTATCCAACTTTAAATTTACTTCGATTGATTTGAATTACTGTCGCGCAGTGGCAGCGCAAGATAATCAACTCTCCCATCTCATGCCGTGGTGTTGTAACAGCTGATAGAGAGAAATCGAACAGGAAATCTGAAGCAACATTTTTCTGATATCAACTAAAAATTGAAACCCGTGGTCGCTAACATACTTGCAAAGTGAGGCAGCGTTGGCAAATATACTCTAAAGAGGCATTCTATATCTACAGCTACTACTTTATATATCCCCTACCCAAACCATACAGTGGGTGTTCTAAGAGACGAAAAAGGAAACAGAACCAGGACGTGAGCAGCAGCATATTTCTGATAACAGCTGAATTAAAATAAAGGCGGTCGCCATCCCGCTTGCCGAAGTTGGTAACTATTATAAGTATCCACCTGTAAGGCAAGCTATAGGGGGATCGTACGTTCAGCAGTGGACTTTCGAAAGACTCTAAGGATGGTAATGGTCTTCAATTGTAGAAAACAACTTGGCTTGGCAAAAACAACAGTAGCGTTCAGATTTGTTACCTTTCAGGGAGGACATGTTTTTTTCCACACTTCTTCCTCTTATTAGTAAGTTGTCAAATATATTCTGCAATATAACGTAGATATATATATATATTTTCTTTTGAAAACATTAATTATTTACATGGTAAGACTATGTTGAAATTTGTAGGAAATCTCTGGTAGCTTTTGCTTTACTTCTAAATCCATTTAAGTCAGATAAACTTCTTTACAACTTTGAAGCTGAGTAATTGTGGCCCGTTAATACATAAATAACTCGCTAGTCTACGTAACGTGACTATGTAAATAGTTTTATAGAATAAGGCCAACAAATACTTGATGTTAAGAGAATGTTGTGATCCATGGACAACTACATTTTTCTTCGATTAACATTAAAAATACAGATGTGTGTGTCGATAACTAATGACATGAGGATAATTAAGACGAAATTCCTAATTTCCAGTAATGACATTCCTTGGTCATCATACGAAACACATGCATTATTAGACTGTTATTTTACCCTGGTATTCTGTGAGAGCGTGGTCCTACCCGGTGGGGCCAACATATTCGTACTACAATCATAATATAGCTGCAGAGTGGCTCTATCATAAGTGTTTTGCTTGAATCGTCAAGAAAACGACTCCTTGGCGTAGTTGATTGTTATTTGGTTGCAATTTTTAATCAAATAGTAGATGTCTTTGAGCCATTGAATCAATTATCACATGGTGTGCTGTGTGCTCGTTCGTTGCTTATTCTATAAACAAAGAATAGCAGCACCCACTTAACTTTTGAAAGCTTATATGACAATAAAGTGATACAATATAACATTTTTGTTGTATCTATTGTTTCTATAAACATATATCTTGACCTAATACTCAATTATTGAGTACAGTGAGATAGTTTCCTTGATTTTGCTAAAAACACATATGTTTAGCATTCTGTCCTATTTAGTTTCCTAATATACTTGTTACGGATACTTACTCTCTATATTTCGATAGGCGCGTATCGTTATTCAACATCATTCACCTTCACAAGTTCACTGCTTAACACAGGCCTCCCCCGAGGAATGCCGCAAAAAGTTCCTGAGCCACTTGCATCCATCGCCTTCCTGTATGTGTTACCAGGTCGTCACTCCATCTATTGGGTTGTCATCCTAAACTTTGCTTACCGGTACAAGATTGCCACTCGAAAATATTTTTCCCCATCGGTTGTCGGTTTCTTGAGCCATATGGCTGGCTCATTGTCACTTCGGCTTACTAATCCGTTGGGCTATGTCGGTCACTCTGACTCTTCATGACGGAAAGGACATAATATAATCAAGAAAGGAATAGAACAGAAAAGATTTTTTTTTTCAATATAGATTACAGGAATACCTTATGATATATAGATGTTGTCGATCGGATGCCTCAATGACAACGAATCGTAAACGGCGCGTACTAACTTAGCGAGCAAAACCAAGGCACACAACTCAAGCCTGGCTAAAGTTATAACCTTTAATGGGTACACCCGAGATTTAGAACATAGGAGCGTTATAATTGGAGGATTATTTCCGTTAACAACATGCGAATAGATGACACACCCGTAAGCTTTTCTCAAGCGTCGGCGAAGACTAGTAGCGACACATGGGATTTTTCATTTACGCCGATATGACGTGGAATCTGTAAATGTGAGATTAAAGGTAACTCTGATATATATCGCTGCCATGTATTGACAGTATTAGTGGGTGGAGTCTCATCCCAGTTAAGTTTAAGAACCCACAAGGCTTTAATTAATAATTTGGCGTAAAGTATTACTGGACCGACAAGTCCTAAAACATCGTACAAGCGAGCGGTTGCGGAGAGGATAGCGCGTTTGGTACAAGTGACCGGTGGCGGCGAAACAAGAAAGGAAAACTTATCGGTAGCGGGATACCAACGAAGGCCCAAAATTTTTAAAATGTCGTTATCATCAAATGATACCGAGTCTTGTTGACGATGTGATGCTGGTATATGTTGTAAAAGCTCCTTGCAGTTACTTGTCCACTTAACCAAATCGAATCCACCTCGGCGAAACGTTTGGATAAGTTGAGTGGCGGTGTTGACTGCGTTGTTGACGCAAGGCGCGGAGGAAACGAGGTCATCCATATAAATATCCCTTTCCACTACAGGAGCAACAAGGGGATAGGACTCCCTTTCGTCAGCGGCTAACTGGCGTAAAGTGCGAAGTGCGAGGAAAGGGGAAGAGCGTAATCCGAATGTGACGCGATTATATTCATATGTTCGTATAGTTTCTTCTGTAGAAAACCGATATAAAATGCGTTGAAAAGCGTGATGGGATTTTTGGACTTCGATATACAAGTACATTTGCCTAACATCTGCAAAGAAAGCGATGCGATAAACTCTAACGTTTAATAAAATATTAAAAATGTCTGTTTGTAAATTTTGCCCGGTGTGCAAAATGTCATTCAAAGAAATATCGTTATCCGACTTAGCACTAGCGTTTAAAACGATGCGCAACTTCGTTGTACTTTTATCATTCCGTACGACAGGGTGATGCGGCAAATAAAAAGAAGGCTGTATACAATCATTATCAGAAACAGCGGATAAAATACCCTTATTAATGTATTCCCGTATAACAACATTGTATTGATCGCGAAGATCGGGATATTTGTTAAAGCGCTTTTCTAAAAGTAAGAAGCGTTTTTTTGCATTCATTAAAGAGTCACCCAACATGTCGGGCCTTTTCTTAAATGGCAGGGCGACCACATACCGTCCGTCGTTTTGGCGGTAAGTAGTAGAAGTATAAATGTCTTCAAATTCCTGCTCATCACGGCTCAAATATAATTTTTGCGGAAGTTCTTCAATTTTCCAAAATTTTTCCATTATATCATTAAGACAATTTTGATTTAAATTTGTATCGTAAGAACAGGAAACAAATGAACGTGGGGAATGATGTGATATAGCGACTTCAGCATCACCCATAATAATATATCCGAGTGATGTTTCTATGGCACTAGGCCATTGCGAATGAATTAAGTTTTCAGGCGACAAAAGTTTTATGTAGGTATTAACCCCCAATAAAATATCTATAGACCGAGGTTGATAAAACTGGTTATCTGCTAAGCGTATTTTATCTAAATAGCGAATTTTTGAAACATCTACTATCGAATCTGGCAACTGACCCGTGATGGTCGGAACAACTAATGGTTCAATATGATAAAATTTGTTATCATTAAAACGAGACGTGAACTGCAGTGAAGTGACACCTAAAATCTTCTGGGACACACCACCGATCCCGTGTACTTCGGTAAAACGATTTTTATTCGAAACGGAAAGAAATAAGCGTTTACAACAATCCTTCGTAATATAGTCGCTTTGGGATCCGGGGTCAACTAAACACCGAATAAAATGTTCATTGTCGTACTTATCTACGACCTTTATTTTTGCAGTCCCTAATAAAGTAGTATAGCGCAGGAGAGTACTATAATCGCGAGAAATATTACATGAAGAGGTAAGTGTTCTTTCATTTTCCTCCGTATTCGAATTGTGAGCGACAGAAGAATTTACCTTATTATCGTTAACTGCGCGGTAATTAATCGAATGCGCGCTGCATGCATTAGCGTTACGCGTCTGTACAACCTCTGAGTGTAACGTGTTGCTACTACGAAAAGCAGTCTTAGAGCCATTCTGATTCGGGTCAGAATGAATTAAAGAATGGTGGCGCCGCGCGCAGTATATACACTTACGCTTCGATTTACAAAAAGAAGTCAAGGATTTATTACTTAAACAATTAATACAACAATTGTTTTGTTTAATAATATCGTAACGTTGTTGTGTATTTAATTTTAAAAAGCGTGGACAAACATGATGTGTTCATGATCATTTGATTTGCAAAAGATACATGAATGCGAAGGGTCTGTATTAATAAATGTTTTACTAAATTTATTTGAAAGTGATTTGTTTCGATTATTATTGGATGTAGATGAAGTATGCGAATTATTAAATGTATGGCATATAGCCCTATTCTGTTCGTATAAAAATTGTACTAAAAAGGCGTAGTTTGGTATGCTAATTGTGCGACAAGACATTTCAAATGACTTACCAGTGTCATGATCTAATTTTCTAAGTGCAATATTTAAAAACAAAAACTCAGCTAAGTCCTCAATTTTTAACTGCTTTAGAGCATTAATTGAAGCATAAAATTTGTCCATAAATTTATAATAACCTCCTGTTGTGTTTGCGTTCACCTGTGTTAAATTCAATAGTTGGTTAATATACGTAGATGCGAGTGTGCGTTCGTCATTATATCTTCTTATAAGCGCATTCCAAATAATGGAATAATTTTCTGCGGTAGGGGCTAACCCGGCACAAACTGGTAACGCCCTGTCACTCAATTTGTTAACCAAATAATAAACACGTTCGGCATCAGTTAATTGTAAATTGTCGTGAATTAATGTCTTAAATTGTTGATAAAACATGGACCACTGGCATTAAATGACATTAATTCAATTGGCAGAAGTGAAGTTTTTAATTTAGTAGGAAATCTATTTTCTAACGTAACAGTGCAAGGCGGTGCGGATATTTTCGTAATTTGGCACTTAATACGACTATATAAATCTTCAAATGAGTTCCAAGCTTCGTAATCAACGTCTGCATTAGGGTTTAATTTTAAATGTTTAGTATTATAGTTATCTAGAACTTCTTGAAACTCACTACGTAATTGTTCTATATTCGAAGCGATGCTAAGAAATAAATTCTGCTCGTCCAAGGAATTAAATGTGCCCTTTGACGTCTCGTAAATTTTTTGTAATCGTTCGTAAATATAATTACGTTTAGCGATAATAATTTTTAAACTAACTTCTTCATCCGAAACCAGTTTAGATTCTTTGCTTCTCGTCGTCATTTTCAACAAACAAATGCGGACTAAAATTATTGCGATAAGTGACGGTAGAATTAGTTAACTGGGGAACGAAGCAATCTCGCGTTACTAGAAAGATGGCGGTTAATCAACAAGAACAATATCATTAATGGAGTAATGAAGCGGTGTGGTATGCGTTACAAAGGTATTATAATACGTGTAATAAGCGATGCGGGACAATAAATATTGTAGTTAGTATAATTAGAACTACAATTTATTATGATTTAATAATATATACGTATATAATTTTTTGTAATATATAAAAAAATGAATTTAATTCTCCGGGCCTAAAGGTTAATTTAATCCCGGCCGAAGTGACCAAAAAATATTAATTTAATCCGGCCGAAGCGACCAAAAAATATTAATTTAATCCCGGCCGAAGGACCAAAAAATATATGGTGGATTTGGGCGTTTGGCCTTCAACCACCAAACTGCTGGTTTAAATGTATTAAATAATGTTATGCGGTGCGGCTATTAATTTAAATAGAATAGTGGACTGTATATAAGCGCGGTGCGAGCGGTGAATGGAATTTAATTTATTCGTGATACTGCAAATCCCCTGAATTCGGGATATAGGAAGGACGTGAAGGAATGCATGTGCACCCACCTGGACTTCCGCTGATCTGCCTCGTGTCTCGATGGCTGCCGGCTGTCTTCACACTTATCAACTTCACAGATAATCACGAAATATAGAGTTATTGCAAATGTCTATACTTTTTACTATATGCTTGCATAATTCAATGTCCAAATTACACAAGGGCGGGAGCGATGATGCGAGATATAAGCGGTGCGGTTGGTTGCGTGTCTTCTCAACTTGTGTGTGCCCGCTAACACACGAATGCACATGCTGGGCATAGAGGGCGGTAGATAGGAAACCGGAAATGGGCTTTGCAGTAATCTTATTGGATAATAATTAACGAATCCCTTGAGCGTTAAGCGATAGTGCAAGTGGCGCGAACAAAGCCTGTAATCAAACTGATGTAAGCGTAAATTTCTTAGTACCTAGGTACGTAAGCAACTTAAATTAGATTCGCGCCGATTCCACTTATATTTTAACTGCAATTTAAAGTTTAGATTTACCACGTTCTCTGAAATCTGGATATCTGAGATGTTAAAAATTTTTCGGAAATCATTTTTAGGTATGTGAAGTCGGGCATCCATCGTTGGCTTCAACTTCCAACTCCTTTTTGACCAAACTCGTGGTGGATTTTGCCCAGTTGTGGGATGTATTTGGGCTCCTACTTTTTTTCTTTTAATAGGGATTTCCACTGCTGATCATAGATGCTGCTCATGACAAGTAGACAGGGTACTTGCAGTAGTATTCACGCTTGGCAAGTGGGTTAGCAACCTGTTACATCCCTAATTTCACTGTCACATCACTATTTGTTGAAGTAAAATGCTGACTTGCAATTATTGCTGGTTCATTCAAATGCAATATTGAAAATCAGCAATAATTTTCCTATAAATACGCGAGACTTTCCTAAAGTCAGTCAGTTGGTTGTTCTTCAGCTAAACTGCTCTCCAGCTACGGACCCGGTTCTTGCCTGCCGGCTGGTTATCAGTGAAAGCTAAGAATACACTCCGGGTCTACTCTGCCCTTCACTAGGGCTATCGCGCTGTTATAATCCAAGTCGCGTATAAGTTCATATAATAGTAGAAATTCTGTGTCCGAACTTGTGTAAAAATAAAATATTTAATTAATAAATAATTGTCGAAATTCAGTACTGTGTTTTTTTTATAAGTGCTGAATAGGACAATCTAACATTTGGTGTCAGAAGAAAAGGGATTTCTGAAATCCCTCGGGTCGCCTACTCCTGACGACGACCAGCTCCACACAGAAATCGGTCCAGACTCGCGATCCTGAACTAGCAAGTTGGCCACCTGCTGTCTTTGCCTGTCTTCCTGACGCTGTAAAAGGTATTTATAGCAAAATAATGACGTTATTTTCGGCAAATTTCATTTAATACCAGATTGTGTCGATGTAGAATTTGATGGTATTATGGGTAACGATTATCTCAAGTCTCATGACTCTAAAATAGATTACAGGAATAAGATTTTAGACATAAATAATCATGTTCTACAAATTCATTTTTCCAAACCAGAATATACTATTCCAGCACGTTCTGAAATGATTGTAGAATGCTATGTTCTAAATCCCGAAGTAACTACTGGATATATCGATAAGTCTGAAATTCAGAAAGGTGTGTTTTTGTCTAGTTGTCTCGTTACACTTAAACAAAACAATCATGTCGCTGTATCAATCCTTAACACTAATACTGAAGATGTCAAAATAAAATCTCTTTGCGTAGTTCTAAACCCTTGTGACTTCTTAGATGATTATTTACATAGTATTAACACTCTAAATCTTTCTAATCCCATCAATCAAAATACTATATCAAATAGATCCTGTGAAATTAAGAAACAAATACGAACTTCACATCTTAATTCCGAAGAATCAAAAGCCTTATTTGACTTATGCTCTGCATATTCCGATCTGTTCTATTTAGAAGGAGACATTCTTACTTGCACCAGTACCTTGGAACACAAAATTAAAACTACTAATTCACAACCAATTCACGTCAAAACGTATCGATATCCAGAATGTCATAAGGAGGAAGTTAATAAACAGATACAAAAAATGCTCGATCAAAATATAATCAAGCCTTCAAATTCCCCCTGGTCTTCTCCGATTTGGGTAGTTCCTAAAAAACAAGACGCTTCTGGTCAAAAGAAATGGCGTATAGTCGTAGATTATAGGAAACTAAACGACGTCACTGTCGGAGACGCTTATCCCATCCCTAATATCACTGACATCCTGGATCAGTTAGGCCATAGCAAGTACTTTACTACATTGGACCTGGTGTCAGGTTTCCATCAGATTCGCATGGATCCAGAAGATGCCCATAAAACAGCTTTTTCTGTTCCTAATGGTCATTTCGAGTACACTAGGATGCCTTTTGGGTTAAAAAATGCGCCAGCTACATTTCAAAGACTTATGAATACAGTCCTCGCTGGTCTTCAAGGTCTCCACTGCTTCATATACCTTGATGATGTAATTATATACTCTCACTGCCTCTCTTCACACATAGAAAAACTTAAATTAGTCTTCGATGCTCTCAGAAAGCACAATCTTAAGTTACAACCAGATAAGTGCGAATTCCTACGACGAGAAGTTGCGTATCTCGGCCATATCATCACTGATAAGGGCGTCTCCCCAAACCCTGACAAAGTCAAGGCCGTATCCAAGTATCCAACACCCAGAAACCCAAAGGAAATAAAATCATTTCTCGGGCTAATAGGATACTATCGAAAATTCATAAAAGATTTCTCCAAAATTACTAAACCCCTAACTTCACTACTTCGTAAAGATGCTTCTTTCAATTGGACTCAAGATCAAGAAAATGCTTTTAATACTCTTAAATCGATGTTATCTAGTGCTCCTATTCTTCAATATCCTGATTTTTCTAAAGAATTCATTCTTACTACTGACGCTTCTAACTATGCTCTAGGTGCAATACTTTCACAAGGAAAAATTGGCGAAGATTTTCCAATCGCATATGCCTCTCGAACCCTCAATAGAGCCGAAGGTAATTATAGCACTACAGAAAAGGAACTTTTAGCTATTTTATTCGGTGTAAAAACCTTCCGACCCTATCTTTATGGACGCAAATTTAAAATTGTGACTGATCATCGCCCTCTTGTTTGGTTATTTAATTGCAAAGACCCTAGCAGTAAATTAGTTCGATGGAGACTTAAGTTAGAAGAATACGATTATGAAATTGTTTATAAATCTCGCTATCCAGGAAGAAAAACTACAAAATTACATTCAATCTACTAGATCTTCCGAACATAGACCAAAATGTAAACTTTGCGGCAAGTTAGGCCATTCAGAAAAAACATGTTTTTTAAATCGCCG
The DNA here is from genome assembly GCA_036936625.1 of Parnassius smintheus behrii. Lineage (NCBI taxonomy): Eukaryota > Metazoa > Arthropoda > Insecta > Lepidoptera > Papilionidae > Parnassius > Parnassius smintheus. The sequence continues at coordinate 4,428,378 of JAUPFT010000026.1, forward strand.
CCATATTAACAACTTTCAAAATGAAATCCCAAATCAGGCTCAACCTTCTACGTCTTCAAACTCGCAAAATAATAACTTTTGTAGATTATAATTTATATCACATATATGCTTTACCAACTCCACACGACATTCAAAATCCAAATACTTTTGCATTAATAAATCCATCCGCAAAATTTCTAGCTGTGATACAAGATAAATTAACATATTCCGCGTTACAAGACTTAAGTGAGTGCAAAGTAATAAATAATAATTACTATTTGTGTAAACTAGGAAATATACAAAATAGTGTTGGAAATCCTATTTGTGAAGTGAGTATTTTAACTGAACATGTGAAAGGAATACCAAAATCCTGTAATTATAAGATTATATTAGGTGAAATAGATTTATGGCAAAGACTTAATAACAATAGATGGATATATGTCCAATCAGATATATCTAAGATATCTATAACTTGTGATGGTAAAATGAATGACTATAATATTGTTGGGACAGGTATTTTAGACTTACCTAAATATTGTAAAGCTTATCATAAGCTACTACAGTTTGTTCCGTCTCAAGAATTCGAAATTAAATTCTATGTTCCTAATCCAAATTTTAATATTATAGAAGACGATTGTTGTTCTAAAGCTACTGTAAATCAAACATTACCATATTTAACTCCTATTAAACTATCTCATGTGAATCTTGATTCGTTACAATATGCTTCACATAAGTTAAATCAAAATGAAGCAGAACTGACTAAAATCGAAAATCAACCTTACCATATTAAGTACAGCCATTATTTTAGTATAATTACTACCCTAGTATCTGTCTCTGTATTTGGATATTTTTCTTATAAATTGTATAAATGTCTCTGTCTTAATAATCGAAGAAACAGTACATCCTGTTGTATTAAAATTGTCAATACCTGTATGACTAAACCTCATACAAATATTCGAGCAAGGTCCAATATTGAAATGGCCAATACAAATTATGATACAGAAAGTACTGATTCTAATACACCAAGGCGAAACCTTGAGTTATTGTAAAACTAAAATGTACAAAATAATTATCATTTTTTTATTGCATTAGTATTATATTCCATTAGTCTTAAGTTGAAAGTTCTCTCCTCAAATTTATATATCGTTACCTGGATTATACTCACATACTTCTTCTCTATTCCGTATGTTCCGTTTTAAAGGGGGGAGATGTTACATCCCTAATTTCACTGTCACATCACTATTTGTTGAAGTAAAATGCTGACTTGCAATTATTGCTGGTTCATTCAAATGCAATATTGAAAATCAGCAATAATTTTGCTACAAATACGCGAGACTTTCCTAAAGTCAGTCAGTTGGTTGTTCTTCAGCTAAACTGCTCTCCAGCTACGGACCCGGTTCTTGCCTGCCGGCTGGTTATCAGTGAAAGCTAAGAATACACTCCGGGTCTACTCTACCCTTCACTAGGGCTATCGCGCTGTTATAATCCAAGTCGCGTATAAGTTCATATAATAGTAGAAATTCTGTGTCCGAACTTGTGTAAAAATAAAATATTTAATTAATAAATAATTGTCGAAATTCAGTACTGTGTTTTTTTTATAAGTGCTGAATAGGACAATCTAACATTTGGTGTCAGAAGAAAAGGGATTTCTGAAATCCCTCGGGTCGCCTACTCCTGACGACGACCAGCTCCACACAGAAATCGGTCCAGACTCGCGATCCTGAACTAGCAAGTTGGCCACCTGCTGTCTTTGCCTGTCTTCCTGACGCTGTAAAAGGTATTTATAGCAAAATAATGACGTTATTTTCGGCAAATTTCATTTAATACCAGATTGTGTCGATGTAGAATTTGATGGTATTATGGGTAACGATTATCTCAAGTCTCATGACTCTAAAATAGATTACAGGAATAAGATTTTAGACATAAATAATCATGTTCTACAAATTCATTTTTCCAAACCAGAATATACTATTCCAGCACGTTCTGAAATGATTGTAGAATGCTATGTTCTAAATCCCGAAGTAACTACTGGATATATCGATAAGTCTGAAATTCAGAAAGGTGTGTTTTTGTCTAGTTGTCTCGTTACACTTAAACAAAACAATCATGTCGCTGTATCAATCCTTAACACTAATACTGAAGATGTCAAAATAAAATCTCTTTGCGTAGTTCTAAACCCTTGTGACTTCTTAGATGATTATTTACATAGTATTAACACTCTAAATCTTTCTAATCCCATCAATCAAAATACTATATCAAATAGATCCTGTGAAATTAAGAAACAAATACGAACTTCACATCTTTTTTATAAGTGATGAATAGGACAATCTAACAAACCGCAGCTCTTTATTGCTTTGCGTTTTTATCAAAAAGATGGTACCCATCTCCTGTTTTATTTTCCCACACAAGTCACGCTTGACATACGAGTTGCCAACCGCATATTTTTAATATTTTGAGCTATTATCAGAAAGATGCTCCTGCCCATCTTATGTAGATTTCTAGTCCTGTTCATGAATTTAGGTCTACTCACACGTGCTTCGTGAATAAAACTACATTTATGAAATTTTGAAGTCTATCGAACGTAAAAAAATACTGGCATGTGGTGCTTATCAATATTCAATGAGATTAATATTAATAAATACCGTGAATTAAGACCTTATTTTATCATGACGAGAAGAGAGAGTAAATAAAGACACATCCCGAAGCCCGATATAAAAAGTGTAAAAGTGTCTCTACAAGTGATCCAGTATTGCTAATTGTAGTACGCAATAGTATTATCGATGTTTCTAAATACAAGCCCACGCGAGCGAAACCGCATGTAAAAAGCTGGTGTTCAAATTTACCGTCGGTAAAGTCTGACATTAAAATTAAAAATTAAAATTGTCATTAATGTAACGTAAACAGAACATAACATAACGTGATAATACATTGTAATTTAATATTAGTTAAATGAGATATCTAGATTATGATGAGGAATTTTGAAAATATATAAAATTTCGACATTCTGACCTAGCTCACTGTGACTCAACATGATGCTGTAGCAGTGTTGCCATAGCGATAGTGCTAAAGCTCTGTCGGTGACCCGTTATATTTATCGAACAGTTATCGCACATATTTCCTGTCCGCGTGATGGTAAGTAGCCGCTGCAGCGCATGGACTCCTGCACCCAGCTTTAAACAAAGAAGGCTACAAAAATGTTGTCACCATTGAGGACTAAGATATAAAGCACAGCCAAGAGGTTTTTCGGTCTTCTATAGATCGTACTTTGGAGAGGGTGCCCTTGAGCTTTATAAGCTTATATCACCATCTCCATTCACCTATCGGAATACCAGACGTAGTACTGGTTACCATCCATTCCGAATATTCGCGTTGTTAGTTATCTTTCATAATGCGCACAACCAAGAAGTGGAATGCCATGCTGGCGTCATTTTTTCCAAGTGCATATGACCTTAACCTCTTCAAGGTGTGTGCTAACAGGCTTCTTTTGGGCAAACCCGCTCCATCATAGGCATTTCATATATAGTAGAGACAAGCTGCGGATATGATTTGGATGTGGCACGAGTGTATCAGCTCGCCCGGGGAAGGACCAAGCTCTCACAAAATACCAGCGTAAAATAACAGCTTAATACTGCTGTGTTTCGTATTGTGATTGTAGAGATCCGGAGACCCCTTTTACTGAAAACAAGACATTCCATCTTAGTGCTTGCGTCTGCGTTTTGATTCTTAATCAAGGATAAATGTAGATGTTTATGGGCCACAGCATCCACTTACCATCAGTAGGAATGAGTGCTCGTTTGTCACCCCTATTCTATAAAAAAATAATCTTTGTCTTTTGGCCAGATGGAAGTCAAAAATAAGCCTATTTTGATTATAGAAAAGGCCTCACAGTCTTTTATTATACTTGTGCTTTATATCCTTCAAACACGAATACGGAAATGCAGGCACTGCTATTTGCGGCACTTACTATTTGTAAGTAGAATAGGCAGTTCGGGTGGTTTAGATTAGCTAGGGTAGTAATTATTATGTACCTACAATTTTTTTTTGTAATTTAGCGAGTTTTAACACGATTACAATTGATTGATGCAATAATATACTAAGCTATTTTACTAGAAACTCCCAGTTGACGCTTGGATGATCCCTAATTACAAATAATTTATGAAATATTCATTGTTTAGGAGACACAAGTGACAGTTTTGTTCCACGTGGTACAACCATGCTGCAGCAATATTATGGCTGCAGTTCAAATGGAACTCGCTTACAAAGAATAATAGTGTCTAGCATAAAATAGCAGCTCAATGCTTCTCCCTATGATGAGTGAAACGGTGACCCATCTTACTGGAAACGAGGCATTCCATTCTCAGAGGTGGCTACGCATCTGCGATTTGATTTTTCATTGATGATAGACGAAGATTTCTGTGGGCCACAAGAACCACTTACCATCAATTTAACTGATGCATTGTGCTCGTTTGTCGCCTTTGTTATCTAAAAAAGTAGTTGAACTTTTATTTAAAAAAAACCCTATTATTTCTCTTAGTTATGCGAGGGGTCGTACTACACTTTCGGATTTTCAGTTTTATTCCCAATATTATTTTTCATCCCTTCCAACGTCATCAAATTATTTCGTATATAAAGACGATAAATCAAGTTTAGGGCGGAAAGAAATAGAACGTTAGCTAGAAATTACATTATTTTTCCTATTACTTTACGTGTGCTCTAGCACTCAGCTGACGGTTATTACCTCTCGCATTTTTAACTAATACAAGCCATTGTTTGACCCATTAATGGGAATTTCATATAATTTTATGGGAACCAAATCAGTAAGATAACAGATGGTAATGCTTGACTACTATCTTACAATGTGCTGTAGTGAGTAATTGAGTGAGTATTTAGAATTACTCCATCCATCATTACGTCTACTACATCCATCAGTACCGTGGATCACTAGCGCCTGGCAATGAACAGACGCAACAGAGCTTTTGTCACATATAAATCTTGCCGTACTGTACAGAACTGGGAGGCCTTCAAAAAGACTAGGAATCGCTGCAATTAGGTGGTGAGGTCTGCTAAACGCCGATACTTTCATGACTTCCTAATTAATTCTTCGCAGTCGGAGACATGGAAATTCATTCACTCCCATGGTCTCAGTAAAACTAGAAAACAAGTAATCTCAGATATTTTGTCATTAAATGATCTCAATGCTCACTTTTCTACAGCGGCTTGTCTCCCATCTCACATTAAAATGAAAACTATTTCGGATATTACTTCCATGTCATCCCCGCATACTGATTCTTTCTCTTTTTCTGCTGTCACTGAGAATGATATTTTAAAAGTATTACAAAAACTTAAGTCAAAAGCAGTAGGTCATCACAACATAGGAAGAACCATGATATCATATGTTTCGGATCATATTATTTCGACAGTAGCCTAATGGCAGGGCGCGGATCGATAACTCAAAAGGTCGTGGGTGACTACTGTCGTGAACCACTCCTAACACAAGCGTTTCAAGCTTACCAGGAGTGGTTAAAAGGAATATTAGTAATGTTAATTAATAAGATTACTAATATTTTTATTAAAAAAAAATTGTACCAATTTTAACCTCCATTATAAACCGCTCATTGCTTACTGGGAAGTTTCCGTTATGCTGGCAGAAAGCTTTTGTTCTCCCTCTTCCAAAAGTCTCTATGCCCAGTGCTCTCAAACACTTCCGGCTTATCTCGATTTTGCCGTTTTTATCAAAAGTCTTAGAAGCTGTAGCGCTCAAACAGATACAAACTCACTTAACCAAAATCAGCTTACTGAATCAACACCAATCAGGATTTCGACCTGGACATACAAGCATCACAACGGCGCTTTTAAAAATAACAGAGGATGTGCGCCATGGCATGGGGCTTGGAAAGTTGACAATGTTAGTAAAGTAAGTAAAGTTACAGCCTATATACGTCCCACTGCTGGGCACAGGCCTCCCCTCATTTCTGAGAGGGTTTTAGGGCAAGGATGTGTCCACCGCGCTGCCCCAATGCGTGTTGGCGAACTTCACATGTCTTCGAAATATTTTTTTACTTATTCCTCAGACATGCAGGTTTCCTCACGATGTTTTCCTTCACCGCCGAGCACGTGGTATATCAGCACTTAAAATTGCAATTACCAATTTCATTGGTGCCGGCGGGGATCGAACCCGGGTTTCTCGCGTTCTGTTATATTTACAGCGAGCGCTAACCATCTGAGCTACCACGGCTCTGTTAGTTTGACAATGTTAGTTTTAATAGATTTTTCTAACGCATTTAATACCGTTGACCGTGATATTCTCATCGCCATCTTGTCTTACATAGATTTTTCCTTATCAGTACGGAATTGGGTCTCCTCCTATCTTCTTGGTCGCCAGAAGGCGATTCGGGTCGATGGTATGTTGTCCGATTGGGGTGAATTAACCATTGGTGTTTCGCAAGGTGGAATTCTCTCTCCTTTACTTTTCTATATATTCATTAACATGATTACTTGTAATTGTCGTGCTTCCTACCACATGTATGCCGACGACTTGCAACTCTATGCTCATGCCGATGCTACTACCATGAATAATGCTGTAATCGTGATTAACTCTGATCTTAACTGGATTCTTAATTGGTCAAGAAGGTACGGGGTTGCTGTTAATTCAAGCAAATGTCAAGCTATAGTCTTAGGCAGTGCACGTCAATTAGGTAAACTCAAGCATACATCGTTCGATCCTCTGATTTATAATGGCGAGGTAATTCCTTACAGCTCTAATGTTAGGGACTTGGGATCAACCTTGGATTGTTCACTTACTTGGCGCAGTCATGTTGAGGAAGTTAGCCGTAAAGTTTGTACTACGTTGAGACAATTGTACAGATATAAAAATATCTTACCGCCTTGTACGAAGAAACTTCTAATTTAATCGCTCATTCTTTCTATGTTTGATTATGCTGATGTGTGTTACTTAGATTCAGACAAATACTTGGTCAATAAATTGGATCGGCTTCTCAACAACTGTATCCGTTTCATTTACGGTCTTCGAAAGTATGACCACGTCTCTTTTTATCGCTCTCAACTTAAATGGTTAAATATCCATTTGCCCCAGAGTATTTGAAATGTAAGTTTCAATAACTGGGTTCTTCCCATGAATTGCAATCTTCGCTGTCATAACAACCTCGTGCTCCACACTCCCTCTCACCGTACTGGTTTCCCCTCAAACTCTTTGCAGCTGTAAGACTCTGGAATGCGCTTCCCCTAGCAATAAGAAAATCCCCTAACAAGTGGATTTTTAAAACAAAGGTAAAGGAACATTATTTGGGTTCATCTGACACTTATATATATATATAAATTAATAATCTATAACATCTAATCTATTAGATCCTTATATATATTTAGTTAAGTTTGAGCTATAAGTATGTATGGTGTGGTGTGTATGTGTGTGTGTGTGTGTGTGTGTGGGGGGGGGGGAGTATGTGTATGTGAAACTTATCAATTTTAGGTTTTATCCTAGCCCACTTCAGTACGCACATCTCCCACTAACTTTCCGGTTGGCTGGTAGAAAATGACATATGGCATTAAGTCCGCCGTTTGTACCTTCAGTACAATAAAGGGTAAATAAATAAATAAAATTACAATTCATGGTCACACATGGTCAATGGAATTGTTTTATTTTTATTAACTCTCATTTTACAGTCTATATATTCCGTCTATATATCCCGTGTAAAATTACGCTTTTATAAGCAAAAGAACACCATATTCAAACATATGTTTTCTATTTTAATGGCATAATATCGTGACAGTAATTGGTAGTTCTACAGTTGTACTAAAGTTTATATTTCGATGAGTGAACATTAAGTTGAGTAATGAACCGGGTGATTACTGTTATCAACGTCAATGCTTAATTGATAGAATCAGGCGTTACTTTGCGGAAATCCATTATAATAAAAAATAAAAATATCAATTTCTTTGCAATTTTCCGCTAAACATATAAGATGATGTGTCTTACCTGGATTGAAGCGCACCTCCCGCCCTCCCTCAATTGCATACACTAACTCCGTCACCACTAGACCAAGCACCACTACTCTCAACACCACTATTCCAGGCAAGACACACCATCGACGATAATACGACACGTGTTTCGCCTCTACACGAGGCATCCTCAGGTAATATAGACTCTACGGCGGCTGACCGCTAAGTGAGCGGCGAGTCGAAACAGTTGCTATTTATACACGCTGACACAATCGCTCCCTACCAAAGTAGCGAGTGACCGCGTCGTGCGATAACAAACCTGTCAACAGTTATTATTATTGTTATGATTATTTTTAAATACTATTATTATTATTGTTTTGAGTGACCGCGCCGTGCGATAACAAATCTGCTACTAATTATTATTATTGTTATGATTAATATTTTAAATACTATTATTATTATTGTTTTATTGATATTATTATAATTATTTATTAATCTTAAAATTATTATTAAAGATTGGCCTTAAAGATGTTTAACAAAGGTGAATTAGAAACATTTGTTTGTTCATTCAGCAGTGTATAATTACCATTATTACTTTTTAAAATCTCCAACTGCTCCAGCACACACAGTCGCAGCCCCTTATTACAGGTATGTAAGACTTCAAAGGAATGGTCGCTAGCTAGGTTGTGTCCAGTGTCCAAGAGATGTTTAGCAAAATGGGATTTATCAGGGTTGCAATTTCTGTACGCGGCCATGTGTTCTTTATAGCGCGTCCCGAAATTGCGACCAGTCTGACCCACGTAAACGGCGTGGCATTCGTCACAAACAAGTTTATAAACACCCGATTTTTGACTAATATTTAACTTATCTTTATTGTTACAAATATTCCTAAGCGAATTGTTTGTTTTGAATGCCACGTTAATGCCGTTTTTCTTAAGACTATTAGCTATTTTTTCCGATATGGGGCCTAAGTAGGTCAAACTACCCACATACCGCCGGACACTTTGAGATCGAACCGCGTACAAAGAATTGCGAACAACATGCTTTTGTTTCTTTTTAATAAGATTATCAATGAGACTTTTTGAAAAACCGTTAGAGACCGCAATTTGATAAATTATATTAAGTTCTTTTAAATAATTTTCTTTATTTCATGGAACAGTGGAGAGACGGTTAATGTAACAATAAAAAGCGGCTAATTTATGTTGCCATGGATGACACGATGATGCGGGGATGACCGTGTCGGTATGAGTTGGCTTTCGATAAATTTGAAAAACATGTAACGACTCTTTTCTTGTTATTGTTAAATCAAGGAAATTAAGGGAGCCATCTTGTTCCAATTCAAGTTTAAATTTAATTTTTTCGTGGACTCTATTTATTTTATTAAGGAAAACATCCAGTTGTCTCCTTGTGCCTGTCCAGCAAATAATTATGTCGTCTACATATCGATAATAGTATAAGATATTTTGGTTAACAACTATATGTTGTTTTTCGAAATCATCCATGAAAATGTCCGCCATAAGTGGACTTAGAGGGGACCCCATAGCTAACCCTTCTTTTTGTAGATAGAAACGGTTATTAAACCGGAAATAATTTTGTTTCATACAGAGAGAGGTTAAATTAAGAAGATCATTTGTTTCCCCGGGATGCAGACGACGTTTTTTAAAGAGATTTGAGAGTATACGCAAACAGTCAGGGAATGGGACATTTGTGAAAAGACTATCAACGTCTAAAGACAACAACATAGATTTAGGTGGAATACGAATATCTTTTATTTTGGAAATAAGTTCTAAACTATTTTTAAGGCTGTAAGTGGGGTTAAAACCAGATTTCTCCCGAAGGAGGAGGAAGTTTAATTTTTAATTTTTTAGCAAGGAGAAATCTTCCTCCTTCGGGAGAAATCTGGTTTTAACCCCACTTACAGCCTTAAAAATAGTTTAGAACTTATTTCCAAAATAAAAGATATTCGTATTCCACCTAAATCTATGTTGTTGTCTTTAGACGTTGATAGTCTTTTCACAAATGTCCCATTCCCTGACTGTTTGCGTATACTCTCAAATCTCTTTAAAAAACGTCGTCTGCATCCCGGGGAAACAAATGATCTTCTTAATTTAACCTCTCTCTGTATGAAACAAAATTATTTCCGGTTTAATAACCGTTTCTATCTACAAAAAGAAGGGTTAGCTATGGGGTCCCCTCTAAGTCCACTTATGGCGGACATTTTCATGGATGATTTCGAAAAACAACATATAGTTGTTAACCAAAATATCTTATACTATTATCGATATGTAGACGACATAATTATTTGCTGGACAGGCACAAGGAGACAACTGGATGTTTTCCTTAATAAAATAAATAGAGTCCACGAAAAAATTAAATTTAAACTTGAATTGGAACAAGATGGCTCCCTTAATTTCCTTGATTTAACAATAACAAGAAAAGAGTCGTTACATGTTTTTCAAATTTATCGAAAGCCAACTCATACCGACACGGTCATCCCCGCATCATCGTGTCATCCATGGCAACATAAATTAGCCGCTTTTTATTGTTACACTAACCGTCTGTCCACTGTTCCATTAAATAAAGAAAATTATTTAAAAGAACTTAATATAATTTATCAAATTGCGGTCTCTAACGGTTTTTCAAAAAGTCTCATTGATAATCTTATTAAAAAGAAACAAAAGCATGTTGTTCGCAATTCTTTGTACGCGGTTCGATCTCAAAGTGTCCGGCGGTATGTGGGTAGTTTGACCTACTTAGGCCCCATATCGGAAAAAATAGCTAATAGTCTTAAGAAAAACGGCATTAACGTGGCATTCAAAACAAACAATTCGCTTAGGAATATTTGTAACAATAAAGATAAGTTAAATATTAGTCAAAAATCGGGTGTTTATAAACTTGTTTGTGACGAATGCCACGCCGTTTACGTGGGTCAGACTGGTCGCAATTTCGGGACGCGCTATAAAGAACACATGGCCGCGTACAGAAATTGCAACCCTGATAAATCCCATTTTGCTAAACATCTCTTGGACACTGGACACAACCTAGCTAGCGACCATTCCTTTGAAGTCTTACATACCTGTAATAAGGGGCTGCGACTGTGTGTGCTGGAGCAGTTGGAGATTTTAAAAAGTAATAATGGTAATTATACACTGCTGAATGAACAAACAAATGTTTCTAATTCACCTTTGTTAAACATCTTTAAGGCCAATCTTTAATAATAATTTTAAGATTAATAAATAATTATAATAATATCAATAAAACAATAATAATAATAGTATTTAAAATATTAATCATAACAATAATAATAATTAGTAGCAGATTTGTTATCGCACGGCGCGGTCACTCAAAACAATAATAATAATAGTATTTAAAAATAATCATAACAATAATAATAACTGTTGACAGGTTTGTTATCGCACGACGCGGTCACTCGCTACTTTGGTAGGGAGCGATTGTGTCAGCGTGTATAAATAGCAACTGTTTCGACTCGCCGCTCACTTAGCGGTCAGCCGCCGTAGAGTCTATATTACCTGAGGATGCCTCGTGTAGAGGCGAAACACGTGTCGTATTATCGTCGATGGTGTGTCTTGCCTGGAATAGTGGTGTTGAGAGTAGTGGTGCTTGGTCTAGTGGTGACGGAGTTAGTGTATGCAATTGAGGGAGGGCGGGAGGTGCGCTTCAATCCAGGTAAGACACATCATCTTATATGTTTAGCGGAAAATTGCAAAGAAATTGATATTTTTATTTTTTATTAACGTCAATGCTTCAAATTCTTGGTAAAGAGAAATGAAATATCACCATTCCATTTACTAACTAAATATTTGTAGTCATTATATATAGATTAATATGACCCATTTTCACTCATTTTGTATAGTGTGCAATGAAGTTTTTTTGGTGTTGTGCTCTCAACGTCATTATCAGTCCGCAAGGTCTATGTTTAGATGGCTTTGTACTATGTAAACTTCTACACAATTAATGAAGTTTCAGCTAATACTATATATTTAATAGAGCTAATTTTACGGATTACATTGCGCGCTGTTGGATCATGAAGGAAGACATAAGACATAGGACATGCAGGAAGTCGAGTTTTCAGGACCTTGTGGCATTGTTTGGAGAAGGCCTATGTTCAGCAGTGGACTTGTGGAGGGCTGTAATGATGATGATGATGATTGTTCATGTGTCACCCTTAGGAAATTATAAATAAGGCGACTATGTACTTATTTTTATCTCATGAAATTCTAAAATAATTCTCTCAATATTCTGTCAGATATGGGAGTTAAATGGCGACTGGTATTAACAATATAATTATGGATTATGATATTCAGCTAAACATTTAAAAAAAATATTGGGATTGGTTTTTCCTCCTTTTCATCATTTGTGTACGAGAACCACGACGCAGCTATATTATTATGGAAATAAAACGAATGGATCAGCTCGACCAGGGTAGGATCGCACGCTCGGCGTAAATAGCAGCTTGATGCTGCTATTTACGCAGAGCGTGCGATGAGTGTAGAGAACCGGAGACCCTTTTTACTAGTAACTAATTAGACCATCATATTCCTCAAGGTTGACAACGCATCTGCATTTTAATTCTTAATTGAAGACATATGTTGATATCTATGGGCCACAGCATCCATTTATCATCAGGATTGTGTGCTCGTTGGTCACCTATATTCTATTCAAAAAAAATTGGTCTTCCAAAATTAAACACACAGTTCATATTTTATTCTGTACGTTACAAATCTGAGTGGTAAGTAAACGATGTTTGTATGATAATTCGTCATGAATAATATTATGAAAATACTGACAGAGTGCAATTACTGCAAATTTCATATGACGTGAAATAAACTAGAGTCATACTCAATGTATCTATTTATAACAATTAAATAAAAAGAATAATGAAAAAACTTAAATTATCATACAGTTCTTCTCCCCGCGGTATGGTGCTAAGAACGCTGGCAACATTTCCTCGCTGAATGAACCACCAGAACCAGCGGTAAAGCTTAAACGACTTTCAATAAGTATATCTATATACTTTAAACAAAAATCAATTACATAATTATTTAGTATGAAAGATAATTACTTGTGAACGGCTGGACCGATTTTAATGAAGTTTTCCTGAATGGTTTAGATTCACAATATGAGAGTGGCGCTGTTGTCGAGATACAGAAATCCCTGAGCGAAGCCGGGGTGTATCGCTAGTCTATCCGTACTATTTAATTAGAACTGGGGTGTACTATATTATCGTTACAGATGCCGAAACTAAGTTTTTAACTTCCCGCTAAGAAAATTGAACATTTTCAAAAAAGGGAAGTTATTTATTGGTTTCGCCCCGATTTTTGAAAATCGAGTTTTCATCAGATCTCGACGTTTTGAGATCCCAGAAAGCTATTCTGCCTAATTTCACGTGGACGTCCGTGCGGATGTATGTATGTATATGTGTGTGTAAGTATGTGAACCTTTCATAACTTTTGAATGTCTTTATCGATTGAGATGCGGTTTGCGGCGTTCTAAATATCTCAATGTTGAATAGATTTGGTGATAATGTGAACTGATTCGGACGAGTAGATTTTGATAAATCTCAAAAATAAAAATTATGAAAAACTGTTTTTTTGTGAATAACTTTTAAACGACTTTACCGATCGAGTTAGTGCTTTTAACGCAATGTTTGGTTAGTTAAATTAAATGTTTGATTAGTTAAGTTAAGTTAAATTAAATGTAATATTCTTAATTTTATTAGATAAAGGCGATGCAAAAAGCAGGTTCCTTATTGCTGCTCATGTTTTTATTAATCGTTAGTGATTTGCGAAATAACTGTCATCCAATGTTAACTTTCTTAAAATTTTCTTAAAATTAATATATTTATTTTCTGTAATGCAATTTGATATAGAGTTTGATTAATATAGTTTAAAATGTAAAGAGAGTAAAGTTCAGTTAATAAGTAAACTGACAGCCTATACGAGGACGTTCAATTTTGTAAAAAAATATTTATTGCTTTAAAATAATAAAATTACCCTTACGATTTTTAAAACAACGTGCAAAATGTGGATTGTATAAAAAATATAGAGGTGGACAACTCAATCCGCGGAACGTATATTTATATTATAATAACTTCTTATTAATCCGTAGGCATCCACATAGAAAATATTTTAGAATATTTAAACCCTTAGACAGTTAATCTGAGAGCCTTCTTTCTTCATAGGTTGTCGGTTCTTTAAGCCGGCCAATTGCCTCTACCAGTTTACTGATCAGTTGAGGTATGTCAGCTACTCTTCTGTTGACTGCCGACATTGGTACTCACTTCTACAGCATTTTATCACTCTTTCCTCTGGTCACAACGTCCACTTGCAAGCTACATCCTTCTCCTATGGTATGATTTCTCTTACTTCTTAGTTATCGCCCTTCTACAGCATTAGTTCTACGCTCCTGCTTCTTATGCCACACCAAACATACACTACCGTACATTTAGGATGATACGATTATTTTTTTTAAATATTTCTTTTAATTTTATCTTCAAGGAAAACATACATATTTTTAATCTAATACATAACATATTAATCTTACATTTAACAATAAAGTTTCCACAGTTAAGTGGAAACTTTATTGTTAAATGTAAGATTAATCGATAACAAGCGAACATCATGACATACTTAGGTGCGTAAAACTAAAGTTAAGTTAAATCAAAGTAAAGCGTAATATTAAAGTGAAATATTAGTTTAACTATTAATTTATCCCACATATATTATTTATAAATTCCACTATTGGGCATGAGCCCTTCCCATTATAAAGAGGATTGCTAAAGTATAGTGAAGTTTACGGCGAGCGCTCAAAACCCTGTCAGATATAAATGCTTAAAATCGTTTCGAATCGAATCGATTATAACTCAAAATACTAGTGTTGTCCCATAAGATTAAGACCTATCAAGCCACTTAAGCTATAGGCATTAGGAAGCCAGTCCTTAAGTTAGTTTATTTCTGATACAAGCAATTGTCCTTACGATGACCACCTGTACCCTCAAGTGCGTGAAAATAAAACTAATAAAATTGCTATAAACATTGTTGATAGAATCAGGCGTTACTTTGCGGAAATCCATTATAATAAAAAATAAAAATATAAATTTCTTCGCAACCTTCCGCTAAATAAATACAATGATGTGTCTTACCTGGATTGAAGAGCACCTCCCGCCCTCCCTCAATTGCATGCACTAACTACGTCACCACTAGTCCCAGCACCTCCCAACACCACTATTCCAGGTAAGACACACCATCGACGATAATACGACACGTGTTTCGCCTCTACACGAGGCATCTTTAGGTAATGTAGACTCTACGGCGGCTGACCGCAAAGGTAGCGGTCAGCCGCTGTCTTCAATCCAGGTAAGACACATCATTGTATTTATTTAGCGGAAGGTTGCGAAGAAATTTATATTTTTATTTTATATTATAAACGTTATATTTGTGTCGGTGGGGGTGGAACTATCACCAAGTAAAAAATTATTGCATCATCATCATCGTCATTATATACTCGTTAAATTCCACTGTTGGGCATGGGCCCTTCTCATTATAAAGAGGATTGCTTAAGTATGGTGAAGTTTAAGGTGAGCGCTCAAAACCCTGTCAGATATAAGGGATAAAAATATTGTGATGAAATAAAACTAGGTTAAAAAGGGATGTGAATTTGGATTGATAGCAATATACTGTTTGCGATGTAAATTAGGATTAGGTACTGAATTCTCATTTTTTTAAAGATTTAAGGACGACAAACGAGCACACAGTCCACCTGATGATAAGGGGTAGTCCATAGACACATTGATCCTCGTATATACATCAAAACGCAAGTGTTGTCCCATAAGGACTATGATCATAGTAGGGTCATGTCGCAGCTATATTATTGTAATAATTTAGAGAAAAGCTTCCACACCTAAGAGTGTTAACGTAGGGATAAAGATATTAATATAACTTTTCACACGATATAAAGATTGTGGTATTTCTTGCTACACTCAAAAGGGTGATAAAACATAGTATATAGAACATTTATAGTCTCTAATTAGGCAGTAAAATTATTTCATTACTTTTAGTTACTTAAAGTCTTTGTGAGAACTTTGTGAGAATGTTTTCCTTTCCGAGTCAAGCTAACCCATTTTTACTACAGCCATTGCCGCTGCAGCGATAATTTACTACGGGCAAGACTATACAGATACTGAGCACTTTATACCTTATAGATTGATACCGCCCATTGCTTACCTAAGAGTCGTGATAGAGTAAGAAACATTATATAGCCTCGTTGGTGCAGTGGTCGTTAGCGCGGCTGCTGAATATTTGGTACCTGGTTCGAATCCCGATTCAGGCAACAAAGGGAAACGGAAACAGGAGACATGCAGCAGCGTCTTCTATTTCCATTCCGTCTGATTACCATTCAAATATTAATATTATTTCACTTTCCTATTCATTTACAGCATCCCTATTTATTTACAGAATACCAGCAAAAAAGCTTAATGCTGCTGTGTTTTGTATGGTGAGTGTATAAAACCGGAGATCCTTTTTACTGGAAACGAGGCATTCCATCTTAGTCCTTAAGGGTGATAACGCATCTACATTTTGATTTTTAATAAACTTATTATGATTAATGGAGATTTCTATGAGCTACAGCATCCACTTAACATCAGTAGGACTGGGTGCTTGTTTGTCATCTTTATTCTATAAAAAATTCATTTTCCGTACTTCTTTTTTAAACCTACCTCTTTAATCTTTGAACTTCTCTTACATATACCGGTAGATAATGCCTCAGACATTAACCCTGCCTACATATATTAATATTTATATAAATGTTGGAATATAGAAACCACCCTAACCATTTCTAAGAATCACCTGAATAGGTACTTTATTTCCAACATTGAGTGAAATACATTTGGAATAGATCAACCTGGTTTCATAGTGTCGCAGTGATTGAAATTCAGAGGCGACCTTTTTATTTTGTACGTGATACGCTTTCAAATGCTTTACTACAACATTTGGTACACAAGGAACTACGCAGTTGAGGCCAAAGAAAACCTGTAGTGAATCATTATGCGGCGGTAATTGAAGCAATTCTGCCCCTTGGGAGATCTTATAATAAAAATTTCAATGCCGTTATAACTCAAAACAGCAAACATTTTAAGTAGAAGGTCTCTTTGCATTGCGGAGCTAATTTGGCTTCATCTTAATGTTTTTACACATTTAAGAAAAATAATAAAATCTTTTTTCATTAGAGAGTTCAAATATCTAGACTTTCATGGTATTTCAAAACTGAAGGTATTCCGAGTTAACGATCATGAAATCAGGACGCCAATCACCTCAGCCTCACGACTGGCGACCTGGGGTGGCAACAAGCCAAGAACTCATGGAGCAATTTTACTCACACCCGCAACGCTATCTATGACGTTAAAGCTATATAAATTTTTCCCCACCCTGAAAGTATGTGTGTTCTTACGTAAGAACTCATGGATCGATATTTGCCCACACTCACAATGGTGGCGGGACCGTGACTCACGTATAATGTATGAAATGTGGGTGAACAAGGTGATAGGATTCTCTGTCCGTAAGTTCACACTCTTACATTTCGTGCCTTAAAATAGCAGTGTCAAAAACTTCTTTCTCAACCGACTTCAAAAAAGGAGGGTGTTTTCAATTCGACTGTATTTTTTTGCGTGTTAGTACAGAACTCTTTCTAGGTCGACCAATTTTGATGATTATTTTTTTATCTGAAATCTGACGCTTTCGTTTTTTTTCTCTTGTTTTTAATTTGATCAATATCTGACCAGTAGCGTTTGAGTTATCCCCGATAAAACTTAAAAAGAAAGTAAAGTTACAGCCAATATACGTCTCACTGCTGGGCGCAGGCCTCCCCTTATTTCTGAGAGAGTTTAAGGCCAAGGAAGTGTTTGCCGCGCTGCCCCAATGCGAATTGGTGAACTTCACATGTCTTCCAAATATTTTTTATTCCTCAGATATGCAGGTCCCCTCAGGGTGTTTTCTTTTACCGCCGAGCACGTGGTAAATCAGCACTTAAAATTGCAGTTAAGAACCTCATTGTTACCAGTGGGAATCGAACCCGGTTTACTCGCGTTCTGTTATATTTACAGCGAGCGTTAACCATCTGAGCTACTACGGCTTTATCCTTGATAATGCGTGTTTTATTGATTTCGACTTCATTGTTAATGTTCTTGTTTTATTTATATTTGCTTCTTAGTTGTAACAGGGAAGTAGCCAGTTACAAATAGAAAACAGTTACAAATGCTTTGCTTTAGGCTTAGACCTACCAAGGAAGAAAGACGAAGCGCTGCGCACATTTCAAGCGATGCAAAAACCATACTCAGCTTATTGTAAGAATAGACATCAACGTACACGTATGCATTTAAAATAATTTGCAAATAACATATTTTGAGGTACCAATTATGTGTGCGCCCAACATTGAAGCTTGACGGACTGATAAAGAAAGAAAAAAGAATTATGCGTGTGTGAGGGCGCGTCAAGGAGTTGAAGATGATTTCGGATTCACTCGAAATATTATAGAAAATACTACTCTAGTATTAATGAAAACACCTAACAAATAAATTTTATTTTAATTCGTACAAACTTTCCTCCTAATGTGAACATACCAAGATATTTTGCATATGTAAAACCCGAAAGGAAGCTTTTAGTTGCTATCCATTCGTACATATTTGTGACGAATGGAGTGGGGACAGTCTGAGGCTTTTCGTAAAGGCTTTCTCTCGAGGTATTTACATTTGACATGAAATAAGAAAGGGCTTCATACATTTTAGCCGACGACTTCAAAAAGCACTGAGATAAAATGAAATATTCGATATAATATGGACACGTCAATTATGGAATTGATTTAAGAGTACACATTTAAAAAAATGACATAAATTCCGTACATATTTATCAAAAGTCCATAGATGTAGGACTTCTCAATAGATTGCCTTTGGGAGGGATATTTGCTCTAGTTGCCACGCTTGCAGTCGAGTTGGCAACCGCAGATTTTACTATATTGGTCTATCAACAGAAGATGATGCTACCCATCTCGTTTCATTTTCTCGGTGTCCTATCACACACCCATGAATGATTTAAGGTAACATAAGGTGTAAGGTAATATATTCTGTTTCTTATAGAATAAAGGTGACAAACAAGCACCCAGACAACTTGATGGTAAGTGAATATTGTGGCATAATATATAAATCTACATTTGATAATCAATAAGAATCAAAATACAGTTTCGTTTTCACACCTGAGGTCTAAGATGGAAGGCCTCGCTTTAAGTTAAAAGGCTCTTCGGTTTTAAACTTCACCTACGAAAAACAGCAACATAATATGTTGCTGTTTTTCGTAGGGTATATTTCGTAGGGCGCTATATTGCACTGCTATTCTGTGAAAACACGGTCCTACCCTAAACGAGCCGAACAATCTATACTAAATTATATATATAGTTGACTTAAAAAAATAGGGGTTTTAATTTAGACGATATCTGCACTAGTTGTGAACCGATATTAACTTTCTTTCTTTCTTTCTTTCTTTCTATAAAAATCATAATTTAAATAATACGATATTCTAGTTGTATCACCTTAATCTTGTGATATTGATTAGGTCAATCAAAAAGGTTCAAGAGTTAAAATTTTAATAAAAAGTTTAAACAGGCTCAACGAAAACTAAATAGAATGAAATTATTTTTTATTTATTTATTTATTTAACTTCATATGTATACACATTAGATGTATATAGGCGGACTTAATGCCTGAGGCATTATCTACCAGTCTACCTTAGAGTAGTGCAGAGATAAAAGAGGTAGGTGTAATAAGAAGTATGTACAATACATATATACATATATACATATACATATATACACATATATAAACTCATACATATATAAGCGTATAAATATATACATATATAAACATTATGTAAGTATATACACATAAAATTAAACATATATATATATATATATATATATATATATATATATATATATATATATATATATATATACATATATATACATACATACACACACACACATATATATTAAATATAATATTAAATACTGCTAACTACGAACGCTAAATTGATTCTGTCATTTTATTGACGAACATTGCTCGCACTTTAGACTTGAACGTAATCCGGTTTTCGGCACTCCTGATTTCGGAAGGAAGAGCGTTCCAAAGAAGAACAGATTGAACAAAGAACGATGATTGAACAAAGTTAGTACTAAAAGGGGGGCACTGAAGCAAAAGGTTATTACTAGAACGGAGAACTCTATCATGATTGGAGCTAAGATATTGAAAATGAGGAGTTAAATAAGATGGAGGATTAGGAGACATCAAGATAGAGTAAAGAGTAGTGAGTGCACGTAGACTACGGCGCTGACGAATGGGTAACCAGTTGAGTTGAGAGCGATAAGTAGACACATGATCATACTTTCGAAGATTAAAAATGAATCGAATGCAGTTATTAAGAAGACGGTCATATTTGTTCAAGAGTTCTGCATTCAGGTCAAAATAACACACATCACCATAGTCAAAAATGGGAAAAATTAAGGTCTGCACAATAATCGTCTTGGTCCTGGACGGGAGAAAGTTCTTCAGGCGGTAGAGAGAACGCAAAATACCTGTCACTTTCTGACAAACATTTGACACTTGAGTTTGCCAGCTCAAGGTGGAGTCAATGTGCAATCCTAGGTCTTTCACGGAATTACTCAGTTCTAAAATAAAACCGCTAAAAATGATCGGTGGTAAAGCTGTGGGATCCAGTTTCTTTAACATCCGTTGGCTACCTATTATTATAGCCTGACATTTGGATGGGTTAACTTTAAGACCAAACTTATCAGACCAGTTCTTTATATACTCTAGGTCCCTATTAAGAGACTCAATTGCTGTAGATATACAGTCGACCTTCGCGTGTGAGTACAACTGCAAGTCATCAGCATACAAATGATACGCACACTGAAGATTTGGGGTAATGAGATTTATAAATATTGAAAATAACAATGGAGATAGAATACCGCCTTGAGGAACACCAGCATGCAAGTCACACCAACTTGATGAGGACTCGTCAATGCGAACTGACTGCTGGCGGCCTCGAATATAAGATGAGAACCACTCCAAAGTCTCAGATGAGATCATAGAAAGTGAAAGGATTGATAATAGGATGTCGTGACTGATGGCGTTAGAGAAGTCAACCAAAACCAGTACTGTGACTTTAGTTTCCTCCATGCCTGCCCTAATGTCACCAGTGAATTTGAGGAGCGCGGAAACAGTGCTATGACCCGGCCTGAAACCAGACTGTAATGAGCTTAACAGGTTATTCGAGAAGATAAAATGTGATAGCTGTTTGTGTACACAAGCCTCTAGCACCTTTGATAAAAAGGGAAGAATGGATATAGGTCGGAAGTGATTAGGTAAAGAAGGATTAGAAATTTTTGGGAGAGGTATAATGTAAGCTTTACGCCACAGCGACGGGAAAACTCCAGAATCCAGAGAGAAGTTAATTATATGGGAAATAGCAGGGAGGATATGATCTATAATATTAATAATCATACGGCGACTGATATTGTCACAACCAACAGCATTAGACTTAATGGAGAGTATAACCTTCCTGATCTCATTCGTAGCTATTGGAGAGAAGCAGAAAGGAGCGATATTAGGACGAGGTAAACCCATTATCTGATTAACAGTTTGACACTTGGTTTGGTGATCCAGAGGTGTATGTGAAGAGAAGTGTTGATTGATATCATCCAAACCAATTGTCCTCTGAAACTCAGAATGGGACTTCTTACCAATACCCATGGTTCCAAGGAACTTCCAGATATCTGCGGGGGAAGAGGATATGATGTTGTTAAGAATATATCGGCGTTTTGCGTTGCGTATCATCTGGTTACACCGATTTCTTGCAGTTTTAAAAATGGACCAATTTTCCTCACACCGCTTTTTTCTATATTTCTGAAAGGCTCGGTCTCTACGCCTCATCACAACGCGGATCTCTGTTGTCATCCAAGGTGCTGGCAGCCGCTTTAGCTTTACTTTTTTAATAGGAGCATGCATATTATACAGATTAATTAATATGTTATTAAATGCGCTAACTTTTTCGTCTACCGTGGGAGCGGCTGTCACTGTGTCCCAGTTAATTTTAGAAGCATCCTGACACAACTTCTCTACATCCATACGGCCAAAACAACGCAAGTGCAGGATTTTAGGCGAGGGCTTAGGAGGTTTCAGGATATAGGAAAGGAAAATGAGATCATGATGGGAGAAACCAGACGCATAATGTTGACCATGAGTAGAGACAAAGGTGGGGTTTGATGTTAGCATTAAATCGAGCCATGTGTCCTCCCCGTCCGCATTGTGGTGAGTGGCTTGTAGAGGTAGAACATGAAGGCCAACCGACTCGATTATTTGAAGGAACTTATAGGAACGGGATGAGTGCGAAGCCAGGAGATTTGTATTAAAATCACCCATGATGATGTGATGTGAGTATTCTGACCCTAAAGATTCCAGAGTCGTTTCGAGACTGGAGAAGTAATCAACAGAGGGGGGACAATATACAACACCAAGAACGGTTTTAGCTCCCTTCACACATACTTCAAGAAAAAGAAATTCAGCAGATGCGGAGTAAAAGGGCGAGGAGGAAGCTAGAAGTTTATAAGATAAGTCACTGCGGAGGTATGTAGCAACACCACCCCCTCTCTTATCAACCCGATCGTTATGTATCAAAGTGAAACCAGAGAGGGGGTAAGTGGTTGAAAGAAGATGGGGCTTCAACCAGCTCTCCGAAATCAGGATGGCATGAACGTTCACGTTAGTAAAGGCTTCAATGAGATCACTGTAGTGGCTGGGCACACTTTGTGCATTGATATGACACACATTTAGCGAAGATCTAGACTGGTCAAATGTATGACGTAGAAAATCACCCAGCGTATCAGTTATGGAACAAAAACTATCGTCAATAGATGTAGCAGTTTCGTTGGCAGAAAAAAAAGAATCATCATCAGCGTTCATAAAAATAAATATAGATATTTATATATATAGTATATGATATAAAATATATAAAATTAATTAAATTATTATTAAAACGTACCTAACTTAGGTTATAAACCAAGGCGTACCGTCATCTCTGCACCACCCGCCAGCTAACATACGTACCTTAAATTACTAACTTATCAAATAATAAGCAAAATGAATTAAAAAGATAATGTAAAACACGAATCATATGTACGTTAAACACATAAGTATCGAATTGGGTATTACAACAGATAGAATATAAAAAAAAAAACATAGACAAAATTATTTCATAGAGTTGATCGGTACACAACGTGTATAGACTATAAACTATAACACTACGTGACAGGTTACCGTAATTCGAAATATTACCCTTAAGTTGTCAAACGTCCCCCCCCGAATGGGTTCCCGCCTTGTCGTGGCGGGGGGGCTTAGTAGCCGTGGCTTGGTCTCCCGCGGTGAACAAAGAGGAACCCACGTGGCTGGCCCGAGGTGAAGGGCCGGCCTGAGGTGGCCACTCCGAGTGGGCTTGGGGAGCCCACTTCGGATGTGTGCTGGTGGACTGCAGCGAGTGGGGACTCGCGCACCCTCTACCGCTGCAGCCGAGGTGGAGTCGCGGAGGAAGAGGAGTGTTGGTATGGCGATGCGCCACTCGCCCTATCCTTCGCGACTCAAACGGGGCCGCACCGTTGATGCGGTGGTGGTGGGGCTGCGGGGGGAGAGGATTGTCGGTATTGCGAGGCGCCGCTCTCCCTACCCTCCGCAGCCGGGTCTTGGTTGGCGGCGGAGCCATAGACCAGATCCGCCGCTGGGGTCGGGAAGGCTAGTACTTCTAAGTGCTCGTTTTTCCTGGCCCCATGGCCTTTGTGCATCAGACGCGGGGGCGTCTGTTACACAGACGCCCCCGCGTAAAATGTATATAAAAAAAAAAAAAAAAAAAAAGTTGTCAAACGTCAAATTGGCATTACACTAGAATAGAAATGACAACTGACAATTAAAAATATAACATACAAAAGCATGTTTACATTGTAGTTCGAGAGAATAAAAAGCGAATATTATCTTTATTAGTAATTATAAATACGATATCAATGTTACAAGAACAAGAAAGGAGGATATAATTCGTTTAGAAAAAGAAAAAAAAATACAACACTTAGTACTACTTAGAAACCATTTTGGAGTTACGTACCTATACTAGAAATAAAGCAAAATAAAATTGTATACATTTCACATAAAAAAATTAAAAAAAAAATTGAGAAATTTTGTATTAAGGTAATGAAAAGTTAACACACGAAACTACAAACTTCAATTGTCGTCACTTACGAAGTTTTGAAAGAGGGTTCGTTGATCCCACAACTGCGGTCTTGCCCTCAACCAAGGATTCAGCTGCTGATTTGGGGTATTTCTGCTTTAAGGAGTTCAGCTCGTCTAGAGAAGTGATCTTATGCCGGGATCCATCAGCAGCTTTCACCACAATCACACCGTCCTGAGTCCAGCAATCACGCATACCAAAATGCTGCCGGGCTTTAGCATGAACAGCTTGATGGGTCTTCGTCAAGAATTCTTTAACTGCAATCGATGAACCTTTAAGCTTGGACTTTGACCTCCAAACCGATGTTCTAGAGTCAATGTCAACAAACCGTACCAAGATTGGTCGTTGATGGTTTTTACTGGCTGCTCCAATCCTGTGACAAACTCTGATGCTAGAGGCTGTAATGTCTGTTAACTGCATCTTGCAAAAATGCTCACCACAGTGGCTTTACAATCTTCCTTCTCTTCTTCAGTAACACCGAGAAAAATGAGAGCCTTACGACGATGCCTGGTTTCGATGACATCTACCATACGAGAGCACTCAATAATCTGCTTGCGAAGCATCCCAAGCATTGAGTACATGAGCTCACGGAAAGTCCGGAATTCTTCAGCCACCTTTGCAACAGTGTCTTTAGCAGGTCCCCCAGTATGCAGTTGTGCTTCCAACTCAGCCATCCTTTTGGAAAAGTATTCCTCTAGAGTATTTTGAGCAGTTCTTATTTCTTCTAGTTGAGACATTCTGTTGTAAAAATTATTCAAAGTGTGATGTGCTGGCAGGTGGTGAATTTTAAATCAGTTTACACGCATGAACATGTAAGTACTAACTAATAATGTATTTTTGCACCAAATAAATACACGAATATTGTACTTTAATGTATTAATTACTTTAAAATATATTTTTGAAAACGTAAGAACGTGTACACTTTTTTCTTCACCTACCGCCAAAAAACATTCCATTATTTTCACATAATTTAATGGATGAATGGTTTTTAAGAGGTTCTTTTTAAAATAGAATATGGGAGACTAACAAGCACAGTTCAGGGGTATGCAGTGGTAAGTGCATATGGTGGACCAAAGACATCTACATTTATTCTGAATTAAGAATCAAAATGCAAATTAATTGTCACCCCTGAGGACTGAGATGGAATGCGTCATTTCCAGTAAAGCCTACTACCAAGGAAGAAAGACGAAGCGCTGCGCACATTTCAAGCGATGCAAACACCAAGCCAAAACCATACACAGCTTATTGTAAAAATAGCCATCAACGTACACGTATGCATTTAAAATAATTTACAAATTACATATTTTGAGATGCATATTATGTGTGCGTCCAACATTGAAGCTATCTTTAAATTTTATACAGAATTTTATAAGACCAAGATGACTATAGTTTTGTAATATTTATATTTATGCAAGGTTCTAAGCGACTGACTCGTTGGTCTCGTAATTGTAATATTACTACATAAAATCCGTGTCAGCTACAACGCGTCACTGGAGTATACTCCAGAAAACTGAAACTAAAAACTAAAACTGAAGCTCAAGCTGAAACTCAATAAGCCTTTCAGTTAACAACCTTATTACTAAAGGGCGCCGTTCAACTAGGGGCCTGGATTATATCCAGTCGATGCGTATGTAACAGTTGGTTAAAGTGGGGCTGAAGTGGTCCTCGAGCCCACCCAAAGCCGGGTATATTTATATCATATTGCACTTAGTGCATAACTAGAAATTAAATGTTGTAGCAGATGTATCGGTCGAATATCATTCCGGCCGCTACTTAAATGACGCCGCTTAGTAAAAGGATAGCCTGTTAACAGAAAGGCTAATTAAAGGCTAGTTCAATGCGATATCTACAATATACATTTATTTATTTTGATTTGATAAAATATATTAAGTAAAATATATGACATATATTACATTATGATTAATACAATCAGGTGTTACTTCGTTTGATTAATATAATCAGGTGGTACTTGTTACTGGAAATCCATATATTAAAATTGATAGAAACTGATTTGCTTATATCCGTTTAATGATTAATACGTTAGATTAATGATTAATAGACAGATATAAGCAAACTAATTTTTATCAACTTCAATATATTACATTATTCAGTTTGAGAATAGTAACGTGATTATAGATTCTTACATGAACGTCAGACGCTATATGAGTTACGAATCTTGAAAACATTGCAACAATGGTTGTACCATATCTCGTTGCCCCAGTGTTCTACCAGAAACTAGATTTGATTTAAGTAATTTTTTCAAAAACATAATTCCCACACGAAAATAATAACGGCTTCACTTTTAGTCAATGCTTGATTTCACTACCCATTTATTTTCCATACCGTGCGCTAATACGAAACGATCCTTAAGGAGTAAAGTTCAGTAAACTCCAAAAATGAAATAACTTTGCTTTTACTTGAATTTGAGCGCGGGTCTGCTAATTGATGTATAAAATACTGAACATGCAGACGTGAATGTTTTATAAACTATTTGGGATATTGTAGTTCTTCAAGTACCTATAGGAAACAATATTTCAGTTAATTCACCCTTATGCTCCAAAGTCTTTGCCAGAGATCTGTCTGCCAGTAAGAGCCAACTGTCAAAGCTGAAGACTGAGTGTGGCAGCATCGTTTCCGGGACACCTGAGATTCTGAGTGAGATTGAGAGGTTCTATGGGCAGCTGTACACATCATCGTTGGAGACACACGCAAGTGTGAGTAACGATCCAAGAGCAATTCTTATCCGACACTATTCCGATGATATCCCGGACGTCAGTCTGAGCAAGATTAGAATTGCTCTCCAGCACCTTAAAAACGGCAGGGCCCCAGGCGAGGATGGAATTACAGCGGAGATTCCGAAAGCGGGTGGAACACCGGTACTTGAAGTCCTTCAGAAGCTCTTCAATTCCGTCCTCCATGGTGGCACTACTCCAGAGGCGTGGAGCAGAATTGAGGTGGTCTTGTTCTTTAAGAAAGGCGACAACGCTCTCTTGAAGAACTACAGACCGATTTCTCTTCTGAGCCGCGTCTACGTGCTGTTCGAGAGTCATTACGAATCGTCTCGCACGCAGACTCGACGACTTCCAGCCTCCCGAACAAGTCGGTTTCCGAAAAGGCTTTAGTATCATAGACCACATACATACCCTTCGGCAAATTGTACAGAAGTTCGAAGAGTACAATCTGCCACTTTGCCTGGCGTATGTGGACTATGAGAAAGCCTTTGATTCCGTCGAAATTTGGGCGGTGCTACAGTCTCTTTAGCGGTGCCAAGTTGACTGTCGGTATATCGAAGTGCTGAAGTGTTTGTACAGTAGGGCTACGATGGTTATCCGAGTACAGAACCAGAGTACAAAACCTATCCCACTGCAGAGAGGTGTAAGACAGGGTGACGTTATTTCCCCGAAACTCCTCAATCGACGGATTCAACTCGGCTGGGCAGCGTTCGGGAAATTACGACACATCTTCTCGTCAGGTATACCTCAAAACCTGAAAACTAAGTTATACAACCAGTGCGTGTTGCCAGTGATGACATATGGAACTGAGACGTGATCCTTCACTGCTGGCCGTATGAGGACGCTCAAAGTCGCTCAGCGAGCTATGGAGAGAGCTATGCTCGGAGTTTCTCTGCGTGATAAACTTAGAAATGAGGATATCCGCAGTAGAACCAGGGTGACCGACATAGCCCAACGGATTAGTAAGCTGAAGTGGCAATGGGCCGGCTATATAGCTCGAAGAACCGACAACCGTTGGGGAAAAAAGGTTCTCGAGTGGCAGCCTCGTACCGGTAGGTGTAGTGTAGGGCGACCCCCCACTAGATGGAGTGACGACCTGGTAAGACATGCAGGAAGTCGATGGATGCAGGTGGCTCAGGAACGTGCTTTGTGGCATACCTTGCGGGAGGCCTATGTTCAGCAGTGGACTTGTAAAGGGCTGTAATGATGATGATGATGATGATGATATGCGCCTGTATAGAAAGTCACAGTCCAAGAAAACTTTTTTTATTGTGGACGTGATCTAATTCCAAATACATAACAACAACCTGGTATATATATCTGTGAGTAGACTTCAGTCTACTCACAGATATACTTACAGAATTGATGTTACAGTGTGCCGTGTAGTGCGGTGTAAGAAGAATACACCACCCCATGCAATCCCATGCTGTTCACAGCCCGCCAGCTACACGTGGCAATTATTGAGAATATCCCTCTAAGATTCAATCTATGGGGAGGACTATTTTTGGCAGTCGACTTTTGATCTGATAGAAAGTAGCTAGTCCAGTGGACAGTAGCCGACTAACGTTACTAGAAACGAGGCATTCGATCTGAGTCCTCAGGGGTGACAACGCATCTGGATTCTGTTGGAAAAGTTTCTTTTTCAAAGAAGATCGTGGGTGTCCAGAACACAGTATTTATTTCCTAAAAGATGTGATGTGATAAGCTTATCCTATTTATGTTGTAAAATATTTAAAAGCTATTTTTGTTTATTAAAAATTCCCTTCATATATACGGTTTCATATATATCCAGATATATGCATAACGGCGTATTAAAAATAATCAAAAAGTGAATTCGAATTGAAAATCCAACTGAATTTAAAATCAATTTTAGGAGCATACCTGCAGGTTTTTACCCATTGTGAGAGGGTCATAGAGCAATATGTTCGTCTCGCTGCTCTGTGTTGGCAGACTTCGTATTCATTCTAAAAAGTTTTATTGTTCAGACATCCCGATTTCTATGATGTTTTCCTTCACCATCGAGCATGTGGTAAACTCGGTAATATATTTTTTTATTTGGAAGCAAAGAGTATTCGATTAACCTGATGGTAAGAGATAACTGTTGCCCATAATTTTTTTATAGAATATAGGTGACAAACGAGCATTCAGTCCACCTGATGGCAAGTGGATGCTGGGGCCCATAGACATCTAAAATTATCCTCGATTAAGAATCAAAACGTAGATGCGTTGTCACCTCTGAAGAGTAGAATGGAACAACTTGTCCAGTAAAGTTCAGTGTCAGTCCAGACTACAGATATTTTTTATGGAATCATACTAATATTACGGAGTTTATCTCGATTAATCATCAAAAATCAAAATACAGTTGCGTCTCCGAATCTCTACACTCACCATACGAAACACAGTAATATTAAGCTGCTTTTATAAGCTGGCATACTTTGAGAGCCTGATCCTTCCTCGGTCGAGCCGACCCAAATCGTTCTAAAAGCATTAGCTGCAGCGTGGCTCTATCACGACTAATGTGACGATTAAAAGGTGAATCCTCCATACAGCGGGATAAGCTTGTGTCGATAATTGAGTTTTTATGGGCTTATGATGACCAAGAAAAAAAAAGATAGAATCAATAAAATAGTTTTATTCAAGGTGGAACGAGTATATGTAAAGTACGTAACGTACCTGTAACGATTGTTAATATTATTATGGTCAATAAATATTTCTGATTTCTGAAAGATATTTTTTTAAGTGGTTGAGATTCTTTTGTGTGGAAATCGTAGTGATATACCGTTACAGCCTATTTTATTTACACTTTCATCAGGCCTCTGGCACTCTTGCTTGCTGAAATATTTACCTACAATCGCGAACCACCGAGGGTGAAATACGCAGTTGGAGTTGGTGCGTTGTAGGCGATGGAATGTTTATTTATTTAAAAACTTACATGTAACACCTTAAGCTAAAGGGTACATAGGGCGGATTTAATGCCATGTGGCATTCTCTGCCAGTCAACCCTGGGTGCCAAGGAGAATTGTTCGCATGTGCTACCATTATACATAAATAAGTGCATATACATTAAAATATACATATATGCAAAGTACATACATACACAATACGTTTAAATATACACACATATAGTATATTTATACATTATATTATATATATATATATATATATATATATATATATATATATATATTTATATATATATATATATATATATATATATATATATATATATATATATATATATATATATATATATATATATATATATATATATATATATATATAAATAATATAATGTTTGAATAATATATAATGAAATAAATATTTGAAGTAAAAAAAGAAGAAAAAAGACAAGAATTAAGGAAAAATAATGTCAATTAGTAGTTGCCTTCAGGTAATGTTTTCAGACTTTTTTATTTGTGACATTCTTAATATCATTGAGGAGGGTGTTCCAAAGTTGTATAGCTTGTATCGTAAAAGACGACCTGAAAAAATTTGACTTATGCTGTGGAAACCTTAACCTCAGACGGTTTGACTGTCGGGATGTTCGACCGTCGATCGAATGAAAATGAAAAATATCCATAAGATAAGAAGGCGATCTTGGATCCTAAAGTACAAGTAAAATTCTAGAGCATCGCCTTTGACGTATAGGTAGCTATTTAAGCTTTGAACGATAGGATGATATGTGGTCATACTTACGTAAACAAAGAATAAACCTTATGGAATTGTTAAGAAGGCGCTCCAACCTGTTTAGAAGATTTATTACAGACATTTGCTTAAAAACACAGGCTTCCAGAACTTCAGAGAGGTATGGGAGAATTGAAATAGGACGAAAATGGTTAGGGAAAACAGAATTAGGTATTTTAGGAAGAGGTCATACAAAAGCCTTTTTCCATGCAGGAGGGTATTCAAGGGTATGAGTCCAGAGAATAATTTAAAATGTGTGTTATAGCTGGAAGACACCATTTGCCTACTAATTTCATCATAACCCACAGCCTTGGATTTAATGGCTAACAGAGCTTTTTTAATTTCATCTTGAGTAACAGGGGAGGAAAAAAAAGTCAGGGCTCCGGAGAGGCTGCATTGATTCCATAGAAGTAATAGTTTGAGAACGAACTTGAGGGTCCAATGAAGTAATAGAAACAAAGTGACGATTAATGTCATCCAAATTAAGAGAGGCGCCATATTCCGGAGAATTAGATTTATTAACTCCGATAGACTTGAGGAATTTCCACAAATATGTGGGCGAAGAATTAGTTATTTTGTCATGAATATATTTGCGTTTAGCATTTCGTACCACCTGATTGCATCTGTTTCTTAGCGTTTTAAAGTTCTTATATCTTATATTCGATCCTTTTTAAACTTCTGGAAAGCCCGATCTCGCCGTGCCATTGCCACCTGTACCCCTTTAGTCATCCAGGGAGCAGGAAGAGGCTTAACTTTTACATAATGTACCGAAGCATGAATATTGTACAGATTCAGGATGCTATTATTTAGAAAGGATATTTTACCATCGACGTTAGAAGCTGCCACCAAAGGGCCAAAATCAATTGAAGATGCGTCTCTCCTGAGACTCTCAATATTTATTCTTGGAAAATTGCGTAACTGCAGAAAAATAGGTTTCTGTTTTGGAGGTTTAAGTTTATATGAAAAATAAATCAAGTCGTGATGTGAGAAACAAGGAACAGAGAGCTGTCCAAACTAAATCACACGATCAGAAGAGGAAGTAATGATGAGGTCAATCAACGAATCATCAGTTTCAGTATTTCTATGAGTTGCCACTAATGGGAGAATGCAGATTTTGACTGATTCAATGATTCATCGAAGTTTTTGGGAGCGAGAAGTATTTTTAACAAACCAGTGTTGAAATCACCCATTATCATGTAATGTTTGAAATCACCCATTATCAGATCCAATGTTGTCAAGAGCCGTCTCAAGTGAGGTAAAATAATCCACAGAAGGAGGACAATATACAACACCTAAAACTGCCCTCACACCCATAATGTTTATTTCTAGAAATAAAAACTCAGCATTGGCAGAATATGGGGAGGGGGAAGACAGAACAACTTTAAAAGGAATATTTTTTCGTAGGTGTATAGCAGCACCACCTCCCCCCTTCTCAGTCCGATCATTGCGTATAAGAATGAAATTGGGTAATGGGTACAAACTCGACATAATAGATGGTTTCAGCCAACTCTCAGATATTAAGATAGTATCGACACAGTCTAGTGAGAATGCTTCTTCTAAGTAGGAAAATTGACTTGGAATGCTCTGTGTATTAACTGATCGCGTAAGGGAAGTAAATTATCTGTAAGATCATTACCAGAGGCGTATGAGGGGTCTGAACTATAAATGGAATAAAAAAATTCATCATCAGACATTATTAACTTCTAAATAGATTTATATATAATATGTATATTAGATAATAATAAATAATAAAATATTAAATATATTAAGAGATAAAACAAAGTCTAAGTATAAAATATCTACAACGCTATTCGTATAAACCAGAAATTTAACTACTCCACTATCACTGCTATATCCCATCAGTTTACTGATAAAGATAACAATTATTGTTTATAAAAGTAACCTTAAATTAATAGAACATTAAAATACACTATTAGAAAAGCAAATACAGAAACATGATATAACAAAACATCAACATTAAACTAATAAGTCAACAATTACTCTTTCCTAACGAAAACAAAATCAAACGTTTAATTTGTTAGTGTCTGTATAACCAAATCATCTCTTGAAATCAATGTTAACAGGGATACAGTAAAAATTGTAAAATTTAGTCATGATATATATATATATATATATATATATATATATATATATATATATATATATATATATATATATATAACATCCGTTTGCTAACAGTATTTTAGAAACATTAAAACACACTAGGATGCAAGGTATAATACCTTTGCTTGAACTTGGCGTATCGTAATTACAACAATATTCTTTATCTTTACAAAGTAACAAAATAACAGTTTGTTTATATTTTTCTACCTACTTTATTACCAACAATATTATAAAACTATTATTAGCTGCTTTATTCTTATTATAAAAAGTAAATAATAATAAACCCTAAGTAGTTTATTTAAATCAATTAAACTAAGAAGATAAACATAATGTAACGATAATTACTACAATACGATCAATAGAAATAATAAAAAGCTTTAATGATACCAAGTAACATAGGACTGAATAAAGTAAACTTAATTATTTTAAAGAATCGTAACAACCTTAAGATAGTGTGTGAAAATATCAACAACGTCATTATTTTTGGTCACAACGCGGCGTACCCTTTTTTCATTGCTTGGACCCGATTGTGCCCCTTGATAGCGTAAGACCACTTCTTGTTGGCGACTACATTTAGACGTACTTGGTTGTGATACACCAGAGAGATTACCTGTGCTATTTTCGGTTTTGGGAGGTGATATATTTGAAAGAGGAGAACACCCTGGCGAGTACTCGGTGACAAGATTATTGAAGTCTTCCTCTGAAGATACTTTTGCCCGACTTCTATCAGGCGGTTTAATATACACTGTACCATCAAGCATCCACACATTCCTCATACCAAAGTACTAAGTATTTTGATGCGTCTTTGTGAGGAACTCAAACAATGTAAAAGACGTACCTTTTAACTTAGCCTTAGACTTCCAAACTAATGATTTTGTATGGTGATCATAGAACTGGACGAGGACTGCTCTAACTTGATCTTTACCTTGTGACACCGTTTGATCGAGGTTCTGCTCACATCAGAAAGGCCCATTTTGCTATGTATTAAGTTTAGAACCTTATCAATTAAGCTTACTTCAGAGTCCTCGGGGATGCCATTGAATAGCAATACATTTTGCCGTTGCAGCATGTCAAGTCCATCAATTGTGTTTATACAACTTCTAACTTGCAGGTGCAGTTAAATTATTATTTGAGTACATTAAGATCTCTTTTCTCAATATAATTATCGTATAACTTACACCTATCTATTGTAGAAAATTAATAAAATTTGAAATTATAAACAGGAGCACCTAAAAAGAGCTGTTGACTTTAAGAGCTACCCGCCGAAAAAAAAAACTTGAATAAAAAATGATTAAAAGAATGTTAAATTTTTTAACGCTGTTTAGCTTCAAGTGCATGCTTCTTGAAGTCACTGAGATGCGACTAACTTTTCCAATTAATGAACGTTCGACAAACATGCTCCATTATGTTGCATGATTGGGCAAACATAAATATGGCAATCTTAAACAATTTAATATTAAAAAAATAGAATTGAATACTTAAATTTATTTGGAATATGTTACAGCCTATATACGTCCCACTAGGGCAAGCAAGTGTCCGCCGCGCTGCCCCAATGCGTGTTGACGAACTTCACATGTATTTTATTTATTTATTTCGGAAACCAACAGCGTATACAGAAAATATTTAACATTAATGTAACAAACTTAAAGTATGACCAATAACAGGTTTCCCTTATATTGCTTGATGGTATATTGTTGTTAGAAGAAATACAAATAAAAACAATCCAAAAGACAAATCAGATGCAATTTAGTGTAACGAGGGTGGTCACAAGCATACAGATATGTTGAGTTCTTTGCAGGGTCTGGTAGATTGATATTATATATTAAATAAATGCATATATATGCACACATACGTATATACAAACATACATACATATACATATATATACATACACACACACACTTATATATATATATATATATATATATATATATATATATATATATATATATATATATATAAGTGTGTGTGTGTATATATATATGATCATCTGTACTATTACAGATATATAAACACAATAAAAGTAATTAAGTATTAATGAATTAACTTATTTTGATTAATTGTACTGGCAGAAAAAATACATATTAAAATTTTTGTATCATTTTGTGATCAAAATATACGCCTAAATCCCTAACATTTAGTTTTCGGCTAATTTCCAAATCCTCCGGCAAATTGATATTTTTGTAGAATTGGCTTAGTTTTCCGCGTAAAAGTAATACATTCGCACTTGCCTGCATTAACAGTTATATTATTTACCCTGTAGTATTCAAGTAAACAGGCTTCAAAATATTTTTTGTTTAGTGTTTAGTATATTTAATTTTAGGATAAAACAGTTTAAAAGTTTTAATTTAATTTAAAAATTATGATATATATGATGTATATTACCAATCTATTTGATAAATTTTAATGGCAATACGTCATTCCAACTATAATTGTTGTGTGGATAGACGCTAAATTACCAACATTATGTTTCAGATATATCATTATTTAAGTAGCATTTTAGTAGGAAGTTATGAAACGTGAATTTATTTAATTGTTATTATTAGATAGGTAATTATAGCAAAAAAATTAAGTAATAATTTATCTAGTACCTACGAAGTTTACTTCACTATCCAAGTATCTACTTACATATATACTACCTATACTTGTCGTTTGTATTTAAAACATTTTAAGTAATAATAACACTAAAAAACTATAATTAAAATTTTGTTTACTATTATAATTTTCCTAAGTGGAATACGATTAGATTTCTGTTAGGAATCGTATTTGAAGTTTATTACACTATCTACCTTTAGTGTTTAGTTATTTACACTATCTACCTTTTTCTTCCGAGCCAAGCATCGTGATTCCTGACGAATGGCCTTGCAATTTGCATACGTTAATAATTGCAAAACTCACATAAGTGCAAAATACGCATCTCTTTTACTCGATTATACATTCGCGTAGAGCCTAAATGTCCAGCAATTGGAATGTCGTGGTTTTCGCAGAGGATTCTAGGTATCTGGGAGGGTTCAGGTTAGAATATAGTATTGTGATTAATATAAACTGATATTTCGCAATGTATTTTGTTACTCATTATTGACATCCCTCAGGAACGACGGAAAGTCCGCCCGTAGGAGGGGGAAAAGATACAAAGTAATATATATATATATATATATATATATATGATCATAAATAGTACAGATATATAAACATAATAAAAGTAATTAAGTATAAATGAATTAACTTATTTTGATTAATTATACTGGCAGAAAAAAATACATATTATAAAAAAAGAATATGTGGTTTAACTGCAACTGCTATGCTCCTTAATGGTTTTCGTGATATCATGCCTAAACAGAACCTTAGATTTTGCAAAGATGTCAATGTGTCCAAACTGTTCATTATACGTGCGAGCGAGTCGTGAGAGAACAGAGCTTCCGCAGTAATTTGTATGGTGCCAGGGAGTCTGTAACAAGGTTGTATTGTGGTAAGGTATTTTGGGGTACGGAAGACGATTCTTGAGACAAGATATGGACAGTCAACAGTTTATCACATCATACATAAAAGCCATGTCAAGCACAACAAGCGGGTCTTCCAAAGATAAGAGATTGTGCTCAGTGCAACTGTCTGTGTAAGTACCGAGTTTTTTACGACAGCGAAAGTTAAGATGATTAACAAATATTTTATGAATTCACTCAAGGCGGTTTTTATAAACATTGTATTGTGGAGACCATATCGAACTAGCATATTCCAAAACGCTTCTGACATACGCAAAATAAACCGTTTTGATTGCATTAATATCCGTGAATGGTTTACAGAAGAACAAAACCAAGATTTTTATAGGCTTTACAGATAACATAATCAATGTGTTCAGATTGTATCATTTTATGATCAAAATATACGCCTAAATCCCTAACATTTAGTTTTCGGCTAATTTCCAAATCCTCCGGCAAATTGATATTTTTGTAGAATTGGCTTAGTTTTCCGCGTAAAAGTAATACATTCGCACTTGCCTGCATTAACAGTTATATTATTTACCCTGTAGTATTCAAGTAAACAGGCTTCGAAATATTTTTTGTTTAGTGTTTAGTATATTTAATTTTAGGATAAAACAGTTTAAAAGTTTTAATGTAATTTAAAAATTATGATATATATGATGTATATTACCAATCTATTTGATAAATTTTAATGGCAATACGTCATTCCAACTATAATTGTTGTGTGGATAGACGCTAAATTACCAACATTATGTTTCAGATATATCATTATTTAAGTAGCATTTTAGTAGGAAGTTATGAAACGTGAATTTATTTAATTGTTATTATTAGATAGGTAATTATAGCAAAAAAATTAAGTAATAATTTATCTAGTACCTATGAAGTTTACTTCACTATCCAAGTATCTACTTACATATATACTACCTATACTTGTCGTTTGTATTTAAAACATTTTAAGTAATAATAACACTAAAAAACTATAATTAAAATTTTGTTTACTATTATAATTTTCGTAAGTGGAATACGATTAGATTTCTGTTAGGAATCGTATTTGAAGTTTATTTGTTATTTACACTATCTACCTTTTTCTTTCGAGCCAAGCATCGTGATTCCCGACGAATGGCCTTGCAATTTGCATGCGTTAATAATTGCAAAACTCACATAAGTGCAAAATACGCATCTCTTTTACTCGATTATACATTCGCGTAGAGCCTAAATGTCCAGCAATTGGAATGTCGTGGTTTTCGCAGAGTATTCTAGGTATCTGGGAGGGTTCAGGTTAGAATATAGTATTGTGATTAATATAAACTGATATTTCGCAATGTATTTTGTTACTCATTATTGACATCCCTCAGGAACGACGGAAAGTCCGCCCGTAGGAGGGGGAAAAGATACAAAGTAATACTATATATATATATATATATATATATATATATATATATATATATATATATATATATATATATATATATATATATATATATATATATATAGTACCCGGTTGACCGAGCTTTGCTCGGTTTTTTAATTCGTGTGTTTTCAAAATTATATTTACATACAAATTACATATTGAAAACGACATAATAGAAAAAACTTAACTGATGATTTGAATCAAAATTCATGAGTGCAATTAGTTTAATTTAATTTTCGTGTTTTTAAAAAATACTAAAAAAAGGGCTCGAAAAAGAGTCGGTCGGTCGGTCTGGGCTCGAACCACGGTATTACGATTAGGTGACCGCCCAATATACCAATTAATCTGTTTCTAATCATTAATAAACAGTCAAAATTTACCTTCTTATTATAACGATATTGTAGCAGTTTTTCATTGCCTAAAAACACGGACAAAAAGACATTTTCTAAAAATAAATCCTAGCTAGATCGATTTATTGCCCCCGGAACTCCCTGTACACAAAATTTTATGAAAATCGTTGGATTTCGTGGATCGTTTCCGAGATTCCGATTATATATATACTAGAATCGCTCGTTTAAAGGTATAGGATATATATTTCTGTATGGAGTGTAATATTTTTTATAGAATAAGGGTGACAAACGAGAAAGGGAGAGAGTAGGTGGATGCTGTGGCCCATAGAGATCTACATTTATCCTCGATTAACAATCAAAACGCAGACGCGTTGTCACCCTTGCGGACTAAAAAAGGTTTCCAGTAAAAAGGGTCTCCGGATCTACATTAAACATACAAAACACAGCAGTATTAAGCTGATATTTTACTGGTACTCTGTGAGAGCACGGTTCTTCCCCAGTCGAGCCGACCCATTGGTACTACAAGCGTAATATAGCTGCAGCGTGGCTCTACCACTCGTTATTCGTATGTCTAGCTAACACTTAACTACCTGATAATGTCTGAGCTACCCGACATTATAGCTCGGTCTGATTTATCTTCTGGTCACATAAGTCACTATTTTATGTTATCCAAAGGCTAGTTATGAAAAACTACCTTTGTATTTGGAGGAGCAGAGAAAAGAGATTTATATCTATTGACGATGCCGGAACGCGCACTTAATGCGTACCGTCATAGTGTTATTTCTTGACTTGTCGCGGAAATTGGCTGTTGCTAGAGGTCCTTGCGGGTGTAGTTGAAAAAAATGCTCTCTTAAAAGTTAATGAGTACTTGCTAATTAAAAAATGTATAAAAAATTGTGTGAACGTTGTTGATTTCTTTCATATGTTAGAGCTGTACTGCAGTTATATTATGGTTGTCGCACGAATCTATGAATGGTTCACCTCGCCTTGGATTGGACGACGCTCTGACAGAATACCAACATAAAATAATCGCCTGTAGTAATAATTGGGTGACAATTGACTCTTAATCGAGGATAGATTCTAGTTGTAGATATCTATGGGCCACAGCATACACTTATCATCAGGTGGACTGTGCGTTCGTTCGCCAACCATATTTTTTAAAAAATATAAGGAAGATGAAATGTTTCCTTACAATTTAGTTCCATTTGTAGTTATAAAAATTATAGAAAAAATATTTAATCTAGTTCTACCAAGTTCAGAGCATGGAGCATAAATATTAGTCATACTTTGTGAATAACGAAGATCTTGCGTGTGTTTGTGGGGTTTAAATTTGCCAATAAAAAATAATATAAGAACGGTAAAAGAAAATGTTTTCATTACAAATTCGTTCTTTGTTTATTTATAAAAA
This sequence comes from Parnassius smintheus behrii, assembly GCA_036936625.1. Lineage (NCBI taxonomy): Eukaryota > Metazoa > Arthropoda > Insecta > Lepidoptera > Papilionidae > Parnassius > Parnassius smintheus. Next base: position 4,467,835 of record JAUPFT010000026.1, read on the forward strand.
TTGTAACAAAAAATTTAAATCTACAATGTAGGTAAAGAACAAGAAGCATTAATCTCAATATATAATTTGTAAAGAACGAAGATTTGATGTTTAAAATGATCCACTCAACTAAAGAACAGCATTGAGAAAAGGAATTCAGTATAACACAATTTAACCAACGAATCGTAAGTTTATTGCTACAGGAAACTTTCGAATGGAAGCTCTGTCGCTTAATTCCATTATGTTTGTATCCGAACCAATCTTTCACTTAAAAAGTTTAAATTACACCTCGTTATCGATACCAACACTATCAACATTTTCAATTTTTTTCATTCAAATCATCTCGTGTGTTCGTTTGTCAACCCTATTCTATAAAAATAAATCAGCTCATTATGATTTACAGTTTTTGGATGGTGGCGCAGTCGACCTAGTCTTTCCTCATCCTTTTGTCCAACAAAGCATCTCCGGTCCGACTGTTACGGCTTTTTATTATATAATCAATTTTAGTTTATCAATTCACGTGACTGGCTTGTTTTCTTTCTTTCGTTGTCGGTTTGCTGTCCCATCTGACTATAAAAGTGAGGGAGCAGACAGTGCTCCCGGGTTCGCGTACACGCTTCGACTCTTTAATTCTGTCCCGCACAGATGTTGGACTCCGTTAAGGCTTGCCACCATGACTGAATTTCAGAGTGGAGGACATCCTGTAATTCAGTTTGCGTAGGTCCGGATCAAAAACTAATACTTAAAAGTTGCTTTTAGCACAGAGAAACTGTTTCATGCATTTTCAATTACGGGTGCTGCAAAATATCAATGCAACGAACTTAATCACCGCCGGTAATTAAATATAAGATCAAACGCAATGATGCCTTGTCCACCACATGATGATCATCCTAATTTATCCATTAGGTGCCTTAAGAGGCGACTATGTGAAATGCAATAAAAAATCTCAAGGCTTTCGACAGATCGCAGTTCGCCGTCTTGTTTACGTAAGGCGTAAAATATCCAAGAACTGCGACGGGAAGTCTGGTAAAACAAGAGTCAACTCGCCTCTAAGTGTTTATTGTATAATTTAAGGGTGACAAAAGAGTACAGAGTTCACCTGACGGCAATGGATACTGTGACTCACAGACATCTACAGCTATCCTCGATTAAGAATCAAAATGCATGTGCGCTAACAATCCTGAGGACTTGAATTAAATGGTTCATCTCTATACTTACTATATGAAACACAACAGCATTAAAATTCTATTTTTAATGCTGTTGTTGCCGGTATTCAGTGAGAGCGTGATCCTACCCCGGTCGAGCCATATTCGTGCTACAACCGTTATATAGTTGCAGCGTGGCTATACCACGAATAATTTGACAAAAGCTGTATCATCCATACAACGAGACAAGCTTGTGTCGATCATTGGACTTCTATAGGCTGATGATGACGAAGAAAAAATACGATAAAATTAATAAAACTAGTTTTATTCAAGGTGATATATGTAAAAGTATTTTTATAAGTGGAAGAGCTTCATTTGTCCACATGTCGTAATAATATACCGTTACAACTTATTAAAGTCCACTAATAAATATAGGCCTACCCCATAGATTTTTTCGTACAATAGGATATTTGCCACAGTTGCCACGCTTGGGGACCGGGTTGGCAATCGCAGTTTAGTTTTTATTTTAGGACGTTATTAGGAAAACGCTGCTGCACATCTCCTGACGCGTTTGCCTCTGTCGCCTCTTACGATACCCACGAGATGATAGTAATAGATCACAGACCACCACGGGGGGGGGTCTGTGTATTAGATATTCTTACGCCGCCCCTACACAATAACTACACATAATATACCGCCCTTTTTAACACATTTTAGCGCATTTGAATATCAGAATGAACTCTGTTATTTTCTCATGTACAATAAACAGCTTTCGCGGCTTATAATGATTAAGTAAACTGAACTAACAGACATTAGTGTCGTCGTAATTGGGTTTTGTTGAAATTTGATCAAATACAATTAGAAGGCTTCGCACGCTCCAATTAGATTTGTAAACGCTAACAGTAGGAAAATATTACGCTATATAAAATGATTTTAATTATCGTTATTTTACTTGTCATATATTTCCATGATAAATAAATGTTACAGTTACATATGTTATATACATCCCACTCCCGTGCACAGGCCTCCCCTCATTTTTGAGAGAATATTAGGACAGAAAAATGTTTGCTGCGTTGCCCCGATGCGTGTTGTCGGACTTCACATTTATTCGAATCTTTTTAAATTTTTCAGATATGCTCGCTTCCTTCGGATGTTTTCTTTCACTTCCGAAAACGTACTTAATCAGTACTTAAAGTTCTCTTTGACAATTTTAGTGGTGCCGGCGGAGAGATCGAACCCAAATTGCTCGCTTATGTTACAGTAATATTTACAGCGAGCTTTTAACACCTGAGCTACCACGGCTATTATATTTATCCAACTTTTATTTTACTTCGATTGATTTGAATTACCGTCGTGCAGTGGCAGCGCAACAGAAAGAACTTCCTCATCTCATGCCGTGGCTGATAGAGGGAAATGAAAAAGGAAATCTGAAGCAACATCTTTCTGATATCAACTAAAAATAGAAACCAGTGGTCGCTAACATACTTGCAAAGCGAGGCAGCGTTGGCAAATATACTCGAAGTAGGCAGTCTATATCTACAGCTATTACTTTATATGTCCCCTACCCAAATCATACAGTGGGTGTTCTAAGAGACGAGAAAGGAAACAGAATCAGGAGGGCATATTTCTGATAACAGCTGAATAAAAAATTGCGGTTGCCAACGCTCTTGCCCAGCGTGGTCATTATTGTAAGTATCCTCCTGTAAGGTAAGCTATAGAGGGATCGTACGTTCAGCAGTGGACTTTCGAAAGGCTTTTAGGATGGTAATGGGCTTCAATTGTAGAAAACAACTTGTCTGCCACTGTTCAGATTTGTTACCTTTTATGGAGGACATGTTTTTTCCCACATTTCTCCCTTTGATTAGTACGTGGTTAAATATATTCTGCAATATAACGTAGATATATATTTTCTTTTGAAATCTTTAATTATTTACATAGTAAGACTATGTTGAAAATTTAAGGATCTCTGGTAGCTTTTGCTTTACTTCTAAACCTATTTAAGTCAGATAAACTTCTTTACAACTTTGAAGCTGTGTAATTGTGGCTCGTAAGTACATGAATAACTTGCTAATCTGACTATGTAAATATTTTTATAGAATAAGGCCGTCAAATGAGCACAGCACATACTATACTTGATGTTAAGTGAATGCTGTGATCCATGGACAACTACATCTTTCTTTGATTAACAATCAAAATGCAGATGTGTTTGTCGATAACTAATGACATGAAAATAATGCAGACGAAATTCCTAGTTTCCAGTAAAGATATTCTTCGGACATTATACTAAACACATGAATCATTAAACTGTTATTTTACGCTGGTATTCTGTGAGCGCGTGATCCTAACCGGTGGAGCTGACATATTCGTGCTACAATCATAATATAGCTACAGCGTAGCTCTATCATGCGTGTTTGGCTTGAATATTCAAGGAGACGACTCCGTGGACTAGTGGATTGTTATTTGGTTGCAATTTTTAATCAAAGAGTTGTAGATGTCTTTGGGCCATTGAATCCAATTATCACATGGTAGACTGTGTGCTCGTTTGTCGCTTATTCTATAAACAAAGGATAGCAGCACCCACTTAACTTTTGAAATCTTAGATGACAATAAAGTTATATACATTCTTTTTGCATTTATTGTTTCTATAAACATATATCTTGACCTGTTACTCAAGTATTGAGTACAGTGAGATAGTTTCCTTGATTTTGCTATAAAACACTTATGTTTAGCATTCTGTTCTATTGAGTTTCCTAATATACTTGTTACGGATACTTACTCTATATATTTCGATAGGCACGTATCGTTATTCAAAGTCATTCACCTTCACGAGTTTACTGCTTAACACAGGCCTCCCCCGAGGAATACCGCAAAGAGATCCTGAGCCACTTGCATCCATCGCTTTCCTGTATGTGTTACCAGGTCGTCACTCCATCTAATGGGTTGTCGCCCTACACTTTGCTTGCCGGTACGAGATTGCCACTCGAAAATCTCTTTACCCCATCGATTGTCGGTTTCTTGAGCTATATGGCCGGCTCATTGCCACTTCAGCTTAGTAATCCGTTTGGCTTTGTCGGTCACTCTGGTTTTACTGCGAATATATTAATTTCCAAGTTTATTACATTTTATTAACAGAAAAACCCCAAGCATATCCTTCTCCATTACTCGCTTAGCGACCTTAAGCATCCTTATACGACCATTAGTGAAGAATCTCGTCTCAAATCTGGTATAGAACGAGTATAAGCTTTCTGATTTGCTAAAAACTTACCTGAATATTATATTGCTAAATATTATACTATATTGCTGAGTTGCCTATGATTTGAAGATTAACCTTTTCCATAAACCATAGTCAAGTCACCATTATTATTATCAACATCATTACATCACAAGTTCATAAACAGAACATAGGTCTCCTCCAAGGAATACCACAATACACGGTCCTGAGCCACCTGCACGCATAGACTACCCGCGTGTCTTAACAGGTCGTAACTCTATTAAGTAAAGGCTCACCTGCCACTTCGCTTACCGATACAGGACTGCCACTCGAGAACTCTTCTATATTGGAAAATACTTAATGATTTTGTATGTTATAATTTCTTGAATGGTGCCTAGCTGAAATGTATTCGTCGATAAGCAGACAGATCGAAGTTAGGCTGACAGTTGAAGTACTTAAATATATAATATTTCTCTTTGTAAATAATACGTCACAACCCTTCACAAGTCACCTGGTGAATATATACTAAGCACGGTCCTGAGCCCCCTACACTCATCGATTTTCTCTATGTCTCACCAGGAAGTCACTCCATATAGTTGGGGTCTCTCAATACATCGATTAGCCGTACGAGGCTGCCACTCGAAAATCTTTCGTCCCAATGAACTGTCTATTCTTCGAGCTATATGTCAGGCCTATTGCCACTTCAACTTAATAATCTGTTGGGCTATGTCAGAAATAACACTATATTAGTAATGATAAAAAGTGAAATATTACAATAATAAAAATTTCGATTGTCAACCCGCCTGCCAAGCGTGGAAACTGTTGTAAAATCTCCTCTATGAGACAATCCATGGGGAAGGCCTAGACGACATGGGTAATAGATGTTCCTGCGTCAACACCTTAGAATACATTATCAATGAGATAGAAGTGTACCGACCTATTAATTATATAGCTATTTAATTTACTTATCAATGGATGCTCATCCAATACTCGAGTAGATTTTATTTTATTTTATTTTATTTAAAAGGTACACCAACAGTACATGTATACATATTATAAGTTACATTTTTATAGTATAATTTCTTATACATATACCTATTATAGGTGCACACAACATTGACAGATTATATTAAGTAACAACATTATATATACATATCTGAAAATTTTAAAACAATAAAATAGTAAAATTCACCAAAAAAATACTAAAAACTTATCTAAGAACTATTGCCTCTTCACAAAGGGCCAACCAGTTTTCGTTTAAATTTAATCAATGAGTCGTGGAAAATGTCAAATGTTGTGTCAAATGGCGTCCAAGGTTAGTCCTCACAGAAGGCAAGGCAAAAGTTTTTTTGATAGGATGTCGGGGTATGCGAGCAGGCACCGTCAATTTAACACGTTCTAGGAGCTCATTACATTTTATTTTGCCGTTGACAAGTCCGTGCAAAAATACCAAATCCTGATTCCTTCGACGGCTACGCAACGATTTCATTTTAAAAAAGACAAGACGATGCTCATATGGTGACCGGTGTGACACGCCCTGCGTAATAAATGCCAAATGCCTAGTGAATCTACGCTGAATACCCTCCAAGCGTTGAGAGTGAACAGCATATACAGGGTTCCATGCCACGCTAGCGTATTCCAAGTTACTCCGAACCAAAGCATTATATAATATTTTTCGGGTGTAATTTAAACGGAAACCCGCAGTACTTCGCCTGAGAAAACCAAGCATTTTCGAGGATTTATGCACAATATTGTTAATATGAGAAGTGAATTTAAGGTGCTTGTCTACTGTTACACCTAAATCTCTTGTTTCTTCTACTCCAGTTAATGTTGAGCCGTTAATTTCATAAGTTGATGGGAAATGATTTTTCTTTTTTGTGAATTTGATATGGTAGCATTTATCAACGTTTAGGGTCATATCATTTGATTCACACCATGTGTGAATACTGTCTAAATCCTCCTGGATAAGTTTTATGTCATGGGAAGAATTGATTGCTCTGTAAATTTTTAAATCATCTGCAAATAAGCTGAATTTACAGTTTTTTATGTGCACCGCTATATCGTCAATAAATATAAGAAATAGTAGTGGGCCTAAGTGAGATCCCTGTGGGACTCCTGACGATGCAAAATATATATCTGACTCAAAACCCCCAACAGCAACAACCTGGGGTCTCATACTAAGGTAAGATCTAAACCAGTGAAGCAAACTACCATGTATCCCTTTCATTTGCAATTTTGTTAAAAGTAGTGCGTGATTTACTTTGTCAAAAGCACTGGTAAAATCTGTGTATACAGCATCAATTTGACTTCCACTATCAACCTCCAGTGCAATTTCAGAAATAAATGAGACCAAATTAGTCTGTGTTGAGCGGCCCCTGCGGAACCCATGCTGGTACTCAGTTAGTGAAGTATCTATGTGGCTAATAATTTGTGGATTAATCAGAGACTCGAACAATTTCGAAAATGTGGATAAAATGGAAATCGGCCGGTAGTTTTTAACGTTGCTTGTTTCACCTTTTTTGTATACAGGTACTATTTTTGCTTTTTTTCCATTCCTCGGGGAACACACCATCTCTGAGCGAACAATTGAAGATCATAGTTAATGGTTGAGACAAAAGAGATCCACAGGTCTTTATAAATAGAGGAGGTATTTTATCAGGACCGGCTCCTTTCTGTATGTCTAATCGTTTAATTGCTCTTAAGGTATCATTTTCAGAAAATTGAATATTCGATAAAATAAGTGGCGATAAATCCTCGAATATGTGATTTGTTTTTTCAAAATTTGAACTGAACGTGGAAGCAAAATGTCTGGCGAAAAGAGTAGATCGTTTCATTGCAGTTTAATATGAACGTTGCATCAATTAATTGCGTGAAGCACATAATATAGTCAAGAGAAGAAGTCGTCTGTCTTCAATGCAAGAGTGAATAAGCTTTTGTCCATGCTACGCCAGTGTGGTTTATTATCTTTTGCTGCATCATCACTAAGCATCTGGGGAATAGTAAACAAGAACTGCTTAATAATTGTTAAAAAAGAATTCCTCTCATTTAGCATCACCTAAATGGTAGAGTATAGGTAAAAACCAAGACTATAGGTATAGTTTGAAGACAATATTTATTGTATTTTGATTTTTATCGTCATCAAAGTCCCTTTACAAGACCACTGTTAAACATAGGTCATACTCAAGGATTATTACGAAGTAAAATATTACAAAAATTCAAGGAATATTGCAAAAGTATCTGAAGTTGAATGCCGCGCAGTTCGGGTTTAGGCCCGGACTATCCACTGAAAGCGCTATACTAAGCCTAAAGCACACTGTCCGATATTATACAAGCCGGAGGACGCCGGTGTACGCCTGATTTCTAGATCTCTCCAAAGCATTTGGTCTGGTTTCGTATGATGTGCTTTGGAGGAAGATGGAGGACAGGGGTTTTCCGGTGGAGGTGCTAAATCTCTTTTGGTATTGGTACACAAAGCAAGTAAATTACGTTAAATGGGCTGACCAATTGTCCAAGTCGTACAAGTTGGAGTGCGGAGTAAGGCAAGGTAGGCTGTCGTCTCCAAAGCTGTTCAACCTGTACGTAAATGACCTCATACTGAAGCTCAGCAGCATGCGAGTCGGATGCAAAGAGAGTGGTGTTAATGTAAACAATATTAGTTACGCGGATGACATGGTTCTGCTGGGCCCCACTACGAGTGCTATCAGAGAAATGTTGAAAGTATGTGAGAGCTATGCTAAGTCGCATGGTCTGGCCTATAATGCCAAAAAAACCGAATTTATGGTCTTTAAGGCCACCGGTAAGTGTCCTGAATTTATACCTCAAATTTGCCTCGGTGGAGGGGAGCTGAACAGAGTTTTCCAATTTAAGTACCTGGGCCACATACTTACCGACGAACTTAAAGACGATTTAGACATATAACGGGAGCGTAGGGCTTTGGCGGTCCGTGGTAACATGCTGGTCCGTAGATTTGCTCGTTGTTCGAATGAAGTCAAGATTACGCTTTTTAAAGAATTTTGTCTAACCATGTACACGAGCGGTCTGTGGATCAGCTACATTAAAGGATCGTTAAACACCCTTCGCGTCCAGTATAATAATATATTCAGGATGATGTTGAAACTTCCTCGTTTCTGTAGTGCATCTGAAATGTTTGCGCAGAAGAGAATGGATGCTTTTCAGGCACTTATGCACAAGAAAGTGGCGTCACTAAGAAGCCGCGTACGGGGAAGTGACAACAGCTTCCTGAGGATGGTAGCAGATGATCCACATGCACCTATATTAAGGAGCTTTGTGCGGACAATGTCCGGAAAGGTTAATTATTTAAATTAAATTATTATTATAATATAGTACTACTAAACCCCTTACTATTAGAATTAATTACTAACCCTTATGGACCGATGTTGTCTGAAAATAAAAAGATTTGATTTGATTTGATTTGATTTGATTACTAAGCGCGATCTTGATCTATATGCATTTTATGCTTATCGTCCTGTAAAAATAATTAAATAATCAACACCGGTTTATAAAATTAAAAAATAGCACACAATTTAAGTTGCATTGGGACAGCGCAGCGGATTCTTAGTTGCTCCAAAACTCTGTAGTGAATTGGAATCTGTTATCAGCAGTAAGACGTGTTTAAGTAGTTTTTTCTAATTTATATACCATATTATAACCACTACAGAATCATAAACCAAACTTGTACTCAATAAAAATATGCAGGCAGGACTTGTCTATCAAACATTTCAAAATTCTTATTAAGCAAAATTGTTCAGTAAGGGTCATTGTAGAACTAAAGAGTACATGATTGGTAATAACCCATGGGAATGAGAAATTATGTAAAATTTTGTATTGTAAATTAACGCTTAAAAAGTCCCGCTAAGTTTCTTGCTTGTTCTGCCCAGGATGGCAGTTTTATTCCGAACCAGCTGTACAGCTTAAATAGCTTGACCCAATAAGCATTCTTGTAATCTATCTATTGAAATAAATAAAATTAAGGTATCTGTTTGTAATATCAACATAACAGCTTTTTACTAAATGCATATGAAAGAATGTATATGGTATTTAAAACATGAAACAAAACAATTTTTTAAAATGTTGTCTGTGTTTGTCTGTTTTTAAAATTACTGACGCGATTTTGACGAGACTTTTTGGACTTTTCCGGACACCAGTAGATATCATATGTTATAGGGAGTGGCTTAGGCTACTTGTATTTTAGATTAAGGTTGCGCGGAAAAAAATCAAAACCTATGAAATAAATAAATGTAGTAAATTCCGAGCTGACAATGCCGCGGCAAACAGAAATGAATATATTAAAAAAATCTATTCCATTCATTGGGAGGACTATGATCAAGTAAACTGTTTGTTCTGTTGTCATTTCAATTTTGTATAAAAAACATTGAGTATTGAGGGTAGACAAAAACTAATAAAGGAGAATAATACTCATTGACAACAAGAAGGCAACATCAAAGAGATTGAGGCAACCGTTAATTGATCGCTCTTAGCTTTCCAACATAAAAACTTTTCCATTCGAACAATCAATGCAAGCGGGCGGTAAGTTCACTCACACACTCAAGCAAAAACTGCTCGGTTATTCAAAAGCTTCTGTTTGTATTTAGTGCTGATTCAGAGCCTCTTGAAGCAGGCTCAGTGTTCATTATTAAATTTATCACATCCTAAATGTTCACCGCTGGAAATTTTTCCATAACAATTGTCAATAATGATTTCCGAAATGAATTGTGAAAGCTTTCAAAATTTCTCCGGGGTTAGACTAATAAAGAGGAAGAAAAAAATTCGTCCCTTTAAGATCTTTTTAAAGAATAATAATGACAAGCACGCATACAGTGCACATGATCGTATATAGATTTTATTGCCCATAGACATCTACATTTATCCTACGTTCCCCCCCCCCCCCAATCGAGGACTAAGATGGATGCTATTGAGAGACACGGAGATTTTTTTTACTGATAACGAGTACCAGTTAAAATGGTCTCCGGTTCTCTACAAAATGTCTTCTTTTGTCAGTTCTTCAGGTCCGTGGACTCCGATGGTCGGTTACTCCTACCCACATGTCGGTTACTACTACTTCTATTGCGGATATTATAATAATTTCTTAGTCTATTCCGCAGAGGAACTTCAAGAATAGCTTTCTCCGTAATATTATTTTATACCAACAAAATGTTTTGTTTGCGGAGTTACGTACATTTTATTTCGCTTTGCGTACTTTACAACCGCGTCTCGCTTAAAAGCTGTGAATGAAAAATGTTTGATTTCAGTATTTAACAGAAAATCGTAATTTTATTGATAAATAATCAAACCCATGTATACTTTAACTAGTAGCTGATACCCGTCCGCTTTGGGGGCGCACGATAATATTTTATTTTTAAAATATCCAAAAAAAAATTATGGGACTATCGTAAAGTCCGCACTTAATGAGCTTCTACATTACAAAATTAGTAATTAGTCTAAGTCTTATAAAATATAATTGTGATACTATAGATGCAGCATTATTTTCTAATAGAACGTAAATTTCTGTACGGAGTGTTATATACATACATATGTCTGGCTAACACTTAACTACTTGAAAACTTCTGATCTCCGAAGACCGACGTTCGGGCTAGCTCTGATGTACCTTCTGGTAAAAAAAACTATTTTATTTTAAAGTTATGTAAAAATACCTTTGTATTCGGAGGAGCAGAGAAAAGTGATTTATATCTATTGACGATGGCGGAACGCGCACTTAATGCGTACCGTCAGAGCGTTATTGCTTCAATTTTTGGTGCAATTGGCTGTCACTAGAGGTCCTTGCGAGTGTTGTTGAAAAAGGTTGCTTTTTTTAAATAAATGAGTCCTTGGTAGTAAAAAAATGTTTATAAAAAACAATTCAAACTTTTTTTAATGATTCGTTTCGTTTTCGTGCCACAACGATAATTAATATTATCGTTGTGGCACGAAAGTATGAATGGGTCGGCTCGCCTTGGATTGTACCACGCTCTGACAGAATACCAGCGTAAAATAGCAGCTCTGTGCTACCGTATTCCATTTGGTAAGTGTAGGTAATCAGAGACCCGTTTTACTGGAAATGAGGTATTCCGTATTAATCCTGCGGTGACAAATGTTTCACAATTGACTCTTAATCAAAGATAGATTCTGGGTGTAGATGTATATGGGTCACAGCGTCCACTTACCATCTGGTAGACCGTGCGTTCGTTCGTCACATATAATATTTAAAAAATGAAATGTTTGTTGAAATGTTTCCTCCCAAATTAGTTCTTTCTGTAGTTATAAAAGTTATAAGAAACAAATTTATTCTAAAAAAATTACCTTGTTCAGAACATGGAGCATAAATCAAAGGCATACTTTGTAAAGAACGTCTAGTAGTGATGTTTAACCTCTCAAACCTATACGTACATAATATGTTTAGAGAATACTTTTCTATGAAGAAGTTTGGCATTATAGAACCAATATGAAATTTTCTCTAGTGGATTAAAAAGTCACTTAATCTATGGATATTTATTTATAATCTACGTTCATTTCGTACTCTTGCCGTGCAGTGGCGGCTGAGAATAGCCACTAGCCCATATCTTCCCGTGGGTGTCTTAAGAGGCGACAGAGGGAGACAGGCGGGAAATGGGCAGCAGCAGTGATATAATAAAAAAAACTGTGGTTACCAACTCGCTCGCCAAGCGTGGCAACTATGGCAAATATCCCCCATGAATAACGACGTAAACAAACGGCCCCCAGTCCCCGGCAGCCCTGCTATTCCTGGCTACGGTGGCGACCATGGTAACGGCGGGGCAGGGGGTGCTAAGAATCTCCGGTGGAGGTTCGGTTGCCACCTACGACGACTCGACCAGGCAACATATAACGCACGCACCCTGAGGACTGACGAGAAGATACTGGAGCTAGAAGAAGAGGTAGACAAGTTGCGCTGGCATATTATTGGATTATCCGAGGTCCGAAAAGAGAGGGAGGACACGGTAATCCTCGAGCCCGGCAACTTGTTCTATCACCAGGAGGATGACCGTCTGTCCCAAGGAGGTGTCGGATTTATCGTCCACAAGTCTCTTCTCCTCGTCAACACTCTCCCAATCTTTACAACAACGTTGTAAAGATTGGGAGTGTGTCGACGAGGGTCGCGTACCTGATACTCAGAATCACCAAACGGTATTCGCTGAAGGTCATACAGGTTTACGCACCAACCTCGGCACATCCCGATGAGGAGGTGAAGAAAGAAATGTATGAGGACATTTCCAGAGCCATGCATTCCTCCAAGCCCACTACACGGTGTTGATAACGGTGAGCTGAAGTTAGGGAAATTTTGAGTAGGGCAACGAAACCGAAGGGGCCAGCAGCTGGCCGACTTTATGCAGAAAAAGAGACTCTTTATTATGAAATCTTTCTTTCAGAAGCGGCCCCACAGGAAGTAACTTGGTCGAGCCCCGACGGTTCGACAAAAAATGAGATTGACTTCATTACGACGACCAGACGCCAACCATTCAGTGATCGTAAGGGTGAAAACTGGCAGCGATCACCGAATGGTAAGGCACTCTGAACCTAAACGTTAAGTTGGAGAGGTCTCGTCTAATGAAGTCAACACTCCGTCCCCCTCGTGCTCTAATCCAGAATCCCGAGACTTTTCAGCTCGAGTTACGTAACCGCTTACAGTGCCTAGAATATTGCAATGTAGAGGACGATATGAATGACAAGCTCGTGGAGACTGTCCATGCGGTCGAAGCTAAGTTCTGCAAGATCCGCCGCAGAAGAACACAAAAACTCTCCGATCACACTCTTAATCTCATAGCTGTTAGACGGGAGATGAGGCTGCAATATTCAACAGATTTGACAGCATACAGGCAACTGAACAGACAGATCTCCAAATGCGTGCGGCGAGACTTACGCAACTTTAATACTGCTCGTATTAAAGAAGCGATTGAGTGGAACCAGGGCTCCAAAGTCTTTGTCAGAGATCTGTCTGCCAGAAAGAGCTAACCGTCAAAGCTGAAGACTGAGTGTGCAGCATCGTTTCCAGGATATCTGAGATTTTGAGTGAGATTGAGAGGTTCTATGGGCAGCTGTATATATCATCGTTGGAGCCACACGCAAGTGTGAGTAATGATCCAAGAGCAAGTCTTATCCGACACTATTCCGATGATATTCCGGACGTCAGTCTGAGCAAGATTAGAATTGCTCTCCAGCACCTTAAAAACGGCAGGGCCCCAGGCGAGATTCTGAAAGCGGGTGGAACACCGGTACTTGAAGTCCTTCAGAAGCTCTTCAATTCCGTCCTCCATAATGGCACTACTCCAGAGGCGTGGAGCAGAAGCACGGTGGTCTTGTTCTTTAAGAGAGGAGACAACGCTCTCTTGAAGAACTACAGATCGATTTCCCTTCTGAGCCGCGTCTACGTGCTGTTTTCGAGAGTCATTACGAATCGTCTCGCACGCTGACTCGACGACTTCCAGCCTCCCGAAAAAGCCGGTTTCCGAAAAGGCTGCAGTACCATAGACCACATATATACCCTGCGGCAGATTGTACAGAAAACCGAGGAGTACAATGTGCCAATTTTCGTGGCATATGTGGACTATGAGAAAGCTTTTGATTCCGTCGAAATTTGGCCGATGCTACAGTCCCTTCAGCGGTGCCAAGTTGACTGTCGGTATATCAAAGTGCTGAAGTGTTTGTACAGTAGGGCTACGATGGCTATCCAAGTACAGAACCAGAGTTCGAAACCTATTCAACTGCAGAGAGGTGTAAGACAGGTATATATGTCCATGTCACACCTATGCCGGTATTTGTTGAGAGCACTGTGCTCGAAGTTGTTGACGAGTACGTTTACCTGGGACAAATAGTCTGACTAGGCAAGTACAACTTCGACCGAGAGGTCAATTGACGGATTCAACTCGGCTGAGCAGCGTTCGGGAAATTACGACACATCTTCTCATCAGGTATACCTCAATCTCTGAAAACTAAAGTGTACAACCAGTGCGTGTTGCCAGTGACGACTTACGGATCTGAGACGTGGTCCTTCACTGCTGGCCGTATGAGGACGCTCAAAGTCGCTCAGCGAGCTATGGATAGGGCCATGCTCGGAGTTTCTCTGCGTGATAGACTTAGAAATGAGGATATCCGCAGTAAAACCAGAGTGACCGACATAGCCCAACGGATTAGTAAGCTGAAGTGGCAATGGGCCGGACATATAGCCCGAAGAACCGATAACCAATGGGGAAGAAAGGTTCTGGAGTGGCAGCCTCTTACCGGTTGGCGTAGTGTAGGGCGACCGCCCACTAGATTGAGTGACGACCTGGTAAGACATGCAGGAAGTCGATGAATGCAAGTGGCTCAGGACCGTGTTTTGTGGCATTACTTGGGGGACGCCTATGTTCAGCAGTGGACTTGTGAAGGACTGTAATGATGATGATGATATTCATTTCGTACGCCATTTTCGTGTGAATGTTATTCGTATGATTTTTCTAGTGTTTTATAATACATACATAAATACTCACGCCTGTTACCCAGAGGGGTAGGCAGAGACTACACACTTCCATTTGGCACGATCCTGACACACCTCTCTCGCCTCCTTCACATCCATACACCTACGCATGCATGCTCGTCGGTTAAGGGTACTCCTAATTTGGCCCGTTTTCAATAAATATTTTATAAGTGTTTTAGTATAGTGTTTTATTATAAAATTATAATGAAAGTTTTCATCTGAATATAATTTATATTTTTACGTAAATAATTTCGAGAAATATATAGAAATAATTGTGATTTTCACGCTGCCGATATCCTCTTTTAATGTTTTTTTTTGTTATAAAACTACTATAAAACTACTATAAAACTAATCTTTTTGTAATGAAGTAAAACCTGACTTTTGTTTAGACCACAGGATAGAGAGTTTTGTATTGATTTTATAACGGTAAATTTCTTGATAGAAAAGTAGTTAGTTCAGTTCTTTATTTATGGGATTGTACGGGTGGTGATGTCTGCTTGGATGTATCGGGGACCTTGGGATGATGTAAGCCCGACGATAGTCGTATTGATGCTTGTTACGATCTGCAGCATTGCGTCTCTGCAATAGTTGTTTGGTGGGACGCTATTCTTAATGGCGCTCTCTGCATCCTGATTTGACTCTCACCTAAGTAGCTTTTCCCAAGTTGGGTCCCTCCATTATAGGGCTGCAGACTGTCTGACATCCATAATGTTTTATATAACAACATAATTACTTATCTCTGTGACTTTCCCACATTTGAATGATTGAAGGCAACTTGTTGGTGGGTGAGACAAACATCATCGAAAATTTGTTTACTCAACGTCAGTGACACAAACCCTTCCTGATGGCGAATTGTTACTCTTTTCTTACAACTGCCTTTCGGCTATACCTGCCGTTGTATTGGTTGGTGGAACATATGTGTCGATCTCATGCGGGTGGTAGCTGGAGGAAGAAACTGAGGAGACTCTCAAGACTGCGGCCGAAAGCCTCACAACGTAGGACCCCATTCCCTTGACGTGAGCGGTAGACTCACGACCCGCTCTGCGGCTAGTAGCCATGCTGATCATGTAATTCGTGGTGATGCCTTACACTTACATCACGTCTACAGGAGCGGCGGTCTGGCAGGTGGTGGCGCTCACGACGGGTTTACAGCCAGAATGCCTATTTGGGGGCCAAGCCCTCTTTTACTAGTTCGCCATTTTTTTAATATAAATGTGGGGGAGCGAAACCCATGTATTGGGTATTTTATATGTATATATATATATATATATATATATATATATATATATATATATATATATATATATATATATATATAATGTGAGCGTTTTCCATAAAAATAATGTAAATAATAATAATAATGTCCTCCAGACCGAATTTCGGCAACGGCGGCCTGCCTCAACAGAAACTAGCCATCGGCGCAGGACAGGATTATAGTGCCCAAGCATAATATATTAAATATTATCTTCAAGCTATACTATAGTCTTGATTTTTTAACTATAATCTGGCATTAGGTGATGCTAATAGAGACGTTTTTTTTAACCATTATAAACCACTGCTTGTTTACCATTTCTCTTGATGGTAAGTGGTGATGCAGCAAAATATAGTAAACCACACTGCCGTAGCATGAAAAAAGGCTTACTCGTTGAAGACATCCACAATATATTCGGGTCGGGACATAAAGGAAAGACAAAATTGCTGCTAAATTATTCTACTCCATTAGGCAATACGAAGATGAAGTTAACCTTTTGGTACAAAAGGGTGGTAAATCAATAAAAATGTAGTGGAGAGTGGCAGAAGAGGGTGGAATTAAGTATTGCAATTCTTCAGCGCATTTGAAATATGTCCTGCAGAACACCGGTAGACTGGCTATTTTGTGCCTGCGGTCAAAAATTCTATTAATCAGATCGAGGTCACCTTGGACTTTTAATATGCTGTAATGGTAACGGAACAGTAACGGTCACCTTTACCTCTATATAAAAAGTTATAACATATAGAAAACACCTTATATACTTACATAAATATGATTAATTTTTCCGAATGTACCCAACTACTTTCAAAACCAAAAGTTCAATATATTTCTATTCAAGAAATTTGACTCTTATTTGGAACTGATCGGCCTAATTCAATTCCCCAGCTAGCGTCACACAATTTGGAGATCGTTGTGTTTTGGACGTGATCTGATTACGCGAGCTACAACCGCGTTTTGATATTTAAAATCTAAGAAATACTGCAATCATATCGTAATGAAGTTTAGTTAGCAGACTAATACAGTTTTTATTTGAAGCATATATTTCATAATATTCTTATTATAAAAGATGTTTGTACCTAATTTAAACTTTAAACGAAGGAAAGGAAATAAAATTTAGTTAGCTGATAAGTTGTCAAATAACTCTAATGTTCAAATAATTTTTCGGCAAAGTAGGGTAGAGCGGGGCTTAAAGGTCCGCGGGTAAAAAGGTCCACCATGTCTATCTCAGAAAATAAATGTCCGTTAGACAAGCGGGTAACAGGCGTTTGAAGGGGTTACGGGGGAGGTACGCATGCCGACTCCCGCAGTGAGCTCTCGAGTGCCAGGGAGAGTGTGCGCGCACGCGGTCCGAAAAATACACGTAAGTAATATTTTTTATATCACTTAATTTTAGTCTTACAGTTCCGTTTGTAACATTACAATGTTAAACTTCTGTTCGCGTAAGGTTTGTAGTATTATGTTTCACGTAGTACAATTGTTTTTGTGTGTACAGTTTTATTGTTTATTTTTAACCTCAAACTAAAATCAATCTACCATTGGGGTAAAAAGGTCCGCGGCGGTCCTTTGTGCCCCGCAATGGACCTTTTAGCCCTACAAAAACAATTATTTAATTATGTTTGTATCATTTATTTTTAGAATGCGAAATTACAAAAGAACTACGGAGAGAGGTACAAAATCAGTGGAGCTGATGCAGCGTTCAGCAGAGTCACAAATGGAAACAAATCCCTTAGACAAGTTTGTCGTGACTATGAGATCAGCAAAACATCACTGATAAGATTCATGGAACGACTAAAAGAAAACCCAGAAACGCCAAGATTTGGTTATGGGGCTCCCAGGTTAGTATTTAGTAAATATCAAGAAACATCTCTATCTGAGTACCTGTTAACACTAGCCCAAATTTTTCATGGATTGGGACCCAAAGATGTTCGCCGTCTGGCTTATGAATGCGCTGTCAAATATGAGTTAAAGATTCCAAAGACGTGGCACTCAAATAAAATGGCAGGAAAAGACTGGTTGACGGGATTTTTAGCAAGAAACAATCGTCTTTCCATCAGAAAACCAGAGGCCACTAGTTTAAGTAGGGCGACCTCTTTTAATAGAACGAATGTTAGTATTTACTTCGATAAATTGGCTCACGTGATATCTTCATCTATTTGGAATGCTGATGAAACCGGTGTCACAACCGTAACAAAACCTTCAAAAATAATTGCAGCAAAAGGAAAACGCAACGTTGGATCAGTTACATCGGCTGAAAGAGGAACTAATGTAACATTGCTGGTAGCTGTTTCAGCAACTGGGTCTACTGTGCCGCTAAGGTTTGTATTTCCAAGAAAGAAATACCAAGACCATTTCGTGCGAGATGGGCCAGCAAAATGTATTGGTGCAGGGAATGCAAGTGGCTGGATGACTGATGTGGAGTTCTTGCTTTTTATGAAACATTTTATCAGATATGTAAAATCAACTAAAGAATCGCCAGTGTTGCTTCTAGTGGACAACCACAGTTCGCACCTATCAGTTGAAGTATTGGATCTAGCGAAGAATAATGGAGTAGTGATGCTTTCGTATCCCCCTTATTGTTCCCACAAACTGCAACCTTTAGATGTGTCAGTATATGGGCCGTTTAAAAGGTATTTATCGTCAGCGTAAGATGCATGGTTGCGCAATAATCCTGGCAAAACTATGTCAATTTATGACATCCCAGGAATAGTCCGAACGGCCTTACCATTGGCTCTGACACCCGTCAACATTTCGAACGGGTTTCAAAAAGCGGGAATTTACCCATTTAATCGAGATGTGTTTGATGATTTGGATTTCGCTCCAAGTTTTGTAACAGATCGGCCTAATCCCGATAATTCAGCGCAATCGTCGGCGGCTGTGATACAACCGTTCCAAAATATTGATCCTCAGCTGCCTGCCCCATCCCCTTTATTAACACCTGTCGTTTCAGCAATTCCAATGTCTTGCGCAACTGAGGAGATACAGCAATCTACAGTTAATGAGCCTCTATTGACTGCCACTACAGTTTTTTTGTCATCAGCGGATCCATTTCTGTCTTCTGCAGCTGTAATAGAGACACAGCATCAGCCGTCAACGTCTGCAACGGTGACATCCTTGAATAAAGTATTTTCCCCGGAAGCTATTACGCCTTTTTCTAAGGCTACGTAAAGTTAATAACAGGAAGCGACGCAAAACAGCAATATTAACAGACACACCCGAAAAAGAAGCATTGTTTTTAGAACAACGTAACAAGAATAAGGTTATTCGCAAAAAAGCTACACGGACAAATAAACAGGTAAAAAAAAGGTTTTACAACAAAAGAAAAACGATTTTTCGAGCTCTGAAGAAGAAGAATGCTTTTGCTTAATATGCTGCGAGTCATTTTCAGACAGCGTCCCAGGGGAAGGCTGGATTCAATGCACTGCTTGCAAAGATTGGGCACATGAAAAGTGCGTCAATTATTTTAATAGCATATTTTAATAGCACAAGTGTTACATATATATGTAATAATTGTGATTCGAATGAAGATTAATTGTTTTGTTTTCATATAATAATAATAGAAATAGCTGTGATTTTGTTGAAAAATGTTTTATGTTCTATTTTTTTTTTAAATTTCATAATGGTCAATGTGCCAAAGATATTAAATATAATTTAATCTAATAAATATATTAAAAGATTTGTGATGTAAAGATTAAACTAAAGACTTGTTTTTGAGACTGAAAGGCTGTGCTATAGTTTTAGGCTTAGTAACATTTATACTTAATAAGTACACAAGCTAATTCTCCTATTTTCCTAAAGCAATATATAGATTATCCATAATATAGTTTTATTTTTCTTTCAATTACTCATTATATACTACCTAATTATCTTGGTCTTTTCTACCCCATCACTGGTCCTTTTTACCCCGCAAGGGGGGTAAAAAGGACCATTCGACTCAATCCTCTACATCGATAATATCTGGTGTATGGTTATAATCTGGCCATGTTTAACTATTAACATTTACAGATGAAGGATTACTCTGACTAATGGTATTAAAGTCTATTTCAGAAACCTTATATATATGTAGTAATGAAGCAATATACTTAAAATGGACCTTTAAGCCCCGCTCTACCTACGACATGCAAATCAAAAACTAAAATTGTCATTAATATAACGTAAACGGAACATAGCATAATGTAATAATACATTGTATTTTCACGTTAATTAAATGGGCTATCTAGATGATGATGAGAAATTTTGATAAAATAGTTTATTTCGACATTTTGGCCTAGCTCACCCTGACTGAACATGATGCTGTAGCAATGTTGCCATAGCGACGGTGCTATAGCTCTATCGGTGCCCAGTCATATTTATCGAGCAGTTATCACACATATTTCTTTATAAAAGTAAAGTGACAAACTAACGTACCGTCCACATGCTGGTAAGTGGCTGCTGCAGCCCATGGACACCTGCGCCCAGCTTTAAACTAAGAAGGCTACAAAAATATTGTCGCGTTTGTGGACTAAGATGGAAAGCAGAGCCAAGAGGCTTTTTGGCGACAAAAAGCTGGTGCAAACTAACCTTCACGGGTCACTACCGCCAAGTTGCTCGTTTCTCGTTCTTCTATAGATCGTACTTCGGAGAGGGTACCACCATCTCTATTCGCCTACCAGAATACAAGACGTCGTGCAGGTTACCATCCATTCCGAATATTCACACTAAGCGTTGTTAGTTATCTTTCATAATGCGCACATATGTACAATGCCCCGTCAGCGTCTGCTGTGTTTTGTATAGAGAATGGAGAGATACGGAGACCTTTTTTTACTGGAAACGAGGCATTCCATCTTAGTCCTCGAGGGTGAAAACGTATCTGCGTTTTGATTCTTAATCGAGGATAAATGTAGATTGTCTATGGGCCACAGCATCCGCTTACCATCGGGAAGACTAAGTGCTCGTTTGTCACCTCTATTCTATAAAAAAATATCTTTTCCTTGGATATCTGGAGGTCAAGAATGAGCCTATATTGATTATAAAAAAGGCCTCACAGTCTGTTATTATACTGATGCTCTATATCCTTCAGACACGAATACGGAAATGCAGGCACTGCGATTTGCGGCACAAAAATGAGGTTGTAAGTAGAATAGGCAGTTCGAGTTGTTTAGATTAGCTAGGGTAGTAATTATTATTTACCTACATTTCTTTTCGTAGTTCTGTGAGTATTAACACGATTACAAATGATTGCCGCAATACTATACTAAGCTATTTTACTAGCACCTCCCAGTTGTCGCTTGAATGAAAGAAAATCACTCAAGAAATCTTCATTGTTTAGGAGACACAAGTGACAGTTTTGTTCCACGTGGTACAGCCATGCTGCAGCAATATTATGGTTGCAGTTCAAATGTAACGCGCTTACAAAGTATAATAGTGTCTAACATAAAATAGCAGCTCAATGCTGCTTCCTATGGTGAGTGTAGAGAACCGGTGACACTTCTTACTGGAAACGAGGCATTCCATTCTCAGAGGTGGCAACGCATTTTAGAAGATAGACGAAGATTTCTGAGGACCACCAGATCCACTTACAATCAGTCCACCTGATGGTCTGTGCTCGTTTGTCACCTTTATTATCTTAAATATAATATAAAATAATAAAAAAAAATCTATTAAACCTTTTATTCCTTTTAGTAACGCGAGGGGCCTTACTGTACACTTTCAGATTTATCAGTTTTATTTCTAATATTATTTTTCTACTTTCCAACGTCATCAAATTATTTCGTATATAAGGACGATAAAAATCATCTTTAGAGCGAAAAGCAAAAGAACGTTAGCTAGAAATTACATTATTTCTCCTTATTATTTAACGTGTGCTCTCGCATTTAGCTGATGGTTATGACCTCTCCATTAACGTTTTTAACTAATAAAAGCCAATGTTTGACCCATTCATGGGAATTTTATTTATTTGATCGGGAACCAAATCAGTAAGATAACGGATGGTTACGCTTGACGACTATCTTACAATGCTGTAGTAAGTGAGTGAGTATTTAGAATTACAGTTCGTGGTCAATGGAATTGTTTTTTTTAACTCTCATTTTACCGTCAATATATTCCGTCTATATATCCCGTGTAAAATTACGCTTTTCTGTAAAAATGAACACCGTTCGATATTCAAACATGTTTTGTATTTTAATGGCATAATATCGTGACAGTAATTGGTAGTTCTACAGTTGCACTAAAGTTTATATTTCGATTAGTGAATATTAAGTTTAGTAATGAACCGGGTGATTACTGTTATGTACGTCAATGCTTTAGATTCTTAATAAAGCGAAATGAAATATCACCATTCCATTAACCACTAAAATTTAAATGGATTTGAATATGACTTTCACTGTAACGTTGTTTATTTTACACGAGTTATTATATAAGACTTAAGAAATTTCAACGCAATGTTTTATTAGTCAGTTAAATTAAATTCTTAATTAAATTCTTAATTTTATTAGATATAGGCGATGCACAAAAGCGGGTTGCTTATTGCTGCTCATGTTTTTACTAATCGTTACTGATGGGCGAAATAGCTCTCATATGTTAACTTTCTTAAAATATATTTATTTACTGTAATGCAATTTGATATAGAGTATGTTTAATATCGTCTATCTATTAAAAATGTAAACATAGTAAAGTTGAGTTAATACTTAAACTGACAGCCTATGAGAGCACGTTCAATTTTGTAAAAAAAATATTTATTGCTTTAAAATAACAAAATTACCCTTACTGTTTTAAAACAATGTGCAAAATGTGGATTGTGTAAAAAAAAATATAGAGATGGACAACTCAATCCGCTGGACATATATTCTTATTATAATAACTTCCAGAAACAACTTCCGGAAACTTAGGAAATAAAATTCCGTAGGTGAAATAAAGTTCCGTACTTAGAAAATTTAAATCCTTAGAGAGTTAAGCCGAGAGCCTTTCTTCTTCATAGGTTGCCAGTTTTTAAGCCGACCAATTGCCTCTACTCTACCGTTTACTGATCCGTCGAGCTATGTCAATTACTCTTCTGTTGACTACAGATATTGGTACTCATTTCTACAGCATTTTTATCACTCTTTCCTCTGGTCACAACGTCTACTTGCAAGCCACATCTTTCTCCTATCATACGATTTCTCTTACTTCTTAGTTATCGCCCTTCTAACACTTATAGTCAACCAAAATCTAAGAAATACCTTTTGACGTTTCACATTAAACATCCCGCAATAACTTTACACAAGCGCACTCACACGGATTAAAATAACACTTTAAGTTTACAGTTTACGTAAATACGATGAATTATGAAGTTTAGTTTATATTTCATTATAACGTGTATAGTTTTTTATAATTAATTTAAATTAGAATCTTTCAAACAAAACAAAATATAAAAAAAATAACCAGTATCAACTTTTTTACTTAACGTCGTTTCGATGATATGTCACTATGTACTCTACCGTAGTGTTTGGATGATAAAAATTCATTGTTCTGCGAATAATCGGCAAAAACATTCAAATAATCGGTAAAATTATTCATATAATAGAATAATTCATTTTTTGATGTATTATTTGTTCAAATAAATTTTTATATTTAAAATTTCTTAAACCACTTGAATGATGAATAAAGCAAGTCTATTTTTTTTACTTTTTTAACGCAAATTTGGTAGGCAAAATAACTCATATACAAGGCTGCGCTGAAAACCTCTAATTTCAATCTTCCGCCATTTCGAGAGCTAACTGTGCGTAATTTTGTGATTTTGTGCTTGTCTTCTTTTTTGTGACTCGGATTTAAATGTTTGGATTGTTTTTTCTATATTCGTTGAAGCATGTGCACGAAAAATTATTGGGCAACAGTGGTAAAAAAACAACAAAAAATATTGATTATGGATGAATTTGAAAGAGACATTAATTTGGATTGCATTATTGAAAATCAAATAACAATTAATCTAAACAACGACAGCTCAAATAGTTGTACTGAAAGTGATTGAATAAATTTATTTTTAACTTTGTTTTAATCTTAAATTTTTCTAACTTTGCCTCTAGAAATAAGCAGTAACAACAAATACAAAGAAACTGATAAATATTGTGTTTTAAATTATTCGTTTCTAATATATTCTGGCATTATTCAAACCAAACTGTAAATGATTACCAACTTTAAATAATCGATATCGATTTTTTTAGGCATCGAATTTTGTACGTTCCCATTTTTTGGTTGGCATACACCAAGCAATAAGTCTGACAGCTGTCAAAATGTATTTCTTAGATTTGGTTGACTATATGATATGAGATGATACGATTATTTTTTTAAATATTTTTTTTTAATTTTATCTTCAAGGGGAACATGCATAATTTTAGTCTAATATATAACATATTAATCTTACATTTAACAGTAAAGTTTCCACTGTTAAGTAACTCATCGACAATAAGCGAACATCATGACATACTTAGGTGTGTAAAACTAAAGTTAAGTCAAAGTAAAGAGTAATATTAAAGTGAAATATTAGTCTAAGTATTAATTTATCTATTACCCATTACAGTTTCAATTTTAAACGGTCCATATAACAGAGAAATATATCAAAATGTGACAAGTTGTTATTATAAGATTTTCATGCACAAGTTGTAACATTATTCTTCCCATATTTAGTGCGCATAGTAGAAGTACAATATAAAAGTTTCTTTCCAACACTTACACTTTGGCGTCTAAAATTTATTTAACTTAGAAGTGGTTTAGATCAACTTAGAAGCGGTATAGAATAATAAGACAAAATAACAATAAAAATTAAAATACTGAACTGAATTCCAATAATACCTGCATAAAAATAATTTCTACAGCATTATGGACTTTATGAATCTTAAGTCAGTATAGTTTGTACAAATACAAAAACTTGCGTGCTATGTTTTTTTTAATAGAATAGGGTGACAAACGAGCACACAGTCCACCTGATGGTAAGTGGTTGCTGTGGCCCATAGACATCTACATCTATCCTTGATTACGAATCAAAATGCAGATGCGTTGTCAGCCGTGAGGACTAAGATGGAATGCCTCGTTTCCAGTAAAAAGGGTCTCTGGTTCTCTACACTCACCATACGAAATACAACAGCATTAGCAAATAGAGAGCGTGGTCCTTCCCCGGTCGAGCTGACCCATTCGGGCTACAACTATACTATTAATATAACTGCAGCATGGCTCTATCACGTATGATGAATATGTATGAATAATGTATGTATAACTTTAGCTAAACATGATGTTCGATTGTATAATATTTGTAAAAGCTTTCTTGCTCTGTGTAATATTAAAAATAAATATCTGCCAATGCTTTCCCTAAAATGTGTAAGAAGATTTCATATTTTCTTAAATAAATTATGTGTAAGAAATTACATCCAATATATCATTTTCTCTCATCTTACGAAGCTTGATACACCGTCTAGGTAAAAAGTTTTTATTTATCATCATAATTCTAGCAAAAGGTTAGATGATAAAATGTCGGCACCAATACAAATATATTTCACCGCAGCTAACAAGTACGTGGTCTAATTCAAATTCTGATCAAGAATCATTCGAAACGCAAGTTTTTGAAAGAAAAAAATTATTTTACTTTATTTCAAGCATATGATACTTCCAATTTATTTAAATAAATACAATCTTATGCTGGAGCGCATTCAGAATAAATTCACGCGATTTATATATCATAAGCTTTATGGGGTTTATCCATCCTACCCCTTGATGTATCCAACCTTGTTTGTTTTAGGTATGGTTGGATACAACAAGTTGGAAACTAGAAGAGATCTAGCGCTGGTAATCTACATTTTAAGGGTGTTCCGTGGTTACATCAGCAACCCGGGTGTGCTGCAGTGGATAGGCTTATGCGTGCCTGATAGGTATGTACAGCGGCGACGACGGCCGAGCTTGCTTGCGATGCCACGCGGCAGGACTAAACTGGTTCGCAATACCCCCCTCACGCGAACGATACACATACTAAATTTGGTAGCTGAGAAGTTGGACTTATTTTCGTGTTCACGGAGTGAATTCGCAAAAGTGACATTATTTACAATATGTTATTCTTAAATTGTAGTATACAATTGATTGTAATGTATTGTCATTGAAATTAATTATTATGTATTGTTATTTAAATTAATTATTGTGTTGTAATTGAGATGCTACATTTATCGATTTAGGTTTTCCCTGTAATGGTAAATGTAAGTAGGAAATATAAATAAATAAATAAATAAATAAATAAATAAATTTATTATTTGGTTTCAGAATTTCTTATCACGTTTTCAAAATTAATTTATACGTTTTTTTTAAAGAAGTTAAAAGTTATAAGAATAATTAATAACCCGACTACGTAAAAAAGGTTGCTGAAAAGAGAAAAGTATTATCATCTATGTCAGTTCTACAACTTAGACGATTGTAATGGCCGTATATTAAGACCCATCAAGCCATTGAGGCTATAGGCATTAGGAAGCCAGTACTTAAATTAGTTTATTTATGATACAAGCAAGTGTTCTTACGATGTCAACCTGTACCGCGAAGTGCGTGAAAATAAAGTTATTAAAATTGCAATAAACATTGCATTGGTGTCGGTAGGGATCGAACTATCACCAAGTGAAAAATTATTTCATCATCATCATCGTCATTATATGCTCGATAAATTCCACTGTTGGGCATGGGCCCTTCTCACTATAAAGAGGATTGCTAAAGTATGGTGAAGTTTACGGCGAGCGCTCAAAACCCTGTCAGATATAAGTGATTAAATATAGTGATGAAATAAAACTAGGATAAAAAGGGATCTGAATTTGGATTGATAGCAATATATTGCTTGCGATGTAAATCTTACAATCAAATTTATCGTTACTCTTGCTGGGTTATTTGTTTGTTAGAGATGTAAGAATGACAAACGAGCACACAGTCGACCCGAAAGTAAGGGGTAGTCCATGAACACATTGATCCTCGAATATAAATCAAAACGCAGGTGTTGTCCCATGAAGACTATGATCGTAGTAAGGTCATGCTGCAGCTATATTATGGTATCTAATAATTTAGAGAAAAGCTTCCACACCTAAGAGTTTTAACGAAGGGATGAAACAGAAACAGAAACTTTTTTATTCAATGTAGATTATTAACCATACTTATTGAAAATCACTTTTTTCATTTACCACTTAATGAATTGATGAAGACTTTAACTATTCAGACGATATCAAGATTGTGGTATATCTTAGTATACTCAAAAGGGTGATAAAACATAGTAGAACATTTACAGCCTCGACTTAGGAAGTAAAATTATTTCATTATTTTTAGTTATTTAAAGTCTTCCTGAGAACTTTGTATGAATGTTTTCCTTTTCGAGTCAAGCCGACACATTTGTACTACAGCCATTGCCGCTGCAGCGGTAATTTACTACGAACAAGACTAGACAGATACTGAATACTTAAACCTTCTGACTTACAGATTGATGCGGCCCATTGCTGACCTCAGAGTCAAGATAAAGTAAGAAATATTATATCGCCTCGTTGGTGCACTGGTAGTTAGCGAGGCTGCTGAACATGTGGTCCTTGGTCCGAATCCCGGTTCAGGCGACAAAGGGAAACGGAAACAGGAGACATGCAGCAGCATTTTCCTGATAAACATTCAAATAATAATATTATTTCACTTTCCTATTAATTTACAGCATACCTATTTATTTACGAAATACCAGCGAAAAAAGCAGCATTAAGCTGCTTCTTTTCTGTGCTGCTGTGTTTTGTGTGCTGAGTGTAGAAAACCGTGGATTCTCTTTACGGGAAACGAGGCATTCCATCTTAGTCCTTAGGGGCGACAACGCATCTACATTTTGAGTCATAATTGAAGATTAATGGAGATGTCTATGAACTACAGCATCCACGTACCATCAGTAGGACTGGGTGCTCGTTTGTCACCCTTATTCTATAAAAAAATTAATTTTCCGTACTTCTTTTTTAACCTACCTCTTTAATCTTTGAACTTCTCTTACATATACCGGTAGATAATACCTCAGACATTAATCCCGCCTACATATATTTATATGTAGATAAATTTTGGAATATAGAAACCACCCTTACCATTTCTAAGAGTCGACCTGAATACTTTATTTTCCACATTGAATGAAATACATTTGGAATGGATCAACCTGGTTTCATAGTGTCGCAGTGATCGCAATTCAGAGGCGACCTTTTTATTTTGTACGTGATACGTTTTCAAATGCTTTACTACAACATTTGGTACTCAAGGAACTACGCAGTTGAGGCCAAAGAAAACCTGTAGTGAATCATTATGCAGCGGGAATTGAAGCGATTCTGCCACTTGGGAGAGCTTACAATAAAAATTTAAATGCCGTTATAACTCAAAACAGCAAACATTTTAAGTGGAAGGTTTCTTTGTATTGCGAAGCCAATTTAGCCTCATCTTAATGTTTTTTACACATTTAAGAAAAAGCATCCGGATGACCAAGCTTTGCTCGGTTTTTTTAAGATACATTTATATAAAAATTACATGAATAATCGTTTTTGATCTTATTGATATAATAGAAAAAATTGAACTGGCTATTTGAATAAAAAATCATGAGTGCAATTAGATTAATTAAAATTTTCGTATTTTAAAAAAATACTAAAAAAGGGATCGAAATAATAGATTTTCTCACAAAAGAAAGAACTTGAAAAAAAAAGGAAAAAAAGTCGGACTCAAGACGGGACGCGAACCACGAAACACCGATATTACGCCCGAACAATATCCCATCTGAGGTATTACAAACGTTAGTAACCTGTCAAAATTTACCTTCCTATATTGTAGCAGTTTTTTTATTGCCTGAAAACACGGACAAAGGGACATTTTCTAAAAATAAATCGTAGCTAGATCGATGTATTGCCCCCGAAACTCTCTGGACACTAAATTTTATGAAAATCGTTGGAGCCGTTTCCGAGATTCCGATTATATATACAAGAATTGCTCGTTTAAATGTATAGGATAATAAAACCTTATTTCAATAGAGGGTTCAAACATCTTCGCGCTACCATCCGGTTCAAAATCTTGGAAATAGGACTTCCATGACACTGTGAGGTCGTTCTTCTCATCTGTAGATTAAAAAAATTCGTATATAAAAACAGAAGGTATCCCAAGTTAACTATCTTGAAATCGGGACGCCAATCACCTCAGCCTAACGACACGCGACCTGAGGTGGTCTTAAACCAAAAACTCACGGAGTAATATTTACTCACTCCCGCAACGCTATCTATGGCATTAAAGCTCCATTAATTTTTCCCCACCCTGCAAGTATGTGTAATAACTCATTGATCGATATTTGCCCACACTCACAATGGTGGCGGGACCGAGACTCGCGTGTTGTTTTATTCGTAAAATCTTTTTTATTGTTACAGCATATACAGAGTTATTTTGCAACAACTGACAAAAATTTCGGAGAAGAATCAAAACAAATAGTAATTCACGCACAATCCCTAACGGGGTAGCCAGAGAGAACAGATCGCCAAGTGTCACGATCCTTACATACTTCTTTCGCTTCTTTCAGGTTCATTAACTTCTTCATACATGCAGGTCTAGGTATCCGAGTACTCTTGACCCTCCCCTCTTCGAGCAATTTGCTCACATGGTCTTCGAAAGTTAGTCTCGGTCTACCTCGACACCTTTTAATATTTACTTTCGCTCTATATATTTTCTTCACCATTCGGTCTTCACTCATTCGTTCAACGTGCCCAAACCATTGGAGTACGCCCCTATCAATTTTTGTGATAAGGTCATCTTTCAATCCTGCCATATTGCAAATCTCTTCGTTTATTTCACTACTTTTACTTATTTTTAATTCCCGACGTTTCGGGTGCTTTACAGCAACCATGGTCACGGGGGGGACTGAGATGTTTGACGTCCCAATGTCATAGGTAGTCCGGCTACCTTCAGTTTTTGAATATTAATTTTTGATTTCTTAAATTTACGCGAACACTACACATTGAATAAAACTATTATTTACGGATTTTATCGCGTTTAATTACTTTTAATTTATTTTTATTATTATCCCGACGTTTCGGGTGCTTTACAGCGCCCATGGTCACGGGGGGGACTGAGATGTTTGACGTCCCAATGTCATAGTTAGTCCGGCTACCTTCAGTTTTTTAATATTAATTTTTGGTCCGATTTACGCAAAACGAGCTTATAGTATCATGAAGTCTTGCAGTGGTATGCTTGGGTTTGGGTTTAATTTTGTTAATTATAGGATCCCAAGCAGATGGTAGCACCCAACCATCTTCTCTATTGAAATTAGGATGTTTTTTAATTTCAATAGCCTCGCGTATCATCCTTGGTAGGAATCGGTGTTCTTTTGCGAGAATTTGTGGTTTATCAAATCTAATGTAATGGTGGGGACGATCTTGAACATGTTCGCAGACTGCAGACTTCCCAGAGCGTCGGTGCTTCACATCAGCTATATGTTCCTTCACGCGGGTTTTTATAGATCTCTTTGTTTGACCTATGTAAGAGAGACCACATTCACAATCTAGCTTATACACACCTGCATCTTGTAGAGGAATATTACATTTGATGGATGGTAAAAATTGACTAATCTTCTTCAGCGGCTTGTAGTATGTCTTAATGGACGCTCGCTTCAAGATGTAGCCAATCTTGTCCGTGACTCCTCTAACATATGGTAGTAGAGCAGGCGCGCGCTCGACTGTGGCCGGCTTCACTCGTTCACTGTGACGTAGGCGCGGGACCCGAAGCTTGTTGTCTTGCAATACTTGCTCGACGTGCTGAAGCTCCGCGGCCAGATGTTTTCTGTCACAGATCCCTCGTGCTCTCTGAAACAAAGATTTACCCACGGTAGCTAACTGTGAAGGATGATGGTGAGATTCACCATTTAGATATCGGTTGGTATGGGTCTTTTTCCTATACACAGTGTGACCAATAGTGTTATCAGGATTTCGGATGACTAAAACATCTAGGAAAGCTAAAGAATTATTTGCCTCTAACTCCATTGTGAATTGTATTTTAGAGTTTATGACAAAGTAACTGCATTTTTAGACCACCTTACCACCTTAACTCCATAAACTCTAAAATACAATTCACAATGGAGTTAGAGGCAAATAATTCTTTAGCTTTCCTAGATGTTTTAGTCATCCGAAATCCTGATAACACTATTGGTCACACTGTGTATAGGAAAAAGACCCATACCAACCGATATCTAAATGGTGAATCTCACCATCATCCTTCACAGTTAGCTACCGTGGGTAAATCTTTGTTTCAGAGAGCACGAGGGATCTGTGACAGAAAACATCTGGCCGCGGAGCTTCAGCACGTCGAGCAAGTATTGCAAGACAACAAGCTTCGGGTCCCGCGCCTACGTCACAGTGAACGAGTGAAGCCGGCCACAGTCGAGCGCGCGCCTGCTCTACTACCATATGTTAGAGGAGTCACGGACAAGATTGGCTACATCTTGAAGCGAGCGTCCATTAAGACATACTACAAGCCGCTGAAGAAGATTAGTCAATTTTTACCATCCATCAAATGTAATATTCCTCTACAAGATGCAGGTGTGTATAAGCTAGATTGTGAATGTGGTCTCTCTTACATAGGTCAAACAAAGAGATCTATAAAAACCCGCGTGAAGGAACATATAGCTGATGTGAAGCACCGACGCTCTGGGAAGTCTGCAGTCTGCGAACATGTTCAAGATCGTCCCCACCATTACATTAGATTTGATAAACCACAAATTCTCGCAAAAGAACACCGATTCCTACCAAGGATGATACGCGAGGCTATTGAAATTAAAAAACATCCAAATTTCAATAGAGAAGATGGTTGGGTGCTACCATCTGCTTGGGATCCTATAATTAACAAAATTAAACCCAAACCCAAGCATACCACTGCAAGACTTCATGATACTATAAGCTCGTTTTGCGTAAATCGGACCAAAAATTAATATTAAAAAACTGAAGGTAGCCGGACTAACTATGACATTGGGACGTCAAACATCTCAGTCCCCCCCGTGACCATGGGCGCTGTAAAGCACCCGAAACGTCGGGATAATAATAAAAATAAATTAAAAGTAATTAAACGCGATAAAATCCGTAAATAATAGTTTTATTCAATATTAATTTTTGGTCCGATTTACGCAAAACGAGCTTATAGTATCATGAAGTCTTGCAGTGGTATGCTTAGGTTTGGGTTTAATTTTGTTAATTATAGGATCCCAAGCAGGTGGCAGCACCCATCCATCTTCTGTATCGAAATTTGGATGTTTTTTAATTTCAATAGCCTCGCGTATCATCCTTGGTAGGAATCGGTGTTCTTTTGCGAGAATTTGTGGTTTATCAAATCGAATGTAATGGTGGGGACGATCTTGAACATGTTCGCAGACTGCAGACTTCCCGGAGCGTCGGTGCTTCACGTCAGCTATATGTTCTTTCACGCGGGTTTTTATGGATCGTTTTGTTTGACCTATGTAAGAGAGACCACATTCACAATCTAACTTGTACACTCCTGCATCTTGTAGAGGGATATTACACTTGACGGATGGTAAAAATTGACTAATCTTCTTCGGCGGCTTGTAGTATGTTTTAATGGAAGCTCGCTTCAAGATGTAGCCAACCTTGTCTGTGACTCCTCTGACATATGGTAGTACAGCAGGTACACGCTCGACTGTGGCCGGCTTCACTCGGTCACTGTGACGTAGGCGCGGGTCCCGAAGCTTGTTGTCTTGCAATACTTGCTTGACGTGCTGAAGTTCGGCGGCCAGATGCTTTCTGTCACAGATCCCTCGTGCTCTCTGAAACAAAGATTTACCCACGGTAGCTAACTGTGAAGGATGATGGTAAGATTCACCATTTAAATATCGGTTGGTATGGGTCTTTTTTCTATACACAGTGTGTGCTATTATGTATTATGTGTTATAAGACAATTTGTTCAGTGAACTAAAGACAGTTTTAACGACATTTGATTTTAATAATTGCATCGAAACTTTAAACAAACGAGAAACAGCAAAATACAATGAATGCAAAAATAAACAAATAGAAAAATACCAAAAATTAACAATCAAATCAAATGCCAACCATCTAAGTCAACGTCAGAACGAAACACAACCGTTGACCACAGACGCAAACAATAAACAGCGCACGGTCTATAATCTGTCAAAACATACACTGGACGAACCAACAATAAAGGTGTTAGCGAGGGGAATGAATTTCGCATTAACACCGCGAAAAATCCCGTACGAAGAAATTATCTGCAGCGTTGAGGATTGTCTGTTTAAAAATAATATTGGTAAGGAAGATTTGGAGGCTATACGTCAAGATATTTCGTCCTTGTTACGTCGTAGTTCAGTGCCGAAACCAAACCTTCCTAAAGACGAACTTACAGCGTTGATTAACTTACGGAACAGACCAGAGCTAACGATTCTCCGCGCGGATAAAGGAAATGCTACGGTAATAATGGATACGTCAGAGTATAATTTTAAAATACTACAGCTTTTATCGGACGAAAGTGCATACAAAAAGGTCAAAACAGATCCCACAACTAACACGCTTAAAGCAACTAGCGATTTAATAAAGAAATACTCCGAAAAATTAAATCTCGACGTGAATTCGCTAATACCATCATGTACCAAACCACCGAGGTTGTATGGGTTACCAAAGATACACAAACCAAACGCTCCACTACGTCCTATAGTGAGCCAGATCGATTCACCAACTTATAAGCTGGCACAACACTTGGCAAAAGTACTGTCACCACTGAGAGGACATAATAGAGCGCACACAAAGGATTCATACTATTTTGTTAGTGAGATAAAAGACCTACATCTCGCTGACAATGAAACTATGGTCAGTTTTGATGTTCAGTCACTATTCACATGCCTACCTATTGAAGACTGCATATCAATTGTAACTAGGAAGCTAGAATATAATAACATGCCTGCTGAATATGAAAGAAAGAAAGAAAGAAAGAAAGAAAGGTTTATTCTCCAAAATGACGCCATCACAGATAACATAAAAAAAACACACAATTTACAAATAATGTTGGCTATACAATACAAATTACAATATACTACATATTACAAACTATACAATACCTATACTAGTATGTGTCAAGGCGTCATCTGGGAACAGGAGCACACTCAGCATAATGCCATGATTTTTTTTTCCATGGCGCTGATTTTCAGTGTGTCCAACCAGTGACTTACCGAAATCAGTGCTATATGTATACTCATTTTATTATTTTTAAACAGAATTATGCACAACAAGGGGGAAAGAGATAGTAACTATTTTAAGTGAGAGGGAGAGAGTAGCGTTCAAGGTCGAATGCCACTTCGACACAGCACGTCCCGTTTATGTTGCTTTCAGATGCTCTTAGAAGGTCTATACGAATACCACAAAAGGGGAGATTATTAAAATACTATATAGAGCTATATACTACACTATGTAATTATTGAAGAATATAAAAGTATATAAGAAGACAAAAGCCGCATTCAAGAGGACGATTTTTATTGCTCCGTTGTTAATAATCTACGACGATGAGGTACGTAATCGTGCAAAACGTTATAAACTTTGATCAAAGTCAATCTGACTTTGCAGTAATTGTGTTATATATTTATTTTTAAATGTGTGTACTGCTTTCAGATTTCGCAAAGGAGGCGGTATATCGTTCCAGCACTTGGATGCGGCGTATTTGAAACTTCCTCGGAAAGCGTGAGTGCGGTGACGAGGCACGACGAGAGTATTCCCACTGATGCGCGTATTATGTTTTTACATCACGTGACCATATGAATTTGTCAGCAAGATAAGGAGGTGTTTTATTTTTTAATACCCCGAATAGGAGAGTTGCCATGTGCAGTTTTCGGCGATATTCCATTTTTAACATTTTGGCATTGTTAATGTAAGGGGTGACGTGCGTGCGGGGCGGTATTGTAAAACTAAATCTTGCACATGCATTTTGAACACGTTGCACTAGACGTCGCGACCGCGCTAAAAGTCTCGGGCCATATACAATGTCCATATAATTAAATTTCGAAAGGACAAGTGTGTCACACAGTTTTACCCGAATATCCGAATTTAAAAACTCCCTTATTTGATAAAGAACTTTAAGCCTATAAAAGCAGTTTCTGCTAGTACTTAGTATGTGGTTCTCAAACTGTAGTTTGTCATCCATTAGTAAGCCCAGATTGCGAATCTCATTTACACGTTCTACGATTTCCCCTCGAATTTGGATGCATGCCCCTCTTTCTGATAATTTTTTTATTTGATTTTTAGAACCCATAATTAGTAGTTTAGATTTAGTTCCGTTTAGTACAAGGCAGTTTGAGTCGCACCACGCGGCTATACTTTCGAGGTCTTCGTTAATTTTATTAACGACTTCTTGAGTATCACGCGGATTACATGACATGTAGACTTGCAAATCATCTGCGTATAAATGAAATTTACAGTGCTTAATGTTTTTTACTAAGTCGGCACTGTAAATTGAAAACAATATTGGAGCCAGGTTCGATCCCTGGGGCGCACCGGCTTTTATTTTTTTTGATTGCGAACGTATGTAATGTTCCTCGGTCATCGCTCAGTTCTACAGTTTGTAGTCGGTTTTTAAAATAACTATCGAACCATTGTACGGCGCTGCTACTGAATCCATAGTAATGAAGCTTTGATAAGAGAAGGGAAACATTTATACAGTCAAATGCACGAGAAAAATCTAGTAATACTAGTATTGTGCCTTTTCCTTCATCTTGAGCGGTTAGTACATCGTCAGTAAGTTGGGCTAGGGCCGTCGTGGTGCTATGGTTCTTACGAAATCCCGACTGCATTTCCGGTAGAATTTTTTTTCTATCTAAATACATGTTTAGCTGTTCTGCGACAATTTTTTCAATAATTTTAGAGACACAGGGGAGAATACTGATGGGCCGAAGGTCTTTTTCAGACAATGGATTTGAGTTCTTAGGTATGGGTTTGACTAACGCATGTTGCCATAATGTCGGATAGGTTTTAGAGTTAATGGATTTGTTCACCATAGCAGTAATAGTTGATAGTGTTTTCGGGAGGGTCATACGGATCATATCGAGAGAAATCCCATCAATGCCTATGGCTTTAGATT
This sequence comes from Parnassius smintheus behrii, assembly GCA_036936625.1. NCBI lineage: Eukaryota > Metazoa > Arthropoda > Insecta > Lepidoptera > Papilionidae > Parnassius > Parnassius smintheus. The sequence goes on from JAUPFT010000026.1 coordinate 4,503,993, forward strand.
TTAAACTTTTAATGAATTTTAGTACCTCTAGTTCATCTACCTCCTTTATCTCAAATATATCATTAACGCAGCAGTGGAACTCAAAGTACGTTAAATATGACAACGAGACGTTTCTATTTCCAGGCACGTTTAAAAAATAGTCGTTTATTTTATTTGGATCATTGAACACGTCTATCGGGATATTGTGTTTTGGTTTTATCTTAACATTGGACTTTATATGTTTCCACATTGAAATAGGATTATTTATATTACGATTAACATAAAAATTATAGTAGGCTTGTTTTTCTCTATATATTGCGTTATTGACGTAGATTTTTAGATCTTTATAGTATTTAATATGTATGTCGTTTTTACTTTTTCTCATTTTAATGTATGCGTCATCTCGTTTTTTCATCATCAATTTTATATTAAAGGTTAGCCACGGGAATTGCTGATGTTTAATAATTTTTTTTCTAAGAGGCGCATGAATTTCAAATAGTGTAAGTATGGCTGTGTTAAATAGCACTACCTGATTATTTACATCCGCGATACTCTCAATTTCTTTCCAATTTATTGATGTAAGGTCCTTATGAAAGTCTCCCTCGTCTATGTCAGAAATTCTCCTACTCATTATTGTTACTGGTGCCGGCTTTTTTTTACTCATATCAATTTGACATGTAATAAAAGCATGACTACTTAATCCACGTATAAGTTCTACAGTAACTGCGTTTACATTTATGTCGGTACATATTACGTCAATTAAAGTCTCGCTATATTCCGTAAAGTGGGTTGGCTTAGTTACATGCTGTTTCAATTTGAAGCATATATAAATAAATATATATATAAAGAAAATATGCAGTATTACTCAAACACTGCCTCACATCTGGCTATCTATTGTGGAAGGAAGAGTTCTACAAGCAAGTAGATGGTGTGGTGATGGGCTCACCTGTATCTCCCATAGTCGCTGACATATTCATGGAGGACTTCGAGGAGAAAGCCCTTCTTACTGCTCCTGTAAATCCAAGATTCTACAAGCGGTACGTAGACGACACTTTCACAATTTTACCATCTGACAAAGTAACTGCATTTTTAAACCACCTTAACTCTATAAACTCTAAAATACAATTCACAATGGAGTTAGAGGCAAATAATTCTTTAGCCTTCTCAGATGTTTTAGTCATTCGAAATCCTAATAACACAATTGGTCACACTGTGTATAGAAAAAAGACCCATACCAACCGATATTTAAATGGTGAATCTCACCATCATCCTTCACAGTTAGCTACCGTGGGTAAATCTTTGTTTCAGAGAGCACGAGGGATCTGTGACAGAAAGCATCTGGCCGCCGAACTTCAGCACGTCAAGCAAGTATTGCAAGACAACAAGCTTCGGGTCCCGCGCCTACGTCACAGTGACCGAGTGAAGCCGGCCACAGTCGAGCGTGTACCTGCTGTACTACCATATGTCAGAGGAGTCACAGACAAGGTTGGCTACATCTTGAAGCGAGCTTCCATTAAAACATACTACAAGCCGCCGAAGAAGATTAGTCAATTTTTACCATCCGTCAAGTGTAATATCCCTCTACAAGATGCAGGAGTGTACAAGTTAGATTGTGAATGTGGTCTCTCTTACATAGGTCAAACAAAACGATCCATAAAAACCCGCGTGAAAGCACATATAGCTGACGTGAAGCACCGACGCTCCGGGAAGTCTGCAGTCTGCGAACATGTTCAAGATCGTCCCCACCATTACATTCGATTTGATAAACCACAAATTCTCGCAAAAGAACACCGATTCCTACCAAGGATGATACGCGAGGCTATTGAAATTAAAAAACATCCAAATTTCAATAGAGAAGATGGATGGGTGCTGCCACCTGCTTGGGATCCTATAATTAACAAAATTAAACCCAAACCTAAGCATACCATTGCAAGACTTCATGATACTATAAGCTCGTTTTGCGTAAATCGGACCAAAAATTAATATTCAAAAACTGAAGGTAGCCGGACTAACTATGACATTGGGACGTCAAACATCTCAGTCCCCCCCGTGACCATGGTTGCTGTAAAGCACCCGAAACGTCGGGAATTAAAAATAAGTAAAAGTAGGGAAATAAACGCGATAAAATCCGTAAATTTAGTTTTATTCAATGTGTAGTGTTCGCGTAAATTTTAAGAAATCATATAATCTCTTCGTTTCGCTTTCGGTCGGCTATGCTAACGCCACACATTTTACGACGAGATCGCATCTCCACTGCATTCAACTTGCTTTTATGCTTCTTCTGGCATACCCAGGTTTTGCTGCCATATAACAAAGTCGGTACCAACACTGCGTTATGTATTGCAAGGCGTGCACTCTTCACCACGCCTTGCCTTTTTGCTAGTGCATTCAGGGTACCACTGACTCTGTTTCCGGCAGCGACATGCCTATCCACATCCAAATCACATCTTCCATCCCGGCTGAAAGCACTCCCCAAGTATACAATTTCATTTACCTGTTCTAGACATTCCTGATTTACCCATATTTCACATTTCGTTCTCTCTTCGTCCTTTTCAAATACCAGAACCTTAGTTTTATTAGCATTCAAATGGAGACCTTTAATTTCACATTCCTCTTTCATACACGTGACTAATGCCTGCAGTTCTGCTTCTGATGGTGCAATAAGCACTGCATCATCAGCATACAGCAGACAATTAACTTTTATATAACAGCTATCTTTCAGCTTCTGTAAACAGCTGTCGAGATACAGTATGAACAGCCAGGAAGACATGACACAACCCTGTTTTACGCCCGCTTGGACGCTAAACATGGGTGACAGGTCGTCCCTACCCGCACACAGGCTTTACAGTCATAGTAAAGTGACTGCACAGCCCTTAACAATCGACCATCCACACCATATCCCGGCAACAGTTCCCACATTTTCTTCCTTATAACCTTATCAAATGCTTTCTCCAGATCCACAAAAGCACAGAAAATCCTCTGGTTAACACTCAGAAGCTTCTCCGTGATCATGTGGAGAGAAAACATTTGATCCGTGCATCCTCTTCCAGGTCTAAATCCGCATTGTGCCTCCCATAAGAATCTTTCCGATTTCTCTTGCATCCTGCGTGTCAAAACCTTCGAATAAACTTTACTTGCTAAACTGGTCAAGCTGATCGCCCGCTAGCACCCGCAGTCAAAATGTGAACCTTTACCTTTATATAAAGGCACAATAACTGCGGATCGCCAATCATCCGGGACATCTCCCGTCCGCCAGCACATATTGCACAGCAGATGAAAGCTGTCCCAGACGCGAGGCCCAGCGTACTTGACCATGTCAGCACTCTGTCTAGTCCCGCAGACTTACCACATTTCAAACTTCGAATCGCACGTTCAATCTCTTTCATGCTGATGACCTCAGTGTCATCAAGGTCCGTGTCTGGCGTGCCAGTCACGGCGTCACCCCCGGATCCTTAACTAAGATCATGACACGCATACATTTCTCCGATTTTTCTGAGAGGACGTCATTGGTTCTCGAAAACACTTTGTTCATTCTTAAGGCTGTCGCACCACTCCGTGACCTTCCAACCTCTTTCCAGAAGAGTTTGGAGTTTTCCTTAAAGTTGCGCGACAACCTCTCGCCCGCTTCTATTCTACACCTTTCACGTACTTCCTCAATCAATGTTTTCGCATGAACTTTCTGCAGCTTATATCTTTCTTTCATCTTCTCTCTCATATGCTCATCGTTACTAGAGGCTAAGTAGTCTAACCATGCTTTTTTCTTCTTTTTTACAGCTTCTCTCACTTCATCATTCCACCATGCATCTCTTCTTTTACTACTACCTCTTTTTGTCGTTCCACATACTTCTTCCGCTGCACTTACCATTCCATCCCTAAGGTTCTGCCATGTTCTCTCCACACATTCTTTCCTGCCATCGATGGTGTCAAGCTTTTCGGCTACCCTCGTGTGATATTTGTCCCTAGTATTCCTGAAGCTTCCAGCTTCGGATGCGACAGACCCACTGTGGTTCTGTTACTGCCGTCCGGTAGCGCCAACCCGCAAACAAACCCCTAAATCTAGTAATTACTAGATAATGATCCGTTCCCAGGTCAGCACCCCTGAACACTCGTGTATCCATCACCTGTTTTCGCAGTCGGTCATCCACCAGAAACAAATCAATCATACTTCTCTCATTCTTTCTCTCTCTAGTGTACATATGGATTTTCCTGTGATTAAACATAGTGTTTGTCACAAGAAGACCCTTTTCCTTGCATACAGCCAGTATAAGCTTGCCAGCATCATTAACCCTTTTATCGCCAAACTTTCCAAGCACCGACTCGTATCCTGGTCGAGCGATACCTACCCATCCATTCAAATTACCACATACAACAGTTCTTTCGTTTCCCTTAACCAAATCTAGAACTTCTCTTACATTCTCCCAAAACTCCTCCAGCTCAGCCCTGGACGACGAAGCTACCGGTGCATAAACAGCCAAAAGGAATAACTTCGTCAGTCCCATTTTGAAGCGAACCCAGAGAAGTCTTGAGTTCACAACCTTGTATTCAGTCATAAGATCGACCAACCGGGACGACAATAGCACTTCCACTCCCTGGCAGGCGTTGTCGCTTTCCGGGACTCCGGACCATATAGCTAACGTCCCGCCAGGGAGCTCTTCAGTACCACTGCCTTTCCGTTTGGTCTCCGACATACACACGACATCTAATTCTCTTTCTTTCATTATTTCGATCAACTCATTCGTCTTATCTCTCATGCCCCCTCTAACATTCCACGTGCCAACTCTGCACTCCGTCCTCCACCTTCCGCCGTGTCGGGCTGTGCGTGACGGGTGGCGTTCCCCATCGCCGCTTTGCGCGCTGCATTCCACACCAACGGGGACGAGCTGGTGTGCGTCGCCTTTGGGGGGACGCCCTAACCCTCGTTTGCGTGGGTGCGCAGCTGTGTAGAATTGCAGCCCAGAAAAGGGCTGGCAGGGGTCGCGACGAGCACGCTTCTACAATGACCCCCAAACAAGTAGTAAAGGCAAATATTGAAGAAAATTGATTAAAAAATACTTCAAAAATTTTGTTCTTTTTATATTAAAAAGTCAACATGCATGTAATATTTTAACTGATTTTACTGCAAACGCACACATTTGTAAAGGTCAATCCGGAGGCAAACACTTTGTTGCCCATAAATCACATTCATTTTGTTATTATTTTAAATAAAAGTAGAAATCTTATTTACTGGTATTTTCAATTTTTCATTGTTTATATATTTGAACTTAAGTTTAAAATATGACTACTCTTTGAAAAATAACCCTGCACACATACTGCTGAGCACCGGCCTCCATTTCTGAGGATCGAACCCAAATTGCTCGCGTACTATGAAGTTTACAGTAAGCGGTTGGCCTCTAAGCTACCAAAGCTCTTTACAGACGGTCATACAAAACGACGTAAGCGTATTATACGTTGTATAGAGCTATGCTGCAGCTATATTATGGTTTAGCACAAATGGGTCGGCTCTACCGGGAAAGAACCACGTTCTCATATAGAAATAATATTTAAAAAAAACACATTTAAAAAATTATTTAGATGAAAAAAAATTAATTTGCTAATTGTATGTGGTTTTATTATCTCTGCATTGGCCGAGGAGTAAGAGGATTGTCGGGCGGGGGTTGTTCTACTCCTAACTTTTTGATATTATAAATAGGACTAGATTAACACCTATACTGCTCTCCTGTCCGGCAAGCAGTTTGGCGTATGGCTCTGGGGGAGAGCGCAGGTCGTCTTGAACCCCAGAGCAAGTCTAAGGAGTTCTCCTTCACGTGGTTGCCGCCTGTTATTTGGTCTGGTTCAATAGGAAACAGACAGAACAGAAACACTCGGACGATCCTCTTTTTCTTTTCTTTTATCCCTCCCCCTTTTCCTATCCTAATCCAACCCATGGTGTCAAGCGTACCGTGCCGATGGATGCGTGGCTGGAAGGAGTCCAGTCGCAAACGGTGCCTACCCGAGACCAGGGCGATTCGGGTAGTATTTTAGCCCTTCCCTCGGCATGCGGGGCTGTGCCGGGGGTGACTAAGTATTTCCCTAGCTACTCATGGGAACAAAATGGATGAAAACCGACATTTTGTAAAAGACAATGAGAAGTCTCCTTTAATGAAATTAGCTGCAGGTTTGGAAGAGGCCCTTTTAGCCTCACCAACACCCTGCAACAGTGCACACCAACCTGGGACGACCCGTGAAGTGGAGGGCACGTTTGCAGCCGAACCACAATCGGAAACGAACCAGGGAGGAGAAAAGAAAAAGTTCGCCAGGCCTTATAAGCTTAGTGGGGCTGCGAGGAAAAGGTACCGAAGGCTGATAGTTGAGATTGGAGCCGAAGAGGCCCTGTCACTCCGCCAGAAGCCTTGGGACAAAATTCCTCTGCCCAAGCCTCCCCCAGTTCCGAAGGCGAAAAAAACGCAGTCAGTCTGAGGAAGAGTCCCCCAAAGTGCTGTAGCTGGCTTCGCGCGTATAGAAATTCGCAATTCGAATCCTACGAGTGTGGAGCAGATGCGGCTGGTCCACCGGGCACTAACACAGGCCATCGCTTAGACGGCCTGTGGGTCGCAACCGGGATTGGACCCAAAATTGTCCGGTTTCACACACAAGCCAGGTTGGATTCTGGTAACGTGCCTGAATAAGGCAAGCCAGGACTGGATTGTGGGTGAAATCGGAAAACTAAAGCACTGGCTGAACGCAGAGCTCTCAGTAATACCCGAGGGCGAACTGCCTAAGCCTACGCTGGGCATTACCTACTTGCCCCGCAGCGAAGCCGACTCCCCAGAGGAGGCGGCTGTGCTGTTGAGGGCACAAAATGATGGGCTCCATACTGAGCTCTGGAGGATCCTTCACCGTAGGGACGAGAAGAATGGGTTCTTAGTAACCTTTTCTCTGGACAACCCATCGGCGGAGGCTCTTCGGAAGGGAGGCGGCAGAGTCATCCTTGGCTTTAAGATGATAACTTTTAAAGTCAGGGGAGGCTCTCACGCGGCAATGGAGCCCGAACCGCCCCAACCCCAACCCCAATCCCCTCAGCCCTCCACCTCTCGGGGTGAGACTGGAACGCCACCGGTGAGAGTGACGAAGACCCAAGGCGCAGATTTCGCCTCGGTCCGACGGCCTCCGCTGGTGTCGTCCAGGCCGGGGGGAGGGGAGGTGGGAGCGGTTCGAAGAAAGCTAAAGCGGGGGTCAATTTCGCAGGAAAAGGACGTCCTCGTCCTCAACAGGCGGAAAAGACCCCTGCCCGCCCACGCCCATAAATGGCTCAACCCAAGGGTGAGACGAGGGTCCTCCAAGCAAATCTTCACCATGCAGCAGCTGCTTCTGCCTTGGTGGAGGTTTACTTTGCAGAGGACAACATTGACCTCGCCCTTATACAAGAGCCTTGGGTGGCCAACGGTCAAGTTCTGGGATTGGCGGCTGCCGGTAAGATTCTTGTCAATACCAAAGTATAATTTATAATAAAAATATTGAACTTTTAGCTGTTCCAGAGTACTGCAATGATGACCTGGTTACAGCCTTCATAAATCTCAAGGGATGCACAGGGGCCAGAGTAATCATTTGCTCAGCCTATCTTCCCGGCGAGAACGCAGATCCTACCATCGAGTTAGAGCGAGTGGCGGAGTTTGCCCGAAAACACAACGCCGAACTTGTGGTGGGTTGTGATGCTAATGCTCACCACACAGCCTGGGGAAGCACCAACATCAAAGAAAGAGGTAAGTTACTTTATGATTTACTCATCTCCAACCACCTGGTTAGCCTAAACTTAGGTTGTACACCAACCTTTATAACGCGTGCTAGGCAAGAAGTGTTAGACATAACCTCTGCCACCAATAACATGTCCAGGCGGATAAATGACTGGCATGTTAGTAGCGAAAACTCGATGTCTGATCACAAGCACATTAAGTTTGTGATTGGAGCATCACCATCCTTTGAAACCGTTACTTTTAGGGATCCGAAAGCGACCTCCTGGGGGAATTTGGAAACGTTTCCTAAAAGCATCAAAACAATTGAAGATCTGGAGTTGGAAGCGACGGAGACAGTAACCGTAGGTATCCGTGAAGCCTTCGAGGATAGTTGTCCCGTCAAAACCAAGACCTCAACACGAAAAGTTTCTTGGTGGAATTTTAAGCTGAAAGACCTTAGGGAAAAGACCAGGAAACTATTTAATAGGGCTAAGAAAACCAAAGAGTAGGATATTTATAGTGCAGCCCTAACAGAATATAATAAAGAAATTAGGAAAGCCAAGAGAGCATCGTGAAGGAAGCTATGCGAGGAAGTTAAGTCTTTGCCTCGCAGTGCAAGACTACACAAGATGCTATCGAAAGCTAAACCTAATCAGATCGGGCTTCTTAAAAAGCCGGATGGTAACTTCACTAATAGTTAAACAGAAACATTGGAGTTACTAGTGTCAACCCATTTCCCAGGGTCATACAAGACTGCAGCCTTGAGCTTTTTCAGAGCCCTTCGAAGGCCTTGCAATGAGACAAGGCCAAACCTGGTGCAGTGGGCTGTTGACTCCTTTGAACCATTTAAATCAAGCGGGGAGGATGGAATAATTCCCATCCAACTACAGAGGGGTATCGACATCCTTCTTCCTTATCCGGTGAAAATCTTCAGAGCAAGTTTTGCATGGGGATATATTCCAGAACGATGGACAATTGTCAAGGTTCTATTTACACCTAAGGCTATTAGAAAGGACTACGCTTTTCCAAAGTCTTTTAGACCTATAAGCCTATCTTCCGTTCTTCTTAAGACATTGGAAAAGGTTATAGATAGATATATAAGGGATGTAGCTCTAGCTACGAAGCCCATACATTACAACCAGCATGCTTACCGCAGAGGCAAATCTACGGAAATAGCCCTGATCAGTGTCATTGACAGGGTCGAAAAAGCACTGGAGGATAAAGAAATAGCTCTTTGTGCCTTTCTAGATATTGAGGGCGCCTTCGACAGTAGCCCCACATCACTGCTGATTGGGGGCCAAACATATAAAAATGTTGACCCCACAACCATCAGATGGGTGAAATCGATGCTCTCAAACAGAAAGGCAAAAATAGCGCTGTTTCAAATTTCGATTGAGGTTGCAACCAAAGAGGCTGCCCACAAGGAGGTGTTTTGTCACCCCTTCTTTGGACTCTTGCGGTTGACCAACTATTGTACAAAATGGCAGACCTACGCATTGACACATTGGGTTATGCTGATGACCTTGTGATCATTGCAAAGGGGTTTTGTCAAAGTACTTTATCTTCAATAATACAAAGAGCCCTAAACACCATAAATAACTGGTGTAGGGACAACAGTTTATCAGTTAATTCTGATAAAACTGTATAATACCCTTTACCAAAAAGAGATGGTTGGACCAATTAGTCCATGCAAAACTTAATTGCAAAGAAGTACCATTTTCCACGGAAGTTAAGTATTTGGGCGTAACAATCGCCCAAAAACTAACGTGGAACTCTCACCTTAGCAACGTATGCCATAAGGCAAACATTGCTTAAGGTAAGTGCAGTTGTTTGGTCGGGAACAACTGGGGCTTGCGTCCCAGTATGGTCCTATGGCTGTACAGCAGCATAGTGAGGCCGATTCTCACCTACGCCTCTATTGTCTGTTGTAACAAGGCCAACCAAAAGACGACTGCGGACAGACTAAATAGTCTACAAAGGACTGCCTGCCTAATAGCAACCCTAAATGGAGCTATGCGATCATCGCCTGGAGCGGCTCTTAATGCACTTCTATGGCTAACGCCCCTTGATCTCTATCTAGACACGGAAGTGACGGCTAGTTTGTATAGAATTAACGCCCAGGGCGGTCTGAGCTTGCTCTCCTACAGATTGAGATCCATGCTCGACTCACTTAAGGAATCACCGGTCTTATGCATGATCTCAGATATCATGCGTCCACTATACACTTTTGATAAAAAGTATATAGTGGAATTACCCTCCAGAGAAAACTGGCTTTGGATTTTACGGGGAACGCCCCAAATTCAAACTTAGTATAAATTTGGGTAGATACACCTCTATCTTCCAGGCAGAAATTTTCGCCATACTTCGGTGTGCGGAAACCAATCTGCAAAAACCCTACGTCAACCATAAAATTTACATAAACTCTGATAGTCAAGCAGCACTGCTAGCGCTGAGATCAAGATTAGTGAACTCAAAGCTAGTTGGAGACTGCGTGAACCGTTTAAACGCCCTGGGTTGTAACAACAGAGTCGTTTTAAGATGGGTTCCGGGTCACGAGGGTATTGTAGGCAACGAATTTGCCGACAAACTTGCACGGGAGGGCTCAAAGTGCACACAATTTGGAACCGAGCCATTTTGTGGAATCTCAAGAAGCCTAGACCGATTGACCCTTGAAAGTCTGTATCACAATAAATCACTTAAGATCTGGTCTGACGCACCAGGCTTAAAACGTTCTAAAACCTTAATCCGGGCTTTTGATCGTAAATTCGCTTCAGAAGCCTCTGGGTTAAGTAAAAATAAATTGCGCATTCTGGCAAGAGCCCTAACTGGACACTATTGTCTTAAAAAGCACATGTTAATCCTGGGACTAAGCAACTCAAGGATGTGTCGGTTCTGTTCCATAACGGAAGAAACGCCTCTACACATCCTAACCGATTGCGGACCCTTAATGCGCAAACGTAACACTCATCTGGGACACTATCTACTCCGCCCAGAAGAAGTGAAATTGCTCAACTCATTGAAGACATAGGGCTTAGCAGTCAACTATAGCCATAGCAGCGATCACAATAGATCTTCTAGGTCGCAGTGATACTGGTTTCTTTACCTAGACCTGCATAGCTGCTCGCACATAATAAAAAAAAGAGGATTGTCAAAGACCCCACATTACCGGTACGCGTGTGAGTTAGAGGAAATAAAACCACATACTTACAATTTGCGAATAATATATATATATATATATATATATATATATATATATATATATATATATATATATATATATATATATATATACAACGTGTCCCAAAATTCAACGATAAGCCGACACCGGAGGATAGACCTGCCCCGGACTAATCGGGGAAATATATATATATATATATATATATATATATATATATATATATATATATATATATATATACAACGTGTCCCAAAATTCAACGATAAGCCGACACCGGAGGATAGACCTGCCCCGGACTAATCGGGGAAAAAAAGAAAAAAAAATATATCCCAATTATATTTTAAGTTATATAAAAAAAATGAAATTCTTCAGAAATTGAGACCGTTTATGATATTTTTCACTACCATGACCACAATTTTTTTTAATATTTGTTTCTTTTTTTTATAGGCAATCTGAATAGCACTGCTATCTACCACACTTCTTAAAAAATCCAGAATAACTCTTATTTTATCACAAAAATTAATGAAACTTTTTTTATTCCCTAAATTTTTTGAAGACTTTTACTTTTAACCAAATTTAACTTATCGTGTTGTAAAAAATAAGTATGAACACTAGTATGGCAAGTTTTTTTAAAAATTGACGCAACTAACCAACATTCCAAAATGGTATAATACTCTAGGAAAACAAGTTATAAAAAAATATGGGTCTATTATTTCTTAACAGGGGCCAAATTCCTTAAATTGTAATTGGCAGTAATCACTTTTACTACATGCCCAAAATGGGTTCTTATTACAATTTCTAGGAATTTTAATGGCGCATACATACCTTAGATGTTAGATAGAGATAGACAGATAGAGATATTTACGTTAAAAAGAGACAACAACAGGGAAGGTAGAGAAGCTGTTATTATTCTCAGCAAGTCAATTCAGTACGCTCTGCTCCTTTGTTTACTGCACACCGTTCCTAATTCAACTTACGTGGCTCTCGTACATACTATCGACTTTTGGCTTGGCTTTTTGGACTGGAATCGACCTGCAAACTTAACCGGCCTGGCATTATTTGGACTTTTCGGGATTCCTGTAGCTTCTTCTATGGCACGTACCGAAGTAGTCGAATCATTTTCTATCTCATTGAGAACTTCTTCATCACGATCCAATCTAGGTCTTCCAGCGCTTCTCCTATTGGATGGCATACGAACCTCCGAAAACATGCATAACACTCAGGATATCTTTGAGCATTTGGGTATCTTTTTCGATACAGTCTGCTAGCAGCGTTAGCATTACATCGGCATTCTCCATAGATTAAATGCATATTAGCGTATTCCTGTGGTGTGTACGGTTGCGGCATGTTAAACGCCAAACAGTCCAAAATGCGCCAGAACTATCACAAAACACACATCGTATTCCAAGATAATGCCAGGTCAGTTCAGTTTGCAGATCACTTCCAGTCCAAATAATGCCAGGCCAGTTAAGTTTGCAGGTCAATTCCAGTCCAAAAAGCCAAGCCAAAAGTCGATAGTATGTACAAGAGCCACGTAAGTTGAAATAGGAACGGTGTGCAGTAAACAAAAGAGCAGAGCGTACTGAACTGACTTGCTGAGAATAATAACAGCTTCTCTACCTGCCCTGTTGTGTTCTCTTTTTAACGTAAATATCTCTATCTATCTGTCTCTCTCTAACATCTAAGGTATGTATGCCCCATTAAAATTCCTAGAAATTGTAATAAGAACCCATTTTGGGCATGTAGTAAAAGTGATTACTGCCAATTATAATTTAAGGAATTTGGCCCCTGTTAAGAAATAATAGACCCATATTTTTTATAACTTGTTTTCCTAGAGTATTATATCATTTTGGAATGTTGGTTAGTTGCGTCAATTTTTAAAAAGCTTGCCATACTAGTGTTCATACTTTTTTTTACACCACGATAAGTTAAATTTGGTTAAAAGTAAAAGTCTTCAAAAATTTAGGGAATAAAAAAAAGTTTCATTAATTTTCGTGATAAAACAAGAGTTATTCTGGATTTTTTAAGAAGTGTGGTAGATAGCAGTGCTATTCAGGTTGCCTATAAAAAAAAAGAAACAAATATTAAAAAAATTGTGGTCATGGTAGTGAAAAATATCATAAACGGTCTCAATTTCTGAAGAATTTCATTTTTTTTATATAACTTAAAATATAATTGGGATATATTTTTTTTCTTTTTTTACCCGATTAGTCCGGGGCAGGTCTATCTTCCGGTGTTGGCTTATCGTTGAATTTTGGGACACGTTGTGTATATATATATATATATATGTATATATTTTTACGTGGTAGAGCCATGCTGCAGTTATATTAATAGTATAGTTGTAGCACGAATGGGTCGGCTCGACCGGGGAAGGACCACGCTCTCACAGAATACCAGCGTGAAATAGTAGCTTAATGCTGCTGTATTTCGTATGGTGAGTATGGAGAGTGAACCGGAGACCCTTTTTACTGAAAATGAGGCATTCCATCTCAGTCCTCACGGGTGACAATGCATCTGCATTTTGATTTGTAATGGAAGATAGATGTGGATGTCTATGGGCCGCAGCAACCACTTACCATCAAGTGGACTGTGTGCTCGTTTGTCAGCCTATTCTATAAAAAATATATATATATATATATATATATATATATATATATATATATATATATATATATATATATATATATATATATATATATATATATATATATATATTATGATATTATTTGACATGGACACATAATTTCCTAATATAACGAGCGAATGTACTTCATCATCATCATCATCATCACTACAGCCCTTCACACACACTCATCCATCGACTTCCCGCATGTCTTACCAGGTCGTCACTCCATCTAGTGGGAGTCGCCCTACACTACGCCTACTGGTACGAGTCTGCCACTCGAGAAACTTTTTCCCCATCGGTTGTCACTTCCTCAAGCAATATGGCCGACCCATTGCTACTTCAGCTTACTATAGCAAGATTGTTTTGTATATTTCAACTTAATAAAGTGGGTTAGTCATCGTAATCATCTGACACAGGTGGGTTAGTGAGCTCGTAGCAGTTTACTTCGTACAGGTACACACATAAACTTGATTTTTTTATCGTAACTCCAACTTTTATATAGAATAAGGGTAATGAGGAAAGAGGAAGTGACAATGTGCACACAGTCCACCTGATGACAAGTGAATGCTGCAGCCCGTAGGCATATGCATCTATCCTCAATTAAGAATGAAAATGCAGATTCGTTATCAGTTTTGTGGCTTAAGAGGAAATGCCTCGTTTCCAGTAAAAAAAGGTATCCAGTTCTTTACACTCACCATACGAACTACAGCAGCGTTGAGATGCTATACGCTGAAATTCTGTGAGAGCGTGGTCCTTTCCGGTCGAGCTGACTCATTCACGCTACAGTCATAATAAAGTTGCGTCGATGATCTGCCACGTTATAACTCGATCTTAGAGTCTCGATTAAAACCCGTAGGATACGCTGCATTTAGGTGTAAATTGTAAGTAAAGTTTCGGATATATCCGTCTTATTAATTTCCATCTGCAACTAGCTTCGTATTTTTTAATATAGTAGTTTTATTCTGAAGAAATGAATGTACTGTAAAATTGCCGTGTCCTCTTCTTCTAGCTCCAGGATCTTCTCTTCTGTCCTCAGGTGCGTGCGTTATATGTTGCCAGGTCGAGTCGTCTTAGACGGCAGCCGAACCTTCACCGGGGATTATTAGTATCCCCTTATTATTAGCGTTACAATGGTCGCCAACATGGCCAGGAATAGCGGAGCCGACAGGAGTTATGGCTGTTTGTTTGTGTCGTTGCTTTTTGGGTATATCGCCATAGTTGCCACCCTGAGCGAGCTGGTTGGCAATCTCAGTATTTTATTGATTTTTGCTGTTATCAGAAAGATGCTGCTGGTCATCTTCTGTCTCAGTTCTCCTCTGTCACGTCTTACGATATCCACAGGAAGATATGGGTTGTGGGTATTCTTGCCCGCTCTTACACGGGGAGTGAAACCGTCAATGCAGACAAGTACTCAGTCACTTTACGCTGTTTGAGAGTATTAAAAGAAAAGATCAGAGGAAAGCTGACCAAGGTAGTGCTGCTTCTGCATGACTACTCACCGCTTTACATGGCGCAGCTCTTCATGGCTGCTGTACGAGATTGCGGGTTTGAGGAAATTAACCACCCACCATACAGCCCAGATCTAGTCCGTAGTAACTACTTTTATTCCCACACTTTAAAAAAGATCTTCGGGAAAAGCGATTTGCTGACGATAATGAGCTCAAAGCCGCTGTAAATGAGCATTCTTCAGGCCAAGACGAAGAATAATTTTTCAAGGGAATAGAAAAGCCATTTTCTCGAAACAGTAAATGCATTGGTACCATGGGAGACTATATTTAAAAATAAATAAACATTTTATAACTTTATCTTTTTTCTGACGTTGCTATATCGAGAATACACCCCATATTTTAATACATAACAATGGGTTTCACCCATAATTGGATTTCCTGTCGTGTGCAATTCCGATTCTGTCGGAGGAAATTAAGTTTCCCGCGATTAAATCAGCATAATCTGTTGAAAACACGACCTCTAAGGCTGCATGTGTCTGTTATCACCGTTGGAAATTTTTAAAATGCTTACCAAGGCCTAGACTCCAAGTGAGCTGGACGCACTAAGGAATTATATATATATATATATATATATATATATATATATATATATATATATATATGTGTATATGTATTTTCATGGTGATCGATCAAATAGATTTTTAAACTGATTTAAAGTCAAACGATATATCATATATACAAACATATATAAATAAGTTGGGCCACAGCACTTTAATTTACCATCAGGTGGGCTGTGTGCTCGTTTACCACCTATAAAAAACTTGCAATTATCCTATTATTTAACTACTTACGATTGTTTCTTATTTTTATAGCTACATATAAATTGCCCAATTTGTTTCTTGGTACGTTTTGTCCGTTTGTTCGTTTGTGGGGCCGTATATTGGTTAGTTGGTTATTTTGTCTGATATTGGGACTAACAGATTTTAGACATCTAAGCCAGGCAATTATTGTCATACCAAAGTATATATATATATATATAATAAGTATATATATATATATATATATATATATATATATATATATATATATATATATATATATATATATATATATATATATATATATACTTTGGTATGACAATAATTGCCTGGCCTAGATGTCTAAAATCTGTTAGTCCCAATATCAGACAAAATAACCATACGCGAATGAAGTCACTGGCACTATTATGTAATAGTATAATGTTAATTACTGGACTATTATAGGTAACAGGTAAGAAGAAACATACAATGCAAATTAAAATCTTATACAAATCATATGTCTTTGAATCAGTAAAACCAAAAAAATTAACCTTATTTTTTCGGCTCTACCTTAGTCGGCAAATAACAATTCAGAAAAAATATTAACATTTGTATATCTTCAAATAATTCCTTACTAAGTCCAGCTCATTTGGAGTCTAGGCCTTGGTAAGCATTTTAAAATTTTCCAACAGTGATAACACACATGCAACCTTAGAGGTCGTGATTTCAACAGATTATGCTTATTTAATCGCGAGAAACTTGATTTCCTCCGATAGAATCGGAATTGCACACGACGGGAAATCCAATTATGGGTGAAACCTATTGTTATATAATAAAATATGGGGTGTATTCTCGATATAGCAACGTCAGAAAAAAGATAAAGTTATAAAATGTTTATTTATTTTTAAATATATTCTTCCATGACACCGATACATTTACTGGTTCGAGAAAAGGCTTTTCTATTCCCTTGAAAAATTATTCTTCGTCTTGGCCTGAAGAATGCTCATTTACAGCGAATTTGAGCTCATTATCGTCAGCAAATCGCTTTTCCCGAAGATCTTTTTTTTAAGTGTGGGAATAAAAGTACTCAATACTCAATACTCAATAACTTTATTGCATTCCATAGGTTACAAAAGGTGTTACATAGTTATGGTATCTCTATAGACCCTCATGGGCACAGCAATATTATGAAGGAGGAACATTTATTTTGTTTTATTATTATTATTGCTAAATAATTATTTAATATTCACATTCATTATATTATATAAACATACACACATTGAATATGGAATACGGCTATTATAATTGTTATTATTTATTAATTGATTTTGACATTTAATATATTATTATAAGTAGCATAATTGAATTTTTATTAAATTATTTGAATCATTTTAAATTTTATTATAATTTTTTATTGTAATTTATTTAGTAGAATGGCATTTCCTTATTACCTAACATTTATATTTATATCTATATTATATTATATTTTTATCTTCTAAAAAATCAGAAGTACTAGTTACTATGGACTAGATCTGGGCTGTATGGTGGGTGGTTAATTTTCTCAAACTCGCAATCTCGTATAGCAGCCATGAAGAGCTGCGCCATGTGCACCGGTGAGTAGTCATGCAGAAGCACCTTGGTCAGCTTTCCTCTTATCTTTTCTTATAATACTCTCAAACAGCGTAAAGTGACTGAGTACTTGTCTGCATTGACGGTTTCACTCCCCGTGTAAGAGTGGGTTAGAATACCCACAACCCATATCTTCCTGTGGGTATCGTAAGACGTGACAGAGGAAAACTGAGACAGAAGATGACCAGCAGCATCTTTCTGATAACAGCAAAAATCAATAAAATACTGAGATTGCCAACCAGCTCGCTCAGGGTGGCAACTATGGCGATATACCCAAAAAGCAACGACACAAACAAACAGCCACAATCCCTGTCGGCTCCGCTATTCTTGGCCACGGTGGCGACCATTGTAACGCTAATAATAAGGGGATACTAATTATCCCTGGTGAAGGTTCGGCTGCCGCCTAAGACGACTCGACCTGGCAATATATAACGCACGCACCCTGAGGACAGACGAGAAGATCCTGGAGCTAGAAGAAGAGGACACGGCAATTTTACAGTACATTCATTTCATCGGAATAAAACTATTAAAAAATACGAAGCTAGTTGCAGATGAAAATTAATAAGACGGAATTATCCGAAACTTTACCTACAATTTACACCTAAACGCAGCGTATCCTGCGGGTTTTAATCGACACTCTAAGATCGAGTTATAACGTGGCAGATCATCGACGCAACTTTATTATGACTGTAGCGTGAATGAGTCAGCTCGACCGGGAAGGACCACGCTCTCACAGAATTTCAGCGTGTAGCAGCTCAACGCTGCTGTAGTTCGTATGGTGAGTGTAAAGAACTGGATACCTTTTTTACTGGAAACGAGGCATTCCCTCTTAAGCCACAAAATGATAACGAATCTGCATTTTCATTCTTAATTGAGGATACATGCATATGTCTACGGGCCGCAGCATTCACTTATCATCAGGTGGACTGTGTGCACATTACCCTTATTCTATATAAAAGTTGGAGTTACGATAAAAAAACCAAGTTTATATGTGTACCTGTACGAAGTAAACTGCTACGAGCTCACTAACCCACCTGAGTCAGATGATTACGATGATTAAACCCACTTTATTAAGTTCAAATATACAAAACAATCTTACTATAGTAAGCTGAAGTGGCAATGTGCCGGCCATATTGCTTGAGGAAGTGACAACCGATGGCGAAAAAGTTTCTCGAGTGGCAGCCTCGTACCAGTAGGCGTAGTGTAGGGCGACCCCCACTAGATGGAGTGACGACCTGGTAAGACATGCGGGTAGTCGATGGATGAGTGTGGCTCAGGACTGTGCTTTGTGGTATTCCATGGGGGAGACCTATGTCCAGCAGTGGATGTGTGAAAGGCTGTAATGATGATGATGATGATGATGATGATGATGAAGTGCATTAGCTCGTCATATTAGGAAATTATGTGTCCATGTTAAATAATATCATACTTATCTTCCATTGGAACTGAAATAAACAAAAAACTCTTTTTATATCAGAAGTTGAATAATCCTTCGTTGTATTACTTTTGACTAATCTGAGTAAACTTCTGTCATAATGCTTAGTTAGGGAAGGACGGCACTCTCACAAAATACCATCATAAAATATCAGCTTAATGTAGCTAATACACCTGAGGATGCCTCGTTTGAGGCGAAATACGTGTTGTGACATAGATAGTGGTGTGTCTTTCCAAGTGTTGTAGTGTAGGTAGTAGTGGTACTATTAGTGATGATGGGATTAGTGTATATAATTGAGGGAGGGCGGAAGGAGCTCTTCAAAATCGTTAAGACACAGCATTTTATTTTATTACTTGTATCTTATCTTTTTACTTTTTAACAGTTTTAATTTAATTGATTTTCTATTCTATTAATTAAATAAGAGACTGACATAGTCGCTTAAATACAGTTTTATAAAAAGAAACGTGTTACATTACCTTCAAAATTTACTTTATGTGTGTATTAGGAATTGTGACGCCAATATGTTTTGAGTAAGAGAGATAGTAGTGCATCGTATACGATGCAGTTATCTGTAAGTTCACTCATAAGGCAAAGCAATCGTCACGGAGCGAAACAAATCTTGAAGATTTTTCCTCTTTAGGTTGTACACACTTTGCGTATCTTGACTTACTTTATAATATGTCGTATCACGCGTACCTCTTGCTGCCCTGAAAATAATGTTGAATAAAAGAGATTTATGTTTGCATAGCAGCCAAATAAACTCCTGAGCTTAACAGGAGCCATTTATTTCAATATTACAGACAGAAAATACAATTTCATTTGTATGTATAAATACACATAAAAAATACTCAAAGCCAAAATTGGTTGGATTGAGACCAGTACAGTAGGCTGGTTAAAGCACAATATTTTACGAAAGGATTAAACTTTTACAAATGAAGCAACCGCGGCTGCTTCGAACCTTTTACAAACAAATCCGATTAGTTTGATCTATTACCCGCTTGAGTTTATTGTTTGACATTGTTCAACAACGTAACGGTGTGCATTATTAAAGAGTTTACTCCTTTTTAAAAGGCTGACAACACATCTTCTATTCCCTTGTGTTGAAGTTGTTCGTAAGTGGCTGTCGACACTTACCATCAGGTGAGCCGCATGTGCGTTTGCCTCATTTTTAAAAATAATACGGTCTATATTCATATCTTTAACATATGTCTGGGATGACTTGAGAAATAGAGGGATAACCGGTTAATTAAATCCTTTGATTAAAACTACTTTCACGGATTTTATCGCGTTTAATCTGAAATATTTTTGATTCCCGAAGTCTCGGGTGCTTTCCAGCACTCATGGTCACGGGGGACTGAGCTGACTGACGTCCCGATGTCAATGTTTACCCGGATTACCTTCAGCTTTTTTTAATTATTGTTTATGGTCCGATCTACGCAGAACGAAATAACTGTGTCTTGAAGTCTTGCAGTGGTAGTTTGGATTTAGTTTTAATTTTATTAATTACAGGGTCCCAAGCAGGTAGTAGTACCCAGCCTCCTTATCTAATGAAATTAGGATCTCTTTTAATTTTAGTAGCCTCACGTATCATCCTGCGATGTTCTTTTTTGAGGATTAGTGGTCTATCAAATTTTATGTAATGGTTGGAGCCGCTATGATCACAAACTGCAAACTTCGCTAATAAAATGCTACCTGCAATGGCGAACTTAACTACGTGGTCGTCATCTAAGAATATTCACTACCTTTTATCGTCTCGTGGGTGTCGTTAGTGGGAATCGACTGGGAGCTACGTAGTAGCACCGTCCTTATGGTTACTAAGAATTGAAGCCTGCAGTATCCTACCCGCCTGCCAAGCATGGCAACTATAGCAGAATCCTTCCCGTGAGACAATCTGTGGGAAAGATGTTCAGCTGTGACTTTCACGTTCGGATTTCTGGGTAGTGTGACTCCCATTGTGCTAAGACGTCCGTCTTGGTGGTACCAGTCTCTTATCTACTCCTGCCAACAAGCAGTGAGTGCACTGCTGAGTTCCAGTTTCAGTGTATAGATGGCCAATATGACTGCACAATGAGAGGGTTCCATCTAATTGCACAGTATTGATAAACCGTTTGTAGCCTTAACATAATAGTTAAAAGTTGGTTGCATTTTGCAGGTTGTCCATTGTTTGCAGTAGTCACTTACAATGGGGTAAAGTTAATTATTTTACTATTCGAACAAGCGTTTAACTACTATCCCATCCAATAATATGTGGTGATGCAACCAAAGATGATGAAACGCTCTCACTTAACTAAAGCCTATTCACTTACTTAACTAATATTTACAACTAAGCGTTTATGAATGCAACGTGACAACTCCGTCACAGTACATCCACGGGCGGACTCTTGGTACGCTAGTCAGTTTAACTTAAAAAAAAACTCAACATAAATAATAAACCTATCTAGCTTCTTTTAACTTTAATAAAGCGTGACTTAAGTTTTTTTTTATAGGATAGGGTGACAAACGAGCACACAGTCCACCTGATGGTAAGTGGTTGCTGTGGTCCATTGACATCTACATCTATCCTCGATTACGAATCAAAATGCAGATGCTTGTCACCCGTGAGGACTAAGATGGAATGCCTCTTTTCCAGTAAAAAAGGTCTCCGGTTCTCTACACTCACCATACGAAATACAGCAGCATTAAGCTACTATTTCACGCTGGTATTACTACTACACTACTAATATACCTGCAGCATGGCTCCACCAGTACCAGCTCTAGTTTTTGTAGGAAAAAAGCTTTCTTTATTTAAAAAAAATACTACGGATCAACGAATAGATCGTAAATCTAGGACACGATGGAAGACCTCTTCATCTTTTACTGTATCTTGAATCCTGTTTTGTTGCGAAATAAAGAATACATAATATTGAATTGAATAGACACAGATAGGGCAACGTATTGGCTTCAGTTGTTAGAGTAGTTTTTACAATTATTTTGAGTGACCAGCATTTTTTGTGGTCTCTTAATACTTTAGTGTAGTGTAGCCCCACGACAGTATATATAAGAGTTAAGATAGAATAAGATAAGAGAAGTATAATTAGAGTCATAGAAAGCGTAACACGTCTCCCTTTTTATTTAACTTTTTCCAACATTACATAGCGACCGTGCCAGGATATAACTACTGCAATAACCATACTAATACTATGATGGAGATATTACTATTATTTTAAGCCTTCTTTATCAAAATTTACTTGCGATCAATAAATAGATCTACAACATGATAGATCTCCTCTTTTTTACTGTATCTTGTGTTCTGTTCTGTAGCGATATAAAAAATAAATGATATTGAATTGAATAAGCACAGATAGGGCAAAGCTTTGGCTTCAGTTGCTGAAGTTGATTTCTCTATTATTCTGAGTGACCAGCATTTCTTGTGGTCTCTCAATACTACTACCATATTACGTGCTAGAGTCACGCTGCAGCTATATAATTGTACAACAATTATATAGCTGCATGAATGGGTTGTCTTGACCGGAGAAGGATCACTTTTAAAAAAATGTAATGGTAAGTGTCTACTGTAGTCCATGATTACCAGACCCCGTATATAACTTCAAACAAATAAGGCTATAACTGCATTATCACCTCACACTGAGGACTAATATGGAATGACCTACAGCATGTAATCATACGGGCTCTGTATAACATACCTTAGCATTGGAACACAGATATGAACAAACTGCTAATTTGTGACAGAAATAGTAAAAAGGGGTTGCATCTATAAGTGATAGAGTCATGCTGAAACTATATTAAGGTAAGTACGAATGGGTCGGCTTGACCGGGGTACAAATACGCCCTCACAGAATACCAACGTAAAAGGCCAGCTTTATGCTGCTGTTTTTCATATGATGAGTGTAGAGAACCGCACCCTTTTTACTGGAAATGAGTCGTTTCATGTTAGTCGTCAGGGGTGACAATGCACCTGCATTTTGGTTCTTAATCCAGGAATAATATAGATGTTATTGAGCCGTAGCATCAATTTACCATCATGTGGTCAGTGTGCTCGTTTGTCAGCCATTTTCTAAAAGAAAACAACATAACCAGACGACTCGTAGACGAAATGAATCAAACCAGATAGAAACTTACAAAATACGGTTCCGGCGAATTTCTTAGATACTACATACGACTCTACAAAAGCAAAACATTGTTATGTGTATATAATGTAATGATTTTCCGAAAAAGCTATCCTTTCTTTCTGTACAAAAAAGAAAAGTAATTCATCTTAATATTTCAAAACGCCTCACGGACGAGAAGGCCTCCTTAAGGGCTCCAGCTATCTGTCCATGTCACATGTTTCCACGCTGTCTCGACAGAAGGGTGTTGTACTAATGGATTCTTAGTATAAAAATCACTGATGTCATAATAGAAGAATGATCCGTTGAAAAAAGCTGTTATAATATTAATCTAATACAAGCTTACACGTTTAAACAGTAATTAAAAACCCTGCTGCTTAAAACGTTTATTGAAAAGAAAAAAATTATAACCTTTGTCACATCCACAATTAAGACGTATAAAACGACACCCATATTTTAAGATTCATCAAGCCGTTAAGGCTACAGAGCGTGACAAAGAAATAGACATACATACATACATATAATCTTGAAAAACATAACCTTCCTTTTGGGACAGTCAAGTAAAAAAGGGAGTTTTAATACCGAACTATGGCAAAAACGTTTCACGTTATACATTATATTTGCCGTGTAGTAGCTCTAAAAGATAATAGACTACTCTATGTTATCTCGTGGATGTCGTAAGAGGCAACAGAGGGAAATCGATACAGAAAATGATCAGCAACATCTTCCTGATAACAACCCAATATAGTGATAAACTGCGGTAGCTATGACAGAATCTCGCTTACGAAGCAATCTATTGAAAGGCCTATGTTCTGCACTGGACTTTTATAAGCTCTGATGGATAGATGGATGGATCAAGGTTGTCATCAGAGTAACAATTCCATTCACATCATCACTGTAACAGCCCCTTAGAAGTCCACTGCTGAACAGATACTTCCCCCAAGAAACTCCACAAAACAAGGTCCCTAAGTCACCTGATTCTACCTACTTCCAGCACATCTTACCAGGTCGTTACTCTCTTCAAACCTTTCTTCCCTATCAGTTATTGGTTCATCGAGCTATATGACCAGCCCATTGCCAATTCAGCTTTCTAATCAGTTAAGCTTCGTCGGTTACTCTAGTTCTACTGCGGACAATATTATCTTCATTACTTATTTGATCTTTTGATTTCTCTATTTTGCATATTTGATCGGAACAGAATTTATTTTATACTTACCACAAATATTCTCTCCTAATAAATGATTTTGCTTTTTAATAGTTTTTCATTTTTTTTGGTACATAACTTATTTGCATAATTTCTCATTGAAATATTGAACGTTATTCCTCCTCCAAATCAATCCAAAATGAAGTTGAATGACTCGATCTGTAAGGTATACATTTTTCATTGATATACATATAATAGAGCATAAAAATGTGTATAATTTTGTGAATAGTGTCATATAATGTGTAATTGTAAGTGTAACGGTTAAATACATAAATAAATTATGAACTTTGTCAGTTAGAGAAACTCCAAAAGAAACCATATTTTTCACTTAATGCCTTAAAATATTAAAATAAGTTTTTACATAGTCCATCTGCTGATATAATACAGTAACCCATAAACATATCTATTAAGAATCAAAACGCAAACGCGTTGTCACTCAGTAAAGTAAGATGGATTGCCTGGGCACCAGTTAAAATATAAGCGATGAGACCGTCAACTGTATCTTTATATAAAAAGTAAAATTACAGCCTATAAACGTCCCACTCCTAAACAAAGGCCTCCTCTCATTTCTGAGAGGGTTATAGGATGATAAAAGTCTCCGCCGTGCAGCTTCGATGTGTGTTGGTGGACTTCACATGCTTTCAGGTTTTGTCTCGTTTTTTTCAAACAAAAATTTACCACTCTTTTGCTTCAACGCCTAGCAAAGCGTTGAAGCAAAAGAGTGGTAAATTTTTAAAATTTTTGCAATTAATAATAATAATATTCTTAATGGTATCCTTAAGATTAAGTACACAAAATAGTTACAAAAAATAAAACTAAGCTTACAATTAAGTACTTCTACAATTATTATGAGCTACTGACAATAAACAATATTATCGGCACTAGGTAGTATTGGAGGCAAACTTTGGGGAAGGCAAATATTCGGCAGTGGATTTCCATAGAGT
Source organism: Parnassius smintheus behrii (assembly GCA_036936625.1). Taxonomy (NCBI): domain Eukaryota; kingdom Metazoa; phylum Arthropoda; class Insecta; order Lepidoptera; family Papilionidae; genus Parnassius; species Parnassius smintheus. The sequence continues at coordinate 4,529,048 of JAUPFT010000026.1, forward strand.
GCAATGAATAGACAGATTTAAGGTTTGAAGGATAATCAGGGTTATCACTCGAGTAACTGCTTCATCATCATCGTCATTGTTACAGCACTTTATCAGTTCACTGATTAGCATAGACCTGCCCCAAGCTCCACAAACCATGCTCCTGAGTTATCTGCACTCATGTACTTCCAGCAAGTTTTAACAAGTCGTCACTCCGTCTAGTGGGAGCCCTACACTGCGCTATGAAGTTTCTATTCAATAATCTTTATTCCCCGTCGGTTGTCGGTTCTTCGAGCCATATCACTCGCATATTGCCACTTCAGCTTACTAATATTTTATAGGCTATGTGGGTTACTTTGGTTCTATAGCTCACCTTATTATAATATAATTTGTGTGTAACTTTTAAAAATTTGTTTAGTTTGTTTATTAATTTCTAAAATCATAGTCCTTTACCAAACAACATCACTCCGGCGTTGAGTTGCTTTAATTTTTCGTTATTAAAAATGATTTTCTTAAAAAAATAACGTCAAGAAAACAAATTGTTTGCTCGTAAAATGACTCTCACTTGTATCGGCGGATCAGCCCGATATCTTCATAGATTTTACGACGTTTTATCGCCGAAGATGTTGTGCTAAAGATAAGAACTTTCTGCAGATATAAAAATAGAATAAGAAACTTGAGCTTTATAATAAAAATCGTAAATATCCTTTCAACTTTATGGAAAAAAATATTCAGAGCTTTGTGTTTGTTAGGAAATATTTATTTACTTTACTGAGCCACCTGCACCTATCGACTTCCTTGACATTTGGCTTATCATAATTATCATTACAGCTCTTGATAAATCCACTACTGAACATAATTTAATTTAATTTAATTTAATTTAAATTGGTTTACCAACAACTTATGCACTAACATCTTTCCATATAAATCAAGCGATATAGTTAAAAAAAACTAAGTACACAGTCAATTACAGGTAAACACCACATGCATAATTTTTATCGCGACAATTACAAGACGAATTTATACTTATTGAATAGAAACACTGTAGTATTGCTATTATAAAATGCACTAAAACAAACTGACCAAAAACAGAGCGGCAAGGTATGGATTTACAATATTTAAAAAAAATTAAAAAAATTAAAAAAAGGAAAAAAAGTGTTTAACAAGGCAAATGTTTATAATCTGAGGTACCTATCATATAGACAGCCTTTCGAAACTTTCCCAATGAAACATGGTTAATGTCGACGAGATCGCTAATTTGGTTAAAAAGTCTGATCATCCCACAAATTGGCGAATGTGACCCCAAAACAGTTCGTCGTAATGGAGGGCTGAGTGGAGTAATAGGTTTTCGTGGAGGCCTGAAGGGAACTCTAAAATTAATCTTTTGTAAAATCCCCCAAGATAAATAATAATCCCCCAAGAAATGCCACAATGCGCTATCCTGAACCACCTGCATCCATCGACTTCCTACATATCTTACCATGCCGTCATTCCATCAAGTAGTACGCCCTGAACATTGCGAAGAACCGTCAACCGATGGGAGAGCAAGATTGCTTTCCCATCGGTAGACGGTTCTTCGAACTATATGCCTGTCCCACTGACACTTCAGCTTACTAATTTTGCTTGTGCTTTTAGCTATTTGGCCGAACCATAACCATTTCTGCAAACTGATGCATTGGTCCGTTCAGTGGATCCATTACACAATGTTGACTACTTTAGTTCTACTATCAATTTCTTATTTTTATAACACGGAGACAAAAGAACTTACAATATGAATCCCTTTACCCTTCAGACCGTAAATGGATAGAATAGAAGACGATGGTTCTTCCTCAGATCGACTCTTAGGCAAAATAGGAGTCCAAAGTCTTGCTTCTGTCTGAGCTCATCATTACATGGCGTATCACCATGTTGGATAGCCCCTGATGAACCCTAAGATTAACTGAAATAAAAGTAATGTTAGGTCTTCAATAAAATTCGTTTTCTTTTGCGCCCGAAGCAATTAAGGGTAACCCTCCAGTAACAGGGGAGGGAGGTGGAGAATGCTCGTAGCCCACCATGCTGCCGGCTGTGTGGTTATGTGGAGACTTTTACCCACTAAACTCCACCTATTGGGTATGGCTTACCAATCTGACGAGAGATCTTTAAGCCGTATACGGACGCGACCCTCCTTGGCAGAAAGGAGGGTGCAGTCAGTTAGGTCTTCAATAAAATTTGTTTATAGAATGACGATATAATATTCAAAAAAACTGGCCAAATGCATGTCGGGCTACGCACAATATAGTTGCGTAGTTGCCCGTTACAATACTTTCTTGATAATGAGCGTTTTCAGTAAGTACGCAGTTTGTCCGCTGTAACGATGTAAAAATGGTCCTAAATAGGATAATGGTAAATGAAGTACTAATTTTGCAATCAGCCTTTAGGGAATGCTATTCAAAAAGATTAAATAAATTTTAAGTTTAGGATCTACTATGCCCTACAAGAATTAAATTGAAGATGCTTTCTATTGTAGAAGGAAGAGTTTTACAAGCAAATAGATGGTGTGGTAATGGGCTCACCTGTATCGTCCATTGTCACCGATATATTTATGAAAGACTTTAAGGAGAAAGCCCTTCTGACTGTACTTGCAACTCCAAGGTTCTGCACGCAGGACGTAGACGATACTTTCACAACTTTACCATCAGACAAAGAAATTGCATTTTTAAACGCCTTAATTCCATAAACTCTAAAATTAAATTTACTATGGAGTTAGAGGCAAACAATTCCTTAGCCTTCCTAGATGTGTTAGTCTACCGAAATACTAACAACGGCATAGGTGAAACTGTGTATAGAAAAAAGACCCATACGAATCGTCCAAACTGAAACTCACCATTATCCTCCACAGTTAGATACCATAGGAAAATCATTGTTACAGAAAGAACGAGTGATCAGTGACAGCAAACACCTGTCAAGCAGGTTCTGCACGACAACAAGCTTCGCTTTTTTGAATGTCGAGTATAAAAGGGAGTTTTAATACCGAACTAAGACAAAAACATTTCAAGTAGTACATTATATTTGCCGTGTAGTAGCTCTGTAAGAGAATACACTACTCTATGTTATCTCCTGGCGGATGTCGTAAGAGTCAACAGAGGGAAATTTTAAAGGAAAAGGGCAGCAGCATCTAGGAAGATGATAAGAACTCAAAATAATGAAAATCTACGGTTGTCAACCCACTAGCTGCACGTGGTAATTATGGCAAACTATGGTAAGCATGAAAAAGCCTAACTTCTGCAGTGGACTTTTATAGGCTGTGATTGATAGAAGAATGAATGGATGGATGATTATCAAGGTTCTCATTAGAGTAAAAATTCCATTACCATTATCAAAAAACTCCACAAAACACGGTCTTGAGTCACTTACTTCCAACTACGTCCAGCTTGTTTTACCAGGTTTACTCTTAAGTGGGAGGTTGCCTTACATTCACTTATCGGTACGAGTCTCTCACTTCAAACCATTGTCGTGAAGCGACAATAAAAAAACTAAGAACCTAACTTAACTAGAACGAAAACAACCAAAATAAAATAAATTATTTAAAAATTTGAAGTTTTACAGTATCTTTTATAAAAAAAAGGTATGAAGGTGATGATGGGTTGTAATGAAGATGGTGATTTACAATATTATTAAAAAAAAAAAAAAAAATAACAAAAGATACTGCAACGAAGTATGCACAGGCTATGCCTATGATAGGTGCACAGCTCCTGCTCTAGGAACACGTAGAATCTGGAGAAAACACACGCAGCGTCTGGAGAAGGTACACGCAGCGCTTGGAGTAGACCCACACAGCGTCTTGAGCCGGTACGCAGCGTCGGGAGTAGGTCCACGAAACGTCTGGAGTAGGCACGCAGCGTTTAAAGTAGGTATACGCGGCGCTTGGAGTAGGCAAACACAACTTCCGGAGTAGACCCACACAGCGTCCGGAATAAACACGCAGCGTCTGAAGTAGGTCCACGCAACGTCAGGAGAAGGCACGCAGCGTTTGAAGTAAGTAAACACAGCGCACTAGTAGGCGGAGGCGTAGGCGTGGCTAGGCGACGACTTAAGGAGCGGGCAGAGGCTTGCAGGATCCCGAGGCAGTGCAGAAAAGGCCTTTAGGAGATGCTTCAAGTATCAAAGCTCAAGTCAGACTCCCCATTCGCCGATTGAGTTCGGCTTATTTTTGCTTTTTGACGGATCTCACATAAGAACGTAATATTATTCTCATTAAATTTGAAATTATTTAAATTAAAAGCAAATTCTTGTAAATGGCCAAGAAGAAAGGAGTATTTTGAAGTAAAAACATCAGGCCGGTAACGATATTTGAATAAAAATTGCCATGACAACCTGATAAACAACGATGTCAAAACATGTCAAATTTTGGTTTTAGGCTCGTAATACAGAAACGGCAAGATTTAAGTGAAAAATGAGATATTATTTATATAGGAAAAAAAAGTAGCGCAACAGCGCGCACGAAACCCGAAATTGCAGAGTTACGGAGAACTAAATAAAAGACCGAAAAAGGTAGACTCCATTGACACCGATTTAAAAAGTGCTGATAGCATGAAAAATACGAAGTGAAAATGATTTGTTATTGTGTTCTTATGAATTAAAATATTACAGGATCCTATGGAAATAAAGGTGATGTAAAATATCAAGTTTTGAGGCGAATGCAGAACATCAAAAACAGAATGGAAAAATAAGTTTAAAATAGTGTAAAATGATATGTAAGTATGTATAAGCATAACACTACATTTTCCCCCCGACCCTGGAAAATTTTTGACTCAGCAAAAATTTTGACATGTACATTCTAAAATAAACCGTGAAAACACAGCTTTGCAGAAACAGACATCACCAGGCAAAATCAGATATACTATCTCTTACATTCATCATCTGCATTCAGGTAAGGGTGGAGTTCACATTCAATGACTACCACTCTAAAAGTGTGTTTTCGAAAGGACATTCAGGCTTATTTAAGGAGTTGTCATCCGCTCCTGCGTGGAAAAAAAAACATTTCGAAAGGACATCCAGGCTTATTTAAGGAGTTGTCATCCGCTCCTGAGTGAAGATAAAGTTAAAGAAATTAATCTTAAGCAAGCTTTAGTCGCTATGACTTAAGTAAAGATTAAGAACGGCCAGAGCGGTAGGGCTCAGAGCCAGAGATCAGCAACATCACTAACGAGATGTGTCTGAAATTGATATTTATACATATATACAAACTTATATACAAATATACAAACATATATACAAATGTAGTGTCATGCAAAACAGTATTAGCTGGTTCCACACATCTAATCTTCACTTCGTATTCGAGTTCGGCCTTGTTAAGAAATTTGTACTTAATAATCCTTTTCATTGTTATAATTAAGTGCAAAGTTAAGTTTAAGAAATAAAAATTTAATTAAAAATTGTACCTCTTTAAGTTATCTAGAATAAAAATATTAAAGTGATGAATGTAAGTGAAGTGTTATATGTAGGTCTAAATATAATCCAGATAAGTTGAAAAACTAGATGAAGTTTTGTTTTAGAATTTGGAAGATTGTACCTCTTTAAGTTATCTAGAATAAAAATATTAAAGTGATGAATGTAAGTGAAGTGTTATATGTAGGTCTAAATAAAATCCAAATAAGTTGAAAAACTAGATGAAGTTTTGTTTTAGAATTTGGAAGATTGTACCTCTTTAAGTTATCTAGAATAAAAATATTAAAGTGATGAATGTAAGTGAAGTGTTATATGTAGGTCTAAATATAATCCAGATAAGTTGAAAAACTAGATGAAGTTTTGTTTTAGAATTTGGAAGTTATGATAAGGATGAGTAAATAAAGAGTTAAGAACGAAAGAGAAAGCAATTCAATCAAAAGGAAATGGATAAGGCGTAGCTAAGGTGAAGAAAAGAAGAACTTTTACGTCGGGCGCCAAATGTCGTGAAGCGACAATAAAAAAACTAAGAACCTAACTTAACTAGAACGAAAACAACCAAAATAAAATAAATTATTTAAAAATTTGAAGTTTTACAGTATCTTTTATAAAAAAAAGGTATGAAGGTGATGATGGGTTGTAATGAAGATGGTGATTTACAATATTATTAAAAAAAAAAAAAATAACAAAAGATACTGCAACGAAGTATGCACAGGCTATGCCTATGATAGGTGCACAGCTCCTGCTCTAGGAACACGTAGAATCTGGAGAAAACACACGCAGCGTCTGGAGAAGGTACACGCAGCGCTTGGAGTAGACCCACACAGCGTCTTGAGCCGGTACGCAGCGTCGGGAGTAGGTCCACGAAACGTCTGGAGTAGGCACGCAGCGTTTAAAGTAGGTATACGCGGCGCTTGGAGTAGGCAAACACAACTTCCGGAGTAGACCCACACAGCGTCCGGAATAAACACGCAGCGTCTGAAGTAGGTCCACGCAACGTCAGGAGAAGGCACGCAGCGTTTGAAGTAAGTAAACACAGCGCACTAGTAGGCGGAGGCGTAGGCGTGGCTAGGCGACGACTTAAGGAGCGGGCAGAGGCTTGCAGGATCCCGAGGCAGTGCAGAAAAGGCCTTTAGGAGATGCTTCAAGTATCAAAGCTCAAGTCAGACTCCCCATTCGCCGATTGAGTTCGGCTTATTTTTGCTTTTTGACGGATCTCACATAAGAACGTAATATTATTCTCATTAAATTTGAAATTATTTAAATTAAAAGCAAATTCTTGTAAATGGCCAAGAAGAAAGGAGTATTTTGAAGTAAAAACATCAGGCCGGTAACGATATTTGAATAAAAATTGCCATGACAACCTGATAAACAACGATGTCAAAACATGTCAAATTTTGGTTTTAGGCTCGTAATACAGAAACGGCAAGATTTAAGTGAAAAATGAGATATTATTTATATAGGAAAAAAAAGTAGCGCAACAGCGCGCACGAAACCCGAAATTGCAGAGTTACGGAGAACTAAATAAAAGACCGAAAAAGGTAGACTGCATTGACACCGATTTAAAAAGTGCTGATAGCATGAAAAATACGAAGTGAAAATGATTTGTTATTGTGTTCTTATGAATTAAAATATTACAGGATCCTATGGAAATAAAGGTGATGTAAAATATCAAGTTTTGAGGCGAATGCAGAACATCAAAAACAGAATGGAAAAATAAGTTTAAAATAGTGTAAAATGATATGTAAGTATGTATAAGCATAACACTACACCATTCTTCCCCATCAGTTATGAGTTCATCAATCTATATGACCGACCCATTGCCACTTCAGCTTACTGATCAGTTGAGCTATGTCTAATTCTACTGCGGATATCTCCATTACCAATTTTTCTATTTGATTTGCCTATTTTTCATATTCGATCAGAATATAATTCACCTTATACTTACAAAAATATTTTCTCCTAATAATTGATTCTGTTTTTTAAATATATTTTTCTTGTTTAGGTGCTCATATAACTAACTTGCATAATTTCTCATTGTAATGACTGAACGTTAGTCCTACTCCAAATAGTCTAAAATGCAGTTTCGTTAATCCATCTGTAAATGTTATGTACACTTTTCATTGATATACATATCAGAGAGAATAAAAATGTTTATGGTTGTGTCACATAATATGTTATTGTAAACATAAAGATTTAATAAATTAATAAATTACGAATTTTATCAGGCAGAGAAACTGTGAAAGAAACTGTATTTATCCCGCAATACCTCAAAACTTTAAAATAAATGTATACGACTACATAATCCATCTGCTGACTTAATGCTGTGTGACCTATAGACATAATATCTGTCCCTGGTTAAGAATCCGAATGTAGACGCGTTGTCAGCTAGTAAAGTAAGATTGATTGCCTCGGCACCAGTAAAAATAAGCGATGACACCGTCTACTGTACCTTTATATAAAGAGTAAAATTACAGCCTATAAACGTCCCACTCCTAAACAAAGGCCTCCTCTCTTTTCTGATAGTTTGGGATAGCAAAACCAATCTGAAAAGCTCTGGCATCACCATTTCCAGGTTCTTAACTAAAACAAGACATCGGACACTTTCTGCAGTGCGCAGACATCGGCATTAAGCACTGTTGGTCATCTAATGGCAAAATTGTAATCATCCTTCTTGACAAATTAAGACAAAACATTGAAAGTATGACTTAGTTAGAACAGCTCACCGTTAAATATCCGTGTATTATTGCCGATTCAAGTAAAACATCACGTTCACAAGAAATTTTTTTTGTTGCGTTGCCGACAAACTGACCTACAATTTGGTAATTTTTAAATGTTAATAATCTTTATAATAATAAAAAAAATCTTTACCGAAAGGCACATCATCGAAAAATTGCGAAAATGTTCCAAAGAAAACACCACGACGTTAATCAGTTTTCCAATTACACAGAACTACCTTACAATAATAGCAGCAAAATCTTTGTCTTTTTTTTCTCTTGTGGGTATGCATATATTTTAAAACAAGTATTTTTTTACATCAATTTAATGAGATCGATATACTACTATACCTACCCTCCGTTCTACGTTTTCGTATATTGTTTAATGGAATATAGGATAATGAAGAATTTTTACTTATTTTCTTGATTGATGTGATCTTGATGATTGATGTATGTGAGCAAAAATTGTGTTTTTTTTTTGTTTTTATTTCTTTACACTTGATTTTAATTTAAATATCTGTCATCACGCAAGAGATTGAGTTGAGTCATCAAGTTTTAATTATCATAATTTTTTTTGACATTTATTTTTATTTTATTTTTTTACCTTTATATATATATATATATATATATATATATATATATATATATATATATATATATACATATATATATATATATACATTTGTTATTTTACTTTATTATATTTATTATTATCAACATAAACTATGAATAATCACACAGATCGTCATCCGAACCAATTACTATTCTACATCACTTTTCTTCTGTATGTTCTCAATACCCTGAAAATTTAAATATTGCCACATTATTGCGCAAAGTGTTTTTGGCTACTTCTTTAACCTTCTAGCATCCATTAGCAGTACTCATCTTGATGCTCTTTTGATTCCTGAAACTTTTTTCAAACCCACTCTTACTTACAATCTGTACTCACTTCCTGGTTATGTATTAATATGCAATGACCGAGTGGGCAAGGGTGGTGGAGGTGTTTCTATTTATCTGCGTGCTAAAATTACCTTTTAAGGTGATCAGTACATCTCCACAAACATATTCAAACTCTGCAGAATACCTCTTTTTGGAAATAACTTTTAATCACATACAAATAATACGAGTAATACTAGGAATGCTTTTTAGTCTTAACCGTCATGTTAACTATTTTGACGCATTATGTAATAAGAGAAGAGTGTAGTTTGCAAGATGATGTTGTAACTAGGATTAAGAAAGGAATGCTTCGGTGGTTTGGTCATGTGGAAAGAATGAATGAGAAAAGAGTGACAAAGAAAATTTATGTTGCAGAAGTGAATGGCAGAGTCGGAAAGGGACGTCCTAGGCGAAAATTTATCGACCAAATTGGCGATTTATGAAAACGGGCCAAATTAGGAGTACCCTTAACCGACGAGCATGTATGCGTAGGTGTATGGATGTGAAGGAGGCGAGAGAGGTGTGTCAGGATCGTGCCAAAAGGAAGTCTGTAGTCTCTGCCTACCCCTCTGGGTGACAGGCGTGAGTGTTTATGTATGTATGTTATATATTTTGACGCATTTGAAAAACAGCTTGTTGAGTTAAATCTCTTATATAATCGTGTTATCTTGATGGGTGATTTTAAAACGTGCCTAATCAGAAATGACCACCATGCGAATAAGTTGCAATCATTTTCGTCCTCTTTTAATCTTCAGATCCTACCTCTTTCAGTCACTCACCAAACAGACAAACAGTAAATGATAAAGTGGACAGCTTTAGTAATATCATTTTTAACTTGTATGATATTCATGCACCGGTTAAACGTGTTAAAATAAAACATAATCCTGCGCCTTGTATAACTTCGGCTTCTTTAAAGGCGCTAATGGCACGTAGAGATAAAAGTAAAAGAAGATACAAGCGATTTCCACTAGAGAGTAATTTAAAAAATTATAAGATCCTACGCAATTGGTGCAGCCGTTTGTGCAGAGATTTAAAAAGGCGTCATTTTTATAATTCTCTAACTAAATGTGATCCTGAAAAAGCCTAGAGATTTCTTAAAACTGTTGGTGTTGGTAACGTCACGAACACTTTTAAAAGCGGACATAGACTTAAATATTCTCACCTACATTTTTTTTTTGCAGTCCTATTTCTTAATCTACGCATGATAAAGCTGGGTCAATGTTAGAATTGGCTAAGCACCGAGTTCTGCAGTGTGCATTAAAGTGCAACTAAAGCAAAACCAAATATGCAGTAACACATTTGGTTTTGCTTTAGTTACTGAAGACGATATTAACCGCTCAGTTTTAGCTAATATCATCAGCGGCTGCTGGAAATGACGGCATATGCTCCAATGAAATAATGCTTATTCTCTCTTTTCCTCTTCCTCTTCTTACACTCTTTTTTATTTTCTCTTTGTTTTCTTGTTGCTTTCTATCGTCATGAATTTTTTTAACTATCACAAAACGCCATCTAGTCCCAAGCTAAGCAGAGCTTGTGTTGTGGGTACTAGACAACTGATAAACATACTTATATATTTCTAAATACATAAATATTATAGATAAATTACACCCAGACACAGAACAAATGATCGTGCTCATCACACAAACATTTGTCCTGGGTGGGAATCGAACCCACGACCTCCGGCATAGCAGTCAGGGTCACTAACCACTGGACCAACAGGCCTGCACACATTATCCCAATCCTTAAGATCCAATATCCAATCCTTCATCTCCCTTTTACTTTGGTCCTATTTCAATCTTGCTCTTTCTTTCTAAAGTTCTTGAACCGATTGTCCAGAAGCAATTTTCACGGTTTCTCAACAGAAATAATATTTTATGTCCATATTAATCCGATTTTCGACCCAATCATAATACTACAACTGCCCTTCTTAAAGTTACTGACGATATTTGTTGAAATATGAACCATGTATATTTAACAGTTCTGGTTTTACTAGATTACAGCAGTTCGTTCAACTCCTTCGATTTTGATATTCTTATAAGTATCCTTAAGACAATTAATGTGTCTAGATCTCTGTAGAGATGTCTAGTTATTCAATGGTTTGACTTCTATCTTCGTGATCAGTCACAATGTGTTCGTTCAGGTTAAATATACTCCCAATGGTATAATGTAACTGCCTACCTACATCAAGGTGGAGTCCTGCTTCCTCTGCTTTTGCCGTTTTTTTAAATGTATCACCAAGGTCATATCAACCAACTACCACCTTTATGCTGACAATTTGCAGTTATATCGTAATTTTGTTACATCCAAAGCCAACTTGTTAATTGAAGCTATGAATGACGACGTAAATAATATAAGCGAATGGTATCATTTGGTCTCACAATAAACCCAACTAAATCCTAAGCCTTGATAATACACAAGAAATATGCGCGTGGCGCGCTCGATTTCTTTTCTCTCCAAACTCTACGAATCGACGGCGCCACCATTTTCTACTCAGATACTGCCAAGAAACTAGGCGTTATTGTCGCCTGCAATTTGACTTGAGGCGCACATGTTACGAATGTAAGTAGGAAAATATTTCACGCCTTTTATTCTCTAAAACGCCTCCAAAGTTTTCTCGTCCAGACTCTTATCGTACCAATTTTAGATTACGCTGATGTCTGTTGTTTGGATGCTACCGAGGAGCAAATTAAAAAAGCGGAAATTTACACTATATTGCTATGTGTATATATTACATTATATACACATAGCAATATTTTGCTTTTGTGGAGCCGTATGTAGTATCTTAGAAATTCGCTGGAACCGTATTTTGTTTCTAGCTGGTTTGACTAATTTTCCGTCTACAAATCGTCTAGTTATGTTGTTTTTTTATAGAATAAGGGTGACAAGTAACACAAAGTCTACCTGATGGTAACTGGATGCTGTAGTCCATAGACATCTCCATTTATCCTCGATTATGAATCAAAATGCAGATGCCTTGTGACCTCAGAGGACTAATATGAAATACCTCGTTTTCAGTAAAAAGAGTTTCCTGTTATCTACACTTACCATATGAAACACAGCAGTATAATACTGCTATTTTACGCTGGTATTCTCTGAGAGTGTGGTGCTACCCAGGTCGAAAATAACCATTCGTACTTATACTTTAATATAGTTGCAGCATGGATTTATTACTTATATGCGCCACACCCTTCATAAACCACAAAGTATAAAGTTGGCACAATATTTTACAGAACATGACACCCTGTACGGGCGTAGCATATTAAGACAGAGTTAAAATGTTCAATTAAATTACAATATTTATAGTACACAATATATATTATTAATATTCTTAGTCACCAAATAGCAGTTCATGCATCGCTGTGTTCTAATGCTAAGGTATTTTATAGAGAGCCAGGATAACTACAGGCTATAAGGCGCTCCATACCAGTCTTCAGTGTGAGGTTACAATGCATATATAGCCTTATTTGTTTAATTTTATATACCGGGGTCTGGTGGACACTACAGTAGTGTCTTACAATTAGGAGGATTTTTTTTTAGAAAAACGTGGTCCTTCCACAGTCGAGACCAACCATTCGTACTACAATAATAATATAGGTTAAACGTGGCTCTAACACGTAAAATAATAGTAGCGATATTGAGAGACCACAAGAAATGCTGGTCAAAGCCAAAGCTTTGTCCTATCTGTGACTATTCAGGTCAATATTATATTTTCTTTATTTCGCAACAAAGCAGAATTAAAGGTACAGTAAAAGACGAGGAGGTCTTCTATCTATCTACTATAGTATCTATTCACTGATTCGCTGTTTTTTTTAAATAAAGCTTTTTTGCTACAAAAACTTAAGTCACGCTTTAATAATGTTAAAAATGTTGAAGCAATATAAGTCTTACATTTATGTTGAAAGTTATTTTTTATTTCAGTGACAAGCGAACCAACATTCCACCTGTAGATTTAGTGTGACGGTGGAGTTGTAACGTTGCAATCATAAAAGCTGAGTTCTAATCATTACTTAAAAAGCGAATAGGATTAAGTAAAGTCAGTGCGGCTTTGTAAAGTTAGTGGAAAGACATCACCACATACCATCAGATGGGATAGTAGTTAAGCAATGTCTTAAAATACAAAATATAAATATTTTACCTTACTGGAACTGGAACACCGAAGTACACTTGTGGCAGACAGTGAGTTAAACTATATATGTACAATTAATAGTTTATTACAAGGGACTGGTGAGCTGGAAAAAACTGAGTGTTCTTGAAGCCGCGCCCTCGCTGCCGACTGGGTACAAAGACGCACGAGTGGGGGCGCTTCGTTTCTCCATATCGGTAGCATCGAGAGGAATTCCTAAGTAGAAATGGGCCTAGTAACCTTTAAGTAATTTACTTAATCGTTATAGTCAACCTGTGAAAGTCCACCACTATTATACTGTGTTCTTCGTTTGTACCATTAACTTTACAGCCTACCAAATGTTCTCAGCTGAACACAAGCCTCACTCACATAGTGGCCACGATTAGCAGGCGGGTAGAACACTGCGGTTTTTAACTCTTAGTCGTCATTACGAAGATGCTACCGACTATCACCTGGTTGGTTCCCTCTTACGACATCTACGGGACGATATGGGGTAGTGGATATTCTTAGAGGGCCTCTACGCGGTCAAGTCCGCCTTTGTAGCGAGGACTAAATTAATGGGATATCCTTATATTTCCCAATTCATCGCAGACATGTCATAGTAATAAATGAATGTAGATATATTTGAATTATCTTTGAATGAGGCATCTGGTGGTAAGTGTCGTCCGCCACTTACGAACAACTTCAACACCAGGGGAACAGAAGGCGTATTTTGCCAGCCTTTCCAAAAGTAGGTTTTTTAGTAGGTTTAGGTTCTTGAATAATGGAAAACAATAAAACTCAAGTTTTTGTTTGTAAAAGTTTTAAAGCAGCTGCGGTTGCTTTATTTCTAAAAGTTTAATCCTTTCGCAAAATCTTGCGCTTTAGCCAGCGAACTTAATATTTGATTTTTGTTTTCATTGCCTCATCTCCCAATAAGAATTATTAATGTGCTATTAGGACAAAACTTATTAGTTAGAACTTTATTCATTATATACAATAATTACTAATCAATTGTCCTTTTAAATGGTTATTTAACATCATGCCCAAATTTTTCCCTATGTAATCACAATACATAATAACTTTGTGTTTTTTAAACATTTAAATTACTTTTTAAGTTCTTATTCTTTGTTATGGCACCGTCATAGAGTGTCGATATAAAATAGGGAGTCTTAAGTTCTAAAAGCGCCATTTAAAGTTGATTCTCCATTTGACGCGTTTTGGCGTTGCATGTTTTCATACTATGTGTAAATAGCAAAATAAAATAAAGAAAGAAAACCGAAGTAACACATTAAGCAAGTATCTATATCTACGGGTATGTTTACAGATGAATTAAAATACTTATGACTTTTATTTATTTTACAAATACAATTAAGTCATATTTAACAACTGTGACTAGAAATACAAGTGGATATTATCAGTTTACAATATTTAATTTTTAAAAATAGTTGGAAACTATTATTTTACAACTTTTCACTGGTATTGCCACAGAGAAGCAACACATATACACGTACACCACACATACACACAAACCTGCACACAAATAAAATTGAAATCTCTAGCTTCTAATTAGCTAAGGTATTTATTTGCATGCTATGTTAGCATATATCCCCCCCCCCCCCCTCATGAGAAACAACACAAAGAAGCCTTCTGATGTAAGAAAATGAAAATAAAAAAGGAAACATACACCCCCTTTATTCAAAATTTATTTTCATCTCAGCAAGAGGTACGCGTGATACGAAAGATTATTATAAAATAGGCCAGGATACGCAGTGTGTGTAGTTACATAAAGAAGGAAAATTTCAAGATTTTGAATATCGCTCCGTGTCGTTTGCCTTTCCTAATATGTTATTTTACAGATAACTTCACTGCATCGTATAAGATGTATATCCCTAACTTTAATCAAATTCGCGTTGTGTATGGAGAAAATATTGAAGTCAGTTTAACACGTTTCTTGTTTTCATTAAAGTGTATTTTTTCGCATCTTTTGTCTATTTGTTATTTAACTGCCTTGTTGGTGTAGTGGTAAGCGCAACTGCTGATCATGTGGCTCCGGCTTTGAATCCGGGAAGTAAAGTAAAGTAAAGTAAAGTTACAGCCTAAATACGTCCCACTGCTGGGCTCAGGCCTCCCCTCATTTCTGAGAGGGTTTAGGGCAAGGAAGTGTCCGCCGCGCTGCCCAAATGCGTGTTGACGAACTTCACATGTATTTGAAATATTTTTTTCTTATTCCTCAGACATGCAGGTTTCCTCACGATGTTTTCCTTCACCGCCGAGCACGTGGTAAATCAGCACTTAAAATTGCAATTAACAATTTCATTGGTGCCGGCGGGGATCTAACCCGGGCTACTCGCGTTCTGTTATATTTACAGAGAGCGTTAACCACTGAGCTACCACGGCTCATTCAATCCGGGAAATTAAAGTTTAATTAGTTATCGAGTTTTTCTTTAAAAAATCTTAGTAACAGGCTAGAGATTCGACGAAGTTTCAACCTCGTGCATAGGAACGCACGTACACCCTCTGCTACTAAACACAGCAGCATCGAGCTCTTAATTTACGCTGCTATTCTGCGAGAGCATTCATTATTGGTGTTATCATAAATTTATTATCAGTTTTAATATTTGAATAATGAAATTAATGGTTTGTTTTCAGGTATCACTTTGCATAAATTTTTCAACCCAAGTAATCCAAAAGAAATTGAATATTTCGTACTTGGGTTATAAAAGTTTGAGATGAAATCATTATCAGAGATGACCTGAACATTTATAACAATAGAAGAGTAAATCCTAACCATTTTCACTACAAGGAGGCTATCTAAATAAGCAATTCGCTCTTAATATATCAAATATATTAACATCATTAGCATACTTCACTTTACTTTTTGCATTTAATTAAGACGTCACCTCGATACTAGGATGTTACCCTGTATCGTGAAGGTAGTTTACATTCATAAATTTGACATGGATGAACATCAAGACCCCGAACAGTTATTTTTAGTCCATACAAATACTTGTTCCGTGCGGGATTTGAACCCGCGGCCCTCAGCGCTGCAACTTATTGCTAAGCCACTGCGCCACGGAGCCGTCGTTACTCAAATATCTAAGTTAAACAGTTTTTAAAATATGAGCTATTTACCATAAATAATTATTAAATTCAATTTTAGGTGTATACAGACAACTTTCTGAAAATTCACCTTACATATGAAACGAACAACAACTTTTGTCAGTACAAATGGATATTAATTACATTTGGAGCATTACTGCATCACAAGATGGTAAATAAATCTTGAAGTAATATAAACTTAAAAGCCGTTTTCCTTCTATCTTCACCATTTTCAAAAGTACAAAAAAGTTTTTGAAGTGAAAAGTTATTAATTCACTTCAAAAACTTTAAAAGTGTAAAGTAAAAGTGAAAAGTTATTAATGATTTACCACGTGCTCGGCGGTGAAGGAAAACATCATGAGGAAACCTGAATGTCTGAGTATTAAGAAAATAATATTTCAAAGACATGTATTCAACACGCATTGGAGCAGCGTGGCGGACACTTCCTTGCCTTAAAACCCTCTCATAAATGAGGGGAGGCCTTTGCCCAGCAGTGGAACGTATATAGGCTGTAACTTTACTTTTTTTCTGAATGATGATGAAAGTGAATCGTATCGCTAGGCTTGGTCACGCAGAATAAGGTTTACTCGGCTCCATTTGACATTTATTTATTTATTTATTTATTTCTACCTCTGTCTTTACAGGTATTCCTAATGCGACAGTGTAGGCACATAAAACTATCTAATTTAATAAGTACAGAACACAACTTATCAACTATTATAACACAATACATATAATGTCACTTATGTGAATTCACCCAAGGAACAGCAGAATAAATCTATACCCTGTGCTACTTTATTTAGAGTGTGCAGCACTCGGGTCAGTGGGGCCTCCTTTTGAAGGTTGGTGCGTGCGCGCGGTACCGCGAACAGCGGCGGCCGCTTCCGGCGCCACACGTACCTGTCCGGCACACACAACTTAGCCGTTCGCAATATCGCCTCGTTATACACTTTTCCACGCAGCAATTTAAACATATATGTTGCCAAACTTAACTCCCTCCTAACCTCGGGTTTGGTAACCCCACCATGCCTAGAACAAATAATGTTGGGTACATTAATGGGTAGAACGGAAATAGATATGAAATAAAATAGACATGAAACGCACTCGGCTCGGTGACGCACAGAATCGGTATACTTAGCTCCAGTCGTTATCAAACTCGTTTACTGTCTGACAAAGAGTGCGTCGTTCCAATAATTACGTTTTTATTATTAAGTAAGTTTTAAATTCTATCGTGTGCAACATACATAAGCACAAACCCATTTTTTTACTAATGTAAGCCAGTGCGTGAATGAAATCCCACCTGATGGTAAATGGTGAAGCAAATGAAGATGGTACAGTAACGACTACATTGTACTCGGATAGAAAGTTAGATGACGGCAGATTATTCCATTTCTTTTCTGTACGCATGACGAAGGATAAAGTAATCATATCATTCATTTATTTATGACTGCCTCGCTGGTCTAGTGGTCATAAACGCGGGTGCTGTTCATGAGGTTCCGGGTTTTAATCCTGGGCCGAACCAAAACTAATTTATATGTTTTTTCTGTCAGGAAATTCTCAATGCAGTGTTCACCACCGTGCCTCTGAAAGCACGTAACGCCGTTGGTCATGCGCCTGATTTTTCTCTGATCGTGGCAGAGTACGGTTCCATTGGACTATAATACCTGGGTGGATTGAAAAGTACTCGGCCTAACACAGATCCATTCAATTCTAAAAATCAAATCTACCCACATTATTTAGTTCATTTCAGACTAGTTCATTGTGTGAAGTTCGAAACCTGTGCGATAATTAGTTGTGATTTTATAAATTTATTAACAAAGTAATCGGACATAATTTCCGCGAATGGAGCAAATCGAGCAGCGTGCCGTCATTAAGTACCTCCATGAGAAGGGGCTATCATCAAAAGCCATCCATGATGACATGGTCAGTACATTAGGCGATTGTGCTCTGTCATATTCATCCATCAAAAAATGGATAGCAGAATTTAAGCGTGGTAGAGAGAGTGTGAAAGATGAACCCCGCTCTGGAAGGCCTTCGACGTCAACTACTGACGAAAATATTAAAAAAGTACTTGATTTTATAATGGGAGACCGCAGATTAAAAATTAGAGAGATAGCCGAGATTATAGGCATCTCTTATGAACGAACTCAAATCATCATTGTCAACGAGTTGGGTTTCCACAAGGTGTCTGCGAGGTGTGTTCCGCGACTGCTTTCAGTTGGACAAAAAGGACGCGATTGACTATTTCACGCGACTGTTTGGAGTTATTTGAAGCCGATGCAGAGGATTTTTTGAATCGTTTTGTTACTATGGATGAAACATGGTGGTAACGCCAGTTAACAATCTACTTTATCAACATTACATTACATATCGCATTGAGTTCGTCCTAAGTTATATCTACTTTATCAACATGACTAGTGCATATTTTTTGCTTCCTTCCTTCCCTTTCCTACCGCACGCGCTGCCGCCGAGGTGAAAAAGAGGATCTCGGCGCGCGTCATTATACTAAGTGATATTACGCCATCCGCAACGCACGGCCACCCGTCGCGTCTTATGTACATTAACCGCAAACCGCGCAGGACGAACATTGAGTTCTCCTGTTTATGTTTAATATTCACCGCATCAGACATTGTGTCTTTGTAACTCATAAAAGTGTGAGACGCCCCCGTAAGGGCAAAGGTGGAGAGTGTGGGACTTCACGAGACTGTTCCGAGAGTGCGTGTGCGCCGAACCACGTGGCGAGCTCGCTATATAGCAGACACTCCAGGAGGAAGGCGCGGCAGCCCTCATCAGGCCAGTGCGTGCTATCCCACCTATTTATTTTCCCCTTTGCCGTATGCACCAAAATTACAGTCCACTAAATCTTTATCGAAGATACCTTAAGTTACTGGCGTCTCCACATGGGTTCATTACTGTACACCGGAAACAAAACAACAATCAAAACAGTGGAGAAGACCTGGTTCACCACCCCCTAAAAAGGCTAAGTCGATTTTGTCGGCAAATAAGGTGATGGCTTCAGTATTCTGGGACTCGAAAGGTGTGATTATGATTGATTATCTTGAAAGGGGTCAGACTATAAACTCATTATAGATGATATTTAGATTACAACTGCACCTTACTACGTCGTTTACGAGAGGAAATAAAAGAAAAACGCCGAGGAATGCTCAGAAGAAAAGTCCTGTTTCATCAAGATAACGCCCGTGTTCACACGTCAGTACAGTCAATGACTGAAATTCACAACTGTGGCTTTGAACTGTTACCGCATCCGCCGTATTCACCTGATCTGGCACCTTCAGACTTCTTTCTGTTCCCTAACCTAAAAAAGCACTTGAAAGGTCAAAGATTTTCGACAAACGACGAGGTCAAAGCAGCTGTAGACGCATATTTTGACTCTAAGGAAGAATCATTTTTTTTCAACGGTCTAAATGCTTGGAAGGGGAGGTGGCAAAAGTGTATTGAACTTGATGGTGATTATGTAGAAAAATAAAAATATAACTGATTTAGTATGTGTTTATTTTCTTGGTTAGGCCGAGTACTTTTCAATCCACCCTCGTAGTGATGAAATAGAGAGTGTACCTGTGCTTCCGCATAAACTTGGACACTATACTGGGCAGACGCCGCGATCGCCGACAGTAACGGTTTCGTGCACTCCTAGTTTTTTAAATAAAATAAATGTGTCTAGTGTTTAAACTTAAAATTAATATCAATAGATGCAGTATTTTATTGGTGTTCGAGTGGTTAAATCATTCAGTGTTTTCATGATAAATTGTGATAGAAATACTCCAAAAAGTGTGAGAAGCACCGTAGTCATTTTTAAAAGTTGCAGTCTGTTGTTTATTTTGCAACGGGTATGCAATAAATTATAAGTCACTTACATTATTCAACGAACATTTATCTCCGTAAAGTGAATCGCTTATTCAAAGAGTATATCAGCGAGCAAGAAAATAAGTACAAGAGGCGTTAGATCGAATCCCAACGGTTGAGGTCTTTTTTAACTTTATTTACAAAAATTACTTAGTTTGAGATTAGCAAAACAATTAATATGAATTGCTCTGCCGGCAATAAGAAGCTACTTCGTACTGACCGCTACTTAGCATGTAATCACTGTCATTCAAAATATCATATTGAGTGCCTAAATTTAAGTAAAGAACAATTTACGGCTTTGACTACTGAATATAAATCAAAGTGCATGTCTTGTAGTAATATAACTAAACGTAAGCAATCGAATGTCAATACGCCTGTCCAACAAACGCTTGTACCACTCGTAGAGAAACAATTGAATTCGCCCCTTGAAAATTCAAGCTGTTCATCAACAGATTCCCAATTATTTTCCTCAAACGACGACAATCTCGTCACCATGGGTAAAATTAGTACCTTATTGGATAAAAAACTTAATAATTATCTATCGGATTTCGTGGAAAGTTTTAGAAAAGCATTGAAGGATGACGTCAAAAACCCAGTACAAGCGGAGATGGACTCTGTTGTGCAGCAGCTTAAAGACGATTTTACTGTAACCACTAACTTTATATGTGATGAACAGTCTTCCCTAAAGCAAGAAATTGAAAATAAGAGTCACATAATAAAACACCTAGAATCTGAAACTCTTCGATTTCAAAAGGAGATTAATGTTCTGACCAATCGTTTAACATCAATTGAAAAAATTTCCCGTAGCAAAAATTTAGAAATTCAGTTAGTACCAGAAAGTCGAAATGAAAATCCAATGCTGTTATTCCGCAACCTGTGTAAAACAGTAAATATTCAAATAGATGATGAGAACATTCATTCTTGCCGTAGAGTTGCCAAATACGACATCTCCTCCGAACGCCCTAGAAATATTCTTGTAACTCTCATCAACCCACGCTTAAGGGACCAAGTTCTCTCCGCATGTTATCGTTATAATAAAGCCAATAAAGACAATCCCTTGAATACCAACAACATCGGATTAAATTGCGAAAATCGAAAAATTTATGTGACTGAACATCTTTCTCGGGATGTAAGGCTCTTCATGCTGCTGCTAGAAATTTTGCAAAGGAGAAGAAATATAAGTATGTATGGGTTAAGTTCGGACGTATATATATTCGTAAGGAAGACACTGCGGCCTGCATACACATTAGAAATATGGAATGCTTAAACAAGCTGTCATAATATCACAATTTTTTTTTGTTGCTATATTTGGTTTATGTATTTGGGAATTTTAGTATTGTATAAGGTTAATTTATTATCAAAATGTTAATCGCTTAAGATCAAAAACAAAAGAGTTCTATCTTAATGTACTTAATAATGATTATGACATTATCTGTATAACTGAAACAAACTTAAATAGCACTATTTTTGACGGTGAATTCATTGACACTCGCTATAATGTTGTAAGGCGCGACAGATAACAATCAAATGCACGTAAATCTGAGGGCGGGGGAATTCTAATTGCCGTTAAAAAAGAAATAAATTTTATTTATCAAGTTTCCTGGAATAGTGAGCTAGAAGACTTGTGGATCAGTATATTGCCAAAAGCCACTAATGTTAAAATTATTAATATTTGTCTCTGTTATCTTCCGCCAGACCTGCCTTTAGACTGCATCGAAATTTTTTTTACAAACTGTCAAAACGTAATTATGCGATATCGCAACACAGAAGAATTTCTTTGTATAGGGGATTTTAATATACCCGACGTTGACTGGTCTAAATCATCACAGTATAACTATATGATTCCTCTTCACCCGCGAGGTCAAAAAGCTAATCTGCTTTGTGATGCCCTTAGAATATGTAACCTTGATAATTATAACAGTATATCAAATAACAACGGACGATTTTTAGACCTAATTTTTTTTCAGTTCGAACAGCATTCAGGTTTATGAAGTGGAGCCATTGAGTCGCTTAGATAACCACCACCCCTCATTAGTTGCATATATTAATCTTGTTGAAATAAAATCAAATAATTTTAAAAACAGAAAACAAAAACGACCAAATTTTTTCAAAAGCAATTATACAAAAATAAATCTTGAATTAAAATCAGTTAAATGGCATAATATCTTGTCAATTCATAAAGATATTTGATAGCATGACAGCATAACATGACAGCATGATAGCATGACTGACGCATTTTACGCAGAACTTAGGAATATTATTGCAGAACATACACCTATGAACAAAATTGACACAAACAACTATCCAGTATGGTTCAAACCTGCTTTAAGGCAAAGCTTGGAAGAAAAACTAAAATATCATCGTCGTTTCAAAAAATATAAGAATCCTCGGGATTATGATACATTTTCTATGTTACGTAACAGATGTAAAAAACTTATTAAAAATGACTATAAAAATTTTGTATCGTCCGTCGAATCTTCTTTAGATGACGACATAAAATTCTTTTGGCGTTTTGTCCATGACAAGAAAAATAATGCTAATAGAATTCCCAAAACGATGAAATATGGTAATCACATCTCTTCCGATTAAAAAGAAATATGTGAGCTTTTCTCTAATTATTTCAGTTCTGTCTTTGCAAACCCAGAGGAGACTACCTTATATTCTCACAATGAATTATCCAATCGTAATAATTGTACCCTAAGTGATATCACAATTACACCAGACCACATACAGCAAAAGATCGCGAAATTAGACCAAAGAAAAGGCTCTGGACCAGATGGTATTCCTCCTTTATTCATTAAGAAATGCGGGAAGGAATTAAGTAATCCCCTGTGTATTATATTTAATGCATTCATATTGTTCCGATTTATAAATCTGGCGACAGATCAAATTGCGAAAATTATCGACTCGTAAGCATCTTGTCTTGCCTTGGTAAATTGTTTGAATCATTGGTGTATGATTCTCTTTATCATCATATTCAACCTTTCCTATCGCTTCGACAACATGGCTTCATTAAGAACAGATCGACGACTTCTAATTTACTTGAATACAAACACTATCTTTGCTGTGCTTTCGCCAAGAGAAAGCAGGTTGATAGTATATATACCGATTTCTCAAAAGCATTCGATAGAGTAAATCATAATATTTTATGTATTAAATTAGCATGTTACGTAATACATGGGAGTCTGTTGAGATGGACTGAATCATACCTCAACAGGAGAAGTCAGTTAGTTACTATAAAAGGTTTCAAATCCCCACCCGTTTCTGTGACATCGGGTGTGCCACAAGGGTCACATTTAGGTCCTTTATTTTTTATTACGTTTATTAACGATCTCATTGATAAATTGACATGTCCATGCCTGTTGTACGCAGATGATTTGAAGATATTTTCCGTTATTGATACACTCAGCGATTCGTTCAATCTTCAGTCGAATTTATACTCCATTCATAATTGGTGTAAAGAAAATCTAATGCATCTGAATACGAGAAAATGTTTTGTGTTATCATTTAGTAACAAGAAGCACAGACTTACATTTGAGTATAAAATAAATGGACAGGTACTTGATAGAAAATCCGTAGTTAAGGATCTTGGAATACTGTTTGATGAAAAGCTTACGTTTCGCGATCATTACGATCATGTAATATCTAAAAGTACAAAACTTCTTGGCTTTATATTTAGAACTGCAAAGACTTTTAAAAATCCAAGAAGCTTTCTTATTTTGTACTGTTCCCTAGTACGCAGTATTTTAGAGTACAACATAATTATTTGGTTTCCATACTACGCTGTCCACGTAGATCGTATTGAACGTGTTCAAAAGAAATTTCTTTCAATCCTCTGCTATAGGTACGGTTTAAATAGAAGTCTGCCCTCCTATGAAGAGAAACTGAAAAAGTTTAACATTATGTCACTTCAAACTTGGTGTAAATATCAGGATATGACTTGGCTTTTCAAAATTATTCATTCTTTTATAGATTCCCCCACCCTCCTTTCATTTGTCAAGATTAATACTAAGCCCCATCGTCGGTATACTTTCCTAAATACTTTTGCTTTGCAAGTTTATAGAAATAATACGTCCTTTTACAATCCTCTTGTAAGAATGTGTCGCCTATATAATGACTTATTGATTAATAATAGTAAAAATATAGACATATTCAATAACAAATTAAACAATTTCAAAAAATATGTATTAGATATATTTTGTAAATAAGGCATTCAAGGCTTAAAATTTAAATATATAGGTTAATGAACATTATTTTAATAAAGATTTAATTTTTCAAAATTTTCCGCAACATAAGTTCATAAATATAGTATGTTTATAAGTAAGGTTATAATTATTTGTGCTGTAAAATCGTTACTGTTACTTAATATCATGTTGTGTGCACATGTTTTGGAATACCATCCAGATTGTAACTTTGTATTTATTATTTTCAATTGTTCATATTTTTGGTGTTATTCTGTTTTGTGTACCTAAATAAATAAATAAATAAATAAAAGACGGCTAGTCTCCGTTAAGACTGGCCACCGTGACCTGAATTCGTTCTGGAGGACATTATTATTACATCCATTCAAAACTCCAGTGCTAAACCTGAAAATTTTCATACGTAGAATATAAATGCAGCAAGTATCATAAGCGCTTTTGCATTAATGTCGCCGCAATAACAGTCGGGTCGTTAAGCACACAAGGATTTCGTTCCCACATAAACCATTTTTTCTGACGTGAAAACAATGACTCATATAATTTTCCTTTAGGCGCACAGTCACGCTTCCACGGAACAGAATTTGTATTTTCGACAAATTAATTTCAAGCTTTCATAGTTTTTACTTTTGTTTTATTTATAAGAGATATTTACGTTGTAACGCAATACCGCTGCTATATTATGGCACGATTTAGTCAGCCTAACTGAGGAAAGACCGAGCACAGAATATCATCATGAAATAGCTGCTTTATGCTGCTGTATTTCGTATGGTAAGTGTAAAAAACCACGGAGACTCAGGAATGGTAACTCTTAAGTCTCTGAGTCACGGCATCCACTTACCATCAGATGGACTGTGTGCATGTTAATACGTATGATTCTCTTGTCATCGGGTTAACTGTTTGCTCGTTCGTCATCATGAGTTGTGTTATGTCGCCCTGGCTTTTATAAAAAATATCATAGAATTATTTTAGGTTAAATTCAAAATTAGTGTAGGTTTATATTCTATGGTAGCTATCGGGAAAAAAAACCTATAAAAATATGGTTGCAGCATGATCAGGAATCACCACACTTTCACAGTATATCAGTAATGGTTATAGTGTGAAGGATAGTATGTAGTTGTCTATAGGTCACAGTAGCATGCCCTCGTCTGTGGTACATAGAGCAAAAATTAGTTTTGCTAATTTTTTTCTAAAGTCACTCATAAGCTAAATTTACCACTGCTTCGGATATAACCCCTTGTCTTGAAAACATCCTAAATAAAAACCCAGTGGTACTTTAAAGAAACAACAGTTTACAATCATATATGTAACACAACAACACAAAATAAATCAGAAATATATTGGTAGCGATCACCTCATTTTTATGTTTTATAGCACTTATGGCTGCATCACGGAGAGGGGGGAGGGACTGAGGTCCTCTTTAACGTCTATTATTATTATTATATATACTATTATTATTAATTAAAATAAGTGAAATAAATCGCAATAAAATCCGTAAAGTAGTTTTATTCAAAGTGCATTTATTGCCTTCTTCATACGCGTCGAACAAACCAACGTCTACTTCCTTACCTATTTGTAAACGTTGCGCAAAGCAATGATTAAACTCAAGTGGAACTCGTAAAAAAAGTAAAGTAAAGTTACAGCCTATATACGTCCCACTGCTGGGCACAGGCCTCCCCTCATTTCTGAGAGGGTTTTAGGGCAAGGAAGTGTCCGCCGCGCTGCCCCAATGCGTGTTGGCGAACTTCACATGTCTTCGAAATATTTTTTCTTATTCCTCAGAGATGCAAGTTTCCTCACGATGTTTTCCTTCACCGCCGAGCACGTGGTATATCAGCACTTAATATGCCGGCGGGGATCGAACCCGAGTTTCTCGCGTTCTGTTATATTTACAGCGAGCGCTAACCATCTGAGCTACAACGGCTCAAGTGGAACTTTTGTAAAGTTTGAATTAAATGTTTTAGGGAAAGAACTTGCAAACTTCTCGAAACAAATGCTTTGTAAGTACAAATAACGTCCTATCGACCGATTTCAACCACGGCCGAAACTTCTTCATCCCTTCGCAAGGGGTTCGCATTCATTGACGAGCACGTAACTAATCAGTACTTAAAATAACTATTTTTTTGCATTGTAGATCCATGCTGCAGTTATTTTATAGTAAGACCACGCTATCACACAATACCAGCGTGAATCAGCAGATTAATGCTGTTTCCTGTGATGGGTGTAGAGAACCAAATAACTTTTAAAATGGTTGCGAAGCATTCCATCTTAATTTGTAGTGTTGGGAACTGCATTCTGTTTCTTTATCGATGATAGATATAGAATTCTATTTGAAAAGTTGTTATTCAATGAGAGCGTGGTCCTCTTGTTTATCTGTGAAATTATGTATCTTATCTTGTTTGAAGAGCTCCTCCTACCCTCCATCAATTGCGTGCACTATCACTGTCATCACTAATTCCAACGCCAGTGCACTGGGCACTGGACGGGGCCTTTACCCGAAGAGGGGTCCTCAAATAACAGGTATCCTATACCTTTAAACGAGCAATTCGTGTATATATATATATATATATATATATATATATATATATATATATATATATATATATATATATAAATATAATCGGAATCTCAAAAACGGCTCCAACGATTTTCATAAAATTTAGTGTTCAGAGAGTTTCGGGGGCAATAAATCGATTTAGCTAGGATTTATTTTTAGAAAATGTCCCTTTGTCCGTGTTTTCAGGCAATAAAAAACTGCTACAATATAAGAAGGTAAATTTTGACAGGTAACTAACGATCGTAATAGCTCAGATGGGATGTTGTTCGGGCGTGATATCGGTGTTCCGTGGTTAGCGTCCCGTCTTGAGTCCGACTTTTTTCCCTTTTTTTTTCAAGTTCCCTTCTTTTGTGAGAAAATCTATTATTTCAAGCCCTTTTTTTTAGTATTTTTTAAAAATACGAAAATTTTAATAAATCTAATTGCACTCATGGTTTTTAATCAAATAACCAGTTCAGTTTTTTCTATTACGTCAATAAGATCAAAAACTATTATTCATGTATTTTTTATTTATATGTAACTTAAAAAACCGAGAAAAGCTCGGTCATCCGGGTACTAATAAGTGAAAATTATCTAAAAGAAAATTATCTAAATAAAAGCAAATTAAATCCAAAATGAAATTTCCAATTGAATGTAATATTATAAAATCTAATATTATAAAAATGCATGTGCTTGAAATTTATTAAATTGATTTTGTAACAAATGTGAATACATTTGTTACAAAATCGAAGGGTAATGAAATTTCCAATTAAATGTAATTCTTATACTATAGTAATGCATGTACTTATAAAATTGATTTCATAACAAATTTATTCAGTGTAAATGAAATTTCCAATTGAATGTAACTCTAATATTATTATAATAATGCATGTACTTAACGCTTTTAAAATGAATTTCTAACTATTTATTGATAGAAATAGATAATGAGGAATGTGATATATGTATAATTAAATATAGTACACGGACCAACGGTGGTGCCTCACTCGCATTGCCGCTCCGTTATCGGTGGCGAGTGGACGTTGTCGTTGTGCTGTGTACCTACTTACTGATATAGTTGTTTTACTAAACTCCTACACTTAAATTAGTGGACACCACAAGGAATGTTAGGCTATTTTGTTTATTTTAAAGTGATTGTTTGAGATTCCTTCCTTTCCCAAGGCTCTTGGAACTTAACCGGGACATAAGGGTACATCTACGCAGTACTAGATAATTATCATAGTCCGATGCTTTGGGAATCCAATACAATTGGAAACGGATCAGGTACAGGACCAACTGGTTTACGCGCTTTTTGAGGATGAACACTATCAAATTTCTGATTCCTGGCTGAGAATTTCTTGGCAGAAAAACCCAATAACTGATTTTGTCTCGACGCGTCATTCGAACCCAGTACCTCATGATTAACAGTTGCTCTTACAATCACTAGACCAACGAGGCAGTCGAAAACGTTAAAACCTAGTACCTCATGATTAACAGTTGCTCTTGCAATCCCTAGACCAACGAGGCAGTCGACAACAGTTAAAAAAAGGTTAAGCTTGATAACCTTTCTGTTAGAATTAAATTTTGAAGTTTTTTTTTTTTTAGTAACCGCATTAGTTATTTTATATTGTGTAAACTATTTACACTTCTCTCTAACCTTTGATGTTTCTCGAGTTTGCGCTCTCTCGAGTCTCCTGTTCATTAAATTTGGAATGAATTTAAATAAATATCATTGCTCTCTATTAAGTTTAAGTTGTTAAATGGTTCTCAATTAAGCGAATAAATGAAGTGTAAACATAATTTGAGAAATTTTGGAGAGCAACACACTGTCTAGAAGTACGAGAATAAGTTGCAGAGTTCGATAGTTTTCGACTGCAAGATGCCTTAACAAATAAAATGTCTTTTTTTAATATTTTTTATCACTAATTTAAATTCGAATGTTTGAAACAAAGCAAAATATTTGAAATAATAACCAATATAAGTTATTTTACTTGGCGTCGTTTCAATGATATGTCGCTATGAAGCTTACCGTATTGTTTGGATGATTAAAATTTATTGTATGCGAATAATCGGTAAAAATATTCAAATAATCGAATCATCAATTTATTTAATGTATTATTTATTTAAATAAATGTTTATTTTTAAAATTCCTTAAATTACTTGAATTATGAATAAAACAAACTCATTTTTTATACTTTGTGAACGTTAATTTGTGTAGGCAAAAAAGCAACAAGGCCGCGCTAAAAAAACCACTACGTAATTTCAATCTCCCGCCATTTTGGGAGCTTGTTGTGCGTAATTTTGTGATTTTGTGTTTGTCTTCTTATTTTGTAAGTCGATTTTAACTTTTTGAACTGTTTCTTTTATATTTGTTGAAACATGTGCCCTCAGATCATATAAACAACAGGAGATATGCTCAGTAGTTGAAAATGTATCGGAACCCGGTGTCTCCAGTTGGCCCCTACCACGCGCCAACTACTACATATGCACAGCAATAGATACACAATCGCGCACACACTCGCATTTTATAAATCAAAACATAATACACAACCAATTATAAACCTTATCTCATCATACGAAGCGTGCATTTACCATGCACCGTACAAAACTTATTCACACAAAAACATCTGTTGCTATCATTCACTCACAAAAGCCGGCAGCGGCTGCTTCACGAAACTATCGTGTGAGTGAGAGTATCAGTAAAACACTTATTCATTGCGCTATTAGACCAGCTGATTCACAGGTCGATTTGTACTAAGCAAGCAATGGTTTTTGTTCCTAAAGAAAACATTTGATTTGGTTTTTCATCGTGTTTCTAGTACCACGAAGTAATGTTTTAATAAATTGAATAAGAAAAACATTAATATTTTAGTACTTACGTGTGAAATGAGATGCCATCTTTCATGTAATTCACAATACAGCTGCTATTTTTGCAAACAATCACTGAACAACGCGGCATTTTGTCAAAAATCACGAGCAGTGAAGAAGTCACAAGTTGACATTCGACTAATTACCGAAACTGGCATCAGGCCGCTTTGCGGCCAGATGTGTTCGCAAGTGCCACGCCTCCTTGCCATATCTCCTGTTGTTTATATGATCTGAGCATGTGCCCATGTCAGAAAGGATGATTGGGCAAAATAATTGGTAAAAAAAAACAAAAAAAATAATTTTGAAAGAGACATCAATATTGACTGCATTATTGAAAATCAAATGATAATTAATGTAAACAACGACAGCTCAACTGATTGTACTGAAAGTTATTGAATAAATTTATTTTTAATCTAGTTTCAACCTTAAATTTTTATAACTTTATAGTTGTAGCACGAATGGGTCGGCTCGACCGGGGAAGTACCACGCTCTCACAGAATACCAGCGTCAAATAGTAGCTTAATGCTGCTGTGTTTCGTATTGTGAGTGTAGAGAACCGGAGACCCTTTCTATTGGAAACGAGGCATTCCACCTAAGTCCTCACGGATGACAACGCATCTGCATTTTGATTCGTAATCGAGGATAGATGTAGATGTCTATGGGCCACAGCAACCACTTACCATCAGGTGGACTGTGTACTCGCTTGTCATCCTATCCTATAAAAAAAAAAACTTTTTCTCTAGAAATAAGCAGTAACAAAAAATACGAAGAAACTGATAGATCTGGTGTTTTAAATTATGCGTTATTAATTTAATATGGTATTATTCAAACCAAACTGTAAACGATTACTAACTCTAAATAATCGATATCGATTTTTTTAAGAATCGAAAATTGTACGTTCTCATTTTTTGGTTATTGCATGCTTAGTGCAATAAGTCTGACAGCTGTCAAAATGTGTTTCTTAGAGGGCGTTTTGGCGAGAACTTGGCCGACGACGGACTGTCGCTCCTGTTTTGTCGCTTGAATAATGGTTTGAAGTGGATTTTAAGTCGTAAAAGTGATGAGATTTTGTGAAGTAATTGTGTATCTTGTGTGCTTTGATGTCGATATAAACCTCAAGTTATTTTGATCGCTTAAGCGCTCTATGAACTTGAGTGGCTGTCGTCATCAACTGTCCGCTGGGTTGAGCTGTCGTCGAAATCTCCCAAGGTCTTCGCAATGTGACGCAGCATATTGTGAAGAAATGAAAAAAAACGCGGGAACCTTGAAACTGGACTGATAAATCTATATGGATTAAAACTTATAAAGATTACGAGGGTGGATTGAAAAGTACTCGGCCTAACACAGATCCATTCAATTCTAAAAATCAAATCTACCCACATTATTTAGTTCAGTTCAGACTAGTTCATTGTGTGAAGTTCGAAACGTGTGCGATAATTAGTTGTGATTTTATAAATTTATTAACAAAGTAATCGGACATAATTTCCGCGGATGGAGCAAATCGAGCAGCGTGCCGTCATTAAGTACCTCCATAAGAAGGGGCTATCATTACAAGCCATCCATGATGACATGGTCAGTACATTAGGCAATTGTGCTCTGTCATATTCATCCGTCAAAAAATGGATAGCAGAATTTAAGCGTGGTAGAGAGAGTGTGAAAGATGAACCCCGCTCTGGAAGGCCTTCGACATCAACTACTGACGAAAATATTAAAAACGTACTTGATTTAATAATGGGAGACCGCAGATTAAAAATTAGAGAGATTGCCGAGATTATAGGCATCTCTTATGAACGAACTCAAAACATCATTGTCAACGAGTTGGGTTTCCACAAGGTGTCTGCGAGGTGGGTTCCGCGACTGCTTTCAGTTGAACAAAAAAGGACGCGATTGACTATTTCGCGCGAATGTTTGGAGTTATTTGAAGCCGATGCAGATGATTTTTTGAATCGTTTTGTTACTATGGACGAAACTTGGGTTCACAACTGTACACCGGAAACAAAACAACAATCAAAACAGTGGAGAAGACCTGGTTCACCACCCCCTAAAAAGGCTAAGTCGATTTTGTCGGCAAATAAGGTGATGGCTTCAGTATTCTGGGACTCGAAAGGTGTGATTATGATTGATTATCTTGAAAGGGGTCAGACTATAAACTCATTATAGATGATATTTAGATTACAACTGCACCTTACTTCGTCGTTTACGAGAGGAAATAAAAGAAAAACGTCGAGGAATGCTCAGAAGAAAAGTCCTGTTTCATATCAAGATAACGCCCGTGTTCACACGTCAGTACAGTCAATGGCTGAAATTCACAACTGTGGCTTTGAACTGTTACCGCATCCGCCGTATTCACCTGATCTGGCACCATCAGACTTCTTTCTGTTCCCTAACCTAAAAAAGCACTTGGGAGGTCAAAGATTTTCGACAAACGACGAGGTCAAAGCAGCTGTAGACGCATATTTTGACTCTAAGGAAGAATCATTTTTTTTCAACGGTCTAAATGCTTGGAAGGGGAGGTGGCAAAAGTGTATTGAACTTGATGGTGATTATGTATAAAAATAAAAATATAACTGATTTAGTATGTGTTTATTTTCTTGGTTAGTCCGAGTACTTTTCAATCCACCCTCGTATAATATAAAGAATACTTGGCTTCGGCCTTTCTGGACTTTGAACAGATGGAAAGAAGAAAAATAAGAATTGGTTCCGCCCTTTACACGTCAAAATTATATATATTCAAACTATAAAAAAAGACAAGGCTGTATGGCTTAGTTCCTTTGCCTGCTCTCTCGAGCGAATAATAAAAACAACAACAACGACGTATTTCTTAGATTTGGTTGATTTTAATCGTGACCTTATTATTATTATTACTATTGGGGGGTATCAATATAGTTTTCTCATCTGGTTGGGTTCTATAAATATAAAATTATAAATGGAAATGAAAAGATAAATATACATAAATATAATATATTAAAATTAAATAAATATAAAAATACATAAATAAATAAAAGTCCAATCAGATGGAGGCCCTCGGCAGGGAAGACTATTATATTACTATTATTGTTGGGGTATCTATATAATTTTCTCGCCTGGTTAGGTTCTATAAATATTATAATTATAAATTAAAATGAAAATATAAGTATACATAAATATCAATAAAATAAAATAAATACAAAAACTACATAAATAAATAAGATCCATCCAGATGGGAGCCCTCGGCAGGGGAGACCAAACGGCCGAGGGTCAGGGGGAAAGGGAAAGAAACCGGCGGACGATACGGGCGGTATCCAGGAGCACCGCCTTCTGCATTTGAGCCTGGAGCGGTCCGTCACGGAGTCCCAGTCGCCTCAGATGGCCCGAGAGGCTGGCTGGGATTAACCCGTTTGCAGACACGACTACAGGAATAATTTTATTATTATTATTATTATTATTGTGAAGGTATCTATATAGTTCTCTCATCTGGTTGGGATGTATAAATATATAATTATAAATGAAAATGAAAAGATAAATATACATAAATATCAATAAAATAAAATAAATATAAAAATAAAAGCCCGAAGGTGCGAAGAATCTCCGGGAGAAAAACCGGCGACGAGGTTCGCCACCCGTCACGTTCTGTCTCCCGGAGAGGCGAAAAGTGGATTGCGGAAACCCGTCTGGCTACGCTGAATGTATGTAGAGGAATGAATAATAAGATGGATGAAGTATGCGAAATGATGAATGACAGAGGAATAGATGTGTTATGTGTGAATGAGACGAAACGAAAAGGAGAGGATGCCACTGCACATGGCACATATTATACCGCGTATTGGTCTGGTGTAGGCGAGACCGAACGGGCATGCCAGGGAGTCGGTTTCATCCTTTCAGAAAGAATGGGTCAATGTGTGAAAGAGTATGTATGTGTAAGGCCGAGGCTGCTATGGATACGAATGAAAGTGGGCTTAAAGAAGCTGTTCCTGATAGGAAAGTACGCCCCAGACATGTCTTAGCCCACTTACATCTGAGAGCAGTTTTGGGACATGGTAAGGATGGTGTTGACAAAATGTAAGGAAAATGAAAATATTATTATGTTAAGAGACTTTAATGGAAGGGTTGGGGTGAAGAGATCTGGTTATGAAAGGATATTGGGAACGTTTGGTGATGAAAGTATAGTGAGAATGGTGAAAACCTCCTCACCGTATATGCGGAGAAGAATCTTTTTGTGAGAAATACTTTTTTCGTCATAAGAAGATTCACATGTATACATGGGAAAGAGGTGATGATAGAAGCATGATAGATTTCGTAATTGTGGATGAAAGAATGAGGGGCTCAGTCGTAGATACAAGGGTTTACCGCGGGTCCAACGTAGGGACGGATCATTACTTGGTCTTATGTCGAATTAATGGTCTTTTCAAGCGTTGGCGGCATCGGACATCTGTGTCTACCACTGCGTTACAGCGTATAAGAATAGAAAAGTTACAAGATGAAGATGTGATAGAGAAGTATAAATGTAGACTGAGAGAAAATATTGGATGTTTGAATGAGTTGTGTACGAATGATTTAGACTTGAATACTGTGTGGGATAATATTAAGAAAGGTTTGGTTGATACCGCCTTCGAAGTATGTGGTGTAAGTAAGAGAACAAATGAAAGAAAAAGTAATACTTTGTGGTGGGATGATGAGGTACGGGTGAAAGTTGAATCAAAGAAGAAAGCATGGTTAGATTTACTAGCAACCAAAGCTGGTAATTCTTCTGGTATGAATGAAGAGATTGAAAGAAAAAAGGCAGCATTTAGACGTCTAAATAAGAGAGTAAATAAAGTTGTTGAAAGGAAAAAGAAAGAAAGAACAGATAAGAATGATAGAAGGATATCTGATAATTTCCAGGCTAACATAAAAATGTTCTGGAAACTCGTAAGAACTGCCAGTGGAAATACAAAACAGCTTATAATAAATGCTATAAGAGACGAGAATGGATGAATTCTGAATGATGAAGTTTCGAATTTAAACAGATGGAAGGAATACTTTGAAAGCGTGTTTATGAGTGAAGAGTCGTCTGAATTAAATGAACTAGAAATTCCGAAAGAAGTGGAAAGGGGTATGGAGATAAGTGTAGATGAAATAATGAAAGCAATGAAAAGCATGAAAGCGGGTAAGGTAGCTGGATATGATAGAGTATCACTCGAGATGCTAAAGGCTGGAGAGGGAGTGGTGGCAGGCCTGCTGTACACCTTGTTTAATTTATGTTGGGAATTAAAACGGGTACCGGATGACTGGTGTAAAGCAGTTATAGTACTGATATATAAATGAAAATGGTCTGGTAATGGTCAAAAACTACCGCGGTATCAGCTTCCTTAGTGTTGTGGGTAAACTGTATGCTAAAGTGTTAATTGAAAGAGTTATGAAAGAATCTGATGGAAAAATTTGGGATGTGCAAGCGGGTTTTAGAAAGGGAATGGAGTGTACAGATCAAGTCTTTTCCATGCGCATGATTGCGGAGAAGTTTTTGGCCAAAAACCAGAAAGTTTTTTGTGCGTTCATGGACTTGGAAAAGGCTTATGACAGAGTGGACAGGAATTTGTTATGGCAAACACTGAACACATATGGGTTGAGCGCTGGTTTGATACAAGCATTGAGGTCTCTTTATAGGGACTCTAGTGCTTGTGTCAGGATCAATGGGGTCTACTCGGAATGGTTTGGCATCCAAAAAGTTGTCAGACAGGGTTGTGTAGCTTCTCCTTGGCTGTTCAACCTATTTATGGACCGGTGTTTGCAAACTTTGAAAGATGAAGAATGTGGGCTAAGAATGGGCGAGTTAACCGTCAAATGTCTTTTGTATGCCGATGATCAAGTCATATTTGCGTCATCGGTGGCAGAGTTGCAAATGATGGTTACATTAATGAACTGGGAATTAAAAGAAAGTGGAATGAAAGTGAACGCAAGTAAGTCGAAAGTGATGGTTTTTGAAAGAGAAGAAAGCAAAACGGTATGTGAAATAAGAATAGAAGGAGAGTTAATTGAGCAAGTGGATGAGTTTGTGTATTTGGGATGTGTATTTAGCAGGGATGGTAGATATGATAGGGATATAGAACGACGAGTAAATGCAGGGAATAGAGTGAATGAAGTGAAGAAACAGAATGTGTCAAAACAGGCACGTATGGTAATTCATAATGGTGTGTTAGTCCCTTCTTTAATGTATGGTAGTGAAAGCTGGGTGTGGCAGAAGAAGCACGAAAGTAGAATAAATGCTGTAGAAAAAGGTTCAGATATTTTGAATGCTTGTCTGTTTCGGCTTTGTATTCAGACAATCGCCCTGGCCCTTTCTTATCCTTATGTAGTTCTCCGCAGCCATCATCCGCTCGCCCAGATGGCAACGGATCGTACTCCATTGCCCCATACACTGCTCGAGGAAGTCTCTAACTGTACAGTCAATTTTGTACAGCTGGAGGACTCTCTTTAGCCATGTTTGGGGCACCGAGTCGAATGCCTTTCTGTAGTCTATCCAGGCGTCGGAGAAATTCCGACGGTTGCGTTTCACCACTTTGCCAATGACCGCGTCAATGAGGAGTGGTTCCTTGGTTACACGACCACCACCCGGCATCCATTTTGAGCGTGTGACATCACCTGATTTAGCTCCAGGTGACGAGTGATGTTCGCGCTCAAAATGGATGTCAGTGTCTTATATATGGTGGGTAGACACGTAATGGGGCGATATTTTCTCGGGTCTGCGGTATCCTGATCTTTAGGAACCAAATGAGTGATCCCAGGTTTGAAGAGGCTCGGGAGCGAATTCTGATCGAGAGCCTCTTGAAACTGTCGGGCGAGCACAGCGTGACACACTATGAACCCCTTCAGCCAGTAATAATGCAGCCCGTCGAGCCCCGGACTTTTCCAGTTCGGGGCCCTACGGACCGCCTCAGCCACGTCTTCAGGCGTTATGGTGACGGGGTCCGTAGGCGTAACACTTGCACTCTGGCTCGCCACAACTTCCATCCAAAGACCCTCGCGGTGGTTTACGGGCTCTGACCACAGGCCACGCCAAAATGCGACAGTTTCAGCCTGATCCGGTCCTGGGCCCTCCAATGATTTATAGAGCCTCTTCTGATCACTCTGGAAGAGACGATTCTGGTTGAACCGCCTTGACCTCTCGCTAAATCGTCGAATCCACTTCCCCCAAACAGCGATTTTTTGCTTCAGGTCATCTATGCGCTCCGTTAGTTTTTGCGTGATATCCAGCTGGGACAAACTAAAATTTGTCCCAGCAAACGCCAATCTAACGGTGCGCACAATTGTCGGTCTATTATTACCCGAACTGAAGCTTGTCAGTCTGCCGATAAGGGCCCTTGCGTTTGCGATACGGTCTTCAATTCTTTTTCTCCAGGCTGGGATGGCGTTGCTTTTTTGAGTAGCACGTCCAGCCACGGGAAGTTTGGCGAAAATAATACGGCATACTGCCAGTGCGGCGCCAAAAAGAATTGAGTACGTCTCGCGAAGGTCCCGGCTGGCTTCCAAATAGGTCACCAGCATTGGGTTAAGATTAAGAGCCCGCACGACACCCCGATTTCGCCCGGGTATGCGGGGAAGTCGCGGTCGATTTTCGAGAGGCATGCTGCGCGTTTCCAGCATCGACTCTTCCAATATGCTCCTCATTTTCTCTAGTTCTCGGGAGACTATTCCATCATCGTCTGAATTAGCCACAAATGGAATGTTGACGGCAGCATCCACATATGCAGTTTGTTGCGCATCTAGTGGCGCCGCATTTTCAGCCGTAGCATTTCCGTTCGATGAAGGATCGTAGTCGTTCACGTCGTAGTCGTTCGAGTTTGGCGTCACCAAATATGTTGGAGCGCAGGATGTACCGAACTCGGTCTGCCAGGTTTTGCTCAGTGACGTATAGAGATGGCTCCAGCTCTGCAAAAAAGCGATGCATCCGAGCCCGATACGCCAAACATCCAGTTTCTTCCCCTTTTGCCCTAAAATACGCCCGCAGTGCGTTTTCATTCATTAATTTTGACCAACGCATGCGACGTGCTGCACCAGCGGTGGGTGCCGCTTGCTGAGTCCGAGAAGACCCAGCCGACACCAAGACTTCTGGTGGGGATGATGGATGCGGGGGGCTGCTAGGTGGTCTTGCAACACCCCGCGCTCGGCTGGCGGCCCGCATGCTGTCGCGTCCAGCGCCAGCTCCAGACGCATCCTGGTGACCTCCAGACAGCGGCCCTTTGCGCACTACCTTTTTTTCCATCATCCATAATATGGGCATCCATATTCACCGCCGAAACGTCGTGTGCATAGCACCTATCGATAACCGCGTGAGCTTATATTGTTTAACTAAATATTTTTTTCGAAACTACCTACTATGTCTACCAAATGCGACAACTGTAATAAATCTATTACAAAAAGTTCCCCAGGAGTGGAATGCAACAAATGTGAGCGTTTAGTACATATCAGCACAAAATGCACTGGATTAACCAACAAGCAG
Organism: Parnassius smintheus behrii; assembly: GCA_036936625.1. Lineage (NCBI taxonomy): Eukaryota > Metazoa > Arthropoda > Insecta > Lepidoptera > Papilionidae > Parnassius > Parnassius smintheus. Next base: position 4,567,227 of record JAUPFT010000026.1, read on the forward strand.
CTCAATGCTCTTAAAGCAGCATCTCCTGGATTGGGATGGACATGTCTGGAATGTGTGGAGGAGTCATCGAAGCGTAAATCTTCAATATTTGTACCAGAGGACGAAGATGAAGAGGATGCTGAAAATCTAGCTCAACTCGACTCTGCGAAACTATTAAAGGACATCTCAAGGGAAGTAGAAAAAACCATAAGAAATGAAATGAGGCAAGTAAACGACTCCCTACAGTTTCATAGTGCCAAACTTGATGAAGTAATGGGATGTATCGAAACATTCAAACAAACAATCAAAAATTTAGAAAAAAAGAACATTGAACTAAGTAACAAAAATAACAACTTGGAAACCAGGGTGGGCGTCTTAGAACAACAATTTCAAGCGCTGGAACAAGAAAAACTCTCAAAGCAGATAGAAGTTGCAAATGTACCCTGGAATAAAAATGAGAATGTGGAAAACCTAGTCGAAAATTTGGCTATGAAGTTAAACTTACCCAAAACCGGTATCATGAATTCACTTAGGCTGCGAGGGAGAGGAGAGAAAAATGGTAGCTTACTAGTGGATCTTAAAGATGAGAGTATGCAGGAAAAGTGGCTGGTAGCAGCAAGATCAACAGCAGTGACCGTTGCAGATATCCATCCTTAAGAACAAAATAATAATACCGTCGTGTATATCAGGGAAACTATGACTCGACTAAATAAACAAATACTATGGCTAGCGAAACAGGAATTAAAAACGAAGCTTAACTACAAGTACGTCTGGTTTAAAAAAGGGTCCGTAAAAGCACGTAAGGATGATATAAGTAAAATACACTATCTAAGAACTCTAAATGATGTGCACATATTAGCCAAACAGAATTAGTAGTTTAATAATAAGGTATATATTATTTTTATTATTGATTTTAGAAGTACTTTTATATATCTTTTTTAATTTTTTTGAATGGAAACATTAAGTGATGAAATATTTGAATGTTTAGATTGTACAAATATCAACAATTTTCTTAAATTTCTACCCAAAAATCATGGTATTACCTTGTTATGCATGCATATCAACATACGGTCTATGATAAAAAACTTTGCCTGTTTAGAGCAAACTATTATAATTTCCAACCAATGTATAGATGTCATAGTGGTTACTGAGGCTAATATTACGGAGTCTATTAGTTGTCTTTTTCAAATTACAGGATACCAAATGTTAACTAGTCTGCGAAAAGCCCGAAGGGGTGGTGGTATTGTAATTTATGTAAATAATAAACATAATTTTAACACTAAAAACATCAAAACAGAACACTTTGAGAGTATTATATGCACTATCATTTCCGACTCGGGCTATTCTGCGGACCTATGTGCCGTGTACCGTCCTCCTAAAAACAGTAAACACTTATTTCTTTTCGAGCTTGAAAACACTTTACAAAAATACTGTTGTAATAAAGAGTTGTATGTAATAGGCGACATAAATATTGACCTGAATTCCGATAGTCCTGTAAAACATAAATATATTAACTTAATGTACAGCTTGGGTCTTGTACGTGGGATTACCGCTAACACACGAATAGAAATATCGGGTGGTAAGTTAAGTAAATCTTGTATAGATCATATTAACGTGACATCCCATACACAAGACCTTTTCACAGCTGCTATCGGTACGACACTGGCGGACCACCGCGCGATAGTGTTTGCCTGTGTTGGGTCGCGTATACAGGGCGTTTCTAAAATCAAGACTTGTATTAATAACAATGCCTTAATAAAATCATTAAGTGAAATCGAATGGCAAAAAACGAATACTATGACCTGTCCGATACAAATTTATAATTTTATAAATGACAACTTTAAACAATGTTACAAAACCAGCGAATATAAATCAAAAATTAAAATAAAAGCTAAGCGAATAAATAATGAATGGTTGAATAAAAAAACTTTAAAAGCATGTGAGTACAGAGATAAATTATTTAATAAATGGACTAAGGATAGCCAAAATAAGATTTTAAAACAAACCTACAACAAAGCAAGAAACTATGCAAACTCATTAATTCAAAAAAGCAAAAATGAATGGCTAAAATTAGAAATAAATAATAATAAAAATAATCCATGATATCTTTGGCAAATATTAAATATTTTAACCGGCAGAATAAAACAGTCGATTGATAATTTATTACTGAATGCCTTCAGCAATGGCAGGAATACAGCTAAAAACATCACATGCACATTTGCTACGACTTTTGATGAAAATTTGCAACAAATCATACCAAAATGCATAACACCTCTACTGGATAAGTCAATCTATCGTGAAAACGCCAATGTATCTATGAGGTATATACCTGCAGACACGACTGCAGTGGAAAATATCATTAAGTCTCTAAACCATAATAAAGCTCCTGGTATTGATGGTATGCGAGCCATAGATATTAAAAAAATATGCTCAGTGGTCAAAGTTGCTATTACAAATCTTATAAACGCAAGTATTAGGAACGGCAAGTATCCCCAAGTACTAAAAACGGGTATTGTTAGACCGATACATAAAAAGGGTAATAAGTCTGACTACAATAACTATAGGCCGATCACTATATTACCTACCATTAACAAAATAGCTGAGAAATATGTTAGTAGACAGATTTATAACTTCTATGATAAAAATAATATACTGACTAATAAACAGTTTGGCTTTAAACCTCATAAAAATACCACTCAGCTTTTAACGGCGTTCACAAACAGCATCTACAAGCATCTAGATGAGAAAAAAAAACATATTGGTAGTGTTTATAGACTACAGTAAGGCTTTCGACACACTTCGTCATGAGCAACTATTAGATAGTCTGAACGATAATGGTATCAGAGGACCACTGCTGTCGTGGTGTAAAGATTACCTCACCGATAGAAAACATGTGGTTAAAGTGGGTGATTCAATGAGCAACATAGTAAATGTAGCTGTAGGCACTGCACAAGGCTCCGTAATAGGACCTTTACACTACATTACCTATGTAAATAGTCTGGCAAATATTATAAGGCGATGTGAAATTTACCAGTATGCTGATAATACTTGCTTGGTTGCGGCTGGGAACAATATAAACGACACTCTCAACCTCCTACAAGACGATTTTAATATACTTATGAAGTGGTCACATGATAAAGGATTAGTCTTAAATGCTGCGAAGACTAAGTTAATGTACATTAACTCTAGTCAAAATAGGAGTAAGGTTATACCTAGGCTTATTGCGCATGACCACCAATGCCTTCACAGACGACAGTTACAAACGAAATGTAACTGCGAATCCATAGACCTGGTAGAATCACAGACCTACTTAGGACTCGTGATAGATAATCGCCTTAATTGTAAAGAGCATATTGAGCATGTATGTGATAATTTTCGTGGTATGCTTGCAAAATTTTCTATAATTAAATATAAAATTCCGTATAAAATACTTATACAGCTATATAAATCACTGGTAGAGTCAAAAGTAGCATACGGTTTGTCTAGCTATGGTAGAACGTACAGATCACATTTAGAACGTATTTATCTACTACAATTACGTATTTTAAAAACTATAGTCCCGGATAGTATTAAAAACCAGTATAAAGAATCAGATTACCACAACCTTTTTAGTCATTGCAAAATTATACCTATACACGAAAAGGTAAAGTTTACCCTTCTTATAGAAGAATTTTTCCATGAACAGTTAAAAATTGCACATACATGTGAATACTCTAAAACTCGCAACTCAGGAAAACCTAAACTAGCCTTACTTATATAAATACAACAATTTATATGGTAAACGTACCTTAGAATTTATGATTCCTAACCTAATTAACCAGCTACCAGTATCAGTAAAATCAGAACTAAATCAAAAAAATATTAAATTAAAATTAAAAAATTACTTTATGGAATGCATTACTAATAATATAAATTATACATAATATGTTTTTAATAATAAATACTACGATAACGCACTAATACAATCGCCCTGTATAAAATATACGATCCCGATAAAATATACGGTCACGGAGTCTCAGTCGCCTCAGATGACCAGAGAGGCTAACTGGGATTAGCCCATTCGCAGAGACGACTACAGGAATAATTTCGGCCGGCAGACCACCCCACATGTCGGTTACCTCGTGAGCCAGGTCCAGATATTTTGATTGCTTATCTGTTTCGGCTCTCACGAGGTTCTCGTCATACGGGATGAAAATATCGACCAAAAATATCCTTTACTGTGCCCGGTCCATCAGCACAATATCAGGCTTATTCGCAAGAATAGTCCTGTCTGTGATGATGGCCCTGTCCCATTAGAGCCTGGCGTGGTTAATTTCGAACACGGCTTCCGGCAAGTACTTGTAATACAGCAATTCTCGGTCCACGAGACCGTATTTCAGAGCGAGCTCCTGGTGTAGAATTCTAGCTACGAGATTGTGCCTGTGCAAGTACTCAAAGTTAGAAAGCGCCGAACAACCGGAGATGACATGCCTGAGTGACTCCCCGGGATGGCGACAAGCTCGACAGACGTCGACGGTGCCATATTTTAGGATGTATCTCCGATAGTTGTTGGTCTTAATAACCTGATCCTGTATTGCACAGACAAAACCCTCGGTTTCCCCGAAGAGGTCACCGAAACGTAGCCAGTTGAGGGAGGCGACTGTATCTACGAAGGGCTCATGTAGAGCCTTGTAGTACCTCCCGTGGAGCTCCTTCTCCTTCCATACGGTCTCCCGGTCGGAAATGCTAAGCACTGCTGGGTCCTGCCATTGCTCGTTGGCTAAGGATAGAGGGGTAAGCCCTTTATCACTAGAAATGACGTCATTATAGAATGGATCATCCGATCTCGCCAAGAAGTATTGACGGAGACTGCACACTTCGCGATTATGCATGGTGAGCGCGCTTAGAAAGCCACGCCCACCATACTTTCGCGGCAAGTACAGCCTCATTACCGACGATCTCGGATGATGCATCCTATGGGACGTCATGGTAGTGCGGACTTTTCTACCCAGGGCGTTAAGCTCAGTCTGAGTTCACCTGAGTATGCCAAAGGTATACATGAGGACAGGCATGACACAGCAGTTATATGCGTGTGACTTATGCACACCGGACAAAAGGCTGTTAAGCACTTTGGTCAAGCGTGCATAAAACACGTCGCAAATTGACTGTTTCATACCAGCCTCATCGATACCGACGTTCTGTAACATACCCAGGGATCGGTATGTTTCAGCCTCGGAAAGTGTCCTTAAGTTGACTGGCATAGAAAAGTCTATGCCCTCAGAGTTAGCAACCTTTCCGCTTTCAACATGGAGGACCGCACACTTATCCGTCCCCAGCCCCATTCCAATGGAACTGCTAAATTCACAAGTGATGTTTAGCAGTTCCATAAGATGGAGGACTGGAGGCGAATAACTTGAGGTCATCCATATAGAAAAGGTGGGTCACTTTTGTCCCTCCTTTCCGTAGCTGAAATCCCCTCCAGGAGCCCTCCAGTAAGGTACTGAGAGGGTTCAGAGAGAGGCAGAACCAGATTGGACTCAGACAATCGTCCTGGAAGATACCCCTTCTTATCCTTATGTGGTTAGCCGCAGCCGTCATCCGCTCGCCCAGATGACAAAGTATCGTACTCCACTGCCCCATACACTGCTCGAGGAAGTCTCTAACTGTACAGTCAATCTTGTACAGCTCGAGGACCCTCTTTAGCCGTGTATGGGGCACCGAGTCGAACGCTTTTCTGTAGTCTATCCAGGCGGCAGAGAAGTTCCGACGGTTGCGTTTCACCACTTTGCCTATGACCGCGTCAATGAGGAGTGGTTCCTTAGATCCGCGACCACCGCCCCGACATCCATTTTGAGCGCGTGACATCACCTGGTTTAGCTCCAGGTGACGAGTGATTCTCGCGCTCAAAATGGATGTCATTGTCTTATATATGGTGGGTAGACACGTGATGAGGCGGTATTTGCTCGGGTCTGTGGTATCCTGATCTTTAGGAACCAAGTGAGTGATCCCAGTACTGAAGAGGCTCGGGAGTGACTTCTGGTCGAGAGTCTCTTGAAACTGTCGGACGAGCACAGCGTGACACACTATGAACCCCTTCAGCCAGTAATGGTGCAGCCCGTCGAACCCCGGACTTTTCCAGTTCGGGGCCCTACGGACCGCCTCAGCCACGTCTTCTAGTGTTATGGTGATGGGGTCCATAGGCGTAACACTCGCAACCTGGCTCGCCACAACTTCCATCCAAGGGCCCTCGCTGTGGTTTACAGGCTCTGACCACAGGCCACGCTAGAATGCGATAATGTAAGCCTGATCCGGTCCTTGGCCCGCTCCACATAACTTTGGTCGCTCCAATCATTTATAGAGCCTCTTCTGATCACTCTGAAAGAGACGATTCTGGTTGAACCGCCTTGACCTCTCGGAAAATCGTCGAATCCGCTTCCCCCAAGCAGCGACTTTTTGCTTCAGGTTGTCTATGCGCTCCGTTAGTTTCTGCGTAATATCCGGCTAGGACAAACTGATTATTGTCCCAGCAAACGCCATCTTAACGGTGCGCATAATCCTCGTTCTATTATTACCCGACCTGAAGCTTGTCAGTCTGCCGATAAGGGTCCTTGCCTTTGCGATACGGTCCTCGATTCTTTTTCTCCAGGCTGGGATGACGCTACTTTGTGTAGTAGCGCGTCTAGCCATGGGAAGTTTGGCGCCACTAATACGGCAAACTGCCACTGCGGCGCCAAAGAGAATCGAGTCCGTCTCGCAAAGGTCCCGGCTGGCTTCCAAATAGGTCACCAGCATTGGGTTAAGAGCCCTCACGACAGCCCGATTTCGCTTGCTTACGGGTATGCGGGGAAGTCGCGGTCGATTTTCGAGAGGGGTGCTGCGCGTTTCCAAAATCGCCTCTTCCAATATGCTCCTCATTTGCTCTAGTTCGTGGGAGACTATTTTATCGTCGTTAGAATCAACCACAACTGGAAGATCCATGGCGGCTTCCACGTATGGATGCTGGTCTGTCGAATGTGGAGCTGCATCTCCAGCCATAGCCGATTCATTTGACGACGGAATAGCCTCACGTCGTAGTCGTTTGAGTTCGGCATCATCAAATATATTCGAGCACATGACGTACCGAACTCGGTCTGCCAGGTTTTGTTCCGTGACGGGGATAGACGGCTCCAGCTCAGCAAAAAAGCAATGCATCCGAGACCTATACGCTATTCCCACAGTTTCTTCCCCTTTCGCCCTAAAGTACGCCCGCAATGCGTTTTCGTTCATTGATTTCGTCCAACACATGCGACGTGCTCCACCAGCGGCGGTTGCCGCTTGCTGGGTCCGAGAAGACCGAGCCGACACCAAGCCTTCGGGTGGGGATTTATTATTATTGTTATTATTATTGGGGTATCTAAATAATTTTCTCACCTGGTTGGGTTCTATAAATATATAATTATAAATTAAAATGAAAAGATAAATGTACATAATAATCAATAAAATAAAATAAATACAAAAACTACATAAATAAATAAGATCCAACCAGATGGGAGCCTTCGGCAGGGTAGACCAGACGGCCGAGGGTTAGGGGGAAAGGGAAAGAAACCGGCGGACGATGCGGGCGGTATCGAGGAGCACCGCCTTCTGCATTTGAGCCCGGAGCGGTCCGTCACGGAGTCCTAGTCGCCTCAGATGACCCGAGAGGCTGACTGGGATTAGCCCATTCGCAGAGACGACTACACTAATAATTTCGGTCGGCATACCACCCCACATGTCGGTCACCTCCTGAGCCAGGTCCAGATATTTTGTTGGTTTATCCGTTTCGGCTTTCACGAGGTTCTCGTCATACGGAATGGTAATGTCGATCAAAAATATCCTTGACTGTACCCGGTCCATCAGCACAATATCAGGCTTATTCGCAAGAATAGTCCTGTCTGTGATGATGGCCCGGTCCCAGTAGAGCCTGGCGCGGTCATTTTCGAGCACGGCTTCCGGCAAGTACTTGTAATACGGCAATTTCCGGTCCACGAGACCGTATTTCAGAGCGAGCTCCTGGTGTAGAATTCTGGCTACTAGGTTGTGCCTGTGCAAGTACTCAGAGTTAGAAAGCGCCGAACAACCGGAGATGACATGCCTAAGTGACTCCCCGGGATGGCGACAAGCTCGACAGACGTCGACAGTGCCATCCTTTAGGATGTATCTCCGATAGTTGTTGGTCTTAACAACCTGATCCTGTATTGCACAGACAAAACCCTCGGTTTCCCCGAAGAGGTCACCGAAACGTAGCCAGTTGAGGGAGGCGGCTGTATCTACGTGAGGCTCATGTAGAGCCCTGTAGTACCTCCCATGGAGCTCCTTCTCCTTCCATACCATATCCCGGTCGGAAATGCTCTGTACTGCCGGGTCTTGCCATTGCTCGCTGGCTAAGGATGGAGGGGTAAGTCCTTTATCACTAGAAATGACGTCATTATAGAATGGATCATCCGATCTCGCCAGGAAGTAATGACGGAGGCTGCACACTTCGCGATTATGCATGGTGAGCGCGCTCAGGAAGCCACGCCCACCATGCTTTCGCTGCAAGTACAGCCTCATTACCGACGATCTCGGATGATGCATCCTATGGGACGTCATTGTAGTGCGGACTTTTCTATCCAGGCCGTTAAGTTCAGTCTGACTCCACCTGAGTATACCAAAGGTATACATGAGGACAGGCATGACCCAACCGTTATATGCATGTGTCTTATTCACACCGGACAAAAGGCTGTTAAGCACTTTGGTCAAGCGTGCATAAAACACGTCGCAAACTGACTGTTTCATACCAGCCTCATCGATACCGATGTTCTGTGACATACCCAGGTATCGGTATGTTTCAGCCTCGGAAAGAGTTCTTAAGTTGACGGGCATAGATAAGTCTATGCCCTCAGAGTTAGCAACCCTTCCCCTTTCAACATGGAGGACCGCACACTCATCCGTCCTCAGCTCCATTCTAATAGAATTGCTAAATTCACACGTGATGTTTAGCAATTCCATAAGATGGGAGCGACTGGAGGCGAATAATTTGAGGTCATCCATATAGAAAAGGTGGGTCACTTTTGAACCTCCTTTCCGAAGCTGAAATCCCCTCCCGGAGCCCTCCAGTAAAGTACTGAGAGGGTTCAAAGAGAGGCAGAACCAGATTGGACTCAGACAGTCGCCCTGGAATATACCCCTTCTTATCCTTATGCGGCTTTCCGCAGCCGTCATCCGCTCGCCTAGGTGACAGAGGATCGTACTCCACTGCCCCATACACTGCTCGAGGAAGTCTCGAACTGTACAGTCAATCTTGTACAGCTCGAGGACCCTCTTTAGCCATGTATGGGGCACCAAGTCAAATGCCTTTCTGTAATCTATCCAGGCGGCGGAGAAGTTCCGACGGTTGCGTTTCACCACTTTGCCAATGACCGCGTCAATGAGGAGTGGTTCCTTGGTTCCACGACCGTCGCCCCGACATCCATTTTGAGATTCAAGTCCAGGTGACGAGCGATTCTCGCGCTCAAAATGGATGTTAGTGTCTTGTATATGGTCGGTAGACACGTGATGGGGCGGTATTTGCTCGGGTCTGTGGCACCCTGATCTTTAGGAACCAAATGAGTGATCCCAGTAGTGAAGAGGCTTGGGAGCGACTTCTGGTTGAGAGCCTCTTGAAACTGTCGGGCGAGCACAGCGTAACACACCATGAACCCGTTCAGCCAGTAGTGATGCAGCCCGTCAAGCCCCGGACTTTTCCAGTTCGGGGCCCTACGGACCGCCTCAGCTACGTCATCCGGCGTTATGATGACGGGGTCCATGGGCGTAATACCCGCACACTGACTCGCCACAACTTCCGTCCAAGGGCCCTCGTTGTGGTTTACGGGCTCTGACCACAGGCTGCGCCAGAATGCGACCGTGTCAGCCTGATTTGGTGCGGGGCCCGTTCTGCTTACTATTGGTCGCTCCAATGATTTATAGAGCCTCTTCTGATCACTCTGGAAGAGACGATTCTGGTTGAACCGTGTCGACCTCTCGTTATATCGCCGAATCCGCTTTTCCCAAGCAGCTATTCTTTGCTTCAGGTCGTCTATGCGCTCCGTCAGTTTTTGCATTATATCCGGCTGGGACAAACTAACATTTGTCCCAGCAAACGCCATCCTGACGGTGCGCACAATCCTTGGCCTGGTATTGTCTGACCTGAAGCATATCAGTCTGCCGATGAGGGCCCTAGCCTTTGCGATACGTTCTTCAATTCTTATTCTCCAGGCTGGGATAGCACTACTTTGTCCAGTAGCGCATCCAGCCGTGGAAAGTTTGGCGCCTATAATACGGCAGACTGCCAGTGCGGCGCCAAAAAGAATTGAGTCCGTTTCGCAAAGGTCCCGGCTGGCTTCCAAATAGGTAACCAGCATTGGGTTCAGAGCCCTCACGACAGCCCGATTCCGCTTGCTTAGCGCTAAGCGGGGAAGTCGCGGTCGATTTTCGAGAGGCGTACTGCGCGTTTCCACAATCGCCTCTTCCAATGTACTCCTCATTTGCTCTAGTTCCAGTTCCTGGGCGACTGCTCCATCATCGTTTGAATCAACCACAACTGGCGTATTTACGGCGGCATCCACATTTGCCGTTTGCTCAGCAAGTTGTGGCACCGCATCCTCAGCCGCAGCATTTTCACCCGATGAAAGAACAGCCTCACGTCGTAGCCGTTCGAGTTCGGTGACATCAAATGTATTTGAGCGCAAGATATACCGAACTCGGTCTGCCAGGTTTTGCTCGGTGACGGTTACAGATGGCTCCAGCTCAGCAAAAAGTCGATGCATCCTTGCCCGATACGCAAAACCTCCAGTTTCTCCCCCCTTCGCCCTAAAATACGCCCGCAATGCGTTGCTGTTCATCTGGGTTGTCCAACGCATGCGGCGTACTCCACCAGTGGCGGGTGCCGATTGCTGAGCCCGCGAAGACCCTGCCGACACCAAGCCAGCCGGTGGGGATGATGGATGCGAGGAGCTGCTGGGTGGTCGTGCAGCACCTCGTGCTCGGCTGGCGGTTCGCATGCTGTCGCGTCCAGCGCCAGCTCCAGACGCGCCCTGGCGACCTCCAGGCAGCGGCCCTTTGCGCGTTCCATTTACTTCCATCATCCATTTTAGGGCGTCATTTAGCGGGAGACGCCCAGACCCGGCGCCGTATCATGGTTAGGCCATGTGCACAAGCGGGCCTTGGCACCTTCAATTTTTGCCGAGGCACGGCACTAACACCTCTTGGCAAGGTGCTGACTGACTACGCTGCTGCTGTTTTGTCACATAACCGTTACATCAGCGGGCGATGGGGTCGTCACTTCCCTACACCCTATTTTTGTATTATTATTATTATTATTATTGTTATCTATTTGTATTCAGTATTCTAACAGAAACAAGGTTTGATTTTTTTTCCAAATATATATTTTCTCTTAGGAAAACCATAACGGCTACACTTTTTGTTAACACTTTATTTTACTACTCATTTATTTTTCATACCGTGCGCTTTATATGAAACGATCCTAAAGGAATAAACTCCAATAAACTTCAAAAATGAAATGACTTTGCTTTTACCATTGAAGTTATATGTACTCACGTACTAGAACAGCTATTTCAAACAAAAAATGTGCGCTACTCTGTTTTCGCGCGGTTGGTTTCTTTATCATAGAATAAACATGGGTAGTAGTAGATTGTATTGTTAATTAGGTAAATTAAATCGAGAACAATTTTTAAATTTTGTCATTTATTTTGTATATTATATTTGCTTACTTAATATAGTATTACATAATATTATATCACAATTACATTTTAATGATATTTTATCTCAATATTTTAAAAGGTATCTATGTCAAACATAAAAAAACATACCAAATGTACGTTTAACAAAACTTATTTATAACATATAATTCAAATTACTAATATATTTATTTAAATTAGAATAAGGGTCGTTCATAAATGCTAGGCACGCGAGAGTTAAAAATTTATTCCTCTTTGACTTTGATGTGGAAACCTAAAAATAAAATAAAAGAATAATAAGCAGGTTTAAATATAAAAATTTTGCCTTATTACGATAACTTATATATATTTCTACAAAAAAAATGTGAAATGTATAGTTAAGTACCCACAGAAATATCGCATCTGAACAAATTAATTTCATAATCTATATTCCATGACACGAGGTGGCGTCTTAGAAATAATTTGTTTTATTATTAATATATAATCATTTTATTGATTAAGTATCTTATTTACCGATGAAAAGTAATTCTCTGGATTTTACTGACATTTCTTGAATTATTTGTGCAATATCTAAGTTCACATGATGGCATATTTTAATCAAAAGATTTTTTTAAATCAACACAACACGTGACAACTCTACAAGCGCCTAGCGAGTGACTGGTACGTATTACAGAATAGCTCAATGGCTTTTACTTAAATTTCAGCGCGTTGATGTGTAAAATACTGAACATGCAGACGTGAATGTTTTGTAAACTATTTGGGATCTTGTAGTTTTTCAAGTTCCTACACGAAATAATGCTTCTATAGTCATCCATTTCCACCTTTATCAGAGAGCTACAAGTGAAGAAAACTTTTTTATTTTGGGCGTGACTTGATTCTATATACTTAAGAACATCCTGGCGCTGAAGTGTACGCAAATTTAATTCTAAAATTGAAATGACATTGTGCGCTGTAGTGCGGTGTAAGAAGAATATTCACCACCTCATATCATCATCCCACGGAAGTCATGGGCAGCAGCATCTTCCTCGTTTGTTATTAAAAATAATTTCAAAATTCGTGTAGGGTGCAATCAGTGGGAAGAACTATGTTCAGCTGTGGAATTTTAAAAGGCTATGGTGGAGGTGTTGGTGGAAGTGACAAATTAGCTCGCACTCCACCTGGATGGTAAGTAGCTATTACAGTGGACAAATGTAACCGACTGCAAACAAAGAACGATACAGATAAAGTTTTATGTAATAAATCCAATATTACGGATTTCATCGCGTTTAATTTTTAACGTTTTTAATTCCCGAAGTTACGGGAACTTTACAACATCCATTTTCACGGGAGGGACGTAAAAAGTTTTGTTTCATGTTTAGTATTCGCGTAAATAATAATAATATTAAAAAAAATCATTAAAAGCATCTTTATCTCTGAGGATTAAGTTGGAATGCCCCGCAGTCTGCTATTATACTGACTCCCTTTACAATTTAGACCATAACACATCAGCCACGACCGGTGTCCACAACATAGTTACGCAGATGCTCTGTGCGTGCCGGGGCCTTCCAATTGATCTGTTCCAGCTGTAACAAGTCTACCATAATCAGTCTATTATACAATACTTATTGTACACAATTGTTAGTCTCAGCTTAGGGTTTTAATACAAAATCTGTAGTATTTTTGAATGTGGTAGAGCCACGCTGCAGCTATATTTTGGTTTTAGACTTATAACACAAAAAGGTTGGTTTGACTGTGGTAGTAACACACTCTCACAGAATACCAGCGTAAATTATAAGCTTAATGCTGTTATGTTTCGTACGGTGAGTGTAGAGAACCGGAGACCATTTTCACTGGAAAGGAGTTATTCCATCTTAGTCTTCAGGGGTGACAACTCATCTGGATTTTGTTGCGAATGATATTTATCAAAAATGGAAGTAGCTGTCCAAACCAAAGTATTTAATTTTCATCAAATGAAACGTGATAAACTTTTCCTCTTTATGTAATTAAATATTTGCAAAGTAATTTTTATATTTATTAGAAATGCACTTGATAAAAATATTCGGATATGTCAAGTGCCGTTTAGTCATAGAATAAAAGTGGGTACGAATTAAAAACCCATTTGAGATTTCAGCAGCATGCCTGCAGGCTTTTACCCATTTTGAAAGGGTCATAGAGGAATAAGTGTTACGATATAAATAAGTTTTAATGTAATTATTTACGTATAATGGTCGCACCTGCCAACAATTGTCCTTGGCCTGGGTGCCAAGGACAATTTGTTTGACTTTTGAGGTTGACTGGCTGAGAATGCCACACGGCATTAAGTCCGCCCTATGTACCCCTTTAGCTTAAGGTGTTACGTGAAAGTTTTTAAATAAATAAATAAATAAGTTCATTACGCTGGTTCGTGTTGGCAGACTTCGCATTACTTCAAAAAAAATTGATTGTTTAGACATCCCGATTTCTATGATGTTTTCCTTCACTGCCGAGGATGTTATTATTTTTTTAAATAGAAACGAAAACCATATGGCTCACCTGATGGTTAGTGATAAATGTCGCCCATGAACATCTGTACCACAACGGGATTGCAGGTGTCGAAATGTGAAATAATTAATCGTGCGTGACAGAAAATTCCTTTTAAATATTGCTGTTAGCATTTTCATTTGTTCGCCATTTACCGTGTAGTGGCGGTGTAACAATATCCATTGCTATCGTCCTGTAGGTGTCGTAAGGAATGATAGAAGGAATCCAACCCGGAAATGGGGAGCAATGTCTTCCTTTAACAACTTAAAGTAAAAATAGTTGTTGCCAGTCTGTCTACCAAAGAGGCCAAATATATCAAATATCCCAATATGGTGCAATCTATGGGAGAGACCTATTTACAGCAGTGGAATTTGCAGATGGGGATCGAACTCGGACTGCTTGCGTACTGTAAAGCTAAGGCGAGCACTGAGTGCTCATAAGTACTAAACGGGTAACCGCCATGCGGCTAGCCTTCTGGCTGACCGCAGGTTCCGGTTGCGTATGTGGCCAACTGGATTGCGGGCAGCCGCATTTGCTACCGCAACCTGCGGTTGAAGAACCATTGCGATTTGCGGTCATATCGATTCATTACAAAGATGGACGTGAAAGAAATTGTCGCTATTTACTTCATTTACACACGTTTCGTAAAAAAAAATTAAATAAATAATCAATGGGTGCATCTTTATCTGCATATGTACACGAGATGAAATCAAGCATATACCGCGATACATATGCACAAACACTTCCCATACTCTTTGTTTTAAAACTTTATCGGAAGAGTTTAGCTATTTGGTGTTCCAAATTACTGGATTTCAAAGATAAATTTATCGGTATCCATCATAAGCGTACCAGATGCATCACTCAATAACGGGAAGCCACAAACTAAGCCGCACAGTGCGAACAGCAACCGTCCGACTCGCCGTCATTCGGGTCGCGATCCTCCGAGCGACCAGATCGGTTTGCGGGTTTTCGCCCTACGGCTGACCGCATTAGAGGTAACCGCATAGTGTCTATGAGCCCATTGTCAAAGGCTACAAAATATCATATTGAATTATTATTAAAATCGTTTCAGGAAAATTGCTTTTATTATTCAACTATAAGTTGAAAAAAGGTTCAATTTTCCTCGAAATGGAATTACAAGCGTCGAAGATTAATGATACGCTCTTACCAGTTTATGTTGCTGATATGGATTTAAGATCTCTCGATAAGTAACAAGAAGTGATTCAGCGGATCACTATGTAGCAGCCAGACTAATCAACCCTAAACGGGAATAAATAATATATACTCTGCTGCTACCATAACGCGGAAGGCGAAGATATAAAATATTTATTTCCTAACTATCCCTGGCTACTGAGATACTGCGGACTGCATATAGATAATTTGACGTTCTTATAAAGAAACAAGAAGCAGCCGCAAATATCATTCAGCGCTACATCGACTTCACACGCCGCTATCGTCACGTATCCGTCGAACAATTGTGAGCCGTTTCTTCAACGCCGCAGCTCGCTTCTTCTTGCTGTTCCGGAGCTGTATTCCACGCCGCCGCCGCTCACCGATCTGCATGTCTTTTATAGACCGGTCCAGCGACATAGCTTCGTGAACAACACACTAGTCTCATGCTGGGAAACGAAACGTACATAATAGTTGTATATTTTGGTTAATATATATATATATATATATATATACATATATATATATATATATATATATATATATATTATAATATATGTATATATATATATATATATATATATATATATATATATATATATATATATATATATATATATATATATATATATATATATATATATATATATATATATATATATATATATATATATATATATTATATAATATATCATTGGTCATAATATAAGCATTATAATTGGCTAGGTAAAATAAAAATTGTTACCATTGGTAAACCAAAAACGTAGCCGGTCATATAAATATAGGCAAGGTTGATGCAAATATATTCCATTCCAAATTCCATTTCATATTCACACTCCAATCGGACTTACATAAACAGTCGTTTCATTTCTCCACCTTAAAACCACTCGGAGTCTGTTAATAATGGACCGTTCATCTCCACTATTACAGTGGTGACCCCGTATGAACACCGCGTAGGAAGCTCGTGGCGAACACCGAGAAGGAAGACTTCAGTATATATAAAATCAGTGTAATCAAGCCGTCATTATGGAGCAACAGGCGAACACATATATATCAATAGTCGAAGAAATTCGGAAGTTATCACACGAAGTCGCCGCGCTCAAAGCTTCCCAGCATCACACCTTTTACCAGCAATAGTACAACCAGCGCAATTAGCAACACCGAAGATCACCTTTTCGTCGCAACCGCTCTGAAAGTAGAAGTCGAATAAGCTCAACATCAAGATCCCCTTACTGCTACTATCATCGACGTTTCGGGTTCGAGGCAAGAAAATGCACAGAACCGTGTACATTCAAAAATGAAAATACGAAGGCGCTCGAACTAACTAATACGCTCAATTCGATGGGATCCAGCGTAACAGCAAAGTCCTACCGTCTTTTCGTCACCGATAAAAAAAGCAAGCTTACTTTCCTTATCGACACCGGAGCAAATATCTCAGTGTTACCGCCGAAGCAAGGACAGAAGTTGAAGCCACTGGATTTTAAACTCTATGCAGCAAACAATACGCTGATTCCTACATATGGAGAAAAAACAATGGAACTTGATTTAAATCTACGCCGACCATTCAAATGGAGATTTATCGTCGCTAAAGTTAGCAAACCAATCATCGGTGCTGATTTTCTTCTTTCTTCAACATCACCAGTTGATCGTCGACATCAAAAATAGAAGAATCATCGACGGGAAAACCAATCTTGCATCTCAGTCTTTTGTCCAAGCAACCAATCTGCCCACAATAAGAAGCATAGATGTTCAACAATCGTATCACAAGATCCTCGAAGAATACCCTGGTATCACAAGAATAACTTCAATGAAATTAACACCGAAGAACGACGTTGAGCATTTCACACACCTATACATTCCATATTAACACTCCAATCGGACTTACATAAACAGTCGCTTCATTTCTCCACCTTAAAACCACTCGGAGTCTGTTAATAGTGGACCGTTCATCTCCACTATTACAATTATTACAAAGTCTCTCGCAATATTTCAGAACTTAAAACATTTTTTAACTTATTACAAGCCAGTGCTTGAGTACAATCCTATCTGGTGGTAAGTGCTGGTGAAACCCTTGATATATCACACTGTCACATCATGTCTCATCACACTGTATCGTAATCCTATTCTCCGCTAACCTCTCAACCCGCTAGCGGTCTCATCAGACTGCGGCCATATTCCATCAAATCCCTAGCGATCTCATGAGGTCGCGCCCACCCACAGAACTTTAACCCATAAAAAGTTATATATAGAGACTACTTTCTTCAAAGTAGTTCGGCATTATATAATCAATATGAAATACTATATCCTCTAGTGCAACAAAAAAAAACTGTTATCCTATGAATATTTATTTATAATCTACGTTTATTTCGTACGCCAACTTTTGCGTGAATGCTATGGTGTTGATTTTTGGATTTTTCTAGTATTTTATTAGTGTTTTAGTGTAGTGTTTCATTATAAAATTGTAATGAAATTTTTAGATTAATATTTATATAATATAATATGATATATAATATTGAAATGATTGTGATTTTCATGCTGCCATCATTCGCTTGGTATTTTTTTGTTTTCAAAATACAATAAAATCTTTTTGTAATGAAGTAAAACCTGACTTTTGTTTAGACCACAGGATAGAGAATTTTGTATTTATTTTATAATGCTAAACTTCTTCTTAGAAAAGTAGTCTCTAAATATAAGTTTTAAAGGTTTTAAGTGCTGTTGGTAGGTGCGGTCGCACGCGACCGCTCGGGATTTGCCGGGTGCATGTGACTGCATGGGATTTTTATGTATATATATATATATATATATATATATATATATATATATATATATATATATATATATATATATATTCATAGTAATAATTACTTTAATGACTTAATGTCGCCAGTAAGGCACATTAGTGGACCATCGCAAGATCGCGGTCAAGCGAGCCAATCAGTCAGGCAGCTCGCGAGCATTCTATAACATTTGGCACTTTGCTTCAACAAATTCAAAGGAGTAACTGTTTGGCTTACTAGTTTATTAGACATTTTTGACGTTAAATACGTTTTTAATTTGCATCCATAATAGGAAGTAATTCATAAAATTGATGATAACAAAATCGGAGGATAACGTTTCGTGTTGCAGTTATATATCTATCATCTACATCCAAAATTTAATTACACCTCTCAGTAGCTAAAGGATCAAGGAACTCATTATGTTAAGTAAGAACTGTGACGCATCGCGTGCGGAGGAGGGGTGAGCGCCGTCATTTGAAGGTAGTTTCGCAGCCTCACATGATTACCGTTTGGTATAAATGTTGACTTGGGAAGGCTTTGACGTTCGTTTGAGTTTTAATAGTCAGGTCTTGTCAAGATCTATAGATTGCATATATAAAAAATTTGTATGAAATAGGTATTGTGAATGTATATGATATTAAAGCAAAAAATTAAAATAAATAATGCAAAGTCTGTTCATATTATTCAAAAAGCCTAATTAAAATAAATAAATCCTATACGGTGGGAAAAAACTTCTCAAGAACAATCCAGTGATGCCCATAAGATACCAAATGATAAAGTGAAACGGTGTAGGAGTGTAAAAATTAAGGCGTCTAAACGGATCAACGACATGGCCTGTACATCTTGAGCTATGGCGGCCGAGCCTTTTCAAGTGGAGATGTCATTGCTTGTATATCAACGCCGGACTGTATAGACATCGATTATGTGCAATCGCCGATCATGAAAACACAATGGGCAGCAGCTGGTGCACGTTTTATTACTACGTTTGTCAACAATCCAATCGTACATAAGTGTGATGTGTGAGCCCATCTGTGGATTTTGCGCACCAAAGCAAAAACATCTATTGTTGGTTAATAATTCCTTCTCAAAAGATACAGTGGCCGACTTCAAACTGTGCGGTACATGCAATAAATCACTGGACTCTGATTAATTCCCCACGTTGTCACATACAAACAGATTTAGATATCTACTTAATAAACACACGTTGCATGCATTATAATATCCAACCAGTGCACGTCTAGTATCACCGCGTCTACCATCACACCGATACGTCTCTTGCGTTACGCTGGCAAATACGGCATCATCAGACAAGTCATTAAAATATCCGTTGACGTCGGCACAGTGCTGCATCAGCTACTGCGTCAATTGATCGAAGATCGGGCATTCAATGTCAACATCAATCACAGCGTGGACTCATACAACAGTAGTGCTATCGTAACAGAGGCATACAGCGTCACCGAAGACACCTTAATGGACACAAGAATCTCACCGAAGCTGCTGCAGCCTGGCATAAGCTTCACAAAATAGGTGACGTCTTGAAGTTGGCTACTCTTATATGATTACGACTAACATCGACGTTGAGGATACCATAGGGAACACTACGATTGGTGTATTAAAGTATGTAGATCAGTCATTTGTGGATTTAGAGTCGGGCTGACGACTCGAGTCGAACAAGTAAATAATTGTTCCTGATCAGCGTTGTTTTATACACCATCATTATCACCACAATGAACTCACAAAGCTTGGTTGCGTACGCAGAAGACATCTCTGCCGATTCCATCAACAACTGATCTGTTTAAATGGCAATTAACGAGACGTGAATGGGAGATTTCAAACCAGTGCTGGTCTTCATTTGAGATCATATAGTTACACTGCTTAGCACAGATGAATTGCAACTACATCATCGGCAGCTATATCATCATCAAGATTACCCGTTACGTATACGAATTCACGTTAAAATACTCGGCCGTATCCACGACACAGCCACTCTGCGGTTTTTTTATAGTGTATCGGTGACAACGGAGCACATAGTCTACCTGTTGGTTATTGGATGCTGTGGCTCAGAGACATATACACTTATCCTCAATTAAGAATCAAAATTTAGATGCATTTAACTCCTTAAGACTAGGATGGAATGACTCGTTTTTAGTAAAAAGGGTCTTCGGTTGTCTATACTTACCATACGAAACACATCAGCATTAAGCTGCTATTTTACGCTGGTATTCTGGGGAAGCGTGGTCCCACCACGGTCGAACCAACTCATTCGTCGTACAACTTTAATGTGGCTGCAATGTTGGGCTGTCACCTATAAAACTAACCCGATCAGTCTGTAAAGAACATATTCTTATTATTATTCAAACATATTCTGCGGCAAATTGTACAAAAGTCCAAAGAGAACAATCAACCACTTTGTCTTCCGTATGTTGACTATGAGAAAGCCTTTGACTTCGTCGAAATTTGGCTGCTGCTGCATTCCCTTCAGCGGAGTCCCGTTGATTGTTGGTATACGAGTATCGAAGTGCTAACGTTATTGTACAGTAGGGCTACGATGGCTATCCGAATACAGAACTGCAGAGATATGTAAGACGTTATATCTCCGACACTTTTCACCGCTTCATTGGAAGACATTTTCAAGTTACTAAAACGAAAATCTTCGATTTGCTGACGATATAGTCCTTAAGGCAGAATCACTGGAGGACCTATGCACTATGTTTAATGACCTCAATAGTGTCTGCCAACGGATAAGTCCAAAGGCGAACATGTGCGAAACAAAATTCATTTGTAATGTCTATGTCACACCTATGCCGATGGTTGTTGGAAACACTAAGCTCTAAGTTGTTGACGAGAATGTTTACCTGGGACAAATAGTCTGACTAGGTAAATCCAACTTTAACCGGGAGGTCAATCAACGGATTCAACTCGGCTGGGCAGCATTTATTTATTTATTTATTCATAGGACACTCACAATGCACACAACATTACATTTTAATCGAAAATAGGCTTAATCTAGGGACTAATGTGAGCACCCTTATAGGTGACACAGCATTACAAAATTCCATAAGAATTAAGACAAAAAAGTTACAGTAGCTTATATGTTGCAAAAAATAATATTTAAAGATAATATATAACTAAAACAATAAAAATATGCATATAACCAAGCGGCAGCTGTAAGAAACATGGATATTAGATTATAATTAATTCATTCGCAAATCACTAATAATAGTAATCTATTTAATTTTTCCTATATTTTGGGGAAGTTGCATGAACAAATATCGATAGCAGGCAACACGACACAGAGTGAATTATAGGTGTCACACAGTAGTGTTACTGGGGCATGTGACATTACGACACATCTTGTCAGGCATACCTCAAAACCTCAAAACTTGATAGTATAACCAACGCGTGCTGCCAGTGATGACCTATGGATCTGAGACGTGGTACTTCACTGCTGGCCGTATGTGGAAGCTCAAAGTCGCTTATCGAGCTATGGAGAGGGCTATGCTCAGGGTTTCTGTGCATGATATTCTTAGAAATGAGGATTTAGCCCAACGGATTAGTAAAATGAAGTGGTAATGCGCTGGCCATATAGCTCGAAGAACCGATAGTTGATGGGGAAGAAAGGTTCTCGAGTGGCAGCCTCGTTTTTTTGTGAACTTGATCAATAGTACACCTTTGGAATCCCAAAACACTGTGGTCATGATTTTACCGGCTGATGGAGTGGCTTTGAACTTTTTGGAGGGATCTGATCCCTTTTCATATTATTACATACTCTTGTTTACTCTCAGCGTCATAGTGTTAAACCCACGTTTCATCTCCCGTAACTATTTTAATGAAAACACTTATTGGGTTGTCATCACACAGCTCTAAATACTCCCTACAACAGTCAACCCGCGACTGCTTTTAAAACGCGGTGAGTATTCGCAGCACCCATTTTGGACCGATTTCTGTGAGGTTGTGATAGTCGTGACACATGGTGAGTATAGTACCAACGGATAGATAGTTATTTTTTCTAACATCTTAATTCTTACTCGTGCATTCTTTAATACAAGTTTTTCAATCATTTTTACATTTTCCTCTGCAGCCGTTGTGATTAGTCCACCTGGGCGGTGGTCATCTTCAATGCTTTCCCTTCCTCTTTTGAATTCACTTGGCCACTTCTGTACGGTTGACTTTGAAGGAGCAAACGGCTTGGTAAACGGCTGTCTTTTTTATGGATGTTTTTTAGTTTTTCCTTGTTAGTGTGGAGTTGAATCACCGCATGGTGTTCGATTTTTTTTCAGCATTGTCGACTCAATCATTTCCATCGTCTATGACTGTAGGTTACATAAAAGTAATGAAGTCATGAAGACGAAATTTCATGTTAATACCCTCAAGTGGTATCGCTTTTATTATTACCCACATTTTTAGCAAGTTACCCTCATACCGAGAATATATGTAACGCTGCTCTTATTACATAAATTTATTTTTCTTCAAAAATCTACTCAACGCTTTCCTTGGAACTCTATTATTTGCCGTCATACTTCTTGTCCTTTCTTGTATCTATTCTACTTGCCTACAACTATTTTAAAACGTGGTAGAGCCATGCTGCAGTTATATTAGTAGTATAGTTGTAGCACGAATGGGTCGGCTCGACCGGGGAAGGATCATGCTCTCACAGAATACCAGCGTGAAATAGTAGCTTAATGCTGCTGTATTTCGTATGGTGAGTGTAGAGAACCGGAGACCCTTTTAACTGGAAACGAGGCATTCCATCTCAGTCCTCACGGGTGACAACGCATCTGCATTTTGATTTTTAATGGAGGATAGATGTAGATGTCTATGGGCCTCAGCACCCACTCACCATCAGGTGTACTGTGTGCTCGTTTGTCACCCTATTCTATAAAAAAAACTGTTATCTTCTTGTATTTATTTATTTATATTTTTATGTTACCTAGTTATGTAATTTATGTACACATTCCTTTTACCCAACAGTTCCTTGTGTTATAAAGTTGTCTAAAGGAAATTGCTTCCAGAACGATTAGACCGCCTATTGTAATTTCTAATGAACCTCTAATTGAGCATAGTGCTCAACAACTTCAACACATAACACCAATGACGCATTATATATAGACACTTCATGAACGAACATCGCGGCGCTTAAAAACGACGAAAATACTAGAACTACTTATACGCGTGAAGAAAGAGATAGAAAATATGACACCGTACGGCGGGATGCCTGTTGCTTGACTACCATAAGCCATTAGACGGCGTCGTCGAATAAAATGAAATGAAAATAGGTAGTTTTGTGAACTTACGCATGACATGACACATTTTTGTCTTTTACTTTTGGGGTATAATTTGTACATCGTCTGAAAACACACGACGGAATGTTTTCTTTATGTTTTGCACAAGTTTACACACACGAATCACGAAATAATAAATTAAAAACAAACATACCGTCGCGCGACAGGCTGGTGCGTGACTAAGCGCGATGTGGCCAATTGGCTTCATTTCATGTTGCCATTTTAGAGTGCGGACAACGTACCTATAAGTTTATACATCATTGCATAACACTCTTCACATTTTTAAAATATATTCTATTAAAATTACATTCAGATCTTTTCCTTTTATATTATGTCAGAATGTGGCACTGATATTACGTTACGCTTACCGGGAGCCGGAATCATACTTCTTTGCCGTTAAATGAAACAAATGTACGTTTATCATTTTTATGGCGTTATTAAACCGCATGTGCCATAGAAAATAATTTAACGTCTATCTAGATTTATCTTCAATTAAGAATCGAAATACTTTATCAATCCTTCAGACTGCGATGGAATGCCTCGTTTCCAGTAAAAGTCTTGAGCTGTTATTACACGCTAGTATTTAGTAAGAGCGTGTTCATTCTCTTATAAATCCAACTCATTCGTGCTACAACCATAATATAGCTGCAGCGTGGCTATACCACGTATAAGAAGAAAATTATATATAATTAAGAATTGTAGTTAAGCTGAGAGATTAAGCTTTTAAATACGTAAAAACTGACTTCAAACAATTAAAAGAATGTTTGCCCATATTGCGTGCTAGATTAGGATGATAGAGCACACAGTCCACTTGATGGTAAATGAATTCTGGGGCCCAGAGTAATCTACATTTGTCTCCCACTATATTTAAAAATGCTGATGCGTCTCCCTTGAGGACTAATATAGAACACCCCGTATTTCGTGAAAAAGGGTCTCCGGTTCTCTCGCCTTAAGAAACACAGTAGCTTTCAGCTGATACTTAACGCTGGTATGATCTAGGAGAGTTTTCTTCCCCCAGCTGAGCCGACCCAATCGTCTTGCATCTATAACATAGCTGCAGCTTTTACGCTGTAGAACAAAAATTTAAGTATTTGATGATCTTCACTTGAATCCTATCATCAGATCTTTACCTAATATATCTAGTAATATGTAAGACCACACTGGAAGTATCCTTTTTCTAACAAAAAGAAACATAGAATTCGGATAACGTGATAAAGACACTACCCCTAAACATATTTAAAAATATTCCGACTAAGCAACTCCTCCTTTTTCTAAAGTTGGTCGGAAATATGTAAATCGCCAACATTACGATGTAGCAATTTTTATTCTCTCAAACAATAAGTGCTAAAATAAAACTTGTTGCCCGAGCGGAATTTGGATGTAACCGAATGCAGCTTAAAGCACTTTGCTGCTGACTGAGCGATGTTATGTATCTGGTACAGATAAAGAGAAAAGTGTTCAGCCGGAAACTTTTAATAAATTTTAGATAATTGTGTTATCGACTCTATACTCACCAATCCGCCTGCCTTATGTGTTTAATATTAGAAAAACTTTCAAGTACCCTAACTACAACTAACCCAATATGGATTACTTTTATTAATTATCCTCACATCACTACACCTCGTTATACACAGGTTTGAGAACACAGGTTTTCTGCGTAGATTATCTTATGCAATTTTCACGTTATATTTTACATTTATTTTAAGTTATACTAACTGGCACCTGGCGCATTGCTGCCATAGATGAAATAATTATGGAAATTTCGTTTAATTTGGAAGAGTAGTATTGCTTTAGTAGGAATGATAATACATTCATTGAAGTTAAATGATATATAACTTTGAAATAATTATGTCAGTGTGATACGCGCGCCATCTACTGTAATTTTATGTTCGCGCAAGTACCAGCAATAAGATGATAAAGATTTACCGTAACTATTTGAACGGTATGGTAGCGCATAAAATACTAACAAACGATTATAATTTTCATGTATTCGATTTTCTGTGTCCCATACAATGTTACACGACGACGCTCTCGCGCAGTTGGAGATGATACAGAAGGTGTACATACCTTCTGTACCGATTCGATCAATTAAGTTTTATATCATAAAGCGTGCGAAAATGTTCAAGAGTCTTTTGCCTTACATTGGGATACAACAGGCATTGCTGCATTTGTGTCACAGTACGTTGGTACTAAGTTGCCACTCGAGAACCTTTCTTCTTCATCGGTTGTCGGTCTTGATGAATAATAATTGATGGATTCTATTCCTTGGTTATTAGTTTTCTAACCTTTTAATTGCCTGGGATACGAATCCAAAACTTCGTTGTCAGTTGTCCGTAAATTTGCCACGTGATTACCATGTAGCAAAATCAAAACTTCTGAAACACTTTGTTTCGCGACTGTACGTCTAAGTATGTAAATCCCTTATTGACGACGTCTATTGTGAGCGACGTGTTTCCCTATTTCTTCCTATAGAGCATTACTGAACAAAACGTAACCGAGAGCCTCCTCAAGTTTTCTTTATATACTACGTCCTTTTCTTCAAAATAAAACTGCTATATTAAAGAAATACGAAGCTAGTTGCAGGTGGAGATTAAGAAGACAGAAATTTCCGAAATTTCTTTCAATTTAAACTTAAACGCAGTGTATCCCGTGGATATTAATCGAGAATCTAAGATACAGTTATAAAGTGCTAGAGCCACGCCGTTGCTATATTATGACACTAGCGCCAATGAATCCGCTCGACCGGGAAATGCCCATGCTCTCACAAAATACCAACATAAAATAGCAGCTCAATGCTGATGTGTTTCGTATGGTGCGAGTGTAAAACACCAGAGACCCTTTTTACTGGAAACGAGGTATATCTGCATTTTGATTCGTGATCGAGGATGAATGTAGATGTCTATGGGCCGCAGCAACCACTTACCATCAGGTGGACTGTGTGCTCGTTTGTCACCCTATCCTATAAATAAATGAACTAACCTACCTGAGTCAGGTGATTACGATGCTTAAACTCATTTTATTCACTTCGAATACCTAATAATTTAATCGCGAAATTAGCCTAATGGTACAGTTTTTACTGCAAACTCAGAAAGTAGTGGTTTAGTATCCGCCATTCGATTACTGTGGTGAAACCCTCTCCGCTAGCATTAGCTTACTGAGAGAGTTAAGTAGTTCTTTATTATTGTAGTAAAAAAGTGTGTGAAAAATGTGGTGGTTGCGTTAGGAAATTATCCACCCTATTTCAATTAGACATATGTAAAAAATAAGCCTAGCACTCCTGATCACGCACGTACTCACACACAGACACAAATACCCTTAGAGCATTATAAAGAACTTTATAATGCTCTAAGGGTATTTGTGTCTAATGTAAGGCCGGCAGTGCACCTGCAATTCCCCTGGTGTTGTAGTTGTTCATGGGCGGTGGTAGTCACATATCACCAGGTGAGCCGAATGCTCTATACTATCTTGAATGCTCGAACTACCTTCCGTCAAGATACATCATTTCACAGACAAACGGGAGGACCACGCTCTCATTGAATAACAACGTCAAAGAGCAAACCAATGCTGTTTTGAAACGGAGACTCTTTTTACTTAGGCTGGCGCTTACCCCTAAGCATCCACGGCTTTCTGTTATTTTGTTTCCAATAGAATTCTATATCTATCATCGATTAAGAAGCAGAATGAAGTTTCTGAATGCCTCGCAGCCAGAGTTAAAGGTCTCCAGTTCTCTACACTCACCACAGGAAACATCATTAACCTGCTGATTCACGCTGGTATTGTATGATAGCGTGGTCCTATCATAAAATAACTGCAGCATGGATCTAGATGTAAAAAAATCGTAATTTTAATTACTGATTTGTTACGTGCTCGTCGGTGAAATCGAACCTCTTGCAAAGGGATGAAGAAGTTTCGGCCGTTGTTGAAATCGGTCGATAGGACGTTATTCAAGTTCTTTCCTTGAAATATTACTTCCAAACTTTACTCACGTTCCACTTGAGTTTAATTATTGCTACGTTAGTTTTCCTTACCTATTTGTAGACGTTGGTTTATTCGACGCATATGAGGAATGCAATAAATGCACATTGAATAAAACTACTTTACTGATTTTATTTCGATTTATTTCACTTATTTTAATTCCAGACGTTAATAAGTACCTCAGTCCCTCCCCCCTCTCCGTGATTCAACCATAAGTGCTATAAAACATACAACATGATTGATTTTGTGTTGTTGTGTTACATATAAGATTGAAAACTGTTGTTTTTTTTAAAGTACTGCTGGGTTTTTATTTTAGAAGTTTTCAAGACAAAGGGTTTTATCCGAAGCAGTGGTAAATTTAACTTAAGAGTGACTTTAGAAATAATTTAGCAAAACTAATTATTGCTCTATGTACCACAGACGAGGGCATGCTACTGTGACCCATAGACATCTAAATCCTATCCTTCACACTATAACCATCAA
This sequence comes from Parnassius smintheus behrii, assembly GCA_036936625.1. NCBI lineage: Eukaryota > Metazoa > Arthropoda > Insecta > Lepidoptera > Papilionidae > Parnassius > Parnassius smintheus. Next base: position 4,595,106 of record JAUPFT010000026.1, read on the forward strand.
TTGAAGCTGATATACTGTGGAAGCGTGGTATTTCCTGACCATGCTGCAACCATATTGTTATAAGATTTTTTTCGATAGCTATCATAGAATATTAACCTACGCTAGTTTTGAATTTCACATAAAATAATTCTATGATATTTTTTATAAAAGGCAGGGAGACATTACACAACTCATGGCGACGAACGAGCAAACAGTTCACCAGATGATAGGAGAATCATACGTATCAACATGAAATTCCTCTTTTTATATACATTAAGGTAAGCAAATGTGCACACAGTCCACCTGATAGTAAGTGGATGCCGTGACTCCGAGACTTAAGAGTTCCCATTCCTGAGTCTCCGTGGTTTTTTACACTTACCATACGAAATACAGCAGCATAAAGCAGCTGTTTTATGATGGTATTCTGCGCTCAGTTAAGCTGACCAAATCGTGCCACAATTTATAGCAGCGGTATAGAGTTACCACGTAAATGTCTCTTATAAATAAAACAAAAATAAAAACCATGAAAGCTCGAAATTAATTTGCCGAAAATACAAATTCTGTTCCGTGGAAGCGTGACTGTGCGCCTAAAGGAAAATTATATGAGTCATTGTTTTCACGTCAGAAAAAATGGTTTATGTGGGAACGAAATCCTTGGGTGCTTAACAACCCGATTGTTATGGCGACATTAATCAAACGGTCTTTTGATACTTGTTGCATTTATATTCTACGTATAAATATTTTCAGGTTTAGCACAGGAGTTTTGAATAGCTGTAATAATAATGTTCTCCAGAACGAATTCAGGTCACGGCGGCCAGTCTCACAGAGACTAGCCATCTGCTCAGTATAGTGTCCAAGTGTATGCGGAAGCACAGGTACGGTCTCCATTTCTTCACTAACATAGTCCGATGGAACCGTAATCCGCCACGATCAGAGAAAAATCAGGAGCATGATCAACGGCGTTACGTGCTTTCAGAGGCACGGTAGTGAACACTGCTTTGAGTGGTTCCTGACAGAAAAAAACCCATAAATTAGTTTTGGTTCGCTCCGGAATTAAAACCCGGAACCTCATGACTAGCACCCGCAAGGCAGTCATAAATAAATAAATGATATGTTTACTTTATCTTTCATCGTTCGTGCAGCAAAAAAATGGAATAATCTGCCGTCATCAGTGTTTCTATCCGATTACAATGTAGTCGTTACTGTACCATCTTGATTTGCTTCACCATTTACCATCAGGTGGGATTTCAATCACGCACTGGCTTAGATTAGTTAAACCATTTTTTAGGGTTCCGTAGTCAACTAGGAACCCTTATAGTTTCGCCGTGTCTGTCTGTCCGTCTGTCCGTTCTCGCTTAATCTCTGTGACCGTTAGCACTAGAAAGCTGAAATTTGGTACCAATATGTATCATCACGCCGACAAAGTGGTAAAATAAAAATTGGAAAAAAATGTTTTATTAGGGTAGCCCCTCTATATGTAAAGTGGGAAGTGATTTTTTTTAATTTTAACCCTAACGTGTGATATATATTTTTTTTTTTTTTATAGAAGAGGGGGCAAACGAGCATGCGGCTCACCTGATGTTAAGTGGTAAGTATCGTGGCGGATTATGGTTCCGCAGAGATCGTGATCCGACTCGCCCGCGACTTTAACGCGATCATGGGCGGCGGTAGTCACTTAACATCAGGTGAGCCGCATGCTCTTTTGCCCCCTCTTCTATAAAAAAAAAAAAAAAAAAAAAAAAAAAAAGTGACTACCGCCGCCCATGATCAACCGCAACACCAGGAGAATGCGGGTGCGTTGCCGGCCCTTTAGAAAGGAGTAAGCTCTTTTCTTGAAGGTCCCCAGGTCGTATCGGTCCGGAAAAATCGCCGGTGATAAACTATTCCACAGAGAGGTTGTACGTGGAAGAAAACTCCTTGTGAAACGTACAGTGGTGGACCGCCAAGCATCCAGATGGTGTGGATGGTATCGGGACGTTTGCCGTGTCGTGCGTTCACGAAATTTGGCGGCTGGGATTAATCCGAACAATTCCTCAGAGCACTCCCCGTGATAGATGCGATAAAATACGCAAAGAGATGCAACATCTCTTCGCAACGCCAGTGAATCGAGCCGATCGGAAAGCACTCGGTCGTCGACGATTCCAGCCGCTCTGCGCTGGATGCGGTCAAGTGGAAGGAGCTGGTACTGGGGAGCCCCAGCCCAGAGATGGGAACAGTATTCCATGTGCGGCCGAACCTGCGCCTTGTAAAGTTGCAGGCGGTGTGCCGGCATGAAATACTGTCCCGCTCTGCTGAGCACGCCAAGCTTTTTAGAGGCCAATTTGGCCTTCCCTTCCAAGTGACCACGAAACTGCACGTCACTCGATATGTCGACGCCGAGGATTCCGATACTGGCTGAGGCAACAAGGGGAGTGCCTTGAAACTGAGGGGATACGACAAAGGGGTTCTTTTTAGCGGTTAACGCGCAAACTTGTGTCTTCTGGGGGTTAAACTGGACTAGATTTAGTCGTCCCCAATCCGAGACTCTGTTCAGCAAAGACTCGACTTCAGACACAAGTTTGTCCCGGCACTCGGAGACGTTTTCCCGAGAAATATTGGCTCCGCCGGTGTAAAGAGCATCACCAGTGCTGTCATCTGCATAGCAATGAATGTTACGGGTATGCAACATATCATTGATATGCAGAAGAAACAGCGTTGGCGATAGCACGCAGCCCTGTGGAACACCAGCATTAATAGGCTTGCAATCGGAGCTTGCACCGTCTACAACGACCTTGATGCTCCGATCTGCAAGAAAGCTGGTGATCCAATCGCACAATTTCTCGGGAAGCCCATAGGAAGGGAGCTTCGAAAGAAGCGCTTTGTGCCAAACCCGATCGAAGGCCTTCGCAATGTCCAAACTAACGGCCAATGCCTCCCCCTTGAACTCTACTGCCTCCGCCCATCTGTGAGTGAGGTAGACCAGAAGATCACCAGCTGACCGACCACGGCGAAAACCGTATTGGCGGTCACTAATCAGCTGGTGATGCTCAAGGTACCTCATGAGCTGGCAGTTTACAATGGACTCCATTGTTTTGGAGAACAAGGAGGTGATGGCGATTGGCCGGTAGTTGGACGGGTCTGAGCGGTCGCCTTTTTTAGGGATCGGGTGGACGAAAGCCGTCTTCCATGATTTTGGGACTACGCCTAGGGAGTAGGAGTACCGGAAAAGACGCGTTAAAACCGGTGCCAACTCTGGAGCACACGTCCTCAGCACAATTGGGGGGATTCCGTCAGGCCCACTCGACTTGTGGATGTCCAGGGAGAGGAGTGCTTTGCGAACCGAGCGCTGTGTGAACTGCACTTCCGGCATGGAGCACTCACACCGCGGGATGGTCGGCGGCGTACTCCCCCCGTCATCGAGAGTCGAGTTAGACGCAAAGAAGGAGCCTAGAAGATCGGCTTTCTCCTTTGCAGTATGGGCCAGTGAGTCGTCCTCCCTGTGCAGAGATGGAAGAGATGGCTGACAGAAATTCCCCTGGACAGCCTTGGCGAGAGACCAGAATGCACGGGTTCCAGAAGGAAGGCGAACTAGTTTCTCGCGAATTCTGCCTATGTGCTCTGACTTTGCCTTGGCAATGACTCTTTTGAAGGACCTAGAGGCGGAATTATACTTCTTTTTTAGAGCGCTGGTGTCTACATCACGGGACGCTGATGCATCAACCCAGGCTTGATAGCACTCCTGCTTATAGCATGATGCTATTTTACAGGAGCGACCAAACCATGGCTGAGATTTGCCTCCAATGGGCACCACAGAGGAAGGAATAAAAAGTTCCATACCCTGAAGTACCACATCAGTAACAGAATCCGCAACAACGTTGGGATCATCCGGCGAGAAGCAAACCCGCCCCCAAGGGTAGGATGCAAAGAAAGACCGCATCCCATCCCAATCGGCTGACCTATAGTGCCAAACACGGCGGCAGCCTGCAGAATGCAACCGCGATTTCGGCGTGAGTGGCACAACACTCCGGACCAGACAATGGTCCGAGGAGCCTAAAGGGGTGTCGACGGAAATCTGATATCCGTCCGGGTGAGAGGTCAGCAGAAGGTCCAACAGGGAAGGTGCATGATTCTCCACATCTGGAATCCGCGTAGGCGAAGTAACCAGTTGTGTCAGACCATATGCCAAGGCAAAATCATGAACAGATCTCCCCGCATGATCGGTTAAACGTGAACCAAGCCATTCGGCGTGATGGGCGTTAAAGTCGCCGAGGATCACGATCTCTGCGGAGGGGATCTGCTGTAGCAACGAATCTGCAGCCATTTGGACGTGGTCGAAAAGTCGGTCTGTTTCGGCATTACCGCTATGGGACCTATAGAGGCACCCGTAGACGCGCGGATGGTCGTCGCTGTCTACGCGTAGCCAAAGGATGGACAGGTCCGAACCTTCAAGTCTGTCGAGGCGTCGAGAACAGATGTCCTCTCTGACGTAAACGCAAACTCCAGCCCGAGGCACAAAGGAGTGTTCCAGTTTGTACCCCGGGTAGGAGAGATACGAGACATCAGCCGGAGAGGACACCTGCGTCTCGGTCAGAAAGAGCAGAGCCGGCCTCGCCGTCTCGAGATGGTAGTGGACGGCGTTTAGGTTAGAGTGAAGTCCCCTGATATTGCAGAAATTCACGGACAGCGTGGCAGGGGTCGCCTTGGTCTTGTTGCTCCGTTTGCCCCGAGCAGTTGTAGTCTTGAGCGGAATTTCGCCCCCCCCCAGAATACGCGGGGCAGCCTGAGCACCCACGCTCAGAAGTGGAGAAACATGGTCGTGGATGCTCAGCGAGGGATTCTCCAGGGGTGCTGGTACCCTCCTGGGGTAGTCTATCTTTATTTAATTCCGCTACCATGTTGATGGGGGGGGGGGATTTGGGCCTCCGGCCACCTGCACTCACCAGACGAAACGCGGAAGCAGAGCTTCCACTTCACGCCGGTATTCTGTGAGGTCGTGGTACCACCCCGGTTTGAGCCGGACCATACGTGCAACAGCAAAGCTGCCGCATGGCTCTACCACTGTTAATTATTATAATATTGTTGGAAAGGTATTTAAAAATGAATAGGAGTTTACTAAAATCATTTTTTGATAATGTCAATAATTTCGGAAATGATCACTCCAAAAGTAAAAAACAATGTGTCCCCCCCCCCTCTAACTTTTGAACCATAAGTTTAGAAAATATAAAAAAAATCTGAAAAGTAGAACTGTATAAGGACTTTCTAGGAAAATCATTTTGAACTGGGATGGAAACAACAGTTTTTGTACAAACTTCACGGACGGGAAACTACGGAACCCTACACTGAGCGTGACCCGACACGCTCTTAGCCGGTTTTTTACGTTATTACGTTAATGGGATGCACTCTTTGTCAGACAGTAAATGAGTCTGATAACGACTGGAGGTACGTATATCGATTCTCTGCGTCACCGAGCCGAGCGCATTTCATGTCAAATGGAGCCGAGTAAACCTGATTCAGCGTCACTAAACCGAGCGTGACGATTCACTTTCATCATCGTTCAGAAAAAAAGTAAAGTTACAGCCTATATACGTCCCACTGCTGGGCACAGGCCTCCCTTCATTTCTGAGAGGGTTTCAGGACAAGGAAGTGTCCGCCACGCTGCCCCAATGTGTGTTGGCGAACTTCACATGTCTTCGAAATATTTTTTTCAAGTTTCCTCATGACGTTTTCCTTTACCGCCGAGCACGTTGTAAATCAGCACTTAAAATTTCATTGGTGCCGGTGGGTATCGAACCCGAGTTACTCGCGTTCCGTGTTCGCGTGTTATATTTCCAGCGAGCGTTAACCATCTAAGCTCACTTCAAAAACGTTTTTTGTACAAAAATGGTGAACATAAAAGAAAAATGCGGCTTTTAAGTTAACATTACTTCAAGGTTTACTTACTATCTTGTGATGCAGTAATGCTCCAAATGTTATTAATATCCATTTGTACTGACAAAAGTTGTTGTTTGTTTCATATGTAAGGTAAATTTTCAGAAAGGTGTCTGTATACACCTAAAATTGAATTTAATAATTATTTATGGTAAATAGCACATATTTAAAACTGTTTAACTTAGATATTTGAGTAACGCCGGCTCCGTGGCGCAGTGGCTTAGCAATAGGTTGCAGCGTTGAGGGCCGCAGGTTCAAATCCCGCACGGAACAAGTATTTGTATGGACTAAAAATAACTGTTCCAGGTCTTGATGTTCATCCATGTCGAATTTATGAATGTAAACTACCTTCACGATACAGGGTAACATCGTAGTGTCGAGGTGACGTCTTAATTAAATGCAAAAAGTAAAGTAAAGTATGCTAATGATGTTAATATATTTGATATATTAAGAGCAAACTGCTTATTTAGATAGCCTCCTTGTAGTGGGTTAAATGAAAACCTCCTCAATATGGTTAGGTTTTACTCTTCTATTGTTATAAATGTTCAAGTCATCTCTGCCAACGATTTCATCTCAAACTTTTATAACCCAAGTGCGAAATATTTCAAATTCTTTTGGATTACTTGGGTAAGAAAATTTATGCAAAGCGACACCTGAAAATAAACCATTGGTTTCATTATTTAAATATTAAAAATAGTAATAAATTTATGATAACTCCAATGATAAATGCTCTCGCAGACTAGCAGCGTAAACTCTCAATTCTGCTGTATTTAGTAGCAATGGGTTACGTGCATTCCTATGCACGGGTTTGAAACATCGCCAAATCTGTGGTCTGCTACTGAGATTTTTTTAAAGAAAAACTCGATAACTAATTAATCTTTAATTCCCCGGATTCAAAGCTGGAACCACATGATCAGCAGTTGCGCTTACCACCATACCAACAGGGCAGTTAAATAACAAATAGACAAAAGACGCGAAAAAATACACTTTAATGAAAACAAGAAACGTGTTACACTGACTTCAATATTTTCTCCATAGATAACGCGAATTTGATTAAAGTTAGGTAGATACATCTTATACGACGCAGTGAAGTGAGTAAAATATCACATTATGCAAGGCAAACGTCACGGAGCGATATTTAAAATCTTGAAGATTTTCCTTCTTTATGTAACTACACACACTGCGTATCCTGGCGTATTTTATAATAATCTTTCGCATCACGCGTACCTCTTGCTGAGATAAAAATAAATGTTGAATAAAAGGGGTGTATGTTTCCTTTATATTTTCATTTTCTTACATCAAAAACCTTCTTTGTGTCGTATCTCACGGGGGGATATTTGCTAACATAGCATGCAAATAAACACCTAAGCTATTAGAAGCTCAATAGAGACTTCCATTTTATTTGTATGCAGGTTTATATGTATGTGTGTTGTTTCTCTGTGGCAACCCCAGTGACAAGTTGTAAAATAATAGCTCCCAACTATTTAAAAAAATATATTGTAAATTGATAATATCCACTTCAATTTCTAGTCACAGTTGTTAAATATGACATAATTTTATATGTAAAATAAATAAAAATCATAATTATTTTAATTAAATCGTGTTCATTGTTTTAACCAAAAGTGACAGCTGTAAGAAAAACTTTTAAACTTTCTGTAAATATAATTCCTGTTATTTACCTGATAATTTGAAATCTGTAAACAGAACCGTAGATAGATAGATAGATAGATACTTGCTTACTGTGTTACTTCGGTTTTCTTTCTTATTTTCTTTTGCTATTTACACATAATAGTTTGAAAACTTGCGACGCCAAAACGCGTCAAATGGATAATCAACTTCAAATGGCGCTTTTAGAACTTAAGACTCCTTATTTTTACCGACACTCTATGATGGTGCCATAACTAAGATTAAGAACTTAAAAAGTAATTTAAATATTAAAAACATACAGTTATTATGTATTGCGATGACATAGGTAAACATTTGGGCATGATGTTAAATAACCATTTAAAAGGACAATTGATTAGTAATTATTGTACGCCTGGAGCATCCTTTAGTCATATAATAATGAATAAAGTTTTAACTAGTACATAAGTTTTGTCCTCATAGCACATAAATAATTCTTGTTGGGAGAAAAGGCAACGTAAAAAAAATCAAATATTAAGTTGACTCCTTAATAAAACTTGGTTGTATTGGGACTAGTTGGCTGGGTAAAGCGCAAGATTTTGCGAAAGGATTAAATTTTTAGAAATAAAGCGACCGCGGCTGCTTTAAGCCTTTTACAAACAAATCCGATTATTTTGGACTATTTTTATATATACATACTTGAGTTTAATTATTTTCTATTATTCAAGAACCTAAATCTTCTTACTTTTGGAATGGCTGGCAAAATACACCTTCTATTCCCCTGGTGCTGAAGTTGTTCGTAAGTGGCGGAAAACACTTACCACCGGGTGCCTCATTCAAAAATAATTATACAGTCTATATTCATTTATTTTCAAGATATATCTGGGACCAATTAGGAAATATAAGGATATCCCATTAATTTAGTCCTCGCTACAAAGGCGGACTTGACCGCGTAGAGGCCTTCTAAGAATATCCACTACCCCATATCGTCCCGTAGGTGTCGTAAGAGGGAACCAACCAGGTGATAGTCGGTAGCATCTTCGTAATGACGACTAAGAGTTAAAAACCGCAGTGTTCTACCCGCCTGCTAAGCGTGGCTACTATATGAGTGAGGCTTACGTTCAGCTGAGAACATTTGGTAGGCTGTAAGGGTAATGGTACAAACGAAGAACACAGTATAACAGCAGTGGACTTTCACGGGTTGACCATAACGATTAAGTAAATTATTTATAGGTTACTAGGCCCTTTTCTACTAAGGAATTCCTCTCGATGCTACCACTATTTTACCGATTTCTGTCATCAAGCATCACTCACTGCTGAGTGTGTGGAGAAACAACGCGCCCCCATTCGTGCGTCTTCGTAACCAGTCGGCAGCGAAGGCGCGGCTTCAAGAACACTCAGTTTTCTCCAGCTCATCAGGTCCTTGTATTAAACTATTAATTGTATATATGTGGTTTAATTCGCTATCTGCCACAAGTGTACTTCAGTGTTTTAGTTTCAGTAAGGTAAAGATATTTATATTTTGTATTTTAAGACAATGCTTAACTACTATCCCATCTGATGGTATGTGGTGATGTCTTCCCACTTACTTTACAAAGCCGCACTGACTTTACTTAATCCTATTTACTTTTTAAGTAATGATTATAACTAAGCGTTTATGATTTCAACGTGACAACTCCACCGTCACACTACATCTACAGGTGGACTGTTGATTCGCTTGTCACTTAAATAAAAAATGCAACGTAAATAACATAAATATAAGACTTATATTGCTTCAACACTTATAACATTATTAAAGCGAGACTTGGTTTTTGTAGCAAAAAGCTTTATTTATAAAAAATACAGCAAATCAGTGAATAGATCGTGAATTTACAACACGGTAGAAGACCTCCTCGTTTTTTAATGTAACTTTAATTCTGTTTTGTTGCGAAATAAAGAAAATATAATATTGAATAGTCACAGATAGGGCAAAGCTTTAGCTTCAGTTTTTGAGCAAATTTCTAAATTATTATAAGTGACTAGCATTTCTTGTGGTCTCTCAATATTGCTACTATTATTTTTCGTGTTAGAGCCACGTTTCAACTATATTAGTATTGTAGCACGAATTGTTGGTGTCGACCGTGGAAGGACCACGTTTTTCTTAAAAAATTGTCCACCTCATGGTGATGACTACTGTAATATCCACCAGACCCCTGTATATAACATTAAGCAAATAAGGCCATATATGTGCATTGTCACCTCACACTGGCTCTCTATAACATACCTTAGCATTGGAACCACAGAACACTTAAATTGGAACACAACGATGCACGAACTGCTATTTGGTGACATAGAATATTAATAATAATCTATACATTGTGTACTATAAATATGATAATTTAATTAAACATTTAAACTCTGTCTTAATATGCTACGCCCGTACATGTTGTCATGTTCTGTAAATATATTTTACAAACTTTATACTTTGGATATGCAATAAATAGTTATGATTTATGACCAGTAAAGAGGGTTACACATATAAGTAGTAGAGCCAAGCTGCAAATATATTAAAGTAGAAGTACAAATAGGTCGTCTCGACCGGGGTAGCACCACTCACTCGGAGAATAGCAACGTAAAATAACAGTATTATACTGTTGTATTTCATATGGTGAGTGTAGAGAACTGGAGACTCTTTTTACTGAAAACAAGGCATTCCATATAAGTCCTCAGAGGTGACAATGCAGCTGCATTTTGATTCTTAATCGAGGATAAATGGAGATGCCTATGGCTACTGCATCCACTTACCGTCAGGTAGACTTTGTCACCCTTATTCTATAAAAAACAACATAACCCGATGACTCGTAGACGGAAAATGAGTCAAACTAGCTAAAAACTAATAAAGTACGGTTCCAGTGAATTTCAAAGATACTACATACGACTCTACAAAAGCAAAATGTTTCTCTACAAAAGTTAAATTGCTATGTATTTATTATCTAATGAATTTCCGAAAGAGCTGTTATACATATATATTATTTAATGTTATTTATAAGAATACCTACACATCACGAATTAATAATTATCGAGTGGATGATAGTGATTTTTAACATTGTCTTTTAAACATAGACACCAATTTAGCATCACGAATCCTAAAGGGAAGTGAATTCTACAATCGTACAGCGTTAACAGTAAAAGAATGAGAAAAGAGCATGTTACTGAAAGACGGAAATAACAGTGTTCTGGTATTTGAGCAACATGGTACACCTGGAGGATGAGCAAAAGTAAAACCGAGTTTTTAGATATAGCTGAGTAGTAAGATTATGTAGAATATTGAAAAGAAGTTAGAGGATTCGAGTGTTCCGGCGAAGGCGAATTGGGAGTAATTTAAGCTGCTTGCGATAAACAAAGACGTGATCAAACTTCTTTAAGCCAAAAATGTATCGAATACTTAAATTTTGCAATCGCTCAAGTTTATTAATTTGCTCCTTGGTAGCATCCAAATAACAGACATCAGCGTAATCTAAAATTGGCAAGATAAGAGTCTAGACGGGAAAACTTTGAAGGCGTTTTAGAGATAAAAAGGCGTGAAATATTTTCCTACTTACATCCTTACTCAAGTCAAGGTTTTTGGCAGTATCTGAGCAGGGAATGGTGGCGCCATCGATTCGTAGAGTTTAGAGAGAGAAGAAATCAAGCGCGCCACGCGCATATTTTTTGCCTATTATCAAGTCTTAGGATTTAGTTGGGTTTATTGTAAGACCAAATGATCTATATCATTCGCTCATCTTATTTAAGTCGTCATTCATATTCGTGGCGTCATTCAATCGCCAAGTTGGCTTCGGATGCCACAAAATTATGACATAACTGCAAATTGTCAGCATAAAAGTTGTAGTTGGCTGTTATGACATTGCTGGTACAATTAGTAAAAACAGCAAAAAAGCAGAGGAGACAGGACTCCACCTTGATATAGGTTAGCAGTTACATTATACCATTGGGAATATATTTTACCTGAATAAACACATTGTGACCGATCACGAAGATAGGAGTTAAACCATTGAATAACAGATCTAGACACATTAATCGTTTTAAGGATACTTATAAGAATATCAAAATCGACAAAGTTAAACGAACTGCTGAAATCTAGTAAAACCAGAACTGTCAAATATCCATGGTTCATATTCCAACGAAAATCGTCCGTAACTTTAAGAAAGGCAGTTGTATTATTATGATTGGGTCGAAACCAGATAAATATGGACATAAAATATTATTTCTCTTGAGAAACCGTGAGAATTGCTTGTGGACCATGTGTATAAGAACTAGATAGAAATAGCAAGATTGAAATAGGACGAAACTAAGAGGGAGATGAAGGATTGGATTACTTATGGATTGGGATAATGTGTGCTTATTTTCATGACGATGGAAAACAACAAGAAGATAAAGAGAAAATAAAAATGAGTGTAAGAACAAGAAGAGGAAAAGACAGAATAAGCATTATTATATTGGAGCATATGTCGTCATTTCCAGCAACCACTGATGATATTAGCTAAAATTGATCGGTTAATATCGTTTTCAGTGACTAAAACAAAACCAAATATGTCACACTGCAGAACTCGGTGCTTAGCCAACTCTGACATTGACCCAGCTTTATCATGCATAGAGTGAGACATAGGAGTGCAAAATAAATGTAGGTTGAGAATATTTAAGTCTATGTCTCCAGTTAAAAAAATTTCATGACTTACCAACACCTACAGTTTTAAGAAATCTCAAAAATTTTGCAGGATCACATTCAGTTAGAGAATTATAAAAATAACGCCTGTTTGAATCTCTGCACACACGGTTTCACTAATGGAAATCGCTTGTATCTTCTTTTAGCTTTGTCTCTACGCGCCATGAGCGCCTTTAAAGCCGAAGTTATCCAAGGGGCAGGATTATGTTTTAAGACGTTTAACCGGTGCATGAATATCATATAAGTTAAGAATGATTAAAGCTGTCCACTTTGTCATCTACGGTTTGGCTAACAAATACGTAAGACAAATAGATAAGGTAATGGTATGAGAAAAAAGTAGTTAGTTAGTTGTCCATGACTCGAAACATTAATAAATATTAATATTAAAGAGCCTATAATTAGGTCACGGAGAGATGGAGTGCATTTTCGAAATTGGTGAGTGGCTGAAAGAGGTAGGATCCGAAGATTAAAAGAGGACGAAAATTATTTTGCATTTATTTGCAAATTATTCGCACGGTGGTCATTTCTGATAAGACACGTTTTAAAATCTCCCAACAACATAACATGATTAAATAAGAGATGGAACTCATCGAGCAGTTTTTCAAATGCGTCAAAATAATTAACATGAAGGTTAGGACTATAAAGAATTCCTAGTATTATTCATATTATTTGTGTGTGATTAACCCTTCAATCCTTATAAAATTCCCATGCAGTCGTATGCACCTGGCAAATCCGGAGTGGTCGCATGCGACCGCACCCACCCACAACAGTTTAAACCTTTAAAACTTATATTTATAGACTTCTTTTCTATTAATTAGTTTGGCATTATAAAATCTCTACAAAATTTTCTATCTTTTGGTCTAAAGAAAAGTCAGGTTTTACTTCATTACAAGAAGATTTTATAGTATTTTGATAACAAAAAAATATTCCAAGCGGATGTCGGCAGCGTGAAAACCACAATTATTTCTATATATAACTCGAAATTATTTACGTAAAAGGATAAATTATATTCACACAAAAACTTTTATAACAATTTTATAATAAAACACTATAGTAAAATACTAATAAAATATTATAAAAATCCAAAAATCAACACAATAACATCCAAATGAAAATGGCGTACGTAATGAACGTAGAATATTGTTACGAGCTTGAGGTTCGAGACAATAAAAATTGCCGATAGAATTACCTAAATTAACACTTTAATTTACTTTATACAAATTAAAGTTAAAAACACTAATAATTAAACACACTAATTCACTTAATTCCGCTCCGAAGCTTCGCTTTGTCGCCGAGTTAAACTGCACTGCCGCGATCGCATCTTGCGCCACCTATTTATTTAAATTAGCAAAATATCCGGAATGTTCAAGTAAACACGCGCAAGGTACCGAGAGTTCGAGTATAGATTTTCTAGAATCTTAGTTCTTCGGGTGGCGCTGTCGGTCGAAAGATGTGTGATGTCATAAACTGCAACGCTCCCCTCGCTCTCGCTCCTGACACTAGATGGCGCTAGTGCGCTGATTTGAGCGCAGCGTAACACTGCCCCCTCCTAAGACATGCTCGTCCCGAGCATTATCGGCCCCATAATAATGCGCCAAGCGATCCAAATGGACGATCTTAGGAGTCCCTCTTGCGCCTTTCTGTAACGGCTCCGCAATGTCAAGGGATGTCCTATCCCGTGGTGCACCAACATTGTACAATTTCGATGCTCCTCTACTCCGTGTCTGAGGTCCCCTAACAGCCGCACAACTTGTATATGTACGACACCAATCCTCCACATCGTCACGATAATGGACCCAGTAAAACTGTTCTCGGACCTTCAGTAGAGTTCGTTTAACTCCCAGATGGACTCTTGAACGACCATTATGGCACAGCTGTAAAACATTCGGCACTTTAGCTTTAGGGACAACCATTTGCAAACGACAGCTGTCTCCTCGACCATTGTCCCATTTACGGCACATGACTCCATCCTGAAGCAGCAAGCTGTCCCATTGGGCCCAATAACTTTTCGTGGTTGAACTCATCGCTGAGACGTCCCTCCACTTATTCATCCATCCCAGAATCGGCTTGATGTCCGGATCTTCCTGCTGTGCATGTCGTAGGCTGTCCTTCCACCCGTTGCTGAGGTGGTCTGTCCTGAGCACCCTCACGGATACCACTTCCTTACTCTCTTGCCTACTACAGTGGTTGAAATCTTCAGGACAAGGTCTTCTTGACAATGCACCTGCGCTGCCGTGAGATTTCCCGCTGCAGTGTCTGATAGTAAAGTCGTATTCCTGCTTCTGCTGGGCGGTGCTGTTAGCCGCACTTCCTTTCTGAGACCGTTCACCTTCCCTTCCTAGGGTGTGCTTAGGGCAGCTGGACCGAAGATGGCCCCTTTCCCCACAGCCATAGCACCTAGGGCTGTATCTTTTATTGTGGTCGCGAACCGTAACTGCTGTAACCTCCCTAGCGTGAGGTGAACGATGATCCTGTCGCCACCAGGCAGTGCCGTTAGCTGCACTACCTTCTCGAGATCGACCAACTCTCCTTCCCACGGTTCGCTTAGGGCAGCTGGATCGAAGATGGCCCTTTTCCCCACAGCCATAGCACCTAGGGCTGTATCCTTTGTTGCGGTCGCGAACTGTAGCTGCTGCAACCTCCTTGACGCGATGGGAACGATGATCCTGCCGCACGGCTTCTACCTCCAGTGCATGGGCCAAGGCGTCCTTAAGCGTCTCGTGGTACCCGAGCCTCACAGCAGCTCTGACTTCCAGGTCGCGGATGCCGTCGATGAATGTTTGCACCAGGTTCCCTCCAATGGGCGCAGGTACAGAATGGTATGCTTTTCGAACCATCTTCTCCACCTCAAGGGCCCAATGCTGCAGGTTTTCGTTGCTGCGTTGCACGCGATCTTTAAGCTGCGCGCGAAAGACGTGTTCCAGGTGAGCGTCACCATATCTCGCCTCCAAGGCCTCAAGAAGCTGCTCATAGGTCACTTTCTTACCGAGAGCTTCCAACACAGTTAAGGCTTGGTCGCGCAGGCCTAGGGTGAGTGCAGTCATGGCCTGGCTTTTATTCCAGCCGTTCGCCTCCATGACGGCCTCGAACTGGATTTTGTAGGCCGACCAGGAAGAGGTCCCGTCGAACGGCGGCAATTTGAATCCACGTAGCGAAGGTGCTGCAGCTACTACGGGAGCTGTAGTTCCATCCCCAAGTTTGAGTTCGTCCAGTGATTTCTTCATGTCAGCCATTACGTTGTCAACCCGATTGTTTACTTGGTCGATGCGGGTTTCAGCTTTCTCGATTCGGTTTTCAGCTTCCGACAGGCGGTTGTCATGGTGAGCAACCCTATCCTTCACCTCCTTTATCTCCTTCCCGAAGGTAGCGTGAAGGTCCTTCATGAGGAGCATCTGTTCCTCCTGTCGGCGGGCCTGTTCCTCGTGTCAGCGGGCCTGTTCCTCGTGTCGGCGGGCCTGTTCCTCCTGCTGCTCTTTCAACTGACGGGCCTGTTCCTCCTGTCCGCCCCGCAGCTGCTGCAGCATCACCATCAGAGCACCTAAGTCAGGTGCCACAGACGTAGAAGCTGCTGACGGACCGGCTTCCGTTGCCGGCGGCTGGCCCTCAGACATCTGCGGCGTTGCACCACCAAATCTCCTCTGGTCCGTCTCCTGCTGGCGTTGACTTCGGGTACGGACACCCTCCGTTTCCTCCTTAGGTAAAATCGGCATTATTTTATCCCACTTCTGACACCAATTGTTACGAGCTTGAGGTTCGTGACAATAAAAATTGCCGATAGAATTACCTAAATTAACACTTTAATTTACTTTATACAAATTAAAGTTAAAAACACTAATAATTAAACACACTAATTCACTTAATTCCGCTCCGAAGCTTCGCTTTGTCGCCGAGTTCAACTGCACTGCCGCGATCGCATCTTGCGCCACCTATTTATTTAAATTAGCAAAATATCCGGAATGTTCAAGTAAACACGCACAAGGTACCGAGAGTTCGAGTATAGATTTTCTAGAATCTTAGTTCTTCGGGTGGCGCTGTCGGTCGAAAGATGTGTGATGTCATAAACTGCAACGCTCCCCTCGCTCTCGTTCCTGACACTAGATGGCGCTAGTGCGCTGATTTGAGCGCGGCGTAACAATATAAATTAATATCCGTAAACTAACTGTTTTTAATTCCACTAAAGGATAGAAAATTTCATATTGATTCTATAATGCTAAACTTCTTCATAAAATAGTCTATAACCGTAAATATTTATGGGCCTAAGTACTGTGGGTGGGTGCGGTTTGACGGAATATCGAAGCGGTCAAATTTGGACGCTTGACGTTTGAGAGGTTAAGAGTCATTTTCAAAAAGAGGTATTCTGCAGAGTTAGAATACGTTTATGGAGATGTACTGATCACCTTAAAAGGTAATGTCAGCACGCACATAAATAGAAACACCTCCACCACCCTTGGCCACTCGTTCATTGCGTATTAATACATAACCAGGAATTGAGTATAAATCGAACTTTTGGAATTATTACCATATACGTGATCATTCGTTAATATCGTTTTGCGAAGACTGAGCTATTTATCACGCGCCGATCTCGACCGAAGAGTAACTGTAACGGGTTGCGGCTTTATTGTTTGTGGTTTTGGTCTTCCTACCCTCTTTACGTCGACAATATCAGCCTTGCACAAGTTATATTTTTCCGCTATATCGATATATATATCGGCGGGTTCCTGCACCGAATCGGGCGGGAGGAAACGCCCGGGTGCTCCCACTGCGAGGATGGACGGAGCACCGACGTGTCCTCGTAGCGGCGATAGGCGGCGGCGACCTCTCGCGTCCGGCCCTGGTCGAAGCCTTGGTCCGGAGCGAGACGGAATGGGATGCCGTCACCACCTTCTGCGAAGCAGTGATGCTAGCGAAGGAGGTGGCGGAGCGGGAGAAGGAGAGAGCAGCAGCTTTCCTCCCCGGCCGTCGCGGGAGACGCCCCGGGTGTCGGGGGCTACGTCATGGCCCCCAGCCACCGTAGGCGCGGGCCTGTGGACGGCGAGCTATGGGTAGCTCGCCGTCCTTCCGTCTAACGACGACAGGCCGTGTCGACGGCGCCTTTTGTTCCACGCGCGCCTCAAAGAGCTGTCAGCAGCGTGAAGGGGCCCGCAAGGGCCGACGCCTGCCCGGGCTGCGGGCTGTTCGAAAGAGATACCGCGGCTCCGGAACGTAAGGGCACTGAAGGAACACGGATGGTTTTTAGTCAGTAAAAGTCTGACACTCCCTTACGCTCCACCCAGAGCGAAAGGCGTCATTAGATGATTTTACATCCGCAAAAAAAAAAAGGCAAATACTCTCGTCACTTTACGTTGTTTGAGATTAATGAAAGAAAAGAATGAGGAATGCTGGCCAAGATAGTGTTGTTTCTGCATGACTACTCACCGCTTCACATGGCGCAGCTCTTCATGGCTGCTGTACGAGATTGTAGGTTTGAGAAAATTAACCACCCACCATACAGCCCAGATTTAGTCCATAGTGACTACTTTTATTCCCACACTTAAAAAAAATCTTAAAAAAAATAATATAAATATTTTATATATTTTTAACGTTCCTTAAACACACTAATTCACTTAATTCCCACCCCAATTATACACCCCATATTTTAATATATAACAATAATTTTCATCAATAATTTGATTTCCATTCGTGTACAATTCCGATTCTGTCGGAGGAAATCAAGTTGCCCGCGACTAAATAAGCATAATCTGTTGAAATCACAACCTCTTAGGCTGCGTGTATCCGTTATCATTGTTGGAAATTTTAAAATGTTTACCAAGTCCTAGACTCCAAATGAACTGGACTTACTAAGGAATTATTTGAAGATATAAAAATGTTAATATTTTTTCTGAATTGTTATTTGCCGACTAAGTCAGGGCCGAAAGAATAAGGCAATTTTTTTTTGATTTACTGATTCAAAGACATATGATTTGTTTAAGGTTTTAATTTACATTGTACGTTTCTTCTTACCTATTACTTATAATAGTCTAGTAATTAACATAATACTGTTACATAATAGTACCAGTGACTTCATTCGCGTGAAATTAGTACTACGTTGCTATGACAACAATTTCCTGGCCCAGATGTCTTAAATCTGTTAGTCCCCATATCACACAAAATAACTAACTAAGCAATATATGGATCCTCAGAAATGGAAGCCGGTGCTCAGCGGTATGTGTACAGGGTGATTTTTCAAAGAGAAATCAAATTTTAAACTTCATCATCATCATCATTACAGCCTTTCACAAGTCCACTGCTGAACATAGGCCTCCCCCAAGTAATGCCACAAAGCACGGTCCTGAGCCACCTGCATCCATCGACTTCCTGCATGTCTTACCAGGTCGTCACTCCATCTAGTGGGGGGTCGCCCTACACTACGCCTACCGGTACGAGGCTGCCACTCGAGAACCTTTCTTCCTCATCGGTTATCGGTTCTTCGAGCTATATGGCCGGCCCATTGCCACTTCAGCTTACTAATCCGTTGGGCTATGTCGGTCACTCTGGTTTTACTGCGGATATCCTCATTTCTGAGTCTATCACGCAGAGAAACTCCGAGCATAGCCCTCTCCATAGCTCGCTGAGCGACCTTAAGCGTCCTCATACGGCCAGCAGTGAAGGACCACGTCTCAGATCCATAAGTCATCACTGGCAACACGCACTGGTTGTGCAATCTAGTTTTTAGAGATTGAGGTATACCTGACGAAAAGATATGTCGTAATTTCCCGAACGCTGCCCAGCCGAGTTGAATCCGTCGATTGACCTCTCGGTCGAAGTTGGACTTACCTAGTCGGACTATTTGTCCCAGGTAAACGTACTCGTCAACAACTTCGAGCATAGTGCTCCCAACAACTACCGGCATAGGTGTGACATGGACATTGAACATGATCTTTGTTTTGTCCATGTTCATCTTAAGACCTATCCGTTGGGAGGCACTATTGAGGTCATTGAGCATAGTGCTTAAGTCCTCCAGCGATTCTGCCATAAGGACTATATCGTCGGCAAATCGAAGGTGAGTGATGTACTCGCCATTGATGTCGATACCGTATCCTTTCCAGTCCAGTAGCTTGAAAACGTCTTCCAATGCAGCGGTGAAGAGTTTCGGGGATATAACGTCACCCTGTCTTACACCTCTCTGCAGTTGGATAGGTTTCGAGCTCTGGTTCTGTACTCGGATAGCCATCGTAGCCCTACTGTACAAACACTTCAGCACTTCGATATACCGACTGTCAACTTGGCACCGCTGAAGGGACTGTAGCACCGCCCAAATTTCGACGGAATCAAAGGCTTTGTCATAGTCCACATACGCCAGGCAAAGTGGCAGATTGTACTCTTCAGTCTTCTGTACAATCTGCCGCAGGGTATGTATGTGGTCTATGGTACTGAAGCCTTTTCGGAAACCGGCTTGTTCGGGAGGCTGGAAGTCGTCAAGTCTGCGTGCGAGACGATTCGTAATGACTCTCGAAAACAGCACGTAGACGCGGCTCAGAAGGGAAATCGGTCTGTAGTTCTTTAAGAGAGCGTTGTCGCCTTTCTTAAAGAACAAGACCACCGCACTTCTGCTCCACGCCTCTGGAGTAGTGCCACCATGGAGGACGGAATTGAAGAGCTTCTGAAGGACTACAAGTACCGGTGTTCCACCCGCTTTCAGAAGCTCCGCTGTAATTCCATCCTCGCCTGGGGCCCTGCAGTTTTTAAGGTGTTGGAGAGCCATTCTAATCTCGCTTAGACTGACGTCCGGGATATCATCGGAATAGTGTCGGATAAGACTTGCTCTTGGATCGTTACTCACACTTGCGTGTGGCTCCAACGATGATGTGTACAGCTGCCCATAGAACCTCTCAATCTCACTCAAAATCTCAGGTGTCCCGGAAACGATGTTGCCACACTCAGTCTTCAGCTTTGACAGTTGGCTCTTTCTGGCAGACAGATCTCTGGCAAAGACTTTGGAGCCCTGGTTCCGCTCGATCGCTTCTTTAATACGAGAAGTATTAAAGTTGCGTAAGTCTCGCCGCATGCATTTGGAGATCTGTCTGTTCAGTTGCCTGTATGCTGTCAAATCTGTTGACGATTGCAGCCTCATCCCCCGTCTAACAGCCATGAGATTAAGAGTGTGATCGGAGAGTTTTTGTGTTCTTCTGCGGCGGGTCTTGCAGAACTTAGCTCCGACCGCATGGACAGTTTCCACGAGCTTGTCGTTCATATCGTCCACTGCATTGCAATCTTCTAGGCACTGGAAGCGGTTACGTAACTCGAGCTGAAAGGTTTCGGGATTCTGGATTAGAGCACGAGGGGGACGGAGCGTTGACTTCATTAGACGAGACCTCTCCAACTTAACGTTTAGGTTCAGTGTGCCTCTAACCATTCGGTGATCGCTGCCAGTTTTCACCCTTGCGATCACTGAGACATCACTGAACAGTTGGCGTCTGGTCGTCATAATGAAGTCAATCTCATTTTTTGTCGAACCGTCGGGGCTCGACCAGGTCCACTTCCTGTGGGGCCGCTTCTGGAAGAAAGAGTTCATCATAAAGAGTCCCTCTTTCTCCATAAAGTCGGCCAGCTGCTGGCACCTTCGGTTCCGTTGCCCTACTCCAAATTTCCCTACCTTCAGCTCACCGCTTTCTCTTGTGCCTAGTTTTGCGTTGAAGTCTCCCATCAACACCGTGTAGTGGGTTTTGGAGGAATGTATGGCTCTGGAAATATCCTCATACATTTCCTCCACCTCCTCATCGGGGTGTGCCGAGGTTGGTGCGTAAACCTGAATGACCTTCAGCGAATACCGTTTGGTGATTCTGAGTATCAGGTACGCGACCCTCGTCGACACACTCCCAATCTTTACAACGTTGTTGACGAGAGACTTGTGGACGATAAATCCGACACCTCCTTGGGACAGATGGTCGCCCTCCCGGTGATAGAACAAGTTGCCGGACTCGAGGATTGCCGTGTCCTCCCCCTCTCTTCGGACCTCGGATAATCCAATAATATGCCAGCGCAACTTGTCTACCTCTTCTTCCAGCTCCAGTATCTTCTCGTCAGTCCTCAGGGTGCGTGCGTTATATATTGCCAGGTCGAGTCGTCGTAGGTGGCAACCGAACCTCCACCGGAGATTCTTAGCACCCCCTGCCCCGCCGTTACCATGGTCGCCACCGTAGCCAGGAATAGCGGGGCCGCCGGGGACTGGGGGCCGTCTTTTTGTGTATTTGTTCATTGGGGGGTATTTGCCGTAGTTGCCACGCTTGGCGAGCGGGTTGGCAACCGCAGTTTTTTATTACGTCACAGTTGTCATCAGGAAGATGCTGCTGCCCATCTCCTGCCTGTCTTTTAACAAATACGTAACGTTTGGCTAACAAATACGTAAGACAAATAGATAAGGTAATGGTATGAGAAAAAAGTAGTTAGTTAGTTGTCCATGACTCGAAACATTAATAAATATTAATATTAAAGAGCCTATAATTAGGTCACGGAGAGATGGAGTGCATTTTCGAAATTGGTGAGTGGCTGAAAGAGGTAGGATCCGAAGATTAAAAGAGGACGAAAATTATTTTGCATTTATTTGCAAATTATTCGCACGGTGGTCATTTCTGATAAGACACGTTTTAAAATCTCCCAACAACATAACATGATTAAATAAGAGATGGAACTCATCGAGCAGTTTTTCAAATGCGTCAAAATAATTAACATGAAGGTTAGGACTATAAAGAATTCCTAGTATTATTCATATTATTTGTGTGTGATTAACCCTTCAATCCTTATAAAATTCCCATGCAGTCGTATGCACCTGGCAAATCCGGAGTGGTCGCATGCGACCGCACCCACCCACAACAGTTTAAACCTTTAAAACTTATATTTATAGACTTCTTTTCTATTAATTAGTTTGGCATTATAAAATCTCTACAAAATTTTCTATCTTTTGGTCTAAAGAAAAGTCAGGTTTTACTTCATTACAAGAAGATTTTATAGTATTTTGATAACAAAAAAATATTCCAAGCGGATGTCGGCAGCGTGAAAACCACAATTATTTCTATATATAACTCGAAATTATTTACGTAAAAGGATAAATTATATTCACACAAAAACTTTTATAACAATTTTATAATAAAACACTATAGTAAAATACTAATAAAATATTATAAAAATCCAAAAATCAACACAATAACATCCAAATGAAAATGGCGTACGTAATGAACGTAGAATATTGTTACGAGCTTGAGGTTCGTGACAATAAAAATTGCCGATAGAATTACCTAAATTAACACTTTAATTTACTTTATACAAATTAAAGTTAAAAACACTAATAATTAAACACACTAATTCACTTAATTCCGCTCCGAAGCTTCGCTTTGTCGCCGAGTTAAACTGCACTGCCGCGATCGCATCTTGCGCCACCTATTTATTTAAATTAGCAAAATATCCGGAATGTTCAAGTAAACACGCGCAAGGTACCGAGAGTTCGAGTATAGATTTTCTAGAATCTTAGTTCTTCGGGTGGCGCTGTCGGTCGAAAGATGTGTGATGTCATAAACTGCAACGCTCCCCTCGCTCTCGCTCCTGACACTAGATGGCGCTAGTGCGCTGATTTGAGCGCAGCGTAACACTGCCCCCTCCTAAGACATGCTCGTCCCGAGCATTATCGGCCCCATAATAATGCGCCAAGCGATCCAAATGGACGATCTTAGGAGTCCCTCTTGCGCCTTTCTGTAACGGCTCCGCAATGTCAAGGGATGTCCTATCCCGTGGTGCACCAACATTGTACAATTTCGATGCTCCTCTACTCCGTGTCTGAGGTCCCCTCACAGCCGCACAACTTGTATATGTACGACACCAATCCTCCACATCGTCACGATAATGGACCCAGTAAAACTGTTCTCGGACCTTCAGTAGAGTTCGTTTAACTCCCAGATGGACTCTTGAACGACCATTATGGCACAGCTGTAAAACATTCGGCACTTTAGCTTTAGGGACAACCATTTGCAAACGACAGCTGTCTCCTCGACCATTGTCCCATTTACGGCACATGACTCCATCCTGAAGCAGCAAGCTGTCCCATTGGGCCCAATAACTTTTCGTGGTTGAACTCATCGCTGAGACGTCCCTCCACTTATTCATCCATCCCAGAATCGGCTTGATGTCCGGATCTTCCTGCTGTGCATGTCGTAGGCTGTCCTTCCACCCGTTGCTGAGGTGGTCTGTCCTGAGCACCCTCACGGATACCACTTCCTTACTCTCTTGCCTACTACAGTGGTTGAAATCTTCAGGACAAGGTCTTCTTGACAATGCACCTGCGCTGCCGTGAGATTTCCCGCTACAGTGTCTGATAGTAAAGTCGTATTCCTGCTGCTGCTGGGCGGTGCTGTTAGCCGCACTTCCTTTCTGAGACCGTTCACCTTCCCTTCCTAGGGTGTGCTTAGGGCAGCTGGACCGAAGATGGCCCCTTTCCCCACAGCCATAGCACCTAGGGCTGTATCTTTTATTGTGGTCGCGAACCGTAACTGCTGTAACCTCCCTAGCGTGAGGTGAACGATGATCCTGTCGCCACCAGGCAGTGCCGTTAGCTGCACTACCTTCTCGAGATCGACCAACTCTCCTTCCCACGGTTCGCTTAGGGCAGCTGGATCGAAGATGGCCCTTTTCCCCACAGCCATAGCACCTAGGGCTGTATCCTTTGTTGCGGTCGCGAACTGTAGCTGCTGCAACCTCCTTGACGCGATGGGAACGATGATCCTGCCGCACGGCTTCTACCTCCAGTGCATGGGCCAAGGCGTCCTTAAGCGTCTCGTGGTACCCGAGCCTCACAGCAGCTCTGACTTCCAGGTCGCGGATGCCGTCGATGAATGTTTGCACCAGGTTCCCTCCAATGGGCGCAGGTACAGAATGGTATGCTTTTCGAACCATCTTCTCCACCTCAAGGGCCCAATGCTGCAGGTTTTCGTTGCTGCGTTGCACGCGATCTTTAAGCTGCGCGCGAAAGACGTGTTCCAGGTGAGCGTCACCATATCTCGCCTCCAAGGCCTCAAGAAGCTGCTCATAGGTCACTTTCTTACCGAGAGCTTCCAACACAGTTAAGGCTTGGTCGCGCAGGCCTAGGGTGAGTGCAGTCATGGCCTGGCTTTTATTCCAGCCGTTCGCCTCCATGACGGCCTCGAACTGGATTTTGTAGGCCGACCAGGAAGAGGTCCCGTCGAACGGCGGCAATTTGAATCCACGTAGCGAAGGTGCTGCAGCTACTACGGGAGCTGTAGTTCCATCCCCAAGTTTGAGTTCGTCCAGTGATTTCTTCATGTCAGCCATTACGTTGTCAACCCGATTGTTTACTTGGTCGATGCGGGTTTCAGCTTTCTCGATTCGGTTTTCAGCTTCCGACAGGCGGTTGTCATGGTGAGCAACCCTATCCTTCACCTCCTTTATCTCCTTCCCGAAGGTAGCGTGAAGGTCCTTCATGAGGAGCATCTGTTCCTCCTGTCGGCGGGCCTGTTCCTCGTGTCAGCGGGCCTGTTCCTCGTGTCGGCGGGCCTGTTCCTCCTGCTGCTCTTTCAACTGACGGGCCTGTTCCTCCTGTCCGCCCCGCAGCTGCTGCAGCATCACCATCAGAGCACCTAAGTCAGGTGCCACAGACGTAGAAGCTGCTGACGGACCGGCTTCCGTTGCCGGCGGCTGGCCCTCAGACATCTGCGGCGTTGCACCACCAAATCTCCTCTGGTCCGTCTCCTGCTGGCGTTGACTTCGGGTACGGACACCCTCCGTTTCCTCCTTAGGTAAAATCGGCATTATTTTATCCCACTTCTGACACCAATTGTTACGAGCTTGAGGTTCGTGACAATAAAAATTGCCGATAGAATTACCTAAATTAACACTTTAATTTACTTTATACAAATTAAAGTTAAAAACACTAATAATTAAACACACTAATTCACTTAATTCCGCTCCGAAGCTTCGCTTTGTCGCCGAGTTCAACTGCACTGCCGCGATCGCATCTTGCGCCACCTATTTATTTAAATTAGCAAAATATCCGGAATGTTCAAGTAAACACGCACAAGGTACCGAGAGTTCGAGTATAGATTTTCTAGAATCTTAGTTCTTCGGGTGGCGCTGTCGGTCGAAAGATGTGTGATGTCATAAACTGCAACGCTCCCCTCGCTCTCGTTCCTGACACTAGATGGCGCTAGTGCGCTGATTTGAGCGCGGCGTAACAATATAAATTAATATCCGTAAACTAACTGTTTTTAATTCCACTAAAGGATAGAAAATTTCATATTGATTCTATAATGCTAAACTTCTTCATAAAATAGTCTATAACCGTAAATATTTATGGGCCTAAGTACTGTGGGTGGGTGCGGTTTGACGGAATATCGAAGCGGTCAAATTTGGACGCTTGACGTTTGAGAGGTTAAGAGTCATTTTCAAAAAGAGGTATTCTGCAGAGTTAGAATACGTTTATGGAGATGTACTGATCACCTTAAAAGGTAATGTCAGCACGCACATAAATAGAAACACCTCCACCACCCTTGGCCACTCGTTCATTGCGTATTAATACATAACCAGGAATTGAGTATAAATCGAACTTTTGGAATTATTACCATATACGTGATCATTCGTTAATATCGTTTTGCGAAGACTGAGCTATTTATCACGCGCCGATCTCGACCGAAGAGTAACTGTAACGGGTTGCGGCTTTATTGTTTGTGGTTTTGGTCTTCCTACCCTCTTTACGTCGACAATATCAGCCTTGCACAAGTTATATTTTTCCGCTATATCGATATATATATCGGCGGGTTCCTGCACCGAATCGGGCGGGAGGAAACGCCCGGGTGCTCCCACTGCGAGGATGGACGGAGCACCGACGTGTCCTCGTAGCGGCGATAGGCGGCGGCGACCTCTCGCGTCCGGCCCTGGTCGAAGCCTTGGTCCGGAGCGAGACGGAATGGGATGCCGTCACCACCTTCTGCGAAGCAGTGATGCTAGCGAAGGAGGTGGCGGAGCGGGAGAAGGAGAGAGCAGCAGCTTTCCTCCCCGGCCGTCGCGGGAGACGCCCCGGGTGTCGGGGGCTACGTCATGGCCCCCAGCCACCGTAGGCGCGGGCCTGTGGACGGCGAGCTATGGGTAGCTCGCCGTCCTTCCGTCTAACGACGACAGGCCGTGTCGACGGCGCCTTTTGTTCCACGCGCGCCTCAAAGAGCTGTCAGCAGCGTGAAGGGGCCCGCAAGGGCCGACGCCTGCCCGGGCTGCGGGCTGTTCGAAAGAGATACCGCGGCTCCGGAACGTAAGGGCACTGAAGGAACACGGATGGTTTTTAGTCAGTAAAAGTCTGACACTCCCTTACGCTCCACCCAGAGCGAAAGGCGTCATTAGATGATTTTACATCCGCAAAAAAAAAAAGGCAAATACTCTCGTCACTTTACGTTGTTTGAGATTAATGAAAGAAAAGAATGAGGAATGCTGGCCAAGATAGTGTTGTTTCTGCATGACTACTCACCGCTTCACATGGCGCAGCTCTTCATGGCTGCTGTACGAGATTGTAGGTTTGAGAAAATTAACCACCCACCATACAGCCCAGATTTAGTCCATAGTGACTACTTTTATTCCCACACTTAAAAAAAATCTTAAAAAAAATAATATAAATATTTTATATATTTTTAACGTTCCTTAAACACACTAATTCACTTAATTCCCACCCCAATTATACACCCCATATTTTAATATATAACAATAATTTTCATCAATAATTTGATTTCCATTCGTGTACAATTCCGATTCTGTCGGAGGAAATCAAGTTGCCCGCGACTAAATAAGCATAATCTGTTGAAATCACAACCTCTTAGGCTGCGTGTACCCGTTATCATTGTTGGAAATTTTAAAATGTTTACCAAGTCCTAGACTCCAAATGAACTGGACTTACTAAGGAATTATTTGAAGATATAAAAATGTTAATATTTTTTCTGAATTGTTATTTGCCGACTAAGTCAGGGCCGAAAGAATAAGGCAATTTTTTTTTGATTTACTGATTCAAAGACATATGATTTGTTTAAGGTTTTAATTTACATTGTACGTTTCTTCTTACCTATTACTTATAATAGTCTAGTAATTAACATAATACTGTTACATAATAGTACCAGTGACTTCATTCGCGTGAAATTAGTACTACGTTGCTATGACAACAATTTCCTGGCTCAGATGTCTTAAATCTGTTAGTCCCCATATCACACAAAATAACTAACTAAGCAATATATGGATCCTCAGAAATGGAAGCCGGTGCTCAGCGGTATGTGTACAGGGTGATTTTTCAAAGAGAAATCAAATTTTAAACTTAAGTTCAAATATATAAACAATGATATATCGCAGTTTTTGTAAATGCCAGTAAATAAGGTTTCTACTTTTATTTAAAATAATAACAAATTGAATGTGATTTATGCGCAACAAAGTGTTTGCCTCCCGATTGACCTTTATAACTCCGCAGTTTATACGCTCGGCGCGTGGACGTGCATAGAATACCTACATTATATGGACTTTTAAAATCATATCGGTGCAATACAAAAAAAAAAATTGTTTAAATATTATAAATACTCTAAAATGATGCAGTGTAAGAAATGTAAACAGTATGTGTCCTTATCAAAGGATGAAGTGATCAAGTGTAAGGGTTCTTGTGAGTCTGTATTTCACAAAAAATGTGTTCGAAACCTTAAGAAGCATATGCGGAAAGAAATTTGTGAAGAATGCCAAAAGAACGAAAGCCCTGAAAGAATTAGCAAGCCCATGATTGATGTTGATCTCAGTAAGACATCAGTGGAAATGTTGCTAGGTGAGGTAAACAAAAAGTTAGAGATTATCTATAAAATGGAAAGGAGCATTGAAGAACTCAAGGATACACTAGACTTCTACGCTGAGCAGTACCAATCGATTATTGAATTCAAAGAGGAAGCTGAGAGAAAAATCAAAAATTTGGAGAATAAAAATACCTATCTGGAAAAATGTAACAAAGTAATGGAGGAAAGGATCTTGGAAATAGAGCAGAGGGAGAAGGAAAATAACATAGAAATTGCTGGTCTGGAGAGGCAAAATAATGAACAAATTTTTGAGGTCGTGAATGTTATAGCGGAAAAATATAACTTGTGCAAGGCTGATATTGTCGACGTAAAGAGGATAGGAAGACCAAAACCACAAAAAATAAAGCCGCAACCCGTTATAGTTACTCTTCGGTCGAGATCGGCGCGTGATAAATAGCTCAGTCTTCGCAAAACGATATTAACGAATGATCACGTATATGGTAATAATTCCAAAAGTTCGATTTATATTAATGAGGACCTACCTAAATACAAGCGACAATTATTTTGGACCTCAAAGAATGAACTAAAACAAATTTATAAATACATATGGATACAGAATTCTAATATATTAATTAAAAAAGAAAATGAAACTAAAATACACAGGATTTCATGTGAGAAAGATATACAAAATCTTAAAGCATAAATATGCAACTAGCGTAATGTGTAAACACTACGTGGTTTTTTGTTAACCTTAAAATTCGAAAATTTTAATGAAAGCATCACAGATATAAAATTTAATAGATTTAAAAATATTATTACTTTGAGTAAACAATGGGGCACAGACTATAATAAAATACATATTTTACACCT
Source organism: Parnassius smintheus behrii (assembly GCA_036936625.1). NCBI lineage: Eukaryota > Metazoa > Arthropoda > Insecta > Lepidoptera > Papilionidae > Parnassius > Parnassius smintheus. The sequence continues at coordinate 4,623,972 of JAUPFT010000026.1, forward strand.
AAATATTAGATCTTTAAGAAAACATTTTAATGAGTTAACAGTACTATTACAACAAACTTTATGCTCTATAAATATTATAATCTTAACAGAAGTAAACATAAAGAAAGAAGAATTACCCTTTTATGAGATTCAAGGATATAATAGCTATGCGAATACCAGAGAAGTGAAAAGAGGAGGAGGAATACTTATCTACTGGAAGGAAGGACTAAATATTGAAATGGAAGTAGGAAATACAACTGCGTTGAAAACTGTATATGGACGAATAATAACGACAACAAGAACTTTACATCTTATAGCATGTTACAGACCACCGAGTAAAAACAAAAAGCAATTTATAGATCAACTAGGAATATTAATAAGGAAAATACCGTCACAGGATGATCTAATCATAATAGGAGACACAAATATAGATATCTCAAGAAATAAAATAAACCCGACAATTGACCGTTATAAAAGCACCCTGTGTGAAAGCGGCCTCGTGTGTGCTATACCAGCGAGGGAGATAACGCGCGAGGTGATCGTTGACGGCCGACTCGACCAGACCAGAGCTGCGTCGACCACGTATGGGTACGGACGACGCGCTCCGGCTGCGGGCCGACAGCTTCATTTATACTCGAGTGCAACATCTCAGATCACAGTGCAGTAGGTATTACCCTTAATATTGACCGTAAGCATACAGTGTGCAATAACTTTAACGAAGTATGTAAATACAAATTTGTAATAGATAATAAGTCAGTTAAGGAAAAATTAAGATTAACGGATTGGTCACAATTTTTGTCTATATTATGCCCAATATTGTTATATGAATCAATATGTTCTACATTCTTTAAGATTTATGAGGAAATTAAAATTAAAATAACTTTGAAGAATAACAGAATTAGTCAGCCATGGGTTAATAAAGAAATATATGATAAATTATTAAAGCGTGATATGCTATTTCGGGAGTGGAAAGCATCGCCTAACAATATGACCAAAAGGTTAGAGTACACTTCATTTAGGAATAAGGTGAATAAATTAATTAATAGTGCTAAGATTAGGTATAGACAAAAGGAAATAAATGATTGTAACGGGGATTTTAGAAAAATATGGGAAAATATCAATACGTGGATAGGACGCTCTAAACCTAATCTAGATAGCGTTATCTTGAAATATCTCGGTAAAATAGATAATATATACAATATATGTAGTGAATTTTCAAAAACCTTCACAAAAGAAATAGAATGCATAAAACATAGATGTAACACTAATTTCCTAAACAGAAATAGTAATGTTAAATCGAGCGAAGTATCTTTCAGGTTTGTAAAAGTAAACTCGTCGGAAATAAAAGAAATTATAAATAAGTTGTCAGAACGAAAGACACCAGGGGTAGATAAAATTAGAGTTAAGGATTTGAAGTATATAAAAAATGAAATAAGTCCAATTTTAGCAAAGTTTGTCAATTTATGTATAAAAAAAAGTATTTATCCAGATGAATTAAGAAAATCCATAATAAGACCTATTTTTAAAGGTGGCAGCCATTATGAATACACAAATTACAGGGCAATAGCTATTCTTCCAGTAATAAATAAAATTGTAGAAAAGGTAGTCATACAAAGAGTGGGTAGATTCTTAGAGAAATTTAACATTATTACTGAATGTCAAAATGGTTTTAGGAGAGGATGGAGTACTAGTACTGCGTTAACTAAGTTTTTTGAAGCAATTAACTATAGTCTTAATAATGGTAAACAGGTGGTGGCTCTTTTTATAGACTATAATAAGGCATTTGATACTCTGGACCATGAGGTACTTCTGGGTGCTATGGAGGAATTTGGAATTCGGGGCCCTGTAAATGAATGGTTCCGTAATTATTTATTAAATCGGACTATTCGCACTATGGTGAGTGGGACGACTGGCGCTAAAGAACACATCTCTCTCGGTGTACCAACCGGTTCTGTGTACGGTCCCGTAGGGTACATTATATTGGTGAACAGTGTGGTTAATGTGGTGAGTCACTGCGATACCTACATGTACGCCGATGACATGTGCCTATTGTATGCTTCCAAAAACTTACATGAAGCTTGCGATAAAATACAGGAAGAATCTGATAGGATTACCCAGTGGGCACATGATAACGGCATAATATTGAACTTGAAAAAAAAACAAAGTGTATGCATTCATTCTCCATTCTCCACACATTCGCACACATTCTCCACACAACAGGCTAGCTAGGAATGTACGCTATGAAGAAATAGGTATTGTAGGGCATGACTATGAGCGCTTGCACAAGGGAAAATTATCATGTCAATGTGCCAAAATAGAATTTGTTAATAGTTACAAATATTTAGGTCTGTTGGTAGATAGTAGTTTTAATTGGAAATTACACATTGAAGAAGTATGTTCAAAATTAAGGTCCATTTTAGGCAAATTCTATCAAATTCGAAAAGCAGTAAGTAAACATGTTCTATTAGTGGTTTACTATGCATTAATTGAATCTTTAATTAACTATGGTCTTATTGTGTACGGCCGTACATTTAGTACTTATATAAAACAAGTGAAAAGCCTAAGAATACGTATTATAAAAATTTTAATTAATTCAAAAGATAAGAAAAGCTGTAAAAAACAATACGAAAAATTATTTCCTATGTGTAAAATACTCCCTGTTGAAACACGGTTAAAATATTTAATAGCAATTGAACATTACTATACTGACGACTATAAAGTACCTATTACTAACACCTACAACACGCGTAAGGTAAGGGAAAAAAACTTGAAAAAAAGAGCCTAGTGCAAATAACTATTATGAACAGCGCTTGAATAAATACATTGTACCCAGAATATATAACAAAATAAAATGGTTAAGAGAAAAGCCTCCAAACAAAAATAAAAATAAATTAAGCAAAAATTTATTAAAATCCTCTCTGAAAAGGACATTATTAGCAGAGCTATAACACATACATTGTTGCATACTTTTGTTAATCGTTTTTTATGTTTGATTTATTTGATTTGTGTATTGCTGTTGTTGTTTATTTTTTAGTTTAATAATTTCTAAATATTGTGAAATTGTAGTAAGGTAAGGTTATATTTTTTTTTGTAGTAATTAATTGTGTTTTTGTAGGTGATGGTGCATAATGATATTATATAGTTTTAAGAGCGTGTACTCGCCGACAAACTGTTTGCAGTTTGGCGAGATAATAGTAAAAATAATGTACTTACATTTGAATGAATAAATAAATAATAATAAAAAAAAATGTCTGCATATGCAGTAAAATCAGTTAAAATATTGCATTACCACTCATGTTGAATTTTTAAGATAAAAAGAACAAAATGTTTGAAGTATTTTTTAATTAATTTTTCTTAAATATTTGCCTATATTACTTGTTTTTAATCTTCTCCGAAATTTTGGTCAGTTGTTGTAAAATAACTCTGTATATGCTGTAACAATAAAAAAAGATGTTACAAATAAAACAACACCTCAAATCTTGGGCGACGGTTGCGAATGAGGGAAAGGAGAGATGTTCACCTGTTGAGATTGCTGGCCTTGTCAAAAAGCTTTTTTGATTTTTCATAACCACAAGTTTTTGAACAATTTATACATATTTAACAGTTTATTAATCTTTGCAGCGCTTCAAAACGTTAACATTATCTTAAGTAATTTTCCGCAGTGTAACTACGTGACACATTAGAGTAATAAAAATGAAAAATAGCTCATTTTAGATATTTTTATTAACGGCATTGAATTGAGGCTGTGGCAAGCACTAATAGCAATATTTTTGAAGTATAAAGTATTTTCTTTAGCCTCACCTCTATTTTTTCTTATCCCTATTTTTATTACATCTGAATTTTGGTTCTTATACGAGGATAAGTGTACATATCTCTGGGCCACAGAATCCACTTACCATCAGGTAGACTATGTGCTCTTTTGTCACCCATACATTAGAAAAAAATCGCAGTGTGGCTGTATCGTGGACACGGCCGAGTTTTTTAACGTGAATACGTATACGTAGCGGGTAATCTTGATGATACCGCCGCCGATGTAGTTGCAATTTGTCTGCGTTTAGCGGTGTTACGACATGATCTTAAATCAAGGTCAGCACTGGCTTGAAATCTACCATCCACGTGTCGTTAATTGCCAAGTAATCGTATCGGTTGTTGATGGAATCGGTAGAGATGTCTTCTGAGTGCGCAACCAGGCTTTGTTCATTAATGGCGGTGATAAGTATAAAACAACGCTGATCGGGAACAATTTTTTACATGTGAGACTAGAGTCGTTAGCCTGCCTCTAAATTCTGAAATCGATTTTAAATTCAATTGGGTTTTCAATTCACTTTTATTCTATGTTAAAACACCACTGTGCATATCAGGATATTTTTATCAAGAAAATTTATGTAAAAGCAGTCATTTCATTTTTAATGTTTATTGGAGTTTACTCCTAAAGAATCGTTTCATATAAAGTGCACTAGCACGGTATGAAAAATAGATGGGTCGCAAAATAAAGCGTTAACAAAAAGTGAAGCCATCATGGTCTTCCTGAGCGAAACATACTTTTGAAAAAAAATCTCAAACCAAATCTAGTTTCTGGTAGAACACTTGGGATAGCTAGATATGGTACAACCGCTGTTGTATGGTACAGACACAACATTTAATTTCTAGTTATGCACTAACTGCAATATTATATACATATACCCGGCTTTGGGTGGGCCCGAGGACTACTTCAGCCCCACTTTAACCAACTGTCGCATACGCATCGATTGATTATCATCCAGGCCACATCGATTGATTTTCACAGTGGTAGAGCCACGCGGCAGCTTTGCTGTTGCACGTATGGGCCGGCTCAAACCGGGGTGGTACCACGACCTCACAGAATACCGGCGTGAAGTGGAAGCTCTGCATCCGCGTTTCGTCTGGTGAGTGCAGGTGGCCGGAGGCCCAAATCCCCCCCCCCATCAACATGGTAGCGGAATTAAATAGTGATAGACTACCCCAGGAGGGTACCAGCACCCCTGGAGAGTCCCTCGCTGAGCATCCACGACCATGTTTCTCCTCTTCTGAGCGTGGGTGCTCAGGCTGCCCCGCGTATTCTGGGGAGGGGGGGGGGGCAAAATTCCGCTCAAGACTACAACTGCTCGGGGCAAACGGAGCAACAAGACCAAGGCGACCCCTGCCACGCTGTCCGTGAATTTCTGCAATATCAGGGGACTTCACTCAAACCTAAACGCCGTCCACTACCATCTCGAGACGGTGAGGCCGGCTCTGCTATTTCTGACCGAGACACAGGTGTCCTCTCCGGCTGATGTCTCGTATCTCTCCTACCCGGGGTACAAACTGGAACACTCCTTTGTGCCTCGGGCTGGAGTTTGCGTTTACGTCAGAGAGGACATCTGTTCTCGACGCCTCGGTAGACTTGAAGGTTCGGACCTGTCCATCCTTTGGCTACGCGTAGACAGCGACGACCATCCGCGCGTCTACGGGTGCCTCTATAGGTCCCATAGCGGTAATGCCGAAACAGACCGACTCTTCGACCACGTCCAAATGGCTGCAGATTCGTTGCTACAGCAGATCCCCTCCGCAGAGATTGTGATCCTCGGCGACTTTAACGCCCATCACGCTGAATGGCTTGGTTCACGTTTAACCGATCATGCGGGGAGATCTGTTCATGATTTTGCCTTGGCATATGGTCTAACACAACTGGTTACTTCGCCTACGCGGATTCCAGATGTGGAGGATCATGCACCTTCCCTGTTGGACCTTCTGCTGACCTCTCACCGGGACGGATATCAGATTTCCGTCGACGCCCCTTTAGGCTCCTCGGACCATTGTCTGGTCCGGAGTGTTGTGCCACTCACGCTGAAATCGCGGTTGCATTCTGCAGGCTGCCGCCGTGTTTGGCACTATAGGTCAGCCGATTGGGATGGGATGCGGTCTTTCTTTGCATCCTACCCTTGGGGGCGGGTTTGCTTCTCGCCGGATGATCCCAACGTTGTTGCGGATTCTGTTACTGATGTGGTACTTCAGGGTATGGAACTTTTTATTCCTTCCTCTGTGGTGCCCATTGGAGGCGAATCTCAGCCATGGTTTGGTCGCTCCTGTAAAATAGCATCATGCTATAAGCAGGAGTGCTACCAAGCCTGGGTTGATGCATCAGCGTCTCGGGATTTAAATACCAGCGCTCTAAAAAAGAAGTATAATTCCGCCTCTAGGTCCTTCAAAAGAGTCATTGCCAAGGCATAGTCAGAGCACATAGGCAGAATTGGCGAGAAACTAGTTCGCCTTCCTTCTGGAACCCGTGCATTCTGGTCTCTCGCCAAGGCTGTCCAGGGGAATTTCTGTCAGCCATCTCTTCCATCTCTGCACAGGGAGGACGACTCACTGGCCCATACTGCAAAGGAGAAAGCCGATCTTCTAGGCTCTTTCTTTGCGTCTAACTCGACTCTCGATGACGGGGGGAGTACGCCGCCGACCATCCCGCGGTGTGAGTGCTCCATGCCGGAAGTGCAGTTCACACAGCGCTCGGTTCGCAAAGCACTCCTCTCCCTGGACATCCACAAGTCGAGTGGGCCTGACGGAATCCCCCCAATTGTGCTGAGGACGTGTGCTCCAGAGTTGGCACCGGTTTTAACGCGTCTTTTCCGGTACTCCTACTCCCTAGGCGTAGTCCCAAAATCATGGAAGACGGCTTTCGTTCACCCGATCCCTAAAAAAGGCGACCGCTCAGACCCGTCCAACTACCGGCCAATCGCCATCACCTCCTTGTTCTCCAAAACAATGGAGTCCATTGTAAACTGCCAGCTCATGAGGTACCTTGAGCATCACCAGCTGATTAGTGACCGCCAATACGGTTTTCGCCGTGGTCGGTCAGCTGGTGATCTTCTGGTCTACCTCACTCACAGATGGGCGGAGGCAGTAGAGTTCAAGGGGGAGGCATTGGCCGTTAGTTTGGACATTGCGAAGGCCTTCGATCGGGTTTGGCACAAAGCGCTTCTTTCGAAGCTCCCTTCCTATGGGCTTCCCGAGAAATTGTGCGATTGGATCACCAGCTTTCTTGCAGATCGGAGCATCAAGGTCGTTGTAGACGGTGCAAGCTCCGATTGCAAGCCTATTAATGCTGGTGTTCCACAGGGCTGCGTGCTATCGCCAACGCTGTTTCTTCTGCATATCAATGATATGTTGCATACCCGTAACATTCATTGCTATGCAGATGACAGCACTGGTGATGCTCTTTACACCGGCCGAGCCAATATTTCTCGGGAAAACGTCTCCGAGTGCCGGGACAAACTTGTGTCTGAAGTCGAGCCTTTGCTGAACAGAGTCTCGGATTGGGGACGACTAAATCTAGTCCAGTTTAACCCCCAGAAGACACAAGTTTGCGCGTTAACCGCTAAAAAGAACCCCTTTGTCGTATCCCCTCAGTTTCAAGGCACTCCCCTTGTTGCCTCAGCCAGTATCGGAATCCTCGGCGTCGACATATCGAGTGACGTGCAGTTTCGTGGTCACTTGGAAGAGAAGGCCAAATTGGCCTCTAAAAAGCTTGGCGTCCTCAGCAGAGCGGGACAGTATTTCATGTCGGCACACCGCCTGCAACTTTACAAGGCGCAGGTTCGGCCGCACATGGAATACTGTTCCCATCTCTGGGCTGGGGCTCCCCAGTACCAGCTCCTTCCACTTGACCGCATCCAGCGCAGAGCGGCTCGAATCGTCGACGACCGAGTGCTTTCCGATCGGCTCGATTCACTGGCGCTGCGAAGAGATGTTGCATCTCTTTGCGTATTTTATCGCATCTATCACGGGGAGTGCTCTGAGGAATTGTTCGGATTAATCCCAGCCGCCAAATTTCGTGAACGCACTACACGGCAAACGTCCCGATACCATCCACACCATCTGGATGCTTGGCGGTCCACCACTGTACGTTTCACAAGGAGTTTTCTTCCACGTACAACCTCTCTGTGGAATAGTTTACCACCGACGATTTTTCCGGACCGATACGACCTGGGGACCTTCAAGAAAAGGGCTTACTCCTTTCTAAAGGGCCGGCAACGCACCCGCAATTCTCCTGGTGTTGCGGTTGATCATGGGCGGCGGTAGTCACTTAACATCAGGTGAGCCGCATGCTCGTTTGCCCCCCCTTCTATTAAAAAAAAAAAGGCCGCTGGTTGAACGGCACCCTTTAATAATAAGGCTTAACTTAAAGGCTTGTTAACTGAAAGGCTTATTAAGTTTTAGTTTTCGTTTTTAGTTGTGTTTGTGATGCGCTTTCTATTCTGGCTGAGCTGACACGCATTTTATGTAGTAGCATGACAACTACGAGACCAACGCGGTAATCGATTAGAACTTTGCATAAATACTGCTATAGTCGTCTTGGTCTTACACAATTCCGTATAAAATTTAAAGAACATGAATTTGCGATAGTTAATATTTTTTTTTCAGTATTTAGCTCTATGTACTTTTGCTATTACTAAAACGATTTAATGAAATTATCGTTAATAATATTTTATTAAAAAACTACTCCACAGTATGTTGATGCGTCACTATGTGGAGTCTTTTGAAAGTTTTAACGCCAGCTTGAGCCAGCAGACCGTCTATGACGATAGTATCTCAAAGCGCCTAAGTGAATATCTTTTTTTTGGCTTGGCCTTTTTATTGGATATACCTTATGCTTATACAAATTGAATCGGGTGGAACCCCGCTGCAGCTATATTATAGCTCTAACACAAATGGGTCGGCTTGACCGGGGTAGGACCACGCTGTCACAGAATACCAGCGTAAAATAACAGCTCGATGCTGCTGTGTTTTGTATGGTGATTGTAGACAACCAGAGACTCTTTTGGCTGGAAATGACGCATTCCATCTTAGTCCTCAGGGGTGACAACGCATTTGCATTTTGATTCTTAATTCAGAATAAATGTAGATGTCTTAGGTCCACAATATGCACTTACCACTGCATTCCCCTAAACTGTGCTTGTTAGTCTTCCACATTCTATTTAAAAAACACCTTTTAAAAACCATTCATCCATTAAATTACATGAAACTTATATTTTATTTATTTTTTTATTTATTTAAGCTTTATTTGCACACATAAAAGAAATGTACAAAACGGCGGACTTAATGCCTAAAGGCATTCTCTACCAGTCTACCTTTGGTTTGTGCAGAGAATCTAGTGATGGGTGCAAAACTCATAATTAAAAAAAATTAAAGGTTTAAGGAAAAAATACAAAATTATAATATAATGATAATAAATACAATACACATACATATACATTCACATTACTACTTACATGCATACAATAGTATTTTATACATATACACAAATACCCACAATAAATAAATATGATATTTTTATGTTATACATACTTGAGAATATAACAGTTTCCGAAGTTTTTTAAATTTTTTATTATTATCCGAAACTACTACTGCTTCGTTAAGTAGTATTCCCAGAGTAAACGTTTAAAGATAGGTTTAGTTTTTGCTTCTTTTATATTTCTGGGTAACATGTTCCAGAGTATTACTGCATTTGAAGTGAAAGAATTGTAAGAGAAGCCCGTGCGACAGAAAGGAACATGAAGAGTTAGATTTTCCGCGGAACGGAGACATCGGTTGTGAGAATCGCCCTGATACTGAAATTTGCATTTCAGATATGCAGGGACAAATGGATCGTGTAAAATACAGAATAGCATAGAAAGGATTCTAAAAGATCTACGAAGTGGAAGAGGCAGCCATTTGAGCTGAGAACGGAATGAAGAGACGTGATCGAATTTACGTAAGCCAAAGATAAAGCGAATATAATTATTGAGAAGACGATCCAGTTTGTTAAGAAGTTCTTGAGAGGCATCAGCATAGCATACATCTGCATAATCTAGTATTGGTAATACGAGCGTTTGAACCAACATTACCTTTGTTCTCACTGGAAGAAAATTCTTGAGTCGATACAGACAACGCAAGGTGTTGATAACTTTTTTGCTTACTTCCGTGACTTGCGGCCGCCAACTTAGACTGCTGTCAATGATAAGTCCTAGATTTTTCACAGTAGCTGAATAAGGTATGACAGCATTATTAAAATTTACAGGTGGCAGTGAATTAAAATCCAATGTAGATAAGCGGCGGCTACTTCCAACTATAATTGCCTGGCACTTGGTAGGGTTAACAGTAATACCGAATTTGCTAGACCAATCAGAGATACGAGTGAGGTCAGAGTTTAGCTCAGTGATCGCATCTTCGATATCGTTAACATCAGACTGAGCATATATTTGTAAGTCATCGGCATAGAGATGGTACGTGCAGCGAATGTGAGATGTAATGAGATTTATAAAAATTGAAAACAAAAGAGGTGAGAGAATTCCGCCTTGAGGAACGCCAGCAACCAGCGTGCACCAGTCAGAAATAACTGGACCCACGCGAACAGATGAAGATAGGATGCGAACCATTCCCGCGCTGATGAGGAGAAACCTATGTGAGAAAGTATTGTAAGAAGGATGTCATGATCAACAGCATTAAAAGCGTTTGAGAAATCTATTAAAACTAACACAGTTAATTTTGACTCCTCCATACCTATATGTAAATCTTCCGTAACTTTAAGCAGGGCTGTTGTTGTACTATGTCCTGGCCTGAAACCTGATTGATAGCTACTTAAAAAGTTATTTTTAAAAACGTAGTCAGAAATTTGTCTGTGAGCAACAGCTTCAAGTACTTTTGATAAAAAAGGAAGAATAGAGATTGGACGAAAGTGAGAAACAGAACTAGGATTATTTATTTTTGGAAGTGGGAGAACAAAAGCATTTCGCCATAGTGAAGGAAAAACCCCAGTATCTAATGAAAAATTTACTATGTGGGTAAGTACTGGTAAGACATAATCGAGGATGAGATTGATCATGATTCTGCTCACATCATCAGAGCCTACTGCGGCGGACTTGATGGAAGAAATTGACTTTTTTATATCCTCATCAGTAACGGGAAAAAAATTGAAAGAGCTTTTGTAAAATTTTGGAAGAGAATTAACATGGGCAATAGTAGTAGATTTAATTGACGAATGCAGCTGTGGTGCAGTAGAAAAGTATGTATTAAGTTGATTAACAGAGAAGATTGAAGGATCAAAGTTAGAAGCAGGTTTACCTATCCCGATTGATTTTAAAAATTTCCACGAATCAGCCATAGAAGCGTTAAGGATATTTCGATGAATATAACGTCGTTTAGCGGCCCGCACCATCTGATTACACCGATTCCTAGCGGCTTTGAATCGAGTCCAGTTAACAGTACACCGATTACTCTTATATTTACTAAATTCTCGATCACGCTTTGCCATAGCCCTGCGGATATCCTCAGTAATCCACGGCGCAGGAGATCGTTTCAGTCTGACTTTGTGTGGAGGAGCGTGTTTATCAAACAACTTCTGTATATTTGAATTAAAAAGAGCTACTTTTTCGTCAACACTCTCTACGCTGTAAGTATCACTCCAATCTATACTACAAGCATCTTGCTGAAGTTCTTCAACATTAAGTCTCGCTAGATTACGCAGATGCACCATCACATGATTGACCTTAGGACATTTAATCCTATAAGAAATATACAGTAAATCGTGCCGCGAAAACCCAGGGGCGGAGAGTTGACCGTGGCCAACGACATGGTCTTCAGAAGCGACCACTATTAAATCTATTAAAGAATCAGCAGTATCAAGATTGTGGTGTGTGGGGTCGAGAGGAAGAAGTGACAAATTAAAGGAGTTCATAACTGTATACAATTCACGTGACCTCGCAGAGTTACAGAGAATATCGGTATTGAAGTCTCCCATTATAATAAAGTGCTGATAATCAGAGCCGATAGAAAAAAGAGCCGATTCAAGGTCACAAAAATAATTAACTCCTGGTGGACAGTATATTGCACCGAGTACAGTCTTAGTCCCACTGATGGTAATCTCCTAGAACATGTGTTCTATTGTACCAGAATATACAGAAGAAGAAGCACATAATTGTTTATAGGGTATACCATTACGTAAGTACACCGCTACACCACCACCTCTTTTGCCCGTACGATCATTTCTTAAGAGGACAAAACCAGGTATTCCAAAGGAGGTGGACGGTAAGGTAAGTTTTAACCAGCTTTCCGAAATAAGTATCGCAGAAATAGACTGATGATGAAAAGTATCAACAAGTTCATTATAATGTTGCGGAATGCTCTGAGCGTTAATGTAACAAACGTTAAAGTTATTAGTCAAACCATGAAACTTTTGAGTAAGCAGATAACGAAGAGTAGTAGGTTCCGAAAAAGAGTCATTTAGTGAAAAAAAAGAAGAATCTGAATCAACAGAGAGAAATAGTTCATTGGTATTAGAATCTGTCATAATATATGATTATACTTATGATATATGTATATATATTATTTATATAAAGTATATATATATATATATATATATATATATATATATATATATATATATATATATATATATATATATATATATATATATAAAAATAGAAAAAAACCCTATTAACTGATAATTGCACTGCAAACAAACGCGCCGGTAAACTGTTTACAAAAAAAAAATTGAAATATTACACGAAAACAACTAGTAATACTTACTACAAGAAAGTATCTAATTTTAATTATTTACAATTGCAGAGACAACAAAAATCATACGTATTGAAAAAAGGAAAAAAAAAACATATGTTAATCACTACGAGAAGTGGTAATTTAAACGAAAAAAAAATACTCTAAAGCGTAATTTCACGAAATTTAAGGGTCAGATTAGTCTGTACTATTACTTGTGTCGCAAACCAGCCTAGTAACCGGTTGCGGAGAACAAAAGGATCGAATACAAAAGCGCTCAGTGACGTACACAGTACACACAGCAGTAGTAGTAATTAACAAGCCGTCGAAGTGTAAACAAAGTATTACCACTAATCCGAGAATGTTTACTTATTTCTGAATGCTCGTCGGGTTCTTGGCTGCTCGCTACGGGAAACTACAGTACTAGTTCCTGTCTTCACTTGTTCCGGCTCCTCGTTGCACCCAGCTTTATGAAGATCGCACAGTAGTGCATCCAGGTCATTAGCGCTAAAGATGTGACGTCGAGACCCGTCAGGCAGTCTAACGCTTATGTTGCCCTCGAATGACCAGACTTTTTTAATTCCAAAATGCTTACGGGCTTGAAGAAATAAGTCTTGCCTGTATTTTGTAAGGAATTCCGATAATTTAAACGAGGTGCCTTTTAACATTGTTTTTTTAAACCAAACAGTTGAGCGCAGTGACATATCTGTGAAGCGCATTAATATAGGACGAGTATGGTGTAATTTGACCGGGCCAAGTCTGTATGCTGCCCGAAGACAAGATGGTGCTATATCTTTAAAGACCTAGATTTTCGTGAAAAATTTTGATCAAGACATCGGATAAATCTTCGCCTGGTTTTTCAGGGACACCGCCCATTAAAAGGAATTTCCTGCGATGCCTTGTTTCTATAATGTCAAGCGAGCGACTGACTTCTGCAATTTGTTGGCGAAGAAGGTTAAACATATCCTTGACGTAACTCCGAAAAGCGGTATAGTCCTCGCTGATCCTGTCTACATTGCTACTCTTGGAAGCGCTGAAGTTGAGTTTTGATTCAAAATCTGCCATTTTACGAGTAATGAGCGCCTCCAAAGACTTCTGACTTCTGGAAATATCGGCAATTGTGGACATAGTGACGTATGTAGTAACAAATGTTCGTGTGTGAAAAACTTGGTTCCAGCAGTTTGTGCAGTGCTAAAAAACTAGTACATAAGAAGGTAAACCTTTACGCGTTGATGCTTAATACTGTATTATATAGAAAAATAATAAAAGTATGGTAAATTACTTCTTTTTAAAATAAATACGCTTTACGAAACGAAACACGTCTGCACTTATTTACACCCACCCGCGTTATCATTCTTCTTATATCATTCTATTTAGTTTTCGTGGAGCCTGTTTTAACATTTTATTAAAATTTTAACTCTTGAACCTTTTCGATTGAACTAATCAACATCACAAGATCAAGGTGACACAACTAGAAAGTCGTATTATTTAAATTATGAATTTTATACCAATAAAGATGGAATTATTTAAAGTAAATAAAACTAATATTGCTTGAAAACTAATGCGGATATCGTCTAAATAAAAACTTCTATCTTTTTAATTCAGCTAAATATATAATGTAGCATAGATGGTTCCGCCCGTCCTGGGTTAGTCCTCGCTTTCACAGAACACCAGCGTAAAATAGTGGCTAATGGTGCTGTGTTTCTTATGGTAAACGTTGAGAACCAGAGACCCTTTTTAATTGACACGAGGCGTTCCATCTTAGTCCTCAGGTGTGACAACGGAACTGCATTTTGATTCTTAGTGATTGATAAATGTAGATGTCTAAGGCCACCACGTTCATTTACTATCAAGTTGTCTGGGTGCTCGTTTTTCAGACTCTATTACAGAATCTATTACCTTAAACCTTATGTTACCTTCAATCATTCCGTGGTGTGCAATGGGCGACAGAAGAAATGGACCAGGAGATGGGCAGCAGCATCTTTCTGTTGATAGAGGAAAATAGTAAAATCTGCGGTTGCCATCTCGACTGCAAGCGTGGCAACTAAAGCAAATATCCCGCCCAAAGGCAATCTGTTGAGGAGTCCTACATCAATGGATTTTTGATAAAGATGTACAGAATTTTATAAAAAATAAAGTAATTTTTTAAATGTGTACTCTTAAATCAATTCCATAATTGATGTGTCATATTACATCGAATATTTCATTTTATCTCAGTGTTTTTGACGTCGTCGGCTAAAATGTATGAAGCCCCTTCTTATTTCACGTCAAATGTAAATACCTCGAGAGAAAGCCATTATGAAAAGCCTCAGACTGTCCCCACTCCATTCGTCGTAAATATGTACGAATGAATAGCAACTAAAAGCGTCCTTTCGGGTTTTACATATGCAGAATATCTTGGTATGTTCACATTGGAAGTAAAGTTTGTACAAATTAACATGAAATTTATTTGCCACTGAAATATGAATGTATTTTCATGAACACTAGAGTAGTATTTTGCATAATCTCAGATAAAAAAATAAATAACGACGGAGCGCTGCGTGCATTTCGAGTGAAGCCGAAATCGTATTTCTTTATTCTTTCTGTATCAGTCCGTCAAGCTTCAATGTTGGACGCACACATAATATTTACCTCAAAATATCTTATTTACAATTTATTTTAAATGCATACGTGTACGTTGATGTCTATCCTTACAATAAGATGAGAATGGTTTTGGCTTGGTTTTTGCATCCCTTGAAATGTGCGCAGCGCTTCGTCTTCCTTCCTTGGCAGGTCTAAGCCTAAAGCATAGCATTTGTAACTATTTTCTTTTTGTAACTGGCCATTTCTCTGTTACAATTAAGAAAAAAATATAAATAAAACGAAATCATTATCAATGAAGTCGAAATCAATTAAACACGCATTATCAAGGATAGGACCGTGGTAGCTCAGTTGGTTAACGTTCGCTGTACATATAACAGAACATGAGGAAACCTGCATCACTGAGGAATAAAAAAAATTCGAAGACACGTGAAGTGAACACGTGGGGCTCCCCAGTACCAGCTCCTTCCACTTGACCGCATCCAGCGCAGAGCGGCTCGAATCGTCGACGACCGAGTGCTTTCCGATCGGCTCGATTCACTGGCGCTGCGAAGAGATGTTGCATCTCTTTGCGTATTTTATCGCAACTATCACGGGGAGTGCTCAGAGGAATTGTTCGGATTAATCCCAGCCGCCAAATTACGTGAACGCACTACACGGCAAACGTCCCGATACCATCCACACCATCTGGATGCTTGGCGGTCCACCACTGTACGTTTCACAAGGAGTTTTCTTCCACGTACAACCTCTCTGTGGAATAGTTTACCACCGGCGATTTTTCCGGACCGATACGACCTGGGGACCTTCAAGAAAATAGCTTACTCCTTTCTAAAGGGCCGGCAACGCACCCGCAATTCTCCTGGTGTTGCGGTTGATCATGGGCGGCGGTAGTCACTTAACATCAGGTGAGCCGCATGCTCGTTTGCCCCCTCTTCTATAAAAAAAAAAAAAAAGTTCGCCAACATGCATTGTGGTAGCGCGGGGGATACTTCCTTGCCCAAAAACTTTCTCAGAAATGAGGGGAGGCCCGCGCGCAGCAGTGGGACGTAAACAGGCTGTAACTTTACTTTTTTTTCTTTTATCGAGGATAACTAAGAAGCTACTGGTCAGATCTTGATCAAATTAAAACAAGAGAAAAAATCGAAAGCGTCAGATTTCAAATAAAAATATAATCATCATAATCGGTCGACCTAGAAAAAGTTCTGAAGTAACACACAAAGAAATACAGTCGAATTGAAAACATCCTCCTTTTTTGAAGTCGGTTGAGAAAGAAATTTTTGACGCTGCTATTTTAAGGCACGGAAACGTAAGAGCGTGAACTTATGGACAGAGAATCCTATCACCTTGTTCATCCACATTTCATACATTATACGCGAGCCACGGTCCCGTCAACATTGTGAGTGTGGACAAATATCGATCCATGAGTTCTTTAGGTAAGAACACACATACTTGCGGGGTGGGGAAAAATTCATGGAGATTTAATGCCACAGATAGCGTTACGGGAGTGAGTAAATACTGCTCCATGAATTCTTGGCTTAAGACCACCCCGGGTCACGTGTCATTAGGCTGAGGTGATTGGTGTCCTGATTCCATGATAGTTAACTCGGGATACCTTCAGTTTTGAAATACGAATTTTTGTCTTATCTACAGAATGGAAAGAACGAGCTCACAGTATCCGGAAGTCTTATTTCCAGGATTTTGAACCGGATGGTAGCGCGTAGATATTTGAACTCTCTATTGAAATAAGATTTTATTATTTTTCTAAAATTTGTAAAAAACATTAAGATGAAGCTAATTTGGCTCCGTAATACAAAGAGACCTTCCACCTAAAATTTTTGCTGTTTTGATTGATGATTGCATTGAAATTGTTATTATAAGCTCTCCCAAGGGGCAGAATCGCTTCAATTCCCGCCGCAAAATGATTCCTTACAGGTTTTCTTTGCCCTCAACTGCGTAGTTCCTTGAGTACCAAATGTTGTAGTCAAGCATTTGAAAGCGTATCACGTACAAAATAAAAAGGTTGCCTCTGAATTGCGATCACTACGACACTATGAATCCAGGTTGATCAATTCCAAATGTATGTCATTCAATGTGGAAAGTAAAGTATTCAAGTCGACACTTAAAAACGGTGAGGGTGGTTTCTATATTCCAAAATTTATATACACATTAATATATGTAGGCGTGATTAATGTCTGAGGCATTATCTACCGGTATATGTAAGAAAAGTTCAAAGATTGGAGAGATAGGTTTAAAAAAGAAGTACGGAAAATTATTTTTTATAGAATAAAGGTGACAAATAAGCACACAGTACTACTGACGGTACGTGGATGATGTAGTTCATAAACATCTCCATTAATCTTATTAAGTTTATTAGGACTCAAAATGTATATGCGTTGTCACCCTTATCTGTTGCTGTTCTTTCTTAGCTAGCGTGTTAAGGACTAAGATGGAATGCCTCGTTTCCAGTATAAAGGATCTCCGGTTTTCTACACTCATCATACAAAACACAGCAGCATTACGCTGCTATTTTTCGCTGGTATTCTGTAAATAAATAGATATGATGTAAATGAATAGGAAAGTGAAATAATATTATTATTTGAATGGTTATCAGGAAGGTGCTGCTGCATTTCTCCTGTTTCCGTTTCTCTTTGTTGCCTCACCCGGGATTCGGAACAAGGACCACATGTTCAGCAGCCGCGCTAATGACCACTGCACCAACGAGGCTATATAATATTTCTTACTCTATCTCAACTCTCAGGTAAGCAATGGTCCATATCAATCTGTAAGCCAGAAGGTTTAAGTGTTCAGTATCTGTCTAGTACTGTTCGTAGTAAATTATCGCTGCAGCGGTAATGGCTGTAGCACAAATGGGTTAACTTAACTCGAAAAGGAAAACATTCTCACAAAGTTCTCACAAAGACTTTAATAACTAAAAAGAATGAAATAATTTTAACTATCGAAGTAGAGGCTATACATTTTCTATACGCTATGATTAATCACCCCTTTGAGTGTACTAAGAAATATCACAAAAGCTTTTCTCTAAATTATTACCTTAATATAGCTGCGATATGACCATATTATTACGATCATAGTCCTTATGGGACAACACTTGCATTTTGATTTATATTCGAGGATCAATGTGTCTATGAGCTACCCCTTACCATCGGGTGGACTGTGTGCTCGTTTGTCATCCTTACATCTCTAACAAATAAATAAAAATTCAGTATCTAACCTTGTAAGAGTAACGACATATTTTATTGTAAGATTTACATCGCAAGCAAAATATTGCTATCAATCCAAATTCACTTATCTTTTTATCCTAGTTTCATTTCATCACAATATTTTATCACGTATGTCTGACAGGGTTTTGAGTGCTTGTCTTAAACTTTACCATACTTAAGCAATCCTCTTTATGGAATTTAACGAGTATATAATGACGATGATGATGATGAGGAAATAATTTTTCACTTGGTGATAGTTCCATCCCCACCGACATCAATACAATGTTTATAGCAGTTTTAATAGCTTTATTTTAACGCACTTGGCGATACAGGTAGACATCGTAAGGACACTCGCTTGTATCAGAAATAAACTAATTTAAGGACTGGCTTCCTAATGCCTATTGCCCAAGTGGCTTGATGGGTCTTAATGTATGATTATTACAATCGTCTAAGTTGTAAAACTGACATAGATCATAATACCTACTTTTCTCTTTTCAGTAAACTTTTTTACGCAGTCGGGTTATTAATTATACTTATAACTTTTGGACTTGTTTAAACAAAAAAACATATATATTAATTTTGAAAACGTGATAAGAAATTCTGAAACCAAATGATAAATTGGAATTATCATATGCTTGAAATGACGTAAAATAAATTTGTTCTTTCAAATGCTTGCGTTTCGCATGATTCTTGATCAGAATTTGAATTAGATCACGTACTTGTTAGCTGCGGTGAAATATATTTGTATTGGTAGCGACCTTTTATCATCTAACCTTTTGCTAGAATTATGATGATAAATAAAAACTTTTTACCTAGACGGTGTTACAAGGTTTGTAAGCTGAGAGAAAATGATATATTGGATGTAATTTCTTACACATAATTTATTAAAGAAAATATGAGATCTTCTTACAAATTTTAGGGAAAACGTTGTCAGATATTTATTTTTGATATCGCACAGAGCATGAAAACTTTTACAAATATTATACAATCGAACAACATGTTTAGCTACAGTTATACGCTGCACGCAAGTTTTTGTATTTGTACATCACGACACTTAAGATTCATAAAGTCCATAATGCTGTAGAAATTATTTTTATGCAGGTATTATTGGAATTTAGTTCAGTATTTTAAATTTTATTGTTATTTTGTTTTATTATTCTATATCGCTTCTAAGTTATTCTAAATTACTTTTAAGTGAAATAAATTTTAGACTCCAAAGGGTAAGTGTTGGAAAGAAACTTTTATTTTGTACTTCTACTATGCACACTAAATACGGCAAGAACAATTTTATAGCTCGTGCATGTAAATCTTATAATAACAACTATTCACATTTTGATAATTATATTTTCTCTGTTATATGAACAGTTTAAAAAACTTGAAACTGTAATGGGTAATGGACAAATTAATAGTTAAATTAAAATTCCACTTTAATATTACGCATTACTTTGACTTAACTTTAGTTTTACACACCTAAATATGTCATGATGTTTGCTTGCTATCGATGTTATATATAGATAACTGTGGAAACTTTATTGTTAAATATAAGATTAATATGTTATGTATTAGACCAAAATTATGTATGTTTTCCCTGAAGATAAATATAAAAAATATTTAAAAAAAATTATCGTATCATTCTAAATGTATGGTAGTGAATTTTTGGTGTGGCATAAGAAGCAGGAGCGTAGAACTAATGCTGTAGAAGGGCGATAACTAAAAAGTAAGAGAAATCGTATTATTGGAGAAAGATGTGGCTTGCAAGTAGACGTCTACTTACTGTGACCAGAGGAAGGAGTGATAAAATGCTGTAGAAGTGAGTACCAATGTCGGCATCAACAGAAGAGTAACTGACATAGCTCAACTGATCAGTGAACTGCAGAGGCGTTTGGCCGGCTTAAAGAACTGGCAACTAAGGAAGATGGAAGGCTCTCGGATTATCTCTCTAAGGGTTTAAATATTCTAAAATATTTCCTAAGTGGATGCCTACGGATTAAAAAGAAATTATTATAACATAAATATACGTTCAGCGGATTGAGTTGTCCATCTCTATGTTTTTTATACAATCCGCATTTTGTACGTTATTTTAAAACCATAAGGGTAATTTTATTAATTTAAAGCAATAAATATTTTTTTACAAAATTGAACGTCCTCTGATAGGCTGTCAGTTTACTTAATGATTTCTTCTATTTGAATCAATGTCAGTTTACTTATTAACTGAACTTTACTCTGTTTACATTTTTAATAGATAGGCGATATTAAACAAACTCTATAACAAATTGCATTACAGTAAATAAATATATTTTAAGAACGTTAACATTGGTATGAGAACTATTTCGCCCATCAGTAACTATTTATAAAATCATGAGCAGCAATAAGCAACCCGCTTTTGTGCAACGCCTTTGTCTAATAAAATTAAGAATATTGCATTTAATTTTAACTGACTAATAAAACATTGCGTTGAAAGCACTATCTTGAGTCTAATATAATATTTCGTGTAAAATAAATAATGTTATTGTGAAAGTCCTATTCAAATCCATTTAAATCTTCTGCATGATGCATGTCCAGAGAGACAGATGAACTTTTACCAGAAAAATGTTTCGGCATCTGTATTGATAATATAGTACACCCCAATTCTAATATAAAAAATGTACAGTAATCGTTTAATGAACCTGAAAGAAGCGAAAGAGGTATGTAAAGATCGTGACACTTGGCGATCTGTTCTCTCTGGCTACCCCGTTAGGGATTGCGTTGAATTGCGTGA
This sequence comes from Parnassius smintheus behrii, assembly GCA_036936625.1. Classification (NCBI taxonomy): domain Eukaryota; kingdom Metazoa; phylum Arthropoda; class Insecta; order Lepidoptera; family Papilionidae; genus Parnassius; species Parnassius smintheus. Next base: position 4,645,041 of record JAUPFT010000026.1, read on the forward strand.
AGATAAGTAAGTAAGTAAGTAAGTAATCGTCGTGTTAGAGTTATATATACATATACATATATATATATATATATATATATATATATATGTACATATATAATAGACCAGCGATACACCCCGGCTTCGCTCAGGGATTTCTGTATTTCGACAACAGCGCCACTCTCATATTGTGCCGGTCGTTCACAAGTAACGATCTTTCATACTTGCGGTAATTGATTTTTGTTTAGAAGATATAGATATACTTATTGAAAGTAATTATAGCTTTACCGCTGGTGCGGAAAAAACTTTACTCCCGAGAAGAACCAACAAGAAACCGTACGGGACTTTTTAAATATTAACTTAAATATGTGTGATAAAAGTACTGGGTCTTTTCTCGCTCAAAGGCTAATTAGCTTTTCATTGAGGAAATATTGCCAGCATCCTTGATACTAAACCACGAGGATAAGTACTGTATGATTATTTAATTTTTATATTATTCTATATATTCAATCGTTATAAGTAAATAAATTTACATTAAAACAACGTCACGAAAGCAACCATTGATCTGCGTTTGTGGTGTATTTAACTTCATTTGAAATTTGCAGAAATTGCACTCTGTCGGTATATTCATGATATTATTCATGACGAATTATTTTTACGTACCGTTTAAACAGCTTTTACTTATCGATCAGGTTTGTAACGTACAGAAAGAAATCAAAAATGGACTGTGTGTTTAATTTTGAAAGACCAAATATTAATTTTTTAATAGAATATGGATGACAAACGCGCACACAGTCCACCTGATGATATATGGATGCTGTGGCCACTGATATCTACACTTGTCTTCAATTAAATAATTAAAATGCAGATGCGTTTTCAACCTTGAGAATAAAGATGGTCTGTTTAGTTACTATTAAAAAGGGTCTCCGGTTCTCTACACTCACTATACGAAACAGCAACATCAAGCTGCTACTAACGCTGAGCGCGCGATCCTACTCCGGTCGAAATACTCCTACCCTGGTCTTGACCCATTCGTGACATTATAATAATAATATAGATGAATAGTGGCTCTCTTACACAAATGATGAAAAAGGAGGAAAAACCAAACCCAAAAATTTTGTTCTATGATTAGTTAGCAGAATGTCATAATCCATAATTATGTTGTTCATACCAGTCGCCATTTAACTTCCATATCTGACAGAATATTGACAGAACTTTTTTTTTTATAGAAGAAGGGGCAAACGAGCATACGGCTCACCTGATGTTAAGTGACTACCGCCGCCCATGATCAACCGTAACACCAGGAGAATTGCGGGTGCGTTGCCGGCCCTTTAGAAAGGAGTAAGCTCTTTTCTTGAAGGTCCCCAGGTCGTATCGGTCCGGAAAAATCGCCGGTGGTAATTAACTATTTTAGAATTAGATAAAAATAAGTATATAGTCGCCTTATTTATAATTTTCTTAGGGTGACACATGAACAATCATCGTCATTATCATTACAGCCCTCCACAAGTCCACTGCTGAACAAAGGCCTTCTCCAAAGAATGCCACAAGGTCCTGAGACCTCGTCTTCCTGCATGTTCTGTCTTATGTATTCCCTCGTGATCCGACAGCTCGTAATGAAATCCGTAAAATTAGCTCTATTAAATCTATAATATTAGCTGAAACTTCATTAATTTTGTAGAAGTTTACATAGTACAAAGCCATCTAAACATAGACCTTGCGGACTGATAATGACGTTGAAAACACAACACCAAAAAACATTGCACACTATACAAAATGAGTGAAAATGGTTCATATTAATCTATTTATAATGACTATAAATGTTTAGTCAGTAAATGGAATGGTGATATTTCATTTCGTTTTACTAAGGATCCAAAGCATTGACGTTGATAACAGTAATCACCCGGTTCTATACTCAACTTAATGTTCACTAATCGAATTATAAACTTTAGTACAACTGTAGAACTACCAATTACTGTCACGATATTATGCCATTAAAATACAAAACATATGTTTGAATATCTAACAGTGTTTATTTTTTTATAGAAAGGCTTAATTTTACACATGATATATAGACGGAATATATAGATGTTAAAATGTGAGTAAAAAAAAAATAAAACAATTCCATCGTGAACTGTAATTCTAAATACTTACTCAATTACTCACTACCGCATATAGTTTAGCACTGATTTGGTTCTCATTAAATTATATAAAACTCCCATTAATGGGTCAAACATTGCCTTGTATTAGTTAAAAATGCTAATGGAGAGGTCATAACCGTAAGCTAAATGCTAGAGCGTACGTTAAGTAATAAGGAAAATAATGTAATTTCTAGCTAATGTTCTATTTCTTTTTACCTTAAAGATGATATATAGTCTTTATATACGAAATAATTGATGAAGTTGGAAGGATGAAAAATAATATAAGGAATAAAACTGATAAATCCGAAAGTGTACAGTACGACCCCTCGCGTTACTACAAGGAATAATGGGTTTAATAGGTTTTTTTAAAAATAAAAGTAAAACTACTTTTTTAGAGAATAAAAGTGACAAACGATGATGATGGTAATTGGTTCTTGTGGCCCATAGAAATTTTCGTCTATCACCGATGAAAAATCAAACCACAGATGCGTTGCCACCTCTGAGAATGGAATGCTTCGTTTCCAGTAAGAAGGGTCACCAGTTCTCTACATTCACCATAGGAATATTATTTTATGCTAGATACTATCATTCTTTGTAAGCGTGTTCCATTTATGCTGAAACCATAATATTGCTGCAGCATGGCTGTACCACGTAAAACAAAACTGTCACTTGTGTCTCCTAAACAATGAAGATTTTATTAGTGATTTTTTTTTTATTAGGGATCATTCAAGGGACTACTGAGAGCTTCTAGTAAAATAGCTTAGTATATTATTGCGTCATTCATTTGTAATCATGTTAATACTAACGGAACTACGAAAAGAACTGCAGGTAAATAATAATTACTACCCTAACTAATATAAACAACCCGAACTGCCTACTTACAACCTCATTTGTGCCGCAAATAGCAGTGCCTGCATTTCCGTATTCGTATTTGAAGGATATAGAGCATCAGTATAATAACAGACTGTGAGGCCTTTTCATAATCAAAATAGGCTCATTCTTGACCTATATCTGGCCCAAAGGCAAATATTATTTTTTTATAGAATAGAGGTGACAAACATGCACTCAGTCCTGCTGATGGTAAGTGGATGCTGTGGCCTATAGAAATCTACATTTATCATCGATTAAGAATCAAAACGCAGATGCGTTGTCACCCGCGAGGACTAAGATGGAATGCCTCGTTTCCAGTAAAAAGGATCTCCGGATCTCTCCAATCACTATAAAACACAGCAGACACCGGCAAGGCATTCCAATTCTTGGTTGTGAGCATTATTAAAGATAACTAATAACGCTTAGTGCGAATATTCGGAATGGATGGTAACCTGCAGGACGTCTGGTATTCCGATAGGCAAATGGAGATGGTGGTATGAGCTTATAAAGCTACGAGCACCCTCTCCGAAGTACGATCTATAGAAGACCGACAAACAAGCAACTTAGCGGCGGTGAGCTGTAAAGCTTAAATTTCACCAGCTTTATGTCGCCGAAAAGCCTCTGGGCTCTGCATTCCATCTTAGTCCACAACGGGACAACATTTTTGTAGCATTCTTTGTTTGAAACTGGGCGCAGGTGTCTATGCGCTGCAGCAGCCACTTACCACCATGTGGACGGTATGTGAGTTTGTCACTTTACTTTTATAAGGATATAGACAGAGCTACAGCACTGTCGCTATGGCAACACTACTGCAGCATCATATTCAGTACGAGTGAGCTAGACCAAAACGTCTAAATACACTATTTTGTCAAAATTCGTCATCATTATCTAGATATCCCATTGCACCTGTGCTTGCGCATAAACTTGGGCACTTTAATCCTGTCCTGCGCCGATGGCTAGCCTCTCACCTCAAAGGAATGTGGTCCTACGTTGTGAAGCTTTCGGCCGCAGCCTTGAGAGTCTTCTCAGTTCCTTCCTCCAGCTACCACCCGCATGAGGTCGACACAAATCTTCCACCAACCAATACAACGGCAGATATAGCCGAAAGGCAGTTATAAGAGTAATAATTCGCCATCAGGATGGGTTTGTGTCACTGACGTTGAGTAAATGCATTTTCGATCATGTTTGTCGTTGGTGGGAAAGTTACAGAGATTTGTTATTATGTTGTTATATAAAACGTTATGGAGGTCAGACAGTCTGCAGCCCTGTAATGGAGGGACCCAACTTGGGCAAAGCTACGTAGGTGTGAGTCAAACCAGGATGCAGAGAACGCCATTAAGAATAACGTCCCACCAAACAACTATTGCAGAGACGCAATGCTGCAGATCGCAACAAGCATCAATACGACTATCGTCGGTCTTACACCATCCCAAGATCCCCGATACATCCCAACAGACATCACCACCCGTATAATTATATAAACAAAGAACTGAACTAACTACTTTTCTATCAAGAAGTTTAGTATTATAAAATCTATACAAAAATCTCTATCCTGTGGTCTGAACAAGTCAGGTTTTACCTCATTATAAAAAGATTTTATCGTATTTTGATAACAAAAAAAAAATTCAAAGAGGATATCGGCAGCGTGAAAATCACAATTATTTCTATATATTTCTCGAAATTATTAACGTAAAAATATAAATTATATTCACACAATAACTTTCATTATAATTTTTAATAAAACACTATACTAAAACACTTAAATAACACTAGAAAAATCCAAAAATCAACACAATAACATTCAAACGAAAGTTGTGTACGAAATGAACGTAGATTATAAATAAATATCCATAGATTAAGTGACTTTTTAATCCACTAGAGAAAATTTAATATTGGTTCTATAATGCCAAATTTCTTTATACAAAAGCAGTCTCTAAACATATTTACGTATGGTTTAAAGTGCTGTGGGTGGGTACGGTCACATTTGTCCTCTTGAATGTTGATGGAATATCGGAGCTCTCAAATTTGGACGCTTGCCGTTTGAGAGTTTAAACATCACTAATAGATTTTCGTTCTTTACAAAGTATAAACTAAAATTTATTCTCCATTTCTGTACCTACATTGTACATTTTCGTTAAATTAAAGGTTTTGTTACAATTTTTATAACTAAACATAGTACAAATTTGGGAGGAAAATATTTTTCCATATTCTGATATAAATATCTTTTTATTGGCAAGTTTAAACATCACTACAAGATCTTCGTTCTTTACAAAGTATGCCTTAGATTTATGCTCCATGTTCTGAACATGTTAATTTTTTTAGAATAAATTTGTTTTTTATAACTTTTATAACTACAAACAGAAATAATTTGGGAGGAAAATATTTCATCAGCCTTGTACTTTTTAAATATTATACGTGCCGAACGAACGCTAGGTCCACCAGATAGTAAGTGAACGCTGTGGCCCATATACATCTACTCCTAGAATATATCTTCGATTAAGAGTCAATGTCAACCATTTGTCACCGCAGGATTAATATGGAATACCTCATTTCCAGTAAAACGGGTCTCCGATTATCTACACTTACCAAATGGAATGCGGCAGCATTGAGCTGCTATTTTATGCTGGTATTCTGTCAGAGCGTGGTACAACCCAAGGCGAGCCGACCCATTCATACTTTCGTGCCACAACGTTAATATAGCTTCAGCGCGGCTCCAACAAATTAAAAAAAGTTTAAATTCTTTTTCATAAATATTTTTTTACTACGAAAGACTAATTTATTTTTAAAAGAGCAACCTTTTTCAACTACACTCGCAAGGACCTCTAGTAACAGCCAATTGCACCAAAAATGCAAGCAATAACGCTTTGACGGTACGCATTAAGTGCGCGTTCCGCCATCGTCAATACATATAAACCTCTTTTGTCTGCTCCACCGAATACAAAGGTATTTTTACATAACTTTAAAATAAAAAAAGTTTTTTTTTAACCAGAAGATACATCAGAACTAGCCCGAACGTCGGACAGCTCAGAAATTTTCAAGTAGCTAAGAGTTAGCCAGACATATGTATGTATATAACACTCCGTACAGAAATTTATTCAGTAAGCTTAATTAGACGTAGTTATACGTTCTGTTAGAAAATAATGCTGCATCTATAGTATCACATTTATATTTTATAAGACTTCAAATTTCGTTCAATTACTCATTTCGCAATGTAGAAGCTTATTAAAAGCGGATTTTACGATAGTCCCATACTTTTTTTTTGATATTTTACATCTAGATTCCGCAATAAAATATTATCGTGCGCACGCAAAGCGGGCGGGTATCAGCTAGTTAAAGTATACATGGGTTTGATTATTTATCAATAAAATAATGTTTTTCTGTTAAAAACTGTAATCAAACATTTTTCATCCACAGCTTTTAAGCGACACGCGGTTGTAAAGTACGCAAAGCGAAATAAAATTTACGTAACTCCGCAAACAAATCAATTTGTTGGTATAAAATAATATTGTTATTAGCTTGAGGTTCGTGACAATAAAAATTGCCGATAAAATTACCTAAATTAACACTTTAATTTACTTTACACAAATTAAAGTTAAAAACACTAATAATTAAACACACTAATTCACTTTATTCTGCTCCGAAGCTTCGCTTGTCTCGCCAAATCCAATACTGCCGCGATCGCATCTTGCAGCGCCTATATATACAAATTAGCAATGAAGCATCCGGAATATTCAAGTAAATGCGCGCAAAGCGACGAGTGTTCGAGTGTAGATTTTCTAGAAACTTAGTTCTTCGGATGGCGCTGTCGGTTGAAAGATTTGGATAAATGTAGTGTCTATGGGCGATAAAATCCATATACGATCCTGTGCACTGTATGCGTGCTTGTCGTTATTATTCTTTAAAAAGATCTTAAAGGGACGGATTTTTTTCTTCCTCTTTATTAGTCCAACCCCGGAGGGATTTTGAAAGCCTTCGCAATTCATTTCGGAAATCATTATTGACAATTGTTATGGGAAAGTGGCCAGCGGCGAACATTTAGTATGTGATAAATTTAATAATGAGCCTGCTTTAAGAGGCTCTAAATCGGCAATGACTACAAACAGAAGCTTTTGAATAACCGGACCGTTTTAACTTGAGCAACTCAACGTCCACTTGTATTGATTATCCGAATGGAAAAGTTTTTATGTTGGAAAGCTAAGAGCGATCAATTATCGGTTGCCTCAATTTCTTCGAAGTTGCCTTCTTGTTGTCAATGAGTTTTATTCTCCTTTATTCGTTTTTGTCTACCCTCAATACTCAATGCTTTTTAAATAAAATTGAATTGACAACAGAACAAACAGTCTACTTGATCATAGTCCTCCTAATGTATAGAATAGATTTTTTTATCTGGAGACGCCAGCAACTTAAGGTATCTTCGATAAAGATTTAGTGGACTGTAATTTTGGTGCATACGGCAAAGGGGAAAATAAATAGGTGAGATAGCACGCACTGACCTGATGAGGGCTGCCGCGCTTTCCTCCTGGAGTGTCTGCTATACAGCTAGCTCGCCACGTGGTTCGGCGCACACGCACTCACGGAACAGTCTCGTGAAGTCCCACACTCTCCACCTTTGCCCTTACGGGGGCGTCTCACACTTTTATGAGTTACAAAGACACAATGTCTGATGCGGTGAATATTAAACATAAACAGGAGAACTCAATGTTCGTCCTGCGCGGTTTGCGGTTAATGTACATAAGACGCGACGGGTGGCCGTGCGTTGCGGATGGCGTAATATCATTTAGTATAATGACGCGCGCCGAGATCCTCTTTTTCACCTCGGCGGCAGCGCGTGCGGTAGGAAAGGGAAGGAAGGAAGGAAACAAAAAATATGCACTAGTCATGTTGATAAAGTAGATATAACTTAGGACGAACTCAATGCGATATGTAATGTAATGTTGATAAAGTAGATTGTTAACTGGCGTTACCATTATCATATATTCATTTCTGTTTACCGCGGCATTTTCAGCTTGGAATTTACTACATTTATCTATTTCATAGGTTTTAATTTTTTTCCGCGCAACCTTAATCTAAAATACAAGTAGACTAAACCACTCCCTTTAACATCTGATATCTGATAGTGTCCGGAAAAGTCCAAAAAGTCTCATCAAAATCGCGTCAGCAATTTTAAAAACAGACATATACGGACAACATTTTTAAAAATTGTTTTGTTTTATGTTTTAAATACAATATATACTTTCATATGCATTAAGTGCATTAAGTAAAAAGCTTTTATGTTGATATTACAAACAGACATCCTAATTTTATTTATTTCAATAGATAGATTACAAGAATGCTTATTGGGTCAAGTTATTTAAGCTTTACAGCTAGTTTGGAATAAAACTGCCGTCCGGGCAGAACTAGCAAGAAACTTAGCGGCACTTTTTTACCATTCATTTACAATCTAACATTTTATATAATTTCTCATTCCCGTGGGTTATTATCAATAATGTACTCTATAGTTGTAAAATGACCCTTACTGAACAATTTTGCTTAATAAGAATTTTGAAATGTTTGATAGAAAAGTCCTGCCTTCATACATTTATTCAGTACAAGTTTGGTTTATGATTCTGTAGTGGTTATAATATGGTATATAAATTAAAAAAAAGAACTTAAACACGCCTTACTACTGATAACAGATTCCAATTCATTACAGAGTTTTGGAGCAACAAAGAATCCGCTGCGCTATCCCAAGGCAACTTAAATTGTGTGCTATTTTTTAATTTTATAAACCGGTGTTGATTACTTAATTCTTTTTACAGGGCGATAAGCATAAAATGCATATAGATCAAGATTACGCTTCATAATATTCCTTGAGTATGACCTATGTTTAACAGTGGCCTTGTAAAGGGACTTTAATGATAATGATAAAAATCAAAATATAGTAAACATTATCTTCAAACTATACTATAATAGTCTTGATTTTTTACCTATACTCTACCATTTAGGCGATGCTAAATGAGAGAAATTCTTTTTTAACAATTATAAAGCAGTTCTTGTTTACTATTTCCCCAGATGCTTAGTGATGATGCAGCAAAAGATAATAAACCACACTGACGTAGCATGGATAAAAGCTTATTCACTCTTGCATTGAAGACAGATGACTTCTTCTCTTGACTATATTAGTGCTTCACGCAATTAATTGATGCAACGTTCATATTAAACTGCAATAAAACGATCTACTCAAGTATTGGATTAGCATCCATTGATAAGTAAATTAAATAGCTATATAATTAATAGTTCGGTACACTTCATCTCATTGATAACATATTCTAAAGTGTTGACGCAGGAACATCTATTACCCATGTCGTCTAGGCCTCCCCATGGATTGTCTCATATAGGAGTTTTTACAACAGTTTCCACGCTTGGCAAGCGGGTTGACAATCGCAATTTTTATTATTTAAATATTTCACTTTTTATCATTTTTAATATAGTGTTACGAGCTTAAGGTTCGTGACAATAAAAACTGCCAATTGAATTACCAAAATTGACACTTTAATTTCCAAACACCAATTAAAACTTAAATGGCACTAATAATTATTCAAACTTAACACTTTAGTTCACTTTATTCTTGACTTTAGATGGCGCTAGTGGGAGAGTTCTAGAAAGATCTTGACGCTCCTATTTCTGCTACTTGACACTAGATAGCGCTAATAATCACCCGCCATGTACAGGGCATTAATTATGGCGTGCAACAATAGTATTGAGGAAGTTAAAGGTCGTAGATATGGAGCCACGCTTCAGCTATTTTATGATTGTAGCACGAATAGGTTGGCTCGACCGAGAAGAACCACGCTCTCACAGAATACCAGCGCAAAATAACAGTTTAATGATTCACGTGTTTAGTATAATGACCGAGGAACGTCTTTACTGGAAACTAGGAATTTTGGCTTCATTATCTTTACGTCATTTCCTACAATTTTCAACATAGTCTTACTATGTAAACAATTAATGGTTTCAAAAGAAAATATATATCTGCGTTATATTGCAGAATATATTTGACAACGTCGTCTTTACTGGAACCTACGAATTTCGTCTTCACTATCTTTATGTCATTAGTTATCGACAAACACATCTGCATTTTGATTGTTAATCAAAGAAAGATGTAGTTGTCCATGGATCACAGCATTCACTTAACATCAAGTATAGTATGTGCTGTGCTCATTTGTCGGCCTTGTTCTATAAAACTATTCACAAAATCAGATTAGCAAGTTATTTGTGTATTTACGGGCCACAATTACTCAGCTTCAAAGTTGTAAAGAAGTTTATCTGACTTAAATGGGTTTAGAAGTAAAGCAAAAACTAACAAAGATTTCCTACAATTTTCAACATAGCCTTACTATGTAAATAATTAAAGGTTTCAATAGAAAATATATATCTGCGTTATATTGCAGAATATATTTGACAACGTCGTCTTTACTGGAAACTAGAAATTTCATCTTCACTATCTTTATGTCATTAGTTATCGACAAACACATCTGCATTTTGATTGTTTATCAAAGAAAGATGTAGTTGTCCATGGATCACAGCATTCACTTAACATCAAGTATAGTATGTGCTGTGCTCATTTGTCGGCCTTGTTCTATAAAACTATTCACAAAATCAGATTAGCAAGTTATTTGTGTATTTACGGGCCACAATTACTCAGCTTCAAAGTTGTAAAGAAGTTTATCTGACTTAAATGGGTTTAGAAGTAAAGCAAAAACTACCGGAAATTTCCTACAATTTTCAACATAGCCTTACTATGTAAATAATTAAAGGTTTCAATAGAAAATATATATCTACATTGTATTGCAGAATATGTTTTATCACGTACTAATCAGTAGAAGTGTGGGGAAAAACATGTCCTCCATGAAAGGTAACAAATCTGAACAGTGGCAGCCAAGTTGTTTTCTACAATTGATGACCATCATCATCTTTAGAGCCCTTCAAAAGTCCACTGCTGAACGTACGATCCCCCTATAGGTTGCCTCACAGGAGTATACTTATAATAGTTACCAATATCGGCAAGAGCGTTGGCAACCGCAGTTTTTTTTTTATTCAGCTGTTATCAGAAAGATTCTGCTGCCCATCTCCTGGTTCTGTTTCCTTTCTCGTCTCTTAGAACACCCACTGTATGATTTGGGTAGGGGATATATAAAGTAGTAGCTGTAGACATAGACTGCCTCTTTCGAGTATATTTGCCATAGCTGCCTCGCTTTGCAAGTAGGTTAGCAACCACGGGTTTTAATTTTTAGTTGATATGAGAAAGATGCTGCATCAGATTTCCTGTTCCATTTCCCTCTGTGAGTTCTTACAACAGCCACGGGATGAGATGGAGGAGTACATTCTGTTGCGCTGCCACTGCACGATGGTAATTCAAATCAATCGAAGTAAATTAAAAGTTGGATAAATATAATAGCCTTGATATTTCAGGGGTCAAGAGCTCGCTGTAAATATTACGGTAACATACGCTAGAAATTTGGTTTCAATCTCTCTGCCGGCACCATTAAAATTGGTAAAGAGAACTTTAAGTACTGATTAACTACGTTTTTGGAGGTGAAAGAAAACAGCCTAAGGAAGCGAGCATGTGTGAAAAGTTAAAAAAAAGATTCGAATAAATGTGAAGTCCGCTAACACACATAGGGCCATCGCAGCAAACATTTTCCTGTCCTAATATTCTCCCAGAAATGAGGGGAGGCCTGTGCACGTGAGTGGGATGTATATAAACTGTAACTTTTATTTATCTAGAAAATATATGCCAAATATATATATATATAAATATATTTAATATATATAATATATATGTAAAATAATAATAATTAATAACATTTTATATTACATAATATTTTCCTAATGTTAGCGTTTACAAAGCTTATTGGAGCGTGCGAAGCCCTCTAATTGTATTTGATCAAATTTCAACAAAATCCAATTACGAAGACACTAATGTCTGTTAGTTTAGTTTACTTAATCATCATAAGCCGCGAAAGCTGTTTATTATACATGAGAAAATAACAGAGTTCATTCTGACGTTCAAATGCGCTAAAAACGTGTTTAAAATGGCGGTATATTATGTGTAGTTATTGTGTAGGGGCGGTGTAAGAATATCCACTAACATCATGTCATGGATGTCGTTAGAGGCGACTGAGGCAAACGCATCGGGAGATGTGCAGCAGAGTCTTCCTAATAACGACTAAAATATAAACTAAACTGCGATTACCAACCCGGTCCCCAAGCGTGGCAACTATGGCAAATATCTTCTCCTACGAATTAATCTATGGGGTAGGGCTATATTTAGCAGTTGACTTTAATATAAATAATAATTAAATAATAATATCTAGATATATCGACACATACAGATATCTAGACAAATGAAGCTCTACCACTTAGAACATACTTTTACCACCTTGAATAAAACTAGTTTTATTGATTTTATCGTATTTTTTCTTCCTTGTCATCGTCCTCCAAGCTTATCTCGTTGTTTGTACGGATTCAACTTTTAACAGTCACATTATTCCTGGTAGAACCACGCTGCCGCTATATAATGGTTGTAGCACGAATGGGTCGGCTCAACTGGAGTAGGATCACGCTCTCACAGAATACCAGCGTAAAATAGCAGATTAATGATTTTAAGTTTCATATAGTGATTATAGAGAATCGGTGACCCTTTTCACTGAAAACAAGTCATTTCGTTTTAGTCCTCAGGGCTGACATCGCACATGCATTTTGATTCTTAATTGAGGATAGGTGTAGATGTCTATGAACCACATTTACCGACAGGTGGACTTTGTACTCGTTTGTCATCCTTACATTACATAATAAACACTTAGAGGCGAGGTGACGATTGCTTTACATGGCTTCCCGTCGTGGTTCCTGGATATTTTACGTTTTAAGCAAACGAGATGGCGTACTGCTATCTGTCGGAAGCCTTGAGATTCTTACGGCATTTCACATAGTTGCCTTATAAAACACCTAACAAATACTAACTACTATTATGTAAGACAAATTAGGGTAATCATCATGTGGTGAACACGACATTATAACGAAATATCTTATTTTTAACTATCGGCAGTTTTGATATTATGCAGCGCCCGTAATTGGAAATGCATTATAAAGTTACTCTGTGCAATAAGTAACTTTTAAGTATTAGTTTCTGTTTCGGATCTATACAAAAGGAATTTCGGAATGTCCCCCAGACTGAAATTAAGTCATGGCGGCAAGCCTTAACGGAGTCCAGCCTCCTGTGTGGGACAGGATTAAAGTACCAGAGCGTGTATGCAAACCCAGGAGCACTGTCTACTGCCTCACTTTTATAGTCAGATGAGACAGCAAACCGACAACGAAAGAAAGAGAACAAGCCAGTCACGTGAATTGATAAACTAAAATTGATTATATAATACTTTTAGCCTTTTCAATGGGAATTGTAGACAGTGTAACAACCGAACCGGAGATGCTTCGTTGGACAAAAGGATGAGGAAAGACTAGGTCGACTGCGCCACCATCCAAAAACTGTAAATCATAATGAGTTTATCTTTGAGCTCAACAGCAAAAGCTCATTTGATTAAAGTTTTATTTTTTATAGAATAGGGTTGACAAACGAACACACTGTCCACCAGATGGTGTGTGGATACTGTGGCCCATAAACATCTACATTTTTCCTCGATTAAGAATTAAAATATTTATGTAATGTCACCCCTGAGGGCTAAGATGGAATACCTTGTTCCCAGTAAAAAGGGTCTCCGGATAACTGTACTATCAGGGTGCAGTCCTTCCCCTTTCGAGCCGACTTATTTGTGTTACAACCATAATATAGCTGCACCATGGCTCTGCCACGTAAAAATCTATTGCGTAAGCTTAAGAACGTAACAGGAGCTCCATTCATAAGTTTGTCAAAAATTTGGTAGTGTTGGTATCTATAACAAGGCGCAATTCAAACATTTTAAGTGAAAGACTGGTTCGGATACAAATAGAATGGAATTAAGCGACGGAGCTTCCATTCGAAAGTTTCCTGTTGCAATAAACTTACATTTCGTCGGTTAAATTGTGTTATACTGAATCTTTTTCTCAATGCTGTTCTTTAGTGCAGTGGACCTTTTTAAATATCGCTATTTGACCTTCGTTCTTTACAAATTATGAACTAAGAGTTTTATTCCATATTTTGTACCTACATTACAACATTTCGTTAATTTAAAAATTTTCGTTCCAATTTTAATAACTAAAGTAAAACGTAGTAGAAGTTTAGAAGGAAAACATTTTATCTTATTCTAATATAATTTTTGTTGACAAGTTTATACATCACTATAAGATCTTCGTCCTTTACAAAGTTTGACAAAGATTTAAGGGCGCTGCATACAGAACGGAATCAGCACGTGCACGGGACGGAGACGGAACGCGGTTGTATGTCAACACGGACGGGAGTTTAATGCATGCGCACCGTGACAGTGACTCGAAACCAACGTGCGAGTGTTGTGTAAGATGGATTATTCATTTGAAGAATTGGAATTAATTGCTATTTTTTCAGGTAATGAAGCTACAACTGTCAAGAGTAAAAGAAGATTTTCTGTCCATCCCACTTGGCAGAAAAGAGCAACTTCGACTGCAATTTTCTGCCAATAGCATTTTGTTGGTATAAAATAATATTACGGAGAAAGCTAAGTTTGGAGTTACTCTGTGGAATAGACTTAAAAAAGAGAATATCCGCAGTAGAAGTAGTAGTCACCGACACGTGAGTAAGAGTATACGATCAGCGGAGCCGATCGGTAAGAAGAAAAAGCAGTGGCAATAAGCCTGCCATATTACTCGAAGAACTGACAAAAGAAGAAATTTTGTATGGGACCAGAGACCATTTTAACTGGTACTCATTACCATTAAAAATATTCTCCATTTCTCAATGGGATTCCATCTTAATCCGATTATTAATGGAACGGGCAACGTAGGATAAATACGCTATCCTTATTCCGTAAAAAAAACCTAAAAGGACGGATTTTTTCTTCCTTTTAGTTAGTCTAACCACAGAAGGCTTTTGAAAGCTTTCGCCTCAGAAGAAATCATTATCAACAATTGTTATGAAAAGATTGCAAGCGGTGAACATTTAGGATGTGATAAATTTAATAACGAACACTTAGCCTGCTTCAAGAGGCTCTGTATGGGCACCGACTACAAACAGAATCTTTTGTATAACCCGACCGTTTTAACTTGAGCAACTCAACGCCCACTTTTGTTGATTATTCGAATGGAAAGGTTATTACGTTGGAAAGCTAAGAGCGATCAATGGTTGCCTCAATCTCTTTGAAATTGCCTTCTTGTTGTCAATGAGTTACATTCTCCTTTATTAGTTTTTGGCTACCCTTAATGCTTAAGTTTTTTTTTAATACAAAATTAAAACGACAACACAGCAAACAGTTTACTATATTGTAATCCTCCTAATTAATAGAATAAAACTTTTTTTTTAATACGAGAACGACACTGAAAGTTTTTAGAGCTGGCCACTTGTAAACAATATAATAAAAATAAGTTCAAATTTTGTAAATGGAACTCTTTGTCAATATTATTATGTATGTATTTTATTAATTTGTCATTTTCTTACAGTTTGGCGGCAAATTGAAAATTACCTGTGTCACGACAGCATGAATTTTTCCCGAGAAAATTTTCGTACAACAATTTTTTATGACTTTCGACGTCATTTATGTCCACAAGAAAGTTATGATAGACTTTGATTGACCTTCACTGGTTTAATGAGTTTGAACGTGGTCGCACTAAACTCACCGATGATCTGCGTGAGGGACTGCCTTCCACGGCGGCGACTGGAGATAACATCAGTGTTGTTCGGCGTATGATAGAGACTGACAAAATAGTGACTTATGAGTAAATTTGGACAAGCTTAAGCATTGGTATGAGTCAAGTGCAAAAAATCCTCCATTAACCTTTAGCGTTCAGAAAGCTGTGTACCCGGTTGTTACCTCATAATTTGACTGAGGCCCAAAAACTCCATCGTGTTGATTGTTGTTGTGAAATGGTATAGAAGATTTAACGGAGGTAGCTCAAATGCTGTGTTCAACATATTTACGGGTAACGAAAACTGGATTTATTGTTATGATCCTGAAACTAAGAGGCAAAACTAAGAGACTCATCTGACTGGGTGCTTCCTTCCGAGGAGTTGTCAACTAAAGTTAAGAGAGGTCGAAGCGTGGTAAAAAAGATGGTGGCCTCATTCTCCAGAAGGACAGGTCATTACGCAATAACTGTTTCAGAGGATTGGAAAACAGTTACTGCAGAGTGGTACACTAACAATTGTTTAACACTTGTCATGGAAAAAGTTCGAGAGAAAGGACTCGCAGTAGGATCCTCCTTCACAACGACAACGCCTCGTCGCACACCGCCAAGCAAACAATCGAATACTTGGTGACGTCAGACGTGGAATTACTGGGTCACCCGTCCTATAAACCCAAACTCGCACCTTACGATTTTTATTTATTTCCGAAAATGAAAGAAAAACTTCGAGGAAAACGTTTTATGGACACCGAGGAAGCAGTGGCTGCGTTTCAAAATGCCGTCGAAGAGTACGAGTTAAGTACGAGTGGGCAAAGTGGTTTTGTCAAAGGTTATAGCGGATGTAGCGATGTATCCTATACCTTTAAACGAGCAATTCTTGTATATATATAATCGGGATCTCGGAAACGGCTCCAACGATTTTCATAAAATTTAGTGTCCGGGGTGTTTCGGGGGCAATAAATCGATCTAGCTAGGATTTATTTTTAGAAAATGTCTTTTTGTCCGTGTTTTTAGGCAATCAAAATCTGCTACAATATCGTTAGAATAAGAAGGTAAATTTTGACAGTTTGTTCAAGATTAGAATTAGCTTAATTGGTATATTGGACGGTCACAAAATCGTAATACCATGGTTCGAGCCCAGACCGACCGACCGACTTTTTTAATTTTTTTTTCAAGTTCCTTTCTTTTTTGAGAAAATCTGTTTTTTCGAGCCCTTTTTTTTAGTATTTTTTAAAAACACGAAAATTTAAATTAAACTAATTACACTCATGATTTTTTTACAAATAACCAGTTCAGTTTTTTCTATTATGTCGCTAAGATCAAAAATTCGTATTTCATCAGTATGTAATTTGTATCTAAATATAATTTCCAAAACACACGAATTAAAAAAACCGAGCGAAAAATACCGAGCAAAGCTCGGTCAACCGGGTACTTGATTTAAAAGGACACTATTTTGAAAAGATATAATAAAACTCATAACTTGCTAGTTTGTTCAGTTTTTGTTCAATTTTCTAAGAACTTCCAGTGTCACCCACGTATATTCATTTCTGTTTGCCACATTTATTTCTTTCATAGTTTTAGATTTTTTTTCGCGCAACCTTAATCTAATATTCTTATTCTAAAATATAAGTAGCATACGTGACTCCTTATAACATGTGATATCTGCTAGTGTCCGAAAAAGTTCCTAAAAGTCTCGTCAAAATCGGGTCAGCAAGAACAACCGGACAGACAGCCAGACAGACAACATTTATAAAATTTTTGTTTGATTTTATAAATACCATATATACTATCATAAACAGCAAATACATAAATAAATAAAAAATATGCATTTAGTAAAATTCTGCTATGTTGATATTACAAACAAACACCTTAACCTTATTTGTTTCCATAGATAGGTTACAAAAATGCTTATTGCAAGTCATTTAAGCTTTACAGCTGGTTTGGAATAAAACTGCCATCTAGGTCAGAACTGGCAAGAAACCTAACGGGATTTTTTTAACATTCATTTACAATACAATATTTTAAACGGTCTATCATTTCCAGAGGTTTTTATCAAGCATATACTCTTTAGTAGAAAAATAATCCCTATTAAACGTTGATGGCAAGTGACTACGACAGTCCGTAGACTCCTTTTGTTTTGTAAAAGAAAATATACTAACTTGATTTGCTGTATAGAGGAAAACGCTGTAGTAAGTAGATTCTCTTTTTATTTAAATAAGCAAATTCAAAGTAGCTAAGTTGAAACGCTCGCAAAGAGCTTACTTTGCACAGTACGCTTTTTAATCTTAGATAAAAGTATCCTTTTGTAGTGAAAGAACAGCATCTTGCTATTTTTAAATTTAGTTCCGGATCTGTTCACTGACTATGTGCTATTATACAATTTAAAAGATCAGCATTCTCCAGCCAACGTTGCATACAACGATTTTAAAAAGAAATAAATCACATTTAAAGGATATCCGAGCGAAGTTTAGTCAACTAAAACATACAAGATGACTTTGAAGACTGTGATGGCTAACCGCTAACGGTAGCGGTCTACTTCATCTGAGGATGCCTCGCTTAGGGGAGCAACGGTTCGACGGAATCTAGAATCGGCACTTCTCTGTTGGCGGTCGGACGGACCACATCGGGCTAGGAAATGTCACATGACTCGTGTTTTGTACCTGCTAAATTTCAATTAAATTAGCTGCGTGATCTAGATTACTTTGTTTGTTGCTCATTACCCTATTTCACCCATAAATTATGTTTTCTGAGGAAGACTCCCACGCTGATCAACCTCTTCAACCTTCATGTTTAATACTAGCTGTGCCTCGCGGTTTCACCCGCGTAAGTCACGGGTCTGAGATGAGCAATATGACACCTCGCTTATGTAGGCGTTCACTGCTGGTATCTTTAGGATCTCAGATCGCGACTGGGACCCGATATGCGCCGTTCCCACCGATTGTTTTTTAACCGAGTGTTTAATAATTTTAATTTTTCATTATCTATATAACTATACGTCCATTTACATGCCATAAAGAGCAAAGTTTATCTTCATAAAATTGTCTAGATGTTGAAGTATCTTTCGTCCGTAATTATTAATATGCCATACCTATTTATAACGCTGATATATCATTTTTATAATTTTCTTTTTTTTTCGTCACAAAATACGTTAATATGGCTTATGCGTAAGAAATAGGTACATGGTATCGCGCAATGTTTTTTAGACGGAAGAAAGATCAATTTTTGTACACCATTATATTTACGTATCACTAACGCTAGTGCAAGTTGATAAAGCAGTTTGGAAACGCTTTTTTTCAGACTCGCTTAACAAAAAGAAATATTTGCGGCTAACGAGAAGTTGTAGCCTAACGCCAGACAGTAGCTTATACGAAAGTAGTTTAAACGTGATAGAGCATTGCAGCAGCTATATGAATTGTATAGTTGTAGTACGAATGGGTCGGCTCGACCGGGGAATGACCACGCTCTCACAGAATACTAGCGTGAAATAGCAGTACGATGACATGCTGTGAATGTGAATGTGATCGATGAAAAACCGGATGAAAGCGGTGATAAGAGCTCGAGGAGAGAACACTAGTTACTAAACGTTATTTAATAAAAGTTTTTCAGTTTTTTTTTTCATCTACGTGTGTTGTTTCATTCGTTGCCTTCGTTCTCCATACAAAATAAAAATGACTCATTCAACAAAACATAAAACCTATGAAAATTTAATTTGAATTTAGAACAATAACATTAGAATTTGAAAACCTCATAAAACTCACTATTAAGCGACATTTGATATTTATTCGTAAATAATAAAAAAAACTGACAATCCTTACAAAACATAAATTTGCAAGGTGTTTCGATTTTTTGATGAGAAGTATATATATGTTATAACTATAAAGGTAAAAAATAAAATAAAATAAATGTCAAAAAATTACGATAAATATTAAAACTTGATGACTTTACTCAATCTCTTGCGTGATGACAGATATTCAAAGTAAAATCAAGTGTAAATAAATAAAAACAAAAAAAATATTATTGATAACATACAGTACAAATTAAGAAAATAAGTAAAAATTCTGCATTATCCTACATTACATTCAACAATATACGAAAACGTAGAACGGAACGTGGATATGGTACATCGATCTCAAACTTGATGTACATAAATACTTTTTATTAAAAAAATATGCGTACCCACAAGAGAAAAAAAGACAAAGATATTTTAGGTAGTTCCTTGTAATTGGAAAACTGTTAATAATTAACGTCGTCGTGTTTTTTTTTGGAATATTTTCGCAGTTTTTCGGTGATGTACCTTTCGGTAACGATGTTTCTTTTTTTATTTATTTATTCTTATCAAGAGTGTAAATTATTAACATTTTAAATTTTACCAAACTGTAGGTATCGAAACAAAAGAAATCTTGTGAACGTGGTGTTTTATTTTAATCGGCAATAATATACGGATATTTAACGGTGAGCTGTTCTAATTAAGTCAAAGTTTAAATTTTTTGTCTTGATTTGTCAGGAAGGATGATTACAATTTTGCCATTGGATGACCACCAATGTTTAATGCCGAAGTTTGCGCGCTGCAGAAAGTGTCCGATGTCTTGTTTTAGTTAAGAACTCGGAAATAGTGATGCCAGAGATTTTCAGATTGGTTTTGCTATCCCAAACTCACTTAAAATAAATAAAATCTAAACAAGAAAAATATATTTAAAAAAACAGAATCAATTATTAGGAGAAAATATTTATAGTTATAGTTATTCGAAGTATAAAATGAATTATGTTCTGGTCAAATATGCAAAATAGGCAAATCAAATAGAAAAAATGTTAATGAAGACATCCGCAGTAGAATTAGACATAGCTCAACTAATCAGTAAGCTGAAGTGGCAGTGGGCCGGTCATACAGATCGATGAACTCATAACTGATGGGGAAGAAAGGTTTGAAGTGAGAGCCTCGTGCTGATATGTGAATGTACGGCAACCTTACACCTAAGGGGTGAACCTGGTAAAACAAGCTGGACGTAGAAGGAAGTAAGTGATTCCAGACCGTGTTTTGTGGAGTTTCTTGATGATGGTAATAGAATTCTTACTCTAATGAGAACCTTGATTATTATCCATCAATCCATTCTTCTATCAATCACAGCCTATAAGAGTCCATTGCTGAAGTTAGGCTTTCCATGTTTATCATAGTTTGCCATAATTACCACGTGCAGCTAGCGGGTTAACAACCGCAGATTTTCATTATTTTGAGTTCTTATAGTCTTCCTAGATGCTGCTGCCCTTTTTATTTTACAATTTCACTCTATTGCCTCTTACGACATCACCGAGATAACATAGAGTTTTCTTACAGAGCTACTACATGGCAAATATAATGTATTACGTGAAATATTTTTATGCACGACGCAAAACGACGGGATACCTGCTTAGTACAACGAGCACGGGTTGAGCAACTCAGGGGCGGTGGGCGGAGCCACGGGGGTCGCGTCCGGCTAGGTTCGACAACTAGCGAGGGTGCATACAACAACACGGAAAAGCAGCCGTAGTCTTAATTATTGTATTTAATTTGTTAAATATGTACAACTTATATTCGATAATATAAAAGAATGATGTTGTAACTATGCAATAACTCTCCCAATAAAGGCATCGAATAAATAACGAGAGTTAGCATAGAGCTTAAAATATAAATTATATTCTTATAGTTAATTTACCTTTGTTGCATATCACCTTTATTATGTATTACTTTTCTTACATATTACCATTCATATAAATTACCTTTCTAGTAAAAAAGATAATTGTAACATCTATAGGGCATGTTATCGTGACGCGGCTGCGGAGCAAATGAAGCTACGCGTAGGGCGACACGACGTTTTATATTTATAGTGCTGAGGTGCGGGGCAGGGTTCTCAGCTTAAAGATTGTGAATTATAAAGTTAAAAACCTTTTAGAATGTAAGATGATTATTGTGTACATAATAGTATAAGAAATAGATGTAAGAATATTATATAGTTAAGTATGATTGTTAAAAAATAAGAATTTTAAAGAAATAAAGAAAGGCGCGGGGGTGAGGCAAGGGTCCGCTGGCCAGCAGCGGCCGAATCATATAAAAGACGGGCCGGCCGGTAGGGTCGGCAGTCGCTCTCCAGCCACCGAAAAGGCACTACAAGAAGAAAAAGTACAAGTTCCTCCTCACCGCCGCTTGCCTCCTATATAAACAGTGAACAACGCGTTTTATTCATTTTTCGAACGGCGTTACGGCGATCCGTAACATTAATGGTCCTTCGAAGAGCCGAATTAAGAAGCAAACCGCAAGAACGAAAAAATATTATTGTGAAGAAAAATGGTGAATACGCGTAGTAACAGCGGAGAATCATCGAAGCGTCGCAAGGATGAACAGATAACCCAGGGGTCACGGAAGAGGCCTCCGGGGGTGACTCAGCTGCTAGTGGCTCATCAAACACCACTAGCGAAACCACAACGGTCAGCGGTACGACCACTACCTCTGCGACCGATGAAACGACTGCATCGGAAGAAACCCAGCAAGAAAGTGATCAAAGGTCGCAGCGCACACTAAAGCCGGGCGAGACTAGGTCACGGCGCTCCGTAGTCTCACGCAAGAGACTCCTCGCGGAGTTAGAGGCGAAAGAGCGGTTGGCCGAACTCAAGCTCGAGCAGGCCCGATTGCAAGCAAGAATGGAATTGCAGGAGATACATGTGCAGCGACTACAAGCAGAAGTCGGATCAACCGAGGACGAAGAGGAAGAAACAGAAGACGACTTAGCATCAGTGCGCATTAGTAAATGGTTACAAGAAAAACCTACATCGCAACCCGCGCCGCAGCCCGCGCCGCAACCCGCGCCGCAGCCCGCGCCGCAACCCGCGCCGCAGCCCGCACCGCAACCCACGTCGTACTTCGCGTCGCAACCAGCACCGCAGATCGCACCACCCGTACTCCAACAGTATGCACCGCAATACGTTCCACAACATACCGCGCCGCAGAAAGAAGACTATGTACAGGCGCAGCAACAAATCGACGTCGCTACCTTAGCCGCTGCTTTATCACAAGCAGTGAGAAGCACAAGGGAGCCGCCGAAATATTTGCAAGAGCTGCCCACATTCAATGGTAGCAGCAAAGAATGGCTCAGCTTCAAAACAACGTACGAAGAATCTTCAAAGTACTTCACGATGAACGAAAACATAGCGAGAATACGCCGAAGCTTAAAAGGGATAGCAAAAGAGGCCGCAAGCTGCCTACTTATAAGCCAATCAGACCCCAGAATAATAATAGAAGCTTTGGAAAGGAGATTCGGACGACCAGAAGCATTAATTCACTTAGAAATAGAGAAGCTGAAGCTGCTGAACAAAGTCACGGACAATCCCAGGGAGCTATGCATATTCGCCAATCGCATAGCAAACGTGGTGGGCACCGTGGAAGCGCTCAAGAAAGCACACTATCTGCATAGTCCGGAGATGATGCGAGTTATCACAGACAAACTCACGCCCATATTGAGAAGCAAATGGTACGACTATGCAGCCAGAAAGAAAGAGGATATCCCAGAGCTTAAGAAAATATCAATCTTCTTAAACGAAGAAGCGGATAAATGTAGCGCGTGTGCCTTGCCGGAATTTATCACGGAGGACAACGAACCGAGAGAGCGAAGGCCGAGAAAAATAGAACGTGCCTTCGCCACAAGCAAGAAACAATATGAAGAACGCTGCCCTCAATGCAAACAAGAACACAAACTGCCCGATTGCAAGTCATACGCCGCTCTGTCCACAAATGACAGATGGGAAGTAGCAAAGAAGTATAATATCTGCTACCGCTGTCTACGAGGCAAACATCGCCGATTGCTGTGTAAAACTCCACCGTGCGGAAAAGACGGATGCGTGACACCATAAATTGCTGCATCACGACTGAAAGGCAGAAACTGAAAAAGAACCCGCTATGGAAACCGCAACATCGGCAAAGGAGGTCATCACAACGACTCGACCATACAAACACCGCCGCGCTTACCTAAAGATTGCGCCCGTAACAATAAAGGGGCCGCTAAGCTGCGTCGAAACATATGCATTATTGGATGAAGGAAGCACGGTCACCTTAGTCGATGCCTCGATCGCTGACGTCATCGGCGCCGACGGTCCAGCCCACGCAATGTGGATACAAGGGGTTGGCTCGGAGGTGAAGCATGAGAAGAGCAAGATCATCAGCCTTAAAATAAGAGGAAAGCACGCGCAAGAGGAACACAACATAGAAGCAGCGCGTACGGTGGAGCGGTTGGACTTTGCGCCAGAATCCGTGAATGAAAATCACTTGGAGAATTGCCAACATCTGCTGGATATCAAAGAGGATATCACCTACGAACGCGCCTCACCGAAAATACTAATCGGGCAAGATAACTGGCACCTCATAGTGTCTAGAAAACTGCGCGTCGGTCGTCGAGATCAACCAGTCGCCTCATACACCAACCTGGGCTGGGTTCTGCATGGCTGTCATAGCTCATTGACGTCGACGGTCACCTTCTGCGGCAGACTACATCAAAGGGAAGAGGCACAGCCAATAGAAGAAGAAATAAAAAAATATTTCAAATTAGAATCACTGTGCATCGAGCCAAGGAGACCTAAAGAAGATCCCGAGCAGCGAGCTATGCAAATATTGAGGGAGACCAGCAGGAGGTCGGCGGACGGCAGATTCGAGACAGGGTTGCTGTGGAAAGAAAAGGATTTCCAAATACCAAATAATTACAAAGACGCGGAAAGACGTCTGCACACTCTAGAGAAGAGGCTCGACCGAGACAGCACTTTCAAGCTACAGTACGAAGAACGCATACAGAACCTCTTCAACTCAGGTTACGCAGAGCGCGCGCCCATGCCATCGCCACAAGGAAAGACATGGTATCTACCACACTTCCCAGTCATCAACCCTGCGAAACCTAACAAGCCGCCGAGATTGGTACACGACGCCGCAGCGAAGACAGCAGGGATATGTCTCAACGATATGCTTCACTCGGGGCCGGACTTATTACAATCATTGCCTGGAGTAATCATGAGGTTCCGACAGTATCCGTATGCAGTGAGCGCCGACATAAAAGAAATGTTTATGCAGATCAAAGTGCGCAAAGAAGATAGAGACGTTTTACGTTTCTTGTGGAGAGGCAAGCGGCGAGAGGGCCAACCGGAGGAATATAGGATGACATCGATCATCTTTGGAGCGACATCATCACCATGCACAGCATTATATATCAAAAATAAAAATGCTGAAGAACACTCAGAGGCATACCCGGAAGCTGCGGTCGCCATAAAAAGAAATCACTATATGGACGACTACTTGCAGAGCTTCCACTCTATCACGGAAGCTCAGCAAACTGTAAAAGCAGTCGATCACGTCCACAAACAAGCGGGATTCGTACTCAACGGGTGGACATCGAACGAAGAAAAAACAATAGAAGAAATAACGACAGAGCATAAACAACACGACGCGACCGTGCGCCTGGGCGGAAAAGAAACTGAGAAGACGCTCGGCCTGCTCTGGCATGTACAAAGCGATCATATTGGATTTAATACAAACAATATGAAGATGCCGATCGACGTAAAAGAAAAACAACGCTTGCCAACTAAACGCGAAGCGCTGAGCATAATAATGGCATTATTTGACCCGCTGGGGTTAATATCACCAGTGACCACCCCAGCGAAGAGAATATTCCAAGACACATGGCGTTACAAGGCGGGATGGGACGACCCTCTGCCAATAGAGTTAAAAGAAAAATGGGAAGGCTGGATTACTTCACTTCACGCCCTAGAACAACTGAGGATACCACGATGCTACGATTACAACCCAGTGTCGACGCGGCAACTACACACCTTCGTCGACGCAAGCGAGGAGGCCTACGCAGCCGCCGTGTATTGGAGAACGGAGCGAGCAGACGGCAGCGTTAACATATCATTGGCCGCCGCCAAGAGCCGCGTGACACCACTAAAACCAGTCTCCATACCACGGCTCGAGTTACAAGCGGCACTACTGGGAGCTCGTCTCGCGCAGACCGTGATCAGTGAGCACGATGACGATATAGCGGGCAAGACATACTGGTGCGACTCTCGTACTGCACTAGTGTGGATAAGGTCGGAGCCCCGCGCGTACAAAGCTTTCGTCGCTCATCGCCTGGCGGAAATAGAAGATACGACCAAAAAGAACGAATGGCTTTGGCTACCGTCCAAAGAAAACGTGGCAGACGACGCGACCCGAACCACGCCAGAAAGGTTCGACGAGTCACACCGGTGGTTCCGAGGGCCCCCGTTTCTACAACGTCCACCGGCCGAATGGCCGCAGGAAGAGAAAACAACGCAATACGACACTGGGGAAGAACGAGAAATATGTAACATCACAGTTAAAAGTGAAGACTCGCCAACAACACACCTGCCACAAATAGAAAGATTTTCAAAATGGATTCGCCTCATAAGAGCGACAGCGAGAGTCCTCCTATTCATCGACATGTGCAGACCAAACAAGCACGTGGTGAAGGCTGGGCGTAAACGCAACAAAGCAAGACAAGATAGCGACCCTGGCTGGCAAAGAACAAACCGACGCAATACCCCCACCAAAGAAAAGAGGGCAACACCTACTGTCTCATCGCTTGTAGTAATACCAGCCGCTTATCATGCAAGAGCCGAACAACTGTGGGTGCAAGCCAGTCAGCGGGAAAGCTTCACGAAGGAGCTCAAGAGGATCGCCAACGGAAGTGTTCCAGGAGGCGACGACTAACTAGGCCACCTGAGCACATACGTCGACGAAGAGGGGACCCTACGCCTCAGAGGTCGAATAAAAGCAGCATCAGAAGTAGAGGAGGACACGTACGATCCTCCCGTAATAGACGGGAAGCACGCATACACTCGTCTGTACATAGCACACGTACACGAGAGGTTGCATCACGGAGGCGTGGAAACAGTCGTGAACGAATTAAGACAGAGATTATACATAAGAAAAATACGTCCAGTAGTAAAAACTGTCATCAAAGGCTGCCTACCGTGCCGTCTACAAAAAGCCAAGCCTGCATCACCGTCTACAGGAAACCTGCCGTCCGCACGCCTCGCTCATCACGCACGTCCGTTCACATACACCGGACTGGACTACTTCGGGCCAATAGAAGTCACAGTGGGACGACATCGTGAAAAACGCTATGGCGCGTTATTTACCTGCATGACGTCACGAGCAATACATATAGAGGT
Organism: Parnassius smintheus behrii; assembly: GCA_036936625.1. Lineage (NCBI taxonomy): Eukaryota > Metazoa > Arthropoda > Insecta > Lepidoptera > Papilionidae > Parnassius > Parnassius smintheus. Next base: position 4,672,016 of record JAUPFT010000026.1, read on the forward strand.
GGCCCACTCGGTAAGCGCCGACTCAGCTGTGTCAGCGCTTAGGCGTTTCATGAGCAAAAGAGGATGCCCCAAAGAAATCTGGAGTGACAACGCTACGTGTTTCAAGGCAGCAGACAAGGAGCTGGCCGAAGCAGCACTCGCAGCCCTCGAGAACGAAAGCACATGTCAACAAATTGTGTGGAAGTACATACCACCGTCAGCACCATTCATGGGCGGCGCCTGGGAGCGAATGGTTCGCTCCGTGAAAGAAGCCCTACGCGTCACCCTCAACGAACGCTATCCCAGTGACGAGACCCTGGTGACCCTGCTCGCCGAGGTCGAAAACACGGTCAATTCAAGACCTCTTACACACGTCTCAGTTGACCCAGGAGACCCGGAAGCCATCACGCCGAACCACATCCTCATCGGTCCCAACTCACACGTACCTGCACCGGGACACTTCAGCGAGAGCGACGTGACGGCCCGCCAGCAGTGGAAACGAGCTCAAGCCCTAGCCGACATGTTTTGGCGAAGATGGGTGAAGGAATACCTGCCCCTACTCCAACACCGGCGGGAGCCCAGCAGCATAGGCGCATCGCCGAAGATTGGAGACCTGGTCATCATTTGTGACTCCAATCTACCGCGCAACATCTGTCCCAGGGGAAAAATAAGCAACGTATATCCTGGCGTCGACGGAGAGGTACGAGTAGTGGACGTAACCACTAGCAGTGGGCATACACTACGCAGACCAACAAAGAAGATCGTCGTGCTACCAGAAGGATCGCAGCGTGGCGACGGCGGGAGAATATGCACGACGCAAAACGACGGGATACCTGCTTAGTACAACGAGCACGGGTTGAGCAACTCAGGGGCGGTGGGCGGAGCCACGGGGGTCGCGTCCGGCTAGGTTCGACAACTAGCGAGGGTGCATACAACAACACGGAAAAGCAGCCGTAGTCTTAATTATTGTATTTAATTTGTTAAATATGTACAACTTATATTCGATAATATAAAAGAATGATGTTGTAACTATGCAATAACTCTCCCAATAAAGGCATCGAATAAATAACGAGAGTTAGCATAGAGCTTAAAATATAAATTATATTCTTATAGTTAATTTACCTTTGTTGCATATCACCTTTATTATGTATTACTTTTCTTACATATTACCATTCATATAAATTACCTTTCTAGTAAAAAAGATAATTGTAACATCTATAGGGCATGTTATCGTGACGCGGCTGCGGAGCAAATGAAGCTACGCGTAGGGCGACACGACGTTTTATATTTATAGTGCTGAGGTGCGGGGCAGGGTTCTCAGCTTAAAGATTGTGAATTATAAAGTTAAAAATCTTTTAGAATGTAAGATGATTATTGTGTACATAATAGTATAAGAAATAGATGTAAGAATATTATATAGTTAAGTATGATTGTTAAAAAATAAGAATTTTAAAGAAATAAAGAAAGGCGCGGGGGTGAGGCAAGGGTCCGCTGGCCAGCAGCGGCCGAATCATATAAAAGACGGGCCGGCCGGTAGGGTCGGCAGTCGCTCTCCAGCCACCGAAAAGGCACTACAAGAAGAAAAAGTACAAGTTCCTCCTCACCGCCGCTTGCCTCCTATATAAACAGTGAACAACGCGTTTTATTCATTTTTCGAACGGCGTTACGGCGATCCGTAACAATTTTTTTGAAAACTTTCATGTTGCATTTGGTAGAAGTTTTTTTTTAATATTTTATCATCATTCTATAAATAAATTTCATTGAAGACCTACCATTATTTTTATTTCTTTTTTATTTCATTTTTAAGGTATTTAACTAAGAGTTTGGACTCCTATTTTGCCTAAGAGTCGATCTGGGTAAGAAACATCGTCTTCTATTGTATCCATTTACGGTCTGAAAGGTAAAGGGATTCGTATTGTAAGTTCTTTCGTCGAGATAGTGCAATAAAAATAAGAAATTATTAGTAGAACCAGAGTAGTCAACATAGTGTAATGGATCCACTGGACGGACCAATGCATCAGTTTGCAGAAATGGTTATTGGTCGGCCAAATAGCTAAAAGCATAAGCCAAATTAGGAAGCTGAAGTGTCAGTGGACCAGCCATATAGCTCCAAAAACCAACGACCGACTGGGAATAATGATTCCCGAATAGCAACTTCGTACTGGTAAGCGCAATGTAGGGTGGACTCTCACTAGATGGAGTGACAACCTGGTACAACATGCTGGAAGTACATTGGTGCAGATGACTCAGGAGCGTGTTTTGTGGAGCTTGGGGTAGGTCTAAGTTAAGGAGTGGACTAATAAATAGCTGTAATATTGACGATGGTGATGAACCAGTTACTCGAGTGACAACCTTTATTATCCTCCAATCCTCAATACATCCATCCATTACGCTCTATAAATGTTTACTACTGAATTTTTGCCTCTCCTTAAATACGCTTCTAATTTTGATACTGCTTACTACCAATAATGCTAATTTCAAAAAGTGTTGAATTACCACGTGCTAGGCGTTGAAGTAAAATAACGTGACAAAACCTGAAAGCCACTCTAGAGTCCACTATCAAAGCAAGCACTATCAAGCATTGGGGCTGCATGGCGGAGATTTTTTTACCCTTAAATCCTCTCATAAATCAGTGGAGGCCTTTGTTTAGGAGTAGGACGTTTATAGCCTGTAATTTTATTTTTTATATAAAGGTACAATAGACGGTATTATCGCTTATATTTTTACTCTTGTCGAGACAATCCATCTTACTTTTCAGGGTGACAACACGTCTGCGTTTTGATTCTTGACCGAGGATAGATATGTTTATGGGTTACTGTATTATATTAGCAGATGGACTATGTAAACCCTTGGTTTAATATTTTGAGGCATTAAGTGATAAATATGGTGTCTTTTGGAGTTTCTCTACCTGCTAAAATTCGTAATTTATTTATGTATTTACATACAATTACATATTATATTACATATTTTATTACACTATCGCTAAAATATACTCATTGTTATTTTCTCTAATATGTATATCAATGAAAAATGTATATCTTGCATTTACAGATCAAGTTATTCAATTTCATTGTGGATTGATTTGGAGGAGGAAAAACATCCATTAACTCAGTGAGAAATTATGCAGATAATTTATGTACCCAAAAAAAGAAGAATTTATTAAAAAGCGGAATCAATTATTGGGAGAGAATATTTTCGGTAAGTATAAAATAAATTCTGTTCTGATCAAATATGCAAAAAAAGGGAAGTCTAAAGGACAAATTGGTAATGAACAGAACTAAAGTAACCAACATAGCTTAACTGATCAGTAAGCTGAATTGGCAATGACTAGGTCATACAGCTCGATGAACCAATAACTGATGGGGAAGAAATGTTTGAAGAGAGTAACGATCTGGTAAGACATGCTAGAAGAAGATGGGAGCAGGTGACTTAGGACCTTGTTTTGTGGAGTTTCTTGGGGGAGGTAGCAGCTCAGCGGTGGACTGTTACAATGATGATGTAAATGGAATTGTGACACTAATGATAACCTTGATTATCATCCATCCATCCATCTATCCATCAGAGCCTATAAAAGTTAAGTGCTGAACATAGGCCTTTCAATAGACTGCCTCGTGAGGGGGATTCTGTCGTATCAGTTTTTCATTATTTTAGATTTTTATCAGGAAGATTTTGCTGCCCATTTTCTGTATCAATTTCTCTCTGTTTCCTCTTACGATATCCGCGACATAACATAGAGTTGGTTATTATCTTTCAGAGCCACTAGACGGCGAATATAATGTATTACGTGAAATGTTTTTGGCATAGTTCGATATTAAAACTCCCGTTTTACTCGACTGTCGCAGAAGGAAGGTAATGTTTTTCGAGAGTATATGTATGTATGTATGTCTATTTCTTTGTCACGTTCTGTAGCCGTAACGGCTTGATGAATCTTAAAATATGGGTGTCGTTATATTCGTCTTAATTGTGGATGTGACATAGGTTATAATTTTTTCTTTTCAATAAACTTTTTAAGCAGTTGGGTTTTTAATTATTGTTCAAACCTTTAAGCTTATATTAGATTAATATTATAACAGCTTTATAAATGGGGCATTTTTCTATTATGACACCAGTGATTTTTTTACTAAGACTCCATTAGTGCAACACTTTCGTGTCGAGACAGCGCGGAACATGTGACACGGACAGATAGCTGGAGCACTTAAGGAGGTCTTCGTACAGAAGTTTTTGTACAGAAAGAAAGGACAGCTTTTTTGGAAAATAATTACATTTTATACACATAACAACGTTTTACTTTTGTAGAGTCGTATGTAGAATCTAAGAAATTCGTCGGAACCGTATTTTGTTAGTTTCTATGTGGTTTGACTCATTCCGTCTACGAGTCGTCTGGTAATGTTGTTTTCTTATAGAATAAGGCTGAGAAACGAGCACATAGTCTACATGCTGGTAAATTGATGCTATGGCTCAAAGATATCTATACTCGTATTAATCCTGAATTAAGAAGCAAAATGTAGATGCGTTGTCACCCTTGAGGACTAACATGAAATGCCTCATTTCCAGTAAAAAGGGTGCGGTTCTCTACACTCATCAGATGAAACACAGCAGCATAATGCTGGTCTTTTACGTTTGTATTCTGTGAGGGCGTGTTGCTATCCCGGTCAAGCTGACCCATTCGAACTACTACCTTAATATAGTTGCAGCATGATTCTACCACTTATATGTGCAACCTTTTTTACTATTTCTGTCACAAATTAGAAATTCGTTCATATCTGTGTTCCAATGCTAAGGTATGTTACAGAGAGCCTGTACAATTACATGCTGAAAAACATTCACTTACCATTAACATACACTTACCATTTTTTTAAAGTGATCCTTACCCGGTCGAGACGAACCATTCATGCTACAATTATATAGCTGTAGTGTGACTCTAAGGAGTAAAATAATGGTAGCAGTATTGAGAGACCACAAGAAATGCTGGTCACTCAGAATAATTGACAAAGCTACTTTTAAAACTGAAGCCAAAGTTTTGCCTTATCTGCGATTATTCAGTTCATTATTATATTATGGTCTTCATTTACTTACAAGATACAGTTAAAAACGAGGAGATCTTTTACCGTGTCGTAGATTTACGATCTATTCAATGATTCCCAAAAAGTTTATTTAATGCTATAATAATGCTAAAAGTGTAATGTTATAAGTTTATTATTTATGTTGTAAGTTTTTTTTTAATTTAAGTGACAAGCGAAACAACAGTACATCTGTGGATAGAGTATAACGGTGGTGTTGTCTAAACATAATGTTTCGTAAAGTCAGTGCGGCTTTGTAAAGTCAGTGCAAGGACATCACCACACACCATCAGATAGGATAGTAAATAAGCATTGGCAACACTGTGGACTAAAATGTAATGCCTCTTAACCTGCAATTATACTGCCTCGCTGCTGGTGGCACAAATAGATTATAAGAGAGTGGTACCATCACGATGAACTTCTCAAGAGTCGTACCACCTAGAAATAATTTTCTTAATCATACCGTCAACCTGTGAAAATCTACTGCTGGCATGTTATGTTTTTCCATTGTACCGTTACTTTACAGCCTATCGCAAGTCTACTGCTGAGCATCCTTCCCATAGACTTCTGTAGTTGCCACGCTTGGCATGCGTGTAGGGCACTGCAGTTTTTAATTATTTGTAACCATAAGGACGATGCTACTGTCTTGCTCCTGGTTGGTTCCCTCTTACGACACCTACGGGACGATATGTGGTAGTGCATATTCTTAGACAACCTCTACGCAGTCTAGTTCGCCATTGTAGAGTTGATTTAATTAACGGGCTATCCCCATATTTCCCAAGTCATCCCGGACATATCTTAAAGGTAAATGAATATAGACCGTATTATTTTTTTTGTGTCGTCAGCCATTCAAAATAATGTAAACTCTTTAATAATGCACACCGTGTTTTATGTTGCTGAATAATAGAAAACAAAAAATCTAGGGCGGGTAACAGATCAAACCAATCGGATTTGTTTGTATAAGGTTCAATCAGCCGCGGTTGCTTCATTTGTAAAAGTTTAATCTTTTCGTAAAATTTTGTGTTTTAACCGGCTTACTAGTCCCAATCCAACGAAAAAGCTTTTAATATATTTTTAAAAGTATATACCTATATACAAATAAAACTATAGTGTCTGTCTGTAATATTAAAATAAATGGATTCTATTAAGCTTAGGGGTCTATTTGCATGCTATGTAAACAAACATCCCCCATGAGCTACGACACAAAGAAGGTCTATGATATAAGAAAATGAAAATAAAAAAGGAAACATACATCTCTTTTATTCAACATTTATATTCATCTCAGCCAGAGGTAGGTGTGATACGAAAGATTATTATTATGAAGTAGAGTATATAGAAATCAGGATACGCGAGGTGTGTAAAATATTAATATGAAAAGGAAAAATCTTCAAGATTTATATAGCTCCGTGACGATCACTTTGCCTTGTTTTTGAACTTACTGATAATTGTCTTCACTGCATAGTATACGATGCACTTGTATCTATATAAGTTAAATCATATTCGCGTCACAATTCTTCGTAAACATATGAAGAAAATATTGAAGCTACTATAACCTTCCTTGTTTTAATAAAAGTGTAATCAAGCGAATTTTGTCTGTCTTCTATTTAAATGATAGAATCAGGCGTTACTTTGCGGAAATCGATTGAATTAAAACTATACATTGAATAAAACTTTATATACGGATTCTATTCCGTTTAATTTTCTTATTTTAACTTATTTTTTATTCCCGACGTTTCGGGTGCTTTACAGCACCCATGGTTACGGAGGGGACTCAGTGTGGACTGTAGAGTCAGCCCGGCTTCATTCAGTTTTTTAATATTTTGTTATTATAATTTATCTTTTATTTTTATTTTTTATTTTTATTTTTATTTAAAATTAATATTTCCTCAGGTGAATTAGACTACGCGATAGCAGATCGATAAGCGAAAGCTAGCGAATGAAGGAGGGCGGGAAGTGCTCATCAAATGAATGAATGAATAATTTAATTAATATTGTTTACTGTAAACCACAAACAAATTTACAAAGAACATAACAAAGAGCAGATTACATGTACAATTTGGCGGCCTTATCGCTACATAACGATCTCTTCCAGGCAACCAAAGATGTAAACGAATAAGACAGTGAATACTAGGTAGGTGGTCCAATATAAATATACCTAATGTAATATCAATACATGCGATAAAATAACATATAAATAACTAATACATTACACACATACACACACATACACACACACATATAAATATATATATCCTCAAACAATGACATAAACAAATAATTACAAAGGCTACATAATCACTTATTTTATCTTAATGATATTCGAACGATTAAGACAAGTAATGCTCTGTAAGAAGTCGCTTAAAGACTACAATAGTTTGTGCTTCGCGTATATGCAAACAGAGCTTAATAGTCTGGACAGTAAAAGATTTATTAAAGAAAGAGTTGGTACGCTTAAAATGAGTATTCTTGAAGAGCGTAGAGGTTTCCCTGGAAGCCCAACAAAACTAAACTTCTCCTTTAGATAAGAAGGAGTAGAAGTATTTCAAACTAGGTAGGAGACTTCATTTTATTTTATCACTCAAATCTTAGCTAATTAATTTTCAGTATCTTTGACGTCCCTTATTAGTCTGCCATGTTGGTATAGCGGTAAGTGTGACGGCTCATATTGTACTTCCGGCTTATATTCCCAAGACAGGCCAAAATTAAGTTACTGGGTTCTTCCGTCAATAAATTCATAGCAACATGCCGGAGAGTTGGCAGTTTTCCACCCCATGTCTAAAAAAGCACGTTAAACCGTTGATACGAAATACAGCATCTTAATGCTACGTCTCTGGTTCTTTAAACTCAGCATTTGAAATATAGTAACGTCAAGCAGCTATTCTACAACAGTATTCTGTGTGTCTTTACCTATTCGAACCAACCGACATGAGAGAAATTTACGCAGATTAGTCAAAAAGTTTTGTAAATTTGAAAATTATGTACCAATAAAATAAAATGATTATAATACCCAAGTAAATAGGGGGCCCATATGTATGTGTATAAAGTACCCGCATAATAAATATCATGAAATGAAATATAATTGAAGTGAATTGGAACTCCGGTTACCGATATTTAATAAATAAATACATATATGCGTGAATAGAGAGAAATAAAGCTAGCTAAAAGTCAAAATATTAATTTAAAAAGAAAGAGAAAGTACGTACAAGATTTATGAAAAGAAATGATACTAAAAAGGCCTAACAATCTACAAAAATACAGGGTAATAAGGGGATCCCCAACCAAACCCATGGGGTTGGATAGATAGTTATTTTGCATTTCTATATTAGGACTATTAACGCTACCCAAAATGCTACTAGCAAGTTGAACATATAACAACTATAGGGTTTGATTCACACAACTACACGTAAACAAATCGAAATATATCAAACCAATATGATAAGTACACTTTCGCGTAAATTTATATAAATTTACAAGATTTTTTCATATTTAGGCACATTGATTCGTATTTACAATGATTCTACTTTAAATAATTTTTTTTCTGTCTCATGTTTTCTTATGTAAAATGTGTACAATTTTGAACTACATTTATATAAAGCTTATTATAATCAAGTCCAAAAGTTATCGATATACTATTATTGTAAATTTTATAATGTAATCGTTTTTTTTTCTATAAAAAGGCAACGAAAACCTAAAATTGTGTCACCTGCTTGAAATAAAATTGGCTTTTCCAATGTAAATAAATATTTTGTAAAAAAAACTTTAGCTGTGTACCTAACAGTGTATTCTCTTTTTATATAAATTTCTGTCCCGATTAAGATAAACGTATTTCTTAGAAGTCATGAAATAATGAGTGTTCGAAATTATAAATAACTTCAATAATGAATGTTTATTAACGTACCTATAATAATAATAAAGGGGGGATAAGTCGCTCGCGTCCGTAGGCATTGACCACCTAGTCCTAGGTCCACCCTACACGTGTCCCCCGGGTGGTGCTAAATGAGCGACAAGCCGATAGCACAGACTCGGCTCCACGCCGTGGTAGAGTAGAGGCGTAAAATATACTACCCTTTATCCGCACCAAGTAAAAGAAATGGCCCGAGTTCCCGGTGCCCCTTTAATGGGGCAGGGGTGCGAAAAATCTCTGGGACAAAGAATATATACACCACGCGAAAAGAAACGACACTTAAGCATGTGTGCACGTAAAATCGCTTGCGGCTATGTGTGGGTGTCTGGATGTGTGCGGGGGCCTTGAGAGGCGCGCGGAGCGTGGAACGGGCTGTCGCCGACTGCCCTGGCCGAGGGCTAGTAGTAATAGCGATATTTGTCAGTATATAGTTAATATGAATATATTCGTCAAGTGATATAATATTTCAATTAATATATGAATATTACCGATATCTTAATTACATGAATAGAATAGTAATATGTAGATATTACTATTCTATTCATGTCGGTATTAAGTTTATGTTACCAAGTAGGTTTATATGCTTTGATAAATATTTTTGTTTTTATGAAATAAATGATATTATAGGTAGTATATGTATAAGTATTACTGAAAGTGATTTTAAGTGATTACAATTAAAATAAACTCCACTGCACAAAAAGAGGGCCCTTGTTTTGTTAGTTTCATTTTTAATAATGTTTTATGATACCTAAAAATATGTGAACTCATTTTAATGAAAGTCGATATGATCTTAACAAGAATTATGGGGAAATACCATGGCAATAAAACTAATATTTCGCCAATAATTTTATTATATTACATTTACTGAAATATACACTATTAAAAATAACACTAGAGAGTCAAGAAATTTTATTTTAATTCTATAAAGAGTTTTTGTATTTGTTCATTGTTGTATTAATGGGTTATTTCATTAGAAATAGAAATGACTTATCTCCTTAACACATAGGGAACATTTTGTTGGCCGCTATGCCCCAAACCTGCATACCTTTGGATTTTCTAAAAAAAATATACATGCTACGAATTTTTGCAATTGTTAGAAATAATAAAGAAAATTAAAAAAATTATCGAAAAATTAAAAAAAAATAAGAGTAAATTATTTTTAAAGGATAGTAGGTGATACTGATTATTGCGTACTGAAATACTAAATGTTGGTTAATTCTTTAAGATTACCATTAACTGTCGTGCATATTTGGTTTTGTCGGAAGTTTTAACATTCCTCATTTAATAAAAGTTGATTTAAAATTGATCGTATCTTTCACTACCTAAATACATAAGTTTACATAATATATAACACATGCCTACTATGTATCTTCTTTGGTACAAGTCTATAATGTTTCATTTCGGTTCGATATCAACCCTAGCGTTACACGCTTCGACTCAAGGTCACCGGCGCTTAAGCTCTCACGTACAGGGAGTGTCACCGCTGTGTCCGGGAGGAAAACCGGCGACGAGGTTCGCCACCCGTCACGTTCTGTCTCCCGGAGAGGCAAAAAATGGATTGCAGAGGCCCGTCTGGCTATGTTGAATGTATGTGGGGCAATAAATGATAAAATGGATGAAGTATGCGATATGATGTATGATAGAGGAATAGATGTGTTATATGTAAATGAGACGAAAAGGAAGGGGAAGGATGTCACTACACGTGGCATGTGTACCGCATACTGGTCTGGTGTAGACGAGATCGAGCGGGCATGCCAGGGAGTAGGTATCATCCTTTCAGAAAGAATGGGCCAATGTGTGAAAGAGTATGAATGTGTAAGCCCAAGACTGCTATGGATACGAATAAAAGTGGGCTTAAAGAAGTTGTTTGTGTTAGGGATCCACGCCCCAGACATGTCTAAGCCCACATATATCCGAGAGCAGTTTTGGGAAATGGTAAGGATGGTGTTAGTGAAGTGTAAGGGAAATGAAAATATTATTATGCTAGGAGATTTTAATGGAAGGGTTGGGGTGAGGAGGCTTGGTTATGAAAGGATATTGGATTGTTTGGTGATGAAAGTATAAATGAGAATAGTGAAAGTCTCCTCACCGTATATACGGAAAAGAATCTTTTTGTGACGAACACTTGCTTTTGCCACAAGAGGATTCACATGTATACTTGAGAAAGAGGTGACAATAGAAGCGTGATAGATTTAATATTTGTGATACAAGGGTTTATCGGGGTTCTAACGTAGGAACGGATCATTATTTGGTTTTATGCCGAATTAATGGTCTATTTAGGCGTTGGCGCCATCGATCATCTGTGTCTACCACTGCATTACAGCGTATTAGAACAGAAAGGTTACAAGATGAAGGTAAAAAAACAAGTTCAAATGTAGACTGAAAGAAAATATAAGTGGTTTGGATGAATTATGTCTGAAGGAACAAAGCGCTTCTTCAGACTTGGAGAATGTATGGCAAAATGTAAAGAAAAGTTTAGTGGATGCAGCTAACGAAGTATGTGGTGTTAGTAAGAGAAAGAATGAAAGGAAAAATAATACGTTATGGTGGGATGATGAGGTACGTATGGAAGTTGAAGCAAAGAAGAGAGCATGTCTAGATTTACTAGCAACAAAGGCTGGTAATTCTAGCGGTACGAATGATGATATTGAAAGAAAAAAGGCAGTCTTTAGACATATTATTATGAGAGTAAAAGAAGTAGTTGAAAGAAAAAAGCAAGAAAGAACGGATAAGAATGATAGAAGAATATCGGATAATTTCCAGGCAAATATTAAAATGTTCTGGAAACTTGTGAGAACTGCCAGGGGACATTCAAAACAGCCTATGATTTGACAGGCCTGTTGGTCTAGTGGTTAGTGACCCTGACTGCTAAGCCGGAGGTCGTGGGTTCGATTCTCACCCAGGACAAATGTTTGTGTGATGAGCACGATCATTTGTTCTGTGTCTGGGTGTAATTTATCTACAATATTTATGTATTTAGAAATATATAAGTATGTTTATCAGTTGTCTAGTACCCATAACACAAGCTCTGCTTAGCTTGGGACTAGATGGCGTTGTGTGATAGCTGTGGAATAAATTATTATGATGAATGCTATAAGAGACGAGAATGGCTATATTCTGAATGATGAAGTGAGTTTAAAGAGATGGAAGGAATACTTTGAAAGCGTGTTTATGAGTGAGGAGACAACGTGTGTACTAAGTGAAGTAGAAATTCCGAAAGAAGAGGAAAGAGGTAGCGAGATAAGTATAGATGAAATAATGAAAGCAATGAAAAGCAAGAAAGCAGGTAAGGCTGCCGGATATGATAGAGTTTTACTCGAAATGCTAAGGGCTGGAGAGGGAGTGGTGGCTGGCCTGCTGCACACCTTGTTTAATTTATGCTGGGAACTGAAGCGGGTACCGGTAGACTGGTGCAAAGCCGTGATAGTCCCAGTATATAAGGGAAAAGAATCGCAGCAGGACTGCAAAAACTACCGTGGCATCAGCCTTCTTAGCATTGTGGGAAAACTGTATGCTAAGGTACTGACTGAAAGGGTCGTGAAAGAAACTGATGGAAAAATTTGGGATGTGCAAGCGGGATTTAGAAAGGGAATGGGATGTACAGATCAAGTCTTTTCCATGCGCATGATCGCGGAGAAGTTTCGGGCCAAAAACCAAAAGGTTTTTTGTGCGTTCATGGACTTGGAAAAGGCCTATGACAGAGTGAATAGGGATGTGCTATGGCAAACACTGAACTCATTTGGGTTGAGCGCTGGCTTGATACAGGTATTGGAGTCCCTTTATAGGGACTCTAGTGCTTGTGTTAGGATCAACGGGGTCTACTCGGACTGGTTTGACATCCTTAAAGGTGTCAGACAGGGCTGTGTTGCTTCCTCGTGGCTGTTCAACCTATTTATGGACAGTTGTTTGCAAAATTTGAAAGTTGTAGAATGCGGATTAAGAATGGGTGAGTTGACCGTCAAATGCCTTTTGTACCTACGGCCGAGTTGCAAATGATGGTAACATTAATGAACAGATCATTAAAAGAAAGGGGTATGAAAGTGAACGCAAGTAAGACGAAGGTTATGGTTTTTGAAAGGGAAGAAAGTAAAACGATTTGTGAAATAAGAATAGAAGGGGAGTTGATCGAGCAAGTAGATGAGTTTGTATATTTGGGCTGCGTATTTAGCAGGGATGGGGGATATGATAACGATAGAGAACGACGAGTGAATGCGGGAAATTGAGTAAATGGGGCCCTGCACTCTATTGTGAAGAGTCAAAATGTGTCGAAAAAGGCACGTATGGCAATTCACAGTGCTGTGTTGGTCCCTACTTTAACGTATGGTAGTGAAAGTTGGGTGTGGCAGAAGAAGCACGAGAGTAGAATGAACGCAGTAGAAATGCAGTCGTTAAGGAGTATGTTAGGGCTGAATCTGAATGACAGGGTAAGGAATTGTGTAATAAGAGAAGAGTGTGGTTTGCAAGATGATGTGGTGACCAGGATTAAGAAAGGAATGCTTCAGTGGTTTGGTCATGTGGAAAGAATGAATGAGGAAAGCGTGACAAAGAAAATTTATGGTGCAGAATTGAATGGCAGAGTCGGAAAGGGACGTTCTAGGCGAAAATTTATCGACCAAATTGGCGATTTATTGAAAACGGGCCAAATTCGGAGTACCCTTAAGCGACGAGCATGTATGCGGAGGTGTATGGATGTGAAGGAAGCGAGAGGGGTGTGTCAGGATCATGCCAAATGGAAGTCTGTAGTCTCTGCCTACCCCTCTGGGTGACAGGCGTGAGTGTTTATGTTATGTTATGTTATGTTAACGTACCTATGTAAAAGTAATATTTATTATTAACAATGTAACTATTTCTAAATATCTGTTCCAAGTTTTAAGGTACATTTTATTTGCATTCATACTATAACATGTTGTACAAGTTATCTTAAAATTAGGCGTGAATCACACCGTGTCATCATAGTCCGATGTAATTGCAAACGTTGCCTTATACGTACTCAGAAATTTAAAACAAAGGTGTCACAAACCGCTTATGCGGCTGGGATTGCAAGTTGTATTTTGATTCCCGTTATTATGATAGCGATGATACCTACGTTGCATTACATTATGTTTTTGTTCTTTTCATATTTAAATGAAATGTAATATTATCGGTGTTATATTCATAAATCCTTCAAATCACATGCTTTTAACTTTTATAATTCATTATTATCTAAAAATATAATGGAATATTAATGTCTAACCTATTTGTGTGGATCATGAAAGCAATAGTTAAACAAATATAAAGGTATAAATAAATTAAATGTAAAGTGTATATAATTATAAATACAAATGTGAATAAATATATATAAAGGTAGAGCAGGTACTGCTTAATATGAAATGTAATAGTTTATTTTCAGTTTTATATTGTTCGAACTTTTAAATCATAACTTCTAACTAAAACATATTGTATATATTAAAAGAGAAACTATAGTTTATGTAATAAATCTCGAGTGAAAATAAATGTAAAAAAAATATTAATAAGTATAATATGGTATGATAGGTGATATGTTCATGTTAACGTGTAGTTGTGACGTTGATTAATATCAAAAATACGACAGGCTTAATGTCGTACGAAATAAAAGTGTTAACGAAATAAAATCGCATGCGTATCACGGATTGACTTAGTAATATAATTATGTATAACCATGGTATAATCTGATCATGATCATGATATTATAATGTTTTAAATGAAGTTAGTTTTATATTTTACTTAAATACTTTATATTATTCCAAATAGAAATTATATACATTTAAAGCCTATATAACATTGTATTTTATTTTATTCTTCAATATTAAAAGATTAAAAATCAATATTAAAATTATTCAATATTAAATTAATTATTACGTTATAAGATTCAAGAAAACTAAAACGTAAAAAAAAGTAAATAGATAACTTTCCTTTTTTTAAAGTATCGGGGGAGGTGTTTATTACGATATTATGATATGAGATCATTAAAGATAATAAGAATTATACAATATGGTAGAACATTATAATCTGTTTATCTATAAAAAATGTTTATAAAATATAATTTAATAATTATGATTGACTCATTGTATTAACATACCTTATTATATAAGCGAAAATAAAATAAATTGTTAGTACATTTATTTTAATTTTTTATTGCGGTGGAGATGAGATGTAAGGAATGGATATAAGCATATTACATATAAACATATACACAATGTAATCTAGTTGTAACTATTTAAAGATTGATTATTGCAAATATATTCAGTATTTACTCAGCAGTCTTGGCTTTCATTTCTCTCTCGTGTCACAACATTACATATTTAATTGTAGGATAAGATAGTTTAAATTTTTTTAATGTGATTTAAAGAAATATATGTGTATATAACCTATCTATTAGATAAATTGTAATGGAAAAACTTCGAACCTACTATAATTGTTGCGTGGATGGATGCATAATGAGCAAACAAAAGGATTCAGATATATCATTTTTATGTTACCTAAGGATAATAAAAGGTACACTTATTTCATTTTTTTGTTAAATAAATACTTATAGCAAATAATAATTACATAATAATTTTAATACAGAAGTAACACCTAAGGACTTTATTACAAAACCATAATCCTTTAGTTGAAATTTACGTAGGTAACTTACGAAATTTACGTAGGTAAATTGAAGTCTTTTGTAATTAATATATTTTATGTTATTACAAAGCACTGAAATTAAAACTTTGTTTACAAGATATTTAACTAATTAGAATACAATCACATTTCATTAAGGAATCGTATTTCAGGTGCATTTGTTGTTTACACTACCTACCTATTTCTTTCGAGTGATTTTTAAATCGCGATTCGCAACGAGTTACCCTGTACGTTGCATGCTTTAGGCACAGAATTCGCATAGTAGCATAAATATGTTCATTCGATCAGTCAGAATCACCTATTTTACTTACCATTTCGCAACGCTTAATTAATTTATTTATTTATACTCTTTCTTGCCCACAACATATAAATTTATGTACAATTAGGTGGCGACATCGCTTAACAGTGATTTATTCCAGGCAAACCTTGGTAACGCACGAGTAGCACTATATATTATTTATTCTATGCCTTGGTGAAGAAGATCCATAAATAGAAGTGTGCATAAATAGTAGATAAATGAGCATATATTTATACATATTATAAGCTTAATAAGTACCTACTTACATAAGTTTTTGATATATTTTTAATATATTATTGACAGCCCTAAGTAACCACGGCAAAACAGCCTTGATGTGGGAATTCAAAAAGGTGCAAAGTATTACGGACACTCGCGCGCAGCGCGAGTACCCGTATTACTTTGCACCATCTCTTCGCAGAGGAATGCAACATCTCTTCGCAGAGCCAATGAGTTAAGCCGATCAGAAAATGCTCAGTCACCGACAATTCGTACCGCTCTGAGCTGGATGCGGTCAAATAGAGGGAGCTGGGTAGCCCCGGTCTGGAGATGGGAACAGTAGCATCTGCGCCTTGTAAAGTTGCAGACGTTGTGCCGGCATAAAATAGTATCGCCAAGCTTTTGAAAAGCCAGTTTGGCCTTCTTTTCCAAGTAACCACGATAACGGACGTCATTCAATATGTCGACGCCGAGGATTCCAATATTGGCTGAGGCAACAGGGCAAGTGCCCACAAAGTGAGAAAATACGACAAAGGAGTTCTTTTAAGCGGTAAACGCACAAACTTGTAACTTCTCGAGATTGATTTGGACTAGATTTGGTTACCCCCAATCTAAGATTTTGTTCAAAAATTCTTGTCTTCAAAAATTTATGACTTCAAAAACAAGTTAGTTCCGGTACTCGGTGACGTTTACCCGAGAAATATTGGCATGGTGTATAAAGCATCACCAGTGCTGTCATCTGCATAGAAATGCATGGTACCAGTTTGCAACATATCATTGATATGTATAAGAAACAGGGTTGATGATAGCACACAGCCTTGTGGAACACCAGTGTTAGTGGACTTGTAATTGGAGCATGCGCCTTCTAGTCCGACTATTATGTTCCAATCAGCCAAAAAATAGGCAATCCAATTGCATAATTTTTTGGGAACCTATAGGAGGGAAGCTTTGAGAGAAGCGTTTTGTGCCAAGCCCAATTGAAGGCCTTCGCCATGTCCAAACTAACTGGCAAAGCCTCCTAATTAGACTCTATCGCCTCCCTTTAAGCACATCGTAGTATACACCAGCTTAAAGACCTCAAAGAAAACCGTACTGGTAGTCTCTAATCAGCTAGTGCACTTCAAGGTACCGCATGAGCTGGCTGTTAATAGTGGGCTCCATTATTTTGGAGAACAAGGATGTGATGGCGATTGGCGTGTATTTGGATGGAACAGAGCAGTTACCTTTTTTTTAGAGATCGGCTGCACTAAAGTTGTCTTTCATGATTTCGAGACTACGCCTATGCCTGGGGAGTAGGTGTACTGGAAAAGACACGTTAGATCCGATGCCGACTTTAGAGCACATGTCCTCAGCACAATTAGGGGCTTTTCTTCAGGCCAACTCAACTTGTGAAGAGTAATGTTTTACGTACTGAGCACTATCTGGATCGCACATCGGGAGTACAGCTCTCACACCACGGAACGGTCGGCGATGTGTTTCACCCGTAATTGTGAGTAAAGTTGGACATAAAAAGAGAGCCTAACAGATCAGCTTTCTCTTTGGCAAGTTTTTTTTTGTTTTTGGAAGTTATACTTCCTTTTTAGCGTGCTATTGTGTACATTCCGAGCCCGCCTAAGCATTAGCCCAGGCCTAATAACACTCCTGCCTACTGCTTAATGCAATTTTACAGGAGCAAACAATCAAGGTTGAGATCTACCTCCGATAAGTATCACAGATGATTGAATAAATAGTCCCATTCCCTGTAGCACCACATTAGTGACAGAGTCAGCAACAGCGCTGGGATCATCCGACGAGAAGCAAACCCGTCCATGGGTATGATGCAAAGAAAGACCGCATTCCGTCCCAATTCACTCAATTTTTTTGCCATTCACTGAATTGCCAAACACGGCGGCAACCTGCGTAACGCAACCGCGAAGGGAGTGTGGGAGGAAGTTGCACCACAATCTGGATCAGACAATGATCCGAAGAGCCGAGAGGTGCGTTGACAGAAAACTAAAATCATTCATACATTTGTGGAAGACTAGATGAGAGGTCAAACACCTCAGCCTCTCTTGACCACGGGTGCTGTGTGTTAAAATATCTTGAATTATAAATAAATCAAATGTATAAATATAGTCTTATTCGATGTGTGGTATTCGCGTAAATATCAGAATTCATTGGAATTTACGAGCTGATGATCATTGCACAAACCAAAAGTCGCTGTATGTCCTTATCTTACATTGTCTATTTCACTTCAATAAAATATATAACTACAATAAAATATATAGATAAATTTCAATTGTGCGTCGTGTACCTTGTGTGTAACTTCTCTGGTCGTGCAACTCTAAGCCTGCGCATACGCATTTTGTCGACCTCCGCGCCGCTTGCCCGACAAGGTTATTGAGTTAATAAAATTTCAGTAATAAAATTTCAGTTGCACTGATGTCATGAGTGTCGCAAGGCTAATTATTTGTCTTGTTTGACTCTCTACGATGAAATAGTCACAAATAGTACAATTAAATGTATTATTATTGTTATTTATTCAATGATGCTTGTCCCTGAATGCATAACAAAAAAGAAAATGAATTAATAGTGTGGTAGGTCTCCCTTTTAACCTAGAAGTGGGTCTGCGAAGTTAACCCCTTCTTACTTATTACCGTTTTGCAGTCAAATAGCAGCGCGAGCACTGTTGTGTTCCGGTGTGAGGAGTATAATAATGGTTATGTCTTTCAGATCATCGTGGATCGTGGCCAGTATTAACGGAGGCCAGCCATCTGCGCAGTACTGGAACCTGCCTGATTGTATGTACAAACACAACACACTCTATATTTGCTCACACTTATATTCTGATAGAACCGTAATTCGACACTACTGGAACGATATTAGGCGCAAGACTGAAGGCTATAGAGAGCCAAATGTGGAGCATTTTATCTTAGTAAATAGATCAGACATGTACTGTAAACATCTTTATTTGAAGTTAGCTTCAGGTGCCCGTTGACTGCAACCTTACCATTAAATTGACTGTTAATAAGCTTATCACTTAAGTTTTATTTTACTTCACTACTACAATTAGTTCACGTATTGTCAGTGAATATTATTTGGAACCGAACCCAGTCGTCTAGTCGAACCCGCACTTACTGTTTGCCAATTCAGATTATTTGAATATTATAAATCTCTATTTGAAAAATTAATGTTTCTGTGACGAATACGTTTTCTATTTCACATACTTAATTTTTCTAAAACTTTTATGGTAAAAAGTGGTGTACTGAAAAGTAATACTCAAATGTGGAAAGATTGAGATGAAATGTGCGTTATCTCCTTGAAAGTCAGATTAGAAAAGTGGTGCATGTTAAAAAGTTTTTGTGTTGCTAAATTTTTTTAAGAATTTGAGCGTATTAGAAAGGAATAAAATAATTTTCGGTCATTATTTCTATGGGATGTGTGGTAGGTTTTTTTAAATTAAACATTACACGACTGCCAAGGAAGGGATATGTTTTTCGCGCGTATCTTGAATGTATGTATATTTGTTTATAAATTTCATTATAACCTCGTATCACCCAAACGCGTGGGTGGATTTCAACAGTTAAGGTATTGTTATATTAGTCTTAACACCTAAGTTTTCTTAGATAGCTGTTTAAAAAAACCCGGCCAAGAACGTGTCGGGCCAAGCTCAGTGTAGGGTTCCGTAGTTTCCCGTCCGTCACAATAAGTGTTCCCACTTATGAGTTTAAAGGTGGGTATCCATTATGCTCGCGCTCCTGCAACTGCTCCCGTTAGTGGGTACTGTTGTTTCCATCAAAGTTCAAAATGATTTTCCTAGAAAGTCCTTATAAAGTTCTACTTTTCAGACTTATTTCATATTTTCTAAACTTATGGTTCAAAAGTTAGAAGGGGGGGGGGCACATTGTTTTTTACTTTTGGAGCGATTATTTACGAATTTATTGACATTATCAAAAAATGATTTTAGTAAACCCCTATTCATTTTTAAATACCTTTCCAACAACATATCACACGTTAGGGTTGAAATTAAAAAAAAATCACTTCCCACAATGAACTTAAACTTACAACAATATTTTGAGGTATTTCACATCATCAAAGATAAATAAGCGTAAATAAATCCGATCATTATTTATTTCACCAACTTGAGATCATACTACAAATTTCCACTTGTAGTTTAACTAGGAGAAGTAAATACGAAGTAACTTTTGTACCAAATAAAGGGAATTGTTTGCGAATCTTTCCTTTCCCAAGGCTTTTGAAACTTAACTGGTCGATAAGAACTTTGTACAGGTAATGCGAATAGTTTTCCGTGTTTCATGCAAATAATGTATTGTAATTTATTATGATATAATAATGATGTACCTGTCCTAGACCGAATCTGCTCACGGAGACTCCACATCTACGCAGTAATAGATATTTAATATAATAATAATAATAATAATAATAATATTCCACAACTATCACACAACGCCATCTAGTCTCAAGCTAAGCAGAGCTTGTGTTATGGGTACTAGACAACTGATGAAACATACTTATATATTTCTAAATACATAAATATTATAGATAAATTACACCCAGACACAGAACAAATGATCGTGCTCATCACACAAACATTTGTCCTGGGTGGGAATCGAACCCACGACCTCCGGCTTAGCAGTCAGGGTCACTAACCACTAGACCAACAGGCCAGTCAACTTAGCTTACAGTCCGATGGTATGGAAATACAATACGATTGGAGAGGATCCAGGCACAGGACCAACTGGTTTACATGCTTTTTGAGGGTGAAATATTGTCAACTTCCTGACTCCTGACTTAGAATTTCTTGGCAGAAAAACCCAATAACTGATTTTGTGACGACACTTTATTTGAACCCGGTACTTCGTGATTAACAGGCACTCGTAGAATCACTAGACCAATGAGTCAGTAAAAAGCAATAAAAACAAAAGAGTTTTTACACAACTACAATTACATTAGTTATTTTAAAGTTATTTTAAAGGTTAAGTAACCACATTAGTTATTTTCAATTGTGTAAACTATTGACACTTCTCTCTAACTATCTTTGATGCTTCTCAAGTTAGCACACTCTCTCGTCTCCTGTTCATTAAATTTAGAATAAATTTAAATAAAAATTATTGCTCTCTATTAAGTTATATTTGTTAAAAAGTTCTCAATTAAGCGAAGCAGATGTAGCAACACACACTTTCTAGACGTTCGGGAATAAGTTGCAGAGTTCATGATGGTTTACGAGTGTAATATGCCATAAATAATAAAATATAAAGTAAAGTCACAGCCTATATACGTCCCACGGCTGGGCACAGGCCTGCTCTCATTTCTGAGAGGGTTTTAGGGCCGTGGTAGCTCAGATGGTTAGCGTTCGCTGTAAATTTCACAGTACGCGAGCAAACCGCGTTCGATCCCCGCCGGCACCAATGAAATTGTTAATTGCAATTTTAAGTGCTGATTTACCACGTGCTCGGCGGTGAATGAAAACATCGTGAGGAAACCTGCATGTCTGAGAAATGAGAAAAAAAATATTTCGAAGACATGTGATGTTCGCCAACACGCATTGGGGCAGCGCGGCGGTCTATTCCTTGCCCTAATAGAATATGTTTTTTTTTTAAATATTATTCTAAACCAGCATTTAACTACAATGCCATCCGATGGTAAGTGGTGATGTAGCCAAAGATGCTGAAGCGCATTGAATTAACAAAAGCCTATTCACTCTTGCCTTGAAGACATCCACACTGCAATTGAATGGGCTGATAAGAATTGATACTGGCTACTTATTCCGACACTTTGCTGGCCGCGTAACGAACGACGTTTTTGTCTCGCTGACTGTTAATCATGAGGCACTGGGTTCATTCGAACCTAGTGCCTCAAGATTAACATTCTCTCCCAATCACTATAACAACGGGCAGTCGAAAGTATTAAAAAACAAAAAAGGTTGATAACCTTTCTATTAGAATTTATTTTTTAATTTTTTTTTTGTTTAAGAATAGCCGCATCAGTTATTTGAAATTGTGTAAACTATTTACACAACTCTCTAACTATCTTTGATGTCTCTAGAGTTGGCACTCTCTCGTGTCTCCTGTTAAATAAATTTGGAATGAATTCAAGTATTAATTATACTCTATTTAATTATATTTGTTTAATAATTCTCAATTAAGCATAGCAGATGAATCGCGAAATTAATTTGAGAAAATTTGAACACCGACACACTGTCTAGACGTTCGAGAATAAGTTGCAGAGTTCATGATAGTTTACGACTGTAGATGCTATAAATAAAACGTGTATTGTTTTGTTTATTTTTTATAGAATAAGAGTGACAAGTCCACCTGATGGTAAATGAATGCTGCGGACCATTGACATTTACATCTGTCCTAGATGAAGAATTAAAATGCAGATGCGTTGGCTAAGATGGAATGACTTAAAACCTAGAATTATACTGGCTCTTTATACACTTCAGAGCAAAATATATCAGAGCAAGCAATTGTTAGGTTGCAGAAATAGAAATAGTTTGTATTGTGTTGTGAATAAATGAAAAATACATTTTTACGTTTTAAGTGTGAAATAAGTCATAGTGAAGTATCAAATCACTATGACTTATTTCACAACTACAAAAAAAACGGATTATATTCGTCTTATCAATTTCCATCTGCAACTAGTTTCGTATTTTTTAATATAGTAGTTTTATTCTGAAGAAAGGGACGTATTGTGAAATTGCCGTGTCCTCTTCTTCCACCTCCAGGATCTTTCCGTCTGTCCTCAGGGTGCGTGCGTTATATGTTGCCAGGTTGAGTCGTCTCAGGCGGCTAACGAACCTTCACCGGAGATTATTAGCATCCCCTGTCTCGCCGTTACCGTGGTCACCACCGTAGCCAGGAATAACGGAGCTGACGGGGACTGGGGGCTGTTTATTTGTGTCGTTGCTTGTTGGGTATTTTGCCATAGTTGCCACGCTCAGCGAGCTGGTTAGCAAACTTGGATTTTTAAGCTTTTTGCTGTTATCAGAAAGATGATGCTGCTCATCTTCTGCCTCAGTTTTCCTCTGTCGCCTTTTATGACACCCACAGGAAGATATGGGGTAGTGAGTATTCTTACCCGCCCTTACACAGGGAGTGAAACACTTTACGCTGTTTGAGATTAATAAAAGAAAAGATAAGAGGAAAGCTGACCAAGGCAGTGCTGCTTCTGCAAGACAACGCACCGGTTCCCATGGCACAGCTCTTCATGGCTACTGTACGAGATTGCGGGTTTGAAGAATCTAACCACTCACCATACAGCCCAGATCTAGTCCATGGGGACTACTTTTATACCAACACTTAAAAAAAGACCTTCGGGGAAAGCGATTTGCTGACGATAATGAGCTCAACTCCGCTGTAAATAAGCATTCTTTAGGCCAAGACGTAGAATAAGTTTTCGAGGGAATAGAAAATCCATTTTCTCGAACAAGTAAATGTATTGATGTCATGAGAGAATATATTGAAAAATAAAAAAAATATTTTATAATTTTATCTTTTTTCTAACGTTCCTTTACCGAGAATACACCCCATATTTTAATACATAACAATCATTTTCACCAATAATTTGATTTCCTGTCGTGAACAATTCCGATTCTGTCGGAGGAATTCAAGTTGCCCGCGACTAAAAATAAGCATAATCCGTTGAAATCACGACCCCTTAGGCTGCGTGTGTCTGTTATCATTGTCGGAAATTTTAAAATGTTTACCAAGGCCTAGACTCCAAATGAGCTAGACTTGACCTGAGCTAGAATAAGGAATTATTTGAAGATATAAAAATGTTAATATTTTTTCTAAATTGTTATTTGCCGAAAGACCGAAATAATAAGGTTAATTTTTTTTTTTTGGATTTACTGATTCAAAGACGTATGATTTATTTAAGCTTTTAATTTGCATTGTATGTTTCTTCGTACTTATTAACCTATAATAGTCCAGTAATTAACATAATACTGTTACATAATAGTGCTACTGACTTCATTGGCGTGAAGTAAGTACTACGTTGCTATGACCATAATTGCCTGGTTAGATGTCTAAAATCTGTTAGCCCAATATCAGACATAATAACCAACTAACCAATATACGGCCCCACAAACGAACCAACGGACAAAACGTACCAAGAAACAAATTGTGCAATATATATGTAGCTATAAAAACAATAAACATTCGTAAGTAGTTAAATAGTAGGATAATTGCAAGATTTTTATAGGTGGCAAACGACTTATAGGTGACGAACTACTTTTCAATGGAGGAAGTTTGCATTTATAAACTAGAAAAAAAATTTTCAATCCGCGCAAATAGTCAATAAATTAAATTAAATGCGCTAAAATAAAAATAAAACTTTGCTGAACACAACCTATGACATTAACTGACAGAACAACGTCTGCCGCGTTCAGCTAGTAGCTATCTAAATTTATACTCTCTTGAGAATTAAAATGCGGATGCGTTTTCACACCTGAGAACTAAAAATGCTTCGTTTCCAGTAAATGAGTCTCCGATTATCTACACTTACCATACGAAACATGGCAGCAAAACGCTGAAATTTTTCGCTCGCTGTGAGAGCGTGGTTCTTCCCCGGTAGAGCCGACCCATTTGTGCTAAACCATAATATAGCTGCAGCGTGGCTCTACAACGCATAATGCGCTTATGTCTGTTTGAATGACCGTCTGTAAAGAGCTCTGTTAGCTTAGAGGCCAACCGCTTACTGTAAATTTCATAGTACGTGAGAAGTTTGGGTTCAATCCTCAGAAATGAAGGGAGGCCGGTGCTACGTATACATGGTTATTTTTCAAAGAGTAGTGAAATTTTAAACTTAAGTTCAAATATATAAACAATAATATATCGTTATTGCAGTTTTTAAAATATTTTTATTTAAAGTAATGTTACGAGCTTGAGGTTCGTGACAATAAAAATTGCCGATAGAATTACCCAAATTAACACTTTAATTCACTTTACACTAATTAAAGTTAAAAACACTAATAATTAATCACACTGATTCACTTTATTCCGCTCCGAAGCTTCGCTTGTCTCGCCAAATCCAATACTTCCCCGATCGCACCTTGCAACGCCTATAAATACACATTAGTACCGACTCACCCAGAACATTCAAGTAAATACGCGCACCAATCGACAAAGCGCCGAAAGTTCAAGAGTCAGCTTCCAGAAGCTTAGTTCTTCGTTTCGACAACAGATGGCGCTGTCGGTTGAAAGATTAATGATGTCACTTTCTGGAAAGCTCTCCCCTCGCTCCGTTACCCGACACTAGATGGCGCTAGTGCCGGATGTCAACTTAGCCGCGCAACACTGCCCACTCCTAAGACATGCTCGTCCCGAGCATTATCGGCCCCATAATAACGCACCAGGTGATCCACATGGACGATCTTAGGAGTCCCTCTTGCGCCTTTCTGTATCCGGTAGGTTACATCGTTGATCCTGGTCACAATCCGGTACGGGCCGTCCCATTTAGCTTGAAGCTTAGGAGATTTCCCTTTGCTGCGGACTGGATTGTGCAACCACACTAATGAACCTTCGTCGAACCCTTTCTTGTTCATTTTGCGGTCGTACCGGGTTTTCATCTTTTCAGACATTTGCTGGCCCGATTGTCTGACGTACTCATAAACGTCATTCATTTTGTTCCGCAAGTCATTTGCATAATCGGTTATACTGCGTGGAGCATCGGGTGGTATTCCGGTGATTAGGTCCGCAGGCAGCCGTAATTCTCTCCCAAAGTTTCCGAAAGCTGGTGTCACTGATGTACTTTCGTGAACAGCGCTTTGATATGACAACAAAAACGGTTGTATGTGCTTGTCTCAATCTCGTTGCCGATTGTCTACAACTTTTGCTAGGTACCTCTCCAATGTGTCATTAAATCGTTCTACCATTCCATCAGATTGCGGGTGATAAGGAGTCGTTCTTGTTTTATGAGTACCCATAACTCGGCAAGTTTCCTGGAATATTTGAGACTCAAAATTCCTTCCTTGATCGCTGTGAATCTCCAAAGGTACTCCAAAACGACAGAAGACTTCATGAACTAATTTATCTACAACTGTTGAACCTTCTTGATTTGGAATGGCGAAGACTTCTGGCCACTTAGTGAAGTAATCCATCACAACCATGAAATACTTGTTACCGCTTTCACTCTCCGGAAACGGCCCCGTCACGTCAATGGCTATTCTCTCCCATGGTGCACCAACATTGTATAACTTCAATGCACCTCTACTACGAGTCTGAGGTCCCTTTACAGCCGCACAACTTGTACATTTGCGACACCAGTCCTCGACATTGTTTCGACAGTGGACTTAATAAAACCATTCTCGGATTTTCAGTAGAGTTCGTTTAACTCCCACATGGCCTCCGGAACAATCATTATGGTACAGCTGTAGAACATCCGGTACTTTAGCTTTAGGGACAACCATTTGCAAGTGACAGCTGTCTCCCCGAACATTTTCCCATTTACGGCACAGAACTCCATCCTGAAGCAGCAAGCTGTCCCATTGG
Organism: Parnassius smintheus behrii; assembly: GCA_036936625.1. NCBI lineage: Eukaryota > Metazoa > Arthropoda > Insecta > Lepidoptera > Papilionidae > Parnassius > Parnassius smintheus. The sequence continues at coordinate 4,698,605 of JAUPFT010000026.1, forward strand.
GCCCAATAGCTTTTAAGTGGTCGAACCCATCGCTGAGACGTCGCTCCACTTGGGCTTGGGAGCACTGGCCTTCATCCATTCCAGAATCGGCTTGATGTCAGGATCTTCCTGCTGTGCATGTTGTAAGCTGTCCTTCCACTCGTTGCTGAGGTGGTCTGTCCTGAGCATCCTCACGGATACCACTTCCTTACTATCCTGCCTAGTACAATGTTTGCAATCTTCAGGACAAGGTCTTCGTGACAATGCATCTGCGTTGCCATGAGATTTCCCGCTGCGATGTCCGATCTCAAAGTCGTATTCCTGCAGTAGTTCAATCCATCTCGCAACTTGTCCTTCTGGATTTTTAAACTGTAATAGCCATTTTAGTGCAGCATGGTCAGTTCGTAAGTGAAATTTTCGCCCCAGAATATATTTGCTAAAATGCTGCAATGACTTTACCACAGCTAGCAATTCGCGTCTTGTGACACAATGTTCCTTTCCGGTTTTGACAACGACTTGCTGAAGTACGCTATCACAACCTCTCGATCACCGTTCCGCTGAGACGACACACCGCCGAGCCCTGTATCACTTGCGTCTGTGTCAACTATAAATTCTTTGCTTGCATCAGGGTATCCCAAAATAGTTGTTTTGCACAGACGGTCCTTGAGCTCCTGGAATGCGATATTGCAACTTTCATCCCAGCAGAAATGTCGCTTCTCCTCGGTTAGCTTATGAAGAGGTTTGGCTATATCTGCGAAGTTCTTCACAAATCGCCGGTAGTAGGAACACAAACCCAAAAATGTGTTCCTACTACCGGCGATTTGTGAATATTCAGCCGATGCATCTGATACAACATTTAATTTATAATTATGTACTAAGTGCAATATTATATAAATATACCTGGCTTTGGGTGGGCCCGAGGACCACTTCAGCCCCACTTTAACCAACTGTCGCATACGCATAGACTGAATATCATCCAGCCCGCTAGTTGAACGGCGCCCTTTAGTAATAAGGCTTAACTTGAAGGCTTATTTAGTTTCAGTTTTAGTTTTTAGTTGTGTTTGTAGTGCGCTTTATATTCCGGTTCAGCTGACACGCATTTTATGTAGTAACATTACAACTACGAGACCAACGAGTCAGAGCTTAGAACCTTGCATAAACATAATATTACAAAACTGTAGTCGTGTTGGTCTTATACAATTCTTTATAAAATTTAAAGATCATGGATTTGCGATAGTTAATATATTTTTTCTTCAGTATTCGGCTCCATGTACCTTTGCTATTTCTAAAGCAATTTAATGAAATTATCGTTAATAATATTTTAATAAAAAAACTAGTCCACAGTATGTTGATGCGTCACACCGTGAAGTTTTTTGAAAATTTCAACGTCAGCTTGAGCCAGCAGACCGTCTATGAAAATAGTATCCCAAATTGCCTAAGTAAATATATTTTTCTTGCCTTGGCCATTTTATCGTGGTGGAACCACGCTGCAGCTATATTATAGCTCTAACACAAATGGGTCGGCTTGACCCGGGTAGGACCACGCTGTCATAGAATACCAGCGTAAAATAACAGCTCAATGTTTCTGTGTTTCGCATGGTAAGTGTATACATCCTAATTACAATTTTCATCTCAATCCTCAGGGGTAACGACGCATTTACATTTTGAATCTTAATTAAATAAAAAACACCTTTCAAAAACTTGACCCCAAAAAACTTATCCCATCCATTAAATTATGTGGAAATTATTTCATTCTATTTGATTTTCGTGAAGCCTACTTTAACTTTTTATTAAAATTTTAACTCTTTAACCATTTTGCGTGAATTAGTCAACATCACAAGCTCAAGGTTGCACAACTAGAAGGTCGTATTATTTCAATTATGAATTTCATTCCCTAATTTTCTATCAATAGGGGTGGAATTATTTAAATTAATAAAATTAATATCGGTTCACAATTGGGGTATATATCGTCTAAATTAAAACCTTATTCTTTTTTGAAGGATAAATATATAAATTAGCACGGATGTCTCGGCTCGTCCAGGGTAGGGCCACGCTTTCACCGAATACAACATTAACCGCTATTTTACCAGTGTAAAATAGCGGTTAATGCTGCCGTATTTCATACGGTGTGATTTAAAACCGGTGACTCTTTTTTACAACACACTGTATTAGACAACAAAACTGGATTTTGATTCTTATTGGTTAATAAATGTAGATGTCTCTGGGCCACAACATTCACATCAAGTTGTCTGGGTGCTCGTTAGTCACCCATATTCTGTAAGAAACAGAATCTATTACCTTACACCTTATGTTACCTTAAAACATTCCGTGGGTGTGCAATAGGCGACAGAGAAAATAGACCAGGAGATGGGCAGTAGCATCTTTGTGTTGAATGACCAAAATAGTAAAATCTATGGTTGCCAACTTGACTACAATCCCATTTCCCAAAAATCAATCCAAAATCCCGAAGGCAATTTATTAAGGAGCCCTACATCAATGGACTTTTGATAAAGATGTACGGAATTTACGAAAAAATAAACTCATTTTTTAAATGTATACACTTAAATCAATTCCATAACTGATGTGTCATATTACAACAAATATTTCATTTTATCTAAGTGCTTTTTGACGTCGTCGGCTAAAATGTATGAAACCCTTTCTTATTTCACGTCAAATGTAAATACCTCGAGAGAAAGCCATTATAAAATGCCTCAGACTTTCCCCACTCCATTCGTCACAAATATATACGAATGAATAGCAACTAAAAGCGTCCTTTTGGGTTTTCCATATGCAGAATATCTTGGTATGTTCACATTAGGAGTAAAGTTTGTACGAATTTAAAATAAAATTTATTTGCTACTGAAATATCAACGTATTTTCATGAACACTAGAGAAGTATTTTCTATAATCTCAGATTAACAAAAAAAATAACGACGGAGCTGCGTGCATTTCGAGTGAAGCCGAAGTCAACTTCAACTTCTTGACGCGCCCTCAAACACGCATAATTATTTTTTCTTTTTTACCAGTCCGTCAATCTTTAATGTTGGACGCACACATAATATGTACCTCAAAATATGTTTTTTACAAATTATTTTAAATGCATACGTGTACGTTGATCTATTCTTACAATAAGCTGAGTATGATTTTGGCTTGGTTCTTGCATCACTTGAAATGTGCGCAGTGCTTCGTCTTTTTTCCTTGGTAGGTCTAAGCCTAAAGCATAACATTTGTAACTATTTTCTTTTTGTAACTGGCTATTTTAGAGATTGAGGTATACCTGACACATATATATATATATATATATATATATATATATATATATATATATACATACATATATCGCCTCGTACCGGTAGGCGTAGTGTAGGGCGACCCCCCCACTAGATGGAGTGACGACCTGGTAAGATATGCAGGAAGTCGATGGATGCAGGTGGCTCAGGACTGTTCTTTGTGGCATTACTTGGGGGAGGCCTATGTTCAGCAGTTGACTTGTGAAGGGCTGCAATGATGATAATGATGATGATGAACTGGCTATTTCCCTGTTACAATTAAAAGGAAAATATAAATAAAATAAGAACATTATCAATGAAGTCGAAATCAATTAAACACGCATTATCAAGGATAGAGCCGTGGTAGCTCAGATGGTTAACGCTCGCTGTAAATATAACAGAACGTGAGTAAACCGGGTTCGATCCCACCCGGCACCAATGAAATTTTTAATTGAAATTTTAAGTGCTGATTTACCACATGCTCGACGGTGAAGGAAAACATCGTGAGGAAACCTGCATGTCTGAGGAATAAAAAAATTTTTTCGAAGTCATGTAAAGTTCGCCAACACGCATAGGGGCAGCGCGGCGAGCACTTCCTTGCCCTAAAACTCTCTCGGAAATGAGGGAAGGCTTGCGCCCAGCAGCGGGACGTATATGGGTTGTGACTTTACTTTTTTAACTTTTATCCGTCAAGAAGAAGGATGAAAATAGACTGCATGCGAATGAAATGAGAATGTTACGATGGATGTGTGGTGTGACAAGGATGGATAAGATAAGGAATGAGTATATAAGAGGAAGCCTGAAAGTAGCGCCAGTGGTAGAAAAGGTGAGAGAAAGCAGATTGGCATGGTTTGGGCATGTGATGCGGAGGAATGAAAGTCATGTCACAAAACGAGTGTTGAATATGAATGTGGAGGGACACACGGGCAGAGGAAGGCCGAATAAAAGATGGATCGATTGTGTGAAGAGTGATATGAGAATGAAAGAAGTAAGTATGGAAATGACGGCTGATAGAGAGGAATGGAACAAGAAGGTTTACTGCGCCGACCCCAGATAATGGGAAATGGTTTAGAGAATGATGATGATCAGGAATAACTCGACGGCTACTGGTCAGATATTGATTAAATTATAAACAAGAGTAAAAAAAAAAGAGTTAGATTTCAAATAAAAAAATAATCATTCAAATCGGTCAACAAGAAAAAGTTCTGCAGTAACACACAAAATACAGTCGAATAGAAAACATCCTCCTTTTTTGAAGTCGGCTGAGAAAGAAGTTTTTGACACTTCTCTATCTCTATCTTTCCTATCACCTAGTTCACTCACATTTCATACATTATACGTGAGTCACAGTCCCGCCACAATTGTGAGTGTGGACAAATATCGATTCATAAGTTCTTACGTAAGAACACACATACTTGCAGGGTGGGTAAAAATTAATGGAGTTTTAATGCCATAGATAGCGTTGCGGGAGTGAGTAAATATTACTCCATGAGCTTGGCTTATGACCACCACTGGTCGAGCGTCGTTAGGGTGAGGTAATTGGCGTCCCGATTCCATAATAGTTAACTCGGGATACCTTCAGTTTTGAAATACGAATTTTCATTTTATCTACAGAATGAGAAGAACAAGCTCACAGTATCATGGAAGTCTTATTTCAAGGATTTTGAACCGGATGGTAGTGTGTAGATATTTGAAATCTCTATTGAAATTAGATTTTATTATTTTTCTTAATGTGTAAAAAACATTAAGATGAAGCCAAATTGACTCTGCAATACAAAGAGACTTAAAATGTTTGCTGTTTTAAGTTATAACGGCATTGAAATTTTTATTAAGGGGGGTAAGTCGCTCGCGTCCGTAGGCTTTGACCACCTATTCCTAGGCCCACCCTACACGTGTCCCCCGGGTGGTGCTAAATGAGCGACAAGCCGATACCACAGACTCGGCTCCACGCCGTGGTAGCGGCGTTAAATATACCACACCATTTCGCACTATGAGGAATAGAAATAAAGAAATGACCCCGAGTTCCCGGCGCCCCTTTAATGGGGCAGGGGTGCGAAGAATCTCCGGGAGGAAAACCGGCGACGAGGTTCGCCACCCGTCACCATCTGTCTCCCGGAGAGGCGAAAAGTGGATTGCAGAGGCCCGTCTGGCTACGTTGAATGTATATGGGGCAATGAATGATAAAATGATGTATGATAGAGGAATAGATGTGTTATGCGTAAATGAGACGAAAAGGAAGGGGAAGGATGTCACTACACATGGCATGTATACCGCATACTGGTCTGGTGTAGACGACATCGAGTGGGCATGCCAGGGAGTAGGTATCATCCTTTCAGAAAGAATGGGCCAATGTAAGAAAGAGTATGAACGTGTAAGCCCAAGACTACTATGGATACGAATGAAAGTGGGCTTGAAGAAGTTCTTTGTGTTAGGGGTCTACGCCCCAGACATGTCTAAACCCACTTATATCCGAGAGCAGTTTTGGGAAATGGTAAAGATGGTAATGAAGTGTAAGGGAAATGAAAATATTATTATGCTAGGAGATTTTAATGGAAGGGTTGGGGTGAGGAGGCTTGGTTATGAAAGAATATTGGGAACGTTTGGTGATGAAAGTATAAATGAGAATGGTGAAAGTCTCCTCACCGTATGTATGGAAAAGAATCTTTTTGTGTCAAACACTTGCTTTCGCCACAAGAGGATTCACATGTATACTTGGGAAAGAGGTGACGATAGAAGCACGATAGATTTCATAATTGTGAATGAAAGATTAAGGAGCGCAGTGGTAGATACGAGGGTTTACCGGGGTTCTAACGTAGAAACGGATCATTATTTAGTTTTATGCCGAATTAATGGTCTATTCAGGCGTTGGCGCCATCGATCGTCTGTGTTGCGTTACAGCGTATTAGAACAGAAAGGTTACAAGATGAAAGTGATAAAAATAAGATTCAAATGTAGACTGAAAGAAAATATAAGTGGTTTGGATGAATTATGTATGAAGGAGTTAGACTTGGAGAATGTATGGCAAAATGTAAAGAAAGGTTTAGTGGATGCAGCTACCGAAGTATGTGGTGTTAGTAAGAGGAAGAATGAAAGGAAAAATAATACGTTATGGTGGGATGAATAGATACGTATGGAAGTTGAAGCAAAGAAGAGAGAATGGCTAGATTTACTAGCAACAAAGGCTGGTAATTCTGGCGGTACGAATGGTGATATTGAAAGAAAAAAGGCAGTCTTTAGACATCTTAATAAGAGAGTAAAAGAAGTAGTTGAAAGAAAAAAGCAAGAAAGAACAGATAAGAATGATAGAAGAATATCGGATAACTTCCAGGCAAATACTAAAATGTTCTGGAAACTTGTAAGAACTGCCAGGGGACATTCAAAACAGCCTATGATGAATGCTATAAGAGACGAGAATGACTATATTCTGAATGATGAAGTTTTGAGTTCAAAGAGATGGAAGGAATATTTTGAAAGCGTGTTTATGAGTGAGGAGACAACGTGTGTACTAAGTGGAGTAGAAACACCGAAAGAAGAGGAAAGAGGTAGCGAGATAAGTATAGACGAAATAATGAAAGCAATGAAAAGCATGAAAGCAGGTAAGGCTGCCGGATATGATAGAGTTTCACTCGAAATGCTAAGGGCTGGAGAGGAAGTGGTGGCAGGCCTGCTGCACACCTTGTTTAATTTATGCTGGGAACTGAAGCGGGTACCGGTAGACTGGTGCAAAGCCGTAATAGTCCCAGTATATAAAGGAAGAGGGTCGCAGCAGGACTGTAAAAACTACCGTGGCATCAGCCTTCTTAGCATTGTGGGAAAACTGTATGCTAAGGTACTGATTGAAAGGGTCATGAAAGAAACTGATGGAAAAATTTGGGATGTGCAAGCGGGATTTAGAAAGGGAATGGGATGTACAGATCAAGTCTTTTCCATGCGCATGATCGCAGAGAAGTTTCTGGCCAAAAACCAGATGGTTTTTTGTGCGTTCATGGACTTGGAAAAGGCCTATGACAGAGTGGATAGGGATTTGCTATGGCAAACACTGAACTCATTTGGGTTGAGCGCTGGCTTGATACAGGCATTGGAGTCTCTTTATAGGGACTCTAGTGCTTGTGTTAGGATCAACGGGTTCTACTCGGACTGGTTTGACATCCATAAGGGTGTCAGACAGGGCTGTGTCGCTTCCCCGTGGCTGTTCAACCTATTTATGGACAGTTGTTTGCAAAATTTGAAAGTTGAAGAATGCGGATTAAGAATGGGTGAGTTAACCGTCAAATGCCTTTTGTACGCCGATGATCAAGTTATTCTTGCGGCCGAGTTGCAAATGATGGTTACATTAATAAACGGATCATTAAAAGAAAGCGGTATGAAAGTGAACGCAAGTAAGACGAAGGTTATGGTTTTTGAAAGAGAAGAAAGTAAAACGATTTGTGAAATAAGAATAGAAGGTGAGTTGATCGAGCAAGTAGATGAGTTTGTATATTTGGGCTGCGTATTTAGCAGGGATCGGAGATATGATAAGGATATAGAACGACGAGTGAATGCGGGAAATAGAGTAAATTGGGCCTTGCACTCTACTGTGAAGAGTCAAAATGTCTCGAAAAAGGCACGTATGGCAATTCACAATACTGTGTTGGTCCCTACTTTAACGTGTGGTAGTGAAAGTTGGGTGTGGCAGAAGAAGCACGAGAGTAGAATAAACGCAGTAGAAATGCAGTCGTTAAGGAGTATGTTAGGGCTGAATCTGAATGACAGGGTAAGGAATTGTGTAATAAGAGAAGAGTGTGGTTTGCAAGATGATGTGGTGACCAGGATTAAGAAAGGAATGCTTCAGTGGTTTGGTCATGTGGAAAGAATGAATGAGGAAAGCGTGACAAAGAAAATTTATGGTGCAGAATTGAATGGCAGAGTCGGAAAGGGACGTCCTAGGCGAAAATTTATCGACCAAATTGGCGATTTATTGAAAACGGGCCAAATTAGGAGTACCCTTAACCGACGAGCATGTATGCGTAGGTGTATGGATGTGAAGGAGGCAAGAGAGGTGTGACAGGATCGTGCCAAATGGAAGTCTTAAAGTAAAAGTCATAAATAGAACTAAGTTTAGGTTTGTTTACAACATGCCTGATGCAAATTTGAATTTGGATGCAACTTGTGATGTCACCCGCAGCGACTTATATATACAAGTAAATTAATATCTATATAGCACCCTCTGAATCTATACAATGCGCCGAGTTAACTCGGTAACTCGGTAAAATTTATTTTCTATCGATTATGGAGTTGGACAAATTCACTCGATTCACTCGAGTGAAATAAAACATAGTTGGAGTCGCATCATTATGGTAAGAACAAAATGGAGTTTTTTATTTACAAGCATTATTAAACCAATGTTTAAGAAAATATGGATATTATCAATTATCAGAAAGGTTAGCCAAATATTAATTGACACAAGTACATATGTTTTTCTCTTTTTAGTTTTTGTTGTAAAATTCGCAAATAGAATATAAGAGTTTATTAATTTACACCTATTCTAGGTTGTGAAAATCTATTATTAAGTTTGTATATTTTACTCACCTCAAACAAATACAAATAATAAACAGGTCTTAGAACCTTATTAGTTTGTTAAAAGTGACAAAGTATTAAGTTTATTTTATTAGTAAAATCTAAATTAAATAATAAATAGAATAACTGCACACAAGAAGGTATTATAATGTTAAAAGAAAATTAGAATCTTTGGGTCGAGGGACTTAAAAGAGGGTTTTGAAGAGCAATTCATATAACTGCATTTGTGTACAAATAGGTACCTTATGTATTCAGCAAGTTGCTTAATACTAAATGGCTTTTTTGTTAAGCCAGACACAGATCCTGGATTTATACCAGCCATAGTAGATAGGCATTATAAATGTTACATATATTTATGTGTAAAAATGTAGTAAATATTTGTACTAGAAGCAAATATAAAGTTTAATAATAATAGTTTGCATAAAAAAAGTGTAATTGTTGTTTCTATTATGCTTAGACAGCTGTGTTGTTCACTGTGCAGAAAGGAATATTATTTTGTCATCTAGAATCAGATATACTTAATATAACAATAATATCTTTGTGTACTATGTAAGTACGTAAAACCGGTAAAAATAAAATGTGAGACAACTTTTACATGGTTGAATATCATTGATGTTAATCAATAATTACTGCTTCTGTATTTGATCAGCTGGAGCTGATTAATGCTGTATAATTTATAATAATTTCTTTATTATTAAACATATGAAAAGGCAGATATAAGAAAATGCTCACAGAAATATGTAAATACAGTTTATTGACATTGAAGGCATAGTCTTATCTCATATCTCTTATTATTAAAAATGTCCTTTTAATTCCTATATAATATAGAAAAAATAATATATTGATAAGAATTATTATTTAGTTAAGACACCTTTACAATTGTCATTAACTTCTTTTCAGGTGAATCGCTTAGAACAAATCTGTATGCCGTGCAGGTTGAAAGCTTGCAGTGACAAAAAGTGTATGGATATTGAAGACAACAGTCTTATATCATATATCTTATAATTGAAAATTCCTTCTGATTGCTTACAATATCTGAAATGTACATGTTACCATCAAGTTATTTTCAAAAAACCTTCAGAAATATATCTAACACTAAAATGTTTCTACCTATGTCCGTTATAGACAAAACATAAGAAATCTTCCAACCAATTTAAATGAAAATGTTTGTGTGTGTTTGGATGGATCCCTAGATGGTTTGTATTTACATTTGGACTCAGTAGATAGCATTGTAGTCGAGATTCATAAATCACCAGTGCACAGCTGAGGCGCATCGTTAGTAATAAATACATTTAAATTAAGCCTGTGTTTTTGTAATCCTTACACACACAGTTTAAAACATCTTACTTCCTCACTATTTATCATTGTGTAATAACAGTCATTTTATTATGATGTATACTTACTAATCAACCAAAACATTTTAAAATAATGTCTTGACCCAGCTCCTGTCTATATATGTCAGTCAATCATCAAAGTTCAAATATTGTATTAAATTAAGTTTGTATAAAATGGGTTATTATAGCATAAAGGAATTTATGGTTGACAATAACCCGTGGGTAAGGTGATCGCTACCAAGCTATTTCTAATTTGTTCTGTGTTGTTAATTATGACATACATGATTGTAAGCTGGCTTTTTTTTAAAAGACCCACTGGGTATTTTGCTGGTTCTCTTCAAGTCAGAGGTTTTTTCCGAACCAGTGGTAAATTAAAAAAGTGACTTTCAATAAGTATTATTTATAATCGAATTGAATAAAAGGTTTCTGTTTCTGCACCTACTACTGTTAATAGAATACTTAAATAAATTATGATTTACAATAATAAATAGAATTACCTACATAATATTTTGTTTTTTGTAATACAATCAGTTTAAAACGTATCTTACTGTGTGTTGGTAACGTTATTGTAGTGCCTCTGCCATGTTCGTCGAGGCACACACGGATGGCTTTCATGCCATAATACGTAAAAGGTCCGCTTCATTAATGAATCGACTACGTACATCTACCAACAGCATCCTGAATAAACTTGCTGATAGGTGGGATTCTGCCATTATGAAACACTCGTTGGGCCTACATATAAAATTGAATAAATAAGATATTTGTAACGTAGGAGCGATATTTAATTTGTTAAGTTTAAAAAAAAGTTAAATACTAACATTAGTTTTAAGTACTAGTAGTAGTAGTAGTGTACGCGGATTCCAGATGTGGAGGATCATGCACCTTCCCTGTTGGACCTTCTGCTGACCTCTCACCCGGACGGATATCAGATTTCCGTCGACGCCCCTTTAGGCTCCTCGGACCATTGTCTGGTCCGGAGTGTTGTGCCACTCACGCTGAAATCGCGGTTGCATTCTGCAGGCTGCCGCCGTATTTGGCACTATAGGTCAGCCGATTGGGATGGGATGCGGTCTTTCTTTGCATCCTACCCTTGGGGGCGGGTTTGCTTCTCGCCGGATGATCCCAACGTTGTTGCGGATTCTGTTACTGATGTGGTACTTCAGGGTATGGAACTTTTTATTCCTTCCTCTGTGGTGCCCATTGGAGGCAAATCTCAGCCATGGTTTGGTCGCTCCTGTAAAATAGCATCATGCTATAAGCAGGAGTGCTACCAAGCCTGGGTTGATGCATCAGCGTCCCGGGATGTAAACACCAGCGCTCTAAAAAAGAAGTATAATTCCGCCTCTAGGTCCTTCAAAAGAGTCATTGCCAAGGCAAAGTCAGAACACATAGGCAGAATTGGCGAGAAACTAGTTCGCCTTCCTTCTGGAACCCGTGCATTTTGGTCTCTCGCCAAGGCTGTCCAGGGTAATTTCTGTCAGCCATCTCTTCCATCTCTGCACAGGGAGGACGACTCACTGGCCCATACTGCAAAGGAGAAAGCCGATCTTCTGGGCTCTTTCTTTGCGTTTAACTCGACTCTCGATGACGGGGGGAGTACGCCGCCGACCATCCCGCGGTGTGAGTGCTCCATGCCGGAAGTGCAGTTCACACAGCGCTCGGTTCGCAAAGCACTCCTCTCCCTGGACATCCACAAGTCGAGTGGGCCTGACGGAATCCCCCCAATTGTGCTGAGGACGTGTGCTCCAGAGTTGGCACCGGTTTTAACGCGTCTTTTCTGATACTCCTAGTCCCTAGGCGTAGTCCCAAAATCATGGAAGACGGCTTTCGTCCACCCGATTCCTAAAAAAGGCGACCGCTCAGACCCGTCCAACTACCGGCCAATCGCCATCACCTCCTTGTTCTCCAAAACAATGGAGTCCATTGTAAACTGCCAGCTCATGAGGTACCTTGAGGATCACCAGCTGATTAGTGACCGCCAATACGGTTTTTGCCGTGGTCGGTCAGCTGGTGATCTTCTGGTCTACCTTACTCACAGATGGGCGGAGGCAGTAGAGTTCAAGGGGGAGGCATTGGCCGTTAGTTTGGACATTGCGAAGGCCTTCGATCGGGTTTGGCACAAAGCGCTTCTTTCGAAGCTCCCTTCCTATGGGCTTCCCGAGAAATTGTGCGATTGGATCACCAGCTTTCTTGCAGATCGGAGCATCAAGGTCGTTGTAGACGGTGCAAGCTCCGATTGCAAGCCTATTAATGCTGGTGTTCCACAGGGCTGCGTGCTATCGCCAACGCTGTTCCTTCTGCATATCAATGATATGTTGCATACCCGTAACATTTATTGCTATGCGGATGACAGCACTGGTGATGCTCTTTACACAGGCCGAGCCAATATTTCTCGGGAAAACGTCTCCGAGTGCCGGGACAAACTTGTGTCTGAAGTCGAGTCTTTGCTGAACAGAGTCTCGGATTGGGGACGACTAAATCTAGTTTGCGCGTTAACCGCTAAAAAGAACCCCTTTGTCGTATCCCCTCAGTTCCAAGGCACTCCCCTTGTTGCCTCAGCCAGTATCGGAATCCTCGGCGTGGACATATCGAGTGACGTGCAGTTTCGTGGTCACTTGGAAGGGAAGGCCAAATTGGCCTCTAAAAAGCATGGCGTGCTCAGTAGAGCGGGACAGTATTTCATGCCGGCACACCGCCTGCAACTTTACAAGGCGCAGGTTCGGCCGCACATGGAATACTGTTCCCATCTCTGGGCTGGGGCTCCCCAGTACCAGCTCCTTCCACTTGACTGCATCCAGCGCAGAGCGGCTCGAATCGTCGACGACCGAGTGCTTTCCGATCGGCTCGATTCACTGGCGCTGCGAAGAGATGTTGCATCTCTTTGCGTATTTTATCGCATCTATCACGGGGAGTGCTCTGAGGAATTGTTCGGATTAATCCCAGCCGCCAAATTTCGTGAACGCACTACACGGCAAACGTCCCGATACCATCCACACCATCTGGATGCTTGGCGGTCCACCACTGTACGTTTCACAAGGAGTTTTCTTCCACGTACAACCTCTCTGTGGAATAGTTTACCACCGGCGATTTTTCCGGACCGATACGACCTGGAGACCTTCAAAAAAAGAGCTTACTCCTTTCTAAAGGGCCGGCAACGCACCCGCAATTCTCCTGGTGTTGCGGTTGATCATGGGCGGCGGTAGTCACTTAACATCAGGTGAGCCGCATGCTCGTTTGCCCCCTCTTCTATAAAAAAAAAAGTAGTTATTGTTCTACTAACATCTTTATGGACAAAGTCTGAAAATAAAGTATTATTATTATTATTATTATTAATATCATAAATATAAATAGACATTATCCCTTAGCCGTCTTGGTATTTAGAATTACACTCACAACCAATCAATACATGTCAAAGTTAGAATCCATACGGCATTTGTGCATAGACAGGCACTATGTTTTGCCCGAACTAGTGAAAGGTTTTACATCGATTTTAAAATATTTATAAATGCTGAATATACCTACAGCTTAGTTTTATATGTACTATTATTCAAGTGTGCACTATTTTAACTTATAATACCGATGAACACTACTAGAAAATCGCTTTCAGTTTATTTTTAGGTTATTGTTTGATTCATATTTTATTTGTTAATTTCTCAGGACTTCGTTTAGATGCAGTAAAACTAATTATTTTATTGTAATCTATGGATTATAAGGAATAAATCGACATGCATTTCATTGATAATCTTTAAAATTTGTACTTGGCCCATTCTCCATAGAAAAATTGATTATCTCCTTTGAACTTGTTTAAAATAACTTTAAATTAATTTTGAAAACATGATAAGAAATTCTGAAACCAAATGATAAATTGGAATTATCATATGTTTGACATGGCCTAAATAAATGTGTTTTTTCAAATGCTTGCGTTTCGCATGATTCTTGATCAGAATTTGAATTAGATCACGTACTTGTTAGCTGCGGTGAAATAAATAACACCGCATAAAATCTGCATATCTGAGATGTTAAAAAAATATTTCGTGAATCATTTTAGGTATAGATATGTGAAGTCGGTCATTCAGCGTTGGCTTCAACTTCTAACTCCTTTTTACCAAACACGCTGTGGCCTGTGCCTAGTAATGTGATGTATTTAGGCTCCTACTTTTTTACTTTTAACCCTAGAACCCTACCCAGGGTTCTGTGTCACCCTGTGGTAACTTTGATAGACTTTTTTTAACTAATGGCAACACGGCTTCGGTATTTTTTCTAATCTCCTGCCAAACCATGTTTACCATTTTGTACAAGTTGAAAATTGACTGTCATACCGGTAAGTATTGTAAATAATAATTGCAGGGTGCTGTAGCACCCATGGGTAGTAGAATACACAAATATTTCAATTAAATCAGTCCCTTATTTTAGCTATAAATATTGTAATATCTATGTTCTTGTGTTTAGAAGTGCATTTCTTTTATAGGTTGTAAGTATTGTGAAATAATATGGCGGGTTCTAGAGGAGAGAAGTATATTTAGGCACAGAAAGTACTCCAAGGACACAACCCGTCGCAAATTACTATATCCAATCTTTGACATCTACTATACACGGCACCAATAGAAAGCTGACTTGTGACAATTGGTTTACTTCGATTCCATCAGCTGCTGCATTACTTGAAAAGAATATAACATTAGTTGGAACTCTAAGACAAAATAAAAAAGAGATACCGGCAGAAATGAAAGACCAACATTCTTTTGCGAAAACTTCCGCCAAGTTTGCTTACAGTTGACCTCTTAAATTACTAGCTTATGTCCACCTAAAAGTAGCCAGAAGAAGGTTGTAAATTTACTGTCATCAATGCATATTCTTCCCGATAAAGATAAAACTGTTTCTTTGCCCGAAATGATCGATTTTTATAACAAAACAAAAGGAGGAGTTGATACATTTGACCAACTGTGCCATTTCTATCCAGTGTCACGTAAGACTCGTCGCTGGCCTTTATGCATGTTTTACAGGTTAGTGAATACGGTCGGTATCAACTCTATGATATTGTTGAAGTCTAGTTCCTCAATAAATAAGGAAAATATACCCAATAGACGGACATATCTGAAAACTTTATCCTTACAGCTTATGACACCTTATTTCAAAGAAAGAAAAAATTGGCCTACTTTGAGCCACAATATCCGCCAAAAATGATAAACAACATACTCAAAACGCCAAATGAGCCTGATAGACCAGCTCCTAGTGTCGTTAAACAAGGACGTCGTAGATTATGCCCTTATTCAAAAGACAGAAAAAGTAAGACCCTTTGCAATAAGTGCAAAACGCCTATCTGTGGAGCGCATCAGATAAAAGTTTGTTTTTAATGTGGTTTACTTTCACTATTTTCTTTAAAGTTGATTTCTAAAAGAACCAATAAATAAGTTTATATACAAAAAACTGCATTTTTGGTATAACTCTTTAAAATATGTCTCATTACATAACAGGGTGCTCGGTCACCCTGGGTAGGAAAAGTCGCTGTAAAATATGGGTAGGGTTCTAGGGTTAATAGGGTTTTCCACTGCTGATCGTAGGCTTCCCCTATTGTATGACAAATAGAGCGGGTATTTGCAGTAGTATTCACACTTGGCAAGCGGGTTGGCAACCGCAGCTCTTTATCACTTTGTGCTGTCATCAAGCAGATGCTGCCCATCTCCTGTTCAATTACCTTCTGTCGCCTTTTAAGTCACCAACGGGATGAAATGGGGTAGTGGTTTCTTTTTCGCCACCTTTATATGGCCAATATATTATTTCTACTCCCGTTCATCAATTGGATTTCCAATAGTTAATAAAGTTAATAAAGTTGGATATCTGCCATAGAAGCCATGTTTGACATACGAATTGCCAACCGCATATTCTTAATATTTTGAACTATGATCAGGAAGACGCTGCTGCCTATCTTATGTAGATTTCTACTACTGTTCATGAACTTATTTCTACTCACACGTGCTCCGTGAATAGAACTACATTTGTGAAATTTTGAAGTCTACTCGAACGTAAAAAATACTGGCATGTGGTACTAATAAATATTCAATGGGACCAATATTAATAAAAATCATGAATATCGACCTTATTTTATCAAGTCTATATCAACTTTAATGATGAATATTATGTAAATAACGCATTTCCGAGTCCAGGACAATTTTCCGTTAATAAGGACACATCGGATGCCCGACATAAAAAAGTTGCTTTACCTATGATATTCATGCGATTCTGATAAACTAACTTATGTATTTCTATAGCCTATAATGCCAATAAAGACACAGATACCGACGTGTTTCTACAAAGGATCCAGTATTGCTAATTTTAGTACGCAATAGTATTATCGATGTTTTTAAATTAATAATAATAATAATAATAATAATAATAATAATAATAATAATAATAATAATTTCTTTATTCAGGAAAAATTTTAACAATATATATTTGCATCTGCGCCTGAACTAAGCAATAAGCTTGTATCTCAGGCAACAGTGCTCTTTCTTACGGGACAATTCAACAGAAATCTTTCTGATTAAGAAACTTACGTAAACATATTATATCAAACAATAATATTATATAAAGTATGAAAATTAATCCTACATATATAACTAAATATATTTTTGTGTGAAAATTGTTCCTCTCGTATGTGGGTGTGTGCTAATGTGTGTGAGTGTGTGTGTGTGTGTGTATGTGTGTTTGTGTGTGTGTGTGTGTTAGTGTGTATGCGAGGGAGAGGGTGAATAGTATACATTAAAGTAATAATTATAATAAGAAAATATAAATTAATGGTATATTAATTATACGTTATAGAAGTAAATCAGTTATTTAGGGATTTCAATAATACTTCTGTTTCGTCATAATCTAGTTTTTGAAGAATAGAATAATAAGAATAGGGTTTTTTTACATTGATTCTTATTTAAAATGTATAAATTTAGTTGCTTATTTATATTATTGTACAAGAATGGACCAAGAAAACAAAAATATTTATGTGCATACCAATGTTTAAAGGTGGTAGTAAGGCACACTTTGTCGGATCTTCTCTTTATTAATTGAGATGAGGTAAAATTTAATAACCCATGTTGCTTTAAAATCGTCAGATAAATGTATAATTGTCGCACTGTTAATACTTGGCAGTGTTCATATAGTTCATATGTTGGATAGAGAATGGGTAGAAAAGTACAAACCTTTAAAACAGCTCTCTGAGCTCTTTCTAGTGGAGCTAAAGTAGTTTTTGGGGCTCCGCCCCATATTGTTATACCGTAAGTTATAATGGATTGACACAATGCAGTGTATATTTGTTTCACTAGTTCAGGTTTAGCTACATGCCTCAGAATTTTAAAGATATAAATAAGTTTTCGAACTCGGGACGTTAAAACTTCTAAATGATCTTTAAAATTCAGTTGATTATCAATAAAAATACCTAAATACTTAACACAGTTGGTTTTGGATAAAGATGGGCAGGTACACGGTAATCCTAAAGGTTTTATTAAATTTAAACAAATGTGAGCAGTTAACTTATAGTTGATAGTTGATTGAGGGTCCCTTGTCATGGAAAAGGTAATATATTTAGTTTTTCTACAGTAAGAGATAGGTGGTTACTACGTAACCATACTGAGACAGCATCAATTCCAGTTTGAGCGTTATCAAAAGCCTCCTTCCATGTACTTGCTGAGAATAGGAGAGCTGTGTCATCAGCATATGATATGATTTTGCCATGGAAGGATTTAAGTTTTAAGAGGTCATTTATGTAGACGAGAAATAGAATTGGGCCCAGAATACTCCCCTGAGGAACTCCGTAGCTAACAGGTACATCAGAACTATACTGGTTATTTATTGTAACACACTGTAGTCTTCCAGTTAGATAGCTTTCAAATAATTTTAGTTGTGTACCCACGTATACCAATTTTTTCAAGTTTCCTTAGCAGAACGGGTATAGAGACCGTGTCGAACGCTTTGGCAAGGTCCAGAAAAATCCCTACCGTTTTATTGCCTTTATCTAGATTTTTGATGATATTATCGGTTAATTCGTGTACTGCATCATTGGTAGATTTTCCGGATCTAAACCCGAATTGACAGTTTGATAGAATATTAAAGTTCTCTAGGTATTTTACAAGTCTGATATTAATAAGATTTTCCAATACTTTTGAAATAGAAGGAAGTATAGAAATGGGCCTATAATTATTCACACGGTCTCTATCTCCAGTTTTATATATGGGGTGAATTATGGATTTTTTAAAATAATTAGGGAATATTCCGTTCGCGAAACATAAATTAAAGATATAAGTTAATGGTGGGATTAGTATATGTCGAAAAGTTTTTAAAAAGTTATTAGAGATTTTGTCCCAACCAACTGTACATTTTGATTTTAAATTTATTATAATGCGTTCTACTTCGTCCACATCAGTAGATAATAATACAAACGATTCTCTTGTTGTATCAAGGTTAATTTGTAATAATTCTTGTTTTTCTACAATATTTTTTTCTGCGATGTTTTTCCCAACAGTTGCAAAGAAATTATTAATACTATTTAAGGAGTCTTTAATACAGTCAGTTTTCAGTAATTCCTGAGACGATGATTTCTGCTTAGATGTGTGTGTAATAGTTTTAATGGCTTCCCACACTTTTTTACTGTCTTTACCCGCTAGTTCTAATTGTGTTTTCTCATACTCTCTTTTAAGCTTTTTTAATAGGCTATTGCAATAATTTCTGTATCGTGTATATGTGAGTTTAAGTACTATATTTTCTGGTGCACATTTTACTTTCAGATGCATTTGATCCCTATTACGCATACATCTTATTAGGCCGGGGGTTATCCATGGCTTAATGTTTTTTAATCGTCTAGATGTATATACTATGCTTGTATTTTGTTCTATTGCAGTTTTTAAAGATGTAACTAAAAATTCTGTGCAAAAGTTAGCGTCATTTGACTTATATATTGTTTCAAAGTCTATATTACCTATGTCCGCAAGTAATCCTTCATGATTTAATTTAGTTCTATGTTTTAAAGAGGACTTTTTAATTTTATTCTGATTTAAGCACAGGAGTACTGCTTGATGGTCAGTTAATGTAGTAGTAATCACCAATGTAAGAGCTGGCTTTTTTGTTTTGAGCAAGACGTGGTCGAGACATGTTTTATTTTCCCTTGTTGGATAAGTGTGGGCAGGTAATAAACCATGGCTAGCACAAAGATTAAGATAATCGTGAGCTCTTTTATCTCTATTTTCTGGTCTAATGTCTATGTTTAGGTCACCTATAATTGATATGTTTTTAAAAGTTGATAAATTTGACAAAATAACGTTAAGATAGAGATTAAAAGAGTCCAATTTGCAGTATGAAGGCGAACGATATATAGCTATAATTGCAGTCTCGTGACCGAGTTTCATAACAAGACAGTTTCCTTCTAGAAATGTCGGTTCTTCAAAAGTAATGTTGATATCAGATTTTGCATATACCACGATTCCGTCATTCTGCAATGCATGTTTTGTTGTTGCATGACTACTATATCCATTTAAATTAGGCAATAAAGGATCAGAACCAAGCCAGCTTTCGGTCAGAATAATAATGTCACAGTCAACCTCAAGTCTTTTCAATAATACTGTGAAACCGTCAAAATTCTTATTGATACTGCGAATATTTTGAGTAATAATAATAATACTATTGGATTGGCCATGTAGCAATAGTTTAGTTTGCTCAACTTCACATATGGCAGATTCAGATACAGAAATTTGATCAAGTTCATCTCCTATATCTTCATCCATTTTTATAAATTATATGGCATTTAGGTTCTAGTTTAAATAGTTCTACTAAGTAAATTAAATTGATGAGAGAGAGTAATAAGTTGAGAGGAATGTTATTAACTATATAAATAAAATTTTTATAAGTAATGGTTGTGTATTGTGTAAGTGTGTAGTGGTATGTTATGGAGTTATAAATATAAAGGGGTATCATTAGCATGTAGAGTGTAGAGTAGTTAAAAAAGTAGTAAGATAATGTATACAGAACAAGATAAAAAAATGAATAATCTAGGCTAGTACAATACGTTATTTGAATAATTAGTAGTAAAAACATTTTTCTTATTATATACACTATAAACTGAAATGATAGTCATATGTTGGCTTCCTTTAGCTTTGCAAGATCAGCTTCTTCATTAATTCTTATTTGTGGGCTTCCTTCCTTCTTCCGCAAGTATATTTTTCCATAAGATGACCAACAGAAAGCATATCCATGTGTTTTAGCAAAGTTGCGAGCGAGGAAAAATAATCTTTTACCCTTGAAAGTGAGACTTTCAGAGATGAAAATAGGCACTGAAGGGCCATCCAATTTCAGAAGTGATGTGTTAAGTTTCTTTTCACTCCCAGATTTGTTATAGGCTTTAACAGATTTTAATATACTCTCCTTCTTAAGGACGGATACAAATTCGACCACGATAGGTTTAGGCAAATGGGGTTTGGCGAATCCTCGATGTAGATCTTTTATATCCGTCGTTAGAATTGGGGTATTTATAAGATCTCCAATGCTCTGTACCACCCTAGTAAGTTCTAGTTTTGACTCATTTGAAATTTTAGGAATATTACGTATTTCAATTTTTGCAGCACACGTGTTATTTTCGAAATTATCAAGCCGGTTTTCAAGTATTTTTATATAAGCGAGTTGTTCTTTACGCTCATGTTTTAACAGATCCAACTCCTTACGAAAGTCATCATATTTATCAGATAATAATTGTATCGTGGCCGTAATTTCAGAATTCTGTGTTTTAATATCTTTAATGGCAGACTGTAGACTTTCTAGTTTATTATTTTGTTGCTCAGTGAAATTATTAAATAAACTGCGAATTTCGTCCATAAATCCAGATCCTTCGATCTCCCGCTTACGTTTCTGTCGTAACTTATTATTCTGCGATTCTTTTTCCATTACCACTTTGTCGCTTAGGCCCACGTCGTCTAGATTAGAATCCGAAACTGATTTTTGAGGCGGCGGAGTGCGTTTTAATGGCATAGTTTCAACCCCACACGGGAGAAGCAGCGGGTAAAAAGCTAGTGTTCAAATATACCGTCAGTAAAGTCTGACACGAAAATTAAAAATTAAAATTGTCATTAATACAACGTAAACAAAACATAACATAACGTGACAATACATTTTAATTTCATGTTAGTTAAATGAGATATCTAGATGATGACAAGGAATTTTGAAAAACATATTAAATTTATATAGTATAGATATATATATATACATATATATATATTAGATAGTATGAGTAGAGTTGCCATAGCGACATCACTGTAGCTCTGTCGGTATATTTAACAAACAGCCATCGCACATATTTCTTTATAAAAGTAAAATGACAAACTAACGTACCGTCCACATGATGGTAAATGGTTGCTGCAGCCCATGGATACCTGCGACAAGCTTTAAACAACTACAAAAATGTTGTCACCATTGAGGACTAAGATACAAAGCAGAGCCAAGAGGCATTTCGGCGACAATAGGCTGGTGGAAACTAAGCTTCACGGCTCACCGCCACTGAGTTGCTCGTTTGTCGGTCTTCTATAGATCGTACTTTGGAAAGGGTGCCCATCAGCTTTATAAGCTCATATTACCATCTCCGTTAACCTATCAGAATACCAGACGTTCTGCAGGTAACCATCCATTCCGAATATTCGCACTAAGCGTTGTTAGTGATCTTTCATAATGCGTACAACCAAGAATTGGAATGCCCTGACGGCGTGCGTTTTTCCGAGTGCATACGACCTTAACCTCTTTAAGGTGTGCGTTAACAGGCTTCTTCTGAGTAAACTCGCTCCATCGTAGGCATTTCATATATGGTAGAGCTAAGCTGCAGCTATGATATGGTTGTAGCACGAGTGTGTAGACTAGAAACACAGACACTGCTGTGTTTCGTATAGTGGTTGTAGCGATCCGGAGACCCTTTTTACTGGAAACGAGGCATTCCATCTTAGTGCTCGCGGGTGACAACTAATCTGCGTTTTGATTCTTAATCGAGGATAAATGTAGATGTCTATGGGCTACAGCATCCACTTACCATCAGGCGGACTGAGTGCTCGTTTGTCACTCCTATTCTATAAAAAAAATAATCTTTGCCTTTGGGCCAGATGCAAGTCAAGAATGATCCAATGTTGATTATAAAAAAGGCCTCAAAGGTTTTGTATTTTAATGGCATAATATCGTGAGAGTAACTGGTAGTTCTACGCTTGTACTAAAGTTTATAATTCGATTAGTGAACATTAAGTTGAGTAATGAACCGGGTGATTACTGTTATTTACGTCAATGCTTCAGATCCTTGATAAAAAGAAATGAAATATCACCATTACATTTACTGACTAAATATTTATAGTCATTATAAATAGATTAATATGACCCATTTTCACTCGTATCGTGTGTAATGAAGTTTTTTTTGGTGCTGTGCTTTCAGTGTCATTATCAGCCCGCAAGGTCTATGTTTAGATGGCTTTGTATTACGTAAACTTCTACACAATTAATGAAGTTTCCGCAGATACTACAGATTAAATAGAACTAATTTTATAGATTTTATTGCGCGCTGTGGAATCATGAAGGAAGACGTAATAAATAGGACACGCAACAAGTCGACGTCTCAGGACCTTGTGGCATTCTTAGGAGAAGGCCTTTGTTCAGCAGTGGACTTGTGGAGGGCTGTAATGATAATGATGATGATTGTTCATGTGTCACCCTAAGGAAAATATATATAAGGCTACTGTGTGCTTATTTTTATCTTATGCAATTATAAAATAATTCCGTTAATATTCTGTTAGATATGGGAGTTAAATGGTGACTGGTATGAACAACATAATTATGGATTATGACATTCAGCTAACTAAACAATAAAAAAAAATTGTGTGTGTAAAAAAAGTGGCACTGTTGTCGAGATACAGAAATCGCTGAGCGAGGGCGGGGTGTATCGCTAGTTCATCTATAACTATAATAAAAGTCTAACTCGGTGATTACTGTAGCTTTTTAAAAGTGGCGCTGTTGTCGAGATACAGAAATCGCTGAGCGAGGGCGGGGTGTATCGCTAGTTCATCTATAACTATAATAAAAGTCTAACTCGGTGATTACTGTAGCTTTTTAAAAGTGGCGCTGTTGTCGAGATACAGAAATCGCTGAGCGAGGGCGGGGTGTATCGCTAGTTCATCTATAACTATAATAAAAGTCTAACTCGGTGATTACTGTAGCTTTTTAAAAGTGGCGCTGTTGTCGAGATACAGAAATCGCTGAGCGAGGGCGGGGTGTATCGCTAGTTCATCTATAACTATAATAAAAGTCTAACTCGGTGATTACTGTAGCTTTTTAAAAATGGCGCTGTTGTCGAGATACAGAAATCGCTGAGCGAGGGCGGGGTGTATCGCTAGTTCATCTATAACTATAATAAAAGTCTAACTCGGTGATTACTGTAGCTTTTTAAAAGTGGCGCTGTTGTCGAGATACAGAAATCGCTGAGCGAGGGCGGGGTGTATCGCTAGTTCATCTATAACTATAATAAAAGTCTAACTCGGTGATTACTGTAGCTTTTTAAAAGTGGCGCTGTTGTCGAGATA
This sequence comes from Parnassius smintheus behrii, assembly GCA_036936625.1. Lineage (NCBI taxonomy): Eukaryota > Metazoa > Arthropoda > Insecta > Lepidoptera > Papilionidae > Parnassius > Parnassius smintheus. The sequence continues at coordinate 4,722,320 of JAUPFT010000026.1, forward strand.
CAGAAATCGCTGAGCGAGGGCGGGGTGTATCGCTAGTTCATCTATAACTATAATAAAAGTCTAACTCGGTGATTACTGTAGCTTTTTAAAAGTGGCGCTGTTGTCGAGATACAGAAATCGCTGAGCGAGGGCGGGGTGTATCGCTAGTTCATCTATAACTATAATAAAAGTCTAACTCGGTGATTACTGTAGCTTTTTAAAAGTGGCGCTGTTGTCGAGATACAGAAATCGCTGAGCGAGGGCGGGGTGTATCGCTAGTTCATCTATAACTATAATAAAAGTCTAACACGGTGATTACTGTAGCTTTTTAAAAGTGGCGCTGTTGTCGAGATACAGAAATCGCTGAGCGAGGGCGGGGTGTATCGCTAGTTCATCTATAACTATAATAAAAGTCTAACACGGTGATTACTGTAGCTTTTTAAAAGTGGCGCTGTTGGCGAGATACAGAAATCGCTGAGCGAGGGCGGGGTGTATCGCTAGTTCATCTATAACTATAATAAAAGTCTAACACGGTGATTACTGTAGCTTTTTAAAAGTGGCGCTGTTGTCGAGATACAGAAATCGCTGAGCGAGTGCGGGGTGTATCGCTAGTTCATCTATAACTATAATAAAAGTCTAACTCGGTGATTACTGTAGCTTTTTAAAAGTGGCGCTGTTGTCGAGATACAGAAATCGCTGAGCGAGGGCGGGGTGTATCGCTAGTTCATCTATAACTATAATAAAAGTCTAACTCGGTGATTACTGTAGCTTTTTAAAAGTGGCGCTGTTGTTGAGATACAGAAATCGCTGAGCGAGGGCGGGGTGTATCGCTAGTTCATCTATAACTATAATAAAAGTCTAACACGGTGATTACTGTAGCTTTTTAAAAGTGGCGCTGTTGTCGAGATACAGAAATCGCTGAGCGAGGGCGGGGTGTATCGCTAGTTCATCTATAACTATAATAAAAGTCTAACACGGTGATTACTGTAGCTTTTTAAAAGTGGCGCTGTTGTCGAGATACAGAAATCGCTGAGCGAGGGCGGGGTGTATCGCTAGTTCATCTATAACTATAATAAAAGTCTAACACGGTGATTACTGTAGCTTTTTAAAAGTGGCGCTGTTGTCGAGATACAGAAATCGCTGAGCGAGGGCGGGGTGTATCGCTAGTTCATCTATAACTATAATAAAAGTCTAACTCGGTGATTACTGTAGCTTTTTAAAAGTGGCGCTGTTGTCGAGATACAGAAATCGCTGAGCGAGGGCGGGGTGTATCGCTAGTTCATCTATAACTATAATAAAAGTCTAACTCGGTGATTACTGTAGCTTTTTAAAAGTGGCGCTGTTGTCGAGATACAGAAATCGCTGAGCGAGGGCGGGGTGTATCGCTAGTTCATCTATAACTATAATAAAAGTCTAACTCGGTGATTACTGTAGCTTTTTAAAAGTGACGCTGTTGTCGAGATACAGAAATCGCTGAGCGAGGGCGGGGTGTATCGCTAGTTCATCTATAACTATAATAAAAGTCTAACTCGGTGATTACTGTAGCTTTTTAAAAGTGGCGCTGTTGTCGAGATACAGAAATCGCTGAGCGAGGGCGGGGTGTATCGCTAGTTCATCTATAACTATAATAAAAGTCTAACTCGGTGATTACTGTAGCTTTTTAAAAGTGGCGCTGTTGTCGAGATACAGAAATCGCTGAGCGAGGGCGGGGTGTATCGCTAGTTCATCTATAACTATAATAAAAGTCTAACTCGGTGATTACTGTAGCTTTTTAAAAGTGGCGCTGTTGTCGAGATACAGAAATCGCTGAGCGAGGGCGGGGTGTATCGCTAGTTCATCTATAACTATAATAAAAGTCTAACACGGTGATTACTGTAGCTTTTTAAAAGTGGCGCTGTTGTCGAGATACAGAAATCGCTGAGCGAGGGCGGGGTGTATCGCTAGTTCATCTATAACTATAATAAAAGTCTAACTCGGTGATTACTGTAGCTTTTTAAAAGTGGCGCTGTTGTCGAGATAAAGAAATCGCTGAGCGAGGGCGGGGTGTATCGCTAGTTCATCTATAACTATAATAAAAGTCTAACTCGGTGATTACTGTAGCTTTTTAAAAGTGGCGCTGTTGTCGAGATACAGAAATCGCTGAGCGAGGGCGGGGTGTATCGCTAGTTCATCTATAACTATAATAAAAGTCTAACACGGTGATTACTGTAGCTTTTTAAAAGTGGCGCTGTTGTCGGGATACAGAAATCGCTGAGCGAGGGCGGGGTGTATCGCTAGTTCATCTATAACTATAATAAAAGTCTAACTCGGTGATTACTGTAGCTTTTTAAAAGTGGCGCTGTTGTCGAGATACAGAAATCGCTGAGCGAGGGCGGGGTGTATCGCTAGTTCATCTATAACTATAATAAAAGTCTAACTCGGTGATTACTGTAGCTTTTTAAAAGTGGCGCTGTTGTCGAGATACAGAAATCGCTGAGCGAGGGCGGGGTGTATCGCTAGTTCATCTATAACTATAATAAAAGTCTAACTCGGTGATTACTGTAGCTTTTTAAAAGTGGCGCTGTTGTCGAGATACAGAAATCGCTGAGCGAGGGCGGGGTGTATCGCTAGTTCATCTATAACTATAATAAAAGTCTAACACGGTGATTACTGTAGCTTTTTAAAAGTGGCGCTGTTGTCGAGATACAGAAATCGCTGAGCGAGGGCGGGGTGTATCGCTAGTTCATCTATAACTGTAATAAAAGTCTAACTCGGTGATTACTGTAGCTTTTTAAAAGTGGCGCTGTTGTCGAGATACAGAAATCGCTGAGCGAGGGCGGGGTGTATCGCTAGTTCATCTATAACTATAATAAAAGTCTAACTCGGTGATTACTGTAGCTTTTTAAAAGTGGCGCTGTTGTCGAGATACAGAAATCGCTGAGCGAGGGCGGGGTGTATCGCTAGTTCATCTATAACTATAATAAAAGTCTAACTCGGTGATTACTGTAGCTTTTTAAAAGTGGCGCTGTTGTCGAGATACAGAAATCGCTGAGCGAGGGCGGGGTGTATCGCTAGTTCATCTATAACTATAATAAAAGTCTAACTCGGTGATTACTGTAGCTTTTTAAAAGTGGCGCTGTTGTCGAGATACAGAAATCGCTGAGCGAGGGCGGGGTGTATCGCTAGTTCATCTATAACTATAATAAAAGTCTAACTCGGTGATTACTGTAGCTTTTTAAAAGTGGCGCTATTGTCGAGATACAGAAATCGCTGAGCGAGGGCGGGGTGTATCGCTAGTTCATCTATAACTATAATAAAAGTCTAACTCGGTGATTACTGTAGCTTTTTAAAAGTGGCGCTGTTGTCGAGATACAGAAATCGCTGAGCGAGGGCGGGGTGTATCGCTAGTTCATCTATAACTATAATAAAAGTCTAACACGGTGATTACTGTAGCTTTTTAAAAGTGGCGCTGTTGTCGAGATACAGAAATCGCTGAGCGAGGGCGGGGTGTATCGCTAGTTCATCTATAACTATAATAAAAGTCTAACTCGGTGATTACTGTAGCTTTTTAAAAGTGGCGCTGTTGTCGAGATACAGAAATCGCTGAGCGAGGGCGGGGTGTATCGCTAGTTCATCTATAACTATAATAAAAGTCTAACTCGGTGATTACTGTAGCTTTTTAAAAGTGGCGCTGTTGTCGAGATACAGAAATCGCTGAGCGAGGGCGGGGTGTATCGCTAGTTCATCTATAACTATAATAAAAGTCTAACTCGGTGATTACTGTAGCTTTTTAAAAGTGGCGCTGTTGTCGAGATACAGAAATCGCTGAGCGAGGGCGGGGTGTATCGCTAGTTCATCTATAACTATAATAAAAGTCTAACTCGGTGATTACTGTAGCTTTTTAAAAGTTGCGCTGTTGTCGAGATACAGAAATCGCTGAGCGAGGGCGGGGTGTATCGCTAGTTCATCTATAACTATAATAAAAGTCTAACTCGGTGATTACTGTAGCTTTTTAAATTAGAACTGGGGTGTATTGTATCATCGATACAGATGCCGAAACTATTGTTTTGTAAAAGTTTTTCTGCATGTCTGGACACGCATCACGAGAAAGATTTAAATAGATTCGATAGGAATTTCACTGTAATGTTACTTATTTTACACGAGTTATTATAGAAGTTTTAATAAAGTGCTTTCAACGCAATGTTTTATTAGTCAGTTAAATTAAATGCAATATTCTTAATTTTATTAGATTCTTAATTTTATTAGATAAAGGCGATTGAAAAAAGCGGGTTACTTATTGCTGCTCACGTTGTATTAATCGTTAGTGATGGGTGAAATAGCTGTCATACCAATGTTAACTTTCTAAAAATTTATAGTTGCGCGCTATAATTAGCGCCTGGTATGTGGCGGCTGATTATTAGTGCCATCTGGTATAAAGCAGCAGAAATAGGAGCGTCAAGATCTTTCTAGAACTCTCCCACTAGCGCCATTTACTATCGAATGGAAGAACTAAGTTTTCTGGAAAGCTCCACACTCGAACTTTCTGCACCTTGTCGGTCGGGGGCCAGTATTTGCTGGAATATTCGGGATGTGTCGGTGGAAAAGACCTATTTAAAGCCGTTAATGGCTGCGACTGGGGCAGTAGTGAATTGGCGATACGAGCGAAGCTTTCGGAGCGAAATAAAGTGTTGAGTGTGATTAATAATTAGTGTGATTTAAGTTTTAATTGGTGTTCAGTAATTAAAGTGTCAATTTTGGTAGTACAATCGGCAGTTTTAAATTGTCACGAACCCTAAGCTTGCTAAGCTAACAATATTTATTTACTGTAATGCAATTTGAAATAGAGTTTGTTTAATATCACCTATCTATTAAAATGTAAACAGAGTAAATTTCAGATAAGTAAATTGGCAGCTTATCAGAGGACATTCAGTTTTATAAGAAATATTTATTGCTTTAAAATAATAAAATTACCCTTACGGTTTTAAAACAACGTGTAAAATACGGATTGTAGAAAAATAGAGATGAACAACTCAATCTGCAGAACATATATATATATATATATATATATATATATATATATATATATATATATATATATATATATATATATATAGATAGATATATATACCGGACTATTCCGATGATATCCCGGACGTCAGTCTGAGCGAGATTAGAATGGCTCTCCAGCACCTTAAAAACGGCAAGTCCCCGGGCGAGGATGGAATTACAGCGAAGCTTCTGAAAGCGGGTGGAAAACCGGTACTTGAAGTCCTTCAGAGGCTCTTTAATTCCGTCCTCCATGGTGGCACTACTCCGGAGGCATGGAGCAGAAGTGCGGTGGTCTTGTTCTTCAAGAAAGGTGACAACGCCCTCTTGAAGAACTACAGACTAATATCCCTTCTGAGCCGCGTCTACGTGCTGTTTTCGAGAGTCATTACGATTCGTCTCGCACGCAGACTCGACGACTTCCAGCCTCCCGATCAAGCTGGTTTCTGAAAAGGTTTTAGTACCATAGACCACATACATGCCCTTCGGCAAATTGTACAGAAGTCCGAAGAGTAAAATCTGCCACTTTGCCTGGCGTATGTGGACTATGAGAAAGCCTTTGATTCCCTCGAAATTTGGGCGGTGCTACAGTCTTTTCAGCGGTGCCAAGTTGACTGTCGGTATATAGAAGTACTGAAGTGTTTGTACAGTAGAGCTACGATGGCTATCCGAGTACAGAACCAGAGTACGAAACCTATCCAACTGCAGAGAGGTGTAAGACAGGGTGACACTATTTCCCCGAAACTCTTCACCGCTGCATTGGAAGACGATTTCAAGCTACTGGACTGGAAAGGATACGGTATTAACATCAATGGCGAGTACATCACTCACCTTCGATTTGCCGACGATATAGTCCTTATGGCAGAATCACTGGAGGACTTAAGCACTATGCTCAATGACCTCAACAGTGCCTCCCAACGGATAGGTCTTAAGATGAACATGGACAAAACAAAGATCATGTTTAATGTCCATGTCACACCTATGCCGGTAGGTGTTGGGAGCACTAAGCTCGAAGTTGTTGACGAGTAAGTTTACCTGGGACAAATAGTCCGGCTAGGTAAGTCCAACTTCGACCGAGAGGCCAATCGACGGATTCAACTCGGCTGGGCAGCGTTCGGCGTTCGGGAAATTACAACGCATCTTCTCGTCAGGTATACCTCAAAACTTGAAAACTAAGTTGTACAACCAGTGCGTGTTGCCAGTGATGACATACGGAACTGAGACGTGGTCCTTCACTGCTGGCCGTATGAGGACGCTCAAAGTCGCTCAGCGAGCTATGGAGAGGGCTATGCTCGGAGTTTCTCTGCGTGATAAACTTAGAAATGAGGATATCCGCAGTAGAACCAGAGTGACCGACATAGCCCAACGGATTAGTAAGCTGAAGTGGCAATGGGCAGGCCATATAGCTCGAAGAACCAACAACCGTTGGGGAAAAAATTTTCTCGAGTGGCAGCCTCGTACCGGTAGACGAAGTGTATGGCGACCCCCCACTAGATGGGGTGACGACCTGGTAAGACATGCAGGAAGTCGATGAATGCAGGTGGCTCAGGACCGTGCTTTGTGGCATACCTTGGGGGAGGCCTATGTTCAGCAGTGGACTTGTAAAGGGCTGTAATGATGATGATGTTACTGTGAAAGTCCTATTCAAATCCATTTAAATCTTCCGCATGATGCGTGTCCTGATAGACAGATGAACTTTTACAAGAAAAATGTTTCGGCATCTGTATTGATAACATAGTACACCCCAATTCTACAATAAAAAGTGTACAGTAATCGTCGTGTTAGAGTTATATATATATATATATATATATATATATATATATATATATATATATATATATATATATATATATATATATATATATATGTACATATGTAATAGACCAGCGATACACCCCGCCCTCGCTCAGTGATTTCTGTATCTCGACAACAGCGCCATTCTCCAATTGTGTGATCTTTCATACTTGCGATAATTGAGTTTTGTTTAGAGTATATAGATAAACTTACTGAAAATCATTTAAGCTTTACCGCTGTTTCGGAAAAAACTTTTCTCCTGGCAAGAACCAGCAAGAAACTTAACGGGACATTTTAAACATAACTTAAATATTGCGATAAAAGTACTTGTTCTTTTCTCGGTCAAAGGCTAATTATCTTTTCATTCAGCGAAGAAATTTGCCAGCGTTCTTGGAACTAAACCGCGGGGAGTACTGTATGATGATTTAACTTCTTTTTATTATTCTATATATTTAATCGGTATCGTTATAAGTAAATAAATGTTTATTAAAACAACGCCATGAAAACAACCATTGAACAGCGTTTGTTGTATATTTAACTTTGTATGAAATTTGCATAAATTGCACTCTGTTAGTATTTTTATGATACTATTCATGACGAATTATTTTATTTATCGCTTAAACAGCTTTAACTTTTCACTCAATCTCGCTCGATTTGTAACGTACAGAATAAAATATGGACTGTGTGTTTAATTTTGAAAGACCAAATATTATTTTTTTTAAACAATATTGGTAACAAACGAGCGCGCATTCCATCCACCTGATGATATGTGGATGCTGTGGTCCATAGATAATATATACTACACCTGTCTTTTTAAGTTTTCAACCTTAAGGATTAAGATGGTCTGTTTTGTTACTAGTAAAAAGGGTCTTCGTTTCTCTACAGGCATATATTTACGCTGAGCGCGCGACCCTACCCTGGTCAAGGTGATCCATTCGTGATATTACCATAATAATATAGCTGCATCATGGCTTTCTTACACAAATAATTAAAAAGGAGGAAAAACCAAATCTAAATTTTTTTTCATTGTTTAGTTAGCTGAATGTCATAATCCATAATTATGTTGTTCATACCAGTCACCATTTAACTCCCATATCTAACAGAATATTGACGGAATTATTTTATAATTGCATAAGATAAAAATAAGCACACAGTAGCCTTATATATATTTTCCTTAGGGTGACACATGAACAATCATCATCATTATCATTACAGCCCTCCACAAGTCCACTGCTGAACAAAGGCCTTCTCCTAAGAATGCGACAAGGTCCTAAGACGTCGACTTGTTGCGTGTCCTATTTATAACGTCTTCCTTCATGATTCCACAGCGCGCAATAAAATCTATAAAATTAGTTCTATTTAATCTGTAGTATCTGCGGAAACTTCATTAATTGTGTAGAAGTTTACGTAATACAAAGCCATCTAAACATAGACCTTGCGGGCTGATAATGACACTGAAAGCACAGCACCAAAAAAAAAACTTCGTTACACACGATACGAGTGAAAATGGGTCATATTAATCTACTTATAATGACTATAAATATTTAGTCAGTAAATGTAATGGTGATATTTCATTTCTTTTTATCAAGGATCTGAAGCATTGACGTAGATAACAGTAATCACCTGGTTCATTACTCAACTTAATGTTCACTAATCTAATTATAAACTTTAGTACAAGCGTAGAACTACCAGTTACTGTCACGATATTATGCCATTAAAATACAAAACCTTTGAGGCCTTTTTTATAATCAACATAGGATCATTCTTGACTTGCATCTGGCCCAAAGGCAAAGATTATTTTTTTTTATAGAATAGGAGTGACAAACGAGCACACAGTCCGCCTGATGGTAAGTGGATGCTGTAGCCCATAGACATCTACATTTATCCTCGATTAAGAATCAAAACGCAGATTAGTTGTCACGAGAGCGAGTTTACTCAGAAGAAGCCTGTTAACGCACACCTTAAAAAAGGTTAAGGTCGTATGTACTCGGAAAAACGGACGCCGTCAGGGCATTCCAATTCTTGGTTGTACGCATTATTAAAGATCACTAACAACGCTTAGTGCGAATATTCGAAATGGATGGTTACCTGCAGAACGTCTGGTATTCTGATAGGTTAACGGAGATGGTAATATGAGCTTATAAAGCTGATGGGCACCCTCCCCAAAGTACGATCTGTAGAAGACCGACAAACGAGCAACTCAGCGGCGGTAAGCCGTGAAGCTTAGTTTCCACCAGCCTATTGTCGCCGAAAAGTCAATGGTGACAACATTTTTGTAGATGTATAAAGCTTGTCGCAGGTGTCCATGGGCTGCAGCAGCCACTTACCATCATGTGGACGGTACGTTAGTTTGTCATTTTACTTTTATAAAGAAATATATCCGATGGCTGTTTGTTAAATATACCGACAGGGTACCGACAGAGCTACAGTGGTGTCGCTATGGCAACACTACTCATACTATCATGTTCATCAGAGTGAGCTAAGTAATGTCGAAATTTAATATGTTTTTCAAACTTCCTCGTTATCATCTATATATCTCATTTAACTAACATGAAATTAAAATGTATTATCACGTTATGTCATGTTCTGTTTACGTTGTATTAATGACAATTTGAATTTTTAATTTTCGTATCACACTTTACTGACGGCATATTTGCACACTAGCTTTTTACCCACAGCTTCGCTCGCGTGGGCTTGAATTAAAAAACATCGATAATACTACTGCGTACTAAAATTAGCAATACTGGATCATTTGTAGAGACACGTCGGTATCTGTGTCTTTATTGGCAATATAGGCTATAGAAACACATGAGTTAGTTTATCAGAATCGCATGAATATCATACGTAAAGCAACTTTTTTTTATGTCGGGCATCCGATGTGTCCTTATTAACGGAAAATTGTCCTGGACTCGGGAATGCGTTATTTACATAATATTCATCATTAAAGTTGATACAGACTTGATAAAATAAGGTCGAAATTCATGATTTTTATTAATATTGGTCCCATTGAATATTGATTAGCACCACGTACCAGTATTTTTTACGCTCGAGTAGACTTCAAAATTTCACAAATGTAGTTCTATTCACGGAGCACGTGTGAGTAGAAATAAGTTCATGAACAGTAGTAGAAATCTACATAAGATAGGCAGCAGCGTCTTCCTGATCATAGTTCAAAATATTAAGAATATGCGGTTGGCAATTCGTATGTCAAACATGGCTTCTATGGCAGATATCCAACTTTATTGACTTTATTAACTATTGGAAATCCAATTGATGAACGGGAGTAGAAATAATATATTGCCATATAAAGGTGGCGAAAAAGAAACCACTACCCCATTTCATCCCGTTGGTGACTTAAAAGGCGACAGAGGTTAATTGAACAGGAGATGGGCAGCATCTGCTTGATGACAGCACAAAGTGATAAAGAGCTGCGGTTGCCAACCCGCTTGCCAAGTGTGAATACTCTCTCTATTTGTCATACAATGGGGGAAGCCTATGATCAGCAGTGGAAAGGCCTATTAAAAGTAAAAAAGTAGGTGCCTAAATACATCCCATTACTAGGCACAGGCTAAAGCGAGTTTGGTCAAAAAGGAGTTTGAAGTTGAAGCCTGAATGACCGACTTCACATACTTATATCTAAAATGATTAACGAAATATTTTTAACATCTCACATATGCAGATTTCATGCGATGTTTTTCTTTACCACCGAAAACGTGGTAAATCGAAACTTTATATTGCAGTTAAAATATGATTGGAGTCGGCGAGGATCTAATGTGATTTTATTATGTACCAACTAAGAAATTTGCGCTTACATCAGTTTATTTACAGTCTTATACAGATAACTTTTAAGATTTTATCAGTGCAGTTCTACTAACTAATACTACTAACTCATAGTTAAAATAAAAATAAACCGGTGTTTAAAATATGCTTTCTTTGATATTTATCCGAAAATATGAAAGCCATCTTAATATATGACAAACTGCTTTATAAATCTCATTAAAAGCAAAAAAGGCTGTATCAGCGGTTTTACGAACTATTCCACCAATTACGGATATAAATCTCATAGTGCATTTAATTCTAAATTTCTTATATCGGACTTGATACAAAAAGAAATTGAGGAAACATTGCTATGCCGATAGACACACAACATATTCAACTAAAAACCTTCTCTCTTAATCAAAGTTTTGTGTACACAGTTTTGTTAGTAATTTCGCTATAATTGACAATTATGATAAAACATACTGACAGTGGCCACAGGTCTATACTGGTCTGATATTTTTTGATGCTGCAGCAGTAAGTATGTACATATATTTAATATAATTGTGTTTATTTCGACGTGTTATGTACTTATTATTAGTTTATTTATCAGTAAGTATGTAGATGGTGTTATTATTATAATAAAACTATGACAACCAAAACTTTACCTTCTAGTACTCAGACTCAACTGGAGACGCTAACATTTATATAATACATACATTTGGCAGAAATTCTGCTTTAATCAAATATACGCAATCAGCGCTGCTAACGGTGGGTAATGAAATTATTTTACGATTTAACAATAACATGTATAGATAGCAATGTCCTGTTTATTGTTAATATCGCCAAACAATCTCTATTCATTGATTTTGTCAAGCTATATCATGATATAATCAACAAACACTGTTAAAGTTTATGAAATACCGCCATTTCACTTTCAATAATCGATTAATAGATGATATTATAAATTCTTAGATCCGACGAATACATAATATATAAAACTCTTTTTATTTAAACCTAAGGATAATAAAGGTTTTGTACATACTAATAGCAATTTATTTTATCAGTTTATTTGTAGATAAAATAATAACTACTAAAACTTTTTAAATGTTAGAAATCAAACTTGGAAACATCGTTAATTTTATAATTTTCGATAGATGTCACTACTATCTGTTTAAGTAGTAATTAGTTACTATAAAATTTACTTATATCTGCTAAAATGAAATAACCAAAACTAAAAAATGAACATTAGAATTTTCAAATCAATTATAAATTTAATTAAATAACTTTATAATGGCAAATGGAAATACTTTTTGTATTTTACATTCTAACGTAAAATACTCGTATTATATTCAAAAAAAAGTGAATACGACAATAATATCGAAGATTGTTGGCGTAGTTCAATTTACACAAAGGTTAAAACCAATTTTGGGCTTTATTTGTAAATATTTTATTTATTTTAATAAAACACATCAATCCTATAAAATTGAAATTAACACCCAAAGGAAGGAAAATACTTAACCCTCCCTTAAAGGAGAAGAAGGAAAATACTTAACCCAGCCTATAAGTAGTCCCGGGTACCCAGCTACTTTTTACCTAACCTAGCCTTTTTGCGTAAATCTTTAATATACAGACAAACAAAAATTCTAAAAACCACTAATTTGGCTTCAGTGTCCTTCATTTAGTCTTCTGGACTTGTTTTTCCCAGAAAATATTAGAAATACAGACACGATTTTTCCACAGATTTATTATATGTATAGATTATAGTTATTTAACAAATTATCACCCAACATATTTCTGCAAATAAATGTCATTTCATTTCATTCATTTGAAGACTCTAATTAGGTACAAATATCTTTTTATTGAGATTTAACTGGAATATACGTTTCAAACAAAATAATGGATGGATGGACCTGGTTTTTAAATATCAAAACGCGGAAGAAGCTCTCTTAATCAGATCATGTCCAAAACACAACGGTCTCTGAATTGTGTGACGTTAGCTGGGGGAATTGAATTAGGCCGATCAGTACCGAATAAGTGTCACATTCTTGAATAGAAATATATTGAACTTTTGGTTTTGAAGGTAGTTGGGTATATTTGGACAAAATGAATAACAATTTATGTAGGTATATAAGGTGTTCTTCTTTAAGTTATAACTTTTCAGACATAAAGATAATCGTTATTGTTACCATTACAGCCTATCAAAAGTCCAAGGTGACCTCGATCTGATTATAGAAATTCTTGACCACAGACCCAAAATAGTCAGTTTACCGGTGTTCTGCAGGACACATTTCAAACGAGCGCAGAATTGCACTACTTAATTCCACTCTCTTCTGGCCAATCTACACTACATTTTTATTGACATACCGCATATTTGTACCAAACGGCTAACTCACCGTTTGTATTGCTTTTTTATAGGGGAGTGGGCAAACGAGCATATGGCTAACCTGATGATAAGTGATTACCGCCGCCCATGAGCAACTGTAACACCAGCGGAATTACAGATGCATTGCCCGCCTTTTAAAAAGGAGTAGGCTCTTTACTTGAAGGTCCCTAAGTCGTATCGGTCTGGTAAAATCTCTGGTGGTTGTCGATTCCACAAGGAAGTTGTGCGAGGAAGAAAACTTGGACACGGTGGTGGACCGCCAGTCTTTCAGATGGTGCGGATGATATCGTGAGTTTTCTCGCGATGTGGGATGGTGAAATTGTACGGCTGGAATTAGTCCGAACAATTCCTCAGAGCACTCCCGTGGTAGATGCGATAAAATACGCAAAGAGATGCAACCTCTCTTCGCAGTTCCGGTGAGTCAAGCTGATAGGAAAGAGCTTGGTCGCCGACGATTCTAACAGCTCTATGATGGACGCGATCAAAATCTCCAAGTATCACGATCTCTGCGAATGGGATCTGTTGTATCACGGAGTCTGTAGCCATCTGGAAGTGGTGGATGAGTCGGTCTGTTTCAGCATTACCGCTATGGGACTTATAGTGGCAACCGTAGACGCGGAGATCGTCGTCGCTGTCTACGCGCAGCTATAAGATGGACAGGGCTGTACATACAAGGCTGCCGAGCCATCCGAAATAGATGTCAAAAGTAGATGAAAAATAAACTATAGACTCGGTGGAGTCGAATGACTGGTACTACTAGCTTGTATCTGATTCCAGTATTTACAGAATAAATATCACTTATTTTTGCAAAACTACGTTTATTCTTGTGTACGTACATTACATTTTCATAAATGTATTGAGAGGCCAGAGTTAATATATTAATTTCCTCAAATTTTTGTCTCAGTGACTCTTTTGGTTTTAAATTACATATTGCTCTAATGGCCCTCTTCTGTAAAATAATTATAATTTCAGTGTCAATCGCGTGTCCCCACAGCAAAATACCATACGAAAAAATGCTATGAAAATAACTAAAATAAACTATTCTAGCTGTTTCAACACTGGTAAGAGTTCTAATCTTTTTTATAGCATATGCTGAGGAACTAAGTCTGCTAGCTAGTTTTGATATATGGGGGAGCCATTGAAGCTTTGCGTCTAGTGTGATTCCAAGAAAAATGGTGGTATCAACAAGACTCAGTTCTTCCCCATTTAAAATTACATTCGTATTAACATGTTTGACATTAGGAGTTACGAACTTCATATATTTAGTTTTCGTACCATTTAAATGCAAATTGTTAACATTAAACCAATTGACTAATTTAGCTATAGCATTATTTACTTCGTCGTAATTTAATAACTGTCGTTTTAATATAAAAATTAATGAAGTATCATTCTAAATTAATTTAATTTAAAAATTAATAAGCAAATAAAACGATATCATGATTATGTCCTACTATGTAAGGCAAGTCATTAATATATACAAGAAACAGAAAGGGGCCGAGAATTGAGCCCTGAGGCACGCCCATTTGTACAGTTGACCCGGAAGAACTCATACTATTAATGACAACTTTTTGCGTTCTGTCACTTAAATATGAAATAATTAATTTAAGAGCATCACTTCTTACACCTTAGTGTTGAAGTTTCCTGATTAATGTTTCATGGTGAACACAATCGAAGGCCTTGGATAGGTCAAAGAATATACCCAAAGCATCCTGTGAATTCTCCCATGCATTAAAGATATATTTAATAAGCTCAACATCAGCATCAGTTGTTGAGCGATCCCTTGTGAAACCGAATAGATTTTTATGAAGTGTTGGCAGTACAGAAATAGGTATAAAATTAGCGGGATCCAATGTACTGATTTAAATAAAGGTATTACTTTACTATGCTTCATTATATCAGGAAACACACCAGATTTGACAATAGTATTAATAATAGTAGATAGTTGAGATGCGATTGCATCTATTATAGACGCAATAACTTTAAAGGGAATCCCCCACAGATCGGCGGTTTTCTTAATATCAATAGTCTAAAAATATTTTAGAATATCTTTTTATGACACTTTAGGAAATGTAAAATTCTTTGTACAAGCATTTACATTTTGTTTAAGTAATGATTCGGTGACGGCAGGAGAAGAATTCAGTGACTTAGTGGTTAAGATAGGAATATCAGTAAATTATTTCTCGAAAACAACTGCAACGTCCTGATCTGATTCAGTTAATTTATTGTTAAAACTTAACTAGTAATTCGAATTGCGAGAGTTAACCTTACCAGTTTCACTATTAATTACACTTCATGTCATTTTAATTTTTTTAGAAGCCGTCTTTATTTTGTTGCTCAAATGCAATAACTTGGCTATGGATATATATGGACTTGGCTTGGCTTGGCTCCTTTAAATATTTTGGAATATTTTTTTACATATTCCCTAAATTTGACGCTAGGATTATATGAACTTTCATTGTAAAGTTCATATAACCTTTGTCTACTCTTATGGATTCCTACTGTCGCCCACTCATTAACCCTAGAACCGTACCCTGGGGTACAATTGAAAAAATATATTTTAAATTGGTTTTAACTTTTTTGTTTGAAAACGGATCTTTTCGCACCGGCGCGTATTTATGGGGGACGGGGGGTTGTGTCGAAGTATCAGTCGGGCGCGAGTTCTGTTAGCGTGTGATCGTGGCAACGCGTGTGTGGGGTACTCCAGCACTCCTGGGTACAGTTATGGTAATTATATTAGTTACTAATTAGTGGATTTTTTTGAAATAATCTATGCTATTTTTTTTGTTTGATTTTAATTTTAACATTACCTTAGAAGTAACTTTGTCTGCATACAATGTGTTTGTACTTAATATTTATTCGCAATATTTATACATTTTTATTTACGTCATATTGTTTAGTAACGAATTTTTTGTAATTCTTCTTTTTAGATGGCGTCAAGAAAGAAACCTTTCAGAAAATGAAATTCAAAACCTCCTACTGGACGTTCGTGATGAAGATGAAGTGTTTCTTGGGGATGAATTAGAAGATAAACTGGATTAAATTATTCCCGATTTTCGCGATGAACAGGTTCCTGTCGAAGAAGATGGCTCTTACCATGAAACAGATCTTGAAAGTTCGGAAGAAGACATTGAAGAGGATATTTTCCAGGTTAGAATCAGAAATTCTCCAGTAACAGTTCTTACAGTACCCGAAGTTTTGCAAGGTAAAGGAACAAAAAAGCAAAGAACTAGCGAAAAATGTCTATGGCATGGGACTCATCGCCGTTCCTCGCGTACTCCACAAAGAAATAATATAATATTTATATAATATAATATTTCATGCACCAGGAAATAAAGCTCTTGCTAAATTTACCACCAGTGCCTTATAGTTGGAAATTATTTTTTACGGATGGGATTTTGCATATGATAGTAACTAATACTAATCTTGAGATATCTGAACAGCGCAAGAAGTATAAGTCAGACAGGCCAGTAGCATCTCAAAATGATGATGATGATGATAATTCTGTTCCTACGAGTATTCGACCTTCTATTGTCCGAGATGTAACAGTAACCGAGTTAAAAGCTCTCTTTGGCTTATACTATTTAGCTGGAGTTTTAAAAATTAATCACTTGTCCGTCAAAAAAATTTTGATAAAAATACGGGCATCAACTATTTTCGGTCTACTATGAGTGAGAAAATATTCGAATTTTTGAGAAATTGTCTTCGATTTGATGATCGTTCGACCAGAGCTGAAAGAAGACAACATAGTAAATTGGCACCAATAAAAGAACTGTTCGATCACATTGTTGAAACTTCAAAAAGTCTTTATTCACCTTCAGATTGCACACCTATTGACGAGCAATTACTTGGGTTTCGCGGTAGATGCCCATTTCGTATGTACATTCCGTCAAAACCCGATAAATATGGAATAAAACTGTTAATGTTTTGTGATGCAAAATCTTATTATATGATAAATAGTATAATATACACTGGAAAAGATTCTACACCACGTGAATTACCAGTGGCTGAGTATTACGCATTGGAGTTTTCAACTTCTATTCATGGGTATAATAGAAATATCACGTACGATAACTGGTTTACTTCAATCCCTGCTGCCGAAAAACTCTTAACCAAAAATATTACAACAGCTGGAACAATGAAAAAAAAAAACAGAAATCCCTACTCATTTTTTGGAAACCAAAAACCGCCTCAAGAACACACCAATGTTTGCTTTCCATGACGAACTTACTTTGTTATCATATGTGCCTCCAAAGCTAAGTAAAGGAAAAAAGAAAAACGTGATTATGCTTTCTACTATGCACTATCAACCAGACGAAGACAAATCTCTTGATTTACCAGAAATAATAAGTTTTTATAATTAAACCAAAAGAGGAGTGGATACTTTTGATCAGCTTTGTCATACATACAGTGTTTCTTGCAAAACTCGTCGCTGGAGCCTTTGTGTATTCTACGGAATTTTGACCAGTGTGGTAATTAACTCCATGATATTACTGCATTCATCAAAAGCCAATGGTAAACAAGTTTTCAAGAACAGACGGAGTTTTCTGAAGGCCTTAGCTTTTGACCTCATAAAACCTTATTTGGAGGACCGATTTTTATATAAAACTTTGCCTATGCATCTACAAATAAGTATTGGCGGTATTTTAGAAAAAACACGACCATCTAGTGCTCCATTGTCTTCAGATTCAAAATCTGGTAGATGTTCATTTTGTCCCAGGTCAAAAGAGTGTAAATCACGCACTCGATGTGAAAAATGTAAAAGTTTTATAAGTTTAGAGCACTAAAAACGATTTGCCAAATTTTTTTTTATAGAATAGGGTGACAAACGAGCACACAGTCCACCTGATGGTAAGTGGTTGCTGCGGCCCATAGACATCTACATCTATCTTCCATTGCAAATCAAAATGCAGATGCGTTGTCACCCATGAGGACTGAGATGGAGTGCCTCATTTCCGGTAAAAAGGGTCTCCGGTTCTCTACACTCACCACATGAAATACAGCAGCATTAAGCTACTATATCACGCTGGTATTCTGTGAGAGCGTGGTCCTTCCCCGGTCGAGCCGACCCATTCGTGCTACAACTATACTACTAATATAACTGCAGCATGGCTCTACCATGTAAAAATTGTTAATTTAAGTTTGTTAATTTTTTGTTTAATTAAGTAACGTGAGACTGAAATAAGTGCCATAAAGGTCTATGTATGTTGATTATTAATAAATATCTTATGTAAAAAAATGTTTTCTTACGAACCCCTGGGTACTGTTATTTAAAGTCTATTATGGGTACGGTTCTGGGGTTAAATGCCTTGCGATAGTTCAAGGAGAATGTTTTAGAAGTAAAAGTATTATTAAATTTATTGCAAATAAGCTTAAATAATGTTCCATACAAAAAATCTAGATTATTTTGGTATGAAAGTGAGGGAAGATTTTTTACTATGTTACTTCTAAACTTCTGCAAGCGACGTGCATTTACTGGAAAAAACACTACATTTTTATTACTTGCTTTTTGTGAACATAAGGTAACGAAACTACCTAGGCTGCACTAAAAGTATCGGGAATGGAATATTTCCACTGTTCCTGTCATATCAGAATCTTTTTAATTGAAAACTCCTTGGTTTTAAAAATCGAATACCATTTATTTATTTAAAAAAAGATTCTCGGTCTTGTCATAAGGTTTTGTCAAACTTGTTTAGTCGTTGAGAAAACGGAATTGACTCGAGAAAATTCAAGAGCGATGATTTATTATGACTTTCGAAGTGGTTTAACACAAAAACAGTGTGTTGACCGGATGATTTCTGCATTTGGTGATGAAGCTCCATCCAAAACCACAATTTATCGCTGGTTTGCTGAATTTCAAGGTGAACTTGTCAAGCTCAGTGATGATCCCCGTCAAGGTCGTCCAAAAACTGCAGTCACCCAAGAAAACGTTGATGCTGTGCGTAAGCTGATTGAGGAAGATCGAAATGTGACATACCGCGAAATTCAGGCAACTTTAGACATTGGCATAAATTAAATACAAATAATCTTGCATAAATAATTAGGTGTAAAAAGTTTGTTTTCCCGATGGATACCGCATTCGCTCTGTGAAGAGCAAAAAGCGGCTCACGTTACTTGGTGAGTCAGAACTTTCGAAAGATTCTACGCAAGATCCTCAAATGCTGTATACAATATTGTACCAGGTGACGAATCCTGGATATATGCGTACGAACCCGAAACAAAAAACCAGTCACGAGTTTGGGTGTTTGAAAATGAGTTAAAACCAACAAAAATTGTTCGTTCACGGAGTGTTGCAAAAAAAATGGTGGCCACGTTTGTCTCCAAAACCGGCCATGTTACGACTATTCCTCTTGAGGGACAAAGAACGGTTAATGCCAAATGGTATGCTAGCATTTGTTTACCACAGGTCGTTTCTGAACTCCGTAAAGAGAACTGCAACCGCCGCATCATCCTCCATCACGACAATGCGAGTTCTCATACCGCACACAGAACAAAAGAGTTTTTAGAGCAAGAAAACATAGAATTATTAGACCATCCGCCGTACAGGCCCGACCTAAGCCCTAATGATTTCTGTACTTTCCCTAAAAAAAAGAATAAATTGCGTGGACAGAGATTTTCATCACCTGAAGAAGCTGTGGACGCCTACAAAACGGCCATTTTGGAGACCCCAACTTCCGAATGGAATGGTTGCTTCAATGATTGGTTGCATCGTATGAAAAATGTGTCGAATTTCGCGGAGAATACTTTGAAAAGCAATAAATACATTTTTAAACAGTAATGTTGTGTCACTTCCATAATTCCCGAAATTTTCAGTGCCGCCCTCGTAATTGTCCACAGTGATTCAGAGCTCAATTTTTGAATAATACATTTATTGAACGGCTTAACATTTGTAAAAATGTTATCTATACATACTGCACTAGATTAAGCAATACGCGTTGGCTCAAAAAATAAATTAAAAAGACCATAGTATTTAAACAATGATCTAAATTTAATATTGGTGGAGGAAACTTCTAGGAGATTGATATTAAAATCTCCACATATTACAACAGATTTATTCTGTTTATTAAGCTTAGCAAAAACTTCCATCAAAATTTTTTCAAAAGTATCATATAAAGAACATGGGGGTCTGTAAACGCTCACAACAATGAGGTGCTCAAACTCAACACATGCCATTTCTACAGTTCGCTCAACAGAGACGCTCACAATATCTTTACGTTCTTTACATGATAATAATTTACTAACTAAAATTAAGTAGCCACCTCTTAAAACCATTCTCTATTGAAAGAACTGACCACCTGGTGAATACTGAAGTTAAACATTAAATTATGAGCTTTTAACCAATGTTCAGTAATACATAAATATGAATATTGTTGCTATTTACATGCCTTGCTATTCATATTTTGCCTATCATGCCTTGTATATTCTGATGCACCAGGTGTAAACAATTTTTATTATCATTTTGTGGAGTTATACAATTGCAACTATTAAGGATTTGTAAGCTACACTCTAAATTATTTAAATTATTATGACTGCTAGAGATTACATCAATTGTCTCACTTTCTAATTTAAATTACTTGGAACGGATTCAAAATTGCATGTCAAATCATTATGCTGCTCAATAGGAACAGATGTCTGCGTAGCCAAGTCCTTGGCTGAGTTAATATATAAATAATAAGATAGCACATTTGCTATCTGTCTTAAATTATACTTGGTTAGGTAATACCTATCTGTAGTCAAAAATTACTTAATTAAATTATTAATGTCTATGAAATTAATTCCATTCGTATAATTATTACAATTAAATGTCAAATTTAAATTATTGTTACATGACAAAATATTGCTTACTAAATTTAAAATCATATCTTATTTTATTCTCCTGTGTGTTATTTTATTCTTACCCTGTATGTAAGGCAATGTAAACAAGATAAATTTATGTACATTTAAAGTATTGAGGTAATCAATATATTTTAATAATATATTTTTGTTTACATTTCCTCTTCTCCCAACAAGAATTTTAGTGTGCTATTAGGACGAAACTTACTAATTATAACTTTATTCATTATATGACTAAAGAATGGTCCAGGCATATAATAATTATTAATCACTTGTACTTTTAAATGGTTATTTAACATCATGCCCAATTTTTTTCCTATGTCATCACAATACATAATAACTTTGTGTTTTTTAACATTTAAATTACTTTTTAAGTTTTTATTCTTTGTTATGGCACCGTCATAGAGTGTGGGTGACAATAAGGAGTCATTACTACTTACACATATTGTCCCCGATGAAAATGGTATGGAGCGCTGATTCTCACTCTGATGTTTTATTAAGGAGTCAATAATATAATAAAAAACTGCGGTTCAACCCGCTCGCCAAACGTGGCAACCATGGCAAATATCCACCCATGAGCAACGACGCAAACAAACGGCCCCCAGTCGCCGGCGGCCCCGCTATTCCTAGCTACGGTGGCGACCATGGTAACGGCGGGGCAGGGGTAAACCTCGAGTCTGGCAACCTGTTCTATCACCGGGAGGGCGACCATCTGTCCCAAATATAGTAAAGTATTTGGTAGCTAAAGTGTTTAACAAAATAGATCTGTTAAGAGAAAAAGTTAAAATTAGTAAAAGATAACTTTAGAGAATGTTAAAAAAAACATTAAACAGGATGGCTAATAGAACTAAATACGATTCATTTTTTATATTAATAAACAATAACAATATAATATATACTTATTAGGTATTTAATTTACATAAATAAAGTTAATCTTGAATAAATAAGATCATAGAGTTAACATAACAACAAGATGTCATAGGTTTATATATTACTGTGTTATCTATATAATTGTGTATTATTGTATCCAATATTAGGAGTACATAAGATGGTTCATTGCTATGTAAAAGAGCGCCTCTCGCCATCAAACGTAAAAGTTTGGCGAGTGTTTAGAATTAAGTAACACCACTGTCTTATAAATTCATTAATAAATAATAAATTAAAAAAGAGGTGTGGGATTTATCGTCCACAAGTCTCTCGTCGACAACATTGTAAAGATTGGGATTGTGTCAACGAGGGTCGCGTACCTGATACTCAGAATCACCAAACGGTATTCGATGTAGGTCATACAGGTTGACGCACAAATCTCGGCACATCCCGATGAGGAGGTGGAAGAAATGCATGAGGATATTTCTAGAGCCATACATTCCTCCAAAATCCACTACACGGTGTTGATGGGAGCATCCAACGCAAAACTAGGCACAAGAGAAAGCGGTGAGCTGAAGTTAGATAAATTTGGAGCAGGGCAACGGAACCGTAAGGGCCAGCAGCTGGCCGACTTTATGAAGAAAGAGGGACTCTTTATGTTGAACTCTTTCTTCCAGAAGCGGCCCTACATGAAGTGGACCTGGTCGAGCCCCCACGGTTCGACAAAAAATTACATTGACTTCATTATGACGACCAGACTCCAACTGTTCAATGATGTATCAGTGATCGTGAGAGTGAAAACTGGCGGCGATCACCGATTAGTTAGAGGCACACTGAACTAAAACTTTAAGTTGGAGAGGTCTCGACTAGTGAAGTCAACGCTCCGTCCCCCTCGTACGCTAATTAAGAATCCTGAAAACTTTCAGCTCGAATTACAAAACCGTTTCCAGTGCCTTGATGACTGCAATACAGTGGACGATATGAATGACAAGCTCGTGGAAACTGCCCATGCGGTCGGAACTAAGTTCTGCAAGACCCGCCGCAGAAGAACACAAAAACACTTCGATCACACTCTTAATCTCGTGGATGTTAGACGGGCGATGAAGCTGCAGTCGTCAGCAGATTTGACAGCATACAGGCAACTGAACAGACAGATCTCCAAATGCATGCGGCTTCAATACAGTTCGTATTGAAGAAGAGATTGAGCGGAACCAGGGCTCCAAAGTCTTTGCCAGAGATCTGTCTGCCAGTAAGAGCTAACTATCAAGGCTGAAGACTGAGTGTGGCACCGTCGTTTCCGGGACACTTGAGATTCTGAGAGAGATTGAGAAGTTCTATAGGCAGCTGTACACATCGTCGTTGGAGCCACACGCAAGTGTGAGTAACAATCCAAGAGCAAGTCTTATCTAACACTATTCCGATGATATTCCGGACGTCAGTCTGAGCGAGATTAGAATGGCTCTCCAGCACCTTTAAAACGGCAAGTCCCCGGGCGAGGATGGAATTACAGCGGAACTTCCTAAAGCGGGTGAAAAACTAGTACCTGAAGTCCTTCAGCAGCTCTTTATTTATTTATTCCGTCCTCCATGGAGGCACTACGCCCGAGGCGTGGCGCAAAAATGCGGTGGTCTTGTTCTTCAAGAAAGGTGAAAACGC
Organism: Parnassius smintheus behrii; assembly: GCA_036936625.1. NCBI lineage: Eukaryota > Metazoa > Arthropoda > Insecta > Lepidoptera > Papilionidae > Parnassius > Parnassius smintheus. Next base: position 4,745,613 of record JAUPFT010000026.1, read on the forward strand.
CCTCTTGAAGGTCTACAGACCGATATCCCTTCTGAGTCGCGTCTACGTGCTGTTTTCGAGAGTCATTACGAACCGTCTCGCACGCAGAATCGACGACGTCCAGCCTCCCGAACAAGCCGGTATCCGAAAAGGCTTTACTACCATAGACTACATACATACTCTTGGGCAAATTGTACAGAACTCCGAAGAGTACAATCTGCTACTTTTCCTGGCGTATGTGGACTATGAGAAGGCCTTTGATTCCGTCGAAATTCGGGCGGTGATACAGTATCTTCAGCGGTGCCAAGTTGACTGTCGGTATATCCAAGTGCTGCAGTGTTTGTACAGTAGGGCTACGATGGCTATCCGAGTACAGAACCAGAGTACGAAACCTATCCAAATGTAGAGAGGTGTGAGACAGTGTGACGTTTTTTCCCCGAAACTGGAACGCTGCATTGGAAGAGGTTTATAAGCTACTGGACTGGAAAGGACACGGTATTAACGTCAATGGCTAGTACATAACTCGCTTTCGATTGGCAGACGTTATAGTCCTTATGGCAGAATCGCTGGAAAACTTAAACACTATGCTCAATGACCTCAATAGTGCCTCCCAACGGATAGGTCTTAAGATGAACATAGACAAAAAAAGGATCATGTTTAATGTCCATTTCACACCTATGCCCGTAGTTGTTGGGAGCACTAAGCTCGAAGTTGTTGACGAGTACGTTTACCTGGGACAAATAGTCCCATTAGGTAAGTCCAACTTCGACCGAGAGGTCAATCGACGGATTTAACTCGGCTTGGCAGCGTTCGAGAAATAACGACACATCTTCTCGTCAGGTATACCTCAAAAGCTGAAAACTGAAGTGTACAACCAGTGCGTGTTACCAGTGATGACCTACGGAACCGAGACGTGGTCTTTCACTGCTGGCCGTGGCCGTATGAGGACGCTCAAAGTCGCTCAGCGAGCTATGGAGAGGGCTGTGCTCGGGGTTTCTTCGCGTAATAAACTTAAAAATGAGGATATCCGCAGTAGAACCAAAGTAACCGACATAGCCCAACGGATTAGTAAACTGAAGTGGCGATGGGCCGGCCATATAGCTCCAAGAACCGACAACCGTTGGGGAAAAAAGGTTCTCGAGTGGCAGCCTCGTACCGGTAGGCGAAGTGTAGGGCGACCCCTCACTAGCAGGAAGTCGATGGATGCAGGTGGCTCAGGACCGTGCGTTGTGGCATACCTTGGGGGAGGCCTATGTTCAGCAGTGGAATTGTGAAGGGCTGTAATGATGATAATGATGAAGCCATATAGGACACCTGTATCTCGGTTAGAAAGAGCAAGGCCAGCTTCACCATTTCCAGATGGTAGTGGACGGCGTTAAAGTTTGAATGCTTGACTTCATTCAAACTATATAAAGATAGCGCGGCAGGGGGCGCCTTTGACTTATTGCTCCGTTTGCGCCCAGCAGGTTTAGTCTCGACCAGAATTTTTCTCCCTCCCCCATACGAGGATTCCCTAAGCACCCAAGCTCAGGAGTGGAGTAGTACCTGTTACCTCCTGGGGTAGTCTTGCATTTAATTCCGCTACCATGTTGATGGGGGGGGGGGGGGGAATTAGGCCTCCGGCCACCTGCACTCATCAGACGAAACGCAGAAGCAAAGCCTTTATTTCACGCTGGTCTTCTTTGAGGTCGTGGTACCACCCCGGTTTGAGCCGTCCAGCGCGTGCAACATCAATGGCTGCCGCGTGGCTCTACCACTGTTAAATACCATACATACGGCACTGGAGTGTGGCAATGACATGGAATAATTTGTCAGCAACTTTATCTTTCCTTTCTGTCCATCTGAATACATTGTGGATGTCTTCAATGCAAGAGTAAATAGGCTTTTGTTCATGCTACGTCGTACTAGCATTAGTGGAAAAAGTAAACAAGCAGTGGTTTTAATTATTAAAAAAGACTTCCTACCTACTGGCATCACCTAACTGCTAGAGTATAGGTAAAGTATCAAGACTATAATATAGTGTGAAGCTAATGTTTATTATATTTTGCTTGTCATCATCATCATTACAGTCTTTTTACAAGCCCACTGCTAAGCATGAGTCACCCTCAAGGAATTCTACAATGCGCAGTCCTGATAGATATGCATCTTTTGCTTATCTCCCTGTAAAAATAATTTAGTAGTCAATAGTATCTAAGAAAAGAGCACACAAACTCAGTTGCATTGGGACAGCAGAGCGGATTCTTAGTTGCTCCGAAACTCTGTAATGAGATGGAATCGGCTATCAGTAATAAGACGTGTATAAGTTGCTTTTTTAATTAATAGACCATATAACCACTACCGCAATACAAACCAAACTTATACTGAATAGCAGGCAGGACTTGATTATCAAAAATTTTAAATGGGTAGCAAAATTCTTCAGTAAGGGTATACTACTTGTTACAATTCTATTTCTATATGTTTTCATGCAAATTGTATTAATTACGATATTGTATTATTTTTAAATTTCGTTAGGTTTCTTACCGGTTCTTTTCAGGTTTTTTTCGAACTAATGGCACAGCTTAAATAACTGTCAATAAAGTATTCGTGTAATCTATATTGATAAAAATGATTCTCTTTTATTCTATTCCTGATTATATTATGTGCTTTACTAATGGCGTAAAGCACATTACGCCATTAGTAAAGCACATAATATAATCAGGAATAGAATAAATTATTAGTTCTGTTCTGTTCTCATTAATGATTAGTTCTATAGTAAACTGTCTATATAAAGCGGTCTACTCGTGTATTTGATGAGCATCTAGTGATAGGTAACATAAATAACTATATAATTAATAGATCGGTACACTTCTATCTCATTGATAACGTATTCTAAGGTGGTGACGCAAGAACATCTATGACCCATGCCGTCTAGGCCTCTCCCATGGATTGTCTCATAGAGGAGATTTTACCGCAGTTTCCACGCTTGGCAAGCGGGTTGAAAATCGTAGTTTTTATTATTTTAATATTTCACTTTTTTCATTTCTAATATATTGTTACGAGCTTAAGTTTCGTGTCAATAAAAACTGCCGATTGAATTACCAAAATTAACACTTTAATTACCGAACACCAATTAAAACTTAAATCACATTAATAATTATTCACATTTAACACTTTAGTTCACGCCAATTCAGTACTGTCCCGGTTGCGCAAAATAGCATTGAGTAAGCTAAAGTTCGCTCAGCGAGATATGGAGAGGGCTATGATCGTGTTTTCTCTGCGTGATAGACTTATATATATGCGGATATCCGTAGGACCAGAGTAACTGACAAAGCCCAACAGATTATTAAGTTGAAGTGGCAATAGGCCTGCCATATAGCTCGAAGAATAGACAACTGATGGGGACGAAAGATTTTTGAATGGCAGCCTCGTACGGCTAATCGATGTATGGGGAGGCCCCAACTAGATGGAGTGACGTCCTGGTGAGACATAGAGAAAATCGATGAATACAGGTGGCTCAGGGCCGTGCTTAGTATATATTAACCCTAGATCACTAACCAAATATAAGTGGTTTGGATGAATTATGTATGAAGGAGTTAGACTTGGAGAATATATGGCAAAATGTAAAGAAAGGTTAAGTGGATGCAGCTACCGAAGTATGTGGTGTTAGTAAGAGAAAGAATGAAAGGAAAAATAATACGTTATGGTGGGACGATGAGATACGTATGGAAGTTGAAGCAAAGAAGAGAGCATGGCAAGATTTACTAGCAATAAAGGCTGGTAATTCTAGCGGTACGAATGATGATATTGAAAGAAAAAAGGCAGTCTTTAGACATCTTAATAAGAGAGTAAAAGAAGTAGTTGAAAGAAAAAAGTAAGAAAGAACGGATAAGAATGATAGAAGAATATCGGATAACTTCCAGGCAAATATTAAAATGTTCTGGAAACTTGTAAGAACTGCCAGGGGGCATTCAAAACAGCCTATGATGAATGCTATAAGAGACGAGAACGGCTATATTCTGAATGATGAAGTTTTGAGTTTAAAGAGATGGAAGGAATATTTTGAAAGCGTGTTTATGAGTGAGGAGACAACGTGTGTACTAAGTGAAGTAGAAACACCGAAAGAAGAGGAAAGAGGTAGCGAGATAAGTATAGATGAAATAATGAAAGCAATGAAAACATGAAAGCAGGTAAGGCTGCCGGATATGATAGAGTTTCACTCGAAATGCTAAGGGCTGGAGAGGAAGTGGTGGCAGGCCTGCTGCACACCTTGTTTAACTTATGCTGGGAACTGAAGCGGGTACCGGTAGACTGGTGCAAAGCCGTGATAGTCCCTGTATATAAAGGAAGAGGATCGCAGCAGGACTGTAAAAACTACCGTGGCATCAGCCTTCTTGGCATTGTGGGAAAACTGTATGCTAAGGTACTGATTGATAGGGTCATGAAAGAAACTGATGGAAAAATTTGGGATGTGCAAGCGGGATTTAGAAAGGGAATGGGATGTACAGATCAAGTCTTTTCCATGCGCATGATCACGAAGAAGTTTCTGGCCAAAAACCAAAAGGTTTTTTGTGCGTTTATGGACTTGGAAAAGGCCTATGACAGAGTGGATAGGGATTTGCTATGGCAAACACTGAACTCATTTGGGTTGAGCGCTGACTTGATACAGGCATTGGAGTCTCTATATAGGGACTCTAGTGCTTGTGTTAGGATCAACGAGGTCTACTCGGACTGGTTTGACATCCATAAAGGTGTCAGACAGGGCTGTGTCGCTTCCCCGTGGCTGTTCAACCTATTTATGGACAGTTGTTTGCAAAATTTGAAAGTTGAAGAATGCGGATTAAGAATGGGTGACTTAACCGTCAAATGCCTTTTGTACGCTGATGATCAAGTTATTCTTGCGTCGTCGGCGGCCGAGTTGCAAATGATAGTTACATTAATGAACGAATCATTAAAAGAAAGGGGTATGAAAGTGAACGCAAATAAGACGAAGGTTATGGTTTTTGAAAGAGAAGAAGGTAAAACGATTTGTGAAATAAGAATAGAAGGGGAGTTGATCGAGCAAGTAGATGATTTTGTATATTTGGGCTGCGTATTGAGCAGGGATGGGAGATATGATAAGGATATATAACGATGGGTGAATGCGGGAAATAGAGTAAATGGGGTCTTGCACTCTATTGTGAAGAGTCAAAATGTGTCAAAAAAGGCACGTATGGCAATTCACAATGCTGTGTTGGTCCCTACTTTAACGTATGGTAGTGAAAGTTGGGTGTGGCAAAAGAAGCATGAGAGTAGAATAAACGCAGTAGAAATGCGGTCGTTAAGGAGTATGTTAGGGCTGAATCTGAATGACAGGGTAAGAAATTGTGTAATAAGGGAAGAGTTTGGTTTGCAAGATGATGTGGTGACCAGGATTAAGAAAGGAATGCTTCGGTGGTTTGGTCATGTGGAAAGAATGAATGAGGAAAGAGTGACAAAGAAAATTTGTGGTGCAGAAGTAAATGGCAGTCGGAAAGGGACGTCCTAGGCGAAAATTTATCGACCAAATTGGCGATTTATTGAAAACGGGCCAAACTAGGAGTACCCTTAACCGACGAGCATGTATGCGTAGGTGTATGGATGTGAAGGAGGCAAGAGAGGTGTGTCAGGATCGTGCCAAATGGAAGTCTGTAGTCTCTGCCTACCCCTCTGGGTGACAGGCGTGAGTGTTTATGTATTTATGTATGTATCACTAACCTTATTTTACAACGCTTATTACTAACCTTCGTCGTTTCAACTACGCCGTATAAAATGGAGGCTTCTAAGGGTTTATGGAATAAAATATTAATATGTGTTTTACTTATTTATTACAATAATCATTTGTTAACATGTTTATAAGTTTTTTATCTACTATAATCACATTTTAATTACTTTAACACTCTTTTAATTCAGACGTGAGTTTTTACTCATTTTAAAATTTTTGTTTTTTCAAATGCTTAATACTTATGAACTAAAAGAAACAAAGACTTAAAAAAGTATTAAAATTAAGTAACAAAATCAACAAAATAAAGAAACAGTTGAGAAGAAAAGTATTAACTAATACATTTGTGAAAAATGTCAAGTTTGTGTTCGCCACACAAGGATTTGTTGCGCTTCGTGCAACAACTCTTTGTCATTCTTCGCTTTGCGGAGGGGCTAATTGCACAAATTTTTCTTTTTTTGGCGATAGGAAGAATAACTGCATCCTCTCTTTGATCAGTCTTATGTGTAAAAGTAGAACAACTGGTTCCTGGCATATTCAAAATCGCTGTTATTGAGTCCCGCAGCCCCGTTTGAAGTGTCGGAATTTGTAATCTTTTTTGCATGTGTGGCTCGACTAATTTTTGATGTTACTCCGCCCTTATTTTGATTGTAAAACTTGACCATCGTGGGCATTTTGGTTAACTTTTCAATTGTCCCTTCCTTATCACAAGTCGACAATGGGAATATTGTCTCTTGGGGCGTTGACTTGTATGTACTGTCGATGTACTTGCCTGGATGTTTTCAGTTAAAGGTGGTTGTTCTGTCACAGAAAAAATTTCTTCCTCACCATCTGTTTCATAAGCCGGATCTGCCTCAAGGTGGTCTTCTATCTCACTCTTAGAGCAGTTTCCTTCGTCACTATAATCATCTAATAACAGCTGACGAATAGTATCTAAAATAAAAATAATTTAAGTTCTTATTTCAATGTAGGCAAATTAAGTACAAAGTTTACAAAACACCGAAATAATTACAAACAATAACACCGAAAAACATGAAAAATAACTTTGCAAGAATAACATTAATACTAAACTTCGTCGATTCGACGACTCATAGTGGCTGGAACGGCGCACACAGGGTCCCTACACAAAAACACACTCCTGCGTCGCGGGAGCCTTTGGTCAACTGAGATTAGCTGGAATCTGGAATGCCTAGGACGAACCACTCAAAATTTATACCACTTTTTTTGTGTCCGCGTCGTCGCTTTGTCGAAAGTTAGTGATCTAGGGTTAAGCAGGGGACTTGCGAAGGGTTGTAATGACGATGATGTAGTATTTACAAAGAGAAATATTATACATTTAAGCACTTCAACTGTCAGCCTAACTTCGATTTGTCTGCCAACCAACGAATACATTTCAGCTGGGCACCATTCAAGAAATTACAACAAACGAGATATTAAGTATTTCCCAAGAAAGAAGAGTTCTTAAGTGGCAGTCCTGTATCGGTAAGCGGAGTGGCAGTTCAGCCCCTGCTTAGTAAAGTTAAGAGACCTGACAAGACATGCGGGTAGTCTACGGGAGCAGGTGGCTCAGGACCGTGTATTATGGTATTCCTCAGAGGAGATATATATTCTGTTTATGAATTTGTGAGGGGCTGTAATGATATTGATAATAATAAAGGTGACTTGATTATGGTTTATGGAAAAAGTTAATCTTCAAATGATAGGCAACTCAGTAATATAATATAATGTTTAGCAATATAATATTCAGGTAAGCTTTTAGCAAATCAGAAAGTTCATACTTAATCTATACTAGATCTGAGACGTGGTCCTTCACTGCTGGTCGTATGAGGACGCTTAAGGTCGCTAAGCGAGTAATGGAGAGAGATATGCTCGAGGTTTTTCTGCGTAATAAAATGAGTGATCAACATAGCCAAACGGATTAGTAAGCTGAAGTCAATCAGCCCGCCATATAGCTCGAGGAACCGACAACCGATGGGGTAAAAAGGTTCTCGAGCGAAAATCTCGTACCGGTGAGCAAAGTGTAGGGCGACAACCCAATAGATGGAGTGACGTCCTGGTAGCACATGCAAGAAGGCGATGGATGCAAATGGCTCTGGACCGTGCTTTGCGGCATTCCTCGACGGAGGCCTAAGTTCAGCAGTGGACTTGTGAAGGTGAATGATGGTGAATAATGATACGTTCTCATCGAAATATAGAGAGTAAGTATCCGTAGCAAGTATATTAGGAAACTCAATAGAACAGAATGCTAAGCGTAAGAGTTTTTTTAGTAAAATCAAGGCAACTATCTAACTGTAACTCTATCTAGAGTAACGTGTCAAGATGTATGTGTTTAGAAATAATAGATACGACAAAAATGTTATATTATATCACTTTATTTTTATCTAAACTTTCAAAAGTTAAGTGGGTGCTATATTTTGTTTACAGAATAAGCAACAAACGAGCACCCAATCCACCAGATGATAATTGATTCAATGGCCCAAAGACATCTGCAATTCTTTGATTAAAAATTGTAACCAATTAACAATTCACTACGCCACGGTGTCGTTTTCTTGAAGATTCAAGCCAAATACGCATGATAGAGCCACGCTGTAGCTATATTATGATTGTAGCACGAATATGTCTGTCGGCTCCACCGGGTGGGACCACGTTCTCACAGAATACCAGCGTAAAATAACAGTTTAATAATTCATGTGTTTAGTATAATGACCGAAGAATGTCTTTACTGAAAACTAGGAATTTCGTCTGCATTATTTTCATGTTATTAGTTATCGACAAATACATCTGCATTTTGATTGTTAATCAAAGAAAGATGTAGTTGTCCACGGATCACAGCATTCATTTAACATCAAGTATAGTATGTGCTGTGCTCATTTGTCGGCCTTATTATATAAAACTATTTACATAGTCAGATTAGCAAGTTATTTGTGTATTTACGGGCCACAATTACTCAGCTTCAAAGTTGTAAAGAAGTTTATCTGACTTAATTCGATTTAGAAGTAAAGCAAAACTACCAGAGATTTTCTACAACTTTCAACATGGTCTTACTATTTAAACAATTAATGTTTTCAAAAGAGAATAGATATTTACGTTTTGTTGCAGAATATATTTGACCACGTACTAATTAGAAATAGGAGTGTGGGAAAAAATATGTCCTCTATGAAAGGTAACATATCTGAACAGTGGCAGCCAAGTTGCTTTCTACAATTGATAACCATTACCATTCTTAGAGCACATTGACAGTCCACTGCTGAACGTACGATCTTCCCTGTATATTGCCTCACAGGAGGATACTTACAATAGTTGCCACCGCAGGTTTTTACTTAAATTCTGCTGTTATCAGAAAGATATTTAAAGATATTTGAAGCCCATTTCCTGGTTCTCTTTAATAAGTCGTCTCTTAGAATACCCACGGTATGATTTGGATAAGGGATATATGAAGTAGTGGCGTAGATATAGACAGCCTCTTGAGAGTATATTTGCCATATCTGTCTTGCTTTGCAAGGTTAGCAACCACGGATTTTAATTGAGTTGATATCAGAAACATGCTGCTTCACTTTCCTGTTCCATTTCCCTCTGTGAGTTCTTACAACACCACGGGATGAGATGGGGGAGTACATTCTGTTGCACCGCCACTGCACGACGGTAATTCAAATCAATCAAAGTAAATTAAAAGTAGGATACATATAATAGCCGTGATAACTCAGGGGTTAAGAGATCGCTGTAAATATTACTGTAACATACGCGAGCAGTTTGGGTTCGATCTCTCCGCCGGCACTACTAAAATTGTTAAAGAGAACTTTAAGCACTGATTAGCTACGTTTTCGGAGGTGAAAGAAAACATCCTAAGGAAGCGAGCATGTCTGAAAAATTCAAAATAAATTCGAATAAATGTGAAGTCCGCCAACACGCATCGCGGCATCGCAGCAATAATTTTTCTGTCCTAATACTCTCTCAGAAATGAGGGGAGGCTTGTGCACGGGAGTGGGATGTAAATAAACTGTAACTTTTATTTATCTTTAAAATATATGCCAAGTAAAATAATAGTAATTAAAAACATTTTATATAACATAATATTTTTCTAATGTTAGCGTTTACAAAGCTAATTGGAGCGTGCGAAGCCATCTAATTGTATTTGATCAAATTTCAACAAATTCCAATTACGACGACACTAATGTCTGTTAGTTCAGTTTACTTAATCATAATAAGTCGCGAAAGCTGTTTATTATACATAAGAAAATAACAGAGTTCATTTTGACGTTCAAATACGCTAAAACGTGTTTAAAAGGGCGGTATATCATGTGTAGTTATTGTGTAGGGGCGGTGTAAGAATATCCACTAATATCATCCCGTGGGTGCCGTAAGAGACGACTGAGGCAAACGAACTGAGAGATGAGTAGCAGAGTCTCGCTAATAACGACTAAAATAAAAACTATGGGGAAGAAATCTATGGGGTAAACCTCACCTTGGACTTTATTAGGCTATAACGGTTTATTATTACATCTAGACAAATAAAGCTCTACCACTTGTAAACATACTTTTACATATTCCACATTGAATAAAACTAGTTTTATTGATTTTATCCAAAGATTTAAATAGTTAGATGCGCCTTCACCTTGAAAACTGTGGCATTATTTTTGGATGTGTTCGTCTGCAAAACGCTGACGCGCGCACACTAACGCAATAGTGTCATCTCTTATTATCTTACAGAAATTGTGTATACTACTTTCTTTGTCAATTCAATTCAATTCAATTTATTTGCTATACTTGTTGTACATTTGGTCTTATATTTAAAAAAAATTCAAAACGAGAACCCTGCAAGGTCACTGCAAATGTAGGCAATTATTATAATATTATTATTACATTCACATTATAGTGTTATAAAATTATCATTTAATGAATATTTACAATTAACTTAAATATAAATTGGATCATATTATATTGTTTATTTGTTTCAATTTCCTATTTCCTACTCAATCACTAAAAAACTCCTGCAACGAGTAATAACATTTTTTCGTTAAATATGTATTAACTTCCTTTTTAAATTTTTTAATGCTTCTGATTTGTTTTGTAATTTTGTTATATATTTTTATTGACATGGCATAGGGACCGGTGTTTACGATTTGTAATTTTGATGTAACTGTGGATAATTTTATTTTTGGTCTTAAATTTTTAGGGCGAAAATATTGAGGGAACCAGTCGATATTATTTCTAACTAGTGAGAATATTTCGGATGTATATATGGATGTTAATGTCAGGATATTATAATTGATAAAGTAATTTCTACAATTTGTTATGGAGTCGATATTTGCAAGTATGCGAATACATTTTTTCTGAATTAGAAATACTTTGTTAGCGTCTATGCTGTTATCCCAAAATACCACACCGTAGCGTATCCAGGCGTCTGCGTACGCGTAGTAGGCACAGGTTGCTGTTTTTAAGTCGGTGGTTTTTTTAAGTTCTATAAGAGCGTATGTAAAACTAGATAATTTTTTGACAACTTTATTAATGTGCCCCTTCCAATTTAAATGTGCATCAATATTTATACCCAGGAGACAGTGAGAGTCAACAGACTCCAAGGGAATATTTAGGTATTGGTAGTTGATAAGTAAGGGGCGTTTTTGGTATGGTCTAAATTGCAAAAGTTTAGTCTTTTTGAAATTAATCTCGAGGTTGTGATCTTGGAGCCAGCAATTTATTACATTTAAATTAGAGGTTAGGTGATGGTGTAAATCTGTGCTATTGGGACAGGGAAGAATTAATGAAATATCGTCAGCAAAAAGAACACAGGGGACATTACATATATTCGGAAGGTCATTCACATATATTAAAAACAGCAAACAGCCCAGCACGCTACCCTGAGGTATAGAGTGTTTTAAGAACATTTTTTTAGACCTTACAGTTTCAACAATTCTGGTTTGTGGGTCTCTGTAGCCTATATCCACATACTGGACGCGTTGATTAAGGTAAGATACAAACCATTCGTAGGCCAGACCTCTCACACCCACATTATAAAGTTTATTTAATAGGATCGCGTGAGAAACCCTATCGTATGCCTTGCTCATATCTAAGAGTATATCAATAGCGTTTTGTTTCTTGTCAATTATCTTTAATACTTCCCTTATGTATTTATATATTGCGAGTGCTGTAGAGCGACCCTTTCGAAAGCCATATTGTCCGTCATTTAATATATTATATTTTTCACAAAAGGTATAGAGTCTGTTATACATGACTGTTTCAAATATTTTGGAAAATGTTGAGAGAAGTGCTATTGGACGATATTATTGCAATTTTCGGAGTCGTTTTTTTTGTGTAGCGGTTTGACTATTATATACTATTATATTATATTTGACTATTTGATAATTCCTTGCGACAGTGATTGGTTAATAAGAAGGGAAAGTGGTGAGGCAAGTTCATCGGCACAAGTCTTTATTAAGGTTGGCGGTATTTCATCAAATCCACAGCTTCTTTTATTTTTTAGGTTTTTTATGATATTAAATACTTCTATTGGGTTAGTTGGCTCGATAAATATAGAGTTATTGATAGTAGTGGTGGCAGACTGATGTTGTGAGCGAGAATTGTTCGCGGGAATCCCCATTGAGGTGAAGACGTGTTACATTTGTGTGACAATTGTTATGGGATCTTCAGGATTCTTGTCGCACAAATGAGCACTGATTGCGAATAAGTGAGCTCACTCATTTGAGAATGGACACATTTCAAAGTGGTCATACTATGGTAAGGGCGCATCTAACTATTTAAATCTTTGATTTTATCGTATTTTTTTTCTTTGTCGTGATCATCCTAATGAAGTCCAATGATCGACACAAGCTTACAACTTAGTTGAATGGAGGATTCAGTTTTTGTGATAAAGTCGTGATAAAGCCTCGCTGCAGCTATACAACGGTTGTAGCACGGATGGGTCGGCTCGACGGGAGTTGGATCACGCTCTCAAAAATGTTAGCTGTGTTTAATGCTGCTGTGTTTCATATAGTGAGTGTAGATAAACGGAGACCCTTTTTACTGGAAACGAGTCGTTTAATTTTAGTCCTCTGAGTTAACAGCGCCCATGCATTTTGATTCTTAAACGAGTATGGATCTAGATGTCTATGCGTCACAGCATTCATTTACCCTTTTTTGTTTTTGTTACCCTTACATTATACAATAAACACATAAAGGCAAGTTGACGTTTGCAGTACCAGACTGACCGTCGCGGTTGCTGAATATTTCACGTCTCACGTAAACGAGATGGCGAACTGCTATCTGTCAGAAGACTTTCTCTTCCGACAAACAGTTTCTCCATCATTTCCCATAGTCACTTTTTATGACGCCTGAAGGACAAATTAGGTTGTCCGTCATATGGTGGACACGGTATTTTGTGTTTTATCTTATATTTAATTATCGGCAGTATAAATATTTTGCAGCACCCGTAGTTGGAAATGCATGATACAGCTACTCCGTGCTATAAGCAACTTTTAAGTATTAGTTTCTGATCCAGATCTACACAAAATAAATTTCAGGGTGTCCTCCAGACTTAAATTTCAGTCATGGTGGCAAACCTTAACGGAGTCCAGCCTTCTGTGCGGGACAGGATTTAAGTGCCAAAGCGTATACGCAAACCCAAGAGTACTGTCTACTGCCTCATTTCTATAGTCGGATGGCACAACAATCCGACAACGAAAGAAAAAAAAAACAAGCCAGTTACGTGAATTAATAAATTAAAATTGATTATATAATACAAAGCCTTTTCAATAGGAATTGTTGACAGTGTCCACGAATCAACGAATCATCTCCGGACCGGAGATGCTTCGTTGAACAAAAGGATGAGGAAAGACTAGGTCGACTGCGCCATCATCCAAAAGCTGTAAATCATAATGTGCTGATCTTTGAGCTCAACAGCAAATGCCTGCTTGATTAAAGTTTTATTTTTTATAGAATGTAGTTAACAAACGTACACAAAGTCTACCTGATTGTGAGTGGATACTGCGGCCTAAAAACATCTGCATTTTTCCTCGATTAAGAATCAAAATGTTTATGTGCTGTCGCTCCTGAGGACTAAGATGGAATGCCTTGTTCCCAGTAAAAAGGATCTCCGGACTACTGTACTGTGAGGGCGTAGTCCTTTCCTGGTCGAGCCGACCTATTTGTGTTACAACCACAATATAGCTGCACCGTGGCTCTGCCACGTAAAAATCTATTGCGTAAGTTTAAGAACGTAACAGGAGCTCCATTCATAAGTTTGTGCAAAATCTTTGATAGTGTTGGTATCGATAACAAGGCGCAATTCAAACTTTTTAAGTGGAAGACTGGTTCGGATACAAACCGAATGGAATAAAGCGACGGAACTTCCATTCGAAAGTTTCCTGTTGCAATAAACTTACGCTTCGTCGGTAAAATTGTGTTATACTAAATTTCTTTTCTCAATGCTGTTCTTTAGTTCAGTGGACCATTTTAAACATCACTACTAGATCTTCATTCTTTACAAAGTGTAAACTAAGAGATATGCTCCATGTTCTGTACCTACTTTGTACATTTTTGTAAATTAAATTTTTTTGTTACAATTTTTACGACTAAACATAATACAAATTGGGGAGAAAAACATTTTCTCTTACTCTAATTCTTTTTAATCGGCAATCTACGACTTGAATCCATCCTCGATTAAGAATCAATTGTGACCCAATTGTCACCACAGGATTAATATGGAAAACCTCACTTCCAGTAGAACGGGTCTCCGGTTCTCTACATTCACCACACGAAACACAGCAGCATTGAGCTGCTATTTTACGCTGGTATTCTGTATGTCGCGGTCCAACCTAGGGTGAGCTGACCCATTGGTACACTCGTGCTACAACAACAATAAACTGCAGCACGACTTTAGCATATAAAAGAAATCAATTACATTAAAATAGTTTTTCACAAATATTTTTTTACTAGCAAGGAGTCATTTACTTTTAAGAGAGCAACCTTTTCCAACTACACCCGTAAGGACCTCTAATAACAGCCAACTTCCCCAATAAAACAAGCAATAACGCTATGACGGTACGCATTAAGTGCGCGTTTCGCCATCGTCAATAGATATAAATATCTTCTCCCTGCTCCTCCAAAAGCAAAAGTAGTTTTGCATACCTAACATTTGGATAAAAGAAAATAGTGACTTATTTGACAAGAAGATACATCAGAAAAAGCCCTAACGTCGAGCAGCTCAGAAGTTATCACGTAGTTAAGTGGTAACCAGATATACGTATATAACACTCCTTACAGAAATTTATTCAGTAATTCAAACTTATACAGACTTCGAAAAAAGTGTCTACATTTTGAAAGGGTAACTATACTTAATAGTTACCCATTTCGAAATGTAGACGCTCATTAACATCAACGCATTTTACGATAGTCCCATAAAGAAAAAATCTTGATATTTTACAACTAGATTCCGCAATAAAATACTATAGAGGAAAGCGAGCGAGTAATCAGCTAGTTAAAGTGTAAATGGGTTTTATTTTTTATCAATAAAATAATGTATTTTCGCGGGGAGACGCGGTTGTGAAGTACGCAAAGCGAAATAAAATTTACGTAACTCCGCGAACAAAACAATTTTTCGGTATAAAATAAGATTATAAAGAAAGCTATTTTTGGAGTTCCTCTGCAGAATAGACTAAGAAAATATTATAATATCAGGAGCAGAAGTAGTAGTAACCGACTTGTGGGTAGGAGTAACCGACCATCGGAGTCCACGGAACTGAAGAACTGACAAAAGAAGAAATTTTGTAGAGAACCGGAGATCATTTTAATTGGTACTCGTTATCAGTAAAAAAAATCTCCATATCTCTCAATGACATTCCATCTTAGTCCTCGGGGGGAGGGGGGGAGGAAACGTAGGATAAATGTAGATGTCTATGGGCCATAAAATCCATATACGATTATGTGCACTGTATGCGTGCATGTCATTATTATTCTTTAAAAAGATCTTAAGGGGACGGATTTTTTTCTTCCTCTTTATTAGTCCAACCCCGGAGGCATTTTGAAAGCTTTCGCAATTCATTTCGGAAATCATTATTGACAATTGTTATGGGAAAGTGGCCAGCGGCGAACATTTAGGATGTGATAAATTTAATAATGAACACTGAGCCAGCTTCAAGAGGCTCTGAATCGGCAATAACTACAAACAGAAGCTTTTGAATAACCGGACCGTTTTAACTTGAGTAATACAACGCCCACTTGTATTGATTATTCGAATGGAAAGGTTTTTATGTTGGAAAGCTAAGAGCGATCAATTATCGGTTGCCTCAATCTCTTTGAAGTTGCCTTCTTGTTGTCAATGAGTTTATTCTCCTTTACTAGTTTTTGTCTACACTCATTACTAAATGTTTTTTATATAAAATTGAAATGACAACAGAACGAACAGTCTACTTGATCATAGTCCTCCTAATGAAGTGAATAGATTTTTCAATATATTCATTTCTGTTTACCGCGGCATCGTCAGCTCAGATACTACATTTATTTATTTCATAGGTTTTAATTTTTTTCCGCGCAACCTTATTCTTAAATACAAGTAGCCTAAGCCACTCTCTATAACATCTGATATCTGCTAGAGTCCGGAAAAGTCTAAAAAAGTTTTGTCAAAATCGCGTCAACAATTTTAACAACAGACATAGACAGACAACATTTTTAAAAATTGTTTTGTTTTATGTTTTAAATACCATAGTATATACTTTCATATGCATTTAGTAAAAAGCTGTTATGTTGATATCACAAACAGACACATCAATTTTATTTATTTCTATAGATAGATTACAAGAAAGCTTATTGCAAGTTGTTTAAACTTTACAGCTGATTCGGAATAAAACTGTCGTCCGGGCAGAACTAGCAAGAAACTTGGCGGGACTTTTTTACCATTAATTTACATTATAAAATTTTATACAATTTCTCATTCCCACGGGTTATTATCAATCATGTAGTCTTAAGTAGTAAAAATAATCCTTATTAAACCCTACTGGTAAGTGGCTACTGCAGTTCACAGACAACTTTTCTTTTGTGAAAAAAAAACTGAGTTTGATTTTGCTGTATAGAGGGCAACGCTGTACGAAAGAGATTCTCTTTTTATGTAAATAAGCAAATTTAAAGTAGCTACGTTGAAACGCTCGCAAAGAGCTTACTTTGCACAATACGCTTTTTAATCTTAGATAAAAGTATCCTTTTGTAGTGAAAGAACAGCAGCTTGCTATTTTTAAATTTAGTTCCGGATCTGTTCACTGACTGTGTGCTATTACTCAATTTAAAAGATCAGCATTCTCCAGCTAACTTTACTTACAGCGTTTTTAAATAGAAAAAAATCACATTTAAAGGTTATCCGGGCGAAGTTTGTAGAACTTTGAAGACTACGGTGGCTGACTGGTCACTGGATGGTAGCGGTCTACTTCATTCGAGGATGCCTCGTTTAGGGGAGAGACACGTGTCGTATTATCGACGATGTCTTTCCTAGTGCAGTGGTGTTGCGAGTAGCGGTGCTGGGATTGGTGATAACTGATACAGTGAACGCAATTGAGGGAGAACGGAAGGTAGTCTTTAAACTAGGTAAGACACATCATTTTATTTTTTTAATGCGAATCTTAACGAAATAAATTTTTAACGTCTTCAATATAATGGATTTCCACAAAGTAACGCCTGATTATATTAACAATATCGAACTATACTTCCCTGTTTACTTACTAATGTGTTTATTATCTGACGTTTTGGATATAAAATTAGTTAAACGCGAAAATATAATTTTATTTAATACAGACTGTTCCTCGCGGTTTCACTTGCGTATGTCACGGGTCCGAGATACGTAATATGACACGCTTATTTAGGCGTTTACTG
The DNA here is from genome assembly GCA_036936625.1 of Parnassius smintheus behrii. Taxonomy (NCBI): domain Eukaryota; kingdom Metazoa; phylum Arthropoda; class Insecta; order Lepidoptera; family Papilionidae; genus Parnassius; species Parnassius smintheus. The sequence goes on from JAUPFT010000026.1 coordinate 4,763,158, forward strand.
CTGGTATCGCTCGGATCTCATCGCGCGGCTAAGACATATGAGTAAAGAAACCGACCAGAGGGGAAGTTACATATAAACGACTCGCTGCGACTATACCCATACATAGCGCAGCGATGTGTGCGTGAGCTCGACGACGTGAGGTTCACCGACGCTCTGTCAGAGTACAAACCGGCTTGCGCCAGCTCAGTCAGAGTATCCATGAAAGGACTGTGTTGGTCGTGCGCATTTAAATGAATGCAAAAACAATATTTCGTAATTTTATACATGCTATTTTTTATTTTTATTACAATAATTAGAGTTAAGTTCGCCTCTTACAACACCCACGGTACAATAATAATCTATTATTCATCACGTGCACCATACCAAATAATTCATCAAATATCACAGAATGCTAGCGTAAAATAGCAGATTAATGCAGCTGTGTTTCGTATGGTGATTATAAAGAAATGGATACCCTTTTTGCTGGAAAAGAGGCATTCCATCTTGGTTCTCGCGGCTGACAACGCATCTGCATTTTGATTTGCAAATGGGGGATAGATGTAGATGTCTATGTACCAGTGAAACCAGTTACCATCAGGTAGACTGTGTGCTCGCTTGTCACCCTAATCGTATAAAAATATAATTTATCATAAATCTGGCTATCATATACAAATCATTTTTTTTTCAAATCAGACTGGTAATTTCATATATTAGGTATTTAAACAAATACCTATACCCATACACTATCATATGGACAGTTTAAAAAGAAATGGAAGCTGTAATGGATAATAGTTAAATTAATAGCTAAATTATCAATTCACTTTAATATCACACATTAGTTTGACTTAATTTCACTTTAGTTTTTGCACACCTAAGTGTGTCATGATGTTCGCTTGTTGTCGATGCGTTACTTAACTGTGGAAACTTTATTGTTAAATGTAAGATTAATATGTATAATGTAATAGACTAAAATTATGTATCTTTCCCTTGAAGATAAAATAAATAAAAAACTCTTCTCCTTTATTATATTAGTATTGATGGCGAACAGTCAGATGAACTGAGTGCTTGTTTGTCACGCTTATACTACACAAAAACAGAGTCCATCCGATGGCAAGCGCAGTGCTTTGCTGTGGACCCTTAGACGTTACATTTGCACCCATCCTCAATAAATAATCAAAGTACAGATGCGCTAGATCACTCCTGAGGACTGAAATTGAATACCTCGGATCTAGTAAAAAAGGCCTCCGGGTCTCTACACTCACTACACTTCTACAAAACATAGCATTTAGCTGCTAATTTACGCTGGTATTGTGTGAGAGCGTCGTCCTTTTCCGTTAGAGTCGACAAACTGGTGTACCACATTAATACAGATGCAGAAGACTCTACAACGTATAAAATGTTATATAATTAAATTTATATTTATTTCTACAGAAATTATTGTTAATTACAGCATCTTATAGCGGTAATCATCAATATTTACCGCTTTATCCTTTAAGTCTGGTTACTACTTAATAATACTTAATCAGAGTTCAAAGCGGAACTTAATTATGAAACTTTTACAAACCACTAAATTAAGTTGGGCTGAAATCTGAAGCCTACGGTTTAACTGTAAACCGTCTCCATGACTGAAATATCGATAACTATATGTAGTATATTCTTTAAACAATATAACCAAAGCTTTCTATAATCATTATATATATATATATATATATATATATATATATATATATATATATATATATATATATATATATATATATATCATCAAATCCCGTACCTGCTTACCACAACGTTTTCCTTCGGCAAATATAAGCATTTTAATTAGAGGGCGGCTAAGCCGAATCATTAAGAATGATGAAACTGGACTCTATTCCATTCCTTTTATGGAATACTAAAATGTTGGTGCAATTTTATATAGGACATGAAGCTATTATTGTACATATGCGATATTGCATTGTCATTCGATGGTGAGGAAAGTGTAGAGAACCGGAGACACTTTTCACCGGATTTCACCTTAGTCTTCAGGGGTGAAAACGTATCTGCATTTTGATTAGTAACCGAGGATAGATGTACATAAATGTCTTTGGGAAATAGCATCCATTGACTTTGGATAGTGTGTTTTTTTATTTTATAAAAAAAGAACAAATTAACAGCCGCACTTGTAAAAATAATTTTTGTTTCTCAGTCTTTTATGTTAGTCCTAATGCCTGTCTCGTTTCGTTTATGGACACCATTTGGTCAAACGCTCCTTATCAAATGGGAATATCTTTTCATTTGGATAAAGCATGCACGCTTACAAAGCTAAAATTTACTGATATTTGAATCCAAATGTAAAAAAACACCGGTATAAAGTATTGTTACAGCTTACTGTAATATAAAAATAGTATGTTGACCTCACACTAAGCCAGGGCTGACCTGTTGCGTCCTCATTTATATTTTATCAAAAGTAAAGCAGATGTTTTTACACAAATTGTTATATTATTACAAATTAATATGATTTTTTTTAAATTGTAGAGCAACGATGCAGCTATATTATGGTCGTAAAACTAAGGGGTCGGCACGACCTGGGTAGGACCACGCTCTCACAGACTACCAGCGTAAAAAAGCAACTTTAATGATGTGTTTCGTGTGGGTAACCTGAAACCATCAGGTGGACCCTGCGTTTTTTGTCATTCTCATTCTATTAAAAAAATAATTACACAAAATAATTACAAACAGCTGAAATGTTTGATTACAGTAGATTAAAATTTTTTGGTTTTATGCACATTTTTTATTGAATAAATTCATTTTTAAGGATTATATCTCGTTTAATTTATTTATGTTCGATCAAAAGTAATAACAAAAAAGTTGGAGATATTTTATGTTAACCTTGGATATTAATCACCACATCCCCCCAAAGCACACAAAATGTCAAGAATTAAAAGAAATAGTTTTTAACATCAAAGACCAATATTCATTTCTTCGTTTACGATATATAGGTAACAATAAATCTTAATTATTTCTACAAAAATATCACCATAATCATTCTACATTTTGGCGCGCAAACTAATAAAATACAAAACATTTTTCTTCATTTTCACGTCTACATTAACTATTGTTATTTGTATTAACAACATCATTACAATTGAACACATAATATAATAATTAAATTATAATGTCTTAACGTTTAAAAAACGTAATAAAATAAAATTTTGAGGTTTAATTCAATAAATTTTATAGTTCAAATTTAAAAATTATCAAACTATTCAACAATACTATAAACTATATATTAATATAGCTTTCTGGTTATGAGCGCAACTGTTGATCGTGAGTTTCCAGATTCGAATCCCGGGTCGGGCTATATAAATTATAGCTTGACTGAATATGAGTGCGGCACTGAAAATTTCGGGAATCAAGGAAGTGACACAACATTACTATTTAAAAATGTATTTATTGCTTTTCGAAGTAATCTCCGCGAAATTTGACACATTTTTCCATACGATGGAACCAATTATTGAAGGTACCATTCCATTCGGAAATTGGGGTCTGCAAAATGGCCGTTTTGTAGGCGTCTACAGCTTCTTCAGGTGATGAAAATCTCTTTTTACGCAATTTATTCTTCATTTTAGGGAAAGTATAGAAATCATTAGGGCTAAGGTCGGGGCTGTACGGCGGATGGTCTAATAATTCTATGTTTTCTTGCTCTAAAAACTCTTTTGTTCTGTGTGTGGTGTGAGAACTCGCATTGTCGTGATGGAGGACGATACGGCGGTTGCAGTTCTCTTTACGGAGTTCAGAAACGACCTGTGGCAAACAAATACTAGCATACCATTCTGCATTAACCGTTCTTTGTCCCTCAAAAGGAATAGTCGTAAAATGGCCGGTTTTGGAGACAAACGTGGCCACCGCTTTTTTTGCAACACTCCGTGAACGAACAATTATTTTTGTTGGCTTTAACTCATTTTCGAACACCCAAACTCGTGACTGGTTTCTTTTTTCGGGTTCGTACGCATATATCCAGGATTCGTCACCTGATACGATGTTGTATACAGCATTTGAGGATCCTGCGTCGTGCGAGGAATCTTTCGAGAGTTTTAACGCACCAAGTAACGCGAGCCGCTTTTTGCTCTTCACAGAGCGAATGCGGTATCCATCGGGAAAACAACTTTTTACACCTAATTGTTCATGCAAGATTATTTGTATTTGACTCATGCCAATGTCTAAAGTTACCTGAATTTCGCGGTATGTCACGTGTCGATCTTCCTCAATCAGCTTACGCACAGCATCAAAGTTTTCTTGGGTGACTGCAGTTTTTGGACGACCTTGACGAGGATCATCACTGAGCTTGACACGTCCACGTTGAAATTCAGCAAACTAGCAATAAATTGTGGTTTTGGATGGGGCTTCATCACCAAATGCAGAAATCATCCGGTCAACACACGTTTTTTGTGTTAAACTACTTCGAAAGTCATAATAAACCATCTTTCTTGAATTTTCTCGAGTCAATTCCATTTTTTGAACGACTAAACAAGTTTGACAAAACCTTGTGACAAGACCGAGAATCTTTTTTAAATAAATAAATGATATTCGATTTTTAAAACCAAGGAGTTTTTAATAAAAAAGATTTTAATATGACAGGAACGGTGGAAATATTCCATTCCCGATACTTTTAGTGCAGCCTAGGTATTCAGGTGAAATCATTGAACCAGTTTATGCATACAAGTGTAATTATCAATTTGTTTACGTTGTATTTCATGCTATGAATAAATTTTAACTGAGAATTGAATGAAAAATTCATTTTAGTTTTATGCTTGACAAATGTAGCGAAATCATAACGACTTAAATTATTTACGCAAATACTACATATTCAATGAAACTAATTTTACGGATTTTATTGTAATGTAATTTTTTTAATGGAATAAGATTGACAAACGAACACACAGTCCACCTGATAGTATGTGGTTGCTGCGCCCCATAGACAACTTAAGTTAAAGTCAAACGTATTCATTAGAACATTAGATAAATTAAAACGAAATTAAATTTATATAAAGACATGAATAAATAGTATTGTTACAAGCTTGAGGTTCGTGACAATAAAAATTGCCGATAGAATCACCTAAATTAACACTTTAATTCACTTTACACTAATAAAGTTAACAACACTAATAATTAATCACACTGATTCACTTTATTCCGCTCCGAAGCTTCGCTTGTGTCGCCAACTCCAATTCTTCCCCGATCGCATCTTGCAGCGCCTATATATACAAATTAGCAATGAAATATTCAAGTAAATGCGCGCAAAGCGACGAGTGTTCGAGTGTAGATTTTCTAGAAACTTAGTTCTTCGGATGGCGCTGTCGGTTGAAATATTTGTGATGTCATTTTCTGCAAAGCTCCCCTCGCTCCCGTTCCTGACACTAGATGGCGCTAGTTGACTTATTCACGCAACACTGCCCCCCCTAACCCCCTCCTAAGACATGCTCGTCCCGAGCATTATCGGTCCCATAATAACGCGCCAAGCGATCCACATGGACGATCTTAGGAGTCCCTCTTGCGCCTTTCTGTATCCGGTAGGTCACATCGTTGATCCTGGTTACAATCCGGTATGGGCCGTCCCATTTAGCTTGAAGCTTAGGAGATTTCCCTTTGCTGCGGACTGGATTGTGCAACCACACTAATGATCCTTCGTTGAACCCTTTATTGTTCATTTTGCGGTCGTACCGGGTTTTCATTTTCTCAGACATTTGCTGGCCCGATTGTCTGACGTGCTCATAAATGTCATTCATTTTGTTCCGCAAGTCATTTGCATAATCGGTTATACTGCGTGGAGCATCAGGTGGTATCCCGGTGATCAGGTCCGCAGGCAGCCGTAATTCTCTCCCAAAGTTTTCGAAAGCTGGTGTCACTGATGTACTTTCGTGAACAGCGCTTCGATATGACAACAAAAACGGTTGTATGTGCTTGTCCGTTCTACCATTCCATCAGATTGCGGGTGATAAGAAGTCGTTCTTGTTTTATGAGTACCCATAACTCGGCAAGTTTCCTGGAATATTTGAGACTCAAAATTCCTTCCTTGATCGCTGTGAATTTCTAAAGGTACTCCAAAACGACAGAAGACTTCATGAACTAGTTTATCTGCAACTGTTGAAGCTTCTTGATTTGGAATGGCGAAAACTTCTGGCCACTTAGTGAAGTAATCCATCACAACCACGAAATACTTGTTACCACTTTCACTCTCCGGAAACACGCCCGCCACGTCAATGGCTATTCTTTCCCATGGTGCACCAACACTGTACAACTTCAATGCACCTCTACTACGAGTCTGAGGTCCCTTTACAGCCGCACAACTTGTACATTTGCGACACTAGTCCTCGATATCGTTTCGACAGTGGACCCAGTAAAACCGTTCTAGGATCTTCAGTAGAGTTCGTTTAACTCCCGGATGGCCTCCTGAATAATCATTATGGTACAGCTGTAGAACATCCGGTACTTTAGCTTTAGGGACAACCATTTGCAAATGACAGCTGTCTCCCCGAACACTTTCCCATTTACGGCACAGAACTCCATCCTGAAGCAGCAAGCTGTCCCACTGGGCCCAATAGCTTTTAGTGGTCGAACTCATTGCTGAGACGTCGCTCCACTTAGGCTTGGGAGCACTGGCCTTTATCCATTCCAGAATCGGCTTGATGTCCGGATCTTCCTGCTGTGCATGTTGTAAGCTGTCCTTCCATTCATTGCTGAGGTAGTCCGTCCTGAGCATTCTCACGGATACCTCTTCCTTACTCTCTTGCCTAGTACAATGGTTGCAATCTTCAGGACAAGGTCTTCTTGACAATGCATCTGCGTTGCCGTGAGATTTTCCGCTGCGATGTTCGATCGCAAAGTCGTATTCCTGCAGTAGTTCAATCCACCTCGCAACTTGTCCTTCTGGATTTTTAAACTGCAATAGCCATTTTAGTGGAGCATGGTCAGTTCGTAAGTGAAATTTTCGTCCCAGAAGATATTTGCTAAAATGCTGCAACGACTTTACCACAGCGAGCAATTCGCGTCTTGTGACACAATAGTTCCTTTCCGGTTTTGACAACGACTTGCTGAAGTACGCTATCACGACCTCTTGGCCACCATTCCGTGGAGACAACACACCGCCAAGTCCTATATCACTTGCGTCGGTGTCAATTATAAATTCTTTGCTTGCATCAGGGTATCCCAAAATATGTGTTTTGCACAGACGGTCCTTGAGCTCCTGGAATGCGATATTGCAATTTTCATCCCAGCAGAAATGTCGCTTCTCCTCGGTTAGCTTGTGTAGAGGTTTGGCTATATCTGCAAAGTTCTTCACAGTATTATGTGCCCAGGCTAACTTTCATCAAGTATTGTGTAAAATTTAATTTTAATTTAACATACGAGGGATTTCTCCATGAAGATAATAGTATAGAGCATATGACCTCGATACTGTTATAACCTTAAATTTCACTGAAAGTCAAAGAAAGATAAACTTAATATTTATGAGAATGTAAAAATAAATATTTAAAAAAAGCGTAACTCCAAAACTAGGATTTTCTCCTGTATCGTTAAGGTAGTTAACATACATAAATTGCATAAGGAATAACATCCAGATCCGGGACAATTACTCGTAGAACGTACAAATATTTGTTCCGTGTGGGATTCGAACTTGCGGCCCTCAGCACCGTAACTCATTGCTAAGCCACTCAATCACGCAGCAGTCACTAATGTTACGTTAATATTAGAAAAAAAAGTAATCAAAAATAACTTTACTTTTTTACAAAAGAGGGGCAATTTTTTTAAAAATTCGCTGGTAGAAGTTGATTCCACACGGAAGCTTCTTGTTGATTGCGCAGTGGTGGACCGCAAATTAGCCAGATGGATGTAATGAATATAATGCGTAAATTAATTTAATATTAGTATCAGGATCAGGGGCTTACTCCTATGGGTAACAGGCAGGAGTGTTTATGTTATTTTAGTTTAGATATATTTAGATTACAAAAATTGGCAAAATATGGTTTAATTATTATGGATACTAAAAATGGGTTACATGCATGCTTTTACCCTATAATATGTTTTCGCACGAAACTTTATTCTGGCTAAAGTCAAATAAATTAATACGAAAGGCATTTTATACAGAATAGATAGTAAGCAAAGCGTCATCATAATGCGTAGAATGTTCACAGATACGACAGCAATCCTTGTTTCCGCCACATTAAGAACGCTCGTTAGCGGCTCAAAGGGATTCTTGGTAGATTTATCAAACTGATATTATTTACACTTTAGCATCCATATACTTCTGAGTCTAAATGATTGGGTGAGAAATCGTATGGTAAGAGAAAAGTGTATTTTGCAAGATGATATTGTTACCACTTTCCGATATTCTTACACCGCCACTACGTGGCGGTGTAAGAATATCTACCATATAAGTATGTAATCAATGGATGGAGTTATATGTGGTTGAGCTACGCTGCAGCTTTATTATGGTTGTAGCATAAATGGGTCGGCTCAACCGGGGAAGGACTACGCTCTCACAGAATGCCAGCGTTAGGCAAAAGGCACCTTTAACGGAAGTTTATCGACTGATTTGGCGATATACTGAAGATGGGGCAAATTAAGAGTACTTATAACTGACGACCATATAGGTTGGATGTGAAGGAGTCGAGAGAGACGTGTGTCAGGATTGTGCCAAATGAAAGTCCGCGGTCTGTACCTACTTCTCTGGATGACAGATGTTATTTTTAAATGTTATTTTCTGAAAGAAGTATTATAATTTTTTGACTGACGATTTACAACGACTCTTCGTATCGGAGGTTCTAATACTGAACGGAATAAGAGTAATTGTTTTACGCCTCCAGCCTGCTGTTGCTGCTGCTGATGGTGATGATGAAGCAGATCATTTGAGAGCGTACGCATTCGCTCAATTTTGGTGAATCGTTCATACACACGTTTACGTTTGTTTCTTCGCGCGTTACCGTGAGATTGGTCTTCAAACCACCGTCCAGCAGTTACGTTTTAAAGGATGATGAAGACAGAGAGTATAATTCTAAAGGTTCCTAGTAAAACAGTGAACTCTCAGCTGAGCAAATAGCTCTATTATATTAGATCCAATCTGTAGCTGTAGCATCAGTCAGGATTTAACTTTTTTTTCCTTGACAGTATACCGTAGTCTAAGATATAGGAAAATAATCTGAAGATTATTGCCTCAATTTCCTTGGAAACGCTTGAGAACAATTACAAGGGGGTAACTGTATAGAGAATTTCCCCAGGGAAGTTGTTATTAGGGGTTGCTTTAGGAAATCTATTTTCTTTTTATTTTTCAATTTCCATATCAATTATTTTATGAAAATACTTGTGTATGATCGATTTTCAGGCTGCAAATCTTTTTATATTTGGTTTCAATAGCTCTCATAGTGTGCATGGATTTAATTTTAACGTTTATAGTAATGTCCTCCAGATCGAATTTTGATTACGGCGGCCAGTCTCCACGGAGATCAACCGTCTGCTAAGTACAGGATTATAGTGCACAAGTGTACTCCCTATTCCCTCACTCTTTTAGTCCGACGGGAAGGCAACCAAACACTCATGGGAGATGCTACTAAAAATTTCTTAACAAAAAAACTCAATAAATGATATTTTAGCCCGACCCGGGATTCGAACCGTTGACTTAAACATGACCACTTATCCTAAGGTTAATTAACATAAGCGGTCGTGTTTAAGTCGACTACAATGAAGGCACTGCCTCTAAGTATGGATTGTTTAATAATATCTTTAGACTGAAATTGTCTCGGATAGTCTTCTGTGCAGAGCCTGCACGTAGTGTGAAAAGACGGCGGTCGCTTGCTACAGGACCGTACCCCGCACCGAGTTCACTCCTCGAAATTTCCGGCGATATTAGAAAATTCTAAGGATTCTTCGAGGATGTTTGATTACTCATATAGCATTTTTACGTAGGTGAGCTACGCTGTAGTTATATTATGGTTGTAGCACGAACGGGTTGGCTCAACCGGGGAAGGATTACGATCTCACAGAATACCGGCGTAAAATAGCAGCATAATGTAACAAAATAAAAAACATCAACTTATGTTATGTTTCGTATGGCGAGTGAAGAGAACCGGAGAATCGTTTTACTGAAAACGAAGCTTTCTTTCTTAGGCCTCAGAGGTGAAAACGGATCTGTATTTCAAATCCTAATTGAGGACAAATGTAGATATCTACAGACCACAGCACCCTCTTCCCATCAGATGGACTGTGTGCACGTTAGTCACCCTTATTTTAGAAAAAAAAACCTTATGTGTATGGTTAATAAGTTTTTTTTGTAGAAAAAGGTTGACAAACGAACACACAGTCCACCTGATGGTAAGTGGATGCTGTGGCCTATAGACATCTTCATTTAATCTCCATTAAGAATCAAAATGGAGATGCGTTGTCACCCTGAGGGCTAAGGTGGAATGACTCGATTCCAGTAAAACGGGTCTCCAGTTCTTTATACTCACCTTATGAAACACAGCAACATTAAGGCTTTACCTAGCGAACGACCTTGAGCGTTTGGTCTGTCGACGCTCGCTACAATATATCGCGTAAGAAATCTTCAAGACGCCACCTACTGCTACGAACGTAGTATTAATTTTTCAATGTCAATGAACTATTCTATGGAAATAGACACGGCGTACAATGATAAATGTATTTTAATTTTCTTTATTCGGTATATTAGTTGCATTATATTAGGATTATATATTCTAATATATTATCTAATTAATAAAAATGACTATTTTGATTATTTTTAAGTATATACTATACTGCTAATATTGAATTAGCTTTTTATAGTGTAAATTATAATATTTGTCGAAATATTAATTATGGATTCGAACTTTACATGCTAATGGTGCTTCATTTTTGTTATTTTCATTTACTTACATATTGAAAATATACTTGAATAGTAGGTATTATTATTTTATTTAGCTACTGAATTTTAGGATATGTTTTACCTTGAGGTCAAATATAATTTTGAGGAGCAATACTAATGACCTACTAATCTTTTATCTGCTATTCCTTATTTAGGAACAATATTAGTAAATTGAGTTTGAGGGAGATTTACTGTTTATAATGCTACATTCATTATTTTAATATTTACCTACTGGGGAGGTAATTATTAAAATAATAAATATAGCATTCGTAACTAAATAGACATTTTTTTTAAATTTTATTAGTTTTGAAAGTTTATATATCGTATTTTTAAAAATTACTAAAAAAGGGTTTGAAATAATAGATTTTCTCACAAAAGAAGGGAACTTGAAAAAAAAAGGAAAAAAGCGGGACCAAAGCCAAGACGCGAACCACGGAACTCCGATATCACGCCCGACCGACATACCACCTGAGCTATAATGACCGCTAGTGATTTGTCGAAATTTACCTTCTTATATTGTAGCAGTTTTTTTATTGCCTGAAAACATGGACAAAAGGACATTTTCTAAAAATAAATCCAAGCGTTCGTCGCTAAAATCGTTGGAGCCGTATAATTTTCTCATCTGGTTCGGTTCTATAAATATTTAAATATATAAAAATCATAAATTAAAATGAAAAGATAAATATACATAAATATCAATAAAATAAAATAAATACAAAATAATACTATATTATTACTGTTATTATTATTATTATAAGTTGTGGTTCGGTGAAGCTGCAACCTAATGGACCATGATCTGAAATTTTTATGAAAAGAAGTGGCTGACGTCAATTATTATTATTTTTTCATTACTGCCTTTTTCAACCTCACAAGATATTTGTAACTGCAAAAAAGAAAACTACGTATAAGTAAGTAAATCAGTAATATAGTGTTATGTATGATTCAGACTAAATAAAGGCTCCTAAAAATAGACGTAGATAAAGAAATTGCATAAAAAATTACTCAAATAAAAATGCAATAAACTTGTTAATTTTATAGGTACTTAGTAAAATATTAAAATAATAAGTTTTTTAGGATATTTATGTAAAACATAAAGGTTATATTATGTTCTAACTACATTCACGCTTGCGCATATAAAACCGCGGAATTTAACTAGTTTTATTATCAAAATAATAATTGACAACCCTACCCTAAGTTTGCCTTGATTTTACCAACTCAAACTCGTTTTAGGAAATCAAAACATAGAAAGATAGGAGACTATTTTTTATTTAATATGGTTCATCAGATCCGTAAAAATAGTTTAAATACTCACAGAATAAAATTTTGAAGTTCAGGTAAAATATCCGCGATCAATATTTGCACAATTTCTAAATACATAAATATTATAGATAAATTACACCCAGACACAGAACAAATGATCGTGCTCATCACACAAACATTTGTCCTGGGTGGGAATCGAACCCACGACCTGCGGCATAGCAGTCAGGGTCACTAACCACTAGACCAACAGGCCTGACGATAAATAAAATAAAGTCTCTAGCTCGAGAGGAGAGGAGCCGTGGTAGTTCAGATGATTAGCGCTTGCTAAAATTTTCACAGTGTGCGAGTAAACCGGGTTCGATCCCCGCCGGCACCAATAATATTGTAATTGCAATTTAAGTGTTGATTTACCACGTGCTCAGTGGTGAAGGAAAACATTGTGAGGAAACCTGCACGTCTGAGAAATAAGAAAAAAAATATTTCGAAGACATGCAAAGTTCGCCAACACGCGGTGGGGCAGCGCGGTGGATAATTCCTTTCCTAGGACCCTTTCAGAAAATAGAATAGAAATAAAAAAAAAATCCAAACTTCATTTAAAACCAAACATATAAATTGTAAAGTAGCTGCAGGTATCTATAACCAAGTAAAAGATATTCCTTTACTCCAACTTGTCCATGTTTCCCAAAACAATTTTTAATTAAGCTTTATATTATAACGCGGATTTTTTTCATATTTGAAATGTTAATAATAAAGCATTTCGTACGTCTCAGCCGAGGCGCAAATATTTTTCGGCCGCAAATTTATAAGACCGATTTGTTATTCAAACATAAACATGGTTTTTTAATTAAATCTACCAATCATGAAACGACACGCATTTTTATTGAACACTTCCTATTCAATTCACAAAGTACCTATTATACATTTGTTTATATAAAAAAGTATATTTAAGTACAATCATAAAACTAAATGGAAACACAAAGTAGGAAAATGCATTGAGTTATAAAACACGTAAATCAATGGGCAAATGTAAAAATGCTGGAGGCAGGCAACCCTATCGCATGTTTACGTACCGCACGGCTGTAAGATTTATTTCTAAGATACGGCCGAGTTACAATATACCGTAACGTAAGCGCATCGGTTGGTAGGTACTCAAATAATATTATGTTTGCGGCGAAATACGGACGCGGCGACCAGCGACGCAGCCACCTCCTACGAACGCATACGGCGTAATCAGTGTTGCCAGATGTCTTGAACCATTTATCTGTATTAGACACTGCTAAAATCTGTATTAAATCTGTATGCTATTTAAACTTAAAATCTGTATAATTTAATAAACCAAAATAGAATAATTGATCATCGTCATCATCATTGCTTTTTTTGAAAAACAAGGAATAACTACTAACGTAATAAGCAGATAAGGTTCGATTATCGTTATTAAATAAAAATATTTTTTTTTATAGAATAAGGGTGACAAACAAGCACACAGTCCACCGATGGTAAGTGGGTGCTGTGGCCCATAGACATCTACATTTATCCTCGCTTAATAATTAAAACGCAGATACGTTGTTACGCCTGAGGACCAAGAGGGGATGCCTCATTTCCAGTAAAAAGGGTCTCCGGATTTCTACTTTCACCATACGAAACACAGCAGTATTAAGCTGGTATTTTACGCTGGTATTCTGTGAGAGCGTGGTCCTTCCCCGGTCGAGCGTCAGCTATTATGGTTGCAGTGCTGCAACCATAATATAGCTGCAAAGTGGCTCTACCACGTATAAAATATACACTATACACTAATTTTTTTATATAGCAAAATTGAAAACATTAATTTAAGCAAACAACATATTAAAACTCAAACATTTGCCAAATGAACATATAACTTTTCTATTTTACTATTTACAGTCATACATATTTTATACACAGGGCGTTAGTGTAAACACCGTTATACTTGAAACCAAACCTTGAAAAAACCAGTGGTTTGGTTTCACTTATAGAACGTAAATTCAATGAAAAATAACAACATTTTTTTTAGTAAAATCTCAATTTTTCCTTAATTCCTCAATTTTGCCTGTCCTAAGCCAGGGTGAATGTATGTAGGAAAAGTTACATCACAGGTTGTATGTACCTATTGTGTTTTTATTAGAATATAGTGTAGGTAGCTAGCGCGGGCGGTGATCTTTACAGTGATTACGTCACCCGGGCGCATAGGGTATCCATGAATTTACGGATGGTTTCGGACAGAAACCTCTTAAAGTTTATGAAAGAAAATAGGTTTTTTTTAGAATTCGGATAAATATTTTTATATTAAAGCCAACTACCTATGGTTTTGGTGACAACGGTGTTTACACTTACAACTTGTATACATATTTTGTAATAATAATAATAATAATAATATTCCACTTGTAATTCTGCCATACTAACTAATTACGTTGTGAAAAAATAAATTAACCATAATGAATAGAATCATGAATGTGTGTAACGCGGTATCTAGTCACTTATTTTGCTTCGTTCTATTTTAAGTTGAATATTATGGTAATCCAATCAATAGAATTAGAAAAACTCTGTATAAAAATCTGTACCCAGTGCTAATCTGTATCACACGGTGAAAATCTGTATAAATACGGGGAAATCTGTATATATGGCAACACTGGGCGTAATGCCGCCCGCACTCTGCGCACGCCCCTTTATCATAGAAGTCACACAATTTTCGGAATTATTTCATAAAAGAGAAAAAACGAACTTAAAAATTTAAATAAAACGTGGAGAATATAGATTTTTTTAATTATCTATCCATTAGTGTTACCCTCAAATGATTAGAGCGTTGCGTTTAGCAACAGATGCGTGTAATCAAGAATTTTATTCATTTTTTAAAGTTGGGTTTAAATGTATTTATAGCACATAAAAATAAATTAGAACGTGGAATGCGATGATAAGATATCGAACATTAATAATGTACTTTTAGATGTAGTTTATTTTTCATAACTAATGAGATAATAGAGTCTGAAAAACGCACTTTCGCAAGATTTTGGTCAGGGATTCACCTTAAGCTGCTATTTTACGCTGGTATTATTTGAGAGCGTGGTCCTTCCCCGGTCGAGACAATCCATTCGTGCTTCAATCATAATATAACTGCAGATGGCTCTAAAACATAACACAACGTTAAACAACGCATGTTTCCCGTCGCTATTTTACTTGCTCTATAAAAATGTAGTTCTACCACGTCCTCCCTTTTTATAAATCCAACCAAATATAGTTGTCTGTCACGTAAAGTCGTGCTGCATAATATAAATAAAATTTCAATAATGGAATCCAGTATTCAGATAGGAAGCCACGGGACCAATATGGAGCGCAAATATTAGCTGTTTACAGCACGGATTTGAAAATTTTATCGTTTTCGAGATACGTTTCTATCGGAATACAAATTTATTCCATTTTAAAAAATCTCTGTGAGCAGTGCCGCCTGCCTTAGAGAATCTTAGAAAAAAGAATATTGTACCTTAATACTGTCTTAAATATTATTAGTCGGTAGGAGCAATCTATCAACCTTTTTTGTGACAAATGGTATGAAAAGAGGTGACTATAGAAAATGACACACAGAACGTGATAAAAAGGTATGAACTTTGAACTTAATTGTAAATGCATTTTCAACTTTATTTTAAGAGTTCTTTAAAGGAAACTATTATTACGGATTTCATTGCGTTTCATTTTGACTTTTAAAACTCCTGACTTTTCAGGTGCGTATTCTATTTTTAAAGCTTAAGAAAATTTTAAACTTAATTTCAAATATATAAATAATAATAAACAGTTATTTCAGTTTTAAAAATACGAGTCAATAAGGCTTCTACTTTTATTTCAAATTGTCCCAAATTGAATGTGATTTAAGGGAACATCGTTTTGCCTATAGATCGAACCTTACGAATGTTTGCGTGCGCAGTATAATAACTTAAACTAATTCATTACCACGCATTTTAAATTTAAAAGATAAAGTTATCCATAACGGCGGAGATTTTTATTAATTTTTCTTCACCATTTGCCTTTATTGTTTATTCTGAATCTTCTCTGCAAATTTGGTCGGTTATTGCAAAATAACCCCGTATATAGTTATAAAAGTCACACAGGCCTACTGTCATTTCTGAGAAGATTTTAGGGCAAGAAAATGTCCACGGCGCTACCCCAATGCGTGTTGGTGAACTTGACATCTTCGAAAAAAAAAATTTCTCTTATTTCTCAGACATGCAGATTTCTTTACGATGTTTTCCTTCACCGCCGAGCACGTGTTAAATTAGAACTTAAAAGCGTATATATATGTAGGCCAAAAATTAGTATACAAAAGCTGAAGACAGCTAGGCTAACTATGACATCGGAAAGCCAAACCCTCTCCCCCCATCCGTGACCATTAAATACGAAACCACCAATAAAGCGCGATAAAATCCGTAAAATTAGCTTTACTTAATGTGTAGTATTCGCGTAAATATAAGAAATAGTTATGCAATAGAGCACATACTAATCTGTACTGTGACAACGCTTTCGATAGATGACGCTACAAACATCTATATACGACAATCGTGATATCCACACCTATAGCTGGGAGCTGTGGCAAATGTGATTACGTTACTTACTCGTATTTGGCACTGCGATCGTTAATCCGCTTGACAAATGTGATGATTAAAATCTAATCCACAACGAAATAATCCCAGCAATGGACCTATTACGTGGTGATAATGAACAAGAAAAAGATTTTAATCCGTTTAGATAAAGTATGACTTATATATTTAACAGGAAAAAGCATTTAAATTAAATTAATTTTCAAGACCAATTTCAAGACATTGCAATACCGTTATCGTTACAGCCTGTTAAAGTCCACTGCTGGACATAGCCCTCCCCCATGGATTGCCTCATAGAGGGGATATATATTTTTTTTAATTTTTAGCCGTTATTAGGAAGACATTCCTTCCTATCTCCTGATTTGTATGGAGTAGTGGATATTTATACACCACTACTACACGGTAATATTCCAATATTTGATATAAAAAAGAAATTCCAATATTTGTGTTAGGACTTCAATAAATTTCTTAAGAGATTTTGCACCCCTTTGCATTATTTATCGCATTAAACACGGGGAGTGCTCTGATTAAAATATTTAAAATATTTTTATACTATCTACACCATCGGTTGCTTCGCAGCCGACCACTGTTCGCTTTACTAGGAGTTTTAAATTATATTTATATGATAGCGTTCGTCGATCATTTTTCGTGTTTTTTCTCTTTTTTAAGTATTTTACATAGCGTGCAGATTCTTCCCAACCAGTGTGTTTTATTCAGTGTGTTTATATAGCAAAAGTTCAAAATTTTGCAGCCGTAAGCAGGAATTTGTTTCCAAGCCAATGAGGGCTGCAAATGAGGCGGCATTGGAGGTAAAATAGCACTCGAACGGAAACAAAAAGTTCCTTCTTAGTTATCTTGAACTAATTGTGATTTGAAAGGTGTAGTTAGGTTATATAAAGTAAAGGACTCAGTCCTCGTTTTAACGGGAACATTATTAATAGGATAAACAAGTACACAGTCCACCTGATGATGAGTGGTTGCTGTGGCCCATAGACATCTACATCTATTCTCGATTACTAATCCAATTGAAGATGTGTTTTCACCCGTGAGAACTAAGATGGAATGCCTCCTTTCCAGTAAAAAAGGTTTCCGGTTCTCTACACTCACCATACGAAGCACAGCAGTGTTAAGCTCGAAGTCGAACCGTGATTCTTGCTATTAATATACTATTAATATAGCTGCAGCATGGCTCGACCACGCAAAAGTTTCTGCCACCAGGGCGGCGTTATTTAAGAATAAAGTGAAATATTTAACAGATTTCATAGCGAGGGAAGTTAATTTGCTAGAAATGTATATGTGTAGAGTTTAACGGTTCTTTCTGAAATATTAGCTATATTTTATATTGTTTAAACTAAAAAAAAGATAAGCCAACCTAGTTACAAATATTACTGAAAGTTTGAAGTGTTAAAAAAGTAAAAAATGTGAAAAAATTAAATATATTATTTATATTTAAATAATATAGCACCGGTGTATTTTTTATGATGATTTCATTTAATTATTTTATCAATTTACTCTCTACCTAAATATCATGTATAAATAATAATTACAGAATTGGTTGCTAAATATCGATTATGTAAGTACTGCTTTTGTGTTTTTCCTGTGATATATTTGAAATATTTTCAATATATGAGATATGTACAATCCGTTATGGTGAGTCCTGGTGATTCATAACACAGGGATTACCTTAGTTTGCGTCACAAAGGTCACAGATTATCTACAACCGTATTGTTAAAGTATTAATGTGTAAATTTGTACATTTGTGAAGAGGAAATAAAAGCGAATTTATAATATTGTTACCATTATTGTTTATTCTATTTATATTTTTATTAACATTATAAAATAAATAAAAATGTTGTTTGTCGTTTACTTAGTTTTTTTTCCGAGCGCTTGCTCGGTATGGCTATCTCATAACTTGCGTACTATGAAATCATTGCATTACTTTCATTTTGACACTCCCGCTGTCGTCCGTTAGTTTCACCGACAAAGGAATTAGCCACGCCCCCAAAACTTCGATTAATTTTCAAGGTATTATTGCTGGCAAATGTGAACAGTTGCCAGGCATACTCATTTTAATCAAACTTATAAGCATGCTTTATTATGAGCATGCTTTATTATGAGTACGTACCATAATCCAGACCGGCGATAGAATAAAGCGTAAAAGGTGTAAATGCTTCGTTCAGCGAGCCAGTCCAGTTGCTAGTTAATCAATCTCCAGCAAATGTTTGTTAATCAATCACGCATAAATAGCTTAATGAATCTGATTAGCTTCACAATATTTGATTTTACTATTCACTTAGGTTAGTCAGCGCAGCTTCCCTTCATACGGAACAGAATGTAATAGAATATGAAAGAACCCAATCGCATAGAACAGAACAGAACAGAATGGAATGGAAAATAAACGAACGGAACAGAACAGAACGGAACTGGATTGTTTTTTAAAAGTAAATTATACAATAAGAAAGGTTGCACAAACTGTTGCCTAAATTTATTTTAGAAATATCTTGGAAGCGACCACCCTATGCCGCAGATTATTATCAAACATGTACACTACAAAGTTTTTCCACAAATATTTGGAATACCTGCGTAAAATAGTATCTTGGTGCTATAATATAATGATTGTAAAGAAACGGAGCCCCTATTCACTGGAAAGGAGGCATTCCATCTTAGTTCTGATGATTGACAGCGCATCTACATAGGCGGTCCCATAATGAATTGGCCTAACTATGAACCAATGAAGGAAATGAAATGAAACCAATTTTATTTTTCAATATAATCACCATGAATACTAACATACTTCTGACATCTGTGAATCAACATCTTTAAACCTTTATAAAAATAATCACATTTTTTATCCTCAAAATGACTGAAGACGGCCGCCTGCAACTCTTCATCGCTTGAAAATTTTCTTCCTCTTAGGTCCCGCTTTAAATTTGGAAAAAAATAATAGTCGGACCGGGCCATGTCTGGACTGTACGGTGGATGTTGAACTTCTGTGAACCCGCATTGACGAACTGCATCCTTCGAAACACCAGCGGTATGAACAGGGGCGTTGTCATGGAGCAACAGGACAAAGATAGACAAAACAGGACCTTTAGACAGCTTGCCTCTTCGTTTTTCCTTTATCTTTTCTCGTAATTTATATATTAAAGAAGCATAATATTCACCGTTCACGACTGTATTACATTCTTTAAAATCCACCATCAAAATGCCTTGAAAATCCCAAAATATTGTGCACATCAGTTTTTTAGTCGATTGTTGCACCTTTGCCTTTCTAGGGGGCTTTTCACCCTTATAACGCCATTCCATTGACTCGTGCTTGCTTTGTGGATCATAATACAAGATCATAGTTTCATCACCATTCATTAGCCGCTCGATCACAGTCTTTGGATTTTCGCCACAAAGATCCAAAAACTCCGAAGCGCAGCGCACTCTTTCCTGCCTCTGTACCGCTGAAAGAAGTTTCGGTACCCATCTTGCACTCACTTTTTTCATGTGAAGATGTTCATGGATCTCGCGATGAACGGTACTCTTAGAGAGCCCAAGCCTTGCTGCAATTTCTCTAATCTTCAAACGGCGGTCACTCAGAACCTCCTCTTCGATAAGAGCAATCGTTTCGGGAGTGAGCACTTCCACAGGTCGACCGTCGTGGCCAGTCTTCGACGGTTTCTCTCCTGAGGTGAAACTCTTTCACCCAATTTTTCACTGTGCTATAGGAGGGGGCAGACTCCTTATACACGCCATCCAATCGTTCTTTTATTTGGGCAGGGGATAAACCTTCTTTAAACAGAAACTTTATGACACTTCGATACTCAGTTTTCGACATTTTGAAAAAATACGCGACTCTCGTTACTCAAATGCCTGTTAAACTAAGACTAAGCGTTTCATGTCGATGCACATTTCTTATATTAAGTGCACGATAAACGTACTATTTAATGCAACACAACATGTAGGGACATGTCGTGTTGATATATATCAGGCCAGTTCATTATGGGACTGCCTGGTACATTTTAATTCTTAACCGAGGATAAATGTAGATGCCTATGGTCCACAACGTCCAGTTACCATGAAGTGGAGAGTGTGCTGGTTTGTCATTTATATCCTATAAAAAATCCCTCGTCTTGGCTGGTCAATTTGAAATTCAAAGCACCTGAAAACTTCACCCACAAGGACCTGAAAACTTCACCAAAGCCCTTCTCGATCATCGTTTTTAGGGATCCGTAGTCAACTAGGAACCCTTATTAATTTCGCCATGTCTGTCTGTCCGTCTGTCCGTCCTCGCTTAATCTATGTGACCGTTAGCACTAGAAAGCCGAAATTTGGTACCAATATGTGTATCAATCTCGCCGACCAAGTGGTAAAATAAAAATTGGAAAAAAATGTTTATTAGGGTAGCCCCCCTATATGTAAAGTGGGAAGTGATTTTTTTTTAATTTCAACCCTAACGTGTGATATATTGTTGGAAAGGTATTTAAAAATGAATAGGGGTTTACTGAAATCATTTTTTGATAATGTCAATAATTTCGGAAATAATCGCTCCAAAATTAAAAAAAACAATGTGTCCCCCCCCTCTAACTTTTGAACCATAAGTTTAGAAAATATGAAAAAAATCTGAAAAGTAGAACTTTATAAGGACTTTCTAGGAAAATCATTTTGAACTTGGATGGAAACAACAGTACCCACTACCGGGAGCAGTTGCAGGAGCGCGGAGCGCTGCTGGAGCGCGAACATAATGGATACCCACCTTTAAACTCATAAGTGGGAACACTTATTGTGACGGACGGCAAACTACGGAACCCTACACTGAGCGTGGCCCGACACGCTCTTGACCGCTTTTTTTTTCTTTTAAATATATTGGACAAGGACATATATCCAGACCCGGAATAATTATTTGTAAGCCGCATAAATACTTGTTCCGTGCGGGATTCGAGCCCGCGGCATTCAACGCTGCAACGCAATGCTAAACAATTGCGCTTCGAAGCCGTCAAATCCCTCCCCTAAATACGGCATTGTAACACCTCCTGTTCAGAGCATATGTTGCCAGATAAAACATATTGCTTTCACACCCGGGCCCCACCTCAAACAGATGGGTTTAATTTACTTAACAAATAGTCTCATATTATGATATTATTCAAGCAAAGTCAGAGTAGTTTAGAGCGGATACACAATACCGCAAAATTGATAAAATAAAATAGACTATATGTGATGTGTGATAGATGATGTATGATAAAATAGAATAAAAAATAATAGTTACGATATTATAAATTAATGATACATGGAGTTTTGTTCACCGGCGTCTTAGTAGCGTGCTACTATCATAGTACTTTACGTTTTACGTTACGTTTACGTTGGTGATATTTTTTCGTGAACAATAATACAAACTTTGTTACCAAAGTCGATAGGGATTATGTGGGTGTGTTTGAGGGGGCGCCATCCGTATGATAGTTGCATTGATGCTTACTGCTTCTTGCGGTATTGCGTCTTGTGATGGATCTGCGGGTGTGCTGCGCCTGATTCGACGCACTCTTGTGATTCTGGTCGATGGAGGTATGCGGGTGGTGATATCTGCTGAGATGTATGGGGGACCTTGGGACGGTGTAAGCCCGACGATAGTCGTATTGATGCTTGTTGCGTTCCGCAGCATTACGTCTCTGCGATGGTTGTTTGGTGAGGCGCTATTCTCAATGGCGCTCTCTGCGTCTTGGTTTGACTCATACCTAAGTAGCTTTTCCCAAGTCTGGTCCCTCCACGATGTTTTATATAACAACATAATTATCTCTGTAACTTTACCACTTTCGAATGATTGATGGCAACTTGTTGGTGGGTGAGACAAACATCAACTCAACGTCTCAACGTCTCAACTCAACGTCAGTGACACAAAACCTTTCTGCTACCTTTCTGCACAACATCTTATAACTGCCTTTTGGCTATATCTGCCGTTGTATTGGTTGGTGGAGCATATGTGTCGACCTCATGCGGGTGGTAGTTGGAGGAAGGAACTGAGGAGACTCTCAAGGCTGCGGCCGAAAGCATCACAACGTAGAATCCCATTCCCTTGAGGTGAGCGGTAGACTCATGACACGCTCTGCGGCTAGTAGCCGTGCTGATCATGCAATTAGTGGTGATGCCATACACTTTCATCACGCCTGCAGGAGCGGCGGTCTGGCAGGTGGTGGCGCTCACGGAGGGTTCACGGCCAGTGTGCCCATTTGCCTAAACCGTGTGACGTTCATTCACTGCGGCTGGATTCTGGAGGGAAGCCCTTGTATCGGGTATTTTGTATAAATATATTGTGAGCCTTTTCCAAGCGGGAAGGGATAAATAATAATAAATTAGTAATGTTAACCTGATACAAGTGGAATAGGGACGTTTTATGTTTTTAACCTTCTCGAGCCCTGTCTACGTGAATGGGGTTCACTAAGCTTTCAATTGCTCTAGTGAATATTCATTCTTCCAAAAGACATCTAAAAAAACTAAGTTACTAAACGAACACAACGTACATAAGGGTCCTAACTAAGACGATCACACCAAAAATATTACAAACGGCCTATTATTAAACCTTCAAGAAGATCATTTTGAAAGATCAAAACATATCTTATTTATCCTGGTCACATATATATATAATGTAATTGAAAAGGGGTAAATTCATTTTATATAATATATTTAATATTTATTATTTAGAGAGTAGGGGGAGAATTACACCATGAAGTGGTGAGAATTTGCGGTAGGTGTAGCAATATAGAATAAAAAACTAAACAAAAATGATAATTAACTACATAATATATACATTTTACTTATATATAAAATAAATAACCTATCGAAATATCTCCCGTTTATAAAAACATATATATATATATATATATATATATATATATATATATATATATATATATATATATATATATATATATATATATATATATATATATATACATAATGATGATTACGCATCAACTTTTTAAAAGCAAACTTATTGGGAGCTTTTCTGATGTCATCAGGCAAGGAGTTCCAAAGGCGCGTAGCCTGACCTGTAAAGGAGTTACCATAGAACTCTGTGAAGTGAAAAGGAATACATATTTTGTTGTTACAACAACAACGTAGAACCCTATCATGAGATGAGGAGAGATAGTGAAATTTACTCTTAAGATAAGAAGGTGAAAATGCCTAATTTAATATGGAGAAAAGCAAGTAATATTCTGGAATTGTGCCTCTGCCAGATTGTAAGCCAATTAAGCTTAGATCTATATTGCGAAAAATGGTCATACTTACGAAGCCTAAACATTATTTCTTAAATGAGAACTTATCATAGCTTAAAAA
This sequence comes from Parnassius smintheus behrii, assembly GCA_036936625.1. Taxonomy (NCBI): domain Eukaryota; kingdom Metazoa; phylum Arthropoda; class Insecta; order Lepidoptera; family Papilionidae; genus Parnassius; species Parnassius smintheus. The sequence continues at coordinate 4,787,200 of JAUPFT010000026.1, forward strand.
CGTTTAAGGCTATATCATTTCAATTATTTATTTGTTCATTCATTACAGCTTAGCATAAGTCTACTGCCGAAAAAGGGCCTTTTTTGTAAATTATTTAAGGCTGCAAATGAGTTAACATCTCTAAACAACAAGATACAGCCTCTCGTCACTTGTGAGGAACAAAATGGACCTTAAAATCTCCCTGCTCTTAAGCCCTTTAGACCGGAATACAACCGTGCAAGGACTGCCATTTTGTGGCAGAAATTGGTGAAGGATTAGTATAGGTTGGTATCTATACCAAAGCAGAAATGGAATGCGACCACCTTATGGACATTCCGTTAAAATATAACTATCATTTAAACATTTGTGAATAAATTATCGTATAAGGTAATTCTAAATTCATCCTATTCTGGAACAAATTTATCAAGTGTACCAAGCACATTTGTCTCCGGTAAACAGGTGTACCGTATAATCAGGCAGCCTGATTCCGGAGCTAAAGCAGGTGGAGACAGGTGCGAGGAGAACATGCTAGCTAATATTGAGTTAGGAACGTCTAGCAAATTGTGGCCAGGAAATGTGTTGAAATATGTTTAGTTATAAAGTATAGGATCTAAATCATACGTATTTTAGGCCAAGTTGACCTTTAAAAGAATTTTTTTTGAAAGTCAAGAAGCAACACTATCGTTTTAAAAAGTCTCTAATTAGAGATTTTGAGGACTGAAGCGGCAATGAACTCACGAGTTGACTCCTAACAATTACATTTTTTGATAGAATACGAGTGACAAAGTAACACACATTTCACCTAAAGGTATGTGAATGCTTTGGCCTATAGACTTCTACATCCGTCTTTGGTTAAGAATCACAATGCATATGCATTGTCACCCCTGAGGATTAGATGCCCCATTTAATTTTCAGTAAAAAGGGTCTTCAATGTAAAATAAATAGTAATAAATAAAATATTCAAACTTCTTCTTTATCAGACAGTAAAATCCAATGCGGGACATAAGCATCTACAGTTGTAGGAATGACTTGTTTTAATTTTTATACGTGGTAGAGCCACGCTGTAGCTTTATTGTGGTTGTAGCACGAAGGGATCGGCTCGATCTCTGTGGGATCACACTCTCGCAGAATACCAGCGCAAAATAGCAGCTTAATGCTACTGTGTTTCGAATGGTAAGTGTAGAGAACCGGATACCATCTTTACAAGAAAAGATAGATATTGGTGTCTTTAGGCCACTGTATCAACTTTCCAAAAACACTTCTATAAAAAATAACCACGGTACTAGCGCGGTGATGGACTCTCTTACGCCACCACCATACGGTACAATTTATCCATATTTATTTTTGTTGTACACAACTCGAACCGTTGTAGCTCAGGTGCTAAGCGCTCGTTTTTAATTTCACAATACGCGAGCAGTCCAGGTTCGATCCCCTCTGGCACTAATGAATTGTTAATTGCAATTTTAAGTGCTGATCTACCATCTGCTCGGTGATAAAGGAAATCGTTGTGAGGAAAACATGTAAAGTTCGCCAACTCGCGAGGGTAGGGTTGGGTAGCGAGGTGGACGTTTTGGCGAGTGGGCATATATAATCTCTATATAATTCTGCGAATATGCCCAGCAGTGCATAAAAGGGAGTCTCATAGTATCTGTGTATTCTCTTTTTAAATAATCATCCTAAATATATGTCATAGAGCAGGATAGAGATTGATTAACTAGTAATATGCCATGAGCTCTTCAGTACCTCTCACAGTTTAAGACATTGGACTTAAACTTTGGGAGGGTATTACACCCCAAGATAATGCTAGTGAAATCTCACGATACGAGGCACATTATCTAATTCTCATATTATCTATTAGCTAAATTATCTAATACACCATCTAAATATACAACACATGATAATATAATATACGAATAATTATCTAACACATTATCTAATAGCGGAAGCAAGCGCGAGTGCTGATCCGGAGTTCTATCTCCGGTCGGCCTAAAAATTGGTTAATATTTTTTTTATTATAAAACTTTATTGCACTTAAAACGTACAATTGGCGGACTTAACGCCTTTAGGCATTCTCTACCAGTCAACCATGAGCTAAGCAGAGAACTTTAGCAGGTGCCATAAAATATGTGGATAATTTATACGTAAATGTAAATATGTAAATAGACATACCACAAAATACAAAACGTAAATACAAAAATAAATATACACAACTACAATTAACCTAAGTAATATATGATACATTTCATACATAATGTTTAAATAGTACATAATACATACATTTTAAGTATACTTACATACGAACATAACTAAAACAAATTAAATAGTTTAAAATGTCAAGTCACATATAAGCAGAAACAATTAAATATGAAAGTTACTTGCTGGAAGAAGAAAGGTAGTGATCAGTCACCATCCTCTTAAATGTAGCAACAGAAGTCGGTTTTCTGATATGAGGGGGTAATTTATTCCATTGCCTTATGGCCTCAGCGGCGAAAGACTGAGACATAAATTTGGTACGGCGAGGAAAAACACATAATGTAGTTCCCTCGGAGGATCGCAGGTTACGATCGTGAGAAGAACCCAAATACTGAAACTTGCATTTCAGGTATTGGGGAGTGCATGGATCATATAGTATTGAAAAAAGCGTGCGAAGAATTTTGATACATCTACGCTGATGGATAGGGAGCCATTTAAGCTTAGAACGATATATGGATACATGATCGTATTTACGAAGGCCAAAAATAAAACGGATGCAATTATTATGCGATATATATATAAGCGATGCGATATATATATATATATATATATATATATATATATATATATATATATATATATATATATATATATATATATATATATATATATATATATAAGCGATCCAATTTGCACAGAAGTAGTTGATTCACATCAGAGTAACACACATCAGCACAATCAATGAGTGGTAAAACAAGTACTCGCACCAACATAGCCTTAGTCTCGGTTGGAAGGAAATTCTTGAAACGATAAAGGCCACGCAGGGTGATTGTCACTCTCCGGCTTATTTCAGCCACCTGAGATTGCCAACTTAAATTAGCATCAATCATTTACCCAAGGTCTTTAACTACTTGACTAAGAGGAATAATTGTGCTATTGTAAACGATAGGCTCCAGTGAATTAAAATCTAATTTAGCTATACGGCGTGGACTACCGAGAATTATCGCTTGACATTTAACAGGATTGACAGCAATTCCATAATTTCTGCACCAGTCACAGATGGCCTCAAGATCTAGATTTAAAACTTCGATCGCGGAGTTAACCTCTGCTGGATCAATCCGAGCGTATAGCTGTAAATCGTCAGCATACAGATGGTAGGAGCATTTGAAATTTACAGTTATGAGATTTTTAAAAATAGAAAATAATAAAGGAGAAAGAATTCCGCCTTGTGGAATGCCAGTAGTAAGATCAGACCAATCAGAGAAAGACTGTTGGTTGACTTTAACTCTTTGCTGGCGACCACGAAGATAAGTTGATAACCAATCCAAAACTGACGAAGAGAAACCCATGTATTTACAGATAGCAAGAAGAATGTCATGATCAACTGTACAGAAAGCATTGGAGAAGTCAATTAATACGAGAACCGTTAATTTTGATTCCTCCATACCCTCTCGTACGTCATCAAGAACTTTAAGGAGAGCAGTGGTTGTACTATGCCCAGGACGAAAACCTGATTGCAAGGGACTAAGAAGATTATTTTTATAAATGTAGCTGGATAACTGTTTGTATGCAGCTGATTCTAAAGTCCTTGAAAGAAAGGGAAGTATAGAAATTGGTCGAAAATGGTTAACAGAACTGGGATTATTTAACTTGGCAAGTGGAGGAGGAGTTAATAGGGGTTTTTGAAAAATTCTAGTTCTCAGCCTGGAATAGGAAATGGTGATTCCCCCGTGCTTCTTTAAGGATATGACCGTTACTCCCATGTTTGGTGCTTTTGGATTTCCTTTCCATCTTGCATACACACTCGTGAACTATTATAGCTCTGTCGCAGCAACTACTATACATTGAAATCGGCCTCCGTGACCGAAGCTTGATTTGGAACCGAATTGGCATCGAACCGTTTATTTTAGTAATGACTAGTCCTGGAAGCATTTATTGACAGCATTCTTTAAAAAAAGTACGCTATATTTTATGTAAATCAACGTTTCGTGGCGGTGTAAGAATATACACTACCCTATATCATCCCGTGGGTGTCGTAAGAGATGATAGAGGAAACCAAGAAGATAAACAGCAGCGTCTTCTTAACGACTAAAATAAGAGGCGGCCTGTTTTCAGTAGTGGACCTTAAAGGTCGGCTTTAACGTAACGGTATATAGCATACTACAAAGGTGCATACTTTTAAGTATGCTTTTCCGTATGCTAGTAATGAGAATGTATAACAGTGCCTGGAATTCTATTGCCTTTTTATGTTTAGTATTTCTATTGGTATAAGTGTATATGTTAGTACAGTTTTACACAATAATATAAACTTCCTGGCCCTATTCCACAATAATGACGTGACAGCTTTTGAGATATAAGTGCTATGTAGCGAATATTATATCAATGTATGATAAAATTAAATTTTATTACCATTAATTTAAATTATATCTTTTGAATTAATTTTGTGTATTTTTTGTAAATATTTTCTTATAAATTGATCTATTATGTAGTAGAGCCACGCTGAGGCAGTAATATTAATTTAGCTCAAACGGGTCGGGCAGACCGGGGAAGGAAAACCATGTCACAGAATACCAGCATGAAGCAACAGAATAATGGTGCTGTGTTTCATATGGTCGGCTGGAGACACTTTAGTGGTAACGGGGCATTCCATGTTTGTTTTCAACAGTAACAATGCATCTGTATTTTCGCTCTTAAACCATGACAGATGTCGGTGTCTACAGTATACACGTACAAGTAGAACTTTTTTTTTATTTTTTGGTCATAGAACCAACAGCATTATAAATAGTAACAAGAACTTCTCAGATAATCCATAACGCCAATAACAGGTTCTCACTTTATATAAATGTACATACTATCGCTTGTTATAATTTACAATTAATAATATTATTTCAATCAACAAAATTAAAAATAATAATATTAATTATAAAGTACTTGGATATATTAAAGTTATTTCCAAGTACTTTATAATTCTGTCTGTAAGACTGTATGTTATTTTCTCACCCTTAATCTATAAAACTGCATTTGACATTTAACATCAGGATTAAAATAAATTCGTAGATTATTCATTCATTCATTCATTTTATTAAAGAGCATATTTTTAGAGGTAAATTTCCACTAATACTTAACCATGTGTACGATGCAATGTTAATTAAAAATGCATTTGCATTATTAATCCCGCTATACACTCCAGGTAAGCAATAATTAGCACATAAATATCATTTCCACGGGAAAACAAAGCCATATTGTTTACACTAGGCCCTAATACTACGTAGAATATATATAAGTTTACGTAATACACACCTAGTAATTTAGAACCAAGCGTTGTTGCAAAATAATGACTATATCTCGGCAGTGCAGTAAAATTAAATATTAAAACGCAGAGAAATAATATAATTTTATTTATTAATCAAATAAGAAATAAATGGAAGAATGAATATCAGTTTTAAAATGAATAATAATTTATTTCTTTAAAAATATTAATTTAATTTATCAACGAAATAATTAAAGTTTCGTTTGTCAAATGCATTTTATTAAAATTCGAAATGACATTTCTCTGCACGAAGAGCTCAGAACAATATGCTTTAGTTATTGTTCTGAGCCGGAGAGGAAACAGTAAAGGTAACTATCTTTTTTATGTTTTTTTTTTAACATTTACATGCCAAAGCTATCCCTTTCGGTAGTATATAGACCAATCTTTAACTGAAGCATGTTACCTGATTTGCTAAAAGAAGGACGTTAAAATATTCCCAAATATTTATATAATATGAATTTTTATGATCCTGTTGTATGTTTAGTTACATAAAGAGCAATACGCTCCGAGTCGAGTGAAGGGTGAATTCTATTTTTATAGAAGAAAGGGTGAAAAACTAGCATACAGTAATTATAAGAAAATGATGTTGACCATAGACACCTACACCTTTCTTCGATTAAGAATCAAGACATGGATGAATGGTGACCCATATGGTCTAAGATTGGAATGATATTTTACAAGTCAATTTTATCAGCCATTAAAAAAAGTAACAGTTTTAATGAAGTAAATGCACGCTGAGCTATACCTTTATTTTGGCTTAAGCACCATTATGTCTGTGACTCGACTGGAGAAGTACCACCCTCGCACAATATACCAGCGTAAAATAGCAGCTTTGGGCTGCTGTGTTTCGTATGGTGATATAAAAAATCTTTTTTTACTGGAAACGAGGCGTTTCACTTAAATCGTTAGGTGTAACAACGCATCTAGTTTTGATTTTTAATCGAATATAAATATTATATGGCCCACAGCATTCGTTTACCATCAGGTGGACTGTGCGCTCGTTTGTCACCGTTATTCTATAAAAAAAAGTTTATGTGCGATTAATTAAAAAAATAATGTTTTATTAGTGTCACTCAAACAGCATGCCATAAATGGTGATTAATGCAACTTTGGCTTTGCGATGGTATAGATGGTGGGCTACTCCCCTATAACTTCATTCACAATTTTGCATCTACACCCGTATTAGTAGGCTTCATAGAATAATAACACCTAGAAGCCGAGTCCGCGTCCGTAATGTGAGGCAACTTAAACTAAGCCAGTATGGCTCAGTTCAATACTCGGCCCGTTAGTGCTCAGTGTCGTATCGTGTTGACAACAGCTCTCAAAATTTTAATTAAAATGACGGTTTGTGCAGTGAACAGATGTCACAATACATCAGAGAAACACAAGAAACATAGTGACATTGCATTTCACGTGTAAGTAGTGCTTTTGAACTTATATTTTTACGTAAAATATTCATCAAAAATAAATATGAATTTTTAAAAACTGACACATGATATTATATGGAAATGTTGCCAAAGTGTGAAAAAAATTCTCCCACATTTTGTCGTTTAATTAAAAAAACACCGATTCCAAATGATGTCAGATTCGAAATTTCATCGGGTAGCGAAGATCCTAACTGCAGAAACCACATTGTTGGCTATATAGCTGGAAATGTAGCTAGACATCTCACAACCCGAGTAAAATGTAAATATTGCATTGATAACATGCTTGCAAAAGAGAAACTTTGGTTCCATAAATTAGTATGTATTGGGGATAAAGGTGGATTGGTTTACGCCTCAAAAGAAGTTTATTCTATTTGTAGTGTTACTGAAACTGTTCTGAGACGTTATCAAAAAGAAAATCCAGGCAATATTTCCGAAAAAGAAATCACACTTCTAATTATGAGAAGACTCATAGGAGGAACTCGTATATTTTCTATAGAACACGTTAACTCGCTCTTCCATGACACGAATTTAATTAGACTTATTGTCGAGCGCTACTTAAGAATTAGACTGTTCTATGAATTCAAAAAAGAAAATACGCTACGTATCATCAAAGCGTCAGTTATTCAGGAAACAGTTGCAGTTACAAGGCTACTGAAATAAATGATTTTGATTTTTATTTGTGTTTTTCTAATAAGTTTTTCCAAATCACTTTAACACTCCAGTACACGCGCTTAAAATAGTGACACGATTCCACGCGCGGGGCACAATTGTGGCCCAAAATATTGTGATTTTTTTAGTAACATAGGAATAGAAATAAAATATTATAGTTTTTATATATAATCAGCCTTTATTGACTTATCAAAAAACAACAAAAAAATAGACACTTCTGTACTAAAACAAAAAATAAAAAGTATTTGGCTTCATACTGATAAAACTAAAGAAAAATGGCACTTATACTTATAATTAAGATTTTTGACATAATCCGACTATTCTTTGGGCTCGGTTACATATTTATTATAACAACCAAGGCATACAGGATATTTATGGTCATTGCACACAGGCTTCTGACACTTCTGGCAAAATGTTCTGGTCGATCTATCTTTGGCTCTTCCGCAGTCGTAACATCTGGCTGTTTTGGTTCTCTTTTTTGGTATAACTTCATCTTCAGGCACTAAATTACTCTCTTTTACTTCTAAAAACATCATGATCTTCTCCTTGATAGTCCGAGGTAAGTTTTTAGTCATAAGTCTCTGTCGCATTTGAGCCTTTATAAGTTCTATAGCCACCGAACGTAAGTAGTCGCGTCGAGATTTGCGCTGGTAATTGTGATTGACCATTGTGTCAATTATCATGCCATTGATGCCAGCGATATTTACCATGTCAAAAAATAGGGTGAGGGGCCAACGTCTACTATTTCGTGCTACACTGAAATGCTTGCACATTTTATCTAAAACGTCAACACCACATTTTGTCCTGTTGTACTCAGTAATTATTTCAGGTTTTCTTTTCTCAGCGGTAGAAAGATCAATCGTACCATCATTGTGCATGGTTGATGCCACTAAAACTACTTTTTTTGGTTTTGGTACGTAAGACACTAAAGTGCATTTCTTTTGGAAACCAAATAAGGAGTCGTTGATGGGTCTACCTTTGGATGATTTGAAATTGAGTGGAATGTCAGGTTTGTTAGATTTCAGTGTCCCAATAGCAGTAATCTTCTTCATTTCTAGTTCCATCAACAACGGTATACTGGTAAACCAGTTGTCCATGGTCACATTGCTTCCCATACCTTCGAGAGGCTTTAACATTCTGTGAACAATGTCTTTCACTTTGTTGGAGACCTGAAAAGGTCCAGGAGGTTGAGCACCGGCATAAATTTCTAAGTTGTATGCATAAGGAAACGTAACATCTACTAAGGCAAAAAGTTTAAGACCATACTTGTCTGGTTTGTTGGGAATAAACATCCGGAAACCACAACGTCCTCTAAATGCCACAAGCTGCTCATCTAGAGTGAGATTCTCACTCGGTGTATAATACTTTTGTAGGTTCGATACAAAAATGTCAAAAATTTGTCTGATAGGAGCGAGTTTATCAATTTCCTTTCTGGAATCTCTTGTATGGATGTCATCAAATCGAATGCACTTTAGCAAAAAGGCAAATCGATTTTGAGACATTGTGAGATAAATAGCCTCCACTGCAGTTCCAAACCTATTGTCCCAAAAATCTTTCAGTATTCTTCGACCACTTTTTTCTACACCCATCATGAGTAACATCCCAATCATTGCCCTGATTTCAGTATAGTCTGTATTCTTGGCATCTCTTTGTCTTTGGTATTTTGTTTTTATTTTGTCGATATATATATTTGTACATCTTGTAATAATATCTATTGTCTCCTCATTAAAATATAATTCCAAACAAGAGATTGGAGTTTTGCAAGCTGAAGCGTCATTTTTGGGGCCACAAATACGACTACGAATGTTCGACGCTTGGGATCGGACGCTAGTTCTGTATGGTGTGGCCTGCCATTCAAGACCTGACTTAGATTTGTAAATCCTTAAATTGGCCAATGGAACATCCTCGTCTGAGCTTGACTCTGATAACGGCTGCAATGCAGATGGAGTATCTGGGATTATCTGTTCCCCTACATCGCTTTCTTGCTCCGACTCAGAATCGTGACTTTCTTCTAAACAACAATCTTCTTCATCTTCGCTACTCGGCAGGTCCTCCAAATCATTCTCCTCCTCTTCGTCCGTCTCTTCCAACCATCTAGCTACACGTTGTGACTGTGCATCCATCTTAGCAGATAATCAGACAAACTTTACAAGATAAAATACCTAAAACAAGAAAAATGTCCAATTTAATTACGAAATTCATACCACCAATAAAGAAAAATAAAAACAGTAATATGAATTTAACAAATTTACACAGATTTTTAACATAATTATCTTGAAAATAATAAAAAAAAACATAATAAATACCAAATAAGCCGCGTACCACTAGTTACGTAATTACACGCGTGGGGCACAGGCGTGCCCCAAAGATGCATAAACACTTACACAGAGCACGTCCGAGCGCCGGCACAGTCGACGCGTCACTGACGCTCACGCGAAGATATATGCAACAGCTACTTAAAAAATCAAAATCCTGGCTGTTAAGTTTTGTGATTTACAGACAAAAATATGCAGCTGGGGCACGCCTGTGCCCCGCGCGTGTAACGGAGTGTTAAGCTGAAATGCATCTACTGTGTGAAACCTGCCAAAATTAAAATGATCTTGTGTTTTTTGTAATGTAGCTTACATCATGCATGCAGTGAGGTGCGGTACACCATTACTCAACAATTATTTAAAAAAATAATTAAAAACAAACTGAATAATATATACTGAATTCGATCAATCGTTCGTCGAAGAGTTGAGACGGTTGGTATTTAAAATAAGGCAACAACCAGTCAAAAAAAATTTATATATTGGTAAAAGAAAGGTCGTGGGCGTGGTTCCGATAATTTTAAAAAAAAATGCCCGTCTGGCTTCACTGGCGGGGTCAGGTACTCCCCTATGTGGCCGCGAGGTGGTCGAGCAGGGCCGGGGGGTTGGACTGTTCACGGGGAGCGCCGTGGGCAGCTGGCTGTGGCGGTGGCGGCGTCGAGGGGAGGCCTAGGCCCTCTTAAAAAGGACGACCGCCACGGTTGTAGTCGTAAAATTGCACCCTGGAAACAACGTCGTCCACATTTAGGTCCAGGTAATAAAATGCCGCCGATTATGAACCCCCGGTATATCGCAGGCTAGCAGTAGATGGGAGCACAGAGAGTAGCTGGCGGGTGTTCATAATCAGAACGGAGTTACAAGGCGGAATGGAAGGCAAGCGTCATAGCGGTGAGGCGCAAATTAAAATACACATGAATTAAAATTACGGCAAGTGTAAAATACTGTTTAAATGTACCAGGATAACTAATTTAGGCTGTGCATTGGTTGAAACATGATGGTGACTTGCGATATTTGATCGCGGTGCGAAATGTATGAGACGCCATTTTGTAACGGTACTTTTTCCAACGCGCACAGCGGCTACATACATTACTTACATGCAAATAACACTAATAATGTGGCAATTAAATAGCTAAAAGCAAATAGCCTGGCATGATCAAATTACACTACCTATAAAACACTTTCACTACTTAAAACTAGGTAACGTTTCAACACTTACCCTTACGGGGTGCAAGACGATACGGAGGTCTCGGTGACGAGAATTAACGAAAAAACTATACGGCCACAGTGCCGGAATTATTATATTATTTTAAACTTTTTCCAAAATGGGATTAAAATTTGCAAGCGCGTACGAGGACACAAAGCAGAGCTTGTGAACGCGGCTGCAGTGATAGTGTGCGCCTCCCAGGGCGCTCGGGCGGAGAATGATCGGGAGCGCGACGCCGTGGAATAATACCGGCCGGGTAAAACTCTGACGCGAGAGTTGCAAAGCGCATAGAGTAACGAAGCGTCAGGGTGTTTGTTCGAAATACAATATTTTAATATTTGATTTATTATTTAATTCGTTCTTTTAGTTTACTGATTTGTTTTATTAATAGGATACCTAAGTTAATTATAGAATTATTTTTGTTAATAACTTTTATTTTATTTTTATTTAGTTTATTAAATGTTTATTTAATTTTAATAAACCGTTTAATTATAATTATGCATACATGTACGTGCAACGTTACACAGTCATGTGTCGGGTATCGGGCGGGTGTGTATATCGAACTTGCATTAGTCGTATAATTATAACGTCTCTATACAGTAACAAAGAAAAATATGATGCAATCATATTTCGATGGCTCATAAAAATCTCACTTGGCTAGACAGGTAAATGCGCTGTTCAAGAATATTTTGAATTTGGCGGGCTACACTTCGATAACAGAATCCAAAAAACTTATTTTCACATTTGTATCAGTCATACGTTACGTCGTAACTATTAGTCCAATATAGTTTCAACTTCCCTACTTTTGGGGAAAATTTAATGTATTGGCAAAATTATTTTTTCACTTGAGTGCGTTTCGTCTAGCGTAAACACAAGTGGCTTACGCACACATAGATTTTGTTTTTGCCTCACTTAAGAACGTCCGCTGTGTAGGGAACTATCGTTCTAGGTGTTATTATTCTATGGTTGGCTTATTGTAGTTCAAGAGGTTCGCTACTTCATGGACTCTGTTACAACCATAATAAAGCTACAGCGTGACTTTACCAACTATAAAAAAAAATTTTTGCACTACAAATTGGGGAAAGACCACACCTGCATAAAAAAGTAAAATTAGTGCTCATATAAGTTCTAATGCTGGGCACAGGCCTTCTCTCATATCTAAAAGGGTGTTAGGACAAGGAAATTCTATAAATAAAATATACATACATACATACACACTCACACACACGCTCACACACACGCTCACACACACACACACATACACACACACACACACACACACACACACACACACACACACACACAATATATGAGGTTAGGAAACCATTGTTACTTTGTATTTATCTTTTTTTCTTAGTACAATTTTTGTTTTACATATAAATTAGATTATTACTTATATCGTAATAATACATTATGATATCATTCTAAGATCTACAATAACCGTATCGCTCAATTGCATATAATGCTCTTATTTATATCTCATGGGGTAGAGACCTGATAATCTGTAATACAGGCATTTTTTACCTATCTCAAACACCTCTCTCTCTCAGCTCTTTACAGATTCTAGGCTATGAGTATGAACATACCTGTATTTAAATAGATATAAGTTTTTACTATGTAGGGTCGGTATTTGTGATGAGAAATTAACATTATTATTATTATATATTATGATTAAAAATGACCGCTGCGCTGCCCCCGTCCGTGTTGAAGGTCTTTACTTTGAGTCTTATATTTGAATTTTTTTCTCAGTTCAATATTTCCTTACGATGCATGCTTCATCGCCAAGCATATAGTAAATCAGCACATATAATTGCAATTAACAATTTCATTGGTGCCGGCGAGGTCAAACCCGGGTTTGCTGCTGTGTTTCGTGTGGTGAGTGTAAACAACCGGAGAACCTTTTTACTGGAAACGAGTCATTCCATTTTAGTCCTCACGCGTGACAACACATCTGCATTTTGATTCGTAATGGAGGATAGATGTAGATCTGATCTCTGGGCCCCAGTACTTGTATTTACCCTTATTTTACGAAAAAAATTGGTTGACCCAGCAGGCCATGAAACTTCTCGCTTATTTCAATATCAAAGCTCTTCAAATTCCAAAAACGTTATAATAAGTGGGATTCCGATTCGTTTTTGGTATCCCGTTTTTATTTTTCTCAAAATTGAATATTTCACAAACAAATTAACCGATTTTGATGTGATTTACGGCAATCGACGCAAGAGTTTATAAAAAAAAATATAGATTAATTTTGACAACGATATCTCTAGTTAGTAGTTTATAGAATTGATAAAAACAAGTGTACAAAGTAATTCCAAGAAAATTACTTTTAAAAAATTAAAATACTCTAGTTTTTGAGGTTTTCTCAGAATCCACAGAGACGATTCGCTTTATATTCACATAGTTCAGGGAGGCTCTTTCAGATGCCGGAAACTGCTTTTCGATCGAACATTTCGTTACGAAGTTATGAGATGTTTACGTGTATAAACTCTCACACAACACAACACACACACACACACACACACACACACACACACACACACACACACACACACACATACACGCACAAGCATGTATGCACGCACGCACGCATGCTCGCAGGCACTCACGCACGCGCGCATACACACACACACACACACACACACACACACACACACACACACACACACACACGGACATCATCGTAAATAGAAAATTAGCTTCCTAGGACCTCGAAACGTCGAGATCTGACAAGAACTTGTCAATCAAAATTCAAAACCGGTGTAAAAACAATAAGTAAGTTATTGTTTTTTTAAAAATCATTGATTGTCATAGCCGGAAGTTAAAAACTGTTTAAAAGTGTTAGATATATAAACTAAAAAAGACAATGGCGATGGCTCTATGGCGCATTACGGCGTAGCCATGAGTTGCATTGCTGGGGGCCGCGGAGTTCAAATCCCGCACGGAATAAGTATTTGTATGCCCTGCCCTACAAATAATAGTTCCGGATCAGGATGTTTGTCCTTGTGTAATTTATGTTTATATACTGCTTCCATGATATAGCAGAAAAGCTTAGTATGTGGGTGAAATTTTTCCACAGAAAAAAATCACAAATTAGGTAGCATCAAATGTGTTCACGTCTAATACTGATATCGTCAATTCACCAAGTACGACGATTATGGAAAATTTTCGCCACAATATGAGAGGACTATGTACAGCGGCGGATATTTATGGATCGATAAAAGAGAAGGAGAAAAAGATAATTGATAGAGATTTTGTCAACAGAATGCGCGCACTTTGTGGTTTGTATTACGAGAATAGAACAATTTGACCGTGTTGTGCAGAAATGATCCAACCCACAAAATCAAAGTCATTCACATTTGAAAGACAATGCATTTATATTGTTGCAGATACTCTGTTATATTATAATATAATGTATATCATTTTAAAGGCAATTTAATGTAGATTTTGGATTACTAAGTATTCTAGAAAGTCCTTCGTATTTGCAAATAAACTGAAAAATAGTCTCGGGATCATTATTTAGGTGAGTTTGTGGGTTGGATCACACACGGACACATAAACATGGTTCAATTTAAAGTGACAAACAAATAGTCCACCAATTTTTAATTGTTACTGCAGCACATGTAATCCTATAATAAATTTAAAAAAGCAGAAAGGATGATAAAATGCCTCAAAGTCTGCAATTGTATTGTCTCTGCTACCTTCCATCCCAAATACAGAAATCGGCGCATTTTCGTCTATAGAAAGAGGTAAGAGAGGAGAGAAGTCTACTTAGTTGCATTTCTTTACTGAAAAGGTGTTGTATCATCTAGATATACTAAAAATACAAACTTTTTGAAAATAAGACGTAAACGAATTGATTACAACCTGTATTGTATATTCATACTACTGTATATACATAAAAATTTCAATAATTTTCAAAAGAAAAATACGATTTTTTTCCTTAGTTTTTAATTATTCAATTTTAATAAATGTCATCCATTTTTATCATTATTATTCAGAATTGTTCTAAAATTCAAATGGTGTTGGAATTAATGTCAATATAAATAACCTTCGGGTAATTAATACTGAACGGTTAACCTCAAAAAATAAACACAAAAATATGTTTATGTCTAATTTCGTTGAAACGGAAAAAATACAAATCGTTTTTTATGTTTGTTTGCTGGCAACTCAAGGGCCGAAATTTCAACTCTACAATTTCACAATATTCATGATCCATCTGCGTCATTGCTTTTATTAATTGTGTGTTTTAGTATTTTATTTAAGTTTTCCACAATCTGATCATACTGAAGGAAAATATACGAATAAGGGATGGGCCGGCTTGACCGGGCATGTGCGAGTATCACGCTCATATTGCATACTGAACAAATTCAGACAGTAGCATAATGTTGCAGTGTTTAGTGACGTATCGGATAGCTTTAATTCTTTATATACTTAAATCCATCGTTCTCAGGAACGTCAATCAGCACTTTGATTTTTAACCGATATGAATAGTCCATCCACTTACAATCAGCTAAGCTTAATGTTTGTCTATCAACTTTACTGTGAGGACTGTGAAGTTCAGAATAAAGATTCTGTAGAAAGCTACAACAATGCAATAGAGCAACATGGTAGACTTTATGTTATGTCCGTTAGCCGATCTTTTAAAGTCGGCAGTTTAAATTGCTGACAATCTAAGTCCGTCCGTAAAAACTAGTTTCATTTAAATTCGTACAAATTACAAACTTATAACTAAGCCATTGTGTACTGTCAGAGGAGATCACGTCTGCTACTATGATCGTAATTCCTTTTACCGAACGTAATGTTTAAGGCAAATTCTTGCCGACCTCCCTACCGGCGTCAGCGTAGTTTGCTACGCTGACGACACGCTGGTACTGGCACAAGGGGGGTCGTACAAGGCGGTGGCGGAAACTATGACACGCGGGGTTGCGATAGTCGTTGAGAGGATTCGGCAACTGGGTCTCGAGGTGGCTCTGCACAAGCCCGAGGCCATGCACTTCCATGGTCCTTGGAACAGGCCACCACCGGGATCCTCAGTGATGGTAGGAGGGGTATCCATCGGCGTCGAGTCGACGCTGAAGTACCTAGGACTCGTCCTCGACGGCCGATGGAACTTCGTTGAGCACTTCCGACGTTTGGCTCCCAAACTGGAACGGACCGGGGCTGCATTCAGGCGGCTCCTGCCGAACCTGGGAGGGCCAAACGCCTCCTGCCGAAGGCTCTACGCGGGGATCGTGCGGTCCATGGCCCTTTACGGGGCCCCGGTGTGGGCGCGTGGTTTGGCGCGGCTTGCCGTCCACCACCTGAACGCGCCCCAAAGGGTGATTGCCGTGAAAATGGTTCGCGGCTACCGCACGATCTCCCGCGAGGCGGCGAGCCTCCTTGCCGGATTGCCGCCATGGGATCTGGAGGCGATAGTCCTCGCGCGCCTGCACGAATGGCGCGTGGAGGCACTATGCCGTGGGGAAACCCGTTGCCGTTGCCGTGGGGAAACGTTGTCGCGCAGCGGACAGACTTCCGGCACGATCTCATGGCGACATGGATACAGCGACTGTCGCAACCCCGTGCTGGGCACGCCACTATAGCGGCGATAAGACCCCTCTTTGAGGAGTGGCTTGAGAGACGTCACGGCATCCTCACCTTCCGCCTGACGCAGGTCCTCACCGGACACGGTGTGTTCGGGAGGTTCCTGCACCGAATCGGGCGGGAGGAAACGCCCGGGTGCTCCCACTGCGAGGATGGACCGGAGGACACGGTGGAACACACCGTGGAGGTGTGCCCTGCTTGGGCGGAGCACCGCCGTGTCCTCGTAGCGGCGATAGGCGGCGGCGACCTCTCGCGTCCGGCCCTGGTCGAAGCCATGGTCCGGAGCGAGACGGAATGGGATGCCGTCACCACCTTCTGCGAAGCAGTGATGCTAGCGAAGGAGGTGGTGGAGCAGGAGAAGGAGAGAGCAGCAGCTTTCCTCCCCGGCCGCCGCGGGAGACGCCCCGGGCGTCGGGGGCTGCGTCGTGGCCCCCGGCCACCGTAGGCGCGGGCCTGTGGACGGCGAGCAATAGGTAGCTCGCCGTCCGTCCGTCTAACGACGACAGGCCGTGTCGACGGCGCGTTTTGTTCCACGCGCGCCTCAAAGAGCTGTCAGCAGCGTGAAGGGGCCCGCAAGGGCCGACGCCTGCCGGGGCTGCGGGCTGTTCGAAAGAGATACCGCGGCTCCGGAACGTAAGGGCACTGAAGGAACACGGATGGTTTTTAGTCAGTAAAAGTCTGACACTCCCTTACGCTCCACCCAGAGCGTAAGGCGTCATTAGATGATTTTCCATCCGCAAAAAAAGGCAAATTCTTGAAAGTTTATGGGCTGGTAATGATTATGATTGACTTAGAGCTTCGTCAGCCATCAGGTTGCTATCACCTTAACATATATATGAAAAAGTACGTGCTCACACACGTCCGTACACGTTCACACAATTTTTCTTTATAGAATAAGGATGACAAACGAGCACACAGTCCAACTGACGGTAAATAGATAATGTGGCCCATAGATACCCATATCTATCCTTGATTAAGAATCAAATTGGAGATGCTTTGTGAAATCAGTTCTTGGACTTTCTATAATAAGAAATTTT
Source organism: Parnassius smintheus behrii (assembly GCA_036936625.1). Classification (NCBI taxonomy): domain Eukaryota; kingdom Metazoa; phylum Arthropoda; class Insecta; order Lepidoptera; family Papilionidae; genus Parnassius; species Parnassius smintheus. The sequence continues at coordinate 4,804,914 of JAUPFT010000026.1, forward strand.
CAGTAGCAGCCCGGAGTCAGAATAGCTGACAGTGTTTCACCCCCGTACCTCGGAAGGCACGTAAAGCCGTTGGTCCTGTGCCTGGTTTCTATGCGGCTGTGTTGAGCTACTGTCCCATCGGACTATGAGAGTGTAAAAATAGAGAGTACTAAGACAGAAAACCTCATTAAAAGTTTTGACGGCTCCGTGGCGCAGTGTTTTAGCAATGAGTTACAGCGCTAATGCCGCGGGTTTGAATCCCGCACAGAACAAGTATTTGTATGGCCTACAAGTAATTGTTCCGGGTCTGGCTGTTTGTCCTTATGAAATTTACGCATGTTAACTGCCCCTACGATACGGGAGAAAATCCTCGTGTGGAGGTAACGTTTAAAAAAAACAAACAAAACCAAATGATCTCCGTGTTTCTTTACTGTATATGCAAAACACAGGAGCAATAAGCTGTTATAATGTCCTCCAGTTAAAATTTTCTATCATAGGTACTAGCCTCATCAGAAACTAGACAACTGAACAGGACAGGATCATAGTGTTCCAGGGTACGCGCAAGCACAAGTGCACCCTCTATTCAGTCACAGTTATAGTCTGATGGAAATGCAATCGGAGAGGACCAGACAGAGATAACGCGCCGGACCAACAGTTTTGCGTACTTTCCGAGGCTCAAAGTGAAACACCAACTTCCTGACCCGGGTGCTACAGAGAATTTCTTAAGAGGAAAACTCATTATGATTTTTCGCCTGACCTGAGATTTGAACCTGGGACCTAACGATAAACAGCCTCGATTGCGACCACTAGACCAACGAGGCAGTCAAACTTTTTTACGCTGGTAGTTTTATTATAGGCAGTTGAGCACAAATTTTACCCATATTTAAGGCTTGAAAGTAGCAATACAAAATAACGCAATCGGAAACACGGAAAATATTAATAAATAAAATACAAATTTAAGTACGAGACCGTAAATTTAGCTCTACAGCTAGGTCACGGAAAGGAAATATTGCTCCGGATATCCGAAATCGAGTGAGTTATTTTCGTCGTCATTTTTCTTTTGGAGTTATGAAAATTAAAAATAATTTCACTCGTGATGCTAATACAAAAATACTCTGTAATTGTATTGCCGCTAGAGCCTTTTTTCTCTCTACCCCCAAAAATATATAATCGGTGAGTCTTCTATAATCCAACGTGGATTATTGGAAAACTTTTATACTTTAGCCAGACACACTTGATTTCTGTATGTGCGTGTGTGCTAATTATTTCTGTTTACAGAACTTTCAATACTGAGTCAAAAATAGACTGCCTAATATAGGCCTCCCCTCTCTCATTTAATTATAGTCCCCCGCAGTTTTTATCAGTCAATAAATATTTCGTTTTTTATTTTCTTCCATTTTCCTATATTGCCTTTTACAACACCTACGGTATGATATGGGGTAGTGGCTTTTCTTACGTCGGGATTACGCATTGAATCAAAATTAGTAACCAAGAACTTTTGTTTTATAGGAGAGGGGGCAAACGAGCATACAGCTCACCCGATGGTCAGTGATTACCGCCGCTCATGAACAACTGCAACTCCAGGGGAATTGCAAATGCGTTGCCGGCCTTTTAAAAAGGAGAAGGCTCTTGTCTTGAAGGCTTCTAAGTCGTATCAGTCCGGAGAAATTTCCGGTGGTAGTCGATTCTACAAGGAAGTTGTGCGAGGAAGAAAACTTCTTTTAAATCGCACGGCGGTGGACCGCCAGTCATCCAGATGGTATATACACAGTTTTGTCGCAATGTGCGATAGTGAAATTGTGCGACTGGAATTAGTCCGAACAATTCCTCAGAGCACTCCCCGTGGTAGATGCGATAAAATACGCAAAGAGGTGCAACATCTCTTCGCACTGACAGTGTGTCAAGTCTATCGGAAAGAGCTTGGTCGCCGACGATTCGAACAGCTCTGCGCTGGATGCAATCAAATGGAAGGAGCTGGCACTGGGGAGCCCCGGTCCAGAGATGTGAACAGTATCCCATGTGCAGCCGAACCTGCGCCTTGTAAAGTTGCGGTGAGCTGGCATGAAAACTGTCCCGCTCTGCTAAGCACGCCAAGTTGCACTCTCCATATGCCAACCGCTAATCAGCGTTAATCGGTAACGATAAGAAATACCTTACTTACTACCAACTTTATTAACTTGTATCCTAAAATATTGGTAACTTGTACATCAATACACTAAAAGATAATATAGGAAGTATTAAGTTGTATGCCTAAACTAGTAAGAAGTTGTATGTCACGAAACTCTTTCCTCCCTTTTTAATATTAATATATACAGAACGGGTCCCACATATATGCAATAAATGAAACCATATACTTGTTATAGCCTTTGCTGACGATATACAAAAAATGAACGTAATCGGTCCAGTAATTAGGTCAAAAAGTAGAGTTTTAATTTTAAGCAAATTTGAACACTCTATAGAATTGGGTCACTAAGTCAATGATTCAATGAACTTGAATGAATCCTTGAACATTAGAAAGCGACGTTGCCACGCAGTGCAAACTATTGGTATTGCGACATATCGACAGCGGTGTCTTATGTCGGCGTGCCACCCGCGTGCAACGTTGTCACTCTTCCAAGGGGTCAAGGTACGTTGTCTAAACAGAGTGTTCACTTTTACTGAATTTATTTTAATATTTATTTTGTTTGAAAATTTCACTTTTTTATTTTACGGGTTTTAATTTAATATTTAATTTTTCTAAACTTCTACGGACTAGTATTACTTGTGGTTTCATTTATTGCATATATGTGGGACCCATTCTGTATATATATATATATATATATATATATATATATATATATATATATATATATATATATATATATATATATATTTGCTATATGTATGCTCATAACCTATTTATAACTTGAATATTGTAACTTCTCATTAAGTGAAATGTATATTTCTTTTGAGAATAAATATTTTTAACAATAAATGCTAGAGCTATACTGCAGTTATATTATGGCAGCTCGACCGGGGAAGGATCATGCTCTTACAGAATACCAGCGTGAAACAACAGCTTAGTGTTATTTCGTATGGTGAGTGTAATGAACGGGAAACCCCTTGTACTAGAGACAAGACAATAGATCCTAGCCCTCAGCAGTAACAATGCGTTTGCAGTTTGCTTCTTAATCGAGGATGAATGTATATGTCTATAAGTCACGGCATCCATCTTACTATCAGGTGTACTGACTCATTTTCTAAAAAACTGCAGCAGCATTAGGCTGGTATTTTGCAGTCCTTTCACACCTGGGCGACGCATTAGATCTGCAGCCGTGTTTTACCCTTATTTTCCGTTAACTCAAAATACAAGTACTAAAAATTACAATTTGAAAATGTTTCAGTTTTGGAATTACCATATTTTTATGTCTGCAGCCCATTTCGTCCATAACTCCAAAAACACGCTTTTCTAAAGCATTATCCTGTTTCGTATGGAGGTTTTACATTTTATTTTACTGAAAGGGATGTGAGAGAGTCAAATTTTCGTTAGCCAGACGTTAATGGTTTTGGGGTCGCATATATCGTAAGCCTTAATGTAACACAAGGACTAATAAAAAAATAGAATACTACATATACCTACATTTGAAGTGATTCCAAAACCATGTCCAAATTCTGGACATCTGTTTTGTTTTTTTTTTTGTCATTTTTTTAAAAGAATATAAACAATGCTATAAACATTACTAATATCCCCTTAACCACTCGTGGTAAGCTTAAATTGCTTGTGTTACGAGTGGTTCACGCCAGTAGTATAGAGTGTAGCCAGTAGATAGAATGGCGGATTCGAACCCACGACCTTTTTAAGTTCACGGTTGGCGCCTTGCCATCAGGCTACTGTCGCTTTAAATTATATTTTAATAATTAACTTTCTTTGCGTGGTAGAGCCACGCTGTATACTTTGGTTGTAGCACTAATGGGTCGGTTCGGCGGGGTAAGGATAACGCTCTAATAGAATAGTGCATGCGTACGTGCGTTCGTGCGTGCCTGCGGGCGTGCGTGTGTATGCATGTGTATGCGTGCGTGTATGTGTGTGTGTGTGTGTGTGTGTGTGTGTGTGTGTGTGTGTGTGTGTGTGTGTATGTGTGTGTGTGTGTGTGTATGTGTGTGTGTGTGTGTGTGTGTGTGTGTGTGTGTGTGTGTATGTGTGTGTGTGTGTGTGTGTGTGTGTGTGTGTGTGTGTGTGTGTGTGTGTGTGTGTGTGTGTGTGTGTGTGTGTGTGTGTGTATGAGCTTACCTATAAAGCTTGCGGATAAGATTTCTCCTTAAACAGAGGTGGCCTAATATTCTCTCTTAAGTCTGCTATTTTATGTTATAATATGTTAAATTTAATAACAATACCTTCTTTAAGAGTCCCTGCAGACTACAGACCTTCTATCAGCCGATAGTTTGCTCAGTTTCTATATCAGTACGAAGAAGTATGCAAAAAAAAGTTTGATGGGCTTCACAAATGCCTTCAAAGTAAACTAACCGCCAACTATCGGCCGAACGGTTGATCACGGCGCTCTTCCGCATCCGCACAATCACCGTTTATTTCATCGAACGACTCGGCCGTTGGCTTCAGTTCGTTCCACGTTGGATGTGCATAATGGATTCGAATTCATCGCTGCTTGTCGAAACGTATTTTGAAAACCTAATTTAGGAAATTGAAAAAACACCAGCGATCTATAAAAAGAACTTAAAAGTACTCTGATTCTTATTATTATTATTTAACAGTTTATGTACACACATACTTTGACAGGAAAATGGTAAAAACAAAATTATGTACAAAGGCACTGCTTATTCCATAAAGAAATTTCTTCCAGCAGGCCTATTGAAGGATAATTGAAGGAAATAGAAGTAGTCAAAGTGTGCACTTTATTAACATTAACATATACAATAAAATACAAATTTACAAACCTACATATATATTATACACAGACATACACACACACATATATATATATATATATATATATATATATATATATATATATATATATATATATATATATATATATATATATATATATATATATATATATATATATATATATATACATAAATATAAAATACAAAATATTACGTATATGAATATCTACACATCACGAATTAATCATTATGGTGTGAATGATAATGCTCTTTAACAAGTCTTTTAAACATAGACATCGACTTAGCGTCACGAATCCTAAAGGGAAGTGAATTCCACAATCGAACTGCATTAACAGTAAAAGAATGAGAATAGAGCATTGTATTGAAAGATGGAAATCTTAACAGTGTTCTAGTATTTGATCTACATGGGACATCTGGAGCATGAACAAAAGTAAAGCGATTTTTTAGATATAGCGGAGTATCAGGGTTATGTAGAATATTGAAAAGAAGACAGAGGATTCGAGTGTTCCGGCGAAGGCGGATGGGGAGCCATTTAAGCTGCTTGCGATAAACAGAGACGTGATCGAACTTCTTTAAGCCAAAAATGTATCGAATACATAAATTTTGCAAGCGCTCGAGTTTATTAATTTGCTCCTCGGTAGCATCCAAATAGCAGACATCAGCGTAATCTAAAATTGGCAAAATAAGAGTCTGGACTATAGATATCTTAGTAGACAAAGGTAGAAAACTTTGAAGGCGTTTTAGAGAATGAAAGGCGTGAAATATTTTCCTGCTTACATCCGTAACATGTGCGCCCCAAGTCAAATTGCAGTCGAAAATAACACCTAGGTTCTTGGCAGTATCTGAGTAGGGAATAGTGGCACCATCGATTCGTAGAGTTTGGAGAGAGGAGAAATCAAGCGTGCCACGCGCATGTCTTTTACCTATTATCAAGGCTTGGGATTTAGTTGGGTTTAATGTGAGACCAAATGATCTCGACCATTTGCTAATCTTAAGTCGTCATTCATAGCTTCAATCGCCATGTTGGCTTCGGATGCCACAAAATTACGATATAACTGCAAATCGTCAGCATATAGGTGGTAATTAGCTGATATGACCTTGGTGATACAATTAATAAAAATGGCGAAAAGCAGAGGAGAGAGGACTCCACCTTGAGGTACACCCGCAGTTACATTATACCATTGGGAGTATATTTCACCTGAACGAACACATTGTGACCGATCACGAAGGTAAGAGTCAAACCATTGAATAACAGATTTGGACACATTAATCGTCTTAAGGATACTTATAAGGATATCAAAATCAACAGAGTTGAATGCACTGCTGAAATCTAGTAAAACCAGAACTGTTAAGTATCCATGGTCCATATTCCAACGGATATCGTCAGTAACTTTAAGAAGGGCAGTTGTAGTACTATGTCCGGGTCGGAAACCAGATTGATATGGACATAAGATATTATTTCTGTTGAGAAATGCTGAAAATTGCTTGTGGACAATGTGTTCAAGAACTTTAGAAAGAAATGGCAAGATTGAAATAGGACGAAAGTGAGAGGGAGATGAAGGATTGGATATCTTAGGGATAGGGATAATGTGTGCTAATTTCCATGACGATGGAAAACAACAAGAAGATAAAGAGAAATTAAAAATGTGTGTAAGGACAGGAAGAAGATAAGAGAGGATAGGTATTATCATATTGGAGCATATGCCGTCATTTCCAGTGGCCGTTGATGATATAGCTAAAATTGATCGGTTGATATCGTCTTCAGTGACTACAGCAAAATCAAATGTATCACACTGCAGAACTGGGTGCTTATCCAATTCTAAAATTGACCCAGCTTTATCACGCGTAGAGATGGAGACAGGAGGGCAAGAAAAATGTTGGTTAAGAATATTTAAGTCTATGTCTCCACTTAAAAGTGTTCGTGACTTACCAACACCAACAGTTTTAAGAAATCTCCATGCTTTTGCGGGATCACTTTTGGTTAGAGAATTATAAAAGTAACGTCTTTTTGCATCTCTGCACAAACGGTTGCACCGATTGCGTAGGTTCTTATAATTTGTTAAATTACTCTCCAGCGGAAATCGCTTGCATCTTCTTTTAGCCTTGTCTCTACGTGCCATGAACGCCTTTAAAGCCGAAGTTATCCAAGGGGCAGGATTATGTTTTATTTTAACACGTTTAACCGGTGCATGAATATCATATAAGCTAAGAATGACATTGTTAAAGCTGTTTACTTTGTCATCTACTGTTTGGCTAACAAATAACGGCGTCCAATTTATTAAACTAGCGTCACGTCTTAAAGCCTCCAAGTTAATGCTCCTGAAACTTAGAAGGAGTCGAAAGTTTGACTTACGTTTAGGAGGTCGAACACGATAAGACAAATAGATAAGGTCATGGTATGAGAAAGAAGCGGTCAGTTGTCCATGACTGGCAACATTATTTGGAGAAGAGACTATAATTAGGTCGAGAAGAGATGGAGTACAGTTTGGGAAGTGGTGAGTGGCTGAAAGAGGTAGTATCTGAAGATTAAAAGAGGACAATAATGATTGCAGCTTATTCGCACGGTGGTCATTTCTGATAAGGCTTTCTTTTGTTTTGTTAGTTTTTTTTTCAAGTAACCAATAATAATATTTCTGGACGCTATTCCACGCGTCTGATCTCTTCACCAACTTTATCGAATGTATCAATCGGCCGACTATTGGTTGGCTAGTCGGCGCACCCACGTCCAACCCAATTGTATTGTTGGCCCAATCCGATCAAATTATCGGCCGATAGAAAGTCTGTGGTCTGCGGGGACTCTAAGTTATCGTGTTTAATACACCATGATAGCAATTTCTAATAACAAAATTCTCGTGAACCACACGTTACTCCACAAAGGAATGAAAGGGTTTGGAACACTTGAGGTATATACACCAATTAATTATGCTTAACATACTTATTAAATTAGAGCAAATGAACGCGCGTTTACTAGCGTTCATAATCATCATCATCATCATCATTACAGCCTATCAAAGTCCACCGCTGGTAATAGGCCTCCCAAATTGGTTACCTCATAGCGTATAATTGTCATGATATACATATTGTGGGTTGGCAACCGAAGTTTTAATTTTGAATTGTTATCAAGAAGATGTTTGCTGCCCATATTCTGGTTTATTTCTCTCAGGTGCCTCTTACTACAACCACGAGATGATAGAGAGTTGTAGGTTCTTTTACTGTTGACCATTGTATAATATTTTTAATTTTCCTAACATTACGCAAAACATTATGTCATAAAATTGTATGATGACTTCCCTGAAAGCCAACCAAGCTCAATGTAGCTTTGAAAATCCTCCATCTTAATAACTTCCCTATCCGCGAAAACGACACATTAGTTATCAATCACAGGACACCAGCGTTAAATAGCAGCTAAATGCTTCTCTGTTCCATATGGTGAGTGTAGAGAACCGGAGACCCTTTTTACTGGAAATCAGGCATTTCATCTTAGTTCTCAGGGGTGACAACGCACCTGCATTTTGATTCTTATTCAATGATAAATGTAGATATCTATGGACCCCAACATCCACTAACCATCAGGTGGACTGTATGACTCATGGTACAGTATTTTTTTTAAATAAAACTGCCACCAGTGGTATTAAGATTACGACTCGTGTGAAGCTGAAAAATCTTGTGTTAGAACAATGAAATGGTTGTTGCCGTGACCTAGTAAACGTCGTTCTACTCTTGACATGGTGCAATATAATAAACAATATTTCAATAAATGTTTCAAATCTGGCACGTACAATAGAATAATAATACAAACCATCAACTCTTATCAACAAACAGATGCCAGTCGCCTACTTTGCGAGCTAATTCCCGTATCGGCGTCCGTACAGCTGAGTTTAATAATAATAAGAGAACCTTGTGAATACCAAAACAGATAAGCAAACAAAATATCTGGACCTGACTCACGAGGTAATCAACATGTGGGATGGTCTGATGACCGAAATTATTCCTGCCGCCGTTTCTGCAAACGGGCTAATCCCGATCAGCCTCTCGGGTCATCTGAGGCGACTGGAACTCCGTCACGGACCGCTCCGGGCTCAAATGCAGAAAATGGTGCTCCTCTATACCAACCGCATAGTCCGTCGGTTTATTTCGTTTCCCCTAAACTCCCTGCTGAGAGCTTCCATCCGGTTGGGTTTTTACTTATTTATGTATTATTTATTTGTTTTTGCTACTATAATTTAATGTAAATTTATGCATATACATAATTTCCTTTTATATATTCAGCCCAAGCAGATGAAAATAAATTTTATATACCCCACAAAAATAACAAAATAGAAGTGTCACTGTACTGGAATCTGTCAATGAGGACTAATAATTATACGCTTACTAGATGTCGCTAGTTGCAAGTGAGATGAACTTACTTGTTACACAATGTCATTATAATTGCGAAATTGAGTTTTATACAAGAGATTATCGGTTTCCAGAGTGTAAGGTACAGTACGCGAGCAAACCGGGTTCGATCCCCGCCGGCACCAATGAAATAGTTAATTGCAATTTTAAGTGCTAATTTACCAAGTGCTCGGCGGTGAAGGAAAACATCGTGAGGAAACCTGCATGACAGACAAATAAGAAAAATAATGTTTTGAAGACAGTTCTTCAACAAGCATTTTGGCAGCGCGGCGGACTATTCCTCGCCCTAACACCCTCTCAGAAATGAACGGAGGCCTGTGCCCAGGTGTGAAACGTAGGTATATAGGCTGCAACTTTAACTTTTAACTTTAGAGTGTAAATACACAAAAAATGCCTTACTTATTAAATTTTTAAAACATTTTATAACTCTTTATTATTTTTACTTTTAGACTCCTTAGTTTGATTTATGCATTTCCTGTCTAATTATTATAAAACATAGGTATTATATCAGAAAGAAACATCAATCTCCACAATTTTATAACAAGTTAAATTCTCCCGATGTGAAATTTGTCAAATGTTCTACCTCACTTCTAATTGCCTCCTAATTGGTAGAAAAAGTCATGGATGTCCTGTTTCTACTATCAATTAGGCCATTATCACAGACAGGTTTATAGTAGCAACCTGACATTATGGTGGTAGACCTAACTACACGCAACGAAACAAAAACGAAAACTATGAGGAGAAGAGAGCCATAAACATAAAGCGTATACTTTAACCAAAATATTAAGATAAAAAAAATAGCAAACAAGCTCTGGCAATAATTAGGATCACTTCGAAAAATCAAGCTAAAAAAACTACCGACTACACGATACTAAAATCGACTAAAATATTTAAGCTAGAATTTCAACTGTCAAAATTAAAATCTTATGTTATAATAAATAATAATAAAAATCTTCATTTGCAAGAATACGGTTGTACAATGTTGTACAATTCTACTAATTCTACATTAAAGTTAAAGTTACAGCCTATATACATCCCACTGCTGGGCACAGGCCTCCCCTCATTTCTGAAAGGGTTTTAGGGCAAGGAAGTGTCCGCCGCGCTGCCCCAATGCGTGTTGGCGAACTTCACATTTCTTCGAAATATTTTTTTTCTACCTGAGTGGTGTGCAAACATTAATGGTCAATTTTTTTTTGCGCCCGAAGCAAATATGGGCAACCCTCCGGAAAGCGGTGGAGGGAGGTTGGGAATGCTCATAGCATACCACGCACCCGGCTGCGTGGTTATGTGGTGACTTTTACCCACTAAACCCAACCTTTTAGGAACTGGCTTAACGATCTAACTAGAGATATCTAAACCGTATACTTGGCTCCTTGGCAGAAAGGAGGGCGGTATAAAGGATAACTGTTTGAACCACGTGGTGGCCGTGTAAGAATATCCTATACTCCACATCATGCGGCTGTCGTAAGGGGCGCCAAAAGGAAGCAAATCAGGAGTTGGGTAGCAGTGTCTTCTAAATAACAATTGAAAATAAAATCTGCGGTTGCCAACTAGCTTGTCAAGCGTGGCAACTATAGCATATATCTATATTATGACCTATGCTCAGCAGTGTATTTATATAACAATATATATCGAATTTTAACAAGGTTTGAATGAAAACAAGCTGTTGAACAGTGAAAATGCCAGCTTTCCAGACGCATGCGTCTGGCAATCGCTTTCAGCGGCTTTCAGTACTTGAATGAAGGCGCGGTGGGTCATACGCGTTGACCGACTCTAAAAATATCGCGGGACGAAAAAGTTTATAGAGTGAAAACAATTATCGAAAAATTTTCAGTGTTCAAGTAAGAGGTGAACTATTGGATATTAGCTCGTGTTTTGGTGTTAAAAGTTATTTTTACTGTTCTTGTGCTCTTTACGATTGTGACTTTTCTGTAAGTTGAACAAGGTAAGTTATATAAAGTTCTTAATTTGGAAGTTTTATTTGATTTAAGAAAATGATAGTTTCGACTTTGGAATAAGTGTGGCAAGCAAGCACGTAGTCCACCTGATCGTAAGCGGATGCCACGGCCTGTAGACTTCTGCTTTTATTCAAAGATTACATGTACTTAATTCTTGGTTGAAAATCATTTTTTACTTTTACCACTGGCTTAGAAAGAAACTTCTTTTCTAGGAAAAAGCAGCAAGAAACCCAGCGTGACGTTTTTTTTTTTAATAAAAGTAATTTACATTATGTTATTTTATAAAATTAGTATGAAAAAGATAGAAACAGCATGGTAGCAATCACCTCACTCCCAGGAATTATTATTAATCATGTACTCTTTATTAATAACTCTTATTAAACAATTTTTGCTTAGTAAAAATTTTAAATTTTTTGATAGATAAGCCCTGCATATTTTTTGAACTTTGCTGTAAGAGCTGTTAAGCACAAGTTGTGCTTGTTCCTAGTATTTACAGAATGTACATCACTATTTTTAATAAAGCTTTTTTTGTTTTTGTTTAAATACATAAAATTTTCGTAAATATATAGAAAGGCCAAAGTTAATGTATTAATTCCTCTAAAAGTTTTTTTCTAAAGGATTCTTTCGGACCTACGTTATAAATTGCTCTTAAATGGTAACTTGGTGCTTCCCCACTCTATTCGTGCTACACCCGTAACTGCGTTATGGCTCTACTACGTCTTCAATTTGATATTTGTAAAATAAGCTCCAATGTAGAAAAAAGCTCCGACGAGAGTTGAACGATAAGCTTAGTAGTTATACTTTAAAATAAATCCCTCAAATATTCAATGGTAATATGACGTAATATTTTTTATTTCATGAATAAATTTGTGGAACATGTCATCGATCGATGATAATGTGGATGTCTTCACGGCAAGATTGAATAGCCTCTTGTTAAGCCAAGTCAGTGCGCTTCGCCGACTTCCTCTGTATCACCGCTTACCATCAGGTGGGATAGTAGTGAAGTACTGGCTTATATTATTACAAAAAATGTCAATAATGCAGTCCGTAATTGTTTCTTTCGAATTAATTTAATATTTTATTAATGGACTACCGATATGTTTGAATTGTAATAATAATAAATATAAAATTAACAAAACCAGATACTAAAGATATTAATAGTTATTTTGCAACCATGCACTCAATTAAATAAAATGATGTGTCTTACCTAGTTTGAAGAACACCTCCCGAATCCCTCAATTGCGTGCACTAATCCCGTCACCACTAACCGCTAAGTTAGCGGTCGGCTGCCGTAGAGTTACATCACCTGAAGATGCCTCGTGTAGAGACGAAACACGTGTCGTATTGTCGTTGATGGCGTGTCTTTCCTAGCATAGTGGTGTTGTGAGTAGTGGTGCTGGGATTAGTGGTGACGGGATTAGTGCAAACAATCAAGGGAGGGCGGGAGGTGCTCTTCAAACTAGGTAAGACAAATCATTTTACTTAATTGAGCGGATGGTTGCAAATTAACTATTAATATATTTATTATAATGGATTTCCGCAAAATAACGCCTGATTAGGCGTTATTTCGCTAGGAAGATACATCATTTAAGTTTATTGTGCGGTTCTTATTCAATTCTAGACATATTAACGTACTACAGAACGAGTGCATGTAGGACTATAAAAGTCCACATTAGTGCTTGTGGTGAGCAATAAAATTATTTTTCTTTGAATTTTTCTTTCTAATGTTAAAATTCAAATATATTCTTTACATATATTATGAAGATTTAACATGGTAAGATAAATGTTCTTTTCACAGAAATAATAATATAGAAAGTGTAACTCCCGGAAATTTATCAGGTCGTTGGAGTATCGCCAATGTTACATTACCACGTACTTATTTGAAATAGTGTTTACGCGGTAAAACTATAAAAAAACTAATTGTATACATAAGTAAATACAGAGTACTATACTTTATCATTATAAAATATATGTAGGAATAATAAGTATATAATAATAAGTAAGACTTTATTGCAAAGCGAATATAAAAAAACATGCGTGCAGCTCACACACGACAAAAGTGAAAACCTTCTGAAATGATATGAAATATAAAAACTTAACGGGAAATGATTTATTTAATATTATAATTAAAACTACAAGTTTGGCATAAAATGTAAGAAAATTTAATTTTATAGTACTTAAATGTAACAATCCTTTATATATATATATATATATATATATAATATATATATATATATATATATATATATATATATAAAGGATTGTTACATTTATATTACTCTATATGTTACATTGTTACATATATATTACTCTTTTTGATATACCTTATTGTATACCTAATCTTTTTTATATAATAATCTTTTTGTAATTAGTACTCACTAAGTACAAAAAGATTTACCTTTACCTACATATACCACACGACACCTTCGTACCTTGTTGAACAAAACGCGTAAGCGACGCCTTTTTGGCGGTGTTTACGCTGATTGAGGAAGATCGACATGTGACATACCGCGAAATTCAGGCAACTTTACATTACGTTAGCATGAGTCAAATACAAATAATCTTGCATGAACAATTAGGTGTAAAAAAGTAGTTTTCCCGATGGATACGCTCTGTGAAGAGCAAAAAGCGGCTCGCGTTACTTGGTGCGTCAGAACTCTCGAAAGATACCACGCAGGATCCTCAAATGCTGTATACAACGTCGCATCAGGTGACGAATCCTGGATATACGCGTACGAACCCGAAACAAAAAACCAGTCGCGAGTTTAGGTGTTCGAAAATGAGTTAAAGCCAACAAAAATTGTTCGTTCACGAAGTGTTGCAAAAAAAAATGGTGGCCACGTTTGTCTCCAAAACCGGCCAAGTTACGACTATTCCTCTTGAGGGACAAAGAACGGTTAATGCAGAATGGTATGCTAGCATTTGTTTGCCACAGGTCGTTTCTGAACTCCGTAAAGAGAACTGCTACCGCCGCATCATATTCCGTCACGACAATGCGAGTTCTCACACCGCACACAGAACAAAAGAGTTTTTAGAGCAAGAAAACATAGAATTATTAGACCATCCGCCATACAGCCCCGACCTAAGCCCTCAAGATTCCTATACTTTCCCAAAAATAAAGAATAAATTGCGTGGACAGAGATTTTCATCACCCGAAGAAGCTGTGAACGCCTACAAAACGGCCATTTTGGAGACCCCAACTTCCGAATGGAATGGTTGCTTCAATAATTGGTTCCATCGTATGGGAAAATGTGTCATATTTCGCGGACAATACTTCGAAAAGCAATAAATACATTTTTAAATAGTAATGTGGTGTCACTTCCTTGATTCCCGAAATTTTCAGTGCCGCCCTCGTATTAACAAATCCAGCACTAATATACACTTGGCTTAGGTTCGTGCTGTTACTAAACCGGTAAAAGCCGAGATATGAAAGTAAACAACATAATTATAATATTTTAATATCAAATTATAATGTAGCAGCAGCAGCTTCCTGATTACACTTAAATCATACAAAAAAGCTGTGGTTGCCAACCAGCGCGTGGCAACTTTGGCAAAATCTCTCTACTGAGGCTATTTATGGGGAAAGCCGTTGTTCAGCAGTAAACTGATATGCTGTAATGGATATATGAATGGAAATCTAAATTCTGCTTTTGTAGTTACTCCGCTTAACAAAATTAAAACATTTGTTAATAATTAGGAAGTAATCTAATAAGGACGTAACTTTTCTCTCAATGTAAAGTACGCACTAACTTACTTACTTACTTACTTATCGTCACGCACAATCCCTAACGGGGTAGCCAGAGAGAACAGATCGCCAAGTGTCACGATCCTTACATACCTCTTTCGCTTCTTTCAGGTTCATTAACTTCTTCATACATGCACGTCTAGGTATCCGAGTACTCTTGACCCTCCCCTCTTCGAGCAATTTGCTCACATGGTCTTCGAAAGTTAGTCTCGGTCTACCTCGACACCTTTTAATATTTACTTTCGCTCTATATATTTTCTTCACCATTCGGTCTTCACTCATTCGTTCAACGTGTCCAAACCATTGGAGTACGCCCCTATCAATTTTTGTGATAAGGTCATCTTTCAATCCTGCCATATTGCGAATCTCTTCGTTTCGCTTTCGGTCGGCTATGGTAACGCCACACATTTTACGAAGAGATCGCATCTCCACTGCATTCAACTTGCTTTTATGCTTCTTCTGGCATACCCAGGTTTCGCTGCCATATAACAAAGTCGGTACCAACACTGCGTTATGTATTGCAAGGCGTGCACTCTTCACCACGCCTTGCCTTTTTATTAATGCATTCAGGGCACCATTGACTTTGTTTCCGGCAGCGACACGCCTATCCACATCTAAATCACATCTTCCATCCCGGCTGAAAGCACTCCCCAAGTATACAATTTCATTTACCTGTTCTAGACATTCCTGATTTACCCATATTTCACATTTCGTTCTCTCTTCGTCCTTTTCAAATACCAGAACCTTAGTTTTATTAGCATTCAAACGGAGACCTTTAATTTCACATTCCTCTTTCATACACGTGACTAATGCCTGCAGTTCTGCTTCTGATGGTGCAATAAGCACTGCATCATCAGCATACAGCAGACAATTAACTTTTATGTCACCCAATTTCACACCCAAACAGCTATCTTTCAGCTTCTGTAAACAACTGTCGAGATACAGTATGAACAGCCAGGAAGACATGACACAACCCTGTTTTACGCCCGCTTGGACGCTAAACATGGGTGACAGGTCATGCCCTACCCGCACACAGGCTTTACAGTCATAGTAGAGTGACTGCACAGCCCTTAACAATCGACCATCCACACCATATCCCGGCAACAGTTCCCACATTTTCTTCCTTATAACCTTATCAAATGCTTTCTCCAGATCCACAAAAGCACAGAAAATCCTCTGGTTAACACTCAGAAGCTTCTCCGTGATCATGCGGAGAGAAAACATTTGATCCGTGCATCCTCTTCCAGGTCTAAATCCGCATTGTGCCTCCCATAAGAATCTTTCCGATTTCTCTTGCATCCTGCGTGTCAAAACCTTACCTTCAGATCGGCTGTGTGTACGCACTAACCACCATGTGAAATGTTTTTCTTTATAAAATAAGGTTAACAAACGAGCATACAATCCACTTGATGGTAAGTGCACCACTGTCACCCCTGAGGACTACGATAGAATTTCTCGTTTCCAGTAAAAAATGGTATCCGGTTCTCTACACTCACCATACGAAACTCAGTAGCATTATGTTGCTATTTTACGCCTATATATACGTCCTACGGGATTTTTAAGACGCTATAAAGTATAGTGGTAAAATAACAATCTACCTAGGCTTTCAGAAACCTTCTTGATGCAACAATTTAAAGTACGAAGGTTATAGGAATAGTAGAAATAACTTTTCACACACTGAGCACACAGTCCACCTGATGGTATGTGGATGCTGTGGCCCAAAGACATCTACATCTATCATTTATAAAGAACCACAATGCAGTTGCGTTTCCACCCCTGAGGACTAAGAAAAATGTCTCGTTTGCATTAAACAGGGTTTACGGTTCTCTACACTCACCATACGAAGCACAACAGCATTGAGCTGCTATTCGACGCTGGTATTCAAAACTTACGCTAGTTGGCGCGCGTATCGTACTGTATCGTATCATTCAATTTTAATGAATGAATTATCATTGCTATTATATTCACCTCATTTATCCATCTAACAACATAACCCTTCCAAATTTAAAACGATATTTCTACAAATATTTATTCTGCGGCACATATGCGCGGGCAACTAGTTAATTATAAAAAAAGAGTGTGATTATGACCACACGACTGAACTTTAGCTCAATCTGTATATATATACGTGTTTATATATGTATATATGTATTATATATACATGTATATACTTATACATACACCAATTTTACAAATATTTAATTTTATTATCGGTTTTCTTCCTTAATTTGTTTTTATTCACCCGAAAATCCAAAAAACGAACTTTAAAATGAATGTACATTTTTATTCACTTTATACATTGAATATTTAATGTATTGAACAAAATATTAATTCATAAAATGGTTCAAATCGAAATAAAATTACGAAAAATTTGCTATGAGAAAAAAGAGGATGTGCGCGCGCACTGCTCTCTCTTGCTTATATCCCACACTCAACTCCCGTTCGCCTCACCGCTAAGTCAAGCGTGCATAAAGAAGTTTTACTTCAAACATGGGTTATATATTACAGATTAGTAAACATATAATATCATATAAAATTAGCGACCGACCCTGGAAACTACGGATTACTATTTGTAGTTTCTGGAGACATATTATTGTAGCTTTATTTAAGTTTAAGATATTCAAAGACAAATTCAAGTTTCTTTTATGTTAAAACAATTTTATACGTGGTAGAGCCATACTGCAGTTATATTAGTAGTATAGTTGCAGCACGAATGGGTCGGCTCGACCAGAGAAGGACCACGCTCTCACGGAATACCGGCCAAATAGTAGCTTGATGCTGCTCTGTTTCGTATGGCGAGTGTAGAGAACCGGAGACCCGTTTTACTAGAAACGAGGCATTCCACCTAAGTCCTCACGGGTGACAAGCATCTGCATTTTGATTCGTAATCGAAGATAGATGTAGATGTCTATGGGCCACAGGAACCACTTATCATCAGTTGCGATAATAATCTGGAGTTGCGTCTCTGCCGGATTGTAAGCCAATTTAGCTTAGATCTGTATTGCGAAATATGATCATACTTATATATTAATAATCATACTTATAGTAAACCCATTTTACTACAGAAGAAAATCAAGTTGAGGATCGTTATACCATCTTTCACCTCGTTTCGTCCTGTGAATGTCGTAAGAGGTAATTATAGCAATTGTGAGAAATATGCCTTCAACTCTACCAATTACAATATAAAGTCCTGTAGACCGAACTTCGGTCAGTCTCAACGGAAACTAGCCATCTGAGCAGGACAGGTTTATAGTACACAAGTGTATGCGCGAACACTTTTCACTTTTATTGTTCGATGGGATGGTAATCCGACACGACCGGAAAGAGATCAGGCGTAGAACTAACTTTACGTGCTTTCCAACGTTCGGGGGTGAAACACCGTCAGTTTTCTATATATATAATATGAAGACTAGACATTATATACAAGCGTTATGATGAGTGAATATTTATAATTACCGTTTTTAGCGTAATATATCATGAACGGATAATAACTTCCGTCAGCATGTTGTGATATTGAAGTGATTTGTACATGTCATTTTAGCATTTCTATACATACATAATATTTTACACAATAATGGTGACTAACGAGTGAGCAATCTACCAGATCGTTAGTGGGTTTTGTAGCTTATCTGCAACTATCCTTGATAAAAAATTAAAATGCAGGTGCGTCACCCCTGAGGACTATAATAAAATGCCACGGTTCCAGTAAAAAGTTTATATGGTTCGTTACACTAAAGCTGCTATTTTACACTGACATTCTGTCAGAACAAACCCATTTGAGCTACAAATATAATATAGCTTTAGCTCTTTGGCTACACCACGTTAGAAACGTTTGTTTGTCTTCTGTGCGTGTTTCGTATAGTGAATGTAGAGAACCAGAGACCCTATTACTGGAAACGAGGTATTGCATTTCAAGCCTCAGGGATTCTTAATCGAGGATAGATGACGTAGTTGTCTATGGGCCGCAGTATCCACTTACCATCAGATCGGCTGTGTGCCCACTTGTCACCATTTTATTATAAACAAGCTTCATGACTAAGAAATTAAATTAAAAAAAAACAGACAGTAGTAAACAGTAGAATTTTACGTTAATAAGACCTTAAGAGTTTATACGTTTTGAAAATTGAAGTGAGAATGGTTGCTAACCAACTTCAAATCATTATATATCCTAAATGGCCTAAAAAATGAAAAATGATTAGAGAAACCTAAAGATAACTTTCAAAGACCTATTCCATGATACCCCTTTTAACATAGTTCGTCTACTTTTTTTTCTTTTTCATATAATGGCGGCTGGGTATCGCATATTGATTTTTGATTACTACCATGTCTTTAGTAATACGCGCAAGATTAAGACAAATCGATTGATGTAGGAATCATCAAAATTGGCCCACGTGTTTGTTCTTTATCTCACTACAAAGAACAAACATATGTATATATATAGGCTGTTAAGCACATTATTCTCCTTTGCATCGCGCAGTCTGGTAAAAAAACTCCAATATTAAAACTCCTTTAGGGGCATATCTGCGAGAAATGATTATTATTGGGCGTGTCAGTGATTCGATTTTCATTGGAATTTTGTTGGATGAGTTAACTTAACAACGTGTGTTCTTCGAGGTACAGTAGTAATATACTTATAAAAATAGAACACTACAAAACTTTTGAAGCAAATTCATGGTAACTGGTATTTGATACGATGATTAAAGTTTTAAACGCATTCAAAACTTGCTAAAAAGATCTATATACATACAAATTACACAATTATAAAGTATAATTACACAATTATACTAGACCCGCGGTAGCTCAGATGGTTAACGCTCGCTGTAAATATAACAGAACGCAAGTAAACCGGGCTCGATCCCCGCCGGCACCAATGAAATTGTTAATTGCAACTTTAAGTGCTGATTTACCACTTGTCTGAAACCTGCATGTCTGAGGAATAAGAAAAAAAATATTTCGAAGACATGTGAAGTACGCCAACACATATTGGGGCAGCGCGGCGGACACTTCCTTGCTCTAAAATCCTCTCAGAAATGAGGGGAGGCCTGTGCCCAGGAGTGGGGCTTATATAGGCTGTAACTTTACTTGCGTCTGTTTATAATGTCAAGATAACAGTTTCTTACTAATGATTTCCTATATTTACGCGAACACTACACATGGATTAAAACCACTTTTACGGATTTTATCGCATTTAATTTTAATTTCCAACGTTTTGGGTGCTTTCTAGCACCCATGGTCACGGGCACCCATTTTTTGTCTGTCTGTCTGATTGTTTCCGCTAATCTCCGAAACGGGTTAACCGATTTTGATGACACTTTCACCGACAAAAAGCCGATGTTATGAGGAGTAACTAAAGCCACCTTTATTTTAGAAAAACAATTAGGTTTCCGCACAAAAAATGATAACCACGAAATACAATCGTAATAAATTCCACGCGAGCGAAGTTGCGGAGAATAGCTAACTGTGTTTGTTATTAAGTATATTATTTATTATTAAGTGAAAATTTGAGTTTAATTTTCTTGAGTAGAAAATACCGTGTAGCGATGCTGTAGGAATATCCACTAGCCGATGTCGTGACGTGACAAGACAATGGAGGGAATTAAACTAAGAGATGTGAAGCGGCATCTTTCTTATTACAATTAAAACATAAAAATCTGTAGCTGCCAACTTACCAAGTGTGGCAGTTATGGCAACTATCCCCCCTATGGGTAAGTCAATGGTGGAGGCCTATGTTCAGCAGTGGACTTCCGAGAGGCTGTAACTGTAGATATAGCCTTGTCGGGTCAGGGCCTAAGCGCCCTCCGTACAAATTTGACAGTGTGGCTGAAACGATAGTAATAAAACTTTATGAACAGATAGGGAGCACAACCGGGAGGGATATTGGCTATTTTTATTCGAGTAACTTGCAGAATTATTTCTTGTTAATAGATCATCCACAGGCGAAGCCAGGGCGGGTCGCTAGTTTTAAATGTGGTTAGTTACTTAATGTGTTTTAATAACACACAAATAGTCGCCCGAAAAGTTATTTCATATACGCTTAGGCCCTGACCCGACGGGGCTATATCTACAGTTACAGCCTCTCAGAAGTCCACTGCTGAACATAGGCCTCCACCATTGACTTACCCATAGGGGGGTAGTTGCCATAACTGCCACACTTGGTAAGTTGGCAGCTACAGTTTTTTATTTTTTAATTGTAATAAGAAAGATGCCGCTTCACATCTCTTAGTTTAATTCCCTCCATTGTCTTGTCACGTCACGACATCGGCTAGTGGATATTCCTACAGCATCGCTACACGGTATTTTCTACTCAAGAAAATTAAACTCAAATTTTCACTTAATAATAAATAATATACTTAATAACAAACACAATTAGCTGTTCTCCGCAACTTCGCTCGCGTGGAATTTATTACGATTGTATTTCGTGGTTATCATTTTTTGTGCGGAAACCTAATAGTTTTTCTAAAATAAAGGTGGCTTTAGTTACTCCTCATAACATCGGCTTTTTGTCAGTGTAAGTGTCATCAAAATCGGTTAACCCGTTTCGGAGATTAGCGGAAACAATCAGACAGACAGACAAAAACGGTGGCCCATGGCCATGGGTGCTAGAAAGCACCCGAAACGTTGGAAATTAAAATTAAACGCGATAAAATCCGTAAAAGTGGCTTTAATTCATGTGTAGTGTTTGCGTAAATATAAGAAATCATTAGTAAGAAGCTGTTATCTTGACATTATAAACAGACACAAGTAAAGTTACAGCCTATATAGGTCCCACTCCTGGGCACAGGTCTCCCCTCATTTCTGAGAGGGTTTTCGAGCAAGGAAGTGTCCGCCGCGCTGCCCCAATGCGTGTTGGCGAACTTCACATGTCTTCGAAATATTTTTTTTCTTATTCCTCAGATATGCAGGTTTCCTCACGATGTTTTCCATCACCGCCGAGCACGTGGTAAATCAGCACTTAAAGTTGCAATTAACAATTTCATTGGTGCCGGCGGGGATCGAGTCCAGTTTACTTACGTTCTGTTATATTTACAGCGAGCGTTAACCATCTGAGCTACCACGGCTCTAGTATAATTGTGCAATTATACTTTATAATTATGTAGTTAGTATGTATATAGATCTTTTTAGCAAGTTTTGAACGCGATTAAAACTCTAATCATCGTATCAAACACTAGTTAACATGAATTTGCTTCAAAAGTTTCGTTGTGTTCTATTTTTAAAAGTATATTACTACTGTACCTTGAAGAACACTCGAAGAACACACGTTATTAAGTTAACTCATCCAACAAAATTCCAATGAAAATCGAATCACTGACATGCCCAATAATAATCATTTCTCGCAGATATGCCCCTAAAGGAGTTTTAATATTGGAGTTTTTTTATCAGATTGCGCGATGCAAAGGAGAATAATGTGCTTAACAGCCTATATATGTACATATGTTTGTTCCTTTGTGGCGATCTAAAGAACAAACGCGTGGGTCAATTTTGATGATTCCTACGTTAATCGATTTGTCTTAATCTTGCGAGTACTAAAGGCATGGTAGTAATCAAAAATCAATATGCGATACCCAGCCGCAATTATGTGAAAAAGAAAAAAAAGTGGACGAACTATGTTAAAAGGGGTATGTACATATGTAGAAAACAACAAGTATAATTAATATAAGCAAAAAATAAAAAAAGAAGAAAAACTATAACATACAACAAAAAATAAAAACTATGTACAGGAAATGTGAGCGTTGCAATGCTGAGTCGATAGGGTCAGCTGCTCAGCATAAGCTGACACCCCCATTGGGATGACCAGCGCTGGTATTCTGCAGAAACCCGTGTGTGTGTTAACGCGTCGGTCAATGGCAGATACGAGAGTGGAATTCTTAATGTAACGAAGGCATAAATAAAATTGAATAGTATGTGAGAAGTGTATAATTAACAATCAATAATGCGGCAACCGCGATTTTTACATAAAATTGTAAACTGAACATATATACAACATATATAACCTCGTTTTTTCTTATGGGAGTTGTGCTTGTTTTTCTAAGCTATCTTTTTTTGGATTTCCATAAGAAAAAGTCTGATTTTAAATCTAAACGACGATTTCGTTTGTGCGTTCCTAATTGGTGGTGGGATGTTATTCCAGCATTTGGTTGCTGCATATCGAAAGCTGCCTCTAAACATTGCGGATCTATGTCGCGGTATTTTTATGTGGCGACTGCGATTACCGCTGATGTTCCCTCTACTCCATTCTAATTTGCTGCTGAGATAATAGATCATAATTAATGTATTTTCTTGAGTTATTAGGTAGCTATTGTTTTTCGCTACTCTGGTCTTTTTAAGTGTTTGGCCACATTAAAAGCGCTATAGAGTGACTTCAAAGAGAATATTTGAAAATCACTTTAAATATTTTTAAACTTGATTATTTTTCAACTGCTGCTATGAAATGTTAATATTTATTCAAAATTCTTTTTTTATTATATTTCAATTAATAGCAATAATCTTATTTTTGTACAGCTTGGGACACATTTTGGCCATCTCATTTGAGAGCCTTATTGTTTTTTTTATACAAAAAGATATCTAATTATTTAAAACGTCAGGAAATAAATATAATTAAGTAAATTAAACGCGATAAATTCCGTAAAATTAGTTTTATTCAAAAAGGGATCTAGACAATCAAACATCAAGAGCGAAAAAGATTATAATTTTATATTTCAATATTTAATGCCTAACTAGCACAAAACGGTGCTATATTGAATCATTTTACCGTGTTGATTCAGCCGAATCAAAATCACCAAAAGGCCAGCACGAAAGGTAATTGTGTTAGGCAATACTTAATTCACAAGAAAAGCTAGGGAATTTCTCGAACCCCGACGTTTAAATTAAATATAAGCCGTTTGGTTAAACTGATGAAACTATTGGAATTCGATTCTTACCGAATGGAAAAATAGGATGTAAGTGTAACTAACATGTGAATGGAGTAGAAGCCTATGCCACTGATATTTTACAGAAATAAGACTATAATTTTGTTATATATTATTATAATTTTGCATACGGACTCTTGCATATTTCTCCCCACCCTCTTCGCCTGCCCCTATTCAATTCTATTCCCAATCTATGACGGTTGGACGAAAATGATTTTGCCGTGGCGGCCGTATGTACGAAACATATATTTGTGAATAAACCGGTGATATCGCGCCGAATTATTAAATGCTGATGAAGTACAGTTATTTGTTTGCCGGGTTACTTTGCCGATTGGTAACGTACAATAATATTGCCTACTATTATCCTTTTCTATTTGCCGTAAAGGTTTACAACCATTTACCTAATACTATAAAAGCCCTACAGTTTCGTAAATTTGAAACAGTACTTAAGAAAATACTTATTGTTAAAAGCTGTTATAATTTGAATGAATATTTGAATGAATTTTAAATCACTTTTAATTATTTTCACAAAGTTCTTTATTTTTCATCTACTTATTTAACATTGTTAATATTTTCATCAAAATTTTTAAACATTATTTACATAAAATAAATGACAAATGATCAATGTTTGAAATATAATATTTATTGAAATTTAATTTCAAAATAAATGTGTGTGTATTATTTAGTTTGGTATTTTATAAATTAATTAATAATAATATTTATATTGTGTATTATAAATATGGTAATTTAATTTAATTCTATATTAATTAACACTTAAACTCTATCTTAATATGCTATGCCCGTACATGGTGCCACTTGTTCTGTAAATATATTGTACCAAATTTATAATTTTTGACATGCAATAAAGAATTAAGAATTATAAAAAAATTATTTATTATTATTAGTATTTTTTTTAAATAAAACTGCCACCAGTGGTATTAAGATTACGACTCGTGTGAAGCTGAAAAATCTTGTGTTAGAACAATGAAATGGTTGTTGCCGTGACCTAGTAAACGTCGTTCTACTCTTGACATGGTGCAATATAATAAACAATATTTCAATAAATGTTTCAAATCTGGCACGTACAATAGAATAATAATACAAACCATCAACTCTTATCAACAAACAGATGCCAGTCGCCTACTTTGCGAGCTAATTCCCGTATCGGCGTCCGTACAGCTGAGTTTAATAATAATAAGAGAACCTTGTGAATACCAAAACAGATAAGCAAACAAAATATCTGGACCTGACTCACGAGGTAATCAACATGTGGGATGGTCTGATGACCGAAATTATTCCTGCTGCCGTTTCTGCAAACGGGCTAATCCCGATCAGCCTCTCGGGTCATCTGAGGCGACTGGAACTCCGTCACGGACCGCTCCGGGCTCAAATGCAGAAAATGGTGCTCCTCTATACCAACCGCATAGTCCGTCGGTTTATTTCGTTTCCCCTAAACTCCCTGCTGAGAGCTTCCATCCGGTTGGGTTTTTACTTATTTATGTATTATTTATTTGTTTTTGCTACTATAATTTAATGTAAATTTATGCATATACATAATTTCCTTTTATATATTCAGCCCAAGCAGATGAAAATAAATTTTATATACCCCACAAAAATAACAAAATAGAAGTGTCACTGTACTGGAATCTGTCAATGAGGACTAATAATTATACGCTTACTAGATGTCGCTAGTTGCAAGTGAGATGAACTTACTTGTTACACAATGTCATTATAATTGCGAAATTGAGTTTTATACAAGAGATTATCGGTTTCCAGAGTGTAAGGTACAGTACGCGAGCAAACCGGGTTCGATCCCCGCCGGCACCAATGAAATAGTTAATTGCAATTTTAAGTGCTAATTTACCAAGTGCTCGGCGGTGAAGGAAAACATCGTGAGGAAACCTGCATGACAGACAAATAAGAAAAATAATGTTTTGAAGACAGTTCTTCAACAAGCATTTTGGCAGCGCGGCGGACTATTCCTCGCCCTAACACCCTCTCAGAAATGAACGGAGGCCTGTGCCCAGGTGTGAAACGTAGGTATATAGGCTGCAACTTTAACTTTTAACTTTAGAGTGTAAATACACAAAAAATGCCTTACTTATTAAATTTTTAAAACATTTTATAACTCTTTATTATTTTTACTTTTAGACTCCTTAGTTTGATTTATGCATTTCCTGTCTAATTATTATAAAACATAGGTATTATATCAGAAAGAAACATCAATCTCCACAATTTTATAACAAGTTAAATTCTCCCGATGTGAAATTTGTCAAATGTTCTACCTCACTTCTAATTGCCTCCTAATTGGTAGAAAAAGTCATGGATGTCCTGTTTCTACTATCAATTAGGCCATTATCACAGACAGGTTTATAGTAGCAACCTGACATTATGGTGGTAGACCTAACTACACGCAACGAAACAAAAACGAAAACTATGAGGAGAAGAGAGCCATAAACATAAAGCGTATACTTTAACCAAAATATTAAGATAAAAAAATAGCAAACAAGCTCTGGCAATAATTAGGATCACTTCGAAAAATCAAGCTAAAAAAACTACCGACTACACGATACTAAAATCGACTAAAATATTTAAGCTATAATTTCAACTGTCAAAATTAAAATCTTATGTTATAATAAATAATAATAAAAATCTTCATTTGCAAGAATATGGTTGTACAATGTTGTACAATTCTACTAATTCTACATTAAAGTTAAAGTTACAGCCTATATACATCCCACTGCTGGGCACAGGCCTCCCCTCATTTCTGAAAGGGTTTTAGGGCAAGGAAGTGTCCGCCGCGCTGCCCCAATGCGTGTTGGCGAACTTCACATTTCTTCGAAATATTTTTTTTCTACCTGAGTGGTGTGCAAACATTAATGGTCAATTTTTTTTTTGCGCCCGAAGCAAATATGGGCAACCCTCCGGAAAGCGGTGGAGGGAGGTTGGGAATGCTCATAGCATACCACGCACCCGGCTGCGTGGTTATGTGGTGACTTTTACCCACTAAACCCAACCTTTTAGGAACTGGCTTAACGATCTAACTAGAGATATCTAAACCGTATACTTGGCTCCTTGGCAGAAAGGAGGGCGGTATAAAGGATAACTGTTTGAACCACGTGGTGGCGGTGTAAGAATATCCTATACTCCACATCATGCGGCTGTCGTAAGGGGCGCCAAAAGGAAGCAAATCAGGAGTTGGGTAGCAGTGTCTTCTAAATAACAATTGAAAATAAAATCTGCGGTTGCCAACTAGCTTGTCAAGCGTGGCAACTATAGCATATATCTATATTATGACCTATGCTCAGCAGTGTATTTATATAACAATATATATCGAATTTTAACAAGGTTTGAATGAAAACAAGCTGTTGAACAGTGAAAATGCCAGCTTTCCAGACGCATGCGTCTGGCAATCGCTTTCAGCGGCTTTCAGTACTTGAATGAAGGCGCGGTGGGTCATACGCGTTGACCGACTCTAAAAATATCGCGGGACGAAAAAGTTTATAGAGTGAAAACAATTATCGAAAAATTTTCAGTGTTCAAGTAAGAGGTGAACTATTGGATATTAGCTCGTGTTTTGGTGTTAAAATTTATTTTTACTGTTCTTGTGCTCTTTACGATTGTGACTTTTCTGTAAGTTGAACAAGGTAAGTTATATAAAGTTCTTAATTTGGGAGTTTTATTTGATTTAAGAAAATGATAGTTTCGACTTTGGAATAAGTGTGGCAAGCAAGCACGTAGTCCACCTGATCGTAAGCGGATGCCACGGCCTGTAGACTTCTGCTTTTATTCAAAGATTACATGTACAATGCACTTCTTGGTTGAAAATCATTTTTTACTTTTACCACTGGCTTAGAAAGAAACTTCTTTTCTAGGAAAAAGCAGCAAGAAACCCAGCGTGACGTTTTTTTTTTAATAAAAGTAATTTACATTATGTTATTTTATAAAATTAGTATGAAAAAGATAGAAACAGCATGGTAGCAATCACCTCACTCCCAGGAATTATTATTAATCATGTACTCTTTATTAATAACTCTTATTAAACAATTTTTGCTTAGTGAAAATTTTAAATTTTTTGATAGATAAGCCCTGCATATTTTTTGAACTTTGCTGTAAGAGCTGTTAAGCACAAGTTGTGCTTGTTCCTAGTATTTACAGAATGTACATCACTATTTTTAATAAAGCTTTTTTTTGTTTTTGTTTAAATACATAAAATTTTCGTAAATATATAGAAAGGCCAAAGTTAATGTATTAATTCCTCTAAAAGTTTTTTTCTAAAGGATTCTTTCGGACCTACGTTATAAATTGCTCTTAAATGGTAACTTGGTGCTTCCCCACTCTATTCGTGCTACACCCGTAACTGCGTTATGGCTCTACTACGTCTTCAATTTGATATTTGTAAAATAAGCTCCAATGTAGAAAAAAGCTCCGACGAGAGTTGAACGATAAGCTTAGTAGTTATACTTTAAAATAAATCCCTCAAATATTCAATGGTAATATGACGTAATATTTTTTATTTCATGAATAAATTTGTGGAACATGTCATCGATCGATGATAATGTGGATGTCTTCACGGCAAGATTGAATAGCCTCTTGTTAAGCCAAGTCAGTGCGCTTCGCCGACTTCCTCTGTATCACCGCTTACCATCAGGTGGGATAGTAGTGAAGTACTGGCTTATATTATTACAAAAAATGTCAATAATGCAGTCCGTAATTGTTTCTTTCGAATTAATTTAATATTTTATTAATGGACTACCGATATGTTTGAATTGTAATAATAATAAATATAAAATTAACAAAACCAGATACTAAAGATATTAATAGTTATTTTGCAACCATGCACTCAATTAAATAAAATGATGTGTCTTACCTAGTTTGAAGAACACCTCCCGAATCCCTCAATTGCGTGCACTAATCCCGTCACCACTAACCGCTAAGTTAGCGGTCGGCTGCCGTAGAGTTACATCACCTGAAGATGCCTCGTGTAGAGACGAAACACGTGTCGTATTGTCGTTGATGGCGTGTCTTTCCTACCATAGTGGTGTTGTGAGTAGTGGTGCTGGGATTAGTGGTGACGGGATTAGTGCAAACAATCAAGGGAGGGCGGGAGGTGCTCTTCAAACTAGGTAAGACAAATCATTTTACTTAATTGAGCGGATGGTTGCAAATTAACTATTAATATATTTATTATAATGGATTTCCGCAAAATAACGCCTGATTAGGCGTTATTTCGCTAGGAAGATACATCATTTAAGTTTATTGTGCGGTTCTTATTCAATTCTAGACATATTAACGTACTACAGAACGAGTGCATGTAGGACTATAAAAGTCCACATTAGTGCTTGTGGTGAGCAATAAAATTATTTTTCTTTGAATTTTTCTTTCTAATGTTAAAATTCAAATATATTCTTTACATATATTATGAAGATTTAACATGGTAAGATAAATGTTCTTTTCACAGAAATAATAATATAGAAAGTGTAACTCCCGGAAATTTATCAGGTCGTTGGAGTATCGCCAATGTTACATTACCACGTACTTATTTGAAATAGTGTTTACGCGGTAAAACTATAAAAAAACTAATTGTATACATAAGTAAATACAGAGTACTATACTTTATCATTATAAAATATATGTAGGAATAATAAGTATATAATAATAAGTAAGACTTTATTGCAAAGCGAATATAAAAAAACATGCGTGCAGCTCACACACGACAAAAGTGAAAACCTTCTGAAATGATATGAAATATAAAAACTTAACGGGAAATGATTTATTTAATATTATAATTAAAACTACAAGTTTGGCATAAAATGTAAGAAAATTTAATTTTATAGTACTTAAATGTAACAATCCTTTATATATGTATATATATATATATATATATATATATAATATATATATATATATATATATATATATATATATATATATATATATATATATATATATATAAAGGATTGTTACATTTATATTACTCTATATGTTACATTGTTACATATATATTACTCTTTTTGATATACCTTATTGTATACCTAATCTTTTTTATATAATAATCTTTTTGTAATTAGTACTCACTAAGTACAAAAAGATTTACCTTTACCTACATATACCACACGACACCTTCGTACCTTGTTGAACAAAACGCGTAAGCGACGCCTTTTTGGCGGTGTTTACGCTGATTGAGGAAGATCGACATGTGACATACCGCGAAATTCAGGCAACTTTACATTACGTTAGCATGAGTCAAATACAAATAATCTTGCATGAACAATTAGGTGTAAAAAAGTAGTTTTCCCGATGGATACGCTCTGTGAAGAGCAAAAAGCGGCTCGCGTTACTTGGTGCGTCAGAACTCTCGAAAGATACCACGCAGGATCCTCAAATGCTGTATACAACGTCGCATCAGGTGACGAATCCTGGATATACGCGTACGAACCCGAAACAAAAAACCAGTCGCGAGTTTAGGTGTTCGAAAATGAGTTAAAGCCAACAAAAATTGTTCGTTCACGAAGTGTTGCAAAAAAAAAAATGGTGGCCAAGTTTGTCTCCAAAACCGGCCAAGTTACGACTATTCCTCTTGAGGGACAAAGAACGGTTAATGCAGAATGGTATGCTAGCATTTGTTTGCCACAGGTCGTTTCTGAACTCCGTAAAGAGAACTGCTACCGCCGCATCATATTCCGTCACGACAATGCGAGTTCTCACACCGCACACAGAACAAAAGAGTTTTTAGAGCAAGAAAACATAGAATTATTAGACCATCCGCCATACAGCCCCGACCTAAGCCCTCAAGATTCCTATACTTTCCCAAAAATAAAGAATAAATTGCGTGGACAGAGATTTTCATCACCCGAAGAAGCTGTGAACGCCTACAAAACGGCCATTTTGGAGACCCCAACTTCCGAATGGAATGGTTGCTTCAATAATTGGTTCCATCGTATGGGAAAATGTGTCATATTTCGCGGACAATACTTCGAAAAGCAATAAATACATTTTTAAATAGTAATGTGGTGTCACTTCCTTGATTCCCGAAATTTTCAGTGCCGCCCTCGTATTAACAAATCCAGCACTAATATACACTTGGCTTAGGTTCGTGCTGTTACTAAACCGGTAAAAGCCGAGATATGAAAGTAAACAACATAATTATAATATTTTAATATCAAATTATAATGTAGCAGCAGCAGCTTCCTGATTACACTTAAATCATACAAAAAAGCTGTGGTTGCCAACCAGCGCGTGGCAACTTTGGCAAAATCTCTCTACTGAGGCTATTTATGGGGAAAGCCGTTGTTCAGCAGTAAACTGATATGCTGTAATGGATATATGAATGGAAATCTAAATTCTGCTTTTGTAGTTACTCCGCTTAACAAAATTAAAACATTTGTTAATAATTAGGAAGTAATCTAATAAGGACGTAACTTTTCTCTCAATGTAAAGTACGCACTAACCACCATGTGAAATGTTTTTCTTTATAAAATAAGGTTAACAAACGAGCATACAATCCACTTGATGGTAAGTGCACCACTGTCACCCCTGAGGACTACGATAGAATTTCTCGTTTCCAGTAAAAAATGGTATCCGGTTCTCTACACTCACCATACGAAACTCAGTAGCATTATGTTGCTATTTTACGCCTATATATACGTCCTACAGGATTTTTAAGACGCTATAAAGTATAGTGGTAAAATAACAATCTACCTAGGCTTTCAGAAACCTTCTTGATGCAACAATTTAAAGTACGAAGGTTATAGGAATAGTAGAAATAACTTTTCACACACTGAGCACACAGTCCACCTGATGGTATGTGGATGCTGTGGCCCAAAGACATCTACATCTATCATTTATAAAGAACCACAATGCAGATGCGTTTCCACCCCTGAGGACTAAGAAAAATGTCTCGTTTGCATTAAACAGGGTTTACGGTTCTCTACACTCACCATACGAAGCACAACAGCATTGAGCTGCTATTCGACGCTGGTATTCAAAACTTACGCTAGTTGGCGCGCGTATCGTACTGTATCGTATCATTCAATTTTAATGAATGAATTATCATTGCTATTATATTCACCTCATTTATCCATCTAACAACATAACCCTTCCAAATTTAAAACGATATTTCTACAAATATTTATTCTGCGGCACATATGCGCGGGCAACTAGTTAATTATAAAAAAAGAGTGTGATTATGACCACACGACTGAACTTTAGCTCAATCTGTATATATATACGTGTTTATATATGTATATATGTATTATATATACATGTATATACTTATACATACACCAATTTTACAAATATTTAATTTTATTATCGGTTTTCTTCCTTAATTTGTTTTTATTCACCCGAAAATCCAAAAAACGAACTTTAAAATGAATGTACATTTTTATTCACTTTATACATTGAATATTTAATGTATTGAACAAAATATTAATTCATAAAATGGTTCAAATCGAAATAAAATTACGAAAAATTTGCTATGAGAAAAAAGAGGATGTGCGCGCGCACTGCTCTCTCTTGCTTATATCCCACACTCAACTCCCGTTCGCCTCACCGCTAAGTCAAGCGTGCATAAAGAAGTTTTACTTCAAACATGGGTTATATATTACAGATTAGTAAACATATAATATCATATAAAATTAGCGACCGACCCTGGAAACTACGGATTACTATTTGTAGTTTCTGGAGACATATTATTGTAGCTTTATTTAAGTTTAAGATATTCAAAGACAAATTCAAGTTTCTTTTATGTTAAAACAATTTTATACGTGGTAGAGCCATACTGCAGTTATATTAGTAGTATAGTTGCAGCACGAATGGGTCGGCTCGACCAGAGAAGGACCACGCTCTCACGGAATACCGGCCAAATAGTAGCTTGATGCTGCTCTGTTTCGTATGGCGAGTGTAGAGAACCGGAGACCCGTTTTACTAGAAACGAGGCATTCCACCTAAGTCCTCACGGGTGACAAGCATCTGCATTTTGATTCGTAATCGAAGATAGATGTAGATGTCTATGGGCCACAGGAACCACTTATCATCAGTTGCGATAATAATCTGGAGTTGCGTCTCTGCCGGATTGTAAGCCAATTTAGCTTAGATCTGTATTGCGAAATATGATCATACTTATATATTAATAATCATACTTATAGTAAACCCATTTTACTACAGAAGAAAATCAAGTTGAGGATCGTTATACCATCTTTCACCTCGTTTCGTCCTGTGAATGTCGTAAGAGGTAATTATAGCAATTGTGAGAAATATGCCTTCAACTCTACCAATTACAATATAAAGTCCTGTAGACCGAACTTCGGTCAGTCTCAACGGAAACTAGCCATCTGAGCAGGACAGGTTTATAGTACACAAGTGTATGCGCGAACACTTTTCACTTTTATTGTTCGATGGGATGGTAATCCGACACGACCGGAAAGAGATCAGGCGTAGAACTAACTTTACGTGCTTTCCAACGTTCGGGGGTGAAACACCGTCAGTTTTCTATATATATAATATGAAGACTAGACATTATATACAAGCGTTATGATGAGTGAATATTTATAATTACCGTTTTTAGCGTAATATATCATGAACGGATAATAACTTCCGTCAGCATGTTGTGATATTGAAGTGATTTGTACATGTCATTTTAGCATTTCTATACATACATAATATTTTACACAATAATGGTGACTAACGAGTGAGCAATCTACCAGATCGTTAGTGGGTTTTGTAGCTTATCTGCAACTATCCTTGATAAAAAATTAAAATGCAGGTGCGTCACCCCTGAGGACTATAATAAAATGCCACGGTTCCAGTAAAAAGTTTATATGGTTCGTTACACTAAAGCTGCTATTTTACACTGACATTCTGTCAGAACAAACCCATTTGAGCTACAAATATAATATAGCTTTAGCTCTTTGGCTACACCACGTTAGAAACGTTTGTTTGTCTTCTGTGCGTGTTTCGTATAGTGAATGTAGAGAACCAGAGACCCTATTACTGGAAACGAGGTATTGCATTTCAAGCCTCAGGGATTCTTAATCGAGGATAGATGACGTAGTTGTCTATGGGCCGCAGTATCCACTTACCATCAGATCGGCTGTGTGCCCACTTGTCACCATTTTATTATAAACAAGCTTCATGACTAAGAAATTAAATTAAAAAAAAACAGACAGTAGTAAACAGTAGAATTTTACGTTAATAAGACCTTAAGAGTTTATACGTTTTGAAAATTGAAGTGAGAATGGTTGCTAACCAACTTCAAATCATTATATATCCTAAATGGCCTAAAAAATGAAAAATGATTAGAGAAACCTAAAGATAACTTTCAAAGACCTATTCCATGATACCCCTTTTAACATAGTTCGTCTACTTTTTTTTCTTTTTCATATAATGGCGGCTGGGTATCGCATATTGATTTTTGATTACTACCATGTCTTTAGTAATACGCGCAAGATTAAGACAAATCGATTGATGTAGGAATCATCAAAATTGGCCCACGTGTTTGTTCTTTATCTCACTACAAAGAACAAACATATGTATATATAGGCTGTTAAGCACATTATTCTCCTTTGCATCGCGCAGTCTGGTAAAAAAACTCCAATATTAAAACTCCTTTAGGGGCATATCTGCGAGAAATGATTATTATTGGGCGTGTCAGTGATTCGATTTTCATTGGAATTTTGTTGGATGAGTTAACTTAACAACGTGTGTTCTTCGAGGTACAGTAGTAATATACTTATAAAAATAGAACACTACAAAACTTTTGAAGCAAATTCATGGTAACTGGTATTTGATACGATGATTAAAGTTTTAAACGCATTCAAAACTTGCTAAAAAGATCTATATACATACAAATTACACAATTATAAAGTATAATTACACAATTATACTAGACCCGCGGTAGCTCAGATGGTTAACGCTCGCTGTAAATATAACAGAACGCAAGTAAACCGGGCTCGATCCCCGCCGGCACCAATGAAATTGTTAATTGCAACTTTAAGTGCTGATTTACCACTTGTCTGAAACCTGCATGTCTGAGGAATAAGAAAAAAAATATTTCGAAGACATGTGAAGTACGCCAACACATATTGGGGCAGCGCGGCGGACACTTCCTTGCTCTAAAATCCTCTCAGAAATGAGGGGAGGCCTGTGCCCAGGAGTGGGGCTTATATAGGCTGTAACTTTACTTGCGTCTGTTTATAATGTCAAGATAACAGTTTCTTACTAATGATTTCCTATATTTACGCGAACACTACACATGGATTAAAACCACTTTTACGGATTTTATCGCATTTAATTTTAATTTCCAACGTTTTGGGTGCTTTCTAGCACCCATGGTCACGGGCACCCATTTTTTGTCTGTCTGTCTGATTGTTTCCGCTAATCTCCGAAACGGGTTAACCGATTTTGATGACACTTTCACCGACAAAAAGCCGATGTTATGAGGAGTAACTAAAGCCACCTTTATTTTAGAAAAACAATTAGGTTTCCGCACAAAAAATGATAACCACGAAATACAATCGTAATAAATTCCACGCGAGCGAAGTTGCGGAGAATAGCTAACTGTGTTTGTTATTAAGTATATTATTTATTATTAAGTGAAAATTTGAGTTTAATTTTCTTGAGTAGAAAATACCGTGTAGCGATGCTGTAGGAATATCCACTAGCCGATGTCGTGACGTGACAAGACAATGGAGGGAATTAAACTAAGAGATGTGAAGCGGCATCTTTCTTATTACAATTAAAACATAAAAATCTGTAGCTGCCAACTTACCAAGTGTGGCAGTTATGGCAACTATCCCCCCTATGGGTAAGTCAATGGTGGAGGCCTATGTTCAGCAGTGGACTTCCGAGAGGCTGTAACTGTAGATATAGCCTTGTCGGGTCAGGGCCTAAGCGCCCTCCGTACAAATTTGACAGTGTGGCTGAAACGATAGTAATAAAACTTTATGAACAGATAGGGAGCACAACCGGGAGGGATATTGGCTATTTTTATTCGAGTAACTTGCAGAATTATTTCTTGTTAATAGATCATCCACAGGCGAAGCCAGGGCGGGTCGCTAGTTTTAAATGTGGTTAGTTACTTAATGTGTTTTAATAACACACAAATAGTCGCCCGAAAAGTTATTTCATATACGCTTAGGCCCTGACCCGACGGGGCTATATCTACAGTTACAGCCTCTCAGAAGTCCACTGCTGAACATAGGCCTCCACCATTGACTTACCCATAGGGGGGTAGTTGCCATAACTGCCACACTTGGTAAGTTGGCAGCTACAGTTTTTTATTTTTTAATTGTAATAAGAAAGATGCCGCTTCACATCTCTTAGTTTAATTCCCTCCATTGTCTTGTCACGTCACGACATCGGCTAGTGGATATTCCTACAGCATCGCTACACGGTATTTTCTACTCAAGAAAATTAAACTCAAATTTTCACTTAATAATAAATAATATACTTAATAACAAACACAATTAGCTGTTCTCCGCAACTTCGCTCGCGTGGAATTTATTACGATTGTATTTCGTGGTTATCATTTTTTGTGCGGAAACCTAATAGTTTTTCTAAAATAAAGGTGGCTTTAGTTACTCCTCATAACATCGGCTTTTTGTCAGTGTAAGTGTCATCAAAATCGGTTAACCCGTTTCGGAGATTAGCGGAAACAATCAGACAGACAGACAAAAACGGTGGCCCATGGCCATGGGTGCTAGAAAGCACCCGAAACGTTGGAAATTAAAATTAAACGCGATAAAATCCGTAAAAGTGGCTTTAATTCATGTGTAGTGTTTGCGTAAATATAAGAAATCATTAGTAAGAAGCTGTTATCTTGACATTATAAACAGACACAAGTAAAGTTACAGCCTATATAGGTCCCACTCCTGGGCACAGGTCTCCCCTCATTTCTGAGAGGGTTTTCGAGCAAGGAAGTGTCCGCCGCGCTGCCCCAATGCGTGTTGGCGAACTTCACATGTCTTCGAAATATTTTTTTTCTTATTCCTCAGATATGCAGGTTTCCTCACGATGTTTTCCATCACCGCCGAGCACGTGGTAAATCAGCACTTAAAGTTGCAATTAACAATTTCATTGGTGCCGGCGGGGATCGAGTCCAGTTTACTTACGTTCTGTTATATTTACAGCGAGCGTTAACCATCTGAGCTACCACGGCTCTAGTATAATTGTGCAATTATACTTTATAATTATGTAGTTAGTATGTATATAGATCTTTTTAGCAAGTTTTGAACGCGATTAAAACTCTAATCATCGTATCAAACACTAGTTAACATGAATTTGCTTCAAAAGTTTCGTTGTGTTCTATTTTTAAAAGTATATTACTACTGTACCTTGAAGAACACTCGAAGAACACACGTTATTAAGTTAACTCATCCAACAAAATTCCAATGAAAATCGAATCACTGACATGCCCAATAATAATCATTTCTCGCAGATATGCCCCTAAAGGAGTTTTAATATTGGAGTTTTTTTATCAGACTGCGCGATGCAAAGGAGAATAATGTGCTTAACAGCCTATATATGTACATATGTTTGTTCCTTTGTGGCGATCTAAAGAACAAACGCGTGGGTCAATTTTGATGATTCCTACGTTAATCGATTTGTCTTAATCTTGCAAGTACTAAAGGCATGGTAGTAATCAAAAATCAATATGCGATACCCAGCCGCAATTATGTGAAAAAGAAAAAAAAGTGGACGAACTATGTTAAAAGGGGTATGTACATATGTAGAAAACAACAAGTATAATTAATATAAGCAAAAAATAAAAAAAGAAGAAAAACTATAACATACAACAAAAAATAAAAACTATGTACAGGAAATGTGAGCGTTGCAATGCTGAGTCGATAGGGTCAGCTGCTCAGCATAAGCTGACACCCCCATTGGGATGACCAGCGCTGGTATTCTGCAGAAACCCGTGTGTGTGTTAACGCGTCGGTCAATGGCAGATACGAGAGTGGAATTCTTAATGTAACGAAGGCATAAATAAAATTGAATAGTATGTGAGAAGTGTATAATTAACAATCAATAATGCGGCAACCGCGATTTTTACATAAAATCGTAAACTGAACATATATACAACATATATAACCTCGTTTTTTCTTATGGGAGTTGTGCTTGTTTTTCTAAGCTATCTTTTTTTGGATTTCCATAAGAAAAAGTCTGATTTTAAATCTAAACGACGATTTCGTTTGTGCGTTCCTAATTGGTGGTGGGATGTTATTCCAGCATTTGGTTGCTGCATATCGAAAGCTGCCTCTAAACATTGCGGATCTATGTCGCGGTATTTTTATGTGGCGACTGCGATTACCGCTGATGTTCCCTCTACTCCATTCTAATTTGCTGCTGAGATAATAGATCATAATTAATGTATTTTCTTGAGTTATTAGGTAGCTATTGTTTTTCGCTACTCTGGTCTTTTTAAGTGTTTGGCCACATTAAAAGCGCTATAGAGTGACTTCAAAGAGAATATTTGAAAATCACTTTAAATATTTTTAAACTTGATTATTTTTCAACTGCTGCTATGAAATGTTAATAGTTATTCAAAATTCTTTTTTTATTATATTTCAATTAATAGCAATAATCTTATTTTTGTACAGCTTGGGACACATTTTGGCCATCTCATTTGAGAGCCTTATTGTTTTTTTTATACAAAAAGATATCTAATTATTTAAAACGTCAGGAAATAAATATAATTAAGTAAATTAAACGCGATAAATTCCGTAAAATTAGTTTTATTCAAAAAGGGATCTAGACAATCAAACATCAAGAGCGAAAAAGATTATAATTTTATATTTCAATATTTAATGCCTAACTAGCACAAAACGGTGCTATATTGAATCATTTTACCGTGTTGATTCAGCCGAATCAAAATCACCAAAAGGCCAGCACGAAAGGTAATTGTGTTAGGCAATACTTAATTCACAAGAAAAGCTAGGGAATTTCTCGAACCCCGACGTTTAAATTAAATATAAGCCGTTTGGTTAAACTGATGAAACTATTGGAATTCGATTCTTACCGAATGGAAAAATAGGATGTAAGTGTAACTAACATGTGAATGGAGTAGAAGCCTATGCCACTGATATTTTACAGAAATAAGACTATAATTTTGTTATATATTATTATAATTTTGCATACGGACTCTTGCATATTTCTCCCCACCCTCTTCGCCTGCCCCTATTCAATTCTATTCCCAATCTATGACGGTTGGACGAAAATGATTTTGCCGTGGCGGCCGTATGTACGAAACATATATTTGTGAATAAACCGGTGATATCGCGCCGAATTATTAAATGCTGATGAAGTACAGTTATTTGTTTGCCGGGTTACTTTGCCGATTGGTAACGTACAATAATATTGCCTACTATTATCCTTTTCTATTTGCCGTAAAGGTTTACAACCATTTACCTAATACTATAAAAGCCCTACAGTTTCGTAAATTTGAAACAGTACTTAAGAAAATACTTATTGTTAAAAGCTGTTATAATTTGAATGAATATTTGAATGAATTTTAAATCACTTTTAATTATTTTCACAAAGTTCTTTATTTTTCATCTACTTATTTAACATTGTTAATATTTTCATCAAAATTTTTAAACATTATTTCCATAAAATAAATGACAAATGATCAATGTTTGAAATATAATATTTATTGAAATTTAATTTCAAAATAAATGTGTGTGTATTATTTAGTTTGGTATTTTATAAATTAATTAATAATAATATTTATATTGTGTATTATAAATATGGTAATTTAATTTAATTCTATATTAATTAACACTTAAACTCTATCTTAATATGCTATGCCCGTACATGGTGCCACTTGTTCTGTAAATATATTGTACCAAATTTATAATTTTTGACATGCAATAAAGAATTAAGAATTATAAAAAAAAATCTTCATTTTTATATGTTACATTCACAGTTTAAGTTTGTTTAGTGTCAAAAAATAAAATGGCTAAATTCTGGATAGCTGACGCTATGGTTACCTGGCTATGGTCGAGTTATTAATACATTTTGTATTTCCACTGTAAAACTCTCAAGGTGAATACGGACTGAAACTCATAGCTCCATTAACCGGAAAGGTCAGAACAACGTCTGCAAAACCAGCGAGTACCGTATTGTACGTTGTATATGCCTGACATTCGGAATAACTAGAACAAGGATAAAGTTTTTTGTATAGAACGGAAGTTACAAACATGCTTACATTCCACTAGATGGTAAGTAGTTTCTGCAGTCCATGGACACCCGAAGCCAACACAAAAGGCTGAAAATACGTTGAAAGTTGGTAAGTTTCACAACCTGTTATTATATTAGCTGTCATACTCTTTAGAAGGTAACAAAGCAGTGCAAACTCTTTGGTGACAAAAATAGGTAAGAGGATGATTCCTACCTAGACAAACTCTAAGGCAGAAAAGGAAACCCTCTAGTAAACTGAAAAAAAAACTCAACAAATCAGTAAGCTGGAACAGCAGAGAACCGCATATCTCTCGAAGAGATGATTACCAATGGGTAAAAAGGGCTTCGAGTAGTCTCATAGTGACAAGCATAGTATTGGCACAATTACTAGCTTCCTTCTTCTTCAGCTCAAAGTCTACAGCTAGTCATGGGACTGTCATCTATTGGATGGCATAAGGTTTTTACGTTTCTTTTTTTTCCTCCTTCTGCCTCTAGCTCTTTCTTGCCCATTACTGTTACATTTTATTAAAGTCCACTGTTGAACATAGGTCGTAGATTACCTCACAGAGAGGGTAAGCCATAATTTTCATGCTTGGCAGGCGGGTTGGCAGCAGTTGTTTTTTATTTTTTGTCGTTATTAGGAGGACGCTGCTGTGCATCTCATGATTATTTTCCCTCCGTCGCTTACGAAACCCACGGGATGATATGGGGTAGTGGATATTTTTACACCACCACTACGTAATTGCACGGTTATTCCTTTTTCTAATCTAAATGAAAACTTTGTAATCTAAATGTTATAAGATATTTCGCTGTGTAATGCCGCCGTAAGAAAATCCACCTGCCAATTTTTTTTATAGGATAGGGTGACTAACGAGCACACAGTCCACCTGATGGCAAGTGGTTGCTGTAGCCCATAGACATCTACATCTATCTTTGACACCCGTGAAGACTAAGATGCCTCGTTTCCGGTAAAAAGGTGTCTCTCTTCTCTATACACATCATACGAATCATAGCAGCATTAAGGGACTATTTTACGCTGGTATTCTGTGAGAGTGTGGTCCTTCCCCGGTCGAGCCGACCCACTCGTGTTACAACTATACCGCTTATGTAACCGCAGCATGGCTCTACCACGTACAAAGTGTAGAAACTATGGCAAATATCCCCCCATGATGTAATCAATGGGGGTAGTAATAGTAAAGGCATGAGTAAGTAGGTAATGATAAGCAGTTGAATAAAAAATATGCGTAAATAAATACAATATTTGTTATCTAAACATGCCACTAGATGGTTTATTATTGCTTTGGTTAGAAATTTCAGCTAGACAGTCTTATCGATTTTGAGCCACGAGAATCTGTAACTTTTCAAGGTCTCTAAATATATTTCCTACATTCTCTTCAATAGTTGAAAAGGTTTCAACAATCGTTCGAAAATGGCATAACGAGTACTTGGCCTGATTCCAGTTATAACTTGATTGAAGTAAATGTCGATTATTGACATTTTTACCCTGAGAGACCTTTAAATTTTTAACTATTAAATATTTCCAAGGTTGGTGTGGATCATTACTTTTCTTTAGGGAGTTATACGCGGTCACCAAATGAAACATAGTTTAATATGCTATACACAAATTGTAGAATACTATACATTATTACGTGCGTGTCGAAACGAAGGAAGTTGATTTCTAAAAATATAAAATACTTCGAGCGGAAATTAGAGCACGTTAAACGCAGAAAATGTTGTGTAAGTTCCTACACCTTATTTATTTCGTGAGTTTAGGGCAAAGTAGTTAGCGATCAACCATTAATTTTCCTATGGAAATGGAATATAAAAATAAGTGTACACAGAAAACGGTATAATAGAAATAATGTGCGATACTGTAAGGACCTCGCTCCCAAATTCTTCTCTTTCTTTTATAAAATAAGGCTGACAAACGAGCGCACAGTCTACCTGATGGTAGTTGTAAGTTATGGCCCATGGACATCCACATCTATCTTGGATTGAAAATCAAAACCCAAAAGCATTGTCACCTCTGAGGACTAATACTTACCTTGCTTCTTGTAAAACGGGTCTCCGATTTAAGATTATCATTTTTTTATACTATAAAGCTGATAAACGAGCACACAGCCTACCTGATGGTCGGTGGATGCTGTAGCCTATAGAAATCAACATCAATTCTCAATAAAGAATCAAAGTACATAAGGTCAATAAAGAATTAAATTGCATTGCTACGATACCGAAGTCATAGGGTGTTGTTGGAAATATTTACACTGCCACCATATAATACGACTAATGTGATAATCTAACCAGACTTAATCTCAAGCAACAAGCTTTTAAATACGTATGTAATAATAATAATAATAATAATAATAATTTCCTCCGATAAAAAAAAATATCTGGAGCTGGCTTACGAGGTGACTGATATGTGGGGTAGTTTGACGACCGAATTAAAACTGTAGTCGTTTCTGCGAATGGGCTAATCTCGGTCAGCCACTCAGGTCAGCTGAGGCGACTGAGACTCAGTGACGTACCTCTTCGGGCTCAAATAAAGTTAGCGGTGCTCCTCGTTATTGTCCGCTTCG
Organism: Parnassius smintheus behrii; assembly: GCA_036936625.1. Classification (NCBI taxonomy): domain Eukaryota; kingdom Metazoa; phylum Arthropoda; class Insecta; order Lepidoptera; family Papilionidae; genus Parnassius; species Parnassius smintheus. The sequence continues at coordinate 4,847,557 of JAUPFT010000026.1, forward strand.
TCCGTCGGTAACTTTTACTTTCTCTCTAACCCGAAGCCGTTTGGTCTTCCCTGCAGTTTTTATTTATTTATATATTTTATATGTATTTCTTTTACTATATTGACATATTTTTTAATTATATATCATTTTAATTAATACATTTATAGGGCTGTCCTGGGAAGTTCCAGTAAGAAACCCAGAAAAAATAAAAAAATTAAAAATCAAAAAAAATTACGATATAATATATTGTACAATTAAGTATCAAAACATTTAGAAACGGTATGGTAGTGACCACCAGGGGTTATAATCATTCATGTACTTTTTAGTAGTATAATAAGCCTTACTAATAACATTTATTTTATTATTTTACAGATTACAAAGGGCAAACCTAATGTCATTTAGAATTCCCTCCCAGTCAATCCGGGACATATAGAAACTTGAATGCCTACTCTAACGTATTATAAAAGTAATAATGTAAAAGTTAAACGGCTTTTAATGTTACTTTACTTTTTTAAACTAGAACAACTGAAAGCGCATCGATATTAAAAAAAAACATTAAAAAATATTCCGCCGTGGAAAGTTTAAACAAAACAAGCGAAAATAGGCGGCTAAAAAGGTATTTTTTAGCAAAATTGCATTTACTAATTGTATTTAAATTGCACGCAGCTATTTTTCGCTTTCGGAGGTTGCAGTTTTTCGATGAAAACTTTCATTCCGCGAACGCAACTGAAACAAAAGTGTAGATGAAAGTAAAAGAAAAAAACTACATTACATCTAGAAAACTATTACTATTACTATACCCCATAATATGCACCAGACCAATTCCTATCACGGTGGTCAGACTCCATAGAGACTAACCATCTGCTCAGGATAAGATTATAGTGCCCAAGTGTATACGCAAGCACAAGTGCACTCTCTATTCTCCCCCTCTTATAGTCCGAAAGGACGGTAATCCGATACGACCGGAGAGATATTAGGCGCAGGACCAATGGCTTTACGTGATTTCCGAGGCACCGGGTTCGGTGTTTGGTGTTTCACACCGCAAATACTTCTTGACTCCGGGTGGACGAGAATTTCTTGAGGAAAAACCCAGTAGCTGATTTATGGCCCAACCTGGAATTTGAACCCAGGAACTCATCAACAGTCAGCGCGTTTACGATCATTAGACCAACGAGGCAGTCTGACGTAGTCGTAGTGACGTGAGTAAGCTATAGGTAATAGGTATACAGACGACGGATTAGTTCTGAGAACGTAAAGTTAATTGACTCTGTCAATTTTCATTAGCATTTTTAATAAAATTTACTTGTTGGCAGCATATTGAATTTACCCACTTAATATAAGTGAGTTAAAATGTTCGCTAAAAGTGAATTACTAAATTAGAAGTAATAGTCTAATTTTATATTAAATTTAAGATAAGTTGCCGGTTGGTGGCGACGTTATGGAACTGATCTCCCTATTCTGTCCATTAATCATTCATAATCATCAGTACATCCCTTCACAAGTCCTTTACTGAACATAATCCTCCCTCAAAGAATACCTGCATCCATCGATTACATTCATGTTTACCAGGACGTCACTCCATCTAGTAGGGGCTGCCCCCCATATCGCCTAACAGTTTCTTTCCTGTCGGTTGTCGGTTCTTCGAGTTATATGGCCTGCCCATTTCTACCCATTTTTTTATAGCATTAGGTGACAAATGAGCACACATTCCACCTGATTGTACGTGGATGCTGTGGCCCATAGACATACACATTTATCCTCAATTAAGGATCAAAAAGCAAATGCGTTGTCACCGTAAGATGGAATGCCTCGACTCCAATAAAAAGGGTCTCCGGTTCTCTACACTCACCATACGAAACACAGCAGCGTTACGCTGCTATTTTGCGCTGATATTTTCTGAGAGCGTGGTCTTGTCCCGATCGAGTCGACCCATACGTGCTACAACTATAATATAGCTTCAGCATGGCTCTATCACGTAAAAATATCTCGTTATGCTCGCTTTTTCCCCTTTATTACATAAAAAATGTACATTTTGATTCGTTATCGGTAATTTGCTATAGAATACTAATCTAATCAGGTGGATTAGTATCTTACCTTTGATACCTTATTTCTTAAAAAAAAACTGTGACTAACGTATTATTAGTTAGTAAGTGGATGCTGTGGCCCATAGACTTCCACGTCTATCCTCAATTAAGAATGAAAATGCAGGTATGTTGTCACCCTAGAGGACTAAAATAGAATGCCTCGTTTCCAGTAAAAAGGTTCTTTTGTTCTCAACACTCACCATACGAATCACAGTAGTATTAAGCTGCTATTTTACATTAGTATTCTGTGAGAGGTTGATCCTTTCCCGTTTGGGGTGACCCATTCGTACTACAACCATAATATAGCTGTAGCATGGCTCTACTCCGTATATGTTGTCAATGCTTTTTATTGTGATTGTTGGTAAACCTTATGAATGAGTTGGAGACCCTTTCAGCATTAAAAAAGTCTCTGGTTCTTTTCACTTAGCATACGTAGTAGAATATCTTGATATTTCATGATTACACACATTTCATTAGCAAATACTTCTGAATTGGTTAATATTTCAAATATTTCGTAATTCCAAGCCAATGCTAAATCAGTAAGCAAATGAATCAATAAAGAGTAGGCGTCGGGAGCTCTCGAAACCTTCCTAAACCTTCGCAGCGTGTAATCTAATGCGGCTGATCGAATTACGACCGAGTAAATGTTTTACTTTGTTCTTTGCCGTTCTTATCTTAGGATTTTGTTTTGATATTATTCCGCTGATTTTAAGAAATAGTGAAATCAAGTGAAAATGCGCTATCAGCTTTTTGTCGTTTACTCTCGCATTAGACAACGTTTGACTCTATGTTCGCTTATTGAATCATTGGCCTGGAATCAAATGTATTTATTCACATTTTCTTTCATTTTACTAACTTGTTTATACATTGAAATACTAAACGGCTTGTGCGTATTGAATAGCGTTTAACTACGACTACGGTCTACGTCTAATCTACGGGTTTGAGCATAAACTACTATTTGTATGGTGTATAATATAAATAATTGAAATGTAGTTCAAATGATTATTACGTTGAAGTAGCAATAGACAATAGAGCTCGAAAATCGACATCGGATGGAGAAGAAAGGTTTTAGACTGGCAGCCAAGCACATAGAAGTGTAAGCTGGTCGTTTTACCGGGGGAAATGACCTGAGGAGACATGCAGAAAATCGAGAAAAGCAGGTAGCTCAGACGAGAAGTAGTGTAGTCCAAGAGAACTACGGCTAACTTTAAACAAAAGACGGTACAGTTGTTGTATGTTGTCACCACCGAGGACTAATATCAAATACTTCTCAGACTATAATTATACTGGATCCCTATTACCTTCAGGTTGGAACAAAGCAGTGGTGGTACTGCTATTTAGTGGCAGATATAGATTAAAGAAAAGGAATACTACCACAAAGCAAAATGTAGTCCAAGTCTGAGTCAAAATATAGACTAAGTAGTTCAAGAAACTGTACAATCTGTTAAATAGTAAACATATATTTTCGTGGTGGAGCTATGTTACAGTTATATCTGTAGTATAGCTGTAGCACGAATGGGTCGGTTCGACAGTGGAAGCACCACGCTCTCACAGAATATCAACATACAGTAGCAGCTTAATGCTGCTGTGTTTTTATGGTAAGTGTAATGAACCGGAGACGCATTTAACTGGAAACAAGGCATTCCATCTTAGTCATCACGGGTGACAACGTATCTGCATTTTGATTCGTAATTTAGGATAGTAAAAATAACTAGAGTAAATTTCTGTGGGCCACAGCAACCACTTACCATCAGGTGGATTTTGTGCTCGTTTTTCAACCGAACCTATAAAAAAATAGGCGTCTAGCAGAGTTCAGTTGTGAATGCGGACCCAGTTACAAAAACGTAGCATCTATTTTAAAAACAGAGAAAGTAAAACACTCTACTGGTAAGAAAATACAGAAATTCATTGAAAGTATAGGTATTCAAGGTATAAGTTGAGCCGTGGTAGCTCAGATGGTTAGCGCTCGCTGTAAATATAACACGCGAACACGGAACACGAGTAAGCCGGGTTCGATCCCCGCCGGCACCAATGAAATTGTTAATTGCAATTTTAAGTGCTGATTTATCACGTACTCGGCGGTGAAGGAAAACATCGTGAGAAAACCTGCATGACACGTGATGTTCGCCAACACTCATTGGGGCCGCGCGGCGGACACTTCCTTGACCCAAAACGCTCTCAGAAATGAAGGGAGGACTGTGTTCAGCAGTGCAACGTATATAGGCTGTAACCTTACTTTTTGTAGGTAGGTAAATTCAGCCAACGCTGCAAAGCAGGCGTCAGAAAATCCTTCTTTAGAGTATCATAACACGAGTATCGTAAGAGGTGACCGAGAAAATGAAACAGAAATTGGACAAAAGAATTTTCCTGATAACGACTCAAAATAATGAAAAAACAGAGGTTGCCAACCCGTGTGCCAGGTGTGACAACTGTGGCGAAATCTCCCTATAAGGCAATCTATGGGGTAGTTCAATGTTCAGTAGTGAACTTTTGTAGGCTGTAAGGGAATGGTGAATGGAAGGAAGTTGCAGAGTCGGCAACGGATGGACGGTTTGCCAATGTAGTGTAAGTGTAGCAAATATAGCAAATAAGCTATGAGGCAATCTGTGGACAGCAGTAGACTTCATTTATAATATGTAATAATGTCCCTTAGACCAAATTTCGGTCACGGTGACCTGCCTCAACAGAGAATAGCTATCGGCGTAGGAGAGGATTATAGTGCTCAAGTGTATACGCAAGAACAGGTGCACTCTCTATTCCCTCACTCTCATAATCCGATTGGATGGTAAGCCGATACGACCGCTGAGAAGATCAGGCGCAGGAACAACGGCTTTACGTGCTTTCCGAGGCACGGGGATGAGACACCGTCAACTTCCTGACTCCGGGCAGCTACTGAGTGATTCTCGACGGAAGAACTCAATAATAGATTTTTTGGCCCGACTTGGGTTTCGAACCCAGGACCTCACGATCAGCAGTCGCACTACTACAACCACTAGATCAACATAGCGGTCGTACAATATGTAATGGATGAATAAAGTGAAAAAATATTCAAAGTTTTAGGATGCTCGCACATAATAAAAATAGTACTTATCTATACGGAGTTCAAAGGCAGAACAAACATATTGCCAAGTAAATGTTTACAATAGTTTGTAAAAGCATTTTGAAGTAAGCATTAAAGATGATATAGAACAGGGTAGGCGCGGTTATAAAATAGAAACATTTTTATTCAAAATAGATTCCCTTTTCTTTAAATAAAAATAAATTGCTCTCCCTTAGTTTTGAAGATTTTTTGTGTGCATTTGAACGGTTCCCTATATGTTTTAGAATCACATTTGAATCGTTCACATTTGAACCCGGTAGGTTAACGAGAGCCGTGTTATCACAGATGGTTAACGCGCGCTGTAAATATAACAGAACGCGAGTAACCCGGGTTCAATCCCCGCCGGCGGCAATGAAATTGTTAATTGCAATTTTAAGTGCTGATCTACCACGTGCTCGGCGGTGAAGGAAAACATCGTGAGGAAACCTGCATGTCGGAGGAATAAGAAAAAAGAATATTTCGAAGATATGTGATCTCCTCATTCCCGTCTGTTTCTACTGATAGTGCCTCGTTTAGAGACGAAACACGTGTCGTACTTTCATCGTACACGTCACACGTGTCGTCGTCTTCACGTGGTAGTGCCATGCTGCAGCTACATTAGTAGTACAAAATTTATACCATTACATACATAGTACAGTCAAGCCGCCCCATTAATGCTACATTTATACAATAAGCCCGACCGACCGCGCTTCTACAAAATACCAGCGTAAAATAGCAGCTCAACGCTGCTGTATTTCGTATGGTGAGTCTAAACTCACGATACGAAATACAGCAGCGTTGGGGTCACGGTTCTCTACAGAACCGGAGACCCATTTCACTGGAAACGCGGCATTTGGTCTTAGTCCTCACGGATGACAACACATCTGCATTTTGATTCATAATAGGCGATAGATGTAGAATGTAGATGTCTATGGGCCACAGCAACTACTTACCATCAGGTGGACTATGTGCTCGTCACCTTATCTTATTAAAAAAAAACTATCGGCAGAACTGTGTGATACGGTGAAGTTAAGTATAGTGGTGGTAAATTTAACACAGAAGAAGGATATTATTTTTAATATCTAGTTATAAAGAATTTGTGCAAAGTACCCTTTCTTCATTTCATTTCATTTTATTTTTTCGCCTTAAAAGTGAATTGATTTCCTCAATTTATAAAATGTACAAAAATAATACGTAAGAGGCGTAATTACACAATTTGTTTTATATTGCAAATGTATAAGAGCTTAGTCTCTTTACCCCCTCCCCTCCCTTCTATATATAAAAAAGTTAATACCAAACATGTTTATATGTAAAAGGGCGTATAAATAGGTATATAAAAGATAACAACTCGCTTTTCATGCGCCATTTTTGTCACCTTTAACAGCATGCCATTCCAAATTTATTTTTTCCACCTTACTTTGTTAACATGAAAAGAATCGAGAGCAAATTTCGGTCTTATTGTCTTTGCCAAGGCCAAGTTTAGACGTTCTAAGCCAAACGTTTTGTGTTGTCCCATCACTTATTTTTTAGTTTATTTTTAGTATAGGGGGAGGTCCCCGAGAACCGGACACTTAAGGAACAATAAAAATAAAAAAGAACGTATAATAGTCTTATTTGTTTATTTCACTTTAATAAGTTCACAACTATATACTTAATCAATACAGACATATCAACAGTCTCAAATCTTACTTTAAATGTAGTAGGTACTAAGTAACATTTAACATAGAAAAAAGGACGTTTTTAAAAAGGTCCCCTAATGACGGACAGCCAACTTTTCGTTCAATTTTAAACCTATTTTAACAAACAATTCGTAAGAATATCTATTAAAATTGATCAAATCAGCTGTTTATAAAGAAAACTATTCTTAATTGTAATTAACTTTGGTCATAATTAGGAACGGTTTCTAAAAAATTACAAAACTTTCATTGTACAACCTGCAAAAATCACAAAATGTAGCTAACTGAGCTTTTTTCAATATTTCATGTTTGGGGGTATTCCCACAGCTCGGTTTGGGTTTGTCCATGTTGAATCTGAAAAACAAAACACAAAAATAATGACTACAACAAAAATAAACTTACAGTAAAACTGTCCGGTATTAGGGGACTTTGAGAGTGTCCGAACTTAGGGACCCTTAGGTACATACAAGAAAAATTCTCATTCACATTATGTGTCATGAATCTTAAAAAAACACCTGGATTATATCAGATTAGTACAATAGCAATAATAATTAATAACAATGATTATCATCCCATACTTTAAATACTGTTTACAGAACCCAAAAAATTACTTTGAACAAAATTTTTACTTACCTTAAAACTTGCTACACGCTCCACGTCGAACGAGTCAGCACTAACTATTGACACGCTCCCCCCACACTTCACTTGGGAAACGCTTTCTTACCAAGACTCAAGCAACAAATTGGCGCGCTTTTTCGCACTGATTCAGATTCTGTCCGGCTTTAGGAGCCGTCCGGGCTTAGGGGACTTCCCCCTATATAATTTAATTGTAATTTATGTCCTCTTATTAACACCACTAGGTGTTAACACTTCGTTTCTGCATGGTTAGGTGACACATTTACTTATCTCTACCGCCAAAATATTGGGAACTGGTATAACAACAGGCGGTAAGGTATAAATTTGACTTGACGACTCCGTGGCGCAGTGGCTTGGCAATGAGTACCTGCCCTGGGGTTCGCGGGTTCGAATCCCGTACGGATCAAATATTTGTATGGCCTACAAATAGTTGTTCCGGGTCTGGATGTTTGTCCTTGTGCAATTTATGTTTGTAAACTGCCCCTACGATACAAGAGAAAATCTTAGTGTAGGGGTAACGTTTTTTAAAAAACAAAATAAAAAATTACATCTTAGTCCATATCATGTAGCTTGGACCAAGAGTGACAGGAGTCCATGGGATGCAAAAGCCACTTACCATATAGTGGATTGTTAGTTATTTGGTCATTTCAAATTTATCGGAAAACTGCTAGGAGCTTTGGCAGATGAGAGATCAAGATCAACTCAAACAGGTACAAACTACACCCTTACAGAATATCAGTAAAATACTGCTATATTTCGTTTTGTGTATGTAGAGAATCTGAAACTATTTCTCCAGGTAACGAGACATTACATCTCAACCGTCAAGGGTAGTCATGCTACATATGTCTATGTGCCACAGCATCCACGTACCCTCAGTCGAACTGAGCGGTCATTTAGGGCAATTTATACATTCCTCTCGAATTTGTTAAAACATCTAATATATGTAATTATTTTTTATCATGTTTGCCTCTGTATCTATCTTCTATCGTGTTTACCGCGGGGAGTGCTCAAACTATTTCTAACCGCCAAATTTCACCAACGCACATCGCAATAAAACTCACGACATCTGAATGCGATTGAGAACCTCCAAGGTTCACCCCTGTACAATTTACTATGAGTTTTCTTTCTCATACGACTTCTTTGTGGAATCGTTTGCCACCAGCGATTTTTCCGGACCAATACGACTTAGAGCGCACCTGCAATTCTCATGGTGTTGCAGTTGTATATGAACGTCGTTCGTCACTTACATAAGGTAAACCACAACCATGTTTGTTTGCCAATCTCATGATGTAATAGAAAAAGAAAGTATATAAGTTCTTCAACTGTCATAACAATTTCATTCCAAAACATCGATATAGTGCCAATATTCTGCAATGTAATCGTGCCAATAATTTGAAATGTTTTCGGCGATAGGGGTTCTTGGGTTCGATTCCCCGGGTCGGGCCTTGATCTTGTTACCCGAGATGTTGTTATGTGGACTGTATGTGCGGTTTCCAGTAACCCCAAATCAAGACGGCTGACGTGGCACGCAATAGCCTTGGACGATGCACTCGCTCTTCCGAAAATCTACTACTTTACCAGTGTCTTGATGGAGTTCTTCTTGAGCCGGTAGGGAGAAAAATGTGACGAGGAAACGAAAAAACGGCTCAAGTCCAAGTAAAAGGAAAGAAGTACTTACCGAGGTGGAGTTCCTTTTGGTGCCTCGTGGGCGACGCTTCTGGTCTTGTGGTGCGTTGGAAGAGCAATGGTACGCGACGAAAACTCGATTTATCAATATGCAAGGCTTACTTTTAGCGATTCTGTGGCCAACTGATACAGAGGTCCAATAACAACTAGCGGAGTCGTCGAACTACGATGCAAGAAGAGGCTGAGCGACGCCAGTGCGCGCCCATATGTGGACCGCGTCCATATATACCACTTCCATCTCGGCGGGGCTCGCTTCTTATTTGCTGAAAAGGTGGCATCACATTCTAGACCCCCTTCAGTGCATACGGAAGGAATGCGTGGATATAGGACGGAAAGACACTGGCATACAATAAACGACCGAACAAAATGTGAGAGTACCCGATTCCTTTTTTCCGCGCCACCAAATTATATTATCCTCGAAAAAAACATGTAACAAAATAAAAAAATTATGCAATCTTTGACAATGATTACTATATCTGAATCTAAATAATACACATTTAAAAAAATTACGAAAAAAAATCACATAATAATGATATTTATAGAGTTCGGGTCTTAGGGCATCCTGACTCGGACAGGTTAGGTAAGAAGGAGATGGCGGGGTTGAGTGAGCAAGCGTCGTTCGCTTTTTTTTACGGGTGAAATCCTCGTGGACTGCCTCTGCCTGGGGAAAGGTGGAGGGGTGTGCCGGACTCTTACCGGCTAAAACCACCCTGGTGTCTCCTCACACGTGCGCGCGAGGGGCCGCGGGAATCCAAATTCTTCCGCAGCCCTACACTAGTGCTGGCCGGGGCTGTACGGGCCTCGTCTCTTGCACGGAGTAGTGAGGTGTTCAACTACATCGTGGTTCACCTCAGAGACGCGCGCCGACACCCGCGCGCGCCTCCGCCTCGGGTCCATCGAATAGGAGGGCGGGGGCTTCCCCAAGTCTCTCGCCCCTGGAACCATTCATGGGGGCCAGAAAAGGGCGTTGTCCACTCTTCTCCTGCGCCCGGTGCGCCTTCTGCGGCCAGGGAAGGGAGTCGAGATCTCCCTCTCCCGTTCCGCAGTTTCCTTCTGCGATATCACCTCCTAACAGAAGGACACCACAGCGTCCCACGATGTTGCGCTAACGACCATCCTCCGCACCAAGGTCGACACAGATCGCCTCCTACTTCATTTGTGAGGACACGGCGTTGCTACTCCTAAGCTACACACTCGGCGAGTGTGTGTTGCAACGTGTCCTCCCCGCAATGAACACAGTGGTGGCACCGAGCGTCCGGCTACCTGTCTATGCGGCACAGGTACTTGCCGAAGCAGCCGTGCCCCAACAGCACCTGCGTCACCCTAAACGACAGGGAGCCGTGCCTTCTCCCGGGCCAGTAGTCGAGTACTGGCCGGATCGCCTCGACGGTAGCAAGGCCAGTGGTAGGGCGCAGAAGCTTTTGCCGCCATTCCGCCACCAAGACCTGACGGAACTCCTCTCGGCGCAGTGCGATCTGTCGCTGCACCGGTGTCGAGCCATGTTCCCGCTTTTTCTCGCGCCATTGATATAACGACGCGAGTACTTTCGCCTATAGGTCCCATGGCGGGGGTCCGGCCAAGACGCAAGCCGCCTCGTAGGAAATCGTGCGATACCCAAGGATGACTCTGACGGCCATAGCCCTCTGCGGTTTACGCAGAATGGCGAGAGTGCTGGCCGTCACACGGGCCCCATACAGCGCCATGGACCGCACGATTGCGACGTACAACCGCCTACAGGCGGTGCTCGGGCCCCCCAAGTTGGAAAGCAACGTTGAAAGCGCGCCCGCTGCACGCATCAGCTTGGGCGCCAGCCACCGGAAGTGAGGTCCGAATTCTCATCGACTGTCGAGTACCAATCCCAGGTACTTCATGGTGGGCTTCAAACCGGCGGCGGCGCGCGTCGAGGGCTATGAAACACTATGGCCTCCGGCTTGTTTAGGGCAACCTTCAGGCCCAGGCGCCGGATGCGGTTCACCGTTTTTGAAACCGCAGCCGTGGCAACCAACACTGCTTCCCTGTGTGAGCAGTGGCATCCGGGCAGTGGCGAGCATGTCGTCCGCATAACACGTCAAGTCGGCGCCTGACGGGAGTTCACCTCTCAGCACCCAGTCGTAGCCGATGCTCAACCCCGCCTAATCTAACCTAACCTGTCCGAGTCGGGATGCCCTTAGTCCCGAGCTCGCATCGCTCGATCTTAATAATAAATTGATAAACAAACAATTATTAATTTTTTTTTAATTTAAAATGTTTGTTATTTTGTGTAGATTATGAAAAAAACTGTAACAACTTCATTCGATTATTTTTAAAAAAGTTATCAACAATTGTTATCAACAATGTCAGGCTTGTTGGTCTAGTGGTTAGTGACCCTGACTGCTATGCCGCAGGTCGTGGGTTCGATTCCCACCACACGATTTATCTATAATATTTATGTATTTAGAAATATATAAGTATGTTAATCAGTTGTCTAGTACACACAACACAAGCTCTGCTTAGCTTGGGACTAGATGGCGTTGTGTGATAGTTGTGGAATATTATTATTATTATTATAAACAATTATACGTGAACGAGTGTATTTTCGATTTAAAGCCTTAAAACTAGTTTAATTTTTTTTTTGTAATTTTTTTCATAAATTCGCCATAGTAACGAAGATTTTAAAAAAGTTCATCGAAATCGGATGATTTTTCGATTTTCTAGAGCCAAAAAACGAGGTGACCGCGATAGTACAAAATTACTTAGTTGAGCATATATAGTAAAGTTGCAGCTATATTAGTAGTACATTGTAGCGAGAACGAGTCGGCTCGGCCGGGGAATGACCACGCTCTCCCAGAATACCAGCGTAAAATAACAGTTCAACGATGATGTGTTTCGTACGGTGAGTATATAGAACCGAAGACCCATTTTACTGGAAACGAGGCATTCCATCTTAGTTCTCACGGGTGACAGCGCATCTGCATTTTGATTCGTAGTCTATATGTATGTAGATGTCTTTGGTCTACAGCAACAACTTTCCACCAAGTGGACTGTTGCTCGTTTGTCACCCTTGTGTTATAAAAAAACACAGCAGCAAGTTCGGTCCTACCCCATCCTACTTCATTCGAAAATGTCTACCCTTTTCGTTATCATTTAACATTTAAAGCTAAGGGACGCATTAATGATAAAATTTAATCAAAATAAAAGTTTCCACGAAGTGGCGTAATAGATTGGTCGTCTCTTGGGTGTCCTTCAGTCGACTGAGGGAAATCTCTACAAGTGTCCTTTACGAAATATGTCGACAAAAAAACTCCTGAAATATTTATTACATTCAGGACCATTATGTTTGTAATTTTTGTTGTTGCTATTTGGCTTAAAAGTATGACTATAAGTGAAATTCTTATAAATTAGGTTTTTTTTTAATATCCTAATACCTTTTTTATCTTGTTGTTTCAAATTATTACCATTGACTTATCTCGTATATTACTAGCGTAAGGACCGGGCCGACCGAACAACTAAAATGGACCAGTGCGTTGGCCCTCGGTCGACAGTGGTGCGCGCGAAGGACAGATTTGCCTGACACAAATATGTCTATTTGCGTGGTAAAAGAATGCAAAAATTACGATACAAAGATTTTAAAACAAACATGGGATATCGTATCATCGGTAAATAACCTTATATTAATTTTGTTACAATTAAATCATTATATAAACGCATTTTTAAAGTTTAATTTTACAGTTAGTTTAGTTACGTTATCAAGATTAGGCCAGGGTGGGATTCAGACTCTCAAAAATATTGTATATGGAAAATAAAATTATACTATTCAAAAAAATTATATTACGTTTGACATTTCATGTTTCTTTTATCCCATGTGCCGGGATTTTGACGTCACGCGTCTAGTTAATCTATTCATTTCGGTTTTTGAGAATGTTCTTTTTATTTCTGTTTAATTTTTATCTAAAGAACTTAATGTAAGTTAAATTTTGAATATTGGTATTTGGTGCCTAATACATTTTATATTCAATAAGGGTAAAACGAAAAGAGTACAAAAGAAACCATATCTGCTTAGTTGAATCTGAAAATCTGATTCATAAAATATTTTGAAATTCTGTTTTCAAACCTTGCTTCTGGAGCATAGAGTTTTTTTGTGGTAGCCCCTCATTATAATTGTATCAAGAATGCAATATAAATGCATCGATAGAACATCGATTGACCAGAAAGGGAGCTAATTCCAATTTTATTAAAAAAAAACTCTGTACTCATGTACAATACAGAAATTCTCGATATCGTAGGGTTAGTATTAAAATCTAAAAGGACCCAATAATAATACGAGTCGACCTTTAGGTAAAATTGTGGTATTTTCGCTTAGTATTATTACGAAACCATGTACTACTAACTATGAAATAATGGAACAACTAGGATAATTATACTACGAAATCCAACCCTGGTTACGTCGTGTTTTGATACGACGTTAATATTATGATATATGCGCTACTTTTTCTTGTATGTAAAAGTTATGAGTAAAATATTTGGATGGGCCTATCCTTCTCTTTGAAATCATTGATTATTAGATGTTATCCGATTCTGAGCTACGTTAAAAATTCGTCGGGAAATGAGTTTCAAAACAATTAATAAATTCGACCCGAACAGACATACCTACACGAAGTGTAGTGACAGTGGAAGAACATCCACTACCCCATACCCTGTGGGTGGGAACAGAGGGAACAAATAAGGAGATGGTCAGCAGCGTCTTCCCACGACTAAAACTAAATAACTGCTTTCCAAGCAGGCATTATTATTATTATGGCAAATATAATAATAATAATGTCCTCCAGACCGAATTTCGGTCACGGCGACCAGCCTCAACGTAGACTAGCATTCGACGCAGGACAAGATTATAGTGCCCGAGTGTATTCACAATCACAGGTGCACTCTCTATTCCCTCACTGTCATAATCTGATGGGACGGTAAACCGACACGACCGGAGAGAGATCAGACGCAGGAGCAACGGCTTTACGTGCTTTCTGAGGCACGGGGTGAGTCACCGCCAACTTCCTGACTCCGGGCAACTACTGAGAATTTCTTGACGGAAAACTCAATAATTAATTTTTTGGCAGATCCAGGATTCGAATCAAGGACGTCATGATCAGAAATTGCACTAATACAACCACTTGATCAATAAGACAGTTTGTGCAAAATATGCCCACTATATGGCAAGCTATGGGGGAGGCCTTCGTTCAGCAGTTAACATTTATTGGCTGGGACGGTAACGGTACCGGTAGATCTTCACGAAAATGAGTTAATAAAAACGTGTAAAGTATCAAGATTCATTTCAACCTATCAAAGTCCACTGTTGAATATTGAACAAAACCAATTTAACGCATTTTATCTCGTTTAATTTTAACTTTGCGAACTTTTTTAATTCCGTATCGGCGCTTTAAAGCCGTATCAAAGTTATATTCAGTGTTTAGTATTCGTATTAAGAAATCATTCCGCCAGTCCTATAGATTGCCTCGAAGGTCTTCAGGGGTGACAAAGCATTTGCATTTTGACTCTTAATGATGAAAGTTTTAAAAGCGTTTGGACCGTAGCATCTACTAAACATCTGATAAAAAATGTGCCTATTTATCAACCATATTCTAATAAAAAGGATAATTTTGTATATCATTGCTGCATACACAACTAAAAATTAATTCCAAGAAAATTCATAATTATGAAATCATAAACAGCAAAAGGTATTCAACCCATAAGGTCTATTACTCTTGACTATTTCATCATCTAACGGTTGCCATGTGGACTTTTACGTTTTTTAACCCACAGGAAGAAATGAAGTGATTACTAATAATAATAATAATAAACATTTATTTCTCCCACTTTTTACATAGTTACATTGGTTTCATAAATAAGTAGTTAAAGAGTTTTTGAGTAGCTGTGGGAGACAGGAGCCCAAACCAGGCTACCCTGTGCTATGGGTCTTCTAGCTGCCCTCTGGGCTTTATTACATACTTTTCGATGATAATGTACTTAGACATGAAGCGAGCGTTACATGTGGAGATCGAATATGAGATTTCCAAAGTGTAATTTACAATTAAAGTCATTTAGAATAAACATAACATGCAATATGTTTAAATGATAATAATAAAAGTATATAATCAAAATTTAATATAAATATAAATATATAAATACTAATGAAGTGATAATTTATGTCGTCAAAACTGTGTAGCCCATCCGACCGCCAAGCATCGCAACTTCAGCAACATCCCTATGAGGCATAAATATTTTATATTGGGGAGGTCAATACCAAGCAATGGACATTTATATGCTGTAAAGGAGGCTAAATGTGAATGGAGGTGATACCGTCACTTCCTAGCCTCAATTGAAGGCATTACGACGATATCATAATTTAATTCTCAACACCAAAACTTTCTTAACTCCTTTTCGAAGTCACGATGTAGGCGCTAACCTAAGGCCGAAATTACTCTGTGATTTGGTTTCAGCACGCACACGTAGGTAAATATTTTATGTGCCGGCTTAATTTTCTCGCCTTCAATTTCCGCTAGGTAGAGTTTTTCGTATTCCCAGAAACGCCTAAGTTTTGTAATCATTGACACGCAAAATGAGGACATAAATCCGGGTTTAAACATACAATTAACATGCTAATTCTCCTTTCAAAATGTTTAAAACGTGAATTTATTCATTTCGTACACAATCTGACTGCTTTTGACATGTAATTACTTTGTTATCAGGGTTTTTAAACCAATATGCATGCCTGCTGGCACTTTCTAGCAAATTACTACGCTCAGTTGTAAACTTAAAAAGCTTTAACGTGAGATTTATGTAATAAAAATAATGGATTAAATATTAGAATAAGAAATGTTCTCTATTTTACTATATAGAGGAATTTAAAAAATACTTTTGTTCTCAAGCCGATTCACTTATCAGGTCAACACCTCATCTAGTGGAGAACTGCCCTATATATACCAAATAATAAATAATAGTACTCCTGTACGCGTACATTTACGAAGCTATTTTCAATGACTTACACCTCCCTCCATATTGTATACATTCAATAAAACAGTAGGTTAGCATTTTTTAAATTATTTTCTTTAAAACAAATCATCTCGAACATCAAAAAAGAAGCAAAAGTAAAAACTGCTTGATACATCCATCCATTACAGCCTATAAAAGTCTGAATATAGGCCTCTCCAACAAATTACCTTAAAGGGAGGATTTTGTCCTAGTGACCACACTTAACAGACGGTTTGCCTAACGAAGCATTTTTATAATAATAAGTTGTTATCGGGAAGATGCTATTGCCTATCTCCTGTTTCAGTTTTTTAGTGCCCTTTTGTCACTTCTTAACACACCAACGGGACGATATGAGGTAGTGAATATTACACCACCATTACACGGTCACCTGTGCTGGGTCACACTCAAATAATTAGGACAATGAAGAAAACTTTGAGTTTAAATTCATAATTCATTATAATTCTACCTTAAAAAATGGTGCATATTTGTCACACACTTAAAACTTTCTTTATAGGTTATCCTAATACGATAGTGAAACTATTCTATATTATAAGCATTGATCTTTTTAAAATTAAAATAAAGTAAATTTATGTTCGTTATTACGCATATTTATTTATTTGAGTGCTGTGTAGGCACTCGGAAACGTGATAATCTCAAAACATGTTTTCCATCAAACTAAACAGCGCAATTTAGCAACAGTATATTTTGTGTGGTCACTCGAATTTATAACCATTTACACATATTGACATGCTCCAACACATATAACTTTAAAACACCATTGAAGCAATTTCTTGTTAATAATGCATACTACAGTGTGAAAGAATATCTTGAAGACAATATGAAATTAATTAATTGGCTGTTATATGACTCAGAATAACTACGTTGTCTTATTATTATCTTCGTCGTCTTAATAACACTAACTAATTTGACTTATCTGTATTATTTTTGATTGTGTATCATGTGAACTCCAATTATATGTAGCTAAAGCATGTGTAAGTAATTTTGATATAAAGGTTATAAAAAGTGATGGATATTGCATGCCAATTGGCGTAATATAGCTGTAATAAATGTTTGGTCTATAACTGATAAACGATGTAAACACCAACTGTATCTACCTATATTCGCAATAAACTACTTGAAAAGGAAAGCCCACGTTTCTGAGAGGGTTTTCTAGGGAAATGTCCGCCGCGTGCCCCAATGCATGTTGGCTTTTTAAAATAGGTACACAATAAATTATGCTAGCTTTGTGAGCCGTGGTAGCTGAGATGGTTAACGCTCGCTGTAAATATAACAGAACGCGAGTAACCCGTGTTCGATCCCGCCGGCAACAATGAAATTGTTAATTGCAATTTTAAGTGCTGATATACCACGTGCTCAGCGGTGAAGGAAAAACATCGTGAGGAAACCTGCATGCCTAAGGAATAAGAAAAAAAATATTTCGAAGACATGTGACGTTCGCTACCACGCATTGGGGCAGCGCGACGGACACTTCCTTACCCTAAAACCCTCTCAGAAATGAGGGGAGGCCTGTGCCCAGCTGTGGGACGTATATAGGCTGTAACTTTACTTTACTAACTTTTGTGAACTCACTCATAATTCCGAAATAAATACAAATAATTTGAAAAAAAAACCATATCATGTGTTACGTTTTCAAGTTATGCTAAACATGTGTTAATTTTTTTTATTTCAATAAACTGTACAATTCCTGTATTTTATAGCGTGAAAGGTATTTTATTGACAGCTCGTTTACGTAACAATAACTTTTACTATTTGGGCTTAAGAAGTAATACCACATTACCATCACTATTGCCGTGACCAAGAAAGCGTGTCCGGTTTCTCTCACCATACAAAACACAGCAGCATTAATGAAAGTTGTACGGCTGCTGGCTACTAAACGGCTAAACGGTTTTTTATTAAATTTAACAGATAAACCATGTTACATAAACAAATTTACCATTTAGTGCCGCCATAAAAAACCTACTACCCCATATCATCCCGTTGGAGGTGACAGGGAAAAATGAAATAGTTGATGGGCAACAGCTGTCCAGCAACAACAGGACAATCGCTCTGATAACAGCATAATAGAATACTGCAGTTACCAATCCGTCTGCCACGTGTGGCAATGGCAAATATTCCCCCTATGAGACAATATATGGCGGAGACCCATTTTCAGCAATGTTTTGAACATAATTTAACGTCATAATTTAGGAACGAATGAATGCAGGGGAAAACCCAAGTTAAGGGGATTTAGTAAGTCAGCTCAAATTCTAATTTTGCCCCCACTTCCCCGCGCGGCGTATGCTATGTACCGACATGTTTGTAATCACTAATACTGTAAGTAGAAAGGTCGTTAGACACTTATTTCATTAGGTTTATCATATTTATGATTATTTCTTAACGCCAAGCCAGTCGCTTCTTATTTTTATTACGGTTATTTCCCATTTTAATTTTACGCCGTCCTGTTGCGTAATGCATATTCTGATTGTAAGCGACACAACCTCCCTCTTCAAAGGCCGAAGCGAAGTGACCGGGCGGCAGGAATCACACTTCAAGTAGCCGATAGTTTAGGTAATTTCTTTTTACAGTGAAAATAATGGTATTTTAAAAAAGTAAATAACATAAGCACTGCTTTATAGTTAGTTCAGTTAGTATGCAAAGTTTCATGATCATATTTAAAGTATTTTATGAATATCAGCGGTTTACTGTTTATTTTGGAGGTAACTTTGGATTTTTTTCTATCGAGAAAATTTTACGGAATCGTGTTTTCATCTAACATAATCCTTAACATTAATCCTCAAATTTACCATATATTTATTTTAAAATTAATGCTGCAATATTTTCGACATAACGGAGGATCTTGCCGAGCCATTTGAGCTTATATTTCCCCTTAAGGGTGATTTATTTTAGAAAAATATTTGTGTAATATAAATTTGTATTATAATTTAAAAAGTGTAATAATTTAATTACCGTCGTTGTATTTTGTAACAAAAATTAATTTTTGTTACAAGTTTATAACTTAGTAATTAAAACCTATTTTTAGATATTTCCATTTCCTTACAATTTCTGTCATAGTTTAAAATATTCAAATAATCGATTTAATGCTTCCCAGTGGCCTTTAACTTGACCCGGGCTTCTGTTTCAAGTGGGCGATCGTTGAATGTTGTATTTTAGTGTACCGTATTCACCAGAACTGTAGACAGATTGTTCTCGGTGTACGTCTTATTTTAATTCAATATGTAATAACATGTAATTATTATTGAAAATCATTTTCTACTTTTACGACTTGTTCGGAAATAAAACTGTTCTTGGAAGAACCAGCAAGAAACCCAGTGAACTTTTTTATCAAAGTAAATTATACAATATAGAACTAAATACAATAAATAATATGTAATAAAATATATAATTTAACGTGTAGTAGCGGTGTAAAAACATCCACTACCCCATATCATCCCGTGGGTGTCGTAAGAGGCCAAAGAGGGAACCAATCCGGAGGAGGACAGCAGCATCTTCTTAACAACGACTAAAAAAAATGATAATTGCGGTTGCCAACCCGCGGGCAACGCGTGGAAACTATGGAAAATATCCCCCATATGAGGCAACCTATGGGGGAGGCCTATCTTCAGCAGTGGAAAGTCCACTGCTGAAGATTAGATTAGAAATTAGCTGTTACAGTAACGGTCATTTATATAATAAGAAAGGTTTTACAGACTCTGTCTTTCATAGCGATTCATCTTTCTATTGAAAAAGATATGAAATGCCATTACGAAAATGTATACATGATGTAAAAATTTAAAGCATTATTGAGTTAGTTTTAAGCATTAAAACATACGTTGGAAAAATTTAAGATCGAAATGTGACTCTTCATTTATCATTAGCTCTTGGAAGTGGTACTTCCAAGAGCTAATGATAAATGAAGAGAGTATTTTATTCATATTTATACTTAACACAGCAATTGCTAAATTATTTCCACTGCCCTATTTTTTAAAGAATAACGGTGACAAACGAGCACACAGTCCACCTGACGGTAAGTGGATGCTGTGGCCCATGGACATCTACATTTATCCTCGATTAAGAATCAAAACGCAGGTGCGTCGTTACCCCTGAAGACTAAGATGGAATGCCTTATTTCCATTAAAAAAGGGTCTCCGGATCTCTACACTCACCAAACGAAACACAGCAGTATTGAGCTGATATTGTACGCTGGTATTCTGTGAGAGCGTGGTCCTTCGCGGTCGAGTCGACCTATTCGTGCTATAACCATAACATAGCTGCAGCGTGACTCTACCACGTATGTCACCCCGTGGGTGTCGCAAGAGGTTACAGAGAGATAGCTGAAATTTTCAAAAAAACTCAAGAAAAAAAATAGTTAGTGAAAATAGTTTCATTAATTTTATGTGTAGTATTTGCGTAAAAGTAAAAAGTCATTATTTCTACTCACTTATTTCCTAATATCCCACTGCCTTAAATTATCGATTTTTTTTTATTCGGAACAACAAGCAATTGCATAACAATGCTTAAAACAAATAAGAATTCATAAATAACATTAGTCTTGGTCATTGTGTAACCAGAATCGTTATCTACAAAGTAATATTAAATTGGTACCAAGTAAAATAGGTTGGATAGAAACAACAGGGTCAATAGAAACAAGTCTGGTTATTTGAATAAGTTTTCTGTAGGGTTTTCTACATATCGGGTACGTGTGTTTTTTTCTACTGTTTATTATATGCTAACATTTTTCCTTTATTTTGGCAATTTTGAAAAACCTACAAACAACTATATCAAATAACCAGATTTGTTTATATCCACCTCGCGGTTTTTATTCACCCCGCTTTACGGTAACAATAAATAATAAAGGCACAGTAAACAGAGTATAAGTGAAAAAGAGAAAAAAGTAAAGTTGACAACACTCGGTAATACTAAAAATCAAAAATAGACAAAAGGTAAAAAGCAAATATTGCTAACAATAACAAGTTTGTCTTGTGAAATATTAAGGTACAATTGAATGTCTAAGAACCTTCTTAGAACATTTTTGCGAAATTGTAATTGTGATAAAGTGTAAATAATACGGCTTAATGAGGCGCGTTCACCTGCATTGGTTTTACATACTTCATAATTCATAAGATCAAAGCATATTCTTGTTGCTTTTAAAGTGTGATACATTCAAACATAGAATACTATAATACATTATAAGAACAGGGGAGTGGGCGGAGCCCGTGTAGCCAGCCACTAAAATTTCACTAACATGTCGATTCACACGAGATGTGTTTTGACGTTACAATCGTTCCCAAATTTCACATACAAATTATTTAGAAAATGTCAAATTGCACAATATTTACAAATAAATATGTATTAAGATTTAAACAATTTTTAGAATAATGATCTTGAACATTAATCAAAAGTCAAAAATGCGTACGACGAGAATTCAAGATCTTCACCTACGCGGTGAGAATGACATCGAATCTTCGTTAGCGTAGGTATACATTTTGAACTCATTACAGCAGCCTCCGCAGACTCACTTGATATACATAAACACATGAGTGTTGAACTCAGGCAGAGACAAAACAGGAATTTTCATTTCATTTCAATCTCAGGTATTCATTTTCAGGAATACCTGAGATTTTGAGTGAGATTGAGAGGTACTGTGGGCAACTATACACATCATCGTTTGAGCCACTCGTAAGTGTGAATAACAATCCTCGAGCAAGCCTTATCGACTCTATTCCGATGATATCATAGACGTCAGTCTGAGTAAGATAGGGTGACGTTATATCCCCAAAACTATTCATTGCTGCCTAGGAAGACGTTTTCAAGCTATAAAAGTGTTTAAAGGATACGGTATTAACATCAATGGCGAGTACATACTCACCTTCGATGTTTTGACGATAAAGTTCTGATTGCAGAATCGCTAGAGGATGTAAGCACTATGCTCAATGATCTCAATAGTATCTCACAACGGGCAGGTCTTAAGATGAACATGGACAAAACAAACTTCATGTGTAATGTCTATGTCACACCTATGCCGGTAGTTGTTGGGAGCATTAAATTCGAAGTTGAGTACCTTTACCTAGGGCAAACAGTGCGACTAGATAAGTCAAACTACTCGACGGACTCAACTCGACTGGGCAGCGTTCGGGAAATTACGACACATCTTCTCGTCAGGGATACCACTAATCCTGAAAACGAGACTGTACTGATCTGAGACGTGGTCCTTCACTGCTAGTCGTATGATGCCACTTAAGGTCACTCAACTATGAAGAGGGCTGGGTTCGGGGTTTTTTTGGGTGATAAACTTAGAAATGAGGATATCCGAAATAGTGATCGACACAGCTCAACGGATTAGCAAGCTGAAATGGCATGGATTTCCGCACACTGAAGTATGGCGAAAATTTCTGGCTGGAATATGGAGGTAAATCTATCCAAATTCATATTAAGTTTGAATTTGGGGCGTTCCTCCCAAATTTTGAAGCCTACGTCTGGCCCATTTTAGACCAATCGGTATACCATACGAGGCTACCGACCTCACAGATAACCTGTCCATTCAGCCAGCTTTCTCTGGTTGGTAATTCCACTAAGTACATACACAATACATATATCAAAAGTGTGTAGTGGAAGCATGATATCTGAGATCATGCATAAGACCGGTGTTGCCATAATGTAGTCGACCATGGATTTCAATCTGCCGGCCCATAAAGCTTGAAGAAGTGACAACCGATGGGGACAAAAGGTTCTAGTACCGGTAGGCTAATTGTAGGCCAACACCCCACTAGATGGAGTGATGACCTTATAAGACATGCAGGAAGTCGATGGATGCAGGTGGCTCAGGACTATGCTTTGTGGCATTCCTTGGGTGAGGTCTATTTTCAGCAGCGAACTTGTGAAGGGTTGTAATGATGATGATGATGATAATTTATATTGAAGTTTCTGTTTACAATGCAAAGTTTGTTCTTTAGTCCCGGTTCAGGACTGGATCTAGGAACTTTTACTTAGAGAAATGAGCTAACCTTACTAGTCCCCACGATGGAGGAACTATCTGCATTTATAATTACTGTAATAATACGGAAGATCCAAGTGGCATATCCTAATTACACTTGTTCGTATTTTAGAAAAATTTTATACACCACAAGGGTTTTTCCCTGTTTCGTGGGTCATACACAAATCTATTACTTTTTATCTGTAAATTTATTTTAATAAATGGTAAAACAGAAAAATTCCTGAA
Source organism: Parnassius smintheus behrii (assembly GCA_036936625.1). Taxonomy (NCBI): domain Eukaryota; kingdom Metazoa; phylum Arthropoda; class Insecta; order Lepidoptera; family Papilionidae; genus Parnassius; species Parnassius smintheus. The sequence goes on from JAUPFT010000026.1 coordinate 4,870,912, forward strand.
ATTGAACGATTAAAAACTTTTTCGGCACGGCTTGTTCTTATTCTCAATAAAAAACACAATATCCTAAGATGAAAGCGTCAAACAACGTAATACAAATACATTTATTCGATTCTAACTTGATTAGTCAAAATAGATTACACTGAGAGATAGATCTCACAGCAGCCGGTGCCAACTTCTGTAGAAATCATTTGCGTTTTATTTCAGATAGAGTTAGGACGGATTAATTAAACTTTTAGAAAAGTAAGTGATGACTTCAAAAAACTTATAAGAATAAAATAACTTCTACATCATTCATCATTTAATTTATACGTGGTAGAGTCTTGCTGCAGCTATATATATTTGTAAGAATGGGTCGGCTCGACAGAGGAAGGAATACACTAGATGATTTTTTTTTGTGATTTGTTTTTTGTAATTGTGTGTTGTATATTTTTAGCTATTATGTAAAGGCTTGTAGGAAATGCTGGGAGCACTAAGCATGCGGTGTTTACCTACTATTGAATGTGCACTTAGTTGATATCACTGTCATAGTGTAACATTTGTTGGTAACCAAATAAATAAATAAATACCCTCTCACAGAATACCAACGTTAAATAGTTAAATACTGTAGTGTTTTACGAGTATACGGTGAGTGTAGCGAACCAGAGACCGTTTATACTGGAAATGACATATTCCATCTTAATCTTCAGGGGTCACAATGCACCTGCATTTTGTTTCTTGATCGAGGATAGATGTAGATGTATATTGACCGGAGCATCTAATTACTATGAGTGTTACCGTAAGCTCGTTTGTCACCCTGATTTTATTCGTTGTTTGTTGTTATTAACAATATGACAAACAAGCGTAAAGTTTACTAGATTCATTTTTCAGTTAGTTTGTGCGCCCATCTATTTGTTCGTTTGTTAGTTGTTCTGTTAGACTGACTTTTTTTAAATCCAGTACAGTGTATTTTTAGATCTTCGTGACAAGTAAAAGTACAAATACTCATATTCACTCATCGTAACAGAAGTAGGTACTAGATTTCACGTGAACAAAGTCACGGGTGCAGCTAGCTTTATAGTTAAAACAAATAAAAAGCTTCTAAAGCCGGGACTTCAATTCGTCGATATATTACGTCTAAGCACTAACTTCAGTGGCTTTTATATTGTTTCGGAAATACTTTATTCTTTTCATGTTTTAGTCAACATCAAATAGGTGGATCTCAATTTGACTATATTCTAAGTATGCTACGCCATATCCTTGGCAAATGTGAATATACAACTTGAACTTTTTAAGTTGACTAAACCATATGACATCCTCAATGATACAGCTGGAATTTTTTTTAAGTATTTTGTGTATTGTAACATTAAAACCTCGTGGCTGATTTGTATTTGACGTTAGTCAAAAACCATTTATTTAATAAATTTTTCCTTTTTTTTACTCTCTAAGTTTTTCAAATAAAATATAGCCTAGATCTCCCCTAGCATGGCTCACTAATAAATAGTTATTCATGTTTTAACGTCATGAAGAAAACCCAATCAGCTCAAAACAAGACAGTTGTTTCAATTTACTGATGGACAATTGAAATTTATTCATATGTTGTATAAATTTCGTCCCCTATGTTTCCACCCTAAGACGTAAAATTACTATTAAAATCTTTAAGGGCTCTATATATAAGCGAATTAACTTATTTATCATATATAGCCTATTTAATATTAAAATCTGTAAACAAATGGCAAAGATATCAAGTAATATACATATAGATTTTTTTTACATACAACGTAAAAATTTACGTGGTATAGCAACGCTGCAGCTAATAGTATATTATAGTTGTAGCACGAATGGGTCTCAAGTGGGGAAGTGTAACGCTCTCACAGAATACCAGCGTAAAATAGCAGATCAATGCCACTGTTTCGTATAGTGCGTGTAGGGAACTGGAAACCCTTTTTACTGGAAGCGAGACATTCCACCTTAGTACTACGGGGTGGCAACGCATCTCTATTTTGATTCTTAATTGAATATAAATGTAGATGTATATGGGCCACAGCAGCCACTTATCATCAAATGGACTGTATGTTCGTTTGACGATAGTCTCATGGGAGCACCTGTAAGATTATTGTGACACATAAGCATTACGGTTATTTCTGGGAGAAAGGGGAATATTAGATGAATATAATATTACTATTATTTATTTATCTAAATATATATCTTTTTTATTATTTTTTTAAAAACTTCTTCATAATATGTAGATGCGTCACATTGCTAAGTTTTCGAGAGATTTCGACGGTAGCTTGAGCCAGCAGACATTCGATGACGACAGCATCTCAAGGCGCCTAAGCAGACACAACGTCTTGAGGTTCACATCATCATTGGAGCACTTGTTGCATCGTTTCCACGAAAAGTTCAGATGCGCCGATATTTAACACACAAAATCGCACCGCTTTTACGTCTCATACCACATTTAAAAAAATAATATAGAAGCATTAAACTGCCGACATGGCGTGCAGCGGTCTAGTTCCCGCCAAAAATTTAACATTTTTTTAAACCATACTCTAGGATTGTTTCCTGTATCGTAGATGCAGTTTACAAACACAAATTGCACGAGGACAAACATCCAGAACCGTTACAATTATTCGATGCGGGATTCAAACCCGTGTCCCCCAGCGCTGCAACCCTAATTTGCAAAGCTACTCCCCTACAGAGCCGTCATTCAATGAAAACGTTTACATTTATCCACTATAGTAATTAATATTCAGTTATCTGATGATGAGCCGTGGTAGCTCAGTGGTTAACGCTCGCTGTAAATATAACAGAATGCGAGTAACGCGGGTTCGATCCCCGCCGGCACTAATGAAATTGTTAATTGCAATTTTAAGTGCTGATTTACCACGTGCTCGGCGGTGAAGGAAAACATCGTGAGGAAACCTGCATGTCTGAGGAATAAGAAAAAAAAATATTTCGAAGACATGTGAAGTTCGTCAACACGCATTTGGGTAGCGCGGCGGACACTTCCTTGCCCTAAACCCTCTCAGAAATGAGGGGAGGCCTGAGCCCAGCAGTGGGACGTATATAGGCTGTAACTTTACTTTACTTTACTTTGTCTGATAGGATAGGCGTGAATTGAAGACGCTTTAATTTCATTTTTATGTATAGATCAATTACTATACTTCTATAATAGTTAACTCTGTAATAGTAGCTATAACGGCTCCATGGCGCAGTGGTTTAGGAATGAGTCGAAGCGCTGAGGGCCGCGGTTTCGAATGCCACGCGAAACAAGCATTTGTATGACCTACAAATAATTGTTCTGGATCTAGATGTTTGTTCTTGTGATGTTTATGTACATAAACGTTTATCTAAAAGAATAATAAGAATTAACTTAAAGTACTAAATCTATTTAATATAAAAATGAATCGCAAAATGTGTTGGTAGGCGCATAACTCAACAACGCCTGGACCAATTTGGCCAATTTTAAAAAAAAAAAGTTCGTTGGAGTTCAAGGATGGTTTTTACGGTGATACGGACGAGAAAAATTAGAATAATTGCCGGAAAAACCCTTAAAACAGCCCTTTTCATTTTCCCATACAAACGTTTTCAAAGTAAAATGTAGAGTAGAGCTTTATTGCTATTGTATAAAGTTCATATTAAATTTCTTTTGTTTTACTATCGGCACGCGACATAAAATGCATCAGTTTTCACGTCATTACATTAGTCAAATACAAACCGCGTTAATAAAAGTTTTAATATCCCTATTATACAGACATAAAACATTGGTACGGCTTGAAAGACTTCAAGTCAAATCAAATAAAGAAAAAAAAACAACAAACTGACAATGTCGATTTGCCGTTGTACATTGTGTTGGTTTTCTTGGATTTTCTGTAACCTAATCTACTGAGTTTGCTTTTGTTAACTAATACACGAAAGAAATTCGTATATCGTGTTTTGTGGAGAGCGTTTACTTAATTAGTGTTTAGTGACACAATAATTTATATTTGATATGCCTCCTATAAGACGAAGCAATTTAGGTAGAATAACATGAAATACTACAAACCAAGCTAATTACCGATCTAATCGTACTGCACAAGAACGTGAGGACCGAAATGAACGTGAAAGAATTCGTATATCACAAACGCGTGAAGCGCGAGCGCGACATTCGACAAATAATCGCGCAAGTTTGAATCGAGCTGCTTTCAGTTACGATGTGTCACTTGACTACAGTAACAACAAATGTGTTGTTATTGGTTCTATGAACTCGGTTTGCTCATATTGTGAGGCATTGAAATACAGAAATGAAGCCAATGGATTGTGTTGCGGAAATGGCAAAGTGAAATTGATACCATTGGATCCACCACCAGAGCCATTGTACTCATTAGTTTCAGGAATAGGAACAGATTCCATACACTTTTCGACAAATATCCAACAATATAATAATTGCTTTTAAATGATTTCATTTGGGGCAACAACTGTAGTTCGGGAAAATTTTATGCCAACTTTCAAGGTATTTATTATAGCAGTTACTCATAATTATTTTTTAACAAAATTTCTGTCACCTAAGTTAAGGTGTGTCACTAATCTTCAATTGCTTAATTAAGAAATATATCACTTAGTCACCATATTATTTGGTGATTCAGTTTCTATAATTTTTAAGAACTAATATTATTTAAGTTTGATCACTGACAATCCATAAATTTATACCCCACATTGCTTATTTATTTTATTTTATAGTTTTTGGTTTTAATTTACAGATACAAGGGCAAATATATCACAGAGCAGGTTGACTGTTACCAGTGTCAGATAGCAACTACAAATTCCTGCAAATTTATTTTATGGGCAATTCACCACAAGAAATTGATCTGCGTTGTGCACATAACAATTTAGTAAAGAGATCTATTGTGAACAATTACAAACTTTATTTCATGAACACAATCAATTGATTATATTGTTTAAAACTGCACTGGATCTGATGCCATCTGATAATCACAAAATTGTAATCAAAGCTGATAAAACACCTGCAGGTCAACATGCAAGACGTTTTAATGCACCAACTATTGATGAAGTTGCTATCGTTGTAGTTGGAGAAAACTTGGAATCCCGTGATATTGTTTTACATCGTCGGAATGATCAATTACAACGTATAAAGGAAACACACTGCTCATATAATTCATTACAATATCCCATAATATTTGGCAAGGTGAAAATGGCTATGATTTCTCAATAAAAATGGTAAATCCCATTACAGGTAATTAAAATATTAGTTTAGCTATGGCAATAATATCTCAGTCACTATATTATGTATTTTACTTTTATATTTCAATGTATTTTAATTTTATATTTCAATTTAATTTTAAATTTCAATGTTATTAAAACAAAATCTATTTACAGGTTCTGAAACCAACAAAAAAGTCAGTTCAATGAACTATTATTCATACCGCCTAATGATTCGGGAAAATGAAGACAATTACATATTGAAATGTCGGTGATTATTTCACAAATATGTTGTTGACATGTATGTTAAAATTGAAACGGAGAGATTAACATTCATCAGGTTGAATCAGACCAAACTCCGATCTGAAGAGTATATTCACCTTCGAGATGCGATTAATACTGATGGAAATGCATAAAATGTCGGTCGGATGACTATTCTTCCAGCAACATACATCGGAAGCCCTCGGTATATGCATGAATATGCTCAAGATGCCATGTCGTATATTCGTCATTGTGGTACAGCAGATTTGTTCATCACATTAACATGCAATCCGCAATGGATAGAAATCAAGCAGAAGTTATTCCCTGGGCAATCACCCATTGATCGTCATGATATTACAGCCAGAGTCTTTAGACAAAAGTTGAAATCTTTAATGAATTTCATCGTAAAACATTATGTGTTTGGTGAGACACGCTGCTGGATGTATTCCGTGGAGTGGCAGAAACGAGAATTACCACATGCACACATTTTGATTTGGTTGGTTGAAAAGTTAAGGTCAAATGAAGTTGATGCAGTGATATTAGCTGAAATCCCTGATGTACAAGTAGATCCTGGATTGCATGAGGTAGTTATCAAAAACATGATACATGGTCCCTGTGGAACTCTTAATCAAAATTCACCGTGTATGATGGATGATAAATGTTCAAAACGATATCCACGGATATTAATATCGGAAACAATTACTGGTAATGACGGTTATCCATTGTATCGTCGCCGATCGACAGCAAACAATGGAAAATCAACAATTGTCAAATTAAATCAACAAGATATTGAAATAGATAATCGTTGTATTTTTCCATATTCACCCATTTTATCAAAGACATTCAAAGCACACATCAACGTTGAATCTTGCCATTCAGTGAAATCTATTAAATACATTTGCAAATATGTAACCAAAGGGAGTGATATGGCTGTGATTGGAATTGGGGCAGAGAATTCCAATGATGAAGTTACCCAATACCAAATGGGCCGCTATGTTAGTAGCAATGAAGCAGTTTGGCGAATATTTTCTTTTCCTATTCATGAGAGACACCCTGTTGATGTTCACTTAGCTGTGCATTTAGAAAATGGACAAAGCGTGTATTTTACAGCACAGAATGCAGTACAAAGAGCTGCTCAGCCACCATCTACTAACCAGTTTTTGAGACATGATTTTGCACAAACATTGTTAAATACAGAAATGCCAAAATATTATACCTGGAATCAATCCTCAAGGAGATTTATACGACGGAAACAAGGAAAACCAGTTGCAGGATACCCAGATGTATATTCCACCGATGCGATTGGTCGAATTTATTCAGTACATCCAAGCAATGATGAATGTTTTCATTACCGGCTGCTATTAGTCAATGTACGTGGCCCAACATCATTCCAACATTTACGAACTGTTGATGGTCAATTGTGTGGATCCTACAGAGAAGCCTGTCAATGTTTGCAATTGCTAGAAAATGACGCTCATTGGGATCAAACTCTAAATGATGCTGTAATATCATTACACGCTCATCAAATACGAACATTGTTTTCAATAATCATATCTACATGATTCCCATCAAACCCAATTGATTTGTGGATCAAGTATAAGAATTATATGTGTGATGATATTTTATATCAAATACGGAATAGAATGGGAAATCCAAATATACAAATCAGTGAAGAAATTTACAATGAAGCATTTATTTCAATTGAGGACATGTGCTTGATGATATCAAACAAACTATTAATTCTATTAGTTCTGGCCGCGCCTAATCGTCCCATGCATGATGCTTTTAAATAAAAGTTGCATCGAGAAAAACTGTATGATCTCAACACTTTGAAAAAATTAATTCAAACAAATCTTCCACTGTTGAATGAACAACAGAAGTATGTATTTGATACTCTTATTAAAGTAACAAATGATGAAACTGGCGGGATTTACTTCTTAGATACACCTGGTGGTACAGGAAAAACTTTTTTGATTTCTATAATATTAGCAACAATTCGCTCACAAAATAAAATTGCACTTGCACTCGCTTCGTCGGGAATTGCAGCAATTTTGCTTGAAGGTGGTCGAACAGCCCATTCAGCACTAAAATTGCCATTAAATATGCAAAGCAATGAAACTCCAACCTGCAACATTTCGAAGAACTCTGCAATGGAAAAGGTTTTGCAGCAATGTAAAATTATTGTTTGGGATGAATGCACGATGGCACATAAAAAATCTTTGGAGGCTTTAGACAGAACCTTAAAAGATCTACGGAGCAATTATAACCGATTTGGTGGTACATCGATTTTATTAGCAGGAGATTTTCGTCTAACATTGCCACTGATTCCACGATCAACGCCAGCAGATGAACTCAATGCATGTCTAAAGTCCTCCGATTTGTAAAAACATGTCAAAGTACTTCATTTAAGCAAGAATATGCGTGTCGAGTTGCAAAATGACCAATCTGGAAATACATTCTCTAAAACACTCATTGACATTGGTAATGGCAAATTCCCTATAGACACGTTGAATAGCTGCATTAACTTTCCTTAAACTTTTATCAGTTAACTTGATCAAAAGATAAACTCATTCAGAAGGTGTTTCCAAATGTTTCTCAAAATTACAGAAACCATGATTGGTTGAGCGAACGAGCTATATTGGCTGCAAAAAACATTGATGTAAATGAATTAAATTTCAAAATTCAAGAACAAATTACAAATTAATATGAAGGCTACTAACCAAGATGATATAGTCAACTATCCACCGGAATTTTTAAACTCGCTGGACTTGCCAGGATTGCCACCTTACAATCTTCAATTAAAGGTTGGATCGGTTGTTATAATGTTGCGGAATATCAACCAACCGCGTCTTTGCAACAGAACACGGTTGGCGATAAAAAAATTACTAAACAACGTGATAGAAGCAACTATACTCAAAGGAAAGTATAAAGGAGAAGATGTTCTCATACCGCGCATCCCAATGATTCCGACTGATGTGCCATTTCAGTTTAAACGACTACAGTTTCCAGTGCGGCTTGCTTTTGCTACGACCGTAAACAAGTCCCAGGGGCAATCATTAAGTGTTTGTGGTATTAATCTGGAAAACCCATGTTTCTTACATGGTCAATTGTATGTTGCCTGTTCCCGTGTTTCGTTTGTCTATGCGCCAGGTAATCAAACAAAAAACATCGTATATCATAAAGCACTACAATAATAATAAAAGTATTTTTTGTTAATAATTATGATTCACATGATTAACAATAAAGCGATTACTTTTAAATCCTTATATAATACGTTTTATTTAATTATCTTTTATTCACAAAGCCCTATCACCAGGGTGACGGTTCTGTTCAGGAGAATTTTTTGCCCCGACTATAAAATACGTAGGAACAAAAAACTGCCACATTACAAATCTTTTTGACAGGACGAAGTCTGTCGGGTCCGCTAGTAAGTAAATAAAATGAAATGAAATGTTATATCAAACTGTCCGCGCATAATGAACTCTACCGTTTTCACAACAAATACTAACTTCGGATGTACCTATTATCCGCGGGTGCGATTAATGGATAAATCGGGCGGGATAGCATTGTCTGTTTAGTACAACGGTAACTAATACCAGTTAATCTCATTAAACTCATCGTAATCCATTTTATGTCGCAGTAATTCCAGGTTTAGGGTAAGAGATAATTATGAACAATCTCTTACTAGAAATGGTCCACTGATTATTGTAACCATAGAAGCTTTTTTTTTGCGCCCGAAGTAAATATGGGCAACCCTCCGGAAAGCGGGGGAGGGAGGCGGTAAATGCTCATAGCATACCACGCAGCCGGCTGCGTGGTTATGTGGAGACTTTTACCCACTAGACACTGCCTTTTAGGGACTGGCTTAACGGTCTAACTAGAGATCTCTAAGCCGTATACGAACGCGACCCTCCTTGGCAGAAAGGAGGGCGCAAGCGGCGAAAAGCCGCTTAGAAGTGGCCTAACTAAGGCAGATTAAGGGATGTGTTATGTCGGCTCGGCCTGAGCCGCCAGGAGGCAGTTCAGGTCAGCCGAAAGCTTGTTGGGGGGTCCGAGAGAGAGTTTCTCGGTCTGCGCACACTATAGCGAGTGTTGATAGGGGCTGCATAGGCAGCTGTCTCACGGATGAGATGATTTAGGTGGGACTCTGAGGCTTTGAAAAATCTCTCAGAGAGTGATTTAAGGAACTGCTGGATTGTTGGGAGCTCTAAGTCTCGGTTTAGGTCGGCATTACGGACATAATAGGGCGAGTGAGTGGCCCTACGACAGAATAGATTTTGAACTATTTTAAGTTCATTTATAGCTTTGGGCTTAGCATGTGCGAAAATGGGGGCCGCGTAGGTCATGACAGGTCGTATGCAGACCTTATATAGGGTTTGCTTGTTGCGGAGGGACATTTTAATGTGTCTGCCCAACATGTTGTTGAGCCTACCCATGTAAAATCGTGCGGTGTGAGTAACCTTCTTGATATGGGGTTCGAAAGTGAGCCTTGCATCAAGGGTGACGCCTAAATATTTGGCTGTAATTTACCATGGGACAGGGGTTCCTAACATCCTGATTGGCGGAGTGATGGTGAGACGGCGTCGTATATATTTGAAGCAAACGGCGGAGCTCTTCTCGGGGTTTACGTCGATACGCCATTTTTGGAACCAAGCTCCTAAGTCGCTTACTGACTTTTGGATCTTGTTCCGAATCTGTGGCAGTGAGTTGTCTTTAGAGTAAAGGGCTGTGTCATCTGCGAAGAGGACTGGTTTAACACCATTCGACGGGATAGGGATGTCGTTGGTGAATAGTATATATAGGAGGGGGGCAAGCACAGAGCCTTGAGGGACACCGGCTTTGATTTGACGAGTATAGGATAGCGTGCCTTCGTGTCTAAAGCGAAAGGTACGATCCTTCAGATAGGAGGCTACAAATCGAACGAGACGGTTAGGGAGACCTAAGTCGTATAATCCCATAGAAGCGTGGTGCACAAAAAAAGTTGCTTTATTGTGCTCCCTCAAACATTATGTTCCTTTTACCGTGGCTAATTCTTGGTGTCGGCAAACAAATCTTATGTGTTACTAAAATGATGCTCGTAAGTACGTTTTGTGAAAGATATTTCAAAGTGAATTTTGTTTGTTAATTTTTTTTGTATCAGAATTCAAGTTATGTGTGTGCAAATTTGCTTAAAGTTAAATACTTGTGGTTTTTCATATAGTTGTTTTATATTCGCTAGGCGATCATATTTGAAAAGGGTTTTAATAGTATTATTTGTGATATTTGTAAGCTTATAATATTTGTTTGTGCAGATCATTTATTTTATCAACTTTTCGTTTTTTGAAAGAGACATCTACATGTTTATCGAAAACAATATATCCTAGATTTCTTCTGGCGTTTCTCTATCTGTTCGTAAAATTTTATCACAATGGGTTCTGAAATTCCGAAAATTTGCACGCACAGGCAGACAGTGAACTTCCAAGGATTTGCTATATTTACGCGAACACTATACATTGAATCAAACTATTTTTACTTTTTACTGATTTCTATCGTGGTTCTGTCCAACACCTATAAAACTATAATTAATCTCTAGTGGTAATTAAATCAGCAACGATAAACAGGGATGAATATTTGAGGTCCAGTTATTATAAATAATCTTAGCTACTTTCTACTTTTAATTAATTTTGGTCTTACAAACACAGAATTAGCTTACTGAATCTTGAAGTCTTAGTCTAATTTTTTTTTTACTTAGGTGAATCATACATTATCTCTCCATAGATTGTCTCATAAGAGGGGATATAACCGGGGAAGCACCACGCTCTCGCAGAATACCAGCTTAATGCTTCTGTGTTTCGTATGGTGGCTGCTGCTCATCTCCTTATTTGATTCCGCCGGTCGCTTCTTAGGACAGCCACGGAACGATACATGGTACTGGATATTCTTACACCGCCACCACTCGATTAATATTATTTTCGTTCTTATTTAATTTACATGGATCATATCGCCTCATGTTACGACGTATTTCTCCAAACAATTTATAGGTTAGGAGCCCCGGAGCCTCGCTATTAACTTCCTCGTAAACGTTACGTATTATTGCCCCATATAACGCTGTGGCACGGCATTTGTTTGCTTCCGGAATTGTGATAATTAACCGAAACACCTTCGCATTACGTGTGGTTATATTTTTCCACGAGTGCGACTTGTGACTTAACAAATCGTGATGAGGGTATTTGGTAAGAATTTCCTAAAGCTTCGAGCCTTGAAATATTATCTTACGTCGCTACTACACGCCACATCATATATAGATATATAGATAGGTAGATAAGAACAAGTGTTAGACAAGATAGATGGAAAGATAAGACTTCTGTTCAATTTGCGGAAGAGTATGTATATTGTCTATGGTCCTACAGCCTTTTCGGAGTCCGAATGTTCAAATATAGATTGAACATAATATTTATTTATTTGAATGTCTACGGCACTCGCGAGGCCACCAGGCGCAGCTTAGAATTACTTAAGATATTATGTACTATAATTTTTTTAAAGATTTTTTATAGAATAAGGGTGACAAACGAACACTCAATCCACCTGATGGTAAATATAAGCTGTGACCAATACATATCTACATCTATCCTCAATCGTGAAAATGCATATGCATTATCACACCTGAGTACTAAGATGGAAAGGTATTTAACAAAAATCCTTCAAATTTTCGGTTAAATAAATATAGCCTAGATCTTTGCTGGCATTGCTTTCTAATTTTTCGAAAAGTTTCATCACAATCGATTCAGCCATACTAATGATTAGCCTACACAGTATAAAATAGTTATTTATGTCAGAATAGTTTGCAAATCCTATACATTTAATATATATTTATGTATATATATATATATATATATATATATATATATATATATATATATATATATAAATATATATATATATATATATATATATATATATATATATATATATATATATATATATATATATATATATATATATATATATATATATATATATATATAATCGGAATCTCGGAAACGGCTCCAACGATTTCCATAAAATTTTGTGTGCAGGGAGTCTCGGGGGCAACAAATGGATCTAGCTAGGATTTATTTTTAGAAAATGTCTTTTTGTCCGTGTTTTTAGGCAATGACAAATTGCTACAATATCGTTAGAATAAGAAGGTAAATTTTGACTGTTTATTAATGATTACAAATAGCTTAATTGGTATATTGGACGCTCACAAAATCGTAATACCGTCGTTCGAGCCCAGACCGACCGACCGACTTTTTTTAATTTTTTTTTTTCAAGTTCCTTTCTTTTTTGAGAAAATCCATTTTTTCACTCATGATTTTTTATTCAAATAACCAGTTCAGTTTTTTCTATTATTTCGCTACGATCAAAACTTTTTTTAATATTTTTTCAAGTTCATTTCTTTTTTTGAGAAAATCCATTTTTTCACTCATGATTTTTTATTCAAATAACCAGTTCAGTTTTTTCTATTATTTCGCTACGATCAAATATTATTCGTATTTCATCAGTATGTAATTTATATCTAAATATAATTTCCAAAACACACAAATTAAAAAAATCAAGCGAAAAATACCGAGCAAAGCTCGGTCAACCGGGTACTAACTCTCTGAGCTTAATAGAAGATTGTTATAACAATATTATAGACAGATTTTATTTATATATAAAAATAAAATTGAAGTGTTAGTGTAATTTGTTACTGCTGACGAGAGTTAACGAAAAATTTTTTCGGGTCTGGTGATTCACTAATCAATACACAACAGCCTCTGCTACTTCACGGTGAGAGCAAGGATATTTATTGTCTACAAAAACATTCACCATTTGGATATAGTCCAGGCCATTAAATTTTGGCTCAGAATTTCGTTATTTGTATTAGATCTTAATTTATTGTGAGTTAATAAATTTATAGTTATCCGCACTCGATCGTTATTTATTTGATCTAACGTGTGCTAGTGTGGTTACTTATTAATTGTACAGTACGTATCGGTTTCGACAATGACAGATGTATTAAATATATTTATGTGTTTGTTACTGACACCTATAAATTACATTTAATATAGGTATATATATATATATATATATATATATATATATATATATATATATATATATATATATATATATATATATATATATATATATATATATATATATATATATATATATATATATATATTACGTAATTTACAGATAGGTATATACTGTACCATGTAATGCGGTGTTAGAATACCCACTACCTCTTATCGACCCGTGGGTGTCGTTGCGGTTGCCAACCCACTTGCCAAGCGTGGCAACTATAGAAAATATCTCCTCTATGGGACAATCTATAGGGGAAGGTTTATGTTTAACAGTGGAGTCGGTATATAGAAAGATTTGACTTAATCACTACGCTTGATAGACGGCTTGTTTGTTGGTTGCGTTGCCAGATATTTATCACTTCTCATCAAAATCCGGGTATTTTACGTCTGACGTCTTACGTTCAGCGTAAAAACGTGTTAGATCCATGCTGCAGCCATATAAGTAGTATAGTTGTGGTACAAATGGTTCGGCTCGACCAGGTAAGGTCCACGCTCTCACATAATACCAGTGTAAAATAGCAGCTTAATGCTGCTGTGTTTCGTATGGTGAGTGTATAGAACCGAAAATCCGTTTTACTTGCCAACAAAGCATTACATCTTAGTAAAGTTGGATGTCCACAGACCACAGCATCCACTCACTATCAGTTAGACAGTGTGCTCGCTTGTAGTCCTTATCCCACAAAAATACATAATTGATAATAGCCTCACATAAAACCAGCGAAAAATAGCAGCTTAATGCTGCTGTGTTTCGAATGGTGAATGTAGAGAACAAGAGGCCCTTTTTACTGGTAGCGAGGCATTCCACCTTCCTATTTCCTCAGGGCTGGCAATCCATCTGCATTTTGATTCCTAATCTAGGACAAATGTGGATGTCTATGGGCCAAAGTATCCACTTACCATCCAGTGAACTGTGCGCTCGTTTGTCACCCTTATACTATAAAAAAGCTGTGGGATTAAAGTGATTGCCACCATATTCCTTCTTACGGTTTTTAAGTCTGTTGTACATATATATATATATATATATATATATATATATATATATATATATATATATATATATATATATATATATATATATATATATATATATATATATATATATATGGTATATTTGTAAAACTTTGTTATATCACCCGTATCTCTGGGGTTAGGATTCTGGTGAGCTTTAGTATACTATAGGCCTCCTTTAGACACCAGCTGTTGTTCTTTACAAAACTTTGTTGCTTAAAAATATACTAAATCATGTTAATCTTAAGCTATAGATAGTGTTATTAATACAAGAAAAATAAAGGTGATTATTATTACTTTTTACTATGTGTTCTCGTTTGGTTGGAACATAAAAATAAAAAATTATAATTAAGATAAAATCAATCCGTTATCAAAATGGTCTGTCACTGAAAAACCTTAAGCTTGACTTAGTGAAATCTTACATCGCCACCCACAAGACTGTAATCACAAACTGTTCAATTGTATTAACAGACATGTATGTTTTTACTCAAAATATTTGTCCTAACTCTCAACACGTGTGCGATAAATATTTTAGTAAGCAAATTAAACTATTCGTTCATCATAGTAATGTGTTATTAACAAATATTAACAGTTCTAAGCGTTTTTGTATAGAATAGGGGTGACCACAAACGAGCACACAGTCCACCTGATGTGAATTGGAGCTGTGGCCCGTAGAAATCTATGTCCATTCTCAATTAAGATTCAAAATTCAGGTGCATTTTCACACTTGAGGACTTAAATGGAATGCCTCATTTTCAGTAAGCAACTCCGGTTCAACACTCACCCTTCGAAACACAACATTAAGCTGATATTTCACGCTGGCATTCTATAATAGTGTTGTCTTTCCCAGGTCGAGCAGACACATTCATGTTTCAATCATAATATAGCTGCAGCATGTAGCTATATTCTACCACGTAGAATAAGCTTTTGTTATACACACTTATGATGTGTTTTAAACACACTTATTCAACTTACACAAAAAGCCTCCCGCGCTGTCCAACTTTTAGTATTGTTTGCAGAAACTTGTTTTGAATTATTGCAATAATTATGAGGTTTACGTTAAATGCTTATTAGTTTGTTTGAATAATTAACCGCAAATGTTTGTTTTAGAAGGGATTCAATGGTATTAGCCAGATAAATACGAAGGCAAAAACAATTTAGAAAGCCAACAAACTCTTTTAGTTTAAATACATAATAAATACTTGTTACTTTTAATCTTTTATATTTTTGAATTTGAAAAAAATTGAAACAAATTTGTGCTACTCTTACACACATTGCATTAGGTCCATAAACTAAAAAAAAAATTCACAGCTTGACTCACAATTTTTCCTTTTTATAATAAAACTTCAGAATGTATCGAATTTATTCGTTAGATTAACTAATTTCAGCATACATAAAAACAATTGAAAAATGCCGGAAAGTATTTTTACTTTTTTTTTCATTTCCTTACTGTCCTATATAACATATTAAAACCAGCCAGATTATTATGCGAATAACTTAAAGATTTTTTGAAAAAAAAAAGAGAACATTTATAACATAAATCGTATTTATTATTTTTTAAATCTAAATAACGCTGCATTAACAGATCCTATCCAGACTAACAGCCTGGTCACGGGACATTCGCCGTAGCGAAAATTCGCGCGGCGCAAACGGCGAGGCGTCTAGCGACTAAAACAAATGTATAGAAATGTATGGATCCAGCCACGCGTAGCGGCGAGTGGCGACGCGACCGGCGAAATTTACCGGGCGAATCGCCCGGGCGACTAGCGGCGCGGCGGGCGACTGAAACAAATGTATGAATCAGTACGGTGCAAGCCACGGAGTCGGGCGGCAGACGCGGCGAAAACCGGTGAATAGTATAGGGAACAAAATATTTTAGTTGTTTTCGCCGCAAGAAATGCCGGGCCGACAAAAACAACTTAAAATTCTTTCCGCATTGTAATCGCTGGTTTCGATACTCATTTTGGTATTTACTCGAAATTTGTTTCTAGTTGCATTCTATTTGTTGTGGAATTCTCCACCTATAACCCAATTCCTATTCAAATCATGTACTCCGCAATCTTTTCCAAATATTATGTCTTGAATTAAAAAACAATTACTTTCTAAGCAATATCGTGATAACTTTGATAAAGACATTTCACTCTCAGCCTATCTGGTCGCGGCGGCAAACGTGACTTCCCGTGGCCCTCAAATCTCGCCGCGCGAATTATCGCCCCGCCTGTCGCTTCGCCGTTTGCGCCGACGATCCCCGTGGCCAGGCCGTAAGCGTTCAGAGTCGTGGCGAACTCTGTAGCGCAGAGAGTAGTTTGCACGAACAGAATACGTCAATCCTATGCTGCGATGACTTCTTAATATAAGCTTGTGATAAGCTAGATTAGCCTGCCAGACAAACTGCAGATGATGTTTGCTCAGGAGGGAATGAAAGGGGTTCTTGAGGATGATGACGAAAAGTTGAAGATGAAGTTATAAAAGGTGGCAATGCTGCGTGTTCTCATTTCGTTGTTCATTACATGTCCCAATGGGCAAGGTGTTCAGCTCAGAGAGCGTCCAAAGCGTCATGTGGTACGGAGCTTTTGTATAATTACCGGAGTACTTCGAAATCTTTGGTAGCGTGATTGCGACTTAGATAGTTTTTACTTGTGGCGCGACGATAGCGCTTTCTCAAATTAATGAATTAGCTATTACGTAATACTAGCAATAGACTGTGAGCACCACTGCAACTAATCTTTGCTAATACTAAGGTAAAGCTGAGAAGGGTTCGTGAAGATTTATGACTAGCATTTCGATTACTCCTTACGTGAACATTACATTCGCAGTACATTTAGCATTGCGGCAATGTATTGCCTCGTAAAATATAATCCGCCTACATTTATCTGCTTTCGAAAACACGGTTATTACTTCCTATAGCTTTGTTAAACTATTAACAGCCAATGAAGTGATTCTGCGTGAATGCTTTTTATGAAATACATGTTTTGCTCTGCTTTGCATAATTTTTCCTTTTCATAATATTTACTAGAATATACCAGTTAATATTTAGGTGCGACTTGGGGGTAACATTTTTATAGAATAAGGGTAACCACTAAAAAGGGTCTCCGGTTCTCTGCACTAATTTTACTGATTTATAATTATTATTTTTATTTTCTCATCGGATTTATTTAAACTATATAAAATTTTAAGAAGTCGCACCCGAACTATAACCTATTTAATATTTAAAATCGGTTAACTATTGAAAAGACATCGCGTATATATGGTCAAATTGAGAAATCCTCGTTTTTTAAGTCATCTTAAAAATTTAATATAATTTGAGACTGAGTCACGAATTCAAATTACTGTGTTAGAAAATTTGGTTAAGCTTGTGATTAAATTGACTTCAAGTTGTCAGATGCTCAACTTTTGGTAGATTGGATTTCGATTCAATTTTACATTTCACGATTTTCGTGGAATCAGTAGCAAACCTTCGTCCATGAGCTAGAAATTACTAAAATACCAAAACACCAACATACATGCCACGATATCTGTAATCCTCAAAGGTGGTAGGGTCATGCTGCAGCTATTACAAAATATCAGCGTCAAATAGCAGCTTCACGCTGCTGTGTTTTTATGGTAATTTAGAATATTTTTTTTCCTTTGGGGCTCTCCATCTATGTTTTGGAGGTTTGGGGGGGGGGAGATTATCTGTATGTTGACTCTTAGTTTAAGATAAATATAGATGTATGTCACAGCATCAACTTTACATCAGGTGGACTGGGTGTGCGTTTGTCACTTATTCTATAAAAAATAAGCTAAGCAAGCGGTTGCAATCGCATTAGCAAACGTGTTGTTACTTTGACGGCACTGTCCATCGTTTGTCTGGGTTTTTTATGTCTGGTGTGAATCCTTCTTCAGGTATTGGTCCTAATAAGACTCGTGTACCTTCCTAGGACCACGCCTTCTTTTGGGATATCTTCCTTAATCCACGACTATACAAGGTCTTCAAGGATGTTATGTACAACGCCTTAAAGGCTGTTAAGTGATGTTAGATGCGTCGAAAATCTAATGCAATTAAAAATTCCTTATCTCGTCCCATAACCATATCCTTCTTCGATACTATACGAGAGCAAACAATAGCAAAGAGATCACCTATTTCGCTTAGCCGACCGGTGCGTTAATATCAATGATCATAATATGTATCCTCTGGCGACAACACGAGCTCCACTAACGTTCCAATCAATATCTCACTTAAAACCGGTAACTGCCTAAAGGCTTCTGATCGCAGTTGACATCTATTAATTTGATCGATAAAACTATCGTGTTATTTGGTTGTGGTGAATGTTAAAGATGATAAAAAATATTTAAAAAATTCACTGTCTGCCTGTGCGTGCAAATTTTCGGAATTTCAGAACCCATTGTGATAAAATTTTACGAACAGATAGAGAAACGCCAGAAGAAATCTAGGCTATATTGTTTTCGATAAACATGTAGATGTCTCTTTCAAAAAACGAAAAGTTGATAAAATAAATGATCTGCACAACGAATCTTATAAGCTTACAAATATCACAAATAATACTATTAAAACCCTTTTCAAATATGATCGCCTAACGAATATAAAACAACTATATGAAAAACCACAAGTATTTAACTTTAAGCAAATTTGCACACACATAACTTGTATTCTGATACAAAAATATTAACAAACAAAATTCACTCTGAAACATCTTTCACAAAACGTACTTACAAGCATCATTTTAGTAACACATAAGATTTGTTTGCCGACACCAAGAATTAACCACGGTAAAAGGAACATAATGTTTGAGGGAGCACAAATGTACAACAAATTACATAATGATAAATTACATAAAGAGAAATTACATAATGATGATGTGCGCCTCATATGGCCTTTTTAAATTAAAATTGAAGCAGTACATTTACGGAAACATTTTTCAACCTCCTTACTACTGAAAAATTGCGATGTTCTGGACATGTTCAAATATTATACTTTATTTTTGCAAAATAGTTTATAAGCTCATTTTAAGTGAACTATGTTCTCTTATGAGTTAATAAATATCTAAACCAATCTTTGATTATTTTTAATCCAAATAACGCCACATTAATAGATTATAATAGATCCTATACAGACAAAGCTGAGTCGGGTTGCTAGTCTATTCATTCATACGAGTAAATATGGTACGCAATTTCTTAACGGTTTTGATCTAACGTCCGAGTCAATCGAAACATATAATTTTAGCTAACAATTTCAATGTAGTTCGTGTTTATTATTACTACGAACAATTTACATTTGTGGTGAGGTGAGGTTAACATGAAACAGAGTTATCATGTCTCGTTTATTTATTTAACCTCTTACATAGGCAACAGTGCATTCTGTACCGTGCTTTGTTTCGACTGTCAAATAGAATGAAGGAAGAGTGAAAGAAAAATCTTTATTTGAAGCTATAAAATTTTTTGTTAAATTTTAGAGCATTAGAATATTCAATTAAAAATTTTAATTTAAACTAATCCTGTATAGAAACTAAATTCTGTTAAAAGTTACTGCCTATATACGTCCCACTGCAGGGCACAGGCCTCCTTTCATTTCTGAGACGGTTTTAGGGCAAGGAAGTGTCCGCCGCGCTGTCCTAATGCATGTTGGCAAACTTCACATGCCTTTGAAATATTTTTTTCTTTCTCAGACTTGCAGGGTTTCTTACAATGTTTTCCTTCACCGCCGAGCACTAGGTAAATCAGCACTTAAAATTGCAACTAACAATTTCATTGGTGCCGGCGGGGATCGCGGTTGCTCTGCGCTAACCATCTGAGCTACCACGGCTCTAATCTAATAATAATAATCTTAAATCTAACCTAATAATAATTTCTGTATAGAAAATAATTAATTTTCTTTACAAAAATTTGCAATTACCTCTCAAAATTTAAATATTTCCCACTAAGATGGTTTATAATAAAGCAACTATACAACAGTCAAAATTATAGTTGTGCCTTCTATGATCCACTAGATAAATAATAAAATAGTTTAATTAGACATTGAGGTGTTGATTATAATCTAAAATATTTTCTCAATTTTTTTACAACGTCCTATTTTATTCCTCCAAAACTTACCTAATTTTCAATCTCATTTCTGTAATTAAGCAACCAAAATTTAAATATCATCATTCTCTAAACCATTTCCCATTATCTGGGGTCGGCGCAGTAAACCTTCTTGTTCCATTCCTCTCTATCAGCCGTCATTTCCATACTTACTCCTTTCATTCTCATATCACTCTTCACACAATCGATCCATCTTTTATTCGGCCTTCCTCTGCCCGTGTGTCCCTCCACATTCATATTCAACACTCGTATTGTGACATGACTTTCATTCCTCCGCATCACATGCCCAAACCATGCCAATCTGCTTCCTCTCACCTTTTCTACCACTGGCGCTACTTTCAGGCTTCCTCTTATATACTCATACCAAAATTTAAATATATTACATTAAAAACTTTCAGAGGAAATAGACACCGGAGTGATTCCGTGAGTAAGTGAACCGTTGTTCTGTATTTCACGGAACGTTCAAAACGACCCACTTGTGAAGGTTAAATAATTTATTAAATATTTTATTTTCTCATTTAAAAACCTTGATGAAACCAAAAAGGTCGAAACGTTAACCCTTACCTTCATATCATGTATCTGTCTAACGAAGCGTTATAATGAGACGGGTCAAGTGACATAGATATTTTATTAGATTGTGTATCCACATACTTTTTGCAGGACTGCGTGCGTAAACATATTGAGTATAATTTTTTAAGAGTCATGTTATCTCTATTTCCGCTTAGTAAAAATAATCTTTGGAATACTTTATGATACTGAGAAATATGCTCAAGAAATCTTAGGCAAACAAAACTTTTGTTTTGGGTAGAAACGTTCTACTGCAGACCAAATTTACTGCCGTGACAAACTGACTGCCTCGTTTGACTAGCGATCTGCAACTGCTGACCATGAGGTCCCGGGTTGGCCCAAAAATCCGGTACTGACTTATTCTGTAAATAAATTATTAGTAAGCAGCCCAGATACAGGAATTTAGCGATGTTTCGCGTAGAGCACGTAGAGTCATCGGTTATGTGTCTGATTTCTCTCCGATCTTACCAAATTGCCGTCTCATCGGACAATAAGAGTGAGGGAATGGAGAGTGCACGTTTGCTCGCAAATACACTCATTCACTTTAATTCTGCCCCACACAGATGGCTAGTGTCTTGTCAGTCTGGACTCCGTGACAACATTAGTTCTAGTGGACATGGCATTATGCTACAAACCCAAAAGTAAGTCTAAGAATATGATATCAACTTGCACCACCTGTTCGTTGACTACAAGCAGGCTTTTGATAATGTCGATCACAAACCCATTCTTTGTAGCTCAGTACTCACAGCATCAAACAGTGAATATCGTGCAAGATTGTTCGCCTCGGAAACGCAATGATAATTCCATAGTGGCCATACAGAACGAACAACCTGAGCCGTTATAGACTTCAGAGCCAAGCAGGGAGATACTTGATCGATAGTATTAGAATAGATATTCAACCTACTGCTAGAGGTTGTCATAAAGAGAATAAATCTTGTAGGACTTATCGTAGTGGTTGGTGTCTATAAGTATCATAAGACGCAACCGAGAGAAAAGAAATAGAATATGCGCAGCAGCATGTTCTTGATTAAAACTCAACAACAATCAACACGGTTTCTGATTACTACCCTACTTGCCAAGCGGTGCAACTATGGCAAAATTGAGGATATGAGTGAAGACCAATATTGTGATGAAAAAATAAAAAAGTTAGTCTTCTGTTCAACTGCGGACTTGTGATGACAGTCCTTAACAAGTTCAATGCTGAACAAAAGCTTATCCTACGTAACAGTGATATTGTGTGAAATAATAAACCACAACATAGAGACAAAACCACTATTCTTCTTTTATTGACTTGAAAAACAAAAATATAATACAATCCAGTAGTAGAAGAGGAAACAAAGAAATTTGAGATAGTGAATCCGTCAATTTTTCATAGATATGAACAGTCCGATCTGCAATTGCCTCTTTCTGATATTAAGCTCGGTATTTAGGACACTGCGCGACAACGGTAGATAGGTATAACGATTCTTTTGTATACGCGTACATCACACATTAAACAAAAATAATTTTACGGATTTTATCGCGTTTAATTTAAACTTTTTACTTCTTAGCTTTACAGGTCTATGGTCACAGGGGGGACTGAGGTGTTTGACGTTCTGATGTAATAATTGACGAAGGCTATCTCCAACTTTGAAATATTAATTATTGGTCTGATTTACGCAGAGCGAGCTTATAGTATCTTAAAGTCATGCAGTAGTATGCTTAAGCATATATTTAATTTTATCAATTATGTGATCCAAATCAGATGGTAGTTTCCAGCCATCTACACATCGAAGTTTATTTTATTTTAATATATTTTATTTATTTAAAGCTTAAATGTAACACCTTAAGCAAAAGGGTACATAGGGCGGACTTAATGCCATGTGGCATTCCCTGCCAGTCAACCCTGGGTACTAAGGACAATTGTTGGCAGGTGCGAGTGCAAAGTGCGAAAAAGTTTACATATATTAAAATATATATACAAAATACATATGTACACAAAAGTTTAAATATACACACATATAGCATAAATATACGTACAATAGTATGTATGTATATATATATATATATATATATATATATATATATATATATATATATATATATGTGTGTGTGTGACCTCGTAAATAAATATCCGTATGAATGATATTTATAATATGAAAAATATATAATAAAATAAAAAATTTAAGTAAAAAACGAAATGAATAATGTCACTGAATTAGTAGTTGTCCTCAGGTGATGTTGCTGTTGAAGAACTTTGAAGACTTTTTTATTAAAACGCCACAGTTTTTAATAACATTGGGGATGGGGTTCCAAAGTTTTTTCCAACTTCCATAGCTTGTATCGTAAAAGACGACCTAAAAAATTTAGACCTATCCTGTGGAAACCTAAAGCTCAGACGGTTTGACTGTCGGGATGTTCGACCGTATAGCTTAAAATTGAATAAGATACAAGTAATACATATTATTATGTATTTCCACACATCAGTGGGCGAAGAATTAGTTATTTTGTCATGAATGTAGCGGCGTTTGTCATTTCGTACCACCTGATTGCATCTGTTTCTTAGCATTTTTAAGTTAGACCAAGTTCTGAGTGATCCTTTTGTAAACTTCTGGAAAGTTCGATCTCGCTGTACTATTGCCGCCTGAACCCCTTTAGTCATCCAGGGAGCAGAAGGACGCTTATCTTTGACATAATGTACAAGAGCATAGAGCTATCCAAACTGAATCACACGATCAGAAGACAAGGTAATGATGAGATCAATCAACGAATCATCAGTGTCAGTATTTCTATGAGTTGCCGCCAATGGGAGAATGCAGACTTTGACTGATTCAATGATTGATCGAAGGTTTTGGGTGCGAGAGGTATTTTTTAACAAATCGGTGTTGAAATCACCCATTATCATGCAATGTATGTACTCAGATCCAATGGTATCGGGAACCGTGTCAAGAGAGGTAAAATAATCCACAGAAGGAGGACAATATACAACACCTAAAATTGCCCTAGCACCCATAATGGTAATTTCTAGAAATAAAAACTCAGCAGTGGCAGAATAGGCAGAGGGGGAAGATAGACAACTTTATAAGGAATATTTTTTCGGAGGTATACAGCGACACCGCTTCCACCCTTCTCAGTCCGATCATTGCGTGTAAGAATAAACATTGATGTACAAACTCGATATAATAGATGGTTTTAGCCACCTCTCAGATATTACGATAGTATCGATACGGTCTAGTGATTCTCACTAGACCGTGTCGATACTATCGTAATTTTTTTAACTTTTTTTAAATTTATTTCACCGAAACATCCAAAATATTCAAGTAAATACGCGCGCCAACCGACCGCAGACTGCAGACATCCTGACACGGTGTATTTTATATCAGATTCTATTCAATGCGTAGTGTTCGCGTAAATATAAAAAAAACTTTGTGTAAATCCCCGTTGCAGACAGTAGGCTGTCAGAAATTCAAGTTGTTGATGATGCTGAACTAAATTAACTTCAAAGTTTAACCGTTTCGATCCACGGCTTAAAGTAAAAGTAAAAAAAAAAAAACAGAATCATGGCCCAACGATTTTACGAGCGTCTGTATTTCAAATATAAATATAATCCACCGGAGGCAGCAGCACTGGCAATGTTGCAATACTCTACTAGTGCTGCGTTCGAAAATTCGTCTTCTAAATTTTACTAACAATAAGATCGTCCTTATCCAGCAGTGGAATGCTGATGATGATGATGAGTAATTTTATAAAGGCGCTGCAAAGGCGTTTATTTGTGTAATATTTTTCTGCCATATAGAATTTTTCGCTACGATTGTGTATATTATGTTGCCTAAGCTTATTTTACGGGATAAGCTTACGGGCGGGAAAAAGCTTCGCTTTGAGTAATCTGATTTGACTGATGGAATTACGTACGACCAAATGTTTTTGTCTTGTTCTTTTAATAACATTTTCATCCGAAAATGTTTTAAAGTATCCTTTAAGGGAATTTATCTTCAAAAATGTCACTTTTTAAATTATTTGTCTAAATAACAAGTGAAATTTATACTAAAGAATGTTCTCTCGTGGCGAAATTCCATTGTTTACTTGATGGTTTATTTTTCGTAACACAACTGCCTCTAATAGTCCACTGCTGAATATAGGCCACGCGGTCAAAATCTTGATTGAGATTTTGACCGCGCCAGATGTTGCCAATCTGCCTCTATTGTCAACCTTCGTTTTTTAATATTTTACGCTATTATTGGGAGAATCTTGCTGCCCATCTTCTGTTTTGGCTTCCCTTTGTCGCCCCTTATGACATCCACGGGATAATATGGGTTAGTGGCCATTCTTACACTGCCACGACACGGTACTCTTTCAATCTACTAATGTGACTCTTCTGGAGAGAATAACAGGTAAGAAAGTGTGGGGTCATTGTTTGGTTTATATTCTCTATCTTTAGGGTTAGTGATACATTTGTGTGTTGATTATTAATCCGGGATAAATGTAGGTGCGTATGACACACATGCATATGCACGCACAAACGCACGCCTGCATGCACACACGTACGCACGCACGCACAAACATACACACAAACACACACACACACACACACACACACACACACACACACACACACACACACACACACACACACACACACACAAACACACACCATCAGAAGACAGTGTTGTCAGCCTGACCTCAATTCTTATCATTCATTAATTCGATAGAGCCTATCAAAAGTTCATTTCTGAACACTCTCTGCCTACCAGAGTGGCGGGCGGGTTGGCAACCGCTGTTTTTTATTACTTTATGTTGTTATCAAGAAGACGATGTTGGTCATCGGATACCTACAATTGAAAAACAGCTAACCATCATGTACATATGTTACATAACTAACAACACAAAACAAATTAGAAATATCTTGGTAGCAATCACCTTTCCCAGGGGTTATTATCATCCAAAAATTCGATAATATTAAAATAACTCTTTATTACACAAATTTAGTTTCATAAGGTTTTTGAACATTGTGCAATAAAATTTTGTATATTTGGTGGTGTTGGGGTAGCGGTGCTGATATTGGTGGTGATGAGGGTAGTGCATGCAATTGAGGAAGGGCGGGAGGTTTTCGTCTAACTATGTAGGTAAGACACATCATTTTATTTCAATAAGCGAATGTAATCAAAGTAATTTTCACCAACTTTAATGTAATGGACTTCCGCAAAGTAACGCCTGATTCTTTTAATTAATCTAATGAACTGATAATATTCCACAACTAACTAACTAATAGGCCCGATTGTAATACCTATATATCGTTTTAGATAAAACAGAAGAAATTTCCAATCAAGTACCGTAAATATCCAGCTCAAAACTCATTAGTACCATTATGTATCGACTGGGACGCTTCGCGCCTCGGCCGGCTAATGAAACTTTTCCCAGCGTTGTTTTATCTACAATAACCTGTTGACACTTCAACAACGAGGAATATCTCGAAAAGTAATATTTAGGAATATAACAAGTCTCCTTTGTTGTCTTATTTTTCTTTATGGTCTTCGATTATTTATTTATTTATTTGTTAAAACTTGATACAATATATACAGACGGACTTAATGCCCGAGCCATTATCTACCAGTTAACCTTTAGTAAGTGATGAAAAATGACATTAACGAGCAGGTTTATAACGTATTACAGAAACTTTCTATGCTCATGTCTATTTATCCTGTGAAATAGCAGTGTTTAAAGTGCAGTGTTCCATTCTGGAACTTGGGATATAATAATATTAGAGAGCCAGTATTATTACACGTTGAGGTTAAAGTGAAAACAGGCCGACCATACAGCTTGAAGGACCGGTAACTGAAGGAGTAGAAAGGTTCTGAAGTGGCAGAAGAGTAGGTTTTTTTAGTTTACTGAACAGATTTCATAAGCCGATGAGATAGACTGACTGTATCCTGAGTAAAGACCTTTTACTACGAAAAAATAGCTAATGTTCACGGGAAAAATTGATTTAATTTGGGTGAAGCCGCAGGTTGCAAAACTAGTTTAATATAAAAATTTAGTAAATATATTCGTGAGCTGGACAGACACATGTAGAACAGGTCGGGAAGGAGGGCGCATATTCATAATTAAACCCTAGGCTAACTCTAAATCAGGCACTGGCTATAATACGATACGACAGCAAAGTTATGATCAGGGATCAGAATATCCAATTAAATTCCTACCAGTATCAGTTTTTGGAGAATTATTTAACAGTATTTATTCAACACAGCACAACGTTAAGGTAACGAGTCGTTCGAAGTTGTGAATGGAGAGGCGACTTGTAATAATGTAAAATATTAGAAAATTGGATGGATGCGATGCAGACCCGTGGTATGCGAGTGCGACATTCCTGAGGCGTTATATACATATATATATATATATATATATATATATATATATATATATATATATATATATATATATATATATATATATATATATATATATATATATATATATAACATTAAATTAAAATAATAAAGAGAATTTATTTATATTTAACAGGATTTTTCAGATTTTATTTAAATTGGTCTTTAGGATCACTCTTTGTTACAAAACTGAGTACTAATATGTTAATATTTTGTAGAACAAAGCATGTATTTTTGATCTAATTCTATTGATTTTAATGTAAAAAAACAAATCTTAATTTTGGATACTACAGTTAATTTTAAAATAAAGGAAAAATTAAGTCGATATAAACGGATTCGCGGTTTCTCTCTTCACGCAACGCGTACAGAGAGAGAGAGTATGTTTTATTTTTTTTAAATTATTAACTATCCAAACCTTGCCAATGCCTGCGGGGGATTTGTTAATTAAGATTTCTTTTTTTTAATAATTAATAATGACAAATAATGATTGAATGAAAATACATGATTTTATCAATATTTTATCAAAGAAAATACTCCTGGCATTGTTCCATCTGTTCATGAAATTTCATCACAACATCAGCCTCTCCAGTTCGGTTCAGTCCTTCCAAGTACTAGCCCAAGTAGACAGACATATGGACAGAGAAATATATTTTACGAATAGTCATTTCATGTCTTAATAGCATACGAATAACCACCTGAGCTCGATATAAGGTAGGTTAAAAAGGTCTTATTTCATAAACAGAAGACCTTTTTAGGCCGAATGTCTATATGTTTACTGTATGACATTTTTTTTTTAATTTAACGCCTTTTTATTGAACCACTAATACATAAATAAGTACGATGTGCATGTAACCAAAAATATTCCCAAACAGCAGGGGCTGGCGAAAAACCAGAACTGAGCATAATGCTGAACGAATACTGACCCTGTTCCCATTGCCTTACATTAGTAATAGTAGTTAAATCGTTAGTTGTGAATGTTTACTTTTTATTGATTTTAAGTCTATATTTAAAAATACACTAACTTTTAATTTTTAATCTTATCATTGTGAGGTCATAAATATTTTTATTATTATTATTTACTGTTATTATTTTGATACTATAGACTAACACTTCAATTTTATTCAGATATATAGATTTTGTTTTCGCGCAATAATAACATTTCAGTTTATTTATAGAGGTATATTTTATGGCTTTAAAGCTACTAAAATTTTTACCAACCTAAACATTTTATGTAAATCGTTTGACCTTTATGTAATTAATAAAATAAACTGCCAGCCAATCTACTTGAAAACTGTCAATATGCCTGTCACGTCATGAAACATACGGTTAGTCAAACATAGACAATGTTATGAAAATATAATACATTAATGTGTTAAATATTTTATATCATGTTTGGCGTCTATAGGATTTCAAAACGTAGAGCTTTTTGCAGATAATAAATTTTACGATTTCTAACACATCATATAAAAATCTAAATTATTGATGGACTTTTTGGACTGTCTGTAAAGTACCTGAGATTTTTTTTTCTTCTTTCATACAAGTTAGTCAAACTTCTAAATACTCATGAAGTTCGCATTATTTTGATTCCTACTCAAAGATAGATGTAGGCTATATACAATTATTTTACCATGCCACCTAGCCTCCCCCTCCCACTCGCTTTTTTCATGGGAAAATTCCTATAGTTTACACCAGTCCTTCCCCAATCAAACTGACCCATTCGTGTTGTAGCCATAGTAATATAGCTGAAGCATGGCTCTACCTCATAAAGAAGTTTAATTTCTTTTATCTTAGTTGTACCTAATTATTATATGTACTTAAAAATAGAATAAAATGGAATGTTTGTATTCAACATAGATTACAAGTGATACTTATTAAAAGTAATTTATGATTTTACTACTGTTCAGAAAATACAACTGTTTTCTGGGAAGAATCAGCAAGGAACCCACCGGAATTATTTTTAAAAATTAATTTACAATATAAAATGTTGTATAATTAATAAGGTTAGCGTTTAGAAACAGCATGGTAGCGATCATCACATTCAAAAGTGTTTTTCAATCATTTACTCTTTAGTAGTACGACTAAACGACAACTATTCAGTAATGCCTAAGTGATCGCGAGAGTGAAAACTGGCAGCGATCACCGAATAGTGAAAGATATACTGAACCTAAACGTTAAGTTGGAGAACTGACATCGAATGAAGCCAACGCTGCGCCCTCTCTTTCTCTAACCCAAAGCCACGAAAACTTTTAGCTAGAGTTACAAAATCTTTTTCAACGCCTAGAAGACTGCAATGCAGTTGACGATAAGAAACATTTTGCACACAGACACGATGACTTCCAGCCTCCCGAAAAAGCCGGTTTCCGAAAAGGCTTTAGCACCATAGACCACATCCATACATTTCGGAAAATTGTACAGAAGATCGAAGAGTACAATCTGCTACTTTGTCTTGCCAATGAAAACTATGAGAAAGACATTTGATTTCGTCGAAATTTGGGTGGTGCCACTGTCCCTTCAATGGTACCAAATTGGCTCTCGGTATATCGAAGTGCTGAAGTGTTTGTACAGTAAAGCTACGATGATCATCCGAGTACAGAACTGTAGTAAGAAATTCCCTTAACTGCAAAGAGGTGTAAGACAGTAAAAGTTACAGCCTACATACGTCCTACTACTGGGCACAGGCCACCCCCCATTTCTGAGAGAGAGGGTTTGAGGGCAAGGAAGTGTACGCCGCGCTGTCCCAATGCGTTTTGGCGAACTTCACATGTCTTCGAAATATTTTTTTTCTTATTCCTCAGATATGCAGGTTTCCTCACGATGTTTTTCTTCACCGCCGAGCACGTGGTAAATCAGCATTTAAAATTGCAACTAACAATTTCATTGGTGCCGGCGGGGATTGAACCTGGGTCGCGTTCTGTTCTATTTACAGCGAACGTTAACCACCTGAAGTGTAAGACAGAGTGACATTATATTTCCGAAACTCTTCACCACTACATTAGAAGACGTTTTAAAGCTACTGGAGTGGAAAAGATACAGTACTAACATCATTGATAGAATCAGGCGTTACTTTGCGGAAATCCATTATAATAAAGATATTAATAAATTTGCAACCCTCCGCTAACTAAATACAATGATGTGTCTTACCTGGATTGAAGAGCACCTACCGCCGTCCCTCAATTGTCTGCATCAATCCTAATTGGGAGTAGTGGTGCTGGGATTATTGGTGACGGGATTGGTGCACGCAATTGAAGGAGGGCGAGGAGGTGCTCTTCAATCTAGGTAAGACATATCCTTGTATTTGGTTAGCGGAAGGTTGCAAATTAATCAATATCTTTAGTACTAATATCAATGGCTAGTTCATCACTCACCTTCAATTTGCCGACGTTATAGTATTTGTAGCAGAATTGCTGGAGAACCTAAGTACTATGTATAATGATCTCAATAGTACCACCTAACGGTGACTGACTGAATGAATTAAGATGACTTAAGATGAACATGGACAATACAAAGCCCGTGTGTAACGTCTATGTCACACCTATGCCGGTAGTTGTTGGGAGACTAAGCTCGAAGTTGCTAACGAGTATATTTACCTGGGTCCAATAGTCCGACTAGGTAAGTCAAACTTCGACCGAGAGGTCAATCAACGGATTCAACTTGGCTGGACAGTGTTCAGGAGATTATGACACATCTTCTCTTCAGGTATATCTTAAAAATTGAAAACGAGATGGTAAAATCAGTGATTTATGGAACTGAGACTTGGCTCTTCACTGCTGGTTGTATAAGGAAGGATAATGTCGCTCAGTGAGCTATGGAAAGGGCTATGCTTGGAGTTTATCTTTGCGCGATAAACTTAGAAATGAGGATCTCCGATATAGAACTAGAGTGTCCAACATGGCCCAACTGATTATTAAGCTGAAGTGGCAATGGACCAGCCAACTAGTTCGAAGAACTAACAACCGATGTTGAAGCAAGGTTCTCGATTAACAGCCTCTACCGTCGGGCGAAGTGCGGGACGGCCCCCTACTAGATGGAGTGACAACCTGATGAAACATACAGGGAGACGATGGATGGAAGTGGCTCAGGACCGTGTTTTTAGCATTGTTTGGGGGAGGCCTATGTTCAGCAGTGGACTGGTGAAGGGCTGTAATGATGAATATAATGTATAACCTTTACCAACCTACACTAAAATACTTTTAAATTTAGGATTAAATTGACGTTGTCAGATATATTATATATAATATGTTTGTGTGGTTTTATAACACCAAATTGGAATCTCTATGTAAAACTGAGAAAATAACTTCTTCGACCGGTATACAGACATACATACAGAAAACAAGGTTATAGTGATTTAGACGTGCACACTTTACATCGTGATTTTTTATTACATCGAAAATATTTATCCACGCCTGAATATGGACCTTCTCCATAGATTGCCTCGTAGGAGGGATGTTTGTCATAGTCGCCACTCTTGCAGGTGGTTTGGCAAACACAGTGATATTATTTGAGCACATTACAGGAAGATGCTGCCGTATATCTTGTCTCAGTTTCGTACCATCACCTCTTACGACATCCACGCGACGATATATGTTGGTAGATATTCTAACACCGCAACTACACGAACATCTTGATAAACAAGCAATCAAACTATTGCCGCAAAAGTTTAATATCGTCTGTCTAACTTGAGAGAGCGTTAGACAGTTGAAAGAATTTAAACTAGCACAAAACATGCTAGAGTTTACGGGCTTTACACGAAAAGTCTCGGAATCCCGTCGATTTTGTTTTACGCTCGCTGTTTATGTTGGCAATTAAGTATATCGTTAAAATGAATTATGGTATCTACTTATAGAACTTATTAGTGTAGCGTAAAAGTCATTAATCATCATCATTACAGCCCTTCACAAGTACACTGCTAAACATAGGCCTCCCCCAAGAAAAACCACAAAGCAGGGACCTAAGAAACTGCGTACATCACCTTCCTTACATATTTTACCAGGTCATTCCATCTAGTGGTCGCCTCACATATTGTTCACTGATACGAATTTGCCTTGACTAAACGGTAATACTTGTATACTATACCATCTTCACGAAGAACTGTACATGGACGTCATATATCCGTATTTTTCTCAGTGAACCTTTTTTTATCCATATTATGGGGGTGATTAAAAATACTTATTCCGCCATCTTTGCGAGTCCACTATATTGGTTTTGGAGTACCTATGTCATTTTGTTTTCTTATTCTATCAGCAAACCCTTTAATTTGTTACCCATATCATAGTTGTGAATAGGAAATAACTAGTCCGCCAATTTGAATTTAGATGACGTCACTTAGCTAACCACGCATTGTCAAAACTACAAAACACAACAAAACTAAACATGTATGCAAAATTTCTGCTCTATCTCTTGAAGATATCTGCTCTAACAATCTCCCTGTCCCCGAAAGAGACACAATAATTAAACAATTGAAATGGCCGTATATGATTCATGGGACAGGAAGAGAGTTGAAATTCAGTTACAAGATTTGACCATAACAAACAAACATTTCAAGTTAAATAAAAAAGCAACAGATTTATTTTTCAAACTGCACCGAGACAGTTCTTTTTTTACTATAGAGTAAGTGTGATGAACCGGCACATAGTCCACCAGATGGTGAGTGGATGCTGTGGCCGAAAAACATATATAGTTGGTTAAGAATAAAAATATACATACTTTTCAACCCTCAGGACTAACATTGAATGTCTCGTTCTCGGTAAAAGGGTCCCCGGTTCTCTACACTCACCATACGAAACACAGCATTATTTTAGTGTTTCACGCTGTTAATTGAGAACGTAGTCCTGCCCCGGTTGATGCAACCTATATGTGCTGCAGCTATGTCTTCACATTTTTGTAGTCTATATTTCACGCATTGAACTAAACGGATTGCTTCTTCTTTGGTAATGCGTACAGAGTAAAATAATTCTTTAACAAATGTCTTTCCAATAAATAATTTATTACTTTGCAACCTTCCGCAATTAAAAAATAATAATATTAATTATTATAGTAAATAATGAATTAAAAACTAATAAATTATTTATTATAATGGATTTGCGTAAAGTAACGCCTGATTCTATCAATGTCTTTCCATCCAATAACAATATGGGTTTCTTCAACGCAAGAGTGAAAAGGCTTTTGTTAAGTTTAAACTAAGATTGGTCAGTTTGCTGTATTTTATTTTACTTGTAGCCTTATCAGTATTTGGTGGGATGAATTATTTCTTATATTTACATAAATGACTGCCTCGCTGGTCTAGTGGTTGTAGTGGTGCGACTGCTGATCGTGAGGTCCTGGGTTCGAATCCCGGGTGGGACCAAAAAATCAATTATTGAATTTTCCGTCAAGAAATTCTCAGTAATTGCCCGGAGTCAGGAAGTTGGCCGTGTCTCACCCCTTTGCCTCGGAAAGCACGTAAAGCCGTTGGACCCGCGCCTAATCTCTCCGGTCGTGTCGGTTTACCGTCCCAGCGGATTATGTGAGTGAGGGAATAGAGGGTGCACCTGCGCTTGCGCGCACACTTGGGCAATATAATCCTGTCCTGCGCCGATGGCTAGCCTCCGTTGAGGCAGGCCGCCGTGGCCGAAATTCGGTCTGGAGAACATTATTATTATTTACATAAATATTAATTTGATGTTTTGGGTTGAAATCATTAAAATAACTGTAGAACACGGAAATATGCAACAACGTTTTTATTAGTAATAACCACAGAGAACATAGATTACTGTGCCACAAACTATAAAAGATGAGAATGTAAAAATGTTGCCAACATAAGGCAATAAAATGGTTGCCGTGAAAATGGTTCGCGGCTACCGCACGATCTCCCGCGAGGCGGCGAGCCTCCTTGCCAGATTGCCGCCATGGGATCTGGAGGCGGTAGTCCTCGCACGCTTGCACGAATGGCGCGCGGAGGCACTATGCCGGGGGGAAACCCCGCTGCCGCGGCAAGTTGTCGCGCAGCGGACAGACTTCCGGCACGATCTCACGGCGACATGGAGAGAGCGACTGTCGCAAACCCGTGCTGGGCACGCCACTATGGCGGCGATAAGACCCCTCTTTGAGGAGTGGCTTGAGAGACGCCACGGCATCCTCACCTTCCGCCTGATGCAGGTCCTCACCGGACACGGTGTGTTCGGTAGGTTCCTGCACCGAATCGGGCGGAAGGAAACGCCCGGGTGCTCCCACTGCGAGGATGGACCGGAAGACAAGTGTGCCCTGCTTGGGCGGAGCACCGCCGTGTCCTCGTAGCGGCGATAGGCGGCGGCGACCTCTCGCGTCCGGCCCTGGTCGAAGCCATGGGAGGCCGTCACCACCTTCTGCGAAGCAGTGATGCTAGTGAAGGAGGTGGCGGAGCGGGAGAAGGAGAGAGCAGCAGCTTTCCTCCCCGGCCGCCGCGGAAGACGCCCCGGGCGTCGGGGGCTACGTCGTGGCCCCCGGCCACCGTAGGCGCGGGCCTGTGGACGGCGAGCAATGGGTAGCTCGCCGTCTGTCCGTCTAACGACGACAGGCCGTGTCGACGGTGCGTTTTGTTCCACGCGCGCCTCAAAGAGCTGTCAGCAGCGTGAAGGGGCCTGCAAGGGCCGACGCCTGCCGGGGCTGCGGGCTGTTCGAAAGAGATACCGCGGCTCCGGAACGTAAGGGCACTGAAGGAACACGGATGGTTTTTAGTCAGTAGAAGTCTGACACTCCCTTACGCTCCACCCAGAGCGAAAGGCGTCATTAGATGATTTTCCATCCGCAAAAAAAAAAGCCTTATTGCACTTTGGTTATCACTATAAATGAGTAATGCACTGTCCAAGCCTTGCCCGAGCTCATCTTGCAGTTGCCGAAGCCACAACGCCTCCTGGGTCGCCATAGCCATCGCCATATATTCAGCCTCTGCTGTCGAGAGTGCCACAGTCTGTTGTTTACACGAATTCCAAGATATGCAAGCATTTTGAAAAATAAAAGTGTAACCGCTGCATGATCTTCTATCTTGTGGGTCACTAGCCCAGTCTGCATCACAATACCCAGTTATATCCTTAGACTCATCTTTGACATAACATAACTTGAGGTTCTTGGTTCCTTGAAGATATCTCATGACCCTTTTTACTCCAAGCCAGTGTTGAATCCCTGGGTCTTTACAGTACTGACTCAACTTGTTCACCGCATATGTGATGTCAGGTCGTGTAACTTGTGCCAGATATATCAGACAGCCCACCGCTTCCCTATATGGGAAATTACCATCTTCATTCTCAGGTTTCTTATCAAATTTCATATTTACCTCAATCGGAGTGCAAACTGGTTTGCATTCAGACATGCCAAAGCGTTCTAACACTTGGTTTATATATTTTTCTTGATCCAACATGATACCACCTGCCTCACGATTTCTATTTATATTTATGCCAATACACTGCTTTATATCACCCAGATCTTTCATAAAGAATTTCTCTTTGAGTTTTTTTTTTTTTTGATATCCGTTGCTGTTTTCTTCTCATTTGTAAAAATCATGAAATCGTCCACCCAAACAGCAATAAAATTCATTTTTGATTCATTTACAGAATAATAGATGCATGGGTCTATTTTTGATTTTTCCAATCCAATTTTAAGTAGAACATTGTTTAACTTCAGGTTCCACTGACGACTAGCCTGCTTGAGCCCATAGATTGATTTATGTAGGTGACACACCTGATCATTCTCTTCATAGCATTCTGGTTGTGCCATATAAATTTCAGCGTCTATGTCACCCTGAAGAAATGCTCTTATAGCATCCATCTGAAACATTTCTAGGTCATATTTAGCAGCTAGAGCAAGCAAGAATCGGACTGAGGTGTATCTTACTACTGGAGCATAGACTTCATCGTAGTCATTTCCTTTTCTTTGAGCACATCCTTTAATGACTAATCATGCTTTAAAACGAATAATCTCACCTTTCTCATTTGTCTTACTTTTAAACACCCATTTACATGGCAAGGCTCTCTTACCTGACGGCAAATCTGCCAGTGACCAAGTTTTATTCTTTATTAAGGAATCATATTCCTCCTTCATGGCCTTCTTCCACTGACCAGTATGTGGAGATGAAAGAGCTTCATTAACAGTGAGAGGATCACATAAATTAAGAATTGGACAAAAGTAACTGACATCATGGTCATCCATTTCTGCATACTGGGCGGCTCTGCGTGGCCGTAAGTTTATATTACACGCTGGTGTCGGAAGGTCAACTGATTCCTCTGGTATGTAGGATGGATGATCACTGTCTCCTGACAGGTACTCATCACTCGTAGACCGATCTGAGCTGATTCGTGATTCTTCTTTGCAGGGTTCTTCAGTTAACTGTATTTTAGGATCACTGTTAGGTAAGCAAGGTAAGTACACATTATGCTCAAATCTTTGAACATTTTCTGAAAACACTACATCTCTACTTTTGACAATTTTATTTGTGTCAGGATCAAGTAGCCGATATCCCTTACTAGATTCACAGTAACCAAGAAATAAAATTTTTTTAGATTTAGAATCCCATTTTTGACGTTTATCTTTAGGTACTTGAGCCATTACTTCAGAGCCAAAAATTTTTATATTTGATAAGTTGTGTTTCTTGCCTAACCACATCTCTATAGGAGATTTGCCATCAAGTGATCTAGTGGGTGACCTACTAACTATATAGGTCGCTGTTGCTAGCGCCTCTGCCCAAAACTGCTTTGGCAAATGAGCATCAAACAACATACATTTGACCTTTTCTACCAGCGTCCTGTTCATCCTTTCAGCTAGGCCGTTCTGTTGGGGTGAGTATGGAGTACTTGTTTGATGTTCAATTCCATGCCTATTCAAAAAACTATCAAATAACTTATTACAGTACTCCTTCCCGTTATCTGACCGAACAATTTTTATTTTACTATCAAGTTCATTCTCTACTTTACTTTTATAATCTTTGAACACTTATAGTATACTCAATTTGTCTTTCAAAAAATAGACATTAACTTTTCGAGTAAAGTCATCTATAAAGGTAATGAAATACTTCGTACCTCCCAGCGACATCTGCTCCATCGGTCCACACAAGTCAGTATGGATAAGCTGCAATGGATGTGAAGCTCTGGAACCAATGTTGTTGAAGGGTAATCTGCTTTGTTTACCTTCGAAGCAGGTGGTACATGTGTAAGGACCTTTACTATTGTCAGGAAACAGATCGACTCCCTCTGCACACTCCGGTAACTTGTTAACATCTGAAAAATTCAGGTGTCCCATGCGTCTATGCCATAGGACAACATCATTTAAGTTATTTGAGCATGTTAAATTAGAGAACATTTCTCTGTGAGTGTTTAACTGATACAAATTGTTTACTAATGTGGCTGAACAGAGGAATTTATTATTATGATCAAAAATATCACATTTATCTCTAAAATTTACCATACAGCCACTTTTCACGATAGCGCTTACTGATAAGAGATTGGCATCAAGTTTAGGTATATACAGAACATCTCTTACCTGAATTTTACTTTGTTTATTATTATTCATTAATAAATTAACCTTTCCCATATTTTCCACGGGTAGTGGTGTCCTACTGGCAACAGTTATGGTGGGTATCGGTGGACTTGTTACATTATACATCCAGTCACATCTATTGGTCATGTGCATAGAGGCACCTGAGTCCACATACCAAAGGTCCGGATTCATTGTCTGAGAACATGCTGAAAAAGCTGCAACATAACTTTTATTTTCTTCTACTTTTTTAATATTCTTCTTCTTCGGAGCACGGCAGTTCTTGGCGAAGTGTCCGTACTTATTACAATTATAACATCGGGGTCCTTTCTGATTACAAGCCTTTCCTGTACTGTGATTCCTGAGCACGGCTGTCCTCTTAGTAAAGAATGCTGTGCTTTCTGAGCATTGAACTTCTTGCAGGAGTTTAGTTTTGATGGAGTCTGCACAAATTTTGATCCCTGAGCTCTCCAAACCCATTATCATTGGCTTATAAATTTCGGGTAAGCCAGCCAACATAAGCGTTCCAAGCCATTCATCGTCAATGTCAAATTTGATATTCCTAAGCTTATGAGCTATGGACATTATCTTATTCACATAGTCATCTACATTTCGAGAACTGTCCAATGTAGTTGTGATAAGGTCTCTCAACAAGGCAACTTTTCTGTATAACCCGCTGTCATCGAAGGCCTGCTGCAAGCTACCCCAGACTTCTTTACATGTAGTTGCGCTCTGTACATGCACGTAATTAATCGGATATAACAGTAGAATAAGCTTAGTTTTTGCCTTTGTTTCCTTCCTGGCGTCGGTATTAGTTCCTTCAACACAACTCCACAAATCTTCAAGCTTGAAATACGCTTCCACTGCGAATTTCCAACTCGCATAATTGTCTCTCCCGACGAGTCTGTCTATTTGAAATGGATTGTGGCCATCTTCTACTTATGTATAACAATTTTTCAACGATGTCACTGATCGAGCACGCCGCTCCAAGGTAGGTCTAGGTTATGCGGTAACCTCAAAATATATGACGGTGGCGTGACGGAACAATTAAGCCGCTGCCGGATTTTGTTCTTTCTGCGTTTTTACTTTTAATGATTTTTATCAACCACGCTCTGCTACCATGTTGATGTTTTGGATTGAAATCATTAAAATAACTGTAGAACACGGAAATATGCAACAACGTTTTTATTAGTAATAACCACAGACAACATAGATTACTGTGCCACAAACTATAAAAGATGAGAATGTAAAAATGTTGCCAACATAAGGCAATTAAATTAGCAGTAAAGCCAACAAAGAAATACAAATGGTTGTGTTCTCATTTACTAACAATACTTGACAATGAACAAAATTATTTTACAGATTTTAAGCTAACTTTATTTTACTTATTTTTAATTCTTCTTTGATGTAGTAGTTAGATCTAGCTAGTTTTATTGAAAGTGGGCTTGATTTATTGATTTATATTAAGTAAAAACGCAAGATTATAAATATAACTAACAATACACGTCTTTATTAACCTTCATTAATCTATATCCATGTTTATTATTCTTGAACAATTCTAAAAGTTTTACAGCCGTTTGATCTCGCTAATTTAACAACTAGTAGGTACGAATGCCCGCATGCTTGGAATTGTTTTATCTCTATTGTTTTTGAATAGTTAGACAAGTTGATAGTTAGCACTAAAGTGATATAACGATTTGGAATTTTTTCACCTTTGTGTCTAGAAACAGTTTCTAAAAGCTCAGTTAGTAATTAACGAACTAATAGTTTCATTTTTAGGCGTGTTGAGTTAACTGGCGCATAGTTTTTAGCAAAAACTCTTTTCGCATGCACATGATACATATAATTATATAAATCAACGTAGAACAAAACATTTTTAATATGTGGACCAGCCAGAATATCTTACATACAAAAAAACTATAAAATTGCCAAGTACCAGCAGAGATTTCAGTTTTTTTCTGCTAAAATTTAGTCAAGTAAAGTCTTATTTAAAATTAAAATAACTATGGCTACTGTCAACTTTATCATCAATAACACAAACAAAATTCGATTTTTGTAGCGCTTTGTATGCCACGCCGCTACAAGAGCCATAAAGTCCCGGTCAGCATGGATAATTCTAAATAAGTCCAGGTAATCTAAGTTTTATTTTTATTAATAATTTGAGCAATAGGTCAGTATGTATAGCCGGGTAAATAATTACATTCAGCTATTCTCTACGTATTTCTCATATTTCGGCAGCCATTCATTATTATCAACTAGGCACCTGATTTCGATACAAAAGGCGTAATTAAGGTCAAAAAGGTGAAAATGTACTTGATTAAGCCTCGTGTAGTTTTATTTAGATCAATATTATATTTCTTTTAGAAATTTCTATAAAAAGAACGCAATATACTTGTACTCACATTAACTTCGAGAAATATCTGACATATTGGAATGGAACATTAATTTTACAAATTGTGTCTAGATATTTCAGTGATTCTAAGAAATTCTGATATGGCCGAAGTCATTTGTATAACGTATCTATTAATTTTATTTTAATTGTAATTTGTTAAAATCATCTTCGATAATTTAGGGATATTTACGACTTACAAGTCTGTGAAACACGACTATAATAACAAAAGATCACGCACAGCAAGCACACGTACGCACGCACTGCAGCTATAATAATTGTGAGCCCGGTTTCGTATTGGATTGTAAGTAATTGATCTTTTTTAACTAATAAGCGAGTACTTACAACTTCTAACTTGTAATTCTCCTGTTTGTGCAAATTACAAATCTATTGCTTATGGCAGCAGTTGCTCACCATCATTTAAGCCGCTTACTCATTTGTCCCATATTCACTAAAAAAAACGGCGTGAAAACCGAATGGCGACATCAATGTCACGAATGAAGCTTTATAGCTAATAGCTTAAGGGGATTCAACTTTAACTGCAACTATCATAGCACTACTTTAGATTATTAGCGGCAAATCGGTAAAGTAAAAAAATAATGAAAAAATAAAACTAAGTGTTTTTTGTTTAGTATAATAGTGGCAAACGAGCACAAAGTCCACCTGCCGGGCTAGCATGGGCAGGAGAGAATATATACCCGGGGAAGGAATAAAATTTTTATCACTTGCTTAGTTTTATCCACCCTGCGAGCATGGGCAGGAGACAAAAATTATATACCCCGATTATATCCACTGACAAGAGATAAAATTATCTTATCCCTATAGTATATCCCCGTTTGACATAACGAGTAGACATACATCTTACCCGTCCGTAGCATGGGGCCGAAGGAAAGAGAAAAAATTATCCCTTTTTGACATTTGAAAGCGACAATGTTATCCTCTTTCGTGGACGTGGTATTAAGTTTATTTTCAAACCATTTTAATACAAAAAAGATGTCTCGAGCCTATTTCAACTACATTTTCGTATCAGAAATTGAAAAACAAGAAAGAAAATTACATCGGCGATCGATACGAGATCAGAATACTTAATCTATTGGAATTCCCCGACAACGAATTTCTACGCCGGTTTCGGATGCTCAAAGATTGTGTTTTGTATTTGTGTAAATAAGTCTATGAGGCTTCAAAGCCTATTAATGCTATGGATGGACTACCAGTGCTTATTAAAGTAAGCATCCATTACAACACTCTTGAGCAAAAACATCGTATATTTACAATCAATACATGTGACTAATTTATCTTAATATTTTGTTCTAGTAAGGTAGTTTACATCTTTCAGTCTCTTGGCAGATGGTAGTTACCAGAGAGATATGAGTCAAGAGCATGGAATGGCTCTTGTTCAAACAACAAATAATCAGCAAATACTTGACCTAAGTTATTGGGGCCATCATTAGAATGTGGGGAACAATGTACTTGAGCCTGTTGTGTAAGTAAATACAGGTTTCAGTGCATCTACTTCTTTTATTTTATTTTGGATTAGTACTGAAGTGAATATCATTTCCGGGTATACAACAAGCAAAGCAAAATGTAACTAGAGAATACCTAGCAGAGCACCGTCTGCCAGATATTTTTAGGGCTATTGACTGCACCCATGTTGATATATTTCACCTACCATCCCAGATTGTGGTTTAATACAAGAAAAGGGCAGTCTACAATTTTAATCTAAATTGTTCAACTGGTAAGAGCAAACAACTTATAGTTTTTGAAAAACCTAAAACCTAATAATCAAGTTTTTTTCTAAATAAGTAATAGTAGTATTTTATTCATCTAATATTCCCCTTTCCCCCAGAAATAACTGTAATGCATATGTGCCACAATAGTGTTACAGGTGGTCCCATGAGACTATAGTCGTCCCGGTTAAACAACCACGTCTACAACCATTCAGATTGTAGTCACCCCCTAAACACTGGAGTCTCAATAGCTCAATGCTAAGATTGAATTACATAAGTTGTGTCAATACCCAAGGCGTTAATGGTCAAGTCATATTTAATGATAATAGAATCAGTCTATACTATATTTTAGGTATAATGTTTTAAAATAAAGTTATCAAACTTAGTAAAGTTACAATTCAAAGGTTTAAATTAAGAAATATGTTAATTCTTTAGCAAAGCTTGTTAAATATTTTAAAGTTTATTTGTATTCCTAATATTTGTATAAATTATGTATTAAACATAATAGTAGGAATACAAATAACACAAGACTCATGATCATAAAATTATTTATTCTTTGTTTTGAAATCATTACATTTTCATTCTTCATGCTTCATTATTTTCAATTAAAATTAAATCTTTGTGACTACTCTTTGCAGACATTAATTTTGATGTATTTTCTTATAATGGCAGTAATTGCAGGGATAAGATTTTTTTTTATTTCCTCCAGAGGTTACACCACTTCCGAAGGGTTTGTATTGTCCTGTTTCACAAATTGACTTAATTCTAGACACATATTTTTTAACAAATACAATCACGAGCGAAGTAATTATATAATAAGATTTAACACAAGCAATGTATACTTAACTTAAATATTATACAAAAAATTAAGGAAGAATTAGAATAATAGAAAAAATAAAAACAAGACAAAAATATGCTTAAACTAAATATAACAATTATTATAAATGACATATTGTTTAACAAAAACTGTTTAACAATATAACAAACTAAAGGTAAAAGAAAATATAAGTCAATGTAAATCAACTTAATCTTAAAACTAAACTAAACAAAACAAATTAAAAATAAATAAAAACATAATTAATATAATATTTCTATAGTTTGCACAGTGTCTATATAAATTTTAATTTACAATGACTCTTACATTAATTATTTACAGTAGTCTCTAGTCGCCACAGTAAGATATTGTAACATTTTATTTATTGTACATTATTAAAGGAAAGGCATGAAATAACAATTCGAACATCTATGTTAATAATATTAAAAGAGAGAAAAAAAGGTAAATATATACAAAAAAGAACTTATCAGCTATATAAAGTCTACTAAAATTAATTAAAAATATAAAGTTGATATTACATTTCATGTCTTTGTTATATCTATAGGATATTACAACTAAATTAGCGTTGACAAGTAAAATTTGTAACATGAAAAGAAGAATACAAAATTAAAATAGGATAATAAAAAAGTGGACCTTATAGCTATATTAAATCTAATATGTAAAATTAACAACGTGCAGAGATGTTATAACAAATATAGAAAAAACAGGTTGGGCATGAAATAAAGTTAAGAGAAGAAAAAAAGTGTTAAATAGATATAAATTAATGCATAGAGTAATAAGACCAATAATTCTATTAATCAATATATTCCTAACTATTAAAATGAACGACAATTTCATTTTTTTTTTGAACTAGTGCTAGGTTTAGCTAGGCACTACACGTTAAACAAACTTATCACGGAATGGCGAAAGGCCGATGTTTTACAAAGAAATTCACTATTAAGAAACTGTTTATCTAAAAAATTTGTAATTTCACCCATAGTAAGGGCATAAGTTTCCTCCGTCCTCTGTCCTCTATATACAAAAAAATAAAGGGGGGTCGTTACCCCAAAATAAAAGTTATTAGAGTCGAGTCGTTATAAGATGTGGGACACTACCTGCAAAAGTGTAGTTATTCCGAGGATATACACTTCCGGCTCATAATGCATATATTTTCGGAAAGA
The DNA here is from genome assembly GCA_036936625.1 of Parnassius smintheus behrii. NCBI lineage: Eukaryota > Metazoa > Arthropoda > Insecta > Lepidoptera > Papilionidae > Parnassius > Parnassius smintheus. The sequence goes on from JAUPFT010000026.1 coordinate 4,915,046, forward strand.
GCTTTCCGAGACGCCGCAAGCGACACATTCAATTCCAGCCGCAGACTCCTGCTTCGCGAAACCACCTACCCCGTGGTTTTCGATTTTGCTCTAATAACTCAGATCTAGTATCGTTTATCCGAAAATTCCAAATTTTTGGAGGATGGTGTGTCCCCAGGTGGGGCACAAAATCATTAAAAATGATGTGACGGTTGTGGCGACTAATCAAGCGCCGAGTAAAAACGCTTTTTCACTTAAAAAATCACTAAAAATTGTTTTGCGGCTAAAAAAATTACACCACTAGATGCGTGTTCATACGCAAATTTTGACACTACGTAAACTCAAATGTGTTCACTTTTTTTATTACTTTTCAAATTTTTAACTGCGGGAGCGTCATAGTTTCGTGGCGTTCCGCTTTGTTTCCACGTACTTCTACGTGCCGTACCCTTTATAGTTTATAGCTTTTTACTATGGTATATTATCTATGCGCGAGAATAAGTTTATCTCCTATTTTATCTAGGTACTGTCGATATTATAACCACCATAGGCCCATGCTCGCAGGGTGAATAAAACTTTGGCGTAGGGATAAGACAATTTTATCCCTTGTCAGTGGATATAATCGGGGGATAAACATTTTGTCTCTTGCCCATGCTAGCCCGGCTGATGGTAAGTGGTTGCTGTGCCCATAGACATCTACAACTATTCTCGATTACGAAATAGATATGATATCTATGAGTATAATATATTGACTTTTTTGGCGATGTAAGAATATCTACTACACCATATCTTTCCATGAGTTTCTTTAGAGTTTTTTTTATATAGGATAGGGTGACAAACGAGCACACAGTCCACCTGATGGTAAGTGGTTGCTGTGGCCCATAGACATCTACATCTCGATTACGAATCAAAATGCGGATGCGTTGTCACCCGTTAGGACTAAGATGGAATGCCTCGTTTCCATTTAAAAAGGGTCTCCGGTTCTCTACACTCACCATACGAAATACAGCAGCATTAAGCTACTATTTGACGCTGGTATTCTGTGAGAGCGTGGTCCTTCCCCGGTCGAGCCGACCCATTCGTGCTACAACTATACTACTAATATAACTGCAGCATGGCTACCACGTATATATATATATATATATATATATATATATATATATATATATATATATATATATATATATATATATATAATATATATATATATATAGACCACGGAGCGAAACAAAACGAGAGATGGACAGCAGCGTCTTCTTAATAATTACGCAGGCAACTATGGTAAATATTCCCCTCCCCCCTATCAAAAGTCAGTAGATTTTTGATAGCCAGTAACGGAGTAAAACATCAAGTTTCTTCAGTAAAATATGGACTTTATCTATGTGATTGCCATTTTGCACGCGAAAACTAGGACATATCTTCTCGTCATGGATAAGTCAGAATTTGAATTAAGAGTATACAAATAGTGTATATTGCCAGTTATGAAATATGGATCCGAGACGTGGTCATTCACTGCTGGCCGCACGAGGTTTGTATGTGTGCATACAGAGATCAGTTTATAGATGAGTACACGGTGTATATTGTCCTCAAGAATAAACTTCTGACTTTTCACAACGGAGACGGATTTGCGTGTGCGCGCTAACTCAGTCTCATAGTCCAGTGACGGCACTCCGACACGACCGGAGATAGATAGAGACACAGGAGTGAAATCCTACCAACTTTCTTACCCCGTGTTTTTTTGAGCATATCTTGAAAGAAAAACCCAATAAATGATTACTGCCCGTATTGGGATTCTAACTCGGAACCTCATGATCAATAGTCAGGCTTACTACCACTAGACCTACTAGGAAATCAAATTTGTCGAAAAGTTGCCAATAAAAATAACAAGTTTTCGACACCTAATAAATATAAACAATATTAAGTACAAAATACACATCTCTAGAAATACAATAAAAATATCTGAGTTCGTCAAATCCGATAGACGTGGAATGGAAGATAAATTATGTTACATATTGTCATACTATTAACGTTTAATTCTCTTTTTTAGGTTTTTCTAGGTTTAAGTGTTTCAAAAGGAATCGCTGCAAAGTGGCGGCATATTACAATAAATTACCCCAAATAGCATCGTGGGTGTCATAAGAAGATACACAGTGATTTGATACAGAATGTAGGCAGCTGTTTCTTCCTGTAAACTAAAAATGATCAAAAACTACCAACCTGTTGAAAAATTTCCTCTATGAGTTAATTCAGCTAAGGAGTTTTGAACAAAACGCAACTCATGAGGACAAAATTAAAATACTTCATAGCCTGTAATTATACTAGATCTCTTAAACCTCAAACGAGACACATGGCAACGCTGCTTAGCGATAGAAATAGAAAAAAAAGTTGATAAATGCTCCTAGAGTTTCCACCGCATTCTAATTATATCCAAAATTAAAACATCAACGTTACAAACTCTCTTAAATAGCCGGGTATGATTTGCACTAAGCCAAACGGCCATTACCTGAATATCTGGCAAGTTAAACGCCGTACCGAGGCCAGATTATATTTAATATCTCAATTTATTCGCAGAGCACAAGCCTCCTTTCATTAACAGCGTCATTGCACTTTACGATCTAGTAAATATTTTCCAAACGTCTGTTTCACATTTTTTATTCCAATTGCCAATGTTGGATGGTAATGTTCCATGAATAAAACCTTACTAAGTCTATATAATAGATTCTACGAAAATATTAAATTAAAAGTTAGTACGAATTATACGTAGTTTTATTATATTCTCGACGTTTAAGTGCTTTGCAGCACCCATAGTTACGGGTTACTGTGATCATCGTCCCGATGTGATGATTCACCACCTTCGGCCTTAAATTATTACCCAGTACTTGTGGGAGCTAGTGGTTAAAGTGATGTTATCACATTGTGAGGAAATCTGCATGTCTGAGAAATAAAATATTTCGACGATACTAAAGGCCGCCAACACATTAATTTTCTTTAAAAAGTACGAGTGACAGTCGAGCACACAGTCTAACTGGTGCTGAGGGGGTGCTGTGTCCCATAGACATCTACATGTTGTCATCATTGAGGAAGAAACACAGCGGTATTAAGGTGCTATTTTACGCTGGTATTCTGTAAGAGCGCGGTACTTCCGCGGTGGAGCCGTCTTATTCATACGACAAACATATAATAGTCAATAATTTACAACTTGTAATCATTTTAAGTAGCCGCTGTAGCCTTCTACTAGATACTTTTCTATCTCGGTATCTATCCGCCTCTTATGGCACCCTTCTCTATACAAACTATACTTTACTTTTACTTATGAGGAAAGACGTAATAACACAGACACGAAAAAGCTATTTTCGTATTTTCTTAGTATCACGCTTTAAGAAAAGATGTTGCAAATAATATAAGCAGTGCGCTTCTACAAATAGTTCAGGTGCCTATAAACATGGCGGGCGAAGGGAAAATTTTCATTACACGAACCACTAGAGCGAAGCGACTCAGCTTTATAGTAATAACTATGAGATTTGAATTGAAATATTGATTGCTTTTTCTATTTTTTTTAAGAATGCATTTTGCAAAAGGAAATAGTAATTCACTTGACATGTTTAACTCTTTGTCATTAATGAGGTGGTAGGACATTTTTCTGCTGAGTTGCGGTTTTGATAGATACCACATTTCCCTACTTCTGAGACTCAGTTGGCTATCTATGGTACTTCTACGGCGGAATATAGGCCTTCCACAAGGAATGACACAAAACATGGTACTGAGCCACCTGTATTCTTCGACTTCCTGCATCTTTTAGAAACTGGTTGTCATTCCATCTAGTGGGGGTTGCAGTAAACTTCACTTACGGTAAGTTCGTTGGTCACGTCAATCAGATAATAATTGTGCAATTCACAAGCGGTATAAGTTTACCTTCACAAAATACTAGTACTGTATACTAGTACTGTATACTAGTACTGTATTCTATCTCAATCTCCCGCTGGCTAAATCCTATAGTTAAACTATGTTTGTCTTTTTTTACCCGACTGCGGAGGATAATGTGTCTATCAGCCTATATATATTATATGTATGTAGGTTTGTTATTGTTAGTGACGCGCATCTCACTAAATTTTCGTTGTTTCTTGAAATAAATGTTGAATTAAATGTTTTTTTATAAAATCCTAATTTCTGAGAAACATAGGTAAGATTATTTGTACTAACTTAGAGTCATGAATTACATAGTAATCGCTATTTATTATGAATTAAATAAATAATTAAGAACATTTTTATTCCCTTTATGCGCGTCTGATTAATAATAATAATAATAATACGGACGGAATCCGGTTTCTTTCCCTTTCCCCCTAACCCTCGGCCGTCTGGTCTCCCCTGCCGAGGGCTCCCATCTGGTTGGATCTTATTTATTTATGTAGTTTTTGTATTTATTTTATTTTATTGATATTTATGTACATTTATCTTTTCATTTTAATTTATAATTATATATTTATAGAACCCAACCAGGTGAGAAAATTATATAGATACCCCAATAATAATGATAAGGCGTAGGGAAGTGACGACCCCATCGCCCGCTGACGTAACAGTTATGTGACAAATCTGCGACGTCGGCGCAGTCAGTCAGCATCCTGCCAAGTGGTGTGAGCGCCGTGCCTAGGCAAAATTGTAGATGCAAAGGTCCGTTTGTGCATATGACCCAACCACGAAACGGTGCTGAGCTTGGGCGTCTCCCGTTATTTGGCGCCCATAAAATGGATGATGGAAAAAACACGGAAAGGAACGCGCATAGGGCCGCTGCCTGGGGTCGCCGGGGCGCGCCTGGAGGTGGCGCTGGACGCGACAGCATGCGGGCCGCCAGCCGAGCGCAGGGTGTTGCAAGACCATCTAGCAGCCCCCCCGCATCCATCATCCCCACCAGAAGGCTTGGTGTCGGCTGGGTCTTCTCGGACTCAGCAAGCGGCACCCGCCGCTGTTGGAGCACGTCGCATGCGTTGGTCTAAATCAATGAATGAAAACGCACTGCGGGCGTATTTTAGGGCAAAAGTGGAAGAAACTGGATGTTTGGCGTATCGGGCTCGGATGCATCGCTTTTTTGCAGAGCTGGAGCCATCTCTATCCGTCACTGAGCAAAACCTGGCAGACCGAGTTAGGTACATCCTGCGCTCCAACATATTTGGTGACGCCGAACTCGAGCGACTACGACGTGAGGCTATTCCTTCATCGAATGGAAATGCTACGGCTGGGAATGCAGCGCCACTAGATGCGCAACAAACTGCATATGTGGATGCTGCCGTCAACATTCCATTTGTGGCTAATTCAGACGATGATGGAATAGTCTCCCAAGAACTAGAGAAAATGAGGAGCATACTGGAAGAGTCGATGCTGGAAACGCGCAGCATGCCTCTCGAAAATCGACCACGACTTCCCCGCATACCCCTTAGCAAGCGAAATCGGGCTGTCGTGCGGGCTCTTAACCCAATGCTGGTGACCTATTTGGAAGCCAGCCGGGACCTTTGCGGGACGGATTCAGTTCTTTTAAGCGCCGCACTAGCAGTATGCCGTATTATTGGCGCCAAACTTCCAGTGGCTGGACCTGCTACTCAAAAAAGTAGCGCCATTCCAGCCTGGAGAAAAAGAATTGAGGACCGTGTCGCAAAGGCAAGGGCCCTTATCGGCAGACTGACAAGCTTCAGGTCGGGTAATAATAGACCGAGGATTATGCGCACCGTTAGGATGGCGTTTGCTGGGACAAATATCAGTTTGTTCCAGCCGGATATCACGCAAAAACTAACGGAGTGCATAGATGACCTGAAGCAAAAAATCGCTGCTTGGGGGAAGCGGATTCGATGATTTAGCGAGAGGTCAAGGCGGTTCAACCAGAATCGTCTCTTCCAGAGTGATCAGAAGAGGCTCTATAAATCATTGGAGCGACCAGAAGTATGTGGAGGGTGCACAGGACCGGATCAGGCTGACACTGTCGCATTTTGGCGTGGCCTGTGGTCATAGCCCGTAAACCACAGCAAGGGCCCTTGAATGGAAGTTGTGGCGAGCCAGAGTGCAAGTGTTACGCCTATGGACCCCGTCACCATAACGCCTGAAGACGTGGCTGAGGCGGTCCGTAGGGCCCCGAACTGGAAAAGTCCGGGGCTCGACGGGCTGCATCATTACTGGCCGAAGGGGTTTGTAGTGTGTCACGCTGTGCTCGCCCGACAGTTTCAAGAGGCTCTCGATCAGAAGTCGCTCCCAAGCCTCTTCACTACTGGGATCACTCATTTGGTTCCTAAAGATCAGGATACCACAGACCCGAGCAAATACCACCCCATCACGTGTCTACCCACCATATATAAGACACTGACATCCATTTTGAGCGCGAGAATCACTCGTAACCTGGAGCTAAATCAGGTGATGTCACGCGCTCAGAATGGATGCCAGGGCGGTGGTCGTGGAACCAAGGAACCACTCCTCATTGGCAAAGTGATGAAACGCAACCGTCGGAATTTCTCCGCCGCCTGGATAGACTACAGAAAGGCATTCGACTCGGTGCCCCATACATGGCTGGAGAGAGTCCTCCAGCTGTACAAAATTGACTGTACTGTTGTAGACATCCTCGAGCAGTGTATGGGGCAATGGAGTACGATCCTTTGCTATCTGGGCGAGCGGATGATGGCTGCGGAGAACCACATAAGGATAAGAAGGGGTATCTTCCGGGGCGATTGTCTGAGTCCAATCTGGTTTTGCCTCTCCCTGAACCCTCTCATTACTTTACTGGAGGGCTCCGGGAGGGAGGGCTCAGCTTCGGAAAGGAGGTACAAAAGTGACCCACCTTTTCTATATGGATGACCTCAAGTTATTCGCCTCCAGTCGCTCCCATCTTATGGAATTGCTAAACATCACTTGTGAATTTAGCAGTTCCATAGGAATGGAGCTGGGAACGGATAAGTGTGCGGTCCTCCATGTTGAAAGGGGAAGGGTTGCTAACTCTGAGGGCATAGACTTGTCTATGCCCGTCAACTTAAGGACCCTTTCCGAGGCTGAAACATACCGATACCTGGGTATGTCACAGAACATCGGTATCGATGAGGCTGGTATGAAACAGTCAGTTTACGACGTGTTTTATGCACGCTTGACCAAAGTGCTTAACAGCCTTTTGTCCGGTGTGAATAATTCACACGCATATAATTGCTGGGTCATGCCTGTCCTCATGCATACCTTTGGCATACTCAGGTGGACTCAGACTGAGCTTAACGCCCTGGATAGAAAAGTCCGCACTACCATGACGTCCCATAGGATGCATCATCCGGGATCCTCGGTAATGAGTCTGTACTTGCCCCGAAAGTATGGTGAGCGTGGCTTTCTGAGCGCCCTCACCATGCATAATCGCGAAGTGTGCAGTCTCCGTCAATACTTCTTGGCGAGATCGGATGATCCATTATATAATGACGTCATTTCTAGTGATAAAGGGCTTACCCCTCTATCCTTAGCCAACGAGCAGTGGCAGGACCCGGCAGTGCAGACAATTTCCGACCGGGAGACCGTGTGGAAGGAGAAGGAGCTACACGGGAGGTTCTACAAGGCTCTACATGAGCCTTTCGTAGAAACAGTAGCCTCCCTCCACTGGCTACGCTTTGGTGATCTCTTCGGGGAAACCAAGGGTTTTGTCTGTGCAATACAGGATCAGGTTATTAAGACCAAGAACTATCGGAGATACATCCTAAGGGATGGCATCGTCGACGTCTGTCGAGCTTGTCGCCATCCCGGGGAGTCACTCAGGCATGTCATCTCCGGTTGTTCGGCGCTTTCTAACTCTGAGTACTTGCACAGGCACAACTTGTAGCCAGAATTCTACACCAGGAGCTCACCCTGAAATGCGGTCTCGTGGACCGGAAATTGCCGTATTACAAGTACTTGCCGGAAGCCGTGCTCAAAAATGACCGCGCCAGGCTCTACTGGGACCGGGCCACCATCACAGACAGGACTATTCTTGCGCATAAGCCTGATATTGTGTTGATGGACCGGGCACAGTCAAGGATATTTTTGGTCGATATTACCATCCCGTATGACGAGAACCTCGTGAGAGCCGAAACAGATAAGCAATCAAAATATCTGGACCCCGCTCACGAGGTGACCGACATGTGGGGTGGCTGCCGGCCGAAATTAATCCTGTAGTCATCTCTGCGAATGGGCTAATCCCAGTTAGCCTCTCTGGTCATCTGAGGCGACTGGGACCCCGTGACGGACCGCTCAGGGCTCAAATGCAGAAGGCGGTGCTCCTTGATACTGCCCGCATCGTCCGCCGGTTTCTTTCCCTTTCCCCCTAACCCTTGGCCGTTTGGTCTCCCCTGCCGAGGGCTTCCATCTGGTAGGGCTTTTATTTATTTTTGTAGTTTTTTGTATTTATTTTATTTTATTGATATTTATGTATATTTATCTTTTTATTTTCGTTTATAATTATATATTTATACATCCCAACCAGATGAGAAAACTATATAGATACCCCACACATAATAATAAATAGAAAGGCGTAGGGAGGTGACGACCCCATCTCCCGCTAACGTTACAGTTATGTGACAAAACTGCGACATCGGCGCAGTCAGTCAGCATCCTGCCAAGTGGTGTGAGCGCCGTGCCTAGGCAAAATTGTAGATGCAAAGGTCCGTTTGTGCATATGACCCAACCACGAAACGGTGCCGGGCTTGGGCGTCTCCCGTTATTTGGCGCCCATAAAATGGATGATGGAAAAAACACGGAAAGGAACGCGCATAGGGCCGCTGCCTGGGGGTCGCCGGGGCTTGGCTGGAGCCGGCGCTGGACGCGGCAGCATGCGGGCTGCCAGCCGAGCGCGAGGAGCTGCACAATCACCTAGCAGCCCCTCGCATCCATCATCCCCACCAGAAGGCTTGGTGTCAGCTGGGTCTTAACGGACACAGCAAGCGCCACGCGCCACTGCTGGAGCACGTCGCATGCGTTGGACGAAATCCATTAACGAAAACGCATTGCGGGCGTACTATAGGGCGAAAGGGGAAGAAACTGTGGGAATAGCGTATAGGTCTCGGATGCATTGCTTTTTTGCTGAGCTGGAGCCGTCTATCCCCGTCACGGAACAAAACCTGGCAGACCGAGTTCGGTACATCATGCGCTCGAAAATATTTGATGATGCCGAACTCGAACGACTACGACGTGAGGCTATTCCGTCGTCGAATGAATCGGCTATGGCTGGAGATGCAGCTCCACATTCGACAGACCAGCATCCACACGTGGAAGCCGCCATGGATCTTCCAGTTGTGGTTGATTCGAACGACGATGAAATAGTCTCCCACGAACTAGAGCAAATGAGGAGTATATTGGAAGAGGCGATTTTGGAAACACGCAGCACTCCTCTCGAAAATCGACCGCGACTTCCCCGCATACCCCTAAGCTATCGAAATCGGGCTGTCGTGAGGGCTCTTAAACCAATGCTGGTGACCTATTTGGAAGCCAGCCGGGACCTTTGCGAGACGGACTCGATTCTCTTTGGCGCCGCAGTGGCAGTTTGCCGTATTATTGGCGCCAAACTTCCCATGGCTGGACGCGCTACTACACAAAGTAGCGCCATCCCAGCCTGGAGAAAAAGAATCGAGGACCGTATCGCAAAGGCAAGAGCCTTTATCAGCAGACTGACAAGCTTTAGGTCGGGTAATAATAGACCGAGGATTATGCGCACCGTTAGGATGGCGTTTGCTGGGACAAATATCAGTTTGTCCCAGCCGGATATCACGCAGAAACTAACGGAGCGCATAGACGACCTGAAGCAAAAGATCGCTGCTTGGGGGAAGCGGATTCGACGATTTTCCGAGAGGTCAAGGCGGTTCAACCAGAATCGTCTCTTCCAGAGTGATCAGAAGAGGCTCTATAAATCATTGGAGCGACCAAAGGTATGTGGAGTGGACCAAGGACCGGATCAGGCTGACATTATCGCATTCTGGCGTGGCCTGAGGTCAGAGCCCGTAAACAACAGCGAGGGCCCTTGGATGGAAGTTGTGGCGAGCCAGGGTGCGAGTGTTGCGCCTATGGACCCCATCACCATAACGCCAGAAGACGTGGCTGAGGCGGTCCGTAGGGCCCCGAACTGGAAAAGTCCGGGGCTCGACGGGGTGCATCATTACTGGCTGAAGGGGTTCATAGTGTGTCACGCTGTGCTCGCCCGACAGTTTCAAGAGGCTCTCGACCAGAAGTCACTCCCGAGCCTCTTCACTACTGGGATCACTCACTTGGTTCCTAACGATCAGGATACCACAGACCCGAGCAAATACCGCCCCATCACGTGTCTACCCACCATATATAAGACACTGACATCCATTTTGAGCGCGAGAATCACTCGTCACCTGGAGCTAAACCAGGTGATGTCACACGCTCAAAATGGATGTCGGGGCGGTGGTCGCGGAACTAAGGAACCACTCCTCATTGACGCGGTCATAGGCAAAGTGGTGAAACGCAACCGTCGGAACTTCTCTGCCGCCTGGATAGATTACAGAAAGGCGTTCGACTCGGTGCCCCATACATGGCTAAAGAGGGTCCTCGAGCTGAGACTTCCTCGAGCAGTGTATGGGGCAGTGGAGTACGATCCTTTGTCATCTGGGTGAGCGGATGACGGCTGCGGAGAACCACATAAGGGTAAGAAGGGGTATCTTCCAGGGCGATTGTCTGAGTCCAATCTGGTTCTGCCTCTCTCTGAACCCTCTCAGTACCTTACTGGAGGGCTCCGGGAGGGGATTTCAGCTACGGAAAGGAGGGACAAAAGTGACCCACCTTTTCTATATGGATGACCTCAAGTTATTCGCCTCCAGTCACCCCCATCTTATCATCTAAACATCACTTGTGAATTTAGCAGTTCCATTGGAATGGAGCTGGGGACGGATAAGTGTGCGGTCCTCCATGTTGAAAGGAGAAGGGTTGCTAACTCTGAGGGCATAGACTTGTCTATGCCCGTCAACTTAAGGACCCTTTCCGAGGCTGAAACATACCGATACCTGGGTATGTTCCATCTGGTTGGGCTTTAATTTATTTATGTAGTTTTGTATTTATTTTATTTTATTGATATTTATGTATATTTATCTTTTCATTTTCGTTTATAGTTGTATATTTATACATCCCAACCAGATGAGAAAACTATATAGATACCCCCCATAATAATAATAATAATAGTAATTCATGGACGACATCAAATTATATGCAAAAACATACAAGGATATGAAGAAATTAATAGATATAACGACAAAATTCAGTAGCGATATTAATATGCATTTTGGTTTAGATAAATGTAAAACACTTCACATTGTAAGAGGCAAAGTAAGGGCAACTATGTAGTAAATGAAACGGAGTCTATTACAGTAATGGAATGACTGACTTATACAAATATTTAGGGTATGTCCAACTCAAAAGTCTTGACCACGTACGAATTAAAAATTCTCTCACTACGGAATACAAGAGAAGACTTAACGCCGTTTGTAAAACTCAACTTTCAAGTAAACATCTCATCAAAGCCATTAACACCTATGCCATCCCCATATTTACGTACTCATTCGGAGTTATAAAATGGTCCAAAACTGACGCAGAACAATTAGAGCGAACTACACGTACAACACTCACGAAACACAACAACCTACACCCTAAATCCGGCATAGAGAGACTAACAATAAAACGAGAACATGGAGGGAGAGGCTTAATGGATATCCAGTACCTATGGCGGAAACAAGTTAGTCGATTAAAATCATTCTTCTATACAAAATCCCATACTAGCAATACTCATAAAGCCATCGTAACGAATGATATTAACTACACTCCACTTAACTTAAGCAATCAGATTGAATCCCAAAACACTACCAGTGATAACCCACAGACAAACAAAATTGACGAATGGAAGAAGAAAGTTTTCCACGGTCGGCACCCTCATGATTTAGAGCAATCCCACATAAATAAGTTAGCTTCAAATAAGTGGCTGAAAATAGGCAACTTATTCCCAGAAACAGAAGGATTTATAATAGCTATTCAAGACCAGATCATAAACACAAAAAATTACAGAAAATATATAATCAAAGATCCTACAGTAAATAATGACAAATGTCGCAAATGCCACACACATCCAGAAACCATTCAACACATTACAGGCGCATGCACAACTCTCACACAGACTGACTACACTCACAGACACAACCAGGTGGCCAATGTCATTCATCAAAAACTAGCACTCAAACACGCACTCATTCCAGATGCCAACACTCCGTACTACAATTATACACCAAAACCTACTCTAGAAAACACCACACATAAACTTTTTTACGACCGCGGCATTCTCACCGATAGGACAATCCACTATAACCGACCAGATATAATTCTACAAGATAAAATAAATAATATTACTTACCGGATAGACATTGCAGTCCCCAACACACACAGCTTGCAGAAGACGATAACTGAAAAAATTAGTAAGTACGCAGAACTTAAAGATGAAGTGACTAGAATCTGGCAACAATAAAAAGTATATGTGGTCCCTATAGTCCTCTCCACAACAGGTGTCATCCCAAATCATCTCCTCCGTAGCTTAAAATTATCACAACTAGAATAAACTCTATATATTACACTTCAAAAAGCAGCTATATTAAATACATGCAGAATAGTTAGGAAATTCATCCAGATAGAAGAAAACGAAATAGGACCTCATCAAATCACATGAATTACACTACACACCACACGCTGCATTTGCTTTGGCTTCGGCCCGTAAATGTAGTTGAAATCCAGCCTAGAGCTGAGAAGTGAAAACACTTACCGTAAATAATAATAATAATAATAAAATATTTATTCATTTACCAAAAGTAATAAAATATTTAAAAGTTATACTAATACAAAAATAATATTTTTAGAAGGACAATGAAAGGGTTCTGACTCAGCATGTGTTGCAGAGAATCTACAACGCTGTTATTCTGTCAGCACCCATATACCTATTTAGTGAGCTAAAGTATAACAGTACGCGTACATCACCGATTATATTACAAATTGCTTTTAGTGTTAAATTATTTATTTATTCATTCAGCCAGTACAAGAACAATATAATTAACCAGTACAAGTTATCATAATATTTCTATTAATAATTTGATAATTAATATATATGTACAAGAGATAAAACATAATATAAACAAAATATAAACTTAATATAAACAAAAACATGAAAAAAAATAATAGTATTAAAAGTAAGAGCTACAGTAGTGTTTTATTTATTCAGACTTATTATAATAATTATGCTAGAACAACGTAATGGTTATTAAAAATAATATTGGTAGTAAATGTAAGTAACTTCGACGTGATATAAGAGGATTATAGCTCTTAATTATATCGCCTTTATTTTTTTGGTTATGAAATTCAGAGTGCCTTATAGGTCTAGTAGTCGTATTGCGGAAAATGAGGTCCCGGGTGCGAAGCTCGAGTCGGGCCAAAATCATTTATTAGGTTTTACCATCAATAATTTTGCAGTGGATCTGCTACTGTCAGGAAGTTACTAGTCAGGAAGTTAGCGGTGTTTCACCGACGTGCTTCAGAAAGCACGTAAAGCGGTCGGTCCTGTGTTGTGTGTGTCCGTGTGTGTTAGATTATCGTCCCTTCGAACTATGAGAATGAAGGAGTAGAGGGAGTACCTGTGCTTGCACATACGCTCGGGTAGCCCTGTCCTCTTGATGGCTAGTCTGCTTTAAGATTGGCCTTCGTAAACGAAATTCAGTCTGTAGGTTATTATTATTATTATTTATGGAATTGCAAAGACAAAAGAACTTGCAGTCCACCTGATGGTAAGTATCTACTGCAGCCCATTGAGCCTTTGAACGAACACTAAATAAGAAATTTTTACGTGGTACAGTCAAGTTGCAATATTATGGTTGTGGCACGAAAGGATCAAATCGACCGGAAAAGGATCACGCTCTCACAGAATACTACCGTAAAATAGCTGCTCAAGCTGTGTTTCGTATGATGAGTGTAGAGAGCAGAAGACCTTTTTACTGGATACGAGGCATTTCATCTTCGTCCTCAGAGGTGACAACGCATTTGCGTTTTGATTGTTAATCGGGGATAAATGTAGGTGTCTATGGGCCGCGGTATCCACTAACGATCAGGTAGATTGTTTGTTTGTTTGCTTTATTCCATAAAAAGGAAAGCTTTCCTCTAAGCATTAATATGGAATTACCCTTTATTCAACATTACGGCCCTTCACAATTCCACTGCTGATCATAGGCCTTCCCCAGTGAATGCCACAAAGCACGGTCCTGAGCCACTAACATCTGCCGAATTCCTGCGTGCTACCAGGTCGTCACTGTTAGGAGATCGAGGAGGGGGGGGGGGGGGGGTTGTACGAGGGAATAACTCACAATCTGTTATTACGTACTAAGAGGATTCCTGTTACTCAGTTTCAGAGATGGAAATTACTAGAATAAAATTAATAAAACAATAAAGTTCTTAGACCATATATTGAAAAATATTAAGCACACGCAACGAATATCTCAGAAATAAGTAGCTTATTTGTATCGGTTTAGAGGAAACCGCGACTTTGATGTGTAATTTATCAATATAAGAAAATATTTTTCAATGAATAAAGTAAAAAGTAAAGGAAAGTTACAGCCTATATACGTCCCACTGCTGGGCTCAGACCTCCCCTCATTTTGGAGAGGGTTTAGGGCAAGGAAGTGTCCGCCGCGCTGCCCAAATGCGTGTTGACGAACTTCACATGTCTTCGAAATATTTTTTCTTATTCCTCAGACACGCAGGTTTCCTCACGATGTTTTCCTTCACCGCCGAGCACGTGGTAAATCAGCACTTAAAATTGCAATTAACAATTTCATTGGTGCCGGCGGGGATCGAACCCGGGTTACTCGCGTTCTGCTATATTTACAGCGAGCGTTAACCACTGAGCTACCACGGCTCAATTCAATGAATACACAATATTATATTCATAAGAACATTATGTTTAGATGAATATGCTCCAGTGCGTGTGGGAAATTTATGTGTCTTAGAAATATTTCATTCCTCAGAAATACAGGTTTCCTTACGATGTTTTCCTTCACTGTCGAGCACGTGATAAATCAGCAATTAAAATTGCAAGTAACAATTTCATTGGTGCCGCAGGGGATCTAGTTTTATTTGTTCAAACCATCAAACTTACACAGTGAGTGCTTAAACACTGACCCGACACGATTATATTTGCAGTTACAGCCTGTGAGAAGTCCACTGCTGAACGTAGGCCTCCCGTAGATTTCCTCATAGTAGGGAATATTTGTCATAGTTGCCACGCATGGCGGGCGTGTTGGCAACCGCAGTTTTCTTATTTTTTATTTGTAGTAAAGAAGATGCCGCTGCCCTTCTCCTGGTTTTTTTCCCTCTGTTGTCTCTTACGACACCCACCCGGGATGTTATGGGATAGTGGATATACTTACACCACCACTACTTGGTCATCTTATGTACTATATGTAGTACTTCTATACATACAAATAAAATTGAAGTCTCTCTGTTATATCGACATAACTGCCTTATATTTTTATAGCGTTGAAAGACAAACGACCACACGGTCCACCGAATGGTAAGTGGATGTCGTGGCCCATAGACATCCATATTTTAATATCCGTTATTAAGAATCAAAATACAAATGCGTTATCACTCATGAGGACTGATTTGAAATAATTTATTCCATTCCAGTAAAACGGATCTCCGGTTCCTTACACACATCATACTAAACACAGCAAAGTTACGTTGCTATTTTACGCTGGTATTGTATTAAACTGAGTGGTTTTTTTAATGCCATTAAGATATTAATAACGATTTTAAAAATTTGTATGCGTCTGCCTGTCTGTGAGCCTTATTGAATGCCTTTCTTTCCCGGGTAATCAAAATGGCTGACTCGATTGAAATGAAATTTCACGAACAGAAAGAGAAAATGTTAGGAGTGATCTAGGTATAACGAAAAATTAGTAAAATGCTCTTAAATGGCTTTTAAACAACGTCACATTAATGGAGCCTACCCAGGTGAAGCCGGGGAAGTATATAATATGCATGTCCGTAATGACACTTGCAATGCTTCATCATGATCATCATTACAGCCTTTCACAAGACCACTGCTGAACATAACCCCCAAGCAATGGCACCAAGCACGACCGTAAGCCAACTGGATTCATTGAGTTTCTGCATGTCTTACAATGTAATCACTCTATCTAGTTAGGGGGCCGCTCTACATTTCGTGTACCTTTTTTCCGAATCAGTTGTTCAGTTCTTCGAGCTTTATGGCTGGCCTATTGCCACTTCGGCTTACTAATCCGTTGCGATACTTAATTACATAAAATTGGTCATCAATGATAAGTTATTGACGCAAGTTAGCATTGATAAGGTTATTCGTTTCGTGAGAATACAAATTAAGTTCAAGCTGTCAGACGCTCAACTTTTGATATCCAAAGCGAGTCCATGATCAAGTAATATTTAACAACTTCAAAGTTAAATCAGAAATGAAATGTCTATGTGATATTAGAATCAGTCTGTACTATATTTTACGTATAATGTTTTAAAATAAAGTTATCAAACTTAGTAAAGTTACAATTCAAAGTTTTAAATTAAGAAATATGTTAATTATTATTTAGCAAAGTTTGTTAAGTAGTTTAAAGGCTAATAATATATATCTACATAATATTAGGAACACAAATAACACAAGACTCATGAGTCATGATCATAAAATTATTTATTCTTTGTTTTGTTTGAAATAATTTAAATAATCGTTCTTCATGCTTCATCATTTTAAATTAAAATTAAATATTTGTGACTTAGCATCAATTTTGATGTATTTTGTAATTTTCTTATAACGACAATAATTGCGGGGATAAGTTTTTTTTATTTCCTCCAGAGTTTACACCACCTCCAAAGGGTTTGTATTGTCCAGTTTCATAATTTGACTTAATTATAGACCTGTATTTTTTACCCAATGCTATCACAAGCGAAGTAATACAGATTGCCTGTGATTTAAAACAGGCAATGTATCCTTTACTTCAATATTATACAAAAGAAAATAAATAAGGAAATGGAATAAGAAAAAAATTAAATAGGGCAAAAATAAATTTAAACTAATTTCAACAATTATTATAAATGACATGTTGTTTAACAAAAATATTAAGTTTTTTAAATATTATGTTTAGCTATATAATAAACAAAAGGTAAAAAAAATATAAGTGAATGTAAATCAACTTATTCTTAAAACCAAACAAAACAACACAAATTAAAATATAAATAAAAACATAAGTTATTAATATAATATTTCTATAGTTAGCACACTATCTATATAAATTTTAATTTTCAATTTTACTATTTTACAATGACACTATTATATTAATTATTTACACTAGTCTGTAGTCGCCGCAGTAAGGTATCATAACATTTATTGTATTGTACATTTTTAAAAAAAAAAAAACGTTACCCGTACACTAGTATTTTCTCCTGCATAGCGGGGGCAGTTTACAAACATAAATTGCACAAGGACAAACATCCAGACCCGGAACAATTATTTGTAGGCTATACAAATACTTGTTCCGTGCGGGATTCGAACCCGCAACTCCCAGCGCAGCCACTCATTGCTAAGCCACTACGCCACGGAGTCGTCATAATGTCGTATTGTACATTATTAATATTAAAAGAGAAAAAAAGGTACGGATATAAAAAAAGAACTTATCAGCCATTTAAATTCTACTAAAATTAAAAATATGAAGTGGATATTACAACTTAATTAGCGTTGACAAGTAAAATTTGTAACATGGAAAGAAGTTATAAAATAGCATTATAAAAAAGTGGACCTTATAGCTATATACTAAATCTCGTAAGTAAAATTTAATTTTTTTTTGAGCTAGCGCTTACGGTTTACCTAGCCACTATACCCAAAACGAACCTATCACGGAATGGCAAAAAGGGATCACTATTAAAAACTGCCCATCTAAAAAATTTCACCCCACAGTAAGGGCATGAATTTGTCCTCTATATACAAAAAAATTAAAAGGGGATTGTCACTCAAAAATAAAAGTTATTAGAGTTAAAACTTACAAGATGTTGAACCCCAACAGCAAAAGTGTGGTTGTTCCGAGGATATACACCTCTGGCTGATGATGCATATATTTTCAGAAAGAACTTTCCGAGACGCAGCAAGCGACACCTTCAATTCCAGCCGCAGACTTCTGGTTCACGAAATCACCTACCCCGTGGTTTCCCATGGTTGGTCGCCCCTGCGAAATTGCATTAGGCATAAAGTCTCGGACTGGGGGGCGACTAAATCTAGTTCAGTTCAATCCCCAGAAGACTCAAGTTTAAAAAGAACCCTTTCGTCGTATCTCCTCAGTTTCAAGGCACTCCCCTATTATTATATTCACCATAGGACCATGCTCGTAGCGTGAATAAAACTCTTAATATCGGGATAAGACAATTTTATCTCTTGTCGGTGGATATAATCGGGGGATAAAATTTTTGTCCCCTGCCCATGCCAGCCCGGCAGGTCTATGAGAAAATGTTACAATCATTTTATCCTCCAATCAGTCTTCAGTTACTCGTATATTTTTTTCTGCCTAAATAATATACAATAATGTCTTGTGAGGATTTATCCCGTTATCTAGTCTGAAAACGCTCGGATATTAGCAGTAATACGTGTAACATTTACAAACAGCTGAAGAGTTTTACATTATTATTGTACTTATACTTAAACAGGGTTATTTTGCAATAACCGGCCAACAGAAAAGGTTCAGAATAAGTGATACAGGCACATTAACAAAAAAAATTACAAACATTCTGTGCTTTTTATCTTTTAAATTCAAAATGCGTATTAATGCATTATTTAAACTGATTTTACTGCACACGCATACATACGTAAGGGTCGATAGGTAGGCAAAATCGTACCATTGCGCGCGCGCGCGTGTGTGTGTGTGTGTCTGTGTGTGTGTGTGTGTGTGTGTGTGTGTGTGTGTGTGTGTGTGTGTACGCGCGCGTGTGTGTGTGTGTGTGTGTGTGTGTGTGTGTGTGTGTGTGTGTGTGTGTGTGTGTGTGTGTGTGTAGTAGAAGCCTTATTTATTCGTATTTTCAAAAAGAGCAATAATGGTATATCATTATTTATATTTTTGAACTTAAAATTAAAATTTGGCTACTCTTTGAAAAATAACCCTATATATGACGGTAGGTAAAGTCGTGATGAGTGAGACCATGTCACCATCTCACTACTCCCTACCCATTCCAGTCTATTTTTATTTTATACAGCTGTTTTTATCAGGGTTTTATCAGAAAGATGCTGCAGCCCATCTCCTGTTTTAGTTTCCCCCTCCCGCTTCTTACAACATCCACAGGACGATATGAGGTAGGTATTCTTACATCGCCACTACACGGTTAATCCATTACACTCCATCCAGCCCACAAAAGTTCGCTGCTGAATATGGGCCTCCTCCATTAGATTGCACATACGGAGGATTTTGCCATAATTGCCAAGCTTACCAAGTGGACTGGCAACCGCAATTTATTAAAACTTTGAGGTTTTATCAGAAAGGCGCTGCTGCCGATCTCCTGGTTTGTTTCTTACGACACCTACGGGACGATAAGGGATATAGGATATTCTTACACCACTACTACACGAGAACACGGTTAACATAACCGAATAGTATAGTAACGTTAATCATGGTGAATCAGATAGAGATATTGTGCGACACAACCACGTCAGGATTGACACTATCTTTAGTTTGATTCTTAACCTTATTAAAACATGCGTGTCTATGGAACACAGCATCTACTTACCATTAAGTGGATACTTCAGGAAGAATTACTTGAGAAAAGCCGACCATAAAAATCAAAATAAATTTCAATTAATTGCCAACTGTTTGTGGTTTAGTACCTCTGCATTGTCCGGAGAGAAAAAGTATTGTCAAAGATTCCGCTTTACCAGCGCGTGTTAGTTGAGATGTGCATAACATTTTTCACAAAATTGTATTAGTAATTACCTTTTGTATAAACTGAAATCACTTTAATAACGACCACAAAAATTTCACTGTCATAAATGCTATGTCTGTATGTATAACTATACGTCCCTAAAAGGATGTAAGTAGGCTGTTTGTTACTGAATGTATGTGTGCGTGAGTACGTGTTCTTCTTATATGTTGAGCGTAGGTTTGGGTTGATGTCGGTTTCACTTGATATTATTTATGTAAACTTTATTTTTCACACCTAAACACAAGTGGTAAAATTAAAACTTTTGTTCAACCGACTTTAATATAAATAAAATGAGAACATCTTCAATGTATTCGAAGTCAATTAAATGCGCATTATTTAAGGATAACTCAGAAACTACTTGTCTCGTCATGTCAATCTTGTTGATTAAATTAATATGGGACCACATAAGAAGCACCAGCTTTTAGACAAAAAAAATCATCAAAATCGATTCACCCAGAAAAAGTACTGAGGTAACACACATGAAAAACATACAAAGAAATTGAATACCTCTTCTTTGTTAAAGTCGGTAGAAAAGAATTACAAAGGCGCACTTAACGTTTTCTAGTCAACCCTGCCCAATGCTCCATCTTTCTTTATTATTTTGAGAATAAAAATATATATTACATAAATTTTATCCTCTTTTAACCTTGAACTTAAACGGAACACAAAAATAAATCCATTAAGCCGATAACAGTAAATTATAAGGTTATCCATTACGCGGGGGTTACAGAAAGCTGCCGACTGTCAGTCTTACAAAGTTTTGACAGGCGTAATTGAATTACGTTTGGGTAATATCCACATCAAGAATTGTAAGCCCATACATACCTATTCCTCTATTTTCTCCCTATATACACACGAGCAATTTATTTGCAACACTATCTCTAATCTACTACCGTTATGTTCCTGTTATTTTCCTATAAATATTTTTCATAGAATAAGAGTGACAAACGAGCACTTAGTCCACCCGATGTTAAGTGTGTGGCCCATAGACATCTACATCTATCCTCGATTTAGAATCAAAATGCAGATGCGTTGCAACCCGTCAGGACTAAGATGAAATCCGGTTCTCTACACTCACTATACGAAACACAGAAGGTTAAGCTGGTTTTACGCTTTTATTCTGTGAGAATATCAAAATATGTCTGTAGCGTGGCTCTTTCACGTATTAAATATAATATAAGTAATTATGTAATAATAATTTGTAAGCGAAAGGGTTAAAAAAACCAGCCAAAACATTTCTTATATTTACGCGGATACTACAAATTGAATAAAACTAATTTAATAGAATTTATCGTGTTTCATTTGATCCCAAAGTTTTGGGTGCTTCAAAACATTCATTGTCACAGAGGACTGCGGTGTTTGACGTCCTATAAATTCATCCACTACAGCCTATAAAAGCTCCACTAATGACGTACGCAAGCCTCCCAGGGACAATCGGTTACGGAAGCCTATGTTCATTTTTTCCTAGTTGCCACGCTTACTTGGCAACCTTAGTTTTTAGGGTTCCGTATACAAAGGGTTACTAACGAGACCCCATTACTACGTCTCCGCTGTCGGTCTGTCTGTCCGCCCGTCCGTCTGTCTGTCAGCGGGCTGTATCTCATGATTCGTGATTAGTTTCATACGTGGTAGAGCCACGCTGCAGCTATATTGTGGTTGTAGCACGAATGGGTCGGTTCGACCAAAAGCAGCTTAATAATACTACTGGTGAGTATAGAGATCCGGAGACGCTTTTTTAGTGGTTACGAGGCATTCCGTCTTAGTCCTCAGGGGTGACAACGCACCTGCGTTGTGATTCTCAATCGAGGATAAATGCGTCTACATTTATCTCGAATATTATTCTCAGCTTTCTCGTTTTCAGCTGCTTGTTGCTTTAAACTTTTGATTTGTTCATCAGATAACAATTTATTTCTTATTATTACTCGTCTCTGGTCTGCAATACGTTGAGATGTGACATTTATATGAGGATATTTTAATTGAAATTGATCAAATAATTTCTTAACGTACATAGTGCGATCGGTTTCTAATTTGGTAATGTAAAAGTAAGTGCGCGTAATGAAAGTATTTATTTCTTCATCCCATTTCATGCGCACTCTAGGTTTGCCAGCTTTGGTGGTCACAGGCTGAGTGGCCCTTGCCGCCCGTGAAACATCCGAGGCCGGAGAGACTGCTTTACTATCGCACTTGTATTTATCAGACGATGTTAGTGCTGATGATGCGCTGAACTCGCATTGTTCGGGAGACCCGGCAGAGGGCCGTCTAGGTAAACCCTCGCCACCGGTGGTTCGCATACTGAAACGCCCAGCACCGGCTCCAGGCGTGCCCCGACGATTGCCCTCGGGAAGAGGTCCTTTACTAATACTTCTATTTCGCAACTCCATATTGATGGGTGTGCTACAGCCCCGTTGGTCACCCACAAAGTACCTTCGTTGCGGGTGTCCGCCACTCACGTGGGCGTAGGTGTTAAGCTCTGACGTGCGGTTAGACTTGTAAGTGGCTTATTATTATTATTATTATTATTATTATATAAATAGAAATAATAAATATACTACTTTGGGATACAGCATTCACTCACTATCGGGTGGACCGTATGATCGTTTGTCACCCTGATTCAATATGAAAAAGGCAGACCATCGAATATTCACAAAATGTGTATTTCTGTTGCCGCTATAAAAATAAAAAATAAAAATAAATTAAAAATGATAGGGGGTTTCCCTACTAGAAACGTGTTTCTACGATGGTATGAAACCGTTCATGTGCGAGTCCGACTCACACTTAGCCGATTTTTTATTATGTTGAGTTATTACTAGGACGTTGCTGCTTCCTAAGTCTAGTTTCAGTTTCCCTTTATCACCTCTTACCGTACCAACGAGACGATATGACGTACTTTAATGTTCTTACACCGCTACTAAACGGTTAATGTCTTAATACGTTCCAATATCTTAGTTAACTCGAGTTACCTTCAGCTTTTTTATTCCGATCTACGCAGAATTAGCTTACTGTATTTTGAAGGCTTGCAGAAGAAAGACCTTCAAACTAGATAAGACAAATCATTTTTCAAGTCTGCAGTTTGTGATCATATCCTAGACGACCCCGCCATTATATCAAATTTAATTGACCGCAAATACTCGTGAAGGAACATCGAAAATTTCCTCCGAGCACTCCACGTGGCGGATTCGAAGGATGCAACATCTTTTCGCAACACAAGTGAGTAAATCCAATCAGAAATCACTCGTTGTTCAATATAGGTTATAACAATCTCGTTTACGTCAGATGTGAAATAGCCAGATCGATGAAAAGCAGCATCAAGGACATCTGGAATAAGGTTGGTAATCCGCCTGTCAAGCGATTATGGCGTTGGTTTTTGGATTCGTTTAAGTATTTTGTGTATAATAGAACGGAGGAGTGGGCGAAGCCCGCGTAGCCACTAAAATGTCACTAACACGGTCAATTCACACGTATAAAAATGTCAACACGAGTTGTGTTTTGACGTTACAATCGTTTCCACATTGCGCATGAAATTATTTAGAATATGCCAAATTGCACGCTATTTACAAATAAATATGTATTAAAATCTGTCTGTCAACACAGTGAATCAGGTTTTGTAGTAGTGATAATACGACGTAATTTATTGTATGTGTGCTCCCGGCGACGTATATCCTCGTACAAAATAAGGTAGACAGCCATTCTATTATGTATTATAGTATGGGTGGACTGTGTGTTCGTTTGTCACCTCCATTATATATAAAAAATACATATTGAAAACTACATCTTTTTCTAGAATAAAGATATAATATAGATATTGGCAAAAGTATAAAAATTTAGATAAATGCCGTTTTACTGAAATTAAATAAATACATCTTTAGACCGAAATTCGAACGTCGAATAAATAAATATGTTTTACATTGCATTTTAATTCATAACAAATTTAAGTAACTTAATAAAGTTAGCTTTGAAGACAAAAGTAATTATTCGCCTTTAAGCATTATATCCACGTCTACGAAGATGGTTAAATGTAATATCGAATCGGAATTTAATCTATCAAAAGTTGAGTGCCTGACAGCTTGAACTTAATTTGTATTCTCACGAAACGAATAACCTTATCAATGCTAACTTGCGTCAATAACATATCATACATGACCAATTTTAAATTATTAAGTATTACAACGGATTTGTAAGCTGAAGTGGCAATGGGCCAGCCATATAGCTCGAAGAACTGAACGAATGATTCGGAAGAAAGGTTCACGAGAGTTCCAGGTATACAAAATGTAGAGCGGCCCTTTAACTAAATAGAGTGATTACCTTGTAAGACATGCAGAAATATAATGAATGTAGGCGGCTTACGATCGTGCTTGGTGCCATTGCTTGGGGGAGGCTTATGTTCAGCAGTGGACTTGTGAAAGGCTGTAATAATAATCATGATGAAACACCGCAAATGTCGCTATGGACATACATATTATATACTTACCTGACTTCACCTGGGTAGATTGTATTAATGTAGCATTACTTGAAAATTTTGATATTAAAGGACCATATACGAGTATTTTACTAATAGACATTTTCTCTTTATGTTCGTGAAATTTCATTTCAAGCGAGTTAGCCATTTTGATTGGCTGAGAAAGACAGGCATTCAATAAGAGTCACAGCCAAGCAGACGGATACAAATTTTTAAAATCGTTATTAATATCTTAATGGCATTCAAAAAACCAATCAGTTTGATACAATACCAGCGTAAAATAGAAACGTAATTCTGCTGTGTTTAGTATGATGAGTGTAGAGAACCGGAGACCCGTTTTACTAAAATCGAAGTATTTCATCTCAGTCCTCATGAGCGATAACGCATTTGTATTTTGATTCTTATTTATGAATCTTAAAATATGGATGTCTATGGGCCACGACATCCACTTACGATTAGGTGAACTGCGTGCTCGTTTGCCATTTAACGCTATAAAATATAAGGCAGTTATGTCGATATAACAGAGAGACTTTAATTTTATTTGTATGTATAGAAGTATTACATATAGTACATAAGATGACCAAGTAGTGGTGGTGTAAGTATATCCACTATCCCATAACATCCCGGGTGGGTGTCGTAAGAAAACAGAGGGAAAGAAACCAGGAGAAGGGCAGCGGCATCTTCTTTACTACAAATAAAAAATAAAAAGAACTGCGGTTGTCAACTGGCCTGCCAATCGTGGCAACTATGACAAATATTCCCTACTATGAGGAAATATACGGGAGGCCTACGTTCAGCAGTGGACTTCTCACAGGCTGTAACTGCAAATATAATCGTGTCGGGTCAGTGTTTAAGCACTCACTGTGTAAGTTTGATGGATTGAGCAACTAGAACTAGATCCACTGCGGCACCAATGAATTTGTTAATTGCAATTTTAATTGCTGATTTATCACGTGCTCGACGGTGAAGGAAAACATCGTGAGGAAACCCGTATTTCTGAGGAATGACATGATTCCAGGACATATACATTTCCAATACGCACTGGAGCATATTCGTCTAAACAACTAAAGCGACAGTAGCCGTAATAGTAGTAGTAGTAGTAGTAGTAGTAGTAACAGTAATGGCAGGGCGCGGATCGCGAACTCAAAAGGTCGTGGGTTCGAATCCACCATTCGACTACTGTCGTGAACCACTCCTAATACAAGCATTTTCAGCTTACCAGGAGGGGTTAAAGGAAATATTAGTAATGTTAATTAATAGGATTACTAATATTTATTTAAAAAAAATCAAAAATAAAAAAAATCAAAAAACAAAATGTTCTTATGAATATAATATTGTGTATTCTTTGAAAAGTATTTTCTTATATTGATAAATTACACATCAAAGCCGCGGTTTCCTCTAAACCGATACAAATAAACTACTTATTTCTAACATATTCGTTGCGTGTGCTTAATATTTTTTTTTTAAATAAATATTCTAAGAAATTTATTTATTCTGGAAATTTCCATCTCAACAACTATGTAACAGGAATCCTCTTAGTACGTAATAACAGATTGTGTGTTATTCCACCATACCACCCCCTCGATCCCCTAATAGTGACGACCCGGACCATGAAGGAATTCGGCAGATGTTAGATGTGAAAAGCCGTAATGATAAATGAAGGGTAATTCCATGTTATTGCTCAGAGGAAAGCTTTATTTTTTATGGAATAAAGCAAACTAACAAACAATTTACCTGATGGTTAGTGGATATCGCGGCCCATAGACACCTACATTTATCCCCGATTAACAATCAAAAAGAGGACGAAGATAAAATGCCTCGTATCCAGTAAAAAGGTCTTCTGTTCTCTATACTCATCATACGAAACACAGTAGCATTGAGCAGCTATTTTACGGTAGTATTCTATGAGAGCGTGATCCTTTTCCGGTCGAGTCGATCCATTCGTGTCAGAACCATATTATTGCAGCTTGACTGTACCACGTGAAAAGTTCTTATTTAGTGTTTGTTGAAAGGGTCAATGGGCTGCAGTAGATACTTACCATCAGGTGGACTGTAAGTTCTTTTGTCTCTGCAATTCCATAATTAGTAATAATAATAATATCCTCCAGACGGAATTTCGCTTACGAAGCCCAATCTTAAAGCAGACTAGGCATCAAGAGGACAGGGTTATAGTGTCCGAGTGCGTGTGCAAGCACAGATACACCCTCTACTCCTTCACTCTCATAGTCCGATGGGACGGTAATCCAACAAAAACACAGGATAAACGGCTTTAAGTGTTTTCTGAGGCACGTACGTGTAACACCGCTAACATCATGATTCAAGTCTGCTACTGTAAAATTATTGATAGAAAAACCAAATAAATGATTTTGACCTCGAGCTTTGCACCCGGGATCACACGATCCGCAATACGACCACTAAACCTACAAGGCAGTCTGAATTTCATAAGCAAAAAAGACGATATAATTACGAGCTATAATCCACTTATATCACGTCGAAGTTAATTAATATAATCAAGCTTTACTTTGTGGAAATTTATTACATTGTAGTAGAAAAATTAATTAGCCAAGACTTAAGGTAATTAACACGTCAAAGTACACAATAACCTTCATCTGAAATAGGGAAATAAACATAGCAAGTAAAAGGAAATATACTGAGAAAAGAACCCTGAAAATACAGTAGCCTTTACTTCAAATAAGGAAAATGTAGACTTGGAAAGTGTATTCCATAGTTTCGAAGTACAATAACAAATCACACAATCACGCAAAGCAGTCCACCTGATGGTAAGTGGATACGGTGTCATCTATCCTCGATTAAGATTCAAAATGCAGATTCGTTGTCACCCATAGGAAAGATGGAATGCCCCGTTTCCAGTAAAAGCAGTCCCGCTCTTTACAAGCATAAGAAACACAGCAGCGTTAAGCTGCTATTTTATGCTGGTATTTTGTGGTACTGCCCCAGTCGAGCCATTCCATTAGTGCTACAGCCATGGTACAGCTACAGAAGAGCTTTACTACGTAATTTACTAAGCCGCATTTTGATTTTTATATTTACGCGAGTACTTCAAATTGATTCAAATTACTTTTACGGATTTCATCGCGTATAATTTACTTGGTTATTAATTCCCAACGTTTTGGGTGCTTTCCAGCACCCATGGTCACGGTTAACTGAGATGACTGACGTCTCGATGTCTGTGTTAACTTGAAGTACCTTCAGCTTTTTATTTATAATTTATGGTAATTTTATTCTGCGTACATCGGACCATAAATAATAATTAAAAAGCGTACTCTGGGTTAACATCAATGATATTATAAGTAATTATAATATCATTGGTTAACACTGAGATCAAGATGTCAGTTACCTCAGTTCCCCGTGACCCAAAACGTTGGAATGGTTGGTTTGGGTTGACAGATTTTTTTTATAATAAACTAGCGAGATTTTCCGACTTTACTCGAGATATATCTGGATACCACAACATTGCCAGCCACCGAGTCCAATTATGCCTATAATCTTCGCGAAAGTGCGTGTAGTATGTCGACAACATCTTACCGCAAACTTGGTTAATGTTTATATATTAGATAGTTTGTATAATAAATATGTTGCTAGAATATCTTACGTCACCACTAAACTTCTATTACCCATTTGATTATTAAGTTTTGTGTGAATAACAAACATACATTATTCGTATGACTAGTAATATTCCTATAACTGTAGAACTTATTAAAATGAAAGATTTTTCCATATTGCCGCAATATACGTAGACCCTTTGCGTTATTTGCGGATTTACACCCCATCGGAAAGCGTTCATTCGTTTACAGCAGATAGCGTGAACGAACTTGCCCTTTGTGACGCGTTTAATAAAGGTTAGCTTACAACTCAAAACAGTAATTGATTGAGAAACATCTACTCTTCACTCCTCGACTTTAAAAATAGGAAGGAAGGGTCGCAATTCGACTGTGTGTTCTTTTTTTATATAAAAATAGTACAAATAAAAATAAAACAAAACGGCATAATACCACAGAAACGAAACCAAACTAAACAACATGCACAATAATGATAATAAAGTTTATTTCAATAAAACTATTTGGCTTACAGTCTGATTTAAATTAGTGACCGGAGTCTCCTTTAAGCAAATATTGCCTGTAGCAGGAAACTTCGCTCTTACATATCTATATCTATATTTTATAACTATATATATATACAAATACTTAATAACTTAATACATCAAAGACAGATATTACAGTTTTTTTCTCTAATTATGAAATGCGATATCTTTATGATACGTATACATATCATCATATCTTCGTCAATTGAGTACTGACTCAATATAATTTATAACACGCTTTTATTAGATTCCCGTGTAATCTATCTATCTATGTAACGGAATCTTTTAATGAAATTTTCATAAACTCTTGGACAGCCGATTGACTTGAAAATTTTCATTCGTGTCAAGGACCGAAAACAATAGAATACTTTAATAACTTTACCCTAGTATCCTGATCAAGATCACCAGGATAAAACAAAAGAATCAGCATAGGGTCGATGTGCGTTTATACCATATTAAATTAGGTGTAATTTTTTATGTAAGCAGCTATGCAGTTTTAGAAAAACCAATATCACTGCACCCTGTGAGATCTATTGTTATCGTTGGCTATAACTATATAAGTTACTATACAACTTGGATGGTATACTAAACTATACTACTAAGTATAGTTTAGTATACCATCCAAGTAACTTATATAAGTTTGGCGAAAAATTTTACCCTAGATGGAAAAATAGGGGATTATTTTACACTGTTACTTTTAGACGACACTCTAGTTATTTTAAAGGCATTGTGTATATAAAAAAAAAACCCACTTCTGAATCTATTGTTATAATACAAAAGATCGGGGAAAAGTTTCTTCGTATTTGAAATACAATACAAGAAAATTTTCTCAAAGCTTAATTATATTTATTTATATTATCTATATGTATGTGTGCTATTTTTTTCGATAACTGGTTGACATCTTGTAGGTTTTAGTGACACAATCCCAAAAATGTGTGTGGTTTGGCGTTATCCTGATGACAGACCACTCATTTTCTGGTGATTAATTCCGGCTGTTTTTTCGTTTTTATCACCAGTGATCTGTGGCCGTAGAAGAAAAAGGGGATATTTTCCGCCGGGCAAGGTGTTCTGCCCGGGGAGCGCCCAACGCTCCGTATACTACTACTACTGTTTATGATTCGGAACTTTGATAGCACGATTTAGACTTCGGTGTGTTTTGCTTGTGGTGCGACGACAACGCCGCCACATCACCCCCCCCCCCCTGCTCGGACCAGAGGTCGACAGTGCAGTCCGATTGCCGGTGCGTCCTTAATGCTGGCGGGGAATGTATGCTGTCTGCGTAAAGGCAAGTGACACCGGTGCGAATGATATGCTGATGCGTAATGCATGCCGTTCTACGCACTGGTAAGTGATGCCGGTGAGAACGATGTGCCGGAGCAAGTGCCAGAAGTTTGCCTTGTAAATATGCGGTGAGTCGAGATGACTGAATCTTACCAAAGCTTGCTCGGTTTCATTACGTTTTAATAGAAAATCGCAAGTGAGCACATGATTCTTTAGGTTTCTTTCAGTGAGCTCGTGCGGTACCCATATATTAAGCTTTTTTCTGAGATATAGCCAGACTTTCAAATGGGTCACAACTGTTTGATGGTGAATTCTTAATTCTTTTTTGTCTTGGTATTAAAACCAGCCAGATACAAACAGTATAACCAAAGACATTTTTCTTCAATTTTATACAAAGAAACTTTTTTCCGACCTATTATTATGTATATAGCAATATATAATAGCAAAACAAAGCAAATGTATGCTGCAGAATTGAATGGAAGAGTCGGAAAGGGACGTCCTAGGCGAAAGTTTGTCGACCATATTGGCAATATATTAAAAATGAGCCAAATTAAGAGTACCCTTAACCGACGAGCATGTATGCGTAGGTATATGGATGTGGAAGAGGCGAGAGAGGTATCTCAGGATCGTGCTAAATGGAAGTCGGTAGTCTATGCCTACCCCTCAGGATGACAGGCGTGAGTATTTATGTTATGTTTTTATTATGTTGTTTAAATTACTTTATTATAGAAATAATAAAATAAAGAAAAGTCGACTTTAATTTTTATGAAAGTTTAGTTTTTAAATTCAAAGAGTCAATCACAAACTGTTTTTTTAAACGTTATTATTTAAAATTCTCGAGTTCTAAAATATTTATTATATATTTGAATGCTTGCCACTTCTTATTCTGCAACGGCCCGTAATAAGTCTACTACCGCTGCTTTCTTCGAGTGAATACTTCTTTGCAATCGTTGCCATTTGAAAATCGATAAGACAAAAAAGCGACACTAACAAGCAATGTTAATACTGTTTAAAAACCCAACGACGTAAAACCACAATATAATTGTATATATCGTAATTGATACTGTATAATCGTATACGTCGTGATTTAGCTGAGGTTAATATGGTCACTTTCTTATAACTCCAAAACCACAGCCTTGTTTGCATAGCTAGCTCTTTATGAGTCAATCAAGTAAAATGGCGCTGCTTTTTTTTAAATGTTTATTCAATGTTTTAATAACTGAAAAGACACACCAGTAATGAGTAAGATAAGGACAGTTTAACGCTAGAGTGAACTGGTGGATATGTAAGACAAGGAAAAGTACAAATATAAGAAAGTGATGGCAAAAGTCTCCTATAAGATTCTGGGGGTAGTGTAAAATTGAGTTTGTCAATTTTCTATTAATGTTTTGAATAGATTATGTATAATCATAAGATTTTACGTGGTAGAGCCAAAGCCACGCTGCAGTTAAATCAGTAGTACAGTTGTAGCACGAGTGGGTCGGCTCGACCGGGGAAAGACACGCTCTCACAGAATACCAGCATCAAATAGTAGCTTGATGTTGCTGTGTTTCGTATGGTGAGTGTAGAGAACCGGAGACCCCTTTTTACTGGAAACTAGGCATTCCATCTTAGTCCTCACGGGTGACAATGCATCTGCATTTTGATTCGTAATCGAGGATAGATGTAAGACGTCTATGGGTCACAGCAACCACTTACCGTCAGGTGGACTGTGTGCTCGCACTAGCGCTCAAGGTTTATTCATTGTTACCGAGACCTTTCGTCCTCCACGTCCACCATCTGAACATGATTCCGTCGTAACGGAAATGCGAAAATTAAAATTAAATCCCCTGATTCCTATATATCGCTTTTTAAGATAGCCCCGCAGTTCCTGCCAAATTATGTTCCATAACGTACAATCTCTACGTAAATACTTGTAGGATGTAGTAACCGATCCGCAGACGATGGCATGCGACATTTATTTAGCCGTAGAAACTTGGAGTTGCCTTCAAGATTTATTCAATATGAATAATTTTGAAGAAATAGTTCGAACAAATGGCCCGAAACAGTATTCTACAAACCCCGGCTTTGGTGTATCTGCAATGATAAGACATAATCTAGAATATTCCAACCCACGATCTTACAGTGAAATTTCCGGAACTGAACACTGTGAAGCAGTATCTTTTGAAGTAAATAATGTGAAAATAGTAGCCTTATATAGATCACGCAAATGCCCCAACAGCGTCGCAGTGGGTTTTATAAATAACATTGGTCGGCAAAAAAAAATAAAAATCCGGAAGCAAAAAGTTTACTATGTGATTTCTATTGGCTTTGATTTGTTGAGTCCAAATCTGTTTAAAGATTTCAACTATCACCTCTAGCTTTTCAAATACTTACATTTAAATAAAATATCGGTATTGATATATATATATATATATATATATATATATATATATATATATATATATATATATATATATATATATATATATATATATATATATTAAACATGTATATATTTTAGAACGAAAAAATTTACACTGATTGATGACTTTTACAACACAAATTAAAATGAAATATGAATTAAAAAATATAAAAAATATAAAAATGATAACTATTTGGTAGATCGCTTTCTTTTATATATTTTAACTGCTGTTTCTCGATTTATTTCCCAGCAAAAATCAGCTAGCATTGCTGGGGTCCACTCGCCGCTGTATCTTTTTTCCATATGTGCAATGTCTTGGTGGAATCTTTTACCATGCTTATCAGACACGGCACCAAGATTTTCTGGGAAAAAATCTAAATGCGAATGCAAGAAGTGAATTTTTAAAGACATATTGTGGCCCGACACGCTCTTGGCCGGTTTTTTTAATTTAAAAATCAGGTGCCTAGTTGATAATAATGAATGGCTGCCGAAATAGGAGAAGTACGTTGAGAATAGTAGAATTTAATTATTTATCCGGCTGTATGTTTTTTTAATTTAGAAATATATACCTGTTTTTTAAATTATTTATTAATCTTAAATAAAAAAAGGCTTGGATTACCTGGACTTATTTAATATTACCCATGCTCACCGGGACTTGGTGGCTCTTATAGTGGTGTGGCATACAAAGCGCTACAAAAAGCGAAGTTCGATACAAAAACTTTTTGGGTAAAGTCCATTCCACTTGCCCTACTTTCTTTGATGATAAAGTCGACAGAACTCATAGTTATTCTAATTTTTAATCAGACTTTACTCGACTAAATCTTAGCATAAACATAACATAAAATAAATAGTTGTAGCACGAATGGGTCGGCTCGACCGGGGAAGAACCACGCTCTCACAGAATACCAGCGTGAAATAGTTTCGTATGGTGAGTGTAGAGAATCAGAGACCCTTTTTACTGGCAACGAGGCATTCCATCTTAGTCCTCACGGATGACAACGCATCTGCATTTTGATTCGTAATGGATAGATGTAGATGTGTATGGGCCACAACAATTACTTACCATCTGGTGGACTGTTTGCTCATTTGTCACCTCCACCACTATCCTATAAAAAGAAAACTAAAATCCCTGCTGGTACTTGGCGATTTTATAGTATCTTGAATGTAAGACATATTCTGCCTGGTCCCAATATTAAAATGTTTTGTTCTACATTACTTAATTTTATTATATGTATCATGTGCATGCGAAAACAGTTTTTGCTAAATACTATGCGCCAGTTATCTTACGACGCGTTAAAATGAAACTATTAGTTAATTACGAACTGAGCTTTTAGAAACTGATTGTAGACTCAATGGTGAAAAAATTCCAAATCATTATATCACTTCAAAGCTAACTATCAACTTGTCTAACTATTCAAAAGCAACAGAGATAAAACAATTCCAAGCATGAGGGCGTTAGTACCTACTAGTTGTTATTTTAGCGGGACCGAACGGCTGTAACACTTTTAGAATTGTTCAAGAATAATAAACATGGAGGTATATTAATAAAGACGTCAGTGTATTGTTAGTAATATTTATAATCTTGCGTTTTTACTCACTCACTCGATAGTATACATATATCGCTTTAATGCTAACTATCAACTTGTATAACTATTCAAAAGCAACAGAGATAAAACAATTTCAAACATGCGGGCGTTAGTACCAACTAGTTGTTAATTTAACGGGATCGAATGGCTGTAAAACTTTTAGAATTGTTCAAGAATAATAAACATGGATTAATAAAGACGTCAGTGTATTGTTAGTAATATTTACAATCTTGCGTTTTTACTCATTATAAATCAATAAATTAAGCCCACTTTCAATAAAACTAGCTAAAGCTAACTACGACATCGGAACCACAAACACTTCAGCGCCCGTGACGGAACTAAAAATAAGTAAAAGAAAATTAGGTTAAAATCAGTAAAATAATTTTGTTCATTGTCAAGTATTCATGTAAATATAAGAAATAATTCATCCCACCAGATACTGATGAGGCTACAAGTAAAATAAAATACAGCAAACTCACCTAGCTTAGTTTAAACTTAACAAAGGCCATTAAGTTGTTTAAACCAAACAAGCCCATATTCTTATTGGATGAAAAGACATTTGCAAGAGAATTATTTTAGTCTTTACGCATTACCAATGAAGAAGCAATCCGTTTAGTTCAATGCGTGAAATATAAACAAAAAAGAGGTGAAAACATAGCTGCAGTACAGATAGGTTGCATCAACCAGGGTAGAACCACGCTCTTAATTAACAGCGTGAAACAGTAAAATAATTCTGTGTATCGTATGGAGTGTAGAGAACCGGGGACACTTTTACCGGTAACGAGACATTAAATGTTTGTCCTGAGGGTTTAAATGTATTTACATTCTTATTCTTAACCATAAATTGATGTTTTTCGGCCACAATATCCACGCATAAAGAACTGTGTACCCGTTTGTCACCCTTACTCTATAGTAAAAAAAGAAGTGCCTCGGTGCAGTTTAAAGAAGAAATCTTGCTTTTTAAAATCTTTCATTTAACTTGCAAATCTTGCAACTGAATTTGAAATCTTTCCCTATCCCATGAATTATATATGACCATTTCAATTGTTTAACTATTGTGTCTCTTTCGCGGACATGGAGACTGTTAGAGCAGTTATCTTCAATGGATGAAAATGCATGGTTAGCGTCACCTAAATTCAATATGGCGGACTAGTTATTTCCTATGCACTAACATGATATGATTATCAAATGATAGGGTTTCCTAATAAGAATAAAAAAACAAAATGAGATACTCCAAAACTCCCAAAGATGGCGAACTATGTTTTAATCACCCTCATAATATGGATATCAAATAAAAGAGTTCGCTAAGAAAAATGCGGATGAATGACGTCCACGTTCTGTTCCTCGTGAAGGTGGTGTACAATTGCCCGGCTGAACGGTAAGAACTTGGTGGGGTCTTGTCTTAACGAATATCGCTCACACCCTGGGAAAATTCTAGCAGTGACGAAAAGTATTCAAAATTGCGAAAAACGAGTTGGCGTCTTACTAGTTTAAAAGAGCTATAACGAGGTAAGGGAATAGGGAATAAAGGTAAGGGATAATTTGGTGGTGCTTGAACATACGGCTTCGTGGCGCAGTGGCTTAGTGATAAGTTACAGCGCTAAGGGCTGCGAGTTCGAATCCCGCACGGGGCAAGAATTTGTATAGCCTGCAAATAATTGTTTCGTGTCTGGATGATTGTCATTGTGCAATTTATGTTTGTAAACTGCCCCCACGATACAAGAGAAAATCCTAGTGTGGTAACGTTTTTAATAAAGATCAGATCAGATCAGAGAATACGACCTAGGGACATTCAAGAAAAGAGCTTACTCCTTTCTAAAGGGCCGGCAACGCACCTGCAATTCCCCTGGTGTTGCGGTTGTTCATGGGCGGCGATAGTCATTTAATATCAGGTGAACCGTACGCTCGTTTACCCCCTCTTCTATAAAAAAATATGTTGTAGGGACCGATAAGGGTCAACTGTTGCCGATAAAATAATTCAAGGTGTTGAATATATGAAGGTGATTAAAAACTCACAATGTCGCATTAAATGAAATGAACGGGCTTAGAAACATGTCCAGCATTTTAATTTTTTTTAATACAAGATTTTCTTTAAATGCTCTAAAAATAAAAAATAAACTTTAAATTAAATAAACCTATAAATTTATTACATTACACAATTTGTATGATACAAAAGCTTGTTGCAAAACCTAGACAAGAATATAATATGTAATTTGATGTTGACATGAGAATGTCATTCTAAGAAAAAAAGTATTTTAAAAATCAACCTTTAAACGAGCAATTCTTGTGTGTGTATATATATATATATATATATATATATATATATATATATATATATATATATATATATATATATATATATATATATATATATCGGAATCTCGGAAACGGCTCCAACGATTTTCATAAAATTTAGTGTTCCGGGAGTTTCGGGGGCAATAAATCGATCTAGCTAGGATTTATTTTTAGAAAATGTCCTTTTGTTCGTGTTTTCAGCCAATAAAAAACTGCTACAATATAAGAAGGTAAATTTCGACAGATCACTAACGATCGTTATAGCTCAGGTGGGATGTTGGTCGGGCGTGATATCGGAGTCCCGAGGTTCGCGTCCTGTCTCTGGTCTAGCTTTTTTCCTTTTTTTTAAGTTCCCTTCTTTTGTGAGAAAATCTTTTATTTCACTCCCTTTTTTTTTAGTAATTTTTAAAAATACGAAAACTTTAATAAAATTAATTGCACTCATGATTTTTTATTCAAATAATCAGTTCAATTTTTCTATTCTGTCAATAAGATCAAAAAATATTATTTAAGTTTCATCAGTATGTAATTTATAAATGTAATTTCAAAAAAAACCGAGCAAAGCTCGGTCATCTGGGTACTATTTAATAATCTTTGTATTTTTAAATTCAAAATTGTCTTATAACTTCGTTTTTAGCTTATTTTTTTAAAAATTTGCTACAACAAATAAAAGAGCATCATAGTCACGTTATATAAGTATATAATACGTCGTTGATACGTTTTAGTGGGAATAGTAGTGTTTGCCATCTTTTTTCGTTTCATATACCTTTAAAAAAAAGCCGATGAAGTGAGCCGAAACCTTAAAAGACAAAATTATTGTCAACAGTAAATAATTTTAATGTTCATAATGATTTCTTATATTTACGCGAACACTACACATTGATTAAAACTACTATTACGGATTTTATATCGCGTTTAATTTTTAATTATTTTTAATTCCTGACGTTTCGGGTGCTTTCCAGCACAAGAAGTGCAAGAGTGGCGACTATGACAAACATCCCTCTTACGAGACAATCTATGGGGAAGACCATGTTCAGGATGGGACTGTTAATAGGTTGTGATTAATAAATTTAAGAAAACATTATTTTGTATAATTCTATTTTGATGATAAATATTTTTGATGTGTTAAATTTCACGATTTTAGGTGTGCATGTTTAAATCACTATAACCTTGGTTTCCGTATGTATGTCTGTCCACCGGTCGTAGAGGGTATTTTCTCAGTTTTACATAGAGATTCCAATTTGTTATTATGTAATATATTTGATTACGTCCATTTAATCCTAAATTTGAGAGTCGTTTAGTTTAGGTTTGTAAAGGTTATAATTATACTCATCATTACAGCCTTTTACAAGTCTACAGCTGAACATAGGCCTCCCCCAAACAATGCTAAAAATACGGTCCTCAGCCACCTGCATCTATCGACTTCCTGTATGTTTTATCTGGTTGTCACTCCATCTCGTAGGAAGTCGCCACACACTTCGCCTAACGGTACGAGGTTAAAGTACTGTCAACGAGTACTGTTACTCGAGAACCTTGCTTCAACATCGGTTGTCGGTTCTTCGAACTATTTGGCTGGTCCATTACCACTTCAGATTACTAATCAGTTGCGCCGTGTTGGACACTCTAGTTCTATAGCGAAGATCCTCATTTCTAAGTTTATCACGTAAAGAGAAACTCCGAGCATGTACCTTTCCATAGCTCACTGAGCGACATTATCCTTCCTTATACAGCCAGCAGTAAAGGGCCACGTCTCAAATCCATAGGTCATTGATTTTACCATCTCGTTTTCAAGGTTTTTAAGGTATACCTGAAGAGAAGATGAGTCATAATCTCCTGAACACTGTCCAGCCAAGTTGAATATGTTGATTATCCTCTCGGTCGAAGTTGGACTTACCTAGTCGGACTATTGGAGCCAAGTAAACATACTCGTTAGCAACTTCGAGCTTAGTGCTCCCAACAACTACCGGCATAGGTGTGACGTGAACGTTACACACGATCTTTGTTTTGTCATCTAAATTTTGTAAAGTCACTTGTCTATAGCAAGAGGTTGTCAAAGAGTGGCAAATACTGGTATATATATATATATATATATATATATATATATATATATATATATATATATATATATATATATATATATATATATATATATATATATATCGGAATCTCGGAAACGGC
The DNA here is from genome assembly GCA_036936625.1 of Parnassius smintheus behrii. Lineage (NCBI taxonomy): Eukaryota > Metazoa > Arthropoda > Insecta > Lepidoptera > Papilionidae > Parnassius > Parnassius smintheus. Next base: position 4,953,316 of record JAUPFT010000026.1, read on the forward strand.
TCCAACGATTTTCATAAGATTTAGTGTCCCGGGAGTTTCGGGGGCAATAAATCGATCTAGCTAGGATTTATTTTTATTTTTAGAAAATGTCCTTTTGTTCGTGTTTTCAGGCAGTAAAAAAACTGCTACAATATAAGAAGGTAAATTTCGACAGGTCACTAACGATCGTCATAGCTCAGGTGGGGTGTCGGTCGGGCGTGATATCGGAGTCCCGAGGTTCGCGTCCTGTCTCTGGTCTAGCTTTTTCCTTTTTTTTTAAGTTCCCTTCTTTTGTGAGAAAATCTATTATTTCACTCCCTTTTTTTTTAGTAATTTTTAAAAATACGAAAACTTTAATAAAATTAATTGCACTTATGATTTTTTATTCAAATAATCAGTTCAATTTTTCTATTCTGTCAATAAGATCAAAAAATATTATTTAAGTTTCATCAGTATGTAATTCATAAATGTAATTTCAAAAAAAAACGAGCAAAGCTCGGTCATCCGGGTACTATTTAATAATCTTTGTATTTTTAAATTCAAAAGTGTCTTGTAAATAAATAAGATATAACTTTGTTTTTAGCTTATTCTTTAAAAAAAATTGCTACAACAAATAAAAGAGCAACATAGTCACGTTATATAAGTATATAATACGTCGTTGATACGTTTTAGTGGGAATAGTAGTGTTTGCCATCTTTTTTCGTTTCATATACCTTTAAAAAGCCGATTAAGTGAGCCGAAACCTTAAAAGACAAAATTATTGTGAACAGTAAATAATTTTAATGTTCATAATGATTTCTTATATTTACGCGAACACTACACATTGATTAAAACTACTATTACGGATTTTATATCGCGTTTAATTTTTAATTATTTTTAATTCCTGACGTTTCGGGTGCTTTCCAGCACAAGAAGTGCAAGAGTGGCGACTATGACAAACATCCCTCTTACGAGACAATCTATGGGGAAGACCATGTTCAGGATGGGACTGTTAATAGGTTGTGATTAATAAATTTAAGAAAACATTATTTTGTATAATTCTATTTTGATGATAAATATTTTTGATGTGTTAAATTTCACGATTTTAGGTGTGCATGTTTAAATCACTATAACCTTGGTTTCCGTATGTATGTCTGTCCACCGGTCGTAGAGGGTATTTTCTCAGTTTTACATAGAGATTCCAATTTGTTATTATGTAATATATTTGATTACGTCCATTTAATCCTAAATTTGAGAGTCGTTTAGTTTAGGTTTGTAAAGGTTATAATTATACTCATCATTACAGCCTTTTACAAGTCTACAGCTGAACATAGGCCTCCCCCAAACAATGCTAAAAATACGGTCCTCAGCCACCTGCATCTATCGACTTCCTGTATGTTTTATCTGGTTGTCACTCCATCTCGTAGGAAGTCGCCACACACTTCGCCTAACGGTACGAGGTTAAAGTACTGTCAACGAGTACTGTTACTCGAGAACCTTGCTTCAACATCGGTTGTCGGTTCTTCGAACTATTTGGCTGGTCCATTACCACTTCAGATTACTAATCAGTTGCGCCGTGTTGGACACTCTAGTTCTATAGCGAAGATCCTCATTTCTAAGTTTATCACGTAAAGAGAAACTCCGAGCATGTACCTTTCCATAGCTCACTGAGCGACATTATCCTTCCTTATACAGCCAGCAGTAAAGGGCCACGTCTCAAATCCATAGGTCATTGATTTTACCATCTCGTTTTCAAGGTTTTTAAGGTATACCTGAAGAGAAGATGAGTCATAATCTCCTGAACACTGTCCAGCCAAGTTGAATATGTTGATTATCCTCTCGGTCGAAGTTGGACTTACCTAGTCGGACTATTGGAGCCAAGTAAACATACTCGTTAGCAACTTCGAGCTTAGTGCTCCCAACAACTACCGGCATAGGTGTGACGTGAACGTTACACACGATCTTTGTTTTGTCATCTAAATTTTGTAAAGTCACTTGTCTATAGCAAGAGGTTGTCAAAGAGTGGCAAATACTGGTGGGACTGCAAATGTATGTGAAAGCTTTCTCCCTACCTATATGCGATGAAGGTGGGACTGTAGTCAGTGCGATTTCATCAATGCCCAACCTTGCCTGTGCAAAGCAGGTACATAGGAATTCTCCAATGAAAAAAGCGAGCAAGGGAGGGAGGCTAGGTGGCACGGTAGAATAATTGTTTATAGCCTACATCTATCTTTGAGTAGAAATCGAAATAATACGTACCACCTGAGTATTTAGAACTTTGAAACTTGTATCAAAAACGAAAAATAAAATCTCTGGTACTTTACAGACAGTCCAAAGAGTCCATTTATTGTTTCGATTTTTTATATCATGTATTAAAATCGTAGAATTTATTATCTGCCAAAGCTCTACGTTTTGGAATCCTATAGACGTCATACATAATATAAAATATTTAATACATGAATTTATTATATTTTCATAACATACTCACTTTCACTTCTCTGTGTTGACGCAAGTCTATTTTTGACTAACCGTATGTTTCATATCGTGACAGACATATCGACAGTTTTCAAATAGATTGGCTGGCAGTTTATTTTGTTAATTACATAAAGGTCAAACGGTTTACATAAAATGCGTAGGTTGGTAAAACTTTTAGTAGCTTTAAAGCCATAAAATATACTTAAGGCAACGTTGATGTGCTTTTTTGCACTTTTGAACCTCTATAAATAAACTGAAATATTATTATTGCGCGAAAACAAAATCTATACATCTAAATAAAATTGGAGTGTCTATCTATAGTATCAAAATAATAATAGTAAATAATAATAATAATAAAAATATTTATTACCTAACAATAATAAGATTAATTTAATTTTTTAAATAATAAATTTAAATAAATTTAATTTAAATTAAAAGTAAGTGTATTCTTAAATATAGACTTAAAAAGTAAACATTTATATGATTAAAACTACTTTTACGGATTTTATCGCGTTTATTTTTGCTTTTAATTACTTTTATTTTTAATTCCCGACGTTTCGGGCGCTTTCTAGCACCCATGGTCACGGGGGACTGAGATGACTGATGTCCCGATGTCATTGTTAAGCCCGGAGTACCTTCAGCGCTTTTAATTATTGTTTATGGTCCGATCTATGCAAAATGAACTGACTATGTCCTGAGGTCTTGCAGTGGTATGCTTGGGTTTAGTTTTAATTTTATTGATTATAGGATCCCAAGCAGGTGGTAGTACCCAGCCTCCTTCTCTATTGAAATTAGGATGTTTTTTAATTTCAATAGCCTCACGTATCATCCTTGGTAGTAATCGGTGTTCTTTCGCGAGGATTTGTGGTCTATCAAATCTGATGTAATGGTTGGGGCCGTCTAGGATATGATCACAAACTGCAAACTTCCCGGAACGTTGATGCTTCACATCAGCTATATTATGTTCTTTTACGCGAGTTCTAATTGATCTTTTTGTTTTTCCTATATAAGATGTTACAGAGAGCACGAGGGATAATCCGTAAAAGTAGTTTTAATCATGTGTAGTGTTCGCGTAAATATAAGAAATCATTATGTAAACATTTATAATTAATAAATTAACTCAGTATTCGCTCAGCATTATGCTCAGCACTGGTTTTCCGCCAGTCTTGCTGTTTTGGGGTATATTTTTGGTCACATGCACATCGTACTTAATTATGTATTAGTGTTTAAATAAAAAGACGTTAAATTAAAAAATTGTCATATAATAAACATATAGACATTCGGCCTAAAAGACTTATGTTTATGAAATAAATCCTTTTGTACCTACGTTTCATCGAGATCAGATGGTTATTCGTATGCCATTAAGACATTTAATAACCATTTGTAAAATGTATTTATCTGTGACTGAACCGAACCGGACATGCTAATTTTTTGCAAAACTCTGCTCTCGTATCGTATTCATACTTAATTATGAATATTCGCCCTCCTTCCGACCTGTTTTACATGTCCAGCTCACGAATATATTTATTAAGTTTTTATATTAAACTAGTTTTCCAACCCGGTTTCACCCACATTATATCAAATTTTCCCGTGAAAATTAGGTATTTTTTCGTAGTAAAAGGTGTTTCCACAGGACGCAGTCAGTCTATCTCATCGGATTATGAAATCTGTGCAGTAGTCTTAAAAATACCTACTCTACTGCCACTTCATAACCTTTCTACTCCTTCAGATACCAGTCCTTCAAGCTGTATGGTCGGCCTATTTTCACTTTAACCTCAACTTGTAATAATACTGGCTCTCTATTATTATTATATCCCTAGTTCCAGAATGGAACACTGCCCTTCAAACGTTGCTACTTCACAGCATACATACATGAGCATAGCAAGGTTCTGTAATACGTTATAAACCTGCTCAATTATGTCATTTTTCTTCGTTTACCAAAGGTTGACTGGTAGAGTATGCCTCGGGCATTAATTCCGCCTATACATATTGTATGAAGTTTTAATAAATAAATAAATAACCAAAGACTATAAAGCAAAATAAGACAAGAAATGAGAGTTGTTATATTTCTAAATTTTACTTTTCGAGATCTTCCTAGATGTTCAAGTGTAAACAGTTTATTGTAGATAAAACAACGCTGCGAAAAGTTTCATTAGCCGGCCGAGGCGCGAAGCGTCCCAGTCGACGCATAATGATACTAATAAATTTTGAGCCGGATATTCACGGAATTTGATTGTAGATTTATTCTGTTTTATCTAAAAGACACATAGTTTATTATTATAATCGGGCCTATTAGTTAGTTCTGGAATACTATTAGTTCATTACATTAATTAATAGAATCAGGCGTTACTGTGCGTAAGCCCATTATATTGAAGTTGGTGAAAATTACTTTAATTACATTCACTTACGAAATAAAATGATGTGTCTTACCTACATAGTTAGACGAAAACCTCCCGATCTTCCTCAATTGCGTGCCCTACCCCCATCACCACCAATCTCAGCACCGGTACTCCCAACACCACCAAATATACAAAATTTTATAATAAAGTAAAATTTAAATTTGTATAATAAAGGGTTATTTTAATAATTGTATAATATATGTACATGATTGTAAGCTGTTTTTCAATTATAATCATCCGATGACCAACATCATCTTCCTGATAACAACACACACGCACATAAAGTAATAAAAAACAGCGGTTGCCAACCCGCCCGCCATGCGTGGCAAGTATGATAGGTAGTGAGTGTTCAGAAGTGAACTTTTAATAGGCTCTATCGAATTAATGAATGATAAAATTAATGTCAGACCGACAACACTGTCTTCTGATGGTGTGTGTGTGTGTGTGTGTGTGTGTGTGTGTGTGTGTGTGTGTGTTTGTGTGTATGTGTGTGCGTGCGTGCGTACGTGTGTGCATGCAGGCGTGTGTTTGTGCGTGCATATGCATGTGTGTCATACGCACCTACATTTATCCTGGATTAATAATCAACACACAAATGCATCACTAACCCTAAAGATAGAGAATATAAACTCTCTCTTACCCGTTATTCTCTCCAGAAGAGTCACATTAGTAGATTGAAAGAGCACCGTGTCGTGGCAGTGTAAGAATGGCCACTTACCCATATAATACCGTGGATGTCATAAGGGGTGACAAAGGCAAGATAAAACAAAAGATGTGCAGCAAAATTTTCTCAATAATAACACAAAATATTTAAAAAAGAATAGTTGCCAATCGAGGCAGATTGGTCAAAATTCTCCCTACGATATAATCTGTTGGAGTAGCCTATGTTCAGCAGTGGACTCTTGGAGGCTGTTGTGTTACTGAAAATAAACCATCAAATAGACTACGAATTTCGCCACGGGAGAACAATCTCTAGTATAAATTTCACTTGTTATTTAGACAAATAATTCGAAAACTAACATTATCGGGATGAATTCCCAGAAAGGATACTTTGAACATTTTCGGATGAAAATGTTATTAAAAGAACAAGACAAAAACATTTGGTCGTACGTAATTCGATCAGTCAAATCAGATTACTCAAAGCGAAGCTTTTTCCCGCCCGTAGGCTTATCCCGTAAAATAAGCTTAGGCAACATAATATACACAATCCTAGCGAAAACTCTATCTGGCAGAAAAATATTACACAAATAAACGCCTTTGCAGCGCCTTTATAAAATTACTTATCATCATCATCAGCATTCCACTGCTGGATAAGGACGATCTTATTGTTAGGAAAATTTGGAAGACGAATTTTCGAACGTACCAATAGTGGAGTATTGCAACTTTACCACTGCTGCTGCCTCCGGAGGATTATATTTATATCTGAAATACAAACGTTCGTAAAATTGTTGGGCCGTGATTCTAGTTTTTTTTTATACACGAGTTTTACTTTAAGCCGTGGATCGAAACGGTTAAACTTTAAAGTTAATTTGGTTCAGTACCATCAACACCTTGAATTTCTGACAGCCTACTGTCTGAAACGGGGATTTACACAAAGATTTTTTTTTTATATTAACGCGAACACTACACATTGAATAGAATCTGATATACTAGTAAAATACCACATGTCAGGACGTTTGCAGATTGTGATCATATCCTAGACAGTCCCCGCCATTACATCAGATTGAACAGACCAAAAATCTTTGCTCAATAACATCGATATCTACCGTTGATACGTGAGGCTATTGAAATTAAAAATATCCTAATTGAAAAAGGCTGGGTACTACCACCTTAATGGAAATTAAATTAATACGATATAATATTAGTGTACGCCTAGGAAAAGATTATTATTTCTTTGTATGTATTTAAACTTTCTCATGTAAGTGAATTGTTGTAAATTCTTATGAGAAATAATGATATCTTAAACCTTAATTAATTAATTAATGAAATGAAATATGAATTATTATACACTGATAAATAAGTGGAAAAAAATTACAAATCACAAAATAGTACAACAGCCAGTGCACTCCTTGAGACCCTGTAATTAATCAAATTAAATCTAACCCCTGTATACAACTGCAATACTTCAAGTTATAGTAAGCTCATTCTACGTAGATCGGATCAAAATTGATAATTAAAAGTTACTATCTCAGTCTCCCAGTGAGCATAGGTGCTGCAAAATATACTAAACGTAGGCAATAAAAAGCAAGTAAAATTAAACTTATCGAGTTTAATTTTATTTATTTTCTAACATCAAAAAACCAAAGAAATTGTATTAAAAGAACGCTGACATTATGCAATACTTTATCGAAGACATATGCACGGGTAAAAAGTATCCTTACCCAAATATATATCGGAAACAAGGACTCATAGACGATTACAAAATCTAGATATGAAATCATTTTGAAAACAAAGAATTTAGCGTTTTCGAAACGATATCAACTGTAGCTGAAATTCCACTGTCCATGTCTCAAACGTCAGAAACTGATCACTAAACTTTTATACAGGTCGCGTAACAGCATCCTACAAATTCACAAAAGGTCTGCCTTTTTTTCACGGTATGTGTGTTCGACCCCGCCCAGATTACGTCGGTTCGTTACACCGGCTCGAAGGACCAATTCTGTTAAGATTTTAGTATTTACTCGACGCGGCGGAAAACAAATGAGTGTAAATGAGATGTTTATCTTTAGTATTTGGACCATGGTTCTGCGAAGTTGTTACAGCGCTTTTATATTTATTTCTTTTGGAAAAAGATCCCTTAATATTATTCGTATTCATTCAACTGTGTAGCGGCAATTTAAGAATATCCGCTAAACCATATCGTCGTAGTTGTCGTAAAAGGCATCAGAAGAAAACTGACACAATAAATTCTGATCTGCACCTTACTATTGGCAACATTTTAGATATTGACGGGGATCTTTTTTGTTTCATTAGCATACTTTGAATTTTAAGGCAAGCGTTTAACTACTCGAAAGAAGCTGTTACGTTAAAACCTATGTCTTTTGCAATTGTCAGACCTCCCCGATAGATTGCCTCATATGGGGCTGTTCTTCACAGTTGCCACGCTTGGCGGAGAGTGTGAAAGTGAAATCGATTAGCTAATTACCCTATAAGTATGCTGTTCCGTGGATTACGCACAAACGATTCCATTGCAGCGTTTTTGCTACGTTTTATTAGTTCTTTTGTAATTTTTCTATTTTTTTATTTTGACACCTGCCTGGTTCAGTTGTTTAACAATGCGTTACTGCGTTGAGGGCCGCGGCATTGAATTTCGCGCAGTACGAGTATTTATAAGGCCTACAAATAATTGTTTCTGGTCTAGACGTTTATCCTTGAGCAGTTTATGTATGTAAGCTAGATGTCTCCATGATACAGGAGAAAGTTTTAATGTGGTTAGTAATATTTAGTTCTAGTTCTAGAGTAGTGGGTATAATGATTTTATTTAAAGAAAAAGCCTTTACAAAAAAATTGGATAAGGATATGGATTTTAAATGAAGGAAAATATTGTCAATTCCGCTGTTTTAAATGTATGTAACGCGATTTGTGCACTTAGACAAGTCTTTTTAAAATATTTTCCTTCAGCATCGAGCACATGTTGAAAATTATTTAAAACTGTAACTATGACCGCCAGCAGATATCGCTTGAGTTTTATGTTTAAAGGCAGAATTTTATTCCCGAGCTGCCAAGACCCAAGAAGTTAAGTCCTAATTGGCATTTATTGTGTTTCTCATTATTTCAAACATTCCCCAAGCCCGACTACCGTTTAGTTTTCGCATATATCATTCCCTCATTAACGTTTACCCTTCGCAGTTGTTAATGTCAAGCGTTTATATGAAAACTCCAGTTCATTTAACCGTTGACATTCACTAGTATGTACCAGAACCCTTGTCAAATGCGACCTCTTACAAAGGACCAATCTGGTCACGCTATCTGAAGTTAACGGGTGGATGCTTCTCAACGGGGTGTGAATTCGAGAATGGAGCAAATTCGGCAACGAGTCGGTACATTATATGAGAAAATTTGTCTGTATCAAGGTACATGCGTGGGTGTTGAAGCAAGAGTCAACGTGTTATGTAGGTTTCGCCTTAACTTCCTTAGAAATATCGCCAAATAATACCAGATTTATAGTTGAAAGATTGGCTCATCTTTATATTTATAGTTATTCTGTACACGTATTTGTCACAAAATTACTCGTATACTGACTGGACTGATTTTGATGATTTTTTTCTATTTATGTGAGTTTTATAGAATAGGGTGACAAACGGGTACACAGTCTACCAGATTTTAAGTGGATGCCTTCAAAAATATTAACAATTATGAATCAAAATGCAGACACGTTATCACCCCTGAAGCCTAAGCTGGAATTCTTAATTAGTAGTAAAAACGGTTCCGGTTCTCTACACTCACCGTACGAAACTTAGCATACGAAAAGCTGCTATTTCTCGTTGGTATTCTGTAAGAGGGTGGTCCTGCCTCCGTTTAGCGAACCCATCCGTGACAGTGCCGCGAGCATCTGTACCTTGCAAGATTCTACACATAAAAAATAGAATAAAACAAACAGATAAATTGGAATTTTCATATCTGTAATCAATCCCGAGATGAAATGGTGTTTCTTGAATACAAAGCTCGGTCTTTCTGGCATAACGCGACAGCTATAGATCGCTTAAAACCTATTCATAAAATTTCTCCCAGCCCAGATATTCAATCGCGATTTAAAAAAAAAAAACAAATTCTGTAAATCATAATTAACAATTTAAATATATTTGTTTCAGATACTTGTGGAGCCAATTTTTTGCTGTTTGGGCCTTATCTAATTCGTAAGTATTGCTTCCATCGCTGTGTAAAGTTTATGTCATTTCTATTGATGTATAAATAAAATTTTGAATTTTCTTGTTGAAATTCTGCGGACAAAATCGGGAATATTTAATTTTAACATCACCAGCCTACGACAGTCTGCGGATGAAGATGGGCCTCTCCTGTAACAGGAAGAACGATAATGACTGACGCTTGCAACATCAAACTCCTCGCATTATTGACTCAAATATTTTTTACGTCTGTATTATGGTTGTAGCACGAATGGGTTAGCTCGACCGGGAAAGGACCACGCTCTCACAGAATGCGTAGTATACGTAGTACAGTTATATTAGTAGTTTAGTTGTAGCACGAATGGGTCGGTTCGATCGGGGAAGGACCACGCTTACACAGAATACTTGCTTAAAATAGCTTAATGCTATTTTACGCAAACGCAAAATTCGTATGTGAGTATAGAGAACGAGAGACCATTTTTACCGGAAACGAGGCATTCTATCTCAGCCCTCAGGGCTGGCAACGTATCTGAATTTGGATTCTTATTTGAACTTACCATCCATCAGGTGGACAGTGTGCTTGTTTGTCACCCTTACTCTACTGACTGTTTTTACTGGAAATGGGGCATTCCATCTTAGTCCTCACGGGTGACAACGCATCTGCATTTTGATTTGTAATGGAGTATAGATGTAAATGTCTATGGGCCACAGCAACCACTTACCATCAGGTGGGCTGTCTGCTCGTTTGACACCCTATCATGTAAAAAAAGAAGTTCAGGGAGAAATAGCAGCTTAATGCTGCAGTGTTGCGTATGGCGAGGTATTTCACCTAAGTGCTCAGGGGGTGACAACGCATGTCTATTTTCATTCTTAACCGAAGATATATGTAGATATGTATGGGCCACAGCATCCACTTTTTTTTATTTATTTATCAAAAGAATTCTTACATATTTGCTTGATTCGTACCATAAAACCAATAATGGTTTATATTGGTACTCACATTCGCAACTAACGCACTGCTTTACATAAATATTTTATTAATTTACTAAAAGTTAAACAAATGTATATACATATAAATACGTCTTCTTTATTGTGTAAGTAGTAAGCACCCATTTTCAAATCTCACCTGGTACTGTTCGACGAACCGGTTCTACATACCATCAGGTCAACTGTGTACTCGTGTGTCGCCCGTGCTCTGTAAAAAATATAACATAGCTATGTCGACATCTATCGGAAATTTGATTTTTTTTTCGAGCTGAATTCACCTCTTACACGAGTTGAATGGGGTGATGAATTCAATAACGCGTCGTCACCTCGACAAATACAATACGTAATAACACAAAATTCTGAAGGCAGAAAAGTGTTTGATATCCATAGGTCTTCTGAAGCCACTTACTAGACTGTAGTAAACTGTAAGTCCGTTTGTCACAACTTTAATTTAATATTAAATTGGAAAAAGCTATAATTATATGTCCTCTTCTAGCTAGGAGTTTGTCTGAATTGGTGTAGTCCTTTTTCATAATACCGCCGCCTAGCAAGAGTCAATTTAATTCAGTGTTATGGTTAAAGGGTAATAACAACTAGCGTACTTAGTGTACAGCCTGTGAGACGGTCCATCTCAGTCCTTAGAAGTGACAACGCTTGGTTCATTTCTTTGATATATTTTTTTTATTTTCTAGTAAGTCTTGACAAACGTGCGGACAGTCTCCCTAGTGGCAAGTGAATGCTGTGGCTCATAGACATCTACATCTATCCTCGATTAAGAATAAAAATGGAGATGCGTAGAGCAATGACGAAATGCCTCATTTCAAGAAAAAAGCGTTTCCGCTTCTCTATACAAAACATAAACCTAGCTGCTGCTATTTTACGCTGGTGTTCTGTAAGAACGTTGTCCTTCCCCAATTGAGCCGACCAATTCGTGCTACCACATACATCTCTACCTGGTATATTTGGTCCCTAAGCTGCAGTAGCCACCAACTGTCAAATAAGTTATTGATTCCTACGCCACTCAAATATTTTAATAATCTAAAATCTCTTAAAAAGAACACTTTTACATATAATAATCAATATAAGATTCCGGTGGTATTATTAGTAACGCATTTAAAATGCAAATTTCAAAGTAATAATTTGTGAATAATATTCAAGGTGTCAAGAAAGATTTATTACTTTAATTAGATTGCTCCTGATTGTCAAACTCCGCATAAAATATTAAATTTGCATTTTCTTCGTGTGAAATTATGTCGCCCGATATAACTTTTAAGATATTTTTAAAATAGCGCGTAGTAATATTTTTATGTAATATTTTTTCGGAAGTTGTGTGAGGAAGAAAACTTCTAGTAAGTCGCACAGTTGTAATCCAGTTGGTAATACATTTGAAGAATAGACTTTTAAGATATATATTACGGCACTGAATATTTCGGGAATCAAGGAAGTGACACAACATTACTATTTAAAAATGGATTTATTGCTTTTCGAAGTATTCTCCGCGAAATTTGACACATATTTCCATACGATGGAACCAATCATTGAAGCAACCATTCCATTCGGAAGTTGGGGTCTCCAAAATGGCCGTTTTGTAGGCGTCCACAGCTTCTTCAGGTGACGAAAATCTCTGTCCGCGCAATTTATTCTTTATTTTAGGTAAAGTATAGAAATCATTAGGGCTTAGGTTGGGGCTGTACGGCGGATGGTCTAATAATTCTATGTTTTCTTGCTCTAACAACTCTTTTGTTCTGTGTGCGGTGTGAGAACTCGCATTGTCGTGATGGAGGATGATGCGGCGGTTGCAGTTCTCTTTACGGAGTTCAGAAACGACCTGTGGTAAACAAATGCTAGCATACCATTCTGCATTAACCGTTCTTTGTCCCTCAAGAGGAATAGTCGAAACATGGCCGATTTTGGAGACAAACATGGCCACCATTTTTTTTGCAACACTCCGTCAACGAACAATTTTTGTTGGCTTTAACTCATTTTCGAACACCCAAGCCCGTGACTGTTTTTTTGTTTCGGGTTCGTACGCGTATATCCAGGATTCGTCACCTGATGCGACGTTGTATACAGCATTTGAGGATCCTGCGTGGTATCTTTCGAGAGTTCTGACGCACCAAGTAACGCGAGCCGCTTTTTGCTCTTCACAAAGTGAATGTGGTATCCATCGGGAAAACAACTTTTTTACACCAATTGTTTCTGCAAGATTATTTGTATTTGACTCATGCCAATGTCTAAAGTTGCCTGTATTTCGAGGTATGTCACATGTTGATCTTCCTCAATGAGTTTTCTTGGGTGACTGCAGTTTTTGGACGACCTTGACGGGGATCGTCACTGAGCTTGACACGTCCACGTAAAAATTCAGCAAACCAGCGATAAATTGTGTTTTTGGATGGGGCTTCATCACTAAATGCAGAAATCATCCAGTCAACTCACTGATTTTGTGTTAAACCACTTCGAAAGTCATAATAAATCATCACTTTTGAATTTTCTCGAGTCAATTCCATTTTCTCAACGACTAAACAAGTTTGAAAAAACCTTGTGACAAGACCGAGAATCTTTTTTTAAATAAATAAATGGTATTCGATTTTTAAAACCAAGGAGTTTTCAATTAAAAAGATTTTAATATGACAGGAACAGTGGAAATATTCCATTCCCGATACTGCAGCCTAGTACCTTAAGTGAAACTAATTTTATGAATTTTATAACGTTTATTTTTTTTTTATTTTGGCAACAAATAGTCGTATACTAAGGAAATAAAATACTAAAACTTATCTATTAGAAATTAACCTACAGTGCCGAAAACTTAAACACAATTTAAAAGAAAGTTACATGGTAACACTACATAGTGACTATTAACATAACAAAAAAAAACTAAGTACATGAACATAATTAAAATTAGAATATCAATTCAAAAAAAATGCAACTCACTAGCAAACCTTACTTAAATTATCTTTTATTGTCTGTTTTAAGGTATTGAGAGATGAATTAAAAAGGTCGATATTAGTAAATTGCTTATTATATATGTCAGTGGAACGGTATAAGAATGAATTACGAGTATATATTTTATGTAACTGCGGAGGAACAAAAAGTGGTGTTTTACGTGAGGATCGCACCGGAAGACGAACACGAGCAATAAGTGATACCTTTGAGAGAAGTTGAGAAGAGTCAATTAAATTATTCAAAATTTTATATAAAAAGATTATATCAAACAATTTGCGTCTATCGCAACGGGATAATAATGTATACCTACGCAAAGATCCATCATATGATTCGTTAGTAATATTATTACGATAGTTAAGTGACCTAAAGAATGTCTTTTGTACTCTTTCAATTCTATTCTTATGTATACGATAACAAGGACTCCATACAGTACTACAAAAATCTAAGATTGACCGAACAAAGGAAAAGTATAGAGTTTTTAGCGTTATGGTTTTGTTAAAGGGTTTGCTAATCCTGAGAATAAATCCCAAGCTACGAAATGCATTGCTTAATATATAATCAATATGTAGATTGAATGACAATTTTGAATCCATTATTATACCCAGATCTCTAATACTATCTACTCTTTTAATAGTAGTACCATTCAAGCTATAATTTAATTTAATTTAGCTCTCGACGTTTTGAGCGGTGGTTACGACTCCAAACCATTACACCAAATTTGATAGATTTTTTATAGGATAGGGCGACAAACGAGCACACAGTCCACCTGACGGCAAGTGGCTGCTGTGGCCCATACATCTACATCTTTCCTAGATTACGAATCAAAATGCAGATGCGATGTCACCCGTGAGGACTAGGATGGAATGCCTCGTTTCCAGTAAAAAGGGTCTCCGGATCTCTACACTCACCATACGAAACACAGCAGCATTAAGTTGCTATTTTGCGCTGGTGTTCTGTAAGAGCGTGGTCTTTTCCCGGTCGAACCGACCCATTCGTGCTACAACCATTATACAGCTGCAGCGTGGCTTTACCACGTATGTCGGTCTGTTTTCCGACCAGTTTTTAAAAATAGCCATAATGATACCCAGATGCCATTCTTAAGGCATTTCCCCTGCTATCCAGATATTTTTATAGAACAGAAAGAAAGATAACATGTTTCTTGAAAATTATACTCAATATGTTTACGCACACAGTCTTGCAAAAAGTGTGTGGGTCCACAATCTAATAAAATATCTATGTCACTTGACCCGTCTCATTATAACGCTTCGTTAGACAGATACATGATATGAAGGTAAGGGTTAACGTTTCGACCTTTTTGGTTTCATCAAGGTTTTTAAATGAGAAAATAAAATATTTAATAAATTATTTACCCTTCACAAGTGGGTCTTTTTGAACGTTTTTTCAAATACAGAAGAACGGTACACTTAAGGAATCACTCCGGTGTCTATTTTCTCTGAAAGTTTTTGATGTAATATATTTAAATTTCTTATAAATTGCGGTTACTCAATTACAGAAAGAAGATTGAAAATGAGGCAAGTTTTGGCGAAATAAAATAGGACGTTGTAAAAAACTGGGAAAATATTTTGGATGTTAATCAACACCTCAATGTCTAATTATATAATTTTATTGCTTGTCTAGTGGATCATAGAAGGCACAACTACAATTTTGATTGTAGTATAGTAGCTATATTATAAACCATCTAAGTGGGAAATATTTAAATTTTGAGAGGTATTTGCACAATTTCTGTGAAGAAAATTAATTATTTTCTATACAGAAATAATTAAGAGATAGAGCCGTGGTAGCTCAGATGGTTAGCGCAGAGCGACCGCGATCCCCGCCGGCACTAATGAAATTGTTAGTTGCAATTTTTAGTGCTGATTTACCACGTGCTCGGCGGTGAAGGAAAACATTGTAAGAAAACTTGCAAATCTGAGAAAAACCCTCTCAGAAATTAGGGGAGGCCTGTGCCCTACAGTGGGAAGTATATAGACTGTAACTTTTAATAGAATTTAGTTTCTATACAGGATTAGTTTGGATTGAAGTTGATTAGACTAATGCTCTAAAATTAAACGGAAAATTTTATAGCTTCAAATAAAGATTTTTCTTTCACTCATCCTTCATTCTATTTGTCTGTCGAAACAGAATACTCTGTTGCCTATGTATGTGAAAAGAGGTTAACTAAATAAACGAGATATGATAATCCTGCTTCATATAAACCTCACCTCACCACAAATGTAAATTGTTAGTAATAATAATAAACACGAACTACATTGAATTGTTAGTTAAAATTATATGTACCGATTGACTCAGACACTAGATTAAAATCGTTAAGAAATTGCGTACATCTACATCATCTGTGGTACCTATCGAAGGCAGAACCCAGGAATAGTGTAGTCGCTCATGCAAAATTGTATTACATCGTAATCAAGAGTGCTACCAGACCTGGTCACGCGCATCGACGTCTCCGGATGTAAATACCAGCGTCTTTAAAAGGAAGTATAATTATGGCTCCAAGTCTTTCAAAAGTGTCATTGTCAAGGCAAAGTCAGAGCACATCGGCAGAATTGGCGAGAAACTAGTTCATCTTACTTCGAAAACACGTGTATTCCGGTCTCTCGCCAAGGTTGGCCAAGGGAACTTCTTTTAGCCATCTCTTCCAACTCTGCACAGGTTGGGGGGGACTCACTGGCCCATGCCGCAAAGGATAAAGCCGATCCGCTAGGAGGAACACACTGCCAACCATCTCGTGGTGTGAGTGTTCCATGGAAGATGTGCTGATTACCCAACGCTCGGTTCGCAGAGCACTCCTCTCCCTGGACGTCAACAAGTCGAGTGGGCCTATTGGCATCCCTCCTATTGTGCTGAAGACGTGTGCTCTGGAGTTGGCACCGGTTTTAACGAATCTTTTCCGGTACTACTACTCCCTAGGCGTAGTCCCGAAATCATGGAAGACAGCCTTCGTGCACCCGATCCCTAAAAAAGGTAACAGCTCTGATCCATTCAACTATAGGCCTATCGCCATCACCTCCTTGTTCTCTAAATTGCTGGAATCCATTATTAACAGCCAGCTCATGCGGTACCTTGATGATCACCAGATAATTAGTGACCGCCAGTACGGTTTCCGTCGCGGTCGCTCGACTGGTGATCTTTTTGGTTACCTAACCCATAAATGGGCGGAGGCAGTAGAGTCCAAGGGGGAGATTTTGGCCGTTAGTAGGACATAGCAAAGGCCTTCGATCGGGTTTGGCATTCTTACGAAGCTTACTTTCTATTGGTTTCATGAGAAATTATGCAATTGGATCACCAATTTTCTTTCAGATCGGAGCATCAAGGTAGACATCGTAGTATACGGTACATGCTCCAATCAAAAGCCCATTAACGCTGTTGTACCACAAGGCTGCGTGCTATCACCAACACTGTTTCTTCTGCGTATTAGTGACATGTTGCAAACCGATAACATTCATTGCTATGCTGACGACCAGCTCTGGTGACGCTTTACACACAGGCCATGCCAATATTTCTCGGGAAAACGTCGCCGAGTACCGGGACAAACTTGTGTTTGAAATCGAGACTTTGTTATAAGAAGTCCTGGAATGGAGGCGACTAAATATAGTCCAGTTGTATCCCCAGGAGATACAAGTTTGCGCGTTTACCGCTAAAAAGAAACGCTTCGGCGTATCTCCTCAGTTTCAAGGCACTCCCCTTTGTTGCTTTAGCCGGTATCGGAATCCTCAGTGTCGACATATCGAGTGACGTGCAGTTTTGTGGTCACTCGGAAGCGAAGGCCAATTGGCCTCTAAAAAGCTTGGCATGCCCAGCAGAGCGGGACAGTATTTCATGCCGGCTCACCGCCTGCATCTTTTCAAGGCACTGGTTCGGCCGCACATGGAAAACTGTTCGCATCTCTGGGCGGAGGCTCCCCAGTGCTAGCTTCTTCCATTTCATCGCATCCAGTGCAGAGCAGTTCGAATCGTCGGCGACCGAGCTCTTTCACCATCGCACATTGCGATAAAACTCGCGATACCATCTTTTCCATCAGGATGACTGGCCATCCACCACCGTGCAATTTAAAAGAAGTTTTCTTCCTTGCACAGCTTTCTAGTGGAATCTACTAATGCCAGAGATTTTTCCAGACCGATACGACTTAGGGATCTTCAAGAAAAGAGCCTACTCCTTTTTAAAAGGCCAGCAACGCATCTGTGATTCCCCTGGTGTGCAGTTGTGCATGGGCGGCGGTAATCACTTACCATCAGGTAGCTGTATGCTCCTTTGCCCCCTCTCCTATAAAGGAAAAAGCTTCTATACAACATTAGTTTGCATTATAAATTTCAATTGATTAGTCTAATGTTCTTAAATTAAAGGGAAGCATTTTATAGCTTCAAATATGTAGGGCGAATGTTAGGAGAGGAGTTAAACAAACGAATGATGATATAAGACTCTCTTTATTGTATTAATAAATTTGATTATATAGGATTATTATTACACTCGTGTGTGTGTACTTTTATATACTCTTACTACTACTACTACACCTTCCATCCAAAAGAAAAAAAAAATGTGACAATACAAGGATACATTTTTTTTTTTGTTTTTTCTTTTAGTCATCGATACATTAAAAGATTTTATTTTTGTAAATATTAAGAACAGTTACATTATAAAATTATATAAGGTATTTATTTTAAGAACATTTTTTTTAATGATTATTTAATTTAGAATATTTATAATTACATAATATTAAGTAATCTACAGAAAGAAATAATAATAATAAAAAATAATAATAAATGTACTTAGACAAAGCATATAAAATATGTTTTATTTATTATTGGATATACAATTTCGTGCGGTTTTTATGTACTAATTCATTTTTACCATTCTTAATTATTTCTACGTTTGGTGTTACATCTTTAACAACTTTATAAGGACCAGAGTATAGGTCACTTAGTTTACTACCTGACTCATTTTTTAAGAGTACTAAATCATTTACATTGTATTTTATAGGCTTGGTATATTTATCAAATATAATTTTTCTTTTTTCTTTAGACTTTATCAAATTATTTCTTGCCTCTCTTTGTGACAATTGTAACCTGTATTTGAGCTCACAAGGATAATGATCGTAGTTATAAAGTGGCTCTAAATCTATTGACAAATTACTAGGAAGTGAACATTTTTTACCAAAGACTAGTTCATAAGGACTGAATTTCGTCTCTGTATGAACTGTCGTATTATAGGCAAACGACCAAAATGGTAACCAGTCGCTCCATGTTTCAGGGTGATTATCAATTTGAATGCGAAGAAAAGCATTTAAATTTTTATGTGACACTTCCAACGCACCTAGTGATTGGTGGTGGTAAGCAGTCGAATTTAATTGCTTTATTTGAAGCAATTTACATACCTCTTGGAATAATGATGCGGTGAACTCTTTCCCTCTGTCAGTAGTTACTACTTTCGGTACTCCATACCTAAGAATAAAGTTAGTAACAAAACTCTTTGCTACTTCGTTGGTTTTTTTAGAAATTAAGGGATATGCTTCGACATACTTAGTGAGTTCGCATTGTAGCGTTAAAGCATAAGAGTTATTATTATTATCAACTTCAAATGGACCTACTAAGTCTAAATATATCTTTTCAAACGCTGTGTTAGCTGTCGTTGTTATTTCTAATGGCTCTCTTACGGGTAACGAAAATTTCTGACGCTGACATTTGTCACAACGCCTAACAAAGTTCTTTACATCCTTATCTAATCCAGGCCAATAATAATACTTTTTTATATTGTTGACCATCCTTCTCATACCTGCATGGCCACTGCTAGGTAGGAGATGGAAGTCATTTAATATCACCTTTCTGTCATCATTATTATATATCGTTTTTACATTACTTATTATATGTACACGTGGACCGGTCCTATCATTCATAGATTTGATTTCTTCAACTAGTTTTTTAATAAATTCCTTATTACCATCCTTCTTTATTATACATACTTCATTAATATTTATTAACTTACAAAAATCATCTAATTCCCTCACAAATTCGCGTCGCGTCATTCGTGAGTCGGAACTTAGATATTTAATATAAATTATCTTTTCCTTTTCTACATAACAAAATGCATTATTTTCTTTACTAATAACTCTTAATTTTCTTAATGTTTTCAAATCATCTTTATTAACCATACGCAACTCCACTGATTCTACTGGTTTGACATGATTACTTACGACTTTTGGTTGATCAGGCCTCAAGTCTGTGTGTATCATGTCCAACGAGGAGGATCCTGGTTTATTTAATTTTCGCGATTTTGCTCGTGTCATGACACTAACGATGTTCTCATTTAATTCTTTTAACTCTTTGGAACTCAAACAGATTCTAGATAAAGCATCTGCAGCTGCATTATCTGAACCCTTTACATACTCTACGTCAAAATTATATTCCTCTAATACCAAACGAAACTTCATAAGCCTGCTCGATGGATCTTTCATGCCAAATAGGTATACTAGAGGTTTATGGTCAGTCCTGATTTTAAAATATTGCCCATACAGGTACGGTCTGAAATGTTTGACGGCCCATACTATCGCTAACAACTCTTTTTCTATAACTGGATAGTTTGATTCAGCCTTGTTCAGAGATCTGCTAGTAAATGCTATTGGTCTTCCATTTTTATTCGACAGAACTGCTCCAATTGCTTTATTAGATGCATCGGTTTGTAAAATGAAATAATTTTCTTTTGAAAAATCAGGGTAATCCAAAACTGGGGGGGGACATAATACGTTTTTTGAGTGTTTCAAAAGACTTTTGACATTTTTCAGTCCAAACAAAATTAATATTTTTTCTACAAAGTTGGTTTAATGGTTGCGCAATTTCAGCAAACTTGGGTATAAACTTTCTATAGAAGTTTGTGAACGCCACAAATCTTTTAACTTCTTCGGCATTCTGCGGACAAGGATAGTTTTTTACTGTATCTATTTTTTCAGGATCAGGTAAAATCCCTTCGTTAGATATACAATGTCCCAAATATAAAATCTGTTTTTTAAGAAATGTACATTTTGAAGGATTTAATTTTAAATTTACTGAACGAAGTCTTTCAAAAACATCCTGTAAGTTTTTATTATGGTGGTCTAGTTGTCTACCAAAAACAATGACGTCATCTAAATAAATTAAGCATTTTTCATTATTTAGTCCTGACATTGCTAAATTCATCATTCGCGAGAAAGAACTGGGACTTGTTTTTAATCCCATGGGCATTCTCGTCATCTGGTATTGACCAGAATTGAAAGCAGTAAATTTTCGACAACTTTTATCTAAATTAACATTGTAATACCCTTGATATAAATCTAAATGTGTAAAATATACACTTCCAGACAAAGATTCTAAGATTTCTGTGATATCAGGGAGGGGGTACTTATCGTCCTCTATACAGTTATTTAATTTACGGTAATCCACTACCAATCGCCATTTTTTACTACCCGATTCATCTAATTTTTTAGGCACCAATAATATTGGGCTAGACCAGTCGCTTTTACTAGGTTCTATAATCCCTTCTTTAAGCATGTTGCTAATTTGACGATTAATTTCCTTTTTCTGACTAATTGGTAACCTATAGGGTTTTGAAAACACTGGACTAACGTTTGGTTTCAAAAAAATATTGTGAGTGTAAATATCTGTTGTTGTCAATTTATCGCCCTCTAAATAAAAAACATCTGCATATTTTGCACAAATATTTTGAATACTTTGAATTTCTAAGTCATTTAAATTATTTAATTTTAATGAGGAAAATAATCGTTTTACTCGGTCTGAATTATTCTCATTTTTCTCAAAACTACAAATATTATAATCGTTAAGATCATGAATTGCAGGATTTATTCCTGACAATGTTACTGATTTTTCGGTAACATTTAATATTTTTATTGGTATTTTTCCCCTAATTGGTGTCGCTATCGAGCTAGCCAAATAAACACCATCTTGTAATTCTTGTGAACAAATAATGCAATCGGTTTGAAAATCGGTTTGAATATAATGTATAGATTCACTTCTTGGGGGAATTTCCAATACGTTAATATTATAATTATTAGTGAAAGGCAAGAAACAAGTGTGGCCTGACCCTAACTTCAAAGATAAAATATTTTTCTCGAAATCTAAACATGCTCCAAATCTATTCAAAAAGTCTCTACCTAGAATTCCATGCGACGAAATTGGTAACGAATTAAAAACAAAGAACTTGTGATTAATAACAGATCCATGAATCATTAATGGAACATAAACATATCCGATTGTTTGCACCTCGCCACCTAGACCGTTTATAATTACATTCTCTTTATGTAATGACACACTTAATTCGATAGCATGTTTATATGTTACGGCGGATAAAGATGCGCCCGTGTCGACTAAGAAAGAATAAGTTTTATTGCATGATGAAACTGGTAAATGAACAAAACAATTGCTGTTACTACTAGCCAAAATTAAATGATTTTGTTTATTCTCGAAAAAACTTATCTAGTCGGGGTTCATTTGAAGTTGATTCCTTTTCATTAATTAGATTGACTACATTTCTTTTTATCCCTTGATTTCCGCGATAATTACGAAACGTACCTCGATTATATCGTCCTCGCTGTTCTTGGCCACGTGAGTTCGAGTGGTTCCATGAACTCGATCGCTGCGAGTTTCCATGGTAGTGTCCTCGCTGTGAAAACATTTGCCGATTACGCCCGTTGCCGCGTGGATACCTAGAATTATGATGAAAATTCCTAGGATAATAAAAGTTCTTACTCGACATACCCATCACCTCTCCTGCGGCCGATGATGATGAAGTCTCTTCATCTTGAGCTGCTTGAATGGCATCTTTCAGAGAGCTGTAATTTCTAGCAGAAATTATTGTGCTGATTCGACGATTTCGTAAGCCATCGGAAAATTGCTTGATCGCTTGTTTTTCATTAACAGTTTTCAAAATATTGTAATATTCGGTATTACCGTTGGCTTGCGATATCGTAAGGTCCACAAATAACTCAGTTATTTGTTTTCCATAATCAGCAATTGACATATCATTTTGGCGTAATTTTTGCAATTTATTTTGAATTGCTGCTGCTCCTTTTCTTGGCAACAACTCTTTCTGCATGTCACTTACCAAGTCTTCAACATTAGAGTAATCGTCTTGAAGACGTAATTTAGCAGATTGAGATAATCTACTTTTTAATATGAATTTAATTAAATTCTTTTTGCATTCCTGTTTTGTTAACAAAGAATTATAATACTGAATATTGTCTACTAATTGTTTCACACTTGTTTCGTCATCTGACATAACAGGTAATAAAGTCAAAGCCGTTTTCAAATCGAAAGTATCCATATTGCTCGGATTTTCAGATTGTACACACTCGGGCTTACACAATTTTATAATATCCTGATATAATGATTCAAAATTCTTACAATAGGTTTGATAAGATGGAATATCAGTAGATTTAATCTTACCTTCCTTTACTTTACTATTAAAATTTATTAACAACTTAGAATAGTCACTAAATACTTCATTGGCCTCTTTAAGTTTAGTATCTAAAACTTTTCCTTCACGTCTACTCGGTCCAATTTTAATTAAATATGTTCTCACTTCTTTTAATTTCTCATATAACTGTTCTAAAGAAATATTCATAACTTACCACCAATACGTAGAATAGAGTATACTATAAATAATTTTACGAAATATTTAATAGAAATAAATAATAATAATACGGTTAAATGACGATTAAAGACAGTACAACGAATACATGATTTAATTTAAAATATAAAGTTCAGTAATACAGGCTAGAGTCCCAGATTTACGTCGTTGATTTATAAACACAATACCCTTATTTTTGCACTATTAATAGACACGCACTTTTTTACTCATTTTATACGCACTTAAACGCCATTTTGAAACACTGATCAGCGCCGGTCATACTTTATAATACGCCCTTGGTTGACTTGCCTCTTCCATATTTGTGGGGGGTTGTGGTTGCCGAAAAACAGACCATCTTGGGGTATTTCTGTTTATCTCTGTATTAATTCACTTTATATGACATCGCCTATATGTCCGATACAAGCAATATAGGGACCCCAGTAGAAGTACCAGCACAATGATAGACAGCATGATAGTTCATCAGTTGCACAAAGAAAAAATGTTCCACTCCAAATACGGCGGAGGGTGTCATATTCGCGTCGCGAATTACTTCGGCAGGGTCGCCATGTAGGGCGAATGTTAGGAGAGGAGTTAAACAAACGAATGATGATATAAGACTCTCTTTATTGTATTAATAAATTTGATTATATAGGATTATTATTACACTCGTGTGTGTGTACTTTTATATACTCTTACTACTACTACTACAAATAAATATTTTTTTCTTTCTTTCTTTCTATTCGACTGTCGAAACAAAGCACGGTACAGAAAACACTGTTGCTTATGTACCTACGTGAGAAGAGGTTAACTAAATGAACAAGACATGACAATCCTGCTTCATGTAAACCTCACCTCACCACAGATGTAAATTATTAGTATTAATACTAAAAACAAACTTCATTGAAATTGTTAGCTAAAATTATATGCGCCGATTAAATAGAACGTTAGATCGAAATCGTTAAGAAATTGCGTTGTATATTTACTCATAGGAGTCCAGGCAGTATTTTGTCTATACTAACATTCTTTTTTAAAATTTTGAACTAGCAACCCGACCCGGCTTTGCAAGGATAGGATCTATTATTATCTATTAATGTAGCGTCATTTAGATTTAAAATAATCATAGATCTGTTATTTTACCAACTTTTCCTTTTTTTCAATGTCCTTCATTTTTAATAGGATAAGGGTGAAAAATGAGCACACAGACCATCTGATAGTGAGTGGTTACTGCGGCCCATAGACATCTACATCTACCCTCGATTGCGGATCAAAATGCAGATGCGTTGTCACCCGTGAGGACTAAGATGAATTGCCTCGTTTCCAGTAAAAAGGGTCTCCGGTTTTCAACACTCACCTTACGAAACACAACAGCGTTAAGCTGCTATTTTACGCTGGTATTCTTTTTTTTATTTAAAGGGTACACCAACATTACACGTATATACATATTATAAGAGTTACATTTATAAAGCACAATTCCTTATACATATACCTATTATAGGCGTACACAACATTGACAGAAGATATTAAGTAACAACATAATATTATATATATCTGAAAATTTTAAAACAATAAAATAGTAAAATTCACCAAAAAAAAAAAACAAACTAAAAACTTAACTAAGAACTAATGCCTCTTCACAAAGGGCCCGCCAGTTTTCGTTTAAATTTAAACAACGAGCCGTGGAAAATGTCAAATGTTTCGATATTCATCTCGTTGTACTGTGCGCAACATCTGACGAGAGGAGAATGTGCGTCCAAGATTAGTCCTTACAGAAGGAAAGGCAAAAATTTTTTTGATAGGATGTCGGGGTATGCGAGCAGGCACCGTCAATTTAACACGTTCTAGGAGCTCATTACATTTTATTTTACCGTTGACAAGTCCGTGCAAAAACACCAAATCCCGATTCCTTCGACGGCTACGCAACGAGTTCATTTTATAAAAGGCAAGACGATGCTTATATGGTGACCGGTGTGACAAGCCGTGCGTAATAAATGCCAGATGCCTAGTGAATCCACGCTGAATACCCTCCAAGCGTTGAGAGTGAACAGCATATACTATACAGGGTTCCATGCTACGCTAGCGTACTCCAGGTTACTCCGGACCGTTCTATTAGATTATATATTAGATAGTATTCTATTAGAGAGTGATCCTTCCCCGTTCAAGCCGACCCATTCGTGCTACAACTATACCGGTAATGTAGCTGCAGTATGGCTCTACCACGTATAATTAATTATGCGGAAAGAATATAGCCTAGATTTCTTCAGGTGTTTCTCTATCAGTTCGTAAAATTTTATCAGCAATGAAGATTAACACTGACATGCAGACAAATATTTTTTATTATACTTTAACATCTTTAACTTTCACGACAAGCAAATAACATGACAGCTTTATCGATCAAATTAATAGATGTCAGCTGCGATCAGAAACTATTAGGCAGTTACCGGTTTAAAGTGAGATATTGATTGGAACGTTAGTGAAGCTCGTGGTGTGGCGAGAGGATACATATGATAATTGATATTAACGCTCCGGTGTTAAGCGAAATAGGTGATTGCTTTTGTAGCATTTAAACTCGTATAATATCGAAGAAGGAGATAGTTTTGGGACGAGGTAATTTTTTATTGCATTTTATTTTCATCGCATTTAACATCATTTAATAGCTTTTAAAGTCTTGTACATAACAGCCTTGAAGACCTTATCGCGGATTAAGAAAAACATTTCAAAAGAAGACGCAGACTTAGGAAGGTGCACCAGTCTTATTACGACGTACACCTGAAGTGGGATTCACAGCAGCCATAAAAACCCAGACAAACGATGGACAGCAGCGTCAAGTAACGACACGTTTGGTACCGCGATCGCAACCGCTGGCTTAGCTTATACTTTTAGACAGTAAAGGTGTACGTCTGTAACAACACACAGTCCACTTGATGTAAAGTTGATGCTGTGGCATATATCTACATTTATCTCAAATTAAGATTCAAAATAGAGATGAACTTCCTCATCCCCCCTCCCTCCAGAACACAGATGGATAGATAGCTCCAGCTCTAGGTTCCAGTAAAAAAAGATTCTACAATCACCATAACACCACAACAGCGTTAAGCTGCTATTTGACGCAGATATTCTGTAATAGTTGTAGCGTGGTCTCACCATGTATTTGATCACTATTTCCCATCTAGAACCATATTGGCTAAAGGTGGTCCGAGTATTGCTCTGGTCTTTGGTATCTACCTACCCCTATGAAGATTACAGATATCGCGTCGTGTATCTTGGTGTTTTTGTGTTTTAGTAATTTCTAGCTCATGAACGAAGGTTGCTACTAATTCCACTAAAATCATTAAATGTGAAATTGAATCGAAATCCAATCTACCAAAAGTTGAGCATCTGACAACTTGAAGTCAATTTATCACAAGCTTAACCACATTTTCTAACACCTAATTGAAAATAAGTTTAGGTTATGAGAAATACAGTTATTTTGAATTCATGGCTGTTTTCTTTTCATTCATTTTAAATTATATTAAATTTTTAACATGACTTAAAAAAGGAGGATTTCTCAATTCGACTGTATATAATTATACATTACGCGATGTCCTTTTCAATAGTTAACCGATTTTAAATATTTAATAGGTGCAACTTTTTAAATTATATAGTTTATAGAATCCATCCCTAAGGATGGGAAAATAAAATAATAATTATAAATCACTAAAATGAGTGCAGAGAACCGAAGACCCTTTTTAGTGATTACCCTTATTCTATAAAAAAGTTACCCCCAAGTTGCACCTAAATATTAACCTGAATTTCTATTTAACTGAGCACCCCGTTGCTGGTATATTCTAGTAAATATGATGTAAAGGAAAACTTATGCAAAGCATAGCAAAACATGTATTTCATAAAAATCATTTACGCAGAATCACTGCATTGATTGTTAATAGTTTAATAAAGCTATAGGAAGTAATAACCGTGTTTTTGAAAGCAGATAAATGTGGGCCGATTATATTTTACGAGGCAATACATAACCGCAATGCTAAATGTACTGCGAATGTAATGTTCACGTAAGGAGTAATCGGAATGCTAGTCATAAATCTTCACGAACCCTTCTCAGCTTTACCTTAGTATTAGCAAAGATTTGTTGCAGTGGTGCTCACAGTGTATTGCTAGTATTACGTAATAGCTAATTCATTAATTTGAGAAAGCGCTATCGTCGCGCCACAAGCGAAACTTATCAAAGTCGCAATCACGCTACCAAAGATTTCGATGTACTCCGATATATATACAAAAGCTCCGTACATGACGCTTTGACCGCTCTCTGAAGGCTGAGCACCTTGCCCGTCGAGACATATAATGAACAACGAAATGCGAACACGCAGCATTGCAACCTTTTATAACTTCATCTTCAACTTTTCGTCACCATCCTCAAGAACCCCTTTCATTCCCTCCGGAGCAAACATCGTCTGCAGTCTTTGTGTCTCGCAGGCAAGCTTAAACTTATCACAAGCTTATAAACAAGAGGTCATCGCAGCATTGGAATGACATTTTTTGTTCGTGCAAACTACTCTCTGCGCTACAGAGTTCGCCACGACTTTGAGCGCTTACTGCTCGCTTCTGCTTTACAACATTCTCGCATGTTACTGGCCTTTTTTATGAGATGATATAGGGTAGTATTTTTACTGTAGAATAAGGGTGACTAACGAGCACACAATCCCTTGATGGTAAGTGGATGCTGTGGCTTATGTACATTTTCATTTATTCTCGACTTAGAACAAAATGTAGATGCAATGTCATTGAACATTAAGATTAAGATAAGATACTAACACTGACACAGTGAAATTGGAGATCCCTTTTACTGGAAACGAGACATTCTATCTTAGTCCTCAGGGGTGATGACGTATCTACAATTTGATTTATAACCGAAGGTTATCGCCAGGTGGACTACGCACTTGTTTATCACTCTTTTTCTATAAAATTGTCGTTCAGTTGTGACTGTAAATTCGTAACAAAGGCTTATACATTATTAATATATTGCATCAGAATAAGGAAGGAGGGGGAGGCTTTTATTGAAATTTTTAAGATTGTTGCTGTTGTTTCTTTAATTACTGTTTTAACCATTTACTTGTTTTTAAACCTACGACAAGGACCGCGTATATGTTCAACGTGTGTATATGTGCATCGTAGCTCCCGAACCGATGAACCGATTTAAATTTAGTTTTTTATGTTTGAAAGATAACTTAACGCTGAGATGATGAACGATGTCTTTCCAATCCCACCATACACTACAGCTTCATCTTATTGCGTGTTAATCCGGGTTCACTACAGTCTGTGGAGCTTGTCTACCCTTTGATTATGATGTTTTTGCACGTGCTTATCGTAGGGAACACTTTTCATCACCAGTGATCAATCGTTTAAAAATGATTCGGTTTCATTAATACACACAAGTAGAGAATCGCAAAAGAGTACACGATTCATTAGGTTTCTTTCAATTTGCTCGTGTGGTACCCAAATGTCGAGCTTTTTGTGTGTCCATATTTTTTAAAATGAGACGAAGCTATTTTGTGGTTTGTCCTCAATTCCTTGGCTATGTCGTAACTACTAATTTGCACATGTTGCTCCGTTCTTCAAAAATGACATCGACTTAATCCATATAGGGGCGACCAGAGTGAGCTGCATCTTTGACAACCAAATTCCTGGACTGAAAACTCTTGAAACAAATTTGTGCTACTCTTACACACACTGCATTAGGTCCATAAACGTCAAAAAATGTTTCACTGCTTGACTCACAAATTTACGTTTTTTGTAATATAAACTTCAGAATGTATCGAATTTATTCGTTAGATTAGCTTATTTTAGCGAACAGAAAAACGATTTAAAATGGGGGAAAGTGTGTTTACTTTATATTTTTCTCTTTCTTTCTGTCCTATATGTACTGGTATTAAAACCAGTCAGATACAACATATGAAGAAACTTTTCCCCGACCTACCATTGTGCGAATAACGAAGATTTTTTGAAAAAAAAATACACTGATAACATAAATCATATTTATTATTTTTTAAATCTAAATAACGCTGCATTAACAGATCATATCAAGACTAAGCGAGGGCGGGACGTTAGTTATAAATGTAAAAATTAATAGAAAAATATAAAGGATTAAAAATAACTAGTATTTATTATATATTTAAACTAAAAGAGTTTGTCGGCTTTCTAAATTATTTTTGCCTTCGTACTCATCTGTGTAATCCCTTTAAACCCCTTTTAGAAGAAACATTTGCGGTTAATTATCCGAGCAAACTAATCAGCTTTTAGCGTAAACCTCATAATTATTGCAATAATTCAAAACAAGTTTCTGCAAATAATACTAAAAGTTGGACAGCGCCGGAGGCTTTTATAACAAAAGCTTATTCTACGTGGTAGAGTACATTATACAGCTATATTATGTTTGAAACATGAATGTGTCTGCTCGACCTAGGAAAGACAACACTATTATAGAATGCCAGCGTGAAATATCAGCTTAATGTTGTGTTTTGAAGGGTGAGTGTAGAACCGGAGACCCTTCTTACTGAAATTGAGGCATTCCATTGAAGTCCTCAGGTATGAAAATGCATCTGAATTTTGATTCTTAATTGAAAATAGACGTAGATGTCTACGGGCCAGTACTTCACATCAGGTGGACTGTGTGCTCGTTTGTGGTCACGCCTATTCTATACAAAAACCCATATAACTTAATGACTGTTAATATCACATAACTATGATGAATGAATAATTTAATATGCTTATTTATTTTATCTCACACGTGTTGAGCGTTAGGACAAATATTTTTAGTAAAAACATACATGTCTGTTAATACAATTGAACAGTTTGTGATTACAGTCCTGTGGGTGACGAAGTAAGATTTCACTGAGTCAAGC
Organism: Parnassius smintheus behrii; assembly: GCA_036936625.1. Taxonomy (NCBI): domain Eukaryota; kingdom Metazoa; phylum Arthropoda; class Insecta; order Lepidoptera; family Papilionidae; genus Parnassius; species Parnassius smintheus. The sequence continues at coordinate 4,983,442 of JAUPFT010000026.1, forward strand.
TTAAGGTTTTTCAGTGACAGACCATTTTAATAACAGATTTAAATAAAATAGTTTTTATTTAATACGGATTATAAATAACACTTATTAAATGTAATGTACGCTTTAATCACTGGTTCGAAACGCTTTAATCTCAGTCCTGGGAAGGACCAGCAAGAAACCAGTTTCTTTTTAAATATTTTTAATATTATAATTGTAATAAATATCCCAACCTGGCCCGCGAAATAACCGATATGTAGGGTGGTCTCCCGACTAAAATTATTTCTGGAGTCGTTTCTGCAAACCAATTAATCCTGGTCAGCCTCCAGAGCCATCTGAGGCGACTGGGAATCCATGACGGATCACTCTGAAATAAACTGCAAAATGTTGCTAACTATGCTCTTCAATACCGCCCGTATCGTCCGCTGATTTTTTTCACTTTCCTCATAAATCTGGGTCGTTGGGTCTGTCCTGCCGAGGGTTTCCATCTAGTTAGCTTTTTATCTATTTGTTTATTATAATTTAATCTAAATATAATAATAAATGTATTTATGTTATTTTTTTATTTATATGTCCTAACCGAACGAAAATACATAGTAAAAAGTATTAATAATTACCTTATTTTTCTTGCATTAATAACACACATATAACAGACCTACCTAAAAATTTTAAGAAGGAACATGGTAGCAATCACTTTTATCCCACAGGATTTTTTATAGAAGTGTAAGGGTAACAAACGAGCACACAGTCCACGTGACGGTGAGTGGATTCTGTGGTCTGTGAACATCTACATTAATTCACTAAGATGAAATGCCTTTTTTGGCAATAAAAAGGATTTTCGGTTCTATACACTTACCATACGAAACACAGCAGCATTGAGCTGCTATTTTACGCTGGTATTCTGTGAGAGCGTGGTCCTTAACCGGTCGAGCCAAACCATTCGTACTACAACTATACTACTAATATGGCTGCAGTCTACCACGTACAAACGTAGAGCTATGCTGAACGTTTAACGCCAGACGTAAAATACCCGGATTTTTATGGGAAGTGTAAAATGTTTGCAAATGCAATCAACAATACGTCTGTCAAGCGTGGCCCGCCGTAAAACCGTGAAACCCGTTCATAGAAAGATTTGACTAAATAATCTTTTTATAAACGGGTTCCACTGCTAGACATAAGCCACCCCCATAGGTAGCCTCATATGGGGGATATTTTCCATAGTTGCCAGGCTTAGCAAGTGGGTTAGCAACCGCAGTTTTTTATTTCCCTCTGTCGCCTCTTACGACACCCACGGATTGAAATGGGGTAGCGGGGGAATACCCGCATCGCTATATATAATACATAGCCAATCGTGATACAATATATATATATATATATTGATACCTATAAATTACATTAAATGTCTATTACAATTTTTTATAGAATAGGGTGACACACGAGCACACAGTCTACCTGATGTAAGTGGTTGCTGTGGCTCATAGTCATCTACATCTATCATCGATTAAAAATCAAAATGCGGATGCGTTGTTACACGTGAGGACTGAGATGGAATGCCTCGTTTCCAGTAAAAAAGGTCTCCGGTTTTCTACACTCATCATACGAAACACAGCAGCATTAAGCTACTATTTTACACTGGTATTCAGTGAGAGCGTGGTCCTTCCCCGGTCGAGCCGACCCGTTCGTGCTATAACTATACTTCTAAAATAACTGCAGCATTGCTATACCACGTATGAAATATACTATATTTAAAGTAATTTATAGGTGACATAATATATATTTTATCTTACATTTAATGTTATTTCTAGGTTTCGATAAAAAATAAATTTGCTACATCTGTCATTGTCGAAACCGATACGTACTGTACAATTAATAAGTAACTACACTAGCAAACGTGAGATCAAATAAATAACGATCGAGTGCAGATAACTATAAATTTATTAACTCACAATAAATTAAGATCTAATACAAATAACGTAATTCTGAGCCAAAATTTAGTTGCCTGGACCATATCCAAATGGTAAATGTTTTTGTAGAGAATATCCTTGCTCTCAGCGTGAAATAGCAGATGCAGCTGTGTATTGTTTAGTGTCACCAGACTCGAAGAAATTTTTCGTTACCGCACGTTAGCGGTAAAAAATTACAGAATCTGACTTTAATATTGAAATAACAAGCTTCTATTATGCTCAGAGAGTTATTTCACACTATTCAGACATAAATACCTATTTTTAAAATGTTTGTCTGTGAAGGCTAATCTTAAGTATGGCTAAATCGATTGTGATGAAACTTTTTGAATAATTAGAAAGCAATGCTAGTTAAGTTAACATGTTAAGAAAACATGAGGGTTTTATGGCGAATTACCTTTACATCTTAGTCCTCAGGTGTGATAATGCATATGCATTTTGTGTACTAACTGTCCGTCAGTTGTTTATCCTGAGCATCATATTAAAACAGCATACCGAACTTCCATTTAACTTAAAATCCATAGACAGGAGAAGAATGGACTTAGTTTGTGTAAACCCTCAAACCAAACACGCATTTGTGAACAAATTTTACATATTTTTAGGAACCTTTCTATATAACAAGTTCAACAAGTCACTAAAGGTATATAGTCTAAGTTATAAGAACTGTAATATAAGTGTAAGGGAATTTCTAAATAAATTAATTTACGAAGACACAGAGAAGTTGTTAGAAATTCTAAAATAGTTTGTATTAATCGTAGGTAATAATTAATTGTTATTTAGTTATTTTATTTATTATATAATATAGTTTAATTATTTAAATATCTAGTGTCCTACATTATTAAACCCATTGTGTAAGTGATGTCTGAAACACAGGTACTCCAGGTACCTAGTTCAGGCAGGTAGTTAATATTATAAACTTGACTTTTTATTTTTCTTTTGTATATTCTACATTATTAGGCTACACATAGTTTTAATTTTATCATAGTATGTTATTTTTGTTAGACTTATTGTTACTTTATTTAATTGTAATCATATTTATTCCTGTATGTAAACATGTGTAATTGGAAATTAAATAAATATTTATTATTATTATTATTATTCTGCATATTAGTGACATGTTGCAAACCAATAACATTCATTGCTATGCTGACGACCAGCTCTGGTGACGCTTTACACACAGGCCATGCCAATATTTCTCGGGAAAACGTCGCCGAGTACCGGGACAAAGTTGTGTTTGAAATCGAGACTTTGTTATACAAAGTCCCGAAATGGGGGCGACTAAATCTAGTCCAGTTTTATCCCCAGAAGACACAAGTTTGCGCGTTTACCGCTAAAAAGAAACCCTTCGGCGTATCTCATCAGTTTCAAGGCACTCTCCCTTGTTGCCTTAGCCGGTATCGGAATCCTCAGTGTCGACATATCGAGTGACGTGCAGTTTTGTGGTCACTCGGAAGCGAAGGCCAATTGACCTCTAAAAAGCTTGGCGTGCCCAGCAGAGCGGGACAGTATTTCATGCCAGCTCACCGCCTGCATCTTTTCAAGGTACTGGTTCGGCCGCACATGGAAAACTATTCGCATCTCTGGACGGAGGCTCCCCAGTGCTAGCCCCTTCCATTTGATCGCATCCAGTGCAGAGTAGTTCGAATCGTCGACGACCGAGCTCTTTCACCATCGCACATTGCGGTAATACTCGCGATACCATCCATTCCATCAGGATGACTGGCCGTCCACCACCGTGCAATTTAAAAGAAATTTTCTTCCTCGCACAGCTTTCTAGTGGAATCTACTACCGCCAGAATTTTTTCCGGACCGATACGACTTAGGTATCTTCAAGAAAAGAGCCTACTCCTTTTTAAAAGGCCAGCAACGCATCTGTGATTCCCCTGATGTGCAGTTGTGCATGGGCGGCGGTAATCGCTTACCATCAGGTGAGCTGTATGCTCCTTTGCCCCCTATAAAGGAAAAAGCTTCTATACAAAATTAGTTTGCATTATAAATTTCAATTGATTAGTCTAATGTTCTAAAGTTAAAGGGAAGAATTTTATAGCTTCAAATAAATATTTTTCTTTCTTTCTTTCTATTCGACTGTCGAAACAAAGCACGGTACAGAAAACACTGTTGCCTATGTACCTACGTGAGAAGAGGTTAACTAAATGAACGAGACATGATAATCCTGCTTCATGTAAACCTCACCTCACCACAGATGTAAATTATTAGTATTAATACTAATAACAAACCTCAGTGAAATTGTTAGCTAAAATTATATGCGCCGATTAAATAGAACGTTAGATCGAAATCGTTCAGAAATTGCGGTTTATATTCACTCATAGGAGTTCAGGTAGTATTTTGTCTATACTAACATTCTTATTTTAAATTTTGAACTAGCAACCCGACCCGGCTTTGCAAGGATAGGATCTATTATTATCTATTTATGTAGCGTCATTTAGATTTAAAATAATCATAGATCTGATATTGTACCAACATTTCGTTTTTTTTTCAATGTCCTTCATTTTTTAATAGGATAAGGGTGAAAAATGAGCACACAGTCCACCTGATAGTGAGTGGTTACTGCGGCCCATAGACATCTACATCTACCCTCGATTGCAAATCAAAATGCAGATGCGTAGTCACCCGTGAGGACTAAGATGAATTGCCTCGTTTTCAGTAAAAAGGGTCTCCGGTTCTCAACACTCACCGAAACCCAACAGCGTTAAGCTGCTATTTTACGCTGGTTTTCTTTTTTTTTATTTAAAAGTTACACCAACAGTACACGTATATACATATTATAAGAGTTACATTTATAAAGCACAATTCCTTATACATATACCTATTATAGGCGTACGCAACATTGACAGAAGATATTAAGTAACAACATAATATTATATATATCTGAAAATTTTAAAACAATAAAATAGTAAAATTCACCAAAAAAAAACTAAAAACTTAACTAAGAACAAATGCCTCTTCACAAAGGGCCGGCCAGTTTTCGTTTAAATTTAAACAACGAGCCGTGGAAAATGTCAAATATTTCGATATTCATTTAGTTGTACTGTGCGCAACATCTGACGAGAGGAGAATGGCGTCCAATGTTAGTCCTTACAGAAGGCAAGGCAATTTTTTTTGATAGGAAGTCGGGGTATGAGAGCAGGCACCGTCAATTTAACACGTTCTAGGAGCTTATTACATTTTATTTTACCGTTGACAAGTCCGTGCAAAAACACCAAATCCTGATTCCTTCGACGGCTACGCAACGAGTTCATTTTATAAAAGGCAAGACGATGCTCATATGGTGACGAGTGACAAGCCCTGCGTAATAAATGCCAGATGCCTAGTGAATCCAGGCTGAATACCCTCCAAGCGTTGGGAGTGAACAGCCTATACAGGGTTCCATGCCACGCTAGCGTACTCCAAGTTACTCAGGACCATTCTATTAGATTATATATTAGATAATATTCTATTAGAGAGTGATCTTTTTCCGTTTAAGCCGACCCATTCGTGCTACAACTATACCAGTAATGTAGCTGCAGTATGTCTCTACCACGTATAATTAATTATGCGGAAACAATATAGCCTAGATTTCTTTAGGTGTTTCTCTATCGGTTTGTAAAATATTATCAGCAATGAAGATTAACACTGACATGCCGACAAATATTTTTTTATAATATTTTAACATCTTTAACTTTCACGACAAGCAAATAACATGACAGCTTTATCGATCAAATTAATAGATGTCAGCTGCGATCAGAAACTATTAGGCAGTTACCGGTTTAAAGTGAGATATTGATTGGAACGTTAGTGGAGCTCGTGGTGTGGCGAGAGGATACATATGATAATTGATATTAACGCTCCGGTGTTAAGCGAAATAGGTGATTGCTTTTGTAGCATTTAAACTCGTATAATATCGAAGAAGGAGATAGTTTTGGGACGAGGAAATTTTTTATTGCATTTTTTTTCATCGCATCTAACATCACTTAATAGCCTTTAAAGCCTTGTACATAACAGCCTTGAAGACCTTATCGCGGATTAAGAAAAACATTTCAAAAGAAGACGCAGACTTAGGAAGGTGCACCAGTCTTATTACGATGTACACCTGAAGTGGGATTCACAGCAGCCATAAAAACCCAGACAAACGATGGACAGCAGCGTCAAGTAACGACACGTTTGGTACCGCGATCGCAACCGCTTGCTTAGCTTATACTTTTAGACAGTAAAGGTTACAGACGTACACACAGTCCACTTGATGTAAAGTTGATGCTGTGGCATATATCTACATTTATCTCAAATTAAGATTCAAAATACAGATGAACTCCCTCATCCCCCCTCCCTCCAGAACACAGATGGATAGCCACAGCTCTAGGTTCCAGTAAAAAAGGTTCTACTATCACCATAACACCACAACAGGGTTAAGCTGCTATTTGACGCAGATATTCTGTAATAGCTGCAGCGTAGTCCCACCATGTATTTGACCACAATTTTCCATCTAGAACCATATTGGCTAAATGGTCCGAGTATTGCTCTGGTCTTTGGTATCTACCTACCCCTATAAAGATTACAGATATCGCGTCATGTATCTTGGTGTTTTTGTGTTTTAGTAATTTCTAGCTCATGAACGAAGGTTGCTACTAATTCCACGAAAATCATTAAATGTAAAATTGAATCGAAATCCAATCTACCAAAAGTTGAGCATCTGACAACTTGAAGTCAATTTAATCACCTAATTGAAAATAAGTTTAGGTTATGAGAAATACAGTTAATTTGAATTCATGGCTCAATCTTAAAATATATTAAGTTTTTAACATGACTTAAAATACGAGGACTTCTCAATTCGACTGTATATAATTATACATTACGCGATGTCCTCTTCAATAGTTAACCGATTTTAAATATTTAACAAGTGCAACTTTTTAAATTATATAGTTTATAGAATACATCCCTAAGGATAGGAAAATAAAAATAATAATTATAAATCACTAAGAAGTGAGTGCAGACAACCGAAGACCCTTTTTAGTGATTACCCTTATTCTATAAAAAAGTTACCCCCAAGTTGCACCTAAATATTAACCTGAATTTCTATTTAACTGAGCACCCCGTTACTGATATATTCTAGCAAATATTATGTAAAGGAAAACTTATGCAAAGCATAGCAAAACATGTATTTCATAAAAATCATTTACGCAGAATCACTGCATTGATTGTTAATAGTTTAATAAAGCTATAGGAAGTAATAACCGTATTTTTGAAAGCAGATAAATGTGGAGCGATTATATTTTACGTGGCATACTTACCGCAATGCTAAATGTACTGCGAATGTAATGTTCACGTAACGAACGAACCCTTCTCAGCTTTACCTTAGTATTAGCAAAGATTAGTTGCAGTGGTGCTCACAGTGTATTGCTAGAATTACGTAATAGCTAAATCATTAATTTGAGAAAGCGCTATCGTCGCGCCACAAGCAAAAATTATCTAAATCGCAATCACGCTACCAAAGACGGCGAAGTATTCCGGTATATATACAAAAGCTCCGTACTACCACATGGCGCTTTGACCGCTCTCTGGGCTGAACACCTTGTCCGTTGGTACATATAATGAACAACGAAATGAGAACACGCAGCATTGCAACCTTTTATAACTTCATCTTCAACTTTTCGTCACCATCCTCAAAAACCCCTTTCATTCCCCCCTGAGCAAACATCGTCTGCAGTCTTTGTGTTTCACAGGCAAGCTTAAACTTATCACAAGCTTATAACAAGAGGTCATCGCAGCATTGGAATGACATTTTTTGTTCGTGCAAACTACTCTCTGCGCTACAGAGTTCGCCACGACTTTGAGTGCTTACTGCTCGCTTCTGCTTTACAACATTCTCGTATGTTACTGGCCTTTTTCATGAGATGATATAGGGTAGTGTTTTTACTGTAGAATAAGGGTGACTAACGAGCACACAATCCCTTGATGGTAAGTGGATGCTGTGGCTCATGTACATCTTCATTTATTCTCGACTTAGAACAAAATGTAGATGCGTAGTCATTGAAGATTAAGATTAAGATAAGGTACTAACACTGACACTGTAAAATTAGAGATCCTTTTTACTGGAAACGAGACATTCCATCTTAGTCCTCAGGGGTGATGACGTATCTACAATTAGATTCATAACCGAGGATTATCTCTAGGTGGACTACGCACTTTTTTATCACTCTTTTTCTATAAAATTGGCGTTCAGTTGTGACTGTAAATTCGTAACAAAGGCTTATACATTATTAATGTATTGCATCAGAATAAGGAAGGCGGGGGAGGTTTTTTATTGAAATTTTTAAGATTGTTGCTGCTGTTTCTTTAATTACTGTTTTAACCATTTACTTGTTTTTAAACCTACGATAAGGAGGGGTGTTATATGTTCAACGTGTGTATATGTGCATCGTAGCTCCCGAACCGATGAACCGATTTAAATTAAAATAATACTAGTTTTTACGGAATTTATCGCGTATATTTAACTTTTTAAATACCCGAAGTTTCGTGAGCTTTACAGCACCCATGGTCACGGGAAGGACTGAGATGTTCAACGTCCAGCTGTCATAGTTAACCGCGGTTACCATAGATTAAAATTAAACTTTTGTTCCGATCTACACAGTATGAACTTATGGTATCATGAAGACTTGCAGTTGTATGCTTGGGTTGGGATTTAATTTTATTTATTATAGGATCCCAAACAGATGGTAGCACCCAGCCATCTTCTCTATTGAAATTAAGATGTTTTTTGATTTCGATAGCCTCGCGAATCATCCTTGGAAGGAATCGGTGTTCTTTAGCGAGGATTTGTGGTCTATCAAATCTAATGTAGTGACGGGGGCGATCCTGTACATGTTCACAGACTGCAGACTTCCCGGAGCGTCGATTCTTCACATCAGCTATATGTTCTTTCACGCGGGTTTTAATTGATCTTATAGTTTGTCCTATGTAGGAGAGATCACATTCACAATCAAGCTTGTACACTCCTGCATCTTGCAGAGGGACGTTACACTTGACTGATGGTAAAAACTGACCAATCTTCTTCGGCGGCTTGAAGTATGTTTTGATGGAAGCGCATCTCAAGATGTAGCTAATCTTGTCAGTAACTCCTCTAACATATGGCTGTACAGCAGGTACACGCTCGACTGTGGCAGGCTTCACTCGTTCTCTGTGACGTAGGCGCGGGCTACAAGGCGGCAAGATAAGGCCCTCGTGCCACACTATGTCGAATGCCTTGGCAATGTCGAAAAAGACCGCGATGGTTTTTTGCCGACGAGGATAAAAACCGCTGAGGATATATTCCACTAAGCGGTGAACTTGCTGGGGGCACGAGTGTTTGGCTCGAAACCCGAATTGTTGTGGGATGACAAGAGGTCGCCGTCTGTGGGAAACAAATGGCGCCTCATGCGCACGAGAATGACTCGTTCGAAAAGTTTGCCCACGGCCTTGAGGAGGCTGATGGGACGGTGATTGGAGGGGAAGTGGCGAGGTTTGCCTGGCTTGGGAATGCCAATGAAAGGTGCCTCTTTCCAAGAGGTGGGAAAGTAGCTGAATTCGAAGGCGTTGAAGATTATGGCCAATAAGGCGATCACCTGCTCCGGAAAGTGTTTGAGGGCTTGGTTGGAGATGCCATCCGCACCCGGTGCTTTTTTGTGCTTAAGTCTTTTGATGGTAGATGAAATCTCATCTTTGGACGCAGTGATAGGGTCAGAGGCGGTGGGGGGCGAGTTCCCACTAATTTTATGTGTATGGGGTTAGTAGGTTGTGAGCTGGGAGAGCATTGAGCGGCGACGCTGTCGGCGAAGCACTGAGCCTTTTCTTCGTCCTCGAAGGCAATAGAGCCGTCGGGACGAGACAGAGGGTGAGTATGCGTTATAGCGTCTATCCGAAGGGCTCTCGCCATCTGGTAGTACGCTGTGTGGGAGGGAGAGATTTTCTCCATGAGATTGCCCCTTTCGAGATCTCTGTAATCTTGGAGGCGGTAACGCAGTTTGCGTTTAAGGCGGTGGGCCGCGAGTCTATATTCGGGAGTGGGATAGCGTGCAGCTCTACGGAGGGCAGCTTTTTTGGCTTTTAGTAGGTTGCTAATATCTAGGGGAAGACTAGTTTTAGCAACCGGGACGACCTGTTCATTCTCTTTCAGAGAGAATTTTATAGGTGAGGTGATATTTTCGACCGCGGTGTCTATTTTCCCCGTACTGTCGAGGACGTTGGAAGAAAGGGTTATGGGAGGGTCCGGAGAGTCTATAGCCGAGGCTAGAGACTTCTTGAAGCCCTTCCAGTTGTTGTAGGTTTTGGAAGTGGGATATGGCTGATGGCCAAGAAGGAGGGATACAGGACGGTGGTCGGATCTTAGATCATCGAGAGACTCGATTGCTCTAAGGTTAAGGGAGACTCCTTTAACTAGAGCAAAGTCTAGCACGTCAGGAACGTAGTTAATATTGTCGATCCCGACAATATTAACTACGCTCCGCTGTCGCTACCAGTGAGTGACAGTGAGGGGGCTGTAGACAGTCAGGTCGAGAGACTTCTGGCTATTGAGCAGCACCCTGCCACTACTACTAGTAGTGCGGCAGGTCCATTCAGTATGATTGGAGTTAAAATCTCCAAACATAATGACTGAGTCGCTTAATGCAAGGATGGCTACGAAATCACTCTTAACGGGGATGGTTCAGCTGGATATAGCAAGAGGCTATAACGATAGACTGGTGTCCAGTCATAGCTAATCTAGTGATAGTGGCTTCCATACTGGTAAGCGTCGGAGTGGGGATGTGGTAGCAATGAAGGGACTTTTTTTAATAAATGGCAGTACCGCCGCCTTTGCGGTCGGGTCTGTCATTACGGAGAAGTGAATAATTTTTAATAGAGAGGCCTTTGGAGACCTTAGGGCTGAGGTGGGTCTCCTGAAGGAAGAGGAGATCGGCTTCGGGATCTAGAAGAAGTAGCCTAAGCTCTGGGAGGTTATTTTGCGAACCGCGGATATTGAACGAAACAAGCGACAAACCCCTTGGTTTGACACGACCGTGCGATATTGCGGGAGCAGAGTAGATTAATGTGCTCAGAATCTGCTCATTTTACCTCGCCCTCCTCGTTCTCACCAATGTATCGGAGGCGAAGGCCATCTTCCGCGAGGTACGCACTGTGTGCGGCCTGTCGCCCAGCGCAGTGCCACCTTTGCCAACTCTACTAACCCACGTGCGTTAAGTGCCTAGAACCTCATCACTCGAAAGAGTGCCCTCGGCCCAAAAACTCCGAATCCCCACCCGAATGTGTCCTATGCGTACAAACAGGCCACCCGGCCAACTTTAGAGGCTGCCCTCGCGCTACTCGCCCACTTCTGAGCCGCAATGCTCCACCTCAGCGCGCTTTTTCTCTTTCGCGGCTCTTTGAAGCCGCATGCCCCGCCAGGGCCAGCCCCTACCACAGCCCCCTCAGGGCTCATCTCAGCCCACACATCTATCTATCGACCCCTCAGGGCCCTCCTCGGCCCCTTATGAGCCTTCCGCTCTCCCAGCCTGCACCGATCCCAATAAACCCTTGGTTCCCAAAGGCAACCAACATCCCGCAGCCCTCCGCCGCCCCACAAACCCTGTAGTAGAAGATCTAAACCTAGGGTATAACACTATGAATAAGATCAATATAGGGGAAATCTCTATCCTTGCGCGTAAGCTGCGCACTGCTCAGTTACCACAGGACCGCCTCCTTGCTCTTTCTGTAAAGAATGGTTCGGTTTCATTAATACATACAAATAGAGAATCGCAAAAGAGTACACGATTCATTAGGTTACTTTCAGTTTGCTCGTGTGGTACCCAAATGTCGAGCTTTTTGTGTGTCCATATTTTTTTAAAATGAGACGAAGCTATTTTGTGGTTTGTCCTCAATTCCTGGGCTATGTCGTAACTACTAATTTGCAGATCTTGCTCCATTATTCAAAAATGACATCGACTTAATCCATATAGGGGCGACCAGAGTGAGCTGCATCTTTGACAATCAAATTCCTGGACTGAAAACTCTTGAAACAAATTTGTGCTACTCTTACACACACTGCATTAGGTCCATAAACGTCAAAAAATGTTTCATTGCTTGACTCACAAATTTACGTTTTTTGTAATATAAACTTCAGAATGTATCGAATTTATTCGTTAGATTAGCTAATTTTAGCGAACAGAAAAACAATTGAAAATGCGGGAAAGTGTGTTTACTTTATATTTTTCTCTTTCTTTCTGTCCTATATATACTGGTATTAAAACCAGCCAGATACAACATACGAAGAAACTTTTTCCCCGACCTACCATTGTGCGAATAACGAAGATTTTTTTTAAAAAAAAATACATTGATAACATAAATCGTATTTATTATTTTTTAAATCTAAATAACGCTGCATTAACAGATCCTATCCAGACTAAGCGAGGGCGGGACGTTAGTTATAAATGTAAAAATTAATAGAAAAATATAAAAGATTAAAAATAACTAGTATTTATTATATATTAAAACTAAAAGAGTTTGTCGGCTTTCTAAATTATTTTTGCCTTCGTACTCATCTGGGAAATCCCTTTAAATCCCTTTTAGAACAAACATTTGCGGTTAATTATCCGAGCAAACTAATCAGCTTTTAGCGTAAACCTCATAATTATTGCAATAATTCAAAACAAGTTTCTGCAAACAATACTAAAAGTTGGACAGCGCCGGAGGCTTTTATAACAAAAGCTTATTCTACGTGGTAGAGTACATTGTACAGCTATATTATGTTTGAAACTAGAATGTGTCTGCTCGACCTGGGAAAGACAACACTATTATAGAATGCCAGCGTGAAATATCAGCTTAATGTTGTGGTTCGAAGGGTGAGTGTAGAACCGGAGACCCTTCTTACTGAAATTGAGGCATTCCGTTGAAGTCCTCAGGTATGAAAATGCATCTGAATTTTGATTCTTAATTTAAAATAGACGTAGATGTCTACGGGCCAGTACTTCACATCAGGTGGACTGTGTGCTCGTTTGTGGTCACGCCTATTCTATACAAAAACCCGTATAACTTAATGACTGTTAATATCACATTACTATGATGAATGAATAATTTAATATGCTTATTTATTTTATCTCACACGTGTTGAGCGTTAGGACAAATATTTTGAGTAAAAACATACATGTCTGTTAATACAATTGAACAGTTTGTGATTACAGTCCTGTGGGTGACGAAGTAAGATTTCACTGAGTCAAGCTTAAGGTTTTTCAGTGATAGACCATTTTAATAACAGATTAAAATAAAATAGTTTTTATTTAATACGGATTACAAATATCACTTATTAAATGTAATGTATGCTTTAATCACGGGTTCGGAACGCTTTAATCTCAGTCCTGGGAAGAACCAGCAAGAAACCAGTTTCTTTTTAAATAATTTTAATATTATAATTGTAATAAATATCCGAACCCGGCCCGCGAAATAATCGATATGTAGGGTGGTCTCCCGACTAAAATTATTTCTGGAGTCGTTTCTGCAAACCAATTGATCCTGGTCAGCCTCCCGAGCCATCTGAGGCGACTGGGAATCCATGACGGATCACTCTGAACTAAACTGCAAAAGGTTGCTAACTATGCTCTTCAATACCGCCCGTATCGTCTGCTGATTTTTTTCGCTTTCCCCATAAATCTGAGTCGTTGGGTCTGTCCTGCCGAGGGTTTCCATCTAGTTAGCTCTTTATCTATTTGTTTATTATAATTTTATCTAAATATAATAATAAATATATACTTTATGTTATTTTTTTATTTATATGTCCTAACCGAACGAAAATACATAGTAAAAAGTATTAATAATTACCTTATTTTTCTTGCATTAATAACACACATATATATAAAAGACCTACCTAAAAATTTTAAGAAGGAACATGGTAGCAATCACTTTTATCCCACAGGATTTTTTATAGAAGTATAAGGGTAACAAACGAGCACACGGTCCACGTGACGGTGAGTGGATGCTGTGGTCTGTGGACATCTACATTAATTCACTAAGATGAAATGCCTTTTTTGCCAATAAAAAGGATTTTCGGTTCTATACACTCACCATACGAAACACAGCAGCATTGAGCTGCTATTTTACGCTGGTATTCTGTGAGAGCGTGGTCCTTGACCGGTCGAGCCAAACCATTCGTACTACAACTATACTACTAATATGGCTGCAGTCTACCACGTACAAACGTAGAGCTATGCTGAACGTTTAACGCCAGACGTAAAATACCCGGATTTTTATGGGAAGTGTAAAATGTTCTGAGCCAAAATTTAGTTGCCTGGACCATATCCAAATGGTGAATGTTTTTGTAGAGCATATTCTTGCTCTCAGCGTGAAATAGCAGATGCAGTTGTGTATTGTTTAGTGAGTCACCAGACTCGAAGAAATTTTTCGTTACCGCACGTTAGCGGTAAAAAATTACACTCTCTAAATTACAGACACCTCAATTTTATATTTATATATACGTATATTAATATATATATATATATATATATATATAATCTGACTTTAAAATTGAAATAACAAGCTTCTATTAAGCTCAGAGTGTTATTTGCATACTATTCAGACATAAATAACTATTTTTAAAATGTTTGTCTGTGAAGGCTAATCTTAAGTATGGCTGAATCGATTGTGATGAAACTTTTCGAATAATTAGAAAGCAATGCTAGTTAAGATCTAGGCTATATTTTTTTATCCGAAAACATGAGGGTTTTTTGGCGAATTACCTGTACATCTTAGTCCTCAGGTGTGATAATGCATATGCATTTTCACAACTGAGGATAGATGTAGATGTGTATGGGCCACAGCATATACTTACCATCAGGTGGACCGTGTGCTCGATTGTCACCCTTTTTCTACGAAACATCTTTAAAAAAATTATTGTACTACTCTGCCCAACATTATTTTAAATAATTAAAAACCTGCACCTGAAGAGCATACCAGCTGCTGTCTTATCGATTTGAAGCGGCGGCCTTGCGAGTGCCGTAGACGTTCAAATAAATAAAACATTTCAATCTATATTTGAACATTCAAATTCCGAACATGCTTTAGCATCATAGACCACATGTATACTATTTGGCAGAAAATTGTACAGAAGCCTTATATATCTATCTATCTGTATATAGTGTGCCGTATAGTACCGGCGTAAAAGAATATTTTAAGGCTAGGAGCATTACCCAATTCTTTAATCACGATTCGTTAAGTCACAAATCGTTATCGTGAAAAGATATAACCACACGTTAATGCGAAGGTGTTTCGGTTAATTATCACAATTCCGAAAGCAAGGAAAAACGCATTTAGCGTTATATGGGGCAATAATACGTAACGTTTACGAGGAAGTTAATAGCGAGGCTCCGGGGTAAGCTATAAATTGTTTGCAGAAATACGTAGTAACACGCGGCGATATGACGCGTGTGAATTAAATAAAAACGAAATCGATATTAACCGAGTAGTGGCGGTGTAAGAATATCCAGTACCATGTATCGTTCCGTGAGCGTCCTAAGAAGCGACCGGCGGAATCAAATAAGGAGATGAGCAGGAGCGTTTTCCTTTTTTTTCAAACGAGCACACAGTCCACCTAATGCTGGATGCTGTGGCCCATAGACATCTACATTTATCCTCGATTAAAAATCAAAACGCAGATACGTTGTCACCTCAGAGTATTAAGATGTAATGCTGTGTTTCCGTTAAAAAAGGGTCTCCGAATCTCTAAAATGGGGTCTCCGGATCTCTACACTCACCATACAAAACAGCAGTATTAAGCTGCTATTTTACGCTGGTATTCTGTGAGAGCGTGGTCCTTCCCCGGTCGAGCCGACTCTATCATGCTACAACCAACCCACTTGTGAAGTGTAGCGTCTATAGCCTATATCCTCCCTTATGAGTTTGAAAAAATACTGCTATAATTCGCCAAAGTAAAAAAAAATTATACTAAGACTTCAAGATACAGTGAGCTAATTCTATGTTTATAAGACCAAAATTGATTAAAAGCATAAAGTAGCTCAGATTATTTATGACAACTAGACTTCAAATATGTCAGTTTCCCTTGACCATGGCTGATTTAATGACCACTATAGTTCAATTTTAGTTTTTATAGGTGTTGGAAAGCACCACGATAAAATTAAAAATAGTTTGATTCAATGTGTAGTGTTCGCGAAATATAAGATATCCTTAGAAATTAACTACTACTTAAAGCAACTGTTTTGGTGCACCACGCTTACAATATGCTATGGTTACAATAATCAGTGAACCATTTCCAGTAAGAGATTGTTCGCAAATATCTCTTACCCCGAACCTGGAATTACTGCGATACAAAACGGATTACGACGAGTTTAATGAGATTAACTGGTATTAGTTACGGTTGTGGTAAACAGACAATGCTATCCCGCCCGATCCATTAATCGCACCCGCGGATAATAGGTACATCCGAAATTATTATTTGTTGAGAAAACGGTAGAGTTCATTAGGCGCAGACAGTTTGATATAACATTTCAATTTCTTTTTATTTATTAATTTGTGCTTTAAGTTAATTCTTATTATTCTTTTAAACAAACGTTTATGTGCATAAATATCACAAGGACAAACATCTAGCCCCGGAACAATTATTTGTTGGTCATACAAATATTTGTTTCGTGCGGGATTCGAACCCGCAGCCCTTAGCGCTGCGACTCATTGCTAAACCACTGCGCCACGGAGCCGTTATAGCTACTATTACAGAGTTAATTATTATAGAAGTATAGTACTTAAACGATACATATAAATGAAATTGAAACGCCTTCAGTTCAAGCCTAGGCTCTCAATTAACTGAATAGTAATTACTTGCAATATAGTGGATAAACGTTATTGAGCTTTTATGTACTACGTACAAGAGGCGACACTGCATTCAACTACTCTGTTCGATTAATAATAATTTAACTGCGGTGCTTACACCGCACTTAAATCGTACACTCGCTAGATGCGTGTAGAGTTGTCACGTGTTGTGTTTATTTAAAAAAAATCTCTTGATAAAATTATGTCGTCGCGTGTACTTAGACATTGCACAAATAATTCAAGAAATGTCTGTAAAAACCATGGAATTACTTTTCATATGTTAATTATACATCCTATACCTTTAAACGAGAAATTCTTATATATATATATATATATATATATATATATATATATATATATATATATATATATATATATATATATATATATATATATATATATATATATATATAATCGGAATCTCGGAAACGGCTCCAACGATTTTCATAAAATTTTGTGTCCAGGAAGTTTCGGGGGCAATAAATCGATCTAGCTAGGATTTATTTTTAGAAAATGTCCTTTCGTCCGTGTTTTCAGGTAATAAAAAAACTGCTACAGTATAAGAAGGTAAATTTTGACACATCACTAATGATCGTAATAGCTCAGATGGGATGTTGTTCGGGCGTGATATCGGAGTTCCGTGGTTGGCGTCCCGTCTTGGGTCCGACTTTTTTCCTTTTTTTTTTCAAGTTTCCTTCTTTTGTGAGAAAATCTATTATTTCGAGCCCGTTTTTGAGTATTTTTTAAAAATAAGAAAATTTTAGTTAAACTAATTGCACTCATGATTTTTTATTCAAATAACCAGTTCAGTTTTTTCTATTATGTCAATAAGATAAAAACTATTATTCATGTAATTTGTATATAAATGTAACTTTAAAAAACCGAGCAAAGCTCGGTTATCCGAGTACTTATACATTATAGTCTACCAAATCTAAGAAATACCTTTTGACGTTTCAGATTAATCATTCAATAATAACTTTACTACTAACTACTAACACAAGCGTACACACGATACACGATTTAAAACGACCTTTTAAATTATTCCGAAGAATTATAAAGTTATCTATATTTCTTTACAACGTCTTTAGTTTTTTTATCATTAATTTAAATTTGAATCTTTCAAACAAAGCAAAATATAAAAATATAACCAGTATCAAATTTTTTTACTTGACATTGTTTCAATGATATGTCGCGTGTACCGTGGTGTTTGGATGATCAAAATTCCTTATTATGCGAATAACCAGCAAAAATATTCAAATAATCGGTGAAAATATTCAAATAATCGAATCATTAATTTTTTAAATTTATTGCTTTTAATTTGATTTTTATATTTAAATTTCCTTAAATTACATGAATTATGAATATAACAAGTTTATTTTTTTTTATTTGTCAACGTAAATTTGTGTAGGCAAAAAAACTCATATACCTACAAGGGTGCGCTGAAAAAACCACAACATAATTTTAATGTCCCCCATTTCGGGAGCTTACTGTACGTAATTTTGTTTTTTTTTTTTTGTTTATCTTCTTATTTTGTACTCAGCTTTAACTTTTTGGACTGTTTCTTCTATATTCGTTGAAGGATGTACCCATTTCCAACTTTTTTTAAGTTTAAGTTTACTACGTACAAGAGGCGACACTGCATTCAACTACTCTGTTCGATTAATAATAATTTAACTGCGGTGCTTACACCGCACTTAAATCGTACACTCGCTAGATGCGTGTAGAGTTGTCACGTGTTGTGTTTATTTAAAAAAAATCTCTTGATAAAATTATGTCGTCGCGTGTACTTAGACATTGCACAAATAATTCAAGAAATGTCTGTAAAAACCATGGAATTACTTTTCATATGTTAATTATACATCCTATACCTTTAAACGAGAAATTCTTGTATATATATATATATATATATATATATATATATATATATATATATATATATATATATAATCGGAATCTCGGAAACGGCTCCAACGATTTTCATAAAATTTTGTGTCCAGGAAGTTTCGGGGGCAATAAATCGATCTAGCTAGGATTTATTTTTAGAAAATGTCCTTTCGTCCGTGTTTTCAGGTAATAAAAAAACTGCTACAGTATAAGAAGGTAAATTTTGACACATCACTAATGATCGTAATAGCTCAGATGGGATGTTGTTCGGGCGTGATATCGGAGTTCCGTGGTTGGCGTCCCGTCTTGGGTCCGACTTTTTTCCTTTTTTTTTTCAAGTTTCCTTCTTTTGTGAGAAAATCTATTATTTCGAGCCCGTTTTTGAGTATTTTTTAAAAATAAGAAAATTTTAGTTAAACTAATTGCACTCATGATTTTTTATTCAAATAACCAGTTCAGTTTTTTCTATTATGTCAATAAGATAAAAACTATTATTCATGTAATTTGTATATAAATGTAACTTTAAAAAACCGAGCAAAGCTCGGTTATCCGAGTACTTATACATTATAGTCTACCAAATCTAAGAAATACCTTTTGACGTTTCAGATTAATCATTCAATAATAACTTTACTACTAACTACTAACACAAGCGTACACACGATACACGATTTAAAACGACCTTTTAAATTATTCCGAAGAATTATAAAGTTATCTATATTTCTTTACAACGTCTTTAGTTTTTTTATCATTAATTTAAATTTGAATCTTTCAAACAAAGCAAAATATAAAAATATAACCAGTATCAAATTTTTTTACTTGACATTGTTTCAATGATATGTCGCGTGTACCGTGGTGTTTGGATGATCAAAATTCCTTATTATGCGAATAACCAGCAAAAATATTCAAATAATCGGTGAAAATATTCAAATAATCGAATCATTAATTTTTTAAATTTATTGCTTTTAATTTGATTTTTATATTTAAATTTCCTTAAATTACATGAATTATGAATATAACAAGTTTATTTTTTTTTATTTGTCAACGTAAATTTGTGTAGGCAAAAAAACTCATATACCTACAAGGGTGCGCTGAAAAAACCACAACATAATTTTAATGTCCCCCATTTCGGGAGCTTACTGTACGTAATTTTGTTTTTTTTTTTTTTGTTTATCTTCTTATTTTGTACTCAGCTTTAACTTTTTGGACTGTTTCTTCTATATTCGTTGAAGGATGTACCCATTTCCAACCACTACAAAGGATCATTGGGAAAAAGTGGTAGAAAAAAAAACAAAAAACAATTATTAGGGTTAGAGACATTAATTTTGACCGCATTATTTAAAATAAATAATAATGAATCTGAACAACAACAGCTCAACTAGTTGTACTGAGTCATTGAATAAATTTATTTTTAATTTAGTTTTAATCTTAAATTTCTGTAATTGTGCCTCTAGAAATAAGCAGTAACAACAAGCTGATAAATCTTGTGTTTTAAATTATCCGCTTTTAATTTATTCTGGTATTATTCAAACCAAACTGTAAATGGTTACCAACTCAAAATAATCAATAAGTATCGATTTTTTTAAGAATCGAATATTGTACGTTCCCATTTTTAGATTAGCATGCCCGGTGCAATAAGTCTGATAGCTGTCAAAATGTATTTCTTAGATTTGGTCGACTATAATAATAAAACAAATTATTCCTTAGACGCCATCTCATGTTCACATTTCCGTGGGTACTTAAGTATAGGACGAATATATTATTATATACATTTTTTTGTAGAAACATAATTATATGAGTTATCATAATTAGGCTTAATTTTTTATATTTAAATTTGATCATTATTATTTTATTATATTTTTAAGAGGAATAAATTCGTCCATTTTTAAATCTCGCATGCCCAGCATTTATAACGGATCTTATTCCAATTTAATTTAATTATATTTGTAATATAATTTTATATTAATTAATTTTGTTAAACATACATTTAGTATGTTTTTTTATATTTGACATAGATTAAAAATTTTTAAAATATTCAGATAAAATATCATTAAAATGTAATTGTGATTAAATACTATATTAAATAAGCAAATATAATATACAAAATAAATGACAAAATTTGACAATTGTTCTCGATATAATTTACTTATTTAACAATACAATCTATTATTACCTACTGATCATTCTACCTATGTTTATTCTATGTTAAAAAAAACCTACCACGCGAACACAGAGTAGCGCACATTTTTTGTTTGAAATAGTTGTTCTAGTACGTAAGTACATATTACTTCAATGATAAACGTAAACGTTTTCATTGAATGACGGCTCCGTGGCGGAGTAGATTTGCAAATTAGAGTTGCAGCGCTGGCGGACACGGGTTTGAATCCCGCACGGAATAATTGTTACGGGCCTGGATGTTTGTCCTCGTGCAATTTGTGTTTGAAAACTGCCTCTACGATACAAGAAAAAATCCTAGTGTAATGATTCAAAAAAATGTTAAATTTTTGGCGGGAACTAGACCGCCGCACGCAATGTCGGCAGTTTACCGCTTCTGTATTATTCTTTTAAATGTGGTATGAGACGTAAAAGCGGTGCGATTTTATGTATTAAATATCGGCGCATCTGAACTTTTCGTAGAAATGATGCAATAAGTGCTCCGATGATGATGTGAACCTCAAAACGTTGTGTCTGCTTAGGCGCCTTGAGATGCTGTCGTCATCGACTGTCTGCTGGCTCAAGCTGCAGTCGAAATCTTTCAAAAACTCGCAATGTGACGCATCAACACAATATAATGAAGAAGTTTTTTAAAAAAAATAATAAAAAGATTATTTCTTATAATTGGCACTGGCAAAAGTACAACCGCACGAAGCCATCATCAAAGAAAAGAAATTGAATGTAAAAGAGTCCCCTGTATCCGTAGACAGAGAAACCTATAGACAAATTGACGCCTTCTTTCGCATTCGCACACGAAAAAGATAGATTTATGCATACGTCTTGCATAGAAATGAGACAGAGCGGTGTGATTGTTTGTCCCTTTCTCCGTGCCGGTGTTTTTGTTTAGCAAACTACACATTGCTAAACAAGTTTGACAGTACGCAGCGATCTAAGGAGTTTACAAGTTGGTTTAAGTGAGAAAAAAGTGTTTTGTGAGCTTAAGATTGGTGAATCTTGTTCAGTTCAGTTCTTAGAACAATTAATAATTTTATCTAAATGTGCTTAAAAAGTCATAAAGATTATTGAATAACCTAAAACAACGTTATCGTCCTTTCTCACTCGAGGCCACGCTAATCATTAGTCTATAGGTTTCTCTGTCTACGCCTGTATCTAACCCAATTTTGGCATTAAGCAGCGTTGCGAGCCATAGGTTCTAACCACACAACTGGGTGACAGAATCTCACTCCCACATGAATTGCTTGTATAATGCATGAATGGTAATGACTAATGACACATGTATATGTTGAATAAATATCCAGATTTGGAAGAATTATTCGTCGGGCATAAAAATACTTGTTTTGTGCGGGATTCGAACCCGCGACCCTTAGCGCTGCTACTCAATTCTAAGCTACTGCGCCACAGAGCTACCGGATCTACCTTTGTTGATATCTGATGGCTCTAGGATGTGAATAATAATTAACTATTCAGTTGTTTGTGTAAGTACCTAATAACAATGATTATCGTTTAATTACTTATATTCCTTATTTGTTTCCTGGTCTATGAGAAAATGTTACAATCATTTTTATCTTCCAATCAGTCTTCAGTTATATTTTTGTCTGCCTAAGTAGTATACAATAATCTCTTGTAAGGATTTATCATGTTAATTATCTTGTCTGAAAACGCTCGGATATTAGTAATTAGCACTAATACGTGTAACATTTATGAATTTAGCGATCAACTGAAGAGTTAATACATTCTTATTATTGGACTTATACTTAAACGGGGATATTTTGCAATAACCGGCCTGCAGAAATAGTTCAAAATAATTAATTCAGACAAATGGTGATGAAAAACTAATAAAAAAATCACAAACATTCTGTCCAATATGTTCCAATATGTACCCCGAGTAGAAGAGATACGAAGTATCAACCGGAGAAGACACTCGGTTAGAAAGAGCAAGGCCAGCTTCGCCGTTTCCAGATAGTAGTGCACGGCCGTTAAGGTTAGAATGAAGTCCCCTGATGTTGCAGAAGTTCACAGATAGCTTGACAGGGGTCGCATCTGTCTTATTGCTTCGTTTTCCCAAAGCAGTCTCGAGCGGAATCCCCCCCCCCTCCCTTCCCGTGCGGAATACCCTGGGTGGCCTGAGCACCCACGCTCAGGACGAGTAGAGTAACTTGGATGTGCATGCTCAGTATCCGTCACCAGGGGTGCTGGTATCCCCCGGGGTAGTGTTATTTTTAACTTCGCTACCATGTTAAGTCCGGCCCCCTGCACTCACCATACGAAATTCAGAAGCAGAGCTACCACCACTTCACGCTGGTGTTCTGTGAGGTTGTGCTACCACCCAGGTTCAAGCTGGCCCATACCTGCAACAGCAAAAGCTGCTGCGTGGCTCTAACACTGTAAGAAAGGATATTGTAAAGGGTGCACTTAGTGTTTTCCTGACCCTGCACAACGCATTTTCTATATTTCTTTGTAATTCTGAGAGTAATAATGTATATTACATAACTTTTATCTTCTTTTAACCTTTAACTTTCACAAGATAGAAAATCAAATCCATTAAGCAGATTACTGTAAATTATAAGGTTATCCATTACGCGAGGGTTACAAGAAGCTGCCAACTGTCAGACGTAGAAAGTTTTGACAGCCGTAATTGAATTTCGTTCGGATAATATTCGCAACTTCTTTGTAAGCCCATACATATCTATTCCTCTATTTTTGCCCTATATAATGACACGTGAGCAATTTATTTACAACTTTATTTATGATCTACTACTGTTATGATCCTGTTATTTTCCTATAAATATTTTTCATAGAATAAGAGTAACAAACGAGCACCCAGTCCACCCGATGTTAAGTGGATGCTGTGGTAGATTGACATCTACATCTATCTTGGATATATAATCAAAATTCAGATACGCTGCCAGACCCCTTAGGAATAAGATGGAACCTGGTTAAGCTGGTTTTTACGCTTATATTCTGTTATAATGTCAAAGTACATATATCTGTAGCGTGGCTCCTTCACGTATAAAATATAAAATAAGTAGTTTATTTTGAAAACTATAAACTTTCTACAATTACCTAAATTGCCGAATTATACTGTCTTATTATCACTCATTGTCCGGTTTGCAGACACAACAGTAAGACAATAGCAATGGCCTGTATGTAACGCACGGGACTGCGAAAGGGTTAAAAAACCAGCAAATAAAATATTTCTTATATTTACACGGACACAATGAATACTCGTAAAACAGATTTAACAGAATTTGTCGTATTTCCTTTTGCTTATTATTTCAATTCCAAAGTTTTGGGTTCTCAAAAGCATCCATGGTCTCAGAGGACTGTGGTGTTTAACGTCCTATAAATTTATCCATTACACCCTACAAAAGTTCCACTAATGCCGTACACAGGTCTCACCAGCGGCAATCTGTGGGGAAAGCCGATGTTCATATTGTCATAGTTGCCACGCTTGGTTGACAACCGTAGGTTTTAGGGTTCCCTACCCAAAGGGTAACCAACGGGATCCTAATACTTAGTCTCCACTGTCCGTCTGTTCGTCCGTTTGTTCGTCCGTCTTCCTGTCAGCGGCTGTATCTCATGACTCGTAATAGGTAGACAGTTGAAATTCTCGCATAATTTGTCTTTCTATTGCTGCAATAACAAAAAATAAAAAAATATAGGGGTTACCCTACTAGAAACGTGTTTCTACGATGGAACCGTTCATGCGCGAGTCCGACTCGCACTTGGCCGATTTTTATTATGTCGAGTTGTTACTAGGCAGTTGCTGCTTCCTAACTCCGGTTTAGTTCGCCTTTATCGCCTCTTACAGTACCAACGAGACGGCGTGACGTACTATATATTCTTATACCGCTACTACATGGTTAATGTCTCAATACGTCCCAATATCTTAGTTAACTCGAGTTACCTTCAGCTGTTTTGGTCCAACCTTTTCACAATGAGCTTACGATATTTTCAAGGCTTGCATTAGGGCGATAAGACAAATTATTTTTGATGTCTGAAGTTTGTGATCATATCCTAGACGGCCTCCGATATTATATTAAATTTAATAGATAACAAATCCTCGCGAAAAACATCGATTCCTACCAAGGGCGATACGTGAGGCTATTGAAATTAAAAAAAACATCCTTATTTCAATAGAAAAAGGTGGATTGGTACTACCACCCACTTAGGACCCTGTAATTAATAAAATTAAAAATAAAATTATTCAAGAAAAAAATGAAAAACCATATCAATACCAATAAAAATAACACCATAAACACAAAACAAAACCATATAAAAATAGTCACATAATTATATTATATATAAAGTATACCTTACATCCACATACGACTTACAGCAGTTAGGTAGAAAAAAAATTAAAAATTTAAATTTATATGTGAATATATATGCATGTGTATGTATGTATGTGTGTATATGTGCATATATAAACTGTCTCATGAATATGTTATATATAAAGTATACCCTACATCCACATAAAACAACACAACATACTCATACAACAGTTAGGTAGATAAAATATAAAAAATTAAATTTATGTATAAATATATACGCATGTGTATGTATGTATGTATATGTATATGTATATATGTGTGTATATATGTACGATCCAAACTTTTATACATTAAATTAATAATTTAATCTAATATCAGAATATTCAGTGTAATACCTATACCTATAACACAATATAGCAATTATTGGCTAAGGTTGATTATCGGAATCTCTCTCCTGTAATTTATAATGAAACTTTGATTTCACATTGTGATTCCATAAAAAATCTTGGCCTGTACATGGATAAAACTATGAACTGGAAATTGCAGATCTCTCAGGTTAGTCGTATAGTTGTTGCTACCGTCTTAAAAATTACCTACCTTTTAGAACCAAGCTTACGCTGGTTCATTTCCTCATTCTACCTATTATCGACTATGCCGATGTATGTTACCCAGATCTGTCAGAAAATCTTCTAAATAAGTTGGAGCACCTTCTTAATAAGGTTGATTTTTGGCTTACGTAAGTATGACCACATATCATCCTATCGTTCAAAGCTTAAATGGCTACCTATACGTCAAAGGCGATGCTCTAGAAGTTTACTTGTACTTTATTCAATTTTAAACGATCAAAGGTCGTCTTCTTATCTTAAGGATAATTTTCATTTTTTTCATTCGATCGATGGTATATGTATGTATGATCCAAAACATCATCCCGACAGTCAAACCGTCTGAAGTTAAGGTTTCAAGCATAAGTCTAATTTTTTTAGGTCGTCTTTTACGATACACGCTATACAACCTTGGAACACCCTCCCCAATGATATTAACAAATAAAAACAGTTTTCAAAGTTCTTCTCCGAGAACTAATTGATATTATTTTTCCTTAATTCTTGTCGTTCTTTTCGTCTTTTTTTTATACTATATTTTTATATTATATTTTGTATGTTCACTTATTTATGCATAATGGTCGCACCTGCCAACAATTGTCCTTGGCACCCAGGGCTGACTGACAGAGAATGCCCCATGGCATTAAGTCAGCCCTATGTACCCTTTAGCTTAAGGTGTTACATGTAAGTTTTTAAATAAATAAATAAATATAACCTGGTTAGTTATGATAATCTGAAACTGTGCAACATACTCGTATGTATTAATGTTTAACTTTACACAAGAAAAATATATATATATATATATATATATATATATATATATATATATATATATATATATATATATATATATATATATATATATATATATATATAATAATTCTTACAACATAATAAAATATTGAAATCTAAAAGTAATGATATATAATATAACGTAATTTTATAATTTCTCGTCTACGAAATTAATAAAGTAGGGAGGCCTAGGCTGTGCCTGGGCACAGCCCTCTCCCCTCATTTCTGAGTGGGTTTTATGGCAAGGAAGTGTTCGCAGCGCTGCCCCAATGCGTGTTGGCGATCTTCGCATTTCTTCGAAATATTTTTTTTTCATTTTTCTTATTCCTCAGACATGCAGATTTCCTCACGATGTTTTCCTTCACCGCCGAGCACGTGGTAAATCAGCACTTAAAATTGCAATTAACAATTTCATTAGTGCCGGCGGGGATCGAACCCGGATTACTCGCGTTCTGTTATATTTACAGCGAGCGTTAACCATCTGAGCTACCACGAAATATAAGAAATTAATAATATTACATAATTATAATATATTCCAATTTAGTAATACTAATAAATTAATAATTTTAAATAGAATATAAATATAATTTACCTTGTAATCTAAGTACATAAATAATTTTCTTTTAAACTGTGTATGCAATGTAATAATTCTTAACTATACGGATTCAATAATAAAGTTTTAAATGCAGTATAATCTAATCTAAATAAGATTGTCTAAAGCGTGCGCAACAAAACAAATCTTTACATATTAAACTTACGTTAACTACTGGCTACATGCATTGATAGAAATTTACGACAGCAATAGATGTGCTTCGATTTTCAACACGTAATAAGACCTATAGGCATTTGCTACACGATATTACAATGATATTCTATAATGAGCAATGTTTTGAATTGTTTTCTGTTGCTGTAATTGTTTTTTACCTACCCACATTTTTATTTTATATTTTATGTTAGTTGGAATTTGCAATGTATTTGGCTATATTCTTACAATTATGATTACTCTCTCTTCTACTCTCAGCACTTGTTACGATGTAAACATTTTTATATATTTTAAGTGATCCCGTGTTTCTCAGACGAATGAATATTCTATTCTTATGAGAAATAAATTTCTTAAGCCACAAAACTAAACCCAAGCATACCACTGCTAGATTTCAAGACACAGTAATTCTACATTCTGCGTAAATTGGAACATAAATAATAATTAAAAAGCTGAAGATACTTCGGGTTGACACATCGGTGCTGGAAAGAATCTGAAACGTCGGGAATTAAAAATCATGTAAGTTAGAAGCGATAAAATCCGTGAAAGTAATTTTACTCGATATATATAGTTCGCGTAAATAAAAGAATTTCTATTATATTTTTTTTATTTTCACTTGGTTCTTAACTAATTAATTTTAATACCTTTAATAAATTTAAAATCATGATTTACAAAGAGTTGTATATGAGTACAATACCATTTTCGTAGTACTAACGGCTATCGTTAATATATTCTCTGCAACCTGGTAAAAATAGCATCAAAGCAGCATCAAAGACATCTGGAATAAGGTTGGTAATCTGCCAGTCAATCGTAAGGATTGTGGCAAGTCCTGCCAACAGTTGAAGAAGCTCATGGTTAGCTATGAATGGTAAGAAAATGAAAAACAGAAAGGATGTAACAATAAGTGGCAATGAAATTATAAAAATAAAGGTGTAAGAATATCCACTACGCCATATCGCGCCGTGGGTGTCGTGAGAGGTGGCGGAGCGAAACTGAGACAGGAAGTGGGTAGTAGCTTTATCCCAATAACAATTTAAAAAAAAACTGCGCTTGTCTAAACGCCTGTCAAACGTTGCAACCTCCCTATGAGGTAATTTATGGGGGCGGTAAATTTTCAGCAGTTTTCTTTTATAGGCTGCAATAGAATGAAAAGTTATAGCATCTTATTTCTAAGAGGATCAATAAAATTATATTTACTTAAAATAGTCTCGATAAAAGCACTTTGAGCTCTTAAAAATTTCTTTCTTAGTCACCTTCGAATTAGCCCTGATACGTGAAAAGCAATGCAAATTAACTAATTCATTTAGATAAAAGCCGCCGTATTTATGGCCAATTTATTTTAAACGCCACGGTCTATTTGTCACGACCGCAAACAAAAGTCTTTACACTGCCAAGAATTGTTGGGCGGAACGCCAGATGACAAGTTAAGACGTAACAAGGCTGGTGCTACAACGAAAGATATACTGTAAGTCTTGATTCGAAACATAAAGATGAGCTATAAATTTATCTTATTCTTCAAGGTCGCTCAGTGGGGGCTATGCTAAGGGTTTCCCTGCATGATCGACTGAATATGAGGAAGTCTACATTGAAACCAGAGTTACCGACATAGCCCAACTCTTCCTGTATGCGTTATATCTTTTACGGATATAGCGGTACCGCTGTTTGTCGCGGTGGTGATGGAGTGCGGAGGTCAAGAATGTCAATATTACGGGTGCCGCTTTCCCCTACCCCCACGACCGAAACTTGATTCGCGGCGGAGACATAAACCAGATTCACGGTTGGGTCCGGAAAAGCTGGTGCTGATCCACTAGGTGGAGGTCCGTTACTCAGGTGCATCTGACTTGAGAAGAATAAGTGGGAGTTGTTCATTCCCGAGGAGAAGCTACCATATGGCGACCGGTACTGGTCCCCGCATCCCCGTGCCAGTGTGGCGAAGAAGAAACATGAGATAAAGTAACAAAGAAATGAACCCAACTATATAGGAGAATGAGCTGATTAACTATTGGCTTTAAAATAATAAAAAATTATAAGTGAAAATATTTATGTCGTGTCAAGTTAAGAAATAAATTATATATCAGTATGCTTATATTTATATCAAGCCTTACCAATAAATATTTATACGGATGTTATCGAGCTGACTTTGCCAAAACATATTCGACAGCTTCCATACATCTGCTATCTTTAACTACTATAAGAACTTCCACTACTGTTATTCAGTCCTTAGTCATTAGCTAATATAAGTCAACTGCTATATGGGCCTCTAACAATTTGGAGACTTGCCTAAGTCGTTTCACTAGTCAGGCGGTTCAAGGATTGCAATACCAGACGTATCGCATCTTTAGCGCCGTTTCCCAATGAAACAGATAATTTTCCAGCTGGAGTAAGCGAGATGGTTATACCCCACTATTTCATGAAATAAGAGTGACAAACGAGCGCACAGTCCACGTGGTGATAACTTAATGTTGTGTCCCATAGACATCTACATCTGTCCTCCATTAAGAATCAAAATGCAGATGCATGTTTAAATGTTTAATTGTATATGTATGTATGTATATATATATATATATATATATATATATATATATATATATATATATATATATATATATATATATATATATAAATTAATACATGTGCACTTTATTTAGATATAATGTTCGCACCTGCCAACAATTGTCCTTGGCACCCAGGGTTGACTGGCAGAGAATGCCACATGGCATTAAGTCCGCCCTATGCACCCTTTAGCTTAAGGTGTTACACGTAAGCTTTAAATAAATAAAAAATAAATTAATCTCTTCATTATTCATTTTTTATATAAATCCATTTTATAAACTTAATTTGTTTAATTCTAATTTTTAATTCTAGTTTTTGTGTACTAAGTTTTTTTTTAAATTATATTTAAAAATTATAAAACAAAGACTGAATCTTACTCGAAGATTCGCTTAATGATTTTCTCATTCCTTTAAAAAAAACAAGTATTTTAGACGTGATACGTTCATAAGTATACAGACAGAGGGACAACTCGAAAAATTATAGAAATATAATTTTTTTATTTTTAGTCCCTACCATCATTTTGTCATCAAAATATACAATGTAAAGACACATGAAATTTACATTTTCATTTTACGTATAGAACATAATTTAATTGTTATTAGACATAACAATGTATAAACAATATGCCCGCACCGTGTACAAAGATCAGCTGTCAATCAGCTGTTATCCTTCGTCTTAATTTTGGCTACTCTAAATAGAAAGCTGCCAATATCACGTCAGCCATGAGAGTGACATCAAATTGCATACCTACATGAAATAATTTTTCATCAATAATATATTAAATCCATTACTTCTATTGGATATATTTTATCAATAAAAAATTTACAAAACATTTATAAAAGTAGTAAAAAATATTAATGATATCAGGGATGTCATATTACTTGGACGAAAGTTAGTTAGGTTATCATAACAATCACATTGATAATAATTACGAAAATAGTTTGTGGCGGTGCAGTCGTCGCTCCACAAGCGAAACGCACCAAAGCTTAAATCACTCTATCAAATTTCCAAACTACTGGTGTATATATAAAATACCCCCGAACTCCCACGACGTTTCCAAAGGTAAAACTATAATTTAAGAAATCATTAAAAGTATAACTTCTCGCTCCAAACACAAAATGACTGAAAATGACGTTCTACTAGCGACTCCTTCCAAGTTCTGGCAACACCTGCTTCTGTTACAAAGTGCCATAAATCTACACAGTCATTAACGTCATGCGGCAATCGGCTTCAGTTGTTACTCTGGAACCCCTTGATTAGTCGTATCTACCCTCATATATCACAGGAAGGAATCGAGCCGCGATATGGGTATACATGTTCGAAATGAAGTTAATTACTGGGGTTTATTTTCAAAGGTCGGATTTTTTAAGTATTTAAAACTTAATTTTTGTGTCTCTTTCCATCCAGAAAAGATTTTGTTTACCCGCTCTATTAATATATGACTAATTGTTAATGTTTTAATACAAAACCTAAAACAGAGATAGAATCATTTTATTCAATCCGTGAACTACAAGTTATACTTATCGAAAGCCATTAATGTTTTTTTTCTCAGGTTTAGAAGAAATAGCAACAATCTAATGGAGCTGTTTTTTTTTTTAAATACTAATTTATATTTTTTTAATAATAAATAAAAATGGCAGAGCCATGCTGCAATGCTGTTTTCGAGAGTCATTACGAATCGTCTCGCACGCAGACTCGACGACTTCCAGCCTCCCGAACAAGCCGGTTTCCGAAAAGGCTTCAGTACCATAGACCACATACATACCCTGCGGCAGATTGTACAGAAGACTGAAGAGTACAATTTGCCACTTTGCCTGGCGTATGTGGACTATGAGAAAGCCTTTGATTCCGTCGAAATTTGGGCGGTGCTGCAGTCCCTTCAGCGGTGCCAAGTTGACTGTCGGTATATCGAAGTGCTGAAGTGTTTGTACAGCAGGGCTACGATGGCTATCCGAGTACAGAACCAGAGCTCGAAACCTATCCAACTGCAGAGAGGTGTAAGACAGGGTGACGTTATATCCCCGAAACTCTTCACCGCTGCTTTGGAAGACGTTTTCAAGCTACTGGACTGGAAAGGATACGGTATTAACATCAATGGCGAGTACATCACTCACCTTCGATTTGCCGACGATATAGTCCTTATGGCAGAATCGCTGGAGGACTTAAGCACTATGCTCAATGACCTCAATAGTGCCTCCCAACGGATAGGTCTTAAGATGAACATGGACAAAACAAAGATCATGTTTAATGTCCATGTCACACCTATGCCGGTAGTTGTTGGGAGCACTATGCTCGAAGTTGTTGACGAGTACGTTTACCTGGGACAAATAGTCCGACTAGGTAAGTCCAACTTCGACCGAGAGGTCAATCGACGGATTCAACTCGGCTGGGCAGCGTTCGGGAAATTACGACATATCTTCTCGTCAGGTATACCTCAATCTCTAAAAACTAGATTGTACAACCAGTGCGTGTTGCCAGTGATGACTTACGGATCAGAGACGTGGTCCTTCACTGCTGGCCGTATGAGGACGCTCAAGGTCACTCAGCGAGCTATGGAGAGGGCTATGCTCGGAGTTTCTCTGCGTGATAGACTCAGAAATGAGGACATCCGCAGTAAAACCAGAGTGACCGACATAGCCCAACTGATTAGTAAGCTGAAGTGGCAATGGGCCGGCCATATAGCTCGAAGAACCGATAACCGATGGGGAAGAAAGGTTCTCGAGTGGCAGCCTCGTACCGGTAGGCGTAGTGTAGGGCGACCCCCCACTAGATGGAGTGACGACCTGGTCAGATATGCAGGAAGTCGATGGATGCAGGTGGCTCAGGACCGTGCTTTGTGGCATTACTTGGGGGAGGCCTATGTTCAGCAGTGGACTTGTGAAGGGCTGTAATGATGAATGATGATGATGCTGCAATTATATTAGAAGTATAGTTTTAGCACGAATAAGTTGGCTCGACCGGGGAAGGACCATACTCTCACAGAATACCAGCGTGAAACGCTGCTGTTTTTCGTATGGTGAGTGCAGAGAACCGGAGACTCTTTTTACTGGAAACGAGACATTCCATCTGACAATGCATCTGCATTTTGGTCTGTAATCAAGGATACATGTAGATGTCTATGGGCCCCAGCAACCACTTACCATCAGGTGGACTGTGTGCTCGTTTGTCACTCTATCCTATAAAAAAAAAATAATTACTTTGTTGGAGCCTCGTTATTGCAGTGCATCAAGTATGTTTGTTGATGCAAAAACGGACGATTTTAACTCAATCATGCGAAAACATTGGAGTATATTGTACGACCTGTGCTCGAACAGAATCCTACGGATGATTAGCAACAAAATGGATGCTTACTTGTTTGTCTAGTTTATTCATCTACATGTTTTATAAGTTCCATAAGCCGACAAGCCAGAAGTTTAGTCTCAAGTATTGTATAGATTTTGTTTACATAGCATGTAAGAAAAATTGTACCAATATTAACATATGCGAACCTAAGTCTGAAAATTAATGATTAATAAATAAAAAATAATAATTAACAATGTAGTCCAATATAATTAAATATTACAAACAAAGAAGGAGAAGCATGGTAGCCATCACCTAATTCGCAGGGGTTATTTTCAGTCAGGTATTCTTTAATATAACAAACGTTTTTACAGCTTTTGTTAATTAAAAATATCTAAATAAAAATATCTTCATAAATTCCGGAACTTTATTGTAAAAGCATATACGTAGTGTATACGAAGAGTATCCCTTGAAGGACTTACTGACACTTTGGAGCCGAGTGACTAGTGTAAGGGTCGTGATTATTTTGATTTATATATCTACACGTATACTCGACAGTGAATAAACTAATTTTACGGATGTTATCGCGTTTAATTTGACTTATTTAATTAATTTCTATTTCCATGCGTTTCGGGTGCTGTAAAGTTTATGGTCACGGAGGGGGAACTGATGTGTTTGACGCCCGAAGTCATAGTTAGTTCGGGTACCTTCAGAAGGTAATATAATTATGTTAAATTAAAGGCGATAAATAAAACTAGTTTTATTCAATGGTATTAGTGGCGATTGAAATTGAGTTGGAGACAATATCATTATTTCTTAAATTATATTTCTAACACGAACACTTTTCCAAAAACACGCACAGATATCCATTTTCAAGCATTAAAGTTGACAATTTATGGTCTTAAAATAAATAGATATTTACTTTCATCCTTCAAATAAAAATACGACTTCCGAATGAGACGCTAATTGAAACATAGAGGGATGACATACTCAATATGTTCGTGTTATGGCTGCAGCAAAAATGGGTCGCCACGTAAAGAGGGAAGGAAGGGAAGGTCCACTCCTTTAGAAAATAGTTATTGGACAATGTTACAATAGATAGGTTTCCGACATCATACTATCACCATGATCTCGTCCGTCAATCAACGGGTACAGTCCTTGCAGGTGAACTTGATGTGAAAAAGTTCGGATATTCCTCCTAAAATCCTTAAAATGGTTCATCATCATCACTTATACAGCCAATCACAACTCCGCTGCTAAATATATCCCTCAATATTCCGCATGTCACCAAGTCAGCTACCTTGTTCAAGGTTGCCCTGTCACTTACCAGTAAGAGTTTTTCACGTGGAGACCCAAGAAATATGATCCGGCCATTGCTACTTCAGCATAACGCTCTTCTGGACTGTGTCAGTAATAACCAAAATTTACAGCAAATAACCATTGTATATTTAAAATCAAATTTGACGCAGAAATTTGATGAAATTAAACGCAAACAATAGTGAAAATCTGGAACGGATTCGACAATGGACGACAATTATTACCTTCATAAGCACAAATAATAAACTGTAATAAATCCCTTCAATACAATATAACTGAAGGAATTAAACAATACGTTAGCCCTCGAATTCCTTTAAAGCAAAAACAAAGGAATATAACTAATAAAAGGGCATTATATTGATGTAGGGCAAAAAAATATCGGCTATTTATACGCCTTCTTTGAAGAAGGTATTTATTTTGCAAACGACATCTTCTTTCTTTTTGAGGATTTGAACACAATCAGAACCGAATTCAGGATAGATGAGTTTGTTGTTTTACCGTGTAGTAACGGTGTAAGACAAAACAAAGATCATGTTTAATGTCCATTTCACACCTATGCCGGTAGTTGTTGGGAGCACTATGCTCGCAGTTATTGACGAGTACTTTTACCTGGGACAAATAGTCGGACTAGGTAAGTCCAACTTCGACCGAGAGGTCAATTGACGGATTTTTTTAATTTCATTTTTTAAGATTCAACTCGGCTGGGCAGCGTTTGGGAAATTACGACACATCTTCTCGTCAGGTATACCTCAATCTCTGAAAACTAGATTGTACAAGCAGTGCGTGTTGACGGTGATGACTTACGGATCTAAGACGTGGTCCTTCACTGTTGGCCATATGAGAACGCTCAAGGTCACTCAGCGAGCTATGGAAAGGGCTATGCTCGGAGTTTTTCCGCGTGATAGACTCAGAAATGAGGATATCCGCAGTAAAATCAAAGTGACCGACGTAGCCCAACGGATTAGTAAGGTGAAGTGGCAATGGGCCGGCCATATAGCTCGAAGAACCGATAACCGATGGGGAAGAAAGGTTCTTGAGTGGCAGCCTCATACCGGTAGGCATAGTGTAGGGCGACCCCCCCCCCCCTAGATGGAGTGACGACCTGGTAAGATATGCAGGAAGTCGATGGATGCAGGTGGCTCAGTACCGTGCTTTGTGGCATTACTTGGGAGAGGCCTGTGTTCAGCAGTGGACTTGTGAAGGGCTGTAATGATGATGATGATGATGAACGGTGTCAGAATATCCACCACCCCATATCATTTCGTGGGTATCGTAAGAGGCGACAGAGGGGAACAAATCAGGATATGAGCAACAGCGTCTTCCTTATAACGGCTAAAAATAAAACTGTGGTTGCCAAGTTGCTGCCCGTCTTCCAAGCGTGGCAATCATATCCCTATAAACCATGCATTTAGGTGGCTCGTTCTCGTCACACATTTAAATCGCGCTATCAAAATTCCGAATCATAAACAATATATATAGAACATCTTCAAATTATCACATGGAGTGTTGGCCGCTCCCCGGGTAGAACAACTTGCCCGGCGGGAGATCTCCCCATTTCCTTCTACGACCACACATCATATGCAAAATTCAGAGTTATATTACTGTCTACGGTTGCTATTCCTGCGAATTTTGTGAAACCCGTGGGTGTCGTAAGTTCACGAATAATAAATATCAGGATGATGTTATACCTTTTGATAGACAGCAAAGTAATCGTCTAATTTCAACATCATCATCATTACAGCTCATCACAAGTTTACTCACAGGTCCTTTATTGTGGAGTGGCGTCGGAAGAGATTTCCAGTCCGTTCCGTAGGTTTTGTAAGAGGTACGTGTAACTGTGGGAAATTTTAGAAGAGACTTATGAGTTCTGAAAGATTGCAGTCAATATCAAGTCAGGGCAACAAAATCAAAACTGCGAGACGACTAGTACTGCGAATTTTCATCCATTTATCAAATGAATTTTTTTAGGGCAATCTTCACTACAACAAGTGAAGCTTTTTTTTTGCGCCCGAAGCAAATATGGGCAACCCTCCGGAAAGCGGGGGAGGGAGGCGGTGAATGCTCATAGCATACCACGCAGCCGGCTGCGTGGTTATGTGGAGACTTTTACCCACTAAACACCGCCTTTTAGGAAATGGCTTAACGATCTGACTAGAGATCTCTAAGCCGTATACGAACGTGACCCTCCTTGGCAGAAAGGAGGGCGCAACAAGTGAGGCCTATGTATGTAGACTTTTATACGCTACTTAACATGCAATTGTCAAATTAAGTATTTTATGTCTGGCGTAAACAAAATTATTATATCTATCGAAAAACATATAAATATTTGATATCCCAAAGTCACCTTTTGCGATACCCACGAAGACTATATCTGGCGCCAGGAAGCAGTGTAAAAGGTGCATGAGATTTAGTACTACAATTACCGATTTGGCTGCTTGATTGTGTCCAACTATCCTGACGAAAGGAGAGGCTATGTTCACTAGTACTTAAAGGACTTTAAGGCAAAATTATATTTAATAGCTGTGGGGCAAGATAGTACTAGCAACAATAAAGGTTTTATCCAAAGGACTAAACTATGCTATAACTCCTAGCAGATTACCGTACGAAGAAATTATCTGTAGTGTCGAGGACTGTTTATTTAAAAACAATATGCGGAAAGAAGATTTGGAGGCGATACGTCAAGACATTTCGTCTATGTTACGTCGATGTTCAGTGCCTAAACCGAATCTTCCCAGAGACGAATTTATAGCGTTAAAGAACCTACGCAATAAACCAGAACTTACGATTCTCCGCGCAGATAAGGGAAACGCCACGGTGGTCATGGATACGTCAGATTATAATTCTAAAATACAAGAACTTTTGTCGGATGTAAGTACTTATAAAAAGGTTAAAAACGACCCAACAAATAGCACACTAAAAACAACTAGTGACCTCATAAAGAAACACTCCGAAAAATTAAATCTGGACGTAAAATGGATAATACCTACGTGCGCCAAATCACCAAAGTTGTATGGGCTACCAAAAATACACAAGCCCAATGCTCCATTACGTCCCATAGTGAGCCAAATCGATTCACCAACTTACAGATTGGCTCAACACTTAGCGAAAATACTCTCACCGCTCAGGGGACATACAAGAGCACACATAAAGGATTCCTACCATTTTGTCAGCGAGATTAAAGACCTGCGTCTGGCAGACAATGAAACTATGGTCAGTTTTGATGTGCAGTCATTGTTTACATGCTTACCTGTTGAAGACTGCATCTCAATTGTAACTAGAAGGCTGGAAGAAAACAACATGCCTGCAGAATATGCAGTATTACTCAGACACTGCCTTACATCTGGCTACCTATTGTGGAAGGAGGAGTTCTACAAGCAAGTAGATGGTGTGGCGATGGGCTCACCTGTATCTCCCATTGTGGCCGACATATTCATGGAAGACTTTGAGGAGAAAGCCCTGCTTACTTCTCCCATAAATCCAAGATTCTACAAGCGGTACGTAGACGACACTTTCACAATTCTACCTTTAGATAAAGTAACTGCATTTTTAGACCATCTTAACTCTATAAATTCTAAAATTCAGTTCACAATGGAGTTAGAGGCAAACAATTCCTTAGCTTTTCTAGATGTGTTAGTAATTCGGAATCCTGATAACACCTTGAGCCATACTGTGTATAGAAAAAAGACCCATACAGATAGATATTTAAACGGTGATTCTCACCACCATCCTTCACAGTTAGCTACCGTGGGTAAATCTTTGTTTCAGAGAGCACGAGGGATCTGTGACAGTAAACACCTGGCTACCGAGCTCCAACATGTCAAGCTAGTTTTGCATGACAACAAGCTTCGGGTCCCACGCCTACGTCACAGAGAACGAGTGAAGCCGGCCACAGTCGAGCGTGTACCTGCTGTACTGCCATATGTTAGAGGAGTCACTGACAAGATTGGCTACATCTTGAAGCGCGCTTCCATCAAAACATACTTCAAGCCGCCGAAGAAGATTGGTCAGTTTTTACCATCAGTCAAGTGTAACGTCCCTCTGCAAGATGCAGGAGTGTACAAGCTTGATTGTGAATGTGGTCTCTCCTACATAGGACAAACTAAAAGATCAATTAAAACCCGCGTCAAAGAACATATAGCTGATGTGAAGAATCGACGCTCCGGGAAGTCTGCAGTCTGTGAACATGTACAAGATCGCCCCCGTCACTACATCAGATTTGATAGACCACAAATCCTCGCTAAAGAACACCGATTCCTTCCAAGGATGATTCGCGAGGCTATTTAAATCAAAAAACATCCTAATTTCAATAGAGAAGATGGCTGGGTGCTACCATCTGCTTGGGATCCTATAATAAATAAAATTAAATCCCAACCCAAGCATACAACTGCAAGACTCCATGATACCATAAGCTCATACTGTGTAGATCGGAACAAAAGTTAAAATTTTAATCTATGGTAACCGCGGTTAACTATGACAGCTGGACGTTGAACATCTCAGTCCTTCCCGTGACCATGGGTGCTGTAAAGCTCTCGAAACGTCGGGTAAAAAAGTTAAATATACGCGATAAATTCCGTTAAAACTAGTATTATTTCAAAGATAGTACTAATTCTATCAGTAAACAATGACCAAAATTTGAAATGAGAATACCTCAACAATGGTCTCCAATTAAACAAAACGAGGGACTTTTAATTCATGACGAGCAAAAACAAAAAAACGTACCTAACTTTATAATTTAACGGTATTGTATTAATATTGGGTAATCAAATTCCACTTTTATTTCTGCACATTGTTCTAAAAGTGAATAATTAGTGCTTTTATTTAATAATAATAATTTTAATAATACTTTAAATTTGTAGTACCTACATACAGGGAGAAAAATAAATCTTAGAAGGAATAGCAATAAAGTTAGTTAGTAAAACATTGGTGAGGGTGACGTTTTTTGTCTGACATAATATTTCGGATTCAAACTATCCATAGCTTATTATTATTAGTAACAAACTTAAAATTAAACTTAAAATTAATGTTTCTTAAGATATTTTATTTAACCCAAATATCTTTAGATATTTTATAAAACCAAAATAATATTTTTCGAACTTTTTTTAGGTTTACTATAGTTTTAACATGAGTTTACTCTAAATAGAAGAGAAACAGCGACAA
Source organism: Parnassius smintheus behrii (assembly GCA_036936625.1). Classification (NCBI taxonomy): domain Eukaryota; kingdom Metazoa; phylum Arthropoda; class Insecta; order Lepidoptera; family Papilionidae; genus Parnassius; species Parnassius smintheus. The sequence continues at coordinate 5,022,980 of JAUPFT010000026.1, forward strand.
AAGCTTAGTAGGTCGTCGTCCTTTTAGGCGAGTTCAAAGAAGGAAATGTTTATATAATGCGACGCGTATATTTTTTGTGTCTGTTTAACGATTTATCGGAAACGTCTAAAAGAATTTATATGATTATTTATTTTATAAAATAGGATATATCTTAAGAGATTTTCCACTTTAATTTAAAGCAGAATTCCATCATTAAAGGCAATCCCAAAACCCATATTTTGGCCAATTAATTCACTTTCTAGTTAGTCTGTCTACCTATTGTTCTAGGTGGAGTATAGCAAATAGATTTCAAACTTTTTTCCCGATAGCTGCAAACATAAAATTTTGAATATAGCTCAATATTCTGATGACAATGCAAGAATATGATAAAAGGGTGGAAAATATGTTTTAATTTTTTTTTAATTTCACTTGTTTAATGAAATAAAGCGTTATTCTAGTTGCTACCTTGATCTATAGACGAGCTTACCGCGGTCTTATTGGTTTAGCGATAATTCTTTCTTTATAGAAGCTAACGAGCATGCCGCTCACCTGATGGTAAGTGACTACCGCCGCCCATGAACAACTGCAACGTCAGGGGAAATTGCAATTGCCGATTTTTAAAAAAGGAGTAAGCTTGTTTTTCGAAACAGAAAAAGATTATTTATTCAATATAGATTATAAATAATATTTATTGAAAATCACTTCTTTTTAATTTACCACTAGTTCGAGAAAAAAACTTTGTGCTGGGAAGAATCAGCAAGAAACACAGCGGGACTATTTTTTTCAACAACAGCCTACAATCATGTATGTTATGATACACAACATCAACATTATATTACACATTATATATTTAACATCACAAAACAAATTAGAAATATCTTGGTAGCGTTCACCCTTCCCAGGGGTTTTTATCATCCAAAAGTTCCTTAATATTATAACAATCCTTATACCATTGCCCGATACCCTTATACATACAATACAAACTAAGTTTAATAAAGTTTTTGAACTTTGTACATGTCGAATTTTGTTTATTTTCTGTAAAATTGTTGTAAAAGCATATATATCGCCCCAATATTGAATGAATATGGATAAGGAATTACTGTGTGGCTTGTAAATGTATCAAGAACGGCAAGCCGATTATAATCGCTGTAACCGCAAGCTTAAAACTCGCTCATCGATCAGGACTTTAAGTAACATTACATGTAATTTAATCAATAAACTAAACGGTAACATTATAAAACCGTTGCGGTTTGGCTTTCTTCCGTTCAATACGTATGTAGATACAATTATAATCAAGACGAGCACGTGTTAAGTCATTCTTAAAATACAACTAATGATTTCATTGATTCTGGCTGGATTCCGTGTTCTGTGGTTCCTTCGTTGTCAATTTTATTCGATAACGTTATGTTTTGGTAATAAAGGCATCACTAGATGTCGCTAGTTAACACTAAGATTCTTACGATCACTAGATGTCAGTAGTTGACATTAAGATTCTTACGATCACTAGATATCGCTAGTTGACACTAAGATTCTTATGATCACTAGATGTCGCTAGTTGACACTATTATTATTGTTACGCACATGGTCACTCAGTGTCATCATCATTGAAAATTTGTGTTTTAATTAAAAATATTTTTTGGGTTTTTAGTGTATCTATATACGCGACTCAATGTCTCGGTGCTGTATTCTTTAAATTTACTATATTGCAAATAATTTGATCTGTACATAAGTTTGAAGATTACGAACTCCTGATAGTAAACTTTTCAAAAGACGAAGCAAACAATATATATTATCAAAAACATCTATTGTATTGAGTAGAAAAAAGCTAGTGACTATCCAAAAACCGTAATACGTAATACTGACACATATAGTTTACATATATTTCACAAAGTTACAAAGACGATACTGATCTTACAAAACATGCAGCAGTTCACCCATAATAATGAAGGAGATATGCCCAGTAGTTGAAAATGTATCGGAACCCCGTGTCTCCAGTTGGCCCCTACCACGCGCCAACTACTACATAAACAGATCAGTAAAAGCTATAGATACGCAGTCACGCATACACTCGCATTGAATAAATCATAACGTACTGCACAATTAATTATAAACCATATTTCTAAAACCACAACGTCCATTTACCATTCACCGTAATACTTACTCACACAAAAATATCGGACTCTATCGTTGTGCTGCAAAAAAGCCTTTTATTTTACATATATATACGTTAGTGATTGACTAAATTGGAAAGTTATCGATTGTTTCATTTAAACCAAAATTGTACTAAAATTTTTGGGCCCTAAATATAAAATAAATGAAAAATCTAGTTATGTTGGTTTAGGCTATCATAGCGGATTGAAGTGTTAGGTATTTTGGAACCATGCTATGGTTCCAAAATACCTAATACTCACTGCCCTGTAAAGTGAAGGTATTTGTGCAGCACTTGTCGTTTTTATATGTCTGGGGTGGCATTTTTGTCAAATAGTGTAATCTTAAATTAATGTATTTTTCCATGACTGCTTTTATAAGAAATATAATGTGATTATTCATCGGGGACTGCTCAAATTGGTGAAACTTAACATTAAAAAAATTAAATTTGACAAAGGGTTTGTGATGATTTCCTGTTTGACATTTTTGGTTTTAATTGCTTATTTATCATTAGCGAGACAAGTTGTTTTTATGATAATTTCAATTTGCATACAAATTACGACGGCCAGTACTAGTTTTTGTAGGAAACAAAATCAGGTGGCCTTTCAGTGGCATCAATCCATTCCTTTTTTAAATTAGCATCATTTAGCAAGCCGAAAGGTATGATTAATAACCTATTTATTATTTTAATATATCCTAAGCTACTTTTTAACCTCACCATGTACTAAACAGGTTTTGCTTGGCGATCTTTTGTTATAAAAACTCCTGGTTAGTGATAATATTGTTAAATATATGAAAACAAATACACACTCATGTCTAACAAATAAATAGCAAGAATAACTATATTGAATAAATTTAAGCCAAAGTCGCTATATAACTATGCCGGTTTGGTATTTATGATACATTCAAAGCTTTTGAAAACTGTAAATTATATTAAACTCCAAAACCATAAAAATTTTGAAAATTTTTCGAAGAGAAGGCATGATATACGATAATTCAAACATAACAACACTCCATTGATTATTAATCTAAAATTTAATCAACTTACCTTACGACCTTTGGTTACGCATTCAGCGTAGTAGTTGCTGTAAAATAATCAAAATAAGTAAAAAACATTAATATGTCACATCGGCCTTCCTATTGACGGGTTGAAACGGTTGACGAATTGGAGAATAAACTATAAAAGCAATTCGTCAATCCACATTATTGTCGATAGTGGATCTGCACACGCACATTACTAGCTCGTCACAAGATACAGCGGCCGTACTACGCAATATATCCGCATAAATAAACTATTGTTTTGTGATATTTACATTGCTTGTTGAGTCACTTGGCATCATACTTAGGTAGTGGCTATGAAGCAATGTATTTGCTGCAAAAATATTACAGTGGCTGTGATATTTGGAAACAAAAATAACGTAGTAAGAGAAATAAATATTTTACGATTTGTTGTTTAATATGATTTTAAAGATAAATATAATGAAATACTTGTACTTCGGTATGTTGTGTGATTCCATGCTTAACAAAGTTTTTGTTTTGGCTTCGGTTTTTACAAGAAACTACTGAACAACATGGCATTCTGATAATATTTCATAATGACGGTCGCAAGCGCACTAATTCGCAGAGACGGCTATTTGTATAGAAGCTGAGCATTTTGATCATAACGCGCGGACACATACACGCCCTTTTGCCACTTCTCCTGTTTTTAATATTTCTATGAGTTCACCACACATCGGCATTTAGCTGATATTTTACGATGGTATTCTTTGAGAGCATGGTCTTTACCCGGTTGATCCATTCTTGCTGCAACTATAATTTAGATGAAGTGTCTCTCTACCAAGACTTTACTAAACAACCTAACCGATTCCCACGAAAGATCATCTAAGATATCATAATAACGAGTTTGAGGAATTCCATAAAGATTTCATGGTTTTCATAGATGGTGGTGATGAAGAACAGCTTCACAGATGCGAAATCATTCTCGTAGTCCGATGGAACGGTAATCCTACACGACCAGAGAGAGATCGGGCGCAGGATCAACGGCTTTTCATGCTTTCTGAAACACGGGGTGAAACACCGCCACTTTCCTGACTCCGGGCTGATACTGAAAATGATTTGTCAGAAAAACCTTCCTGATTTTGATCTAAGCCGGGATTTCAATCCGGGATTTGGATAGTATTCCGCGGATTTAAAAAAAAATATTCAAACATCCAAGCGGTTAATCTACGTGACTATTCATTCTTAGTACCTACCTTGGTCCCTACCGAATGAAGGTTATGTAAACAAGAATAATAAATCTTAGGAGTCATTAACGTCTCGTAGATATTACTGTTACTTGTAACCTTTGAAAGGGTATCTACAACCCTGTAATTATCTGTGACAGGTGTAAAATATATGTTTTACACTTTTCACAGATAATTACACGGGTAAACGGACCAAAGTCAATTATTTAGTCTATATAGATTAAGCGTTGATTGTGAAATTTTATAGTGCGGTAGAATCGACCTGACAATTTATTATAGAAAACAGTGATAAACGAGCACGCAGTTCCCTTATGGTAAGTGGATGCTGTGTCTCATAGACTTCTACATCTTTCCTCGATTAAGGATAAAAATACAGAATGTGCTGTCACCCTGAGGACTAAGATGGAATGCCGTGTTTCTGGTAAAAAGGTCCTCTCTCTACACCCACCATACGAAACAGAGGAGCATTGAGCTGCTATTTTCCGCGGCTGTCATTCAATGAGAGCGTGGTCGTTTCCAGTTAAAGCTGACTTATTCTTGCTATAACAACAGTACAGCTGCAGTGTGGCTCTGTCACATACATTTACCGTGCGATTTGAACGTCTCATTCATGGTAGGTCAGGCTTAGAATATATACACAGGCTAATCACTAACTTTCATCGTATGAAAATGAAAATAAAAAATACTTTATTTGACAGTTAGCACCTTTACAAATAATTTAGCAGTGTTTCTAGCTAGTCACGCAGACCTATACAGTGAGAGCCATATATACACATATTAACAAAAAACAGTTTTACATAGCTTTCCCTTTAAATATCTACTCCAATTTATTTATGGTCTATAAATATAAAAATATACTTATACATATAATAATATAGTATGAGTGCCCCAGCTACGATCCACTGCCAAGGAAGTAGTCAGTCGTAATTTTAAATGATCGACTGAATATAAGATCGTGTAGTTGCGATGTAAGAATATACCCCACGCTTTATCGTCCCGTAGGTATCTTAAGAGGCTACAGATCGAAATAAACCAGTAGATATACTGGAGCGTTTTCCTAATAACAACTAAAAAATATAAAACTGCGTTTACCAACTCACCTGTCTAGTGTAGAAACTATGGAAAATAGCCTATGGGGTCATCTATGAGCCCTTTGTTCAGCTGTGGGCTTTCGGTGGACTGTAACGAATGACCAATGATTGATCAATGAGACCAATTTTAAATATTGGGTTACCACGTAACATCATAATCAACATCGTGAGTTGTTTACTCAAGATGTTTGACACATGTCACGTAAGTTCACATCACTGATGAACAAAGGCCTCCCTCATAGACTGGGGTCATACGGTGGATTATGCCACTAGTTGCCACACTTGGCAGGTCGGTTGGCAACCGTAGGTTTTCATTATTTATTTTATAGAATAAGGATGACAAACGAGCACACAGTCCACCTGATGGTAGTGGATGCTGTGGCCCATAGATACCTACACTTATCCTCGATTAAGAATCAAAACGCAGATGCGTTGTCACCCCTGAGGACTAATATGGAATACCTCATTTCCAGTAAAAAAAGGTCTCCAGATCTCTACACTCACCATACGAAATACAGCAGTGTTACTCTGCTATTTTACGCTGGTATACGGTGAGAGGGTGGTCCTCCTTCGGTCGAGCCGACCCACTTGTGCTACAACTATAATATAGCTATAGTGAGGCTCTAACACGTATTTTTTGAGTATTTATCAAGAAGCTGCTGCCCATCACCAGTTTCAGTTTCCCTGAGTCGTCTCTTACGACAACCATGGAACAATATGCGGTAGTGAAACTGATGCGGCTGAAACATAACGGCTAAGAACATGCCTGAGAACCAAATAAATTAGTTCTGCGAGATGTGAAGCCCGACAATACGCATGGGATGTGCCGCACTAATTGGTCCTTATCCCTCTCACAAATGAGAAGAAGCCTATGCTGTGATCAACTGTGAGCGTTAAAAGTTTGAATTTTATTTTAAGTTCTCTCCATTTCCACTTAAGAATTATTATAATTGATCCGATATGTGAAATTCTAAATTTCTTATATTTTTAACTACATTTATTTAAATCACTTTATAATATAATTATAATATTTATGAACATAATTTTAAAAAAACACTTTAGGACGGTATAACGATATTTTGTTGGTTATAGCACGAATGGGTTGGCTCGACCCGCGAAGAACTATGCTCTCACACAACACTAACGTTAAATAGCAGCACTACGTTGCTATTTTCATTTGGTGAGTGTACAACTCAACTGGAACCCTTTTCACTGAAAACGAGGCAATGCATCTCCGTGCTTAGTAAAGACAAAGCATCTGCATTTTAATAGTAAATAGATTCTTAACAGAAGATAAATCTGGATGTCTATTGGCCACAGCATCCACTTACCATCAAGTGCACTGTGTGCTCGCTGTAGAGTGTCAAGAACGCTGCCTGCGTTTCCTCTCCGAATGGCTATACTAAGCCTTTGAGCGAGAAAAGATCCAGCTTTCTTATCACAAGTATAGACGACAACTTGATAGAGTTCAACAAGCAACAAGCGGATACAGTTCCTTTAGAAACTTCTACGCACATATTTTTTATAGAATAGGGGTGACAAACGGGCATACAGTTCACCTCTTGGTAAGTGGATGCTGTTGTCCATAAACATCTACATTTATTCTCGATTACAAATCAAAATGCAGATGCGTTGTCACACGTGAGGACTAAAATTGAATGCCTCGTTTCCATAAAAATTCTTTTTCACGATCCGTACCTAACACAAACTTTCAAAAATTTCAAAGGAACAAAATTTATGAACGTTCAACAACTACATATATATATATATATATATATATATATATATATATATATATATATATATATATATATATATATATATATATCGTACTTGCATTATCATAAGGAAAATACTTGATAATGAATGTTCAGCGACCATTAAAATAGCTTTACTAAAATGTAATTATTATTTTCATGTGAGTAGCATTGTTTTTCTTTTGAAAATAAATTTCTTTAAATCTACATCTCATCGCAATGCCAGAGACTCAGGCCGATTGGAAAGAGCTCGGTCGCCGACGATTCGATCAGCTCTGTACTGGATGGGATCAAATGGAAGGAGCTGGCACTATGCAGCCCCAGCCCAGAGATGGGAACAGTATTCCATGTGTGGCTAAACCTGCGCCTTGTAAAGTTGCAGGCGGTTAGCCGACATTAAATACTGTCCCACTCTGCTGAGCACGCCAAGCTTTATAGAGGCCAGTTTGACCTTCTCTTCCAAGTGATCACGAAACTGCACGTCACTCGATACATCGATGCCGAGGATTCAGATACTGGCTTAGGCAACAAGAAAATTATTAAAAGATAGATCCAACATTTAAATATTAATTACAGATAATGACGTAATTCTGAATTATTTTGAGTTGTTATTATCAAAAAGATGCTGATTCCATTCTTCTGTTTTAATTTCCCTCTGTCACTTCTTACGACGCCCACGGCGCAATATAGGGTAATGGATATGTTTACACCACGCCTACACAGTTAAAGATTTATATAAATCATAATAAAAATAAAAATAAAAAATAAATTTTAGAACAAATGTCAAAATAACGAAAACATAAATGTTTAGCAAATTTTTATAATGTAAAATTCTTTTCAGACTTTCATAAACTACTTAAGTTATTAACAGGCGTATATACAAAAGTTGTCTAAAAAGTTTGGCCATTAGCTTAATTGCTATTTAAAGCTTTGGGCTCTTTGTCGAATTTGCTTGTACTATTTTGAATAAAAATCCTACGTACTATTTTGAAAAAAAAAACGATATTACTTGACGGTAAGTGTTGATGCTGTCGAAGATAGTATGGCGTTGTAATCGGACGGCAAGTCTGATGCTGTAAAATAATTCTATTACTAAGCTGTTTTAAAAAATAATGTCCTTCAAACTGAATTTTGATTATAGCGGCCAGTTTTAACGGAGACTAGCCACCTGCACAGGACAAGATTATAGTGCCCAAGTGTATACGCAAGCACAGGTGCACTCTCTATTCTCTCAACTCTTAAATCTTGATTGGACGACAATCCGTCACGACCAAAATGAGATAAGGCGCAGGACCTACGACTTTACGTCCTTTTCAAGATATGGGGGTACACCACCAACATCCTTATTTCGGGCTGTTCCTGAGGATTTTTTGACTAAAAGACCCAATAACTTATATTAGTCCGACCCAGGATTCGAACCCTGTACTTTATGGTCATCAACCGCGTTTACGACCACTAGGCTGATGAGGCAGGCTGACCAGGGCTTAAAATAACGGTAAAGTAGTGTATTAGTCTATCTTTTCCCAAGTCCAATGCTGATAGTCCTCCCTCACGGAATACCACAAAGCACGGTCCTGAGCCACCTGCATCATCGACTTAAAGTATGTCTTACCAGGTCATTACTCAGTCTAGTGAGAAGGGCGATCCGCCATACACTTTCCCTACTGGTACGAAATTGCCATCCGAGTACCTTTCTTTACCATTGGTTGTCGGTTTTCCGAGCTATATGGCCGGCCCATTGCCATTTCAGCTTACTAATTCGTTAAGTAAAATAGTGGTAACGTTTAATGATTCAACGTTAGTTAGACAACATACCAACGGTACGATACGGTACGGTATGGTAAAGTGGCAGTTTCAAACTAGTCCCAGTCACGGAAATATTGAGAAGTAGTAGGCTAACATGGGTATGGCCACACTATGCAGAGTGAAGTATGTAACAAGAAGAATGTAGGCTATGAACAAATATACCTGAAATAACTTCGGATAAGGGTTAAAAAAAGACCGACGTTGCAAAGGTAAATCTGAAGGCCCTGGTCGGCAGGCGAGTTATACTGCGGACTTGTGACTCACCGATAAAGCTTGTTGATGGATAAGGTATTACTGTGAGTTTGATAAGTTATTACTATAGGTTGGACCGTGCTTTGTGGCATTACTTGGGGGAGGCCTGTGTTCAGCAGTGTCTTGTGAAGGGCTGTAATGATGATGATGATGACTTTGGTCAATTTCGAGTGAATTTCACGTACGCAAGAACAATATATCTTCGGAGTCATTAACGTCTCGTAGATATCACTATTATTTGTTAGCGTTAAAAGGGTATCGCCAACTCTGTAATTATCCGAGGAAGGTGTAAGCATATAAGAAGCGAATCAAGTCAATTATTTACCCTACATTGATTAAGCGTTCTGAAAATTTGGAGTAAGGTAGACTCGACCTCATTTATTTTTATTTTATAGAATGAAGGTGGGAACGAGCGCATAATCATAACACCTTAATGCTGCTATTTTCATTTAGTGAGTGTAGAGAACCAATGCCCTATTTACTAGAAACGATGTCTTCCATTTCAGTACTCAGGGTTGACAACGCATCCGTATTGTGCTTCTTAATGGTGGATAGATGAAGATATGTATGAACTACAGCATCCACTTACCATCGGGCGGAATGTGTGCTCGCGGTACAGTGTCAGAAGGCTGGTTGCCTTCCCTCACTGAAGGGCTATAATTATTAACCTTTGAGCGAGAAAAGAGCCAGCCCTCTTATCACTAGCGGCGATGACAAGTCGCGTATGTGTGGGTATGTGTGTGTGTGTGTGTGTGTGTGTGTGTGTGCGTGTGTGTGTATGTGTGTGTGTGTGTGTGTGTGTGTGTGTGTGTGTGTGTGTGTGCGCGTGTGTGTGTGTGTGCGCGCGTGTGTGTGTGTGTGTGCGCGTGTGTGTGTGTATGTGTGTGTGTGTGTGTGTGTGTGTGTGTGTGTGTGTGTGTGTGTGCGCGTGTGTGTGTGTGTGTGTGTGTGTGTGTGTGTGTGCGTGTGTGTGTGTATGTGTGTGTGTGTGTGTGTGTGTGTGTGTGTGTGTGTGCGCGTGTGTGTGTGTGTGTGTGTGTGTGTGTGTGTGTGTGTGTGTGTGTGTGTGTTCTTGGCTCGGATACTTTGAGAACAAATAAACACCGTAAAATAGCAGCGTAATGCTGCTGTGTTTCGTATGGTCAGTGCAGAGAACCGTAGTCCCTTTTTACTGGAATTGAGGCATTCCATCTTAGTCCTCGGGGGTAACAACTTATTTGCATTTTGATTATTAATTGAGGATAAATGTAGATGTGTATGGGCCACAGCATCCAATTACCATTAGGTGGACTGTGTGCTCGTTTGTCAATGCTATAAAAAACATATCCACTATGTTGCGATTTTATTCAACGCTTATTTTCATTATGGATTTTTAACTTGCATAAATATTTTTGTTTTATAAGTCTTAAAGAGAAACTTTACATTTGAATGAAATAATTTTCCAGCTGCTGCTGTGCCAATTTGATGGGATAAAAAACTTTATAATAATGACCCTCCAGGTTATGATTCAGAACTTCTTAACAAAAAACTTAATAATCTTAACCAAAATACTTAAGAATCCAGGATCAGCAGTCATACTGACAATTAGAACAACTAAGAAGTCAAAAGTTGGATAAGTAAGCACTGGCTTTAATTAGACAAAACACTAATATATCTTCGTAGTTACATTATGCTATTATATATTATATTAGAAGCATTTTCAATTTCCGTTCAACAAATACCAAACTATATTTTTACCTCAACAAAAATCTTTGTGTTCATTGTTTCGGAACAATTCGTTTTTCGTTCAGTTTACTGTAAAGACAAAAGCGGTAAAACTGGCTCGCAGAAATGTATACCCCTTATTTTAATAGTATTACGTTGGGGTTCATTACAGCTACGACACATGCAGGCTGAATACAAGACTACCATATATTGCCTCATAAGGCACGGGGGCGATGATCACTTGTCAAGTTAAGTCTTGTCTTTTTTTAAAAGCTTAATTTAATATAAAACTTCAACCGGAAGTATAACCAGATATAGAGCATTAACCTCCTCTTCGACTTCGGACTAAGTACTTTGCATCTGACATTATAAATGGTATTACCATCATTTATCGTATGCTGTAGTCTTTCTAGCCTAAAAATAGAACTTTAGCCTGTCTTAAATATGTCTTTTAAAAAATTGTCTCCACAGCAGTAGATATTGCTTTGCTTCCAACATTTCTTTATCAGTTATTTTCCAACTAACCTGGAGCTATAAAAAGCAATTTTGGCTGTTTACACTAGCGACTAGTAGGTTTTCCCTTAAAATAATCTCCGTAAAAGAGTGGCCATGGAAGGAAAAGGGGAGATCTCCCGCCGGGCAAGGTGTTCTGCCCGGGGAGCGGCCAACACTCCGTGTGATAGTTCGGAGATGTTCTATATATACTGTTTATGATTCGGAATGTTGATAGCGTGATTTAGGCTTCGTTGTATTTCACTTGTGGCGGCGACGACAGCACCGCTACATCACCCCCCTGCTCAGACCGGAGGTCGATAGTGCAGTCTCATTGTCGACGAATGTGCAAGTGCCAGGAGATCGCCTTGTAATCTGCGGTGAGTCGAGAAGAAGGCAAGTAATCTGCGAGAGTGCCGTGTAGCAGAGGCGAGCAGTAAGGCTCAGAGCCGTGCCGAACACTGTAGCGCAGAGAGTAGCTTGAAGGAACAGGAAGCATTATTATTCCAGTGCTGCGATGAACCTTGTGAAGCTAGATGGCTTGCAGGATATGAAGACTGCAGACGATATCTGCTCGGGAGCGAATTGGTGGGGTATTTTATGACGATGATGAAAGCTTGAAGTTTCCGAAGGTTGTTGGTTGCATGTTCAGAACACGTCGGGTAGTCACCACTGTGGCCATGGAAGGAAAAGGGGAGATCTCCCGCCGGGCAAGGTGTTCTGCCCGGGGAGCGGCCAACACTCCGTGTGATAGTTCGGAGATGTTCTATATAATATACTGTTTATGATTCGTAATGTTGATAGCGTGATTTAGGCTTCGGTGTATTTCACTTGTGACGGCAACGACAGCGCCGCTACAAAAGCATTTTTGAATGAGTTTTTTCTGGAATATATTTATTTATTTATTTGACCTTAATTGTTAACTCCTTAATAAATGGGGTAACAAAGGGTGAACTAAATGCTTATCGACATTATCTGCCAGTCAACCCGTTGAGTGATGAGATTGTGTGGCAGATGCAAATAAATATACACGTACTATACGTATAATATACATGTGGTGTATGTTAATATCAAATCAAAACATGATTAATATATAATATTATAATGTTATACAAATACATATATATATATATGTATATATATATATATATATATATATATATATATATATATATATATATATATAACATAATATGCGTTTTATATTTTAAAATAATTAAGTAGGTATATTAAAATTGCGAAATAATAAAACATCTAAATATGGTCATCATCATGCTTAACGTCCAATATCACTTTGTTTCAACATGAATATAAGTCTTCCAAGAAAAAATAATGATATTTTTTTTTCAGTTAATTTAAAAGTTCATGCCATGTCAATGCATATCTCTATCCCTCTCTCTTTCTCTCTCTCTCTCTCTCTCTCTCTCTCTCTATATATATATATATATATATATATATATATATATATATATATATATATATATATATATATATGGGATAGGGTGACAAACGGTCACACACAGTCCATCTGATGGTAAGTGGTTACTGTGGCCCATAGAAATCCACATCTATCCTCGATCCCGAATCAAAATGCGAATGCGTTGTCATCCGTGAGGACTAAGATGGAATGCCTCATTTCCAGTAATAAGGGTCTCCGGTTCTCTACACTCACCATACGAAACACAGCAGCATTGTACTACTACTTTACGCTGGTATTCTGTGAGAGCGTTGTCTTTCCCCAGTCGTGCCGACCCATTTGTGCTACAACTATACTACTAATATAACTGCAGTATGGCTTTACCACGTGGATAATCTCGTGCAGGAGCAACGGCTTTACGTGCTTTAAGAGACGCAGGGTTGAAACACCGACAACTTCTTGACGCCAGTTGGCTAAAGAATTTCTTGACAGAAAAACCCAATACCTGATTTTAGCCTCGGAATTCGAACTCGGAACCTCATGATCAGCAACTACGTTTACGATCACTAAACCGATGATTCAGTCAACAGCGAAATATAATGTTATGTGTATAATCATCAGTAGTATAAAATCCTACTAGCTTAAATACATGGGTTTATTTATATTTATTAAACCTAAGTAGGAGTATTATTTATATTATTTCTCCCTCTCTCTCCCTAATAAAAGTAAAAATAGACCTTTGCTCGCTTTCGAAGTACGATATTACTTACTAGATTTCTCCAAAATTGAATGAGTTCCCTCTTCTGATATCTCATCCTTCCTGAAGATTAACACAAAACTGTAATTAAAATTAACTGAAACGTTTATTTCTTGTTTTGTTTAACTCAAGGTTTTTTTTATCAAAAAGCCTATGTTTGAAAAACATACTACACTTTTTGCATAACTCTCCCCATCACTCGATCCACTTACTTTGTGCAAATGGCAGCCTTTCGCTCCAAGTTAATTGATTAGCTCCGTAATTAATTCATTCTTACTTTATCAGTGGAATGTTAAATGGGTTCGTTACTGACAGCTTATTTGAATAACAATCGCTGCCATTTCCTTCGTTTTTGCTATGATGTCAAATTATATATTTTTAACAATATTAAAATGACCGATCATTATATTACAAGTGTGGCAAACGGATTTACAGTTCACCTCGATGATAATATTACCTAAAAATGAGGTGATCTATCCAAAGCTATTTCTAATTGGTTTTGTGTATTTAATTGTGTTACATACGAGTATATGGTTGTAACTGCTATTTTTCAAAAAGTAGTACCACTGGTATGGCACCTTTCGACGTCGCGATGCGTCTCGCGGCGGCGCGCTGCGCAGTAGGAATCTACTGGCCTCTTCAGGCATCGTAGCTTCGTATCGCGTCTCGGTGTGAACTAACCCTAAGTGCCTTTCCATACATCCCGGTTACCGGGTAGCCGGTGCCAAGTACCCGATGGCATGTACGTTATCTTTCACCCGTATCGGCGAAATTTACGTACACTTCGCCGATGAAAAGGCGTTAACTGTTTTAACCTTTAAGCTTGTTAGATATTCGATTTCAGGCTTAATTTTTCATCGAAAGTTAGTTTCATACTTTCGAGTGGAGTAAGTAATATCACAATGTAAATGTCGTGTAAATATTTATATTAAAATTTTCATCTTCTTATATGCTGAACTTATATGTGAAGATTTTTCCAAATTTATAGGAGACCAGCCCCTAATTTCAAACTATTAATTAAAAAAAGAACTTATTAAATTGGTTCACAATTAACCATGATATCGCGTAACATACAAATAAAAATAATAATATGAGACTATAGAAAAACCCAAACAACTCGCAGGAAAGCTATTTTATTTTATCCCGGTGGTCCTAATCAGAATTCTAGAATAAATTTATTAATCTATTGTATTGCCGTTGGTCCTTAATACGAATGCAAATTTTTAAGTCGATCGGCTGTCTAAAAGTCATCACCTATGCTTGCGCATACACTCGTGCACTATAATCCGACCGTAATTTGGTTTGGAGGATATGGTATATGGTACAGTTATATTCACAAAACAAAAGAAGTTTTTATATATGTATAAAATGCTCCCATGGTATATATAAGAGAAGGTGTGTGCATAGTGAGTGAATAAAGTTTTGTAAAGTTGAAATAGAGCAAGGTACGTTTACTGGCTTACCGTGTAGTGGCGGTGTGAGAATGTTCCACTACGCCATATCATCCCATGGGTTTCGTAAGAGGCGACAGAGGGAAACAAGCATGGAGATGGCCAGCATCGTCTTCTAAATAACAACTAAAAACAACACCAACCTAAGTAGCCAACCTGTCTACCAAGCGTAGCAACTCTGGCAAATATCCCCCCATATGGCAGCCCCATATATGAGGCCCTCCCCCTTAGGGGGAGGACTATGATACTTTGATATGCACTGACATGGAATGAGCTTTTAAATTAATTGAAAAAATTGTCTTTATTTTTTTTGGATATCTTACATATTCATTTTTAAACAAAGTGATATTAAACTATATATGTATACACATATATATATAATAAAGTTTAATATCACTTTATATTTTATGTATATTATACACTGACTGACTGCCTCGTTGGTATCGTAGTTGTAGTAGTACGACTGCTGATCATGAGGTCCTAGGTTCGAATCCCAGGTCTGGCCAAAAAACTAATTATTGAGTTTTTTCGTCAAGAAATTCTCAGTAGTTACCCGGAGTCAGGAAGGTCCCGCGCCTGATCTCTGGTCGTGTCGGTTTACCGTCCCATCGGATAACGAGAGTGAGGGAATAGAGAGTGTACCTGTGCTTGCGCATACACTTGGGCACTATAATCCTATCCTGCGCCGATGGCTAGCCTCCGCTGAGGTAGGCCGCCGTTGCCGGAATTCGGTCTAGAGGACATTATTGTACATATACACACATATAGATATAAGCATTAAGTTCACCCTTTGTTACCATATTTATTATTTTAAGGGAAAACCTACTTACATTGAAAGTGAAAGTTACGTGACATAGAGATATTGATAGGTAAACGTGAATCTAAGCGTGTTAAAAACATACCGTTCAATTGAAAACTTGATCCATATATTGTATCGGCTAAAAATAGGAAACCGGCGTCAATCAATACTCTATGGCGTGTAGTGACACCGCTTTGGGATTCAAGGACACGAGCCTGTTTAGTTTGGAAACCAGTGATTTTTATTAATTTAGCTTTAAGCTTTTCAAAGACCATTCAGAGTATTACTTATATTTTTTCATATTAAAGTTTTTAAGATAAAATAAAGTACTCTCCATCTGTTAGTAAAGTTTTGCCATGAGTGGTTTAGCCTTTACTAGTTCGTACAGAGAGAGAGACGGACAAAAACTTTAAATGTATGTCTTAACAATATGCAAATAATACCTGAGCTTATGGGAATCCATTTGTAAGAATATCACACACACAGACGTAATTTTTTATGTGTTTAGAATGTAGGTACTTTATTATAAATTTATTGATTATTGATTCAGCCAGATTGATTGATATTGAATTTTTTTTATAGAATTAGTGTGACAAACGAGTACACTGTCCACCTGATGTTAAGTGATTCTGTGGCCCATGGATATATATATTCAACCTCGATTATGAATCAAAATGCAGATGCGTTATCACCCCTGAGGGCTAAGGTGGAATGCCTCAATTACAGTAAAACGGGTCTCCGGTTCTCTACACTCACCATACGAAACACAGGAGCACGAAACTTCTATTTTACGCTGGTATTCTGTGAGAGCGTGATCCTTCCTTGGTCGAACTAACGAATTCGTAAAACCTTTCGTCCCCTTAAATAAATAAAGATAACTTAAGCCGACAAAGGGAAACTGAAAGGGAAGAAGGGAGCAGCATCTTCCTGATAACAACTTAGATATAACTCACAGCTGTTGCCCACCCAACTGCTACAGTTGTGTTGCAACTGTGGCAAAATCTCCCCTATGAAGCAATCTATTGTGGGGGGGTGGCATATGCTCAGCAGTGGACTTTTATAGGATGTATTGTAACTTGAAAAATCATGCACAAGAACGCATTTAAAAGCAGTTTTCATTAGAAGAATCAATTAAATTCGTCATTTCATTCACTCGGTAAACACAAATACATCAAAATGTGATCAAATAAGCTCTTTTATAGAGCTTATTTACTCGTAAATTGAAACTAATGGAATCGATCGAGTCAATATTTGATATCGAATCGATTCCAGTAATAACTTTATAATTACTTGAACGATTAATGTACTATTTTCACTACGAGTAAGGACCGGCGTACATCAATACATGGTCATGAAGTACGTCATCTCACCATATATTATATATTATAAAATAAAATTATTTATTTATTTATTTATGCTTTATTTGCACACCGAGTACAAAAAGGCGGACTTAATGCAACAAGGCATTCTCTGCCAGTCTACGTCCAGGCTAAGCAGAGAAGATATTGTCGGTGCAAAGTGCAACTGAGTTAAAACATCTTTAAGTGGACATACACATTACTTGAGACGATACAGATAACGCAGAGTGTGAGTGACCTTTCTGCTCACTTCATATATATGCGGCCGCCAAGTGAGGGTGTTGTCAATAACTAAGCCAAGATCTTTAACAGTTATCGAGTAAGGAATAGTAACATTATTAAAAATTATAGGAGATAGAACCTTCATATCAATTTTAGGCAAACTACGAGAACTACCAACCACAATAGCCTGACACTTTGATGGATTAACCCTAATACCAAATCTGTCTAACCAATAATAAATACTGTTAAGGTCGCAGTTAACCTTCTTATGCACATCATCGATACCTGCCGCCTCAGTTTGAGCATAAATTTGTAAGTCATCAGCATACAGATGGTACGAACAGAACAGATTTTGTTTTTTTTTAAATACTCATTAATTATGAGCAATTGTATTTTATAGAATATTAGTGACAAACGAGCACACAGTCCACCTGGTTGTAAGTGGTTACCGCGGTCCACAAACAGCTACATCCATCCTCGATAAAGAATCAAAATGCGGATGCGGATGGAGCCATGCTGCAGTTATATTAGTAGTATAGTTGTAGCACGAATGGGTCAGCTCGAACGGGGAAGCACCACGCTGTTACAGAATATCGGCCTAAAATAGTAACTTAACGCTGCTGTTGTTCGTATGGTGAGTGTAGAGACCGGAGATCCTTTTTACTTGAAACGAGGCATTCCATCTTAGTCCTCACAGGTGACAACGCATCTGCATTTTGATTCGTAATCGAGAATAGATGTAGATGTCTATGGGCCGCAGCAACTACTTACCATCAGGTGGAATGTGTACTCGTTTGTCACCCTAACCTATAAAAAAATATTAAGCCTAAGGCGTTATTTGCATGCTATTAATTTATAAATTAATTATAAAATTATACATGACTAGGCCGTGTAGTGCCTTACTAGAGACAGCAGATGGAAGCTGAAACAGGGTATGAGCGGCAGCATCTTCTTGATAACAACTAAAATAATTAAAAAACAGCGCCTGCTAATAGACCTTCGAAGCGTGGCAACTAGGGCAAAATTCTCCTTATGAGGCAATCTTAGGGAAAGGCCTGTTCAGCAGTGGAATTTTACGGACTGTAATATACAACATGTAACAAAAACCCTGTGATTCCCGTTAACTGCGTTATCAGAATCAGATTCAAGCGTATAGAAATATATTTTTTTTAAAAACACATTTAATTTTAATTAAAAAAAATTAGATTCCGAATTGTATGTGGTTTTATTTCCTCCAACTCACACGAATATCGGTAATGCGGGGTCTTTGACAATCCTCTTACTCCTCGGTTAATGCAGAGATAATAAAGCCACAAACACATTAAAAAAATTATTTTTTAATGTGTTTTTTTTTTGAAAAGAAAATTATTTCTATACGCTTGTATACTGATTATGATAACGCACTTAAAGGGAACCACAGAGTTTTTGTAACATGATGTATATGACGCCATAGATATGATGGCTTCGTGGCGCAGTAGCTTAGGAATAAGTTGCGGCGATAAAGAACACGGGTTTGAATCTCGCACGCTACCGGTATTTATATGGCCTACAAATAATTGTTACGGGTTTCGATGGTTGTTTGTGAAAATTGTGTACGCTGACTGCCTTTACGATACATGAGAAAATTCTAGTGTGGGGTGTATCGTTGTTTAAAAAAGTTCTTTAAAAAGAAACATTTATCTATAGAAAATCCTAGCATTTACTTCTTTTTATTCTGTATTCTGTACAACTAGTGCGTGTTGCCAGTGATGACCTTTTTTATTGGATATGGGTGACAAACGAGCACACAGTTCAGCTGATGGTAAGTGGTTGCTGTGGCCCATAGACATCTACATCTATCCTCGATTACAAACCAAAATGAAGATGCGTTGTCATCCGTGAGCACTTAAATCGAATGCCTTGTCTTCCCGGTCAAGTCGACCTATTCATGCTACAACTATACTATTAATATAACTGCAGCATAGCTCTACCAAACCTATGGATCTGAGATGTGGTCCTTCACTGATGGCTCAAAATCGCTTAGCGAGCTATGGAGAGGGCTATGCTCGGGGTTTCTATGTATGATATACTTCAAAAAGGGAATTCCCGATGTAGAACCAGTGTAACCGATATAGCCTAACGGATTAGTAAACTGAAGTGGCAACGGGCCGGCCATATACCTCAAAGAACCAACAACCGATGGGGATGAAAAGTTTTCAAATGGCAGCCTCGTACCAGCAGGTGAAGTGTATGGCGTCCCCTCACTATATGGAGTGAAGACCTGGTAAGACGTGCAGGAAGTTATTGGATGCAGGTGGCTCGGGATCGTGCTTTGTGACGTTCTTTTGGGGAGGCCTATGTTCAATAATGGACTTGTGAATGGAGTTTTTTCTCATAGTATGGGGGATTTTCAATTCTTTGTATAAAAAAGTAGCTAATCCTTCATCATAAGAAGGAACAGGCTCTATTCGGAACATCCATGTAACTTTATACTTTATACGTGGTAGAGCCATGCTGCAATTATACTAGAAGTATAGTTGGAACACGAATGGATCGGCTCGACCGGGGAAAGGCGACGATCTCACAAAATATCAGCGTAAAATAGTAGCTTAATGCTGCTGTGTTTCGTATGGTGAGTGTGGAGAACCGGAGACCCTTTTTATTGGAAACGAGGCATTCCATCTTAGTTCTCACGGGTGATAACGCATCTTCATTTTGATTCGTAATCGAAGATAGATGTAGATGTCTGTGGGCCACAGCAACCACTTACCATCAGGTGGACTGCTCAATGCTGCTGTGCTTCGTATGCTGTGTAAAGAACCGGAGACCATTTTACTGGAAATGGAGCATTCAATATTAGTGCTTTAGTTTGACATCGCATCTGCATTTGAATTCTTAATCCAGGATACATGTAGATGTCTATGGACCGTTTTCCACCCTTGTTATATAAAAACGGTGTATAATAGCCCGAAAAAAGGAGTAATTTCCTTTCAATTCGATTTCCACCAAATTGATTAACTTTAAAATCATTTAATTGTTCCCGTCGGAATATAAAATGAGTTCATCTAAGCAGTTCATTAATTGGGGAGAGTTCATTTTTTAATGAAACACTTATTAAAAGTTCCCTAGGCAGTTTTACTCTTCAAACTTTATTTCACGGAAGAGTGAGTTTATTATCTTTGAAATTAAATAAGTTTAAATTACCCCAATACTTATCGAGTTTTCCCTATCGATTTCTAGGCAATTAAGTATGACTCTTAATTTCTTTATCGTAGGCAACCTTAGAACCAAATATATATTAAGTTTATTTTTTATTTCTTTTTACATGAAACTGGGACTTCGAAGGGACATACGAACTTAAAGTACAGCGGATGTTAAGTGGCTACCGTCTTTTAATTTTCAACCGACTTCAAAAAGAAGGAGGTACTCAATTCGACTGTATTTTTATGTGTGTCCTCGTAACTTTTTCCAGGTGAAGTGGTTGTGATGATTCCTCTTTTATTTAAAATCTGGTGCTTCTCGTGTGGTCTTATACAAATTTTATAAAGATCTGTCCAGAAGTTTTTGAGCTATCCTCAATAATGCGTGTTTAATTCACTTCTAATATATCGATGATATTCTCATTTTATTTATATAGGTTGTTTTTTTTTTAAACATTAGCAGCAGTTTACACACATAAATTTTATAAAGACAAACATCCATACTATCCGCAACAATTATTTACAGGCCATGCAAATACTTTTTTCGTGTGAGATTCAAACTCGCGGCCCTTAGTGCTGCAACTCAATTCAATTCAATTTATTTGCTAATCTTGTTGTATACATAATATGGTCTTAATTATAAATAGTTCCAAACAAGAACCCTGCAAGGGCACTGCAAATATTGGCAATCATTATTACTGTTATTATTACATTTACATTATGGTATTATTAATAAAGTTATCAAGTAGTGAATATTTACAATTAATTTAAAAATAATTAGATCATACTATATTATATATTCCTATTTCCTACTCATTGTTAAGCCACTGCGCAGCGGAGCCATAGTACACTTTCAACCTGCAACCAACTTCTAACAAAGAAAGCTACAGGTGCGGTGTCACCTCTGAAGACTGAGATGGAGTGCCTCACAGACTGTAATTATACTGGCCATCATATTTTTTACCCATACTAACTGTCCGTCCGTTGTTTATTCTGAACATCATATTAAAACAGCATACCGAGCTTCAATTTAACTCAAAATCCATAGACAGGAGAATAATGGACTTAGTTTGTGTAAACCCTAAAACCAAACACGCATTTATGAACAGATTTTACATATTTTTAGGACAATATTAATATGTAACAAGCTCAAGAAGTAAAGATATATAGTGTAAGTTATAAGAAATGTAATAAGGGAATTTCTGAATAAATTAAATTACGAAGATACAGAGAAGTTGTTAGAAATTCTAAAATAGTTTGTATTAATTGTAGGTTACAAATAATCGTTATTTAGTTATTTTATTTATTATATTATAATGTAGTTCAATTATTTAAATTGTCTTGTGTCCTACATTAACCCATAAGCGATAGTCTGAAACGCACTCAACCTGGTTCAGGCAGGTAGCTAATATTATAAACTTGACTTTTCAATTTTTCTTTTGTAGATTCTACATTATTAAGCCACACATGGTTTTAATGTTTATTATTGCATGTTATTTTTATTAGGCTTATTGTTATATTTGCTTCTGTATGTAAACATGTGTAATTGGAAATGAAATAAAAAAATAACATTATCAATTCAACAACCATGCAGGCACTGCCATTCAGTAGCAGAAAACGTAAGAGAATGGAACCTATCCAGACCAATTAAAAAATACATCATATAAACACCCACGCCTGTTACCCAGAGGGGAAGGCAGAGTCTACAGATTGACGTTTGAGACGATTCTGACATAACTCTTTTTCCTCCCTTACATCCACATACTTACGCATATACTCTCGTCAGCCACGGGTATCTTCAATATATAGCCAATTTTATTGATATACTTTCATCTAGGACGTCCTTTGCCGACTGTGCCGGTCACATCTGCAACACAAAGCTTTGTTACTCTTTCTTTACTCATTATTTGCTAAATTGCCTCTGAAGAAGAGAAATGTTTTTGGCTATGTGTATTGTTATAATACCACAATGATACCTTAGACCAACAATTAACTAAAAAAATACATCATCAATACAGTCCTTCACAACCTCCCGCAATGAATACCACAAAGCACGGTATTCAGCCACCAACATTCATCGACTTCCTGCATATTTTACTAGGTCGTCACGTTATCTAATGGGAAATGCCCTACACTTCACCTACCGATACGAGGCTGCCACCCGAAATCCTTTCTTCCCGATCGATTTTCGGTTCTTTTAGCTATATGGTTGGCTCATTTCCCCGTCAAGTTATTTATCTGTTGGGTTTTGTTGGTTACTACTTGCAACTGCGGATATTCTTCTTTTTAAGTATATTAATCAGAGAAACCATGAGAATAGCCCTCTCCATAGCTCGCTGAGCGACCTTGAGCATTCTCATACGGCTAGCAGTGAAGGGCCGCGTCTCAGATTCATGTCATCACATGCGCTGATTGTACAATCTCGTTTTCAAGTTTTGACGTATACCTAACGAGAAGATGTATCGTAATCTCCCGAACTCGATTCGATTAACCTTTCGGTCGAAGTAGGTTTTACATATTCTCAACTTGTTTACTGCAATTTTTAGATGCCTATGATGTGTGCGTAAATACGTGTTCGTCCAATAAGTTGAACATGGTTAGGGCCTGGTTTTGACTTCATTTAAAATAAGCACAATGCTCTCTCTATCATCATTTTTATATGAGTACGATATGTAGTATTACTCCAAGATGAAAATGGCTTTCGTCGAGATCAAAGTGGCGCTTGCCAATTTCAAAATGGCACTCACTAAAAAGCAAGGATAGCGCTTGATTGAAGCGTACTTTTACAAAAGGGGTAAGGCTATATTAATGTTGGGTTTTACAATTATAGTCATATTCTTCCTTTTTGTAATAATTTACTTGTTTACTTCCAAACGTAATGACTTATACCTCGAACCGTTAAAGTCCTTTGTTGAAAAATATTGTAGGAAGGATTTTCCATAATCGCAACACTTGGTAGCGAATTGGCAATGGCAGTTCCAGAAGTCTACAGTACCTATGACCTGGACCTGGGTATTTTACGTCTAGGACAAACAAGGCATATACTGCTTCGTCAGCTGAAAGAAACTTTACCCGACGAGTATATGCGTAGAGATGTAGATGTGTAAAAAGCAAATGAGAGTATCGGGATCATGCCAAATGGAAGTCAATAGTCACCGCCTACCACTCTATGTGACTGGCGTTTATGCGTGTATTGTTACACTGCCATCTGTGTACATATTTATTTGAGTGTACATATTTATTTTGCCTGGGTGGGATGCATTTCACGTTGTGTTTATTTTTTATCAATTTTTCCATTTCACGAAAAATATTTACAAGTTTTTCGAATAAAATATAGCTAAAATCACTACTGTTTTTGCTCTCTTCCGCACGTGAAGTTTCATCAGAATCAGTTTATTCATTCCGAAAATTAGTACAGGCAGACAGACTCACAGACAGACAAATTTTTACAAACGGTTATTCATGTATTAATGGTACGCAAATAAACCGCTGTTCTTGATAAAGGCATATATTTTAAAACTAGTAGTATATTTTTATATATAATTGAAAGGTTTTTTGTTTATAATGATAATAATATCCTCCAGACCGAATTCGGACAGGATTTTAGTGCCCGAATGAATGCGCAAGCACGGTGCACTCTCTATTCCCTCACGCTCATAGTCCAATAGGACGGTAATCCGACACGACCGGAGAGAGATAAGGTGCACGACCAAAACCTTTACCTGCTTTTTTCAGCTTCTACTAAGATTTTCTTTACAAGAAAACCCAATATCTGATTATGGCCCAACCCGGGATACAAATCCGGGGCCTCACGATCAGCAACCGCGTTTTGACCACTGGACCAAAGAGGTAGTCAATTTATTAAAATAGTTTATTATTATATTTAACTAAATTATCTTATATTTACACAGCTATTTTCCAACGCTGCAGTTAACAAGCCGATCGTTGTACGAGCACTTAATGCTAATTAAATTAGGCAAAGGAGCTCAACCCCGATGAAACGCCTTCGTTAACTTTGCAAATACAGCTTGTTAGAGGTATCGTGTGAAAATTCGCTTTACAAATAGAGCTGTAAGTGAAAACTTACCTCACTCAACAGACATGCATATAAAGCCAGCGAAATATGCATGCGGAGAATATGTGTAAGGAAGAGTAGGAGGTCGGAATAGGCCATATTAATAGATCTTCCAGAGTACGATCTAATAAACAATGAATAATATTGATTGAATTAGTCGTGGCGTCGTAAGAGAATCTACAGGACATCCATCCTTGGATGACATGTAAGAGGCGACAGAAGGAATTCGAAACAGGATATAGTCAGCAGAATCTTCCTGAATTAATGTCCTAAAGACCGAATTTTAGTCACGGCGGCCAGCCTCAACGGAAACTAGCAGTGCAGAACAGGATCACAGTCGTCTATTATCTTGATGTTAGTGCTGTTAGTCTATGCGACTCTTACAGCTTCATATTGTCTTAGGGCTCGCGGCCTGCAAGGCCGCGAGCTAAAAAGGATCACAGTGCCCGAGTCTATGTACAAGCACAGGTGCACTCTCTATTCCCTCACTCCAATAATCCGATGGGACAGTAAACCGACATAACTGGAGAGAGATCAGGCGCAGAACCAACGGCTTTACGTGCTTACCGAGGCACGGAAGTGAGACACCACCAAATACCTGACTCCTGGCAGCTACTGAGCATTTCTTAATAGAAAAACTCAATAAGTGATATTTATGGCCCGACCCGGGATTCGAACCCGGGACGTCATGATCAGCAGTCGCACTGCTACAACCACTAGACCACCGAGGCAGTAAATTATAGGTGCAAGGATGAGTAAGAAACGGTAATAAGTACGAGGCTCGGAGGGGGTCAGTCACATAACACCTAGACCTGCAAGAAACAGCTTCTAGAATACTATACTACACTTTCAATACGAGTAATGTCTTCTTGTCCGAATTTCACAAATTCACTCTTTATTACTTCACTCTTGGCGGAAATGATGATGTTTTACCCCCACGCCTCAGAAAGCACGTAAAGCCGTTGATCCTGCTGATCTATCTACGGTCGTGTCGGATTACCGCCCCATCGGACTACGAAAGTAAAGGAATAGAGAGTGCACTTGTGCTTGCATACACTAGAGCACTATTATCCTGTCCTTCGCAAATGGCTAGTCTACGTAGAGACTTGACCACAATTTGGTCTGGAGGACATTACTAAATAGTACATCTTATATGTCAGATAATTTTATGTAGATATCGTATCTATATACAATTTGTATCGTATGCTCCCAATTTCGAACGCTATGTTAGTCTGGAATATTTATAGATATTAAATAGATACCTATAGTTCGAACAAACTTTGACGTAGCTTTTAATCGATAGTCTAGTATGTATTTACATCCCCGACGTAGTTTGCTTCAAACGACAAGTTTGTATCGAGGTCTAATCTAATTTCGAACAAACATGTGACTGAGGTCGTCTCTTCCTGCATAACAAATCTAATAAGGTAAAATTTAATGTTAATTAAATATTTGACTTTTATTAATAACTAAAAAATCTATCTATCAATAAATATAACGTGTAGTGGCGGTGTAAGATATCCACTATTCCATATCATCCCATGGGTGTCGTAAGAGGCGACAGAGTAAGATTGAACCAGGAGTTGGGCGGCAGCATCTTCCTGATAACAGCTGAATGATAATAAAAAATCTGCGGTTGCCACCCGCTTGTCAAGCATGCCAACTACGGGAAATATCTATCCGATCACAGATTGCCTTATCGGATGGATATTTCCAGTTGTGTAATCTGTGACATGGTTACAATGAGATGTTGTTAGGTTAGCTAATTACGTAATAACTTAAGACAGAAGAACCCTTAAGTAGGGACTGAATAAATTAACTGACTTGGTATTACGTGTATCTCACAACTTTTTACGGTAGAATAACTGAGCTGCGAGACTTTTTTATAAGTTATGTTTTGATGGTATTAAACCTTTCTGCCGCAAACACTATTGTCAGCATCTCTTTTTTGATTTGTGCATACCGGGTCAGAGTATCAGTGAGCGTTAACGAAGCAAACTCCACTGGACGGCCGGCCTGCAGCAGCACCGCTCCAAGCGTTCTAGCACTCGCGTCCACCGACACCACCACCGGTAGCTTCGTCGAGTAAAGCGCTAACACTGGTGCAGATGAAATATTATTATTAATGTGTTTTTTTCCTCGCAACCACCCATAATAGCTTTAACTTAAGAATCGTCTGGTTTCATCCCATTCTTATCGAATTTATGACCCAAGTAAACAATTTCGCGAACTCCAAACTTACACTTCTCCTTATTAAATTTTATACCAATTTTTCTAGCCCTATTCAGTAAAAAATTTTGCCCGAAGTTTCATGTTCATGTCGTTCTTTAGTATTCCATACTATTACATCATCAATAAAAGAGTCAACACCCCCTCATATCTTCCGGATATCGTCTTAACTTTGCATGAAATACTTCAGGAGCATAATTTACTCCATACGGTAGTCTTAGAAACTGGTATCGGCCAAACGGTGTTCCAAATGTACAAAGATCTGCGCTGGCAGGATCAATTTGAACCATCCAAAAATCAGGGCGCGCGTCCAGCACGCTGAAGTTCGTAGCACTGCGCAGCCGCGCTCCCAGCTCGCTCACCGTGGACAGCGAGTAATGCGCGCACCGCACCGCGTGGTTAAGCGGTCTCGGGTCCAAGCACACACAAATATCACCATTCTTTTTTGCTACTAGCACAATAGCGTTAACTCATTCCGTAGGATGAGTCACTTTCCTGATAACGCCTAATTTGCCAACCTATGTAACTCAGCTAAGAGTTTGTTTCTCATCCCCAGTGGTATTTTCCTAGTAGGACAAATCACGGGTTGTACTTTTTTATCCACGACAACAGAATACTGTCCAGGTTACTTACCCAGTCCTTTAAAGAAACCAGAATATTTTTATGTATATTTATAGCATCAACACGGGATACGAGCCCTAACATGACACTGCCTTCCAGGCCCAAAACATTTTTACAGTTTGAATGAGATGGCCAAAATGTGCCCCAAGCTGTACAAAAATAAGACTATTGCTATTAATTTAAATAAAATAAAAAAAGAATTTAGAATAACTATTAATATTTCATAGCAGCTGTTAAAAAATAATCAAGTTTAAAAGTATTTAAAGCGATTTCTTCTCTTTGAAGTCACGCTATGATACCCTTAATGTGGCCATATAATACTTAAAAAGATCATAGTAGGGAAAAAACAATAGCTAAACACATAAAAATACTTTATTTATATGTTATTTATAAAAAAAAGCCTTCAATTAATGAATTAATACATCAAAATAAACAAAATACACTAAAGGACCGGATTTTATTTATTTGTTTAATATAAAAACAGCTTAAACATGTAGCGTTACATTATAGGATAGGGTTATTTTACTTTAGTACTTGCAACACTGAATCCGTCCGTCAAGCATCAAAACAGTCAAAGTGTCACTCATATGCCGACAAATATGTACGCTTTTCTTTCGTATTTGTGTTTTATCGTATTTTACTTTTATTTTATAAGTGCCGTAGCCCCACGCGAGTGTTGCACTGATGATAAACGGTGTAATACATAAGTTTAATTATTTTCTGTCTAATATACTTCGATCAATAATAGTATTAATATAATTATATTACAAAAAATAGTTAAATATAATAATTTCGAAGACTGAAAAAAACTGCTGTCCTCGTTTTTTTGGCTAAACCAGTTAGGATACATCCTAATCGTCATGCAATACATTAACCTACATAACACTCATGAATTAGAATTTTATTAATATCCACATTTTGTAATAATGATTAAAACCGACTGCCAAAATCATTTTTTTAAATCTTCATAACTTTTGTCCACTAGCTACATGCACTTTTCTAATTCTTTATATAGAAGATCTGTATTTTCAAATGACATAGATTTCTTCTCTGTACGGACTGGGGCACAGGTTCACACAATTTTCGGCCATCTCCTTTGCTACTACAAATGGTAAAACGTAATATTTACTTTCATAAATAAATGGTAATTCGTAAATGCCTAGAATAGGTAAGTTATTATAAGTAAGCGATTGTACACATTTATTAAAAAGTTTTTGGTTAAGAATTGACATGCCTAAGCTTAAATAATCATTTTTCGAAATTACTTTCAACATAGAACCTGCATCTAGTTTAAATTGCACTAGTATACTATTACATTAAAAAATAACATTCCATTCTTTAGGTAACTTACTAACTTATTTTAAATTACTAACTTATTTTGTATCCTGGCTTAATATCATGTCCACATAGAACGTTTCGGAATCTTATCATGTATCTTATCTTATCATGTAATATATATTTATGCACACACACTTTAGCGAAATACCATTTTTATCACACACATAACATAATGCATTCCACGCCGGACACCGGTCATCGGTGGAGCACAAACTATTGCCACATGACAAGTACAACGTTCGCAGAAGCCACCGGCCTAGCCCCGAACCTCGGTCTGCAGCCACGAGCACCGCACCACCTTGCTCCGCCGCTGCGTAGTACACTGTCGTAGCTGCGACCGCTTTCGTCCCTTACAGCATTAACTCGCATTTCACTACCGCCAGGACCATTCTCGATGCATATTTTTTTATAGAAGAGGGGGCAAACGGGGCTCACCTTATGTTAAGTGACTACCGCCGCCCATGATCAACCGCAACACCAGGGGAATTGCAGGTGCGTTGCCGGCCCTTTAGAAAGGAGTAAGCTCTTTTCTTGAAGGTCCCCAGGTCGTATCGGTCTAGAAAAATCGCCGGTGGTAAACTATTCCACAGAGACGTCGTATGCGGAAGAAAACTCCTTCTGAAATGTACATTGGTGGACCGCCAAGCATCCAGGTGGTGTTGATGGTATCGGGACGTTTTCCGCGTAGTGTGTTTACGAAATTTAACGGCTGAGATTTATCCGAACAAGCCCTCAGAGCACTCCCCGTGATAGATGCGATAAAAAAAGGAAAGAGATGCAACATCTCTCCGCAACGCCAGTGAATCGAGCCGTGCGGAAAGTACTAGGTCGTCGACGATTCGAGCCGCTCTGCGCTGGATGCGGTCAAGTGGAAGGAGCTGGTACAAGGGAGCTCCAGCGCAGAGGTGGAAACAGAGGTCTGTAAAAGTCGAATAGATTTTGCAACCCGCCGATCCAATGAGGTTGACCACTAAACTCGCCTGCACTGAACTTTCCTCTTTAGCCACTCCCGAGGATTTAAGAAACACCTCAAATTGTTTCAAAGTGTTTGTTAAAAAATAAGTTCCCTTATCAAAATCTTTTATACCAACTGTCTAATTTATTTTCAACACAGCTGCCACCATGTAATAAAATAAATGCTAGCTGGTTTTTATTATATTATTAAGGTACAGTCTCGACACACAATATTAATCTACCCAAAATATACTACACTCAGCGAGCTATGATGAGGTCTATGCTCGGAGTTTCTCTGCGTGATAGACTTAAAAACGAGGATATCCGCTGTAGTGGCAGAGCAGCCAAGATAGCCTAAAGGATTAGTAAGCCGAAGTGGCAATATAGCTTGAAGAACCGACAACCAATGGGGAAGAAAGGTTCTCGATTGGCGGCCTCTACCGTCAGGTGAAGTGTAGAGCATCCCCTACCAGATGGAGTGACGATCTGGTAGGACATGCAGAAAGTCAATGGATGCAGGTGCCTCGGGACCATGCTTTGTGGCGTCCTTTGGAGTAGGCCTATATTCAGCAGTGGACTTGAGTAGTTAGGTTGTACCAGTTCTGGCGCACTGAGTCAGTACTACTTTACTAGTAGTTAGGTTGTACCAGTTCTGGCACACTGAGTCAGTACTACTATACTAGTAGTTAGGTTGTACCAGTTCTGGCGCACTTGTAGTTACATTGTACCAGTTCTGGCGCACTGAGTCAGAAGTGGTACAAGTACGACGTTCGTCGACTCACGATCCTAAAAAAAAAAGGTTTTGGCATGCTCTGATCACGAATCTGCGGTCCATTTTTTGCGTAGGATGCACGGTTCCGGAGATGTGCAGATCAATTAACTCTTATCTAATTGATATCCGGCGCGGCCCTCAACCGTCATTAGCGCTCCATTGCTCTTATCTACTTATCTATTGTTCGTTCGATACCATCAACACCACCTGGATGCTTGGCGGTCCACCAATGTACATTTTAGAAGGAGTTTTCTTCCGCGTACGACGTCTCTGTGGAATAGTTTACCACCGGCGATTTTTCTAGACCGATACGACCTGGGGACCTTCAAGAAAAGAACTTACTCCTTTCTAAAGGGCCGGCAACGCACCTGCAATTCCCCTGGTGTTGCGGTTGATCATGGGCGGCGGGTAATAGTATACTAGTGCAATTTAAACTAGATACAGGTTCTATGTTGAAAGTAATTTCGAAAAATGGTTATTTAAGCTCAGGCATGTCAATTCTTAACCTAAAACTTTTTAATAAATGTGTACAATCGCTTACTGATAATAACTTACCTATTCTAGGCATTTACGAATTACCATTTATTTATGAAATTAAACATTACGTTTTACCATTTGTAGTAGCAAAGGAGATGGCCGAAAATTGTGTGAACCTGTGCCCCAGTCCGTACAGAGAAGAAATCTATGTCATTTGAAAATACAGATCTTCTATATAAAGAATTAGAGAAGTGCATGTAGCTAGTGGACAAAAGTTATGAAGATTTAAAAAAATGATTTTGGCAGTCGGTTTTAATCATTATTACAAAATGTGGATATTAATAAAATTCTAATTCATGAGTGTTATGTAGGTTAATGTATTGCATGACGATTAGGATGTATCCTAACTGGTTTAGCCAAAAAAACGAGGACAGCAGTTTTTTTCAGTCTTCGAAATTATTATATTTAACTATTTTTTGTAATATAATTATATTAATACTATTATTGATCGAAGTATATTAGACAGAAAATAATTAAACTTATGTATTACACCATTTATCATCAGTGCAACACTCGCGTGGGGCTACGGCACTTATAAAATAAAAGTAAAATACGATAAAACACAAATACGAAAGAAAAGCGTACATATTTGTCGGCATATGAGTGACACTTTGACTGTTTTGATGCTTGACGGACGGATTCAGTGTTGCAAGTACTAAAGTAAAATAACCCTATCCTATAATGTAACGCTACATGTTTAAGCTGTTTTTATATTAAACAAATAAATAAAATCCGGTCCTTTAGTGTATTTTGTTTATTTTGATGTATTAATTCATTAATTGAAGGCTTGTTTTTATAAATAACATATAAATAATGTATTTTTATGTGTTTAGCTATTGTTTTTTCCCTACTATGATCTTTTTAAGTATTATATGGCCACATTAAGGGTATCATAGCGTGACTTCAAAGAGAAGAAATCGCTTTAAATACTTTTAAACTTGATTATTTTTTAACAGCTGCTATGAAATATTAATAGTTATTCTAAATTCTTTTTTTATTTTATTTAAATTAATAGCAATAATCTTATTTTTGTACAGCTTGGGGCACATTTTGGCCATCTCATTCAAACTGTAAAAATGTTTTGGGCCTGGAAGGCAGTGTCATGTTAGGGCTCGTATCCCGTGTTGATGCTATAAATATACATAAAAATATTCTGGTTTCTTTAAAGGACTGGGTAAGTAACCTGGACAGTATTCTGTTGTCGTGGATAAAAAAGTACAACCCGTGATTTGTCCTACTAGGAAAATACCACTGGGGATGAGAAACAAACTCTTAGCTGAGTTACATAGGTTGGCAAATTAGGCGTTATCAGGAAAGTGACTCATCCTACGGAATGAGTTAACGCTATTGTGCTAGTAGCAAAAAAGAATGGTGATATTTGTGTGTGCTTGGACCCGAGACCGCTTAACCACGCGGTGCGGTGCGCGCATTACTCGCTGTCCACGGTGAGCGAGCTGGGAGCGCGGCTGCGCAGTGCTACGAACTTCAGCGTGCTGGACGCGCGCCCTGATTTTTGGATGGTTCAAATTGATCCTGCCAGCGCAGATCTTTGTACATTTGGAACACCGTTTGGCCGATACCAGTTTCTAAGACTACCGTATGGAGTAAATTATGCTCCTGAAGTATTTCATGCAAAGTTAAGACGATATCCGGAAGATATGAGGGGGTGTTGACTCTTTTATTGATGATGTAATAGTATGGAATACTAAAGAACGACATGAACATGAAACTTCGGGCAAAATTTTTTACTGAATAGGGCTAGAAAAATTGGTATAAAATTTAATAAGGAGAAGTGTAAGTTTGGAGTTCGCGAAATTGTTTACTTGGGTCATAAATTCGATAAGAATGGGATGAAACCAGACGATTCTTAAGTTAAAGCTATTATGGGTGGTTGCGAGGAAAAAAACACATTAATAATAATATTTCATCTGCACCAGTGTTAGCGCTTTACTCGACGAAGCTACCGGTGGTGGTGTCGGTGGACGCGAGTGCTAGAACGCTTGGAGCGGTGCTGCTGCAGGCCGGCCGTCCAGTGGAGTTTGCTTCGTTAACGCTCACTGATACTCTGACCCGGTATGCACAAATCAAAAAAGAGATGCTGACAATAGTGTTTGCGGCAGAAAGGTTTAATACCATCAAAACATAACTTATAAAAAAAGTCTCGCAGCTCAGTTATTCTACCGTAAAAAGTTGTGAGATACACGTAATACCAAGTCAGTTAATTTATTCAGTCCCTACTTAAGGGTTCTTCTGTCTTAAGTTATTACGTAATTAGCTAACCTAACAACATCTCATTGTAACCATGTCACAGATTACACAACTGGAAATATCCATCCGATAAGGCAATCTGTGATCGGATAGATATTTCCCGTAGTTGGCATGCTTGACAAGCGGGTGGCAACCGCAGATTTTTTATTATCATTCAGCTGTTATCAGGAAGATGCTGTCGCCCAACTCCTGGTTCAATCTTACTCTGTCGCCTCTTACGACACCCATGGGATGATATGGAATAGTGGATATCTTACACCGCCACTACACGTTATATTTATTGATAGATAGATTTTTTAGTTATTAATAAAAGTCAAATATTTAATTAACATTAAATTTTACCTTATTAGATTTGTTATGCAGGAAGAGACGACCTCAGTCACATGTTTGTTCGAAATTAGATTAGACCTCGATACAAACTTGTCGTTTGAAGCAAACTACGTCGGGGATGTAAATACATACTAGACTATCGATTAAAAGCTACGTCAAAGTTTGTTCGAACTATAGGTATCTATTTAATATCTATAAATATTCCAGACTAACATAGCGTTCGAAATTGGGAGCATACGATACAAATTGTATATAGATACGATATCTACATAAAATTATCTGACATATAAGATGTACTATGTAGTAATGTCTTCCAGACCAAATTGTGGTCAAGTCTCTACGTAGACTAGCCATTTGCGCAGGACAGGATAATAGTGCTCTAGTGTATGCAGTGTGTGCACTCTCTATTCCTTTACTTTCGTAGTCCGATGGGGCGGTAATCCGACACGACCGTAGATAGATCAGCAGGATCAACGGCTTTACGTGCTTTCTGAGGCGTGGGGGTAAAACATCATCATTTCCGCCAAGAACAAAGTAATAAAGAGTGAATTTGTGAAATTCGGACAAGAAGACATTACTCGTATTGAAAGTGTAGTATAGTATTCTAGAAGCTGTTTCTTGCAGGTCTAGGTGTTATGTGACTGACCCCCTCCGAGCCTCGTACTTATTACCATTTCTTACTCATCCTTGCAGCTATAATTTACTGCCTCGGTGGTCTAGTGGTTGTAGCAGCGCGACTGCTGATCATGACGTCCCGGGTTCGAATCCCGGGTCGGGCCAAAAATATCACTTATTGAGTTTTTCTATTAAGAAATGCTCAGTAGCTGCCAGGAG
Source organism: Parnassius smintheus behrii (assembly GCA_036936625.1). Taxonomy (NCBI): domain Eukaryota; kingdom Metazoa; phylum Arthropoda; class Insecta; order Lepidoptera; family Papilionidae; genus Parnassius; species Parnassius smintheus. Next base: position 5,057,593 of record JAUPFT010000026.1, read on the forward strand.
TCAGGTATTGGGTGGTGTCTCACTTCCGTGCCTCTGTAAGCACGTAAAGCCGTTGGTTCTGCGCCTGATCTCTCTCCAGTTATGTCGGTTTACTGTCCCATCGGATTATTAGAGTGAGGGAATAGAGAGTGCACCTGTGCTTAGACATAGACTCGGGCACTGTAATCCTTTTTAGCTCGCGGCCTTGCAGGCCACGAGCCCTGAGAAAATATGAAGCTGTAAGAGTCGCATAGACTAACATCACTAACATCAAGATAATAGACGACTGTGATCCTGTTCTGCGCTGCTAGTTTCCGTTGAGGCTGGCCGCCGTGACTAAAATTCGGTCTTTAGGACATTTTGGTTCAAAATGACACAAAATCTAAAAAATATTAGATACATCATCGACATGGATGGATTTTACATTACATATCCTCATAAACATTTTCAATGTAGAGAAATGGCTATTCTAGACGTAAAACTATCTAATAAAAATGATTCGTTCATCGATCATTATTTGTTTCGGCCAAGTTATCCTTTCAACTATTTGTCGCCAAAAGACAAAAAAACTGTTCGTTATTGTGAAACACACGTGCACGGCATTCAATATTTTGATGTGAACGAATAATTAAAATGTGCCTACAAACAAGAGAACATCATTCCCATATTAAATTGGTATATTAGAAATTTGTGTAAAGACGAAGTGATCGCATACAAAGGTGGTTCAACAGAAAAACAATTTTTAAAAATGTTGACGACGAATGATAGAATTTTTAATATTGAAGAATACAAATGTCAAAAATACAATGATTTGGTAAATGTCATAAATTTAAACAAACGTTATGTGTTTAATAATCATATATTTGCAAAAAATAATCACAAAATTTACATTGTTCTTGTGACGAAGTGTGGGTTTTTTACAAGTGGTTATTACTTGAAAATAAAATTTTAAATTAATCATAAATTTTGTTTGATTTCCAAAAAAATTTGTCACAGTATACTATATTATACAAAGGTGGTTCAACAGAAAAACAATTTTTAAAAATGTTGACGACGAATGATAGAATTTTTAATACTGAAGAATACAAATGTCCAAAATACAATTATTTGATAAATGTCATAAATTTAAACAAACGTTATGTGTGTAATAATCATATATTTGCAAAAAATAATCACACAATTTACATTGTTCTTGTGACGAAGTGTGGGTTTTTTACAAGTGGTTATTACTTGAAAATAAAATTTTAAATTAATCATAAATTTTGTATATAATACAAAGGTGGTTCAACAGAAAAACAATTTTTAATATTGAAGAATACAAATGTCCAAAATACAATAATTTCGTAAATGTCATAAATTTAAACAAACGTTATGTGTGTGTATGAGTATGATATGCTGATGTAAATATACTATTATTAAAAGATGGTTATTTATTGAGTTTCACCATCAAACATTTTAAGATTTGGAATTCCTTGATGATAGTTAACATTTGGTAAATTATATAAAGGTTGCATTTCATCAAAGCACCATGTGATCTGATTAAAATCACAATTACATATTTCTGTAACTGATTTTATGAAATTTGTTACAAAATTTGACTTCCCACATCCACTTGGTTCTGCCACAATAGCAGTACACGGATGTATAAAGTGAAACATTACACACGTCAAAATTTCTAAGGTGAGAAATAAAAAATGAAAGTGTTGGTGTAAACAATTGAAACAAAATTTATGAAATTTTATTTTCAAGAAATAACCACTTGTAAAAAACCCACACTTCGTCACAAGAACAATGTAAATTTTGTGATTATTTTTTGCCAATATATAATTATTACACACATAACGTTTGTTTAAATTTATGACATTTATCAAATCATTGTATTTTGGACATTTGTATTCTTCAATATTAAAAATTGTTTTTCTGTTGAACCACCTTTGTATTATATACTATTGGAGACGCCAGTAACTTAAGGTATCTTCGATAAAGATTTAGTGGACTGTAATTTTGGTGCATACGGCAAAGGGGAAAATAAATAGGTGGGATAGCACGCACTGACCTGATGAGGGCTGCCACGCCTTCCTCCTGGAGTGTCTGCTATGCAGCGAGCTCGCCACGTGGTTCGGCGCACACGCACTCTCGGAACAGTTTCTTGAAGTCCCACACTCTCCACCTTTGCCCTTACACTTCTCTCACTTTTATGAGTTACAAAGACACAATGTCTGATGCGGTGAATATTAAACATAAACAGGAGAACTCAATGTTCGTCCTGCGCGGTTTGCGGTTAATGTACATAAGACGCGACGGGTGGCCGTGCGTTGCGGATGGCGTAATATCACTTAGTATAATGACGCGCGCCGAGATCCTCTTTTTCACCTCGGCGGCAGCGCGTGCGGTAGGAAAGGGAAGGAAGGAAGGAAACAAAAAATATGCACTAGTCATGTTGATAAAGTAGATATAACTTAGGACGAACTCATTGCGATATGTAATGTAATGTTGATAAAGTATATTGTTAACTGGCGTTACCAACTATATTATAACTAATGTTTTTGAAAAATCAAACAAGATTTATGATTAATTTAAAATTTTATTTTTAAGTAATAACCACTTGTAAAAAACCCACACTTCATCGCAAGAACAATGTAAAATTTTGTGATTATTTTTTGCAAATATATGATTATTACACACATAACGTTTGCTTAAATTTATGACATTTACCAAATCATTGTATTTTGGACATATGTATTCTTCAATATTAAAAATTCTATCATTCGTCGCCAACATTTTTAAAAATTGTTTTTCTGTTGAACCACCTTTGTATTATATAGTATACTATAACTAATGTTTTTGAAAAATCAAACAACATTTATGATTAGTTTAAAATTTTATTTTCAAGTAATAACCACTTGTAAAAAAACCCACAATTCGTCACAAGAACAATGTAAATTTTGTGATTATTTTTGCAAATATATGATTATTACACACATAACGTTTGTTTAAATTTATGACATTTATCAAATAATTGTATTTTGAACATTTGTATTCTTCAATATTAAAAATTCTATCATTCGTCGTCAACATTTTTAAAAATTGTTTTTCTGTTGAACCACCTTTGTATTATATAGTATACTATGACAATTTTTTTTGGAAATCAAACAAACTTTATGATTAATTTAAAATTTTATTTTCAAGTAATAACCACTTGTAAAAAACCTACACTTCGTCACAAGAACAATGTAAAATTTTGTGATTATTTTTTGCAAATATATGATTATTACACACATAACGTTTGTTTAAATTTATGACATTTACCAAATCATTGTATTTTGGACATTTGTATTCTTCAACATTAAAAATTCCATCATTCGTCGTCAACATTTTTAAAAATTGTTTTTCTGTTGAACCACCTTTGTATTATATACTATACTATAACTAATGTATTTGAAAAATCAAACAAAATTTATGATTAATTTAAAATTTTATTTTCAAGTAATAAACACTTGTAAAAAACCCACACTTCGTCACAAGAACAATGTAAAATTTTGTGATTATTTTTTGCAAATATATGATTTTTACACACATAACGTTTGTTTAAATTTATGACATTTACCAAATCATTGTATTTTGGACATTTGTATTCTTCAATATTAAAAATTCTATCATTCGTCGTCAACATTTTTAAAAATTGTTTTTCTGTTGAACCACCTTTGTATGCGATCACTTTGTCTTTACACAAATTTCTTATATACCAATTTAATATGGGAATGATGTTCTCTTGTTTGTAGGCACATTTTAATTCTTCGGTCACATCAAAATATGGAATGCCGTGCACGTGTGTTTCACAATAACGAACAGTTTTTTTTGTCTTTTGGCGACAAATAATTGAAAGGATAACTTGGCCGAAACAAATAATGATCGATAAACGAATCATTTTTATTAGATAATTTTACGTCTAGAATAGCCATTTCTCCACATTGAAAATGTTTATGAGGATATGTAATGTAAAATCCATCCATGTCGATGATGTATCTAATATTTTTTAGATTTTGTGTCATTTTGAACCAAAATGTTAAAAGTATTTACACGTGACTAAAATATGTGTGTTCCAACAAACTTCACATAACAATTCATTCTTCATTACTTCCCATCATCTCATTTCTTCCTTTTGCTCTTTTCTTCCTGTAATTTAAGAAAACAGAATCATATTCACTAATGATCAACTAATGACTGTCATTGTTAAAAAAGTATTTTTTAACTTTTTACTTTCTGCTATTGTCTTTGTATTTATGGCTAGGGAATGTCCGCGGCGCGGTCTCAATGCGTGTTGGCGAACTTCACATGCCTTCGAAATTTTCTCAGGTTTCCTCACGACGTTTTCCTACACTTATAATTGCAATTAACAATTTTAATCAATCAATGTATATCAATGTAAATCAATGTAAATCAGCACTTAAATTTGCAATTAACAATTTAAGTGGTGCCGGCGGGGGTCGAACCCGCGTACTGTGAAATTTTCAGCTTGCGCTAACTATCTGAGCTACCACGGCTTAATCATATACACACACAATATTTAAATATAATTTGTTAACACTAAATCATACACACGTAAGAAAATAACAGAAAGAAAAGTAATTTTGTCAATAGAATAAATACTTAAAATTGCAATTAACAATTTAAGTGGTGCCGGCGGGGGTCGAACCCGGGTCGCGTACTGTGAAATTTACAGCTTGCGCTAACCATCTGAGCTACCACGGCTTAATCATATACACACACAATATTTAAATATAATTTGTTAACACTAAATCATACACACGTAAGAAAATAACTGAAAGAAAAGTAAGTTTGTCAATAGAATAAACACTTAAAATTGCAATTAACAATTTAATTAGTGTCGGCGGGGATCAAACCCGCGTCGCGTACTGTAAAATTGACAGCTTGCGCTAACCATCTGAGCTACCATGGCTTAATCATATACACACACAATATTTAAATATAATTTGTTAACACTAAATCCTACACACGTAAGAAAATAACAAAAAAAAAGTAAGTTTGTCAATAGAATAAACACTTAAAATTGCAATTAACAATTTAAGTGGTGCCGGCGGGGGTCGTACCCGGGCCGCGCACTGTGAAATTTACAGCTTGCGCTAACCATCTGAGCTACCACGGCTTAATCATATACACACACAATATTTAAATATAATTTGTTAACACTAAATCCTACACACGTAAGAAAATAACAAAAGGAAAAGTAAGTTTGTCAATAGAATAAACACTTAAAATTGCAATTAACAATTTAATTAGTGTCGGCGGGGATCGAACCCGCGTCGCGTACTGTAAAATTGACAGCTTGCGCTAACCATCTGAGCTACCATGGCTTAATCATATACACACACAATATTTAAATATAATTTGTTAACACTAAATCCTACACACGTAAGAAAATAACAAAAAAAAAGTAAGTTTGTCAATAGAATAAACACTTAAAATTGCAATTAACAATTTAAGTGGTGCCGGCGGGGGTCGTACCCGGGCCGCGCACTGTGAAATTTACAGCTTGCGCTAACCATCTGAGCTACCACGGCTTAATCATATACACACACAATATTTAAATATAATTTGTTAACACTAAATCCTACACACGTAAGAAAATAACAAAAGGAAAAGTAAGTTTGTCAATAGAATAAACACTTAAAATTGCAATTAACAATTTAAGTGGTGCCGGCGGGGGTCGAATCCGGGTCGCGTACTGTGAAATATACAGCTTGCGCTAACCATCTGAGCTACCACGGCTTAATCATATACACACACAATATTTAAATATAATTTGTTAACACTAAATCCTACACACGTAAGAAAATAACAAAAAAAAGTAAGTTTGTCAATAGAATAAACACTTAAAATTGCAATTAACAATTTAAGTGGTGCCGGCGGGGGTCGTACCCGGGCCGCGCACTGTGAAATTTACAGCTTGCGCTAACCATCTGAGCTACCACGGCTTAATCATATACACACACAATATTTAAATATAATTTGTTAACACTAAATCCTACACACGTAAGAAAATAACAAAAGGAAAAGTAAGTTTGTCAATAGAATAAACACTTAAAATTGCAATTAACAATTTAATTAGTGTCGGCGGGGATCGAACCCTCGTCGCGTACTGTAAAATTGACAGCTTGCGCTAACCATCTGAGCTACCATGGCTTAATCATATACACACACAATATTTAAATATAATTTGTTAACACTAAATCATACACACGTAAGAAAATAACAGAAAGAAAAGTAAGTTTGGTAATAGAATAAACACTTGCATCTATGGCCTTTGATGCCTTGAAGTAACACAAATATAGTATTGATAGATCCACTGCGGTTAAACGACCATACACTAACTCCATGACTGCAGTTGTTTGGTCTTATATAGTACCAGTAAGTAATAATTCTAATCTTAAGAATTTCTACAGTGGAATTGATAACTTTATGCGTCAACAAGCTTATCTAACATTTTGTTATTTATCTCAACATTAGTTCGTGTCGTTTTTTTCAGTGTATCGATGACTCAAATACGTACAAAAATAAGACAAAATAATGCAATTTAATATTTAGAAATCACTATAATTGATCATTCCTATGTTAGTCATTGAGTAGATTGTACTGTAATAATCTACTAATAGCAGTAATATCATGGATACACTAGATGTACAAAACATCTGAAAAAGATTCACCCCAGTCTAGAAAATAATGTTTATGCTGCTAATAGACTGCCCATGTACACCCACGTACCAACGTATATGCCTAGTCAGGTCATAAGTATTGTCACACAGTAAAAACTTTTCTTTTAGAATGCTGGCCACAAAAAAGTTTATTGAATTCGAATTTCGAATTGTTCATGAAAATTAAACTGTATACTTTTTAGAATTTTACAAATTTTTTAATATGGAGTGGACGTTTAAAGAAGACCGTCTTGCAGTTATTGCGTTGCATCGTTGCGGTTCCGCGCCAATTAAATTTTTGATATACTGAAAAATTTGAATATAACCAAAAGATTCGTTTATCGTACCATCAAACGATACAATGAAGACCCTAGTGTAGCTGACAGGTCAAAAAGTGGTCGCCCTCGGTCTGTTAGGACTCCAGCAGTGATAAAAGCTGTGAAGACGCGAATTCAAAGAAATCCCAAACGTAAGCAGAAACTGTTGGCCCTTCAGATGGGGTTAAGCAGAACCACGGTGAAAAGGGTGTTAAATGGAGACTTAGGGCTTCGGGCATATCGAAGAAAAACAGGGCACCGTTTGAATGCTTGTCTAATAGACCTGAGACTGAAGAGATGCTGCGCTTTGTTGAAGCGGTACGCGGGAAAAAAAATATGGGGAAATTCTTTTTTCGGATGAAAAAATTTTTACCGTAGAAGAGAGTTACAACAAACAAAATGATAAGATGTACGCACACAGTAGTGAAGAAGCGAGCAACCGTATTCCGCGTGTCCAACCAGGTCATTTTCCATCCTCGCTCATGGTATGGTTGGGAGTTTCTTATTGGGGCTTAACAGAGGTACATTTTTGTCAGAAAGGTTAAAAACGAATGCAGTTGTGTATCAAAATACAGTCCTTACGAACCTTGTGTAACCTGTTTCTTATATCATGTTCAATAACAGGCACTAGGTATTCCAACAAGATTCGGCGTCAGCTCATAGAGCGAAGAGCACAAAAGACTGGCGGTGGCGCGTGAAATCGACTTCATTTGACACGAAGACTGGCCCTCCTCCAGTCCAGATTTAAATCCGTTAGATTACAAGATATGGTAACACTTGGAGGAAAAGGCGTGCTCAAAGCCTCATCCCAATTTCGAGTCACTCAAGACATCCTTAATTAAGGCAGCCGCCGATATTGACATGGACCTCGTTCGTGGTGCGATAGACGACTGGCCGCGCAGATTGAAGGCCTGTATTCAAAATCACGGAGGTCGTTTTGAATAAACTATAGTGTCATAAGAATCTATGTTTTTTAAAGTCCATTTTGGTATATAAATGGTTACATAATGAATAAACTTGTTTCAATTATTTTATATTAAATATGTAATAGAATTTATGACCTGACTAGGTAATATGCAATTTGGGTACAGATGATAAACCAGGGTCACATTGGGTAGCTTTGTATATCGATACGAACGACGTCGGTCAATATTTTGATTCATACAGACGAGCACCCGTACGATATCATCTAGAGTTTTTAAAAAAGAATTGTAAAAGATGGAACTGGAATGTTGATAGGATTCAGAATGAGTGGACTTCAGTTTGTGGCGAATATTGCTTAATGTATTTGCTATATAAGTTTCAGGAATGTTCAATGCATAGTTTTACGAGTATATTTACAGGGAACACATACCAATTTTGTTAAATAAAAATTTTAACAAAATTGGGTAATGTGTTTTATTAATGAGTCAGATTAGTGTAGATAGGAACAAAGGAGTATAATACAATAGCACCACGCTGAGGAAGAATAGATTATGACGGTATTGAACGAACAATAGATAAGTAGATAAGAACAATGGAGCGCTAATGACGGTTGAGGGTCGCGCCGGATATCAATTAGATAAGAGTTAATTGATCTGCACATCTCCGGAACCGTGCATCCTACGCAAAAATGGACCGCAGATTTGTGATCAGAGCATGCCAAAACCTTTTTTATTTTTTAGGATCGTGAGTCGACGAACGTCGTACTTGTACCACTTCTGACTCAGTGCGTCAGAACTGGTACAACGTGACTACAAGTGCGCCAGAACTGGTACAACCTAACTACTAGTATAGTAGTACTGACTCAGTGTGCCAGAACTGGTACAACCGAACTACTGACTTGTGAAGGCCTGTAATGACTATAACTAACTATAACTATTTTATTTTGTTGCAGATTAAGTGCTGTGCACCTTCAGATAACTGACAAATGTTGTTTGGTAAGTATTTGAAATTCAGTTTCAAAATTCTTTGCCTAAAAATGACCATATAATAATTTAGTTAATCAGTTAAGATCCGTGTGAAAAATACTCATAATAATTATATAATTCATTTGGTTCCAAATCGTAATACATAAAAATTCCGTGTCACGTTTTTTCGTTAAAGCCATTTGCTGAAACCGATAAAATTTTTCAAATGCTTATTGTTTGCTCCAACTTAGAGATAAAATAGTTTTTATCCCTATAAATGACCTTAATATCTTTTATTACGAATTTAAGAGCTTTTTAACGGATAAATGGTCATCAGAAATGGCAGAAGGACGTCTGATTGTCTAATTTTTTTTTATAGAATAAGGGTGACAAGCAAGTACACATTCCACCTGATAGCAAATGAATATATTTATAACTATCCTCATTTAAGAATTCAAACATAAATTGTTACTCCTGAAAATGGAATTACTCGTTTCAAGTAAAATATATCTCCTGTTCTCTACACTCTTCATACGAAACATAGCGGCATTAAGCTGATATTTACAATGGTATTCTCTTAGAGTTGGTCCCTTTGCGGCCGTGCCGATCCATTTGTGCTAAAACCATAATATAACTGCAGCATGGCTCTACGACTTGCAGCCCGCCGGATGACCCAATCTGTCATCTTTTCAGAGAAGATTCCGCGAGAAACTCTGCACTGTAACAATTTTGGCCATAACCTACTTCCAAACATATTTATTGCACAATAACTTCGCCAACAAATTGTCTCGCATGCAAAACTCTACGATTCCAATCTCCCGAACAAGCCGGTTTCCTTGTTTTAGTACCATAGACCACATACACACCCTTCGTCAAATAGTACATAAGATCGAAGAGTATAATCTAACACATTACCTTCCGTGTGTAAACTATGAAAAAGCCTATGATTTCGTTAAAGTTTGGGCAATGATTCAGTCCCTTTAGTGGTGCCAAATTGACTGTCGATACATCGAAGTGCTGAAGTGTTTGCTTAGTAGTGCTACAACGACTATCCGAGTAGAAATCCAGAGTACGAAACCCATCTGAATGCAGAGAGGTGTAAGAAAGGATGATGTTATATCCCCAAAACTCTTCATCGCTGCATTAGAAGACTTTTTCAAGCTACTGGACTGAAAACAATACGATACTAACATCAATGGCGAGTTCATCACTCGTCTTCGATTTTCTGACGATATAGTCCTTATGGCAGAATCGCTTGAGGATCAAAGCACTATACTTAATGACCTCAATAGTATCTCCCAATGGATAGGTCTTAAGATAAACATGACACCTATTCCGGTAATTGTTGGGAGCACTACGCTCGAAGTTGTCGAAGAGTGTGTTTGCCTTGGACAAATAAGTTTATAGACGGATTCAACTCAATTTTACAGAATTCTGAAGATCATGACACATAATCTCGTCAAGTATACCTGAAAACCTGAAAACAAGATTGTACAACCAGTACGTGTCGCCAGTGATGACTTATGGCTCTAAGAGGTGTTTCTTCACTGCTGGCCGTATGAGGAAGGTCACATTCCTGAGAGAGCTGTGCTCGGGGTTTTTTTGCGTGATAAACCTAGAAATGAGGATATCTGCAGAAAAACCAGAGTAACAGTTGAGTAAGCTGAAATGGCAATAAGTCGGCCATATATGTAGTTCCAAGAACCGACAACCGATGGGGAAGAAAGGGTCTCGAGTGGGAGTCTCGTACCGGTACCCGAAGTATAGATTTTGCATGGGATGACCTGGTATGACATGCAGGAATTCGATGGAAGCAGGTGGCAGCAGGTCCATGCTTTATGTCATTTCTTGGGGTAGACCCAAGTTCAGCAGAGGACTTGTGAAGGACTGTAATGAATTAATGATTTAATTAATTAATTTAAATAGTTTAATAGCTTCTGAAGTCGCATCAGTTTTTAAAAACGAATTGCCATAAAACGTCAAATTAGATTTATTCAATCAGTATTCACGTAAATAAAAGAATTCATTGCTAAAATAGAACCTTAATAAAATTACATCACAATATTGAAACATTCGGATTATGCTACATACTAACACAGAGTGTTTGTAGTCTGAAAGACACACAGAGTTAGAGTTGTTTGCAAAGCGCACAAAAGACTTTCTTTTCAGGCTGCGTTTTCCTAAATTCATTAGTACTAACTGCATCTTCCGTCGTGTGCATATTTTAAATTTTGATAAATGTTGTACTACTTTATACCCGACTACTACAGAAGGAGAGTAGACAAATACCAGTTTAAAATAGCAGCTAAATTCTGTTTTGTTTTGTATGGTGAGTGCAGAAAACCGGAGACACCTTTTTTATTGTAACTATGGCATTCTATCTTATTCCTCAAAGGTGACAACGCATCTGCATTTTGATTTTTAGTCGAGGATACTTGCGCCTTCCTTTCTGCCAAGGAGGGTCGCGTCCGTTTACGGCTTAAAGATCTCTCGTCAGATCGTTAAGCCAATCCCCAAAAGCTGGTGTTTAGTGGGTAAAAGTCTCCACATAACTACACAGCCGGCTGTGTGGTATGCTGTGAGCATTCACCACCTCCCTCTTCCGTTACCGGAGGGTTGCCCTTATTTGCTTCGGGCGCAAAAACAAAAAAAAACCAAGGATATAAATGTAGATGTCAATGGGCTAGAGCATCCACTTAGCATTAAGTTGACTCGTTTCTGTCAGCGTGCTCCTTTGTCCCTTTTAATCTTAAAAAAGTGGGTAATTTTTTCGAGTGTGTGTTAGTATTTATGTACCTATTTCTATTTCTTTGGCACGTGAAGTCTAAACGGCTTAAATGGATTTAACATTTGGGATGTCGTTAGATTTACCTTGGTTGTGAGTGACATAGGGTATAAAAAATATCCTTTTTGTCTCACTAACTCAAGTACTAGCGGAAACCTAACCTATGGTTATGCTACTTCCTGAGTTCTTTTAATACCAGAGATCTACCACCGAAGTTCTACAATCGGATTTGTCCTAGCTACAGGCCTTCGCAAAATAGCAAAGTGCCTATGCCGACTGCTCTACCATCTGGGGGGCCAGACATACGTGAGTGATCACTGAGGAAATAACTATAAGTGTAAACCTCAGGAATGTAAGACATAGCCCTGTAAACCCGAATGAACCTGACGTATTAGATGGCCTCCTAAAATAATATGCAAAAATTATAGACCTCCTATAATTTTTTACACACACACACACACTGTAACTTTTGAACACATACACTTAACATATTTCGGGATCTTATAATTCAGAATCCGCAAGTAGGTCAAACTATAAAGGTTCTTTCATAGGAGTACGGTATTGGAAAAAGTTAAACATACAGGATTGAGATATGTATGATGAAACAACTCTAACGAGGAATGCATGAAAGAAATTTTAAGTCTGAAGCACACTTCTGTGACGTAAAAACTTGTTCTCTTGCAACGTGAAGTTTTCCCAGTTCTTTAAAGCAATAATTAGATGTTAGAGTTGCAATTTTGACTTCAAAAGAAGTGATTTAAGAATTCGACTGTATGCATTTTTGTGAACCGGTTTAGATTATTCCTTTTTTTATCAATCACTTTTGGAGAAAATTTTCCAGGAGATAAAGTTTTTAATGTAACTATTTAGACGATATTAAGATTATGTTATCACTTGGTATGTTTAAAAGGGTAAAGTAAAATTTATTTTAATAATAAATGAAATCCGACTTACAAAGTCCTCAAAAAAGAAAAAATACTTATTCACTCTAAAGTCAGAGTATCAATTTTTCTAGACACTGGCTTAGTATCGTCTTCAGAATTTGAAATTCTTTTATTATTTGTAGTTCTTTGAAATTGCCTTTTCATCATCATCAAGTCTACTGCTGAACGTAGGCCTCCCCCAAGTAATGCCACAAAGCACGGTTCCAAGCCACCTGCATCCATCGACTTCTTGCATGTCTTACCAGGTCGTCACTCCATCTAGTGGGAGGACGCCCTACACTTCGCCTTCCGGTAAATCATAAATCTTTATTTGCAAAAGTCAAGGTATAAGAAGTTGTTACAATTTACCTAATGCACTCGTGTTTCACTTACAATGGTACAAAGCATGCAAATACACAATCAACAATATTAATTAATTACTATCTAAAAAATATTTACGTCGTATAAGCATTCGGTTTTTAACCAATCAAACTAATGTTTCTTATATGATCTTTCGCTTAATAATTTAAACTCTAGGTAGTTTAATAAATATTTTTATACACATATTTAGGCAATTTTTGTTGTATTTAACGAATCTGTGAATGACATCGAGAACTATCTATAATGACTCGGTTTCGTGTATACATATCATGCGCTTTAATAAACTGTGACTTATTTTTAAGGACAAACATGCCAACTTCATAAATGTATAGTGACAAGAGGGGTAATATACTAAGTCTTTTAAATACTGGTTTACAGGATTCTTCTGGCAACATCCCGCACCGAATCGAATCCCGAGCCGAATTATAGAATATTTCGGTCGGTACTATTACCCCTTATGTATTATAGTTCAATAGCGTAAAATAGAATCTACGTATGCGTGGTACGTTGCAATTGCTGTTTTAATATTTTGTGATGTTTTTGACGTGTTTAAGGGCATGTACCAATTTATTGATTCTACTGCATACGTTATCTACTTGTTCTTTCCAGCTTATATCTTCATCTAATGTCACTCCCAGAAATATTGTACATGTATTTTTTTTAGTTTTGGTATGTTAATTTTAATATTATTATTTGAATTAATAGATTTATTAGGGGTCATTGTAGAAGCGTGCTCGTCGCGACCCCTGCCAGCCCTTTTCAGGGCTGCAATTCTACACAGCTGCGCACCCATGCAAACGAGGGTTAGGGCGTCCCCCCAAGGCGACGCACACCAGCTCGGCCCCGTTGGTGTGGAATGCAGCGCGCAAAGCGGCGATGGGAACCGCCACCCGTCACGCACAGCCCGACACGGCGGAAGGTGGAGGACGGAGTGCAGAGTTGGCACGTGGAATGTTAGAGGGGGCATGAGAGATAAGACGAATGAGTTGATCGAAATAATGAAAGATAGAGAATTAGATGTCGTGTGTATGTCGGAGACCAAACGGAAAGGCAGTGGTACTGAAGAGCTCCCTGGCGGGACGTTAGCTATATGGTCCGGAGTCCCGGAAAGCGAGAACGCCTGCCAAGGAGTGGGAGTGCTGTTGTCGTCCCGGTTGGTCGATCTTATGACTGAATACAAGGTTGTGAACTCAAGACTCGTCGACGACCGAGTGCTTTCCGATCGGCTCGATTCAGTGGCGCTGCGAAGAGATGTTGCATCTCTTTGCGTATTTTATCGCATCTATCACGGGGAGTGCTCTGAGGAATTGTTCGGATTAATGCCAGCCGCCAAATTTCGTGAACGCACTACACGGCAAACGTCCCGATATCATCCACACCATCTGGATGCTTGGCGGTCCACCACTGTACGTTTCACAAGGAGTTTTCTTCCACGTACAACCTCTCTGTGGAATAGTTTATCACCGGCGATTTTTCCGGACCGATACGACCTGGGGACCTTCAAGAAAAGAGCTTACTCCTTTCTAAAGGGCCGGCAACGCACCCGCAATTCTCCTGGTGTTGCGGTTGATCATGGGCGGCGGTAGTCACTTAACATCAGGTGAGCCGCATGCTCGTTTGCCCCCTCTTCTATAAAAAAAAAAAAAAAGACTTCTCTGGGTTCGCTTCAAAATGGGACTGACGAAGTTATTCCTTTTGGCTGTTTATGCGCCGGTAGCTTCGTCGTCCAGGGCTGAGCTGGAGGAGTTTTGGGAGAAAGTAAGAGAAGTTCTAGATTTGGTTAAGGGAAACGAAAGAACTGTTGTATGTGGTGATTTGAATGGATGGGTAGGTATCGCTCGACTAGGATACGAGTCGGTGCTTGGAAAGTTTGGCATTAAAAGGGTTAATGATGCTGACAAGCTTATACTGGCTGTATGCAAGGAAAAGGGTCTTCTTATGACAAACACTATGTTTAATCACAGGAAAATCCATATGTACACTAGAGAAAGAAAGAATGAGAGAAGTATGATTGATTTGTTCCTGGTGGATGACCGAAAACAAGTGATGGATACACGAGTGTTCAGTAATTACTAGATTTAGGGGTTTGTTCGCGGGTTGGCGCTACCGGACGACAGTAACAGAACCACAGTTGGTCTGTCGCATCCGAAGCTGGAAGCTTCAGGAAGCGGATACTAGGGACAAATATCACACGAGGGTAGCCGAAAAGCTTGACACCATCGATGGCTGGAAAGAATGTGTGGAGAGAACATAGCAGAACCTTAGGGATGGAATGGTAAGTGCAGCGGAAGAAGTATGTGGAACCACAAAAAGACGTAGTAGTAAAAGAAGAGATGCATGGTGGAATGATGAAGTGAGAGAAGCTCTAAAAAAGAAGAAAAAAGCATGGTTAGACTACTTGGCCTCTAGTAACGATGAGCATATGAGAGAGAAGATGAAAGAAAGATATAAGCTGCAGAAAGTTCATGCGAAAACATTGATTGAGGAAGTACGTGAAAGGTGTAAAATAGAAGCGGACGAGAGGTTGTCGCACAACTTTAGGGAAAACTCCAAACCCTTCTGGAAAGAGGTTGGAAGGTCCCGGAGTGGTGTGACAGCCTTAAGAATGAACAAAGTGCTTTCGAGAACCAATGACGTCCTCTCAGAAAAACCGAACGTCATGCAGCGATGGAGTGAATTTTATAGAAAAATGTATGCGTGTCATGATCTTAGTGAAGGATCCGTGGGTGACGCCGTGCCTGGCACGCCAGACACGGACCTCGATGACACTGAGGTCATCAGCATGAAAGAGATTGAACGTGCGATTCGAAGTTTGAAATGTGATAAGGCTGCGGGACTAGACAGAGTTACTGCTGAAATGATCAAGTACGGTGGGCCTCGCGTCTGGGACAGCTTTCATCTGCTTTGCAATTTGTGCTGGCGGACGGGAGATGTCCCGGATGATTGGCGATCTGCGGTCATTGTGCCTTTATATAAAGGTAAAGGTTCACATTTTGACTGCGGGTGCTATCGGGCGATCAGCTTGACCAGTTTAGCAAGTAAAGTTTACTCGAAGGTTTTGACACGTAGGATGCAAGAGAAATCGGAAAGATTCTTATGGGAGGCACAATGTGGATTTAGACCTGGAAGAGGATGAACGGATTAAATATTTTCTCTCCGCATGATCGCGAAGAAGCTTCTGAGTGGTAACCAGAGGATTTTCTGTGCTTTTGTGGATCTGAAGAAAGCATTTGATAAGGTTATAAGGAAGAAAATGTGGGAACTGTTGCCGGGATATGGTGTGACCTGTCACCCATGCTTAGCGTCCAAACGGGCGTAAAACAGGGTTGTGTCATGTCTTCCTGGCTGTTCATACTGTATCTCGACAGCTGTTTACAGAAGCTGAAAAATAGCTGTTGTGAAATTGGGTGACATAAAAGTTAATTGTCTGCTGTATGCTAATGATGCAGTGCTTATTGCACCATCAGAAGCAGAACTGCAGGCATTAGTCACGTGTATGAAAGAGGAATGTGAAATTAAAGATCTCCGTTTGAATGCTAATAAAACTAAGGTTCTGGTATTTGAAAAGGACGAAGAGAGAACGAAATGTGAAATATGGGTAAATCAAGAATGTCTAGAACAGGTAAATGAAATTGTATACTTGGGGAGTGCTTTCAGCCGGGATGGAAGATGTGATTTAGATGTGGATAGGCGTGTCGCTGCCGGAAACAAAGTCAATGGTGCCCTGAATACATTAGTAAAAAGGCAAGGCGTGGTGAAGAGTGCACGCCTTGCAATACATAACGCAGTGTTGGTACCGACTTTGTTATATGGCAGCGAAACCTGGGTATGCCAGAAGAAGCATAAAAGCAAGTTGAATGCAGTGGAGATGCGATCTCTTCGTAAAATGTGTGGCGTTAGCATAGCCGACCGAAAGCGAAACGAAGAGATTTGCAATATGGCAGGATTGAAAGATGACCTTATCACAAAAATTGATAGGGGCGTACTCCAATGGTTTGGGCACGTTGAACGAATGAGTGAAGACCGAATGGTGAAAAAAATATATAGAGCGAAAGTAAATATTAAAAGGTGTCGAGGTAGACCGAGACTAACTTTCGAAAACCATGTGAGCAAATTGCTCGAAGAGGGGAGTGTCATGAGTACTCGGATACCTAGACGTGCATGTATGAAGAAGTTAATGAACCTGAAAGAAGCGAAAGAGGTATGTAAGGATCGTGACACTTGGCGATCTGTTCTCTCTGGCTACCCCGTTAGGGATTGTGCGTGAAGATAAGTAAGTAAGTAAGTAAGTAGATTTATTAATGCCAATTGATATTATTAATACCAATGCCACGCGTGAGTCCTTCCTGGCAACAGTCAAACTGAGCCATAAATCGGGTAAGAAAAACCTTCCTACCTGTAATTACATTGTCGAAGTGTCACCTAGCTTCAGGAAGGGTAATTGGACCTCATGCCCAGTCAGAGACTTTACAATAGTAACAAGATGCTTCAACTGCCAGCAGTTTGGTCATTCAGCCAAATTTTGTCGGGAAAGTAGCCCTACATGTGGAGAGCTCGGGCATTCCTTTAAGGAATGTAATAACAAAGCGCATGCCCCCATTTGCGCGACGTGTAAACGTTTTAAAAGAAAATGCGACCACAAAACTGGTGATGAAAGCTGTCCAGCACGTAAATTCGCAGAAGACAAATATATCAACTCCATAGACTATGAGGGCGCCTAAGAGCGCCGCGTATTATATTATTTACTTAGCTCTTAAACACTAGTTTTAGTTTACCTTTAAGGTTAAGTATTCCGAATCAATTACTCAATGACCTAGACAACTTTTCTGTGTCTGACGCCAAAACATGTAATGTTGATGACTGTAAACACTTCCTTCCACGTCCTGAAAATAAGTTAATCTTACTTACACAAAATATTAGATGCATAAATCGGAATATAACCGGGTTTGAAGTTTTGTTGCATAGACTTGATATATAATGTGATATTATTATCCTTACAGAATGTTGGCTGTCAAACCTCCCATCCCACCTACCGATGCTTAATGGCTATTCTTTACACAAAACCGAGAAAAACATTAATCAAAATGACGGTTTAGTAATCTATGTTAAAAATAATTTAAAAGTAACTCTCACAGAACTTACATTCCAGGATAGTAATTGCTTAATCATTTGAATTAATTCCGAGACGATTGTTATCGCAGTTTACAGACCTCCTTCAAAAAATATTGATAGATTTCTAGAGTCCCTTGATATTACCTTAAGCAAATTTAGCACATATAAAAATATAATCCTAACCGGTGACATAAATATTAACATTACCCCTGGGAAAACAGATAACCATGCACATAACTACCTAAATATTTGCTCTTTTCATGGGCTATTACCAACACATTACCACCGTACACATCAAAGCGGCTCTTGTTTAGACCATTTTGTGATTAAATCAAATAACCCTTCTTTAACATTAGTTACTAATTCCTCGCTTACTGGTCATCAAGCAATTTTACTAACATTACAATTAGCCTTACCTAGGAAAAACTGCATACGCAACCACACTAAAGTCCATATGACGAACCTTGAAAATGGCATTCGTAGCATTAATTTTGACTTTGTTTATTGCTCTGACGATGCAAATACGTCCTTGAGTTACTTTATAAATTCTTTACAATACGCAATAATGAATAATACATCAACAATAAAACTGTCACGTAAATATTATAATATTAAACCTTGGATAACACCTGGTCTCGTCCGCTGTATAAGAAATAGAGACAAACTTCATTTAAAATCTAAACTTTCTCCTGATAATTTAATACTTTCTGCTACTTATAAAAGATATAGGAATTTTTGTTATAAACTATTAAAAAACCTCAAAATACAATACGATAAAAATGTTTTACAAAAGGCCGGTAAAAACAGTAAACTTGTATGGAAGTTCGTTAAAAATAATACCTTCAGTTCAAAAAATCTTGGACCCCCACTTGATCTACTGTCATTAGACAAAAGCCCAAACGAAGCAACTAATAAAGTAAATAATTATTTTATAAATGTTGGCAAAAAAATAGCAGAGACAACTTTAAAAATAAGCAACACTCGTAATCCAATTTTTATGCCCACATCCTTTTCTAAGTTAAATTCTTTTGTATTGTTAAATACCGATATTGATGAGATTTTAACTATAATATCTGGCTTAAAAGAAGATTGTGCAGTTGGATGGGACAATATACATAATCGCATACTCAAAAGATTTAAACATTTACTGGCCGCCCCGTTAACACATATCTTTCAATTATGCCTATCAAATGGTATTTTCCCGAAAGTGCTTAAAAAAGCAGTGGTTTCTCCTATTTACAAAGCTGGTGATAAAAACTTAGTTAGTAACTATAGGCCGATTTCAGTCTTATCTGGCTTATCTAAAATTTTAGAAAAGATCATAAATACCAGGTTAATAAAATACCTGGAAACTAACAACTTGCTGTCAGACAGACGATTTGGTTTTAGGCCTAAGAGATCATGCAATGATGCCTTGCACCAATTGACAGATTACGTCACAAGTAATCTTGACAACGGTATGCACTCAATTGTGATCTTTTTAGACCTTGCCAAAGCATTTGATACTATTTCTTGCCCTATACTATTGCAAAAGCTTGAAACACTTGGCATAAGGGGAACTCAACTACAAATTTTTTCTGATTACCTCAGTTATCGCTTTCAATGTGTAAAAATCGGTGGGTATACAAGTACTGAATTACAAAACAGCTCTTATGGAATCCCACAGGGCAGTATCCTGGGGCCTACATTGTTCCTAATTTATATAAATGACTTATGCAATCTTCAACTTCAAAATGGTGTCATTATGTCGTATGCAGACGACACAGCTCTGTTATTCTCAGCTAAATCACGAGATGAGGTTTATAAATACGCTCAGCAAGGCTTTAACATAGTATCTAATTGGCTTCTTAATAATCTCCTACGTTTAAACGCTGATAAAACACAATATATGTTATTTTTAATGAGAAATAATAACATACCTACTCACCTAAATATTTACGCTCATAATTGTAACTCGTATAATGACACTGCATGTGCATGTTCCGCATTAACAAAAACAGACAATATAAAATATCTAGGTATCACGCTTGACACAAATTTAAATTTCCGCAAGCACATCGATTTACTTTGTGCTAGTTTTCGTAAATTAATATATATTTTTAAATATCTTCGTAACATCGCTGACTTCAAATTGATAAGACAGGTCTATTTAGTAAAACTAAATTTACGGATTTTATCGCGTTTATTTCACTACTTTTACTTATTTTTAATTCCCGACGTTTCGGGTGCTTTACAGCAACCATGGTCACGGGAGGGACTGAGATGTTTGACGTCCCAATGTCATAGTTAGTCCGGCTACCTTCAGTTTTTGAATATTAATTTTTGGTCCGATTTACGCAAAACGAGCTTATAGTATCATGAAGTCTTGCAGTGGTATGCTTAGGTTTGGGTTTAATTTTGTTAATTATAGGATCCCAAGCAGGTGGCAGCACCCATCCATCTTCTCCATTGAAATTTGGACGTTTTTTAATTTCAATAGCCTCGCGTATCATCCTTGGTAGGAATCGGTGTTCTTTTGCGAGAATTTGTGGTTTATCAAATCGAATGTAATGGTGGGGACGATCTTGAACATGTTCGCAGACTGCAGACTTCCCGGAGCGTCGGTGCTTCACGTCAGCTATATGTTCTTTCACGCGGGTTCTTATGGATCGTTTTGTTTGACCTATGTAAGAGAGACCACATTCACAATCTAACTTGTACACTCCTGCATCTTGTAGAGGGATATTACACTTGACGGATGGTAAAAATTGACTAATCTTCTTCGGCGGCTTGTAGTATGTTTTAATGGAAGCTCGCTTCAAGATGTAGCCAACCTTGTCTGTGACTCCTCTGACATATGGTAGTACAGCAGGTACACGCTCGACTGTGGCCGGCTTCACTCGGTCACTGTGACGTAGGCGCGGGACCCGAAGCTTGTTGTCTTGCAATACTTGCTTGACGTGCTGAAGTTCGGCAGCCAGATGCTTTCTGTCACAGATCCCTCGTGCTCTCTGAAACAAAGATTTACCCACGGTAGCTAACTGTGAAGGATGATGGTGAGATTCACCATTTAAATATCGGTTGGTATGGGTCTTTTTTCTATACACAGTGTGACCAATTGTGTTATTAGGATTTCGAATGACTAAAACATCTAAGAAAGCTAAAGAATTATTTGCCTCTAACTCCATTGTGAATTGTATTTTAGAGTTTATAGAGTTAAGGTGGTTTAAAAATGCAGTTACTTTGTCAGATGGTAAAATTGTGAAAGTGTCGTCTACGTACCGCTTGTAGAATCTTGGATTTACAGGAGCAGTAAGAAGGGCTTTCTCCTCGAAGTCCTCCATGAATATGTCAGCGACAATGGGAGATACAGGTGAGCCCATCGCCACACCATCTACTTGCTTGTAGAACTCTTCCTTCCACAATAGATAGCCAGATGTGAGGCAGTGTTTGAGTAATACTGCATATTCAGCAGGCATGTTATTATATTCTAGCTTCCTAGTTACAATTGATATGCAGTGTTCAATAGGTAGGCATGTGAATAGTGACTGAACATCAAAACTGACCATAGTTTCATTGTCAGCGAGATGTAGGTCTTTTATCTCACTAACAAAATGGTATGAATCCTTTGTGTGCGCTCTGGTATGTCCTCTCAGTGGTGACAGTACTTTTGCCAAGTGTTGTGCCAGCTTATAAGTTGGTGAATCGATCTGGCTCACTATAGGACGTAGTGGAGCATTTGGTTTGTGTATCTTTGGTAACCCATACAACCTCGGTGGTTTGGTACATGATGGTATTAGCGAATTCACGTCGAGATTTAATTTTTCGGAGTATTTCTTTATTAAATCGCTAGTTGCTTTAAGCGTGTTAGTTGTGGGGTCTGTTTTGACCTTTTTGTATGTACTTTCGTCCGATAAAAGCTGTAGTATTTTAAAATTATACTCTGACGTGTCCATTATTACCGTAGCATTTCCTTTATCCGCGCGGAGAATCGTTAGCTCTGGTCTGTTCCGTAAGTTAATCAACGCTGTAAGTTCGTCTTTAGGAAGGTTTGGTTTCGGCACTGAATTACGACGTAACAAGGACGAAATATCTTGACGTATAGCCTCCAAATCTTCCTTACCGATATTATTTTTAAACAGACAATCCTCAACGCTGCAGATAATTTCTTCGTACGGGATTTTTCGCGGTGTTAATGCGAAATTCATTCCCTTCGCTAACACCTTTATAGTTGGTTCGTCCAGTGAATGTTTTGACAGATTATAGACCGTGCGCTGTTTATTGTTTGCGTCTGTGGTCAACGGTTGTGTTTCGTTCTGACGTTGACTTAGATGGTTGGCATTTGATTTGATTGTTAATTTTTGGTATTTTTCTATTTGTTTATTTTTGCATTCATTGTATTTTGCTGTTTCTCGTTTGTTTAAAGTTTCGATGCAATTATTAAAATCAAATGTTGTTAAATCTGTCTTTAGTTCACTGAACAAATTGTCTATGGTGTTGTTTATGAAATGTAAATCGAACCGTTTCTGCTGAATCACCGTTCGTAACAACTTTTTACTTGCCTGATTTAAGATCTTTGCGCTTCCTCGAATGTCCTTTTTTGTTGATATTTTGACACACGTAGGAATGAGATTATGGTCTCTGCATCTCTTCAAGAAATTTAAAGATGTTATATATCTTGCGCGCTTGGTTTTAAGATCTTCTAATCGGCGAATTTTATTTGCTATTACCAGTCCGTACTGGTTCACATAATGATTTCTTAAATTTACGCGAACACTACACATTGAATAAAACTAAATTTACGGATTTTATCGCGTTTATTTCACTACTTTTACTTATTTTTAATTCCCGACGTTTCGGGTGCTTTACAGCAACCATGGTCACGGGAGGGACTGAGATGTTTGACGTCCCAATGTCATAGTTAGTCCGGCTACCTTCAGTTTTTGAATATTAATTTTTGGTCCGATTTACGCAAAACGAGCTTATAGTATCATGAAGTCTTGCAGTGGTATGCTTAGGTTTGGGTTTAATTTTGTTAATTATAGGATCCCAAGCAGGTGGCAGCACCCATCCATCTTCTCCATTGAAATTTGGACGTTTTTTAATTTCAATAGCCTCGCGTATCATCCTTGGTAGGAATCGGTGTTCTTTTGCGAGAATTTGTGGTTTATCAAATCGAATGTAATGGTGGGGACGATCTTGAACATGTTCGCAGACTGCAGACTTCCCGGAGCGTCGGTGCTTCACGTCAGCTATATGTTCTTTCACGCGGGTTCTTATGGATCGTTTTGTTTGACCTATGTAAGAGAGACCACATTCACAATCTAACTTGTACACTCCTGCATCTTGTAGAGGGATATTACACTTGACGGATGGTAAAAATTGACTAATCTTCTTCGGCGGCTTGTAGTATGTTTTAATGGAAGCTCGCTTCAAGATGTAGCCAACCTTGTCTGTGACTCCTCTGACATATGGTAGTACAGCAGGTACACGCTCGACTGTGGCCGGCTTCACTCGGTCACTGTGACGTAGGCGCGGGACCCGAAGCTTGTTGTCTTGCAATACTTGCTTGACGTGCTGAAGTTCGGCAGCCAGATGCTTTCTGTCACAGATCCCTCGTGCTCTCTGAAACAAAGATTTACCCACGGTAGCTAACTGTGAAGGATGATGGTGAGATTCACCATTTAAATATCGGTTGGTATGGGTCTTTTTTCTATACACAGTGTGACCAATTGTGTTATTAGGATTTCGAATGACTAAAACATCTAAGAAAGCTAAAGAATTATTTGCCTCTAACTCCATTGTGAATTGTATTTTAGAGTTTATAGAGTTAAGGTGGTTTAAAAATGCAGTTACTTTGTCAGATGGTAAAATTGTGAAAGTGTCGTCTACGTACCGCTTGTAGAATCTTGGATTTACAGGAGCAGTAAGAAGGGCTTTCTCCTCGAAGTCCTCCATGAATATGTCAGCGACAATGGGAGATACAGGTGAGCCCATCGCCACACCATCTACTTGCTTGTAGAACTCTTCCTTCCACAATAGATAGCCAGATGTGAGGCAGTGTTTGAGTAATACTGCATATTCAGCAGGCATGTTATTATATTCTAGCTTCCTAGTTACAATTGATATGCAGTCTTCAATAGGTAGGCATGTGAATAGTGACTGAACATCAAAACTGACCATAGTTTCATTGTCAGCGAGATGTAGGTCTTTTATCTCACTAACAAAATGGTATGAATCCTTTGTGTGCGCTCTGGTATGTCCTCTCAGTGGTGACAGTACTTTTGCCAAGTGTTGTGCCAGCTTATAAGTTGGTGAATCGATCTGGCTCACTATAGGACGTAGTGGAGCATTTGGTTTGTGTATCTTTGGTAACCCATACAACCTCGGTGGTTTGGTACATGATGGTATTAGCGAATTCACGTCGAGATTTAATTTTTCGGAGTATTTCTTTATTAAATCGCTAGTTGCTTTAAGCGTGTTAGTTGTGGGGTCTGTTTTGACCTTTTTGTATGTACTTTCGTCCGATAAAAGCTGTAGTATTTTAAAATTATACTCTGACGTGTCCATTATTACCGTAGCATTTCCTTTATCCGCGCGGAGAATCGTTAGCTCTGGTCTGTTCCGTAAGTTAATCAACGCTGTAAGTTCGTCTTTAGGAAGGTTTGGTTTCGGCACTGAACTACGACGTAACAAGGACGAAATATCTTGACGTATAGCCTCCAAATCTTCCTTACCGATATTATTTTTAAACAGACAATCCTCAACGCTGCAGATAATTTCTTCGTACGGGATTTTTCGCGGTGTTAATGCGAAATTCATTCCCTTCGCTAACACCTTTATAGTTGGTTCGTCCAGTGTATGTTTTGACAGATTATAGACCGTGCGCTGTTTATTGTTTGCGTCTGTGGTCAACGGTTGTGTTTCGTTCTGACGTTGACTTAGATGGTTGGCATTTGATTTGATTGTTAATTTTTGGTATTTTTCTATTTGTTTATTTTTGCATTCATTGTATTTTGCTGTTTCTCGTTTGTTTAAAGTTTCGATGCAATTATTAAAATCAAATGTCGTTAAATCTGTCTTTAGTTCACTGAACAAATTGTCTATGGTGTTGTTTATGAAATGTAAATCGAACCGTTTCTGCTGAATCACCGTTCGTAACAACTTTTTACTTGCCTGATTTAAGATCTTTGCGCTTCCTCGAATGTCCTTTTTTGTTGATATTTTGACACACGTAGGAATGAGATTATGGTCTCTGCATCTCTTCAAGAAATTTAAAGATGTTATATATCTTGCGCGCTTGGTTTTAAGATCTTCTAATCGGCGAATTTTATTTGCTATTACCAGTCCGTACTGGTTCACATAATGATTTCTTAAATTTACGCGAACACTACACATTGAATAAAACTAAATTTACGGATTTTATCGCGTTTATTTCACTACTTTTACTTATTTTTAATTCCCGACGTTTCGGGTGCTTTACAGCAACCATGGTCACGGGAGGGACTGAGATGTTTGACGTCCCAATGTCATAGTTAGTCCGGCTACCTTCAGTTTTTGAATATTAATTTTTGGTCCGATTTACGCAAAACGAGCTTATAGTATCATGAAGTCTTGCAGTGGTATGCTTAGGTTTGGGTTTAATTTTGTTAATTATAGGATCCCAAGCAGGTGGCAGCACCCATCCATCTTCTCTATTGAAATTTGGACGTTTTTTAATTTCAATAGCCTCGCGTATCATCCTTGGTAGGAATCGGTGTTCTTTTGCGAGAATTTGTGGTTTATCAAATCGAATGTAATGGTGGGGACGATCTTGAACATGTTCGCAGACTGCAGACTTCCCGGAGCGTCGGTGCTTCACGTCAGCTATATGTTCTTTCACGCGGGTTCTTATGGATCGTTTTGTTTGACCTATGTAAGAGAGACCACATTCACAATCTAACTTGTACACTCCTGCATCTTGTAGAGGGATATTACACTTGACGGTTGGTAAAAATTGACTAATCTTCTTCGGCGGCTTGTAGTATGTTTTAATGGAAGCTCGCTTCAAGATGTAGCCAACATTGTCTGTGACTCCTCTGACATATGGTAGTACAGCAGGTACACGCTCGACTGTGGCCGGCTTCACTCGGTCACTGTGACGTAGGCGCGGGACCCGAAGCTTGTTGTCTTGCAATACTTGCTTGACGTGCTGAAGTTCGGCAGCCAGATGCTTTCTGTCACAGATCCCTCGTGCTCTCTGAAACAAAGAACTGAAGGTAGCCGGACTAACTATGACATTGGGACGTCAAACATCTCAGTCCCTCCCGTGACCATGGTTGCTGTAAAGCACCCGAAACGTCGGGAATTAAAAATAAGTAAAAGTAGTGAAATAAACGCGATAAAATCCGTAAATTTAGTTTTATTCAATGTGTAGTGTTCGCGTAAATTTAAGAAATCATTATGTGAACCAGTACGGACTGGTAATAGCAAATAAAATTCGCCGATTAGAAGATCTTAAAACCAAGCGCGCAAGATATATAACATCTTTAAATTTCTTGAAGAGATGCAGAGACCATAATCTCATTCCTACGTGTGTCAAAATATCAACAAAAAAGGACATTCGAGGAAGCGCAAAGATCTTAAATCAGGCAAGTAAAAAGTTGTTACGAACGGTGATTCAGCAGAAACGGTTCGATTTACATTTCATAAACAACACCATAGACAATTTGTTCAGTGAACTAAAGACAGATTTAACGACATTTGATTTTAATAATTGCATCGAAACTTTAAAAAAACGAGAAACAGCAAAATACAATGAATGCAAAAATAAACAAATAGAAAAATACCAAAAATTAACAATCAAATCAAATGCCAACCATCTAAGTCAACGTCAGAACGAAACACAACCGTTGACCACAGACGCAAACAATAAACAGCGCACGGTCTATAATCTGTCAAAACATACACTGGACGAACCAACTATAAAGGTGTTAGCGAAGGGAATGATTTTCGCATTAACACCGCGAAAAATCCCGTACGAAGAAATTATCTGCAGCGTTGAGGATTGTCTGTTTAAAAATAATATCGGTAAGGAAGATTTGGAGGCTATACGTCAAGATATTTCGTCCTTGTTACGTCGTAGTTCAGTGCCGAAACCAAACCTTCCTAAAGACGAACTTACAGCGTTGATTAACTTACGGAACAGACCAGAGCTAACGATTCTCCGCGCGGATAAAGGAAATGCTACGGTAATAATGGACACGTCAGAGTATAATTTTAAAATACTACAGCTTTTATCGGACGAAAGTACATACAAAAAGGTCAAAACAGACCCCACAACTAACACGCTTAAAGCAATTAGCGATTTAATAAAGAAATACTCCGAAAAATTAAATCTCGACGTGAATTCGCTAATACCATCATGTACCAAACCACCGAGGTTGTATGGGTTACCAAAGATACACAAACCAAATGCTCCACTACGTCCTATAGTGAGCCAGATCGATTCACCAACTTATAAGCTGGCACAACACTTGGCAAAAGTACTGTCACCACTGAGAGGACATACCAGAGCGCACACAAAGGATTCATACCATTTTGTTAGTGAGATAAAAGACCTACATCTCGCTGACAATGAAACAATGGTCAGTTTTGATGTTCAGTCACTATTCACATGCCTACCTATTGAAGACTGCATATCAATTGTAACTAGGAAGCTAGAATATAATAACATGCCTGCTGAATATGCAGTATTACTCAAACACTGCCTCACATCTGGCTATCTATTGTGGAAGGAAGAGTTCTACAAGCAAGTAGATGGTGTGGCGATGGGCTCACCTGTATCTCCCATTGTCGCTGACATATTCATGGAGGACTTCGAGGAGAAAGCCCTTCTTACTGCTCCTGTAAATCCAAGATTCTACAAGCGGTACGTAGACGACACTTTCACAATTTTACCATCTGACAAAGTAACTGCATTTTTAAACCACCTTAACTCTATAAACTCTAAAATACAATTCACAATGGAGTTAGAGGCAAATAATTCTTTAGCTTTCTTAGATGTTTTAGTCATTCGAAATCCTAATAACACAATTGGTCACACTGTGTATAGAAAAAAGACCCATACCAACCGATATTTAAATGGTGAATCTCACCATCATCCTTCACAGTTAGCTACCGTGGGTAAATCTTTGTTTCAGAGAGCACGAGGGATCTGTGACAGAAAGCATCTGGCTGCCGAACTTCAGCACATCAAGCAAGTATTGCAAGACAACAAGCTTCGGGTCCCGCGCCTACGTCACAGTGACCGAGTGAAGCCGGCCACAGTCGAGCGTGTACCTGCTGTACTACCATATGTCAGAGGAGTCACAGACAAGGTTGGCTACATCTTGAAGCGAGCTTCCATTAAAACATACTACAAGCCGCCGAAGAAGATTAGTCAATTTTTACCATCCGTCAAGTGTAATATCCCTCTACAAGATGCAGGAGTGTACATGTTAGATTGTGAATGTGGTCTCTCTTACATAGGTCAAACAAAACGATCCATAAGAACCCGCGTGAAAGAACATATAGCTGACGTGAAGCACCGACGCTCCGGGAAGTCTGCAGTCTGCGAACATGTTCAAGATCGTCCCCACCATTACATTCGATTTGATAAACCACAAATTCTCGCAAAAGAACACCGATTCCTACCAAGGATGATACGCGAGGCTATTGAAATTAAAAAACATCCAAATTTCAATAGAGAAGATGGATGGGTGCTGCCACCTGCTTGGGATCCTATAATTAACAAAATTGAACCCAAACCTAAGCATACCACTGCAAGACTTCATGATACTATAAGCTCGTTTTGCGTAAATCGGACCAAAAATTAATATTCAAAAACTGAAGGTAGCCGGACTAACTATGACATTGGGACGTCAAACATCTCAGTCCCTCCCGTGACCATGGTTGCTGTAAAGCACCCGAAACGTCGGGAATTAAAAATAAGTAAAAGTAGTGAAATAAACGCGATAAAATCCGTAAATTTAGTTTTATTCAATGTGTAGTGTTCGCGTAAATTTAAGAAATCATCAGGTCTATTTAGCTTTGTGTCAATCCATACTCACTTATGGCATTACTTCCTGGGGTGGAGCTTCTAAAACAATATTGCTCCCATTAGAACGTGCTCAGAGAGCAGTTTTAAAGGTAGCCACTTTCCGTCCTTTCATGTTTCCTACACATCAACCTTACTTGGCATGTGGTGTACTAACTGTTCGTCAGTTGTTTATCCTGAACATCATATTAAAACAGCATACTGAACTTCCATTTCACTTAAAATCCATAGACAGGAGAAGAATGGACTTAGTTTGTGTAAACCCTCAAACCAAACACGCATTTGTGAACAAATTTTACATATTTTTAGGACTCTTTCTATATAACAAGCTCAACAAGTCACTAAAAGTTTATAGTCTAAGTTATAAGAACTGTAATATAAGTGTAAGGGAATTTCTAAATAAATTAAATTACGACGACACAGAGAAGTTGTTAGAAATTCTAAAATAGTTTGTATTAATTGTAGGTAACAATTAATTGTTATTTTGTTATTTAGTTATTTTATTTATTATATAATATATTTTAATTATTTAAATATCTAGTGTCCTACATTATTAAACCCATTGTGTAAGTGATGTCTGAAACACAGGTTCAACTCAACCTAGTTCAGTTAGGTAGCTAATATTATAAACTTGACTTTTTTATTTTTCTTTTGTATATTCTACATTATTAAGCTACACATAGTTTTAATTTTGTCGTAGTATGTTATTTTTGTTAGACTTATTATTACTTTATTTAATTGTAATCATATTTATTCCTGTATGTAAACATGTGTAATTGGAAATTAAATAAACATTTATTATTATTATTATTAAATTGTACGATTTATCAGAATTAATTTTCAAACTATTTACGTCAAGCCATTCTATTAGTTTGTTAATTTTATTATTAATGTCATCTTCATGATTCCTAAATGTGTTATTATTTTTATTACTAGTAACAATAATTGCCGTGTAGTGGCGGTTAAGAATATCCAGTACTCCATATCTTCCCGTGGGTGTCGTAAAAGGCGACAGAGGGAGACAGGCAGGAGATGGGCAGCAGCATCTTCCTGATAACAGCAACTGTACGACAAAAAAAACTGCGGTTGCCAACCCGCTCGCCAAGCGTGGCAACTAGACGGCCCCCAGTCCCCGGCGGCCCCGCTATTCCTGGCTCCGGTGGAGGTTCGGTTGCCACCTACGACGACTCGACCTGGCAACATTTAACGCACGCACACTGAGGACTGACGAGAAGATCCTGGAGCTGGAAGAAGAGATAGACAAGTTGCGCTGGAGTATTATAGGATTATCCGAGGTCCGAAGAGAGAGTAGGACACGGTGATTCTCGAATCCGGCAACTTGTTCTATCACCGAGAGGGCGACCATCCGTCCCAAGGAGGTGTCGGATTTATCGTCCACAGATCCCTCGTCAACAACCTTGTAAAGATTGGGAGTGTGTCGACGAGGGTCGCGTACCTGATACTCAGAATCACCAAACGGTATTCGCTGAAGGTCATACAGGTTTACGCACCAACCTCGGCACATCCAGATGAAGAGGTGGAGGAAATGTATGAGAATGTTTCCAAAGCCATGTATTCCTCCAAAATCCACTACACGGTGTTGATGGGAGACTTCAACGCAAAACTAGGCACAAAAGAAAGCGGTGAGCTGAAAGTAGGGAAATTTGGAGTAGGGCAACGGAACCGAAGGGGCCAGCAGCTGGCCGACTTTATGGAGAAAGAGGGACTCTTTATGATGAACTCTTTCTTCCAGAAGCGGCCCCACAGGAAGTCGACCTGGTCGAGCCCCGACGGTTCGACAAAAAATGAAATTGACTTCATTATGACGACCAGATGCCAACTGTTCAGTGATGTCTCAGTGATCGCAAGGGTGAAAACTGACAGCGATCACCGAATGATTAGAGGCACACTGAACCTAAACGTTAAGTTGGAGAGGTCTCGTCTAATGAAGTCAACGCTCCGTCCCCCTCGTGCTCTAATCCAGAATCCCGAAAACTTTCAGCTCGAGTTACACAACCGCTTTCAGTGCCTACAAGATTGCAATGCAGTGGACGATATGAATGACAAGCTCGTGGAAACTGTCCATGCGGTCAGAGCTAAGTTCTGCAAGACCCGCCGCAGAAAAACACAAAAACTCTCCGATCACACTCTTAATCTCGTGGCTGTTAGACGGGAGATGAGGCTGCAGTCGTCAACAGATTTGAAAGCATACAGGCAACTGAACAGACAGATCTCCAAATGCATGCGGCGAGACTTACGCAACTTTAATACTGCTCGTATTAAAGAAGCGATCGAGCGGAACCAGGGCTCCAAAGTCTTTGCCAGATATCTGTCTGCCCGTAAGAGCCAACTGTCAAAGCTGAAGACTGAGTGTGGCAGCATCGTTTCCGGGACACCTGAGATTTTGAGTGAGATTGAGAGGTTCTATGGGCAGCTGTACACATCATCGTTGGAGCCACACGCAAGTGTGAGTAACGATCCAAGAGCAAGTCTTATCCGACACTATTCCGATGATATCCCTGACGTCAGTCTAAGCGAGATTAGAATGGCTCTCCAGCACCTTAAAAACGGCAGGGCCCCAGGCGAGGATGGAATTACGGCGGAGCTTCTGAAAGCGGGTGGAACACCGGTACTTGAAGTCCTTCAGAAGCTCTTCAATTCCGTCCTCCATGGTGGCACTACTCCAGAGGCGTGAAGCAGAAGTGCGGTGGTCTTGTTCTTTAAGAAAGGCGACAACGCTCTCTTGAAGAACTACAGACCGATTTCCCTTCTGAGCCGCGTCTACGTGCTGTTTTCGAGAGTCATTACGAATCGTCTCGCACGCAGACTCGACGACTTCCAGCCTCCCGAACAAGCCGGTTTCCGAAAAGGCTTCAGTACCATAGACCACATACATACCCTGCGGTAGATTGTACAGAAGACTGAAGAGTACAATTTGCCACTTTGCCTGGCGTATGTGGACTATGAGAAAGCCTTTGATTCCGTCGAAATTTGGGTGGTGCTGCAGTCCCTTCAGCGGTGCCAAGTTGACTGTCGGTATATCGAAGTGCTGAAGTGTTTGAACAGTAGGGCTACGATGGCTATCCGAGTACAGAACCAGAGCTCGAAACCTATCCAACTGCAGAGAGGTGTAAGACAGGGTGACGTTATATCCCCGAAACTACGGATACGGTATTAACATCAATGGCGAGTACATCACTCACCTTCGATTTGCCGACGATATAGTCCTTATGGCAGAATCGCTGGAGAACTTAAACATTATGTTCAATGACCTCAATAGTGCCTCCCAACGGATAGGTCTTAAGATAAACATGGACAAAACAAAGATCGTGTTTAATGTCCATGTCACACCTATGCCGGTAGTTGTTGGGAGCA
Source organism: Parnassius smintheus behrii (assembly GCA_036936625.1). NCBI lineage: Eukaryota > Metazoa > Arthropoda > Insecta > Lepidoptera > Papilionidae > Parnassius > Parnassius smintheus. Next base: position 5,090,123 of record JAUPFT010000026.1, read on the forward strand.
CTATGCTCGAAGTTGTTGACGAATACGTTTACCTGGGACAAATAGTCCGACTAGGTAAGTCCAACTTCGACCGAGTCAATCGACGGATTCAACTCGGCTGGCAGCGTTCGGGAAATTACGACATATCTTCTCGTCAGGTATACCTCAATTTCTAAAAACTAGATTGTACAACCAGTGCGTGTTGCCAGTGGTGACTTACGGATCTGAGACGGGGTTCTTCACTGCTGGCGCTCGAGGACGCTCAAGGTCGCTCAAGGTCGCTCAGCGAGCTATGGAGAGGGCTATGATCGGAGTTTCTCTGCGTGATATACTCAGAAATGAGGATATCCGCAGTAAAACCAGAGTGACCGACATAGCCCAACGGATTAGTAAGCTGAAGTGGCAATGGGCCGGCCATATAGCTCGAAGAACCGATAACCGATGGGGAAGAAAGGTTCTCGAGTGGCAGCCTGGTACCGGTAGGCGTAGTGTAGGGCGACCCCCCACTAGATGGAGTGACGACCTGGTAAGATATGCAGGAAGTCGATGGATGCAGGTGGCTCAGGACCGTGCTTTGTGGCATTACTTGGGGGAGGCCTATGTTCAGCAGTGGACATGTGAAGGGCTGTAATGATGGTGATGATGAAACGCTGATAGGATATTGTCTACTGTCGTAGGTTTTCTATACAGTTGGTAATCATTTCATTTAAGACTATCGAAAGTCCACTGCTGAACATAAACCTGCCATATACATTTCTTCATAAAGGGAGATATTTGCCATAGTTGCTACACCTTGTGAGCGGTTTGGTAGCTCCAGTTTTTACAACTTTGCATCGTTTGCAAAAATAAATAGTACTCTGTTAAACATAAAACCCCATAGATTTACCCATAAAGCTGGATATCTACCATAACTACCACACTTGGTAAGTGGGTTGGAAATAGCAGTATTTATAATGATTTCTTACGTTTACGTAAATACTACTCATTAACCGGAATTTTTTTATATAGAATATGGGTGACAAACGAGCACTCAGTCCACCTGATAGTATAGTAAGTGGAGGCTATGGCCCATAGACATCTACATCTATTCTCGGTTACGACACCACACATCTCACATTATATAAAAATGGTCCCTACTACATGGCTATAAGGGTTTACAATCATTTACCTAATACAATAAAAGCCCTCCAGTGTCGTAAATTTGAAATAGTACTCAAGTAAATGCTTATTGTAAAAACATATTACAATTTGAATGAATATTTTAATGATAAATTATAAATCAATTTTAATTATTTGACAATTTTCTTTATTTCTATTTACATATTTGACATTGTTAGTATTTTTCATCAAAATTTTTAAACTTTATTTACATAATATAAATGACGAATGATCAGTTTAATGAAATTTCATTTTTAAAACAAATGTGTAAGTATTATTTAGTCTGACATTTTATAATAAAATTTATATATTGTGTACTATAAATACTACTATAAATACTGTAATTTGAATGAAATAAAAACGAATTCCATATTAATTAAAATTTAAACTCTGTTATAATATGCTACGCCCGTACAGGATGTCACATGTTCTGTAAATATATTGTTCCAACTTTATACTTTGTGACATGCAATAAAGAATTATGAATTATGAATTATAAAATTATGAATTACGAATCAAAATGCAGATGCGTTGTCACCCCTGAAGACAAAGGTGGTATGCCTCGTTACCAGTAAATGGTTCTCTAGTTCTCTACACTCGCCATTCAAAACACAGCAGTATTAAGCTACTATTATAAACTAAAACAATAAAATGCAGGTTTTATTATTTTTCATTTGTTGCAAGAAGATGGATCTACTTTCCGTTTCCTCCTGTCGTCTCTTACATCACCCACGGGATGATAAAGGTAATGATAAAGATTCTTTACCTCTACCTTCTTATACAGCTATTATTCTGCAATATCTATACAGTTTGTACGTGGTAAAACCATGCAGCAGTTATATTATAGTACGAATGGGTTGGCTCGAACAAGGAAAGACTACGCTCTTATAATTATATAATTACCTGCGTAAAGTAGCAACCTAATGCTGCTGTGTTTCGTTTTTCGGGAAAATTATATAAGAGTAAGAATACCATAGTTACTAGCCAGAGGGACTTTCAGACAAAAAAGGGAGTCCGACCACCAAGTAATATAGCTAAATATTAACAGATGTTTAACTGTAACGGTTAAAGGAAAATCTCGCTGGAATTATGAAATTGTTCATTTTCCGTAATTATATGTTATGCAAATTATAGGGTCATTGAAATAAGCCCCTATATTGTTAAAACTATTAAAAAATTTATTATTTATCTAACACAGGATAAAGGTGGTTTACGTACGAACATTTATCTCGCAATGGCGGACAAAATAGCAAATTTAACATCAACGCTGACAGTAGTCATACTCCACGACGGTATAGTGACGTACCTAGTTATATCTATATACTTCTAAACGATTTGATATACTTGTTATATTGATACACGATCTCAGCGATTATTTTGATCACCACAACCCAAATACATTAATGTTTCTCAAAATTTTCCCACCTCAACTGTTCAAGGATTGTAAAAAGGGCCTAAAATAACCATAGAATAAAATATGAGTCTACTCTACTCGTGACAGGTGATAATACCCTACTAAATTCAAAATGTCCCTCCATTAAATTTACTGCGACCTAAAATGCAGCACTCGTAGCTGTAATGAGACGTGTGACAAGGGTTCATATTCAGACTATTGAAGACGAAACGAGGAATAAAGGAAAGCTCCGGAAAGGCAAACTGCTTTTGCTTTTAATAACGACCCAGATTTTCGGGATTGCGGAGAGGTATAGCGAATATCAAGTTGTATTAAATGTTTCAAATATTAACCACCCCGTCTCATGGTCAACTGGTGTGTATTGACGGTACAAGAACATCGATAAAACAAAAGATCGATATGAAGAAAGATAGAACATAATATGGGCATGTTTCCAATAAAAACAAAAAAATTTCGATGAAAGCAAACTATGGCACAGCCCAGATATAAGGCAATCTATGGAAAAGACCTATGTTCAGCAGTGAACTTTTATAGGCTGTTAGGTGGGATAAATTAAACCATCTTAAAAATGGATGTAAGCAATAATTTTATTCGATTACTCAATTAATATGTCATGACATCCGCCACATGTGGCGACTAAAGAGATTCCAAATCCGAGAATCTCATTCCATCTTGCAGGTGTCAAGACGACTATATTAATTTTCAGAAAAATCTAATGGTTTCCGATAGATGGTGGTATAATGATTGAATTTGTGCCAGAGAAAACATCTAGACCGATGACATGCAGGCTTTGACTTGTGGTGTCAGATATAAAACTAGATTAGATTAGACTGAGACTGACTGAGAGAACTGAGATTAGACTAGAAACAACGGACTTTACCAGCAGGTAACAAACCTACTACACCACAACTACATCTACAATTCATAACTGGTTTTAGACTTGGAGACTTTTTCATTGGTCTACTGGTCATAAACGCATATAGATGTTTCTGTCAAATTTTTTTTAAGTAGCAGCCCCCGGGCTACTTAAAAACCAGGGTAAACGACATAGCCCAACTGATTAGGAAGCTGAAGTGGCAATGGGCCGGCCATATAACTCGTAGAACCGACAACCTATGGGGAAGAAAGGCTGCCAAGCGGCAGCCTCGCGCTAGGCGAAGTGTAGGGCGTCCCCCACCTGATGAAGTGACGACCTCGTAAGACTTGCAGGAAGTCAATGTATGCAGGTGGCTTGAGACCGTCCCTTGTGGTATTCCTTGGTGAGGCCTATGTTCAGCAGTTGACGTAGGGCTGTAACAATGATGATGAATGTACTTGTAAATAAGCATAAAAGAACAAAGAGACATTGTGAGGGGGCGCCATCCGTATGATAGTTGCATTGATGCTTACTGCTACTTGCGGTATTGCGCCCGCGTCCGTGTTCCGTGTCCGTGGCTCGGAAAGCACGTAAAGGCGTTGGTTTTGCGCTAGATCTCTTTTTGGTCGTGTCGCATAAGCGTTCCATCGGACTATGAGAGTTAGGGAATAGAGATTGCACCAGTGCTTGCTCATATCACTAGTGAACTATAATCCTGTTCTGCACGGTTAACTAGTCTCCGTTTACACTTGCTACTGTTTAACAAATTCGGTCTGGAGGACATTATACTGCGACATATATATGCTTTAACTTTACTTTTCACAATTTTATTAATAGGTCCTTATATATGAAATTGGCTTTTAGTACCGGATTAATATAAAGTCAATTTTTTTTGCAAAATATATTTAATTAATCAAAGTATGCACCGTTGTTATCTATGCACTTTTGCCATCTCATAGGTAGTTCATTGATCCTTTTACTAAAAAAAACATGGAGTTGGAATTTTTTTCCCTGTAAGAAATTGTCCAAGTTCCGGAAAAAATGGTAATCTGTTAGAGCATGGTCCGGTGAGTACGGTGGATGTCGCAGACATTCCAATTGTAGCTCATCTAACTTAGTGGTTGTTTGTTGTGCAGTGTGTGGTCCTGCGTTGTCGTGAAGCAGCAGTGGCCTAGAGCGATTGACCAATCACGGTTGTTTAGCAGCTAGTTCTTCCTTCATGGTTTGCAGTTGCTGAGAATTGATATCTGCCGTAATCGTTTGGCCAGATTTTAGAAACCTGTAGTGAACGACACCGGCGCTAAATCACCAATCCCTCACAAGTAAATTTTTCTGAGTGAATTTTCGTTAAGGGCAAGATTTGGCTGGGTCTCCAGGGTTCATTCATAGCGACGAGCGCTTCCAATTATCTTACAGTATCTACTTTTCATCACAAGTAATGATTAGATTTAAAATCCCTTTATTTTTGTTTCGGTTGAGCAAAGTAACACAGCAGTGGACTCGTGTTTGCAAGTTCGATTCACTCAATTCATGAGGTACCCATCGTTCAAGTTTTTTTACTTTCCCGATTTCAAGTGGAATAATTCAAGTGGATTAAAGTAAAGTAAAGTTACAGCCTATATACGTCCCACTGCTGGGCTCAGGCCTCCCCTCATTTCTGAGAGGGTTTTAGGGCAAGGAAGTGTCCGCCGCGCTGCCCAAATGCGTGTTGACGAACTTCACATGTCTTCGAAATATTTTTTTTCTTATTCCTCAGACATGCAGGTTTCCTCACGATGTTTTCCTTCACCGCCGAGCACGTGGTAAATCAGCACTTAAAATTGCAATTAACAATTTCATTGGTGCCGGCGGGGATCGAACCCGGGTTACTCGCGTTCTGTTATATTTACAGCGAGCTTTAACCACTGAGCTACCACGGCTCTTCATCATGCATCAAGTGGATTAATACAGTTTTATCACTTACCCCGAAGCCAGTAGCTATATCTGAAGTGCTTTGTGATGGATCTGCTTCCACAATAACCCTTAATTCTTCATTTTCCACTTTGGTCTTCGGCCGTCCACGGGGTTGGTTCTGAAGGTCAAAATTTCCAGAAAGAAAACATTGAAACCAAAAACGTACAATGCTTTCTTTTGCGAAACCAGCGCCGTACACATCATTACTACTTAGAGCTGTGAATGCAGCACTGGTGCCACGGTAGAACTCGTACTCGTAAATGTACCGATATTTCATGTTTTCCATTGTGCGGTCCAAGCAACGCCAAAGAAAAAATAATGAGGAAAAACAAATGAATGACAGTTTTTAAAACTCAAATGTACTATCACCAACTAGCGTGCTATCACCAACGCTGTTTCTTCTGCATATCAATGATATGTTGCAAACCCGTAACATTCATTGCTATGCGGATGACAGCACTGGTGATGCTCTTTACACCGGCCGCGCCAATACTTCTCCGGAAAACGTCTCTGAGTGCCGGGACAAACTTGTGTCTGAAGTCGAGTCTCTGCTGGACAGAGTCTCGGATTGGGGGCGACTAAATCTAGTCCAGTTTAACCCCCAGAAGACACAAGTTTGCGCGTTAACCGCTAAAAAGAACCCCTTTGTCGTATCCCCTCAGTTTCAAGGCACTTCCCTTGTTGCCTCAGCCAGTATCGGAATCCTCGGCGTCGACATAACGAGTGACGTGCAGTTTCGTGTTCACTTGGAAGGAAAGGCCAAATTGGCCTCTAAAAAGCTTGACGTGCTTTTTAGAGGCCAATGACGTGGACAGTATTTCATACGGGCACACCGCCTGCAACTTTACAAGGCGCAGGTTCGGCCGCACATGGAATACTGTTCCCATCTCTGGGCTGGGGCTCCCCTGTACCAGCTCCTTCCACTTGACCGCATCCAGCGCAGAGCGGCTCGAATCGTCGACGACCGAGTGCTTTCCGATCGGCTCGATTCACTGGCACTGCGAAGAGATGTTGCATCCCTTTGCATTTTCTTTCGCATATACCATGGAGAGTGCTCTGAGGAATTGTTCGGATTAATTTCAGCCGCCAAATTTCGTGAACGCACTACGCGGCAAACGTCCCGATACCATCCACACCATCTGGATGCTTGGCGGTCCACCACTGTACGTTTCAAAAGGAGTTTTCTTCCGCGTACAACCTCTCTGTGAAATAATTTACCACCGGCGATTTTTCCGGACCGATACGACCTGGGGACCTTCAAGAAAAGAGCTTACTCCTTTCTAAAGGGCCGGCAACGCACCTGCAATTCCCCTGGTGTTGCGGTTGATCATGGGCGGCGGTAGTCACTTAACATCAGGTGAGCCACATGCTCGTTCGCCCCCCAAAAAAAAACAGCTAAATGAATTTATAAATTTGAATTTGGAATTCTTAACCTAAGAGGAGATATTTCACATCAAAGTGGTCAGTACGACAAAACGCTAATTTCATATGTAAGGATCCAATAAACCAATAAAATGTGAACAAAAGTAGTTCCTCAGCAATTACGCATTTGTGTTTAAAATCTTTTCACAGTTCACTCAAATGTTTTATTATTCTCTCTCAGAAAATTCAAGTAAAGCAAAAAAAATCGCCACTCATTACGAATGGTTTAATTTGTAACGGTGAAAGGAAAGTCCCGCAATAATTATGAAATACCCGAAATGGTCGCTGAAAATTTAGCATTGTGAAACAATTACTGACACCTTTATATTGTTATAGGATAGTGGTGACAAACGAGCATCGTCTACATCTATTCTTGATTACGAATCAATATTCGCGCACCCCTGAGGGCTACACGAAATGCCTCGTTTCAGGTGAAAAGGGTCTCCTGTTCACTACACTCACAACAGGAAACACAGCAGCACTAAGCTGGCATTTTGTGAAAGTGTGGTCCTTCCTTTACAATAACCATAATAACCATAAGCTGGAGCTTGTCTCTACCACGGACAATTGTATCTTTATATTGATTAAAAATAATTTTACAGATTTTTACCGTGTTTGACTTGCCATATTTTTATTTCTCTACATTTTGTGTGTTTTACAGATTAATATCCGTAAAACACACAAAAGAGGAGACAAACTGAGGTACAGAGCTGTTTTGAATCCTGATCCTGATGGTTAGTAGATGCTGTGGCATAGACATTTAAAATTATTGTTTATTAAGAATCAAAATGCAGATGCGTTGTCAACTCTGAGGTCAAAAAAGGAATGCATAATTTCCGTTAAAACATATCCAAGTCACTATACTCATTGATCAGCACTAAGCTGCTATTTAATGTTGGTATTCTGTGAGAGCGTAGTCCTTCCCCATTCGTACTACTACCCAAACTATATAGTTGCAGCGTAGCTGTATCATCTAAAAGGGAGAGCCATGCTGCAGCGTTTTATCCACTGAGCTACAACAGTTCCCAAAACCAAATATACTTCATAATATTTCTGACCATATTTTCAATATAAATAATGAAGTAAATAGTAAACAAACATGTCATTTAGTTCATTCAAGCATGCCCATTACCGATTGAGTTAATTAAAAAAACCATTCAAAGGGTCACTCAAGTGATTTCGATTAATTTTAACAAAAACAATATTTTCACCTTATATTTACATAATGTATCTACTCTTCCATTTTAAAATTGATGCAAGAACGTGAAATTCAAACAATTAATATTCAAAATGGACAATAAAAATTTACAAAATGGCAAATAAAAATTTTGCCACTTTTCTAGTTCTCAGTTATATTACAATTTTTTTATATAAAAGAAACGGATATGAAAGTTAGTTTGTATCGCATTGTTTTCCAGCTCTGAGCTATGTTGAAAGTTTCAAGGCTCTAGCTTATCGGAAAGTTAGTTTAAAATCAATTGTAAAATTTATACCGAACAGACAAGAAAGCGAATAAAAACCTGATGAAAATAGATTTTTTATTTTAATAAGAATCTTTAAATAGTAGCAAGAGTAATATCTTCTGCTGTATTTCTACCGTTCAGTACCAGAGCTTTCATTGCTGTGAAGACGGTCACAGAATACCAGTAGTAATATAACAACATAATGCTACTGTTTGGAATGGCGCGTGTTCTTTTTTTATAGAAGTAAGGGCGACAAGCGAGCACCTTGTCCAACTGGGTGTTGTGATGCTGTGGCTGTGGCACCCTCAATTAAGAATCAAAGCGCAAATGTATTGTCACTTCTAAGGACTGTGATGAACTGTATCTATAGATAACAGAATTAAACCACGAAAATTGAAAGCATTCGAAGAACCTTGCCATGAGCTACGACGTGCGCAACTGTCCGAGGAAGGGCTAAGCTCCAGATAATGTACTTGTCACTAAGCTATGGAGAAGCTTATTCTTGGATTTCCGTGGAGGAACCAGAGTAACCGACATAACCCAATGGATTAATAAGCTAAAGTGGCAATGGGCCGGCCATATAACTCGAAGAACCGACAACCGATGGGTAAGAAAGGTTCTCGAGCGGCAGCCTCACGCTAGGCTGAATGTAGGGCGTCCCCCACCTGATGAAGTGACGACTTCTTAAGACTTGCAGGAAGTCAATGTACGCAGGTGGCTTGGGACCGTAGTTTGTGGTACTCCTTGGTGAAGGCTTATATTCAGCATTAGACTTAGTTTACTTAATTACTTCTAACTTTACGTATTATAAATAAGCATTAAAGAACAAAGAGACAGTATTTTATAGTACGTTGCTTACGGTATCCAGCAAAAAAGATCTCCGGTTCTCAACACTCACCACATGAAACACTGCAGGTTTATGCTGCTGTGTGCTATGTTACACTTCCCTAATCAAGCCGACTTATTCGCGTTGCAACCATAATATCAAAGCATTACCGTGGCTCTACCACGTTTGCGGAGAGGACAACGCTTTCAGCGAATACCACTGTAAAGTGTCATAATGCTGCATTGTTTCGTATGTGTAATAATAGAAGAATGTGGTTTGCAATATGATGTTGTGACTAGGATTAAGAAAGGAATGCTTCGGTGGTTTGGTCATGTGGAAAGAATGAATGAGGAAAGAGTGACAAAGAAAATTTATGTTGCAGAAGTGAATGGCGGAGTCGGAAAGGGACGTCCTAGGCGAAAATTTATCGACCAAATTGGCGATTTATTGAAAACGGGCCAAATTAGGAGTACCGTTAACCGACGAGCTTGTATGCGTAGGTGTATGGATGTGAAGGAGGCGAGATAGGTGTGTCAGGATCGTGCCAAATGGAAGTCTGTAGTCTCTGCCTACCACTCTGGGTGACAGGCGTGAGTGTCTATGTTTATGTTTCGTATGGCGAGTTTGGAATACCGGAAACGACCTTCACTGGTTGCGTGAACATTTGCATTAGGAATCTTAATGAACGATAGATGCATAGATGTAGGCTTAGTCTTTGGACCACAGCATCCACTGACCAAGAGAATGGTGATGATGATGGATGCTTACTTGTCACCTTTGGTTCTTTAAAAAAATACTGAGACCCATATGTAGCTGTCTTTGTTTCAAATTAGTTGATAATTTCCATAAGGTTCTCGTAGTTTTCAAGTAGACCGGTGACTCCTTCATTAGTTAGTTTGAAATTATTTAAAAATAAACAAATTAAAAGACTAATTTAGTAAGAAAAATCTTCCAACGAATTAACAAAGGAAACTGTAAATGAATCCCTTTCATTAATTATTCAACTCATTTGTTTCTGGACGTTTCTTAAAATTTCGAGATAATGAAAGAAATTCTTATAATCAGAGAACATTTCATCTGCATTTTGTCTGCATTAAGAGCTCGTGATAAATTTAATTATTATGAAGCTGTTGTAACTCGTAACATGCAGCCGTGATTGCTCCGTGGCTAAACAAAAAATTTTTTTAATCTTTAATATAACCCTTTAGAAAACCCATCACCAGGTACAAACCTGCATACACACACACACACACACATACACACACACACACACACACACACAACACACACACACATACACGTACGCGAACACACTCACACACGCATACACGCACGCGAACACACTCACACACAAACTCATACACTCACTCTCTCACACACACACACACACACACACACACACACTCACTCACACATACACATACACGCACACGCACACGCACACACACACTCACACACTCACTCACTCACACTCAGTCACACACACACACACTCACTCACTCACTCACACTCAGTCACACACACACACACACACACACACACACACACACACACACACACTCACTCGCTCACTCACACACACACAGAGAGAGAGAGAGAGAGAGAGAGAAAGAGAGAGCGATACCAATATATAAAAAAGTAAAGTAAAGTTATAGCCTATATACGTTCCACTGCTGGGCACAGGCCTCCCCTCAATTCTGAGAGGGTTTCAGGGCATGGAAGTGTCCGCCGCGCTGCCCCAATGCATGTTGGCGAACTTCACAAGTCTTCATAATAATTTTTTTCTTATTCCTCAGACATGCAGGTTTCCTCACGATGTGATCCTTCACCGCCGAGCACGTGGTAAATCAGCACTTAAAATTGCAATTAAACAATTTTATTGGTGCCGGCGGGGATTGAACCCGGGTTACTCGCGTTGTGTTATATTTACAGCGAGCGTTAACCATCTGAGCTACCACGGCTCTATATAAAATATTATGTAATTACACAACCTTCATGTAAACTTACCAAAAAAATGGTGACTGGGGAGCTCAAGGCACCCATGTACTAGGCTGCACTAAAAGTATCGGGAATGGAATATTTTCACTGTTCCTGTCATATTAAAATCTTTTTAATTGAAAACTCCTTGGTTTTAAAAATCAAATACCATTTATTAATTTAAAAAAAGATTCTCAGTCTTGTCACTAGGTTTTCTCAAACTTATTTAGTCGTTGAGAAAATGGAATTGACTCGAGAAAATTCAAGAGCAATGATTTATTATGACTTTCGAAGTGGTTTAACACAAAACAGTGTGTTGACCGGATGATTTTTGCATTTGGTGATGAAGCCCCATCCAAAACCACAATTTATAGCTGGTTTGCTGAATTTCAACGTGGACGTGTCAAGCTCAGTGTTGATCCCCGTCAAGGTCGTCCAAAAACTGCAGTCACCCAAGAAAACGTTGATGCTGTGCATAAACTGATTGACGAAGATCGACATGTGACATACCTCGAAATTCAGGCAACTTTAGACATTGACATAAGTAAAATACAAATAATCTTCCATGAACAATTAGGTGTAAAAAAGTTGTTTTCCCGATTGATACCGCATTCGCTCTGTGAAGAGCAAAAAGCGGCTCGCGCAACTTGGTTCGTCAGAACTCTCGAAAGATTCCACGCAGGATCCTCAAATGCTGTATACAACATCGTATCAGGTGACAAATCCTGGATATACGCGTACGAACCCGAAACAAAAAACCAGTCACGAGTTTGGGTGTTCGAAAATGAGTTAAAGCCAACAAAACTCACACCGCACACAGAACAAAGTGTCTTTAGAGCAAGAAAACATAGAATTATTCGACCATCCGCCGTACAGCCCCGACCTAAGCCCTAATGATTTCTATACTTTCCCTAAAATTAAGACGAAGAGAAGACAGAGATTTTCATCACCTGAAGAAGCTGTGGACGCCTACAAAACGGCCATTTTGGAGATCCCAACTTCCGAATGGAACGGTTGCTTCAATGACTGGTTCCATCGTATTGAAAAATGTGTCAAATTTCGCGGAGAATACTTCGAAAAACAATAAATATATTTTTAAATATTAGTGTTGTGTCACTTCCTTGTAACGTCTCGGGGAGAAAGAAGTGCCCGAAACCCAGCGCTTTATAGATCTTAGCCCCGTGGAATCAAAGACTGAGTCACGAGGTCGTCAAGAGTCGAAAGTCCACTACCGAACATAGGCCTTCCATATACATTGCCTCATAGGGGGGATATTTTCCATAGTTGCCACACCTTACAAGCGGTTTGGTAGCCCCAGTTTTTGTTACTTTGCATTGTTTGCAAGAATCGATATTACTCTGCTAAACATAGATTTGCCCTTAAAGCTGGATATCTGCCTTAACTGCCACGCTTGGTAAGTGGGTTGTAAATAGCAGTGTTTATAATGATTTCTTACGTTTACGTAAACACAACACATTGACCGGACACCTTTTTTATATAGAATAAGGGTGACAAACGAGCACGCAGTCCTCCTGATAGTGAATGCTATGGCCCATAGACATCTACATTTATCCTCGGTTATGAATCAAAATGCAGATGCGTTGTCACTCCTCTATCTATCTGTCTACCTATCTACCTCTATGTCTCGCTACCAGTAAATAGTTCTCCAGTTCTCTACGCTCACCATTCGAAACACAGCAGCATTAAGCTGCTATTTTGAACTGAAATAATAAAATCCGTACATTCGCAGGTTTTATTATTTTTCATTTGTTGCAAGAAGAAGGCGCTACTTTCCGTTTCCTCCTGTCGTCTCTTACAACACCCACGGGATGATAGGGGTGGATCCTTTACCACTTCTTTCTTACACCACTATAACACTGCAATATCTATACAGTTTATACGTGCTAGGACTGCAGCAGTTAAAATTGACATCTTAAAATTGACGTATTTAGTTGCCATTATAGTGAATTAGCATAGGTCATATTACTAGGTATGTTACTGTTAGAGTTTTTTTTTTTTTTCAAAAATGATGTTAGTTTTTATTTTCTTTGTATTTTTAGCTGATTTTGTATATTCTATATACTGTTCAATGTTTGTAAGAATTTTTTAAATGTGTTTTTTTTGTTTAGTAACTTTAGCTACATTTATTTCAATATTATTAGTGTATGATTTAGTTTATAATAAAAAGAGGACTCTATCATATTGGTTTTGACCTGACCTGGATGGATGTCTCAAGTAATTAATAAATAAAAAAATATTTTAGTTATCGTACGAATGGGTTGGCTCGAACGGGAAGGACAGAATAATTAAAGTAGCAGCTTAATGCTGCTGAATTACTTATGGTGACTATAATATCCCTGCGCAACTTTTCTATTTCAACCGATTGAAGTCGAAACTTTACTCGAAGAATACATAAATGAAAATAAGCCCCGGTAAAGAGCTGATTGCCACTACGTTCCATTAAAATACATTTTAAAATTGTACAAACAAAATTATTGTAAAGTGAAACAATTTTACGGGGTTTCTTGCTGGTTCTTCAGAGGACAGAGGTATTTTTCGAACCGGTGGTAAACAAAAAAAAAAGACTTCGAATAAGTATTATGTAATAATCTGTATTGAAATTATTCTATTCTATTATATTGCATTAGAGGGAGCGTGTTCTAATTTACCACCTTACAAATAAGCGTAAAATAACAGCTTAATGCTGTGTTTCGTATGGTGAGTATGGCGAGATGTTAGTATCTTAGTACTCAAGGGTGACAAGTCTTTATTCCCTACTCTGTGGTAACAACGCACCTGCACTGTGATACTTGAGGATAAATGTCTATGATGTAGATGTTGTTTACCATCAGGTAGACTCCGTGCGCTCGTTAGTCACACTTATCTATAAAAAAATCCCTCACTTTTGTAAATTCACTCGATTATTCCATATCTGTTTAGCGTTTATGCGGAATTTCATTACGTATTTTAATCCTGCTTTTAAATAATATTTTGTCACCTTAAAGATTTCAATGATTAATCTTTCTTCTTTTGCCTACGGCTTCTGCCTTAAATTAATGAAGGCGTCGGAAACAAATGATTTAATTTTGTTAATTGAAAAGGCTTAATTAAAGGGATCTGAAGAGAGATTTAACAGTTGCGTCTTTCTTATTTCTTTTCCGGTTGCTTAAACTGACTTCGTTTAAAAAATTATTTCTTGAGATTTAAGCGATTAATAAAAATCTTATTCGTTTAATTATTCTTTATTTATTTATACTCATGGTGGTATCACGAATGGGTTGGCTCGACCGGGTTAGTACCACGCTCTCACAAATTACAAGCGTGTAATAGCCGTATAATGCTGATTTGTTTTGTATGTTGAGTGTAGAGAACCGGAGACCAATATTACCGGAAACAAGGCTTACCATCTAAGTCCTCAGGGGTGAAAACGCTTCTGCACTTTGATTCTTAACCCTCAAGCACTGACGTGCAATTTAGTAACACTAACACTGACGTACGTATGACATACGTCTATGATTTTAAAGACCTCTTGTGCATCGTTAGAGTGTAAATATTGTGGTGTGTATTTACATTTTGGTTAAATATATTTAACATAACCTAGGGATACTAAAAAAACAGTTAAGATAATTAAAGCAAAATATTTATTAATCAACGGCCTTAGAAATAATGAAATTAACATAATATATTTTTTTAAATCCACTTAAAAATAATTTTTAAGAATAGGAACGTTTATTATTGGTTTTGTTACTAAGGATTGTTTTAGTCATAAAAAAATAGCAATCACATAAATAATGAAAATTAGGCACTTTTTAACAACAGTTGTTGCAGGTCGGCTTAGAGCACTGCAAACATACTAGTTTACCGCATGCGTGACAACCGTATCTTGTTTTGCGACGTTTTAGTTTATAACACATATAGCAATTCTTCATGGTTTCAAATTTTATAATTTCATGACTTGGTTGACCCACTTCGGTAGCCATATCTTTGCCCAAGATACGACCCATAAGACTCGAAAGCTCATGTGAAAGTTGCGGCGTCATGTATCTTCGCTCTAGGTGCGGCTTTACTAAGCTTTTTCCAAGATTTTTTATGAAACTCAGACGATCCAAATTATTATAATTTGACATTATAAAAGAATTGACAGCAGCAATATCTAAAATTCTGTAGAATATGATCAACGGCCATCGCCTAGACCTTCTTGCACAGCAGTATTTGGCACATTTTTCATCTAAGGAATCAACACCTCCTTTACAAGAGTTATAAAATGATATTATTTCTGGGATCCCTTTGACCGAATCCATGCTCTCTGTATGGTGCATCGACGACAACATTATAACAGTTTTGTGTTTTTTTTTGGTACATAGGACAACAACATAATGTCTTTCGTGAAACCGTATAAAACTGAATGAACTGGTCGAGTTTTGGAAAGAAATTCATCTGATTCACAAAGCCAAGACGCGATAATTTCTTCGTTATTAGTAGCATCACCTCCAATGCGTAGTATTTTTCTAGACGAAGATATGCCGGAAGGAGAATAACATCGCTTGCGATTCATTTTATCTAAAGACAAACGTAAACACATAATTTAAAAAAGTCACACTAACAGGGACAATACGTACGACGTACGTCAAGGTATCAAACTTACCTATTTAGACACGTGCCACACGTCTGCACTCCACTGTTACGCGGTCGTAACAGGCGAATAGGAAACTACCAAAAAAGACGCGTTCGAAATCCCGCGCAATTTAAAATTTACATCGAAAAATTGTTTAGGTGACGTACCACATACGTACGTCAGTGGTTGAGGGTTAATCGACGAATAAAATGTAGATATCTATGGGCTACAGAATCCACTTACCATCAGGTGGACTGAGTGCTCGTTTGTCACGCTTATTCTAATACTTGTCATAGATCTGCGTATAGACGTCTACCGTCAACAAGATGATATACTATCATCTTTATAATATTTCTCTGGCATATCCCGTAGTCTTTTGTTTTTTTCTGTCTTTTTGTCTGAAACACAGGTACAGGTTGAGTACCTGTGAGTTCAGACAGGTAGCTAATATTATAAACTTGACTTTTTAATTTTTCTTTTGTAGATTCTACATTATTAAGCTACACATAGTTTTAATTTTATTATAGCACGTTACTTTTGTTAGACTTATTGTAACTTTATTTAATTGTAATCATATTTCTTCCTGTATGTAAACATGTATAATAGAAATGAAATAAAATTGTTTATTATTATTATTTGGGGTATCTATATAGTTTTGTAATCTGATTAGGTTCTATAAATATATAATTGTAAATAAAAATGAAATGATAAATATACATAAATATGGCTAAAGAGCGTTCTTTAGCCATGTATGGGGCACCGAGTCGGAATGCCTTTCTGTAGTCTATCCAGTCGACGGAGAAGTTCCGACGATTGCGTTTCACCACTTTGCCAATGACCGCGTCAATGCGCCGCATCGACACTGTATCTATATAGACAAAACTATATAGATACAGTGGTTTCTTGGTTCCACGACCACTGCCGTGACTTCACCTGATTGACCTCCAGGTGACGAGTGATTCTCGCGCTCAAAATTGATGTCAGTGTTTTATATATAGTGGGTAGACACGTGATGGGGTGGTATTTGTTCGGGTCTGTGGTATCCTGATCTTCAGGAACCAATAATTGAGTGATCCCAGTAGTGAAGAGGCTCAGGAGCAACTTCTGATCGAGAGCCTCTTAAAACTCTCGGGCGAGCACAGCGTGACACACTACGAACCCCTTCAGCCAGTAATGATGCAGCCCGTCGAGTCCAGGGCTTTTCCAATTCGGGGTCCAACGGCACGTGGTACGTACCACCTTAGCCACGTTTTCCGGAGTTGTGGTGACAGGGTCCATAGGCGTAACACTCGCACTCTGGCTTGCCACAGTTTCCAACCAAGGGACCTCGCTGTGGCTTACGGGCTCTGACCACAGGCCTCACCAGGCAGCGTAGGCCTGATCCGGTCTTGGGCCCGCTCCATATACCTCCAGTCGTTTCAATGATTTATAGAGCCTCTTCTGATCACTCTGGAAGAGACGATTCTGGTTGAACCGCCTTGACCTCTCAGTAAATCGTCGAATCCGCTTCTCCCAAGCAGCGATTTTTTGCTTCACGTCATATATGCGCTCCGTTAGTTTCGTAGCGTGATATCCGGTTAGGACAAACTAATATTCGTCCCAGCACACGCCATTCTAACGGTGCGCACAATCCTCGGTCTATTATTAGCTGAAGCTTGTCAGTCTGCCGATAAGGGCCCTTGCCATTGCGATATGGTCCTCGATTCTTGTTGTCCAGGCTGGGATGGCACTACTTTGTCTAGTATCGCGTTAATATATGGGAAGTTTGGTGCCAATAATACGGCAAACTCCCAGTGCGGCGCCAAAAAGAATTGAGTCCATCTCGCAAAGGTCCCGGCTGGCTTCCAAATAGGTCACAAGCATTGAGTTAAGAGACCGCACGACAACCCGATTCCGCTTGCTTGCGTTCATTGTGACCAACGCATGCGACGTGCTCCACCAGCGGCGGGTGCTGCATGCTGAGTCCAAGAAGACGACACCAAGCTAGCTAGGTGGTTTTGCAGCGCCCCGCGCTCAGCTGGCGGCCCGCATGCTGTCACGTCCAGCGCCAGCTCCAGACACGCCCTGGCGACCTCCAGGCAGTGGCCCTTTGTGCATCTTTCTGTCCACCATCCATAATTTATTATAATTATTATCCTATTACTCCCAGGGCTTCGTTAAGCTGCCACCACACAGTAGGCAATTGTATGTACTGGCCCGTTTTTAAAAGTATTTTGTTTTTTAACAAAATAAAATAAAATACCTATCTGCTTGTCATACGAGGCTACGTCAATACAGAGCAACTACGAGTATTATACGGGATCGACTGAAAGGGTATTGATAATCATTCAGGTAACAAATTATTTGAATGCGCTATTAACCTGCGTGAGTTCACAATTGTGATTTACAAATGGATTGCTCGAGGCTATATCTCGATGTACTAATGTGTGTTGGTATTATTATAAGTTGCGGCCCATTGTGTGAAATTTATCCAAACAAAATAACCACCATAAACCAAAGTGTTTTTAGTGTTTTTTTATAAAATAAAACCTACAGCTAGTATAGTGATCGATATAAAAAAAATTCGGATATATTATGTTAAATATTATAAGCCTTTACAGATGTTCTTTTTTTTCAATAGTTTTAATTGTCTTTAGCAATATTAACAAAATAAATAATTTTCGTTTAACCTGTGCCAATATTGTGAGCCAAACAGGCTATTTATATTTATATTTATTCAATCCCTGATACATAATCAATACTCTTCTTAATCTTCGATTAATTCAATCCTATATTAAGAATCGAAATGCGTTCTCACCACTGTGTACTAGGATGGAATGCCTCGTTTCAATTATAAAGAGTCTCCGGTTCTCTACACTAACCACAATATGGTTATGTTATGGTTTTTGTTTCATGTTGCAGATACAAACTATTCTATTAAATCTACTTTCAGTGCATTTACACATATTTTTTTTGTTTTCCAACACTAAGAGAAAGCGTGCTCCTAGAGCACGCTTTCTTTCTTACTGCTCGCATTGCCACAGGGTAGGAGTCTGACTGAAAACCAGTCCTATCTCTAAGACCGGTCTTTTTTGTAGTTTGATGCAGCAGCACAGGATTTCCTAAAGTGTATTTAATAAGATTTATGATATGTGTGGTTAATACGTTTTTTATTTGCTCTTATATTATTTCATATGTGGTAGAGCCACGCTGAAGGTATGCTTTGGTTTTAGCACGAATGGATCGGCTCGACCGGGGAAGGACCACGCTCTCACAAAATACCAGCGTAAAATAGCAGCTCAATGCTGCTGTGTTTCGTAGTGTGAGTGTAGAGATCCGGTGATCCTTTTTTCCTAAAAAGTAGAAACTAGGTAAAGATTTTTTGAGTCTTGTACCAATAGTAGTAAATATATATTATAACTATTACTTATTAAGTTGAAGCGTGATTCCAAAATTCTTACAAAAAATTTAATGATCAAATTTAAATATATATTTAAATATATCCATTTAAGTCCTCAGGGGTGACAACGCATCTGCGACTTGATTCGTTATCGAAGATAGATGTAGATGTTTAGGCCTCCACTTACCATCAGGTGGACTGTGTGCTCGTTTGTCACCCTTATTGTATAAAAAAATATTACTTTTATTTGTGCCGCATGCGTTCACTGAAATAAACTCGTTTTCCTTCATTCTCTTCTTTTTTCACATGTTTCTTTCTTTTCCTTCTTTCTTTTGGTAGAACACGTAATACGAACGTGGGATCGAATGATCAGCACCAGTGCTTAAAACCCCTAAACAAACGAGGAAGTTGATATTTTAAAATATCTGTACTAAAACATGTCGTTATTATTTCTATGTAACAAATATTAGAAATAATACTTTATTTGCGAACTTCTTCTGTTTATACCTTGGACCACACAACGTCAAACCCATACGATTAACACTCTAATTAACTGTCCCGGCTGGATTGAAACTGCTCAGCTTTCCAATTGATAATACGAATTTATTTTCGACATTAAGGGCTAAATTATCCGATCACCAGATGGCGTTAATTGACCCTTAGGTGAAGTTTTTATATAGGATTATGGTGAAAAACGAGCACACAGTACATCTGATGGTAAGTGGTTTATGTGGCCCATAGACATTTACATCTAATCTTGATTACGAGTCAAAATGCAGATCCGTTGTTACCCGTGAGGACTAAGATGGAATGCCTCGTTTCAAGAAAGTGGGTCTTCGGTTCTAAACACAGGCGCGTTGAGCTATTATTTTACGCTAGTATTCTGTGAGAACGTGGTCCTTCCCCGGTCGAGCCGACCCATTCGTGCTACAACTGTACTAAAAAAGTTTTTTTTGTTACAAAATGTCATTGATGAATGTTATATAGGTAGTATCATTTCAAATAAAATATTATTGGTTTCTATAGCAATATTTAAATACACGAAACAATGCCCCAGTGGTTCACTTTTTACATTTTTAATTCTTTTTTTTTTTCTATTTTTAGAAATACCTGTTTGGTTTATTCATTGCTAATCTAATTATTATAAAACGTTACTAATATTAGATACAGAAACATTTAGTCCTATATTTTCCTAACACTAACTTCCACGCCATGTAATCTATCAATTATTTCACCTCATTTCTAAGTGGCATTCCTGGTGACAGAATCGTTGTTGCCCTCATAGGATCAGAATGAAAGTAAAATTTGAATCTATCACATATGATTCATATCTGAATATTTTATTGACTTAAGAGTATCCATCACTTACTTTCTTCTTCTGGTTCTATGGAGTTCTAATGGCGACTATTATGAGCAAAATCCAATGACTTCCGATATACGGCAATGTTATAAAAAAATAATGTCCTCCAGGCCGCACTCCGGTCACGGCGGCCAGTCGAAATGGAGACTACTCATGGGCGCAAGAGAGGATTATAATCTCCGAGTGTGTGTGCAAACACAAGTTAACTTTCTATTCCCTCACTCTCATAGTCCGATGGGACTGTAATCCGACACGATCGAAAAGAGATCAGGCGCAGGTCTTTACGTGTTTTAGTTTACAACGGCAATTGCGTTTATGACCACTGTCTGTCTGTGTTCTGTCTTTAAAGTTGGTTGCATATATCCTTTGGCTGCAGTGGCCACTTACCATCAGGTGGACTATTGTCTCGTCTGTTACTATGACGTTATCACAGACATGAAAAAATCTTGACTTTTTCGTATAATAAGGGCTCCAAACGAACACAGTCCATCTGATGGCAAGTGCTGTGGCCTACGCTCTCGATTACGAATCGAAATGACATTACTCCCCTAAAGACTACTTTTTACCGGAAAGGAGGTATTCCACCTTAGTGATCAGCAGTGACAACGCATTTGTATTATGATTGGTAATCGAGGATAGATGCCTGGTCCTGAGCCTGGCGTGCGGGTGGATGAGCCTATGCTATTGTTTACGGCTAGTCAAGTCAGAGATGTAATCAAGCGGATGAACAGGGGCGAATCTCCCGGACACGACGGGTTCAGTATCGAGCACCTAAAACATGCGGGTGTACACCTGCCAAGAGTCCTGTCTCTATTGTTCAATATGTGCGTTGGACATTCATATCTACCACCGGATCTAATGAAAACTACTATGGTGCCAATTGTCAAAAACAGGGTAGGTGATATCTCGGATAAGGGCAACTATCGCCCTATTTTTCTTGCTACCACGGTGGCCAAGGTATTGGACAGTCTGCTTGATTCATGCTTGCAAAAGTATCTGAAGTTACATGACGCGCAGTTCGGGTTTAGGCCCGGACTATCCACTGTAAGCGCAATACTAGGCTTAAAGCACACTGTCCAATATTTTACATGCCGGAGGGCGCCGGTGTACGCCTGCTTTCTAGATCTCTCCAAAGCATTTGATCTAGTTTCGTATGATGAGCTTTGGAGGAAGATGAAGGACAGGGGTTTTCCGGTGGAGGTGCTAAATCTCTTTCGGTATTGGTACACAAAGCAAGTAAATTATGTTAAATGGGCTGACCAATTGTCCAAGTCGTACAGGTTGGAGTGCGGATTACGGCAAGGTGGGCTGTCGTCTCCAAAGCTGTTCAACCTGTACGTAAATGACCTCATAGTGGAGCCAGCAGCATGCGAGTCGGATGCAAAATGAGTGGTGTTAATGTAAACAATATTAGTTACGCGGACGACATGGTGCTGCTGGGCCCCACTACGAGTGCTATCAGAGAAATGTTAAACGCATGTGAGAGCATTGCTAAGTCGCATGGTCTGGCCTACAATGCCAGAAAAACCGAATTTATGGTCTTTAAGGCCGTCGATAAGTGTCCCGAATTTATACCTCCATTTGCCTCGGTGGAGTTGAGCTAAACAGAGTTTTCCAATTTAAGTACCTAGGCAACATACTTACCAACATACCGACGACCCTAGAGACGATTTAGACGTAGAACGGGAGCGTAGGGCTTTGGCGGTCCGTGGTAATATGCTGGTCCGTAGATTCACTCGTTGTACGGATGAAGTCAAGATTACGCTTTTAAAAGCATTTTGTCAAAACATGTATACGAGCGGTCTGTGGGTCAGCTACACCAAAGGATCGTTAAACACCCTTCGCGTCTGGTATAATAATATCCGTTCTCGCCTGCGCAAACATAATAATATGTTTGCGCAGGCGAGAACGGATGTTTTTCAGGCACTCATGCGCAAGAAAGTGGCATCACTAATAAGCCGCGTACGGGGAAGTGACAACAGCATCCTGAGGACGGTAGCAGATTATCCACATACACCTATATTAAGGAGCTATGTGCGGACTGGATTTTTTTAAAGAATATTAACAATGCTATAAACATTACTAATATTCCCCCCTTAACCACTCGTTAAATTGCTTGTGTTACGAGTGATTCACGCCAGTAGTCGAATAGCGGATTCGAACCCACGACCTTTTTTGAGTTCGCGGTCCGCGCCCTGCCATTAAGCTACTGTCGCTTCTATTATAATTATAGTACTACTAACCCCCTTACTATTAGAATTAATTACTAACCCTTATGGATCTATGTTGCCTGAAAATAAAAAGATTTGATTTTATTTGATATCTATGGGCCACAGCAATGTCAGATGACTGTGTGCTCGTTCGTCACCCTACTCCTATAAAATAAAAGAAAAGAAAGACTGAGATAGAATACCTCTTTTCCAAAAAAGGGTTTCCGATTCTCTACACTCATCAAACGAAACACAGTAGCATTAAGCTTCTATTTTACCCTGGCATTGTGTGAGAGCGTGGTGCTACCCCGATGGAGCTGAAACATTCGTGTTAAAACCTTATTATAGCTGCAGCTTAGCCCTACCAAGTAATAACGATTCACTTGCGATGAAAAAAAATGTTATTAAGCCTACAATTTAAGCCTGTCCGAGAAATAAATACTACAATTTAGTCCACAGGCATTCCCTCCATTACCCTCTCAATAATGAAAAGGCCACCTGTGCCTAAGCAGTGGGACATTTATTGAATTTTACTTTTCTTTATATTTCTGCTGAAAGTGAGCAAATTCCCTAACCTTTCTCTTAACCGAGATTTACAACACCGTAATAAAATAAAGATAGACATTCGATTTTTAACCGTATAGTAGCCCTGTAAGAATATCCACTACCCCATATCGTCTCGCGATTCTCTTTTGAGGCGACAGAGGGAAACCTAAATAGAAGGTACTGACATCTTCCTGATAATGCCAACCCTCTCGTCAAGCATAGTTATTTGCAAAACCCCTCCCAGGAGGTCTATGTTCAGCAGTGGACTTTTGTAGTCTGTTATAGCAATTATAATAACAAAATAAACTGTGATTGCCAATTCGTCTGCCAAACGTGGCAACTACGGCGTATATAAAGCCTATGAGGCAATCTATGGAGGAGGCCTATTTCAGAAGTGGACCTTTGACTTACTTTAATGAATGAATAAAAAAGATTTAATGAACTGATATCCATTCGGAATATTATTTTCGCAAAAGAAAACCATTCTCTACACAACGAGAGAGCTCTCTGAAGTCATTCATGAATAACAATAGATTTTATCTCCGACGAGATTTATTCGCAGCTTCGCGTTGTTTTAATGAAACTAAAATTTCTTTTTAATTTATTTGTGAATACATTCGTTAGTTAAATTTACACGTGTAAAGTGAAGGTATTGCAGGTACACATACGAGTCTAAAGAGATTGGCCTTATTGCAGCGGTTTACGAATATCCGCCATCCCATATCTTCTCGTGGGTATCGTAAGATATTATAGAAGGAAACAAACCGGTACGTGGGCAGAACTCCTTCACAATTGCAATAACAAATAAAAAATTGCAGTTGCTAACCCACCTGTCATGCGTGGCAACTTTGGTAAAAATCCTCCCCATGAGGCACTTGCGGGGAGGCCTATTTTCAAGTGGAGTAACGTTACTGTATATAAAAGCCCATTACTAAACATTGAATTCCTCCACATATTTTGCCACAGTTGCTCGGTTGCCAGTTTTTTTATTATTTTGAGCTGTTGAGATTACATACACTTTGCTGCTACCCATTACCAGATGCAGTCTCGCTCTGTCGCCTCTTAAGACACCCACGGGACTATATGGGGTAGTGGATATTGTTACGCGCCGAAGTCGACGGCACTAGCGCCATCTAGTATCAAATTGAAGAACTAAACTTTCGAGAAACTCTACACTCGATCTTTCTGCGCTTGGTCGGTTGGCGCGCGTATTTACTCGAATATTCTGGATGTTTTCGTGGAAGAGCCCTATATAAAGGCGCTGCAATACGCGATCGGGGAAGTATTGAAGTTGGCGAGACAAGCGAAGCTTCGGAGCGGAATAAAGTGAATCTGTGTGATTAATTGTTAGTGTTTTAAGTTTTAATTGGTGTAAAGAAAATTAAGTGTTAATTTAGGTAATTCTATCGGCAATTTTTACTGTCATGAATCTCAAGCTCGTAACAATTGGTGTCATAAGTGGGATAAAATCATGCCGATTTTACCTAAGGAGGAAACGGAGGGTGTCCATACCCGCAGTCAACGCCAGCAGGAGACGGACCAAAGAAGATTTGGTGGTGCAACGCCGCAGACGTCGTAGGGCCAGCCACCGGCTGCACGCCCGTCAGTAGCCCCTACATCTGCAGCACCTGACTTAGGTGCTCTGAAGGTGATGCTTCAGGAGCAGGCTCACCGACAGGAGGAACAGGCCCGTTGGTTGAAAGAGCAGCAGGAGGAACAGGCTCGCCGACAGGAGGAACAGGCTCGCCGACAGGAGGAACAGGCTCGCCAGCAGGCGGAACAGGCACGCCGATTGGAAGAGCAGCTGCGGGGCAGACAGGAGGAACAGGCCCGCCGACAGGAAGACCAGGTTCGTCGTTTGGAGGAGCAGCTGCGGGGCGGACAAGAGGAACAGGCCCGTCGGTTGGAAGAGCAGATGCTCCTCATGAAGGACCTTCACGCTAACTTCGGGAAGGAGATCAAGGAGGTGAAGGATAGGGTTTCTCAGCATGACAACCGCCTGTCGGAAGCTGAAACCCAAATCGCGAAAGCTGAAAACCGAATAGAGAAAGCTGAAACCCGAATCGACCAAGTAAACAATCGGGTTGACAACGTAATGGCTGACATGAAGAAATCACTAGACGAACTCAAACTTGGGGATGGAACTATAGCTCCCGTAGTAGCTACATCACCTTCGCTACGTGGATTCAAAGTGCCGCCGTTTGATGGGACTTCTTCCTGGTCGGCCTACAAAATCCAGTTCGAGGCCGTCATGGAGGCAAACGGCTGGAATAAAAGCCAGGCCATGACTGCACTCACCTTAGGCCTGCGCGACCAAGCCTTAACCGTGTTGGAAGCTCTCGGTAAGAAAGTGACCTACGAGCAGCTCCTTGAGGCATTGGAGGCGAGATATGGTGACGCTCACCTGGAACACGTCTTTCGCGCGTAGCTTATAGATCGCGTGCAACGCAGCAGCGAAAACCTGCAGCAGTGGGCCCTTGAGGTGGAGAAGATGGTTTGAAAAGCATACCAGTCTGTACCTGTGCTCATTGAAGGGAACCTGGTGCAGACATTCATCGACGGCATCCGTGACCTGGAAGTCAGAGCTGCTGTGGGGCTCGGGCACCACGAGACGCTTCAGGACGCCTTGGCCCATGTACTGGAGGTAGAAGCCATGCGGCAGAATCATCGTTCCCATCGCGTCAGGGAGGTTGCAGCAGCTACAGTTCGCGACCGCAACAAAGGATACAGCCCTAGGTGCTATGGCTGTGGGGAAAAGGGCCATCTTCGATCCAGCTGCCCTAAGCGAACCCTAGAAAGGGAAGTTGAACGATCTCAGGAGGGTAGTGCGGCCAACAGCACCGCCCAGCAGCAGCAGGGAAACGAGTAAAAACCAGAACTATGGGGCGGGTGCAGGCTGATGTTAAAAGAGCCCCAAGGATCTCGATCTCACAAACCCATGATGGGAACAGTCTAATCATCAAGGGCGAGGTCAACGGAATGCCGGGTAAACTGACCATAGACACTGGAGCCTCTCGTACGGTTGTTAGTTCCCAACTGACTTATAGTCAGTTCCTTGGGGACTCCGCATACAACCAAAAACGCATTAATTTGGTAACAGCCACCGGTCAGCGTATACCCGTCCGTGGAGAGAAGGAGATGGAGTTGAAGCTTGGCAACGTGATCTACCTGCATAATGTCATCGTGGCTGATATAATGAACGACTGCATCCTAGGCCTAGACTTTATGAGGAATAATTGTTGTGAGATCGACGTTAAGCAAGGTGTTTTGAAATGTGGACAGGAGGAACTTTTTATGGAAGGTGAACGATCTCAGAAGGGAAGTGCGGCTAACATCACCACCCAGCAGCAGCCGGGCACACCGGCACCGGCCGGGCCGCAGATGCATTGTCAAGAAGACCTTGTCCTGTAGATTGGAAACATTGTACTAGGCAAGAGAGCAAGGAAGTGGTATCCGTGAGGATGCTCAGGACAGACCACTTCAGCAACGAGTGGAAGGACAGCCTACGACATGCACAGCAGGAAGATCCGGACATCAAGCCGATTCTGGAATGTATGAAGGCCCGTGCTACCAAGCCTAAGTGGAGCGACGTCTCAGCGATGAGTTCAACCACGAAAAGCTATTGGGCCCAATGAGACAGCTTGTTGATTCAGCATGGAGTCCTGTGCCGTAAATGGGACAACGGTCGAGGAGACAGCTGTCGTTTGCAAATGGTTGTCCCTAAGGCTAAAGTGCCGAATGTTCTACAGCTGTGCCATAATGGTCGTTCAAGAGTCCATCTGGGAGTTAAACGAACTCTGCTGAAGGTCCGAGAACAGTTTTACTGGGTCCATTATCGTGACGATGTCGAGGCTTGGTGTCGTACATGTACAAGTTGTGCGGCCGTGCGGGGACCTCAGACACGTAGTAGAGGAGCACCGAAACTGTACAATGTTGGTGCACCATGGGATAGGACAGCCCTTTACATTGCGGAGCCGTTACAGAAAGGCGCAAGAGGGACTCCTAAGATCGTCCATGTGGATCGCCTGGCGCGATATTATGGGGCCGATAATGCTCGGGACGAGCATGTCTTAGGAGGGGGCAGTGTTACGCGCCGAAGTCGACGGCACTAGCGCCATCTAGTATCAAATTGAAGAACTAAACTTTCTAGAAGCTCTACACTCAATCTTTCTGCGCTTGGTCGGTTGGCGCGTGTATTTACTCGAATATTCTGGATTTTTTCGTGGAAGAGCCCTATATAAAGGCGCTGCAATACGCGATCGGGGAAGCATTGAAGTTGGCGAGACAAGCGAAGCTTCGGAGCGGAATAAAGTGAATCTGTATGATTAATTGTTAGTGTTTTAAGTTTTAATTGGTGTAAAGAAAATTAAAGTGTTAATTTAGGTAATTCTATCGGCAATTTTATTGTCACGAACCTCAAGCTCGTAACAATATTAAGGAAGTTCAGCGTAACATACGGGTTCGATTCTCGCTAGCACTAATAAAATTCATAGTGACAACTTTATGTGCTGACCACGCTCTCGACGGTGAAAAAAAAGACGTGAGGAAACCTTCATGCTTAAGGAATAAGTTATTTCGAGTACATGTGAATTGTAACATGTTCTCGAATTATGTCATTACACATAGGGGAGTGGCGCTTTATCAAAGTTTAAATCATGCTATCAAAGTTCCGAAGTACTGCGCTATTGGTCGCTTCCCGGGTTGAACACCTTGGCCGGTGGTGGATCTCCTCTTTTCCTTTTACGACCAAAGGGGGAAGCGCGGCGGGCCAAATGCTTGCAAGACCCTTTCAATAATAAGAGGAGGTCTTTGTTTGGCAGTGATATGTTGTCCACACTGAATTCCGGTCACTCAACGGAGTCTCAACGGAGACTAGCTATCTGCACAGGAGGGGATTGTAGTACACCAGTGCATGCGCAAGCACAGGTGCACTCCTCTATTCCCTCACACTCATAGTCCGATGAGACGGTAAAATACTCGGTAATATAAGACTAGAGCGAGATCAGGCGCAGGACCTACGGCTTTACCTGCTTTCCGAAGCGCGGCGGTGAAACACTGCCAACTTCCTGACTCCGAGCTGCTACTGAGAATTTCTTGACAGAAAAACTCAATAACTGATTTTGGCCCCACCCGCGATTTGATCCCGGGACCTCATGATTCGCAACCGCGCTTACAGCGTAACAGTTTCCAAATTGAAGTGGTTATCAAACTTACCGGCCACATGATTGTGAGTGGTTACTGCTGCCAGTGAACATCTGCAACCAGCTTCAAACAATGAAAGCCACACTTGCCCTTACCCAGTTAACATTGAGATGAAACGCCTCATAGGTTTAATTACACTGGTTATCTTTGCCCTTTAAACCAGAACATAGCAGCAGAAAGTATTAGAGAAAAACGTCTAAGGGAACATGACATTCTACGGCGAAATTTGTATTATAAAATGGAATGATGAGTTGTGGCAGGAAATCGACCTCCAGGGGACTGCTGCTTCTGTATTATTGTTTAAATAATAATTTGAAGTAGATTTAGATAAGAGAAAGTGGTGTGATTTTGTGAATTAAACGTCTGCGCATATCAACTATTACTGTAAAACAAAACAAGTGCTTTTATGACGTGAACCTCAAGATAATGTGTCTGCTTAAGCGGCTTGAGATACTATCACAATCAATTGTCTGCTGGTTCAAGCTTACGTCAATATTTCCCAAAAACCTTACAGTGTAAAGTGTATTATAAAAGATTATTTCTTATAACTTAATATTGGCAAAAATACAATCGTTCCAATCCATTAGCAAAGAAAGAAAGGAGACATAGTATTGGCAAAATTCGTTGTAACGAGATCGCAGTAAACTAAAAGTAAAAGTAAAATAATGGTATGATATTTTTTTCTTCCTGGCTTTAATAAAAATAAAATATAAAAAGAAACGAGAATTTCGTCTAATGGCCTGTGGCTTTATTCTTTATCCGCAAATTGATAAAAGAGCTCGGGCAACAAATGTTTACAATGTTAATAAAAATATTCGTTTCTCGCTCTAATTGCTGCGTATTTTGTCTGTATTTTTGAAAATAAATTAAAGTTATAGAAAGCAAAATAAATAATTTTACTAGAGAATATAATTGAGGTAGAGCCACACTGCACCTATATTACGATTTTATCACGAGTTTGTCGGCTCGACCAGGGAAGGACCACGCTCTCACAGAATACCCAGCGTGAAATATTATATCATAATGTATTTCATATGGGGACTGTAAATAACCAAATACCATTTTTACTCGAAACGAGTCACACCGTCTCAGCCCTCAGAGATGACAACGCATCTGCATTTCATTCTTAATCGAAGGTGGATATAGATGTCTATGGGCCACACCATCCACTTATCAGGTGGATTGTGTGCACGTCTGTCGCGCTTATTCCATGAAAAATATTGTTCCACCAGGGTTTGAACCCGCGACCTTCAGTTCCATAACTCATACTAAATACCTGCACCACGGAGCCAGCTTTCATTGTGTCGTTATATGAACATGTAGTTGCAATTGCACTTGCAATTGCGCGTATATACTCCTTTCTCAAAATAAACACTCACTAAGAAAGGACTTCGGAATATTTAACCCCTGAGCGGGTAAAATTGAGTGTTAAAGCCAGTTAATATATATGTGAGCTAATCAATTACTGGCGGCGCAAATATTGTACTTCAGCCGCAGACATAATCACACCAACGTTGTGGGTAGTTGTAATCTATTGTAATCAGCTCTGTCGAGATAATTAGTACATCTATGTTTATATAGATAATTAGTACATCATTCTATCTATTCTTCTATTATATTAGTACTCTTTATTTGAGTGTCGAAAGCAGGTCACTATCACGAAAATGAAGAATCATTTAATCTCTATATATAAAATTCTTCCGTCGTATGTATGTGACTGAACTCCTCCGAAAAGGCTGGAACGATTTTCATTAAATTTTGTGTGTGTGTGTGTGTGTGTGTGTGTGTGTGTGTGTGTGTGTGTGTGTGTGTGTGTGTGTGTGTGTGTGTGTGTGTGTGTGTGTGTGTGTGTGTGTGTGTGTGTGTGTGTGTGTGTGTGTGTGTGTGTGTGTGTGTGTGTGTGATTAAGTTGATTCGAAAGTGTTTTAAATTCACACTCGGATTCGATCGGTAGCGTTGTTGTCGATATTCAGATCACCCACGCGAAGTCTGGGTCGCTAGTCATTTATAAAATGTTGAAGGTAGCCTGGGTTAACTATGTCATTTGAACGTTGAAAACCACAGCAAATTAAACCCCACAAACTCCTTCTCCCGTGACCGTGGATACACAAAGCTTCTGTTTTTAAGAAATTAGCAAATAAAGCATGATAACACTATAAAATAGACTGAATGCACAGAGTTGCTTTATAGCATACACTGAATTCGTTTGGGTTGAGTGTTGTAGTTAAAAGCCTAAAATTTATAGGTCAATTATTTTATCCCGTTATTTATAAGAACAGAGATTAGAAAAAAATTGGTTAGTTAACAATCGCATAACTTTTTGAAAAATCGAGATTAAAAAAATTAAGGCGAGGATTAATTCTTTCAAGTGTCTAGATGATAACAATTTTTTTCAAATTTTAGAATATCATTCTATGTTATAAAATATTTTATCTTATGTACCTCTTCAGCGGCGACGCACGCATATTGTAAAAACTGGATACTGTTTGTTTTTCATCTTATTATGTTAATAACAATTGTAATTTTTTCCATGGTAATAAGCTCTTAGAATACATTTTTCTAGAGGTTGTGACGGCCCAATATTATTATTAATAAATAAATTCAATATAAAAGGGCGTCAAAAATAGTCTTAAAAGATATATATTAAGCAATTAAGTCAAATTAATAAACATAAAGTTAATATATTTCAGACATTATCCCAATAACATATCAAATTAAGGGCAAAATTATTGTTTCTCGTAATAAGTAAATTTATTATTAAAAACTTGTAAAAAAATATTTAAAATAAGATAAATAATAGAAATACAAGTCAAAAAAATATTATAAAATTAAGTTAAATAACGTTTATAAGATAATTAGGGAATTTGTTAAAAATTGTTTAAGTCATGGGAGGTGTTCATGTATAAAAGAAAATTTTCCTAAGTTATTGAAGGAGTTCACGTATAAAAGAAATTTCCTAAGTTGTGGAAGGAGTTCACGTATAAAAGAAAATTTTCCTAAGTTATTGAAGGTGTTCATGTATAGATATCTTGTATGGATGAGTTGCCGGAGATACATTCCTGCAGTTGTACATATATATGGGGTGGTCGGGAGCCTGACTGCCTGAAGTACTGTAGCACAATGACTAGTCCTATATTAGGGACTTATGATATTAAACTCAATGATACAAAAGCAATACTATAGAAGGTCTCCATGATGAATTTGCAATACAATAGTAGTAGTAGTAGATAAGTAGATAGTAGTAGTAGTAGTAATATCGTTTCCAAATTATTATTTTTATTCGTTAGTTCGATGTTTTTCTTTTTCAGTTCAATAATTGTTTTTTGGCAAGCTTCCAGGTTCTCCATGGCTTCATCTACTTTTTCAGTATGGAACTGAAGTGTCTGATGAATGTCTTTCATTTCCCTTCTTATAGTTTTTTGCATTTCTTTCGAAATGTCCTCCAGCAGATTTTTAACATCAATTTGGTAATTACCAGCAGACGAAGCTACTCGAGGTTCTTCATCGTCACCTTCTGGGACTACAATTGAACGTCTTTTTGGCGATTGATTGTGGCAATCCTGGCACGTCCATTCTAAGCTGTCCGTTGCCCGTAGTGCAGATACCTGCTTGTTGGTAAGACCAGCACATGCTGTGCTCAAATGTACCAATTTTTCACAGCGATTGCACTCGACGCCGGGCCTTGTTTTGGTAATATTCTTATTACATTGATCACACTGAGCCATATTGATCGTATAAGTGGGTACGTAGAAAAAAAAAATTGATCACTTTGTACTTGTTACTCTATCGAGCGCCGAACGATGAATGAGTGAGTTAAACAAACTAAACAAAAAAAAAACACATTGATAAAAAAAATACTTATAAACATTAAACAGTAAGAATATACGAAAACAGCTAAAAAATACAAAGGAAAAAAAACTGACATCATTTTTGAGAAAAAATATACTCTAGCAGTAACATACAATATATTATAATATGAACTTTGCTAATTCACTTTAATGTGGCAGGTATGGCAGATATCCAGCTTTAAGGTTATAAAATCAATGGGGTTCTACGTTTAGCAGAGTACTATCGATTCTTGCAAGCAATGCAAAGTGACAAAAACTGGGGCTACCAAATCGCTTGCAAGGTGTGGCAACTATGGAAAATATTCCCCTTTATGAGGCAATGTATGGGGCAGGCTTATGTTCAGCAGTGGACTTTCGATAGTCTGTAATGAAATGATTACCAGCTGTATAGAAAAACTACGACAATACGTGAGCGGCACTGAAAATTTCGGGAATCAAGGAAGTGACACAACATTACCATTTAAAAATGTATTTATTGCTTTTCGAAGTATTCTCCGCGAAATTTGACACATTTTTCCATACGATGGAACCAATCATTGAAGCGTCCATTCCGTTCGGAAGTTGGGGTCGCAAAAATGGCCGTTTTGTACGCGTCCACAGCTTCTTCAGGTGATGAAAATCTCTGTCCACGCAATTTATTCCTTATTTTAGGGAAAGTATAGAAATTATTAGGGCTTAGGTCGGGGCTGTACGGCGGATGGTCTAATAATTCTATGTTTTCTTGCTCTAAAAACTCTTTTGTTCTGTGTACGGTGTGAGAACTCGCATTGTCGTGATGGAGGATGATGCGGCGGTTGCAGTTCTCTTTACGGAGTTCAGAAACGACCTGTAGCAAACAAATGCTAGCATACCATTCTGCCTTAACCGTCCTATCCCTATCCCTCAAGAGGAATAGTCGTAACATGGCCGGTTTTGGAGACAAACGTGGCCACCATTTTTTTTTGCAACACTCCGTGAACAAACAATTTTTGTTGGCTTTAACTAATTTTCGAACACCCAAACTCGGGACTGGTTTTTTGTTTCGGGTTCGTACGCATATATCCAGGATTCGTCACCTGATACAATGTTGTATACAGCATTTGAGGATCGTGCGTGGAATCTTTCGAGAGTTCTGACGCATCAAGTAACGCGAGCCGCTTTTTGCTCTTCACAGAGCCAATGCGGTATCCATCGGGAAAACAACTTTTTTACGCCTAATTGTTCATGCAAGATTATTTGTATTTGACTCATGCCAATGTCTAAAGTTGCCCGAATTTCGCGGTATGTCACAACATGTCGATCTTCCTCAATCGGCTTACGCACAGCATCAACGTTTTCTTGGGTGCCTACAGTTTTTGGACGACCTTGACGGGGATCATCACTGAGCTTGACACGTCCACGTTGAAATTCAGCAAACCAGCGATAAATCGTGGTTTTGGACGGGGCTTCATCACCAAATGCAGAAATCATCCGGTCAACACACTGTTTTTGTGTTAAACCACTTCGAAAGTCATAATAAATCATCTTGAATTTTCTCGAGTCAATTCCATTTTTTCAACGACTAAACAAGTTTGACAAAACCTTGTGACAAGACCGAGAATCTTTTTTTAAATAAATAAATGGTATTCGATTTTTAAAACCGAGGAGTTTTCAATTAAAAGGATTTTAATATGACAGGAACAGTGGAAATATTCCATTCCCGATACTTTTAGTGCAGCCTAGTATCCTGTGTTTAAACTTGCCTGATATGTTGACTATTTACTAAACTATATACTTGATTACTTACTATTAACTTGACTGTATACTTGATATATTACTTACTTATTTACTTGACTAATTACTTGATATCACTTTATGGCCATATTCGAATAAGAAATTTACGTATAAACTAAGTACTCGATCTTAATCAAACTAAGCAATCAGACGTGACTTACATCTTTTTGGCAAGTTTACATAAAGGTTGTGCAATTATACTATGTATAATATTTAAATATGTATAATATAATTATACTTATGTATAAAATTTATATATTAGTCTCGCTGTCTCTTTCTCTCTCTCCCCCTCACTTTCTCTCTCTCCTCTCTCTCTCTCTCTCTATCTCTCTCTATCTCTCTCTTTCTCTGTGTATGCGTATGGGCATATGTGTGTATACATATATATATATATATAATACTCCTAGGCAGGCAGTGCCAGTTGTCATTTAACAAAGGCCTTTTGTGTTTGCGCATATGCTATGTTCAAAGAACAATAATTCTTAAAGTAATAAAGATACAGCTGTAAGCTTTATGATGTAGCTTAACTCAAAATCTGTCAATCTAGTATAAAAATAAAAAGGGTGAACGGGGTTTTTTTGCAGTAATTTACAATAATTTGCCGATTAGCATATATTTTGATATTTATTTGAAGTTAAATTTTTTTTCTTCAAGGTTACAAGTACGTCAACAAAAATTTTGAAATTGTAAACGATAAACAATATTATTGGCCTCCGAATGAGTTAATTTTTATCGCAGTAAGACTAAAACTTTGAGAGATATGACTTTTTTCGTAAACGCGAAGAGAATATCTCAAGAAAAAAACAAAATGGCTGCCAAATAGAGGGGGAGGGGATTAGACTTCAGTGTGAAGTGTATTTTTATATTAAAAGAGCTGTATTATAAGTACCTAAAATATTGCTGGTCCGTGACCGGACACACTGTATATAGAAAGATGGATATATATATATAGGTATATATATATATATATATATATATATATATATATATATATATATATATATATATATATATATATATATATATCCATCTTTATATATATAGTAATATTTGTGTGTGTGTGTGTGTGTGTGTGTGTGTGCAGGTTTGTACTTGGTGATGGGTTTTTCTAAAGAGTCATATTATACTAAGGATTAAAAAAATTATTATGTTTAGCCACAGAGCAACCACGGCTGCAAGTTACGAGTTACAACAGTTTCATAATAAATAAATTTATCACGAGTTCTTAATGCAGACAAAAAGCAGATGAAATGTTCTCTGATTATAAGAATTTCTTTCATTATCTCGAAATTTTAAGATACGTCCGGAAACAAATGAGTTGAATAATTAATGAAAGGGATTCATTTACAATTTCCTTCGTCGTTAGAAGATTTTTCTTACCAAATTAGTCCTTTAATTTGTTTTTTTTTTATATTTTCAAACTAATGAAAAAGTCACTAGTCTACTTGACAACTACGAGAACCTTATGGACATTATCAACTAATTTGAAACAAAGACAGCTACATATGTGTCTCAGTCTTTTTTTAAAGAAGCAACGGTGACAAGTGAGCATTCATCATCATCACCATTCTGATGGTGAGTGAATGCTGTGGCTCAAAGCCGCACCCTATATCTGTGGTTCATTAAGATTCATAATGCAAATGTTCGCGAAACAATGCAGAATTATGATACTTTACAGTGGTATCCTCTGAGAGCGTTGTCCTCCCCACATACGTGGTAGAGCCAAGCTGCAGCTTTAATATTATGGTTGCAACGCAAATAAGTCGGTTCGATTAGGGAAGTGTCACATAGCACACAGCAGCATAAACCTGCAGTGTTTCATGTGGTGAGTGTTGAGAACCGGAGATCTATTTTGCTGGATACCGTAAGCAACGCACTATAAAATACCGTCTCTTTGTTCTTTTATGCTTATTTATAATAAGATAAGTTAGAAGCGCTCTCGAACAACCGCTGCACATGCAAGTACATTCATCATCATCATTACAGCCCTACTGCTGAAGATAGGCCTTCACCAAGGAATACCACAAACTACGGTCCCAAGCCACCGGCATCCATTGACTGCCTGCATGTCTTACCAGGTCGTCTGTTCACCTAGTGGGGGGACACCCTACACTTCGCCTGCTGGTAAGAGGCTGCCACTCGGGAACCTTTCTTCCCCCACTGGTTGTCGGTTCTTCGAGTTATATGGCCGGCCCATTGCCACTTCAGCTTACTAATCCGTTGGGTTATGTCGGTTACTCTGGTTCCTCCACGGAAACCTAAGAATAGTCTTCTCCATAGTTTACTGGCAAGTATATTATCTGGAGCTTATCCCTTCCTTGGACAGTTGCGCTAGACTATATAGACTCGTAGCTCGCGGCACGGTTCTTCGAATGCTTTCAATTTACTCGCAAACTCGTGGTTTAATTCTATAATCTATAAGTACATTACATCATAGTCTTTAGAAGTGACAATACATTTGCGCTTTGATTCTTAATTGAGGGTAGATGTAGATGTGCATGAACCACAGCATCGCAACACCCAGTTGGACAAGGTGCTCGCTTGTCGCCCTTACTTCTATAAAAAGAAAACACGCGCCATTCCAAACAGTAGCATTATGTTGCTGTATTACTACTGGTATTCTGTGACCATCTTCACAGCAATGAAAGCTCTGGTACTGAATGGTAGAAATACAGTAGAAGGTATTACTAACCCAAATAGTAGGAGAACTGTAGCTTATGGGTGCCTAGCTCCTGTTTCAGTTTTGCTCTGACGCCTCTTACGGGACGGAACGATATGGTGTAGTGGATATTCTTACGCCGCCATGATTAGACAGAAAAAGGAACGCTACTATTGAAATTTTCATATAAAAATAAAAATTCTATTTCCATCAGGATTTATTCGCTTTCTTGTCAGTTCGGTGCAAACCTTGCAATTGATTTTAAACTAACTTTCCGATAAGCTAGAGCCACAAACTAATAAGAGTACTAACGTACAGACGACTATCTTCCATACTAAAAAATTGGTCTAGAGCAGCCTCAAAAATTGAAAGTGACATTTACGTTTTTAAATTTATCTAAGGCAAAGGTATTTATTTGTTTCAGCCTAGTGGCCAGTGGCTGTAAAAAATCCTCTTAGAACTTTGAAAATTTATTTTTATCGGTTTAAACTTATGTTACGTGTTCACTACGTGACCACGTACATAAATTTAAACCGTTATTAACGTTTATTTAGATATAAAGAAATAAAATACAGAAATATTTATTAAGTTTTTTATTTTAACATTTCAGTGTAAATTTACAAGTGCAAGCAAATTCTTTCCTTCTAGGCGCAAAACATCAATTTCTTTTAAATATTGCCACAGCCATTGAAACCTTTATAATTACAATCTAATTTTTTATCGAAGGAACTGATGGTTCTTTGCACATAGGTCACATATTCAATTCAAATGATGTAACAACTTTTCTCAAATTTTTCTCCTTTTAGTATTTATGGTTTGTGCTTGTTGCTCCCCCATTTACCAAATATGCAGCAATATCTATTTAATAGCCGAGTACTCCTAGGCAGTTTTCAACCTGCAAAAAAAATAAAATTAAAAAAAGTAATAATGAGTTGATAAACATAGTAGCATTTTATTTAAGATTGTGTGAGTATTGCAAAGGTTCTTTTTAGATACAATCAGTCACTAAGGGTTAATTTTTCATTGCATTCACATTCTACTTTTTTTGTCGCCAGTTTAGATACGGCTATATTTTTACATAACATAGTGGATTAATAATCTGAAGTGGCAATGGACCGTCAATATAGCTCGAAGAACTGACAACCAATAGAGAAGAAAGGTTCTCAAGAGTCATCCTTGTGCCGGTAGCCAAAGTGTAGGGCAGCCCCCCACTAGATGGAGTGACAATCTGTGAAGATATACAGGAAGTCGATAGATGCTGGTGGCTCAGGACTGTGCTTTGTGTTATTCCTTGGGGGAGGCTAATGTTCAGCTATGGACTTATCAAGGGCTGTAATGATGATGATAAAGTAAGTTTTGTTAACAGTAGAATAAAAGGAAACAAAACCACTAAAAGCAAAACAAGTTTTTATAAAACTTATACAGATATTATCCCATTTATATTTCTTACTTTTAACTTCCTATATTTTCAGTGCTTTGCAGCACCCGTAACACCTATGACCATTATAACAGGTTGATTCAACATGATGTATTTGTATTCTTCGTCAGATGTTAAGTCAACTGTCAGAAATGCACCTGTTTTGATGGAACTAATATGGAATGCTTTGTTTCCAGTAAAAAGTCTCCAGATGTCTACACTCATCGTACAAAACACAGCAGCATTAGGCTGCTATTTTACGTGGGCATTTAATGAAAGTGTGATTCTACCCTAGTCGAGTTGATTCATACTACCACCATAATAAAGCTTCATGTGGTATATGACTACAACACATGATGTTAATCAATCAATCAATCAACTTTTATTTGCCAACTAGTGTACATAAATGGTCTTGTAATAAAAACAATTTGTCTTTATTTAGGCATTGCAAATTTGAGAAAGTATAGATAAAATAAATTATTAAATACAAACATTATAGAGAAATTAGATTAATGATCAATAATATAGTCTAATAAATGAACAATAATAAAAAATGCGAAATACAAAGGTATTTGTGACATTTTACATAAGCATATAATTTTTCTTCTACTGATAGGTACTGCTCATAATATTACTGTGTAACATTATAGAGAAATTAGATTAATGATCAATAATATAGTCTAATAAATGAACAATAATAAAAAATGCGAAATACAAAAGTATTTGTGACATTTTACATAAACATATAATTTTTCTTCTACTGATAGGTACTGTTCATAATATTACTGTGTAACATTATAGAGAAATTAGATTAATGATCAATAATATAGTCTAATAAATGAACAATAATAAAAAATGCGAAATACAAAGGTATTTGTGACATTTTACATAAACATATAATTTTTCTTCTACTGATAGGTACTGTTCATAATATTACTGTGTATCAAAACGGCTTTTCCTTTTTTATGTATTTTATTTGTGTTAAAAATATGTAATTTGTTTTGTGTTTTGTTACCAGTGCTTCAATGTATTCTTTGATTGAGTAGAAACATTTTTCAATTAAGTAGTAATAGTGCTTTTAGTTTTTTAATGAATAGTGTAATCTTATTTTCAGTTTTTATGTGGATATGTAATTTATTGTAAATGTTGTGTTTTTACAGCCATGTAGTAGCGACTCTGGTTTAGCATTTTAATTCTTGATGGTGGTAGGTATAGTTTGTCTCTGTGGTGTGTATTGAAATAGTGGTTGTCTTTTATTTATTTATTTTTTGCATTTACATGTGTTTTTGTATGATAAATTACAGCACATGCACCCAGCAAGGGTATAACAATATGAAATAAAGCTAGCTAGCTCTAATGCCTTAACTCTAATACTAATATTTATATTATTAAAGTATTTAGTGCATATTCCATTACTATATTTATTTATTTACTTTAACTTAACGTAATATTCATCTAATTTATAGTAACATTTCTTAATCAAAAAGCTATGTATTTAGTGCTATCACAAACTTCTTTTATTCTTCTATTTCTATTATATCTTTGAGTAATGTGTTATATAGTTTAACTGCCATGGAATATGGTCCAGAACTGTATAAAAATAAAGTGGTTTTAGGCAATATTGATATATTTCTCTTTGTAAGTTGTATATTACATCTATGTATATTATCGTCACTAGCTTTTTGAAATATATCTTAGCATTTTCTTGCTAATTTTCATGATTCTAATATGTATAAAGATGTAACTGTTAATATCTTGTATTGTATGAAGTATAGTCTACAGCTTCCCTAGTTAATATTTGCTAGAACTCTTATTTTGACATTTGATACATTTTTACTTTTGAGAGGTGATTTATGTTCTGAGAACAAATATGAAAATATCAAATATGTATAATGATAGCAGTGTGAGGATGTTATGTTTAAAAAGTAGGGCCTACCATTGTCAAGATCTTGTAATCAACTCGCCTGCCAAGTTTGAAAACCGAGGCATATATACACTACTCTTGAGGCAACTATGGAAAAATCTTCCCTAAGTGGCAATCTATGGGGGATGCCGATAGTCAGCAGAAGGCTTTCATGGATGTATATTTATAGGAATAATGAGGTGAGAAAAAATAAATAGAAAAATTACTGACCGGTCGTTATCTCAGCTTCTGTAAACAACGTGAGATATGCATCCTGGTAGGGTAGTTACTTTGATCTTAGATCCTGGTGAATACCAGATTTATTCTGGATAACAAATCGCAGCTCAAAGTGTCGGTAGCACACATCATCATCATCAGCAGCAGTCCACTGCTGGAAATAGGCCTCTCACAAGGCGCGCCACTTAGCCCGATCTTCGGCTACATGCATTCAGTTTTTGGGTATGTTCCGAAATACAACGCAGTGTACTGTTCAATGCAAATGACGTCATCATTTGACACTTTATTGTACTAGCGTGCCGCTGCCATGTTGTGTCGGATATCCGGCCATAACAAAACAATTTTTAATTGTGTGTTTGTGGAATGAAGCATGCCAGAATTTGTTTCTATTTATTCAAATACAAAAAATTATAGAATAATTAATAGTATATCCATTAGGAGGATATAATGATTTTTGTAGCACAAAATGACGAAATAATCGCCAACACTTTTCCAAATGTCGCAAAAATATGACGTCATATACTGTCCAATGTTTTGGAACGAATCACCAGTATAGCGTCGATTCATGACGTCATTTGCATTGAACAGTACACTGCGTTGTATTTCGGAACATACCCTTTATCAGCCACCTTGCGCAGATCGTCGCTCCATCTGGTCAGGAGGCGTCCCACACTACGCCTAGACGCGGTCTTCACTCCATAACACATATATAATAAAAAGTAGCACACATGCAACTTATTATTATGTAAGTTCTTGTACATAGATTACTGTATTTATTTATGTTCTTGTACATAATTTGAATTTTTTACATATACTTTATGTCGTCGCGTAATGGCCGCGGCGGATGCCGCGACACATGGTGGGGTGTGGACAGAAACGTCAAAACAAACGTCAATCTAAATCCGTAGCTACATATTTATACATTTGTAGTCAATAGCTGTCAACATCGATTTTTAAGGGCCATAGACATAAGGCTAAGAATATTTGTATAGAGATTACCACCCGTGGCTAGAGCCTTGAAACTTTCATAGCTCAGAGCTGAAAGACAATGCGATAAAAACTAACTTTCATATCCGTTTCTTATATATATAAAAAAATTAATATAACTGAGAACTACAAAAGTGGTTACAATTGTCATTTTAAATATTAATTATTTGAATTTCGCGTTCTCGCATCAATTTTAAAATGGAAGAGTAGATACATAATGTAAATATAAGGCGAAAGTATTGTTTTTGTTAAAATTAATGGAAATCACTCGAGTGATCTCTTTGAATGGTTTTTTAATTAACTCAATCGGTAATGGACACACTGCAAATGAATACAATGACATGTTTGTTTACTGTTTACTTCATTATTTATGATGAAAAAGTAAGCAGAAATATTATGAAGTATATTTATTTGATTTTTTGAACCGTTGTAGCTCAGAGGGTAAAACGCTGCATCATGGCTCTCCTTTTTAGATGGTAGGGCCACGCTGCAGCTATATAGTTATGGTTGTAGTACGAAGGGGGAAGGAACACGCTCTGACAGAATACCAACGTAAAGTAGCAGCTTAATGCTGCTATGTTCCGTATGGTGAGTATAGTGATTCGGAGATTCTTTTTACCGGAAATTATGCATTCCTTCTTAGACCTCAGAGTTGACAATGCATCTGCATTTAAAAACTTAATAAAAGATAAATGTAGATGTCTATGCCACAGTATCTACTAACCATCAGGATCAGGGTTCAAAGCAGTTCTGTAGCACCGTAACCTTAATATCTGTAAAACACCCAAAATGTAGGGTAGTAAAAATATGGCAAGTCAAACACGATAAAATCTGTAAAATTATTTTTAATCAACGTGAAGATACAATTGTGCATGGTAGAGCCAAGCTTCAGCTATACACAAACAAAATACCAGCTCAATGCTGCTGTGTTTCCCGTTGTGAGTGTAGTGAACCAGAGACTCTTTTCACTTGAAACGAGGCATTTCATCTTGTCATCAAGAGTAGATGTAGATGTCTATGGACCATAGAAACCACCTCTTACCAGTTAGACTATATGCTCGTTTGTCACCATTAATCTATAAAAATATACCAGGCTATCCGTAATTTTTTCACAATGCTGAATTTTTCAGCGACCATTTTGGGTATTTCATAATAATTGCGGGATTTTCCTTTAACCGTTAAAGTTAAACCATTCGTAATTAGTAGCAAGTTTTTCGCTTTACTTGAATTTTCT
Source organism: Parnassius smintheus behrii (assembly GCA_036936625.1). NCBI lineage: Eukaryota > Metazoa > Arthropoda > Insecta > Lepidoptera > Papilionidae > Parnassius > Parnassius smintheus. The sequence goes on from JAUPFT010000026.1 coordinate 5,132,520, forward strand.
GAGATAGAATAATAAAGCATTTCAATAAACCATGAGAACTAAAAGATCTTAATTACAAATACGTAGTTGCTGTGTAAGTACTTTTGTTGGCATTTTATTGAAATTTAAAAGTAAACTTGAAGCATATATATGTCGCAGTATAATGTCCTCCAGACCGAATTTGGGTCAGTCTAAACGGAAACTAATTATCTGCGCAAGGCAGGATTATAGTGCACCAGTGATATGAGCAAGCACTGGTGCACTCTCCATTCCCTAACTCTCATAGTCCGATGGAGCGCTTATGCGACACGACCAGAGAGATCTAGCGCAAGACCAGCGCGTTTACGTGCTTTCCGAGCCACGGCGATGAAACACCGCGAATGCACTGACTCCGGGCTGCTACTTAAAAAATTTTGACAGAAAAATCTATCGCGTTTATGACCACTAGGCCAACGAAACAGTCAAAGCCTACATTTCGTCGGTCTAAACGTTTTCTCTGGTATAAATTCAATCACTATTGTATATAATACTCAATAACATTTTTTTTATTATATGAATTAATTTTTAAATTTATTTGCTTTGTTATGGTACTGTCATAGAGTGAAGATGAAGGAAAGTATTACTGGCTACTGCTTGTCATATAATTAACACACATTGACCCTAAAGAATCTGGCATTGAGCGCTGATATTCATTTTGATATTTTAATAAGGAGTCAAAACGTTCCCTGTTATATTGACTGGCCTGTTGGTCTAGTGGTTAGTGACCCTGACTGCTATGCCAGAGGTCGTGGGTTCGATTCCCACCCAGGACAAATGTTTGTGTGATGAGCACGATCATTTGTTCTGTGTCTGGGTGTAATTTATCTATAATATTTATGTATTTAGAAATATATAAGTATGTTTATCAGTTGTCTAGTACCCACAACACAAGCTCTGCTTAGTTTGGGACTAGATGGCGTTGTGTGTGATAGTTGTGGATTATTATTATTATTATTATTATACCGCCATCTATCGGAAACCATTTGATTTTTCGGGAAATTAACTTAGTCGCCTTGACACCGTCTCCAATCCAATCCGTCTTACAATACGGAACCGGACACCGAATCCAATTCCGTCTTACAAGACGGACTTGGATTCTTGGATTCGAATTCCCTTTAGCCGCTACGTTACATATTTAATAGAGCAATCGAATAAAATTATTGCTAACATCCATTTTTAAGAGATATCCATCATCTATCCCATCCATTACAGCCTATAAAAGCCCACTACTGAACGTAGGCCTTTCCCATAGATTGCTTTGTATGTGGGCTGTGCCACAATATGTTTAAATCGACATTTTTTTTAAATCAGTGTCGAAAAAATACTTATATTCTGTATTCATCTTAGGACACCCACAGGATATGAGATATCAGATCTTCTTACACAGCACACAACAGTTGACTATAAGACGGAGTGGTTAATGTTTGAAACATTTAATACAACTCGATATTCACTATTCCTCTCTGCGATCCTGTAAATCTGGGTCGTCTATTAAAAGCAAAAGCAGTTTGCCATTCCGGAGCTTTCCTTTATTCCTCATTTCTTCTGCTATGAAGAATGTTGAATATGAACCCTTGTCACACGTCTCATTACAGCTACGAGTGCTGCATTTAAGTTCGCAGTAAAGTTAATGGGGGGACAATTTGAATTTAGTAGGGTATTATCATTTATATTTTATTCTATGGTTATTTTAGGAATTTTTTTAAATCCTTTAACAGTTGGACATAAGGCAAAAACTAACGGAGCGCATAGACGACCTAAAGCAGAGAATTGCTATTTGGGGGAAGTGAATTTGGCGATATACCGACAGGTCGACACAGTTCAACCAAAATCGTGTTTTTCAGAGTGATCAGAAAAGGCTCTGCAAATCATTGGAGCGGCCAATGGTACGTGGAACGGGCGCAACACCGAAACAGGCCGACACTTTCGCATTCTGGCGAGGCCTGTGGTTAAAGTACGTAATCTACAGAACAAGATACCGTAGACCCAAGCAAATACCGCCCCATAACGTGTCTACCTACCATGTATGAGACACTAACATCCAGATTGAGCGTGAGAATTACTCGTCACCTGTATAATTATAATATAGCTGCTAGCTAGCTATACCTCGTACGACGTTACAACGTCTACCAGATACGTTAATGCAGTAGCCATAATAAAGTTGTACTTCATATCCACCATACTTATTTATTGAAAACGATGTACCATGAGGCTAAATCACCAGTTATCCTGCGGTTGGATTGTAGGCAAGCCCTTGCTTACAATAAGAGCCGTCGCTCGATGGCTGACCACTCGCTGTAATTTTCACAGGACGTGAACAACCCCGGTTCGATCCCCGCCGGTACCAATGAAATCTTCAACTGCAATTTTAAGCGTCAATATACCACGTGTCACTAAGGTAGAGAAAAATATCGTGAGAAAAACAATCGATTACAAGTGAAATCCGTCAACAAGCTTTGGAGCAACGCGATTGACATTTCTTGCTCTAAAACCCTCTCATAAATGAGAGAAGGAGTTATAAATACCATAACTTTACTTTCCCTTACCTTCTTACGATAATTAAAAAAAACAAATACCGACATCATTTCATAACTGCAACACACACATGAAAACCGATGCATCCAATCAAGCAATCTCCATTACCGCATGAGTTAATTGAAAATCTATTCGAAAGAGATTGCTGATCCACTGACGCTGTCCGCAGAGTTTAAAATAAAAGCAGTTTTATGTTTTATATAGAATAAAGGTCACAAACAAGCACATAGTTCAACTGATTGTAAGTGGATGCTGTGGCCCAAAGATATCTACATTTATCCTCGACTGAGAATCATAATGCAGATGCCGTGTCACGCCTGAGGATTAAGATAGATTGCCTGGTTTCCAGTAACTGAGGTTTCTGATTCTATACACTCACCATAAGGAATTCAGCGGCATTACGCTGCTACTTTACGCAGGTAGTCCCTTCTCCGTTCGAGCTGACCCATTCGTTCGTATTTTTAATTTATTTACTACTTGAGACATGCTATCAAGGTTGAATCCAATGCGATAGAGTCCTCTTTTTTATTATAAACTAAATCATACACTAATAATATTACAATAAATGTGGCTAAACTAAAACAAAGAAAAAAACTAACATCATTTTTGAGAAAAAATATACTCTAACATACATACAATACATAATATGACCTTTGCTAATAATTCACTATAATAGCAAATAAATGCGTTAATTTTAAGATGTCAATTTTAACTGCACGTATAAACTATTTAGATATTGCAGTGTTAAGTGGTATAAGAAAGAAGTGGTAAAGGATTTACCCCTATCATCCCGTGGGTGTCGTAAGAGACGACAATGGGAAACGGAAAGTAGCTCCATCTTCTTGCAACAAATGAAAAATAATAAAACCTGCGAATGTACATATTGTGTTATTTTAAAATTATATATATCATAATTAAAATAGCAGGTTAATGCTGCTGTGTTTCGAATGGTGAGTGTAGAGAACCGGAGAACCATTTACTGGAAAAGAGGTATACCACCTTTGTCTTCAGGAGTGACAACGCATCTGCATTTCGATTCATAACCGAGAATAGAAATAGATGTTTACGGGCCATAGCCTCCACTTACTATCAGGTGGACTGTGTGCTCGTTTGTCACCCTTATTGTATATAAAAAGGCGTCCGGTCAATGTGTGGCGTTTACGTAAACGTAAGAGATCATTATAAACACTGCTATTTCCAATACACTTACCAGGCGTGGCAGATATGGCAGATATCTCGCTTTAAGAGTAAGTCTATGGGGTTCTATGTTTAGCAGAGTAATATCGATTCGTGCAAACAATGCAAAGTAATAAAAACTGGGGCTACCAAACCGCTTGCAAGGTGTGGCAACTATGGCAAATATCCCCCTTTATGAAGCAATGTATATGGCAGGCTTATGTTCAGCAGTGGACTTTCGAGTCTGTAACGAAATGATTACCAACTGTATAGAAAACCTGCGACAATATCCTATCACCGTTTAAACTTGCCTATTTTTTGACTATTTACTTAACTATTATACTTGATTAATTACTTACTATTAGCTTGACTTTATATTTGGTATATTACTCACCAATTTACTTGACTAATTACTTGATATCACTTTATGGACATATTCGAAAAACAAATTTACAAATAAACTAAGTACTCGATCTTAATCAAACTAAGCAATCAGAGGTGACTCAGTTTTTAATTACACGGGGCTAAAATCCTAAAAAGCGCTGGTTTTCAGGCACTTCTTTCTCCCCGAGAGGTTAGATGGGTGCCGTGAGCTCCCCAATCACCATGTTTATTGGCAAGTTTACATGTTTACATTACAAGGTTGTGTAATTATATAATATTTTATATATAGTCTCGCTGTTTCTCTCTCTCTTTCTCTCTCTCTCTCTGTATGTGTGTGTGTGTATATATGTATGAGTGTGCACGTATGTATCATATATATATATATATATATATATATATATATATATATATATATATATATATATATATATATATTAAATTTATCACGAGTTCCTAATGCAAATGTTCACGCATCCAGTGAAGATCGTTTCCGGTATTCTAAACTCACCATATGAAACAATGCAGCATTGTGACACTTTACAGTGGTATTCTATGAATGCGCTGTCCTTCCCGTGTACGTCGTAGAGCCAAACTGCAGCTTTAATATTATGGTTGCAACGCAAATAAATCGGCTCGTTTAGGGAAGTGTAACATAGCACACAGCACAACTAATAATAATCCATAGTCCACTCAAAAGAATCAAAACTTAACTATAAATAAAAAACAAAAACCATTACAGTATACATAGGCATATCTTTGCGTATACTCTAAGGTAATAACTCAATTTCAGATAACTAGAATTAAACCTTCTTAACCCCTAACGAAAACAGAGGGGTGTTATAAGTTTGTAGACTGTTTTTATCTGTGGCATCATAGCTCCTGAATGGATGATCCGAGATTTTTAAGTTATTTTCGTTTGAAAGGTGACTTAATCGAGAGTGTTCTTAGCTATGTTTCAAGAAAATTTGTTCAGGCATTTGAGAACCATCAGCTCTTTTTGTTTCGAAGGTTTTTACATTCTTTAATTAAAGTTATTAGTTACGTTTTCACTGAAAACTAAAACTTATATTCCTTAAGGGTGACAACGCATCAACATTTTGTTACCTAGCCGAGGATAGATGTACGAGTAGAAGTTAATGCGTCACAGCATCCACTTACCATCAAGTGAACTGTTGTGTGCTTGTTTAATAGAATCAGGCGTTACTTTACGGAAATCCATTATAATGAAGATATTAATAGTTACTTTGCTACCATACCGCTGAATAAAGTAAGTTATTCTATAAAAATATTTGAAGTCGGCTTTTACTTTAAAAGTTTATTTTAAAATCACAACCAAACATCGCATTTCATTCGTACAGGCGAAATGAATTTGGGCACATGGTATTGAAGTCCAGTCGATCACACTTCGTGTCTTTTATTTAGCTCAGAACGTACTGTTCTCTTGCACTCAATTCCGATTGGAAACAGAATTGGACACCGCGGGCCTGGGAATATAGATATAGTGTCACTTTATTTGTAACTTCATCCTTGTTTCTTACAATTTAACTGGTGCATAGAAATACGTTCTTTTTATATATTTTTTCTTAGTTTTTGTAGGGGCTCTTTAAAGTGCATTATTTTCTATCACAAACTAAGACTGTCCACTGCTCAACTATCTACGTCTAGATTGTATTTTATAATAAGTAATATTTTTTCTTAAAAAAAACGTTGTTAAGAAAAAAACATTAAGATAACGAAATAAGGTTATTTTCAATTTAAATTTTATTAGAGAATTTCAAACTTGAGTTCAATTATATATCGATAAACCGTTACTACAGTTTTTGAAAATACGAATATATAAGGCTTCTACTTTTATTTCAAATTATCCCATATTAAATGTGATTTAGGGGCAACATTCGTTTTGCCTACCAATCGACTCTTACGAATGTGTACGCGTGCACTAAAATCAATTAAAATAATGCATTTCCATGCATTTTGAACTTAAAAGATGAAAATGACGATTGTTTGTGGTTTTTTGAGATTGTTTGATTACTTATTCTGAACCTTATCTGCAAAGAAGACGGTCCAAAATTTTATTAAGCGTGGGCCTGGTTTTGTAGAAGTAGAGAATAAATTAAAATCGTATATTATTTTAATTACCGAACTCGGTCTGCCAGGTTTCGCTCTGTGACTCCTGTCCTGACAGACGGCTCCAGCTCAGCAAAAAAGCGATGCACCCGAGAGCGATAGATACACTATTCCTCTAATTTCTTCCCCTTTCGACTTATAGTACACCCGCAATGCGTTTACTTCTCCAGCGGTGGGTGCCGCTTGCCGAGTTCGAGAGGTCCCTGACACCTAGCAATCTGGTGGGGATGATGGATGCGAAGGGTTGCCAGGCGGTTGTGCAGATACTCACGCTTGGCTGGTGGCCCGACGCTGTTGCATCCGGCGCCAGCTCCAGACGCACCCCGGCGACCGCCAGGCCGAAACGACTACAGGTACAATTTTGGTCGACAGCCCACCCCACATGTCGGTCACCTCGTGAGCCAGGTACAGATATTTTGTTCGCTTATCTGTTTCGGCTTTCACGAGGTTCTCGTCATAATGAATGGTATTATTATTATTATTTCATTATCAACTGTCGGTGCACTCCTTTAAGTAACAGCTTGTCCTCTATTAAAGGTCTTATTTAAAAATATCCTCACCTTTATGTGTGTCGTGACCCCAATCCAATCTCTAAATTAGTTTTATTCAAATACAAACATTTCGTCAATTCCCAATTCGATTTGATTAACTTTGTACCAATTGATGTCTGTGATAGTTTGTCTACTAACATAAATATTGTAGTTAAAAAAATAAATTGATGCAGTATAACAATTTATTACTCATACTTCTTAGGATATCGAACTAGAACCCGGAGAGTACTAAAACGTTTTCAACTGTCTAAATATAAAATTTTTAGAAAGTGGTTGATATAGTTCTTTGCTTTGTTTTAAAATATTGCATAATAATAATTTTTTTTCAGTCACAGTCACAGTTTTCTGAAACTGATGTGACAAGCGAATGAACAGTCCATCTGTTAGGTATCCAGTCGTAGTGTGTAAGGTAAAAATCCGTATAATAAGGCTAGGCTTCGATTGATGGGCGGTTGATTGCTACAGCTTTCAATTATACTGACTATTTATACCCTTCAGTCCAGGACGCAGAGCGCAAGCACTGCAATTTTTCCGTTAAAATATATAAGAGGACTTCCATACCCACTAGCCAGAGGGACTTTCAGGCAAAAAAAGGAGTCTGACCACATAGTTAAATAGCTAACATTACGGATGTTTTAACTGTAACAGTTAAAGAGAAATCCCGCTGGAATTATGAAATTGTCCATTTTCTGTAAATATATGTTGTGCAAATTATTGAGATAGTGAAACAAACCCACATATTGTTAAAATTATGAAAAGTTTTGTTATTTATTTAGCACAGGATAAAGGTGATTTACGTACGAACACTTATCTCGCAATGGCGGACAAAATAGCGAACTTAACAACACTGACAGTAGCCATACTTCACGATGGTATAGTGACGTACCTAGTTATATCTATATACTTCTTAACGATTTGATATGCTAGTTATGTTAAGACACGATCTTAGCGATTATTTCATCACCACAGCATAAATACATAAATGTTTCTCAAAATTTTCTGACCTTCTCAACTGTTAAAGGATTGTAAGAAGGGCCTAAAATAACCATATAATAAAATATGAGTCTACTCTACTCGTGACTGGTAATAATACCCTACTAAATTCAAAAAGTCCATCCATTAAATTTACTGCGACCTAAAAGGCAGCACTCGCAGCTGTAATGAGACGTGTGACAAGGGTTCATATTCAGACTACTGAAGACGAAATGAGGAATAAGGGAAAGCTCAGGAAAGGCAAACTGCTTTTGCTTTTAATAGACGACCCAGATTTTCAGGATCGCAGAGAGGAATAGCGAATATCAAGTTGTATTAAATGTTTCAAATATTAACCACCCCGTCACATGGTCAACTAGTTTGTATTGACGGTACAAGAATATCGATAAAACAAAAGATCGATATGAAGAAAAATAATATATAATATGGAAAAGGCCTAGGTTCAGCAATGGACTTTTATAGGCTGTAATGGATGGGATCTCTCTCTTAAAAATGGATGTTAGCGAATAATTTTATTCGATTGCTCTATTAATATATCATGTGGCGGCTAAAGGGATTCGAAATCCGAGAATCCCATTCCGTCTTGCAGGTGTCGAGACGACTATGTAAATTTTCCGAAAAATCTAATGGTTTTCGATAGGTGGATATAATGATTAAATTTATGCCAGAGAACGCATCTAGACCGATGATATGCAGGTTTTGACTTTTTTGATGGGTTAGTGGTCATAAACGCGATAGATTTTTTTTGTCAAAAAGTTAAGTTTAGTTAAGAAGACCGGAGTCAGGGAATTGGCAGTGTTTCATCGCTCGGAAAGCAAGGCGTTGGTCTTGCGCTAGATCTCTCTGGTCGTGTCGCATAAGCGCCCCATCGGACTATGAGAGTTAGGGAATAGAGAGTGCACCAGTGCTTGTTCATATCACTGGTGCACTATAACCCTGCCTCGCGCAGATAACTAGTCTCGGTTGGGACTGGCCGCAGTGACCCAAATTCGGTTTGGAAGACATTATGCTACTATATATATATATATATATATATATATGCTTCCACTTTACTTTAAAATTTTAATAAAATGCCAACAAAAACACTTCCTCAGCAATTACACATTTGTGTTTAAAATCTTTTCATAGTTCATTCAAATGCTTTATTATTCTCTCTCAAAAAATCCAAGTAAAGGAAAAAATCGCCACTCATTACGGTTGGTTTAATTTTAATGGTTAAAGGAAAATCCTACAATAATTATGAAACACCCAAAATGCTCGCTGAAAAATTCAGCATTGTGAAACTTTTACGGACACATTTATATTTTTATAGGATAGTGGTGACAAACTAGCACACAGTCTACCTGATAAGAGGTGGTTTCTGTGGCCCATAGATATCTAAATCTATTTTAGATTACGAATCAAAATTCGCGCACCCCTGAGGACTACATGAAATGCCTCATTTCAAGTGAAAAGGTCTCTGGTTTACTACATTGACAACAGGAAACAGCAGCATTGATCCGGTACTTTGTCAAAGCGTGGTTGTCCGTTACAGTAACCAAAATATAGCTGGAGCTTGGCTCTACCAGGCGCAATTGTATATTTGTATTGATTAAAAATAATTTTACAGATTTTATCGTGTTTGACTTGCCATATTATTAATTCTCTACATTTTCGTTGGTTCACAGATTAATATCTGTAAAACACACAAAATAGGTTACGGAGGTACAGAGATGTTTTGAATCCCGATCCTGATTGTTAGTCGATGCTGTGGCATAGACATCTTTTATTAAGAAGCAAAATGGTGATGCGTGTTCAACTCTGAGGTCTAAGAAGGAATGCATATATATATATATATATAAAACTATCCTCACCTTTATGTGTGTATATATATATATATATATATATATATATATATATATATATATATATATATATATGTATATGTATGTATATATATATATATATATATATATATATATATATATATATATATATTTGTGTGTGTGTGCGTGTGGGTGAGTATATGTATGCAAGTTTGTACACGGTGATGGGTTTTCTAAAGGGTTATATTATACTAAAGATTAAAAATTTGTTACGTTTAGCCACAGAGCAACCAAGTTACGAGTTACAACAGTTTCATGATTATTAAATTTATTACGAGTTCCTAATACAAATGTTCACGCATCCAGTGAAAATCGTTTCCGGTATTCTAAACTCACCATATGAAACAATGCAGCATTGTAGTAGCATAATGTCTTCCAAACCGAATGGGTCACGGCGGCCAGTCCCAACCAAGACTAGTTATCTGCGCGAGGCAGGGTTATAGTGCACCAGTGATATGAGCAAGCACTGGTGCACTCTCTATTTCCTAACTCTCATAGTCCGATGGGGCGCTTGTGCGAAACGACCAGAGAGATCTAGCGCAAGACCAACCAACGCCTTTACGTGCTTTCCGAGCGATGAAACAACGCCAATTCCCTGACTCCGGTCTTCTTAACTAAACTTAACTTTTTGACAAAAAAAAATCTATCGCGTTTATGACCACTAACCCATCAAAAAAGTCAAAACCTGCATATCATCGGTCTAGATGTGTTCTCTGGAATAAATTCAATCATTATAACCACCTATCGAAAACCATTAGATTTATCGGAAAATTTACATAGTCGTCTCGACACCTGCAAGACGGAATGGGATTCCCGGATTCGAAATCCCTTTAGCCGCCACATGATATATTAATAGAGCAATCGAATAAAATTATTTGCTAACATCCATTTTTAAGAGAGAGATCCATCAATCCCATCCATTACAGCCTATAAAAGTCCACTGCTGAACCTAGGCCTTTTCCATATTGTATATTATTTTTCTTCATATCGATCTTTTGTTTTATCGATATTCTTGTACCGTCAATACAAACCAGTTGACTATGAGACGGGGTGGTTAATATTTGAAACATTTAATACAACTTGATATTCGCTATTCCTCTCTGCGATCCTGAAAATCTGGGTCGTCTATTAAAAGCAAAACAGTTTGCCTTTCATGAGCTTTCCCTTATTCCTCATTTTGTCTTCAATAATCTGAATATGAACCCTTGTCACACGTCTCATTACAGCTACGAGTGCTGCATTTTAGGTCGCAGTAAATTTCATGGAGGGACATTTTGAATTTAGTAGGGTATTATCACCTGTCACGAGTAGAGTAGACTCATATTTTATTCTATGGTTATTTTAAAACATCTGTTAGCAAATGTTAGCTATTTAACTATGTGGTCAGACTCCTTTTTTTGCCTGAAAGTCCCTCTGGCTAGTGGGTATGGTAGTCCTCTTATATATTTTTACGGAAAAATGGCAGTGCTTGCGCTGCTGTGTCCTGGACTGAAGGGTATAAAGAGTCAGTATAATTGAAAGCTGTAGCAATCAACCGCCCATCAATCGAAGCCTAGCCTTATTATATGGATTTTTACCCTACACACTACGACTGGATACCTAACAGATGGAATGGACTGCGACTGAAAAAAATTATTATTATGCAATATTTTAAAACAAAGCAAAGAACTAACCACTTTCTAAAAATTTTATATTAATACAGTTGAAAATGTTTAAGTACTCTCCGGGTTCCAGTTCGATATCCCAAGAAGTATGAGTAATAAATTGTTATACTGCATCAATTTATTTTTTTAACTTCAATATTTATGTTAGTAAGCAAACTATCACAGACATCAATTGGTACAAAGTTAATCAAATCGAATTGGGAATTGACGAAATGTTTGTATTTGAATAAAACTAATTTAGAGATTGGATTGGGGTCACGAGACACGTAAAGGTGAGGATAATTTTAAATAAGACCTTTAATAGAGGACAAGCTGTTACTTAAAAGAGTGCACCGACAGTTGATAATGAAATAATAATAATAATACCATTCATTATGACGAGAACCTCGTGAAAGCCGAAACAGATAAGCGAACAAAATATCTGGACCTGGCTCACGAGGTGACCGACATGTGGGTTGGGCTGTCGACCAAAATTGTACCTGTAGTCGTTTCGGCCTGGCGGTCGCCGGGGTGCGTCTGGAGCTGACGCCGGACGCAACAGCGTCGGGCCACCAGCCAAGCGTGAGTATCTGCACAACCACCTGGCAACCCTTCGCATCCATCATCCCCACCAGATTGCTAGGTGTCAGGGACCTCTCGAACTCGGCAAGCGGCACCCACCGCTGGAGAAGTAAACGCATTGCGGGCGTACTATAAGTCGAAAGGGGAAGAAACTAGAGGAATAGTGTATCTGTCTCGGATGCATCGCTTTTTTGCTGAGCTGGAGCCGTCTGTCAGGACATTAGTCACAGAGCGAAACTTGGCAGACCGAGTTCGGTAATTAAAATAATATATTATTTAATTTAATCCCTACTTCTACAAAATCAGGCCTACGCTTAATAAAATTTTGGACCGTCTTCTTTGCAGATAAGGTTCAGAATAAGTAATATAGTTATATGGTAAAGAAAAATTAACCAAAAAAAAATCTCAAACAATCTGTCATTTTCATCTTTTAAATTCAAAATGCGTGGAAATGCATTATTTTAACTGATTTTAGTGCACGCGTACATATTCGTAAGAGTCGATTGGTAGGCAAAACCAATGTTGCCCCTAAATCACATTTAATATGGGATAATTTCAAATAAAAGTAGAATCCTTATATATTCGTATTTTCAAAAACTGCAGTAACGGTTTATCATTATATAATAGAACTCAAGTTTAAAATTTCCTATTAAAATTTAAATTGAAAATAACCGTATTACGTTATCTTAATATTTTTTATTAACAACGTTTTTTTAAGAAAAAATATTACTTATTATAAAATATAATCTAGACGTAGATAGTTAAACAGGGGACTGTCTTAGTTTGTAATAGAAAATAATGCACTTTAAAGAGCCCCTACAAAAACTAAGAAAAAAAATATAAAAAGAACGTATTTCTATGCACCAGTTAAATTGTAAGAAACAAGGATGAATTTACAAATAAAGTGACACTATATCTATATTCCCAGGACCGCGGTTTCCAATTCTGTTTCCAATCGGAATTGAGTGCAAAGGAACAGCACGTTCTGAGCTAAATAAAAGACACGAAGTGTGATCGACTGGACTGCAATACGATGTGCCCCAATTCATTCCGCCTGTACGAATGAAATGCGATGTTTGGTTGTGATTTTAAAATAAACTTTTAAAGTAAAAGCCGACTTCAAATATTTTTATAGAATAACTTACTTTATTCAGCGGTATGGTAGCAAAGTAACTATTAATATCTTTATTATAATGGATTTCCGCAAAGTAACGCCTGATTCTATTAAACAAGCACACATCAGTTCGCCTGATGGTAAGTGGATGCTGTGACGCATTAACTTCTACTCGTACATCTATCCTCGGCTTGGTAACAAAATGTTGATGCGTTGTCACCCAAAAGGAATATAAGTTTTAGTTTTCAGTGAAAACGTAACTAATAACTTTAATTAAAGAATGTAAAAACCTTCGAAACAAAAAGAGTTGATGGTCCTCAAATCCCTGAACAAATTTCCTTGAAACATAGCTAAGAACACTCTCGATTAAGACACCTTTCAAACGAAAACAACTTAAAAAACTCGGATCATCCATAAAGGAGCTATAATGCCACAGATAAAAACACTCTACAAACTTATAACACCCCTCTGTTTTCGTTGCGGGTTAAGAAGATTAAAACAGTTTCCCCGTAATTTACTAGCTTTTGAAGCCAGCGGTAATTAAAACAGTTAAATTGTGTGGAAACTATTTAATTCTAGTTATCAGAAATCGAGTTATTACCTTAGAGTATACATAAAGATATGCCTATGTATACTCTAATGGTTTTATTTTTTATTTATAGTTTAATTTTGATTCTTTTGAGTGGACTATGAATCATTATATGCTCAAGTTAACGAATATAGTCTAAATAAATTCGTTGAAATGTTTATCCCCTCCCAGAGATGGAATTTATATTTTTTTTTCGAATTTTTTAGATATGCAGTTTCACGATGTTTTTCTTCACCGACGAGAACGTGGTTAATCAGCACTTAAAATTGCAATTAACCATTTCATTGTTGCCGGTGTGGATAGAAAGCGTGTTGCTCATGTACTGTTAAATTTACAGCTAATGCTTATGTCTCAAGTTACCACAGCTCTTCTAACAATTTCGTTGGTACATTGTAATAAATTGGCTTACGACTAGACCACGGCTGTAATCAAAGCGCATAATAAATTATGTTTCAAAACATATTTAGACGTATTTTGTACAATAGTTTAAAAATAATATCACGTTGGTCTTTAAACCTTGTTTACAGTATAATCCCGACGTAAGCGATCGTATCTGTAACTGGGCACGAAGTTGGAGAAAGCAATTAGAAAGCCAAACAAAGCCTATAGACGGGCTGCGACAGTTAATTGGAGTACTGATCTTATGAGTCAGATGAGGCTGTGGTCCAAGCCTAAGGTGTACGCGATAAACAAGTTTTTATTTCTACAAGCTATCGTGTCACTTACACCATTTATTGAAGGTAACAAATTCTGGTATTTTCTGAGAATGACACTATACTGACCTATGGTATGGTGAAGTAAAGAAAGAATAATACTAAAATAGCTAAATTATTGTATCATTAGCATATTTCTATATTATTACGGTGCAGGTGTCAAGGTAACCAAAAATTTAGCTGGGTTAAAATGTACGTAAATTTACATCTTAGTTTAATTTCCTGTGCCCACTCCTCTACATAGTAAAGAAATTTTAACAAGATAACTTTAAGCACATTTAAGTTATTAAGATATTCAATATATTTTAGTAATTGATTTTTGTTCATATCGCTTCTTCTCCTTAAAAAAATATTAATATAATACTGTTAGGGCTAAATTTTCTAGTTAAAATTTTATTAGTAAATCACTAAATGATACTCCGGGCATGCAGTAATTACTTACCTGTTGCCTTTTAAACAGTTATTTAACGATATTCCCAAGTTTTTGCCTATGTCATCACTATACTCAATAACATTTTTTTATTATATGAATTAATTTTTAAATTTATTTGCTTTGTTATGGTACTGTCATAGAGTGAAGATGAAGGAAAGTATTACTGGCTACTGCTTGTCATATAATTAACACACATTGACCCTAAAGAATCTGGCATTGAGCGCTGATATTCATTTTGATATTTTAATAAGGAGTCAAAACATTCCCTGTTATATTGACTGGCCTGTTGGTCTAGTGGTTAGTGACCCTGACTGCTATGCCAGAGGTCGCGGGTTCGATTCCCACCCAGGACAAATGTTTGTGTGATGAGCACGATCATTTGTTCTGTATCTGGGTGTAATTTATCTATAATATTCATGTATTTAGAAATATATAAGTATGTTTATCAGTTATCTAGTACCCATAACACAAGCTCTGCTTAGCTTGGGACTAGATGGCGTTGTGTGTGATAGTTGTGGAATATTATTATATTATTATTATTATTTAGATGACTTTACCACATTATCAATGGCCAGTATATGTTCTTTTATTTCATTCTCTGGTGATTTATATTTATTTGACATAATTTGTAATGGAGTTTGAAGTGATAAAATCTGAGGGCTTCCACATATTCTGTGCTGCATCGGTCAAACTCATCAACTAACAGAAATCCGTTCAAGAGGACATTATAACTCCACTCCTTGTTACCTTATTTCAATGTATGCAATGAAGTCCTTAAAGACAGAAAAGAAAAAAAGACTTCAAACAGGTATAATTTATAAGAGTATTCTATTCTATTCTATTCATATGTTTATTGGCATTTTAACACAATACACATTGCAAAAAACTTTTCTAAAAGCAATATTGATTGTTTTAGAATATCCGAGGCTTACTACATCGACTAACTGCAGCAAATTCCTTTCCTTTAAAATGTCTGTATTGTCTTTATATAACTTTATCATATCACTTGTCAACTGTGTTTTTCGAAATTATACTTATTATTTCCTTTTCATTGTAATCCCTTTTTTGAAGTAACACTGTTCTCTGAACGCCTTGAGTTCTTTTCGGTTCAACATTTGGCGCGACAACCCATGGGATAGAAAGGTTCGAATGGCAGCCACGTATCCACCATAGGCTTATGCTAAGCATTCGACTTGTGATAGGCCGTAATGTAGTGTGTGTGTTTTATATTTTTATAATTACCTTTTATTATTTTATAATGATTTTTATTATTTAATTAATTATACCTGTATGTGTGTATAATTTAATGGTCATTGATTACTTTTTTTTACATTTAATAATTGTTTAAAACCTCCGCTTCTGTGTTGGACCATACCGCGGATTGTTTCGTTCAAACATTTCAATGGAAACGTCCAGCTCTCCATTAATCCATTTGTAAACCGCTCCAGCGAATTTGCATGACGTGGTCGGCAATCTGGATAATTTTCAAATTTACGTAGTACCGTTACACGAGACCCAAATTTTAATTTGAAAATTAATCTCATATATCAGTCTACTCATTATTGTATACACTAAATTGTGAAAAAAAATAGATTTTTCTCATTTTATTATTTAAAATATGTAAAATAGATGAGTATTAAAATTCAAGTGGTTTATTGCATGTCATATTACAAATTTATGATGGTACATTATTGACAGCTGTAAAAGTGATGAAGTTGATGTTGGCGGTGTGCTGTCGTTGCGCCACAATCATAGCACATCGAAGCCTAAATCGCGCTATCAAAGTTCTGATGTTTTTAAAAAGCAAATTTTAAACTTAAGTTCAAAATTTATAAAGAATGATAAACTTTTACTGCAGTTCTTGAAATTACGAGTATGTAAGGCTAAGGCTAAGGCTCTAATTTTATTTAAAATTATCCCAAAATGAATGTGATTTATAGACAACGTTTACAATAGACCCTTAGGATTGTGTACGTGTGCAGTGCATTTGCCACGAATTTTGAATTTAAAAGACTAAAAGGACAATGATTGAGCTTTTTAAAAAAAATCTTCACTATCTGCTTATATTACTTATTCTGAGCCTTCTCTGCAAAATTGGCCGGTTATTGCAAAATAACCCTGTATATAAAACAGTTCCGAGACGAATCAAGAAGCGTTGGCCGCTCCCGGACAGAAGACCTTGCCCGGCAGGAAATCTTCCTTTTACTGCCAAGGCAACACATGTATTGCCCTGCAAGGGCATAGTAACACTGGAGGGCTAACTATTATAGAATTATCTAGCTTTTAAGCATACATTTTAATAAACATTCAATATTCATTTATTTACAGGATTATTTTGCAATAACCGGCCAAATGTCATGGGCGGCGGTAATCGCTTATCATTGGGTGAGCCGTATACTCGTTTGCCCCCTCTTCTATGAAAAAAAGTAAAAGTCGTATTTACACGTATTTTCAAAAAGCGCCATAACGGCGTATCATTATTTATATATTTGAACTTATGTTTAAAATTTGGCTACTCTTTGAAAAATAACTCCGTATATTAGTCAAATTTAGAAGTAAAATTATATGTACTACATATGCGGAAACAAACCGGGAGAAGGGCATCAGCGCCTTTATACTGAAAACTAAAAATTCGTTAAAAATCTACTAAAACAAACACAATGACTTTTAGTGTTCTGACACTAATTCCCCGCAACTTTATAGAGTATCCAGTTTTGATCACATCAATCTTTTCTAAATTTACAGAAAGCCCAATCACTACGTCTGGTCATCCATAGCACAGGTGGACGCTTGAGCTTCACGTTTTTAATCGGAGCATGTACGTCACATAGTCTCAGGACAGCTTCATTCAGAGTCCCAACCGTTTCATCCACAGTGGGAGCAACCACACTGTTCCAGTTTATTTTAGATGTATCTATACCGACCTATCCACGATCAAAACACGCATGTGAAGAATTTTAGACAGAGTTATTAAATAACTGAACTAAACGTATAATCACTTAGTTTAGTTTATAGCTTATTAACAGTGATTATTCCTAGGAAAATGTAAAAACGAATAAAGTAAAGCCCCTTTGTGAGCGTCGGTTCGAATCCTACCGACTGCGCTGTGTTGAATTTCTAGGAAGACGTAATAAAACCTCGGACCTAGCATGCAGACAGATTTTATTCTTTTAGTGCTACTTTTAATGCGAATGTCTTGTTGGCCTAGTGGTCTTACACGTGGTTGCTGGCCATGAAAACCTGGGTTCAAATCCCGGATCGAGACAAAACCTGTTATTAATTTTTGGTGAATAAAGTATTTCACCCTCACGCCTCGGAAAGCATTCTTATTGGATTACCGTCCCATCGGACTGTGAGAGCGAGAGAAAAGAGAGTACACTTGTGCTTGCGCATACACTTGTAAAGTACATTCTGGTCCCTAGTCTCCATTGAGACTGGTAGCCGTGACCGGATATCGGTCTGGAGGACGTCTCGCACATTTGGCGCAGTTAAAGTAAATACCTATCCGGTGCTCGCTCCTACACTATAGTCCTGTTTCACGCAGATGTCTGGCTAATCTCCGTAGAGACTGGCCGCTGTGACCGATATTCGGTCTTAGGGCATTAATATTGGTGCTACTTAAAAGTAGCCTCACAAATTTATATATACATATACTGACTGTGGTCTTTTTTTTAAAGATTAAAGGTGACAAACGAGCACGCAGTCCACCTGATGGTAAGTGGATGTTGTGGCTCGTAGACATCTACATTTATCTTTAATTGAGAATCAAAATGCAGATGCGTTGCCAGCCCTGAGCTCTGAGATGGAATGTCTCGTTTGCAGTAAAAGGGGTCTACTAATTTCCAGGGATTATTATCAACAATATTTACTTAATATAATGAGAAGCCTTTCATCCCTTTTATACAGTCCTTATTTAATGAAGAAATTAAAACTTGATGAAACACAGACGTTGTACATTTTCAGGGACTTCGTCGTAAAGTTTGCTGTAAGGAATATAATTTTATTGAATGGCAACGAACCGAGGACTCTCCGCCACTACTCGATTATACAATCAATGTTTCCATTGGACTGTCTCAATACTTCGCTCATCCGTTTAGATGAAAACTAATTCGTCCCTGAATTGAAAACGTTGATAGACTAGAGATCTCCCCCAGCTTCGCCTGGCTAATATTTATTAATGTAACGTCATTTAGATTTCAATATATTGATTTAATTAAAAAATACTTCAACTTTCTCACATAAAATATAGCGTAGATCCCTTCTGGTTCTGGAGCTAGTGAGCTCAGATAGACAAACAGACAAAAAAATTTTATATTGGTTATTTAGGTTTTTATAGCACGCAAACAACACCCTGATCTTATCGGCACCCGATTATTTTAATATTACAGACAGACATTTAAATTTTATATAAAGATAAGTTAAAAGTTACAGTCTATATACGTCCCACAGCTGGGCACAGGCCTCCTCTCGTTTCTGGAGGGTAAATTTCCCAGTACGCGAGCAATCCGTGTCAAATCCCCGCCGGCACTAATGAAATTGCTAATTACAATCTTAAGTGCTGATTTACCACGTGCTCGGTGGTGAAGGTAAACATCGTGAGAATGCCTGCATGTCTGAGAAATAAGAAAATAAAATATTTCGAATTTATTGAAGTTCGTCAACATGCCTTGGGGCAGCGCGCGGACACTACCTTGTCCAAAACAGTCTCAATTTTATATATATTTTATTATTATAGATTGATTAGATAACCAATAAGACAATTTCTTAAGGCAGTTCTATTTTATAGATAGGCACGTTTCCATTGTAAACTAGCCGTATGATGGATCGTTTAGTAGCGGTGTACGAGTGTGCGGGTTTAGTAACGGGTATTCCCCGTTATTTCGTATTGTACTTTAGGTGTCATAAGAGGCGCCAGAGGAAACTGAAACAGGAGACGGGCAGCAGCGCCTGATAACAATCCGCGTATCAATAGTACAGTAAATTTATATTTACAGCCTATACCTATACGTCCCACTACTGTGCACAGGCCTCCCCTCAGTTCTGAGATGGTTTTAAGGCAAGGAAGAACGCACTTTTGTGAACACACTTTTGGCGAACTTAACATGACTTCGAAATATTTTTTTTATTTCTCAGACATGCAGGTTTTCTCAGAATGTTTTCCTTCACGTGGTAAATCAGCACTTAAAATTTCAATTAACAATTTCATTGGTGCAGGCGGAAATCAAACCTGGTTTGGTCGCGTGCTGTATAATTTATTGCGAGCGCTAACCATCTGCCCACGGCTACCACGGCTGTGAAGCGTGGCAACTATAGCAAATCCATCTATATGAGGCTATCTATGTGGGAGGCCTATATTCATTAGTAGACTTTTATAGGGTGTATTGAATATATAACGGAGACGTGTTTTTTTAAAGAATGAGCGTAACAAACGAGCACACAGTGATCCTGATGGTAAGTGGATGCTGTGGCCCGTAGACACATACATTTATCCTCGATTAAGAATCAAAACTGATGACTTAAATGGAATGCCACGTTTCCAGTAAAAATGGATCTCCGAATCTCTACACTCACCATACGAAACACAGCAGTATTCAGCTGCTATTTTACGCTGGTATTCTGTGAGAGCGTGGTCCTTCGTAGAATAGGTCGTAGAATGTGTGCTGAGAGGGCGCGACTGCGCAGCATACAGTACTAGCTCTGCTAATGAAAGTAATTTTAAATATCTCGAGGGTGTAAAAAGACTACTAAGGGTTTAATAATTATAAAGTAGTAAAAGTTAAAAAGTTAGTGCGAAGACATAATAATTTCCATATTATAATGAACAAACAACTTAACAAAAAAACAAACACTTAATAAATAGGTACTTAAAGTAAAGATCTTGTGACGGTACTCAAAATATGTGACTTCACGTATAAACGAAGAAAAGAAAGCTTCATTCCTCAAGTGTAAAGTTTATATCAATGATTTAAGATCGCTAAGTAAGGCTAAATTGTGTTATGACAAAATATAAATTAGATAAATAAAGTGAAAAAAGTGTAATATTCAACAATCTATTGATGGTAATGACGGTGAGTGAAAAAAATAATGTTAATAGTAATAAATAAAGCAAATGGCTTATATTTGTGAGTTTGCGGAAAAGAATTAGATAAGACAATATATTAATAAAATAATTGACTGTTATTCACATTAATAATAATTAATAATTTAAAGAAAGTGGATGAATAAATACGTCGGCCTCTGCTACCACCATCTAGCGGTATAAATTAATACTACGTCTCAAGTTCACAACCATATCGAATAATTGACACCCGTCTATTACTAACTTCACAATAACCTTTCGTTTGACACTAGAGGCCGCGAATTGCTCCCATAACAAACATACGAATAAAGATAAAATGGATGATCTGCAGAGACATATAACATATAGAGAGCAATTAAAACAAATTTTAGTAAAAATAAATTCAATAGAATCACAGTTTTCTCAATTAGAAGAAAGAACGACCTCCAAAATTAATTCAAATGTAAATGAAAAATTCCAAGAAATGAGCAACAAATACGATAATTTACAAGCACAGATTTTAGACCAAGAAAAAAGAATATTAATTATATAAAAATAACAATAAAGAATCCCGGAATGAAAACTCAACAGATATATGAAAAGTACAGGCCCCCTTCAGACAACGTGGTAAAACAATGAATTAATGCACTACTCAGAATCACTTTCCCAATACGGATGGTCCCCGTGGGAGCAGTAGGCCAAAACCCTCCATCCATATAGTCAAAATGGAAAGCGAAAACAATATTAAAATACATATTGCCACATTTAATGTAAGGTATCAAAACTTGTTTATTGACAAATAGCACAAAAATGCCAGTACGAAAAATAACAAACATCATTTGTTATGTTTGTTATTTTTCGAATATCACTGTTTCTATGTCAGACAAGTTTGATGTGCATTCTGCGTTCCGTTGCTCGTTGGAAAACTTGTAGTTTAGATATTATATTCCTTGTGGGAGCCCAGTTCTGACATCCATATAATAAAGTGGGGAGTACAGTAGTATCCATCGCTTTCTTTTTTAATTTAATTGGTAGTTTTGCCTTGAAAATATGTATTAGTGACCAACATTTGCTCCATGCTAATTTAACTCTTCTATTAACTTCCGTCATTGTTAAGTTGTGAAATGAAACATTTTGCCCAAGATATTCGTTAACATGTCTAATTTGGTGGTTTTGAACGTGTACTGGTATTTTTGTGCTATTTGTCAATATACAAGTTTTGAGACCTTACATTAATTCCCAATTTTCATACAGTAGTCGATATTAGTTAAATCATCATCATCATCATCATCATTACAGCCTTTCACAAGTCCACTGCTGAACATAGGCCTCCCCCAAGTAATGCCACAAAGCACGGTCCTGAGCCACCTGCATCCATCGACTTCCTGCATGTCTTACCAGGTCGTCACTCCATCTAGTGGGGGGTCGCCCTACACTACGCCTACCGGTACGAGGCTGCCACTCGAGAACCTTTCTTCCCCATCGGTTATCGGTTCTTCGAGCTATATGGCCGGCCCATTGCCACTTCAGCTTACTAATCCGTTGGGCTATGTCGGTCACTCTGGTTTTACTGCGGATATCCTCATTTCTGAGTCTATCACGCAGAGAAACTCCGAGCATAGCCCTCTCCATAGCTCGCTGAGCGACCTTAAGCGTCCTCATACGGCCAGCAGTGAAGGACCACGTCTCAGATCCATAAGTCATCACTGGCAACACGCACTGGTTGTACAATCTAGTTTTTAGAGATTGAGGTATACCTGACGAAAAGATATGTCGTAATTTCCCGAACGCTGCCCAGCCGAGTTGAATCCGTCGATTGACCTCTCGGTCGAAGTTGGACTTACCTAGTCGGACTATTTGTCCCAGGTAAACGTACTCGTCAACAACTTCGAGCATAGTGCTCCCAACAACTACCGGCATAGGTGTGACATGGACATTGAACAACATTGAAAAAGATCTTTGTTTTGTCCATGTTCATCTTAAGACCTATCCGTTGGGAGGCACTATTGAGGTCATTGAGCATAGTGCTTAAGTCCTCCAGCGATTCTGCCATAAGGACTATATCGTCGGCAAATCGAAGGTGAGTGATGTACTCGCCATTGATGTCAATACCGTATCCTTTCCAGTCCAGTAGCTTGAAAACGTCTTCCAATGCAGCGGTGAAGAGTTTCGGGGATATAACGTCACCCTGTCTTACACCTCTCTGCAGTTGGATAGGTTTCGAGCTCTGGTTCTGTACTCGGATAGCCATCGTAGCCCTACTGTACAAACACTTCAGCACTTCGATATACCGACAGTCAACTTGGCACCGCTGAAGGGACTGTAGCACCGCCCAAATTTCGACGGAATCAAAGGCTTTCTCATAGTCCACATACGCCAGGCAAAGTGGCAGATTGTACTCTTCAGTCTTCTGTACAATCTGCCGCAGGGTATGTATGTGGTCTATGGTACTGAAGCCTTTTCGGAAACCGGCTTGTTCGGGAGGCTGGAAGTCGTCAAGTCTGCGTGCGAGACGATTCGTAATGACTCTCGAAAACAGCACGTAGACACGGCTCAGAAGGGAAATCGGTCTGTAGTTCTTTAAGAGAGCGTTGTCGCCTTTCTTAAAGAACAAGACCACCGCACTTCTGCTCCACGCCTCTGGAGTAGTGCCACCATGGAGGACGGAATTGAAGAGCTTCTGAAGGACTACAAGTACCGGTGTTCCACCCGCTTTCAGAAGCTCCGCTGTAATTCCATCCTCGCCTGGGGCCCTGCCGTTTTTAAGGTGCTGGAGAGCCATTCTAATCTCGCTTAGACTGACGTCCGGGATATCATCGGAATAGTGTCGGATAAGACTTGCTCTTGGATTGTTACTCACACTTGCGTGTGGCTCCAACGATGATGTGTACAGCTGCCCATAGAACCTCTCAATCTCACTCAAAATCTCAGGTGTCCCGGAAACGATGTTGCCACACTCAGTCTTCAGCTTTGATAGTTGGCTCTTTCTGGCAGACAGATCTCATTATTGATTAGTTAAATCAATTACAATATTATTATGAGTCATGGAATTTTTAATTTTTTATTTTATTAAATGACATGTCAATGCCAGTGTCAACTTTAAATAAAAATTTCCAATTAAATTTACAAAATTAATTTTTGTTTATAAATAATGTTTGGGTAAATAATCAATTTATATTTAAGTAATTGTCAACTTATTTTGATTTTTGTCACAAAATATATACTTAACTATAAATAATAAAATTTAAGTTAATAATAATCAACTGAATTTGGCTATACACATAAAATAGTATCATAATTTATTATATTGATTTTAATTAATCATGGGATACCCATTTCCGGGTGAAGGCCTCCTCTATCCTTTTCCATGAGGTTCTGTCTGCCCCTAGCCTCGTCCACGTTGCTCCTGCCACCTCTACAATGTGGTCCCACCAGCGTGCCCGCGGTCGGCCGGGCGAGCGCGTCGCATCTTCCATCACTGGCCCTTGCCACGTATCCTGCCCACCTCCACTTCAGTTGACACGCTAATATGCCATACTACTATACGCTAATATAGCTATACTACTAATACTCTACCACGTACAGCCACCGTCATTTCACCTGCTAAGCGTGACGATATAGAAGAATCCAGCCTGCTGTATCCAGCAGTTACTTGTACAGGCTCGTAAGATAAAATTTCTTGAAAGATCAGTTGGTATATGTGTCAGGTGTCTATATTTTAAGACACTTAGTTTTCTTTTACGAGACGTTTTTCGGTAAATGAAATGAATGAATACGCCTTCTTATTAAAAAAAATACCAGTTGAACTGTTTATGAAAAGTTCATTTTAAGTCATGAAAAGTTGCTGAATGAATAGTTTGTAATATAAATTGTTTTTACGTATTAGAGTCATACTGCAGCTATATTATGATTTTAGCACGAATGTGTCGGCTCGACCGGTGCAGGACCACGCTCTCACTGAATACCAGCGTAAAATAACGACTTAATTCTGCTGTGTTTCGTATGGTAATGTGGAAACGAGGCATTCCATCTCAGTCCACAGGGGTGAAAACGTATCTGCATTTTGATTCTTAACCGAGAATAGAAAAATGTCTAAGGGCCACATCATCCACTTACCATCAGTGTGCGTGTTTGCACCCTTATTATATAAAAAACGTACGTTTCTTGACAGAAATCGAGCATTAACCAGTCGTTTCTTTCGCTTTCAGAAAGTTAAGCAGAAAATGCTGACGCCCACTTGACTGCCGTCGGGCAATGCGCCGTCAAGCGGTACGCGCGTCGTTCTGGGCGACGCGCGTAACATGCGCTCGCTGAATGAGACAGCGTGCTCGGCGTTGTGGGACGACGTGCGCTGGGATGAGCCGGCGAGCATCACAAGTCTCGCCGTGTTAGCGCTCATCGACGTGCTAGTGGTCGCAGGTTAACACGCTCACTTATTATACACTTTTTATCTACATTACCAGTTATTTTCAAGGATCAGTAAGCTGAAGTGGCAATGGCCTTATGTCTGGAAGAACTGACAAGCGATGGGGATGAAAGGTCCCCGTTAGATGGCGAGATGATCTGGTGAGAGATGCAGGAATTCGATTGGATGTGGGTGGTGCAGGACCGTGCTTTGTGGCATTCTTTGAGAGGAGTGTATGTATGGACTAGTGAAGGGTTTTTATGAAAAATGAGTTATTTTCAATTTGCCATTTGAACTTTATAAGTTATTGTAAAATCTATATGATCTCATGATGCCTCGCTTAAAGGCGAAACACATGTCAAATTACTTCTACACTGCCAGATACATAAATGCCGTTAATTTTTTTTTTATTTTCACCTCATTGATAAGCTATCATAAATTTATAAAATAGAAAGTTTTTATTATTACCGACGGTGTTTTCTTTTTTCCGGTGTAAATTGTTATAGTAGATTCAGTGATATTTGGTATGGTAGCGTTAGTGATAATGCTCTCTCTTTAAACTCACCTTGGTTACGTATTAAGTTATTTTAACATCCTTTTTGTTTAATTTATTTTTGTATTTAAACGAAGAAAGTACCCCTATAGAATATTAATAGCGTGGAATAATTTTTGCAACTTCTTTTAAGCAAAGAAACATTTTTATTTCTGCAGATTAAGAAAGGTAAGAGATTGTTAGCAACTTAAACGAACTCTTGGACAGAAAAGAATCCTTACCAATAAACAGCACACTCATCATGATTTCTTATATTTACGCGAACACTACATATTGAATTTTTACGGATTTTATCGCGTTTAATTTTGCTTATTAATCTTTTACGTGGATATCGCGCTGAGTTATGGACATGTGGCTGACGTGAAACACCAACACTTCGTGAAGTCTGCAGTTTGTGATCATGTCCTGGACGGCCCCTGCCATTACATCACATTCAATAAACTACAAATCCTTGCAAACGAACATCAATTCCTACCAAGGTTAATACGCGCGGCTATTGAATTAAAACAATCAGCATTGTCGTTTCTCTATAACAGATGTTATGACTTCCTGCATATTTTACCAGGTCGTCACTCCATCTAGTGGCGGGTCGCCCTACACTACGCCTACCGGTACGAGGCTGCCACTCGAGAAACTTTTTTCCCCATCGGTTGTTGATTCTTCGAGCTATATGGCCGACCGACTGCCAATTCAGCTCACTAATCTGTTGGGCTATGTCGGTCACTCCGGTTCTACTGCGGATATCCTCATTTCTAAGTTTATCACGCAAAGAAATCCCGACTCTGGTGCTACTGCGAATATTCTTCTTTTTAAGTACATTAATCAGAGAAACCATGAGCATAGCCCTCTTCATAGCTCGCTGAGTGACCTGGAGCGTACCCTTACGACCAGCAGTGAAGAACCACGGCTCAAATCCATAAGTCATCACTGGCAACAGGCACTTGTTTTACAATCTAACTTTCAGGTTTTGAGGTATATCTGACAAGAAGATGAGTCGCAATTTCCCGAACGCTGGCCAGCCGAGTTGAATCCGTCGATTGGCCTCTCGGTCGAAGTTGGGCTTACCTAGTCAGACTATTTGTCCCAGGTAAACGTACTCGTCAATAACTTCGAGCTTAGTGCTCCTAACAACTACCAGCATAGGTGTCACATGGACATTAAACATGATCTTTGTTTTGTCCACGTTCGTCTTAAGACCTATCCGTTGGAAGAGACTATTGAGGTCATTAATCATAGTGCTTAGTTTCTTCAGCGATTCTGCTATAATGATCACGGAAGACCAAAAATACAACCAGCATATTGAGTAGAAGCGGAGGTCGCTGTCTGTCCACTGTAAAATGCTGGTTCGCAGATTTGCTAAATGTAGGTACTGACGAAGCAAAGGTTACACTTTTCAAGGCGTACTGTCAGTCATTTTATACGTGCAATCTATGGTTTAACGGTCTGGAGGACATTATTATTAAACATCTCGCACCTTTTGCGTAGTTAAAGTAAATATAAGCTCAGCATACCTACTGCAATTTATTGGAAACCACAAAATCTCGCAGGTATTTTCTTCGTTCGCCTACGTGTTGAGGTATAATTTACAAAACCATGCAATATATTTATAGAATACAAAGCCTCTTTATTAGTACGTGATGGATAATTTAAAAATGTATACAAGGTCCTACTTCAATAATAGAAAGCAATTTGATTTCAATTTAGATAAAACATATTGTATAATCGCTCAGTTCGGTTACAAAGGCGTTTTAGGGTATTTATGAAAAAATACCTTCGCATGAGAATTGTGTTAGTGGTTAAGCACCCGCCGTAAATTTTGCAGTCGTGAGCAACGCAGGTTCTATTCCCGCCGGAACCACCAATGTGTCACGTGTTATTATATTTACCACGTGTTGGACGATTAAGGAAACATCGTGAGAAATCCACATCTAACACATTAAATGCCTGTCTGTAACATTAAAATAACTGACTTTTAACGTCTGACAACTTGTATTCTATTAAGATATGACTAACCTTTGGACATGATTAATGTTTTTCGGGAATGTCTATTTGGCACGCTCTGTAGCCTAAATGTCTTGATGGATTTTAACAAATGAGATGTCGTTAGATTTGTCTTAACAGTGGCAATGACATATACTGGCTGTTTTTTTACCGTCTAGAAAAAATAACGTGTAACAGGTGAACGGAAGAGAACCTACGGAACTGATTTTTCACAAATTTTGTATTTTGAATTATCATATTATGAAATTGATCTATCAATAAATACTACTAATATGCAATAAGCAAAAAAGGGAGGGGAAATCATTTTTACATTAAACTTTTTAAAGCAGTCTGGTTTTCTAATTACTGCTTTAACCAATTTTACTTCAACACTATATGACGACAAAATGAATTAAAACGTTTTTGAAATTAATACATCATAAAATTTATTTTAAGCATGTTCCCATATCGAACATAGTTTTTTATCCAAAATTATTTTTTTTTAATATTAAATCATTAGTATGGTGTGATAACACATCTAAATCGATTAATTCGAATAAATGTGTGTATTTATGGGCCACAGATTTAATTTGCTATTTTTTATAGAATAAGGGTGGCAAACGAGCACACAGTCCAGCTGATGGTAAGTGGATGCTGTGTGGCCCATAGACATCTACATCTATCCTCGATTAAGAATCAAAACGCAGATGCGTTGTCACTCCTGAGGACTACGATGGAATGCCTCGTTTCCAGTAAAAAAGGGTCTCCGGATCTCTACACTCACTATCCGAAACACAGTATTATTAATCTGCTATTTTACGCTGGTATTCTGTGAGAGCGTGGTCCTTCACGGTCGAGCCGACCCATTCGTGCACCTTGTATTAAATATACGTGCTAGAGCCTCGCTGTAATTTCTAACTAAATTAATTTTATGTACGCAGTAATATGTATATGTCAATGATATTACGACTTATTTGTTGTTCTTTATCTTCATCAGCCCTTTGAAGTTACTACTGGACGGGCGGATTGACGATTGTAGTAACGTAATGATTTATTATATTTTCACGAACACTACACGTTGAATAAAATTACTTTTATGGATTTTATTTCTTTTTACTACTTTTATGGATTATATTATTTATTTGATTTTAATTCTGAACGTTTTGGGTGCTTTGTAGCACCCATGATCACGGGGGACTGAGGTGATTGACGATCCGATTTCAAAGTTAACTCGGAGTACAGCCTATTGTTTAGTTCATATCATACTTAAAGGCTAACTTAACATGTTTATATAAAATAATAAGTAACGTACATTAAGGTTGAAAAAAGAAAAAAGGTTAACGAAATAACATATTTAGGTGCACGAATTACAACAACTTTACAACAACTCATGAAGTGATATTTACTTTGTTAGAAAAATATTTTTTTTAATTTTATTTTAAAAAATTGTATAAGAATCGTTAAGTATCAGTATCAAGTAACAAAGTATCAAGTCAAGATCGACTGATTCAGTTATTATTACATTATAAGTTTTTAAAGTTCTATTGATTGGAGCTGTTAATCCGACGTTCGTTCTACAATACCTAGTTTTAAATAAACTATGATTTTGATTCTTTAATTCGGTCTAGGAAAAACATATGATATTTTATTATTTACCTAAAAGATTATTCGAGCTAATTTTATTGTTAATGATGTTGTGTAACATTATAAGCGCTCTTCGATCATTTAATGAAATCATATTACAATTATCTGGTCTTTCAATGTAAGTTAATTGCCTGTGTACTTTGTTGTTACAAAAATTAAGGTTTTAAGGAATTTATTTTGCACCTATTTAATGTATTTGATAATATGGATGCAAACAGAAAAACAGTCTTCAAGATTCGTCATCATCATCATCATTACAGCCCTTCACAAGTCCACTGCTGAACATAGGCCTCCCCCAAGTAATGCCACAAAGCACGGTCCTGAGCCACCCGCATCCATCGACTTCCTGCATGGCTTACCAGGTCGTCACTCCATCTAGTGGGGGGTCGCCATACACTACGCCTACCTATTAATTATAACAAGAATACCGGTACGAGGCTGCCACTCCAGAATCTTTCTTCCCCATCGGTTATCGGTTCTTCGAGCTATATGGCCGGCCCATTGCCACTTCAGCTTACTAATCCGTTGGGCTATGTCGGTCACTCTGGTTTTACTGCAGATATCCTCATTTATGAATCTATCACGCAGAGAAACTCCGAGCATAGTCCTCTACATAGCTCGCTGAGCGACCTGAGCGTCCTCATACGGCCAGCAGTGAAGGACCACGTATCAGATTGAGGTATACCTGACGAGAAGATGTGTCGTAATTTCCCGAACGCTGCCTAGCCGAGTTAAATCCGTCGATTGACCTTTCGGTCGAAGTTGGACTTACCTAGTCGGACTATTTGTCCCAGGTAAACGTACTCGTCAACAACTTCGAACATAGTGCTCGCAACAACTACCGGCATATGTGTGACATGGACATTAAACAACTACGGCTACGGCCTTCAAGATTACTAAGGATAAAATAGTTGAAAAGAATTAGTTTTATTAATGGTTTTTATACCCGTTTTATTAATCCTAAAAATTTCTTGAATTTTTTTAAAGCCTTGCAGTTTTATGGTTGGGTTTAATTTTAATTTTATTAATCACCGGATCCCAAGCAGGCCTTACGTATCATCCTTGGCAGAAATCGAAGGTCTATCAAATCTGATGTAATGGTGGAGGCAACTTTTAATTAATAAAATCTGCAAGACTTCACGCCACAGTAAGTTCATTCTGCGTAGATCGGACCTTTAGTAATAATAAAAAGCTGAAAGTACTCCGGCTTAACACAGACATCGGGACGTCAATTATCTCAGTCCCCGTCACCATGGTGCTAGAAAGCACCTGAAACATAGGGAAGTAAAAGAAGTTTTATTCGATTGTAGTACCATTCGTATCACACCTTTGATGCATCTACCCATCGCCGATTTCAGTATTTTACACACATACACGAGATAGTTATACCGCCACCTATCGGAGATCATAAGAATCTTCTGCCATTTTTCAGAGTTGCCTTTTACGCATATAAGTTATGGATTTTGTTTTCTGTACATATTATTTCTACCGTGACAATAAAACACTCTCAAATAAGTATTTTATTTGTGACGTACTTTTGTTCGTTTTTTATTTATTTATTTATTCTAGAGGTCCCATTTATCTGTCGAGTACAGCACCGTGGTTGTAACGGATTCTTACGGAACGATATTCTTTTATACAGAGCTGAGGGCGGCGTGACTTGACGATGCCATTAGCTGATTAGATTGCGTCACAGTGTAATTTACGGCAGAGCAATTTAATAAATAGTATGTAAGTTTTTTGTATCAGATTATTTTAGCCTGCTGTTTTAAGTCACGATTATTCTCGTATCTTTCAAGGGCAAAGATTTTTCAGTGAAGCAGCGAGATAAACGTGTTTTACTAGCCCTGATGTCTGAAATTTATTGACAGTTTTTAAAAAAATTATCGGAAAACATACAAGTTTGACATAACTTGCCTGATTTAAAAAAGAACTGACAAGAGCTTTTTAGACAAGAAGTATTTCAATGTCCTTAGCCATTTAGACATATTTTACAATTGGCTTAAAAATATGAGAGATATTTCGAATAGTTTATATTTTATGATACATTTTTCATAAATTAATTTTCTTCTCTTAATCAATTAAATATAATTGACACCCAAGCAGGCCCTGTAAGACTTCGAGATACTACAAACTCTTTCTGTGTTGTTAAAGTTAAAGTGAAAGTTATAGCCTATATATGTTCCACTGCTGGACACAAAACACACTTTTCTCATTTCTAAGACTATTTATAGGACAAGGAAATGCCAATGTGTTTTGGCGAACTTCACATATCTTCGAAGTATTTTTTTTAATTAGTCGAATCCAGTCCGAGACTTTTGTGAACAAAGGTTCGGTCTGAGGGTGACTAAATCTAGTCCAGCTCATTTCACAAAGATCAAAAAAGACACATTTTTGCGCAGGTACCGCTAAAAAGAACCCCTTCGTCGTATCTCCTCAGTTTCAGGGCACTCCCCTTGTTGCCTTAGCCAGTATCAGAATCCTCGGCGTTGACATATCGACATAGTGATGTACAGTTTCGTGATCACTTAGAAGAGAGGGCCAAATTTGCCTCTAAAAAGCTTGGCGTGCTCAGCAGAGCGGGAGAGTATTTCATGCCGGCACACCGTCTGCAACTTTACAAGGCGCAGGTTCGGTCACACATGGAATACTGTTCCAATCTCTGGACTGCGCTGTACAGTGCCAGCTCCTTCTATTTGATCGCATCCAGCGCAGAGCCGTCCGTATCGCCGGCGACCGAGCTCTTTCCGATCGGCTTGACTCACTGGCACTGCGAAGAGATGTTGCATCTCTTTGCATATTTTATCTTATTTACTACGGGGAGTGCTCTGATGAATTGTTCGGACTAATTCCAGCCGCACAACTTTACCATCGCACATCACAAAACTCACGGTACCATCTGTATCACTTGGATGACTAGCGGTCCACCATCGTGCGATTTACAAGAAGTTTTTTTCCTCGTACAACTTCTTTGTGGAATCGACTACCATCAGAGATTTTTACGGAGCGATATGACTAAGGGACCGTCAATAAAAGAACTTAGTCCTTTTTAAAAGACCAGCAACGCATCTGCAATTCCCTTGATGTTGCAGTTGTTCATGGGCGGCGGTTGTCACCAACAATCAGGTGAACAGCATGCTCATTTGCGGGGGCAAATGAGCATGCCCCCCTATAAAATAAATTATCCAATTTACTTTTACTTAACTTTCACGGCTTAGATTATGGTTCACAATTAACTGATGTGCAGCTGCATTTGACGGTCTAATATACAAAGTAATAACTTGTCTATCGTACCCATAGCCCAACGGATCAGTAAGCTGAAGTGGCAATGGGCTAGCCATATAGCTCCAAGAACCTACAATCGATAGGACATAAAGGTTCTCGAGAAGCAACCTCGTGAGCTCAACCTGGTAAGCGTGGTCTACCCCTATATGGAGTGATCACCAAGTAAAAGATGCAGGAAGTCGATGTGTGTGTACTGTGCCTTATGGCATACCTTGGGGAGTTTATTTTATAGGATAGGGTGATAAACGGGCACACAGTTCACCTGATGGTAAGTGGATGCTATGGCCTATCTACATCTATCCTCGATTACGAATCAAAATGAAGATGCACCCGTGAGGTCTAAGATGAAATGTCTCGTTACCAGTAAAAAGGGTCTCCGGTTCTCTACACTCACCATACGAAACACAGCAGCATTTAGCTACGATTTCACGCTGATATTCTGTGAGAGCGTGGTCCTTCCCCAGTCGAGCAGACCCATTCGTGCTACAACTACACTACTAATATAACTGCAGCATGGATCTACCACGTATAGGAGTTAAATTTTCGGCAGAGGACTTAGGGATATAATATAGTGACAATGATGATTATATTCATTGTCTTGAAATGTTATTGGAGGTCGATGAAACGTAACAATAACTGCGCATAATAAATATGCACAGACAATAAATTGCCTACGCGATTTACGTTTGCCCCTTTCCCGTTACATTTTGTCTCTCGACACTCAGTGCTCTCAGTGTTGCCAGATGTCTTGAACCTTTTATCTGTATTAGACACTGCTAAAATCTGTATTAAATCTGTATGCTATTTAAACTTAAAATCTGTATAAAATCTGTATAATTTAATAAACCAAAATAGAATAATTGATCATCATCATCATCATTGCTTTTTTTGAAAAACAAGGAATAACTACTAACGTGATAAGCAGATACGGTTTGATTATCGTTATTAAATAAAATATTTTTTTATAGAATAAGGGTGACAAACGAGCACACAGTCCACCGATGGTAAGTGGATGCTGTGGCCCATAGACATATACATTTATCCTCGCTTAAGAATTAAAACGCAGATACGTTGTCACGCCTGAGAACCAAGAGGGGATGCCTCATTTCCAGTAAAAAGGGACTCCGGATTTCTACTTTCACCATACGAAACACAGCAGTATTAAGCTGGTGTTTTACGCTGGTGTTCTGTGAGAGCGTGGTCCTTCCCCGGTGGAGCGTCAGCTATTATGGTTGCAGCACTGCAACCATAATAGCTGCAACGTGGCTCTACCATGTATAAAATATACACTATACACAAAAATTTTTATATAACAAAATTGAAAACATTAATTTAAGCAAACAAAATATTAAAACTAAAACGTTTGTCAAATGAACATATAATTACTTCATTATTTTCAGTCATACATATTTTATACACAGTGCATTAGTGTAAACACCGTTATCCTTGAAACCAGTGGTTTGGTGTCACTTATAGAACGTAAAGTCAATAAAAAATAACAACAATTTTTTTAATAAAATTCAATTTTCCTTAATTCCTCAATTTTGCCTGTCCTAAGCCAGAGTGAAAGTATGAAGGAAAAGTTACATCACAGGTTATGTGTACCTATTGTGTTTTTATTGGAATATAGTGTAGGTAGCTAGCGCGGGCGATGATCTTTACAGTGATTACGTCACCCGGGCGCATAGGGTATCCATGAATTTACGGACGTTTTCGGACAGAAACCTCTTAAATTTTATGAAAGAAAATAGGGTTTTTTTTAGAATTCGGATAAATATTTTTATATTAAAGCCAACTACCTATGGTTTTAGTGACAACGGTGTTAACACTCACACCTTGTATACATATTTTGTAATACACTTGTAATTCTGCCATACTAACTAATTACGTTGTGAAAAAATAAAATAACCATCAATAATAGAATCATGAATGTGTGTAACGCGGTATCTAGTCACTTATTTTGCTCCATTCTATTTTAAGTTGAGTATTATGTTAATCCAATCAATAGAGTTAGAAAACTCTGTATAAAAATCTGTACCCAGTGCTAATCTGTATCACAAACCGAAAAACTGTATAAATACGGGGAAATCTGTATATATGGCAACACTGAGTGCTCTAGAGGCGGGCTCAAGAGCGCTTCAGGCAGCTCGAGCTCGGTTTTGTGCCTATATTTTACCGCCATAAAGAGTTAAATTTTAACTGAAAAATAGCTGCAAAGATTTATGATTTAAGTTTATTGTGTTTAAATTTTAAAAGCATATGGGAACTTGTATAATTTTTATTAATTATATCATCATCATCATTACAGCCCTTAACAAGTCCACTGCTGAACATAGGCCTCCCCCAAGTAATGCCACAAAGCACGGTCCTGAGCCACCTGCATCCATCGACTTCCTGCTTGTCTTACCAGGTCGTCACTCCATCTAGTGGGGGGTCGCCCTACACTACGCCTACCTATTAATTATAACAAGAATAAAATGATGGTTGGACTTATTTTAATTCCGGCACGTTAGGGTACATAATTTGTGAGTTCTATGACCCATAGACACCTACATCCACCCTCGTTTAACAATCAAAAAACATATTAACTGGTTCATAACTAAGGACTAAGATGCCATTCCACCTCGTAACAATAAAAGGATGTCTTCAGCTATCGTCCACCATACACGCATATAACGTGGACCTGAACCACCTGCATCCACAGACCTCCTGCATTTCTTACCAGGTCATCACTCCATCTAGTGGGAGAACGCCCTACACTTCGTTTGCCGGACCGAGGCTGCCGGTTCTTCAAACTATATGGCTGGTTCAGCACTTATTAAGAGAAACTAGTAACATTAATCATATATCCGTTAAATAAGGGTAAGCTATCAGATAAGCATAAATACTTCGGTTATAACTCGGACAATACCCGGATGAGGGAATCGTGCCCACGACTATATTTTAAGTTTGCAGCCCGTACCTTAACTATAACGCTGCTATCACGATTATTTGCGATTAGAATTTAAAGTACTGTCGGTTTGGATCGAATGAAGACAAGAGCACCGCTAGAGCTACTGCATATAAAACACGTTGTTGCTCTAGAGAGCTGCAACGTGTTTTATATGCAGTAGGTAGATTCTTCGTAAATCAGCAAGTTATGAATAATGTATATAATAAATTATGCGAAAAACCACAGAATTTACCAGAAGGAATTTTTAAAATTGATTTAAAAGATAAAGGTTTATCGTTATGTTACAGGATTTTTATGAAAAAGAAAAATTAAGAGCTAAGAGTATTGATGTTTTCGGATTAATACATGAGTGACCACTGTATTTTGTATTTTAGTTTTCTGCACCTAATTCAGTAAAATGAAATACTTATCATCTAAACGTTCGTGTCTTAGAAAAGAAAACCTTAACCAGAAATTGTTTTCCTTAAGAAGATAGTTTCTTAATTAAATGGATGGATGGATTTTAAAAAATAGAGCCTTGTGATGTCTTTTGCCTATAATTTAATGTCATCTAAGGAAGACGTTTCTTGCCTCTAGAGACCCCTCGCATACGTTGATAGCCACCACTGTGGATTTTTAGACTGTAGAAGTCTGTAGTAACCTTTTCGTTGATCCTGCAGCGAAAGGTTCTCTTGAGGAATTTCCCACGATAAAAAAATCACCCACTTCTTATTACGGCAGGTCAACTTAGGTTTGCAATACACTTATGCTTATGAAATAAATTAAAAGTATATTACTTATCATTTATCTCTATTATCTTCAGTATATTTTTAGTGAAAAAATTAAGACTATTGTTAAAAATAATATAATATGAGAGCGGATATTGAACATTCTCTCTTCGTAAATAATGATTACCAACAATAAAACAATGTAACGCACTAAGAATTCAGCGTAACGCATAATTACGCACTGCTGCTTACGGCTGGTCTACTCAGGTTTGCGATACATTATATTATTAAGTTTGTATTATCTATACAAACGTATATTTTTACGTGGTAGAACCATACTGCAGCTATGTTGCATGAATGTGTCGGCTCGACCGGGTAGGACCACTCTCTCACATAATATCAGCGTAAAATAGGTGATGCTGCTGTGTTTCGTATGGTGAGTGTAGAGATTTGGAGACCCTTTTTACTGGAAATGAGGCATTCCATCTCAGTCCTCAGGGCTGGCAACTCATCTGCATTTTAACCCTTTCACAGCGGAGCATTTTAAGGCGCCGCTTGATACGGATGCCGAGCGGTACTCGTGATTCGCTGTGAAAGGGTTAATTCTTAATTGAAGATAAATGTAGAATTCTATGGGCCACAGCATCCACTTACTATCAAGCGGAATGTGTGCTCGTTTGTCACCCTCATTCTATAAAGAAAAATCTTCAGCTACATACTTAGTGAAGAACTTTAAGATTAAAAATAATGCAGTGTGAGAGCGGATGTTCAAGGTTCTCTCTTTATACTTAAATAATCATTAATAACAATAAACCAGCGTAACGCGCTAAACATTTAGAGTAACGTAATTATAATTCGACCATACCATAATACATGCCAGTCACAATCATATAACATGAAGTGTAGTGTAATAATCATCAACACATAATAACACCAGAATAGGTTAAGTAATCCAACAGCAACACTGCTCATCATGACATTGCACTCCCAAAACGTCAACTGCATCGAACTTTATACCACAGAGTAGGTACTTTTTTGTACATATGGAGCGTTATACTATTCAAGCATGTTACTTATTCACACTAATTTATCTCTCTTAAACTCCACCCACTATCTCTGACACTGTTTTAATTGTAAACTGTAATGATGTTATTAATGCTTATTAATACTTTTTTTAATCTAACTTACAATACCTTGTGAACTTGATAGTTGAACATGGTCATAACTTCGTTAGACTGTCGAAGTAAACAGTAAGGTCATCAAGTGAATTCGTTATAAATACAATGGTGATTACGACTCAAATTCATCCTACATAATCTATATTAGATAGACCAAATGGATGTCATTAATACGTGGTAGAACCATGCTACAGTTGTATTAGTAGTATAGTTGCATCACGAATGGGTCGGCTCGACCAAGAAAGGAATGCTCCCACAGAATACCAGCGTAAAATAGTAGCTTAATGCTGCTATGTTTAGTATGGTAAGTGTAGAGAACCGGAGACTCATATTACTGGAAACGAGGCATTCCTTCTTAGTCCTCACGAGTCTATCATCGGCTGCATTTTGATTCGTAATCGAGGATAGATGTAGATGTCTATGGGCCATAGCAACCACTTATCGTTAGGCGGACTGTATGCTCGTTTGTCATCCTATCCTATAAAAAAAGGGTCGGTTCAGGTAAAATGCCGTATATTATTATTTTTTACAAAATCGAATTCCATTAAAATTTCAACAAGAACTACAATGCTATTCAATCCTATTGTGGACAGAAAATAAAAATAATTCTTCCGAGTTTCGAACAATGCAGTATTATTTTCGAACCACGATCATTTTGACCTGTTTTATGTCAATCCCATTATATCAGTTACGACGGATTTACATTCGTTGATGTTAAAACGAATAATGCTTTTAACAAATGCATATAAGTACCTCTGCATTTTCATTAGTTGTTTTCTTTATAGAAATAAGGGCGTAAGTTACTATACGATTAATAAATACGTAAATACTAAAGTACCTATACGGTTAATCTGATGGTTAGTAGATGGTGTGGCCCATATCTATTCTTGACTAAAGACCAAAATGTCACCTGCGGACTTGGTTAGAATTTGCCTCGTTGTTAGTAAAGTGTCAAATGTCGATACTTGACACTTGCCACAGCATTATGTTGTTATTTCACGCTGGTGTTCTCTGCGTATGTCATTCCTACTCGGTTAATAGCAGCATGAGTAGTGACGAAATTCGGATAAACGATTTACTAATAACGTAAAATTTTATATCAATGGACAGGTCACAATGCA
Organism: Parnassius smintheus behrii; assembly: GCA_036936625.1. NCBI lineage: Eukaryota > Metazoa > Arthropoda > Insecta > Lepidoptera > Papilionidae > Parnassius > Parnassius smintheus. Next base: position 5,171,127 of record JAUPFT010000026.1, read on the forward strand.
ATTTATTCCTTAATCGAGGACAGACGTAGGTGTCTATGGACTAGCATCGACTTACCATCAAGTGAAATGTGTGCTCCTTTAACTCCATATACTAGTTAAAACATACAATACATAACCAGATAATATACTACAGAGCGTGTGAATTTCCGTAATTCCTTTTTTTTAAATAAAAAAATCTATTGAATACTACAGGTTCGGAAATTTCACAAAATTTTGAAATATTTTTCTTAATTTTAACTTATTTTTATTTAAGATGTGCCGTGTGCTTTACAGGGTATGGTCACGCGTGGACAGTCCATTACTGCGGTCATCACACTTATATGGGTGTTGATCAGTACTCGAAAAGTTTGAGTGAAAATACAGTCATCGTGAATCAATACAGTATATACCACAAGTCCAGCCGATCTTCCGACACTCTCTACGAGACACTAGTCTAACTTACCCAAACTTACCAAAACATTATGATAAAATCGCTACCAGAGATTTGTTTTATATAAAATGAGGATGATAAATGAGCATACAGTCCACCCGATGGTAAGTGGATGCTGTGGCCCACAGACACGCAGGTACGTCGTTACCCTTGAGGTCTAGGATGCAATACCTCGTATCTAGTAGTCCGTTAAAGGGTCTCCGGTTCTCTACACCTACTATACGAAACACAGCAGCATTACGCAATTCAAACGATCTTCTGGCTGAAAAGAAATGCATCCAGCATGCTATGATGTCTTTTGTTATTAATAAAACTGTCTTAATTTTGTCTATCAAACACACATTAATGTCTCGTACATCTCACGTCTTACATACAAACGAAATCATTAACTTTATAACAATAAGCACGGCCGATTTTTGATTGAAGATTGCCTTCTATACAAAGGAGCCTAAAAATAACAAAGCCACTCCGAGCAAAACTCGGCCCTAAATACTTGAAGAGGGTCGGGGTTCAATTATCTAGACACGTTTTGTCTTATTTATTCACGCAAGACGTTTTATGTACTATGGCGTTTTCACAGACGATAGAAAAGAGAAATAAAAACTTTTCTTCTATTCTAAGCCATTTCTTACCAGATCATCACTCGATCTAATGGCCACCATATTATTATCGTAGTTCACTTTATTTCACTTTCCAGTACTGGGTTGCAACTCGAGAACTTTTCCATCGATGGATGCAGGTGGTTCAGAACCTAATTTTATCACACACAGAAACTTCTAGTATGTATATATAATATGGAACAGTCCATAGCTCGCTGAGAGGCTTTGTTGTCATTTATTCGTTCATACACATAACGATATGTTATAAGATATTTTTTGATGAATTAATAACCTGTAATTGCCAATACAAAATATAAATATTTGCTATGCTTTATAATGTTACGAAATGCTGTTGGTTTTTCAGACAATAATGAAAGTAAAATTTAAAAAAAGCGGGGTAAAACTCCATTAATTTACGCCATGTTTAACGCACAAGTTTACATCTGGAGCTTTTGTAATAAAATTTAAAAAAAAACGCCATAGAAACATAAAGGGCATTAGCTAATCCTTTTATTAATATTTGCGAAGGGTATTTCACTTGGGTTACCGAGCACGGTTGGTCTTATATTATTCATTCGCGTTTTCATCCATTGTTTAGCATGACCCTGCGTGAATATGGTTGGTGAGCGGAGATTTTTAAGATTTTTTTTTACATAGATAAAAGCAAAGGCCGGTACTGGATACAGTTGATGTATAATATTCAAATGAAAATAAACCCATACTAACTTTGACCCCACAAAAGAAAAAAAGTTAAAAAATCGAACGAAGAAGAATGAAATATACATTCATACATTTTTCTATTCATTCATTATAGACTATTAAAGTCCACTGCTGATACCTCCCCCCTAACAAGAAATAAGTGCCCTTACTGCATAAAAATTTAAAATCCACTGCTGTACATAGATCTTATCCATAGATTGCCTCATAGGGAGATATTTGCCATAGTTGCCACACTTGGCAAACGGGTTGGCAACCACAGTTTTAATTTTAGTTGTTATTAGAAAGACGTTGCTGCCCATCTTCGGATTTGTTTAACTCTGTCGCTTTTTACGACACCCACGGGATGATATTGGTAAGATGCTGCTGCCCATTTCCTGGTTTCCCTCTGTTGGCGATCAGTAACCAAAATGAAGATGCGATGTCACCCCTGAGAACAGAGATAGAATGCTTCTGTATCAGTAAATAGGGTCTCCAGTTGTCTCTTCACTCGTCATACGAAATACAGCAGCATTAAGCGGCTTTTAATGCAGTATTCTGTGAAATCATGGTCCTACTCCAATCGAACTGACTCATTTTTACTGCAACCGTAATGTTTCTGCAGTGGCTCTACCACGTTGAAGAATATGCGACAAACGAGTACGCAATCCACCTGAAGGTAAATGGATGTTTTGCTCCTAGGTACATACAATTATCCTCGTTTGGGAATCGAATAGGCATTACGTTTTCAACCCTGAGTAATTCAGCACTCACCGTACGAAACAGCAGCGTACTGCTGTTTTACGTTGGTGTTCTGTGACAGCGTGGTGTTTCCCCCGTCGAGCCAACCCATTTGTGCTACAGCTATAGACAGGTATGACGCAGTAAGATGGTTGAAGCCTTTATCGGGGGGCACGGCAGAGCCCCCGCAAAGTCGAGCGCGAAGCAAACACTGCCGTACCTTCCTTTACTGGAACCATTTCGCCGCATTTTCAGGCCCCTATTTGAGAACCTCTGGATAATACCAGAACGCAGAAATTTTCGTCATCTAGTAAACTATAATCACATACTTAAGATCCAAAATTTCAAGTCTGTAGGTCATTTAGTTCCGAAGTTAAGCGAAAGCAAAGTTTCGCATTTATGACACTCACTCACTCACTCATGATTATCAAAATAGAACTAGTACTTCCCATAAACTCAGAGAGCTGAAATTTGGTACAGAGTTAGGGTTTAATGGCTACATAAAGGGAAAACTATAAAAACTAGGATAATCGAACATCTGGAGTACCTGGTGACCCTGATTAGAAAACACAAGAGCCCAACCAAACTATTAGAAGAGATCGACACACCGCCTTTACAAAAAAATATTCAACTTGGTGGGACCGCTTCATTTGATGTCAAAAATCGAAGGTCTAAAGTATCTGATGAAGAACCCTCAGCTGGTCTCAGCTGTATTAGAGAAATGGTAATGCCCCCTTCTACCATTGGTACATAAAAATCTACTGTCATTGCAAAAATCCAGCGTAGTGGGACACATCTAATTTAATCTAGCCTATAGCGTCCCACTGCTGGGCGAATGCCTCCCCTTCTGGTTTTAATACGCATATAAATAAAATTAAAGGAAAACTCTGGATAACACTAGATTGGCTTTTATACTTATACTTACAAGTTTACAAGAAAAAATAGTCGAACCATTAACTTTATTCTACTCGAACATTACTCAAATTCCTTTAAGGTACCGTGGACATGAATTCATCTTGACGAGACCGTTGAGTACCGCAACAATGAATTCATGTCCGCATTACGTGCTGCTATTTTCTTCATAAATTGATATAAAAATACAGTATATTTTCAATTGAACATTATTTCATTCGATTCTGAACGAACTAAAGAGTATTCTGTAGAATTATATTCACTCGGTTACATAGACAAAATCAAATATAACAGCCACTCGCTTTTGTGCTGTTGGTGCTGTTAGTTGCGTAATCGTTGAAGTTTTGTTATTGTGATTTTAGTTGGATTTTCTTTCAAAAAACTGTAAGTAATGTTATTTATCTTTACTACGTAATGTTTTTGAATGATCTAAGTTACAACAACAGTAACTTTTTATGTTTCAATTGATAAAAAAGTAGAATCAAAAAACCTCTACGCGAACAATTCATAACGGTCAAGATTTCTAATAAGATAATAATAGTATATTTCTTATTCGAATACTATAGTAAATACATACTTTTACTAGGAATTGCTAAATGTTATATCTATATGATTGTATAAGAAAAATATAGGAAGACGCTATAATATATACACAAAAAGGTTTTGAAAATGAGGTTACAAAGCGCGCGCAAGCTGTCTATTGTCGAATTTTTAGCAAATGTTTGCAAGTGAAAAAGTAGAATTATTATAATTATTACATGCATAATTTCAGTTCATTTAGGAAGAATATGTTATATTGATTGTAAGGACATAAAAATAAAATAAAAACTTATGATATTTCATTCATAAAATAAAATTTGTTGTCAGTAAGTACACTTTATCAAGATCCGTTAGAAACAAAGAGCTGTAACAAAACAAAATAAACATTTAAATGTTATGGTTATTGTTTCTACTTATCGAAAATCTTATCGGCTTTAAATAACTGTAACAAAAACCTCTTTAAACATAAGTGAGAAACATAAATATTTATAACAAGTGCCGCCAGCTGAGGTGACAAAGCTGTTTTTTGTTACGGCGGGCGCAGTAAGAGAAAGTTTAAATAAACAAATTACAGTAAAATATTAATTTCGCTCAAAATTTGGTCGAAATATAATGCATTGGACTAAGAGTGGCGGTAATACCCGCACACGTAGTATTTTAAAACGCGCTTACGTTTTGTTTTTGCGATAACCTTATAGTAAATAAGTACTTTTCTAGTATTCTAGGTATAGTTTATTTAGTTAGATATTACTTCGTTCCGTTTAAAAATATCATTAATTTAGCTGTATTTTAGTACTGGGTAGCGGTAATAGCTTTGGTAGAAAGTTCATTGATAATTAATTATATTGACACTTGTCTAATAATTAAGAGTTAACGTTTTGTTTATAGTTTGTATAGATTAAGTAGACTGAGTAATATTTTCTTTGAGTTTTTTTATATTAAGACAAAAGAAGTCTTAAAGATATAGGTTATTATTGTTTTAGTCTAAATATTATCGGTATTTCTGATTTGTTGTCCATATACTAAAGGTCGTTGAGTTTATTTGTGTTTCATTTCGAAGGTAATATCGTAAAAAATGACGATAATATTAAGAGACGACGATGAACTTGTGGCTACCAAGTAGTTGGTATGCCCAAAGACGGGTCTTGCCTCTTCCATTCAATATCTTTCTTCCTGTATGGTAGAACTGACTCAACTTGCAGTATCAGATCTGCTATAGTTGCATAGGTACATTGCTGAACATTGGGAGGAAATGCAAGTGTACACGTGTGATGCTGATAGTGACGTATACACGAGCGCGCAATTCTACAGGAGCGATATGATGAAACCCACTACTTTCATTTTTGATGTGTATGAGAACGGTATACTAAGAGGTTCCTTTGGCGATGCTGGCCAAAAAAAGTGTTTACTTTTTACCGGTAGTTACTTAAGCGGCCACTACGATGTACTCATTCCTATACGAGATGCCTCTCCATCTTCTTCCCCCTTTGATCCCATAACATTAAATTCTGTAACATCAGATACTGCTATATGTACATTATATGACTTAAACTCTACGCAAAGTGAAACGATCACCGAATACAACCGGCTTAGACGTAAATACCGCGCCGATCCTTCAGATTTTAAACCGTCTAAAAGAATAAATAATGAACGCGAATGGGCAATACGAAAAACTGTTGCTACTGTACAAGAATCAGAACCGGAAAAAAAGAAAAGAAAGATTTGTAATAATAAAAAAATTACTCCTAAAAAGAAAAAGAATGTGTCGAATAAGAAAATCTAATAAAATAAATCAATGTGCCCACGTTTCTACTACTAGTCTCGATGGAGCTGCTTGTTTATCTCTAAAAATTAATGAAATCTAGACAAAGTCGTGCCAAGTCTAAGCTTCCTTACTGCGATTTTTTTATTATAATAGTTAATGTTGTGTGACTGGGCCGTTGAAGGGTACACAAGGGTACAAAACCAGGTACTACATGACACCCTTGCACCAATCTGTCGCCAGAACCGCTACCCATTGACGATAAAAAATTGCCACTTGGAAAACGTTGATTACTTAGTTGAGACAAATTTGTAAGACTTCACGTGAGACAGGCCATTGCGGCCGGGCATCGAACGGTGGTTGGGAATTAACCCAAGGCCTTCCACTGAGATCACGCACCCCGTATACATGCTTCGCGGACCGTTAGGGTGTAGAATTAGCAGCTCTAAACCGGTCACTGTTTACCTGTGTAGAAACGGACCCCCATTGAATAACCAGTCAATTGTAGGCTTGATAAAGCTGCGTATTTCAATAATACTTTTGTATAGGCGAGCCTGAAACAAACAGTAAAAAAATTATTTCCAGTACAGGCGGACTTCGAATCATTGATAGAAGTCCGTCTGTACGTCTATTTTATGTTAGATCGGTGGTCGATTTAACGCCTACAATTGACTGGTTATTCAATCAACGTTTTCCAAATGGCAATTTTCCATCGTCAATGGATAGCGGTTCTGGCGACAGATTGGTGCAAGGGTGTCAAGTAGTACCTGGTTTTGTACCCTTGTGTACCCTTCAACGGCCAAGTCACACAACATTAACTATAATAATAAAGAAATCGCAGTAAGGAAGCTTAGACTTGGCACGACTTTGTCTAGATTTCATTACTTTTTAGAGATAAACAAGCAGCTCCATCGAGACTTGGCTAGTTTTTTACAGAATGTTTTTGGTAGGATATACTTATATCCCAAGGGGATATAGCTATATATATCGGAATATAAGTATGATACAATCACGATCTAGTAATATAACTATCTGACTAGACCTATTCAAGTAAATAATTATAAGCATATGTTGCATACGTTGACTAAGAATATTAGTCAAAACTACTTTTGACTTGTACTTTTTGAGTTTTATAAATTAAAAAGTGCTGCACCTTAAACCTACTGTCAAAAATTAACACGAACGGCAATACAATAGGAACTGAAGATTGAATGTGCAATATCGTGAAATCAGTTGGAGGACTCTTTTTTTAATTTCCTCTTCCTGATCCAGTACATTCAGTTTAAAATTATAATTATTTCACTAGATTAGTCTTGTAAGATAGTTAAGAACCGCTATCATATAAGTATATTATGGTATATAGCTATATCCCTAGGGATATAACTAGTAACTATATCACGACTTTAAATATCTTACTTCGACAGATATGTACCTATATATCAATAGAAAATTCTTAATTGCACAATACATGTTTAAACTGCAAGCACATAAAAACTGGTTACTAAAACATGCTAATCAATAAAGCACTACATCTGGCAATAAAAGCGTTAAGTTTTAATGTCTCCGCTCCGTTACCGTGCTTCCACCGGAAGGTCGTCGCAAGCTGCTACTTTACGCTGGTATTCTGTGAGACCGTGGTAATATAGATGCAGCGTAGTTGAACAACATACTACATACATTGCGTGATTACCGGGTGTCATAATCTCAGCTTTATTTTTTTAAAACATCTAACTATATCAAGTGCTGCTGTATGTTGTTGTATAATTTATTCGCCTAACTCACGAAAAAGGGCCTACGCAATAAATTTTGTCTTAAAGCCAAAGACCAGTATTTACGTGCGCTATTGTATTTCTAAACACATTTAGGTACATGCGTTAAAAAAGGTTATAACTTATATCGTTAAATATTGGTAATGATCTCCATTTTAGCATTTATTTTTTTAAATATTTTATATAACTTCACTTATATGTATGTCCTGGAATTTTGCAATCAATATTTCGCCGACTTCCACTGAAGCTATCGGGCTAAAATTTGCCACACACATTTGGTTTATGAGACAATGGCTGCGTTTGCCAGAAAAAAGCGCTAGCAAGCGCTTGTAAGCAAAATGGCGAAACTAAACAGTTTTCGGCCAGGACACGTTTGCTAACTTCGGTAGCGCTGACACAATCCGCCATTTTGCTTATTTGATTTGTTGGGTTTGAAGTAGAGTTTATAAGTTGTTTTGTGCATATTATATTATTGGATATTATACATTTTATTAAAAATTTACGATTAGTAAGTTTTTAATATGAATACTTTGCAAACATATATTTAAATTAGGTAGGTTCCCCGGTTAAAACTAACTTCGTGTCCTAGAGGAAAATAGCTACCTACGATTTGACAGCGGTTACCGCTTACGATCGCCATTTTGGTTACAAGCGCTTGCTAGCGCTTTTTTCTGCCAAACGCACCCAATGCATGATTACTTAAATGGTGCCATTTTTAATTCAATATGGCGGACGTTATCATTATCAATATGGCGATTTACCATTTCCACAGCAACCACTATGATGTGGGTATCAAATGAAAGGACTTGATAAGCATAATACAATAAATAAAAAGACGTAATTCTAAATCTAATACGGTGGCCGTCACAAAATATAATTTCCATAGATATATAATTTCTATAATATATAATAACTCCTACGATATGGGTAACAAATAATAGGGCTTGATGAGCGAAACACAATACTAAGTAAAGTGATGTCATTCTTAATCCAATATGTTGGATGTCTAATAATACGACAATGCAGTATTATTATGACATATAGTTGATCTGCTGATGGAGCTTAAATGTACCCATGGCTAAAAAGGGCGGAAAACAAAATGACTGCCATACCTATTTTAAAGAGTTATAACTCGGCAAAGGTTGAATATAGCTTGGTGGTGCTGATAAATCTGTTGTAGGAAACAACAAGGGTGAACTGCTGTCAAATAAAAAAATAAAGATGGCGGATCTTTTTGTTGGCAATCAAAAACTTAGTTGCTCCAATCTGGCTGTATTTTTTTTATTCTGGGTTTTTTGGAGTCCTCGACTACGATTTTGTGGTTAAATTGTTCAGGTCCAATTTCGCAACAGAATTTTTAAAGTATGTTTAGCAAAGTGACAGATTTTAAATTAACATATGGATTAAAATGATCATAACTAGATGAACCCTTTGTTCGCTGAAAATGATACGAATAAAATATGTGCGATGTCGTTTCTAAAATAATATCAACATACACCATAGGCAAACTCGAGCGGCGAAGAAAAAAAATCGAAATGACGGAAAACAAGATGGCCACCATATCAATTTCAAAGACTTTTATCTCGGCAAAGGTTAGAGATAGTTTGGTGGTACACGAATAAATGTTGTAAGGATCGACAATGGTCAACCGCTAGCGATAAAAAATTAAAGATGGCGAATCTAATATGGCGAACGGATGGCGATCAGAAACCAACAATGACGTATTAAATGAAATGAACCATAGATATAGTATTAACATATGGATGGACATTATATGATGGGGTGATTAGGGGGAGACTAAAAACGAAATGTACCGGTGTGAGTCAAATGCGCATGTGTGCGAGACGAATAATTCTGCGCCATGCATCAACTTCAACTATCGATACAGAGCGCTCTGTCAGTGTCATAAAATGAATATATTTATGTTTGAGGGTAAAACAATAAATGAAAAACAATAAAAAAAAGTTTGTGATTTTTATTTTCCAAAAACAACTAATTTATTGTAAAAATTTCATAAGCTCTCCTTATATGTTGTTGGAGCCACGTGTTTAAGGCTGCCGAAGTCTAGTTCCCCGGTCGAACCTTAAACCTATTACGCGAGATATTAACTAAAGTGGACTGTATATGCGGTTGCTTCTACGCTTACGTAAAGGCGACTACTATAGTATGCGGTATAATGCACTCGCTCTTCCCTAAAACTAAACTATTATTGTGCCAAATCGCTGAAAAGGAATCCTGCCTTATTAGGAGAACAAAAAATTGGAGCGGGTTAAAACTATGTAAGGCAGGAGCTAAATTAAGGAATGTTGACTCACCGGGGTTTCTTCTATCCTGTTGAGCACTATAGCTGCAACTTCTGGAACTTCTTCTGGAACACTCCGGAGAGAGGCGGTGCGCGACTATATCTCACACGAGGTGAGGCGGTTCTCCTGGAGCTCGACTGCTTCCAGGCTAAAGCGGTTTCTACTAGCGGTGTGGTTTCAACGACGACTGCGGTGGAAAGAGCTGTTGTTACAATGACTGGCGCGGTAGGAAAGAGGCCGCGCAACGGTCGCGCGTGCCTTATATGTCCTCGGCCCCGATGATTACGTGACATTCTAGAATCATCTTCTTGCCCCTCCCACCCCACCACCCCGATGTGTCGATGGAGGATCGAGGAGGGTATGAATGATATCGTTTTGTCGGAAAGGGACAAGCGGCTTGGCACCTCTACCGTCAAATATAATAATCCAATGGTTTTTTCCGCGCAACCATCTCCTCCGCCCTTGAAGGATTTCCTTCAAAATTAACTAATACAACTAGAGCTAAGATCAACTAACAAAATAACTAACTAACGCTAAGATTACTTAAATTCAACTACAATTTAATCTAGAAAGCTAATTTAAATTATGGAAGAGGCAGGGGGCACAAACGGACAACCGGACGCAAGTAAGACCCAACCGTGGTCTTAACGCGAGCTATCCTAACTACTCCGTCGGAACCGGGAAAGACCTCTTCGACAATTCCTAACGGCCAGTGGAGAGGCGGCGTATTCTCTTTGGTGAGCACAACTACAGTTCCTACAGCTAAAGGCTCAGTTGCTGTGTTCCATTTTTGCCGAGACTGCAAAGTATGCAAGTATTCCATCCTCCATCGCTTCCAAAACGATTGCACTAACCGATCTAATAATTTGTGGCGTGCGGAAATGCTAAGTCTGTTCTCATCCATACCTGCGGCTGGCAAATACTTTAAAGGCGTTAAATTCAAAAAATGTGCTGGAGTTAGAGCCAGCGGTTCCGAGGGGTCACTAGACAACGTACGACAAAGTGGGCGACTATTCATTACGCATTCAATTTGAGCGAGCACCGTACTTAGCTCTTCGAAGGACAAAATTTGATCTCCTATTACTCGGTATAAATGACTCTTTAGACTCTTGATTAGTCTCCCAATTGCCCCCAAAATGGCTCGCGGCTGGGACGTTCAGAGACCACTCAATGCGGTTCTCGGCTAGAATGTGAGCGAACTCCGAATTATAATATTCGCTAGCTAAGAGCTCATGTAGTTCCGATAAAATACGTTTTGCACCGACGTAGTTCGTACCGTTATCCGAATACAATCTACTTACAGGGCCACGGCGGGAAAGAAATCTTTTAAATGCACCCATAAAGCCTGCTGTGCTTAGATCACCAACGAGTTCTATATGCACCGCTCGAGTAGTTAGACATACGAAAATGCAGACGTAAGCCTTTGTGGATCTTATACCACGCCCGCGAGTGAGCGTGACCTTAAACGGACCAGCGAAATCAGACCCGGTGTGCGTGAAGGGCTTTACTGATTGTATTACTCTACAAGATCTAAGTTCCGCCATTTCCGGAAATGACGGCTTGGGACGTGCCCGAAAGCAAGCTATACATCGGTGCACCCGATTGCGTATTAAACTACGTGCAGAAAGAATCCAATAATTCTGACGCAAAATCGACATCAACAAGTCGGGGCCAGCGTGCGAGTTCAATTTATGATGGTAATCGACTAATAAGTTCATGATATGGTCTTTACGCGGTAAAACAATAGGGTGCCGTTGGTCGAAACTCAATTGCGAGTTGGACAAGCGTCCACCCACCCTTACAATCCCATCCTGTAAAAATGGCTTAAGGCGTTGAAAGGCGCGACTACAAGCTCTATTCGATTGTAATCTTCTAATTTCTTCAGAGAAGTGCGCACGTTGAAGTTCACGCAATACTAGCGACTCAGCATAGTTGTAATCGGACGTAACGATATACGAACAAACACTACTTATCGACTTTTAAACTACAAAGGCTACACTGTAACGACAAAAATGATTTAAATATAACACAGCGTATTGCTGTGGCGCGGCTAAACTATACTATTTTATTTTTAATTTTACGGAACACCAACAAGCTAAACAAACACTAAGGAAATACCAATATATAATTCTATCAACGACAAACTAATATTTAAATAATAAAACTATCCAATCACAAGTATGCAATTTCTAAGCGACTAAGCTATAATTATTAATAAGCGGTGAAACTATGCGATGAACGCTTCGGAACAACACTGCATATGGCTTGTTGCTCGCGAAGTCTCACTTCCTTCCGCCAATCAAGATTGGCCTCAGCAGGTCTATTCCGTAGCCTCCAGTGAGGCACGCTTTCTGTCGCAGCGGCTCGGTGCGTCCATGCGCCGCGACCGTGACCTCGATCCGCGCCGCGCGCGCTTCCGCTAACTAGATCGATTCGAGCACTGAATATGTCACCTGACGGGTTGCGGGGCGATCTAATCTTGCTAATATGGGCCTTGTTCGCGGTGTCGGTAAACCTAGCTCCAGGGCTATCCCTACTCGGCATTCCCTTCGGCTGCGACGAAACTACAACAGGTTTACTAAGAACAGACTCTAACGTCTTGCTTCTCGACCCTTCGCATAATTTATTACCCGAGTTAAGTAAAAGCGGGATGTTCCCCTCCCCTATTTCCCGAAAATTGCGAGTCAATAATTCGGGAGGTTCTACAGCGACGGTGCAACAACAGGATGTTGCCGAAATGCTATCTAAGATGGGGGCGGAGCCAAGGATAACATATCCCAATACGGTTTCCAGTGCGTAAGGCGCGGTATGCGAGGAGTTGCCCCTGACCTTATTGTTTAACAAAAGATAAGGGAAAAGCGATGCTCCAATGAGCATGTCTATGTTTCCAGGAACGGCGTAAGTGTCGTCCGCCAGAGTCAAATTCTTAAATTCAATCATTGCCGAGGTGTCAACCGAAACGGTTGGCAACCGTTCAGTGACCCTATCTACTACTAGTGCATTTATATCAAAGTTAACATTACGATCTATCCGAGAATAAATTTTTAAATTTATATATCCCTGTGTCGATTTACTAGTGCCTCCGATGCCTTTAATTACAGGACATGAAAGTGACCTATTTATTACTAAGCCTAAGCGCTGACAACATTGTCGCGTTATAAAGCTATTTTGGGCTCCGCTGTCCAGCAGTGCACGGACGCTTTGTTCGTTTCCACGCGAATCCCTAACCAAAATACGTGCCGTACCCAGTAACACGGTTGAAGGAGGTTGTGCTCCCATATTTGCCAATGAGCACAGAGCGACATCACCAGGTCGACCGCTAGAATCGTTGACCTTAGTAGGGGCGAATTCCTTATCCGCTTTACTTGACGCCGCTATGTTGCTATTTTCAAAATGTAATAGCGTGTGATGTTTCCTGGCGCACTTGCTACATACGGAACTCGAATTGCATTTTGCAACTAAATGCTTATCGCTTAAGCAGTTCAAACATAGGTTGTTTGTCTTTACTAATTTATAACGCTCGCTTGGTGAATATTTACGAAAAGTCGCACAATTATATAAATTACCGTGTTTATCTTTACATACGATACAAGTATGCTGGAGTGATGTTGGCGTAGCGGTTACGTAAGTTAACGACCCTGCTATTTTAGATGGTTGAGTCTGTCTACGGTCGACGCACCTTTTAATCTCCTGTTTAACGTTCGGAGAGCGCTGCATCACCTTTATTTGATCTCGCACGAACGATGCTAATGAATGAAAGGAAGGCATCTCCGAGCTACGATGCTCCATTTCAAACGCACGCACGGTGTCGGGGTCCAACTTCTTCAGTGCAATATGGAGAAACACCACGTCCATAAGATCATTAAATTTCAAATTCTTAAGTGCAGCCACCGATGCCACAAATTTATCTAGAAATTGCTCTAAGCCGTTGATGTTCGCGGATGATATAGATTTAAGATCGAATATCTGGTTCAAATATTCGGAAGCTAACATTCTCCTATCTTCATATTTAGTTTTAAGCGTTTCGAATATTAATAAGTAATTGTTTGCTGTAGGTGTAAAACCAGAGCAGATCGACTGTGCCCTGCCACTAAGTTTACTGATTAAGTAATATAATTTTTCGGCGTCCGATAACGATGGGTTATTGTGTATATTGTTTTGAAAACTACTGAAGAAGAAGGGCCACGTCTTAATATCACCATTAAATACCGGAATATCTATTGGCGGCAACCTAATCGAGTCGCTTGGACGTACCTGTTTTTCCGGCTTTGCTTCGTTTTGAGATAGGGATCTCGCAATTCTTTTCACGCGACACAACATATCTTCGAATGCCAGCAGCGGTTGGTAGTTCACTATGTATTTCGGGTCGATTTGTAATTCCAAATGATTAATTTGGTCTAATATTTTTTCGTAATCTATTCGTAAAGAATCTATCGTTTCGATTTCGGTCAAAAAAGTTTCCCGCACTGCTTCTATATGGATGTTCTTTATATAATCACTTATATTCTGCATACGCGAAAAGAGTATGTCCCTCTTAGCATAAAGCGTTTTGGTTTTGATTTCACTTCCACTAACTGCCATTTTAAACTATTATAATAAAGTTATATCAATCACAATTAATCTCACAACGCACAAACAATAAAGGATGGACACTCGGTATGCCGTATTACGTAATTAAATCGAACACCTGCGCAGCGAGTCGAGGTGACGCGTCATTTGCTAGACTCAATAATTTTATCAAGATTGTGGGTAAGCGTATCAAACGGTTCCTATTACACTGTTTCAATTATTTAATAGGCTTTAAATTTAATCAAATACGAGCGCTATAAAACGAATAATTCTGTTTGCGAGTACCTAATCAAAATTTAAATTTAAACGAACACTATTTAAGTCTATTCTATAAATTGGAGTGCATTATCTAATTAATTAATTCAACAATTCGACCAAAATCCTGCTCGAAGTGACCATAAAATGTTGGAGCCACGTGTTTAAGGCTGCCGAAGTCTAGTTCCCCGGTCGAACCTTAAACCTATTACGCGAGATATTAACTAAAGTGGACTGTATATGCGGTTGCTTCTACGCTTACGTAAAGGCGACTACTATAGCATGCGGTATAATGCACTCGCTCTTCCCTAAAACTAAACTATTATTGTGCCAAATCGCTGAAAAGGAATCCTGCCTTATTAGGAGAACAAAAAATTGGAGCGGGTTAAAACTATGTAAGGCAGGAGCTAAATTAAGGAATGTTGACTCACCGGGGTTTCTTCTGTCCTGTTGAGCACTATAGCTGCAACTTCTGGAACTTCTTCTGGAACACTCCGGAGAGAGGCGGTGCGCGACTATATCTCACACGAGGTGAGGCGGTTCTCCTGGAGCTCGACTGCTTCCAGGCTAAAGCGGTTTCTACTAGCGGTGTGGTTTCAACGACGACTGCGGTGGAAAGAGCTGTTGTTCCAATGACTGGCGCGGTAGGAAAGAGGCCGCGCAACGGTCGCGCGTGCCTTATATGTCCTCGGCCCCGATGATTACGTGACATTCTAGAATCATCTTCTTGCCCCTCCCACCCCACCACCCCGATGTGTCGATGGAGGATCGAGGAGGATATGAATGATATCGTTTTGTCGGAAAGGAACAAGCGGCTTGGCACCTCTACCGTCAAATATAATAATCCAATGGTTTTTTCCGCACAACCATATGTATTTTGCAATTTTGCTTCATACTTCAATCTAATAATCAAATAAGTTTCCATTATTAATTTAATAATTGAGTGTTTATGGTTTGGTATTGCTAGCGAATCATATATATGTATGTCAAGTATTTCAATATATTTTTTTTAGGACACAAGGCATTCGTTTAATAATTTTTGAAACATATTTTCGTTTCATTTTGTCCTTTCATATAATTTCGAAGAACGCGTTCAGAATGAATACCTATCTCGTAAACGTCTTGAGAGGGATAAACGAGGCCACCTACATGATGATACGAAATCAGAATCTTCGTTATCGATGTGGCCTGGGTCAATAGCCACATCATTGTTTTGCGTCGTCATTGCGTTTTTCTTTTCTTATAGCATTTATGGTTTTACGGCCTCCTTAGTGATGCCGGGTTTAGTCTACATTTTGGTACCAGACTCGTAGTGTTCGAGGATGTGGTAGGCACAGGTCAAATTTTGTTCTCATGTTATTGTAAGCCCTAGGCTATAAAAGTGTAAAGTAAGGGTTATATTTAGTTGCACATCATACTCTTGTTTAATTTTTTTATTTTGTTTTTTCTTAATCACCCTTTTAAGGAGATGCCACAACAAATCGTTTGAACTAGACACTATTACAGCACTGATGTCATTTTAAAGTGAAGGAAGCCTTTCAAAATCTTGTATCACTTGAGACAACTTTTTTAATAGCCCGTTTTTTTGTGCTCTTATATTTTTCGGTTTTTTTTTGTTTCATATCTATGCGTCTCCGAAAAACATCAATAGATTTCTTCATTTTTTTCTTTCTCGGGGAATTGCCTATAACAGAAACGTTTGTAGTAGAGCTACTGAGTACTGGGGTTATATCTCTGTAAACATATGACGATACTTTTCATTTCGGTTTCAATACAATCTACGAAAAAATATAATTAGTTTACATGCTATATACTTATCTATAATTAAAATGAATAAAATGAGGTTTTAACCATCCTTTTACCTATTTCTGCCGCTAAGCAGCGGTGCTTACACTGGCGCATTCCGGTTAGTTGAGTATAGAGAACCGGTATAATATTATAAGCTGTAAGGCATTTTATATTAATCTTCAGGGGGGAAAACACATTTCTAGCTTTCTTTGTTTGAAGCTGACTGTAGGTGACCATATTGGGCGTACTGCAGTAGCCATTTAAATCAAGTGATACTGTAAGTTCTTTTATTACTTTCGTTTAAAAATATTTATTACGAGGATGACGACAACAATTTGTACACATTTGAACATGCACAAACGAAGTGAGCATATGTACATTAATAACATATAATAATTTATATAATTAAAAAACTACGCACGGGCATAAATAATGTGGGTATTGAACCAGTATTCAGCTTTGCTCTTTGTGCACTTCTGTGAGAAAAACATTTTTGTTTCAAAGTGCTTGCTAAATATAGTTGTATATTTTTGGGAACCCAATCTTCTCTGTTTATCATTTTTAAACAATTTTGTTTAACCTCAGCGTTTTTGGAAATCTGAAGCATTATAAGAGTTTAATTTATCGTACTAAAGTATTTAATATAATGCCAAAAATTAAATAGTGTAATTTAAAAAAAAACGAAGTTAAAAGAGGCTGCATCCAAAGATATTCCTTTGCCTGTTATAAACATATTATCGATAAGATGACATCGATTGTGTCAATCTCTACAAAAATAAAATTTGAAATAGCGGCAATTCATGTAATTGTTAAAATTTTTATTATAATTCTTACGCATTTAGAGCATTGTCGTAATAAAATGAGATATTTTTCCCTATACGTTTGTGCATAAAACATTTGTACCAGTTCTAAAATATTGCAGTTAGAGTGCTAAACATTTTAATTGTGCTTACGTGTGAAATATTTAATTTTATGGATTTTCTTTTCTCAATGAACTACATTCGGGTACTGTACACGTCACCATATTTAATTACACCTTTTAGAAACATATTAATACTTCGAAATCAAAGATACCGCGATAATAAGCGGGATTTGTTTCGTTAACGATTGACGTCAGCCCAATATAGGTGTATAGCGTGTACGTAGCCATTCTATCTCGTTCTAACGTAAGATATGCCATGCCCCTTCTCTTTTACATTGCCAATTTAACTTACGTATATACTAAATCTATAAAATGGACGGACAACAGACATGACATGTCAAGCGATAACTAAAAAATAAAAAAGTAGTAAAAATATATTTTTAAAAACAAGCCTTTATTTAAATGCTCTAAAATTAATAAAATAAACTTCAAATAATATTACACCCATCAATTTATTACATTGGACAATCTATATGATATAAAAGTTTGTTGCAGGATTTACATCCTATATCTTTAAACAAGCAATTCTTGTGTATATATATATATATATATATATATATATATATATATATATATATATATATATATATATATATATAATCGGAATCTCGGAAACGGCTCCAACGTTTTTCATAAAATTTAGTGTCCAGGGAGTTTCGGGGGCAATAAATCGATGTAGCTAGGATTTATTTTTAGAAAATGTCTTTTTGTCCGTGTTTTCAGGCAATGAAAAACTGCTACAATATTAGAAGGTAAATTTTGACACTTTGTTAATGATCGTAATAGCTCAAGTGGATAACGAGCGGTCGTGAAATCATAATGCCTTGGTTCGCGTCCCGTCTTGGGTCCGACGTTTTTTCCTTTTTTTTTCAAGTTCGCTTCTTTTGTGAGAAAATCTATTATTTTGAGCCTAAAAAAAGGTTTTTTAAAAAAAGGTTTTAGTATTTTAAAAATACGAAAATTTTATTTAAATTAATTGCACTCATGATTTTTCATTCAAATAACCAGTTCAGTTTTTTCTATTTTATCAATAAGATCAAAAAATATTATTCATGTAATTTGTATCTAAATGTAATTAAAAAAACCGAGCAAAGCTCGGTCATCCGGGTACTGAGTACATAAACATGAATACAATAAGTAACTTGATATTGACATAAGTAGATAATTCTAAGAAAAAAATATTTTTTCTAAAATATGTAAATCTCGCGACAAGCTGTTTTTCATCATATCATATAAATTGTGTAATGTATTTTCTTCTTTTTAGAGCATTTAAATAAAAGTTTAATATGTTAAAAATATATATTTTACTATTAACTTATTTATACTTTGGTTTTAGTAAAATAATCAAATATATACACTGAAAATTAAAATTTATTTATTTATTCGGTTTTTGATTCTTCAATAAACATATTTAATTTACCATTAAATTGAATGAAACTTTTATTGGATTTATATATGTTCCTTATTTTACTTTTTGATTATTTCCTAATCGACATTATATTTTTTTGAAATTTCAAAATTAGCAAAATTTACAGTGAATTTAAAATATTAGTAGTAATTAATATATTTAATGCATCAACTTTTGTTTTTATTTCAATATTTTCTCTTACTTTATTTTTTATTATTTTTGGGATTATTTCCTTTTATTTTTATTAAAACCAGCAAAAAGACTGCATTGCTGTTTAAAGATTTTAGAATTGATTTTAACAATTTTCTAAAAATACAGATACAAATTCCTTATTCAATTAAAAACTAGCTCTTGGTCATCATATTTTTTTAAATGTCACAAATCCAATGGTCGTTCTGTAAGAAACGTTCAAATATATAAAGAAACTAGACAAACGCGGTAATTGAACTCGGACCCTCATCAAGCATTGAGAGTGAAGGTTCGGTTTGTAAGCTATTGTTGTTCAAAAGCTCCTTTGTGAAGAATGCAGTCTTCTGCGTCTGTGCTACACATCGTATGCTCATTATTAGTGTTCAGTATTGGCTCACAATACTGACACAACGTTTTTATCTTATAAATAGCGTCCCGCCCTGGCTTTCCTTGTTTCTTTTCTTTTTTTTAAAAAAAACGTTACCTCCACACTAGGATTTTCTCCTGTATCATAGGGGCAGTTTACAAACATAAATTTCACAAGCACAAACATCCAGACCCGGAACAATTACTTGTAGACCATGCAAGTACTTGCCCCGGCTTTGCCTGGGTATGGTCCATCAAAGACCATAATTTTATATTTTTTTCCAATATTCAAGTTGTTTAGGTAAAATATAGTTTAGATCAATTTTTTTCTATAGGATAGAGTGACAAACGAGCACACAGTCCACCTGATTGTAAGTGGTTGCTGCGGCATATAGATATCTATTTACATATATATATATATATATATATATATATATATATATATATATATATATATATATATATATATATATATATATATATATATATATTCGATTACAAATCAAAATGCAGATGCGTTGTCACTCGTGAGGACTAAGATGAAATGCCTCGTTTCCAGTAAAAAGGGTCTCCGGTTCTCTACACTCACTATACGGAACACAGCAGCATTAAGCTACTATTTTACGCTGGTATTCTGTGAGAACGTGGTCCTTCTCCGGTCGAGCCGACCCACTGGTGCTACAACTATACTACTAATATGTCTGCAGTATGGCTCTACCACGTATCAAATCAATCCAGGCATTACTAGTAGTGTATTGCTAGGAGTGTACTTAACATCTCTATACTGTGTCTCTTGACAATATATAACTATTAAGAATCACAAGCGGGCATAATTTACCGCCGCTACAAAGATCTTTCGAACCGGATAATTCCGTACCTACACCAATCTATAATTTTTAACGTGATAAGTTACGTTTCTTATAGTGTGACTAGGTTAAGGATCTTCTAAATAGCAGTGCTTGCACGGCTATCTTCTGTTCACATTCCCTTTTTAGCCCTTAGAAGTAATTATGTGAGACAACGAGTAATAAGCCCACCTGGTAGTACGTGGCAACAACCCATAATCAACTTCAGATAACGAGGGCTACAGAGTGACAGCTTAATTGAAATCCACACAGTTTGTAAGTAACAGTATACTATAATTAATTAATTAATTTAAAAACAATACTAAAATTTAACATTCGAATATCAGCTTTCGAACCATAATTTAAACTTTACCCGCAATATTATCGTGGCTGTATCGTATTCTTGTATAAATCTTCGTAAAATTAACAAAACTTGAGAACAAACTTCGCCCGCTTTCGGCGTGCTTAGCAATAATTCAATATAAAAAGTTTGGAAATTCTGAACTTTGAAATCTTAGCCACCAATCATCAAACAACGATTGCCGGAATTATTTATTTAAATATTTATTCTTCGAAGTTCCTTTAACTTCTCAAGGATAAATATCTTTTGACGTTCCGAAGTATAAAGTTAGAGCAACTATTAATAAGGCTTGCAAAGGTAGACACGTGGGGGCTGACTCTTCCAAATATTGAAAGGAACGCTGAAAATCATTTCAGTGTTCAATAAAAGTTAAAGTCAAAACGTTTTGTTTAATTTAGACTTGTTCAAACTTTTAATGAACGTCAAAGTCTCAACTGGTAGCAAAAACAAGACCTTTTCAGGGAAAGCCCGGCAAGAAACCTTCGGGCCATTGATTACAGGATTGATACGTGAACTTTTCACCTCTTAATGCATTATCCAATATTATTAAAAGAATCCAAACATTTTATATGTCGTAGAGCCATGCTGCAGTTATATTAGTAGTACAGTTGTATAATGATTTCTTATATTTAAGCGAATACTACATATTGATTAAAACTACTTTTACGGATTTTATCGCGTTTAAGTATACTTTTAATTATTTTTATTTTTAATTCCCGACGTTTCGGGTGCTTTCCAGCACCCATGGTCACTGGGGACTGAGGTGACTGACGTCCCGATGTCACTGTTAAACCCGGAGTACCTTCACCCCTACCTTCCTTCCGTATATATTACTATACTCTTTGGAGTAACCTTCAGCTTTTTTAATTATTGTTTATGGTCCGATCTATGCAAAATGAACTGATTATATCCTGAGGTCTTGCAGTGGTATGCTTAGGTTTAGTGTTAATTTTATTAATTATAGGATCCCAAACAGGTGGTAGTACCCAGCCTCCTTCTTTATTGAAATTAGGATAATTAAGCTATTGCATAGCTTCTATCGCGGGCCTTGAGCGCGGGGACCGAATCCAGAAATTTATTACGCCGTAACGAAAAAACCTCACGCTCCCCAATCCGACGGGCACGGGGGTGTGGCTTGAAGGCCGTGCATTGTCTAACGTCGCGTCGTTTCTTTTCGGCTAGACATGTGTAGGTCACTCATTTCTAGCGACCGAATCATTCTAGTTTATTTCGTCACGCGTAGCGGTACATTCGGATCGATCATTCAAATGGATCCTTTCTGGCTCCAGTACTCTGTGTCTGTAAGATCCATTGGGAACAAATGGGAAAAAAATATTTATGACTTTGTAATGCTATCATCGCCATCTACTGCATGTTATAGGTAATAAAGCATTTTATCGAACAAAAATTTATGGATTTTCAAGGTGGTAAGTCCAAAAGATGCTAGATGGCATAAACATTAAACACAAAAACTTCAATTGATTTGATTTAATTAATAACTTTATTCAAGATTATTATTATATATTTTATTAATTTAATAAATTTCTTTATTTTTAAATTTCATTCATAACTGTACTTAATTTTATCGATTCTTATAAATTTACTTTGCATTTAGGCCATCTAGCATGTATTGAGCGTACCACCTTGAGTCTCATCCATTTTGGTTTGATTTCGATAAAATGAGAAATGACTTTAATTTTTCATTACAATTAAAGGGTATTTGTTTTCAACAATCATATTAAACCAACTGTTCTTATCTATCTAGTCATATTTAAAATTTACCAGAGTCAGGTTATGGTGCAAAAACACCAAAGATCTTATCAAGCCTTATTTGGCCGAAGTTTGTTACGTTTTTTTTTTCGTAGGTATATGTTTCCTGCGGTGTGCGGGCGGGGTATTTGAAGTAAATGCGTAAACAAGTCACGACGCGTCGCTCTCGAGAAAGCGCGCGAAAATGAACCGAAGTGAAATTTGTCATCTATGAGAGTGAATTTTATCTGTGTACTCTGTAACAAATAATAATAATAATAGCCTTTATTCAGATCAACATAACCTAATAACAATATTCTAAAGCAAACATAAAACATAAAAGCAAACATAAAACATAGAACAAACATAAAACTTAATCTAATATTTGCTGCTTTTTTATCTTTTGTAGATCTGTTTGCCAATCGGCAAAGGCCTCCTCCAACCTCTTCCATTCTGATCTTTCTTGAGCCACTCTGTTCCACATCACTCCTGCCACTTCTCTTATATCGTCGTCCCATCTTTTCTGCGGTCTGCCTCTTTTCCTTTTTCCTTCCCTGGGATACCACCTTGTCACCTTCTTACTCCATTTATCATGACCTCTTATTGTGTGCCCTGCCCACCTCCATTTGAGCCTTTTAATTTTCCGTACTACATCTATGGTTCTTGTTTTATTTCTGATGACACAGTTTTTCAGTCTGTCTGATCTTTTGATATTCAGCATGCTCCTCTCCATAGCATATTGGCAAGTTGCTAGCCTGTTTGTCATTTCACGAGTTAAAGTCCATGATTGGCAGCCATACATAAGGACGAGTAGTATGCAGATGTTAAATAGTTTGCTTTTGATGTTTATATGAAGTTGTTTGTTTTTCATAGCCTCTCTCAAGCTCCAGTATCGTCTCCAGCTGTTCGTAATTCTTCTCTTCATTTCCTCGCGCATAGGTTCTTTTTGGGTTATGAGTTGTCCCAGATAGGTGTATTCGTCAGTGTAGTTGATTTCGGTATTTCTTATCCGTATCGTGGTTTTCTCTCCATTTGTCATCACTCTAGTCTTCTCTGGATTGAGTTTTAATCCTACTCTCTCACTTTCTATCGATAGGTCTTCTATCATTTTATTGATGGCTTCAGGTGTTTTGGCAAATAGCACTATGTCATCAGCGAATCTTAAATGCGTCAGTGATGTGCCGTCTATATTGATCCCAAGATTTTCCCAATTAAGTTTTCTGAAAATTGATTCCAGTACAGCCGAGAATAATTTTGGGGACAGGGGGTCGCCCTGTCTAACGCCTTTTCCTACTTTGAATGGCTGGCTTTTCCTATCTAACTGGATTCTGGCTGTACTATGACTGTACACGTTTTTTATTAATCGAATGTATTTGAGTTCAATCCCTTGTTCCACTAATGCTTCCCATATGTTTTTATGTAGAAGAGAGTCAAATGCTTTGCTGTAGTCGATAAAAGCAATGTAATATGTAAGCTGGTATTCGTTGTATTTCTCAATAACTTGACGAACTACATGTATGTGGTCGATCACCGAGTAGTTCTTACGAAATCCCGCCTGCTCAATGGGTTGTTGTTCGTCTAGCGTTCTTTCAATACGTTTTAAAATGATTTTAGCGAAGATTTTGTAGATGTTTGACATAAGACTGATGGGGCGATAGTTTCCGATTTCATGTTTATCTCCCTTCTTATACAACAGGATAATGTTAGATTCTGTCCATTGCTGGGGAATTATTTCAGTGTTTATAATATTGTTAAATATATCTGTAAGGACAGGTGCTAACACTTCCCTTCCTTGTCTTAAGATTTCGTTGCTTATGCCGTCAGGACCTGGTGTTTTAACTACCTTTTGAGTATCTATGGCTTTCTCGACTTCAGCTTGAAGAATGTTAGGAATGTTTGAGGTATCCACCAAATCAATTTCGTCTTCTGTTGTGTTACTTTCGTACAGTCTCTTGTAATAAGATGTTGCTATATCCAATATTCCTGTTCTACGATGATTACATTTTCCACTGTCATTTTTCATTTTAACAATCCAATTCTTCGAATTTGTCAACTCTCTGTATGCTTTTTTGATTCCACCCGTTTTGCTTATAAATGTTTTTATAGTTTCCATTCTGTTTTGTTTTCTGTCCTTCCTTATGCTATCTTTAATTTGTTTACTAATTTCCGTTAATTTTTTTCTTCTGTCCTGTGTATCTTTAGTGCTAATTAAATGGTTTCTCGCTTCTAGTAGTTTTGTGGTATTTGTTGTTAGCCATTTTTTCGGTTCAGTTTTGGTATTTGTAATTAGTTGTATTTGGGTTTTTATAGTATTTTCTATCCAGTTGTATCTTCCTCGTGTTCCAAATTCTTTTGTGTTAAATTCATAGTCTGTAAATTTGTCTATTAGAGCGATTATTATTTGTTCTAACTGATGTTTTCCGAGCTTTGTGTTAAATAAGTCGTGTCTTGGTCTAGGTTTCTTTGGTTGATTTGATGCTAGTTCTGCTCTAATTAGTTTATGATTGGTGTTAAAGTTCAATTTCTGGATTACGGAAAAGTTAGTGAAGTAGTTGTTTCTATTGGTCATTATGAAATCAATTTGGTTTTTTGTTTTACCGTCTGGCGAGATCCAGGTCCACATGTTTTTCTTATTTTTCCTGAACATAGTGTTTAAGATGGTGAGGTTATTTTCTAGTGCGAAGTTTGTAATATGTTCTCCATTTCTACTTCTGGGTTTATTACTGTATGTGAAAGGTCCTAGTACTTTTTTCTCTTCCGGGCGCCTTTCTCCAAGTTGCCCATTACAGTCTCCCATTATTATAAGGTTTTTATGACCGTGCTCGTGGATCGCATTATTTAGATTAAGGTAGAATGTATTTATTGTATCTAGGCTTGATTGTTCAGTAGGCGAATATATTTGTACTATTGACCAAGGATCTTTATATCCAGGTAGTTTTAAATTCATTATAGCAATCCGCTCCAATATACCTATAAATCCTTCCACGTGTTTTGTTATATGTTTTTTAACAATAAATCCAACCCCATGGAGTCCCAGGGTCTCTCCTATATGGTAGAATGTGTAATCTGGATACGATATGATATTTTCACCCATTCTTCTCACTTCACTGAGGCCAACAATGTCCCATTTGATGTGTTTTAAAGCATATATGAGTTCTGTAAGGTTTTCTTCACTTTTCAGGGTAAGTACGTTGAGTGCTGCGATATAGATTATGGATTTGTTATTTTTGCTGTAAAAAGAGACCACAACCCTCCCTGTAACAAATAACTATATAAAAAAAAATGTGAAAATGACATTTCGCCATTTTTGTTTGTGTACTGGTTAAGAACTTGATCAAAAATTTGATAATGGGTGCGTTTGGCAGAAAAAAGCGCTAGCAAGCGCTTGTAAGCAAAATGGCGATCGTAAGCGGTAAGCGCTGTCAAATCGTAAGTAGCTATTTTCCTCTAGGACACGATGTTAGTTTTAACCGGGGAATCTAACCTAATTTAAATATATGTTTGTGAATTATTCATATTAAAAACTTACCAATCATGAATTTTTAATAACATGTACATGTCTATTCTTGTCATTAGATTACTTAAAACTAATATTGCAAAAAAACAACTAAAGAAACTAAATAAAACAAACCGTATTGTGTGTCCACTACCCTCTGAAATCAAACCTTATCACAATCTTCATGACATTTAAGAACTATGTCTTTAACTCTCAGCATATTGTTGTATCTACTATCCACTAGTGTTCACCACCCTCTAAAATAAAACCTTGTAACAATCTTTATGACCTTCACCAATCGAAATATTTCTTGACTAGTGGTATCTATGCTCAGGCTCTCTGCGAAAGTAGATGCCCATTAATTATTAAACTATGGGGCAAATTTATTCATTTATCTATTACAGCCTACCAAAATCTACTGCTGAACACAGGCCTATAGATTATCGCTATAAAGGATCCATAGTTGCCACGTTTGGCAAAGGGTTGATAACTGCAATTTTTTTTATTGTATGTTGTTATCAGGGCGATTTTGCTGCCCAACTCCTGTTTCAGTTTCCCCCTGTCGCCGTATACGACATCTACGGGATGGTGTGAGTGTGAGGAAGTAAGTTTTGACGCACTTCTACACGGCAAGAGACTTAAAAACTTAAAAGATAATTTTACTCGATAAAAAGGTGGCACAGAAAACACAAGATTTCACTTTGTCTGCAGGTAATTGCTTGGTGATAGCGGCTGTGCTGTGCTCATCGAAGCTACGCAGCGTTACCAACCTATTCATCGTGTCGCTTGCGGTCGCCGACTTGTTAGTTGGGCTGGCAGTATTGCCTTTCTCCGCCACCAGAGAGGTATTCAAGGTGGGTTTGAATTTTATATATAATATCTATTTTTATACCTATAGTAGATAATGCAAAAATTGATAGGGGCGTACTCCGATGGTTTGGGCACGTTGAGCGAATGAGTGAAGACCGAATGGTGAAGAAAATATAGGTATAGCGCGAAAGTAAATATTAAAAGGTGTCGAGGTAGACCGAGACTAACTTTCGAAGACCATGTGAGCAAATTACTCGAAGAGGGGAAGGTCAAGAGTACTCGGATACCTAGACGTGCATGTATGAAGAAGATAATGAACCTGAAAGAAGCGAAAGAGGTATGTAAGGATCGTGACACTTGGCGATCTGTTCTCTCTGGCTACCCCGTTAGGGATTGTGCGTGAAGATAAGTAGATAATACGTCCTGGCCCCGTCGCTTATGCGCACCGGGCTCGTGGGCTCGTTTTTTTCTAATGGGTTTTTCAACAAGAACTTTGTTTTTCAATTGGGGCAACACCAACAACATGACAGTTTTGACATTTAGTTTTTTGACCTATTCGTAGTAGATGCTTTGGCAATTGCTACAATGAATTCAATTTCGCTCGAAAATCGCATTAAAATAATTAGAATCTGCTATGAAAATAGCCGACACAGAGCCGTGGTAGCTTTGATGGTTAACGCTCGCTGTAAATATAACAGAACGCGAGTAACCCGGATTCGATCCCCGCCGGCACCAATGAAATTGTTAATTGCAATTTTAAGTGCTGATTTACCACGTGCTCGGCGGTGAAGGAAAACATCATCGTGAGGAAACCTGCATGTCTGAGGAATAAGAAAAAAAATATTTCGAGGACATATGAAGTTCGTCAACACGCATTGGGGCAGCGCGGCGGACACTTCCTTGCCCTAAAACCCTCTCAGAAATAAGGGGAGGCCTGAGCCCAGCAGTGGGACGTATATAGGCTGTAACTTTACTTTACTTTTATGAAAATGGTGGTTCTGTTAAAGTTACGTTTCGTAAAATTCGTGATATTTTCGGACAACATAATCGTCCTTCTGAGACCGCTATTAAGAATTTGGTCGCTAAATTTGAATCGACAGGCTCGGTACAAAATGCGGCAACACCAACGCTTGTTCGACCGGATCGTTCAACCGAAAATATCGCAGCCGTGAGCCACAGTGTTGCATAAGATCCAAATTTGTCAACTCCTCGACGTTTTCAACAATTGGGGTTATCCAAAACCACCACATGGCGAATTTTGCGTAAGGATTTGGCTTTGAAGCCTTACAAGGTTCAACTGGTGCAGGGATTGAAGCTGACCGACCATTCACATCGCCGTAGATTCGCTCAATTCATTCAGGAACAGCCCGCTGGTTTTTCTGAAAAAATCATTTTTTCAGACGAAGCCCATTTTCACTTGTCAGGGTACGTCAACATGCAAAATTGCCGCATTTGGGCTTCTGAAAATCCTAAAGCGATTACTTTGCATGCTCAACGTGTCACTGTATGGTGCGCTATGTGATCTGGGGGCGTGATTGGACCGTTTTTTTTTCGAAGATGAGGCTGGAAATGCGGTAACGGTCAATGGGTCACGCTATCGCGAGATGTTAACATCTCAATTTTGGCCTATTATTGATGACATCGATATCACAAACATGTGGTTTCAACAGGATGGTGCCACATATCACACAGCCAACGAAACGATCAATTTATTGCAAACCAAATTTCCCGATCGCATAATTTCACGAAATTCAGCTGTTAAATGGCCAGCCAGATCGTGTGATTTAACACCACTGGATTATTTTTTGTGGGGCCATGTTAAGGACAGAGTCTATACGGAGCCAATTGAATCGATCGCGGCCTTAAAACTCAAAATCCGTGACGTGATTAACGAAATAGACCCGCTATTTTGCCAAAAAGTGATTAAAAACTTTAATGAAAGAATCGACATCTATCAGTGGTGGACATTTGCCAGATATCATTTTTCATTCATAATTGCCAAACTTTTCTCTTCGTAATACAATAAAAATTTGAATCATCTTCATCTAAACTCTTTGTTTTATTTTGTTTTAGAAAACAAAGTTCTTGTTGAAAAACCCAGTATTATAAAATTGGAAACCGGTTCGGTGGGGTTGGTTATAAATAACGTACCTAGTTGTGTAGATAGTTAATTTTGATTGTAATAATAAAATGATCGATCGGTCGAAATTAGATATTTTGATTAACGGCTCCGTGATTTAGTATTGAGTTATGGCGCTGAGAGTCGCGGATTCAAATCCCGCATGGAAAGAGTTTTTGTATGGCATACAATTAATTCTTTCAGGTTTGTATGTTTTCTTCGTGCAATTTATGTTTTTAAACCTGCCTCCATGATACAGGAGAAAATCCTATTGTAGGGGTAACGTTTAAAAAAAGATCTCCAGAAACACCAATGAAATTGTTACTTGCAATTTAACATGTACATGTATATTTAATATAACATGTAACATTTGTGACATGGTGAGAGAGTGGTAGGTCGATGGATGTAAATTGCTTAAAACCATAGATATTATGTCATTTCTTAGAGGAGGCCTATGTTCACTACTGTTGGATTCTAATGATGATGATGAATTTTTAATGGTAATATAATATATTATATGTTGTGCGGTGGAGAGAAATATCGTGAGGAATACGGTATGTTTTCAGAATGAAATATTTCTAATACATGTAGTCAGGCAATACACATATTTTAACGTGGTAGAGTTATGCTGCACAGCTATATGGTTGTAGCACAAATCGGCTAGACCGCGAAAGAACCACGCGTATCTGCATTCTGATACTTAATCGATGATAAATGTAGATGTCTATGGGCCACAGCATCCACTTACCATCAGGCGGACTGAGTGCTCGTTTATCGCTTTTATGCTATAAAAAATTACTACTACGAGAACTAATTAACTAAGCGAACTAATTGTTTCATAGCTCTCTCACAAATGAGTATTATGCGCAACTGTGGGCCGTATGTACGTGACATGTATACAACAACTTTTTACGTGGTAGAGCCATGCTGCAGTTATATTAGTAGTATAGTTGTAGCACGAATGGGTCGGCTCGACCGGGGAAGGACCACGCTCTCACAGAATACCAGCGTGAAATAGTAGCTTAATGCTGCTGTATTTCGTATGGTGAGTGTAGAGAACCAGAGACCCTTTTTACTGGAAATGAGGGATTCCATCTCAGTCCTCATGGGTGACAACGCATCTGCATTTTGATTTGCAATGGAAGATAGATGTAGATGTCTATGGGCCGCAGCAACCACTTACCATCAGGTGGACTGTGTGCTCGTTTTAACCCTATTCTATAAAAAAAAACTCGACAACATACAGAGAGTATCGAGAGAGAATTCCTTCATGGGGCAATGTATAAGCTTTTACTGAGAAAAAATTGTTTAATAAGTGTTATTATACTACTAAAAAGAAAATGGTTGATAATTATAACACCTAGGACTGAGGTAATCGCTACTATGCTGTTTCTAAATGTTTTCATAACAATTGTATAAAATAATAAATTATAACCTACTGTTATTTAAAAAAATTCCCGCTGTGTTTCTTGTTGGTTCTTCCCAGGGGAGAGGATTTTTCGAACCAGTGGTAAAGCTTGAATAACTTTCAATAAGTTATTCTTGTAATTTACTTGTCGGCACGTCTATAAAATACTGGTTAGGTCAAAAATGGTTTCTTAATTGAGGTTAAACGTAGATGTATATGGGCCACAGCATTTGGACTGTGTGTTCGTTTGTCACCCTAATTCTATAAAAAAAAACGTGACAACCGTTGTTTTTTATAGGATTTTTGAGAGAAACATCATCGGGAAGCGTATCATATATTTGCGACGAATTGCTAACGATCTTATTGTATTTTCTCGTATTTTATGTTGTAACGTAATATTTGCGCCATCCATCATGAGTGAATCTAAAAATGATCCTCTTTCGCCTACGTACTTATGTTGAATAAAAATGATTCTATTCTACATTTATGCTGACTTATTATAAGAATATTAATTACTTCGCAACCTTCCGCTAACTAAATACAATGATGTGTCTTACCTGGATTGAGGAGCACCTCCCACCCTCCCTCAATTGCATGCACTAACTCCGTCACCACTAGTCCCAGCACCACTACTCCCAACACCACTACTCCTGGCACCACTACTTCTAACACCACCATTCCAGGTAAGACACACCATCGACGATAAGACACGTGTTTCGCCTCTACACTAGGCATCCTCAGGTGATGTGAAGCTCTACAGGTCATCCAGGTAAGACACATCATTGTATTTAGTTAACGGAAGGTTGCGAAGTAATTAATATTTTTATTATAATAGATTTCCGCAAAGTAACGCCTGATTCTATCAATTAGCTGACTTATTACACTTATTTGTAAATATTATAAATAAATAAAAATCAATTGCCGCATGTATGCATGACCATCACTTGGGAATGGCTGGACCGATTTTTTTTGAAGTTTTTGATTTTTGTACAATGGTTTAGATTCAAAATAGGACCCGATAGGCGCTGTTGTCGGGGTCCAGAAATCACCCTTGTAAAGTCGGGGCGGATCGCTATTTATACAAATATGTGTCCGTTTGTTATGTCGACATAACAGCTTTTTTACTAAATACATAAGAAAGTATATACAGTAGGTACTTACAACATAAAACAGCTTTTAAAGTTTTAGTCTGTTGTTTTTGTCCTGGCTAATATCTGAAACGGCTGTAACGATTTTGACGGGCTTTTCACTGAGAGATAGCAGATGTAATAAGAAGTAGCTTAGGTAAATTTTATTTTAGAAAAGAGTAAGGGTTCCGCACAAATATATTAAAACACATAAAATTCTATCGTAATGAATTCCATGCGGAAAAAGTCGTAAGGGACAGCTTTTAAACTGAGCTTCCATTTTATATTTTTACTACGAAAGCGCACTGAGAGTTGACCATACATTCAACAATAACGAGCAACAAGTGTCCGGGTAAATGTCAGGGGACGCAATTTGCATTCGAATGAAGTTAACGTACTCGTACAACCCACGAGCGCGTGAAACAGTTTTGAAATTATACTGCTGTTAACTTTGACGACTTATATATTATATATATAACAACTAGTTATCCTTCCTCACCCGGCAAGTGAATCAGCACTTAAAATTGCAATTAACAATTTCATTAATGTCAACGGGGATCGAATAGGGTCGCCACCAAGCATTGATTGTGGCACATAACAGGTATTATATTTCTAGCGCCAATCTGCAATTCTTGCATTGTGGTGTTCCGCTGGTTTGAAGGGTATAGCGAGCCAGTTTAATTACAGGTTGTGAGGCATGCCTTCTCAGTTTTGTGAGGCATGCCTTTTCGGTTTTGTGAGGCATGCCTTCTCAGTTTCTCTTGATGGTAGGGCTACTTTTCTGCCTTGAAGTCCGTCTGTAGAGATATAATCCTCTGCCTGATTGCCTCGTTGGTCTAGTGGTTGTAGTAGTACGACTGCTGATCATGAGGACCTGGGTTCGAATCCCGGGTCAGGCCAAAAAAAACTAAATATTGAGTTTTTCCGTCAATAAATTCTCATTAGTTCAGGAAGTTGCGGTGTCTCACCCCCATGGCTCGGAAAGCACGTAAAGCCGTTAATCCTGCACCTAATCTCCCTTCAGTCGTGTCGGTTTACCGTCCTATCGGATTATGAGAGTGAGGGAATAGAGAGTGCACCTGTGCTTGCGCATACTTGGGCACTATAATCCTGTCCTGCTCCGATGGCTACCCTCCGCCGTGGCCAAAATTCGGTCTGGAGGACATTATTATCATTCTCTTACCTATTTCTACCACAAAAATGCAGTGGTTGCACTACTGTGCTTCGGTCTGAAGGGTAAAGAGAGTCCGTATAGTTACAAAAAGTGAGGCATTCCTCAGAGACGACAATGCATATACGGTTTTCTTTGTTTAAGGTTGGTTGCAGTTGTCCACGAGCTGCTTTTTTTATAGAAGAGGGGGCAAACGAGCATGCGGGTTACCTGATGTTAAGTGACTACTGCCGCCCATGATCAACCGCAACACCAGGGGAATTGCGGGTGCGTTGCCGGCCCTTTAGAAAGGAGTAAGCTTTTTTCTTGAAGGTACCCAGGTGCTGTACCCACTTACCATTTTCTTTATAGATTAGGGGGCAAACGAGCATGCTCACCTAAATGGTAAGTGTCGACCTCCGTCCATGAAGCACTGCAACACAAGGAAATTACAGGTGCCAACAGGCGTTATCGGCCTTGTTTATGTTGGATACGTGGTAGCTAGATGGTTGCGCTCGATTTAAATTTCACGCGTAGATGTACGCGAGCAACCCGGGTTCAATCCCCGCCGGCACTAATAAAATTGTTTATTATAAAAATTACAATTTTAAGTACTGCTTTACCACGTGCTCTGCGGTGAAGGAAATCTTGAGCAAACCTGCATGTCTGAGAAATAAGAATAAAATATTTCGAAGATATGTGAAGTTCGCCAACACGCATGGGGACAGCGCAGCAGACATAGCCTTGCCCTAAAACCCTCTCAAATTTGAGAGGAAGCCTGTGCCCAGCAGAGGGACGTACATAGGCTGTAATTTTAC
This sequence comes from Parnassius smintheus behrii, assembly GCA_036936625.1. NCBI lineage: Eukaryota > Metazoa > Arthropoda > Insecta > Lepidoptera > Papilionidae > Parnassius > Parnassius smintheus. Next base: position 5,204,259 of record JAUPFT010000026.1, read on the forward strand.
TTTAATATCGGCCTTATAAAGAGCTATAAACTCGTTTTTTAAGGGTCCCTAAACCGTATTGGTAATATTTTAGTTTTACTGGATTGTAAGTTAAAAAAAATAGTGTTGTCGCCAGGTTTAAATTATCACTTAAAGATTTAACCCACCGTACTTAAAAACTTTTCTACGTAAATTTACGCCTTTCATTCACAGCCATGAATATTCTCTAAGGAGTAAGGAGTTTACTCGAGCTTAAAGTTAAGGCTTTAACCACACAACCTCCACTCGCGTTCTGAATAGAACTCTAGATTCATGCATGAATAGAAATAAATCCGTGTTATGTTTTGAAAAGGATGTTGAAGCGTTTTATTCGAGAAATCCCGGTAAGAGATTATGTGAGCTTTGAGTGCACATTTGACGTCTGTAAAAAGGAGTTGTGCGAAGAATAAAAGTTTAAGTAAATCTCGCAGCAGTTGACCGAAAAGAGACAAACAAGCACACAGCCCACCTCGATTAAGAATCTGAATGCAGATGCGTTATCACCCCCGATGACTAGAATTGAATGCTTCCTATCCAGTAAAAAAAGTCTCCGATTCTCTACACTCACCTTACGAAGCACAGTAGCGTTAAGCTGCTATTTTATGCTGGTATTCTGTGAGAGCGTTTTCTTTCCCCGGTCGAGCAGACTCATTCGTGTTGCAACTATAATATAGCTGCAATATGGTTCTACCACGTTAAGTATGCAGCAAGTGATAAGGATGTTATCGAAAATTGTATTGCGATTCGCACTGTTGAAAATTGGCAGCTCTAATTAGTCCGAACAATTCCCCTGAGCACGTCCAGTGGAAAATGTGATGTTTATAGATATGATTTCATTATTTCGTCCTCAAATATGCGAGCGTTATATATATCGGTGTCCGGCTGTGAGTCCGTCCTTGATTTCGGTAGTTCTATAAAGCTGTAATAGTTTCCCGGACCCCATTCCCATGTAACAACGAAATTGTCAACAAAGGACGTCCGGCCGTTTTCCACTAATGATTTTTATTTTGTATGATAAAATTTCATTGTTCTTAAATTTTGTATCTAGATATACTTAATGAGGTTAGGAAAAAGGTTACTACTTCATAATACCATCCCGTGGGTTTTTATAGCAGTGGGAACAAACGAGCACACAGTCCTCCTGATGGTAAGTGGTTGCTGCGGCCCATAGACAGCTATATCTATCGTCGATTACGAATTAAAATGCGGATACGTTGTCACCCGTGTGGACTAAGATAGAATGCCTCGTTTCCAGTAAAAAGGGTATCCGGTTCTCTACACTCACTATACGAAACACAGCAGCATTAAGCTACTATTTCACGCTGGTTTTATCTGAGAGCGTGGTCCTTCCCCGGTCGAGCCAACCCATTCGAGCTACAACTATACTACTAATATAAATGCAGCATGGCTCTTTGTACCGAATAGTTCCCTGCCAAATGGGGTGGGAAGAACGACATTACCGGAGAGAGATCAGGCGCAGGACCAACGTTTTTATATGCTTTCAGATACACGGAAGGAAAACAGTGCCATCTTCCTGACTTCTGCTACTGCGGATTTCTTGACAGAAAAACCCAGTAACTAATTTTGACTCATAATCAGCAATCGCCTTTACGTACCACTAGACCAACAAGACAGTAATAAGAAGTCGGTTTCAGTGAGCCAGTACAATTGAAATTGTCTTTGAAGTTTTCATTTTAGCCCTAGAAAGTGATAATACATCTGTAACCGTCCTTTTTTTAAGTCGATGTTAAGTTATCTTGTGCTGCAGTGGCCACTTACCATCATGTAGACTTTAAGCTCCTTTATCACTTCTATTTGGTCTGAAAAATTAACTTTTAGTAAGAAAATATCAAACCTCTGTTACACTGACGTCAAAACTATTAATATTACTTTCAGGTATTACTTAGTATTGCTATTCCGTCCGTTCCCCGATACTGCGATCCATGTAGACTAAAACAGCTGACATTTATTGTCTATCTAGGAAATAGATTGCAATGTGTGGTGCAAGTCATAGCCGGGTTGAGAATTGCTTCAAATGTTTTATTTTATGGTATATTCAATTATAATTTATGCGCAATATTGTAAAACATAATTAAAATAAATAAATTATTAAATAAAATAAAATGAAAATAGACTTTATTTCTACTACAATTCAAATTTGACATAAGATTAATCTTGGTTATAATAATATAGTTAATATGTATTCTTTCTGTTCATATGCATAATTATGTATCTTCGCCTTAATAGTAGCCACAGCGGCGTAAGCCTCTCCTAAACCTTTCCATACATCTCTTTCCCGTGCCTTTCGCATCCATTGGGGTCCACATCTCTCATTAAAAATGTCTGTCCACCTTGAGACGCATAAATTATTAGGAAGTTTCAATAAAATGAAAAATCTCTTAATCAACATTAAGAGATTTTTCATTTAATTATATTATTTTATTTTAATTAAATAAACTTTTTTATTAAAATATTTAATTAAATACAAAATCTAAGGAAAGGATCTGTATTCGCGCTTGGTCGTCGCTTCTGTTGATAAGAGGGCTGGTACTTTTCTCGCTCAAAGGCAAAATGTAACCATTCAGCGAGGGAACGCTGGTTGCGTTGCGCTGGCACGCTACGAGCACTTAATAAGTGCTCGTAGTTGGCACGATACCGCGTGGAACGGGACTTGTTTGGTAAATACAGAGTAACCCCACCTCCCTCCCCCGTTTTCCGAAAGGTTGCCCATAATTGCTTTGGGCGCAAAAAAAAAGTCATTGCAAAGGTAGGGTGAGTGGATGAGATGGTTTGTTTACGTGGTAAAGACATGCTGTTGTTATATTAGTAGTATAGTTGTATCACGAATGGGTCGGCTCGACCGGGGAGGGACCACGCTCTCACAGAATACTAGTGTTAATTAGTAGTTTAATACTGCTGTGTTTCGTATGGTGAGTGTAGAGAACCGGAGACCCTTTTTACTGGAAACGAGGCATTCCACCTAAGTCCTCACGGGTGACAACGCAGCTGCATTTTAGTTTTTTTTATTATGTTTTTTTTAGTATATTTGTGTTACGGATCGCCGTAACGCCGTTCGAAAAATGAATAAAACGCGTTGTTCACTGTTTATATATGGAGGCAAGCGGCGGTGAGGAGGAACTTGTACTTTTTCTTCTGGTAGTGCCTTTTCGGTGGCTGGAGAGCGACTGCCGACCCTACCGGCCGGCCCGTCTTTTATATGATTTGGCCGCTGCTGGCCAGCGGACCCTTGCCTCACCCCCGCGCCTTTCTTTATTTCCATAAAACTCTTATTTATTTACAAACTTACTTAATTATACAATATTCTTACCTCTATTTCCTATACTATTATATTCACAATAATTTTCTTATATTCTAAACGGTTTTAAACTTAGTAATTCACAATTTTTAAGCTGAGAACCCTGCCCCGCACCTCAGCACTATAAATATAAAACGTCGTGTCGCCCTACGCGTAGCTTCATTTGCTCCGCGGCCGCGTCACGATAACATGCCCTGTTACAATTATTTTTTGCTCGAAAGGTAATTTATCTGAATGTTAATATGTATGAAAAGTAATATATAATAAAAGTGATATGCAACAAAGGTAAATTAACTATAAGAGTACAATTTTAAATACAATTTAACTATAAGAATACAATTTAACTATAAGAGTACAATTTAATTATAAAATCTATGCTAACTCTCGTTATTTATTCGATGCCTTTATTGGGAGAGTTATTGCATAGTTACAACATCATTCTTTTATATTATCGAATATAAGTTGTACATATTTAACAAATACAACAATCAAGACTACGGCTGTTTTTCTGTGTTGTTGTATGCACCCTCGCTAGTTGTCGAACCTCGCCGGACGCGACCCCCTTGGCTCCGCCCCCCGCCCCTGAGTTGCTCAACCCGTGCTGGTTGTACTACGCAGGTATCTCATCGTTTTGCGTCGTGCATATTCTCCCGCCGTCGCCACGCTGCGATCCCTCTGGTAGCACGACGATCTTCTTTGTTGGTCTGCGTAGTGTATGCCCACTGCTAGTGGTTACGTCCACTACTCGTACCTCTCCGTCGACGCCAGGATATACGTTGCTTATTTTTCCCCTAGGCCAGATGTTGCGCGGTAAATTGGAGTCACAAATGATGACCAGGTCTCCAATCTTCGGTGATGCACCTATGCTGCTGGGCTCCCGCCGGTGTTGGAGTAGGGGCAGGTATTCCTTCACCCATCTTCGCCAAAACACGTCGGCTAGGGCTTGAGCTCGTTTCCACTGCTGGCGGGCCGTCACGTCGCTCTCGCTGAAGTGTCCCGGTGCAGGTACGTGTGAGTTGGGACCGATGAGGATGTGATTCGGCGTGATTGCTTCCGGGTCTCCTGGGTCAACTGAGACGTGTGTAAGAGGTCTTGAATTGACCGTGTTTTCGACCTCGGCGAGCAGAGTCTCCAGTGTCTCGTCACTGGGATAGCGTTCGTTGAGGGTGACGCGTAGGGCTTCTTTCACGGAGCGAACCATTCGCTCCCAGGCGCCGCCCATGAATGGTGCTGATGGTGGTATGTACTTCCACACAATTTGTTGACATGTGGTTTCGTTCTCGAGGGCTGCGAGTGCTGCTTCGGCCAGCTCCTTGTCTGCTGCCTTGAAACACGTAGCGTTGTCACTCCAGATTTCTTTTGGGCATCCTCTTCGGCTCATGAAGCGCCTAAGCGCTGACACAGCTGAGTCGGCGCTTAATGAGTGGGCCACCTCTATGTGTATTGCTCGTGAGGTCATGCAGGTAAATAACGCGCCATAGCGTTTTTCACGATGTCGTCCCACTGTGACTTCTATTGCCCCGAAGTAGTCCAGTCCTGTGTATGTGAACGGACGTGCGTGATGAGCGAGGCGTGCGGACGGCAGGTTTCCTGTAGACGGTGATGCAGGCTTGGCTTTTCTTAGACGGCACGGTAGGCAGCCTTTGATGACAGTCTTTACTACTGGACGTATTTTTCTTATGTACAATCTCTGTCTTAATTCGTTCACGACTGTTTCTACGCCTCCGTGGTGCAACCTCTCGTGTACGTGTGCTATGTACAGACGAGTGTATGCGTGCTTCCCGTCTAGTACGGGAGGATCGTACGTGTCCTCCTCTACTTCTGATGCTGCTTTTATTCGACCTCTGAGGCGTAGGGTCCCCTCTTCGTCGGCGTATGTGCTCAGGTGGCCTAGTTTGTCGTCGCCTCCTGGAACACTTCCGTTGGTGATCCTCTTGAGCTCCTTCGTGAAGCTTTCCCGCTGACTGGCTTGCACCCACAGTTGTTCGGCTCTTACATGATAAGCGGCTGGTATTCCTACAAGCGATGAGACAGTAGGTGTTGCCCTTTTTTCTTTGGTGGGGGTATTGCGTCGGTTTGTTCTTTGCCAGCCAGGGTCGCTATCTTGTCTTGCTTTGTTGCGTTTACGCCCAGCCTTCACCACGTGCTTGTTTGGTCTGCACATGTCGATGAATAAGAGGACTCTCGCTGTCGCCCTTATGAGGCGAATCCATTTTGAAAATCTTTCTATTTGTGGCAGATGTGCTGTTGGCGAGTCTTCACTTTTAACTGTGATGTTACATATTTCTCGTTCTTCCCCAGTGTCGTATTGCGTTGTTTTTTCTTCCTGCGGCCATTCGGCCGGTGGACGTTGTAGAAACGGGGGCCCTCGGAACCACCGGTGCGACTCGTCGAACCTTTCTGGCGTGGTTCGGGTCGCGTCGTCTGCCACGTTTTCTTTGGACGGTAGCCAACGCCATTCGTTCTTTTTGGTCGTATCTTCTATTTCCGCCAGGCGATGAGCGACGAAAGCTTTGTACGCGCGGGGCTCCGACCTTATCCACACTAGTGCAGTACGAGAGTCGCACCAGTATGTCTTGCCCGCTATATCGTCATCGTGCTCACTGATCACGGTCTGCGCAAGACGAGCTCCCAGTAGTGCCGCTTGTAACTCGAGCCGTGGTATGGAGACTGGTTTTAGTGGTGTCACGCGGCTCTTGGCGGCGGCCAATGATATGTTAACGCTGCCGTCTGCTCGCTCCGTTCTCCAATACACGGCGGCTGCGTAGGCCTCCTCGCTTGCGTCGACGAAGGTGTGTAGTTGCCGCGTCGACACTGGGTTGTAATCGTAGCATCGTGGTATCCTCAGTTGTTCTAGGGCGTGAAGTGAAGTAATCCAGCCTTCCCATTTTTCTTTTAACTCTATTGGCAGAGGGTCGTCCCATTCCGCCTTGTAACGCCATGTGTCTTGGAATATTCTCTTCGCTGGGGTGGTCACTGGTGATATTAACCCCAGCGGGTCAAATAATGCCATTATTATGCTCAGCGCTTCACGTTTAGTTGGCAAGCGTTGTTTTTCTTTTACGTCGATCGGCATCTTCATGTTGTTTGTATTAAATCCAATATGATCGCTTTGTACATGCCAGAGCAGGCCGAGCGTCTTCTCAGTTTCTTTTCCGCCCAGGCGCACGGTCGCGTCGTGTTGTTTATGCTCTGTCGTTATTTCTTCTATTGTTTTTCCTTCGTTCGATGTCCACCCGCTGAGTACGAATCCCGCTTGTTTGTGGACGTGATCGACAGCTTTTACAGTTTGCTGAGCTTCCGTGATAGAGTGGAAGCTCTGCAAGTAGTCGTCCATATAGTGATTTCTTTTTATGGCGACCGCAGCTTCCGGGTATGCTTCTGAGTGTTCTTGAGCATTTTTATTTTTGATATATAATGCTGTGCATGGTGATGATGTCGCTCCAAAGATGATCGATGTCATCCTATATTCCTCCGGTTGGCCCTCCCGCCGCTTGCCTCTCCACAAGAAACGTAAAACGTCTCTATCTTCTTTGCGCACTTTGATCTGCATAAACATTTCTTTTATGTCGGCGCTCACTGCATACAGATACTGTCGGAACCTCATGATTACTCCAGGCAATGATTGTAATAAGTCCGGCCCCGAGTGAAGCATATCGTTGAGACATATTCCTGCTGTCTTCGCTGCGGCGTCGTGTACCAATCTCGGCGGCTTGTTAGGCTTCGCAGGGTTGATGACTGGGAAGTGTGGTAGATACCATGTCTTTCCTTGTGGCGGTGGCATGGGCGCGCGCTCTGCGTAACCTGAGTTGAAGAGGTTCTGTATGCGTTCTTCGTACTGTAGCTTGAGAGTGCTGTCTCGGTCGAGCCTCTTCTCTAGAGTGTGCAGACGTCTTTCCGCGTCTTTGTAATTATTTGGTATTTGGAAATCCTTTTCTTTCCACAGCAACCCTGTCTCGAATCTGCCGTCCGCCGACCGCCTGCTGGTCTCCCTCAATATTTGCATAGCTCGCTGCTCGGGATCTTCTTTAGGTCTCCTCGGCTCGATGCACAGTGATTCTAATTTGAAATAATTTTTTATTTCTTCTTCTATTGGCTGTGCCTCTTCCCTTTGATGTAGTCTGCCGCAGAAGGTGACCGTCGACGTCAATGAGCTATGACAGCCATGCAGAACCCAGCCCAGGTTGGTGTATGAGGCGACTGGTTGGTCCCGATGACCGACGCGCAGTTTTCTAGACACTATGAGGTGCCAGTTATCTTGCCCGATTAGTATTTTCGGTGAGGCGCGTTCGTAGGTGATATCCTCTTTGATATCCAGCAGATGTTGGCAATTCTCCAAATGATTTTCATTCACGGATTCTGGCGCGAAGTCCAACCGCTCTACCGTACGCGCTGCTTCTATGTTGTGTTCCTCTTGCGCGTGCTTTCCTCTTATTTTAAGGCTGACGATCTTGCTCTTCTCATGCTTCACCTCCGAGCCAACCCCTTGTATCCACATTGCGTGGGCTGGACCGTCGGCGCCGATGACGTCAGCGATCGAGGCATCGACTAAGGTGACTGTGCTTCCTTCATCCAATAATGCGTATGTTTCGACGCAGCTTAGCGGCCCCTTTATTGTTACGGGCGCAATCTTTAGGTAAGCACGGCGGTGTTTGTATGGTCGAGTTGTTGTGATGACCTCCTTTGCCGATGTTGCGGTTTCCATAGCGGGTTCTTTTTCAGTTTCGGCCTTTCTGTCGTGATGCAGCAATTTATGGTGTTTCATCACGCATCCGTCTTTTCCGCACGGTGGAGCTTTACACAGCAACCGGCGATGTTTGCCTCGTAGACAGCGGTAGCAGATATTATACTTCTTTGCTACTTCCCATCTGTCATTTGTGGACAGAGCGGCGTATGACTTGCAATCGGGCAGTTTGTGTTCTTGTTTGCATTGAGGGCAGCGTTCTTCATATTGTTTCTTGCTTGTGGCGAAGGCACGTTCTATTTTTCTCGGCCTTCGCTCTCTCGGTTCGTTGTCCTCCGTGATAAATTCCGGCAAGGCATACGCGCTGCATTTATCCGCTTCTTCGTTTAAGAAGAGTGATATTTTCTTAAGCTCTGGGATATCCTCTTTCTTTCTGGCTGCATAGTCGTACCATTTGCTTCTCAATATGGGCGTGAGTTTGTCTGTGATAACTCGCGTCATCTCCGGACTATGCAGATAGTGTGCTTTCTTGAGTGCTTCCACGGTGCCCACTACGTTTGCTATGCGATTGGCGAATATGCATAGCTCCCTGGGATTGTCCGTGACTTTGTTAAGTAGCTTCAGCTTCTCTATTTCTAAGTGAATTAATGCTTCTGGTCGTCCGAATCTCCTTTCCAAAGCTTCTATTATTATTCTTGGGTCTGATTGGCTTATAAGTAGGCAGCTTGCGGCCTGTTTTGCTATCCCTTTTAAGCTTCGGCGTATTCTCGCTATGTTTTCGTTCATCGTGAAGTACTTTGAAGATTCTTCGTACGTTGTTTTGAAGCTGAGCCATTCTTTGCTGCTACCATTGAATGTGGGCAGCTCTTGCAAATATTTCGGCGGCTCCCTTGTGCTTCTCACTGCTTGTGATAAAGCAGCGGCCAAGGTAGCGACGTCGATTTGTTGCTGCGCTTGTACATAGTCTTCTTTCTGCGGCGCGGTATGTTGCGGAGCGTATTGCGGTGCATACTGTTGAAGTACGGGTGGTGCGATCTGCGGTGCTGGTTGCGACGTGAAGTACGACGTGGGTTGCGGTGCGGGCTGCGGCGCGGGTTGCGGCGCGGGCTGCGGCGCGGGTTGCGGCGCGGGCTGCGATGTAGGTTTTTCTTGTAACCATGTACTAATGCGCACTGATGCTAAGTCGTCTTCTATTTCTTCCTCTTCGTCCTCGGTTGATCCGACTTCTGCTTGTAGTCGCTGCACATGTATCTCCTGCAATTCCATTCTTGCTTGCAATCGGGCCTGCTCGAGCTTGAGTTCGGCCAACCGCTCTTTCGCCTCTAACTCCGCGAGGAGTCTCTTGCGTGAGACTACGGAGCGGCGTGACCTAGTCTCGCCCGGCTTTAGTGTGCGCTGCGACCTTTGATCACTTTCTTGCTGGGTTTCTTCCGTTGTAGTCGTTTCATCGGTCGCAGAGGTAGTGGTCGTACCGCTGACCGTTGTGGTTTCGCTAGTGGTGTTTGATGAGCCACTAGCGGCCGAGTCGCCCCCGGAGGCCTCTTCCGTGGCCCCCTGGGTTATCTGTTCATCCTTGCGACGCTTCGATGATTCTCCACTGTTACTACGCGTATTCACCATTTTTCTTCACAATAATATTTTTTCGTTCTTGAGGTTTGCTTCTTAATTCGGCTCTTCGAAGGACCATTAATGTTACGGATCGCCGTAACGCCGTTCGAAAAATGAATAAAACGCGTTGTTCACTGTTTATATATGGAGGCAAGCGGCGGTGAGGAGGAACTTGTACTTTTTCTTCTGGTAGTGCCTTTTCGGTGGCTGGAGAGCGACTGCCGACCCTACCGGCCGGCCCGTCTTTTATATGATTTGGCCGCTGCTGGCCAGCGGACCCTTGCCTCACCCCCGCGCCTTTCTTTATTTCCATAAAACTCTTATTTATTTACAAACTTACTTAATTATACAATATTCTTACCTCTATTTCCTATACTATTATATTCACAATAATTTTCTTATATTCTAAACGGTTTTAAACTTAGTAATTCACAATTTTTAAGCTGAGAACCCTGCCCCGCACCTCAGCACTATAAATATAAAACGTCGTGTCGCCCTACGCGTAGCTTCATTTGCTCCGCGGCCGCGTCACGATAACATGCCCTGTTACAATTATTTTTTGCTCGAAAGGTAATTTATCTGAATGTTAATATGTATGAAAAGTAATATATAATAAAAGTGATATGCAACAAAGGTAAATTAACTATAAGAGTACAATTTTAAATACAATTTAACTATAAGAATACAATTTAACTATAAGAGTACAATTTAATTATAAAATCTATGCTAACTCTCGTTATTTATTCGATGCCTTTATTGGGAGAGTTATTGCATAGTTACAACATCATTCTTTTATATTATCGAATATAAGTTGTACATATTTAACAAATACAACAATCAAGACTACGGCTGTTTTTCTGTGTTGTTGTATGCACCCTCGCTAGTTGTCGAACCTCGCCGGACGCGACCCCCTTGGCTCCGCCCCCCGCCCCTGAGTTGCTCAACCCGTGCTGGTTGTACTACGCAGGTATCTCATCGTTTTGCGTCGTGCATAATTTGAATGTTATGTAAATCAATTATATGATATCACTTAAAAGTTAATAAATCTCTCTTATTTTTTTCTTATTTTTCTTTAAGAAATAACATTTCGATTGTCAAGTATCTTGAAACATTTGCTGGTTTCAAATGAGTTCCCCTGAATAGAGAATAAATAGCGAATAAAACTATATGGGTATCCTCTTTATTTTTAAAATCAGTTACAACAGTTCAATATGTTACAACAGTTCAATAAATACAGTGTATTAAAATTAAACTGAACCTAGTTAGTAAGTTAGCCCTAGTAACTAACTCAATAATTAAAGGATGTAAAGACAAGGGAATGTACGCCGTATTGCCCGAACACGTGTTGTCGGACTTCAACTGTTTTTGGCTATTTTAACCGACTTCAAAAATGGAGGAAGTACTCAATTTGAGTGTAATTTTTTAAGTGTGTTACATCAGAGCTTTTTTTAAAGGTGGACCGACTTTGATGATTCTTTTTTATTTGAAAGCTGGTGCTTCTCGTGTAAATTTTATTAAGATCTGACCAGTAGTTTTGAGTAACCCTTGATCGTGCGTATTTAATTGACTTCGACTACATTAATAATATTCTCATTTTATTTATATTCAAGTCGGCTGTATAAAATTTTACATTTTACCACTTGTTTTTTCTCGGACACGCATTACAAACCAGTACTTAAAATTGCAACTGGTTCGATCGATCCCGTAAGTAGCTGGAAATATCCAGAATATTTCAAAATTAGTCAGGCTACCGTTTTTATGAAGTGATAATTTTGTTATGACAACACCACACGCCACACAGTAATAAAAAAGCTAAAGTAAAAATTCTATGACTTCTACCACACGGTAATATTTCTATCAATTGCAATTTGAGGCCAGACATTTAGAGCTGCACAGCTTACTTAAATATTATATTTTGTCGAGGCACTGTTGTGATAGATGTACGTATAAAAGGAACTGAGGTTGCTCTACATCCAATGTAATGTTGATTACTCGTATCATGATGTGCTCTTATTGTGTACACACGTATATAAACTCTGATTTTATTTATCTTTAATTTATGCACTCCTTACCTTTTTCGATTGACGACCTATAAAAAACCAATGAATAAAAAAGTCCTATATACATTCATCATCATCATCATTACAGCCCTTCACAAGTCCACTGCTGAACATAGACCCCCAAGGTATGCCACAAAGCACGGTCCTGAGCCACTTGCATCCATCGACTTCCTACATGTCTTACCAGGTCGTCACTCCATCTAGTGGGGGGTCGCCCTACACTTCGCCTACCGGTATAGTAAGCTATATACATTATTACAAAAAAATAAATTCCGTACAGTGGCGGTGTAAGCATATCCACTACCCCATATCATCCCGTGGGTGACGTAAGAGGTAACGAACAGAAACCCAGGAGATGGGCAGCGGATTTTTTTAGAGAATAAGAGTGACAAACGAGCGCACAGTCCACCTGATGGTAAGTTGATGCTGTGTCCCATAGATGTCTACATTTATCCTCAATTAAGGATCAAAATGCAAATCCCTTGTCACCGCTAAGGACTAAGATGGAATGCCTCGTTTTCAATAAAAATGGTCTCCGATTCTGTACACTCATAATACGAAACACAGCAGCATTAAGCTGCTATTTTATGTTGGTATTTTGTGAGAGCATGGTCCTAACCTGGTTGTACCGACCCATTTCAGATGATGTAGATGACTCTAGTCCACGGAATCCACTTGCCATCAAAGTTACTGTGCGCTCGTTTATCTCACTTTAAAAACTATTCTGCATTCAATGACTTTTGTAACTTCATTTGACTATTCTTGATAAAATAATATTAGTCTCTTGCCAGATAACGTCTAAAATGATTTAGCACTTTCACTGATTTAAATGTTAGATAACGATTTTGCAAAGTCAACTTTAAGCTTTTCCTGTAAGGTTGAAATTGGTATGTCAGGGAGAGGAAACTCTTAAACATCCCCCATCTGTTGCTGGCGCAGCGGTCCCTAAAGTGTCTAATTACGGAAAATGATGAGTCTTTCAGTGTTGTCTATGGCTTTTATGCTTAATGTTATTGCGGAGACATATTTTACAGAATTTTTTATCAGTATTATGGCAGAGATTTAAAAATACTATATTAATAAAGTTTAAATAATGCTGAACCCTACGAAAAGAATACCCCGTGGTCATTGATAAAGAAAACATCGAGAGGAAACTAGCGCGTCTGAAGAAATTACGAATTACTTATAAATAAAACAATTCATATGTAAACTAGAAGCAATCAACTGCTTTCAAAATATTCTTCATTACGTTTTAAGCATTTTTCATTTGTTCAAAATATTTTTAAAACTTTAGGATCATTGATTTGATAGAATTTTTTCACTAGGAACAATACGCATTTTATCGCGCTTGAAATCCCGATGTTTCAGCGCCCATGGAGAGGAATGAGGTATACAGACATCCTAAAGTCACGTTATTCACGTTAACGGAGATCACCTATAACTTCTAATTATTAATTTTTCGTCTAATTTACACAAAACGAGCTTACAGTATCTTTAAGTTTTGTAGTAGTATACTTGGGTTCGGATTTAATTTTATTAATCAGGGGACTTTAAGTAGATGGTGACACCCCGCCATCTTCTCTAATGAAGTTAGGATCATCCTTGCAAGGAATCTGTGTTCTTTTACGAGGATTTGTGTTCTACAGTCTGCTAGAATGAGCCAAACTAGATGAATATATAAAATTCATTTTAATGTATGGTTTTGACGTAAACATATAAAATTATTCCGTAAAATGAGTTTTATTGCGTGTCGTATTCGCTTGTAAGAAATCATTATGAAAACGAGTAATTGATAAAATAAACGGTCTTCGTCCATTATCATGGTAGAATGTAAGGTCTCGTTAATAGCTTGAATTTGAATTTGACTGTCATATCGTTTCTATTGCAATTTGCCAAATAGATATTCAAAACTTTCAGCCATACGATTTTAAATTTTAAAAGGCACTTTAAATCTTCCTTTACAATTCAAAACGTATGATAATTAGCCTTTGAATTAACTAGGAGACGCAATTAAAGATAAGAGCCGCTCAGCGTTTAGAATTAAAATTTTATGAAAAAGAGTATTCTGCAGTAAAAGTAGGTAGTCTGAAATTACGTTCTATTTGACTTTTAGTCAAAGTAGTAGTATTGCATTCTTTCCTTATCATAGTTTAATAAATTTTACTTGCCTTTAAAACATGTTTTAAATCATGATTTCTTATATTTACGCGAACACTATACATTGATTAAAACCACATACGGATTTTATCGCGTTTTAGTTTCTCCTTATCTGTCTGTCCGTCTGTCCGTCCTCGCTTAATCTCTGTGACCTGTGTGTTAGCACTAGAAAGCTGAAATTTGGTACCAATATGTGTATCAATCACGCCGACAAAGTGGTAAAATAAAAATTGGAAAAAAATGTTTTATTAGGGTAACCCGCCTATATGTAAAGTGGGAAGTGATTTTTTTTTTTAATTTCAACCCTAACGTGTGATATATTGTTGGAAAGGTATGTATTTAAAAATGAATTATTTACTGAAATAATTTTTTGATGATGTCAATAATTTCGGAAATAATCGCTCCAAAAGTAACAAACAATGTGTCCCCCCCCCCCTCTAACTTTTGAACCATAAGTTTAGAAAATATGAAAAAAATCTGAAAAGTAGAACTTTATAAGGACTTTCTAGGAAAATCATTTTTAACTTGGATGGAAACAACAGTACCCACTACCGGGAGCAGTTGCGGGAGCGCGGAGCGTTGCTGGAGCGCGAACATAATGGACACCCACCTTTAAACTCATAAGTGGGAACACTTATTGTGATGGACTGGAAACTACGGAACCCTACACTGAGCGTGGCCCGACACGCTCTTGGCCGGATTTTTTATTTATTTTTAATACCCGACGTTTCGGGTGCTTTCCAGCACCCATGGTCACGGGGGACTGAGGTGACTGACGTCCCGATGTCAAAGTTAACCCGGAATAATAGTCAAGTCTATTGTGAAATATGGTGATTCTAAAGGTTGTGAGTAAAGTTAAATTAATATATAAGTCTTCTTTGTGAAAGTGAAGTATAGTGTGTTATAAAGTATTATACACAATTTAAGAGTGAAATTAAACAACGAATATAGTGGTTAAACATGATGATTTCTTATCTTTACGCGAACACTACACATTGAAATAATACTAGTTTTTACGGATTTTATCGCGTATATTTAACTATAAATACCCATGGTCACGGGGTGGTCCACCCCGTGACCATAGGTGCTGTAAAGCGCTCGAAACGTCGGATTTTATCGCGTATAACCATAAATATATAGTTAAATATACGCGATAAAATCCGTAAAAACTAGTATTATTTTAGTGGTTAAACAGTTAACTAAGTGAGTTGTCGTGGTTTTATTGGAGAAAGGCTGACAGATATGATGTGATTTAAAAAAACTGGCGGGAAGCATTCCACGTGAAGCCGCATCTGCCAGATTATCTGCAGACGAACATGCCGCCGACGACAATACGGAAAATTACTTATAATTTCTGTTATTTGGTAGATGATGACCCTCGCTGTAAATATAACAGAACGCGAGAAACCCGGATTCGATCCCCACCGGCACCAATGAAATTGTTAATTGCAATTTTAAGTGCTGATTTACCACGTGCTCGGTGGTGAAGGAAAACATCGTGAGGAAACCTGCATGTCGGAGGAATAAGAAAAAAAATTTCGAAGACATGTGAAATTCGCCAACACGCAATGGGACAGCGCGGGGGACACTTCCTTGCCCTTAAACCCTCTCAGAAATGAAGGGAGGTCTGTGCCCAGCAGTGGGACGTATATAGGCTATAACTTTCTGTTATGCGATTGGAAACAAATGTTTTCCACACGTGTGGAGAAGAACGCAACCACGCTAGTACCGCAGATGAATCTGACCATGCGTATATCTGATCGTGAGTTATGCAATTTCCGTAAATGTTTAAAGCAGCTTTCATTAATCGAGATAATAATAGAGCCGCCTTGAGCTCTAAACGTGGTATGGGCATACGTTTATTAAGCGCCACACGTGTTTTAGGTTAGAAGAAAGTAAATTTCCACTGGACCCATGTCTCCCTGCACGCGAAGATAGACGAATTATTCAGTTATTTCTATAATATTTGTATATACATCTCACAAATAATGCGAAAAGAAAAAAAAGAACTAGGGGATTTTGGATTGAAACCAAATCACTTGACTTAATGGTGTTTTAAAAAAACAGTAATTATGTTAGTAGTACAGCTGTAACACGAATGGGTCGACCCGACCGGGGGAGGACCACGCTCTCACAGAATACCAGCGTATAATAGCAGATTAACGTTGCTGTGTTTCGTACGGTGAGTGTAGAGGCCGGAGACCCTTTTTACTGGCAACGAGGCATTCCATCTTAGTCTTTACGGGTGACAACGCATCTGCATTTTGATTCGTAATTGAAGATAGATGTTGATGTCTATGGACCACGGCCACCACTTATCATCAGGTGGGCTGTGTGCTCGTTTGTCACTCTTATCCTATAAGAAAAAGAAATGTGTTAGAAATTAAAAAAGTAAGACTAAACCGTAGAAAATGAAAAGCTTCAACTGGCTGTGTTGTTAGTGCATAACACAGAAATCTAAATAATAAGACAATGGAAATGAATTAGCGCTCGATTACTTCCAAAACCGATGTCATCACATCTTACCGTATTATAAACATACGCAACGCACAATGATATCTAATGTATCACATTACATTGCTTGGCGGGTTTGTCAACGTCGCGTGTATCGCGTAATACGGTAGAACAAAAGCGGCAATGGTAATTGTATAATACGAAAAGTAATAAATGAGTTTTCAAAGGTAAATGTCATAGTAAAGTATTAATCTAGATGTAAATTAATTAAAACAATGATAATTAGTAAATAATCAACTTACTGATGAAATATTATGCCTTTATTAGTTTAATTACACGTCCTTGATGAGTTTTTACAACTAATTATGCTTCAGTGCACGATTATAAATTTATAACAACAAAAATTCACGTACGACGTTCCCCGCACAACTAAATTACAAAATGGTGAATCAAGTTCGTCAACCCATATAAGTGACGACAAGGTCACAAGTCTATGTGACTTCTATTGTGTTATTATTACGATTTCTGTGATGCATAAAATCCTTAAGTGAACTTAGGACCTTCTTGAACTGGGCCATTCATATACTGTATTTAACCAACTAATCCTGAAAACAACAATTTCCAGTCAACAGTTTGGTAACTGTGACAAAAACAAATTAACATTTCTTTTATGAAAAAAGTTTATTGGTTATAATACATAAGGAGTGTGTAACACCGCCACGGTGTTAACAATGTAGTGGCGGTGTAAGAACAGCCTTATGATCCCGTGGATATCGTGAGAACCGACAGGAAGAAACAAATCAGGAGCGTCTTTCCAATAACGACTAAAAATAAAAAAAACTGTGTTTGTCAACCCGCTTGCCAAGCGTGGCAGGTATGGCAAATATCCCCGCTATGAGGAAACCTATGGAAAAAGGCCTGTGTTCAGCGGTGGATTTTTAATAGGCTGTAACATTAACGGTAATGTACATGTACGGACCACTAGCAGAGCGAGGCACGACTCGCACTAGCTCTCTTTATGTAATATGTTAATATATTTTATTTATGCAATAAGGGCACTTAATTCTGAAGTTTAGGGCAAACAAGAGTGCTGCAGGATGTCCCCGTGTGAAAAAGAACCAGGTTCGGAAGGACCAATTTAAAAAGAACCAAACTGGAATCGACGTTCGATTAAGAAACAGAAGGGAGGAATCGAGGCTTCTCTCGATCCGGCCTCCTATAACGCCTACGTTGGGTTCGGGAACAACGTATGTGATCTCCGCAACGGAGTAACACACAAGGGCGATAACCTCTTTCTTTTTCAGCAAGTAGGTTCAGACGGGGATTACGGGTCTTCCGAAGTCGTCCCGGTCCCGACGCCTTAATTCTTCGATGTGGACTGTATAACTTTGAGGGATGAATTTCTTGGGAATAAAACAGCAATTATCTTCAAACCGTTCCGTGAGAGAGTAATCAGTTTTCCCTATCACTTCCCTACACTTATTCTTGACTGCTGGTTTTTCCCGAAGGATTTTCTTATTTTTCCGAACTATTTCCCCGAACGAATTGCAATTTTTTTTTGCGCCCGAAGCAAATATGGGCAACCCTCCGGAAAGCGGGGGAGGGAGGTTGGGAATGCTCATAGCATACCACGCAGCCGGCTGCGTCGTTATGTGGCGACTTTTACCCACTAAACCCAACCTTTTAGGAATTGGCTTAACGATCTGACTAGAGATCTCTAAGCCGTATACGAACGCGACCCTCCTTGGCAGAAAGGAGGGCGCAGGCAGAAAGGAGGGCGCACGAATTGCAATACGTTGCTGTCCTCTGCAGGGCATATATATGCCGTGCAGGTCTCGGGCCTCGGGGTATACCCCTTTACCCGGATGTTCCTCACGGCACACTACAATGTGCCGGTCCTGGGCGCCTTGGTGTTACAGGCGTTGTTTTAGCGACTTTTGTCGCAGTAGGGTAAATCCTTCATTAAAGGAGGTTGTCTCAATAATTGTGTTTAACACAAATTATTTTGTCAGAGTTGGCCTTTCTGCGGCATTGTGGGATTTACTCAACTCCCTAATCTATATAGGGAGGAGTTCTCTTGGATAGGGTCGCCCGTCCGGTGGCCTTGCATGCAATGGCGCGAAGCCGTTGAGGTGTTCGTGTGGTCCGTTGTCGGCACGGTCAAACATACCGCGCGCCAGCCGGACCACGAATTCATGTAAGCTCTCCATCTTGAGGTTGGCCGCTATGACGTCATTACGGACGTAGCGACCCGCACCGACTATGGTTCTTAATGACAAATTCTGCTGGGCCTGAAGTCGCCGCTTCTGACGATCGCACAGGAGTGCATACCAGGCCGGAGCAGCGTATGTTAGCAAGGGTCTTATGTAGGTTTTGTAAATGGTTATCTTCGACTTTGTCGGTAACTTGGATGTCAGGACAGGACGGAGCATTGCCCGCGCACATCGAGCTTTGCGTATAGCAGAGTCAACGTGCGCAGTCATACGCAGTATCCTGTCAATCCGACATCCAAGGTAGGTCACGGCCTTCTCATATGCGATCTCCTGGCCTCTGAGGGTTAGTGGTGGTGGTAGGTTTCTGTAGCGGCGAGTGAGTAGAGCGGTCGTCTTGCTAACATTGACGGCCATCCTCCACTCATCCAACCATGGTGGCAGCAGGTCCAGCAGACGTTGCATCCTGGCTGCTGCTATGTGGGCTCTTCTGGACGACGTGAAGTATGCGCTGTCATCCGCAAATAGCGCTAGTTCGACGTCGTCCTCCCATTCTTGCAAGTGTCCTGCCAGGGTGGGTATGTCATTAGTGTACGCCGCGTACAGGGCTGGAGATAGACAGCTGCCCTGTGGCACACCAGCTGTTATGGTCTTTATTGCGGACACGGCGTCCTCTACGCAGACGTAGAACTTCCTGCCTTCCAGGAAAGACGCCACTAGCCGCAATATAGCAGGAGGGATACTTGTTTGAACATCTAACTTGTAGAGTAATCCTGTGTGCCACACCCGGTCGAACGCCTTCTCGATATCGAGAAAGACGCCCAACGATATGCGGCCACGGTTGTGTTCGGCCGCAAGCAGGTGCAGCACTCTGGTCAGCTGTGTTGCTGTTGAGTGACCCCTCCTGAATCCATGTTGCTCCGCCCGAAGTTGGATGCACGGGCGGAGACGTCTTAACAATAATCTTTCGCACAGTTTAGCTATATGCGGTAGCAGCGTGATTGGCCTGTAGTTGGCAGCTCTACGCCTGTCCTTCCCGGGTTTCGGCAAGACGATGACTTTGCCTTTCTTCCAGTCCTCCGGGAAGTGGGATGTCCGCAATATTCCGTTGTAAAGCCGACCTATCTCTACAAGGACTCTATTGGGCAGCTGTCGTAGTGCAGCATTAGTAATCCCGTCGTGCCCCGGCGCCTTCCTCGGTTGCAGGCGGGTTACTGTCCTCCGCAGTTCAGCGGGGGAGATAAACCACTCTCCTGCAAGCGGTGGCGCGGGCGACGACAGGAGCTCCTGCACGCGGCTCTCTTTCCTTGTATGGGATTCCAGGAACTCCGCACTTGCTGGGTTCGGCATAAACTGCTCCTCGAAGTGCTCAGCTAGGATATCCGCTCTGCCCTTGGCATCATAACATTGAATGCCCGCGTTGTTAGTCAGCGGGCAAACAGGTGGTCGTGTTTTCGTTAACTGTCGGTTCAATGTATAGAGCGACGCATGTTGTTCGTCCGCCTTCCATATGCGCCGGTCCCAGACATCTCCTCTGTGGGCCTGTATTGCAACCGACAGTTCGTCTGATATGGTGTTAAGTTTTCTCTTTACTCTAGGGCAGCGAGTACGCGCCCAGAGCTTCCTCAGCGCTCTTTTATGGTTGAGCTGCACGCGTAGTCTTAGCGGCAGCTCTTCTTTTCTCCCCGTGAGAGGGACGATCGTAGAGGCCGCGATGAGGGCCTCTTTGATGCTCGTGGAAATTCTGGTTGCAGCGGCCTCTACGTCGTCCGCTGAGGTGAATGGTGTATGGACTGGAGGTCTCTCTTGCAGGTGTTGGTGGTAGAGCCTCCAGTCAATCTTAGTCTTGACAGCTCTGGGCGGTGAGGTCACTGCCTTAGTGCCAAGGGTTATCAGAATCGGGAGGTGCTGCGTGTTCAGGTCATACAGCACTTCTACCACTACTGGGTAGTTGACGTTCTTAGTGAGCACGATGTCTAATACATCCGGACGCCTCCTAGGGTCGCTAGGGATATGCGTCGGTTCCTCGGGACCTAGAACGTCGTAATCATGGTGTTCTGCATCTTCATAAAGTTCACGACCCGGCGGGGTGATCACTCTGGACCCCCACGCCGGGTGTTTGGCGTTCGGGTCCCCGGCGATGATGGTGGGTGTTGTACCTTCCATTACCGTCCGGATGTCTGAGGAGTGAAATGGAGTCCCTGGCGGGCGGTATGCTGCAAAGATCTTAAGTTCCTCGCCCGCCGCCTCCATTTTTATGCCGATTGAACGCATCGTCTGGAAGTCTGGCAGGTCCAGCTCCTGGTGGACGATGTCTCTCCTCACCAGGATCGCTGTCCCTCTGTAAGCGACCCCTTGAGGATCGACCTCGTCTCTCCTGTATATATGATAGTTAGGCAGCTTAAGATGCGTTGAAGGTCTTAATTTAATTTCACCCAGCAAAATCACCTGGATGTCCTGTTGCTGGGTGAGAGTGCGGAGTTCATGGATCCTTTGACGAATCCCGTCCGGGTTCCAGTATAGCAGGCGCAGGTTATTATCCTCCATAATGCCTTGCCAGTAAGGTTGCCAGCGCCTTCATGACGGCGATAACGGGATCTGTCCCGGCCCTAATGTCGGCCAAGACTTGTGTTCCGACTTCGATGGCTATGCCTACTAATTTGTGAATAGCATCGGCCGTCTCGAAGTCGGAAGTTGGTGGTCTGCGTTCTGCACTACGCTTTTGTGAAGGCACTGGTCTCGGGGCATTGGTTTCGGTCTTCCTTTGCACAGAGCGCGCTCTATGTGTGGAGCGGGCTCTGTTTTCCGGTAGGGCCCTTTCTGGCGCTCTACTTGCCGTAGCTGGTGCTGATATTTTTGCAGCAACCTGCGCCTGCGAGGCTATCGGTCCTGTGGTAGTAGGGGTAGAGGTCACAGCCTGAGGAGGAGGCTGCTCTGTTCTCTTACTCCTGTTCCTCCGCCTCTTCCTCCTGGAGGGTTGCCTCTCGGTGGCGTCGTTGGCAGGAGGTCGGAGAGTCGCCCCGGTGGTTGCCCTTTGGTCTGTGGGACCAACCGTTTCTGATGGTACTACAGGAGGGGGTGGGGGGGCTGATTACCTACCCTTCCCTCTGGTGATGGTAGCCCACCCGTCCTCCTGTATAGTAACGGCCTTTGGGCGACTTTGGGGGATCCTCTTTGGGTTCTCCGGCAGTAGCCCAGGTAAGACGATCCCCTGCTTCCTGGCTATCCTCCTCAGGACCGGGCAGCGGCGATCGTTGGCCGTATGGTTCTTGGCGCAGTTTGCGCACTTAGGCTCCTCCTCTCTACCCCTTGGGCAAAGGCTGGCAATATGTTCACCGGCACAGCGAACGCATTTCACTGGCCTAAAACAGTTAGCGGAGGCATGTCCGAAAGCCTGGCAACCGTGGCATTGTGCCGGTCCGGTCTTCCTCTGCCAGGCTTCGATGACGACTCCTCTCATGTAGAGGAGCTCGTCGAGTTGGTAAAGTTGCTGTAGCCGTTCTAGGCTCAGATGCTCCAGCTGTGCATAGTAGAGGCAGCCCGGTCTGCCCCTACGTGGTGGTATAGCCTTCACGTAATTGATGGGGAAGCCTTTTGCCCGAATAGCCTCCTCGATCATTTTTGGGTCGGTGCCCACAGGCAGGCCACGGATGCCCACTTTAGTGGGCTTCTCCTCTGCCGGTGTGTAGCAATACCACGACATGGTTTTGTCCTTCTCGGAGAGCTCGACCATATATCTCTGTATGGTACGAAACTCCTCCGGGCTCTGTGGTGTGAACCTAACTCCCTTCCCAAACGGACGGGCGTTAGGTGGGTGGCCCAACTTCTCATTCAGGACCTTAAAATGTTTGGTCCACTCTGGGAGGCATTCTGCGACAATCGGCGGATATCTCTTCTCTTTCTCTTTCTCTGTTTTCTGAGGCTGTTCCGCCGATTGTGGTCGTGGTACTGCTGGGGCCGCAGCCATGTGGGCATAGCTCGTTGACGGCCGCTGTCCATCGTCCTGAGCTAACCCGGACGGGTTGGTGGTTTGAACCGGGGATGATCTACCGGCCGATGCAGCTAGGGTTGCATCGAATTGGATCGAGTCGTGACTATGTCGGTCAGGTGAGATAGGTGGCGGTGATGGCGACTTAGGAGGTGAGGTGTGGACCTTCTTCCTAGTCGTTGCTTGGGGCTCTTCATCTTCTGATGATGTAGGTGAATCCGATGAGTTACCGATGCACTGCCTCTTTTCGTGGAGGGAGGCTTCGGTCTCCGGTGGTGTATGCCTTCGTGGCGTCTTCTTAGGCCGCTGCTGTTGTGAGGGCAGCGGTTCACGCCCAGTCGTACACTCAGGTACGATGGGGGCGAGTGCAACCCTAGGTGCGGCCTCCTTACCCGGCGACGAAGGTTTCCGGGTCGGTATTTGGGAGTAAGACGAGACTACTCTCGTCCTCTCCGGGTTAAATATGTCACGATAGGCGATGGGTCTGTCCAATACGCCTGGTCGATCCGGTGGTTTCCTTGCTCTTGGAGGAGGTTCCCCCTTATCGTTCCCTGACATCCTAACCTACCAGTCAGTGTCAGCGGTAATCTAGTAAAGGCCCTATCTATCTTCCAAACGGTCTGCAGGTGTTGATGCGCGACGCGGATGGTGGTGATGTTGTTATGGAGACTTTCCACACTGTGGGCACTGCCTACCCCTTTTATAGCAAAAGGGTTGGGGGAAGTGCAAAGGTGGCACTTTAATGCGCGACTAGGCACAGAATGCACGAAACGCATAAAGTACCAAGAATCACCTAGGGGCCGGTGACCTCGACGCCTCACGGAATCACGGGACTCAACGATCGGCGGAGTTTGTCGTACCGGCGGTTATTTGCAGCCACTGTAAAACTGCAAGTAACGCACACCTAGGAGATCCTTCACGAATTGCAATAAAACCCGTTCACTAAGCTACCCCCAGAGCTATACGCGAAAGTGAGCCGCGCCATTCGCGTGCCTGCACAACTTAATTACATGAATTTGTTCTATTAGTCTCTCACGTTTCACTTAATTTCTTTATTCACATAAGTCATATATAAATACAATTTATCTATTTAGATAGCACAAAACAATTTCTACACTATGATATACATTATATTTTCGTATCACAAAAATCCTTTAATTTATTAAACAAAATATGCCTATTTTAATCACAAATTCAAAGTCCAAATTTCTTAAATATTTAACACAGAAAGTTAAAACAATGTTTCTCACTTGAATTTATACATATGTTAACTAATACAATAGTTTAATTTACACTTTCTCTATTTATTTCACTATTTAAAACACTTTTAAATTTCTTAGACAAAACTGTCATTATTTCACACAGGAATTTTCACATAAAAATAACACAGCATTCACCTTTTTAGCACGTACAATCAACCTGAAATGTTTTACAAGTCATTTTTACATAAATTGCTGAAATTACAAACATTTTAAATTTTTACATATTCGGCCTCCTAAGGGCGTGGCCAGCGTGCTTCCGTGAACTCACACTATTTGAACAACTAACTTTGCATGGCTCTCGGCTATCAGAAAAAATGAAAGTCTGAAATACACTAATTTTAACAATATTAGGTAAATAAGTGCTTCTACATAATTTTCGAACTGTAGGAAACTATCTCTGATAGGATTCTTATCAGTTCTCATGTTTCTTATCAGATAACAATACAAGTGAATGTTTTCATTAATCAATCATAACAAATAGGCATTTGTTTTCGTACAAAACATATCATACTTATACAAGATAATACTTATGCAATTAATTTCCGTTAATTCTGTTTATGCACAGAGTGATCATCTCGACCGGGGAACAAATCCGATCTCTAACTTCACTTTAATATTCCTTTGAATTTACATCGTTGGAAAGACGATTTCAACCGGGGAACAAATCCGGTAACATAATTTATATCATAAAATTCCCTATATGAATTTATTGAAAGATATTACTTAGAAAACAGTAAACTAGTCCGGCCTGGGAGTTGCACCCAAGACCTTCATATCATTAGTTCGACTCTTCTTTAAGATTTAACTAAGCATTTTCTTATCAGAACATTTCTATTGGACAATGAGTCTTTGAAAAGTTATTCGTCATCGGTTGACTTAATAAACTGAAATATTCTTATGGGCGCGTCGCCAACACCGTGCGTGTTATCAAATTTTACATGTCCTCAAAAAGGTTTAATTGAAAGTGAGACGGACTGCAAACTCGGAAAGCTTTGGATTCGCGTTCGCTATTCGACTACTATCGTGATCCACTCCTACTATAAGCATTATACCCTTATGCTGAATGATTTTTTTTATAGGATAGGGTGACAAATAGGCACACAGTCCACCTCATGGTAAGTGGTTGCTGTGGCCCATAGACATCTACATCTTTCCTCGATTACGAATCAAAATGCAGATGCGTTGTCACCCGTGAGGACTAAGATAGAATGCCTCGTTTCCAGTAAAAAGGGTGTCCGGTTCTCTACACTCACCATACGAAACACAGCGGCATCAAGCTACTATTTTACGCTGGTATTCTGTAAGAGATAACTGGAGTTATGGCAATGTTATGAAATTACTAGAATTCTTTTATAAACATCTTTTATTTCTCAGATAAAAAGGTTCATTTACGAAGTCGTTATAAAGACTTCGTAAATCGTCACTTAAAATTGCAATTAACAGTTTCTTTAAAGCTGGCGGGCTTCGAACTCGCTGCTGGCGGGCTCTTGAGCTATTTCACCCCTTAAGCTATCCCGGCTATATGCTAATCTTTAAAACCAATCTCACTAGCCTCGAACACAGTCACAAGTAGCCAGCTTTTCGGTTTACTACAGGATGCATTTCGGAAAGCGTGTGCAGGAATTGAATAACTTAACTCCCCCTCTTTCTTCCACCATCAGACAATCAGACGCTCGGCCTGTCCTTTCGTTGTTGATTTACCACGGATTCGAACCAAATTATTTGCTTCATCGTTGGTCATGCGTCTTTTAATCCGATGAAGGTTTCTTCACGGCTGTGTTGCTGGGTTGTTGGCTGGGCTGTGTGCTGTGCTGACGTACAATAGTAAAAAATGTTTAAAATTGGTTTCAGATATGGATATTCGGCGACGTGTGGTGCTCTGTGTGGCTGGCAGTCGATGTCTGGATGTGCACCGCCTCGATCCTCAACCTGTGCGCGATATCCCTGGACCGATACGTGGCAGTGACACGACCAGTCAGTTACCCCAGCATCATGAGCAAGAAGCGAGCTAAGGCACTGATCGCCGGCTTGTGGGTACTTTCCTTCGTTATTTGCTTCCCACCGCTAGTCGGGTGGAAAGACAAGAAGGTATGTGTATAATCAACACCTGCGTTTAGTTAGGAAGTAAGAATAATGTGACAAAGGAGCATACAGTCCATCTGATGGTAAGAGGATGTTGTGGCCCATAGACATCTGAAATTATACTCGAATCAGTATTAAAATGCAGATGCGTTGTCATCCTTGAGGACTAAGTTGGAATGTATCGTTTCCAGTAATAAGAGACTCCATTTCTATACACTCACCATACTAAACACATTAAGTTGCTATTTCACGTATTCTGAAAGAGTGTTGTTCTGCCCCGGTCGAGCCTAGTTGTTCATGCTACTGCTATAACACAGCTGTAGCAGTAGCAGCAGCATGATTCTACCATTAATAAAATCTATGTATGAGTGCTGTTTTAATTGCTGAAGAGAAGATATAAATGAGCACTCACATGATGCTAGGAGGATTCTGCAGGCTGCAATAACCATTTACTATCAGCTCGTCAGTTTATTAAAGAAAAATGTTATATTACGTATTCTTGTAAAAGGTCTACTCGTATATTTACAAATAGATTTATAGACTTTAGGAGAGACGTAGTTATACCTTTAAAGAGAACTGGTTTTATGGATTTTATCACGTATATTAACTTATTTTATATTCCTGACGTTTCTAGCACTTTTGTCCTGTGTTCCGAAATAGAACCCAGTATACTTGCGAATGCAAATAACGTCATTAATTGATGCCATATTGTACTGACGTACCGCCGCCATATTGTTTCGGATATCCCGCCATATCAAAACAGTTTTTAATTGTGTGTACGGTGAATGAAGCGTGCCAGAATTTGTTTTTATTTATTCAAATACAAAATACGGTAGAGCTTAAACAGTTGAATCTGTACGATGAAGAGAATGAAAATTCATACTTATTCTTTGTTACTGAGGAAGAGTGATCAAGAGCATGTATGATGTCATATACTGGCCAATCTTTTGAAACGAATCACTAGTATGGCGTCTATTTATGAAGTCATTTGCATTGGCCAGTATACTGGGTTCTATTTCGGAAAACAGGCTAGATCACCCATGGTTACGGGAAGTCTCTCCTAAACTAGTTTTATTTAAATGTGTAGTGTTCACATAAATCATTACGTAGTTATACTATTAGTCTATTAAATTCTGCCCATGGCCCAATGATATGCCCCATTTACATTCAGCCCTGTTGGGCAGGGAAGTGAGCAGGGCAGTGAGCAGGGCAGTATGTAAACAGGATACTCGCGCTGACACTGCCACTGCCGCTGCCACTGCCCGACGATCTGTCAAATGTCGGTTTTTCGTACGGAAGTCAAAGGACGGGCAGCGCGAGCGGCAGTGAGTGTTCACATTCAGCTCCATCGCTCACTTCGCGCCAAGCGCCTGGATGAACGGACGTGCGTGCCGTCTTGTTATTAAATAAGTACGATCTACCAAAATGCCTTTCGAGTGGAATAATGAAAATACAATAAAGTTTTTAGAACTGCTGGAATCAGAAAAAACTATGGGATTTCAACGATAAAAACCACAATTCATCATCTTCTACGAATACGAATTTTCTTTTTGAGATAACATAGTACCTATGTACATAATTAATTATAAATTCGTCAAATTAATTATTTTAATATAAAATTTAGTTTAAGGAATTAATGAACATTGACATGTTATTTCTAAAAACGATTAGTAACTCATATTGATTATTTATTTATTAAAATGTAAAATAAGTTAAATGGTAATATTTGCATAATAGCCTGAGGGCCTGAGATTTTTAAATTATAATTTTATTGTAATTAAAATTATGAATTAATTTATACTGTAGTGTAATTATTAAAATAATAATAGCTTAACTAATATCAAATAATATTTAATATTATTTATGTAACAATAATGTAATAATTCAATTAATAATTTATGAACAATTTATTGTATAAGAATTCAAATAGAGTGGATCTGTATAAGTATTTAATTAATACATAATATTTTAATTCAAAAAGAATGTTTGTACCTAACTTTTAAGCAATGCAATAATTTTAAAATATAACATTGGGTTTGTATAATTAGCTGTATTGCATATCATTTTTGCATGCCAATTATGGCAAAACATGTCAGTTCCACGTCATTGATCATCTTATGTACCATGTTTTTAAGCTAATAAATTTTCTATCTATCTATCTATCTTCTTTTGAACTTGATATCTTTTTAAATTATTAACATAATTTTGTATTGCAAGAAGACACAGCGCGGACGCTGTAATTATTTCGACGTCTGCCATAGTCGAAAGCCGAAAGTGATGTGAGTAGTAGGGCAGAGTGTGAATACACACTTCCCGCCATCCTGCTACGGCAGTATTTAGAGAAGTATTGCCGGCAGCGCGAGGAGCAGTGGCAGGGGCTGAATGTAAATGAGGCTATAGACGCCCGTGGTAGACGTAAAAAGTAACCATGCGTTAATGAAAAAGAATCGATGAGTAAAAGATTCTCAGACGACCCTTAATTAACTTTTATAATTTCGCCAAGGCTTAAACGGCAAGAAGCCAGATTGTGGCACCTGTGAAAAAATACGTGTATGGCATGTATCTGGTTGCTAGGTATTTTAGACTTTTTCGCAATGAAAACTATTATTATGTTGTTTTAATTTTAATTTAGAAGTAAAATGGAAAAAATATACAAAGGTAAAACTTAATACAAAACCCAAGCATCTATACATACATTTATATTTTAATTTCTATTCACACATTTAATTTGACGGCTTCTTGGCGCAGTAGCTTAACAATGAGTTACAGCGCTAATGGCCGCGGGTTCGAATTCCGCACGGAACAAGTGTTTGTGTGACCTACAAGTAATTGTTCCGGGTCTGGATGTTTGTCCTTGTGAAATTTATGTTTGTAAACCACGATACAGGAGAAAATCCTAGTGTGGATGTAACGTTTTGATAAAAAAAATAAAAAAAATATTTTAATTAATTTATTATGGTTATTGCTTTCAAGGACAATTGTTTAAAAGCTTTTAAAATATACTTATGTAAGTAAGATGCGTTTTTTTAATGTATTTTGTAAAAAGTATTATCTTTCTAGGCATTCTTAATGCTACCAATACAAACTACTTTGCAATCGGTATCATCACAACCTATGTAATCCATCATCTGAATACAGCCAGAAGAAGCGGAATTAAAGGATGGCTGGTCTCCCAACCCGCCTTGCAAATGGACGTGTGAACTGACAAACGACGCTGGCTACGTGGTCTACTCTGCGCTCGGCTCCTTCTACATCCCCATGTTCGTCATGCTGTTCTTCTATTGGAGGATCTACAAGGCCGCTGTGAGGACAACCAAGGCAATCAATCAAGGGTTTAGAACAACAAAAGGTAAAAAAATTAAAGTGTGTATAATAAATCTATACTGGATGAATTTTTTTACCGTCCGGAAAAAAATAAGGTGTAACAAGTCAACTGAATAGAAGCCTAGGGCACTGATATTTTAAATTTTTTTTTACCTTGACCTCCTTGACATATGAAATTGATCTATCAGTAAATACTACTAATTTGAAATAAACTTTCCTTTTTCCTTAAAATGTTGAACTAAATAAATGAATCCATTAAAAACTATCGAAATTAAAATAATACGCATCCAGTTAATAGTATTTATTGATGGTTTAATTTCATAATACGTTAATATAAAGTAAAGAAAATTGTAAAATATCATTTTCACATTTCATGTGTTAACCTGTTACACTCTATTTTTTTTCCAGACGGTATAAAAGATCATTCAGTATATATAATTACGTACCAACCAATTTATGATCAATAGAATCAAGCATTGCTTTGCGAAAATTTATTATACTAATGATGTGAAAAATTAAAAAAAAAATACTTAATAAAATAATTACTTAATAAAATAAATAATTAACGTAATAAAATAAAAGTCTTCCAAGTTTGATGAGCACCTCCTTGCCCTTCGTCAATTTCATGCACTGTACACCATCACCATTAATCCCAACAGAAAGCTGACCCATATAATGATTTCTTAAATTTACGCGAACATTACGCAGTAAATAAAACTGTTTAAGGTCCGTTTATATCTACAGGCATTGAGCGTGCCAGACACGTGCCGTGGCAGACACAGTACAGTGTTTATTAACGTATTTATATCTATCGTGACAAGGCCGTGCAGACGCCGACAGACACAGGCCGTGCCCGGCCAGTATTCACGGAAAGAATATTTTGTCTGCGCGGTTCATGTCTGTACGTTGTCTGTGGCTACCTGCCGGGCAGTGTGACTAGAGTATCGGGACCGTGCTAACGTGTTTTTTGCCATGGATAACGAACAGCTTATAGAAATTGTAAAGGAATATAAATACTGTTACGAGCTTGAGGTTCGTGACAATAAAAACTGCCGATTGAATTACCAAAATTAACTCTTTAATTCAAAGTGAATTAATTAATTAAAACTTAGAACACTAATAATTTACCACACTGATTCACTTTATTTCGCTACAATGCAATTATTACTAAAACTTCCACAGCGAAGTGTCTAAACATTTTCTCCAAAAATAAACGTGCTTTTTCCTACTAAAGCTATTCATTATTCAATAACTGCTAGTGAGAGCGGTTGCGTCTGACGTCCACGACGGTGTCTGTCGATGTCTGACACGCCACACTTATGGCACGCTTCGTCTTCGAAATCGAAATATTTTTTTTCCTATACCTCAGGCGTGCGGGTTTCTTCACGATGTTTTCCTTCACCGCCGAGCACGTGGTAAATCAGCACTTAAAATTGCAATTAACAATTTCATTGGTGTCGGCGGGGATCGAACCCGGGTTACTCGCGTTCTTTTATATATATATATATATATATATATATATATATATATATATATATATATATATACAATATGTAAACCCCAATTAGTATATTATGTTATAATCATAATACATACACTGAATTTTTAGTTAAACATTTTTATGTACTGATTATTTATCAAATTAGTTATACTGATTCCGGAAGAATGTTGTGGTCACAGTACAAATCCACGACGCAAAGACTTTAACATGCTTGAAATAAAGTTCATTTTTCTTTATTTTTATTGAATGACAGAATTAGTAATAATACAAATAAAACTGCACTCTTAAAAGTCTTATTGCCTTAAGTTACGGTCCATTTCAGTTTGTTTTGACTGTACAGATTTGGTGTGACTGTAATTTACGTAGTTTTAATTTTTTTTTTTTTTATAGAAGAGGGGGCAAACGAGCATGCGGCTCACCTGATGTTAAGTGACTACCGCCGCCCATGATCAACCGCAACACCAGGAGAATTGCGGGTGCGTTGCCGGCCCTTTAGAAAGGAGTAAGCTCTTTTCTTGAAGGTCCTCAGGTCGTATCGGTCCGGAAAAATCGCCGGTGGTAAACTATTCCACAGAGAGGTTGTACGTGGAAGAAAACTCCTTGTGAAACGTACAGTGGTGGACCGCCAAGCATCCAGATGGTGTGGATGGTATCGGGACGTTTGCCGTGTAGTGCGTTCACGAAATTTGGCGGCTGGGATTAATTCGAACAATTCCTCAGAGCACTCCCCGTGATAGATGCGATAAAATACGGAAAGAGATGCAACATCTCTTCGCAGCGCCAGTGAATCGAGCCGATCGGAAAGCACTCGGTCGTCGACGATTCGAGCCGCTCTGCGCTGGATGCGGTCAAGTGGAAGGAGCTGGTACTGGGGAGCCCCAGCCCAGAGATGGGAACAGTATTCCATGTGCGGCCGAACCTGCGCCTTGTAAAGTTGCAGGCGGTGTGCCTGCATGAAATACTGTCCCGCTCTGCTGAGCACGCCAAGGTTTTTAGAGGCCAATTTGGCCCTCCCTTCCAAGTGACCACGAAACTGCACGTCACTCGATATGTCGACGCCGAGGATTCCGATACTGGCTGAGGCAACAAGGGGAGTGCCTTGAAACTGAGGGTATAGGACAAAGGGGTTCTTTTTAGCGGTTAACGCGCAAACTTGTGTCTTCTGGGGGTTAAACTGGACTAGATTTAGTCGTCCCCAATCCGAGACTCTGTTCAGCAAAGACTCGACTTCAGACACAAGTTTGTCCCGGCACTCGGAGACGTTTTCCCGAGAAATATTGGCTCGGCCGGTGTAAAGAGCATCACCAGTGCTGTCATCTGCATAGCAATGAATGTTACGGGTATGCAACATATCATTGATATGCAGAAGAAACAGCGTTGGCGATAGCACGCAGCCCTGTGGAACACCAGCATTAATAGGCTTGCAATCGGAGCTTGCACCGTCTACAATGACCTTGATGCTCCGATCTGCAAGAAAGCTGGTGATCCAATCGCACAGTTTCTCGGGAAGCCCATAGGAAGGGAGCTTCGAAAGAAGCGCTTTGTGCCAAACCCGACCGAAGGCCTTCGCAATGTCCAAACTAACAGCCAATGCCTCCCCCTTGAACTCTACTGCCTCCGCCCATCTGTGAGTGAGGTAGACCAGAAGATCACCAGCTGACCGACCACGGCGAAAACCGTATTGGCGGTCACTAATCAGCTGGTGATCCTCAAGGTACCCCATGAGCTGGCAGTTTACAATGGACTCCATTGTTTTGGAGAACAAGGAGGTGATGGCGATTGGCCGGTAGTTGGACGGGTCTGAGCGGTCGCCTTTTTTAGGGATCGGGTGGACGAAAGCCGTCTTCCATGATTTTGGGACTACGCCTAGGGAGTAGGAGTACCGGAAAAGACGCGTTAAAACCGGTGCCAACTCTGGAGCACACGTCCTCAACACAATTGGGGGGATTCCGTCAGGCCCACTCGACTTGTGGATGTTCAGGGAGAGGAGTGCTTTGCGAACCGAGCGCCGTGTGAACTGCACTTCCGGCATGGAGCACTCACACCGCGGGATGGTTATGAAACGCGGCGTACTCCCCCCGTCATCGAGAGTCGAGTTAGACGCAAAGAAAGAGCCTAGAAGATCGGCTTTCTCCTTTGCAGTATGGGCCAGTGAGTCGTATTCCCTGTGCAGAGAGGGAAGAGATGGCTGACAGAAATTCCCCTGGACAGCCTTGGCGAGAGACCAGAATGCACGGGTTCCAGAAGGAAGGCGAACTAGTTTCTCGCCAATTCTGCCTATGTGCTCTGACTTTGCCTTGGCAATGACTCTTTTGAAGGACCTAGAGGCGGAATTATACTTCTTTTTTAGAGCGCTGGTGTTTACATCCCGGGACGCTGATGCATCAACCCAGGCTTGGTAGCACTCCTGCTTATAGCATGATGCTATTTTACAGGAGCGACCAAACCATGGCTGAGATTTGCCTCCAATGGGCACCACAGAGGAAGGAATAAAAAGTTCCATACCCTGAAGTACCACATCAGTAACAGAATCCGCAACAACGTTGGGATCATCCGGCGTGAAGCAAACCCGCCCCCAAGGTAGGATGCAAAGAAAGACCGCATCCCATCCCAATCGGCTGACCTATAGTGCCAAACACGGCGGCAGCCTGCAGAATGCAACCGCGATTTCAGCGTGAGTGGCACAACACTCCGAACGAGACAATGGTCCCAGGAGCCTAAAGGGGCGTCGACGGAAATCTGATATCCGTCCGGGTGAGAGGTCAGCAGAAGGTCCAACAGGGAAGGTGCATGATCCGCCACATCTGGAATCCGCGTAGGCGAAGTAACCAGTAGTGTCAGACCATATGCCAAAGGCAAAATCATAAACAGATCTCCCCGCATGATCGGTTAAACGTGAACCAAGCCATTCGGCGTGATGGGCGTTAAAGTCGCCGAGGATCACGATCTCTGCGGAGGGGATCTGCTGTAGCAACGAATTTAGCCATTTGGACGTGGTCTAAGAGTCGGTCTGTTTCGGCATTATCGCTATGGGACCTATAGAGGCAGCCGTAGACTTCGAGTAGTAGTAGCCGAGCCGTAAACGCGCGGATGGTCGTCGCTGTCTACGCGTAGCCAAAGGATGGACAGGTCCGAACCTTCAAATCTGCCGAGGCGTCGAGAACAGATGTCCTCTCTGTAGACGTAAACGCAAACTCCAGCCCGAGGCACAAAGGAGTGTTCCAGTTTGTACCCCGGGTAGGAGAGATACGAGACATCAGCCGGAGAGGACACCTGCGTCTCGGTCAGAAAGAGCAGAGCCGGCCTCGCCGTCTCGAGATGGTAGTTGACGGCGTTTAGGTTAGAGTGAAGTCCCCTGATATTGCAGAAATTCACGGAGAGCGTGGCAGGGGTCGCCTTGGTCTTGTTGCTCCGTTTGCCCCGAGCAGTTGTAGTCTTGAGCGGAATTTTGCCCCCCCTCCCCCCAGAATACGCGGGGCAGCCTGAGCACCCACGCTCAGAAGAGGAGAAACATGGTCGTGGATGCTCAGCGAGGGATTCTCCAGGGGTGCTGGTACCCTCCTGGGGTAGTCTATCACTATTTAATTCCGCTATCATGTTGATGGGGGGGGGGGGATTTGGGCCTCCGGCCACCTGCACTCACCAGACGAAACGCGGATGCAGAGCTTCCACTTCACGCCGGTATTCTGTGAGGTTGTGGTACCACCCCGGTTTGAGCCGGCCCATACGTGCAACAGCAAAGCTGCCGCGTGGCTCTACCACTGTTGCAATTATTTTTGGGAGAAAAAATTACCTATATTAAAAATGATAGGAATCGATTCAGTAAACGATTCTGAACAAACTATTATGTTACACACATATATATATATATATATATATATATATATATATATATATATATATATAACGTCAATAAAAATATATAGAAGGGCTTCCTTCCATAATTTGTTATTATTCACCCGAAAATTCGCAAAACATGAACTTTAAGATGAATTTACAATTTTATTCACTTTAAACGTAGAATATTTAATGTATTGAACAAAATATTAATTCATAAAATTGTTCAAAACTAAACGAAATTACGAAGAATAACTGGCTGTGAGAGAAAGAAAACGTGCGCGCCATAGATATAAGAAATAAGGAGATATGCTCAGTAGTTGAAAATGTATCAAAACCCGGTGTCTCCAGTTGGCCCCTATTACTCGCAAACTACTACACTTGCAGATCAGTAAAAGCAGTAGATACACAGTCACGCACACAATCGCATTTTATGAATCAGAACGTACTACACAATCAATTATAAACCATATATTTGAAAGCACAGCGTGCATTTACCATTCACCGTGCTACTTACACAAAAATATCGGTCACTATCGTTGTGCTGTAAAAAAGCCATTTATTTTATATATACGTTAGCGATTGACTAAATTGGAAAGTTAACGATTGTTTCATTAATACTAACATTTTACTAATATTTTTTGGGTCCTGAATATAAAATAAATAAAATATTATATGTTCAAAGACTAGTGTAATACAAGTTATTAATATGTAGATAAAAATATAATAATAACCTAAAATTTAATCAACTTACTTTACGACTGGTGGTTACGCATTCAGCGTAGTAGTTGCTGTAAAATAATCAAAATAAGTAAAAAACATTGTGTCACATCGGTCTTCCTATCGGGTTAAAACGGTTGACAAATTGGAGAATAAGCTATAATAGCAATTCGCCAATCCACATTATTGTCGATAGTGGATCTGCACACGCACATTACTAGCTCGTCACAAGATACAGCGGCCGTACTACGCAATGTATCCACATAAAGTATTGTTTTGTGATATTTACATTGCTTGTTGAGTCACTTGGTGTCATACTTAGGTAGTGGTTATGGAGCAATGTATTTGCTGCAGAAATATTACAGTGGTGATATTTGGAAACAAAAATAACGTAGTAAGAGAAAGAAATAGTTTACGATTTGTTGTTTAGTATTATTTTAAAGATAAATATAATGAAATACTTGTACTTAGGTATG
Organism: Parnassius smintheus behrii; assembly: GCA_036936625.1. Classification (NCBI taxonomy): domain Eukaryota; kingdom Metazoa; phylum Arthropoda; class Insecta; order Lepidoptera; family Papilionidae; genus Parnassius; species Parnassius smintheus. The sequence goes on from JAUPFT010000026.1 coordinate 5,239,956, forward strand.
GTATGTGATTCCATGCTTAACAAAGTTTTTGTTTTGGCCTCGGTTTTTACAAGAAACCACTGAACAACATGGCATTCTGATAATATTTCACGATGACGGTCGCAAGCGCACTAATTCGCAGAAACGGCCATTTGTATAGAAGCTGAGCATTTTTATCATAGCGAGCGGACACAGACACGCCCCCTTGCCACTTCTCCTGTTTTTAATATTTCTATGGTGCGCGCGCACTGCTCTCTCTTGCTTATATCCCCCACTCAACTCCCGTTCGCCTCGCTCAATCACACTTTTCGTAACGCTTTCGTCACGCATTCGCCAGCTTACTCCCCAAGTCAAGCGTGCGTAAAGAAGTTTTACTTCAATTAGTTAAAAATTAATTATTTAAACGCGATAAAATCCGTATAAAAAGTTTTATTCAAGACAGCAGACCGCCAAGATTCGCAGCGCACCGCCACAGTCTATTCCACCTGAGGATGCCTCGTGTAGAGGCGAAACACGTGTCGTATTATCGACGGTAGTGTTTTTCTCGGTGTAAAGATGTTTGAATTAGTGGTGACGGGGATAGTAAACGCAGTTGTAGGAACGCGGGAAGTGCTCTTGGTACTAACTAGATAAGTTACCATCATTTTATCTTATTATATGGATCTCAGCTAATTCATTTTTAACATCTTTGACCAATTTATATTTTTAATATTTTGCCCTGTAGTAGCAGCGTTATGAAGTCCATAACCCAATAACATCGCTTGGGTATCGTGATAGACGACACAGGGGAATTCTGACAGAGATGGACAGCAACATCTTTCTGTGATAACAATTCAAAGTAATTATAAACATGTTACAACCGCAAGTTGAATACCAGTGTAAAATAGCAGCTTAATACTGGTGTGTTTCGTATGGTGAATGTAGAGATCCGGTGATTCTTTTTTACTGGAAACGAGGCATTCCATCTGAGTCCTCAGGAACGACAACACGTATTCGTTTTGATTCTTAATAGAGGATATATATCCAAATCCACTTACCATCAGGTGAACTGTGTGCTCGTTTGTCACCCTTATTACATATTTAAAAAAAATTGCCTGCCAATCATGGCATATATCCCACTATGAGGCAATCTTTTGTGAGACCCATATATACCGATATTTTACTAGGTGATAAGGCTTATTTTCTATGTTATTATTTAGTCTCTAAGTATAACATCAATCTCTATGTATTATATCAATTGTTGTATTCAGGTTTGGAGGTTAACAGTGTCAGTATATAAAATTAACACAAATGTCTATTGACTATATTTACGTGGTGTAAATCGTAAATACTTATCGTAGCCATCCATTCATGTCTTTCACAAGTCCACTGCTTAACATAAGCCTTCCAGGAATGCTATAAATATGGACCTACATTCTACGTTGGACTACTGCTACTACTACTACTGGTTCTACTGCGGATTAAACGTTACGAATCCTATTAAGTAGAGAAGTTCCGAGCATAGTTTTACCCATAACTTATTGTATTCACCATAATATTGGCTACGGTAAGCCATTGTGCCAGTGTGGATTGCGTTTAACTTACGTACATTGTACTAAAGCATTTAATTTGGGAACTGAGGCACTATCGTAAAATAGCAGATTAACTATGCCGTATTTCATTTTGTTTGTGACTAAAATCCAGAACTGTTCTGATCTGTAATATTCCATTTAACCTTTAGATATAATAACGCATCTGCGTTTGATATTTCATCGAGGATATTACTGTTCATTACTCCTCCCCCATGCGTTATCCCGGCTATCGTCAGAGTTCGATTACTGCTCATCGGTCTCCATTTTTTTCGGTCCGAAGCGTTCTCGGTAGTAATTCCATGGACTTTCACATCCGAACTTACGATCAAGCTAGTAATTTTTGGGTCTACCGCGTGATCTTACTCCTGGTATCAAGGCATTTCCATCCAACATACTCTAGTGACTTACGTAGAACGGTTCCGTACTACCTCAACTGACTTTCCTGAAGATTTCCGCCACGTCACGTCCTCCAAAACTGGCCTATATGTACTCGTCATGAATACAGTCGCTCCACTCCATGACCCTTAAATATGTTTCAAGCGCAAAAATCTTTATGAAACAAATTAAGTTAAACAAAAACGTACAAAAGACATTAAATTTATTATTCCCTTTGCTTTAGAGATTATTAAGAACAAAAGGAAGCCCGTCCTGGCGTCCCCTAAAAATGTAAGTGTATCAACCTTCACCTTAAAACAAAATAGGGTTGTGCTCAACTACCCCAATACTCGTAACATTTAACGAGGGTGACGTTACGCCTGACTTTAAGAATCATCCCTTGCCCTACATATTTAATTGTTGCTTAAGGACTTAGCTCAGCCTCGCTGTATTTCACTGCCTTACCTTATCTTTGTCCGAGGATAATTATACGAAGGACCCGGGAGTTGATGTTAGGGTTGCCAACGGTACTATATTAAATATTCTTAGTAGAAATCCAATGTTTATTAAGTCTGTTTATTTAGATGGGAGATTCAAATCTTTTGGTAAATCAAAGTGTTTTAAATACACACAAGTTTCCACAAATAACCTTATTACTATCACTTCTAACTTTCCGATAATTTTATGTCAAATGTCAGTAAAAAAGTGTGGGAAATCCAAAAGTGCACAACGCAAAATGCTCACTCACGACGGCTGCCGAGCCCACATTGAGTCAAAGTGTATCTGTATTTAGTAAAATATATTATTATAAGACTTCTCAAACACCGAAAATTTCGAAATTTTTCAGCCAAAAAAAATTATTGTAACTAAACAAAACAAAATTAAACAGTTATTTACATTCCATGGCTTCCTACACGATAGATGAAGAGATTAAAAAATAGATTGAGTTGAACAATTAATATTTTCATTATCATCAACTTAAAGTTATCGTGTTCTCCCCTCAATGCGGACTTATAAATCTACATCATAAACCACTAAAACCACTTTTGAAATGTAAAAATAGCAATTATTCGATTTAAAAAAAATAATAAGTTCAACAATCATTTATCTTACTGACAATGTAATTTTTATATCATTTATGTGTTTTATTATTATATATTTTTATTTTTTATTTCATGCGACAAAACGTTGGATTCCTGATTTTGAGGCGCTAATAGAACATACCTACGCACTTTACGCTTAAGGCATGCAACACTTTCATTAATTCACACACTTAATTACATGTTAAAGGTAGCCACCTGCGGTCTAACCGTGTAGTAGCGGTGTAAGAATACCCAATATCTCATAACGTCCTGTGGATATTGTAAGAGGCGACAGAGCGAAATAAACCAGGGTATAGGCCTCCCCAGAGAAAACCATAAAGCACGGTCCTGAGTCACCCGCATCTATCGACTTCGTGCATGTCTTACTAAGTCGTCACTACATGTAATCTACCCTAATAACAACTAAATATAATAATTGCAGTTGCCAAGCCGCCCACCATTCGAAACACTGTGGCGAATAGAGTGGACGCCTATGAGGCAATAAACTTAATACTCAGCATTGAACTTTTGGCAGGCCGTAACGGTCACCTAAAACTAAGAGTAACAATAGAACAGAAAGATTTCTTATCTGCGACTGTGGACAATACCCATATCATTTTCACTATCATTACATCCACTGCTGAACACGGAGAGACCATCCTATATTCTGCTTTCCTTAGGTTATCGTCGTTTTTACGGCCCATTAGAGTAGAATAGAATATAATTTATATTATTTATTTTCTCGTCACAAACTGGTACAGAATTATGTATGACCTATTATAAACGTATTAAATCCTAGTTTGTGAGAGACTGGTGCCTTATAATGGTATTAAACAACACCTGTTCTATAGGCCACCAGGTCCCTCCTCACGGATTGTACATCTTTAAATTATTTATTATTACATTGACTTCAACTTTTTTCAAAAAGAAAAAATAATTCTTAATAATCTCTTACAGTAATTGACAGCCCTAGACAGTATTAAAATGTGGCAATATTATGGACTGCTTTAGATTCAAGTGGAGAGTTCCTTTCATTAAATTGGAATTTATTTGATAAATGTTCTTTAAACGCTTAGGAGAAACCATTATATTGATTCAGATGAAGTTTAATTAAAAATATATAGAACGAGGTTTATGTAAATGTTCGCCAGGGCCGAACTTAACATCGGTCGACAAAAGCAAAACGAACAAAATACTATATACATATAATAATATATAGCAACTGATATCGAAAATATATTTGTACTACAGAAAAGAGTTACACTTGCTATTTACAATATTAAACCAAGGAACTTACTCAGAGAATTTTTTAAAGAGAATATTGAATTTTTAAATATATTTCTGTTGCATTACAAGTATTGAAAAATAATGATAGGTTGATCAATAAGTTTTTGGAAATGCAGTGAAACTCTAGGATAATTAAAAGTAAATTATTTTAATTTTAATTATTAAAGTATTTCTTTTTCTACATTTATTTTATAAAATCTGCATTGGTCGATGAGCAAGAGTACCGTGAAACTGAGTACTAAAAAGACCCCGCCCTTTAATTTTATTTTTTTTAATTCCTGACGTTTTGCCCATTGTCACGAGGGGGGGGGGGGGGGGCTGAGGTGTTTGACGTCGCGATGTCGTAGTTAATGTAGGCTATCTTCAACTTTTAGATATTAAATTTTGGTCCAATCTACGCAGAAAGAGCTTACAGTGTCTTGAAATGTTGCAGTAGTGCGCTTGGGTTAGGATTTAATTTTATTAATTATGAGATCCCGATCAGTTGGTAGCGCCCAGCCAGTAAGAATTGGTATTCTTTTGCGAGAATTTGTGGTCTACTAAATCTGATATAATGGTTGGGACGATTCTGAACATGTTGACATGATGACAGACTGCAGACTCCCGGATCATCGGTGCTTCACATCAGCGACATGTTCTTTCACGCGGGTTTTTAAGGATCTTTTTGTTTGTCCTATGTAGGTATGTACCACACTCACAATCAAGCTTATACACTCTTGCATCTTGTAGAGGAATATTACAGTCTAAGAACTGACTAATCTTCTTCGGCGGCTTGTAGTATGTTCTTATGGAAGCCCACTTCAAGATGTAGTCAACCTTGTCTGTGACTCCTCTGACATATGGTAATGCAGCAGCGACACGCTCGACTGTGGTCTGTTTTACTCGGTCACTGTAACGGACGCGTGGAACCCTGAGCTTGTTGTAGTACAAAACTTGCTTGACGTGCTGGAGCTCGGTGGCCAGGATTTTACTACAGAACTCCCTTGTGCTCGCTGATATAAAAGATTTTTCAACGCTAGCTAACTGTGAAGTATGGTGGTGAGATTCACTGTTTAAATATCGGTTAGTATGGGTCTTTTTTCTATACATAGTATGGCTGATGGTGTTATTATAATTTCGAATGATTAAAACACTAGCAAAGCTAAAGAATTATTTGGTTTTAATTCCACAGTGATTTGAATTTTAGAGTTTATCGAGTTAAGGGGGTCTAAGAATGCAGTAAATTTGTCTGATGGTAAAATAGTGAAAGTGCCGTCTATGTACCGCTTGTACCGGCTTTCTCCCCGAAGTTCTCCATGAATATATCGGTGATAATGGTAGAAACAGGTGAGTTCATCGCCACACCATCTACTTGCAGTCTTCGATATGTAGGCACGTAAAAAGTGACTGGACATCAAAACTGACCATAGTTTCATTGTCGGCAAGATGTAGGTCTTTTAACTCACTGACAAAATGGTATGAATCCTTTGTATGTGCTCTTGTGTGTCCTCTCAGTGGTGACAGTACAAATTCGTGCTAAGTTTTGAGCCAATTTATATGTTGGTGAATTAATATGGCTCACTATGGGACATGGTGGGGCGTTCGGTTTGTGTATTCTGAGTAACCATTACATATAACTTCGGTGGTTTGGTACATCATGTTACTATCGATTTTACGACTTGATTTAATTTTTCGGAGTATTTCTTTATTAGATCACTAGTTGTTTTAAGCACATTGGTTGTATGGTCTGTTTTGACATTTTTGTACGTACTTTCGTCCGATAAAATTTTTTGTATTTTAAAATTCCTTTCTTTTATCTGCGCGTAGAATCGTGAGCTCTGGTCTTTTGCGTAAGTTGTACAACACTTTAAACCCGTCTTTGGGAAGATTTAGTTTCAGCACTGAACTTCGACGTAGCAAGGACGAAATGTCTTGACGTAGAATTAAACGTGATAGAATCTGTAAAGTTAGTTTTATTCCATGTGTAGTGTTCGCGTAAATATATGAAATCATTACCGTTTGAATACTGATTTTAACGACGTACTTAATGGGTTCACAAAGTTTTTGTTACGTGTTCTAATGTGAAAATATAACTGTTGGGAGTAAAATAACCTTTTTGTGAGTTTCTTGCTGCTTCTTCTCAAAAGAAGCAATGCAATTCAGGTTTCAATTAATTTGATAATACCTTTATGTGCCAAACCACTGAAGTTGTACGGGTTACCAAAAATACACAAACCGAATGCTCCATTACGTCCACTAGTGAGTCAGATTGATTCGCCAACTTACAGATTGGCTCAACACTTAGCTAAAATATTATCACCACTCAGAGGACACACAAGAGCATATACTAAGGCTTCATACCATTTTGTCAGTGAGATAAAAGACCTACGTCTTACTGACAATGAAACCATGGTCAGTTTTGATGTTCAGTCTCTATTTACATGCCTACCTGTTGAAGACTGCATCTCAACTATAACTATGAAACTAGAGGAAAATAACATGCCAGCGGAATATGCAGTATTACTCAGATATTGCCTTACATCTGGCTATCTATTGTGGAAGAAAGAGTTTTACAAGCAAGTAGATGGTGTTGCGATGGGCTTACCTGTATTTCCCAGTGTCGCCGATATATTCATGGAATATTTTGAGGAGAAAGCCCTCTTTACTTCACCTGTTACACCAAGGATCTACAAGTGGTACGTAGACGATACTTTCACAATTTTGCCATCAGACAAAGTAACTGCATTTTTAGGACATCTTAATTCCATAAACTCTAAAATTCAATTTACTATGGAGTTAGAGCCAAATAATTCCTTACCTTTCGTAGATGTGTTAGTCATCTGAAATCCTAACAACACCATAGGTCACACTGTGTATAGAAAGAAGAGCCATACAAACCCATATTTATACGGTGAATCTCACCACCATCCTTCACAGTTAGCTACCGTGGGCAAATCTTTGTTACAGAGAGCACGAGGGTTCTGTGACAGCAAACACCTGGCCGCTGAGCTTCAGCACGTCAAGCGAGTTCTGCACGACAACAAGCTTTGGGTTCCGCGCCTACGTCACAGTGACCGAGTGAAGCCGGCCACAGTCGAGCGTGTGCCTGCTGTACACGTCAGAGGTGTCACAGACAAGATTGGCTACATCTTGAAGCGAGCTTCTATTAGAACATTCTACAAGCCACTGAAGAAGATTAGTCAGTTCCTACCATCCATCAAGTGTCATATTCCTCTACAAGATGCAGGAGTGTACAAGCTTGATTGTGAATGTGGTCTCTCTTATATAGGACAAACAAAAAGATCAATTAGAACCCGCGTAAAAGAACATATAGCTGATGTGAAGCATCAACGTTCCGGGAAGTCTGCAGTTTGTGATCATATCCTAGACGGCCCCAACCATTACATCAGATTTGATAGACCACAAATTCTTGCGAAAGAACACCGATTCCTACCAAGGATGATACGTGAGGCTATTGAAATTAGGATGTTTTTTAACGAGAAGGAGGCTGGGTACTACCACCCGCATGGGACCCTATAATCAATAAAATTAAAACTAAACCCAAGCATACCACTGCAAGACCTTAGAACATAGTCAGTTTATTTTGCATAGATCGGACCATTAACAGTGATTAAAAAAAGCTGAAGGTACTCCAACAGTGACATCAGGACGTCAGTCACCTCAGTTCTCCGTGACCATGGGTGTTGGAAAGCACCCGAAACGTGGGGTATTTAAAATAAAAAAAAATAATTAAAATTAAATTAAACGTGAAAACATCCGTAAAAGTAGTTTTAATCATTGTTAATTTTATTAATAATTCTGTATATTACGTGTTTTTTAAATAGAAATAAGGGTGGAAAACGAGGACACAATCTGCTTGATAGTAAAAGGGTATTGCTGCAGCTATATTATAGTTGTGGCACGAATGGATCGACTTGGTCGGCGAAGAACCACGCTCTCACAGAATACTAGCGTAAAATTGCAGCTTAATGCTGCTGTGTTTCGTATGGTGAATGAAGAGAACCGGAGATTATTTTTACTGGAAACTGGTGACAGCGCGTCTGAATTTTGATACTTACCAGAGGATTGATGTGGATGTCTATAGGACACAGTATCCACTTAACATCAGGTGCTCGTTTGTTACCCTTATCCTATAAAAAAGTGAATACTATGGCCTATTGACGTCGTGATGCACCTCTGAGGACTAAAATGGAATACCTCCTTACCAATGAATAGTTTACCGTAAATAGTTTGTTTTATATATAATCAAGATATTAGAAAAACGATCACAAAAAGTAAAAAAAAACTGTGCACTCCTAAAACAAAGTTGCAAACCTTTTTGTTCGTGTCCGCGTAAGTTTAGAATCTCAGCATTCATCGTAGCGACCGATGGTGGAGGAGAGAAAGAGGGAAAGAATCAAAGAGTGTCTGTTTTTTCTGTTTATATCTTTAAAAGATATTTTAATTTGATGACATTTTAGTTTAAATATTTAAATATTTAAGTGTTTAATGTTTAATTGTTATGATGTACCGTGTAAATGGCGGTGTTCGAATATACGCTACCCCATATCATCCCATGCGTTCCGTAAAAGGTGACAGAGGAAAAAAATCAGAGATGGGCAGCAGCCTTTCTAATAAAGATTAAAATAAATAACTGTCGCCAAGCCGCTTGACAAGCATGGCAACTGTGGCAAATATACCCGATATGAGGCAATTTATAGGGAAGGCCCGTCAGCAGTGGATTTTAATAGGCTGCAGCCGTAGCGGATGAAAATGAACTGTGAGAGTGAGAGCCACTTACATTAACGTGAATTGGTTAGTTTTCTGAATGCTAAGATGAATTGGTTAGTTTTCTGTTTGCATGATTGAAAACTGATAAAACTCTCAATCTCCAATTTAACAGTGCACTTGTGTAAATTCTAGGTAAGGGTTTGGGCAGCCGGTTCGACGACAACCGCCTAACGCTTCGCATTCATCGAGGACGAGGGTCCGCAAGGCCTCACGGCTCTCCGTTGTCCACAGCATCGAACCACTCCACGAGTACATCTCTCAGTGCATCACCCGAAAGGATAAGAAGGTAGGTTGATAATTAAACATAACTTACGTTACCTACCACACTATCTGGACGCTTGAGGATCTATCACTGTGCGATTCACTAGGAGCTTTCTTCCTCGCATGCCTTTTTTTAGAAGTGTGGGCAAACGAACATGCGACTTAACTGATGGAAAGTGTTGACCGCCGCCCAGGAACAACTGCAACACCAAAGGATTTGCAGGTGTGTTGCCAACCTTTCAGAAAGGAGTAAGATGGTTTCTTGAAGACCCCTAAGTCGTATCGATCGGGAAAAACCGTCAGTGGTAAATAGTTCCACAAAAAAGACGTGTGAGGTAGAAAACTCATACTAAATCGCACATTGATGGATCGCCGAGTACTTGGTTGGCAATGGTCGACTCTTTTCAGGTGTGCCGCATGCACGTTTGCCTCCTCGCCTATAAAAAAATATTAAAAAATAAAGCGACCTATAATATAATATATATACTTTCTTTATCAGCCATTAATTCTCACAGCTGAACATCTGCTCCTCCCAATGTAGGAAGGATTTGATTTTATCGTCACGCTTAGCAGATGTATTGAAGATGGCAGTGTTAGAGTAGGGCGTATAGACTGTAACATTAATTTAATTTAACTGCCAATAGGTCAAACAGAAAATATGATTTCCTCTAAATCAAAATTTGTTCACGGCGGCAAGCTCAGCTGAGACTAGCCAACTGCGCGTGATAGGATAGGTACCCGAACGTATGTGCACTGTGCACTCTCTAGACCGATGAGATAGTATTCTGACAAATGACAAACATTCCACGACAACGGCCCGTTATTAGATGGTTTTTAAATGTTCCGGCTTTACATGCTTTCGACTACATGCGACCCGGGTTTCGAACCCGAAATCTCATTTTTTACAGGAGAGGGGGCAAACGAGCATATTACATTTCGTCGCGGATAGTGTCAGATGTTGAGGACGGCCAGATGGGCGCGGGCGTGCCGATTAGTTTTACGCCGAATGAAGTTTTCGACGTAATTAAAAATATGACGAGGGGTAAATCGCCAGGGCATGATGGCCTCAGTATTGAGCATCTTCTGTATGCAGGGCCTCATCTCTCCAGGCTTCTAGTTACCTTCTACACCCTTTGCATGACACATTCTTACCTTCCTGAGCAGCTGATGAGAACTATTGTTGTGCCTATAGTAAAAAATAAAACTGGAGATATATCTGACAAAGAGAACTATAGGCCCATCTCATTAGCTACTATCATGGCTAAGGTGCTTGACAGTCTGCTTGAGCGGCATCTCAGTAGATATCTAAAATTACATAATGCTCAGTTCGGATTTAAAAAGAGTCTCTCCACTGAGAGTGCAATATTAACACTCAAGCATACTGTTAGGTACTATACCAATAGGAAAACACCAATTTACGCTGCCTTCCTGGATCTGTCAAAGGCATTTGACCTAATTAATTATGATATTCTGTGGAAGAAGCTGCGTGAAGTGGCCTTACCAAGCGAGTTGATTGAAATATTTAAATACTGGTATGGCCATCAAATAAATCAAGTCAGATGGACAGAGGCACTGTCCAAAGAGTACAGGTTAGAGTGCGGGGGGACAGGGTGGCCTAACTTCACCAGTGCTCTTCAACCTGTACATTAACCAGTTAATCGTTGAGCTCAGCAACGCTGGTGTCGGCTGCTCAATAGATGGACATTTCGTTAACAGCATAAGCTATGCAGACGACATGGTGTTGCTGAGCCCATCGATTAACGCACTGAGGACATTACTTAATATTTGTGATACTTATGCTGAGACTCACGGTCTCATTTATAATGTAAAAAAAAAGTGAATTGTTGTTATTTCGAGCTGGATCAAAAATTGAAACGATTCCACCTGTTAAATTAAGGAACGTACAGTTAAATAGAGTGTATCAATTTAAATATCTTGGTCACGTTTTAACTGAGGATCTGACTGATGATGCGGACATAGAAAGAGAAAGAAGGGCATTGGCGGTTCGCTGTAACATGCTGTCCCGTAGCTTTGCACGCTGTACAGAAGAAGTTAAGGTAACACTTTTCAAAGCCTTTTGCCAGTCATTTTACACGTGCAGTCTATGGGTTAAGTACACGCAGAGAGCCTACAATGCCCTTCGGGTACAATATAATAATGACTTCAGGATGCTGATGGGGTTTCCGCGGTATTGTAGCGCTTCAGGGATGTTTACAGCGTACGGTACGGACGGTTTTCATGCCATAATTCGAAAAAGTATAGCATCCCTCATGCGCAGGGTTCGTGGGAGCTCTAATAGCATTCTGAAGGCAATATCTGATAGATTTGATTGTCCCATCCTAGGGCACTGGATGCGTATGCACTTGCATGTGCCTGGTGTCATGGGGTGTCAAAAATAAAAAACTAATTGTTATGAAAATTGTACGTGTAATGATTTAAGACTAACATAGGTTAAGCTAATTTACTAACATATTATGGACTATATGTGGGTCTGAAATAAATTATTATTATTATTATTAATTATTATTATTATATTGATGGTAAGAGATTACCGCCGCCCATGAACAACTGCAACAACAGGGAAATTGCAGATGCATTGCCGGTCTTTTAATGGGTTTTCAACAAGAACTTTGTTTTTCAATTGGGGCAACACCAACAACATGACAGTTTTGACATTTAGTTTTTTGACCTATTTGTAGTAGATGCTTTGGCAATTGCTACAATGAATTCAATTTCGCTCGAAAATCGCATTAAAATAATTAAAATCCACTATGAAAATGATGGTTCTGTTAAAGTTACGTTTCGTAAAATTCGTGATATTTTCGGACAACATAATCGTCCTTCTGAGACCGCTATTAAGAATTTGGTCGCTAAATTTGAATCGACAGGCTCGGTACAAAATGTGCCAACACCAACGCGTGTTCGACCGGGTCGTTCAACCGAAAACATCGCAGCCGTGAGTCACATTGTTGAAGAAGATCCAAATTTGTCAATTCCTCGACGTTCTCAACAATTGGGGTTATCCACAACCACCACATGGCGAATTTTGCGTGAGGATTTGGCTTTGAAGCCTTACAAGGTTCAACTGGTGCAGGAATTGAAGCTGACCGACCATTCTCATCGCCGTAGATTCGCTCAATTCATTCTGAAATAGCTCGCTGGTTTTTCTGAAAAAATCATTTTTTCAGACGAAGCCCATTTTCACTTGTCAGGGTACGTCAACAAGCAAAAATTGCCGCATTTCGGCTTCTGAAAATCCTAAAGCGATTATTGAGAAGCCTTTGCATGCTCAACGTGTCACTGTATGGTGCGCTATGTGGTCTGGAGGCATGATTGGGCCGTTTTTTCGAAGATGAGGCTGGAAATGCGGTAACAGTCAATGGATCACTCTATCGCGAGATGTTAACATCTCAATTTTGGCCTATTATTGATGACATCGATATCACAAACATGTGGTTTCAACAGGACGGTGCCACATGTCACACAGCCATCGAAACGATCAATTTATTGCAAACCAAATTTCCCTAATAATGAAATATAATTTCACGAAATTCAGCTGTAAAATGGCCAGCCAGATCGTGTGATTTAACACCACTGGATTATTTTTTGTGGGGCTATGTTCAGGACAGAGTCTATACGGAGCCAATCGAATCGATCGCGGCCTTAAAACTCAAAATCCGTGACGTGATTAACGAAATAGACCCGCCATTTTGCCAAAAAGTGATTAAAAACTTTAATGAAAGAATCGACATCTATCAGTGGTGGACATTTGCCAAATATCATTTTTCATTCATAATTGCCAAACTTTTCTCTTCGTAATACAATAAAAATTTGAATCATCTTCATCTAAACTCTTTGTTTTATTTTGTTTTGGAAAACAAAGTTCTTGTTGAAAAACCCATTAAAATGGAGTAGGCTATTTTCTTGAAGGTCCCTAAGTCGTATCGATTTCAAAAAATCTCTGGTGGTAGTCGATTGCACACGGAAGTTGTGCGTTGAAGACAACTTCATTTAATCTTTTAAATCCAGATGGTATGAATAGTATCGTGAGTTTCGTCGCGATGTGCGCGATGGTGAAATTGTGCGGCTGGAATTAGTCCGAATAATTCCTCAGAGCACTTCCCATGGTAAATGCGATAAAATACATAAAGAAATGCAACATCTCTTCGCAGTACCAGTGAGTCAAGCCGATCGGAAGGAACTCGGTCGCCGACGATTCGAACGGCTCTGCGCTGGATGCGATCAAATGAAAGGAGCTGGCACTGGGGAGCCCCAGCCCAGAAATTGGAACAGTATTCTATGTGCGGCTGTACCTGTGCCTTTTGAAGTTGCAGGTGGTGTGCCGGCATGAAATACTGTCCCGCTCTGCAGAGCACGCCATGCTTTTCAGAGACCAATCTGGCCTTCTCTTCCAAGTGACCACGAAACTGCACGTCACTCGATATGTCAACGCTGAAGATTCCGATACTGGCTGAGGCAACAAGGCACTCCACCTTGAACTGAGGAGATACGACCCAGGGGTTCTTTTTAGCGGTAAACGCGCAAACTTGTGTCTTCTGGGGATTGAAATGTCCTCCGATCCCAGTCCGAGACTTTGTTCCACAAAGGCTCAACTTCGGACACAAGTTTGTCCCGGTACTCGGCGACGTTTTCTCGAGAAATATTGTCACGGTCGTTGTAAATAAAGCATCACCAATGCTGTTGCCCGTATTGCAATGAATGTTACCGATTCGCAACATATCATTGATATGCAGAAGAAACAGCATTGGTGAAAGCACGCAGCCTTGTGTAACACTAGCGTTAATGGGCTAGTTATCGAAGCATGCACCGTCTACTACGAACTTGATTATTTTTCTATAGAATTAGGGCGACAAACAAGCGCACAGCCAGCCCACCCGATGGCAAGTAGATGGTGTGACCCATAGACATCCACATCTATCCTCGATTAATAATCAAGACATAGATGCGTTGTCACCCCTGAGGACTACGATCGAATGTCTCTTTTCCAATTAAAAAGAGTCTCTGCATCTCTACACTTACAATACGTAACACAGAAGTATTAAGCTGCTATTTTACGCTGGTATTCTGTAAGAGCTTGGTCCTTTCCCATTCTTGCTACAACCATAATATAGCTGCAGCGTGATTCTACCATGTAAAACACATTACACAGTATATATAAAAAAATTATTTAGGGGTTTTTATAGGCACTCAAGCGCACGTCGAGCTCACGAGAAGATCAAAATCTCGGTGTCATATCCGTCATCGGAACAGATATGTCCGACGCAAGAAAACTCTCGCTCACCGAGCCGGTCCCCAAGCCCGTCGCTATACGCGGTTCACTACGAGAGGGATGGCAGAGAGCTCACCGAAAGCAGGCTGAGGGTGAGATCAACTCATCACCTCGCGCCAACGCCGTTGTATGACGATTTTGATGATAAACCGCGCACAAGGCGGATGGGGAAGAGGAATATTAAAGCACAAGTAAGTATTTTATGCCGTGTTATGGTAGTGTCTTAGAACCCATTGGTCGTAAGAGCCGACTGTGAGATTTTTTTAAATTATTATAAGCCTGTGTTTGATTATATCCTACCTTGTGGTAAGTGTTGATAAAGCTCTAAATAACTGATAGAATCAGGCGGCATTACTATGCGGAAATCCATTATAATAAAGATATTAATTAATTTGCAACCATCCGCTAGCTAAATACAATGATGTGTCTTACCTGGATTGAAGAGCACCTCCCGCCCTCCCTCAATTGCGTGCACCAATTCCGTCACCACTAATCCCAGCACCACTACTCCCAACACCACTACTCCCGGCACCACTACTCCCAACACCACTATTACAGGAAAGACACACCATCGAACACATAATACGACACGTGTTTCGCCTCTACACGAGGCATCCTCAGGTGATGTAGACGGCATGGATGAATGGATGGATGGACCGCTAAGTAGCAGTCAGCTGCCGTAGAGTAGTGGTGCCGGGAGTAGTGGTGCTGGGATTGGTGGTGACGGGATTGGTGCAGGCAATTGAGGGAGGGCGGGAGATGCTCTTCAATCCAGGTAAGACACATCATTGTATTTAGTTAGCGGATGGTTGCAAATTAATTGAAGCTCTAAATGCTTAATTGCATTGTCTTGGCTTAAAAAAAGCGTATTCACATTTGGCTTACGAACAATTACACTGTAATCGAAAGGAAAGACAAACGCCGGCAAATTAGTTTTATTATCACTCCTTGGCTGTGTGCATAACGAAGGACAAGGCAAACCATTTGATTCGAATGCGTGGAATATCGAGAACAAAGGAGTGGATGGTGGTGACCCGTCAACCACCTGCTTATTCTGATCGAATTCCTAGACACAATGTTAGAAATACATCCTATAGAATACCGAGAGGATGGCTTTTCTACGCCTGAGCTAAAGGCTGACAGGATTGGTTTCAACCAAGTCATGGACACCAGTTAGCCTCTAATCACACCTCTCCACTGAGCCAGAGAAATCTCAAGGCTTCGGGTAGATGGCGGTACGCTCACACCAGTCGTAAAATAAATAGACTATTCTAGACTATAGAAAATTCTTTATTGCACTCAAAATATTTTCATACAAAGGCAACTTTAATGCTAGCCTTCTTTTGATGGTGTATTAGGAGCTACATAGTAAAGTAAAATAAAGATAAGTTACAGTCTGTAAACGTAGCATGTGCCACTGCTGGGCGTAGGCCTCCCCTCATTTCTGAGAGGGTTTTAGGGCAAAGAAGTGTCCGCCGTGCTGCTCCATCGCGTGTTGGTGAACTTCACGTCTTCGAAATATTTTTTTCTTATTTCTTAGACCTATAAGTTTCATCACGATCTTTTTCTTCACAGCCGAGCACGTGGTAAATCAGCACTTAAAATTGCAACTAAGAATTTCATTAGTGCCGCTAGGGATCGAACCTGGGTTGCTCGCATACTGTGAAATTTACAGCGGGCACTAACCATCTGAGCTAATACGGCCCAAAGGCTATATATAAAAAATTAACTAGACGACGACAGGGAGCAGCCTCAAGTATTTTTTATACAAGAAAAGACCCTTTTTTACTGGAAACGAGGCGTTCCATCTTTTTCCTCACGGGTGATAACGCATCCTCGTTTTGATTCTTAAGCAAGGATAAATGTAGATGTCTATGGGCGACAGCATCCACTCGCCATCGGGTGGATTATGTGCTCGTTTGTCACTCTTATTCTATAAAAAAAATACAAGCAAGGGTAGCGAAAGAGCACATATTCCACTTTATGATAAGTTGATTCTGTGAACAATAGATACCAGCCATTCTAGCTTAAAAATCAAAGTCCGAATACGTTATCAACATTGTGGGCTAAGTTGTAATTACCTTACCAAAGAAAATACAGCTGTATTATGCTGCTCCTTTACGCTGTTGTTTTGTGAGGGCGTGGTTTTTCTCCGGTAGAGGCCACCTATTTCCGCTGCAGACCTGTATCTGCAGACAGCTACAGCATGTCTCTGCCATGTTTTTTATTTTTTATTTTACAATTTTGAGGTGACCAACGAACTTACTGCCCACCTGATAATATGGGACTACTGTAATACATGACTAAAGTCCAGTCGCGGGGCAGGAAGAATTTCGTACAATGACCTCATTGCCTACTGACAGTGGTCTCAAACATTTTTGTTAAGTGTAGTTTATATGAAATATAAGAAGGAGAAAAAAACAAATTTACTAAAGTATTTAAATAAATTGTTGGTATTATATAAATTGTTTATTTTGATTTAAGTATAAAAATAGTTATGAAAATCGAGTTACAATTACTAATTTGGCAGAAATAAAAAAAGGAAAATTTAAAGTTCAGAATCCGATTTCTCTGTATCGGAGTTACTGCTTTCCGATGACGTCCCGCCTGTCACATTTATTATAAAAGAATCAACAGTTTTGTCTAGATTAAACACAACAAATTAACAAAACCACTTAATAATTAAAACAAGATAACTAAAATTAACAAACAACATCAAACAAAGAATAAATAACTGAGATAACTGTGTCCGAAAACTGAGCGGTCACTAACGCATCCCAAGATGGAATGGCGTTTGTTCGATATTTATAAATTATTAATTATATCAAGCAAGCCAAGGATCTCAAGGCCAAACAAAAATCACGTGCAAATAAGAACAAACCTTACAGTCTCAGGTAAAATGTTTATAATCCCTGAGGACGGCTGTCATTGCATCTGTGCGAGCGAGATGCATTATTCTTACGCGGGAGTGACAGAGACAGGTAATTACAGGTCAACGTACGAAATTCTTCCTTCTTGGCGTCTAGATTATACCTGGCAGCAACTCTATCCTTCGGGTTCTCTATTTGTTTTAATTATGTGCGAGCAGCTATGCAGATCTATGAAAAGAGACCAGTATCACCGCGTCTTAAAAGATCTATTGTGATCGCTGTTACGGTTGTATATAGTTCACTGCTAAGCCCTATTGTCTTCAATGAATAGAAGGAGTTGCTAAGGTGTGAGCAATTTCACGTTTTCTGGACGGAGTGTATGGTTTCTCATATGAGTGTTACGTTTGTGCATTAGGGGTCCTCAATCAGTTAGGATGTACAAAGGCGTTTATTCAGCTAGGGAACAGAACCTTTAGTTGCTCAGTCCCAGGATGGACAAGTGCTTTTTACGACAACACTGTCTCGGGCTCTCTATACTTTTCAGACCGGAAGCGATACGAGGGTAGTACCAAGCCCTACAGACTCCGAAGCAGAAACGGAGTCATATCTTATCAGCTAAAACAATTACATATTTCTATTTGAGCTGGATTTATATTTTTTACGTGGTAGAGCCTTGCTGCAATTATATAAGTAGTATAGCTGTAGCTCGAATGGGTCGCCTCGACCGGCGAAGGACCACGCTCTCACAGAATACCACCGTGAAATAGCAGCTTAATGCTGCTATGTTTCGTATGGTGAGTGTAGAGAATCGGAGACTCTTTTTACTGGAAATGAGGCATTCCATCTTAGTCCTTACGGGTGACAACGCATCTGCATTTTGATTCGAAATCGAGGATAGATGTAGATGTCTATGGGCCGCAGCAACCACTTACTATCAGGTGGACTATGTGCTCGTTTGTCAGCCTATCCCATAAAAAAATTGTTTTACAACCAAAAAGTACATTCGGTTTCTTTCTTTCTTTCTTTATTCTTTATTGTACACACAATAAGTTGGTAACAATTATGAAATATTTAAATAAATGTACAAAGGCGAGCTTAACCCTAATAAGAGTTCTCTTCCAGCAAACCTATTGGGAGAGAGAAATAGTTTTATATATAAAGCAAGTAGGTAGCAGCGTGCGTACTTAATAATTAACATAACACTACTTAATAGAAATTGGCTATAAGTTACAGTTAACAATTATCATATAAGTGTATAACATATAAGTATAATTTATTTTCTTATTACTTTTATTCTTATTTCTATTGATTTACATACATATATACCAATAAAGACAATAAATATATACATATATACACATATACACACACACACACATATATATTTATATACATATATATACATACATATACATACATAGACACATATATATATATATATATATATATATATATATATATACAATTATACATATAAATACATAAAATATGTAAATATTTATAATTCTAAGTTGACAGATAATATTTCTTTACTCTGCTCCGAAATATATCAAGAGAAGAGCTAGCACGTATGTCATGTGGGAGTGAGTTCCATAGCTTGACCGCCCTTACTGTAAAGGATCCACCACATCGGCTTGTGAAATGAGAAGGAGTTTTGAGAAGTAGTTGTTTAGTGGTCCGGCACTGAGTTTCACGGGGTACAAGATACTCAAAACGCTCGCGGAGATATGGAGGTGCAAGAGGATTAAAGAGTAGAAAGTATAGAAATGATAACACATGTAAGTCTCGACGTCTACGGATAGGAAGCCATTTTAATTGAGCCCTGTACTCTGAAACATGATCAAACTTACGAAGACCGAAAATAAAACGTATACACAAATTTTGAACACGTTCCAGTTTGTTCAACAGCTCCTCTGAAGCATCCAAAAAACTAACATCAGCGTAGTCAATGAGAGGAAGAAGAAGTGCTTGAGCTAAGGTTATCTTAGTTTTTAACGGTAAAAACATCTGGAGACGCTTGAGAGATTGAAAAGAGTAGTTCACTTTTCTGCTAATCATATTAATGTGAGCGACCCAAGACAAATTATTATCAAAAATAACACCTAAGTTCTTAGCGGTCTCTGTATATGGAATTTGAGTATTATCATACGTAACTGCAGGGATCTTCGAACGATCTAATAAATTAAGCATATATGAGCTGCCGATAATCATTACTTGGGATTTAGCAGGGTTAACACGAAGACCAAACGATTTTGCCCAACTGCTTATGCTACTTAAGTCAGAATTCATCTTATTAATAGCCTCATCTATATCTTGGATTTCGAAATGACGGTATAATTGCAAGTCATCAGCATAGAGATGATAATGAGAGGAAAGAACAGTAGTGAGAGCATTGATAAAAATAGAGAAGAGAAGTGGGGAAAGAACACCACCCTGAGGAACACCCGCCGTAAGATCACACCACTCGGAGAAATCCTCCTCATGGCGAACACACTGCGAGCGACCCCTAAGGTAAGAATTAAACCAAGAGATTACTGATGGTGAAATGTTTAAGGACGCAAGAATACCAAGAAGTATGTCATAATCAACGGAAGTAAATGCACTGCTAAAATCCAATAATGTTAAAACAGTGAGAAGTCTTTTGTCCATGGCCCAGCGAATATCATCAGACACTTTAATCAGAGCGCTGACTGTGCTATGGCCTGGACGAAAACCAGATTGAAAAGGACTCAGCAGGCTGTGAACAGTTAGGAATTGAGATAGTTGCCTCTGAACTAAATTTTCTAGTACTTTAGATAAGATCGGAAGAATGGAAATGGAATGATGAAATGGGTTTCATAGCCAAAATCTTCAAATTCAATTTAACTTTCCAGGTGAAACGCTTCAGGATGGAAACAAAAGCGGCCAAGACTCTTGGAATTATTGTGGGGGGCTTTGTGTTCTGCTGGCTACCATTCTTCAGCGTGTACGTGGTTCGGGCTTTTTGCGGGGAATGCGTCACACCGATCGTATTCTCGGTGCTGTTCTGGCTGGGATACTGCAACTCGGCCATCAACCCGTTGATATATGCGCTGTTTTCTAAGGATTTTAGGTGAGAATGAACGAAAACATTTTACATATTATATTTTTTACATGGTAGAACTGTAGTGAATGGATCGTCTCGTCGGAGGCAGGACCACGCTCTCACACAATACCAGCGTAAAACAGCAGGATATTGCTGTGTTGCGTATGGTGAGTGTAGAGAACCGTAGACCGTTACTGAAAACGAGGCATTCCATCTTAGTCCTTAGGGGTGACAACGCATCTGCATTTTGATTCGTAATCGAGGATAGATGTAGGTGTCTATGGGCCACAGCATCTACTTACCATCAGGTGGACTGTGTTCTCGTTTGTCATCATATTCTATAAAAATAAAAATAAAAAAGTAAAAATAGTCTCTAGGGGTGACAACGTATCTGCATTATGATTACACTTATCATCAGGTGAACTGTGCGATGAGATAGAGGCTTGAAGTTTTAAACATAGCTTAGAATCGGTTGACAATGTAAGAATATGAAAAGACATGGAAAACAATTTGTCATTGCTTGTTTACATATTGTTATATACAAGCTGCCTCATTAATCTAGATGTCGTAAACGCCACTGCTAATCACAAGGTCCGGATTTGTATCCCGGGTCGGGCTAGCAAAAAATGGTTTTTGAATTTTTCTATCAAGAAATTCTAAGTAGCAATCGTGAGATAGGAATTTGGACATGTTTCACCCCCATGCCTCGAATAGCACGTAAAACCGTAGGTCCTGCGAATGATCTCTCTCCAGTCGTGTATGTTACCGTTTCATCGGTCAGATTGAGGGAAGAGAGAGTGCACTGTGCTCGCGCATACACTGCGCCGATGGCTAGTCTCCGTTGAGTTTGACAGCCGTGATCGAAGTTCGGTCTGCAGGACATTATTATAGTCAACCAAATCTAATAAATACCTTTTGACGTTTTACATTAATCATTCAGCAATAACTTTGCACAAGCGTACTCACACGATTTAAATAAACTTTTACGTAAATCCGAAGAATTATGAAGTAATCTATATTTCTTTACAGCGTGTATAGTTTTTATCACTAATTTAAATTTGAATCTTTCAAACAAAGCAAAACATTAAAAATAACCAGTATCAATTTTTTATACTTGACGTCGTTTCAATGATATGTCGCTATGTACACTACCGTAGTGTTTGGATGATTAAAATTATTTGTTATTCGAATAATCGGCAATAATATTTCAATAGTCTGGAAAAACAATCAAATAATTGAATAATTTTTTATGTATTATTTGTTTAATTTAATTTTTATTTTTAAAATTCCTTAAATTCCATGAATCATAAATGAAACAAGTTTTTTTTTTTTAAATTTGTCAACGTAAATTTGGGCAGGCCAAAAAACTCATATACAAGGCCGCGATATAAAAACCACTACGTAATTTAAATATCCCGCCATTTCGGAAAATTAATGTGCGTAATTTTGTGATTTTGTGTTTGTGTTCTTATTTTGTGACTAGGCTTCAACTCTTTGGACTGTTTCTTCTACATTCGTTGAAGCATGTGCCCATTTGACCAAGGATCATTATTCAAAAGTGGTAGAAAAAACAAAAAAAATTATGGACGACTTTGAAAGACATTATTTTTGACTGCATTGTTGAAAATTAAACGACAGCTCAACTAGTTGTACTGAAAATGATTGAATAAATTTATTTTTAATTTAGTTATAATTTTACATTTTTATAACTGTGCTTTTAGAAATAAGCAGTACCTAACAACATATACGTAGAAACTGATAAATCTTGTGTTTTAAATTATCCGTTTTTAATTTATTCTGGTATTATTCAAACCAAACTGTAAATGATTAAAAACTCTAAATAATCGATATCGATTTTTTTAAGAATCCAATATTGTACGTTCCCATTTTTTCGGTTGGCATGCCTGGTGCAATAAGTCTGACAGCTGTCAAAATGTATTTCTTAGACTTGGTTGACTATAGTAAGTGGCGGTGTGGTCGCAGGTTTGCGTTCAAGCGCATCATCTGCGCGTGCTTCTGCGCGGCGGCGGCGCGGCGCGAGTCGGACGCGGAAGGGCGGCGGCCGCGCGCGCCCGACGCCGAGCACTCGTTCGACGAGCACGACGCGCACGCAGACCTCGCCAGGTGAGCTTATGGCTAAATACTCAAACTCTACTCTATTTTTTGCCGTATAGGGGCGGTGTGAGAATATCCACTATTTCGAATCATCTCGTGGGTGTCGTAAGAGGTAATGGAGGGAAACAAATAAGGAAATGGGCAAGAGAATCTTCGAAAATTGTTGCAAAGCGTGGCAACTATAGTAACGGGTACGGAATCCCCGTACAGCCTTCCTTGTGGAATCAACTACCACCAGAGATTTTTCCGAACCGATATGACTTGAGATCTCCAAGAAAAGAGCCTACTCCTTTTTAAAAGGCTGGCAACGCATCTGCAACTCCCCTGGTGTTGCAGTTGTTCATGGACCGTAAGCCGTACGCTCGTTTGCCCCTATATCCTATAAAAAAGTCTTTTTACTGGAAACGAGGAATTTTATCTTAGTCCTCAAGTGACAACGTATCCGTATTTTGATTTGTTATCGAGGACAGATGTAGATGTCCATGGGCCACAACAACCACTTTCTATCATGTGGATTGTGTTACCCCCCAGGGGTGGTCTGTGCGTACGAACGAATATGCAACAACTGGTACGACTATTATTACCCTGCAACTGTACTGGTTCACCTACACAACTAAAAAGGAAGAAGCGACTTGAAATAGTTGCAACACTTAACGAGCGGGTTTGCAACTGCAATTTTTTGTATTCTACTGTTATTAAGAAAATACGGCTGCCCATATCTTCCTCTTCCTCTCCTGTTGGTTTCCCTCTGTCACCTGTTATGACAGCCACGGCCACAAGATGAGACGGGCTAGCGGATATTCTTGTACACCGCCACTAAACGTTTAATAATTATAATAATTCTTTTATTTCGATCCTAGTCCATTCATCGGTCGGTTCGTTCCTATCCATAATTTGTTAGTAATACATTGTGCACTTTATTACTAATGCTAGTTTCTTATATAGGTATAAACTTTCAATAAACCATTCCATATGTCCGTCACAACATTCGGCAAACACGTTTAGAATACTGTTGCGGCCGCCACACAATCTGCTCAACAGGGAGTATACACTCTTTTACACATTATTGCAAAGAAGTAATCAATTCGCAATCTTCTGCAATCATCCCAGATGCGCTACAAAAGCGAGGCAGCCCCAACGGGGCTGTAAAATGCGCTTCGTATGTATATGTCATCCATAAGCTTTATGCGTAAAAAGATTAGCGGTAGCTTTTAACCCTTCAATCCTCTTTAAAATCCCATGCAGTCGCAAGAGTCCGGCATATCCCGAGCGGTCGCATGCGACCGCACTCACCCACAGCACTTTAAACCATTAAAACTTATATTTGGAGACTACTTTTCTATGAAGAAGTTTGGCATTGTAAAATATGTACAAAATTCTCTATCCTGTGGTCTTAACAAAAGTCGGGTTTTACTTACTTACAAAAAGATTTTGTTGTATTTTGATAATAAAAATACATACCAAGCGGATGTCGGCAGCGTGATAATCACAATTATTTCCATATATATAACTCGAATTTATTTACGTAAAAAGATAAATTATATTCACACAAAAACTGTCATTACAATTTTATAATAAAAAACTGTACAAAAACACTATAAAACACCAGAAAAATCCAAAAATCAACACAATAACATTCGCACCAAAATCGCGTACGAAATGAACGTATATTATAAATAAATATTCGTAAAATAACTAACTTTTTATTCCACTAAAGGATAGAAAATTTTGTATTGATTCTACTAATGCCAAACTTCTTCATAGAAAAGTAGTCTCTAAACATAAGTATTGATGGGTTAAAGTGCTGTGGGTTGGTGCGGTCACATTTCGCCTCTTGAATATTGACGGAGTATCGAAACGGTTAATTTTGGACGCTTGCCGTTTGAGAGGTTACAGAGTGTATGTAATCTTGACTTCGTTGCTGTACCGTGCAAACCTAAGAATCAACATATTTCCACGGACCAAGAGTGCCCTTCGCTCTCTCTCGATGTCCTTATCATCTTTACAATTTTCGGTAATGTGGTGGTCCAGATATTTATATACTCTTTTACTCTGTCTAGGGTAGTACCATTAATCAATATAGAAGGCACATTTTTGGGACACTTTCTTCCAGCTCTAAACACCATAAACTGACTCTTCTCAGCATTGTATATTAAACCGTGTAAACACAAAACAATTTTCTAAGAGCACTGACGTGGCGAGCAGCACCATATCATCTGCGTAGCTTAGATTGTTTAAGCATACTCCATCTACACAGCATCCCATACACATGCTGCTCAACACAACAATTAAGTTTTATAAGTGGTAGAGCCATGCTGCAGTTATATTAGTAGTACAGTTGCAGCACGAATGGGTCGGCTCGACCGGGGAGGGACCACGCTCTCACAGAATACCAGCGTGAAATGATAGCTTAATGCTGCTGTGTTTCGTATGCTGAGTGTTGAGAACCGGAGACCCTTTTTACTGGAAACAAGGCATTCCATCTTAGTTCTCGCGGGTGACAACGCGTCTGCATTTTGATTGTTAATGGAGGATAGATGTAGATGTCTATGGGCCGCAGCAACCACTTACCACACCAACCATATACCATAAAAAATAGGTCCATTAAATCATCAATATACAGGTTGAACAGGTTTGGTCAGCTTAAATCACCATACTCAACCCATATTCTAGCCCTTGCGGGATAAGAGAACGCGTCTGCCCATTTGACATTATTTTTTATTTTTTTTAGAAGAGGGAGCAAACGTGCATACGGTTCACCTGATGTTAAATGACTACCACCTCCCATGAACAACTGCAACACCAGAGTAATTGCAGATGCGTTGCCAGCCTTTTTGTTTAATTGCTGTACCAATACTCAAACATCACAAGTTCAATGGGCATCTCGGTTTACCTCAACTTACTCCATAATATTTCATAGAACTCCATATCGAGATCTTTTGGCATGTCTAGAAAACAAGCATAGAAAAACACCTGTGGTTTTTCTGTCTGTATGGTACCTACTCGACGGTTCTCTTGAGGACCAAAATGGCAATCTGTTGAAAGACCAGTTCGACACTTCGGTCTGCAAATGTTTTCTTAAGTACGCATTAAGTAGACCGTCCAGCATCTTTGTCTAGTTTCTGGATGTTAACGCTGTTAGTCTATGCGACTCTTACAGCTTCATCTGACTCAGGGCTACCTAATATTATAGCCCAAGATAGGTCTATAGTTGTTTATGTCCGAGATGTCCACCGTTTTATTTTTGAGAATTGGCGAAACAATAGTTCTCATTAAATTATTTGGCAGATATCTATGTCGTATACAAGGTGAAAAGAAAAAACCCAACATGTTAGGAATCTTCCTAGGATGTTGGCTTTGTTCTTTTTATTATTTTTATTACGTTGGTGAGCATCTGGTCACCAACGTAATGTAACCACAGATTATTACTAAATAGTTTACCAAATGTGACTCTATTAAGGCAAATTCTCCCAAAAGGAGTGGCCCATTTCCAGCAGTGAACTTTGACGAGCTAATAAAGAAAAAGAATAGCTGGCTGAATATAAGAAAACGATAATAATATTTAAAAAAGGCAAGAAGAATAATATGTATTAAATATTTTTTAATATCTTTTTTTCTCAGGTGACGCCAAGCCCTGCGACGGCAAAACGCTCAGTTCCAGTCGTCCGTCGCCTGTGTTTAATACAAACTCAAATTTGCGCTGAAACTAAATTACGTATATTTTACAATAAACTATTTATAATTAGCTTAATTAGCATAATAATTATTGTCAATAATTGTAACTGCGTTGTGTCTATTATATTAAAAATAATCGTTGTTAATAAAGAGGTGTTTAACGCGTTACTCGTTATAATGAGCTATTTAATAATTTATTGTCCGTGGTTATAGCATTAAAGAAATAGCTGGCTGGATGTAAAAAAAATGTTAATAATATTAAAAAGAAATTAATTATACATTTACGTTTGACATAACGTGTACGACAATGTATTTCAAATAAATACGTAAATAATTACGTATTTATTTGTATTCTTAGAGAGAACAGTTATGATCTAAAGTATTATTGTAACATCTGAGGACTGAGTGTTTCATATCAAGAAGTATGGTAACTACAACGTTTTCAAAGATAAAGAAATCGTGGTAAACGTCAAGTACATTTATCTATTACCTATAGTTATCTACGTATTATAATATGTCTTTTTAAAATTATTCCTAGCGAGAACTTAAGTCATGATAAATAAACCGTATTCGGTTTATTTGTAATGTTGAAATAAAAACAATATACTTTATTACAGCCAACTTCAAAACAAAAAAGCGGCAAGATGACATGCCTCAGAGCTTAAAATTAACTATACTGGCTGACTTACCTTTCAAACCGACACTTGAAATACGACAGTGAACTAGACTAGAAATAGGGCAAAAGGTGACACATACCCAGTTACATTTTTAAGAAGTGGATAACGATACATTTCCAACTAAAGTTTGTATTGCTGGCAACACAATCAAATTATTTATTTTAAATAATACTGGAAATGCCGGATTATCTTAAATTTACGCACGAGCGATTAGGACAAACTTTTACTATTTTTTCCGAACAATAAATTACTCTTTAAGTATCAACCATCTTGCTTCTTATTTCTCTAATATGACAAAAAATAAACGATTTTGTTCACGGGTTATTCCAAGTTTGAAACATAACAAAATCAAAAATGTAACGTCAATTTCACAAAACTAGGATTCGTGTCGAGCGACATTTTGTTCGGAGATTTAATTCTTATGCAAAAATAGTTTAATGTGAGTCTCCAGTCCAAAAATAAAGTGATAAATAACATGCTTCAGGCGTTATAATGCGTTATTAAACGTTAATTATTAGTTTAATATAGTCTACACGTTATAACGAATTTCATAATTTAATTAATAGTAGATCTGTGATCACAATCACGTTGGTAGCGATGCC
Source organism: Parnassius smintheus behrii (assembly GCA_036936625.1). Lineage (NCBI taxonomy): Eukaryota > Metazoa > Arthropoda > Insecta > Lepidoptera > Papilionidae > Parnassius > Parnassius smintheus. The sequence goes on from JAUPFT010000026.1 coordinate 5,267,574, forward strand.
AGAATTAATAATCGTCAATATCACAGAGTACCTTTATACATATATATGGATAAGATTAAAGTGCTCATTTTAAGTGCTATGTTCGACGGTGGAGTAAAATATAATGAGGAAGCGTGCAAGTCTAGGAAATACAGAACAATTTAAAGATATGTAACGACCTCTACAATACACTCTCCCGGCACGGCACCTACTCCACAACCCTCTGAGGAGAAACCTGCGCCCAGCAGAAGAACATGTTATGTAGCTATTATATTTACATTGCTGTAAAGACTGTCTCTTTTTATTAGCATAAATGAATATTTAATTATTAATTGTTATTTGATATATACAAGAGTATGTGTTATTCGAACGTTAGTTTGTTAAGTAAACAGTACCTTACGATAATGTACTCGTAAAAGGTTATTTTGCTTACTTTCCGTTATATACTTAAAAACTTACATGTGGATACAAAATTGTTAAATATTAATCTGTCAAGTGCATGCGATGCGCAGTTAGAGTTTACAAACTTCGATAGCGTGATTTAGACTTCGGTTGTTATTAGACAGGTCATGACATGTCTAAGCCTGCTTCTATCCGAGAGCAATTTTGGGAGATGGTAAGCATGGTGTTAATGAATTGTTAGAAAAATGAAAGTATTATTATATTAAGAGATTTTAATGGCAGGGTCAGGGTGAAAAGGCTTGGTTATGAAGGGATATTGGGAACTTTTGGTGATGAAAGTATAAACGAGAATGGTGAAAGCATGCACAGCATGTGTGGTAAAAATAGTTTTGTGGCGAACACTGTCTTTCGTCATAACCAGGTACACATGTTTTCATGGGAAAGAAGTGATAATAGAATCATGATATATTTCCTGAGCTAGAATCATGATTTAATGTGGATGAAAGAATGGGGAGCGCAGCGGAAGATACAAGTTAATAGTGAAAGTTGGGTGTGGCAAGAGAAGCACGGGAGTACAATAAATGCTGTAGAAATGCGGTCAAAAAGGAGTATGTTATAATATATTCAATAAAACATCGCTGAGTACCGGAACAAACATGTGTCTGAAGTCAAGTGTTTGCTGAACAGTCTCAGATTGGAACGGCTAAATGTAGTCCAGTTTAATCCACAGAAGGCACATGTTTGCACGTTTACCGCTAAAAAAAACGACTGGTTGCACTCCGGGAGTGCCGGCAGAAGTGAAAACTTGAATATTAACGTTGTGCATTTTTGATATTTTGTAATAATTAGGGAATAATTTTGCACGAATTGCTTTAATTATCACACACGAACATTCGTGCAAGTGCCCTGCGCCGCCTAAATGAAACAGCAGGCGCAGGCATATATTTTCGCTGCGCCGTAGAAAGAGGGAAATACTTCCTCTCCTACGCCGTCTCGCTCTCTCTCCATCCGTCTTACGAATTTTCGATCAGGGTCACGTGTCCTGACGAGAGTTTTAACTTTTATTACCCATTACAAAAAAGTGTACAACGCCGCTAAAGAAGTTTTCACTTCAAAAATCCCTTTGTGGTATCTCTCCAGTTTCAAGGCTTGTTGCCTCAGTCAGTATCGGAATTCACGACGTCGACATATCGAATGATCTGCAGTTTCGTGGTCACTTGGAAGAGAAGGCTAAATTGGGCTCTTAAAAGCTGGCGTGCTCAGCAGAGCGGGACAGTATTTTATGTCAGCACACCACTTGCAACTTTACAAGGCGCAGATTCGGCCTCACATGGAATACTGTTCCCATCTCTGAGCTGGGGCTCCCCAGTGCCAGCTCCTTTCACTTAACTGCAGCCAATGAGATCGGCTCGATTCACTGGCGCTGCGAAGAGATGTTGCATCTCTTTGCATTTTCTTTCGCATCTACCACGGGGAGTGCTCTGAAGAATTGTTTGGATCCAGTCGCCAAATTTCGCGAAAGTACATCGCGGTATAACTCCCGATACCATCGACATCATCCAGATGCTTGGCAGTCCACCACTGTACATTTCACTGGGAGTTTTCACGGGCGTTTTTTCCGGACCGATACAACTTAGGGACTTTCAAGAAAAGAGCTTACTTCTTTCTAAAAGGCCGCTACGCACCTGCAATTCCCCTGGTGTTGCAGTTGTTCATGGGCGGCGGTAGTTACTAACCATCAGGTGAGCCGTATCTATACATTTTTTTATAAAATTGTAGGGCTGAATCTGAATGACAGGTTGATGTGAAATTTTGTGACCAGGATTAATAAAGAAATACTTAGGTAGTTTGTTTATGAAAACAGAGATCAGAAATATTTATTGACCATAATATAACAATCGTTACAGGCAAGTCATTGGTTAAAAAAGTTTTAATAAATTTATAAGGTTAAATTATATTATTGTACTATTTGCTTAATTTATTACATTAACGCTTTACGTCATAGAATTAGGTAATTTATTTTGTTTGCACCTTACACAAGAATGACGATTCCATGAGTTGCATTGACATGTATTTGCTTAGTTTGTAAAATGGGTTGTTCACAAAAAATACTTAAATGTCCGTTTAAATTTGATATAGTGTAGGCTGGTTAAACTTTTTGGTAATTTGTTATACATCAATATTTGTAAGTAACGCCCATGTTTTTTTACTTTCATTTTGTAGAAAATTTATGTAGAAAGAATGAACGAGGAATGTCTGACAAAGCAAATTTATGAATCTGGAGAGAATAACAGAGTGGGGAAGGGACGCCCTAGGCGAAAATTTGTGGTATATAAGTATGCGATATAATAAAAATGGGCTAAATTAAGAGTACTCTTAACCGACGAGCATTTATGCGTTGGTATATGGACGCGGAGGAGTCGAGAGATGAGGAAGTGCGTAGTCTCTGTCTACCACTATGGGTGACAGATGTGAGCGTTTTTGTGTTATGTATATTATGTATGTTGTTATTGGGTCCTTTTGAGTAACCGCGCGGTAACAGTGCCGCCACGACACACCAATTATGGCCTAACGGTCTGTTACACGTTTAAAATATAAATCTTTTTTTAAACAAACAGTGTAATCTTAATAAACTCATATATGTACATTATTTATCGAAGTCCAGTTAATTAATTTAAAACAATTTTGTACAAAGTGGAAGCCTTTCACTTTGTTATAGGCCTTTAATTACCGTGACCACGAATCTGTGGATTTACTACTGTCTCCGTGGGGAATTTAGTCACTCCTGGCTTTAAAGGTTTTTATAATTGTACTGTTTATATTAATGTATATTAAAGACAACCAAACGAGATAAAACTAAAAATAAACGTAAATACACTACCATTTGCTGGGTTGCATTACGACCGCGAGCAGAGTTCGTAGAGAATTCATATTACCGCAAGCAGGTGCGGTTATTTGGGGTCGTTGTTTCGTGGGCGCGGGTTGGAAAAACCCCTCCAGAAGGAAAACTCCAAAACAGAAAAATTTCCACATATTCGACGAGAAGGGATGTCTTGTATAATAGAGGTTCGTGACTTCAATATATCCCATATTTGCCCATATATTAGATACGCCTTTGTAGTCCTACACCAAAGAAAAACAGTTGTCATTTTGTTAAAGACTATAATATATAACATACATACGTAATGCTACTGATATAAGATGTACATATTAACTAGTAAACATTTTGTACACTATGTATGTACTGTCCTTGATGTAAATAATTAAAATTATACTGTTTCGTCTCTTCTAGATTCTTTTCATGTGATTTGAGACTAATTAAAAACATTAGTACTTGATATTTCTGATCCATAAGTTTTACATACATACCTATTAGTTGAGTAAATTAAAGAGTGAGCATGTCCAGGGAATGATACATTTTGGTGAGTTGACCGAAAAATGTAGTGCAATCACACGATCGTGTGACGACATCGAACAAGGTTATAGTGCACGAGTGTGTACACAGGCATAAGTCCTGCCTGTATTCCCTCACTTTCATAGTCCGTTGGGACGACAATCCAGCACGAGCGGAGAGAGATCAGAAAAGGGGGTGAAACACCGCTAACTTCCCGACTCCGCACTGTATTTGACCCTAACCCGGGAAGGACTAACTAGAACATAAAATGTGGCAAAATTAAAGAAATTTTTTATTAAAATAAGGGTGACAAACGAGCACACAGTCCACTTGAAGGTAAGTGGATGCTGTGACCCGTAGACATCTACATTTATCTTCAATTAAAAATCAAAATGCAGATGCGTTGCCAGCCCTGAGGACTGAGATGGAATGCCTCGTTTCCAGTAAAAAGGGTCTCCGGTGCTCTACGCTCACCATATGAAGCACAGCAGCATTAAGCTCCTATTTTACGCTGGTATTCTGTGAGAGCGTGGTCCTACTCAGGCCGGTGCTGCAACCACAATATAGCGGCAGCTTGGCTCTACCACGTAGGAGGTTTTATGTTTGCTGAAATATGGCACTTATCTTAACTTTCCTCTAGAAGTGACGAAACTAACTCAAAATCTCAACGTTCCTCAAAATCTAATTGTGTGTCCCGTGAGTGTTGTATGTTTATTTGAAATAAATTGTGTATAATATACGAGATGTTACATATGTCTTTCTTTTTTTCACTAAGATTTTTTAAGTACCTTCAGACTAGTTTATTCATCAATCTATATATTTTTAAATATTTATATCGAAAATTAAGTAAAAAAACAAATCCTGATATTTTCATATGTTTTTTCAGTAAAAATTAAACTTTTAACGAAAATAAAAAGCGGAAAATAAAGAACTAAAAAAAATATTCACTTAACAGCTACATAAGTAGATGGTTAAACAGTGGGTGTAGAACTTTTATTATAGAATAAGGGTGACAACGAGCACACAGTCAATCTGATGGTAAGTGGATGCTGAGACCCATACAGAAATACACATTACACCCATACACATTTAACCTCAATTAAGAATCAAATTGCAGATGCGTTATCACCCTGATGATTAAAATGGAATGACTCGTTTCCAGCTCAAAAGGGTATCGGGTACTCCACACTCACTATACGAAACACAGCAGCATTAGGCTGCTACTTTACGGTGGTATTCTGTGAGATCGGGGTCCTACCGCGGTCGAATCGACCCATTAGTGCCACAACAATAATATAGTTGCAGCATGGTTCTATCGCGTATAAAGGTTTAATTTTTTGACCCTTTTGAGTGGGTTAAGGAATAACATCCTTTTAAGACACCGAATCCAAATCCCAAGGCCGACATAGAAGCAGAATCACCATAGCTTATTTCAGTTCCTCGCACATAAACATGCTCAGAGTAACACGTACTCATCTTTACAGAGACTGTGTCCTGGAGACAGTTTAAATACATAAATTGTACAAGGACAAATATCCAAACCCGTAACAATTATTTGTAGGACAAACATATACTTATATACTTACCATCTTTTACTTTTTTAAAGAAAAACACAATTCTTAAATGGCATCAGATATTGAAGATAATGCAAAAGGAACATTTACTTCAATCGTTACTTCATCAGCATCATTAGGAGCCCTTCACAGGTCTGTGGACCGGTTAACCAGGTTCACAGCAGGAAAGGTTCACGGCTGGGATGGTTCACAACTGGAAGGGTTCACATCTAAAGGCCTATCAAAAGTCCACTTCGGAATACAGACCTCCCTTATAGAATGCATCACAAAAGGGATGTAAGGCAGGTTGGCAGATGTATTTTTTTATTATGAGATGTAATCAGGAAGAGGCTGCTGCCCTGCTCCTGCTTCAGTTTTCCTTTGTCGCCGCTTTCGACACCCGGGGGATGGAAATGGTGGCTTCACCCCACACTACACGACGTTAGTTTTTATGATGTATAGACATTTAATAGGTATACGAAGAAAAACAACATAAAAATGATATTTTCGTTTATAATTACCAAAAATTGGAAACAGATTCGTTACATTATTATTAGTTTAATTACAATTTTTTAATCTTCAATTACGCCGCTTAAATAAAAAATTTACATAATAATAACAGCATCAAAATTTTTGGGATAAATATAAATAAATAGCGCGTCGAGTACGTACATATCAACTTTTAAAAAGCTTTTTAACTTTCTAAGCCATTAAAGCTCACAGCTATAACAATCACAATAATTAAAAGTTAGCACATTTTTAGATATCGCTTATATGTGACATATAAACAGTTATATAGTTAACTAAATAATAGTTTTTATGTGACACATTAAGAAGATATAATCTTAAACATATTTTGATTGTATGTCACATTATTAAAGAAAATTAAAATGGAAATAACATATTTCATACCAATTTTAGAAAAATATTAATTATAAAATATGTACAGATTATAAATTGTATAGCCCCACTATTCATTTCTATTTGATAACAAATTTTTACACATTATGTCGCGTTTAAGAAACTTATTTTTGTATTTTTATATTCGCGACGTTTACTATGACATCTACAGTGCGACTTTGCAACTCTGCTGGGAATTTTTAAACAGTGTGAAAAGTGGGATTAACTCTGCAAATGCGTTATGTTCTTGTATACATGTGAAAGTGTGCGTGAGACCATAAGCGGGTATGGTTAGCAACGACACGCTCGCAACTGATCGTTCCGTCACACACGTACACTATCGCAATGTGCATGTACAAGTTCAACCACGAGTGAAGCCCGCCCGACTTCGTGAATTGCAAGAACTATACTGCCATTTGTTAACTATTATAAGTCAACGTTCGACTTCTATCCCGAATGGTAAGTGGTGAGGCAGCCGAAGATGGCAAGGCGTACTGATTTAGCTCAACAAAATCGTATGCACTCTTGCCATCCATACATCAATTACAGCCCATAATATACTTAATATGATAATAGATATAAAACCCAAAATTCCCAGACTTGTCGCAAAACATCTAAATTCTAAAGCGAATAATAAACAATATACAGGTTGTTTGGAAGATGGGTGCAAATCCTGAAGAGGATGATACCTTAAACCATTTAGAACATATTAAACTAAACTTGTCTTGTCGAGTACTGATCTTAATTAATGTGAATAAGTAAGGACTTTATGTGATTTACTAAGCTGATTATTCTATTAAAAAAAATATCAAGTATTTTTTTTTGGGCCCGCGACGGCTTTTGATAAACGAGTTCCCAGAATTTAATCCGTGCACGTGCACCGTAATTCTAAAAATTAAACATGTCTAACGAAAACAATGGTGCATTAGTAAAAATGGTGTTTTATTTATTTCCATATAAAATAAATATATTCGTCCGCAATTTTCTTTGTACACCCTAAATACAAGTTTATGAGACATCTGCGTAAATAATATCTCAAAAGAAAGAGCAATAACTAAGCCTGTTTTTAAAAAGGTTAAAAATTCAATAAAAAAGGAGCCGACTTCGTATAGTTTAATATGTTCTAAATAGTTTAAGGTATCATCGCCTTCAGGATTTGCACACACCTTCCAAGCAACCTCTATAAAAATATACCTAAATAGTTGTTAAATTAGGAACTATATACTAAACATAAACTTAAGCATTATATATACATACTATTTATATATTCGATACAATGTTTTATAGAGCTTAAAAGATTATTTAAACCGCTGTATAAGGTTCGCTTTGGTTTATATACCATCTATACCAATATCATAAAAAGAGAGGGCAAATTTTGAGTGTGTAAGTATGTGGCGGGTAATCTCCGGAAACACAGCAATTATTTGAAAAATTCTTCCACCATTTCAAATGTAAATTAATCCAAATTGACATTTTTTATATGAGGACGAACACGCTTTATATAAAAAAATCTAAATCTTTATCAGTATTCAGATCATTAAACACTCTGCATTTTTACATAACTGATTAATCGATCAAACAAAATATTTATGTAAATCCTATGCAATAACAAAATTCAATAATACTTTTTTTAAATATTTACAAAAATTATATACTTCTTTTTTATCGACCAATTTGGCGACATATTGAAAATGGGCCAAATTCAAAGGTCCTTAACCGACGGGCATGTATATATGCATGGCATGATGTGGAGGACGCGAGAGAAGTGTATCAGGATTGTGCCAAATGGAAGTCTATAGTTTCTGCCTACCCCTCTAGATGACAGACTGTTTATGTTTGTGTTTTTAATTAAAATTTTACTGAACTAATAGCAACATTTTAAATATACCATACGTGTCTTATGATATAATTAGATCAGCCTATAACATTTATTTATCTACACAATTATCCACCGCCCTACATTCGCACATGTCTAGGATAGTTATTAGGGATATGTTCACTAAGCGTATGCCAATTATTTTTTCTAGAAGTTTCGCGATTTTTTGTTAGCATTATGAAAGTCATATGATATTTTTCTAACCCAACGAGGAATATTACAGCTTCTTTATTTATATAACTTAACATTAACAACTAATCCTTATCCAAAAATATAATTAACTATACAAAGATGTTTTATTTCGTAAAGTTAAAATTGAAGAGTATACATAGACAAAGTTGTTATTTTGCTATCACCGGCATTATTGATCAAATTACACAAGTCTAAGTGAGACGTTGATCTTTCACTTTGACTTGTTAGATACTTGGAATGTTGCATCAACTTATAATGTGACTATATAATACGGGATTAGGTAATTTATAAGGTTTATTCCAGTAATCATTTTTATTATAATGTCCTGCAGACCGAATTTAGGTCACGGCGACTAATCTTAACGGAGACAATCCTTCTGCGCAGGACAGGATTATAGTGTCAGAGTGTATGCGTAAGCACAGGTGCACTCTCTATTCCCTCACTCTCATAGTCTGTGGGACGATAATCTTACACGACCGGTGAGAGATAAGGCGCAGGACGGCTTTACGTGCTTTTCCAGGCACAGGGGTGAAACACCGCCAACTTTCAGCCTCCGGGCTGCTATTGAGAATTTCTTGCAGTAATCAGCATTAGCAACACGCAACGTCTGTTGTCCTAACTCTACACAAAATGTCAATCGAATAAATTCAGTAGTCTTGTTAAAAATTACTTGATTTCAGTCATTTTTAAACGTAGATAAAAGTATGTGTAAAATTACTAAAATCAAATATAGGAGAGTGAAGGAATAGAGAGTACAGCTGTACTTGCACGCAAATTCGGATATTGTAATCCTGTCCTGCACAGAGGGCTAGTTTCCGGTAAGACTGGCCGCTGTGACCGAAATTAGGTATGGAGGACATTACATATTTTCATAGAATTAGTCGTACAATTTATTGTACACCCTGTATAACAAATATGTTACGATACTAATTGTTACTAAACTTACTTGGTATGTTACATTTTTATTCGCATATTCACAATTCAACTTACCATCTACTGCGGGGTAACTTTCCTTAAATTTTATTTTCGTAATATTTTAATTCCGAATAAAATTGTAAATTAGATAAAACTTTTTAGAATTTTAATAAATTCATTGAATTAAACCCAAGAACTAAGCCAAAGAAAAATTCTGACCTACAAGACTACTCACAATACGTACTTAGTAAAACAATAGTAGTTCATTTTCTATTGCCAGTTTTAAACGCAAATGGCCTCTGCACCATTGACTTTCGTATATACCACAAGTCTTACAACGTACCATAAACTTTACAACGTACTTCCGACTTTAGCACTGAACATTCTAAAAATCCGTACCACTAGCTCCAGTTGCACCAATCTTCACATCCGCAGCCCTGTATGCCGTTTTCAATGCATTTACCATTTATTTTACCGTTCTCACCATTTACTAACTCACTGGGTCGGTAAGTGTAGAACACTTCGCAGAACGCAGAGTCATCTCGTGGCAAGTCGTAGTTAACGTGTTTAGCGGCGAGCCAACACGCTCCCATCGCGCTAGACACTCGTAAACGAACTAACTCTAGTTCTGTTTTCACCTGGAATTGAACAAAACCAAAGGTTAGAACAGTAATTATAAAAAAAAAGACTCCAAAAACGTTTTTGAAATGAAGAATCGTTGTGTGTGTAGTCAATAAAACAAAAAAGGACACTAAAAAGATACAAACATATACATCTATAGGATTTAGCCTGCGGAAAAAGGGATAGAATAAAGTATACAGTGTTTTCTATTATCTTGATCCTCTTTTCTGAAGGTTTCACTTCAACCGCGTGTGGTCTACACACATGTTTTTTTTATAATATAAGGGTGACAGCTGAGCACACTGTCCACCTAATGGTAAGAGGATGCTGTGGCCCATTGACATCTACATCTATCCTCGATTACGAATCAAAATGTAGGTGCATTCTATTTTATGTTGGTATTCTGTGAGAACGTGGTCCCAATTCCCTCCTCAAAGGTCCCTCTTCAATCCAGGTAAGACACATCATTGTATTTAATTGAGCGGATGGTTGCGAATTACATTTTAATATCTTTATTATAATGAATTTCCGCAAAGTAACGCCAGATTCTATCAATGGCTTTTATTTTATTTAAAAAAAAAACCCTCTTCTTAAATGAGTCCAACAGTTTTGATGCTAGTATTTTCTTTGCGCCTAAATTTACGTATTTAAAAATAAATGTTAATAAAAATTATAATTTACTAGCGTGTTGCAATTTTGTATAACATTTTTTGTTATATTAGGTATGTCATATATCTCGTACAATTTTTATATTTTTGTGAAAATTTTGTGTTAAAATGATATATGTATATCGAAGGTTTACGACAATATCCACCTGCTGCGTGAAATACGAGAAGATCCCACACGAAACTAAATTAACAAAATCCACGTAACATCAGGAGTATACGATAGTTTAGTTTAGTTTGCGACGGGCTGTTTTCCGCAACTCCACGTCTATGCGCGTATTTTGCGTGTGGGCAGGAATAATGTGATTATTCGAGCCATGAGATCTCCCCGAAGAAGTTCAACAGTCCCTTGATGTTGCACGCAACTTCAGGGAGTGATCCCGGCGTGCCGAGATGTTTAGCCCTGTACGTAGCGACCTCCGGACATTTCAGTAGCACGTGGGCCGCCGTTTCTTCCTCCCCCATACATGCCCTGCACAGCGGCCTATCTGTAACACCTATAGTAAATAAATGTTTGTTAAAGTTGCCGTGTCCTGTGATAGCACTTGTTACTATCCTGATCTGCGGCTTGTTCAGTCTCATTAAAACTTTGGTTAAGCGACTGTTTATTTCAGGTAGGACCTCCCTAGCTTGTCTACGGTCTACTAGATTTTTCCAAAGCTGAGCGTGTTGATTAGTGAAGTGTCTACGTACCAGTGAACGAACGTTACCAAAGGGGATTGGTATGATTGGTTCCGGCCCTATAGTGGCCAGATCCGATCCTCTTCTGGCCAGTTCGTCCGCGGCATCGTTGCCTCTGGATCCACTGTGTCCCTTTATCCATTGCAGAGTCACATTGTTGTTTTTACATACCTCATTTAATCGTTGATGGCATTCATATATTAGTCCCGAGTTCACCCCATTGCAACTCAGAGCTTGTAGTACCGCCCTACTGTCGGTCAGTATTCTGATGGGGAAGTCATTAACCTTCCTAGCATCTATTGCTATGGCCGCTTGAATGATACCCATACATTCCGCCTGAAAGACCGTGTTATAGGTACCCAGCGGTGTGCATATGTGAATATTGAGGTCTTCAGAGAAAGCTCCAGAACCTACACCTTCATTTGTTTTAGAACCATCGGTGAAAACTCTAAGCTCTTTTGGGCTTAATCCTTCCGGTTGGCTGTTTTCATTTAATTGTATCTTGTATTTCTTATCGAAAACAAATTGTTTAGGAATCCTATCGTATTTGGCTTGTAGGATAGGAATATCTGAGTGAATTCTATCAATTATGCTTGTATGAGGGACACTATTCTTACTCCAAAGATTTAGGGTCTTGAGTCTGATGGCAGCTAAAGTCGCTTCTTGTTGTATATGTAGATGAAGCGGAGTTAGCTCCAGCATCGCTTCCAAGGCTGCTATTGGCGTAGTTCTTATGCAGCCTGTGGCAGCCATACATGCCAGTCTCTGGTAGCGCTGAAGCTTCTTAATTGTGGTGGCTTCATTTGTCTTGGTCCACCATACCAGAGCGCCGTATGTGATCATGGGACGAATTACAGTTTTGTAAAGCCACAGTATGATTTTTGGCGTCAGTCCCCATCTTTTGCCAATCATGTTTCTGCATTGCCAGAAAGTTATACTAGCTTTGTTGATTTTGTTTTCTATGTGTTTATTCCAGTTAAGTTTGCTGTCCAAGGTAAGACCTAAATATTTTACCTCAGAGGATAGCTGCAGTTTTGTGCTGAAAAGACTTGGAAGATGATAGTTATTCAGCATTCGTTTTTGTGTGAACATTACTAAAACCGTTTTATTTGGATTGACGGTTAAGTCGTATTCCCTGCACCATCTCTCCACTATACGGAGAGCCGCTTGGGTCAGGTCGCACACTATGCTTGCTGTCTTTCCAGAGACCAGTATTGTCAGATCATCAGCATAACCTACTGTATAGAAGTGATTAGTATTTAATTTGCTAATGAGTTCATTAATGACCATATTTCACAGGAGAGGTGAGAGGACCCCACCCTGCGGGCAGCCTTTCTTAATTTGGATTGGTTGAGATTCACCAGCAATCTTTATTATTCGTGTACTGAGCATGCAAACTATCCAGTCGATCAGTGCCGGTACAACTTTATGTCTACTGAGTGCACCTTTTATGCTGGAGAAGTTCATTCTGTTGATTTGCCTAGACTGTAGGCGTGTTGCTTGTCGTGTAGTGGTAAGTTCATTAGCGCCGACCCCCTCAATTCCCTTTCACACATCCTCTCCATCGTCTTTAGGAGAAAGGATGAGGCTAATGGGCCTGTAGGATTTAGGGTCAGTGTAATCGCTCTTACCTGGTTTGGGTATAAATGTGACTTTCACTTCCCTCCATCCCCTAGGAACATATTTAAGATAATGATTTCTTATATTTACGCGAACATTGCACATGATTAAAACTACTTTTACGGATTTTATCGCGTTTATTTTTACTTCCCGACGTTTCGGGCGCTTTCCAGCACCCATGGTCACGGGGGACTGAGATGACTGACGTCCCGATGTCATTGTTAAACCCGGAGTACCTTCAGCTTTTTTAATTATTGTTTATGGTCCGATGAAGGTCTTTTCTAAAAATAAACGCGATAAAATCCGTAAAAGTAGTTTTAATCAAACATATTTAAGAGCCAGACAGGCTCTCATTATGGCAACAAGTCTGACTATTAGGGCTTTACCCCCCACTGTAGGAGTGCCGGGAATATGCCGTCAGGTCCTGCGATGCAGGAGTATACGATATGTCCCAGGCACCAAATAGTCAAATGATCAAGTTGGAATATTCATACATTCAAAAGCATACGGATACCAATCCATTAAGCCTGCAACATTCATAAATGGAGTAGCAAAATAGAATGGTAACGACAATTCTATGTATCTTCGGTATAAACCGTTCAATCATTTAAATATAATTTATAGCAAATTTAAGTTATTTTACGTTACTTATTGAAAGTTTAAAAGTTTTATATCGCTTGGAAAATGGAAAATGGTCGAAACCTACCCATTCTCGCACAACTATATTACAGGGGTATGTTCAAAAACGTTTCCAGTATACTGTCGAATACAAATGACGTCATCAATTGACGCCATATTGTACTGGCGTGCCGCTGGCATATTGTGTCAGATATCCGGCCATATTAAAACAATTTTTAATTGTGTACGCTGAATGAAGCATGCCAGAATTTGTTTTTATTCATTCAAATACAAAAAAATATAGAATAATTGCTGGTATCTCCATTAGGATGATATAATTTTTTTTAGAGACAAAATAATCGCCAACACTTTTCCCAGTATGACGCAAACTTATGACGTCATATACTGTCCTATGTTTTAGAACGAATCACCAGCATGGTGTCGATTCATGACGTCATTTGCATTGGACAGTACACTGGGTTCTATTTTGGAACATACCCCTAATATAGTAGTTGCATCATGGCTGTACTACGTAAAAAACTCAAATTAAACTCACCCGTCTCTCAGCCAACTGCTGTAAAACGCCCGGCTTGAGCGTATTCCAACTGTTCCACACGGAGCCAACGCAAACTACGCGTACGCTGGGCAACGCAGATCGTGAACATAAGGCTGCGATGTGTCCTGCTAGAGCGGCTCCCGCCTCCGAAAACAGGTGCATGCACAGAGCGTCGCCCTGTACAGCCAGTGCGGAGAGCTTCGCTGTCAGACCTTTAATTTAGATTTAGAGCATATTTAATTTCATTTTTAGAGAACTCTCAGAGAAGTAACATTTTGTTCGAGTTATAAAGTCTAAATAATTGGAGATACCGAGTATTTAAAGTTCAGTCAGGTCTGTCTCACTTCACATTTTTTTAAAGCTTTTAGACATGAAAATATACCTACGCTGCGCGGCCGCCTACAAGAGGCTAATTCAGTGAGGTTGCCACTCACGCGTTCGAGCTGACGCGCGACTTACGTTGACAAAAAGTATTTTTTTCATTATAAGTGTTTAGGCACTTTTGATATTTATTTATGAGTTTTTATTCAAGTATGGCCACTCAAAAAGCCAGCCAAACAACAGTTTGATAGTCGTAGAGCCACGCGGCAGCTTTGCTGTTGCGCGTATGGGCTGGCTTCTTTTTATGCTTCCGCGTTTCGTCTGGTGAGTGCAGGTGGCCGGAGGCCCAAATCCCCCTCCCCCCCCCATCAACATGGTAGCGGAATTAAATGGTGACAGACTACCCCAGGAGGGTACCAGCACCCCTGGAGAATCTCTCGCTGAGCATCCACGCCCATGTTTCTCCAATTCTGAGCGTGGGTGCTCAGGCTGCCCCGCGTATTCTGGAGGGGGGGGGGCAAAATTCCGCTCAAGACTACACCAGCTCGGGGCAAACGGACCAACAAGACCAAGGCGACCCCTGCCACGCTGTCCGTGAATTTCTGCAATATCAGGGGACTTCACTCTAACCTAAACGCCGTCCACTACCATCTCGAGACGGCGAGGCCGGCTCTGCTCTTTCTGACCGAGACGCAGGTGTCCTCACCGGCTGATGTCTCGTATCTCTCCTACCCGGGGTACAAACTGGAACACTCCTTTGTGCCTCGGGCTGGAGTTTGCGTTTACGTCAGAGAGGACATCTGTTCTCGACGCCTCGGCAGACTTGAAGGTTCGGACCTGTCCATCCTTTGGCCACGCGTAGACAGCGACGACCATCCGCGCGTCTACGGGTGTCTCTATAGGTCCCATAGTGATAATGCCGAAACAGACCGACTCTTCGACCACGTCCAAATGGCTAGATTCGTAGCTCCTCCGCGACTTTAACGCCCATCACGTCGAATGGCTTGGTTCACGTTTAACCGATCATGCGGGGAGATCTGTTCATGATTTTGCCTTTGGCATATGGTCTGACACTACTGGTTACTTCGCCTACGCGGATTCCAGATGTGGAGGATCATGCACCTTCCCTGTTGGACCTTCTGCTGACCTCTCACCCGGACGGATATCAGATTACCGTCGATGCCCCTTTAGGCTCCTCGGACCATTTTCTTGTTCGGAGTGTGGTGCCACTTACGCTGAAATCGCAGTTGCATTCTGCAGGCTGCCGCCGTGTTTGCACTATAGGTCATCCGATTGGGATGGGATGCGGTCTTTCTTTACAACCTACCCTTGGGGGCGGGTTTGCTTCTCGCCGGACGATCCCAACGATGTTGCGGATTCTGTCGCTGATGTGGTACTTCAGGGTATGGAACCTTTTATTCCTTCCTCTATGGTGCCCATTGGAGGCAAATCTCAGCCATGCTTTGGTCGCTCCTGTAAAATAGCATCATGCTATAAGCAGGAGTGCTACCAAGCCTGGGCTGACGCATCAGCGTCCCGGGATGTAAATTCAGTCAAAGATGCTACAAATTTATCCAAAAACAGCTCTAAGCCGGTGATGTTCGCGGATGAAATAGCTTTAAGATCGAATATTTGGTCTAAATATGAAGAGGCTAACATTCGCTTATCTTCATATTTATACTCAAGTGTTTCAAATATTAACGTATAATTGTTTGCTGTTGGTGTGAAGCCCGAAACACCAGCGCTCTAAAAAAGAAGTATAATTCCACCTCTTGGTCCTTCAAAAGAGTCATTGCCCAGGCAAAGTCAGAGCACATAGGCAGAATTGGCGAGAGACTAGTTCGCCTTCCTTCTGGAACCCGTGCATTCTGGTCTCTCGCCAAGGCTGTCCAGGGAAATTTCTGTCAGCCATCTCTTCCATCTCTGCACAGAGAGGACGACTCACTGGCCCATACCGCAAAGGAGAAAGCCGATCTTCTAGGCTCTTTCTTTGCGTCTAACTCGACTCTCGATGACGGGGGGAGTACGCCGCCGAAGTGCAGTTCACACAGCGCTCGGTTCGCAAAGCACTCCTCTCCCTGGACATCCACAAGTCGAGTGGGCCTGACGGAATCTCCCCGACTGTGATGAGGACGTGTGCTCCAGAGTTGGCACCGGTTTTAACACGTCTTTTCCGGTACTCCTACTCCCTAGGTGTAGTCCCAAAATCATGGAAGACGCCTTTCGTCCACCCGATCACTAAAAAAGGCGACCGCTCAGACCCGTCCAACTACCGGCCTATCGCCATCACCTCCTTGTTCTCCAAAACAATGGAGTCCATTGTAAACTGCCAGCTCATGAAGGATCCTTGAGGTATCTTGAGGATCACCAGCTGACTAGTGACCGCCAATACGGTTTTCGCCGTGGTCGGTCAGCTGGTGATCGTCTGGTCTACCTAACTCACAGATGGGCGGAAACAGTAGAGTCCAAGGAGGAGGCATTGGCCGTTAGTTTGGACATTGCGAAGGCCTTCCATCGGGTTTAGCATAAAGCGCTTCTTTCGAAGCTCCCTTCCTATGGGCTTCCCGAGAAATTGTGCGATTGGATCACCAGCTTTCTTGCAGATCGGAGCATCAAGGTCGTTGTAGACGGTGCAAGCTCCGATTGCAAGCCTATTAATGCTGGTGTTCCACAAGGCTGCGTGCTATCGCCAACGCTTTTTCTTCTGCATATCAATGATATGTTGCAAACCCGTAACATTCATTGCTTTGCAGATGACAGCACTGGTGATGCTATTTACACCGGCCGAGCCAATATTTCTCAGGAAAACGTCTCCGAGTGCCGGGACAAACTTGCGTCTGAAGTCGAGTCTTTGCTGAACAGAGTCTCGGATTGGGGACGACTAAATCTAGTCCAGTTTAACCCCCAGAAGACACAGGTTTGCGCGTTAACCGCTAAACGGAACCCCTATGTCGTATCTCCTCAGTTTCAAGGCACTCCCCTTGTTGCCTCAGCCAGTATCGGAATCCACAGCGTCGACATATCGAGTGACTTACAGTTTTGTGGTCACTTGGAAGAGAAGGCCAAATTGGCCTCTAAAAGCTTGGCGTGCTCAGCAGAGCGGGACAGTATTTCATGCCGGCACACCGCCTGCAACTTTACAAGGCGCAGGTTCGACCGCACATACTGTTCCCATCTCTGGGCTGGGGCTCCCCAGTACCAGCTCCTTCCACTTGACCGCATCCAGCGCAGAACGGCTCGAATCGTCGACGACCGAGTGCTTTCCGGTCGGCTCGATTCACTGGCACTGCGAAGAGATGTTCTTTCGCATATACCATGGAGAGTGGTCTGAGGAATTATTTGGATTAATCCCAGCCGCCAAATTTCGTGAACGCACTACGCGGCAAACGTCCCGATACCATCCACACCATCTGGATGCTTGGCGGTCCACCACTGTACGTTTCAAAAGGAGTTTTCTTCCGCGTACAACCTCTCTGTGGAATAGTTTACCACCGGCGATTTTTCCGGACCGTCCAGGTCGTATAACTGGGGACCTTCAAGAAAAGAGCTTACTCCTTTCTAAAGGGCCGGCAACGCACCTGCAATTCCCCTGGTGTTGCGGTTGATCATGGGCGGCGGTAGTCACTTAACATCAGGTGAGCCGCATGCTCGTTTGCCCCCTCTTCTATAAAAAAAAACAACAACAATGTCGACTTATCATTCTTTACCGTTCCAAAAGATATCGAAAGTTAAGATATTATTATTTATAGGTAGATCTAGATTGTTGGGTAACTAGTTACTGACGCCATATTTACAGATTTATTATTTGATGATTGACTCGACCACAGACAGCTTCGCAGTTTTCTATTTTTCGCATATGATGTCAATGACCTTAAAAAATTATTCAGTGTAAGTAATGATGCAAGATCAGCGATAAAAGAAAGAGATTGAAAATATAGCAGTACTTCTCATTGCTACTCTTTCATTAATAATGTCATCGCGACTCGCATGTCCTTAAATAGTTTTTTTAGACATTAAAAGCCAAAAAGTGTGACGTATCTGACGTTCACGCTGTTATATAATCTTAAGTTTTCTCGATGTTGCATATTATAGCATTCAATTTGTTTTTTCATAACACCAAACCCTACAGTAGGAGCGGCCTCAAACTAGGCGCGTAACGGGCTAAGTGATACAGACAACCACACGCGGACGTAAGTGTATTTTGATTTAATAAGCGCGCCGCATTTTTTTCGACGATTTAATAATCCGTAGGCTAATTTCACGATGGTCACTTCCGAGGCGTGCAAAGTATTATGAACATTAGGGACGTTGTAACTAGGTTTAATCTCGCAAGTTTACTATCAGAGAGTGATCCTTCTGTTCTTGTACTATTATTTATTCTGTTGTTAAGTGGAAGGGAATAGGATTTTTTTCGAACTATTAACTTAACGAGGTTCGTTTTATCGAGATTTCACTGTATATTATTTTATTGTAATTACCCTCAAAATATTGTAGCTCGAAATTTCACTGTATTTTAATCAGAAATTCAGAAAGCATAATATCAACCCTTACAGAAACAGAAATATGTAAGGAAGTTAAGCACTGGAAGTAGAGATGTAATGATCAGGCACCATTCTTAAAGACAGTAACAGAAATTCGTTTCTATATATTTCAAACTAATTTATCTATTAAATAAAGAGTCTCACCGGCAAAGTGTGACTTGTCGAAATGCTTGTAGGAGTGTGGCAACAAATCGGCTCTGGAGTCCGCATTGAAATGCTCCCGGACGACCTCCCACACTCTGTTCGTTGGATGGGGGGAGGCACGTAAGCCGTCCACATCGTCGAACACGTACTTCACCGCCCGATGAGCGATCCAATAAGCTGGAAAGGAGAAAAGTAATTAACAGCATCAGCAGACAATTTAGTGAAATGGGTTTACGTCGGAGAAGAAATAAACCTGTAGTCCACGTAGTCAAGCTGTTCATGACGACGTTGATGAAGAAGTGTCAAGGTTAGTAACAGCTAACCCGATGATAAGTACTCGTCAAATTGCAACTCAGCTGGGTATAAAGAAAATTAGTGTGGCGCGTACTGAAAAAGGAAAGACTTCACCCTTACCATTTTCGACGTGCCTAAAATTTACGAGAAGAAGACAGTAGGTACACCACGGTTGGTTATTTATACGTGAATTTTACTAAATTATAATTTACTTAAGGGAAATTTTATGGACTGATGAGGCCATGTTTACCAGATCCGGAATAACCAACCACTGTAATCTGAAATAATGAAAATCATTTTGCTGTCAGAAAAACTTCTTTTCAGCACCGATTCTCCATGAACATGTGGGCTGGAATAATTAAAGACCAAATTATTGGGCCATTCGAATTGCCAAGACGGCTTAAGCATGAGGTCATGTTGAGTTTTTTGCGCGAAGACCTGCCCCTTTTGCTATAAGACATCAGGAAGGAGCAGACATCAGGAAGTGCAAAAAACGACTAAAAGAATGTCATTTAGAGCCTTAGCTTGTATATCGACTTATAGCGGTAATTTCGAAAACGTTATAAATTAATTACTGTATTTTTTTAAATTAATGATTTAAAGGAGACGGGGATTTATAGGCCCAATTTGTAATAAGTTGAAATATAGTTAAAAAAATCTTTACATTTTTCTGTTTCAAAATATAAAAAATTAGCCCAATTCACAATGTGAAAAACGTGAAATCTCAAAAATAAGGTTATGACACGAATAAAATAAGATATCGATTACTACAATCGATTAGTGTGAGTGAGTTTTAACAATTAAACATTAAAACAACTTACAGCAGATAATTGATTCAATCATAGTAATTATAAAAATTACAATTAACACATTGTCAACAGTTTAAAAAATGAAATATCAAAATAATAAAAATAAATCTTAAAATCGATTATCGTTTACAGTTCGATTAATTACTTGTGTTTGCCAACTGTATTTTTATCTGTGACAACTCCTGCCTGACTCAATCTATGATCACTCGTCTCTCGGAATATATTCCGTGTCTCGTATTATCGTTTAGTATAACTCGTACGAATTAACTTGAGACCTGGGCCGATGACGTAATTGTCAATGTACGGTGTGCAAAATAATGCGTCGTAATATTTTTTTATTTGAAATTTTTGAGATTTGCATGAGACTATTGATAAAAACAAAATAAAATGTTCTGGCAAGGGGTGAAGTAATAAGTGATATACTGTTGCCATTTTTATATATTTTAAATATTTATTTTTATAATATATATAATATTATTTTTAGTTAATGCGTCAAGGAAGGACAAAGAAATAAACATACACACTTTCTCTGAGAGAAGAGCTCTGTTTCCTTTTTTTTCCTGGAGTTGATAGTTTAAGTTCTGGTCTTGCTTGAGAAGTACATGGTTCCGATACTACTGTGACATCACACTTTTTTTTGGTCTTGAATAATTAAATGAACTTTTTTCGCCTCGTTTTTCATTCTTAGTAGTGTTGCCTTTGATATGCCTGTTGCTGCACAAGCCCTCTTTAAAGCTTGGTCCACAGGAATAAGAAACTTTTTATTTGATCTTTCATCTTCGAAAAATTTTAAAACTTTTAGAGCAAGTGTCCGTGCTTGGCTATGTATTGTCTTTCCTTCCATCTTTTTTTAAAAATAAAAAGGCGGAGTAACTCCTAAGCGTCACAAGAAAACGGCACAACACAACGTCCAAACCACAGAACACCTAATATAGCGGAATAGAAATGCCTTTGTTTCAATTTACTTGCAGTACCACTGCCGCCGCTAGTCTCCCCACTCCTTGCAGGTAGTTAACACACTCAACTCATATACGCTAGTGCTTGACAAAAAACTATCGATAAAATATCGACACGGAATAATGTAGGTAATAAATATGTGATAAAATAAAACAGTACAATTATATAATATGAAACGTAAATTTAATGAAATAAACTTAATGCTATAAAAAAAACGTAAAGTAGAAAAAATAATTAATTACAAGGAGTAAAACTTATACAGTAAAATAGAAAAAAATTAAGACATTTTCATCATTTCAAACACAAAATATTTATTTATTTATTGTCCTGTAAAATGCAAATATTTATTTAAAAGTTGTCTTTTTGATACTTTTTGTGCTGAGGTTTTCATCAAATGGTTGTTAACAATCTTACATGGTTTTCCATTGGTCCCTGATCAAATTGATGAAAATCGATTTCTCTGAATACTTCAATGCCAATGAAATGACGTAAGGCTCTGGATGTTATCTGTTCTTTAAACTTTTCAAAATTTTTGACTAATTGAGCATCTACAGTAAAAGTTTTAAGAATTGATTCAATTTTTTTACAAATCAAAATTACGTCAGCGCTAGGAAAAATAAGACCACCGTTGTCTTTCAACCGTATCAATTTAAAATTGTCTTTAATGGCACTGGAATTCAAAAGAGCCGAAATGCAAGTTTCGCATTTAATTTTGTTTAGTTAAAAATGTACCACATTTCCTGCTATGTAGCTTACTACTTCCAAACTAAATTCTGTCATGATATTTGACAGCAAGACTGACTTCATTTCAGTATAATTACACAAAATGTAAAGCGTTAGTTTCCGAATTATAAAGTATCAAAAATGTACTAGTGGCGCCACATAATGAAAAACAATGGTTTGTATTTTACTAAAATACTTTATTTATTTAGAACATACTTACATTTTCAGAAGTTGTCCAAACGTGAATAGTCGGATAAGCATGATCCAAAAGAACACGTCGTTTTCTTGTAGGATTAAAATCCTTTTCTTGAAAATGTGCTGAACATATTTTGCTATGTTTAGAGGGAAACCAATTTTATTTCCCTGTCGCCAAAATCCATTTTTCCTTAACTTCTGGGTTTATCGGAAAACTAAAAAATATAAGATAGAAAAAATATTTATTAAAAAAATAATATAAACTTACGCTTTTTATTTAACAGCAAAATTGATTTCTAAAAATAACCTGCTAGAATTGATTATACAAGGCATAGAATATCGATAGCGTCGATAAACTAAAATCTAAGCACAACCTTAATTGGCGTCTGGGACCAGCGGCCATACGATGCGTTGAAGGGCAAAGTATCGTTCAATAAAATCGATTTAAAAATGTATTATTTTACTCACCAATGATAAGAAATTCCTTTAGAAGAACAATAACCCTTTCCTGAACAGTTTGAACAGTTCGAAACACTGCAATAGACCATTTTTAACCACGTGCACCACGACTAACACCTGACGACGACGGTTTGTTTCGAACTGAGTCATGAAATTCTAGTAGTTGGCTTTTAAGCCATATACACGGCGCGCGTTCCCGGCTCGTATAACATTTCTACTAGCTATATTAAGTGTTCTGTGGTCCAAACTTAACAATAAAACAACGCAATTAACAACAAACAGATAAAATAACGTTCAAGTATAACAAAAACAAACAAAAGTCCAAACCAAATAACAAACAATTATCAAAAATATCGAAATAGAGTCGAGACGCGTATCCGTAACAAAAATGCTATCGGTACTGAGCGCGCACGGCCAGCGCGGGACGCGGTGCGGGGAGTCGGGAAGGGGGTCGCATTCCAGCGGAGTCTCAAGTTAATTCGTACGTGTTGTACGTGTACGTTTTGAGTGTCGCTGAGTTTCCCGTTGTTTTATTGATTTATATTCCTCGACCACTGCTTTATTTCTACGGATTTCTGATCTTACTTGTTACACCGATAATCTGGTTTACCCGTTTGACTTTGGCTTGGTTTTGTGGATTTTACGGCCTGGACTTTATCGATTGGATATTGACACAATGCATCGCTGTGTGAATTGTAATTATTATTAAAGACGAATAAAAGATAATTAGAAAAGTTTTTTTTTAAATATCGCCTAACCTTCCCTATCTTCCAATCAATTTGTGTGTTTCCTATTATCCTCCAACTCAATACAGTACCATAAATACTACAATTAATGTAGTAAACAGCGATCTAATAAAAATAACAATAGCACATATTAAAGTGACCTCACTTTAATAAATCTCATATAACTTTGCTCTCAGATTGCTAAAATCCGCCGAATTTTCAGTGATATTTTGAAAATATATAACCTATTGATTGACACCATTATCATCTTCTTACAATCTGGGCCCAAGAATGTATGCAAGCGTATCAGTCTCCTTTACACTTGTTTTATTGCTTCCTTACATTACAATTATTCCATTATGTATTATACGTGGTAGAGCCATGCTGTAGTTATATTAGTAGTATAGTTGTGGCACCAATGAGTCGGTCGTCGTGCACGGCGGGGAAGGACCACGCTCTCAAAGAACACCAACGTAAAATAGTAGCTTAATGCTGCTGTGTTTCGTATGACGAGTGAAGAGAACCGGAGACCATTTTTACTGGAAACGAGGCATTCCATATTAGCCCTCACGCGTGACAACGCATCTGCATTTTGATTCGTAATAGAGGATATATGTAGTAGATGCCTATGGGCCACAGCAACCACTTACCATCAGGTGGACTGTATGCTCGTTTGTCACCCTATCCTACAAAAAAGAGCAAAAGGTATTTTTGATAGAAACTTAAATGTGTCACTAACCTAGTTTTAAAGGTATCTTTTTATTATTGAAAATGGGATGCATATTTCAAGAGTTTGTAGTTCGGTACATGTTTGAGATATCTAAGTACAAATTGCTACGGATTTTGTAGGTAATGTAATTTAATAATTGACAAAATAATAATATTCATTATAGATGCAGTTTACATAAATAATTTTCACAGGAACAAACATCCAGCCCCGGAACAATTATTTGTAGGCCATATAAACACTTGTTTCGTGTGGGATTCGAACCGACGGCCCTCATCTCTGCAAGTCATGGCCACTGCGCCACGTAGCCATATAATATCAAAGAAAATTGCAGCGCGCACATTATACGATTGCCAGCATAGCTCTCAACAAACCTAACTTTTCTATTTCTTCTACCAAGCTATCAAACAAATCAAAACAAAGCGTCAGTAGCCTAAGTTCAGGGTGCGGACCGCGAACTCGAAAAGGTTGTGGGTTTGAATCCGCCATTCGTGTACTATCGCAAACTAACACAAACATTTTAAGCTTACTCGGAGTGGTTAAAAGGAATATTAGTAATGGTAATGGCATTGCTAATATTATTTGAAACTAGCTGTCCCGGCAAACGTTATTCCACCATTTCTGGTTGATTACGCGATGAGTTTAATTTTCACACTTACACTACTATAGACATATTTAACGTAATACCATCACAACTATTATGACAACAAACTTAAAAAAAACATAACCCTTCTTTTTTAGTATTCCGTAAACGGATAATAAGTTGCCTATATGTTATATGCTACCATTTACTGCATACACATACCAAATTTCATGGAAATCCGTTAATTAGTTTTTACGCGAATTGTGAACAAATCATTTTTCTACAGATTTATTATATTTAAAGAATAAAATAAAAAAGCAAGCTGTTATTTTATATTATTTTTATAAACTGTAATTCCGTGAAATGTAAAAGTAGTGATACATAGTACCTAATATGTAGGTAATCTTTATTTTCTACGTTTTATTTTACTTACTGGGCAGACTATTTTATTTTGGCAGATGGCTGAATTGACAAACAAGGCGCAATTTTTAGTTAGAGCAATGAGCCGGTGCAGTAAACTACGCGTGAGTTACTGAATTAACGCAAGGAATTTTGCTGAGTTACCAACATGTATAAGAAATAGAAATATTTATCGCACATTTTTTTAGACGTACGAGTACGACTAAGTTACGACGTTCGATTTTTTGCGACGATAAATTGAAATTTCGACAGTCAAATGTCAACATGTTTTATTAATTTACTACCGTTTTTAAAACGAGGTTCCTCTTTCCGGGGAAAAAAAGAAGAAAGAAACTCCGCAGGTATCCTATTATAATTTTTAAAAAGTCAATAATATGACATTTTCAATCAAAGTTCAAAGGTAAATAGACCCATAGGCCATAGAGCAACACGGGCCAATGGCGGCCCGGAGGGGAGTGGGAGGGGAGCGGTGTGGATACAGAACTGTCTATCATTTTTTGTGGGGGGAAATCTGCGCATACAAAAACAATCATCTGTCACTAGGGAACTCACACATTACAATCAAAACAATATACAATCAACTTAACACAGACATAGATTACATTATAATTTATAACGCTATCGCTTGGTGACAGCGACAACTCGGATAAGGACTCGGATCAGTCGCTCGACCGATCTGCATATTGTATGAGGGCGAATGGTCTGTCTTGGTTAATAAATTTGCGACTACACAGCACAGCAGCATAGCAATATCATTAAAAATGACTTATATATGAAATGTGACGGGTAAGGTCATCTTGTTGTAAATTTGACGTGGCAGATCACGTTTTGCAGAAAAAACTGAACAATACCGCATTTTTGTAGGACGCGATTCAGCCGCGGGACAAAATTTAGTCTAGTGACGATGCGGCTGCAATTATTTTTTATTGTACGCATAGGACCTGGTTTCAGATCACGGTTTCAGATGATGTTAATGCTGTTAGCCTTTTGGCTTTTACAGCTTCATAGGTCTCACGGCCCGCGACTTGTAAATAGTGAATTTAAATCATTTCGCATCGCTATTTGCGTAACGATGAGTTCTATGACAGTGTACAGTGCACGTGGATGAGTTATCCAACGGCCGTTCGAACAAGAGGTGGCGCGCCCCGTTTTTGAAATTACATCGACGGGCATCGACCGAGTAATTACCGTTGCGCCGTAATGCAGTATACTTGTCCAACAAAAATAGTGTTATAACTAGACTACAATTATGTTGAAGTTTGACGATCTGGAATTAGCGGCTATTGCGATCGCTCTGTACGATGAAAAATGTGATAAATCTTCAGCTACAAGCCGGGATCGAATTGTCATGCGTTGTCCGTTGCTCGGTCGTCACTTGGTTTTCGCTTGGTATAGAGTGAGTGTGTCCATACAAAATATATGTAATATTAGTTGATCGTGCTACGGCCGGCACTCGGCTCGGACCCGACACGGTCTCACGTGAGTCATCCTTAATTCGTATCGTCCGATGTTCTGGGGGTTCGGGGAGGCGGGTGTACGGTATGTACGCGGTGTGGAGGGGGGTGCGGCGGGCCCCTCTGCGGGCTCGCTGCGTCTAGTCATGCGCAAAACAGTGCGTTTTAAAGTGATGTAGTATGACATTACATTTCGTACCGAGGAATGTTGCATTACACCATGACTCCAAACATGACGCGAAATGACGTGCTAGTGCACACGCGACGGCCATTGTTATGAAATGCTCGCGTGGTAGTAGAAGATATACATCATTTCAATGAGACACCGCGTTATATTATCATGGTGTGACATGAGAATCGTCAAACGAAATGCGCCCTCGCTACGCCGGAATGTACCTACATCTTCTTTTGCTATACATAAAGTCGATTTTCCTTCATACTTAACCCCAATCTACGGAATCATTTAATCAAAGGGGCATTCCAAGCTTAGGACTGGCAATAAACATGGATTGCAATATTGATTATTGACCAAGTCTATAAATATTGGCGTATTTAAAAATCGATTTCATATAATATAAAATACTGAAAATATGTAATATGAACACCGTTGTTTGACTGTCATGTGTCATGCTTAATTTGGTCGAGTCATGTGTAATGCTACAGTATGCGGTCGGGTTATATGACGCGCAATGCAACAATCGCATTACTTACACAAGTCCAGCTGTGTCCCATCCGTTGTTCTAATGTGGGCTCCAGACTCCTTTGTGATGGGGTGCGAAGTCAGAAGTCCTCCACGTGTGCCTGGTAGTTGCGGGTCCCTCTCGATACGTCTGGAGGGAAGAGCAGCAACTGGGCCGGTGCACCCTGGGCGCGGCGGTTATCTTCCTCGAGAAATGAGAAGAAATTCTTATTCCTTGGGGAATGTTGCTGCCGCGGCTAATTATTCTGACATGGGGGGGGTCCATCTCGGACCAACAGTGCGTTCCTCTGCGTGACCCTCTGATCAGCAGAGGGCATAGCAGAGGAGCGAGGGCGGGCTCGGTGTGCACTTACCCTGCCTCCGGGCAGACAGTGAAGGATTCATCCTTTGCTGTCACCGCCGATCTCGTAATCCCAGTATCGAAGTGTCGTGGATCATGTCTCGCGGCTTTGATAAGGACCGAGGGTCTTGGCTTAATCGCCCGGACCGCGAGGGAGAAAACCTCTATAAAAAGTTACCCCGAATCCCAAGCGGCGACGCACCGCGAGGGGATGGATGGCTGACGGTGTTCTATGAACAAATCAGCCGCAAGTGCGCTCCTCGCCAGGGTACCTGCAGACCCCCTGGCGAGTAATAAATCCTCTAAATCTGCTTACCTTGGTACAGGGGTCTCTGCCAAGGTGGACCTTTTATTCCCCCATAATCGTGGGTACAAATATGGAAACAAAAAAACAAACAAATAAAACCGCCGGCAACGGCAACATAGAGGAGAGGAGGAGCGATGCGGGGACAGAGTCCGACGCCGCATCGAGCAGCGTGGGAGGCCCAGAGAGCTCTCGACGCGTGGGGCCTGGAACCGCGGAGAACAGTAAGTTCTTCCGCAAGCGGTCCAGGCGGGATGGCGACCAGGGGCCGTCATCCGGTGAAGAAGAGGTCTCGGCCCGGAAAATCCCCACCAACGGGCGGGGCGGGCTGAGAGGCAAGGGGAATGCCAATCAGAGGGCTGAACGAGCGGCAAAGCTTGCCGAGGAGGGGCGCCACCCGGGCGATACGGCTCGGGTATCAGGCGACGAGACGAGTGCGACTGGCGGCTCCGAGGTGGAGCGTAAGGCCAGATTCGTAAAGGAGGTGGAGGCCGCGATCAAGGTCGTGGCCCACAAGCAAAAGTCCTCCTCAAAGTTCAAGGCCATTCCCGGGGCCTCCGCCTCCATCATGGCGGCTGCGGAGGCCAACTTTGTTGGGGCCGGGCCTAATGCGGACGAGGTGGCGAAGCTGCGGGCGGACGTGGCCCGCCTGACGTCTGCCATGGAGACTCTCCAGAAGGAGAATGAGCAGCTCCGCGCAGACCTGGCCAGTCTACGTGAGCCTGCCTCTCGCGCGGCGCCCCAGACGCAGCGTCCAAGCCAGCCCGTGCCGCTGGAGAACCAGGTTCTGAACCTGGTCCGGCAGGAGCTGGCTGCCTTCCAGCATCGGTTCTCCGTGCTGGAGGGCATCGTCCTGCGCCCCCCCCCCTGGGGGCAAACAAGACGGCGGCGAGGCCGGCAACGTACGCGGCGGCCACGGCTACCGCATCCAGGCCGGGGCCGTCCAGTCAGCCCTCGGGCGGGGCTGCAGTTGCCCCTCCCCCCCCTGAAAGTCCGGCTCCGGCAAAACCGGTACCGGCTGAACCGGCTCCGGCTAAGCCGGCGACGGGAAAGAGAGGCCAGACGAAGGCAAAAAAGGGCAAGGCGGCAGCACAGGTGATGGCTGCACCAGCCCCAGTGCCTGCGGCGAATGTGCCAGCGCCAGCGGCAAGCCAGCTACCGCCGCCGCCGTCACCACCCCCCCAGCTCCCTACATCTCCCACGGCTGAAGCCGGTTGGCAGGTGGTCGGGGACAAAAAGAAGGGGAAGAAGGCAGCCAAAAAGGCCAAAGAGCAGGAGCGGCAGCGCCAGTTCAGGGCGCGCAAGATCGCGGCTAGGCTCCGCGCCCCGAAGACCGCAGCTGTAGTGATTACACTACAGCCGGATGCGGAAAAAAAGGGCGTTACCTACCGCGATCTGCTCGCGAAGGCGAAGGAGGCGGTGGATCTCGGGGAGCTCGGGATCACTGGGGGCCTCCGGCTCAAAGTCACCCAGACGGGGGCCCGTATGCTGGAGGTCCCCGGGGAATCCAGCGGCGCGACCGCGGACGCTCTGACTGCGAAGCTCAGAGCGTCTCTGGACGCGGAAGAGGCCCGAGTGTCAAGGCCCGTCAGATGCGCAGACCTGCGCATCATGGGTCTGGACGACTCGGTATCGGAGGAGGAGTTGGTAGCCGCCGTCGCCAGGTCCGGGGGGTGCACTACTGACCAGGTCAGGTCAGGCGCCATACGCCCGGACCAACAGGGTTTGCATGCCGCCACGGTGCGCTGCCCTGTTACGGCGGCCAAAACCATAGTGGAGGGCCGAAGGCTTCTGGTAGGCTGGGTCTCAGCGCAGGTTAAGCTGCTGGAGCCCAGACCTCTGAGGTGCTATCGCTGTCTCGTGGGGCACCACGTATCAGTGAGATGCGCCTCGGAGGTTGACCGAAGTGGCCTTTGCTTCCGCTGCTGTCAGCCCGGACACATATCGGCGACCTGCTGCGCCACGCCGCACTGTGATGCATGTGCGGCGACCGGCAAGCCAGCCGATCACCGGGCCGGAAGCAAGGCCTGCGTGCCACCCGCCAAGGCCAAGGCCGCGGGTAGGGTAGGGGCCAAAGCCGCCATCGCCTCTGTGGCCTCCGCCGCGGCCGCAACTGCCACCGCCACCGCGGTCACTGTCGCCGCCGCCGCCGCCGCGACACCGACGCCCGCAGATGGGCCCCCCGTGGAGGAAGCTGAAATGGAATGCCTATAACGGCCCCATTAAGCTTCCTCCAGGCGAATATCAACCACTGCGCCTGCGCTCAGGATCTGTTGCTCCAGAGCATGGCGCAGTGGTCGATTAACATCGCTGTGGTCGCTGAGCCGTATTTTGTCTGGCCTAGCGAGAACTGGGTGGCGGACCTTAACGGCTCAGTGGCCATCATTTCTTCGGCCGCCGCCGGTACCCCGACCCTTGAAGGTGTCAGGAGGGGTCAGGGGTGCGTAGCAACACGGTTCGGGGAGTTCGTCGTTGTGGGGGTGTACTTCTCCCCGAACCGATCTCTCGCCGAGCTCCACAACTCTCTTGCAGAGCTGAGAGCAGTCGTCGTCGGAAGTTATCCCCTTCCCGTACTTGTCCTCGGGGACTTCAATGCCAAGAACTTGGCTTGGGGTTCTCGTCATACAGATGTGCGGGGTAGGATGGTGGAAGACTGGGCTCTGGAGACAGGCCTGGTCGTCCTAAATCGGGGTTCTGTCCCCACGTGTGTGCGGATGCGGGGCGAGTCGGTGGTGGACATCTCGTTCGCTAGCCCCGCTCTGTCGCCGCGTGCCATTGACTGGCGTGTCATGGAGGGGGTGGAGACCTACTCCGACCACCGGTACATCCGGTTTGATGTCTCCACCCAGTCCTCGAGCGCGCCAGTCCAACAGGCCCCGAGTGGTCCGCGTTGGGCGCTGAAGCAGCTGGACCGGGAGCTCCTCCTGGAAGCCTCGATCGTGCAGGCCTGGGTGTCATCACCGGACAGGCCTGCCGACGTCAATGATGAGGCAGGGTGGTTCCAGGAGGCCATGTCCGAGATATGTGACGTGGCAATGCCCCGAGTCCGGCCAGAAAGCGCCCGGCGTCAGGTGTATTGGTGGTCGCGTGAGCTGACGTCTCTGCGCGAGGCGTGTGTCGCCGCGCGGCACCTGTACACCAGGCATCGCAGGCTCCGCATTCGTCCACCGAATGCGGCAGCCATTAAAGCGGAGCTGTACGAGGGATACAGAGCGGCGAAGACCGCCCTCCGGGAGGCTGTCCTGCGGGCCCGGGATCGGGCCCGTGAGGAGATGCTGGAGACTCTCAACAGAGATCCGTGGGGGCGCCCTTACAAGATGGTGCGGGATAAACTCCGCACCTGGGCCCCCCCGCCGACGCAAAGTCTCCGGCCCCAGCTCGTGGAGGACGTGGTGAGCGCTCTGTTCCCTGCGCGAGGGGAACATCCGCCCCCGCCTATGGCTCCGCCACCTGCGGTGCCGGAAGCGGACTACCAGGACGACGACGACGACATCCCGGAAGGTACCGGGGTAGAACTGAGAGTGGCGGTGCGTAGGCTCAAGGCCAGGAATACCGCCCCAGGACCCGATGGCTTGCCTGGCAAAGCCTGGGTCCTGGCCTCGGAGGCTCTCGGGCCCCGACTGGAGAGGCTCCTAAGCGCATGCTTGGAGAGAGGCCAATTCCCGCTTCGTTGGAAGACGGGGAAGCTGGTCCTCATTCGGAAGCCGGGGCGCCCTGCGGACTCTCCGTCCGCATACCGGCCCGTGGTGCTGCTCGACGAGGTGGGCAAGCTCTTTGAAAGAATCATTGCAAACCGCCTCGCCGAGCACCTTGCGGGGACGGGGCCGGATCTTGCGGAACACCAGTTTGGTTTCCGCAAGAGGCGCTCTACGGTGGACGCCATCATGCGCGTGAGAGCCCTCACGACGGGGGATGCAGTGGCCAGAGGGGGGGTTGTCTTGGCGGTGTCTCTCGACATCGCCAACGCCTTCAACTCCATGCCCTGGAGCTGCATTAGGGAGGCACTCCGGTATCACCGGGTGCCGACCTATCTCCGTCGTATAGTCGGGGACTACCTGACGGACAGGGCCGTCATCTACCCCGGTCGCAACGGTGAGTGGAACCGGCGAGAGATGTCGTGCGGTGTCCCACAGGGTTCGGTTCTGGGGCCACCTCTGTGGAACATCGGTTACGACTGGGTGCTGCGCGCCGACCTCCCTACCGGCGTCAGCGTAGTTTGCTACGCTGACGACACGCTGGTACTGGCACAAGGGGGGTCGTACGAGGCGGCGGCGGAAACTATGACACGCGGGGTTGCGATAGTCGTTGAGAGGATTCGGCAACTGGGTCTGGAGGTGGCTCTGCACAAGTCCGAGGCCATGCACTTCCATGGTCCTCGGAACAGGCCACCACCGGGATCCTCAGTGATGGTAGGAGGGGTATCCATCGGCGTCGAGTCGACGCTGAAGTACCTAGGACTCGTCCTCGACGGCCGATGGAACTTCGTTGAGCACTTCCGACGTTTGGCTCCCAAACTGGAACGGACCGGAGCTGCCTTCAGGCGGCTCCTGCCGAACCTGGGAGGGCCAAACGCCTCCTGCCGGAGGCTCTACGCGGGAATCGTGCGGTCCATGGCCCTTTACGGGGCCCCGGTGTGGGCGCGTGGTTTGGCGCGGCTTGCCGTCCACCACCTGAACGCGCCCCAAAGGGTGATTGCCGTGAAAATGGTTCGCGGCTACCGCACGATCTCCCGCGAGGCGGCGAGCCTCCTTGCCGGATTGCCGCCATGGGATCTGGAGGCGATAGTTCTCGCGCGCCTGCACGAATGGCGCGCGGAGGCACTATACCGTGGGGAAACCCCGCTGCCGCGGCAAGTTGTCGCGCAGCGGACAGACTTCCGGCACGATCTCATGGCGACATGGAGACAGCGACTGTCGCAACCCCGTGCTGGGCACGCCACTATAGCGACGATAAGACCCCTCTTTGAGGAGTGGCTTGAGAGACGCCACGGCATCCTCACCTTCCGCCTGACGCAGGTCCTCACCGGGCACGGTGTGTTCGGAAGGTTCCTGCACCGAATCGGGCGGGAGGAAACGCCCGGGTGCTCCCACTGCGAGGATGGACCGGAGGACACGGTGGAACACACCGTGGAGGTGTGCCCTGCTTGGGCGGAGCACCGCCGTGTCCTCGTAGCGGCGATAGGCGGCGGCGACCTCTCGCGTCCGGCCCTGGTCGAAGCCATGGTCCGGAGCGAGACGGAATGGGATGCCGTCACCACCTTCTGCGAAGCAGTGATGCTAGCGAAGGAGGTGGCGGAGCGGGAGAAGCGGAGAGCAGCAGCTCTCCTCCCCGGCCGCCGCGGGAGACGCCCTGGGCGTCGGGGGCTACGTCGTGGCCCCCGACCACCGTAGGCGCGGGCCTGTGGACGGCGAGCAATGGGTAGCTCGCCGTCCGTCCGTCTAACGACGACAGGCCGTGTCGACGGCGCGTTTTGTTCCACGCGCGCCTCAAAGAGTTGTCAGCAGCGAGAAGGGGCCCGCAAGGGCCGACGCCTGCCGGGGCTGCGGGCTGTTCGAAAGAGATACCGCGGCTCCGGAACGTAAGGGCACTGAAGGAACACGGATGGTTTTTAGTCAGTAAAAGTCTGACACTCCCTTACGCTCCACCCAGAGCGAAAGGCGTCATTAGATGATTTTCCATCCGCAAAAAAAAAAAAAAAAAAAAAGACTCCTTTGTGATTCACGGCGTGAATTCACGCCGTAATTTTGGCGCGAACTCGCCGTGAAAAACACATCCCTCCAAATTCGCAATTGTACACAGTTTAGTTCGCGCGCTCGTCGAGAATGAACGCTGAAATATGCACTGCTATTGCCGTGACGCTATGCGCTTTGGCTCACGACAATTACGTGTATATATAAAAGATAAAAAAACCGTATTTGTAGTTTTTTTTTTACAATTATCGCTTTCTCCTAGAAAAGCATCGATCACGTCAAAGGTAATTCAAATGGGCTTGTAAACCTTGTCGCTGCTTGCTCAGACTTCCTTTCAGAATCCTTCACCTTTTTTTCTATTACTGGACATGAGATTTTCCTTTTTTCAATCAGTCACTTCAACGCTTTTCGTGGCAGAGCGATGCTGCAGTTATATTAGTAGTATAGTTGTAGCACGAATGGGTCGGCTCGACCAGGGAAGGACCACGTTCTCACAGAATACAAACGTAGCTTAATGCTGCTGTGTTTCGTATGGTGAGTGTAGAAAACCGGAGACTCCTTTTAGTGAAAACAAGGCATTCCATCCTAGACCTCACGGATGACAATGCATCTGCATTTTGATTCGTAATCTACGATAGATGTAGATGTCTATGGGCCACAGCATCCACATACCATCAGGTGGACTTTGTGCTCGTTTGTCACCCTATCCTATAAAATAAAATAAAATAATATTCATTATTTCCTTTATTAGTATCCATGCGTCATGTACTTTCATTTTATTTTTATGATCTTTGTGTTTAGTATCCTATAAAATGGGTTCGACGTGATAACACTCGATCAACAAGAGTTCCTGCTCGTTCGTCCAACTGACGCTCATTTTGACGCACCGTCCTACGTAAAAAAATACAAATAAGCACAACCTCACAGCAACGAGTCTCGCGCGTTACTGATTTCACGCGCGAGTGTGGACGCGCTTGCGTTCACGGGAGGTTCACGCCTCGTAAACCCTTTGAAGCGGTCACAAAATACCAACACTGAACGGGGAACATGGCGTGAAAGGGCGCGAAACCCGTGAACGGGTCCGAGAGCCATCCACATACGCATACGGGTGTTCACGGCGTGAATGTGGAGGGCGCTTAACAGTTTTTGTGGCACTAGGTGAGTGTGTAGTGTCTATGTGTGACGGAACCGCAACGTGTGTCGTTGCAATCTAGCGCAAACGCAAAGTAAACTTATATACCTATACTTTGACAGAGTGGAATGCCCGCGTATGGTTAATCCCCTTCCTATCCGCCAGTGTTGCTTTATGGCCATAACCATAAGTAATCAAAGCATGTTCTATAATAAAACTAGACAACAAAATAATAATGTATGTAAAATTAAAGCTAATAATAAGTGTGTTGCAAACCCGAGCATCTGACTGGTAAGACAAATGTATGACCAGGTGATAGAACTCCATGTTTAACTACGTGTCAATCTTCATTTTTAAAATTTACTTTAAAAACAGTCCCGCTGGGTTTCTTGATGGTTCTTCCCAGAACAGAAGTTTTTTCCGAACCGAAGAATTACTCGTGATCTATATTAAATAAAAATTATTTTATTCTATTCCTACCTTCTGCAACCAAGCAGCATTGTGAGCACACAACGGTCTGATGGATATAGAGAGCCAGTATATCTAATAATTTCGAATTCCGAATTTCGGTCACGGCGGCGAGCCTCAACGGAGACTAGCCATCGGCGCTGGACAGAGTTATAGTGCCCGAGTGTATGCGCAAGCACAGGTGTACTCTCTGTTCCCTCACGCTCATAATCCGACGCGACGGTAAACCAACACGACCACAGAGAAGATCAGGCGTAGGACCAACGGCTTTACGTGCTCTCCGAGGCACGGGGGTTAGACACCTCCAACTTTTTGACTCCGGGCAGCTACTGAAAATTTCTTGACGGAAAACTCAATGGTTGGTTTTCTTTTGGCCTAACCCGGGATTCAAACCCGGTACCTCATGATCAGCAGTCGCACTACTATAACTACTGGACCAACGAGACAGTCGCCAGTATATGTACAGGCTTGTACATATACTGGCTTGTACATATATAGGAGGTAGTCCATCCTAGTCATCAAAGGTGACAACGCATCTGCAGCTTTATTTATTTGATGTTGGCCGCAGGTGTCCATGGACTGCAGTAACCTCACTTACCATCAGGCGGACTGAAGTTCATTTGTCATAAAAAGGAGAGCCAGTACACGTACAGGTAGCGAGGTGTTTCATCTTAAGGTGACAAAACGCAACAAAAACCAATACTAAATAAAATAACCATAATATGTATTTCTTACCTCCACCTTCATCTCCTAGAAGGTAACCCCAGCCACCGCAGCCATGTTGTTTGCCGTCCGGAGTCCGAAGCAATGCATTGGAGCCCGTTCCTGTAATGTTAAAATCACCATAGAATAAAAAGGACTCATACTCATAGAACAGGGGTATGAAAGTCTTCAGTAGCTTGCTTTAACGTTGATACTAGCGCAATCTCACAGTCAGTAAAAGCACTATTTTCCTCACTAACTTACACATTGTATTCAAAAGATGGCGTTACTGCTGACATTTATCATTTATACCGAAGTCTAAATCACGCCATCAAAGTTTTATGGGAAAATATGAAAATTAACGTTTCTGTCAAACCATACCACCACCATCATAAATAACGTTTCGGCAATCCTATTCTTCACCAATAATCCATGAACCTGCTTATGTAATATTGGCGATATCGGTAATTCGATCACTTTCGTCAGTCTCAATCAGCGTTGGCATTATTTACACGGCAATTGCCGTGTTACACGGCAATTTGGGTCTATTTAGCAATGAAACACGGTATACGGCAGCATATTTATTGCCGTGTTCTAAAACACGGCAATCCAATTGTTACTGATTTTTTTCCGAAAATTTTTTCGGTAGTCGATAAGTCATTATAACGCACATCACTAGACTACACTAGACGTAGTAATGACTCTATGAGCGAGGAAATTCCGATGCGGATTCGACATATATTCGCACACATTGAATCTTACGGGTTAATTTAAAATAAATAAAAAATTACACGGCAATTTTGTAGTTTTTATTCCAAAACACGGCAATCCAGATCCCAAAACAAGGCAACTTAAAATTTCGAAATGGAAACCCTGCTCTCAATTCCCCTCTGCATCACATGGGAAAACACAACGCGTCTAGGAAGGTATGCAGAGCGCCTTTCCGTTGAGTATTAAATCAAATTGTTGGTTGAATACTCAAAGCGTCACTATGACAAGACAAATTTCTGAGGTACAGCTGGCATGCATCCAGCAAGAGTGAGAAGCGTACAGTCACTCTCAAAATCTGCGGGGTCTAGTACAAAATGTATACGTAGAGTGCTTTCCTGCGTGGGTTTATAATTTTCTGATAGAAAACCGTTATACGGCCTGTACACTTTCGTCTCGTCGCCTCGCGTGCCTCTCGTCATGTTAGGCTCGACACGAGAACACACCATGTACACACTCGCTGTATCATTTGAACTCCGTATACCCGCTGAGATGGACCTAGATGAAACTGTTGCTGCGTTTTGCCATTGTGCTATTATTTATTATAACTTTTTACACATATATCATAAAAATAAAATTAATAAGCCATGGCCGAGAAGAAGATGGTGGACGGTTTCTATTTACCGTAACTAAACCATTTGCGGTGAATATAATATAATACGCTCTCATGTTCATCGCAAGACTCACGAGACCCTTTGACTTAGGCGCAAAAATACCGACACACTTCCGAGAGCGCACGAGGGCCACGAGACGCGACGCGACAAGAGCACCATGTATACATTTGTACTCGGCCTGTCTCGTGGTGTCTCAACGAGCGTGTAGAGCCGCCATTATAACGTGTGGTCGATTTTAAACGCGTAAAATAAAGTGAACAGACACATCTCCTGATTATATCATACAAAGCGCTTTTACCAATTAAATGGTTGAATATCGACCACAGGCGATATTAATTAGAATACGAACAAAACTGTAAGGGTTCTTTGTAGGATAGCGGAACTCTATTAAACAAGGAACACATTCGCTTACTAAACTACCGTGGATCTAAATTGTTTAATTATTAAAAAATCTACTTAAATATTATAACTCGACATTGAATTATAATTATTTCCGATTCCTTGTTAGCAGGTGACCTTAAGTATCTGGTTCTTTTATATCTATTTATAGTGCACATATCGAACACGTGGCGGAGCTGTAGTTACCAAATAAAAAAATCGCGATCCACTCAATTTAAATCGCTTCCTCCAGCTTTATATTGCACTTATACAAAAAAGCACACCAATAGCAAGAGATTTCAATTAATACTTCAGCCGGGCTAGCATGACCAGGGGATAAAAATTTTATCCACCGATTATATCCACTGACAAGGGATAAAATTGTCTTATCCCTACGTCAAAGCTTTATCCACCGTGCGGGCATGAGCCTATGGTGGATATAATATCGACAGTAGATAAACTTATCCCCGCGCATAGATAATATACCATAGTATAAAGCTATAAACTATACTAGCTATAAACTAGTTTTAAGATTAAGTAGATTTACATTAACTTATATTGTCTTTTACCTTTTGTTTATTATATTGCTAATATTATATATGTCATTATATGTCATTTATAATATTTGTTATATTTATTTTAAGCGTATTTCTGCCTTGTTTTTATTTTTTCTATTATTCTAATTCTTTCTTTATTTTCTTTTGTATAATATTTAAGTTAAATATACATTGTACTTGTATCAAATCGCAGGTATTACTTCGCTTGTGATAGCATTTATTAAAAAAATATGTGTCTAGAATTAAGCCAATTGCGAAACTGGACAATACAGACCCTTTGGAGGTGGTGTAACCCCTTGAGGAAATTAAAAAAAAATTTCCCCGCAATTACTGCCATTATAAGAAAATTACAAAATACATCAAAATTGATGTCTACTCTAAGTCACAAAGATTTAATTTTAATTGAAAATGATGAAGCATGAAGAATAAAAATGTAATGATTTCAAACAAAACAAGGAATAAATAATTTTATAATCATGAGTATTGTGTTATTTGTATTCCTAATATTACGTATATTAGTCTTTAAACTTGTATTTACCTACACAAGAGGCTAATTAAAGTATATTGCTTCACACATTCTAATGATGGCCCCAATAATTTAGGTCATGTATTTGCTGATTATTTGCTGTTTGAACAACAGCCATGCCATGGTCTTGAATCGTACCTCTCTAGTAGGTAACTACCATCTGCCAAGAGACTGAAAGATGTAAACTACCTACCTAGAAAAAATATTAAGATAAGTTACATAAGCCACATGTATTGATTGCAAATATACGATGTTTTTGGACAAGGTGGTTGTAATAGATGCTTACTTCAATATGCACTGGTAGTCCATCCACAGAATTAATAGGCTTTAAAGCCTCATAGAGTTCTTTACACAAATACAAAACAATCTTTGAGCATCCGAAACCGGCGTAGAAATTCGTTGTCGGAGAATTCCAATAGATTAAGTATTCTGATCACGTATCGATCGCTGGAGTAATTTTCTTTCTTGTTTTTCAATTTCTGACACGAAAATATAGTTGCAATAGGCTCGAGACATCTTTTTCGTATTAAAATAGTTTGAAGATAAACTTAAACCCACTTTCGCGAAAGAGGATAAAATGGTCCCTTTCAAATGTCAAAAAGGGATAATTTTTTCTCTTTCCCTTGGCCTCATGCTACGGACGGGGAGATATATGTCTACTCGTTATGTCAAACGGGGATATACTATAGAGATAAGACAATTTTATCCCTTGTCAGTGGATATAATCGGGGGATATAATTTTTGTCTCTTGCCCATGCTCGCAGGGTGGATAAAATTAAGCAAGGGATAAAAATTGTATCCTCTCCCCGGGGATATATTGTCCCCCGCTCATGCTAGCCCGGCTGACGTAGTTATAAGATTTATTTAGATCATTATTAAAAGAAAGTCAATCGAACATAATTAACCTAATATTCGACAAACCGAATTTATCAGTCTGTTTTTTTTTAAATTAGATTTAATAAATTGTGTATTTTGTTTTTTATAATTTATATTTTAATTCTTAGGAAGCCTTTTGAATTTTACTTTTTTTATTAATTATTTGAAATACTTTTTCGGTAACAAAATACGAATCACCAGTATCAAGCAGTTAAAAATTTTTTCGTGTTAATTAAACAGAAACAATATTTTTGTAGCTTTAAACGAAATTCGTGTTTCGGTAGTAAAAAAAAGTAAATATATTATTGAAAAAATTACGTGAGCGTTCGAGGTGTGCACTTTTGGACTAATTCATTTTTATACTGCATTTATTTTTAATGTTTCTTGACTAGTTGTTAAAAAGACTGTTAGAGATAAGGCGGCAGATGTTGTTCTGCTCTTTCCTACTAGTATCATACCAAAAATTCAACCACAGCGCCACCTATCAGGTGTAGATTTGGTGATTTGCAACGTTAGCACTAAAACACCATAAATAGTGAATATGATGCTAATAGAGGTCACTGATGCTCTTGAGTTTCTCGGCGTACCTACAGTTGAGTGCTAACCTCAACTTTGGCGCTGACATATAGTGGTAACCACAAACTGGGTATAATAAACAAGGTGAAGCAATACTTCGCGCCTGGTCAGCGTCTAACTTTATGTAAAGCTCAAGTCCGAACATGCATGGCGCATTGTAGTCACCTTTGGGATGGCTCAGCAAATAACAACTTGCAACTTGCAAAAAAATGGTTTAACTTTTTTTACACTTTTTATTTTTATTTGGTTGTCCTATTACGAGCTTAATTTGTATCATTGTGTACTTTTGCAAAGACATTTAAGTATGTACTTAGTATTACTCATAGACCGGACATAAGCAACAAAATTGTCGTCTTAAACTTTTGTCTTATATGATATATCTCAGATTTTTGTAATTTAGTCTTAAAGACATCGTTAAAAGGTCAAGACGTATTCGTTTCATAAAGTAACGGCACTATTTATTTACTAATTGGTTAGTAATTGACGACGTGCCTAAAACGGATTTTTACCTTATAATTAGTAGCGTCACCTAATGGGGAATAGCTGTTCAGCGTAGTATTGCTATATTTCGCTAGAGGGTGTAACACACACGGGAGCTCACAGTTTTTGTATGTAAATGTTCTATTATAAATATATATTATAATAAATATATATTATAATAGAAACAGAAACTTTTTTATTCAATGTAGATTATAACAATACTTATTGAAAGTCACTTTTTTCATTTACCACTGGTTCGCAAAAAAAACCTCTGTCCTGGGAATAACCAGCAAGAAACCCAGCGGGACTATTTTTTTTCTAATAATAGCTTACAATAATGTTTACAATAAACAACACAAGAGAAATTAGAAATAGCTTGGTAGCGATCACCCTTCCCAGGGGTTATTATCATCCATAAATTCCTTAATATTATAATAACCCTTTTTATACAAACTTAGTTTAATAACATTTTTGAACTTCAGCACTTATAATAAATATATATTTAAATCTCTTTGGCTGAAATACTGCTGTGTAGAATACGTAAACTTAACATTTTGTACTTATTGTTTTATTAAATAAAATAAATATTTTATATTTATTAATAAAATTGCATAAAAATGAAATTTTTGAAAATATTGTATAAAAGAAAATAAAGCCATTCTCGGAAATGTATTCGTACTTCTTCCAATTATTATATTTAAAATTCGCAAACTTCCCCTAACTATATCTTATCGACCATTTTCATTGTGTAAAGGTGTTTGTCCTGAAACTGTGTCAAAACATAGATACCCTGAAAACTAAAAAATACTGATACCCTAAATAATTATATTATTTTGAATTTAAATTGAACACATTAAAATTAGTAGTTATAATGCAGCTATGTTGGTTGAAACACGAATCAAAATGCAGAATCCGTTGTCACTCCTAAGAACTAAGATTAAATGCACAGCAGCATTAATCTGCTATTTGTTATTCCGTCGGTCTAGATCACATAAGCAGAAATGCAAAAGTCAAGGGCGAGGGTCGGAAGTTATCTCGCGCCCTGGATACTGAGGCTGGCCTCATTCCGTTATATTTTGCGACACTTAGCACAATTACAAATTCGAATTATTATCAAAGCACAAAATCGTTTTTTTTATATAGTATACGGTGAAAAACCTGCACACAGTCCACCTGATAGTAAGTGGATACTGTGGCCCTAGACATCTTCATCAATCCTCGATTTAGAATCAAAGTAGCGGTGCGTTGTCACCACTGAGGACTATTTGAATGCCTCGTTTCCAGGAAAAAGGAGTCCCCGGTACTCGACACTCACACACACACTAGGTACGTTTTTATTTTTATTTTTATATATTATTGTATAATACTTATTGAACGTCATTTTTTATTTACCATTTACCACTGGTTCGCAAAAAAAAACATCCGGTACTCTATTCTACATTCATTATATGGTCCGTGTCTACGCATAGTGGAGCTTACTGCATCCTGAAGTATTGCATTTCATTTTATTATGTAACAGTTACCAAGCAGGAGGTAGTACCCAGTCACCTTATCTATGGAAATTAGGACGGTTATCAATTCAATTGATAATAAGCTAACAGCTTATTAATTATTGTATGTATGTGTAATGTACAAAAGCTAAAGGTAGTCGGCCTAACTATAATATCAGGACGTCAAACACCTCACCCCTCCCCTCCCCCAGCCCCGTGATCATTGGTGTTTTACTGCCAAAACGTCGTGAATTTAAAGGAATTTAAAAATAAATTAAATTATATGCGACAAAATTAGTAAAAGTACCTTTATTCAATGTCAATATATTAACGCAATATGTCCGTCTTTAAGAAGAGGAAGGAAAGGAAACACGTCTGTATTTTCTCATCATACTTTGTTTTTGCCACCTACCATCTGGTGGACTCTATGACCTACATTGCTTGCCGTTTGTCATGTTTTCCGCCGTTTTAGACAGGAGTACACTCTTATCTTGAAGTTATCTCTAATCTATCACCTGCATCCATCGATTTCCTGCATGTCTTAGCCGATCGTAACTCCATCTAGAAGATATGAGAGAGGCAACATCGCCTTCCTAATAACACCTCCTTCCTAATTTGGCCGCTTCGTGGTACAGTGGCTTAGAAATGAGTTGCAGCGTTAAGGGCCGCGGGTTCGATTCCCGCACGGAACAAATATTTGTATGACCAACAAATAATTATTCCGGGTCTGTATGTTGTCCTTGTGAAATGTGTGTATGTAAACTTCACAACGATTTTTTTTAATAGAATAAGGGTGACAAACGAGCACACAGTCTACACGATGGTAAGTGGATGCTGTGGCCCATAGACATCTACACTTTTCCTCGATTAAGAATCAAAATGCAGTTGCGTTATCACTCCTGAGGACTAAGATGTACTTTCCAATAAAAAGGGTCTCCGGATCTTTACACTCACCATACGAAACACAACAGCCTTAAAGTATTTATTACATACTACTGTAATGAATACTCCAAGGCGGCAGTATCAAGCTGCTATTTTACGTCTAACGTGGCCCTTTTCAAAATATCGCCAATTTGGTCGATAAACTATTTTCTAGGGCGTCCCTTCCCGACTCGGCCGTTTACATCTGCCATATAAATTTGCTTTGTCACTCTTTCCTCATTCATTCTTTCTACATGACCAAACCACCGAAGCATTCCTTTCTTAATCCTGGGGGATGAGTCGCTCGCGTCCGTAGGCTTCGACCACCTAACCTTAAGCCCACCCTACACGTGTCCCCCGGGTGGTGCTAAACGAACGACAAAGCCGAAAAAATAGACTCGGCTCCTCGCCGTATGGTAGCGGCGTAAATCTACCATCACCCCTTGTTCGCACCATGACTCAGAAAATTTAAGTGCTCTACCACTTATAAAATATAATATATACAGGAGAAAATCCTAGTGTGGAGGTATTGTTAAAAAAATTACAACGACAAAAAAAATTCCACCACCAGTCCACCACTGTACGTTCCACTAGGAGTTTTCTTCCGCGTACGACCTCTCTGTGGAATAGTTTACCACCGGCGATTCTTCCGGACCGATACGACCTGGGGACCTTCAAGAAAAGAGTTTACTCCTTTCTAAAAGGCCGGCAACGCACCTGCAATTCCCCTGGTGTTGCAGTTGTTCATGGGCGGCGGTAGTGACATAACATCAGGTGAACCGTATGCTCGTTTGTCCCCTCTCCTATAATAATAAAAATTGCGGTTGTCGACCCGCCCGACAAGCACAAAGTACATAAAAATAATACCACATAAAAAAATTAACTCAAAGTAATTGTACCAGCAATCAAAACCATTCCTCCATTCGGCGCACCAGTGAACAACGACCCGGCCGTGTCTGATGCGACGTAGATAGCGCGGGTGCTATAGCTGTCCTTCTCTAGCACGCGGGCAGCTAGCTCCGCGTTGCTGCTCTCCTGCTCGCACCCGGACAGCGTCAAGCCCTGAGTGGGATTGGTAATTGGAACTAATAGAGGTCAATTTGGCTGCGTTGGAGTTTGTTATTCTAAATTGGATACTATTTAGACAATATATTCGCATGTTTAGGACCAATTGCAGTCTTTATAAGCGTATTGGATTCGAACCTAGAGAAAAATTGTATTACGACTGGAACACGAATTGGTCAACTTACACGATGCTGCTGTGTTTTGTATGGTGATTATAGAGAATCGGAACCTTTTTGCTGGATCCGTTGCATCCCATCTTAGTCTTCAGAGTTGACAACGCATCTGCATTTTGATTCCTAATCGAGGATTTTTATAACATTGGATGACAAACGAGCACACAGTCCACTTGATGGTAAGTGGATGCTGTGGCCCATAGACATTCACATTTATCCTCAACTAAGGATCAAAATGCAAATGCGTTGTCATCCCTGAGGACTAAGATGGAATGCCTCGTTTCCGGTAAAAATGATCTCCGGGTAAAAAAGGGTCTCCGGTTCTCTACACTCACCATACGAAACACAACAGCATTATTGCTGCTATTTTACGCTGGTATTCTGTGAGAGCGTGGTGCTGCCCCGGTCGAACCGACCCATTCGTGCTGCAACTATAATATAGCTGCAGCGTGGCTCTACGACGTAAAATAAAATAGAAGTAGATATCTATGGACCACACAACATCCACTTACAATAAGGTCGACTGTGCGATCGTTTGCCACCCATATTCTATAAAAAATGTTGTCTCTCACAGTTGTTAACTGAATTATTCACTGTGATAATGATCTTAGAGAATTGGAATTCGTTTTGATTAGGTATTTTAAGCAAAGCCAGGGTACGATAACGGGACCCCATGTAAAGCAGTGGACTGTTAAAGTTGCAAATATCGTCTCAATATTTATAATAATTGTATCTCGTACAGGTCGAATTTAATTTCTGAGAGGATTATACAGCAACTACTCCGCCGCACAGCTCCAATGCGCGTTGGAGGTCTTCAAATCACTTTAATAATTTTTTTATTAATTAAGTTAGGATAACAAACGGGCATACAGTCCACCT
This sequence comes from Parnassius smintheus behrii, assembly GCA_036936625.1. Lineage (NCBI taxonomy): Eukaryota > Metazoa > Arthropoda > Insecta > Lepidoptera > Papilionidae > Parnassius > Parnassius smintheus. The sequence continues at coordinate 5,312,537 of JAUPFT010000026.1, forward strand.
GATGGTAAGTGTATTTTATATCTGTACTACTCTAAGGTAGACTGGTAGATAACGCCTCAAGCATTAAGTCCTCCTATATACATCTAATGTGTATATGAAGTTAAATAAATAAAAATAAATATAATAAGTGGATACTGTTAACCATTGAGTTATACAACACATAAATCAATGCTCTTAACCATATACATCTATATCTATTCTCGATTAAGAATAAAAATTTTGATGCTTTTTCACCCTTGAGAATAAAGATGGGTTGCCGCGTATCCAATGGAAAGATTTTCCGGTTCTCTACACTCATCATACAAAACACAGCAACACTAAGCTGCTATTTTACGCTGGTATTTCGTAAGAGTGTGGTCACTACCAGGTCGTTCCGACCAATTCGTACTTCAACCACAATCTAGCTGCAGCGTGATTCTACCATGTACAAATCTAGACTGAACTGTCAAGGGCTGATGAAATAAAGAAGCTAGAAAATAAGAAGATGAAGGGAACTCACCAGGGAATCTAACGGTACATCAACCGATATTCCGGCGTTTTCTTTCGCGGCGTGGAGCATGGATATTATCCTTTGCGCACATTTTTCTATGCCCAGAGCCCAGTGGTTAGTCCCTGGTCCTTTGGCTTGACCCAGCACTTCACCGTTCCGGTCACAGATGACCAGGTTTGAGTGGGTCGCTCCCCTGGTGGAAAAATATAATGATCTAAAAGTAACTCAAAATACAGACACCACCTCCACCTTACCGTTAATGATACAGCTTACATAAAGTCCACTGCTGAAGATGTACCTCCCCCATAGATTGCCTCATAGATATTTGCCATAGTTGCCACGCTTGGCAGGCGTGTTGCCAACCACAGGTTTTGTAGTTGTTACTAGGAAGATGCTGCTGCCCATCTCCCGGTCTATTCCCATCCCATCGGATTATGAAAGTGTGGGAATAGAGAGTGCACTTGTGCTTGCACATACACTCGGGAACTATAATCCTATCCTGAGCAGATGGCTAGGTTTTGTTGAGACCTGCCGCCATGACCGAAATTAGATCTTCATAACATTAATACTTATACCAAACTATCCATCCATCCACCCAAGGGTTGCCACTTTTTTTAACAAATATAGTATTTACCCAAAAAAGAACTTCGGAGAACACTCCGAAGAACACACACAGAATCACTTTTGAGAAATTCGGGAGTAAAAAAGTTCACGTAATTTTTTAAATCTTTATGTATTTTTCTATTTATATTTGTTATTGCTCTTTGCTTTGTCCATTAATAATCTAATCAGCTTACCTTCTACCTTACCTTTAAAATAATTACAGGAGTCTGAGCAATTTAGATTCATATTAAAGTAAATACCTGGGTGACCGAGCTTTGCTCGTTTTTTTTTTTTGACATAATAGAAAAAACTGAACTGGTTATTTTAATAAAAAATCATGAGTGCAATTAGTTTAATTAAAATTTTCGTATTTTTAAAAAGCCTAAAAAAAGGGCTCGAAATAATAGATTTTCTCACAAAAGAAGGGAACTTGAAAAAAAAGGAAAAAAGTCGGACCGAAGACAGGACGCGAACCAAGGCATTATGACTTCGCGACCGCTCGATACCCACTTAAGCAATTACGATCATTAACACAGTGTTAAAATTTACCTTCTTATATTGTAGCAGTTTTTCATTGCCTGAAAACACGGACAAAAAGACATTTTCTAAAAATAAATCCTAGACAGATCAGTTTATTGCCCCCGAAACTCCCTGGACACTAAATTTTATGAAAATCGTTAGAGCCGTTCCGAGATTCCGATATATATATATATATATATATATATATATATATATATATATATATATATATATATATATATATATATATATATATATATACAGTTAGTATAAAAAAGCGCGGCAGTTGAATTAAGGATAAAAATATACACTCACCGGCACGGAAACTTGGCCAAGCGGTTATCTCGCGATAGCAAAAGCTTTAAGTGTTTCTGATGAATGTTTGTTATGCAAGTGTGTCAAAAAATGTTTACCCTCAAGTTCAAGAGGGTAATTCATTATGTTTAAGTGCACCATGACGAATTCTTTAATTTTTAGTTGAAGTTGTTGTTTTTAGTTAATTTTTAGTTTGAGCGACTAAGTTCACATTTTAAATTTGTGTGTTGTGAAAAGTTTACTGTAAGGTTATTCAATTATTGTGATCTTGTGTCTTAATTAAATAACTAAAGGTGCTTTAAAGCCAATAAAAATGCCATTAACACCAGCACAAGTTGCACAAGCAGTAGCATTAATTGACCAAGGGCTGACACAGCGTGAAGTTGCTATTGTGCTTAACGTACCACGGTCCTCAATGCAGTATTCACTGAAACGATACCAGGAGACAGGCCGCTACACCCGCAGGCCAGGCAGTGGGGGCGTAAGGTGCACATCGGCCCGGGACGATCGTTTTATTGTTATGGAGATTTTGAGAAACCGCTACCTGACCGCTGTTGAGATACGCCAGCGGCTCCAAATCGCAAGAGGCGTTAATGTTAGTGAGCGTACGGTGAGAAGACGAATGGAGGAAGTGAATTTAAAAGCTCGTAGACCAGCACGAGGTCCAGAACTTCTCAGACAGCACCGAGTAACCCGACTTCAGTTCGCAAGAGAACATGTCAATTGGACCCACGAGCAATGGGCTAGAGTGTTGTTCACAGATGAGTGTCGAATAGCTTTACGTGCTCCAGACGGTCGAGAACGAGTGTGGAGAAAAAGAGGAGAGAGGTTTCTACCCATTACCACCACCCAAACTGTGAGTTTCCATGGAGGCTCAATAATGGTATGGGGAGGTGTAAGTTCCGACGCACGTACAGAGTTGGTCATCGTCGATAATCGGCTTACAGCTACTCGATACATCGAGGAAGTTCTTCAGGAGCACGTAATGCCTTATTCGGGATTCATTGGACACGACCAATTCCTCCTCATGCACGATAATGCACGCCCGCACGTCGCACATTGTGTAGAGGAATATCTGGAAGAGGTTGGAATACAACAATTACAGTGGCCAGCTCGTAGCCCGGACTTAAATCCAATTGAGCATGTATGGGGTATGCTCAAAAGAAAGTAAAGTCCAGCTCCAAACCGCCACAAACTCTAAATGAGCTCCGAAATGCAGCGCTGGCCGCTTGGGACAGCATACCGCAAGTTGATGTCAGAAACATCATTCAAAGCATGCCAGATCGAATGCAAGCGGTTATCAGGGCTAGAGGAGGAAACACCCGATATTAAAACTGATAGACAATAAAGAAACAGACTTAATTTTTAACTTTGTAGTGTTTTTAAAGTGACAATGGAAAGATGTTAATTTTAGTGAAAACATGTTATCTTGAAAAGAAAAATTTCGGTGAAGTAAACATTAAATTTCTATGTTCTAAAACCATTAGAGACACTTATTGAATGCATCTACCCTTAATTTACTGTTAAAAAAACGTTTCAGTGCAAATAATCAGCAAATTCACGAGTGGCCAAGTTTCCGTGCCGGTGAGTGTACTATTTTTCGTACTATATTAGTTTTCTATAATATACTTATAGTACAATTGACTCATATATATTACGATACTATATATTATAGTACGGGTGGCAACCCTAACCCTATAAAAGTCCGCTGCTGAAAATAGGCCTCCCCCATAGATTGCCTCATATCGATTTTGTCCTAGTTACCACGATTGGCGGCGAGTTTTGTACCTGGTAGAGCCACGCTGTACCTATATTATGGTTGTAGCACGAATAGCTCGGCTCGACTGGTGTAGGACCACGCTCTCACAGAATACCAGCGTAAAATAGCAGCGTAATACTGCTGTGTTTTGTATGGTGAGTGTAGAGAACCGGAGATCATTTTTACTGGAAACGAGGCATTCCATCTTAGTCCTCACGGGTCTATCATCAGCTGCATTTTGATTCGTAATCGAGGATAGATGTAGATGTCTATGGGCCACAGCATCCAGTTACCATCAGGACCAATGTGTGCTCGTTTGTCTTATTATTTTGAGTTGTTATTAAGAAGATGCCGCTGCCCATCTTCTGATTAAGTTTATCTCCGTCGTCTCTTACGACACCCACGGGACGATATGGGGTGGTGGATATTCCTACGCCCCTACCACACGGTCACCTTCTACTCCTTAGTTTATTAAAAAATAGTGCTGACATGCTTCAAAACATATCACACTTCCATAATATTATGTTGAGATAGAGACGGTAGAGCCATGCTGCAGTTATTTTAGTATAGTTGTACCACCAATGGGTCGGCTCGACCGGGGAAGGACCACGCTCTGACAGAATACCAGAGTAAAACATGCGTAACGTATGGTAAGTGTAGAGAACCGGAGAATCTTTTCACTGGAAACGAGGTATTCTTAGTCCTCATGGGTGACAACGCATCTGCATTTTGATTCGTAATCGAAGACATATGTAAATGTCTATGGGCCACATCACCCACCTACCATCAGGTGGAATGTGTGCCCGTTTGTCACCCTTATTAAATAAAAAATCGAGTGTGTCTTTGCTCTGGTAAGCGAAGTGTAGCGTACACCATCTTGAGTTAAATTTCGGGTGGCCTTCCGTGAGAAGGCTATTCTTCTCATGGAAGGCCACCCTAAACTTCGATAACCGGTTCGCGGATGCCACTCAAAAACCTTTCTTCCCCATCAGTTGTCGCTTTTTCGAGCTAGGTATATTGCCACTTCAGCTTATTGATCCTTTGGGCTACGTCGGTTACTTTAGTTCCACTGCGGATATCCTCATTTCTAAGTCTATAGTCTACGCTGAGAAACTCCGAGCGTAGCCCTCTCTATAGTTTGTTAAGCGATCATGAGCTTCCTCATACAGTCAGCAGTGAGGGACCACGTTTCGTGTGTGTATTTTTACATATACCTAAATTTATGTCGGTTACGGATCGTACCCAAGAAAAATTTAAGCTCGTTGGCGCAGAAACAATCATTCCAGTCTAGCTGATTACCTTATTTTACGATGCCTTCTCACAAATTATTTTTTTTTATTTGTCCTTTTGTGTCAAATCAATCAAACTATAGAACTCGCTTCTCAAAGAATTAAGTCGTTCAACTAGCTATCGACTTCGTTCACATATTATGATATTTTCTTAGGTTGTTTTAACGCTGTGTATATTGGTAATTATCTCGATTAACAAATAAATGCAAATTTTTCTTTCTTTTTTATACTATGTATAGTATAGTAGAATATAGTTAAAAGTAAAAGTAAAGTTACAGCCTATATATGTCCCACTGCTGGGCACAGGCCTCCTCTTATTTCTGAGGGTTTTAGGGCAAGGAATAGTCCGCCGCGCTGCCCCAATGCGTGTTGGCGAACTTCACATGTCTTCGAAATATTTTTTTCTTATTTCTTAGACTTAGACATGCAGGTTTCCTCACGATGTTTTCCTTCACCGACGAGCATGTGGTAAATGAGCACTTAAAATTGCAATTAACAATTTCATTGGTGTCGGCAGAGATCGAACCCGGTTTGCTCGCGTACTGTGAAATTTACAGCGAGCGCTAACCATCTGAGCTACCACGGCTGTCATAGTAGAATAGCATAATATGGCAAAAGTAATTTCATAGTTAAAAACCAATCTAGTACGTGGATGACTCCAACACTGAGGGTTCCAACAGCAATATTTTGTTTTATAGAATAAGGGTGACAAACGAGCATACAGTCGGCCTGATGGTAAGTGAATGCCCATACCAAACCCATAGGACATATTCATTTACCTCGTTTGGAAAAAGGGTCTCCGGATCTGTACACTCACTATACAAAATACAGCATTACCCTTGGTTCTACCACGTAATAAAGTATATTACAAAACTTAGTAAAAAAGATAATAATTGTGTTATTGAGGGATTAATGATTCCTCAAATGTATTAAAACTTAGCTTAACTTAGCTTCTTGGATTACAAACTTCAGTGATAAGGAATGAACGATATTATTTTGAGATTTTTGGGTCACACAGTAATTCCACCAAATATATGTATATACCGGGTGATTCTTTTTGCCGTCTGAAAAAAAATTGGATGTAACAGGTGAACGGAATGGCATGGCACTGATATATTGCACTTTTCTTTTTACAATTTTACATTAACATATAAAATTAATCTATCAATAAATACTACTAATTTGAAATAAAGTTTCGGTACAAAAAAATAACGACAAAATTTCCGAACTAAAACAATCACTCAATCAATTAATTAAAAACTATCAAAATTAAAATAATACGTACCCAATTAGTAGTATTTATTGATAGATTAATTTTATATGTTAATGTAAAATTAAACAAAATCAATTTCATAATATTTTGATGTAAAATAAAAAAAATTCTTGAAAAATTAATAAAAAAAATTGGGGGTCATTGTAGAAGCGTGCTCGTCGCGACCCCTGCCAGCCCTTTTCAGGGCTGCAATTCTACACAGCTGCGCACCCATGCGAACGAGGGTTAGGGCGTCCCCCCAAGGCGACGCACACCAGCTCGTCCCCGTTGGTGTGGATTGCAGCGCGCAAAGCGGCGATGGGGACCGCCACCCGTCACGCACAGCCCGACACGGCGGAAGGTGGAGGACGGAGTGCAGAGTTGGCACGTGGAATGTTAGAGGAGGCATGAGAGATAAGACGAATGAGTTGATCGAAATAATGAAAGAAAGAGAATTAGATGTCGTGTGTATGTCGGAGACCAAACGGAAAGGCAGTGGTATTGAAAAGCTCCCTGGCGGGACGTTAGCTATATGGTCCGGAGTCCCGGAAAGCGAGAACGCCTGCCAAGGAGTGGGAGTGCTGTTGTCGTCCCGGTTGGTCGATCTTATGATTGAATACAAGGTTGTGAACTCAAGACTTCTCTGGGTTCGCTTCAAAATGGGACTGACGAAGTTATTCCTTTTGGCTGTTTATGCGCCGGTAGCTTCGTCGTCCAGGGCTGAGCTGGAGGAGTTTTGGGAGAATGTAAGAGAAGTTCTAGATTTGGTTAAGGGAAACGAAAGAACTGTTGTATGTGGTGATTTGAATGGATGGGTAGGCATCGCTCGACCAGGATACGAGTCGGTGCTTGGAAAGTTTGGAGATAAAAGGGTTAATGATGCTGGCAAGCTTATACTGGCTGTATGCAAGGAAAAGGGTCTTCTTGTGACAAACACTATGTTTAATCACAGGAAGATCCATATGTACACTAGAGAAAGAAAGAATGAGAGAAGTATGATTGATTTGTTCCTGGTGGATGACCGACTGCGAAAACAGGTGATGGATACACGAGTGTTCAGGGGTGCTGACCTGGGAACGGATCATTATCTAGTAATTACTAGATTTAGGGGTTTGTTCGCGGGTTGGCGCCACCGGACGGCAGTAACAGAACCACAGTCGGTCTGTCGCATCCGAAGCTGGAAGCTTCAGGAAGCGGATACTAGGGACAAATATCACACGAGGGTAGCCGAAAAGCTTGACACCATCGATGGCAGGAAAGAATGTGTGGAGAGAACATGGCAGAACCTTAGGGATGGAATGGTAAGTGCAGCGGAAGAAGTATGTGGTAAGACAAAAAGAGGTAGTAGTAAAAGAAGAGATGCATGGTGGAATGACGAAGTGAAAGAAGCTGTAAAAAAGAAGAAAAAAGCATGGTTAGACTACTTAGCCTCTAGTAACGATGAGCATATGAGAGAGAAGATGAAAGAAAGATATAAGCTGCAGAAAGTTCATGCGAAAACATTGATTGAGGAAGTACGTGAAAGGTGTAGAATAGAAGCGGACGAGAGGTTGTCGCACAACTTTAGGGAAAACTCCAAACTCTTCTGGAAAGAGGTTGGAAGGTCCCGGAGTGGTGCGACAGCTTTAAGAATGAACAAAGTGCTTTCGAGAACCAATGACGTCCTCTCGGAAAAATCGGACGTCATGCAGCGATGGAGTGAATTTTATAGAGAATTGTATGCGTGTCATGATCTCAGTGAAGGATCCGGGGGTGACGCCGTGACTGGCACGCCAGACACGGACCTCGATGACACTGAGGTCATCAGCATGAAAGAGATTGAACGTGCGATTCGAAGTTTGAAATGTGGTAAGGCTGCGGGACTAGACAGAGTTACTGCTGAAATGGTCAAGTACGGTGGGCCTCGCGTCTGGGACAGCTTTCATCTGCTGTGCAATTTGTGCTGGCGGACGGGAGATGTCCCGGATGATTGGCGATCCGCGGTCATTGTGCCTTTATATAAAGGTAAAGGTTCACATTTTGACTGTGGGAGCTATCGGGCGATCAGCTTGACCAGTTTAGCAAGTAAAGTTTATTCGAAGATTTTGACACGCAGGATGCAAGAGAAATCGGAAAGATTCTTATGGGAGGCACAATGCGGATTTAGACCTGGAAGAGGATGCACGGATCAAATGTTTTCTCTCCGCATGATCACGGAGAAGCTTCTGAGTGTTAACCAGAGGATTTTCTGTGCTTTTGTGGATCTGGAGAAAGCATTTGATAAGGTTATAAGGAAGAAAATGTGGGAACTGTTGCCGGGATATGGTGTGGATGGTCGATTGCTAAGGGCTGTGCAGTCACTTTACTATGACTGTAAAGCCTGTGTGCGGGTAGGGCATGACCTGTCACCCATGTTTAGCGTCCAAGCGGGCGTAAAACAGGGTTGTGTCATGTCTTCCTGGCTGTTCATACTGTATCTCGACAGCTGTTTACAGAAGCTGAAAGATAGCTGTTTGGGTGTGAAATTGGGTGACATAAAAGTTAATTGTCTGCTGTATGCTGATGATGCAGTGCTTATTGCACCATCAGAAGCAGAACTGCAGGCATTAGTCACGTGTATGAAAGAGGAATGTGAAATTAAAGGTCTCCGTTTGAATGCTAATAAAACTAAGGTTCTGGTATTTGAAAAGGACGAAGAGAGAACGAAATGTGAAATATGGGTAAATCAGGAATGTCTAGAACAGGTAAATGAAATTGTATACTTGGGGAGTGCTTTCAGCCGGGATGGAAGATGTGATTTAGATGTGGATAGGCGTGTCGCTGCCGGAAACAAAGTCAATGGTGCCCTGAATACATTAGTCAAAAGGCAAGGCGTGGTGAAGAGTGCACGCCTTGCAATACATAACGCAGTTTTGGTACCGACTTTGTTATATGGCAGCGAAACCTGGGTATGCCAGAAGAAGCATAAAAGCAAGTTGAATGCAGTGGAGATGCGATCTCTTCGTAAAATGTGTGGCGTTACCATAGCCGACCGAAAGCGAAACGAAGAGATTCGCAATATGGCAGGATTGAAAGATGACCTTATCACAAAAATTGATAGGGGCGTACTCCAATGGTTTGGGCACGTTGAACGAATGAGTGAAGACCGAATGGTGAAGAAAATATATAGAGCGAAAGTAAATATTAAAAGGTGTCGAGGTAGACCGAGACTAACTTTCGAAGACCATGTGAGCAAATTGCTCGAAGCGGGGAGGGTCAAAAGTACTCGGATACCTAGACGTGCATGTATGAAGAAGTTAATGAACCTGAAAGAAGCGAAAGAGGTATGTAAGGATCGTGACACTTGGCGATCTGTTCTCTCTGGCTACCCCGTTAGGGATTGTGCGTGACGATAAGTAAGTAAGTAAGTAAGTAACAGTGCCATAGACTTCTATTCCGTTCACTTGTTATACACCCAATTTTTTCCAGACGGTAAAAGAATCATCCAATATATACATACATATATGGGATGTCTGTTGTAGTTGCGGAATAACAATCTCCATTACCCCATATCTAGGGTTGCCAGGTCTTAAAACCGAAAAGCCGGACATACCAACGAGCTTAGCCGGACATACCAACGAGCTTAGCCGGACATTTTGGTAAAAAGGCTGGACACCCTTATTTTTTTGTCTTCGTAAAAGACAATTTTTTAAAGTAAAACAATGCTTTTTATCATTTACCGTAAAATCTTCTTAAGTTCTAACGAAACAACAACAATGATTTGAATGATTTGATTCAATTCTACAAAAAAAGTAATGTGAATAAATCAGTATTCTTTATTATTAGATATTCCATATTAATTTCGATAATTACAATGGTATGTATGTAAGTACATACATTAAAAATGTAAAGAAATGGTTAAATTTAAAAAGCCTAACAAAAGCCGGACATCATCTAATTTGGCCGGACACGGAACCAAAAAGCCTGACTGTGTCCGGCTTTATCCGGACGTCCGGCAACGCTACCCATACCGCCCCGTGAATCCCGCAAGAGGCGACACAGGGAATCTAAAACAGAAGATGGGCAGCAGCATCTTCCTGATAACAACCCGAAATAATTAAATACTGCCGTTGCCAACCCGGCTGCCAAGCGTGGCAATTAGGGAAAACCCCTTATGAAGCAATCTATGAAGGAGGCCTATGTTCAGCAGTGGGATTTAATACGTTGTAACGGATGGATGGATACTTTGGTATATTCATAAGTGGTAGAGCCAAGCTGCAGCTATAATATAGTTGTGGCACGAATGGGTCGGCTCGACCGGGGAAGGACCACGTTCTCACAGAATATCACCGTAAAATAGCAGCTTAATGCTGCTGTTTCGTATAGTTAGGTAGAGCACCAGAGACCCTTTTTACTGGAAGCGAGGCATTCCATCTTAGTCCTCACGGGTGACAACGCATCTGCATTTTGATCTTAATCGAGGATAAATGTAGATGTCCATGAGCCACAGCATCCACTTACCATCAGGTGAAAATCAGGTAAGGAATAAAAAAGTAATGTCCTTAAGACCGAATTTCACGGCACGCAAGGGATCAAACCGTAACTGAGACTAGCCAGCTGGACAAGACAGCACTATAGTGTCCAAGTGTACGGGTAAGAAAAGTGCACCATCTATACCCTCACTCTCATAGTCCGATGGGATTATAATCCGATACTTCCAGAGAGATATCAGGCGCAGGACCAACAGCAACGGCAAAAACCCAATTAGATTGATTTGTGACCCGACACGGGATTCGAACCTAGGACCACATGAACGATAGTCACGTTCACAACTACCAGATCAGCAAGGCATTGATATTTTACTTTACTTTACTATTATATATATTATATATTTACAGCGAGCGTTAACCATCAAAGCTACCACGGCTCTGTGTCGGCTATTTTCATAGTAGATTCTAATTATTTTAATGCGATTTTCGAGCGAAATTGAATTCATTGTAGCAATTGCCAAAGCATCTACTACGAATAGGTCAAAAAACTAAATGTCAAAACTGTCATGTTGTTGGTGTTGCCCCAATTGAAAAACAAAGTTCTTGTTGAAAAACCCATTAGAAAAAAACGAGCCCACGAGCCCGGTGCGCATAAGCGACGGGGCCAGGACGTATTATCTACTTATCTTCACGCACAATCCCTAACGGGGTAGCCAGAGAGAACAGATCGCCAAGTGTCACGATCCTTAATACCTCTTTCGCTTCTTTCAGGTTCATTAACTTCTTCATACATGCACGTCTAGGTATCCGAGTACTCTTGACCCTCCCCTCTTCGAGCAATTTGCTCACATGGTCTTCGAAAGTTAGTCTCGGTCTACCTCGACACCTTTTAATATTAACTTTCGCTCTATATATTTTCTTCACCATTCGGTCATCACTCATTCGTTCAACGTGCCCAAACCATTGGAGGCATTGATATAAATATTTATATAATTTCTAGACGTTCGGAGCCCCCGTTCCGAAGAGAACAATGGCTCGGAAGTGGCCCAGAGACATCGTGATAGTATTGCGAGGGCGCTGGGGGCAGCTGCTCCCGGGGCATGTTTTATTAGAGCAAAGCGAGAAAAGTTTGGTTGCGTTTCGAATGATAAGATGCAAGCTTAACCTTTCTATTGCCCCCGCAGCGGAAGGTATCCATGACGATTTCCCAACGATAAAAATGTTCATGTTATAAGTGAACAATAAAGAGCAGAAATAAATAAATAAACTTCCATTTATGCCAAACCCACAACATTTTTACGTCCAAAAATTCTATATCGATTTATCGTTAACGAAACAATCACAGATAAAAATAATCGCGTAGTATAGTGCATATCAGGCAATATTGATGTGTTATCATGTTATCGAAGTTGTTGAAGCTGCTGGTGCGTCGTGAACTTGGCCTTAAGTTGAGGTTACCTGCTAGGCCAGTACCCGCCCACCATTTGTTTAAGGGCATGTACTAAAGACTGGATATACTGGTTCAAAATGTACGCATAGGTCAGGTAATTACTTGTCTAGGAAGCCGGTTTTTTAATGTATGAATAATTTTTTTATAAAAGTAAAACCTATTTCGGAATAAAAAAATAACAATATCTACATCATAGCTTGTGAAGCTGTACCATAGTGCATCGAAGAATGAAATCCCAGACTTCAGTAGCTATTATATGGAAATTGTTTTATTCCTTTTTATTTTTTAAGAAAGTAGAATTTATTTAATAATTAACTTCCCATTGGGAAGTTATTGTAATGGGTCCGACTTAGCAAATTGGAAATTTTAACATATCTACACGTTTCAAGGTCTTTAGAATCTAATAGTGTTGTTTTTAAGAGGATGTCCGTGTGTGCTTATGTATGTATGTTCGAATTCAATTTTCGCCTCGTGAATCTCGAGAACAAAGAGTGATATTGACATTGGACCAGTTTCATAATTATGTAACTTAGACCTCATTAAATTTTGAGCAAAATAGGTCAAGTCGTTTTTTGTGCTGAATGAAAAATTGTATAAAATATTAAAACATACGATATTTTTTTATTCTTTCCACTGGTAAGTTATTCATGTGGACCTTTCGGGTCGCACCTAAACCGCTTTTTTATTTTATATATAAAAATACCACCAATCCACAAAGCCACAAACTGGTCAAAATACCTACATTATTTTGGCAAGTTTGTGGGTAGTATCATAATTCACAAATCATAATTCATTTAATGCATGTCACAAAGTATAAAGTTGTTACAATATATTTACAGTACGGGCGTAGCAATTTAAGAAACGGTTTAAATGTCAATTTAATTTAAATTATAGATCAAATTACATTATTTTGACCCAATTTGTTATTTCTATTTACTTACTTGATATTGTTAATATTATCATCAAAATTTTAAATCTTAGTTTCAATAAATATTATATCTGAACTATTGATCAAAGTTGAGATATAAATATTTCTTGGAATTAAAATTTAAAATTTTGATGAAAATATTAACAATATCAAGTAAATACAAATAAAAAATTGGGTGAAAATAATTTAAATTGATATATAATTTATATTTAAAATATTAATTTAAATTATAATAGCTTTTCACAATAAGGATCTTCGGAAGATCTATTTTAAATTTACGACCCTGGCTTCATGGTATGACGAAAATGATTGTAAATCCTTATACATAGAAATGTATATACCTAACCATTTTATATAAGGGACATTTTTTATTCTATATGCTTCATTTATTTAAAGAATACAATATTTACAATTAAACTTCAGTACACACAATTTATAGGAAAACTAAAACTAAAAATTTAAGTTGTCAAAAGTCCTGCCCCTCGTGGTATCGTGCCAAGAACGCTGGCTCCGTTTCCCCGCTGAATAGCACATACACTGAATACACTTAACCTTTGAACGATAAAAGAACCAGCCCTCTTATCATCAGCAGCGACGATCAGTCGTGGATAGTCCTTTAGGACAGGTTTCCTACAGGTTTCCTACAGGTTTCCTCACGATGTTTTCCTTTACCGCCGAGCACATGGTAAATCAGCACTTAAAATTGCATTTAAAAATTTAATTGGTGCCGGCGGGGATCGAACCCAGGTTACTTGCGTACTGTGATATTTACAGCGAGCGTTAACCATCTGAACTACCACAGCTCATTAGCTCATCTTACATTATTTTTAAATAATGTGAGATGTGTGAATGGAGCAACCAGATTATATTCACGGCGATAACGCGCGCCGTATCGAGTATATCTTCAATCCGTTGGAAGTAATGAGGGTTGCTCCTTACTAAACTGGCTAACAACACGGTGCGACACTTTTACAGTATAGCAAGAATGAAGAACAATTGAAAACTTTTTTATATACCATTGGTTTACAAACGAGCACACAGTCCACCTGATGCCAAGTGGGCGCTGTAACCCATAGACATCCACATTTATCCTCAATCAAGAATCAAAACGCAAATGGGTTGTCACCCCTAAGGACTAAGGTGGAATGCCTCAATTCCAATAAAAAGGGTATCCGGTTCTCTACACTCATCATACGAAACCCAGCAGCATTACGCTGTTACTTTACGCTGGTATTCATTGAGAGCGTGGTCCTGCCCCGGTTGAGCCGACCCATTCGCGCTACAACTATAATATAGCTGCAGCGCACAAAATACTATTTCATATTGATTTACTTAACGTGTTATCAGTACGTATATCTGCTTTCTTGATTCGCTGAGTTCTCTGAGGTTATTTCCCGTAACATTACGCCCGCATTTTGATTAAGTGATAAGCACACACCACCATTTGCTAAAATAATTCGAGGCTCGGTTAGATGGTACGTGACTTTTCGAATGATTTTAGGAGTCTTCGAAAAATTATCGCTTTTCGTAATTCGATTAATCATCGATATTAATGTTAACATTTGATAGATAAGCTTTAAACGTCTTCCAATGCACGCTGCAAAGTTCCGTCTTACACCTCTCTGCAGTTGAATGTACTTAAAAATTAAGGAATTTATAAATTCGTATGTTTTGATATTTTCGCAACTAATTAATAGAATCAGGAGTTACTTTGCAGAAATCCGTTATATTAAAGACGCTTAAACATTTATTAGCTAAGTTCCGCATAATAAAATAAAATGATGTGTCTCACCTAGTTTGAAAGTTCCGTATATGTTTTTTATAGAATATGGGTGAGAAATGAGTATACAGTCCACCTGACGGTAAGTGGATGCTGTGGCCCATAGACATCTATCTTCGATTAAGAATCAAAACGCAGATGCGTTGTCACCCCTAAGGACTAAGATGGAATGCCTCGTTTCCAGTATAAAAGGGGCTCCGGATCTCTACACTCACCATACGAAACACAGCAGTATTTTAAGCTGTTATTTTACGCTGGTGTTCTGTGAGAGCGTGGTCCTGCTCCGATCGAGCCGACCCATTCGTGCTCCAACAATAATAAAGCTGCAGTGTGGCTACACTGCAGCTTTATTATTTTTGTAGTACATTCACTGAATAAATAAGTAAACCTATTAAGCACGGTTGCTTAATAGGTTTACTACAATCGGCTGCACCTAGTAGTAGCCGGCTAAACCTAGACGTATCCGCACTTCGGCTTTTAACTGTAACACATTTTTGTGTAACCCCCTTGTGTAACCCCCTTTCTGTGGCTGTCGGGTATAAAAGGCGGTAAATGCCGCCTTTTGTTAATTAGACTTTTTGGTTGCGCGTCTGGCCAAATTAGACGGTGTCCAGCCTGGCCGGCTTTTGTTAGGCCTTTTATATTTGACAATTTTTCTTTACTTTTTTTTCATGTACTTACATACATACTATTGCAATTACTTAAATTATCATTGTAATGAATATTGAATGATTAATAATAAAGTCTGATTCATTCAATTTTATTGATATTTCATTAGAATTCAAGAAGATTTTATGGTAAATGATAAAAGCATTTTTTTACTTTAAAAATAATTATAGTGTTATACTAACACTGAAAAATTAAGGGCGTCCGGCCTTTCTACCAAGCTGGCTGGATCTGGCAAACATATGCACGGCTATAGTTGTTATATTAGTCGATAATAAAGCTTGTCTGACATTTCTCACGTAGAAATGAAAAAAAAATCTATAACTTATTGAAGTCAGTCATCAACATTCTGTATGTCGCATTTTCTATAGGGCGGAAATAATCATTGGTAATGTCTTTTTACCGTCTTATCTAAAGAACAATGATGCAAGACTTCTTTTAGCCGTGATCCACCTCATAGATGTTGTTTTTAATCCAAAACTCCACACCATTGACCCTTTTTATGACATCTTATTGCGCCGTGAAAAATATTTTCTGCTAGATTCAATGACCCATTTTACTAGCTAATTTCCTTTCTCGCTAGATAAAACTGTGTCTAGGACTAGGACTAAGTCAAGCTTCTTAGATTTTTTGACTTTATTTCTTTAGCGCGAACTGCAAATTAGCGTGTGGAATGTAAAACGTTTGTGCGCAAATTAGTGTAAAATAAACGAATTCTTTTTTTTATCCGAATTTTTTTTCAATATTTAAGGGAATATTTGTATGTCATTTAATTTTATAAATACACAGAGGTGTAGCAACACGGGCCACCCTCCGGTCTGCCGGCGGTCCATGCTATACGTACAAATATTTATTTATTTTAAAAAAATGTCATCCCCCCACTAGGATTTTATCCTATATCATAGAAGCAGTTTACAAACATAAATTGCACATGGACAAACATCCAGAAGAGAAACAATTATTTGTAGGCCATACAAATACTTGTTCCGTGCGGGATTCGAAACCGCGGCTCTTCTAGCGCTGCAACTCAGTGCAAATCCACTCCGCCACGGAGCCGTCACAAACTTATATCTTACATAATATAACCCTATAACAAAACTTTTTTTGTTAAGGAATTAATTTGCAGTAGGCACATTTCTATTTAAAAACAAACACTTCATTGTTTGCACGCAAGATTTAATAATAATGTCATTCATAAAAGTAAATGTTTAAACCTTGAAGGTCGATAATCAATGCAAATTCTTAACATTCCGAATTTTATTTTATATTGCTCAATTCAAAGTGCATTTTAAAATTAAATTCAATTGCTGGTGTGTTAACACACCTCACAATTCTTACTTCTGATTGGCGGGAATAGCAATATGAATAATAAAACGTAAAAATACAACAAAAGCAAATGATTATTTTTGAGATCTAAATATTCAGTAATCAATCTCTCTCTCAATCTCAATCGTAATGATTATTATCTATGAAAAAAATATATCAATAAAAACGCAATTTAAAAATAATATCCGCTAAACCGCTGTTTCGTAATATTTAGTGTCCAAGGCAAGCCTTTCTACTTTCAACAATGCAAGGAAGGAACTAAATACACGTGCAATAGATATTATTGAAGAATAACTTACCCTTCTACGCCTCCAAAATACATGGTACCGCTCATTTTCAGTTTTGTTTACAAACGGAAAAGCGTGGGCGGTATGCACTCTGATAAAAATATACACAAGTCGGCAAAATTCTGATAAGATAATTTCGATATTCTAACATACACGCGCCACGAATGCAACGGCGTCGCCGAATGAATAAAAAAACTTTTGTTTTGACATCGCTGACGACAGTTGACAGCTGACCACATTGTATTATAATGGCAATGTCAAAATCATAAATTATAAACAGTAGACTATGGAGTGTAGAAGTAAGGAGTACAGACTGTGTATTAAAAAGTGTCCATAGAAAACCGTTAAATAAGGGTGGCGCCACTACAACTACGGGGTAAATTTTAAAGAACGCACCGAAAAATATTAGTGGGGTAGACGACTTTTTCGAGATTATATTTACTAAATAAAATTATTTTAGATATTAGAGCTACTAATCAGTTTAGCAGCACACTTAAACCGTCGATAACTGCTAAGTTCATTCCATCCCAGTAGCTACTCCAGCGCTGTTGTGGAGAGTTTTAAACTGTTATTTTACAGATGGCCACTTTTTCAACTATTCTACTATGGCAGTTGGTACTCCTTACTTCTACACTCCATATAGTAGACAAAACGTAGACAGAAAAACCTATAGACTAATGATTAGCGTGACCGCGAATGAAAAAGGACGATAACGTAGTTTTAAGTTATACAATAATCTTACGAGTTTTAATCATATTTATTTAAAAATTTTAATTGTTCTAAGAACTGAACTGTACAAGATTCACCAATCTTAAGCTCACAAAACACTTTTTTCTCACTTAAACCAACTTGTAAACTCCTTAGATCGCTACGAACTGTCAAAGTTGTTTAGCAAAGTGTAGTTTGCTAAACAAAAAACCGGCACGGAGAAAGGGACAAACAATCACACCGCTCTGTCTCATTTCATAAATCTTTCTTTTTCGTGTGTGAATGCGAAAGAAGGCGTCAGTTTGTCTATAGGTTTTTCTGTCTACAAGACAAAATGTTTTATTTCTTATTAATTTAGATTTTGGCTTGGATATTTGTCTTTTAAGTCATTTCTTCATTACATATGGGATCCTTGTTTTTATAGATTTCTTCTTCACAATATGCTGCTGCGTTAAATTGCGAAGTTTTTCGGAGATTATAACAACAGTTCAAGCCCAGCGGATAGTCTTTGACAGTCTCTCAATTTCATAAGGCACTTAAGCGATCAAATTATTTGAGGTTTATATCAACATCGATGCACTTATTATATATTTTTCTCTAATACTTATTTCAGATGCGCAGATATTCGCATCACTTTACCGTGCGCACATAATCGCGTCTCTTTTACGTATCAAAATTCTAGGGCTAAAAAAATTGACTTTGACGATTCTCAATAATATTAGGTTTAATCAAATAATTCCTCAAGCATGAAAAACTCAATTAATCATTCCAGTCCATTAACTCTTGATAAGTTGTAACTCTTATCGCCCTATTTTTTATTTTCTTATTTAAGAAAATTATTTGAGGTTATGATGAAACTGCTCTTTTTGTCGAATCCAATAACACTATTCCAAATATTCAATATGAGTTCAGTCGATACAGGAGCTGCGCAGATAACTTCACTTTTCTGAAGGTCTGAAATATGCCAAATGAAATGGTCAAAGTGTGGCTTCTGCTTTTCTTGATGTTCCAGGGGGCATTCGATAATGTCCAACCAGGAATTTCAATACAAGTTTTATCTAAATTAGGCATTCCAGGCTTACGATGCAAATGGATTTATAATTTTTTTACTAACAGAACCCTATATGTTAAATTTAACAGTACTCTTTATGGAACTGGAACTGAGTCAAAAGGCACTGCTATACAACTTTTACACATCTTAAATTTGTAAATAATGTAAAATATATCCTATAAATTGCTGATGGCTTAGTTTTTTCACAGTTGTTAATTATATTGTAGATTCTGCAATTGATATACATTATCAATTTAGCTCTTTGTAACTAAGGAAAATATTATGATAACTTTAAACTAAAACTTAATCCACAAAAAAGTAGATGTATGATATTAATTTACTAAAGATTTGATTTTCCTTCGAACATTTTCTAGGTGTTGTTATAAATAAAGAACTATCTTTTAAGCCCTATGTTACCAACATTTTACAAAAATCATTAAAAGACTTGAACAAAATTAAATTTTTTGCTGGTGTCATAATATGGGATGCTGATCCTCTGACACATCTATTTTATGTTTAAAGCTATTATAAGAAGTAATTTTGATCCAGGTTGTATAGCACATGTCTATATACGCTATGTGTATAGCAGGTATGTAAATAGGTTAGATATTTTGCTGAATAAATCCCTCAGGGCCCATATCTGAAGCAATTTGCTCGAATCTAATTGGAGCTGGGAGATCGTATCAGTCATAAAGCCACTTTCACTAAGACGGCTATTTCTATTAGAAAAGTTCTGTATGCAATAATTGTTATAGTGTTATGATCAACAGATATAGAAATAACAATCAACAGGAATTGAAGGATAAAAAGTGTTATAATTTCATTTCACTATTCAAATTTTGAGGGCTGTTAATAATGTAAACATAATAAAGACAAAAATTGATAATTTTCGGATATTTTTTGAGATGATAATAATTACTATACCTTGCATACAGATGTCAGTAAAACATTCTCATGTAAGGAGCCCTATATATTATGATCCCCAGATAAAGGTCTGTCAGAGCTTTCTTCTCGATAATAATTGTACTATATTTATGGCAGAGACACATGCAGTCTGAAGCTCTGAAGCGAATTTAAACTGTAAACAATTACAATTATAATAAATATTTCCTTACATTAATTGATTTTCTTAATTTAATTAATTACTTTATATAAGCATCTAGTGTAGTGAAAAAGGATGTTGAACTCACCTTTATATGGATACCTTCATATAAAGGTGTTAATAGAAATGAAATCCCCAATAAGAATGCATGTGAAGGACTAAATCCACATCATCAGATGTCATTATTCTACTACTGTAGGAAGGGCTTTAGACGTTTCTTCAAGTTCAGATAACCCTGTTTTCAGTACCCATCCAATGTAATTTTTTCTAAAGATTTATCGAAGGGGATAGGGTCAAAAGAGCTAGAAAACTTTAGAATGAAAAATTTTTCATTCCGTATATTGGAATAATGGTATATTACTTTACTTAGTTAACATTCATTATTCCTATGGAATTAATGTTATTAAAATTTGAATATGAGAACGTCTTCTTCATCACAAAACTTTTTAATCATGAAATGATATTCAAAACTTACAAATGCTGTTCTTTAAAATATTCAAAATAAGGTAAAATAAATAATAAGGTTTTTTTACGATAATTTAGAGAGTATTTCTACAAGTTCCAGGGTAAAACCAAAATCATAAATGGAAACACTAGTTCCGTCCGCTGATTTATTCTATGCTTGAACCGTGAGAAATTTTTTTTCGCACGACCATCATTTATATCGATGCTTGATGTAATTGATGTAAGCCGAACTTTACCTTCACATTTTACCGATTGTTATACGGAAGTAAGAACTATAATCCTTTGATTATGGAAAAATATTCGGAAGAAAGACTAAGAAAATGAATGCAAGTGGTATAGAAGTATCCAGGACGAAATAACTGTAAATCCGTTGTACGCTACGTTGAAAGACGTAAGCCGCGACTATATTAATACCACAGACTATTATGATGCTTTCGGGTACCCCTGATGCGAGCGTTTCGAACATTAAACCTGATCGACAGAGAAACAGATTTATTCTTTTGTACTCTGAACTAATTCACAAAACTTGCTTCATGGAATATTATCTATAAGGTAATATAGGATTGTAAATAGTGCTTTATCAATCGCATTGGGTAGAAACCTGTAATGTTAGATATAAGTATCCAACTTACGTAGTAACGTAGACAGAAAATCCTATAGACAAATAGACGCCTTCTTTCGCATTCGCACACGAAAAAGATAGATTTATGCATACGTCTTGCATAGAAATGAGACAGAGCGGTTTGATTGTTTGTCCCTTTCTTTTCTTCCCTTTTTTTGTTTAGCAAAGTGTAGTTTTTTGAAACTTTGACAGTTTGTAGCGATCTAAGGACTTTACAAGTTGGTTTAAGTGAGAAAAAAAAGTGTTTGTGAGCTTGAGATTGATGAATCTTGTTCAGTTCAGTTCTTAGAACAATTAAAATATTTATCTAAATATGTTTAAAAGTCATAAAGATTATTGTATAACCTAAAACTACGTTATCGTCCTTTCTCACTCGAGGCTACGCTAATCATTAGTCTACAGATTTCTCTGTCTACGGTTGAATAAATACTAGGCTCAGAAGAGCCAGAATCCAGAGCCGTAAGTCAGTTAAATATTAAAAGTAATTGCTTCATACTTCTTCTTCTTCTTCTTCTTCTTTCTTTTGTGGCGGTTTGATAAAATTCGCCAATGACGTTTTGAGTAGAAAATGAAAGCTTATGAGTTTAATTAAAATAAGAGTCTGTGATAATACAAGGATTCAGTTTTCCTCCGAGAATTTTGACAAATCTATTTGTTGAGTTACCTAGAACAGATATGACAAACACAGGTGTTAGACTCTTACCCGTATGTTAAAAGTGACAAGTATTTAAAGTTTCATATTATTAGTATTAATAAAATCACATAAAATATACACAAAAGGAGTACTGGTATATGTTAAAAGAGAATTAAAATCTATAGGTCGAGGAATATAAGGAGGAAGGTAATCATAAAGGGAGGAGGATAATTTGGGACAGTTGAAAAAAATATGGTTTGTGGAACCTTCATCTAAGCCACATTCACACAATGAGCTATCCCTTACTCTGATTTTTGCCAGATGTGCATGTGTACAGGCGTGTCCAATTCTTAATCTACAAATGATTGAAGTTGCATGTTTATTTGCTTTGTTAAATTTAAAGAACCAAGGCTTGGGAGGAATAACCTCTTGGATGGCAGCATAGTGCTTACCTTTAACATTTTTGGAAACTTCCCATAATTTATTCCAATTTTCATTCAGTTTCCTTTTAGCTAGCAAAATTAGGTCATGTGAGTAAATTAAATTTTGTAGAATGCCATTAGCAATTGCATTTTTAGCGAGTACATCAGCTGTTTCGTTACCATGGATACCACTGTGGCCTGGAATCCAGGCCACTGAAACATGGATTCCTTTAAGATGGCATCTGAATAGGGTATTTTTTATTTTAAGAATTAGTGGAAATTTATGTTTGTTATGGAATTGATTGGACAAAATAGCTAACAAACAACTTTTTGAATCTGTGAAAATAACTGTTTTATTAAGATTATGTGACTCTACATATAACAAAGCTTCACTGATTGCAGTTGCTTCACCGGTAAAAGTGGAGGATAGTGTGGGGCATTTAAAGTTAAGAATGATTTTGAACTTAGGAATCCAAACAGCAGCTCCAGTATAGTCTTCATCAGACTGTTTTGAAGCGTCTGTGTACATGACAAGCCAATCTTTAAAGGTGTTTTCTATAATTTCTTTTAATTTCATATTTGCCATTGGAGAATCCTTTTCTATACCTAGATCTAGATGAATGTCGGGTTGGAAAACAATAGCCTCGTAAGGAACATCAAAGAGTGGATTTATTTTACATTGAAAGATTGGGTAAGTAAGCTGAAGAAAAATTACAAAACTTTTAAACAAGCAGGGAGAGTCCTTATGGGTCCAGTATTGGTCAGATGAGATATAGTCTGAAAGAAGGTGCAATTTAGGAATTAGGGGATGATCTGAAAGCTGGCAGATCTTAAATAAGAATCTGTCTGAAAGGTATTGCCTTCTTAATCTTAAAGGAGGATCTACGCACTCAACCTGAAGAACATTTATTGGTGAGGATTTCATTGCCCCTGTAATAATGCGAAGGCATTTCGATTGAATTTTGTCCATTATTTTTAGGGATGATTTATTGCAAGGCTCCAACAGAAAACACCCATAGTCAAGGTGGCTTCGTATTAAAGCATTGTACAGTAATTTCTGAGAAAAAGGATGGGACCCCCACCAAACACCTGACAAAGACCGAAGAATATTTATGTTTTTTTCGCATTTTTGTGTTATATATTCAATGTATGGACCAAAGGCCAATTTCGAATCAAGGATAACTCCCAAAAATTTAACATTGCCTCTAACTGGAAAAGGTTGCTTATCATATACAACGGATATATCGGGAACTCGCCTTTGGCGGGAAAAGATCACCACACTACTCTTGGCCACAGATAAAGAGAGGCCATGATTAGTTAACCATTCTTGTAAATAATCCATGGATGAGTTTAGACGGGAACATGCCACTGTGAAGTTGTTTGAGGAGATGTATAGAGCTAGATCGTCTGCATATTGAAGAACATTACAAAAAGAATTTACTGAAAGTTCTAAATCGTGATTATATATAGAATAAAGGAGAGGACTAAGAACTGAGCCTTGTGGAAGTCCTTTCCATATAGTTTTTGGGGGAAGCAGGAGATTTTTAACATTTATAGATATTGATCTAGAAGAGAGAAAGTTAGAGACGTAATTGACTATCCTCACTGGAATGCTCAGATTAAGCATTTTCTGCCTGAGCACAGGAAGTAGCACATTATCATATGCAGAAGAAATATCCAAGAAAACTCCTATGAGAAATTCATGTTTTGAAAAAGCAATATGAATATCTGTGACCAAAGTACTTAGGCTATCCATGGTACTTAAACCTTTTCGGAAACCGAATTGGCTTTTAGGTAAGAGATTATTCCTTTCCAAAAACCACTCCAAGCGATTTTTTATTAAATGTTCCAAGATTTTTGCCAAAGTACAAGAAAGAGCAATAGGTCGGTAACTGGAAGGGTCATTGCTAGACTTACCTGGTTTGAGAATGGGCAAAATAATTTGGGTTTTCCATTCAGCAGGAGGATCACCAGTAATATAAATAAAATTTAAAATGGATAGTAAGACAGTTTTAGTGTTCTCACTACTATTAATTATAAATGAATAAGGAATCACATCAATACCTGGTGAGGAGTCTTTAAGGCCATTGAGTACAGTAAACAATTCCTGAGAAGAAAAGGGGGAATCAAATTTATCATTTGTTTTTAAAAAAGCAGAATTAAAAACTAGGCATTCATCATAAGATGGGACTGTTTGTGGTGCAAGTTTATTAGAGAATTCATCTATCCACGGGGAAGGATCATTAGAAATTATATTTTCACTAGAAACTGCACAGCGATATTTTTTAACATTTCTCCAGACCAAAGATGGGGGAGTCCTAGGTGACAGTGACTCACAGAATTTAAACCAACCAGTTCGCTTTTTGTCTGACAGTAATTTTAAGGTTTCTGCAGCAATTTTTTTATAGGAGATATAATTCTCTGCAGTCATAGAACGGGAGTATATTAATTCAGCCTCCTTTCTTCTCCTACAAGCTGCTGAACAATCTTGGTCCCACCAAGGAGGGGAAGGATACTTATTTTTGAAAGGTTTTTTTAAGGGGATTGACTTATTAGCAGCAGAAATAATTGCATTTCTGAACTCTATATATACAGGAGCAATATTATCATTGTTAATTGGGGGAGGAGTTGAAACCTCTTGTTCCAAAACTGTAGAATATAATTGCCAATTAGCTTTGGATAGATTATACTTTAGTCTTGGGCAAAATGTAAAATTTATTCTAGGTGAAGTAGGAGGAGTGATGAATATAGGAAAATGGTCACTGCCATAGCTAGAAGGTAATATTTGCCACAAAAGAAGGGAAGCAATATCTGGGGAGCAGAGAGGTAGGTCAACGGCACTTCTAACATTTTGTAATGGGGATACTCGACGGGTAGGAGACCCGTCATTTAGAATACAGAGATTAAAATTATCAATAAGATCTAAAAATAAGGGAGCCAGTGAATCACACAGATGGGAGCCCCAAACAGTATGATGCATATTAAAATCTCCCAAAATAACCATAGGAGGTGACAGAGAAGAAATAAGTGTTGCAAGTTCTGTTAAAACATTTGCATCAGGATTAGGAATGTAAACAGAGAGAATAGAGACATCAAGGGCCTTAATAGCAACAGCATTTACTGCTGGACTATGAGAAGGGAGAGGAATTTGTGAAAATGTAACTGTTCTTGAAATTAAAATAGAGGTGCCAGCACGACCATCACTCCTATCATCCCGGAGGCATGCATAGCCTGAAACCCTAAAATGAGACTCAGGTCTAAGCCATGTCTCCTGGATGGCAAGAATGAAGGGATGAAATTTATTAATGAGGTAAATGAGTTCATTTTTTTTATTTCTAATGCTCCGACAATTCCATTGAAGAATTGGCAGGACTGCGAATGTTACGGGCTAAGGAGGAAAGCTGAGTAAGTTTTTGATGTAAGCTGAGAGGAAGTTTCGTGTCATTAAAACGGGAGATCATGTTAATTAGAATTGATATCATAAGTTCGCAAAAATTATCATTACTAGAAGAGTTGTTGTCATTTCCCAGTAGAGCACACCCATTAGGAAGGGAAGAATTAGGATTCTCAACAATTGCCTGATGGGCTGCCATATCATATCCAGAATTTAATGATTGGCTATAGGTACGTTGAGGGATAAAAATTGTTTTTTTGTATGATGCAGTTTGTGAGAGCTGAGCCGAAGGGGTTGAAAGACTGTCAGTTATGGTATAAGGGGTCTGTTGAGAACAATTACGAGGCTGGATTCTTGTTGTATCAGCAAAGGATCTTTTTATCTGAGGGAATCTAGCTGAAGCTGCTAAATATGAGATATTTTCTTGTGACATAACAAGTTTAATAGATTTTTGCCTTAGATGTTCAGGACAAGTAGGGTCTTTTGCGGTGTGGGGACCTGAGCAGAATAGACAAGTAGGAGTTTGTCGAGAACAAGCTAAACCTTCATGATTCTGTGCACACACAAAGCAGCGAGGGGATGATCGGCACTGGGAAGTAACATGGCCAAATCTACAACATTTATGACACTGAATTAGTGGCAAAATATATTTTTCTACTGGCATTGAATTGTAAAAACAGTAAATATGGGGAGGAAGTTTTTGTCCAGAAAAAGTTAGAACAACCGTCTGAGTTGGAACCCATGAAATGCTATTGCTGTCACTCACTGATCGTCTATTAAGTCGCCGTGCTTTAATTATAGAACCGTAGCCAGAGGGAATTTCTATAGCTGCTATTAATTCTTCTAGTGTCCACTCTATGGGAACTTGTCTAACTAGCCCCATACGAGTGATACTATATGAGGGGATGGTTGCTTCATATTTAGAAATTTGGAGAGCTGGGTGATCGATAAAGGTGTTTGCATCTGCAGCTGTTTTAAACTCCACTGATATTCTATTTCGTCCAACTTTTTTGACTCCATCATGGACTATATTTTTAATATTGTTATGATACAGAAAGTGACCGAATTTAATTGGTTTAAGAGTTACTCCAGACAGCTGATCATTTGAGATTTTACTTACGTGAACTAGAAAAGGAGCGGCATCATCTTGAGAGTACTTAACTTTTTTATTAATAAAATCAGGATGGGTATATGAGGATTGTATTGAAGGAAACTGTTGTTTTGGATCAGTAATAACTATTTTTTGTGGATGGGCAGACTCGTTACTTACTTGGGCACGTTTACGGTTAATTAGTTCTACATTATCAATGTTAATGGGTAAGGAAAAGGAATCATTGCGACCCCTTCCGGGATCGGGAGGTTCGTCCTCCATTATATTACTACAACAAAAAATTACATAAAAACGGCACAACTACAAACACTTACTAATTTACAGATATTAAAACCTCCACCAAGACAGAAAAAGGCTAAACTTTCCAATATGGACCATCGATTTCAAAGCCCATATTTTTTTTGTAGATAGTACTCACTAAAAGAAAGCGTTTTGCAAAGTTTTAGGTTGCGAAAATTTACGGTTCATGAGATATATTTTTTTAAACTTTTCATACAAATTGGTAAATAACACGCAATTACAAAATAAATTTGACAAATGATTGATGTTAAACGTCAGTTAGTGAAGGGTTCCGAATATTTTGAAAGTATCGATACCTACTCTATACCAAGTATCGTATCAAAAGTATCAATACTACTTGGTATCGAGTACATTTCGTTAATTTTGGAGACGAAAAATTATTACAAAACAATTAGATGCATTGGAAGAGCTGATAAGTGCAATTATATATGTATATAAAGTAGAATAAAGTTTACTCTATTTAAGTTCCACCTTGGTACTTGTATTTCATTGTTTGCAACTTGTTTGTATTTCTTAATTAGTACAGCTTTTGTACTTTTATTTTATTGTTTGCAACTTTCTGTATTATCTAATTCTTACTACAATAAAGTGTTTACTTACTTTTTTAATATTCAAAAAGTACCCAGAACCGAATCAGAGCACCCCACTATCCACGTGGTCTTGTCTGCCATACCCCTAGAGTGTATATAAGAGCCCGGAGGCGCGGAGGGAGAGCAGTGCCCGCCCGCCGTAGGGAAGCGCAGGCACCGAGATCGCCGTAGCGGCTGAGGCTGGTCGCCGAAGGCGACCAAAAAGCCGAAGCTGCGAAGGCGAGCCAAGGTGCCTGTGCTTCCCTACGCTAGGGCGGAGGCACTGCTCATCCCGCAGCGCCGGAGCGCCGGAGCACAACTTCCCGGCTTCTTACCCCCCTAGTCTCCAAAATTAACGAAATGTACTCGATACCTAGTATTGATAATTTTGATACGATACTTGGTATCGAGTACGTATCGATACTTTCAAAATATTCGGAACCCTACACTAATTTACGTTTGACATCAATGATTTGTCAAATTCATTTTGTAATTGGTGTAATTGCGTGTTATTTGCCAATTTGTATGAAAAGTTTAAAAAAAATATCTCATGAACCGTAAGTTTCCGCAACCTAAAACTTTGCAAAACGCTTTCTTTTAGTGAGTACTATCTACAAAAAAAAATATGGGCTTTGAAATCGATGGTCCATATTGGAAAGTTTAACCCTTGTATCTCTCACTTCCTCCTGTCATATTTCATCTCATCATATTTATTTATCTATGACTGTCATCTGTCATTCTTAAAAATGTCGTTGTTTCGGCCTGTAGTGAAATTTTTCAATAATAAATCTATACTAAATGCAAATTATAGATGTTGCTATCGTGCTCTTACAACATTTTCTCAATATGACAGAAAGAAAGACGGTAATTATATCTTAAAGGGCATGTTAGCGGTTGCTGTTGGTGTAATAGGTTATGTGAGTTTTAAAGTGAAATTATCTGCTGCAACGATTATAAATGATAGTATAAAAGATAGAAGAGAAAAATATAACTTTATAGCGGATGTCGTAGCTGTTTCGGCTCCGTCTGTTGTGTATATAGAAATCAAAGATGGTAGAAGACTTGATTTGTTTACTGGAAAGCCGATTACGCTGTCCAATGGCTCAGGTTTCATTGTGAAGGAAGATGGGCTGGTCTTGACAAACGCTCATGTGGTCGTTAACAAACCGAATGCTATTGTCGAAGTAAAGTTGTTGGTGAGTGATTTACCCACACATTTTTTGAATTTATGAAAGCAAGGAACGTTTACTCAATGAATTTATGAACCATTATTTATATAAGCATAGTAACAGATATATCATATACAATATACAATATTGTAGTTAGTGTGGAAATTAATCTCATGTTCTAATTGATGGCAAACAAACTTATAAGATGTATAGATAGTGATTCAAGTTGTGAGCTCAGAATGATAGCAGTGAAGGCAAATAAGCCCATGGGTATGTTCCGAAATAGAACCCAGTATACTGGCCATCATAAATCGACGTCATACTGGTGATTTGTTGTATCGAATATGTTGGAACATACCCCTAGTACAGTACTAAACAATGAAATGACTAGGGAGTGAACTCTTAACTAACTCTAATTACTAATTTTTTTTTCCACTTAATACTGACTAAATATGAATGTTTAGTCAGTATTCAGTACCAGCTCACTCTTTAACTGTAAGAAGTGCAGTTGTGCAAAACGATCCACACTGATATAATTCAGTAACGGCTCACTTTCTTAAGAGCCGTGGTAGCTCAGAGGGTTAGCGCTCGCTGTAAATTTCACAATACGCGAGCAAACCGGGTTCGATCCCCGCCGGCACCAATGAAATTGTTGATTGCAATATAAGTGCTTATTTACCACGTGCTCGGTGGTGAAGGAAAACATCGTGAGGAAACCTGCATGTCTGAGAAATAAGAAAAAAAAAATATTTCGAAGACATGTGAAGTTCGCCAACACGCATTGGGGCAAGCGCGGCGGACTATTCCTTGCCCTAAAACCCTCTCAGAAATGAGAGGAGGCCTGTGCCCAGCAGTGGGACATATATAGGCTGTAACTTTACTTTCACTTTCTTATATCTAATGAATGCCCTTGCACTAAATGGTCCACACTGATACCATTCAGTACCAGCTCACTCTTTAACTCTAAGAAGTGCAGTTGCACAGAATGGTCCACACCGATACAATTCAGTAACGGCTCACTTTCTTATATCTAATGAATGCCGTTGCACAGAACGGTCCACACTGATATCTCAATATCAATATTAAAGATATTTTATGTTGTAAATAAAGCAATCGAATTTAATATAATATGTATTACTTGTGAGATACATTGTGTTTTCATGCTATGGCCCAAGTCAATCTATTTATTTAAAACAAAAGATTTTTAATATTGATATGGTCACAATAAGGTGTTGTTATGTCAGCTAATTATGTAATAACTTAAGACAGAAGGAACCTTAAGTAGGGAATGAATAAATTAACTGACTTAGTATTACATGGATCTCACAACTTTTACCATAGAAGAACTGAGTTGCGAGACTTGGTTTTTTTACAAGTTATGTTTTTGATGGCATACCTTTTTCCATTACATATTTGCTAAATTCATTACTAGTGAAGCTGGTACCGCAATCTGTAATTAACCGCCGCGGCAACCCCAATAATGCAAAGTATTCTTCAACAATTTGGATACTCGTTTTACTTCTACAATCATGGACAGTTTTAAGATATATTTTGTAAAAGAATCAATAATTGCCAATATATATTGATTCCTCTTTTTGCTTAACAGGAATAGCCCGCAATGATCCACATGTATGGTGTCAAATGGTTTGCTTACCTTTTCAATAGGATGAAGCATTCCTTCACTATGTCCGGCCTTGCAATAGTTTTTTTAGTGAACTTTCTCATATTTTTGAACCAGTAAATCCTTTTGATATGTTCGTATGTCTTTTCAAACCCAAAATGACAGTTATTGTCAATTTCATTTTTAGTATTTGTCATCTTACAGACTTACGAACCACCCAGAGTAATGTTACAGTATCATTCTTTCGACGACTCTATAAGGCTTGCCATTTTTAATGTAAAATTATTCCTAATATCAACAACATGCTCGCTTCAAAAAGTGCACAATATTTTGCATTACGTTTTGCATACAAAATAACTTATCTTAATAGATATGTACAAAACCTGCAGGTCTCTTCAACAGGATTTTACCCACTAAAATGAGTTATCAAACCTTAAGAGTTAATAACAATAAAATAAATCGAAAAATTACAAATACAGTGTAAAATATTTACAACTTTTAAATATAGGAAGTTATATTTTAATTAGGTCTTCGTTCAAAATAACTTTTTATTATAAATAGGTGTTTTCCAGTGAATTGTAGTATGACAAAGCATATTATATACATTTCGAAAAGGCCTAACCGATTATCAATTAACCAAACTTGTAATTTTTTTTATTTAATAATAGAAAACATATTAGCATTTTTAAGTACATTTAAGTCCTCCAGTTTAAGAGTCCAGTATAATATGAAGAAGTCAAATATTATTAACATAATTTAAAACTACATGTTTCCTCATCATAGTCATGAGATACAAGAGTTTCTGAACAAACAAAATAGAGGTATACCGACACCTGATGAAACGAGACGGGCAAAAGCTCATAGAAAGCTGGGCTTGATGTTACTGCAATGATTACTGTATTATTTTATTTATATATCAATACCATTTTAAAAAAACTTAAATGTTTACGAGTGCTTCATGGTAGAAAAAAAATATAGGTTGTTATTTTGCTTATGCTATGCATACAATGTTATTTTCACACCAAGCTCTCACATTACACTTTAAGAAAATAATTATTAGACTTTCTTGTAAACTAGACTTCACCATAATTTTATGTATTGTTGGACATTCACAAATAGAAGATTCAGACGCCGCCGTCCAACTAAATTCTAGAAGTTTGATATAATTATAAAAAAGCAGAAGGAGAATGAATTGAAAACATTTTCTCTTTTAATGATTTATTAATCGTTTACTTCATCATAAACAAATAAAATATCATTTAAAAAACTGGCCAAGAGCGTGTCGGGCCACGCTCAGTGTAGGGTTCAGTAGTTTCCCATCCATCACAATAAGTGTTCCCACTTATGAGTTTGTACAAAAACTGTTGGTTCCATCCAAGTTCAAAATGATTTTCCTAGAAAGTCCTTATAAAGTTCTACTTTACAGATTTTTTTCATATTTTCTAAACTTATGGTTCAAAAGTTAGAGAGGGGGGAACACATTGTTTTTTACTTTTGGAGCGATTATTTCCGAAATTATTGACATTATCAAAAATGATGTTAGTGAACCCCTATTCATTTTTAAATACCTTTCCAACAATATATCACATGTTAGGGTTGAAATTAAAAAAAAATCACTTCCCACTTTACATATAGGGGGGCTACCCTAATAAAACATTTTTTCCCAATTTTTATTTTACCAATTTGTCGGCGTGATTGATACACATATTGGTACCAAATTTCAGCTTTCTAGTGCTAATGGTCACAGAGATTAAGCGAGGACGGACAGACGGACAGCCAGACATGGCGAAACTATGAGGGTTCCTAGTTGACTACGGAACCCTAAAAACGGTGCAGGCGGTATTAAATTCTCTTGTCGCCTTGTCCAGCTTAAGTACCATATCATGGACATTACATGACAACAGCAACCTACAGTTCTTTTTCCTACCAAAGAATTGAAATAATACTGTTTGATGATCTCTCTACCATTAAGAGGACTGTCAACTAAAATATATGTAAAATATGTTTTTAAGCTTAAGTCTCGATTTTATTCGACCTCTCAATACCGAGCTAGAATGGTTGGATAGTACCATTCTAGGTGGCTATTAAGAGGTCGAATAAAGACAATTCTCTTAGTAGGTTGCTGTCCGTTTCTAGACACACTTCTATTTCATATCTCCCATCTTGTATGTGTTCACCATAATGGGACCTAGCATACTTAATTTGATAAATACCTAAAGATATTTTTATTAAATTACTGTGTGTAAGTGTACTGGGGAAAATCATTTATCATTTTGCACACGTATTCTTGTAAAATCAGAAAAGAAACCGTCAGAATCCTTTATATGTAGCCAGAGTCATTAAAGATGGGAATATTATTACAGCACAGAAAAACAACAGAAAATATTCACTACCACCGCAAGCTCAGAGCCAAACAAAAGTTCCCTATATAAAAAAAAGTACTCTGTGAACAAAAGTAACAAATGAGTGACGTTTTTAGTTTTTAAACTAATGTTGACATTTCTGCTTTGTGGCCTGTATAAAACATTGATAATCGATTGTGAAATCGATTTATTAATTTATTCAGTCAATTTATTTTTACGACTATTTTGAAACATCAAGGTGTCAAGAGGGAACCATTGTTTAAATAAGAAGTTTCTTAAACTTACCTAAAGAAGAAAAGACTCAATCACTTTTTATTGTCTTTTTTCTATTTTTGTATTAAAATCGATTAATTAACCTATTTCATCTGGCAGCATTGTTTAAAATATTTAAAAATGAAAATAACGGAAGTCAGTATTATTCTTATTAAATATTTAATTTCTTTTGCCATGATAAAACTGCTTAATATATCATTATTAATTACAAAAAAATTTAAAAAAATATTGATAAATATTTCACTTGTGTAATGTTTCCAAATTCGCCCGTCTCCTTTGTTATGTATTAGATTAGAATTTTGCATAATACATAAACACTCACGCCTGTCACCCAGAGGGGTAGGCAGAGACTACAGACTTCCATTTGGCACGATCCTGACACACCTCTCTCGCCTCCTTCACATCCATACACCTACGCATGCATGCTCGTCGGTTAAGGGTACTCCTAATTTGGCCCGTTTTTAATAAATCGCCAATTTGGTCGATAAATTTTCGCCTAGGACGTCCCTTTCCGACTCTGCCATTCACTTCTGCAACATAAATTTTCTTTGTCACTCTTTCCTCATCCATTCTTTCCACATGACCAAACCACCGAAGCATTCCTTTCTTAATCCTGGTCACAACATCATCTTGCAAACCACACTCTTCTCTTATCACACAATTTTTCACCCTGTCATTCAGATTCAGCCCTAACATACTCCTTAACGACCGCATTTCTACTGCATTTATTCTACTCTCGTGCTTCTTCTGCCATACCCAACTTTCACTACCATACGTTAAAGTAGGGACCAACACAGCATTGTGAATATGCCATACGTGCCTTTTTTGACACATTTTGACTCTTCACAATAGAGTGCAGGGCCCCATTTACTCTGTTTCCTGCATTCACTCGTCGTTCTATATCCTTATCATATCTCCTATCCCTGCTAAATACGCACCCCAAATATACAAACTCATCTACTTGCTCGATCAACTCCCCTTCTATTCTTATTTCACATATCGTTTTACTTTCATCTCTTTCAAAAACCATAATTTTCGTCTTACTTGCGTTCACTTTCATACCCCTTTCTTTTAATGATCTGTTCATTAATGTAACCATCATTTGCAACTCAGCCGCCGACGACGCAAGAATAACTTGATCATCGGCGTACAAAAGGCATTTGATGGTTAACTCACCCATTCTTAATCCGCATTCTTCAACTTTCAAATTTTGCAAACAACTGTCCATAAATAGGTTGAACAACCACGGGGAAGCCACACAGCCCTGTCTGACACCTTTATGGATGCCAAACCAGTCCGAGTAGACCCCGTTGATCCTAACACAAGCACTAGAGATTAGAATTTTGGTTTGGCTATTGTACAATAGGTAATAGATTTTTGTAAAGAGAAATAAAAAATACCTATGTAAAGTTAAAATAGATGAATTTCAATAAAAATTAAATATAGTACATATTAAGTATGTCCTAATAATTGAATATAATGAGCGTATTATGGTAAATTGATAAATTGACCGAAAAAGTTTATTATTGAGGAACAGTTATTATGTCTAACACTGGTTGGTTAAATAACTATGACAAACTTTTACTTTTAATTTTCTAAATTTAAAAATTAAATCCAAAAATTAAACTCTCAGGAATATTTATATGAACTTTTCGCTCTCACATTTTGAATTCACCATTCATCAATGATCAAATTCTGGTATAACATTAAAATTTGCCGTTATATTATTAGACCTCATTTATCCTTCAATAGGAGTAACAGGAACAGCCATTGAGCTGCTTTTCAAACCTGAAGTAACTGGTGGTTCCATAACATAAGGTAGGGACTTAGGGTTCCCACTTGTAACGTTATGAGGCATATTATTTAAGTTAATCCTTATCTGTGGTGACACTGTTCAAACCCTGGGCAACGCCGGCGTTCTTATTGAAACGCTTCTTTTACGATTTCTACCTCGAGATCGATGGTCATTACCATGTCGAGATTTATGATAATCGTGGTGTCGACAACGGGTTGATGGGGACCATTTATGTTTTTGCCTACCATGGCGTCTTTGCTTATTACGACGATCAGGAGTACTAGAGCTATAAGAATTGATTAATGTTGACGAGCTTCCATAATGTTTACGAGCATGATTACATCGCTTACGTGGCGACCCCATAATATAAGTTTATATAACCAACCAACAAACCCCAAAAAATTTAATTGTTAAAAATTGAGGATATTTTTCACTTGTGTCTACTAAACTAATGGTAACAAATTAAAGGAAGAGAAATATTTATAGTTACAAATGTTATAATTATAATCTTATGATACCTTAGATATTATGATAGCAAAGATATTGCAATTTCGCTTCATAGGTTTTATGGTAACAAGCTGTGAAATTATATTTAAGCAATCTTAGTAAAAAGGATTAAATTTCTCTTATTCTAATCGAATTGTTTCAATCACGCCTAATAGTTTTTTTTTCACTTAGTCAAATCGTATTCACTGTACTGTATTATGGCAAACTGTATATACTATATGTGGCAGCTCGGAAGGTTAAAACAGGTTGCCACTTATGAGATTAACACAGACACGGGATGTGTCCACATAAAAATTTATTACAAATTATTAAAGAGGAATAAAAGTCACTGACCTTGGTTCATAGTAAACTCACTTTAGCAGTTTTCTTTGCGTATACTCCAAATTGACTTTAAGACAGGATGTCTTGTGATTATGTGTGGGTTATTTCATCCCACTTCTGAATTTGCCAGCTTTTCTTCAATAAAACCACGACAACTCACTTAGTTAATTGCTTAATCACTATGTTCGTTGTTTAATTTCACTCTTAAATTGTATTTAATACTTTACTTATAACACACTATACTGTACTTTCACAAAGAAGACTATATATTAATTTAACTTTACTCAGAAGATTTAGAATCACCTCATTTCACAATAGACTTGACTATTATAACCTTCTCAGCACCATTGTTTGTAATCAACTACCGCGAGCGTTTTTTTTTTGCGCCCGAACCTAATATGGGCAACCCTCCGGAAAGCGGGGGAGGGAGGTTGGGAATGCTCATAGCATACCACGCAGCCGGCTGCGTGTTTATGTGGTGACTTTTACCCACTAAACCCAACCTTTTAGGAATTGGCTTAACAATCTGACTAGAGATCTCTAAGCCGTATACGAACGCGACCCTCCTTGGCAGAAAGGAGGGCGCAACCGCGAGCGTCAACTGTACGCGCTTTTATATTGTGACCCAATTTTAGAATTAATGTAGGTAGTTTGAAATAGATTCATAATAATATTAATTGTGAAGATTGCTAATATAGCATAATGATCATTTATCTAACAGGAGTGTTATACATTAAGATTTAAAAAAGCCTTGGCAGGTGATAATTGTTCAGCATTTGTTTTTGAGTGAAAATTACTACAATTGTTTTCTTTGGATTGATAGTTAAGTTGTATTCTTTGCACCAACTCTTCACTCTACGGAGAGTAGCTTGGGTCAGCTCGCAAACCTTGAAGCAGAACAGAAATGAAACTTTTTTATTCAATGTAGATTATAAACAATACTTATTGAAAGTCACTTTTTTCATTTACCACTGGTTTGCAAAAAAAACTCTGTCCTGGGAAGAACCAGCGAGAAACCCAACGGGACTACGGGATGGGTTTTTTCAATTAGAATTGCTTGCATGCTTGCTGTTTTGCCCTAGACAAGTATTGTCAGGTCATCTGCATAACCAATTGCATAGATGTGATTGAAATTTAATTTGGTGATTAGTTCATTTATGACCATATTCCACAGAAGAGGTGAAATAACCCCACCCTGCGGGCAGCCCTTCCTTATTTGGTCTGCTTGAGATTCATCAGCAATCTTTATTGTTCGTGAACTGAGCATGTTTACTAATTAGCCCCTCAGTTCCCTTAAAATTCTCATGCAGTTGCATGCGCCCGGCAAATCCCGAGCGGTCGCATGCGCAGCACCCACCCGCAACACTTAAAACCATTAAAACTTATATTTGGAGACTACTTTTCAATGAAGAAGTTTGGCATTATAAAATCTATACAAAATTCTCTGTATAAAAGTCAGGTTTTAGTTCATTACAAAAAGTCCATTGTATTTTGATAACAAAAACAAAACATACCAAGCGAATGTCGGCAGCGTAAAAATCACAATTATTTCAATATATACTCGAAATTATTTACTTAAAAAGATAAATGTGTGTGAATATAACACAAGAACTTTCATTACAATTTTATAATAAAAAACTATACTAAAACACTCATAAAACGACACTCTAAAAATCAACACAATAACATTCACGCGAAAATGGCGTACGAAATGAACATAGATTATAAATAAATATCCATAGCATACTATTTTTTATTGCACTAGAGGATAGAAAATTTCATATTGATTCTCTTTTGATGAATTAGGTAAACAGAAAACTACAGGGGGTCAAACTAAATAAAGTAAGCGTCCATTTACCTGTAGTATATGCTAGTATAGCTTCAAATAAATTTTAACTATTTGCAATTTTAAATTCAACAATATGGCGTGCAATACCCCAGTAGCGCTAAGCGAAGTTTAATCTATCTAGGAACCTAGGCGCAAATAAACTAGAGTGCGTTGTCCTTTAATAAAAAGACAATGCACTCTAGTTTTTTGTGTGTGTGCGAAGATTGTGCAGGTTTGGGGGCAGCTAGCCGAGAGCGTGACACAATAGATCTGATCCGCACATCTGGGACAGCTTTTACCTCTGCGCTGTTTACGTCACGGCACTTTGGAACAACCACTATAGTTCGCTGGGTGTTCTTTTTAGCGGTAATTAATGCAGCTCTGAAGCTCTGCCGCCTCAAGTTGCGTCTATTTAGGGATATTTTTACCTACTTGCGTTTGCTATCTGGTTCTTTACACCACCACGGTTACTTTCCCTCAGCAAGCCTTGGTGGAGTGATTTCTGGATATGCTTCATGGTAGCTGCCTATCATGACTCTATTAACATCTTCTGCCTAATCTTCTAGGTGCGACTGACGACTGATAGTGTTTGTCACCTCAAAACCCCCGAGTGGAGACGTTAGCTTATTTTCGTACTTTATTTTTTCAGTCTAAATTGATGTGTGGGAAAAAAATTCCAAAGTTAAATTCGTTTCTTAATCCAACTTACCTTTTTATTAAAGGGCAATGTTCGATGCTTACCCTACCTATAACTCCCATGATGAATGAACTATACGGAACCCTCGGGCGCAGGACCTACCCTCATTTTCCGGCTTTTTATTTTTGTAATGACGGTAACGTAAACATTATTTTGTTTTATGAAAATACATTTCAATGTTAATACATCTTAATGTATTCATTGCTTAACATTGTCAAGAGGCTAAAACATCTGTGGGAGTTTCAAAATAATTGGTTTTCTCTATTCTTAATACTTGTCATTTGTTTTTAAGGATGGCTCTACATACAAGGCTGTAGTTGAGGATGTGGATCTAAAATCTGATTTGGCAACATTACGGCTACCAGTTAAAAACCTACCTACAATGAAGCTTGGGTCATCAGCTGATATTAGGCCAGGAGAGTGGGTAAAGTTTGCTTACAACAATTATTTTTTAAATTCCTCTGTAATTTATATGTCGTTGGTTTATGATAAAATTAGGTTTTTAATCAAAATCTAGACTTTTAATGAGGAAACGTGATAAGACAAAGTTATTACTTAATTGTTAAATTATTATTTAAGGTTTGGGTGATTTTATGATAAAACTAAATCAGTCTAGGTTTTTCATCAAAAAACTAGATTTGTTGAGCTTAGTGCTAAGATTAAGTTATAACTTTGTCCTCTTGCGGTTCTTGATCAAAAATCTAGACTATATATATATATATATATATATATATATATAAATAATAAAATAATAATAATAATAATATTCCACAACTATCACACAACGCCATCTAGTCCCAAGCTAAGCAGAGCTTGTGTTATGGGTACTAGACAACTGCTAAACATACTTATATATTTCTAAATACATAAATATTATAGATAAATTACACCCTGACACAGAACAAATGATCGTGCTCATCACACAAACATTTGTCCTGGGTGGGAATCGAACCATCGACCTGCGGCATAGCAGTCAGGGTCACTAACCACTAGACCAACAGGCCTGATATATATATATATACCAAAAAATACAATGAAAAAAGTACCTGTCTATAATACCTACCGAAATAACTCGCTTCTTTTAAGCTCAGAGGGTTATTTTTATGCTATTAAGACCTGAACGTCTGTCAGTCTGTCCGCAATGATCTGTGGAATGGCTGAACTGATTGTGATAAAACTTCACGGACAGATGAAAATCATTGCCAGGATTGATCTAAGCTAATATGGCTAAGCCAATATTGTTAAGCATTTTCCAATATCGTTATAGTTATAGAGATAAACGCAAAAAAACTTGAAGTGATTTTTTCAATATCTACAATAAAACCACTGTTATATAAGGTCTGTATTTTTATTATTTTAGTTCTACGCAGACATAGTCTGATGTTAAAGCTAGTTCGGTAATAATTTCATTTATTTATACAAGTAAGGGTGGCAAACAACTGTGTACTACTTACTTCCACCTGATGGTATGTCTATGCTGTGACTCCTACATCCATCTACTCTTAATTAAAATACAATATGCGCAGCTTTTTCACTCCTGAAGACTAGGATAGATTACCTCGACACCAGTTAAATGGATCTCCAGTTTTCCCCACCCCTTATCATTCTTATCACAGCAGTGCTTGATAGCACGAGCCAGAACGCTTGCCTTGAAGACATTGTAATCTCATGGAAAAACATGCTAGCAACTTATTCTACACCTTTGCCGTACGCATTAATAACGACGAAGCAGACCATTCTGTTCCATGCTCTAATCTAAAACCTTGAAAATTTTCCACTTGAATTACAAAATGTTTTCAATGTCTAACTTGCAACACAGTGGATGATATGAAAGACGAGCTTGTTCAAACTGTCCATGCGGTCGGAGCTGAGTTTTGCAAGATCCGTTGCAAAAGAACCGAACAGCTCTCCCAAGCTTGTGGAAACTGTCGGAGCTAAGTTTTGCAAGAACCATCACAGAAGAACTTAAAAACTCTCTGATCACCCTCTGAGTTTCATGGCTGTTAGACGAGAAATTATATTGTAGTCTACAGCAGATATGACAGCACGCAGGCAATTTAACAGACAGATGCATGCATGCATGCAGATTTAAATGCATGCGGCGAGACTTATGCAACTTCAATACAACTCTATTACACTCTATTATAGAGAATATCCGATGCTTCCAAGTTTTTGCCAGAGATCTGCCTGCCAGAAAGAGCTAACTGTCAAAGCTGAAGACTGAGTGTGGCAGCATCGTTTCCGGGACACTTGAGTGAGATTGAGGGGTTCTATGGGCAGCTGTACCACATCATTGTTGGAGCCACACGCAAGTGTGAGTAATGATCCAAGGGCAAGTCTTATCTGAGACTATTTCGATGATATCTCGGACGACAGTATGAGCGAGATTAGAATGGCTCTCCAGCACTTAAAAGCGGCAATGTCCCGGGCAAGGATGGAAATACAGCGGAGCTTCTGAAAGCTGGTGGAAAACCAGTACTTGAAGTCCTTAGGAAGCTGTTTAATTTCATCCTCCATAGTGGCTCCGGAGGTGTGCGGTGGTCTTATTCTTCAAGAAAGGTGAAAACGCTATGCCTACGTGCTGTTTTCGAGAGTCATTACGAATTGTCTCGCACGTAACGTAACGTAACGTACTCAGCAACTTTCAGCCGTTTTTCGAAAAGGATTTTGTATGTACCATAGACACCCTTCGGCAAACTGTACAGAAGACCGAAGAGACAATCTGCAACTATGAAAAAGCCATTGATCCCATTGAAATTTTGGTTGGTGCTACAATCCCTTCAGTGGTGCCAAGTTGTTTGCACAGTGGGGCTATGATGGCTGAGTACAGAACCAGAAAGAAAGAAAGAAAGAAAGAGATTTTATTTGGCACATGCAAAACACTCAAGTGGATTACATAAAACACATAACATTTAAGTAGTCATACAAACAAAAAACAAAAAAAAAATTATACATAGAAATCATGAAACAGGACATTCACTCCTTGTTTATAGATATGGTAAAACAAAAAAAAAGCAAACAATAATATAAAAAAGAAAAAAAAATAATAAAGAACTAGAGAATAAGGAGTAATGCATAAGGTGTATTACAAAGATAATCCACCCGTTAATGCTGCTCTGCTCCAAAAAGGAAAGCCACTCAGGATCTGTTGGAATGTATCAGAAGTACAACACCCCAACCCTGATTTTCAGTGGCACCCTTATATATTTAAAATAAAAATACACAAATAAATATAAAAATATATACATATATTATATATTCTTTATGTGCAGAGGGCAGTTCTGTTGTGTTAAACCAAATATAATAACAAAAATTTATTTCTTGTGATATTGTCATAATTCTTATAAAATATTCTTAATACTTTAAGAGGTTGCATTGAAATTCACTCAGGAACGTAATTAAGTTTAAGCTACAAACAAATACACAAACCAGCTGCAGTACACCGCTTCATTACATAATTTCAATAAATAATATATACATACTCAAACACACACACATATACATATGAATATTTATGTATATATATATATACATAAATATAAACAAGCACACATACATACACATATACACGCTCATACATTATTTATAAAATTACATACTATCAAAATATCTGCACTACTTAACTTTGAGATTGCTGATCTAAGAGGAACAATTTAAATTTTTGACGGAAGCTATGTGTCGATTGCATATTACGGAACGGCGGCGGCAAGTTGTTCCAGCACTTGGTTGCTGCATATCGAAAACTGCCTCGAAACGCAGCGGTGCGGTGTTGAGGCAGAAGCAACCCGTACGCCAGAACGCCGAACCAGAGTTTGAAACCTATCCAACTGCAGAGAGGTTTAAGACAGGATGACGTTGTATCCTCGAAACTCTTCACTGCCGCATTGGAAGACGTTTAAATCAGTGAATTTAGTCTCCTGAGCAGCCTAGAGTCAGGATTTTAGTGCTTCACCCGCTTGTCTCAAAAAGCACGTTAAAAACCGTTTGTCCTGCGCCTGATCAGGCAATGCGTCGAATAGCCGCTCCATCGGATTATGAGAGTGAGGGAATAAAGAGTGCACCTGTGCTCGTGCGCTATAACCCTGCTCTGCGCAGATGGTTAGTCCGTTGAGACGCGACCAAAATCGGGTGGATATTTTATCCCATAATTTTTGTATATTTAATATTTTTCAGGTTGTTGCAATGGGCAGTCCGCTTGCGCTAAGTAACACTGTCACAGTTGGTGTAGTAAGCTCCGCTCAAAGAGCCAGCGCGGAGCTTGGTTTACGAGGTATGACTTATGTGTATTTTTTATTGAACAAGGGTGACAAATGAGCATACAATCCACCTGATGGTAAGTGAATGCTGTGGTCCATAGATACACATAGGGTTGCCAGCTCCCGTGTTATGCTTTAGAGGATTTAATAAAATTAAATAAGAGACAAGGATGAAAATAAAGGATATATTGTTTTCAAAAAATGCTGTTATGGTATCAGTAGTAATATATATTAATAAAAAACGATGCTAATACGCAATGTAACATAGTTTGTGTCTAATATTGCTTGTGATTTTTAAACTCTTTGACCTTAACTAGCAGAGGGAATGTCGAATATACGCGGTATTGCCTTGTCCTCTTTTAAATGTTGCAAACTAGAGGACAAGATAAATTTTTGGATTT
Source organism: Parnassius smintheus behrii (assembly GCA_036936625.1). NCBI lineage: Eukaryota > Metazoa > Arthropoda > Insecta > Lepidoptera > Papilionidae > Parnassius > Parnassius smintheus. The sequence goes on from JAUPFT010000026.1 coordinate 5,355,258, forward strand.
GAAATAGATGTCCTTTAAAATATAGGAAGTTTGGCAAACCTATCTCCATATATCCTCGATCAAGAATCAAAATGCAGATGCTTTGTCATTCCAGAGGACTAAGCTGGAATGCTTATTTTTTATTAAATAGGGTCTCCGGTTTTCTACATTCGCCACACGAAACACAGCAGCATTAAGCTACTATTTTACACTGGTATTCTGTGAGAGGATCCACTATGCAACAAGAAATGGCGAAGATAAACACAAATAAAATAAAAGCAAAGCGCATACCACACACAAGTGACACAATCTACATAGCTGGCACCTAGAAAACCCGCTTCAGATCCAGCAATACAGATCACAGTATCAATTTAAAATAAACCTTTGGAATCATTAACGGACAGATAGTCGGTCCAACGCATCTACGTTTTGATTTTTAATCGAGGATAAATGTAGATAATTGACCTTCAATCCAGGTAAGACACATTGTATTTAGTTAGCGGAAGGTTGCGAAGTAATTAATATTTTTATTATAAATGTAGATGGCAATGGGCCACAGCATCCACTTACCAGGTGGACTGTGTGCTCGTTCGTCCTATCCTATATAACAAAGTTACAGTAAATTATGTTTTATGAATGCTTATCGGTGGACCACTATTTACGCCACATCCTGTACCATACTTATAGTATTACGTGTGACTGTATTACATAATACTTTAGAAACATATGAACCATACACATAGTATTACATATGAGATGTCGTTAGATTCGTCTCAGTTGTGGAAGTGACGTAAGGTATAAAATTTTACTCTTTTTTTTTAACTTTAAGCTTGTTTTTTTTGGTTATTTGAAGCCGACTTTTACATTTTGTCAATAGTTTTTTTTTTCTCTGACACCATGACACTACGCAGCATCGGAAAAGAGATTTTGTTTCATATTTAACACTCGCTGTCTGGTTTTCAGACACAATAAGACAATAACAATTACCTATATGTAGTGCACGGGACAGTGAAAGGGTTAAAATGGGCAAAGCGGTAAAAAATTATCCATTCTGAAAAAATTAAGCCTGTGTCCAGTAACAGACTGGATTTTCATTAATATTTTTTTTCTCTTAACAGGTAAGGACATGGTATACATACAGACCGATGCACCAATAACCTTTGGCAACAGTGGGGGTCCACTGGTCAACTTGGATGGAGAAGCTATCGGGGTGAATAGTATGAACGTGACGTCTGGCATATCCTTTGCTATACCCATTGACTATGTCAAGGATTTCTTAGCTAAGGGTATGTATTCTTTTATTTTTCTTTATTAGCCCACAGAGTGTGTGCAGGAATTCAGTAATTTAATTCCTCCCTCTCCCTTCCAACATCGAACAACCAGACTCTTGACCAGTCTTCACCCTTTCGTTGTCTTTCCGTGACACCGTGGCATCCCATGGGTGTCGTAAGAGGCGTCAGAGGGAAGTTTAAACAGGTGATGGACATCAGCATCTTGCTGATAACAACTTAAAATAATAAAAAAAAAACTGCAGTTGACAACCCACTTGCCATCGGCGAGTATCTACTATGGTAAAATTCCCCCTACGAGACAATGTATGGGTGAGTCCTATGTTCAGCAGTGCACTTTTATAGGTTGTAATGGATGGATGGATCTACCTGTCTCCATCCAATTACAAAGCGTGTGTCTTCAAAACAAGAGTGAATAGGCTTTTGTTAAGTCAGTGCACTTCATCATCTTCGGCTGCATCACCACTTCCCATCTGGTGAGTAATAGTAAAAAAAAAAACATGTGTGCAATTTACACCTTCAGAAGTGAATGCTTTAGAAAACGAAACTTCGAGAGAATGAGACAAATGCGGAGTATCAGGAGTAGGATAATTGTAGGGTTTGTTTATTATGATATTGTTACTAAGTTTAACAATAATTTAACATTTTATTCTACATATATTACATTACATAAAATATACACTTAAAGTTTTCAATTTCATCATCGTAAGTACATAAAATATTTTATAATCTACAAATGACTTCCTTAATCATTACTGCTCATAGATCACCTAATCTCCATACATAATAGGACACACTGTATACTGTATTCTCTCTCATTCTCTCACAGGCTGAAACCTGTAGATGTATATGTTTGTCTCTTTCTAGTGTCGCTTTTTCGTTTCATCGAAATTCAGAATTCAAATCCCAACGATTCTAAAGAAGTTTTCACTTCAAAAACAGGTGCATTGCTGGACGTAGAGCTCTTCTGTTATAGAGAGGATAGTCTTAATCCTCGCGTTTGGCAGTCGAGTTGACGATAAGGATGTCGATTCTTTTCAATCTATTCTGATCGATTCGAATCGAAATCTGACGAATCGATTAACCAAAAAATCGAGGTCTAAAAGATCGATTTCTCAAAAATAGATCTTTTTTCGATTTGCTTTCAGATTCGTACAAAGTACAGATTACAAAAGTAACTTATTTTTTATTTCTTTATTTTTAGTTTTACTAGTTTTTGAATAGGAAATCTGTCGTTCTTTACGAGCTTGGGTATATTCAAATAATTGTAAATATTATAGTTCTGAAAACAGAATAAAATTATATGGTTAAATATCGATTCGCTGGATCGATTCAGTACTATGAATCGATTAAAAAATCGACCTTTTTGGCAAAAGAAATCGATTCTTCGATTAATGGATCTCAGATCGACATGCCTAATTGACGATCGTTGTACCAGACGACCCTGGAGGCTGTTTCCCTTCTCCGGTCGAAGTGTTTCATTTCTGGTGTAAACGAGATGGTTATACCGCTATCTGTTGTAACCCATTCATTACTGATTACAAAGTCCACCGCTTAACATATACTTCCCCACAGATTACCTCATGAGGGGATGTCCCCTTATATTAATAGCTATAAATAAGGCCGATTTACCCTTCGATAAGTACGGTAGCGAGTTAACTTGAGAACCTGGCGAGTTAAGTAGAGAACCTCGTTTGAACGGCAATAAGCGAGTTAAGTAGCAAATTAACAATTAAGTTGTGTGAATGAACGGGTTGGTATATACAAAAATACTAGTCTACATAAAGTCTCTTTAATAACGGATGTATGTTCGACCCTCAAAATATAAAATTGTTTTTATTTTTATTTTATTAAACTCGCCATGAAAACATTTGATGTTACTGCCCACTTAACCGTTTACTGTCAACTGCTCTCTAACTAAACTCACTACTATACTTGTCGAAGTGTGAATCGGCCCTTAGGTACACTACGAAATAGATGCGTTCACAATAAGAATAGATTTACTTTAACGTCCAAAATGCGATAATAATGATTACGTCATGACACGCGCTTGATATCACAGGACCAGGTGTCTTGAACCTTTCATGTTGCTTATTATTTATTGAACCTCCGTGCCTCGGAAAGTATGGAAAGCCGTTGGTCCTGCGCCTGATCTCTCTCCGGTCGTGTAGGATTGCTATCCTGTCCGACTATGAGAGTGAGGGAGTAGAGAGTGCACCGGTGGTTGCGCATACACTCGGGCACTATATTCCTGTTCTGCGCACATACTAGTCTTCGTTGAGAATGGCCGCTGTGACTGAAATCTGTAGGACATTATTGTTTAATTTTTAGGTAAAGCGACATCACCGCCGGTCTCTAAGCGTTACCTCGGTATAACAATGATGTCTCTCACACCCAACATACTGATGGAGCTTAGAATGAGGAATCCAGAGGTATTTTTAATGCTTTATTGCTAATTTAAAAATGATTTTTGAAAAAATCCCTCCAATTTTTTTATGAAATTAACACATGGTAGAGTCACGTTGATCCTTGTTTAGCTTGTTCACCTGTAAAATAGAGACATAACGATTGCGCTATATAACGGTCGTAGCAGGAGTAGGTGGACTCGACGGGAAAGACTACGCTCTCATATTATTCCTGGGAAGGGTGATCGCTACCAAGCTATTTCTAATTTGTTGTGTTGTTAATTGTAACATACATGATTGTAAGCTGTTACTTTAAAAAAAAGTCCCGCTAGGTTTCTTGCTGGTTCTTACCACGACGGAGATTTTTATCCGAACCAGTGGTAAATTAAAAAAAGACTTTCAATAATATTATTTATAATCTATATGGAATGAAAATGATTCTGTTTCTATAATTCCAACGTGAAACAGCTGCTTAATGCTGCTGTGTTTCGTATGGTGAGTGAACCGGGAATCTTACTGCAATGGAGGCATTCAATCTGAGCACTCAGGGGTAACAACGCATTCACTTTTTGATTTTTAATGGAGATGTGGATGTTTTTGGGTTACAGCATGCACTTACTATCAGGTGGATGGTCAGCACCGACTTTAGAAGCAATTTTCCAGAATTTATTTTGGTTATGTATTATTCTATACGTGGTAGAGCCATGCTGCCATATATTATGGCAGCATGGCTCTACCACGTATAGATCCGTGCTAAAACCATAATATATGGCATATATTATGGTTTTAGCACGGAAGGATTGGCTCGACCGTGGAAAGACCACGCTCTCACAGAATACCATCGTAAAATAGCAGCTTGATGCTGTTGTGTTTCGTATGGTGAGTCTAGGGAACCAGAGACCCATTTTACTGGAATTGAGGCATTCCATCTTAGTCCTCACGGGTGACAACGCATCTGCATTTTGATTCTTATCAAGGTTAAATGTGGATGTCTATGGGCTACAGGATCCACTTACCATGAGGGGGACTGTGTGCTCGTTTGTCATCCAATACTATATAAAAAAAGATTAATTCTATATTAAAAAATATGGTTTTAAATTTCATACTCTATTTTTTCACTCAAAGGGGATGATTTTTTCTTTTAATTTAAATGAGATCGCCCTCGAGGTCCATTTAATAAAAAAGAAACATTCAAATCGATTCTCGTAACTTACATACTAAATATAGTTGTATTAAGGAACTATAATATGTTTTTAAAGTTGATTAAAAAAATAAGCAGATGAATTGGGAAGCTCCTATTTTAAAGTGGATATAAAGTGGCTTGTTACGACTAACATGTAAATTGACGTATACAAAGTGAAGTTAGATTACAAAGTCAATAATATCCTATCTTAGTAAAGATTTTTTATATTTACCCGAATAAACCGGATTAAATGAAACTAATTTTACGGATTCAATCGCGTTTAATTTTAAAGTGATGATCTTAAATTAATAATTTCATATTTAAATAACAGAACGCAAAAACTTGTTATTAATAGATTGAGATCTTCGGGGTCGATAGTACAAATGGGCGTGCCCCGGGGCTCAATTCTCGGTCGTTTTCTGTTTCTTTTATATATTAATGTCTTACCTTACGTAGTAGGGGACAACCATTATATAGTATTATTTTCTAACTAAAATTTGACGAAGTAAATAATTATATATCTATATGAGTAATTTGATTCCCAAGCAGATGTCACCCATCCATCTTTTTATTAAAATTAAGATTATTTTTAATTTCAATAACCTCGCGAATCATCATTGGTAGGAACCGGTGTTCTTTTGCGAGAGTTTGTGGTCTATCAAATCTGATGGCGGGGACGATTTCTTACATGTTCACAGACTGCAGACTTCCCGGAGCGTCGGTCCTTTCTTCTGATTCCTTTCCGTATCCCCAGTTATTTGGGGTCAAAGCATGTCTTCTTTTTCTATTCTCCTTTATTAGCCGTTACCTCTACACTCCTTTCTTACGCATGCCGTCACTAATACAGTTCATTCATATTTAATGCAATAAAATAAATATTGCAATGAGTTTTGTCCTATCCTTTGTGGATATTATAATTAGGTTTATTTACTTTTTTATTTACTAGTTTAGCTGTGGTAGCTCAGATGGTTAACGCTGGCTGTAAATATAACAGAAGGCGAGTAAACCGGGTTCGATCCTCGCCGGCACCAATGAAATTGTTAATTGCAATTTTAAGTGCTCATTTACCACGTGCGCAGCGGTGAAGGAAATCATCAATCAAAGAAACATCGTGAGGAAACCTGCATGTCTGAGAAATAATAAAAAAAATTATTTCAAAGACATGTGAAGTTCGTCAACACGCATTGGGGCAGCGCGGTGGACACTTCCTTGCTCTAAAAACCCTCTCAGAAATGAGGGGAGGCCTGTGCCCAGCAGTGGGACGTTATAACTGGGCTGTAACTTAAACGATGCATATGTAAATGTTGTAATAAGTGAAATGTATAAAAGCTGGAGTTCGGAATAAAACAAAAAACAAATACATTGGTGATTGTAAACTATTTAATGTTATAAATAATTAAATAATTGCTTATTTCAGATGCCTACTGACATCAAGCACGGCATTCTTGTCTGGAAAGTTATAATTGGCTCCCCGGCATACAAGTAAGATTATTTAAATAATTTATTAATTCATTATAGTCTATTGAAGTTCATTTCTAAACCTCCCCATAAAATACCTCTTACATATTTGTCATAGACAACTACACACTAGGTAGGCAATCAAAGTTTTTATTTTTTAGTTGTTATGAAGAAGACACTACTGCCGAACTTCTGGTTTCCTAGAAAGTTAATGAATAAAATAAAATAATAAACTAAATTGATAAGAAACAAAAAACCACACTGTGTTTTAAACTTATGTAGCTTTAGCTATAGAATACGATGCAATGTGTATTTTTGCTTGATACCTTAGGATGAAGTAAAAATTAAATATTTTATAATCTCTATATATAAAAGTAAATTGCTATTATATACTATTTTTGAGTTTTAGAGAGACTAACGAACGACAATTGATTTTTATATAATAGAACGTAAAAAAATATATAATAAAAAAAAATCTAAAAGTAAAAACTTAAATTATTGTTATACAGTTAAAGAATGCCTTTCAATAAGTGTTATTGTTATCTTCTTCTATATTAAATAAAAAGTTTTTGTTTCTATCCTACTCCCCGTGATATCGTGCCAAGATAAGGGATAGGGTATTTAGTACTACGTAAAAAAATAACACAAGAAAGAAAGAACACTACACATTCAATAAAACTATATTTACGGATTTTATCGGATGGATGGGTGCTGCCAGCTGCTTGGGATCCCATAATTAACAAAATTAAACCTAAACCCAAGCATATCACTGCAAGACTTCATGATACTGTAAGCTCGTTTTGCGTAAATCGGACCGAAAATTAATATTCAAAGACTGTAGTTAGCCGGACTAACTATGACATTGGGATTGGGACGTCAAACATCTCAGTATCGCCCCCCCCCCCCCCCCCCATGACCATGGGTGCTGTAAAGCACCCGAATCGTCGGGATGATAAAAATAAGTAATTACTACTTTACTTCCTCCTCTCTATTGAAATTTGGATGTTTTTTAATTTTAATAGCCTTGCGTATCAGCCTTTGTAGAAATCGGTGTTCTTTTGCGAGGATTTGTGGTTTATCAAATCTTATGTAATGGTGGGGACGATCTTGAACATGTTAGCAGACTGCAGACTTCCCGATAAAATATAAAATCCGTAAATATAGTTTTTATTCAATATGATAGATTTTGTAAAAGATAACCAAGAAATGTTGATTACTTTTCATAATAATGCAAATTTTATAATTCAATTTTAAGAAAAACGCTATCCGCCATATTGGATTCCATTGTGACACCACTTTTATAGTTAACAGGTTAATGTGCGTAATTCCGTATTTTATTGAAATGCCACCATGTAAGACGGATTCGTAAATACAGAAAGTACTGTTTCATTTTTCATTTTAATTTTTTCATTACCAACTTTAGTTTATACAAAAATCAATACCAGATCAGAGTGTCTTTTGATAATATATAATTATGTTTATCTATGATCACAATCATTATCAATCATTAATTATATCTAAGAAGACCTAACAAAACCTCATGATGTTTTCTTTTGTACAAACGATAGTTAAATATAAGTCATACTTACATCAAAGTGATCGTCAACGAAGTATAGTCTAGTTTTGTTAAACAATATACTCCGGTTTCTTCTTGCCAGTTTTAACCGAGTATTTCTCATAGTTTTTTTTTATAGAATAGGGTGACAAACGAGCACACAGTCCACCTGATGGTAAGTAGTTGCTGCGGCCCATAGACATCTACATCTATCTTCCATTACAAATCAAAATGCAGATGCGTTGTCACCCGTGAGGACTGAGATGGAATGCCTCATTTCCAGTAAAAAGGGTCTCCGGTTCTCTACACTCACCATACGAAATACAGCAGCATTAAGCTACTATTTCACGCTGGTATTCTGTGAGAGCGTGGTCTTTCCCCGGTCGAGCCGACCCATTCGTGCTACAACTATACTACTAATATAACTGCAGCATGGCTCTACCACGTAAAATATCAGTTAAATAAAAAATAGAAAAATCAGTTGGCACTTGAATCCATAACTTCTCCGGCGTTCTTGTGCTCGCTCGCTTTTTTGCATTCAGGAACAACAATGATAAAGAAAACTCATTATTAAACATCCGAAAATATTTTTTCCTTCGTAAAATCGTTATTTTTAGAAGGGCAGTGACGTCACGAGTTTAATGGCGGCTAGCTTTTTCGCGCGAAAATTTAAATCGATAAATTAAAAGTGATTTGTACGTCACTATTCGGCACGTGAGTAAAAAAAAACATACAGAGACAAGGCTTCCAAAGAGCTGTTAAATTTTTTACCTATTTTGTAGGATTGACACAGGAGGAAATATACAAAACGTTTATTATGGTTTTATTATGTACCTGTGATAAAATATTTCTTTTTGGCATACTACTTTAAATATTTTATTTTTTGAATAATTTGTTGTGCTTTTTAGTTGAATGGTAAATTTTTATGTAATAATAATAACTAATATATAGTTTTTTTCTTAAATAATCTAATAGAAAGCACTCACATAAAATACGAGTACAGGTACAAGCTTGCACACGTTTTAATATATCATTAAGGAGGATTATTTCTAAATTAAAATTTTGGGCAAGGAGAAATTTAAGGCAAGAGGAAAAGGCTTTAGTTAAGCTTTAGTTTAGTAGTGAAGCATTGGCTTAGAATAGTAAAAAAAGAATAATAATAATGTCCTCCACACCGAATTCCGGCCACGGCGGCCTGCCTCAACGGAGGCTAGCCAACGGCGCAGGACAGGATTATAGTGCCCAAATAAAACACAGCCAACTTTCTTACTCCAGGATACTGAGAATTTCTTGATAGAAAAACTCAATAATAGATTTTTTGCCCGATCCGGGATTTGAACCCAGGACCTCATGATTAGCAGTCGCACTACTACAACCACGAGACCAACGAGGTAGTCAAAAAAGAGTATATATAATATAAGAAATATTGTTGTTCAATTTTATTTAAAAATATTATGTTTGCTGGTGATTAAGTGAAAATTTCGCTTTACCGGACATAATTCAACAAATCCTTTTTGACGCTGCTCTATGCATTTCATGTCTGTTGTTAACAACGTGTTTATATTACCGTATGCATAAGGTCTGATTATAAACTGAAGAAGATGAAGTGTTTTCCAAGAGTTGATACTCATATTGATGTTTGTCCACAGCGGCGGTCTGCAGCCCGGTGACATAGTGACTACAATTAATGGGAAGCCGGTGTATAGGCAAGTAGAATCGTTCATCCGTTGCAGCTGATAAAGGTCCACAGCTGATCATATATTTCCCACTTAGATTGCCTTATTGGGCTTAGCAACCGGCCACTTGGTTGATAACCGCACTTTTTAATTATTTTATACGATGCCAGTCTCAATGGAGACTGCCTTCTGCGCAGGACAGGAGTATAGTGACCGAATGTATGCGCAAGCGCAGGTGCACTCTCTACTCTCATAGTTCAATGAGACTGCAATCCGACAGAGAGAGACTCCCGGAAAGAGAAAGATCGCGCGCAGGACCAGCGGCTTGACGTGCTTTTGCCTTTTCTTGAAGATATCTAGGTCGTATCAGAAAGAAGACTTCTAGTAAATCACACAGTGGTGGACCGCCAATGATCCAGATGGTATGAATGGTATCGTGACAGAAGTCTAATATTTAGATTATTAATTTAAAAACCCGGTATTGGCTGTGTATGAATACCTGCTACCCCATATCATCCCTTGGGTGTCATAAGAGGCGACAGAGGGAAACAAATCAGGAGATGGGCAGAAGCGTCTTCTTAATAACGACCAAAAAAAACAGCGGTTGCCAGCCCGCTTGCTTAGCGTGGCAACTGTGGCAAATAACTCCCTTCTGAGGCCTATGTTCAGCAGTGAACTGTAACAGGCTGTCACGGTAACTATAACGGTTAATTTAAATACAAGCCTAAACGAATGTACTTCTTTTTTTTGCAGCGCTAGCGACATCTATACACTTCTAGAGGGCTCCACCGGTCGCTTGGAAATGTTAGTAGTGCGCGGACGTCAACGGATCACCCTTACGATAACACCCGAAATATAATGTATATTAAATACTTCCTGACCTGGTAGACGTGGTCTTGGCCTTTCTTATAGGTGGCGCTATGAGTTTCAAGTAGAGTTTGTGTAAATATAAAATTAATTAACTACTCGACCACAGCGCTATCTATCGTGTACAGATTTGGTGATTGTTTTTTATACTAAACTAATATTGTGAATGGGTCGTTAACCCATTCGCTGTCCCGTGTTCTGCAAATAGTTGCCGTTGTCTTAGCATTGTGTCTGAAAATCGGACAGTAAAAGTGTTAATCTATAAATATATAGTTTATTAAGAATTTTAGTACAGCGCCATCTATAGGATCCTAGTATGTTATGAATTATTGTCTCGACAAAACAATTTTATTGCGTAACTCAGTCGGTGGATTGGTTCAGAAGTTTGAGTACGCGTTATGTAAAAAGAACATGCGGTGTGTTTACGCATGGTTACACTCGCGCACGAAAGTACTAGGTCTATTGTTTTATTTTTGACCTAGCCTTTCGCTTGCGGCTTCATATATTGGTTATTAAATAGAATTAAAAACATGTTGATTCAGTGTAGAATGTTAAAGCTAATTACAAAAAATTAAACTAATGTTGAATCTCCTTCCATTAAGACATCGTGCGTAACGTGGAAACCAGATGAGGGAGCGGTGTCGATGCTAGAGAGAGCATCAACACCAGACATCAACAGAGGTAGCATCGCTGCTGTCGTCACTTGAGCTTTCATCCTCATTTGAGTCAGGATCATCACTCCTAGGCGAAGAATAAATGTTTCTTTCAGCATGTCGACCACATGATCGCTTTTACAATAATCCTCCATTATTTCCTTTACCTTAGTGCATAATTTCCTCCATTCTGTTGCTCCCATTAAATTTATTTTTTCATTAACCAGGTCAGATATCCGTGTGATATGGGGGCAAATGTAGTATATGGTAAATGACGACTGAATTATGCGGTAAATTCGGCATCAGTTTAGTACGGACCGCTCGCCGCTCGTAATTCTCTGAATTCATGTTGTCGTGATATTCGCCGCTTTAACGCCGGATGAACGTTAGCAAAGCTTCGGTACAAAATCTGCTTCACCACCCGCGTGCACTTTGACCAAGCGTCTGTGCCTATGGTATTTCGCGATGGCGAACCAATAGCGCACTGGCAAGCATGCGGCGCGTGACCCGCCCGCCCCGCGCCGCACCTCATACAACTAAATAGACCGATAAATCGCCTGATGTGCAGCTTGACTGCCAGCGTTCTTTTTACATGACGCGACATGTACACAATCATTACCGATGCGCCATATATATATATATATATATATATATATATATATATATATATATATATATATATATATATATATATATATATGTGGGATAACGTTAATTAATGATAAGTCCGCCTTTGTGCATTTTTATGCCATGAAGTCTTGAATAAACAAATAAACACATTATACATATAAAACCTCATTTTATCCCGTGGATGCCGTAAGGGAGATACTCTAAATTGCAAATAATTTATACTTCTGGAACGATGTTGGTGAAATTTCGTGTGTGATTAAGTTGATTCGAAAATGGTTAATATTCACAATTAGACCCGGTAGGTGGCGCTGTTCTCGAGACCCAAAAATCACCCGTGAGGAGCCTGGGCGGATGGCTAATAATTAGTGCAAAAATAATTTATAATAAATATTGTGAAACTAGTACATATGTTTCTCCACATCACAAAAAAGAAATTCAAATAATTAAAAAAAGAGCTCTATACGCCCGTCAGATGTTTTTTTTTTTAATTTAGGGACTTACGTTATTTTTAACATGTCAGTCCCATTGTACCTTATAACTAAATAACACACTACAATTTCTTAAATTATTTACACAAAATATTAACTAAATTATATACCATTTGAGCAGCATTAGAAATAATGTTTCAGACAGAATGCTTTGATATTCTCCTAGGTTACATATTTTAAGTTCAGTTTTGGCAACTAATAGTTTACTTTTATGATGAGCCTGTCAGATGTGAAACATCAATATACAATTACATTTATTTCTATCTATTTTCTGTGATGATGGTGCTGTTAGCCTATATGTCTTTTATTTATTTTTATTTGGTCTACAAAACTGAACACAGTTACAACATGCTGACAGGTATTATATAGAACAAATATTTCCAAAATCGTATTCTTTTCTTTTTTTTAAACGTTACCCCTACTCTAAGATTTTCTCTTGTATTGTGGGGGCAGTTTACAAACATAAATTGCACAAGGACAAACATCCAGACCCGGAACAACTACTTGTAGGCCATACAAATACTTGTTTCGTGCGGGATTCGAACCCGCGACCCCCAGCGCAGCCACTCATTGCTAAGCCACTGCGCCACGGAGTCGTCAATTCTAATATGTATGTAAACACAGCTTGCACAAAATTTATATGTAACAATTAACAATAAGGCTTGGTATTTAAAGTTATAATATATTAATAAAGTAAATATCAAATTAATTTTTAAAGCTTCTTTTGACACAGAGCTGATTAAAAAGGAAAAGGCAATGATGATGAGGATGATGATTTTTTTTTTTTTATAGGATAGGGTGACAAACAAGCACACAGTCCACCTGATGGTAAGTGGTTGCTGTGGCCCATAGACATCCACATCTATCCTCGATTACAAATCAAAATGCAGATGCGTTGTCACCCGTGAGGACTAAGATGGAATGCCTCGTTTCCAGTAAAAAGGGTCTCCGGTTCTCTACACTCACCATACGAAATACAGCAGCATTAAGCTACTATTTCACGCTGGTATTCTGTGAGAGCGTGGTCCTTCCCCGGTCGAGCCGACCCATTCGTGCTACAACTATACTACTAATATAACTGCAGCATGGCTCTGCCACGTATAAGTTTATAATGATTACAGTTTATGATTTGGTATTGTTACTAATCGTCATGTCGCCTCTGTGGCAGAGTTTTTGAACTATCTAACCGCTGTCCGAGTGGGGGAGTGTGGACCCCCGTCTCTGACTGATCAGCTCGTGCCAGTCGGTGTTCAGGCTCGCGGTGTGTGCTGGAACACGTTGCGCCCGCCTACGGGTGCGACGCGCTCCATCCGTTATCCTACTTGTGATTGTCCCATTTGGTGTGAGTATGGCGTCAATGTTTGATGTGCTTGCGACGTTTGGGTCGATAGTGTTGTGTCGACATAAAAGAGCATCATGCCGTTTGCCGGTACGGCATAAAAGTTGGTTTTAGTGGCAAGGCGCGCCTATAGATGACACATTAATATTCACATCAAACGCTACCCTTATTTATGCATCCTTAGGCTATGGCTTCTTTAACACGTTCTCTGTCCACATATAAAATCATGATTACACCCACATGTCTACTTCATATTTCGATTATAATATTTTAATACAGATCCCAGCAATACAGTTTAGATGTTATTTATTTTTCATTTCTTTTGGTTTTTTTTTAATAGGCCAAAAACCCAATGAGGTCAACCCCGACCTCACGTACGTGTGAGTATGAAATTATGTTATGTTAATAAATATAAATATTTATAGCAAAGGTCGTGAGGTAAGAATGACCTCACGAACGTGTCAGTAGAAGACTCTAATGAGGGCAGGGTTACAAGGAGCGTGTTAATAGAAAAAGAATCCTCAAAATCTGTTCACAATCAGCAGAGATATTGCTTAACGTACCAAGAGTACAGTCTAAATAAGAACTTTCCATTTTTAAATTATGTTAATAAGACACGCTAATGTAAAAAAATGCAGACGTGTGTATTTGTGTATGTATTTGTATTTTAAAATTATTTTTGTTACTTGAATACCCAGGTGGTAGGACTCTCCTGCCTTGGAATCTTACCTCTTTCTGCTACCAATTAGCAGTATACTTCTGTGTTCCTATCTGAAGGGTATAGAGAGCCAACACAATTAAGTACAGGCTGACTCACATCATCTTAGTCTTCAGAGGTGTGAATACAGATACATAAGTTAACATCTTATTAACGTTCCAAACTGTTTTATATCCGTAATGAGACAAAAGTACTATTTCCCCGAGTCTGGATAAACCGTTCTAAGCTAGGGCTGCTAGAATTATAAATACCACCACCCCGCATTCCCGCGTCCATTAATTTTCAAAAAAAAAATTAAAGACAATAAAATCTGTAAAAGTACAAATTATTTCTATTTTCAGAGCTTTCGATGTTACAATGTTCGTAAACAAAAATATACAGTAACACCTAATTTTAAGATTTTTACGGGCATTATTTAAAAATTAAATGCGGTGCCTTATGCCCAAATTGCCACTCGTGTGTTTCAGTGAGACAGTGTGGCATACTCATTTACCGTTATCGTTACAGCCTGTTGTAGACCACTGCTGAACAAAGGCCTCCATCATGGATTGCCTTACAGTTGGGATATTTGCCACAGTTGTCTCGGGTGGACAAACGCAGTTTTTTTATTTTTAATCGTTATAAGGAAGACGCTGCTGCCTTTCTTCTCATTTGCTTCCCTCTGTCGCCTCTTAAGACACCCACGGGATGATATGGGGTGCTACTACGGCATGCTCATTTAGTGCATTATAATTTTACGGTGAAATGAAAAAGGGGAAAGAAAGGGAGGACTCAGCCGCCATTTTGTGGTGTTTATTTAAAAAAAAAACAACACACTGCAAGTTTCTTAGTCTCTTAAAACTAGGTCAATTTTTCATTTTAAGTTAAACAACATTGTTAGTACATACATAAAAACATATAAATAATATTACATATTTATATGAGAATAAAAACTATGCCAGTATTTCACAATATTCGTAAAGTTTCATTGCAATATTTGTTTTGACAACCCCTTAAAGTATTTCAGTTCACTTTTGTCAAATATCCAATTGCACCAATGATTTCTATGTAAATACTACTCGACTCGACTATATTTTATGTAAATGTCAATTTGTTATATACATTGTACTATAATGATGAGAAATAAGTGTTACCTAAGTATATTAATAAAGTATTTCTTTTAACTCGTTTTATTTCTTATATCTCAAATGTGAGCTGTATGGACTGTCAGAAAAATGTTGCGGCCCATATAGTGTGAGGCACTGCCTGAAGTGCAACACCTTATTTCAATTTAATAATTATTATTAAAAAAATATTTCTTGTCTAGTCACCTAAATTGCTTGTCTTATTGTATTGGATTTTTAGATTTTTTATTGTATTTGATTTATTTTTGTAGAGTCCTCTATCTATATTACGGTTGTAGCGTGAATGTGTCAGTTCGATCGGGCCGACCATGTTTTCACAGAATACCAGCGTAAAATAGCAACTTGAAGCTGCTGTGTTTGTAGAGAACCAGACACTCCTTTTACTGGAAACAAGGCATTCCATCTTAGTCCTGCGGGGCGACAGCGCATCTGCATTTTGATTTGTGGCGGCTCTGTCGTCGCCCCATAAGCGAAACGCACCGAAGCCTAAATGACCGTCCTTTTTCGTCTGTAGTCGGATAAACAACTGGTTAATAACGGTTGCGTATCGGCTGCTTTGGATAAATATCCATTGTCAACGGTTATTTTAAACCTATATCATAATATCGTAATAATTATCGAAAAATTATTATATAAGCATTGTAATAATGACACCATAAGTAATCGATCGAAAAGGGGAATCGATTTTTTTAATGATTTTTGTGATTGGCAACATTTCTTATTTTATTCACAAACTAATGAATTACGTATTTATTTACCTAATTTTATTTTTATCTTTTCGGTACTTTTAATTTGCGCAAAAATATTCCCATTGTTTGAGGATAAATGAACGCGATTAATAACCATAAATAAAGATATATTTTTTTAACAAATGCACATTTTTGGGCGTTCCATGGCCGAAAATGGGCAATGCCCTGTTGTGGAAGGAGTTCATGTATAAAAGAAAATTTTCCTAAGTTGTGGAAGGTGTCCATGTATAGATGTCTTGTATGGAGGAGCTGCCGGAGATACATACCTGCAGTTGTATATGGGGTGGTCGGGAGCCCGACTGCTTCAAGTACTGTAGCACAATGACTAGTCCTATATTAGGGACTTATGATAATAAACCTCCATGATGAATTTGCATTACAATAGTGGGGTTGTGGGTTGTGTAGTCCTATATATTAATGACTTATGAAAGTAAGGTCTATGATACAAAAGCAATACTATAAAAGGTCTCTATGATGAATTTGCATTACATTAGTAGGGTTGTGGGTTGGAGCCCTATATATGAATGACTTATGAAAGTAAGGTCTATGATACAAAAAGCAATACTATAGAAGGTCTCTATGACGAATTTGCTTTACAATAGTAGAATCGTGGGTTGAAGTCCTATATATTAATGACTTATGAAAGTAAGGTCTATGATACAAAAGCATTGTTATAGAAGGTCTCCTTGATGCATAAGCATTGTATAGGGTGGTCGGGTGACCGACTGTTCCTAGTACTGTAGCAAAATGACTAGTCCTTATTAGGGACTTGAAAAGGAATATTATGGTGGCGTGTATGCTGCTTCACGAGCAATTGGTCCGAGGTAAACTTGGGCTTGCTAACCGATGTGTCCTAGACAAATCATCTTAGTGCCGGTGTTAAGCGGGTTTGTTGTAGCAATACGGCTTCCCCGTGGACATCGCACACCCATACCGTTAGTGGGCGACGTCGTAGCGCATAGCGATGCGTCGTTTATCTTTCGGATTGGAATGAGTGTGTTTGGTAGCACTTTTAAGTGTAACAGGCATACTCAACTTCATGTCTTAGTGCATTAGCGCTATGATACGTGGAGTTTTCTCCACTGACGTCTTAGTAGCGTGCTACTATGATACGTTGGTGCAGTTTTATATAACAACAATCTTAGTGCCTGTGGTAAGCGGGTTTGTTGTAGCAATATGGCTTTCTCGTGGACATCGCACACCCATACCGTTTGTGGGCGACGTCGTAGCGCATAGCGATGCGTCATCTATCTTTCGGATTGGGATGAGTGTGTTTGGTAGCACTTTTAAGTGTAATCAGCATACTGAACTTCATGTCTTAGTGCATTGGCGCTATGATACGTGATCATTGGCGTCTTAGTAGCGTGCTACTATGATACATTGGTGATATTTTTTAGTTAACAACAATACAAACTTAGTTTCCAAAGTCGATAGGGATCATGTGGGTGTGTTGTGAGGGGGCGCCATCCGTATGGTTGTTGCATTCATGCTTACTGCAACTTTTTGATCGTTGGCGTCTTAGTAGCGTGCTACTATGATACGTTGGTGATATTTTTTAGTTAACAACAATACAAACTTTGTTTCCAAATTCGATAGGGATCATGTGGGTGTGTTGTGAGGGGGCGCCATCCGTATGATAGTTGCATTGATGCTTACTGCTACTTGCGGTATTGCGTCTTGTGATGGATCTGCGGGTGTGCTGCGCCAGATTCGACGCTTTCTTGTGGTTCTGGTCGATGGAGGTATGCGGGTGGTGATGTCTGCTGGGTTGTATGGGGGACCTTGGGATGGTGTAAGCCGACGATAGTCGTATTGATGCTTGTTGCGTTCTGCAGCATTGCGCCTCTGCGATGGTTGTTTGGTGGGACGCTATTATCAATGGCGCTCTCTGCTCCTTGGTTTGACACACACCTAAGTAGCTTTGCCCAAGTCGGGTCCCTTCATTACGGGGCTGCAGACTGTCTGCCCTCCATGATGTTTTATATAACAACATAATAATATATCTCTGTAACTTTCCCACCTTTGAATGATTGAAGGCAACTTGTTGGTGGGTGAGACAAACATGATCGAAAATGCATTTACTCAACGTCAGTGACACAAACCCTTTCTGATGGCGAATTATTACTCTTATCTTATAACTGTCTTTTGGCTATATTTGCCGTTGCATTGGTTGGTGGAGCATATGTGTCGACCTCATGCGGGTGGTAGCTGGCGGGAGGATCTGAGGAGACTCTCAAGGCTGCGGCCGAAAGCCGCACAACGTGGGACCCCATTCCCTTGAGGTGAGCGGTAGACTCATGACACGCTCTGCGGCTAGTAGCCGTGCTGATTATGCAATTGGTGGTGGTGCCATACACTTACATCACGTCTGCAGGAGTGGTGGCGCTCACGGAGGGTTTACGGCCAGTGTGCCTATTTGCCTAAACCGTGTGACGTACATTCACTGTGGCTGGATTCGTTCGTATTCTGTATGGCGTTTACACGCATTGACATGCGTGACTTCGGTCGATGTTTGTGCTTACGCACTAACAAGGGGCCAAGCCTCTTTTACTGGTTCGCCTGTTATTTTGCTGTGGACTACGGTCCAGTTCCAGAATTAACGTTCCCTTCAAGGGGAGTGCATCAAAATGGTTGGTGCTCACCGCGCACGGCGTGTGTGTAGCTGTGTGCCTCCCCTACATTTTTTTGAATAAATGTAGGAGAGCGAAGCCCTTGTATCGGGTATTTTGTATAAATATATTGTGAGCCTTTTCCAGGCGGGAAGGGATAAATAATAACAAATTAAAAATGTAAACCTGATAAAGTGGAATAAGGACGTTTCTTAACCTTTCTCGAGCCCTGTCTTCTTCGTGAACGGGGTTCACTTAGCTTATAAGGCACTACCAACAGCTTTCAATTGCTCTAGTGAATATTCATTCTTCCAAAAGACACCTAAAATAACTAAGTTACTAAACAAACACAACGTAAATAAGTGTCCTAACTAAGACGATCACGCCAAAATATTACAAACGGCCTATTATTAAACCTTTAGAAAGATCAAAACATATCTTATTTATCTTGGTCACAAATATATAATTTTTAATATAAAGGGGAATATAATATATTTAGTATTTAATATATTTATTATTATGAGAGAGGGGGGAGCGTTACACTGCCGACCAATAATCTTACAATCAAATATGTACAAACTATTTGCTTCATGTCTTGAGGATCGCCTAGCAACGTTCACAGAGAATTCAACCGCCGGAACAAGCAGGTTTCAGGAAAAAATTCTCAACAATAGATCACATCCACACTTTAAATTTGATTATGGAGAAATATATAGAGCACAATAGACCACTCTACCTGGCATTTATCGACTGCGCAAAAGCCTTCGACTCTATATCACATACGAGCGTGTGGAAAGCTCTACATGAGTGCGAAGTACCATCGGAGACTATAGATCTTATAAAAGACATCTACTACAAAAGCAAAAGTCGTGTAAAGGTAGAGAGACATGGCCCTGAAATAAACATTTGTAGAGGCGTCAGACAGGGTGACCCCCTGTCACCTAGAATTTTTATAACTGTGCTACAAAATATAATGAAAACTGAACTGAGAAAAGACAGGAATAAATATAAATGGCAAACTCCTCAGTAATCTTCGATTTGCGGATGACATCATACTCTTCTCCGAAACAGCATCTCAATTACAGAAAATGATTAATGAACTAAATGATGTAAGCAATACCATTGGCTTAGAACTAAATGCTACCAAGACTAAAGTCATGACGAACCACCATATTATACCAAAAAGGGTCAATAACAATATATTAGAATACGTTCAAAGCTATGTTTACCTGGGACAATTATCTTTCTCTAAGACAAGACACGAAGATGTGGTTAAAAGACGATTTAACATAACCTTCGTAATTCGTAAACGTAATAAAGAAACCCTAAAATCAAAACTCAAGAAAAAAATAATGGATACATGTTTACTACCCTGCCTTACGTATGGCTGCCAAACATGGATATACAATAATAAGACTAAAAACGAAATACAGGTAAGTCAGAGAGCAATGGAAAGGAGTATACTAAATACACAAAGAAAACACAGAAAGAGAAACACAGACATAAGAAATACAATAAAAATAATAGACGCTTTGGAATATTCCCAAAAACAAAAATGGAAATGGGCGGGTCATATTGCGCGTATGGACAAAGAAAAATGGACACAGAGCTAACTAACTGGCAAGGACCACCAAACAAAAGGAATAGAGGTAGACCGAGAGAAAAATGGGTTGATAAAATAATAAGAAAAGCCGGTGAAAATTGGATCACAAGGGCAAAGGACAGACAGACGTGGAAAAAAATGGAGGAGGCCTTCACCCGTTGTGAATTATGTTATGAATTTTTTACGTAAACTGATCTGAAAATTTAATTAATTTAATATTTTGAAATTTATATAAAATTTAGAAATTATTCGATTGTAAATTATTAATTCTGATAATTATGAATTGTATTATTTTGTTTTATGCATGCATAATTATGTAATCGTAATCTGAAGATATATGTGTTCTTTTTCTAAGTTATTCATTATGGAAATAAAGAGGCTATATTATATTATAACGTGCGATTTCAAACTGCTCATCGAAGTACTTACGCTGTTTTCGTACTCCTATGCCACTTGAACCATTTGTGAGTTATCTACTTGCATATTATGTTAATGAGGTTTTTTATTGTGGGTGCAGACTACGGTGGCTTGTTTTTCATTCAAAATACCTATGTATTATTGTTTGTCGTTTGTTTGTTCACAATCAAGACTCTTGAGACGGTTAGAGATTTAACTAGCGAAGCAACGCTATATAGATTTGTTGGCCGTCGAAGAAAAATTTTGTTCGCTTTGAAATTTTAATCATGGTCGTAGTAGGATACATCTAGTATACATTTAAAAGTATAAAAAAACATAAGCTTAATCAGTAGCAGTATGTAGCTATACCATGGTTGTTGCTAGAATGTGTCGGCGCGACCGGAGAAGGAGTACGGTCTCACAGAATATCAGTGTAAAATAGCAGTTTAATACTACTGTGTACCGTATGGAGAGTGTAAAGAACTAGAGACCTTTTTTACTGGTAAGGAGGCACTCCATCTTAGTCCTTGGGGGTAACAACACATTTGCATTTTGATTCTTAATCGAAAATAGATGTAGATATCTATGGGCTACAGCATCCACTCATTAGTGCTCATTTGTCATCTTTACTCTATTAACAACTTTATAAAAAAATGTATCCCACACTTAGCGGATTGAATTTTGTTTTAATCTATCCTCAAGTTCTCATTTTGGAGGTGTTAGAGAAAATCAAATAAAAACAATTCTATCGTAATGTAGGAGAATAAACATTTACATTTAAGATTTACCTACACTCGTTATACAAATTGAGCCGATGTTAAGCTCTCCCCCCAAATGTCCCTTATGTTTTGGTTCTAACGATTACAATATTTTGACACCCGACCATTTTTTACATAAGTTCCCTTAACCTCAGTTACAGACGAAAATTGAGTTTAGGTCAATGGCAACTTATCCAAAGTTTTAAGCAGGACTCACCTTGCGAAAAAGCCTACTCGTTTTTATCCTCCAGACGTTAATTTCATAGTCATAAAAAGATTTAAAATGCCATTCCTTAATATTGGCCTCTTGCTTGTATTGTAAAATTACAACCAGTCCCAGACGGAGTAGTTTTATGTTTAGCTACAGTTGGAATATCTCACGGGTCGCTCTTTAAAACTGCACCGAGCTTCTGGTACTAATTGATTTTAGGTTTTCTGAGATAAGCTTACAACAGCTTAGGCTAGCTAATGCTTACTTATTTTTTATTTACTAAGTATTCCTATGTGCGATTAGAAATTCGATAGTTAAATTAGTAATAGCATGAGCCGTGGTAGCTCATATGGTTAACGCTCGCTGTAAATATAACAGAACGCGAGTAACCCGTGTTCGATCCCGCCGGCAACAATGAAATTGTTAATTGCAATTTTAAGTGCTGATATACCACGTGCTCGGCGGTGAAGGAAAAACATCGTGAGGAAAACTGAGGAATAAGAAAAAAAAATATTTCGAAGACATGTGAAGTTCGTCAACACGCATTTGGGCAGCGCGGCGGACACTTCCTTGCCCTAAACCCTCTCAGAAATGAGGGGAGGCCTGAGCCCAGCAGTGGGACGTATTTAGGCTGTACCTTTACTTTACTTTTATAGTATATTTTAATTTTTACCTTGAAACAATCTGTAATAATTATGACATTGGGACGTTAAAAATCTAAACCACTGTTGGTTGGATCGGAGGATCTCGCAGCGTACGGTTTATCCCCAGGTCTGATTGACTAGGTAAAGGACATTTTTAGTGAATGGTCCCTCCGGGTCGTCGTCAATGGCCGCTCATCCGATCTTGTGGCGACTAATGCCGGTATTATTTAGGTGTCTATTCTCTCTGCAACTCTCTTCTGCTGCATAATAATGATCTGCAGTCTGAAAGAGATGCTATGGTAGAGCATATTAATCTCACACTACAGGCAGTCTCCGAATAGGGCGATGCCAATATTGTAAAATTAAAGGCCTCCAAAACGGAAGCGTGTCTCTTCCCTGCTAAAAGGAGCCAGCTCATTTTAGCTCCTTCTTTCCAAAACGTATCACCGGAATACACCGACCGTCTTCAGTTGATGGGGTTGAGATATCCTCAAATCTGAACTTCCGACGGTTCATTGAGTCTAAGGCTAAAGGAAGCTAGGAGTCCTTGCAAAGGTGCGGCGATACTTCACGCCGGGACAGCATTTTACTTTTTAGACTTTGTATAAAGCGCAAGTCCGGTCGTGCATGGAGTATTTACTGCCATATATGGGCTGGTGCTGCAATATGCTAACTTCGGAATCAAAGGAAAGGCGTGCTATGAGGCTTATTAGTGACCCGAATATGGTTAAAACCAATCATACCAGCCTCGATAACAGGCACTGAGTAATCAGCGTTTGCGTTTTCTACAGGGTGCATTTAGGAGAGTGTGCGACACTGTGCATTGAGTGAGTGTGTGTGTGGACAACCAGACGTTCGACCAATCTGCATCTTTTCATTGTTGATTTACCACGCATTCAAACCAAACGGTTTGCTACGTCGTTAAACATGCCTACGGCAAAGGAGTGAAACAAGTTGCCAGCATCTGTGTTTCCTTCCGATTACAATGTAGGTAAGGATATCCAAGGCAAACCATTAGATGTGATTGTAGTTAAGCGTTGGTGAAGAATAATATTTAAAAAAGGAAATCATTTGCAATAGTAAAGCACCGACTGGTACTCATATTCAAAAATCAATAGTGATGTCCTTCGACTAAGAAAACAATTCTAGGATGATTATTCTTTTCATTTCCAGGATATTATTAGTTATTGCAAACATAATATTACTGTTAAACTTATTATTTTTGCAGCCATATCGTAGGAACTAGGCGTGACTGGATTACGTTTTTTCAAACAATACTATCCATTTAACTAGCATAATATAATTAAACAAAGTAGCATTTGCACACAGAAATTTATTGCATTTTAACTAACGTTAACTTATAACTAGATTACTGTTTTCAAATTCTAGGTTTACTTTCTTTTCTCAATAGCGATGTAATGACCCGAATGAGGTGTAACTAGGAAATCACACCTAAACAAAGTTTTTTGTGATCCCCAGTAACTATATATTTACGCAAAAAATGTGAATTAATTGTCTTCAACCACATCATCGCATAAGCTTTACCTGAAAAAATGTTATTAAATTTACTAAAAAAAAAAGTTTCTTGAGTGACACGCTTGTGGCAAGTCAAACACAGTTAAACAACTAAGCTACATACGCTCCTCCACTCGGCTGCGTGCGCATTTATCTTGCACTCCTTAATAGAAATTATTTCGTTTTAAAATATTATTTTAGTATATTGTTACGAGCTTAGGGTTCGTGACAGTAAAAACTTCCGATTGAATTACCAAAATTGACATTTTAATTACCGAATACCAATTAAAACTTAAAACACACTCTTATGATTTTTGCAGTCACATCTTCAGAAATAGTTGTACCTGGATTTACTTTTTTTCAAACAATCTTTTCCATTTATATATACACGGCGTTATATAGCATAATATAATGAAACAAAATACTATTTGCACAGAAATTTATTATATTTTAACTAACGTATAACTTATAACTAAATTACTGTTTTTGAATTTTAGGTTTATTTCTTTTCTCAATAGCGATGAAATGACCCGAATGAGGTTTAAGCAGGATATCGAACTTAAACAAAGTTTTTTTGTGATCGCCAATAACTTGATATTTACGCAAAACATGTGAAATAATTGTCTTCAACCACATCATCGCATAAGTTTTACCTGAAAAAATGATAATTAATTTAGTAAAAAAAAAAGTTTCTTGTTTGACACACTTGTAGCAAGTCAAACACAGTTAAACAACTAAGTTAATTTAAATACGCTAACGCTCCTCCACTCGGCTACATGCACATTTATCTTGCACTCCTTAATAGAAATTATTTCGTCTTAAAAATATTATTTGAGTATATACTATTACCTATACAATTTCTTCTTCCCAGGCTAAAAGCTAAAAAAGAACTTGAATTCTTTGGCAAGGTTTCTGGGTTCAGCCACCTCTCCGGCTTAAAATCATTCGCATCTTCACCCCACACAGGATGCCGGTGTACACTATATATGGATAACAAACAATTTCTTCCAGAATATAAAGTATAATTTTCTGTAACATAACAAAATGTTAACTTTTTTACATTTCAGTCACGTAGCCATCATCATAATTTTCACATCTTACTTGCCGCTAATAATTTACGGTATATACGGTATAACGTTGGCGTTTGTGATATGTTTCCAGTATAAAATATTTGGTATTGTTTATATTTATGTCGAACTGTGATAGTTCAGCGACTGAAGCCTCATAGCGCGGAGCATTTTAGGTAGTACTCGTACTTTACTCCCGACACGTCAAGGTCAAGCAATTTTATGATCTTAAAATGGGTCTTCCATAACAATATTGCACATAATATCGATCGTCTAGAAGACAAACGTGGTAATTACAAAATTTTGATAATTTAACATTTTAATGCCAAATGTATTAAATGAGCATGCTCTACGGATCCCACTCATCCAAATGACATTATTCCGTCTCTTTCTGTCTAAACTGTATTTGTACATTCACAGTAAGTGATGTCATTTTGAAGCCAAAAAAAGTAATAGCAGTTATTTACCATCAGTTTAACTACAAAAAGTGCTAAATAGATTTATGACACTTCGCTTGTGTTAACCATAATTGACAAATAAGCTAAATATTTTTATTACGTTTGTCATTTTGTAACTTTCAATTTCCAATTATATTAAATGATGTAAATATTTTCAAGTGCCGGTAGACAAATGGTTTAAGTGATCATAATACTACTGAAAACTCGCCAGCAAATAATCAAAAATATTAAGTGCTTTAAAATAGTAGGTCAGTGTAGACAAATTTTGTAAATGATTTAACAACAAAGTTCTAAGTAAACAACAGGAGCCAGAGAGTACTAAAGTTATTTGTACGTGTCGGCGTTTCCAACGAAAACGACCGATGTTCCAACGAAAATTCCCGATGTCGACGGTGATGTACAAAACGACTTTGCTGCCTCGGTACCGTCGTCTTCGCCTGCAGTAAACACCGAATTTCCCACAAATACGATGGATGCTGCCGCCTCCACTACCTCGGTGCCGCTGTCTCCACCCGCAGCATCCGCCGACGCTCTTAAAGAAACCGCTTCCACAGCTAATGATCTATATATTGCTTTTAGCACTACTTTTGAACTACAAGTTAACACTTAATCGATTCCTTTGCAAGGACCACGCAATTCTAGACAGTCACCACTTCCGAGTACATCGAATAGTACTAATATAAAGCAAATAATTCTCGATCTTCAATTGTCAGACCTTCCATCCAAAAAATAACAAACCTGCAACTTCATCTGATATATCTCGAACGAGATTGAGGAAACAAATGTCCGAAAAAAAGTAAAAAACCAAACCGTCTGGGTTAATAAACGTGGAAGAGAAATATAGCAAAAAAACAAACGTCAAAGCGGTAAATATTATATCAACAGAAAGGGTAACATTGTTAGCGCAAAAAACTGTGTTCCTACAGAATGCAGTAAATGTGGATACAAATGTAATGAAAATTTTCCAGAAAATGTAAGAGCTGATCTCAGTCGTAATTTTTGGGGACTTGGAGAAAGCAAATATCAAAAAATTTACCTTTCAACTCTTATAAAACAGGCAAATATTCGACAGCTACAAAACGACGCGCTATGTCTAGACAGTATTTTATTTATTTATTTATTTATACTTTTTGTACACCACAATATAGAAACATCAATATAGTTAAAACTAATTAAAGTATGTACAATAGGCGGTCTTATCACTGAAAGTGATTTCTTCCAGACAACCTTTACGTAGAGAAATGATACAAACAAAAGTTACAAATAGAGGGGGGCATACAAAATAATAATAATAAAAAAAATATAATAATACATACAAATAAAAGTAAGTGAAAGTTATATATAAAATATCATATAATAGATTAAATGAAAAAAGTAAGAGAAAGGTAAAGTAATTTATCTAATAGCGTTCTAAATAATACGATTTAACAAGAATTTTGAAAGAGTGAAGAGATTTAGCACGACGAATATGGAGAGGTAAGGAGTTCCACAATCGCACAGCGGTTACGGTGAAGGATTTCTTGAAAAAGGAAGAAGAGTGCAAAGGTGTAGAGAGAGAAAGATTGATGGAGGATCGAAGGAACCGATTATGGGTAAGAGAAAGATACTGGAAACGGTTTTTTAAATAAAGAGGAGTAGAAGGATTAAACAGCACACTATACAACGCGGAGAGGATGTGAGTATTCCTGCGAAGGCGGATCGGGAGCCATTTGAGCTGTTTGCGAAATTCGGAGATATGATCATATTTGCGAAGCCCAAATATAAATCTAATGCATAAATTTTGAATGCGCTCAAGCTTATTAAGCTGCTCCTCGGTAATGTCAAGATAGCAAATATCAGCATAGTCAAGGATAGGCAGAAGAAGAGACTGGGCGAGCGTAACTTTAGTTTCTGTGGGAAGGAAATTACGTAATCTACGTTTCTTTTTTTCGTTTCTACTGACCTCATTAACCTGTGAGGTCCAAGACATACAGGAGTCAAGATACAACCCCAGGTTTTTAACCTTGTTACTGTAAGGGATTAGAGTGCAGTCTAGTATAATAGGGGGTAGGGAAGACCAGTCAATTTTACCAATTAATCTAGAACTACCGATGACAATGACCTGAGTTTTCTTAGGATTAATCGTTAAACCATAACATTTACTCCAATTCGAAATACAAGTCAGATCAGCGTTAATAGTGTCAACTGCTTTCGATAGATCTTCAAGAGAGGACTGAGTATAGATTTGGAGATCATCAGCATACAAGTGGTAGGAAGAGGACAAATTATGACTTATAGAGTTAATGAAAATTGCAAAAAGGAGAGGAGACAACACGCCACCTTGTGGTACACCAGCAGCTGTAGTGATCCAGGTGGAAAAAACCTCTTGCACCTGAATTCGCTGTCGGCGACCAAACAAGTAACTTCGAAACCAGTCAACTACAGTTGGAGATATGTTGAGAGAGCGTAGGATGCTTAACAAGATATCAAAATCTACAGTATTAAATGCGTTACTAAAATCAAGCAACGTGAGAATAGTAAGCTTTTGTTTCTCCATGCCATACCGAATATCATCAGTGATTTGTAAAAGTGCAGTAGTCGTACTATGGCCAGGACGGAAACCGGATTGCAAGGGATTTAAAAGATTGTGTTTTAAAAGATAGGTGCTTAATTGATTGTGCACAAGACGTTCTAGAACTTTGGAAAAGAAAGGCAAAATAGAGATAGGTCTATAATCGGAAAAATTAGAGGGATTTGACTTTTTCGAAAACACAGGTAGACACAGAGTTTGTCAAAAAAATTTTTGCAACACTTTCGTTATAGGTGGAAGTGTAATTGATACTTCCACTAAACAGATGGGACCAAATTGCGTTTACGTGGGTCATGATCTACGGCAGGGACTTATTCCTGGAAACAAAACTTCAGAAGCAATGAAACAATTTGTTAAACTGCATATTGACATGTTTCCTAGAATCGGGTCTTACTATTGCAGAAAAGACTCCAAAAAAATATATTTGGAGAGTGACCTTAATATGGCTCGCTTATATAAATTGTACAAAGAAGAATTCTGTCCAGAAAGAAATATAAATCCTGTTTCTTTATATGTTTACGAGAAGATTTTCAAATCGTATGACACCACTAGCATTTTACAAACCAAAAAAGGATCAGTACACTAAATGCAATGTGTACAAGTGTGCTGAATACAAAACCAGTTTACAAAGAGACTAATAATAATAATAAAAAATGGCGGACGTTTTCAAAAGTAAATGATGCAGTCAGTATAAAATCTTAAAAATGAATTTTTGTAACATATGTTTCAAGTTCCCAAATAACAAATTCTCAACGCAAATAGATTTTACAATATCAATATAAATAAAACTTTAAAAATCTGTGGAAAAGAAACTTATTTCAAGAAAAATGTATTTCTTTTAAATTGACAACTGTCATCTAAGAAATTTTACAATCAGATTTATATAATATTTAATTTAACGTTACATTATGCATCGAACGAGACGACAAATACGATTAAATACCGCCAATACCACAATCGCACACGTAACATCGCCTACGGAGGAGTACACATCCATGAAATGTAATCCAAGAGGCACAAGAAGAACCCCCGTACCATCTTTGAGGGGACGAAGAGCGCCAGCGGCTGGCTTGCGACCTGCAGGAATTACCATCCTACATGAGGACCCCGCTACTGATTGTATGTGTAGTGCGACGACGCATGCGCTGGACTAAAGAATTAAATATAAGTGTTATGCGCGCATACTATAGGGCTACCAAAGGAGGAACCAATCTTACATCTTATCGCCCTAAAATGCTGTTTGAATTCCAACAGCTACAACCCAACCTAACAAACTTAACTGCCCAAAGACTTTCAGATCAAGTACGTGTAATTCTAAGTCGTAAGATTTTGGACGACGGATTAATTGAACAACTTTGCAGTGAGTACTCAACATCTACTATCAATTCAATTCCTGATTCCCAACGAACACTTCCAGGTGAGACTGATGACTTAAATGAAAATAACAGTAATCATGATATAAATATTACTAACTTAAATAACGAAAAAGTAGAGCAAAATTGTTTTGATATAGATGTGAGTTCCCAAGACAGCGAATATATGAAAAGGACTTTCGAATGTTCTCTTCTGGAATATAAAAATACACCAAAACTACCTAAACTACCTAACAACAAAAAAACTTTTCTAACAGTAGCATCAATGAATATTCTATGTAAAGATTATTTTAAAAAAAGTAACTCTATTTTGGAAACTATGTCTCTTCTATACTGTTGTGCCCATGCTATATGTATGATAATGAAAATTCCTGTCATTTCAGTACAAAATTTTAAGAAAAATAATACGGAACCTAAATGGAAACAAAGAATTCAAAAACGAATTGACAATACTCGCAAAATTATAGGAAAATTAATAAGCTACCAAACAGGTAACAGACGTAAAAAAATCAAATCGCTAATGAAAATGAAATTAGCCAATCAGATCCCCATTTTCTGGATAAAATTACTGAATTCATTGATACACAAAAACAAAAGTTAAAAGCATGGGCCAACCGTATTAGACGATATTCAGAAAGATCTAAACGGTACTTCCAAAATCGCACATTCGAAAGTAACCAAAAGTGGGTGTATCGGTCTTGGGAGAACACTACAACTAATAGTTGTACTCATGGCAGCCCAAGCTTAAATGAATGTCTAAATTTTTGGAAAAGTATGTGGTCTAACGAAGTTTCTCATAATGAAGGCGAATGGATTCGTGCAACCGAACGTAAGTTTTCTAATTTGGCTAACATGGGTTCTATTTCAATTACTGCTGAAGATGTACACTCAATTACTCGTAGATTACACAACTGGAAATCACCTGGACCAGATGGTATACACAACTTTTGGCTGAAATGAATAACAAGTAGCCACGTGCGTTTGGCTGCACAGATTCAAGAAGCCATTGAGTGCTGTGAGCTCCCGAGACTTCTTACAACTGGTATTACCCACTTACTATATAAAAATGGAAACACCACGGAACCTAAAAATTACCGACCTATAACATGCCTTTCAACTGTATACAAATTAATAACTGCAATTTTGAATAACAAGATCTATAAATATTTGGAAAATAATAACATTCTTTCAACTGCACAGAACGGATGTCGGAAAGGGTCACGTGGTTGTAAAGAACTTCTTCTCATTGACACAGCTATTTGCCGACAAGTCTTTCGTAATCGCAAAAATATGTCCGCTGCTTGGGTGGATTACAAAAAGGCATATGACTCTGTTCCACATTCATGGCTAAAGAGTTTTAGAAATATATAAAATAGATGACAAAATTTGTAAGTTTTTAAGTAAATTAATGGGTCAGTGGAACACTGTTCTAAATCTACCAGGTGAGTGGCAAAGTAGTTCGATAGACTCTATAAATATTAAACGGGGTATATTCCAGGGCGATAGTTTGAGCCCAACTTTGTTTTGTTTAGCCCTGAATCCTTTAAGCACTGCTATTGAGGAATCCGGATTAGGGTTTCGGTTTCGAAAAGAAAACTCACCGATTCACATTTACTATCTATGGATGATCTCAAACTATTCACATCAAAAGAGAGTAATCTACTATTATTGTTGAAATTAACACATAGTTTCAACAATGATATTAGAATGGAATTTGGTATAGATAAATGTGCTGTCATCAACGTAAATAGGGGCAAAATTAAAGATTGTAATAATTTTGCAATTACAAATGACTTACATTTCAGTTCTCTTTCTGAAACAGAAACCTATAAATACTTGGGCATGGCAGAAGCGCTAGGAATTAATGACAAAAATATTAAAGAAAATTCAAAAGTAAAATTTATGTCAAGGTTAAAAAAAGTTATCAAAAGTCATTTATCCGGCGGAAACAAAATTAGAGCATATAACGCCTGGGTAATACCTAGCCTTCTATATACTTTTGGTGTTACAAGATGGTCTCAAACGGAATTGGATGACTTAGATAGACGAGTCCGTACATTAATGACTACGCACAGAATGCACCACCCACGATCATCTGTCATGAGGTTGTATCTTCCAAGAAAAGATGGTGGACGGGGCTTATTAAACATTAAAAACCTACACAACCGTGAAGTATACAACCTCAGAGACTATTTTATTAAAAAAATAGACACATCACACATTCATAATAACGTAGGTAGTGATTAATGACAAATCATTAACCCCGCTTAATATGTCGGCAAAGGACTGGCAGAGGCCTCATACTATGTCTATAGATGAACGAGAAAAGGTTTGGAATGACAAACAACTGCATGGTCGATTTTTTAAAGCATTGACTAATCCTTATGTAGACATGGTTGCATCAGTACATTGGTTACAATTTGGTGACCTTTTTGCAGAAACTGAAGGTTTTATCTGTGCAATACAAGATGAAGTAATTAAAACGAACAACTACCGGAAATACATTTTGAGGGACGGCACAGTTGACGTATGTCGCGCATGTCACCACCCTGGAGAGTCCCTCAGACATGTTATTTCCGGTTGTTCACAACTATCAAATGGTGAGTATTTGCACAGACATAACCAAGTAGCTTGAATAATACACCAACAGCTTGCCATTAAATTTGGCTTTACTCAACAGGATGTTCCATATTATAAGTATGAACCAAAGCCAGTCCTTGAAAATAGAAGTGTCACGCTGTACTGGGATCGGTCAATTATCACAGACAGGTTTATATTGACAAATAAACCTGACATTGTGGTGATAGACCGAACTACACGCAAGGCAATAATAGTGGATATCAGTGTTCCTCATGACGAGAATCTCGTAAAGCAGGGAATGATAAAAAAAAATAAAATATATCGACTTGGCTCATGAGATTGTCGCTATGTGGGACGTTGATTCTACTATTATTGTACCAATAGTTGTATCAGTCAATGGACTTATTGGTAAAAATATGGACGATTATCTGTCCAAGTTAGGTTTGGGCAAATGGCTGAAAGCATTAATTCAAAAATCGGCCTTATTAAATACGGCTCGAATAGTAAGACGGTTCCTATCTTTGGATGACTAACTTCACCGATGGCTTAGAATTCCTCGCCGCGGTGGATAATAGCCGAAATAATAATATTATTTATATAGATTGTATTTATATTTATAATATTATAGTTTTATGATAATATATGTGATCATATAATAATAATAATAATAATAATATTCCACAACTATCACACAACGCCATCTAGTCCCAAGCTAAGCAGAGCTTGTGTTATGGGTACTAGACAACTGATAAACATACTTATATATTTTCTAAATACATACATATTATAGATAAATTACACCCAGACACAGAACAAATGATCGTGCTCATCACACAAACATTTGTCCTGGGTGGGAATCGAACCCACGACCTCCGGCATAGCAGTCAGGGTCACTAACCACTAGACCAACAGGCCTGACGATAAATAAAATAAAGTCTCTAGCTCGAGAGGAGAGGAGGCCTGTCAATGTACTACTAACTATGATGAACATAAAGCAAGAGAAAAAGAATCTTTGGAAATGAAGGCATACGACAAGAAAGAAAGCATAGAAGGCGATGGTACGAAGCGTGCAATAACATTCGACTTGCAGGCAATATTGTCAGTGCCTCACACCGCTGACTCTAAAATTTACTACCTATGGAAATTTTCTATCTACAATTTTACTATTTTAGATAATTATCAAAATACAAGACTATGTTATATGTGGGACGATAACAACGGAAAAAAGGCAGCACTGAAATTGGTTCAATTTTACTTAAGTACTTGATGGATTTGCCTGAAAAAGTAAAAACTGTTACATCCTTTTCAGACACCTGCAGTGGTCCAAATCGCAACAAATATGTCACATTGGCAGCATTGTATACCGTAATAAATGTTCCTCATTTGAAAACAGTTAACCTTAAATAGTTGGAATCTGGCCAATCATACCTGGAGGCTGACTCTATACATGCAAGTATAGAGCGTGCCCGAAAGCATAAAAAAATATTTACTGCAAGAGAGTACGCTTTAGTTGTCAGTTCTGCGAGATCCAGACCCAAACCTTACGATGTGTTCATGATGAAGTACCCCGATTTCTATTATTTAAAAGCTTTAGAAAAGTCATTGAATTGCAACATGGTAAAAAGCAAAAATAATGAAACAGTAAAGTGGATGACCATCAAATGGATACAAGTAAGAAAGGAGTCTCCGGGATCGGTATTTTACAAATATAAACTAAGTGATACGACTTTCAAAGAAATTGACATTGCTGCATGTAAAAAAAAAGAAGAAAAAGGGATCAAGTATTTCTAGTTTATACAAGCCGTTAAAAAAAGCATATAGTTCCCAGATGCCAATTTCAAAGGATAAGAAGAAGGATTTGATGACGCTGTTGAAGGATGGAGTGATCCCAAAAGACTACGTTGATTATTTACACTAATATTCCTTCTATTGATGAAGAAAATATATTTAACGATTGTTCAGGCTCAGAGTCCGATGACCGACCTTAGAAATTTACAGTTTTAATACTTAAATAATAATACTAACGTGTTTGATTTGTTTGGTAATAAAGAAACTTTTACACGTAATTATTTTTTAATACATCGGTACTAAATTCTTCATTATACCCTAAATTAATATACAAAACACGAAAGTGTTAAGTGAACAATATTATATAAAGTTTGTGTACAAACGTACTAAGTGATACCCTTTTTTGCTATTTTGGTATTTTTATAGAATATTTTAGATAATTGATGCTCGAATTTATGATAATTAAGTATATAGATAAATACCCTAACTAATTATAGGCCGTATATACACAGTTCCAATGACCAGTTTTAAGTTATAGTATCTAGAAGTTTTGAATCATTAAAAACAGCCCTCCTGAAAAATTGGCTGGTCTGTAATTACCATGTTTGTCTTCTAGACCATCGATATGATTAGTCATATATCAAGGAAGTACTCTAATTAATGCACCTTAAATTTTAATGTTTTAGAAAACAATTAAAATTTCATTCAATTTTGATAAAAATAATTAATTTTATTTCTTAGTACGTGCGTACCCAAGCAAAATCCACGCCAGTAAAGTTAATATTGTTAATAGCAGTTTTGAGCGAAGAATAATCAGTTGTTCGGAAGTGAAAACCACATCAGGAGATAACCTGAATATCAGAAAAACCAACATCACAAATCATATTTTGAGGGCATGTGATGACAGTCGGAGTTCTTTCCGTGCTCCAAAACCCTCATAATAATTAAAGGAGCTCAAAGTGCAGCAACAAGGTTTTGAGCTTAAATCTTTTTTTATACAGAATACTAAAAGTAAATGGGTACTGTTGGCCATAGTTGTCCACGTTTATTCTCAATTTAGAAGCAAAATTTAGATGCGATGTTACCTTAAGGACTAACTGCCTACTTTTACTGCCTCGTTTTCAAGGTCTCCGGTTCTCTACAGTCACCTTACGAAACACGGCAGAGTTAAGCTGTTTTTTCACGCTTGTATTCTATAAGGGCGTGGCCCTACCCCGGTCGAGCGAACCCGTTCGTGCTATAACTATAATATAACCGCAGCGTAATATAAAGCAGCAAATATGTTAAATTAAACGTTTAAGTTTTTAATAAGGTATTAAAGCTGTTATTGTCTAGTGCTTTATAACATTTAATAGCCCTATGATTTGCCTATTTCACCCAGCAACAACACTATAAAACAAAACTTCCCATTTATTAAACATAACCACGTATAAATGTACAGAGTTGCTTTAATTATTACAACTTATACTTTAATTATTACTTATACTTACTATTTAACAGAAATGTTTTGTTATTTAAGGAGCATGTCCATAGGAGATAAATTAACGTAAAAAATTGAGACCTACTTAGTTTTAAATCCTTGTCGATAAGTCGGTTTATAATAGGAGCAATCGGATACAACCTCAAAGATTCCTTTATAACAGCCTCCAAGTATGTAAGACGTGGTAAATCTTGCTTTTCAACATCCATGTCGGACTGTCCAAATACTTCTTCAAGCCTTAATACAAACAAAAGCTTTGAGTTATTTTTCAGTCTAGAAATATATAAACTAAAGAGATAAAATCGTAAGAAACTTTAAAAAATAATACATAAGTTCAATATTACAGTCTGCAGTGTCCCACTACAAATCTTCCAGGCAGTGGCGAAGCTAGGTCTCCAAACTAGGGCAAGCTCAAGATATATACAGTTTTGTTGTTTTTAGCAGTTTTAAAAAAATACATCAATCCACCAAATGATCTGTCTCCACTCTTCAGTTTCATATTCAGTGCTCTCAAGGACGTGTTTAACAAAGCACACAGAAGGTATACTACTGCTAGATTGATTGTATAGCATATCAGAAACTGCATACCTTCGGTGGCTTTGAAAAAAGCCGTTTAGGTTTGCTTGAGCGAAAGAAAAAGATATTTACATACAATACAATACATGAACGAAGTACAAACAAACTATGTACAAAATTAAAAAAAAAACAAATGATTTATGTTCTAAATCGAATTGTCTCTCTTTCTTAAGGAAAGATTTGATTACGTCCGCGTAAAATGTTGGTGAACGTTTTAACTCATAGATCAGGTGTTGGTTTTTGCGAGGATATGAGCTGTTTTTTCTCAACAAAGTTTAAAGATTTTCACCCTTTCCTCGCCGATTAGTACTTTAACACACTTTAATTCATCACAAAGAACACTATTATCCTCCGTTTTCACTAAAAATCTTAAAAAACGCATAAATTTTCAACTCGCAATATTCATTCACTCAAGTATAACTCGTACGAATTAACTTGAGACCTGGGCCGATGACGTAATTGTCTATGTACGGTGTGCAAAATAATGCGTCGTAATATTTTTTTATTTGAAATTTTTGAGATTTGCATGAGATTATTAATAAAAACAAAATAAAATGTTCTGGCATGGGGTGAAGTAAAAAGTGATATACTGTTGCCATTTTTATATATTTTAAATATTTATTTTTTATAATATATATAATATTATTTTTAGTTAACGCGTCAAGGAAGGACAAAGAAATAAACATACACACTTTGTCATTTATAATATTATTAATTTATTTATTATACACTTTATTGCACTATAAAAAGTGTTACAGTTAAAGCATAACAGGCGACCTTATTGCTAAAAAGCAATCTCTCTCAGGCAACCTTAGGGTGAAAGTGAATCAATCTTGGCTATGTATTGTCTTTCCTCCCATCTTTTTTTAAAAATAAAAAAGGCGGAGTAACTCCTAAGCATCACAAGAAAACGGCACAACACAACGTCCAAACTTAACAATAAAACAACGCAATTAACAACAAACAGATAAAATAACGTTCAAGTATAACAAAAACGAACAAAAGTCCAAACCAAACAACAAACAATTATCAAAAATATCGAATTAGAGTCGAGACGCGTATCCGTAACAAAAATGCTATCGGTACTGAGCGCGCACGGCCAGCGCGAGACGCGGTGCGGGGAGTCGGGAAGGGGATCGCATTCCAGCGGAGTCTCAAGTTAATTCGTACGTGTTGTAAACACACTGGGTAAGCAGTGAAATGTGAAGTGAACTTCTCTATACTAATTGATGTATAAACAATCGTGGTTATATTTCATATTTCATAGAACATTTTGCCACAGGTTAGAAAGAGAGCGGTCGTATTGTCGAAAGCCCTGTAAAAAGTTTTCGCGTGCGAGAGAGACGACTAATCGCTCAAGCTTTGAGACAGAAAGAAAACGAATTAGTGTATTTTGAATTGAAAGCAATCTGTCGAGTGTTGACGTTCCATAATAAGGCTACGAGGTCATGACCTGTGTAGAATAGAGGAGCGTGCGAAAAATTTGAGATAGTTTGAAACAGTTTACAAATTATTTTATTAGTTGATATTATTGATGGGTGAGTGAGTTTGATATGACAAGCCCGGCTTGTCGACTTCTATGGAGGCTTCGCTACTGCCTTCAGGAGTCACTTCCAGCAGCGTTGCACATCAATCACCACACCGCATAAGATACTGATTATATTCCTGATATTTTATAGATATAAAAACGAAAACATTTGGAATAAAACTAATTTTACGGATTTTACCACGGAAAAGCCGCAGCAGATGGTATGGGCGGAGCCATCAAAAGAATTTTAGATAGTAGAGTCTCTTATGGTGAGGACATAGTTGATGCTAAATGTACATTTGAAGTTTTGTCTTAAACTGATACAACCATTAAATTATTTTACGTTACTGAAGGCAGTATTAAAAACGTAGAAAATCTTCAAAAT
Organism: Parnassius smintheus behrii; assembly: GCA_036936625.1. Classification (NCBI taxonomy): domain Eukaryota; kingdom Metazoa; phylum Arthropoda; class Insecta; order Lepidoptera; family Papilionidae; genus Parnassius; species Parnassius smintheus. The sequence goes on from JAUPFT010000026.1 coordinate 5,392,911, forward strand.
ATGCAACCAGTACCTAACACTTTGAAAATCCATCAGATCATTGCTACAGACGATAAACGTGTTATCAAGTACAGACCATTGAGTTGTTATTGCGCAAGAGGATCCTGTGATTGTTTTTCGCCTAAAGTTCATAATTTTGAACAAAAACCAATGAAAGTTTCCTGTAAGAATAGTGACTCCAGAACTAAAAAAATAAGATAAATAAGAAGATAAAATCAAGTAAAAGAGCTAGAAAGATAAATAAGAAATCAGACACAACTTCTGAAGATAATGAGATTCAATACGCCAATACTGACGATGATTACACAAGTTTTGATGACGAGATGACTATAGGAGAAATAGAGACAGAAATATAGTTTTAGACTGGTAAATAATGCCTCAGACATTAAGTCCGCCTATATACATCTAATGTGTATATGAAGTTAAATAAATAAATAAATAGTGAGCGAGACAAACCGAAACAATAAAGTGAAAGTTTTATCTGAAGTACGATTTACACCTGAAAATCAAGCTTATTTTAACTTAAGTAATTACGGGCCACTAACGCTTACCCCAATAGACTGTACCAATTTTAATTTGTGTTCTCAAAATGAGAAAGAAGATATCTCTATACATGCTAATCCTGATTCATGTAGTTTAAAAGATAAAGACACAGATGTGCCTGAACTATATAAAATAAGTGACAGTATATTAGTAAGATACTACCAAAGAAAGAGTTGGAAGTATTACGTAGGCTTTATTGATAAGATTGAAATCAAAGATGGTGACACTTTTCATGAAGTTCCTTTTCTAAAGACAATTAAAAAAAAGATTGTAATATAAAATTCATAAAAATACCGTAAAACAAAGATTTCGACATTGTTACCAACGTTACTATAGTTAAAAAAAGTTTAATTAACTGCGCTTGAGAAATCGGGATAATACAGTTTAACTAAAGATTGTGACGAAATATATTTTTAAGATTTAAGAGTATTTATACAACTCTCAATATATTACATTTTTCGATACTGTTAGTGACAACTTGTATCATCTCTTCTAGACTGTTTTTTTTAATAAATATTTTTGATTTTTGCATTTTATATTACCTTTATTTAATAGTATACCCCAATAATCATGTAGGTAATTAAGTACTTACGTCCAGGGTATGCCTGGATCACAGGATCAGGTCCGTCATCTCGCACTATGCAATCGTATTGGGCTAAGACCACTACAATTACACTACAATTTACTGGGGCCAGATGCAAGCCGCCTTCGCAGGAAGGTTTTATTAGAACTATAAATGCAGTTGAGCGTCTATTTTTTAATTTGGAAAGGCAATATAGTATAAAATGTTTATCAACGCGCAGACTCAATCAAGATCCATTAGAAAACTGTTTTGGTTGCATCCGCAGCAATTGTGGATGCAACCCGAACCACTCCCTACAATTTGTTGTAGCTCTCAAAACCTCCATGATCAACAATTTATTGCATAGCAGTAAAAATAAAAATTGAAAAGAAGACGATAATATCATATTAAAAGATTTAAAATCTTTTTAAGTCAAGTTGACCAAAATAAAGAAACAAATGTAGCTGTTAAAATATTTGATTTAACAGAAGGTGTAGAAGCATCTAATACTGTAATACCTCAGTGTTCTGGAGAACTGCAAGCTTGCGCATATGTATGTGGCTTTATGATAAAAAAAATTGGTACCCATTTGCCATCAGTGCAAAATCACAATGCTTGCAGACCAGAACACAGAGGTAAGTCATTTATTCACAAGTTTTAAATAATACAGTTGTAAGCGCAACAGTCTACATTATGTTAATAATTTTTTTACGGATACAGTGGAGATTGCTGCAACAATTGTTAATAAATTTTTGGATGGAGATACATGTAGTAGAATAAAATGCATATAATTATTTCTACTATATGTATATGTATAAAACGACACTATATTTTAAAAAATAGGCAGTTCACCGATGAAGCTTCGAAAAAAGCAATGAAAAGAAAAATAAATATTTTAAAACACGCTTACAACTTCGTTTTATTTAATACCTTTCCATAAATATGTATGTATCATGAAAATAAACCGAAATTCAGGTAATTTTCGAATTAAATACCAGAATTTCGCTTTGTTTTCATGATACATGCCATAAAATAAAATAAAATCATGAGTTTATCATCAGTTTTGAAATCTGGCGCGAAAATTAGTTCATGGGTCAAAAACTGGCGCGCTAGTGTCGCAAGTTGTTGGCATTTTTTTGTATGAAGTTTTCTTTCTTCCCGTCAGGGTAAATGTATTCTGTGGCTAAGACTATGTATTTGAACTCCCTCACTATTTCGGGGGGTATATTCTAGGTAGCCGTTCGTTACCCGTTAGTAGTGATGTAGGTATACTTAATTATTAATATTGATTTATAAATAAAAATTAAACAAACAGTTAATGTACAAAAATATTTTACAATCCATGTGCACTATACTTTAGAAATTTCGTTGTACGATGTTTTTTTCTTTGTGAGATATTCCGTTGTAATTTCCATTGTGCGACTGCGCAAAAAATTTGAGCCTTACCCAGCTAACCATAAACTTTTAAATATTAATTTTGGTCCGATCTACGCAGAACGAGTTTGCAGTATTTTGAAGTCCTGCAGTAGTATGTTTGAGTTATGATTTAATTTTATTAATTATGGGATCCCAAGCAGATCGCAGCACCTAGCTATTTTCTCTATTGGAATTAAGATATTTTTTTTAGTTTAAATAGCCTAACGAATCATCCTTGGTGGGAATCGGTGTTCTTTTGCGAATATTTGTGGTCTATAAAATGTGATATAATCGGGAAGAACCATCGGGAATTAAAGAGGCTACAATTAAATGCGATAAAATCCGTTTTATTCATTTGAAGTATTTACGTAAATATAAGAAATCATTACGAAAATAATTGACTGTATAAGAATTGATTACAGATGAAATTATAAAGGAGGGTCGCGTCCGTATACGGCTTAAAGATCTCTCGTCAGATCAGTAAGCCAATCCATAAAGGTGGGGTTTAGCGGGTAAAAGTCTCCACATAACCACGCAGCCGGCTGCGTGGTATGCTGTGAGCATTCCCCACCTCCCTCCCCCGCTTTCCGGAGGGTTGCTCATATTTGCTACGGGCGCAAAGAAATGAAATTACAGAGCGAAACGAATAAATAAATAAATAAACGGACGTAAGAAAATTAAATTTGAAAGTCATATTCTTCATATTTTTTAGGTCACAAAGTCGCGAGTCTCAACGGTTAAAATATAAAATGCATCGCTAATGGGAATGTAGGACCGCCCAAATTTTGACGGAATGCTTCCTCATAGTTCACATATGCAAGAAAAAGTAATATGTCAATGTCCCTGGCCTTCAGGACAATTTGTCGATGGGTTTGTATTAGGTTTAAGGTACTAAAGCTTTTTCTCAAATGTAGTTAGATGGGTTAAATAACTTAGCGACCCTTACAGAGCGGACTGTGAGTAAAACGGCGGTGTGGTGGGGCTGACGGTACAGAGGCTATTAAATTTTTATATGAATTAGTTGATAATTTTTTGCGAGTGATATATCAAACTAAAAAAAATATTTTAAAGGAAAAGAATAAACTAGCGTTTAGAAAAGAGAATAAACATCTGGAAGGTAATCTGGTTGGTATAGATTTGTGACATACTTTTGTTTTAAATAAATTTTTAAATAAAACGTACGAAACTTTTAAATTTGTGCGAATCTGTTTTATACTTACTCATTGTAGATTTTATCTTGAACTTCCTTATACGAGCCGATTAAGAGAAGTGTAATTACAAGATTTGTTGCAACTGTGTCATAACCGCCCAGAATCAAGGTATTAACGTGATCTTTTACGTCCTGATTTGAGAAAGCGCTTTCGTCATTTGAACCCTCCAGATCGAATAAAACATCGCTAATTGAGTTAAGATTTTTACCTGTAAGACGAAAATATACTTAAAAAAATGAATAATAAGCTAAATAAATATACTTTTTGGTGTTTAACAAACCTGTGGTCTTTGTCGTAGTTGGCAGATACGTTTTCTTACGTTCCTTTACAATCTGAAAGAGTCACAAAATTTGTGGGAAATAGAAATCATTTTAACCGACCGGTTATGCCGTAATTGCACCACTTACAATTCTATGGTATCCTTCCTTCATCGTATATTTATAGGGCCACGGGAACGCTTTTGCCCACACAGGCAACCATTTCCCTCACCCCATATATATGTTTGTTAAGGACCATGTGATTAGCCAGAGCACTATTTATAATTCCCGGTCAATATAAACAATAAAAAAGTTAAATCGAGCTACTTAATTAATACTGATTCAAACTTTATTGTGAGCCGGGTAGCTCAGATGGTTAGCGCTCGCAGTAAATTTCACAATACGCGAGTAAACGGTGTTCATTCCCTGCCGGTACCAATGAAATTGTTAATTGCAATTTCAAGTGCTGATTTACCACGTGCTCGGTGGTAAAAACATCGTGAGGAAACCTGCATGTGTCAGAAATAAAAAAAATGTTTCGAAGACATGTGAAGTTCGCCAACACGCATTGGGCAGCGCGGCGGACTATTCCTTGCCCTAAAATCCTCTCAGAAATGAGAGGAGACCTGTGCCCAGCAGTGGGACGTATATAGGCTGTAACTTTACTAACCTTAAACTTTATTATTAATCATATTGTCTGGTCATACACACCCTTTTTGTTACACAAGGGAAAAATGCTTACGTATACCCTTGTGGGGCCAAGCATGGGTTATGTCGGACTCCCACGACCGGCATAGTGTTCCAATATCGCCATATATTGGCGGGGCCATGGAACGCTTTTTTTATTTATTTATTAAGGACTACAAACAGTTGTATAATAAAAATTACAATTCAAATCTTATGTAAATAGATAAACTAATTACACAAACAACACCGTTATCCACAAACTTACCATCCTAATTAAAGTTTTAAGGCACAAAGAATACAAATATAAAATAAAATAACAAAAAAAAGCTATAAAAACTAGAGGCAACAATGCATACTTAGCCGTAAAAATCGTGAACAATCCGCATGTATTTCATCGTAAAAAAAAAGCAATTTAGATTAACGTTATATATAATATTATAAGAAAATAGTAATAGAGATAAAAGTAAAAATTACAAGTCATTTAATACAAGTTTTATAGCTTTTCTGAATTGTGTTAGGGACATTGTAAATAAGTCTACATCGGAGAAGCTGTTGTTGTTCCGTTATACGACGCAAAGGCGCGCGCTTGCCCGCATTTGTTTTGTACAGCAAACAATGCACGTGAGTGTTTCGAATTCTTTGTGAGCGACTTGGTACACGAAGGTATAATATACAATTGACAAATTGAGAGCAATCAAAAAAGTGACTACAAATTTTGTAAAGAAAGGTACAATCGATCAAGTAGTAATCGCCTATTACTTAAAGTTGTTAAAATAGTATTTACGCAAGAGGTTATCATAAGAGGACCAAGAACAGTAACATCTGTAGTTTACAGAGCGTAGAAATTTAGCTTGAACCGATTCTAGTAATATCTTTGGTAGAAGGGATTCCAAACTTATGTGGCATACTCCAATTGGGGTCTTATAAGAAATTTATAGAGCAGTAGATAAGTGCCAGACTTTTTAAGGGTCTTACAAATTCTTATGACAAAACCGTAAAGCTAAAAGGTTTTGTTGATAATGTGGTTAATGTGGCTTTGATTTTGTATGCTTCATTGTGTAATCAAAATGAAGCTTTGAGTCAAAGAATACGCCAAGATCTTTAATAAGCAAAACGTTTTCAAGAGTAGTATTATAAAGAGAATATTATGCGAATTTAATAATATTACTTTTTTTAGTGAAGGTGATAGTTTTACATTTAGGCAGGCTAAGAATTAGTTTATTTTCTAGACAATAGGAAGATAAATGATCCATATCATTTTGAAGTAGAATACAGTCATCAAATATTTTTATACTACGAAAAGGATCATCATCATAGAACAAGAAATGAGAATTTTTGGAACAAGTCGATATATCGTTTATAAAGATTAGGAACAGAAGAGGCCCTAATATTGAGCCCTGGGGCACGCCGGATGATACTTTTATTTCATAATACATGCATACATAAACACTCACGCCTGTCAACCAGAGGGGTAGGCAAAGACTACAGACTTCCATTTGGTACGATCCTGACACACCTCTCTCGCCTCCTTCACATCCATATACCTACGCATACATGCTCGTCGGTTAAGAGTACTCCTAATTTGGCCCGTTTTCAATAAACTGCTAATTTGGTCGATACATTTTCGCCCAGGACGTCTCTTTCCGACTCTGACGTTCAATTCTGCAATATAAATTTTCCTTATCACTCATTCCTCATTCGTTCTTTCCACACGACCAACCACCGAAGCATTCCTTTCTTAATCCTGCTCACAACATCATCTTGCAGACCACACTCTTTTCTTATCACACAATTTCTCATCCTGTCATTCAGATTCAGCCCTAAAATACTCCATAACGACCGTATTTCTACTGCATTTATTCTACTCTCGTGATTCTTCTGCCACACCGAACTTTCACTACCATACGTTATAGTAGGGATCAACACAGCATTGTGAATTGCCATACGTGCCTTTTTACACACATTTTGACTCTTCACAATAGAGTGTAGGGCCCCATTTACTCTATTTCCTGCGTTCACTCGTTGTTCTATATCCTTATCATATCTCCCATCCCTGTTACATACGCAACCCAAATATACAAACTCATATACTTGCTCGATCAACTTTTAGATTATTTTAACATTTATTTCATCGTACGAGAATCCATTAATGACCACTTTTTGCGTCCTGTTTGTGACGTATGATGAAAACCATCGCAATAAGTTTCCGCGTATACCGTTATAATCAATTTTTCGAAGGAGAATTTCGTGATCCACCCTATCGAAAGCCTTGCAAAAGTCTGTATAAATTGAGTCGATTTGAAGCCGCTTGACCATATTGTCATACAGAAAATTAGCATATAAAACAAGATTACTTACAGTCAAACGGTTTTTGAAAAAAGCCATGCTGTTCAGAGATAATGGTATTGTGTAAGCTTTTATCGATACAGTTATGAACTAACCTTTCCAAGACCTTCAACAAGGTGGACAGAAGCGAGATCGGGCGGTAATTTGAAACAATACTTTATGATCCGCTCTTGAAGACAGGGGTAATATTTGCTGCCTTCCAGAGCTTTGGTACGTATCCCTCCCGTAGACTAAGGTTGAAGGTATGAAAGAGAGGAATGCTTATGGAGCCTGCGGTATGCTTAAAAAAGAACGGCGGTAGACCATCTGGTCCTGAACCCTTAGCAACATCCAAGGATTTAAGTGTTAAGGAGTTAAGTGTTCTGATTATAGTGTCTAATTAGAAGAATATATATATATATATATATATATATATATATATATATATATCATCCCTTTTTACATACATAGATCCAAAGTATTTTGAAAACATGTTGCATATTTCTTGCCGGTCGTTAGATTGAGAATTATTATATGTCATATTGTTGGGAATGCCATTTTTATCCTCACGCGCTTTCACAAATGATCAAAACAGTTTTAAATCTTTATGCATACCAGTTTCCTATGAAACTCCGAGCGTAGCCCTCTCCATAGCTCGCTGAGTGACCTTGAGCATCCTCATACGGCCAGCAGTGAAGGACCACGTCTCAGATCCGTAAGTCATCACAGGCAACACGCACTGGTTGTACACTTTAGTTTTCAGAGATTGAGGTACACCTGACGAGAAGATGTGTCGTAATTTCCGGTCGAAGTTGGACTTTCCTAGTCGGACTATTTGTTTCAGGTAAACGTACTCGTCAACAACTTCGAGCGTAGTGCTCCCAACAACTACCGGCATAGGTGTGACGTGTACATTAAACATGATCTTTGTTTTGTCCATGTTTATCTTAAAACCTATCTGTTGGGAGCCACCATTGAGGTCATTGAGCATAGTGCTAAGGTCCTCCAGCGATTCTGCCGTAAGTACTACATATATCGTCGGCAAATCGAAGGTGGGTGATGTACTCGCCATTGATGTTAATACCGTATCCTTTCCAGTCCAGTAGCTTGAAAACGTCTTCCAACGCAGCGGTGAAGAGTTTCGGGGATATAACGTCACCCTGTCTTACACCTCTCTGCAGTTGGATAGGTTTAGGAGAACTAAGATGAGAAAGAATTGAAGAAAAAAAGACTAAATAAAAATAAGAATACAACATATACCATGTTTGCCACATCGTGTAAGAACTTGATATCTTTATCTTGTTGCTTTTTTGTATTGCTCATATTCCAAATAAAATCTATGTGATGCCATATACTTTGAATTCTGTAAATCACACTTCTGAGAACTCTATCCGTTAGGGTCACATACTTTGTGTTGAGTGTTTTGTCGGCTCTTAAATCTATACCTGTAGCTGTCACTAAAACAAAAATAATCATCTGTTATTGTATAGTTGTGGTTGTAATAATTATGCTAAGCATTCCATAAAGCACAGATTAACTAATAGTTACGTATAGGGAGTATATTATAACAAGTTATCTAAGCTTTTACTAATTATCTCAGTTAGTTTACAGTCAGTTAACGCGCACAATTATTTTTCGGCATATTTCATAACATTGTATTTAGATGGTTAAGTACGTTTTTAAGACGCTAAATAGCTTGACCTGTACGCATATAGTACCCAAATTGGTATAATGTAACAAAATGATAGGTATGATTTAATTCAAAATGTATTTTCTTATTTTTATAGAATATCAATAAATACTTGTTTTTATAAACGTTTTCGTAACGAAATCTCCTCTAGAAACATTGTGATTTGAAACTCTACGAAACTGTAGGATATAGTCTGCAAAATAATGAGATGAAATACGGAGTAGTAAGCAATGCGGACTTCGTTTTTTATTAGTGATTGATGCGGACTTCGAACAATTTTGAGTTAAAGACTGTGGTTATGGGTTCGAATTCTCCATTCGACTACTGTTGTGAACTAATAAAACAACATTTTTAACATACTAATTTATTTAAACATATAACAATGATACCTATTATCTCGGTCTCCACTTTGTGCGGTGCCTTATAGGTAGTTAATATAAATTTTAACTGATAAAATAAACAGTATAAAAATTAATAACCTTATTATATAATTATAAAATGAACCACATTCATTTATTGAATTTTAAAACTTGGAGTCTGTTAGATTTACAATAATATGTAGGTTATGTAAAATAAAATGTTAAAAAAACTTGGTAACGATAATAAATCAGCTCTACAATTATCCTACTCCTGATACTCTGCATCCGTCTCATTCTCTATTAAGTTTAGTTAATCGAAGGTTTCACTTCTAGCGCGTGCGACCGCATAACAACTGCATGCGTGTTTTTTTAATAATATAAATTTATTAACTAATCAAGGTTGGTAACGCATCTACTTTTTGATCAACGACAAAATGTTGTATTTGAACTAAAACATTCATCACTAATCGGGCACCGGGACCATGTACTCGTTTTCCAATCTTACTTAAATAAAAAAAATTATAGGACTTACAGAATATTGTCTCCAAAGAGTTTCGCATTATATACTTTTTATGATCAAAATGTCCATTTGCCTCTTCCACAGCGAACTGGTCAAGTAAACGCCTCGATTGTATATTGAAAACATCTAAAAATCCATCTAAAACTTGCTGCTTAAATGCCGTATTTAGCAACTTTCGGTGGGTTTTCCATTTTGTTACTGTATGTAATCATAAAAATAAAACTTTATTTATCTTTTAAATACATAAAATAAATTTATGCAAGTTTTACTTACGCGGTGCAGTGAACAAGCCCTCCCCAAGCCACGGTTTAAAAAAATCATATAAAAATCCTTTCTCTAAACACGAGTTCGCAACAGTCAAAACATCTTCAGGATCTGTTAATCCTGTAACAGAAATAAAAACGAAAGCGCGGCAAAAATGTACTGGTCCTCACATTTTCTCACGTTGTTATTGTTATGTGTTTCACGGTGAAGAAAAATACTGTTGGGAATCCAGTATGTTTGAATGATGAGAAGTTAAAAGAAATCAAGTACCTACAGTGAAATGTTTTATTTGGCGAAATTGCAGCAGAGTTTCATAAAGTTTACGTCAGAGAGGACATCTGTTCTCGACGCCTCGGCAGACTTGAAGGTTCGGACCAGTGCATCCTTTGGCTACGCGTAGACAGCGACGACCATCGGCGCGTCTACGGGTGCCTCTATAGGTCCCATAGCGGTAATGCCGAAACAGACCGACTCTTCGACCACGTCCAAATGGCTGCAGATTCGTTGCTACAGCAGATCCCCTCCGCAGAGATCGTGATCCTCGGCGACTTTAACGCCCATCACGCCGAATGGCTTGGATCACGTTTAACCGATCATGCGGGGAGATCTGTTCATGATTTTGTCTTGGCATATGGTCTGACACAACTGGTTACTTCGCCTACGCGAATTCCAGATGTGGAGGATCATGCACCTTCCCTGTTGGACCTTCTGCTGACCTCTCACCCGGACGGATATCAGATTTCCGTCGACGCCCCTTTAGGCTCCTCGGACGATTGTCTGGTCCGGAGTGTTGTGCCACTCACGCTGAAATCGCGGTTGCATTCTGAAGGCTGCCGCCGTGTTTGGCACTATAGGTCAGCCGATTGGGATGGGATGCGGTCTTTCTTTGCATCCTACCCTTGGGGGCGGGTTTGCTTCTCGTCGGATGATCCCAACGTTGTTGCGGATTCTGTTACTGATGTGGTACTTCAGGGTATGGAACTTTTTATTCCATCCTCTTGGGTGCCCATTGGAGGCAAGTCTCAGCCATGGTTTGGTCGCTCCTGTAAAATAGCATCATGCTATAAGCAGGAGTGCTACCAAGCCTGAGTTGATGCATCAGCGTCCCGGGATGTAAGCACCAGCGCTCTAAAAAAAAAGTATAATTCCGCCTCTAGGTCCTTCAAAAGAGTCATTGCCAAGGCAAAGTCAGAGCACATAGGCAGAATTGGCGAGAAACTAGTTCGCCTTCCTTCTGGAACCCGTGCATTCTGGTCTCTCGCCAAGGCTGTCCAGGGGAATTTCTGTCAGCCATCTCTTCCATCTCTGCACAGGGAGGACGACTCACTGGCCCATACTGCAAAGGAGAAAGCCGATATTCTAGGCTCTTTCTTTGCGTCTAACTCGACTCTCGATGACGGGGGGAGTACGCCGCCGACCATCCCGCTGTGTGAGTGCTCCATGCCGGAAGTGCAGTTCACACAGCGCTCGGTTCGCAAAGCACTCCTCTCCCTGGACATCCACAAGTCGAGTGGGCCTGACGGAATCCCCCCAATTGTGCTGAGGACGTGTGCTCCAGAGTTGGCACCGGTTTTAACGCATCTTTTCCGGTACTCCTACTCCCTAGGCGTAGTCCCAAAATCATGGAAGACGGCTTTCGTCCACCCGATCCCTAAAAAAGGCGACCGCTCAGACCCGTCCAACTACCGGCCAATCGCCATCACCTCCTTGTTCTCCAAAACAATGGAGTCCATTGTAAACTGCCAGCTCATGTGGTACCTTGAGGATCACCAGCTGATTAGTGACCGCCAATACGGTTTTCGCCGTGGTCGGTCAGCTGGTGATCTTCTGGTCTACCTCACTCACAGATGGGCGGAGGTAGTAGAGTTCAAGGGGGAGGAATTGGCCGTTAGTTTGGACATTGCGAAGGCCTTCGATCGGGTTTGGCACAAAGCGCTTCTTTCGAAGCTCCCTTCCTATGGGCTTCCCGAGAAATTGTGCGATTGGATCACCAGCTTTCTTGCAGATCGGAGCATCAAAGTCGTTGTAGGCGGTGCAAGCTCCGATTGCAAGCCTATTAATGCTGGTGTTCCACAGGGCTGCGTGCTATCGCCAACGCTGTTTCTTCTGCATATCAATGATATGTTGCATACCCGTAACATTCATTGCTATGCAGATGACAGCACTGGTGATGCTCTTTACACCGGCCGAGCCAATATTTCTCGGGAAAACGTCTCCGAGTGCCGGGACAAACTTGTGTCAGAAGTCGAGTCTTTGCTGAACAGAGTCTCGGATTGGGGACGACTAAATCTAGTCCAGTTTAACCCCCAGAAGACACAAGTTTGCGCGTTAACCGCTAAAAAGAACCCCTTTGTCGTATCCCCTCAGTTTCAAGGCACTCCCCTTGTTGCCTCAGCCAGTATCGGAATCCTCGGCGTCGACATATCGAGTGACGTGCAGTTTCGTGGTCACTTGGAAGGGAAGGCCAAATTGGCCTCTAAAAAGTTTGGCGTGCTCAGCAGAGCGGGACAGTATTTCATGCCGGCACACCGCCTGCAACTTTACAAGGCGCAGGTTCGGTCGCACATGGAATACTGTTCCCATCTCTGGGCTGGGGCTCCCCAGTACCAGCTCCTTCCACTTGACCGCATCCAGCGCAGAGCGGCTCGAATCGTCGACGACCGAGTGCTTTCCGATCGGCTCGACTCACTGGCGCTGCGAAGAGATGTTGCATCTCTTTGCGTATTTTATCGCATCTATCACGGGGAGTGCTCTGAGGAATTGTTCGGATTAATCCCAGCCGCCAAATTTCGTGAACGCACTACACGGCAAACGTCCCGATACCATCCACACCATCTGGATGCTTGGCGGTCCACCACTGTACGTTTCACAAGGAGTTTTTTTCCACGTACAACCTCTCTGTGGAATAGTTTACCACCGGCAATTTTTCCGGACCGATACGACCTGGGGACCTTCAAGAAAAGAGCTTACTCCTTTCTAAAGGGCCGGCAACGAACCCGCAATTCTCCTGGTGTTGCGGTTGATCATGGGCGGCGGTAGTCACTTAACATCAGGTGAGCCGCATGCTCGTTTGCCCCCTCTTCTATAAAAAAAAAAAAAAAAAGTGGATGGAAAACCGGTAGGTACATAAAGTCCTTCGATGCTGGTTAGTTGCGCTCTCAATGGTGGCGCTACACTGGAGGTTCATGAAATGAGACAATGTTCTATTGAAGAACCACACACCGATTCCCCTTCTAAGGTTTTCACTGTTGGTATATTTTCGATTCTCACTACGAATCGCGTCGCACGCCGTTTTGTCGGCCTTCAATCTTCAGGACAAATTGGTTTCCGAAGAAGCTTTAGTACCGTAGATCACATTCATCATACCCTTTGGCATATTGAACACAATTTGAAGACTAGTACAAATTAATTTCATCGAAATTTCGGTGGTGCTACCGAACCTTTAGCAGTAACAGGTTGACTGTTGGTATAAGTTAATTATACGTGGTAGAGCCATGCTGCAGTTATATTAGTAGTATAGTTGTAGCACGAATGGGTCGGCTCGACCGGGGAAGGACCACGCTCTCACAGAATACCAGCGTGAAATAGTAGCTTAATGCTGCTGTATTTCGTATGGTGAGTGTAGAGAACCGGAGACCCTTTTTACTGGAAACGAGGCATTCCATCTTAGTCCTCACGGGTGACAACGCATCTGCATTTTGATTCGTAATCATTTTTTTTTGTAGATGTCTATGGGACACAGCAACCACTTACCATCAGGAGGACTGTGTGCTCGTTTATCACCTTATCCTATAAAAAAAAATATAAGTGTTTGTATGTAATATGGCGGTGCTACAAACACTTAATATACCGACAGTAACAGGTTGACTATCGGTATAATGTTTGTAATGTAAGGCTATGACGGCTATTTGAGGACAGAACACGACGGACTCTTTCTGCAGTTGTGCAGGATTCTTAAAGCTACTGATCTGGATAGAATACGGTATCAGTATTAATAGCGAGTACATCACTCACCTTCAATTTTCTAACGATAGTTTTGGGAGCACTAAGCTATATAGATAAAATTTAGACTTTCGAGGAATAAGCCAACTAACTCAAATACGTTCAATATGTGGATTTGTAAACGCGGCATTGTCGCACCGGTTTGCTGCTCTAAATCACTGTCTGCGGAATTTGAGTTCAACATTTAGAATGAATACTTTAATATTTGTTGTTATCCAGAACGCTTTCTATAGATCAGTCAGCCACATGTCGGTAAGGCTGGCATTTCGCCATTAAACCCAATATTACCAATATTACATATCCAAACGCATAAAAAGGAGCTGTTGTTTACTCGCTGTCAAAGTGTGGGCTTATTTTATACATAATTCTTAATTTTTATATAGAATAAGGAACAAACGTGCATACGGCTCACCTGGGTAAGTGATTACCGCTGCCCATGAAAAACTGCAACACCAGGGTAATTGCAGATGCGTTGCCGGCATTTAAAAAAAGAGTAGGCTCTCTTCTTGAAGACATTTCACTAAGTCGTATCGGTCCGGAAAAATCTCTGGTGGTAGTTGATTCCACAAGGAAGTTGTGCGAGGAAGAAAACTTCTTTTATATCGCTTAGTGGTAGACCGTCAGTCATTTAGATGGTATGGATGGTATCGCGAGTTTTGTTGCGACGTGCGATGGTGAAATTGTGTGCTTTCCGTGGTAAACGTGATAAATACGCAAAGAGATGCAATATCTATTCGCAGTGCCAGTGAGTAAAGCCGTTCGGTAAGAGCTCATTCGCCGACGATTCGAATGGCTCTAAGCTGGATGTGATCAAATGAAATGAGCTGACACTGGGGAGCTTTAGCCCAGTGATGAGAACAGCATTTCATGTGCGACCGATTCTGCACCTTGTAGAGTTGCAGGCGGTTTGCTGACATGAAATACTGTCCCGCTCTGGTGAGCACGCAAAGCTTTTTAGAGGCCAATTTGGCCTTCTCTTCCAAGAGACCACGAAACTGCACCTCAATAGATATGTCGACACCAAGGATTCCGATACTAGCTGAGAACGAAGGGACAAACGAAGGGAGTGCCTTAAAACTGAGGAAATACGACGAAGGGGTTCTATTTAGCGGTAAAGGCGCAAACGCGTGTCTTCTGGGGATTGAACTGGACTAGATTTAGTCGCCCGCAATTCAAGACTTTGTTCAACAAAGTCTCGACTTCAGACACAAGTTTGTTCCGGTATTCGGCGAAGTTTTCCCGAGAAAATTGGCACGGCCGGTGTCTAAGCATCACTAGTGCTGTCGTCCGCATAGCGATGAATGTTGCCATTCTGTTCGCAACATATCATTGATGTGCAGAAGGAACAGCGTTTCCTGCACGAAAGTCGCACGCAGTCCTGTGGAATATCAGTGTGGCCGTGGAAGGAAATGGGGAGATCTCCCGCCGGGCAAGTTGTTCTGCCCGGGGAGCGGCCAACACTCCATGTGTTAGTTCGGGGATATTCTATATATACTGCTTATGATTCGGAATTTTGATAGCGTGATTTAGGCTTCGATGTGTTTTGCTTGCGGCGCGACGACAGCGCCGCCACATCTCCCCGTTGCTCAGACCGGAGATCGATAGTGCAGTCCGATTGCTGGTGTGTCCTTTTAATGCCGGTGAGGAATGCATGCTGTATGCGTAAGGGCAAGTGACACCGGAGCGAATAATATGCCGATGTGTAATGCATGCCATACTACGCACTGGCAAGTGATGCCGGTGAGAACGAGGTGCCGGAGCAAGTGCCAGAAGTCTGCCTTATAAATCTGCGGTGAGTCGAGATGAAGACAAGTTGGACTGGCTTGCAGGAACCGAAGACTGCAGAAGACGATTCTCAGTAGTGAATGGTAGGGGTTCTTGAGGATAACGACGAAGGCTTGAAAGTTGTAGTTTCCGAAGGTTATTGATTGCGTGTTCAGATTACGTCGGATGGTCACCACTGTGGTCGTGGAAGGAAATAGGGAGATCGCCCGCCGGGCAAGTTGTTCTACCCGGGGAGCGGCCAACACTCCATGTGTTAGTTGGGAGATGTTCTATATATACTGCTTATGATTCGGAATTTTGATAGCGTGATTTAGGCTTCGATGTGTTTTGCTTGCGGCGCGATGACAGCGCAGCCACATCAGCATTAATGGGCTGGTAATCGGAGCATGAATCGTCCGCTACAACCCTGATGCTCCGATCTGCAACAAAACTGGTGATCCAATGGCACAATTTCTCAGGAAGCCCATAGAAAATAAGCTTCGTAAGAAGCGCATTCTGCCAAACCCGTTCGAAGGCCTACGCTATGTCCAAACTAATGGCGAACGCCTAGGACTCTACTGTTAAATATTTATGAGTTAAGTAACCCAGAAGATCATCAACTGAGCGACCCCGACGGTAACCGTACCGGGGGCACTAATCAGCTGGTGATCTTCAAGGTACCACATGAGCTGGCTGTTAATAACGAACTCCATTATTTTAGAGAACAAGGAGGTGATGGTGATAGGCCTATAGTTGGACGGATCAGAGCGGTTACCTTTTTTTGAGATCGGTTTCAAGAAAGTTATTCCCCATGATTCCGGTACTATGCCAGGGAGTAGGAGTACTGGAAAAGACGTGTTAAAAACGGTGCCAATTCTGGAGCACACATCTTCAGCTCAACATGAGGGACGCCATCCGGCCCGTTCGGCTTGTTGAGGTCCAGGGAGAGGAGTGCTCTGCACATCGAGATTTGGGTAAACACCACATCCTGTATGACGCACTCACATTACGGAATGGTCGGCGTCGGATTACGGAATGCAAAGAAAGAGCCCAACAGTTCGGCTTTGACCTTTGCAGCATGGGCCAATGAGTTATCCTCCTTGTGCAGAGATGGGAGAGATAGCTAACGGAAGTTCCCTTGGATACTCTTAGCGAAAGACCCCGAGAGAGTGCATCCCGAAGGAAGTCAAACTAGTTTCTCGCCAATTCTGCCGATGTGCTCTGTCTTTGCCTTGGCAATCACAATTTTGAAGGACTTGGAAGCGGATTTATACTTCTTTTTAAGAGTGCTGATATTTGCATCCCGTGATGTCGATACGTCAGCCCAGACCTGGTGGCCCATTCCTGCTTATGGCGTAATGCAATATTGCAGGAGCGATCAAACCATGGCCGATTTCTACCTCCAATAGGTACCACAGACGATGGAGCACCCCATCAGTGACAAAATCGGCAATAGCGTTGGGATTATTCGACGCCCGATAACCCGCCCTCAAGGGTAGGATGCAAAAAATATCGAATCCCGTACCAATCGGCTAAATTATAATGCCAAACACGGCGGCAACCTGCAGAATGCAACCATGATGGGAGCGTGAGTGGTACCATACTCCAAATCAGAGTAGTTACAGACCGATTTCCCTTCTGAGTCGTGTCTACGTGCTGTTTTTGAGTCTACAAATCGTCTCGCACGCAGGCTTGACAACTTCCAGCCCCTCGAAGAAGCCGGTTTTCGAAAAGGCTTTAGTACCATAGACCACATACATACCCTACGGCAGATTGTACAGAAGACAGAAGTGTTCATTTTGCCAATTTGCCTTGCGTATGAGGACTATGAAAAAGCCTTTGATTTCGTCGTAATCTTGGTGGTGCTACAGTTCAGTTCCTTAGCGGTGCCAAGTTGATTGTCGGTATAACGAAGTGCTGAAGCGTTTGTAAAGTAAGGCTACGATGGCTATCCGAGTAATGAACCAGAGTACGAAACCTATACAACTGCAGGGAGGTGTGAGACAGGGTGACTTTATATCCCCGAAACTCTTCACCTCTGCATTGGTAGACGTTTTCAAGCTACTGAACTGGAAAGAATACGGTATTAACATCAATGGCGAGTTCATCACTCACTGTCGATTTTCCGACGAGTCTTTATGGCAGAATCACTGAAGGACCTAAGAGCTGTGTTCAATGACCTCTATAGTGTATCAGCGGATAGGTCTTAAGACGAACATGGAAAAACCAAAGATCATGTGGGGCATTCCTTGGAGGAAGCCTGTGTTCTGCAGTGGACTTGTAAGGAGCTGTAATGATGATGATGGTGAATGCCTCATAAACTAGTGAAATATAATATAAAGGTTTGGCTTTATTTATATTGGAATTGATTTATGGAATTTGAAATATGCTTACCATAAAATTTAATGGGACCCAGTGAGAGCGTTGCAATACCTCCAGCCTTACAGCATTCATGTAATTTGGTTTTTAGAGTTTCCCAAAGTCCTAAAATTGAAAAATATTATAAAATTGATGGCTTACTTCCGAAATTGATTTCAAATTGGATTCAGTTTTTGATTCGAACCCACTTTAATTTGATTTTCTTTTTAAAATCTTATTCCATAACGATAACCACTCAGGCGCCACGGGGGACCACGGTACCCGAAACAAAAAACGAGGTTTCCGCTACTGGGTACTAGGAAACACAACATAGTCATATGTTATAAAATGTCATAAAAACCGAATAACGCAACTTGTCTATAAAAATAAGGTGAAATATATTTTGATCCACATTCAACCTAGATTTCCCGTCAAGTGCCGTGTATAATTGTGTTGTGAAATCGTAAGTAAAACTCTGTTATTAATAAGTGTTTCCCTACATATTTAATCAATTATTTTTGGTAATTTAAAAAAGGATGGGTAATTTAAGTAGGTACTGTAATTGTTTTTAGGTGCTGTGTTAATCCTAGCCAGGATTAGAACGCAACATGGACAAGCCAGGACCTAGTAAAAAACGTAAGGTTAAAGATGATAATCGGCAGTTTCAAGAAATTTGGACTGTGAAATACTTTTTTGTATGGTCGCATAACAAAGTCGTTTGTTTAATTTGCAAGGATTCTGTTACGAAATCAAAGTAATATAATGTAAAAAGGCACTATGAAACGCAGCATCCTACTTTTACCAAGTTTACAGGCGAATTAAGAAAGCAAAAAATATTGTCTTTAAAACGGGAGCTTATTGATCAGCAAGCTATGTTTACAAAACCCATTTAAGATTCAGAAACAGTTACAGAAGTTAGTTATGAAATTTCTCGAATGATAGCAAAGCGAACTTGCCCCTTAATGATGGGGATTTTGTAAAAGAATGCATAGAAATTGCCGCTGAGAAAATGTGTCCAGAAGCAGCAAAAAAGTTTGAGAAAATTCAACTGAATCGTATGACTATCCAAAGACGAATTATGTCTTTGTCAGGTAATATTGCGGAACAATAATTAGGTAAATAAAAAAAATGGTCATTGAATTTTTTCATTAGCACTCGACGAATCCACTGATATTAGTTCCGCAGCTCAACATCTGATATTTATACGAGGTGTTACTCAAGATTTTAAGTCTTAGAAGAGTTATTGGGAATGTGTTCATTGAAAGGTCAAAACAGGTGAGTGTTCAAAAACTGATTTGGACTTATCAAAATTATCGGGAGTTGCGACTGACAATTCTGGACTAGTTACTTTGCTGAAAAAGCATATGAAAGAAAAAAACATAAACGCTGAAGATCTCATGCAGTTTCACTGCATTATACACCAAGAAGCACTCTGTTCTAAAAAAAATTGAATTTCAAAATGTCATGAAAGTGGTAGTTTCGACTGTAAATTTCATAAAATCACGAGGACTCAATCACAGGCAATTTGAACAATTCCTTGATGACATCGAAAGCAAATATGGAGATTTACTGTATTATACAGAAGTAAGGTGGCCAAGTCGTGGATTGAAACTGGAAATTCAACGAAGGAGACTTGCTGAACTTTTCCGCTGCATTGATAAAAATACGCACAAAGAGTTGCGCATAAACGCTCTGAAATATGCCAGATTATTTGGTTCTACCTATATATGTGAACAAACCTTTTCAATACTAAATAATAATAAAACAAAAAATCGAAACCGCCTTGCAAATGAAAGTTTGGAAGCAGTTTTACGTGTTGCTACATGTAAATTGGAGCCAAATATAAAAAAGATTGTAAGCACTATGCAGTGCCACGCTTCAAATTAATAAATCCTTTTTAATTTGAATACATTATTATCAATTATTTATTGTCTTTAATTACCTATACTTCTGGCGGCCCGCCATCAGTTCATAATTTGCCCGAGTGGCCCCTAGTCTTAATAATTCTGTGCATCACGGGCTTACAGCAAGACTATTTATTTACAACTCGTGACGTAACATCACAGATGATGTTATTAACCGTTAGGTTTTGCTTTTAATGGCCGTACATCATAGAAGTCACTTAACAACATTTATTACATATGATGCCATTGCGCTCGTCACTTATCACACTTGCAATGCAAGTTTTAATTAATCAGTAATAAGATAGTGACGGTGTTCGAACTAAACGACTCGACTACCACCAGCGATTTTTCCGGATCGATATGATTTAGGGACCTTCAAGAAAAGAGACTACCCTTTTTTTAAAAGGTCGGCACGCATCTGCAATTCCCCTAGCATTGCAGTTGCTCATGGGCGGCGGTAGTCACTTAACATCAGGTGAGCCGCATGCTCGTTTGCCCCCTCTCCTGTAAAAAATAAACTTTTTGCAGCGCAATTGTTAAGCCACTATTACTGCAGCTCAACTGAGGATTTGATTCTTTTTTTTTCGGATAATTTAATACTTAATAGTAAAAATACCCGGTGTATTTTCTTGGCTCGCTCCAAAACCACGGACAAACATAAAGACGCGGACAGTTCCTCCTTATTTTACTGTCGCTAATATTACTTGATTGCGGCATGAATGGGTCGACTCTACCGAGGAAGTGTCTCGCTCTCAAAGAATACTAACGTCAAATAGTAGTTTAATGCTGATGAATTTCTTATGGTAAATGAAGAAAAGCAGAAACCTTATTGACTGGAAACGAGTATTTCATCTTAGTTCTCAAGGGTAACATAATATCTACATTTTTATTCTTAATCGAGGACAAATGTAGGTGTCAATAGGGCATAGAATTCACTTGCCACCAGGTGGACTGTATGCTCGTTCGATACCCTTCTTCTATAAATATATGTGCTTTTGTATTAATGACTAATTCATCAGAACTCATAGTTATTTAGCTATTAACGCTGAAATTCGGACTTTACTTAGTTTATTTGAAAACAAGCCATACTAAGTAAAATCCATGAACCAATGGAATAAACCTAAACTTAACTTATCGTAATCGGCTGCACTTGTAGACGGCTAAACTTAGTTGTAACTTTACTTCGGATTAAAAGCGATAGTAGCCTAATGGCAGGGCGCGGGCCTCGAACTCAAAAAGGTCGTGGGTTCGAATCCACCATTCGACTACTGGCGTGAACCACTCGTAATACAAGCAATTTAAGCTTACCACGAGTGGTTAAGGGGGAATATTAGTAATGTTTATAGCATTGTTAATATTCTTTTTTTTAAGCCTAAAATTATATATATAAAACAATAGATGATGCGATTGGTTTGAAATTTTGTATACACGTGTAAATGCAAATTAATGAGTATCAAGGTGTTAGTATTATCGAAAATAATATTAGTGCTGGTATAAAGATGACCTCACCATACCCTACCCTTCTTTCAGCGAACTTGTTAAATTACGCTTGTACATTAGGCTGAACTTAGTTTATTTACGATTTGCTTGTTATAATATTTTTTAAAAAATATTAAAATCGTAAATTACTTACGTAAACCATCTCCAAATAATTGATGTGCATGTCCTATTATAGGGAGACCATTAGGTAGAGGCGGTGGTTCATGTTTAGACCTTGAATATCCTTTCAATAAATAAAGTCCACAAATAACGAAAATACAGACTATATATATCATGTTCGCAGAAAATCTAAAACAAAAGGTGGTTAAACTAATAGCTACTTTAGCTAGAAAACTAAATCTTTTATGGATTTATTTATAGGCTTTATAACCGTGACTACCGCAAAAAATATCAATCGATCGATCGTGCTATCTTCAAACAAAGATATTGCAGCACAGAAAACATTCCAGAACCAGAGCTTCATCAATCTATCAGTGGAATTCAAAAGAAGCCAATGAAATGGGAATTTGTGGTTAAATAATTGCTCATTGCTTGCTTCAAACCCGATTTTGTAGCTCAAACCTACATTCATTTTCCACGTATCTTTATATTTTATTCCATCCAACCATTACTGCCCGAACATAGGCCTGCTTCACAGATTGCTCAACATTGCAGGTGGACTGGCAACCGTATTTTAATTATTTCGAGTTGTGATCAGGAAGATGCTGCTGCCCATCTGCAGTTTCCCTCTGTCGCCTCTTACATCACCCACGACGACATGTTGTAGATGATATTCTTATACTGTCAATAGTTAATTTTATACGTGATAGAGCCACACTGCAGGTATATTAGTTGTAGCACGAATGGGTCAGCTCGACCAGGGTAGGATCACACTCTCACGGTATAGCATTGTATGGTGAGTTTAGGGTATACCAGTAATATCCCAATCGTCGCCATTTACTGCATGCTAGATAAGTAATATAGTTAGTACTTAAAAATGCTAACAGTACTTTGTCAAAAATACCTTAATATATAAATAACATAGTTTCTACACCAGTAACAAATATTATTTTCTGTAAGTAATTGCAGATTTAGAAAAGTAATTTTTAAAGTAACTATAAAAAAAATCAGTGCAACAACTTACTCTTTACTAAAGTTTTCTCGAACGTAGCTAAGAACACGAATGAGATATTTTATTTCAGTTGTTGAATTATATATCAATGAACTTGTCAGTTTTATTGTGTTTTGGCGATGTAAAAAAAAGGTTTTTCCCATCTCCCTCTAACAGCACACAATAATTATAATTACATCGTTCAAAAAATTAAAAGATGACATTGACCTTAACCCTTACAGACAGAATACGACGTGAATGACCTTGCTTGTTTCGCAGCAAACCACGCGCCGCCAGTACCTACGCTTTGTTTATATAGACATGTATAATACCTATTGTGTTAGTAAAACTACTTTTATGGTTTGAACAGTAAGACTTATTGCCATTCTCTTCACTCACTTAGATTAGCGAAAACGCAATTGCCATGGTAGATACAAACTCGCCGATGATTCCAGCGTATTGGTAATGTTCACTTACATAGTAACAAATTAATCGAAAATAGAAAACGAAAATGAAAGAAATGAAGATTTCTCACCAGATGAATCTGAGTATTTGCCGAGCCCAGAAAGAATGAAAATATTATAACAATGCGAAAGTCCATCAAGCATTGGAGGAAACTTATATTACATAGACACAGCCAGTTAGAATATAATAAGAATACCATCAACTTTTTCCATTATATCTTTAGTTTTGAACACAATTTATCTTGTACCACACCTTTTAGTCGTATATGAAGCTAATAGGTTGCAAGACACTCCTAAAGCACAAACAGAATGTATTTTTGATTTGATACAAACGTCACCACATGAAAGTTATGGACCGTAGAGGTACAAAACAAAACTGTCATCAAAAAGATGCCTAAATAAAATATTTTAAAACTAAACGTCAACCTCTTATACTCGTAATACTATTGATAATCATGAAAATGAAAAAGAAGCAGAACCATCACCGTCTCTTTTTGATTTGTGGTGGAGCCACGTGTCTAAGGCTGCCGAAGTCTAATTCCCCGGTCGAACCTTAAACCTATTACGCGAGATATTAACTAAAGTGGACTGTATATGCGGATGCTTCTACGCTTACGTAAAAGCGACTACTATAGAATGCGGTATAATGCACTCGCTCTTCCCTAAAACTAAACTATTATTGTGCCAAATCGCTGAAAAGGAATCCTGCCTTATTAGGAGAACAACAAAATTGGAGCGGGTTAAACTATGTAAGGCAGGAGCTAATTAAAGGAATATTGACTCACCGGGGTTTCTTCTATCCTGTTGAGCACTATCGCTGCAACTTCTGGAACTTCTTCTAGACAGACACTCTGGAGAGAGGCAGTGCGCGACAATATCTCACACGATGTGAGGCGGGTCTCCTGGAGCTCGACTGCTTCCAGGCTAAAGCGGTTTCTACTAGCGGTGTGGTTTCAACGACGACTGTGACGGAAAGAGCTGTTGTTCCAATGACTGGCGCGGTGGGAAGAGGACGCGCAACGGTCGCGCGTGTCTTATATGTCCTCGGCTCCGATGATTACGTGACATTCTAGAATCATCTTCTTGCCCCTCCCACCCCACCACCCCGATGTGTCGATGGAGGATCGAGGAGGGTGTGAATGATATCGTTTTTCGGAAAGGAACAAGCGACTTGACACCCCTACCGTCAAATACAATAATACGGATGGTTTTCCGCGCAACCATCTCCCCCGCCCTTGAAGGATTTCCTTCAAAATTAACTAATACAACTAGAGCTAAGATCAACTAACAAAATAACTAACTAACGCTAAGATTACCTAAATTCAACTACAATTTAATCTAGAAAGCTAATTTAAATTATGGAAGAGGCAGGGGGCACAAACGTACAACCGGACGCAAGTAAGACCCAACCGTGGTCTTAACGCGAGCTATCCTAACTACTCCGTCGGAACCGGGAAAGACCTCTTCGACAATTCCTAACGGCCAGTGGAGAGGCGGTGTATTCTCTTTGGTGAGCACAACTACAGTTCCTACAGCTAAAGGCTCAGTTGCTGTGTTCCATTTTTGTCGAGACTGCAAAGTATGCAAGTATTCCATCCTCCATCGTTTCCAAAACGATTGCACTAACCGATCTAATAATTTGTGGCGTGCGGAAATGCTAAGTCTGTTCTCATCCATATCTGCGGCTGGCAAATACTTTAAAGGCGTTAAATTCAAAAAATGTGCTGGAGTTAGAGCCAGCGGTTCCGAGGGGTCACTAGACAACGTACGACAAAGTGGGCGACTATTCATTACGCATTCAATTTGAGCGAGCACCGTACTTAGCTCTTCGAAGGACAAAATTTGATCTCCTATTACTCGGTATAAATGACTCTTTAGACTCTTGATATTAGTCTCCCAATTGCCCCCAAAATGACTCGCGGCTGGGACGTTCAGAGACCACTCAATGCGGTTCTCGGCTAGAATGTGAGCGAACTCCGAATTATAATACTTGCTAGCTAAGAGCTCATGTAGTTCCGATAGAATACGTTTTGCACCGACGTAGTTCGTACCGTTATCCGAATACAATTTACTTACAGGGCCACGGCGGGAAAGAAATCTTTTAAATGCACCCATAAAGCCTGCTGTGCTTAGATCACCAACGAGTTCTATATGCACCGCTCGAGTAGTTAGACATACGAAAATGCAGACGTAAGCCTTTGTGGATCTTATACCACGCCCGCGAGTGAGCGTGACCTTAAACGGGCCAGCGAAATCAGATCCGGTGTGCGTGAAGGGCTTTACTGATTGTATTACTCTACAAGATCTAAGTTCCGCCATTTCCGGAAATGACGGCTTGGGGCGTGCCCGAAAGCAAGCTATACATCTGTGCACCCGATTGCGTATTAAACTACGTGCAGAAAGAATCCAATAATTCTGACGCAAAATCGACATCAACAAGTCGGGGCCAGCGTGCGAGTTCAATTTATGATGGTAATCGACTAATAAGTTCATGATATGGTCTTTACGCGGTAAAACAATAGGGTGCCGTTGGTCGAAACTCAATTGCGAGTTGGACAAGCGTCCACCTACCCTTACAATCCCGTCCTGTAAAAATGGCTTAAGGCGTTGAAAGGCGCGACTACAAGCTCTATTCGATTGTAATCTTCTAATTTCTTCACAGAAGTGCGCACGTTGAAGTTCACGTAGTACTAGCGACTCGGCATAGTTGTAATCGGATGCTAAGACATACGAACGTCGCGGTAACAGCTTCGCGAATCGACAAACGTAAATTACGCTACGCAATAATTTCGACCAAGAGGACAAGCGGTTCGCCAAAGCAATGATTGGAGAAACCTCGCTCGAAACGTTCGCCACTAGAGCGTGTCTCTTCTCTTCCGGCGGTTGTGACACTGACGAAGGTTCGAAGTCGGTTATTGGCCATTGCGAGGGATCCAAGTGAACCCAAGCAGGTCCGTGGAACCAAAGCGGGTGGTTCATTATTTGCATCGGGGTGAGTCCACGGGATAGACAATCGGCGGGGTTTTCCGTACCGGACACGTGATAAAAGTTCCGCGTTTCTAACTCGTCTTGTATCTTGGCCACTCGGTTCGCAACAAACGTATCCCAACGGTGGGGTGAAGAATGAACCCAGCATAAGGCGACGGTGGAGTCGGAAAAGGCAAATATCCTTTCTATGTGAACTCTATCCCTACATGCGCTGATAACTGCGGTAATAAGCTTGGTGAGTACTGATATTGCGCAAAGCTCTAAGCGCGCCAGAGAGACAACCTTACGGGGGGAGACTCTCGACTTAGAACTAATAAGGCTAATCGAATTTCTACCATTATTCTGGACGTGGAAATATACAACGCCCCCGTAAGCCTTCTCGCTGGCGTCTGCAAACCCAACGACTGTTATGGCGCTACTTCTATCTACGTTTATATGACGCGGTATTTTAATTTCTCTCAATAAAGGAAGTTCCTCTCTAAAGCGCTGCCACAACCGAACAATGCTGTCAGGCGGCGAGTCATCCCAGTCGCATTCCAATAACCAAAGTTGTTTAATTAAAAGCTTAGCGTATAATACCACCGGAGCTACGAAACCCATGACGTCCCATAATCTAGCAACGCATGACAGTATTGTGCGCTTTGTGCATTTCTCTACGGGCGGATTTACCTTAAGGCTAAACACGTCGGACTCTGGTGACCAACACAGACCGAGCACCTTGTGTGTATCAGAATCGTCGAATTCCTTTATCGCCGAAAGACGGTGTGATAGTGGGATTGTATCCAAAACCGGACACGAATTACTAGTCCACTTCATAAGATCGAATTGACCCGATTTCATGAGCCTTATAACCTCGGCGGTGGTTAGGGTTGCCTCCTCCACGCTATCGACCGAGTACACAAAATCATCCATATATAATCCGCTCTCAATTGCCCTCTTAGCTTTAGGATAAGAGGGACCTTCATCGTGAGCGAGCTGTCTCACCGTGCGTAACGCATGAAATGGGCTCGACTTTAAACCAAAACAAACGCGGTTAAATTCAAACACCATTAGAGGTTCCTTTGGGTTGAAACGATATAAAATGCGTTGGAATCTACGGTCGCATTCACGGACCTCTATGCAAAGAAACATTTGACGAATATCGGCGGATAGTGCTATACTAAACAAACGAAAATTGGCTATTATATTAAATAAATTGCCCTGTAAATTTTGCCCACTATAGAGGATATCGTTAAGTGACAGGTGAGTGCTAGTTTTAGCACTAGCGTCTAGCACTACACGTAACTTAGATGTAAGTTTGTCCTCTCTAATGACTCCGTGGTGTGGTATGAAATACGACGGTGTGTCTTCGTAGTTATCTAATTTCGAAGCCACAAGTGATATGTAACCTTCTCTTATATATTCGTTAATGACGCCGTCGTAAGCTTCCTTTAACTGGGGTGAAGCGAGCATCCTACGCTCCAAGCTGTAGAAACGTTTTTCCGCCATTTGACGCGAATCGCCGAGAGATAAAACATCTCCTTTAAAGGGTAGCGCTACACTATATCTACCGTCGCGATCACGAACGGTCGTGCGGACGTAAATTTCCTCGCATAACCTATCATCTGAGCTAGCTATGGGTGGAACGTTCACCTCCTCCATCTCCCAAAATTTGCGGACTAACGACTCGAGCGGTTCGACAGCCATACCACAATAAGAGGTTGCCGAAATACTATCTATGATGGGGGCGGAGCCAAGGATCACATAGCCCAATACGGTTTCCAGTGCGTAAGGCGCGGTATGCGAGGAGTTGCCCCTGACCTTATTGTTTAACAAAAGATGAGGGAAAAGCGATGCTCCAATGAGCATGTCTATTTTTCCAGGAACGGCGTAAGTGTCGTCCGCCAGAGTCAAATTCTTAAATTCAATCATTGCCGAGGTGTCAACCGAAACGGTTGGCAACCGTTCAGTGACCCTATCTACTACTAGTGCATTTATATCAAAGTTAACATTACGATCTATCCGAGAAGAAATTTTTAAATTTATATATCCCTGTGTCGATTTACTAGTGCCTCCGATGCCTTTAATTACAGGACATGAAAGTGACCTATTTATTACTAAGCCTAAGCGCTGACAACATTGTCGCGTTATAAAGCTATTTTGGGCTCCGCTGTCCAGCAGTGCACGGACGCTTTGTTCGTTTCCACGCGAATCCCTAACCAAAATACGTGCCGTACCCAGTAACACGGTTGAAGGAGGTTGTGCTCCCATATTTGCCAATGAGCACAGAGCGACATCACCAGGTCGACCGCTAGAATCGTTGACCTTAGTAGGGGCGAATTCCTTATCCGCTTTACTTGCCGCCGCTATGTTGCTATTTTCAAAATGTAATAGCGTGTGATGTTTCCTGGCGCACTTGCTACATACGGAACTCGAATTGCATTTTGCAACTAAATGCTTATCGCTTAAGCAGTTCAAACATAGTGTGACGGCTCAATATTATTATTAATAATTAAATTCAATATAAAGGGGCGTCAAAAATAGTTTTAAAACATATATATTAAGCAATAAAGTTAAATTAATAAACATAAAGTTAATATATTTCAGACATTATCCCAATAACATAGCAAATTAAAGGCAAAATTATTGTTTCTCGTAATAAGTAAATTTATTATAAAAAACTTGTAAAAATATTTAAAATAAAATAAATAGAAATACAAGTCAAAAAATATTATAAAATTAAGTTAAATAACGTTTATAAGATAATTAGAAAATTTGTTAAAAATTGTTTAAGTCATGGGAGGTGTTCGTGTATAAAAGAAAATTTTTCTAAGTTGTGAAAGGAGTTCACGTATAGATGAAATTTTCTAAGTTGTTGAAGGAGTTCATGTATTAAGGAAAATTTTCCTAAGTTATGGAAGGTGTTCACGTATAGATGTCTTGTATGGATGAGCTGCCGGAGATACATTCCTGCAGTTCTACATATATATGGGGTGGTCGGGAGCCCGACTGCCTGAAGTACTGTAGCACAATGACCAGTCCTATATTAGGGACTTATGATATTAAACTCAATGGTACAAAAGCAATACTATAGAAGGTCTCCATGATGAATTTGCATTACAATAGTAGGGTCGTGGGTTCGAACCCTATATATGAATGACTTATGAAAGTAAGGTCTATGATTCAAAAGCAATACTATAGAAGGTCTCTGTGATTAATATGCATTACAATAGTAGGGTCGTGGGTTCGAACCCTATATATGAATGACTTATGAAAGTAAGGTCTATGATTCAAAAGCAATACTATAGAAGGTCTCTGTGATTAATATGCATTACAATAGTAGGGTCGTGGGTTCGAATCCTATATATGAATGACTTATGAAAGTAAGGTCTATGATTCAAAAGCAATACTATAGAAGGTCTCTGTGATTAATATGCATTACAATAGTAGGGTCGTGGGTTCGAACCCTATATATGAATGACTTATGAAAGTAAGGTCTATGATTCAAAAGCAATACTATAGAAGGTCTCTGTGATTAATATGCATTACAATAGTAGGGTCGTGGGTTCGAATCCTATATATGAATGACTTATGAAAGTAAGGTCTATGATTCAAAAGCAATACTATAGAAGGTCTCTATGATTAATATGCATTACAATAGTAGGGTCATGGGTTCGAATCCTATATATACATGACTTATGAAAGTAAGGTCTATGATACAAAAGCAATATTATAGGAGGTCTCCTTGATGCATAAGCATTGTATGGGAGCCCGAATGCCTGAAGTACTGTAGCAAAATGACTAGTCCTTATTAGGGACTTGAAAAGGAATATTATGGTGGCGTGTGTGCTGCTTCACGAGCAATTGGTCCGAGGTAAACTTGGACTCGCTAACCGATGTGTCCTAGACATATCATCTTAGTGCCGGTGGTAAGCGGGTTTGTTGTAGCAATACGGCCTTCCCGTGGACATCGCACACCCATACCGTTTGTGGGCGGCGTAGTAGCGCATAGCGATGCGTCGTCTATATTTCGGATTGGGATGATGAGTGTGTTTGGTAGCACTTCTAAGTGTAACAGGCATACTCAACTTCATGTCTTAGTGCATTAGCGCTATGATACGTGGAGTTTTGTTCATTGACGTAGTAGCGTGCTACTATGATACGTTGGTGCAGTTTTATATAACAACAATCTTAGTGCCGGTGATGAGCGGGTTCGTTGTAGCAATACGACTTTCCCGTGGACATCGCACACCCATACCGTTTGTGGGCGGCGTTGTAGCGCATAGCGATGCGTCGTCTATCTTTCGGATGGGGATGTTGAGTGTGTTTGGTAGCACTTTTAAGTGTAACAGGCATATTCAGCTTCATGTCTTAGTGCATTAGCGCTATGATACGTGGAGTTTTGTTCATTGGCGTCTTAGTAGCGTGCTACTATAATACGTTGGTGATATTTTTTATATAACAACAATACCAACTTTGTTACCAAAGTCGATAGGGATCATGTGGATGTGTTGTGAGGGGGCGCCATCCGTATGATAATTGTATTGATGCTTACTGCTACTTGCGGTATTGCGTCTTGTGATGGATCTGCGGGTGTGTTGCGCCTGATTCGACGCTCTCTTGTGGTTCTGGTCGATGGAGGTATGCGGGTGGTGATGTCTGCTGAGATGTATGGGGGACCTTGGAATAGTGTAAGCCGACGATAGTCGTATTGATGCTTGTTGCGTTCTGCAGCATTGCGTCTCTGCGATGGTTGTTTGGTGGGACGCTATTCTCAATGGCGCTCTCTGCGTCTTGGTTTGACTCACACCTAAGTAGCTTTGCCCAAGTCGGGTCGCTTCATTGCGGGGCTGCAGACTGTCTGCCCTCCACGATGTTTTATATAACAACATAATATTATATCTCTGTAACTTTCCCACCTTTGAATGATTGAAGGCAACTTGTTGGTGGGTGAGACAAACATGATCGAAAATGCATTTACTCAACGTCAGTGACACAAACCCTTTCTGATGGCGAATTATTACTCTTATCTTATAACTGCCTTTTGGCTATATCTGCCGTTGTATTGGTTGGTGGAGCATATGTGTCGACCTCATGCGGGTGGTAGCTGGCGGGAGGATCTGAGGAGACTCTCAAGGCTGCGGCCGAAAGCCGCAAAACGTGGGACCCCATTCCCTTGAGGTGAGCATTAGTCTCATGACACGCTCTGCGGCTAGTAGCCGTGCTGATCATGCAATTGGTGGTGATGCCATACACTTACATCACGTCTGCAGGAGCGGCGGTCTGGCAGGTGGTGGCGCTCACGGAGGGTTTACGGCCAGTGTGCCTATTTGCCTAAACCGTGTGACGTACATGCACTGTGGCTGGATTCGTTCGTATTCTGTATGGCGTTTACACGCATTGACATGCGCGACTTCGGTCGATGTTTGTGCTTACGCACTAACAAGGGGCCAAGCCTCTTTTACTGGTTCGCCAGTTATTTTGCTGTGGACTACGGTCCAGTTCCCGAATTAGCGTTCCCTTCGGGGGGGGGGGGGGGAGTGCATCAAAATGGTTGGCGCTCACCGTGCACGGCGTGTGTGGGGCCGTGTACCTCCTCTACATTTTGTTAATAAATGTAGGAGAGCGAAGCCCTTGTATCGGGTATTTTGTATAAATATATTGTGAGCCTTTTCCAAGCGCGAAGGGATAAATAATAACAAATTAATAATGTAAACCTGATACAAGTGGAATAGGGACGTTTTATGTTCTTAACCTTTTTCGAGCCCTGTCTTCGTGAACGGGGTTCACTTAGATTATAAGGCACTACCAACAGCTTTCAATTGCTCTAGTGAATATTCATTCTTCCAAACGACACCTAAAAGAACTAAGTTACTAAACAAACACAACGTAAATAAGGGTCCTAACTAAGACGATCACGCCAAAATATTATAAACGGCCTATTATTAAACCTTTAGAAAGATCATTTAGAAAGATCTAAATATATTTTATTAATCCTGGTCTCATATATATAATGTTATTTAAAAGGGGATATTTTTAATATTATAAAATTTTTATATACAATAGAGGGGGGGGGGGATCGTTACAATAGGTTGTTTGTCTTTACTAATTTATAACGCTCGCTTGGTGAATATTTACGAAAAGTCGCACAATTATATAAATTACCGTGTCTATCTTTACATACTAAACAAGTATGCTGGAGTGATGTTGGCGTAGCGGTTACGTAAGTTAACGACCCTGCTATTTTAGATGGTTGAGTCTGTCTACGGTCGACGCACCTTTTAATCTCCTGTTTAACGTTCGGAGAGCGCTGCATCACCTTTATTTGATCTCGCACGAACGATGCTAATGAATGAAAGGAAGGCATCTCCGAGCTACGATGCTCCATTTCAAACGCACGCACGGTGTCGGGGTCTAATTTCTTTAATGCAACATGGAGAAACACCACGTCCATAAGATCATTAAATTTGAAATTCTTAAGTGCAGCCACCGATGCCACATATTTATCTAGAAACTGCTCTAAGCCGTTGATGTTCGCGGATGATATAGATTTAAGATCGAATATCTGGTTCAAATATTCGGAAGCTAACATTCTCCTATCTTCGTATTTAGTTTTAAGCGTTTCGAATATTAATAGGTAATTGTTTGCTGTAGGTGTAAAACCAGAGCAGATCGACTGTGCCCTGCCACTAAGTTTACTAATTAAGTAATATAATTTTTCGGCGTCCGATAACGATGGGTTATTGTGTATATTGTTTTGAAAACTACTGAAGAAGAAGGGCCACGTCTTAATATCACCATTGAATACCGGAATGTCTATTGGCGGCAACCTAATCGAGTCGCTTGGACGTACCTGTTTTTCCGGCTTTGCTTCGTTTTGAGATAGTAGGGATCTCGCAATTCTTTTCACGCGACACAACATATCTTCGAATGCCAGCAGCGGTTGGTAGTTCACTATGTATTTCGGGTTGATTTGTAATTCCAAATGATTAATTTGGTCTAATATTTTTTCGTAATCTATTCGTAAAGAATCTATCGTTTCGATTTCAGTCAAAAAGGTTTCCCGCACTGCTTCTATATGAATGTTCTTTATATAATCACTTATATTCTGCATACGCGAAAAGAGTATGTCCCTCTTGGCATAAAGCGTTTTAATTTTGATTTCACTTCCACTAACTGCCATTTTAAACTATTATAATAAAGTTATATCAATCACAATTAATCTCACAACGCACAAACAATGAAGGATGGACACTCGGTATGCCGTATTACGTAATTAAATCGAACACCTGCGCAGCGAGTCGAGGTGACGCGTCATTTGCTAGACTCAATAATTTTATCAAGATTGTGGGTAAGCGTATCAAACGGTTCCTATTACACTGTTTCAATTATTTAATAGGCTTTAAATTTAATCAAATACGAGCGCTATAAAACGAATAATTCTGTTTGCGAGTACCTAATCAAAATTTAAATTTAAACGAACACTATTTAAGTCTATTCTATAAATTAGAGTGCATTATCTAATTAATTAATTCAACAATTCGACCAAAATCCTGCCGAAGTGACCATAAAATGGTGGAGCCACGTATCTAAGGCTGCCGAAGTCTAATTCCCCGATCGAACCTTAAACCTATTACGCGAGATATTAACTAAAGTGGACTGTATATGCGGATGCTTCTACGCTTACGTAAAAGCGACTACTATAGAATGCGGTATAATGCACTCGCTCTTCCCTAAAACTAAACTATTATTGTGCCAAATCGCTGAAAAGGAATCCTGCCTTATTAGGAGAACAACAAAATTGGAGCGGGTTAAACTATATAAGGCAGGAGCTAATTAAAGGAATATTGACTCACCGGGGTTTCTTCTATCCTGTTGAGCACTATAGCTGCAACTTCTGGAACTTCTTCTAGACAGACACTCTGGAGAGAGGCGGTGCGCGACTATATCTCACACGATGTGAGGCGGGTCTCCTGGAGCTCGACTGCTTCCAGGCTAAAGCGGTTTCTACTAGCGGTGTGGTTTCAACGACGACTGTGATGGAAAGAGCTGTTGTTCCAATGACTGGCGCGGTGGGAAGAGGACGCGCAACGGTCGCGCGTGTCTTATATGTCCTCGGCTCCGATGATTACGTGACATTCTAGAATCATCTTCTTGCCCCTCCCACCCCACCACCCCGATGTGTCGATGGAGGATCGAGGAGGGTATGAATGATATCGTTTTTTGGAAAGGAACAAGCGACTTGACACCCCTACAGTCAAATACAATAATACGGATGGTTTTCCGCGCAACCAATTTGGATGCAACATTATAACTTGAAAATGTTTTTGGTTTTATATTGTCCGACAAAACGATTAAAACCAATAAAAAAATAATACTAGTCATCAAAATCTGACACAAACCGGAGAAAACAGTAACGTAGCCGACCATCAGAGCCCAGATTATATTGAAAACTATGATAGAGAAGATCAAATCAAAATGGGTAGTTATCATTTTGATTTGATCTTCTTTTTTTTCGATCGATCGATTCGATTTATAATTTTAAGGTATATGATGCTACTCAAAGAAAAGTTGTTATGTTAGGCATGGTCAGATTACTATAAGGGGGCAAATGAAATTGACAGTTGCTTAGGACAATTTCTATTTAATGAGAAATCAAGAGGCATCCATAACATATGATTTTACTCCAACGGTTGTTGCGGACAAAACAAAAACAGATTTATATACGCTTTATATCTTTATGCTGCACGGCTGCTTCAATTGCATATCACACATGGATTCTTTGAATCCAGCCACGACCAGAGTTTTCGATTCATGTCACCATTGAACGTGAATCAAAACACAGAGTTGTATACACGCCTGAACACAATCATTATGAACTCGAAAGTATAAAGGAGTTAGAAAATAATAAACTGGTTAGAAAATGAGGAGAGCCAAAAAATATCGTGGATTCAAATCATGGAAGTAAATGCCTCATATTCAAATCGCATTGGTAAGGCCAGTTACCAAGCCTAAGTCCTGGCTATGAGCCTGAACTACAAACGTTATACAATAAGCCTATTTCAATAAGCTATGCTTTATATGATGATCTTATGAGCTTCCGTAAGACGGGAGCTATTCCAAGTTACTATCGTGGTTTTTACGAGTTCTTTACTTATGACAGTAACTGTTCTGGTAGCAATAACGACAGTGAGAAAGATCGTTATGATTAATAATCATCATCATTACAGCCCTTCACAAGTCCACTGCTGAACATAGGCCTCCCCCAAGTAATGCCACAAAGAACGGTCCTGAGCCACCTGCATCCGTCGACTTCCTGCATGTCTTACCAGGTCGTCACTCCATCTGTTTTATTAATAACAACTTATGTAATAGATAATATTAATAATTTCTTTCTCGTAATAATAATTTAGATATCAAGTGATCATAAAGCTGACTTTAACTAATATCAAATAGGTACAACGATTAAGAAAAATACTGTTTTTTTTTTCAATTTTGTTTTGATTTTTGAGGGGTGAGAACCTAGTTTTGTTTGCTATTCAACGATTTGGACTTTCGTAAGACTTTCGTTACAAAGCTAATTTTCGGAAACTTATATTGAATAAAACTAATTTTGAATACTATATCATAGTTTTAATGGGACACCAAACTAAAAGTTCTTATCAGAAAAAAAGTTTTACAATATTTCCTAGAATAAGACGATATTAAAGTATTATCATGATCACTTGCAGCTTAAAAACCCGTAGAATAAAATGATAAGTAAAGAGTGCAATATTTGACTATGGTCAGGCTGTACGGAGAATAAAATGATAATCGACATTGTTCAACTTACACGATGATTGAATTTGACTAACTTCTTATTTTTTAAATAATATCTCTATTTTACTAATTAGGCGTGTTCCACTTAAATATTTCGAACACACAAAAAATAACTTTTTTTCAAAACTAACAATCATCAGTCTGCGTTCAGTATTTAAGGAGTAAACAACGAAAACATGTTTTTTATTTTTCCTGAAAAGTTGCAATTTTGTGATTATCATTTTATTCTCCGGGGACGGCGCTATAATCAAAGCCGTACGGGCTTTGATTATATTTGACTGAGCTAGCGCAGACGCAGAGTAATGGAGAACACAGAGAGCATTGCTTACTTCTTAAATAAATTTTTCTTATTTATAATATTAGTTCCTATAGATTATAAGTTCTGTAAAGTACAGTTTAATTTTTGTTTAATTACAGTTTAATTTCGTTATAAAATATTGTTCGAAAAGTTATTGAATTGATAACGATTTTTTTTCTTAATTGGTGCATCGTACGTAAAGAACCTCATATAACTGAAAATGTTTGTTCTTGTAAGTCTTACAAGATGCCGTAATGCAAATTGCATAAATAATAAGCGACAGTAGCCTAATGGCAGGACGCGGACCGCGATCTCAAAAAGGTCGTGGGTTCGAATCCACCATTCGACTACTGGCGTGAACCACTCGTAACACAAGCAATTTAAGCTTACCACGAGTGGTTAAGGGGAATATTAGTAATGTTTATAGCATTGTTAATATTCTTTTAAAAAAAAAATAAAGAAAAAAAAACTAAAAAGTCGGTGATTGCCCCATATTGGGGATAGGTACTGTGTATGTAAATTCTCACAAGACTACTCCGACTGGTCAATCACTTCACATCCGAAGTATTTCGGTTTTTCTTAATTATGTACTTACCACATGCTTAAGGACAATACATTGACTGACATTATTTGCGGTCTCTGTGCTTGCACTACTCTGTACATTTTTTTCCGACTGGGTCTTGATATTTTACATTTTTAGTGTTTCTCACTTGAAACTAGAAAAGTATAAATGATCAGTTTGGCTAATGTAAATGAGTAAAAATGCAACCTATTAGGCAGCCTCAAACAAAAAATTACCTTACAAAAATATAAGTATTAACCTCAAAATACAACATTCGAGCGTTCATGCGATAAACTCTCTTTGTTTTACCACTTAGGTAACATTTATTTCTTTTCTACCCATATTTACATTTATAAACACTTAAACGCGTATAAAACAATAAATTAACGATTTTCGCTACAGACACATCGACTGTTGTTACCTTACGTCACACGTCGAAGCGCCTGGTAATTTATTACGGCAAACTTTTGTCTGGCAATATACGATATTATTATTAGGTGTTTTTAATGAAAACGAATTATGTTAATAAATAATATTTTGTATCGAAAATAAAGATAGCAGGTACCTTCGGAATCACTATACAAACATTTTTACGTAAAAGAATTTTTCCTAAATTAAAATTCACAGAGTTTTGGAAGAACAATAATTTTATATATCATTTCTTAACATTTTTTATTTGTTGGTATAATCATTTATTTTAAAATTTTAAAATGACGGTGACCTTGTGAAGGACGCGAACAAACCTACAAAAATGTTTTAAAGCTTAGAATTACTTCAGGTCAAAGTTCTAGTCAAGAGAAATACATTAATTTTCGCCAGTTCTCTTCGTATTCGGCCTTAGAAACAATTTTAAAAGGTTACCAAAGGACGACCAGTCCTGCGATACCATGTACACATGTCTTTAGCACTCATGTTATACGTCAATTTTTTAGGTGTTTAAATACACACAAGTTTTCACAAATATCTTTGTTACTATTACTTCTAATTTTATGATAAATTTATGTTAAATGTCAATAAAAAAGTTTGGAAAATCCAAAAGTTAATTTCACTATATTATTATTATAGAGACTAAAAAAATAATATTGTAACTTGAAAAATGTTTAACAGAATTATATTAAAACCGACCGGAAATCAACTTTAATATTACATAATTTTTAGGTATTTGTACTCAGGCATTATCGTAAAAACTAGTCTTTTACCTGACTCGTTAATATTTTTTTTTCACATCAACTTTATTTCATTTTCAAAAAGTTTTTCATCTAGTCATAACCAGTATTTGAATTAAGCCTTCACCAAAGTACACATTCCGGTCACTTCATAAAGTCTAAAAAGTATAAGTATATTTGTATATAAATCATAGGTACTTTTAGCGAAACAATATACGAGTAATTGTAATTGTAATGAAAATAAATAATAATAATATCTTAACTTGGTCTTGGAATTTTGTTGGAATATTTTGTGTTTCTACAGCGATCGACATTTTTCATCACGAGCCGCTGTAAACAAACGGTGCAGTAACCCGCCTTGAGTCAGTGAGTCTACGTGGATTTGTAAGAGGACACTTCCTTACTCTATAACGTTTTCGAAAAATGAGTCCTGTACTAGAAATTGTACCCAATCTTGGATACAATTTCCGGACACATTGTGTCCAGACGAAAGCAAGTGAGAAGCTTATATTATAGCTTAACTTATGCATGCTTTGATTCCGTTTTAAAAAAAATGTAAGTTAGCAGCATAATGCTGCTGTATTTCGTATGGTGAGTGAAGAGAACTGGAGAGCCTTTTTACTAAAAGCGAGGCAATCCACCTTAATCCTCAGGGGTGACAATTGTTTTAAAATAGCAACCTCACTGGTAAGCGCAGCGTAAGTCAACACCCACTATTTTTTTAATAGAAAAAGAGTTAAGAAATATTGACAAACGAACACACAGTCCTATCTATATAAATATCTATATCTATTCTCGATTAAGAATCAAGATGCAAATGCGCTATCTCCCCTGAGGACTAAGATGGAATGCCTCAGTTCCAGTAAAAAATAAACTCTCCAGTACTCTACATTCACCATCCGAAACACAGTAGCATTAAGCTGCTATTTTAAAGTGATATTGTGTAAAAGCTTGGTGCTTCCCCAGTCGAGCCGACCCATTCGCGCTACAACCGTAATATAGCTGTAGCGTGGCTCTGGCGTATATCTTAAAAATTATAACTAAACTATAAAAGCTAAATATATATTATTTCTTTTCATTCTTCTTTGAAACACATAAATGACATCAAGTGAAGTGTAGTTTTGTTACACAACTTACAGAACTTTGTAACAAAATTACCACCGCTTTAGTTCCCTCATGAATATTTTTTCCAGAACTTAGCACAGTTTTGAAATGCAGCGCGATCCGTTTTACTTTGAGGAACAATCCAGGTGAAAAGTTATAGCAAATATCGGGACCTAACACGTGGCTGAATAGAGCTGATTGCATTTGCCACAAGCACTACTACTGCAAGTCTTATTTAAAAAAAAAACTGAAGTGACACGAACTCACAGTCCATTTGGTGGTAAATAGAAATGCCTACGTACGTCCTCCTCCCGATAGCTAGTGTACAAAAGCACGGCTAGTTAGTAAGTAGACTAAGACTAAACCTTCATGGTGCTCCATCTTTGCGGTATATTACGTATACGTTGGCCACGGAAACGCTACTGCACATATGCATGCCAGCACCAGCGCTGGTAGCGCCATATTGTACGAGTAAACCACCCTGTGCGTCATTTGACCTGTGACTTTACATCGATTGTGACGAGGATAAGAGTAAAGTATCAAACCTACTATCATTGGTTTTTTCAGCCTATTTAATTCTACTGATGAATATAATAATAATGCTTCTTTTTTAACGCAATCCCTACTACTTTAATTTTCTCCTGTATTATGGAAGTGATTTACATTCACAAATTGAATATAAACAAGCATTCAGATCTGGAACAATTATCTCTACACACAACTGTGTCGTGCGGTATGCGAACCAATGGCTTTCGAATACGTCTTTATTTCAGGCATCAAGGTCTTAAAAAATCTGGAACATTGGCCTATAGCAATATACACCTTAACCTAAGAATATATAACACTATTTAGGAAACTATCATATTTGCCGTGCATCTGTATCACTTCCAACACTATTCACTACCCCCAGAGGACCAGAAATCATAAGCGAGAAACGTCTCTTTGCGTTTTGCAGAAACCTGTAAATTCATTTACCAATTGGAGCCTGACACTGCAAATATATAGAGGTGAATCCTTAGATACAGCTCTATACAGCCGTTTTGGTTGCTTTTATGTGCGTTCTTTTCATTATCAATCTGTGGAATTTGGGGCTGGTATTTTTGGGGAGTTTACGTGATGTTCTAAAACAAAAATAAATATTCAAAGATTGTGTAGTCAGCCAAAATGGACTGGGACAGCACGATGCATTTTTACCTGTTCTAAAACCCTCCCAGTAATGAGAAGCTTTTGCCCAATTCTAGGCACAGTTCAACTGATGTTAAGCGGTTGCTGTGACCCATAAACATCCACATCTGTCTTCGATTAAAAATCAATATGCAGATGCGTTATCAAACGATGACCCCTGAGGACTAATATGGAAAGACTTGTTTCCAGTAAAAAGGCACTCCGGTTCTCTACATTAACCATACAAAACAGCAGCATTAAGCTGCTACTTTACACTTGTAAAATAAGGCTATGAGAGCCAGCCAGACCCAATCATGCTACAAAGATACACGTAATATAACTGCTACGTGGCTCTACTAAGTGCAAGATTAGGTAGACTATTTTTAAAAGGTTTTTTTTTCTTTACTTTATTGGTGATTCATTTCTTCACTTCAGCTTCAAAAAAATGATCAATCGATTGCGATTTTCTTTTTCCACCATCGCATGTGTTATTATTAATGACGATGTCATCACTCTCTTCTTGAGGGGAGAGTGGCGAGTAGTAATACTGTTTATAGGTATTTTCATCGAAGCTCAATGATTTCTGCAACAACACAGTTATCATGTTAATATCAATTTGTTAACACTTAATCATAAAAGTTAAAAAAGCTAAAGTTACAACCTATTAAAGTCTACTGCTGAACATAGGCCTCCTCTCATTTCTGAGAGGGTTTTAGGGCTAGGAAATGTTCGCTGCGATACCTCAATGCGTGTTGGCAAACTTCACATGCCTTCGAAATTTTCTCAGACATGCATTCCACACATTGTTTTCCTTCACCGCTGAGCACGTGGTAAATCAGCACTTAAAATTGTAATTAACATTTTAATTGGTGCCGGCGGGGATCGAACCCGGGTCGCGTACCGTGAATTTTACATTTTGCGCTAACCATCTGAGCTACCACGGCTTAACCATATACACACACATAATATTTAAATATAATTTGTTAACACTAAATCATACACACGTAAGAAAATAACAGAAAGAAAAGTAAGTTTGTCAATAGAATAAACACTTACATCCATGGCCTTTGATGCGTTGAAGTAACACAAACGTAGTATTGATAGATCCACTGCGGTCAAACAACCATACACTAACTCCATGACTGCAGTTGCTTGGTCTTATATAGTACCAGTGAGTAATAATTCTAATCTAAAGAATTTCTGCAGTAGAATTGATAGTATCTTTATGCGTCAACAAGCTTACCTTACATTCTGTTGCTTATCTCTACATTCCTACGTCCTTCCTGTCGTGTCTTGTTCAGTGTATTGGTGACTCAAATACGTTTTGTATAACACAAAGAATGCAATTTAATATTTAGAAATCACTATAATTGATCATTCCTATATTAGTCATTGAGTAGATTGGTACTGTAATAATCTACTAATAGCAGTAATATTATGGATACACTAGATGTACAACAACATCTGAAAAAGATTCACCCCACTCTAGAAAATAATGTTTATGCTGCCAATAAACTACCCATGTACACCCACGTACCAACGTATATAATATGCAATTTGGATACAGATGATAAACCAGGGTCACATTGGGTAGCTTTATATATCGATACGAATGACGTCGGTCAATATTTTGATTCATTCGGACGGGCACCTGTACGATATCATCTAGAGTTTTTTAAAAGAAATTGTAAAAGATGGAACTGGAATGTTGATAGGATTCAGAATGACTGGACTTCAGTTTGTGGCGAATATTGCTTAATGTATTTGCTATATAAGTTTCAGGGATGTTCAATGCACAGTTTTACGAGTATATTTACAGGGAACACATTGTACAACGATATTTTAGTGGATGAGATATTTCGCTCCTATTTTATAGATAATAAGTAATAAGATTTTGTATTTTATAAATAAAAATTTTAACAAAATTGGGTAATGTGTTTTATTAATGAGTCAGATTAGTGTAGATAGGAACAAAGGAGTATAATACAATAGCACCACGCTGAGGAAGAATAGATAATGATGGTATTGAACGAACAATAGATAAGTAGAGAATGGAGAATCCCTGGAGAATCCCTCGCTGAGCATCCACGACCATGTTTCTCCACTTCTGAGCGTGGGTGCTCAGGCTGCCCCACGTATTCTGGGGGGGGGGGGGGGGGGCGAAATTCCGCTCAAGACTACAACTGCTCGGGGCAAACGGAGCAACAAGACCAAGGCGACCCCTGCCACGCTGTCCGTGAATTTCTGCAATATCAGGGGACTTCACTCTAACCTAAACGCCGTCCACTACCATCTCGAGACGGCGAGGCCGGCTCTGCTCTTTCTGACCGAGACGCAGGTGTCCTCTTCGGCTGATGTCTTGTATCTCTCCTACCCGGGGTACAAACTGGAACACTCCTTTGTGCCTCGGGCTGGAGTTTGCGTTTACGTCAGAGAGGACATCTGTTCTCGACGCCTCGGCAGACTTGAAGGTTCGGACCTGTCCATCCTTTGGCTACGCGTAGACAGCGACGACCATCCGCGCGTCTTCGGGTGCCTCTATAGGTCCCATAGCGGTAATGCCGAAACAGACCGACTCTTCGACCACGTCCAAATGGCTGCAGATTCGTTGCTACAGCAGATCCCCTCCGTAGAGATCGTGATCCTCGGCGACTTTAACGCCTAATCACGCCGAATGGCTTGGTTCACGTTTAACCGATCATGCAGGGAGATCTGTTCATGATTTTGCCTTGGCATATGGTCTGACATAACTGGTTACTTCGCCTAC
Source organism: Parnassius smintheus behrii (assembly GCA_036936625.1). Taxonomy (NCBI): domain Eukaryota; kingdom Metazoa; phylum Arthropoda; class Insecta; order Lepidoptera; family Papilionidae; genus Parnassius; species Parnassius smintheus. The sequence goes on from JAUPFT010000026.1 coordinate 5,435,674, forward strand.
GCGGATTCCAGATGTGGAGGATCATGCACCTTCCCTGTTGGACCTTCTGCTGACCTCTCACCCGGACGGATATCAGATTTCCGTCGACGCCCCTTTAGGCTCCTCGGACCATTGTCTGGTCCCGAGTGTTGTGCCACTCACGCTGAAATCGCGGTTGCATTCTGCAGGCTGCCGCCGTGTTTGGCACTATAGGTCAGCCGATTGGGATGGGATGCGGTCTTTCTTTGCATCCTACCCTTGGGGGCGGGTTTGCTTCTCGCCGGATGATCCCAACGTTGTTGCGGATTCTGTTACTGATGTGGTACTTCAGGGTATGGAACTTTTTATTCCTTCCTCTGTAGTGCCCATTGGAGGCAAATCTCAGCCATGGTTTGGTCGCTCCTGTAAAATAGCATCATGCTATAAGCAGGAGTGCTATCAAGCCTGGGATGATGCATCAGCGTCCCGGGATGTAAACACCAGCGCTCTAAAAAAGAAGTATAATTCCGCCTCTAGGTCCTTCAAAAGAGTCATTGCCAAGGCAAAGTCAGAGCACATAGGCAGAATTGGCGAGAAACTAGTTCGCCTTCCTTCTGGAACCCTGGAACCCGTGCATTCTGGTCTCTCGCCAAGGCTGTCCAGGGGAATTTCTGTCAGCGATCTCTTCCATCTCTGCACAGGGAGGACAACTCACTGGCCCATACTGCAAAGGAGAAAGCCGATCTTCTAGGCTCCTTCTTTGCGTCTAACTCGATTCTCGATGACGGGGGGAGTACGCCGCCGACCATCCCGCTGTGTGAGTGCTCCATGCCGGAAGTGCAGTTCACACAGCGCTCGGTTCGCAAAGCACTCCTCTCCCTGGACATCCACAAGTCTAGTGGGCCTGACGGAATCCCCCCAATTATGCTGAGGACGTGTGCTCCAGAGTTGGCACCGGTTTTAAAGCGTCTTTTCCGGTACTCCTACTCCCTAGGCGTAGTCCCAAAATCATGGAAGACGGCTTTCGTCCACCCGATCCCTAAAAAAGGCGACCGCTCAGACCCGTCCAACTACCGGCCAATCGCCATCACCTCCTTGTTCTCCAAAACAATGGAGTCCATTGTAAACTGCCACCTCATGAGGTACCGACCGCCAATACGGTTTTCGCCGTGGTCGGTCAGCTGGTGATATTCTGGTCTACCTCACTCACAGATGGGCGGAGGCAGTAGAGTTCAAGGGGGAGGCATTGGCCGTTAGTTTGGACATGGCGAAGGCCTTCGATCGGGTCTGGCACAAAGCGCTTCTTTCGAAGCTCCCTTCCTATGGGCTTCCCGAGAAATTGTGCGATTGGATCACCAGCTTTCTTGCAGATCGGAGCATCAAGGTCGTTGTAGACGGTGCAAGCTCCGATTGCAAGCCTATTAATGCTGGTGTTCCACAGGGCTGCGTGCTATCGCCAACGCTGTTTCTTCTGCATATCAATGATATGTTGCATACCCGTAACATTCATTGCTATGCAGATAACAGCACTGGTGATGCTCTTTACACCGGCCGAGCCAATATTTCTCCGGAAAACGTCTTCGAGTGCCGGGACAAACTTGTGTCTGAAGTCGAGTCTTTGCTGAACAGAGTCTCGGATTGGGGACGACTAAATCTAGTCCAGTTTAACCCCCAGAAGAGACAAGTTTGCGCGTTAACCGCTAAAAAGAACCCCTTTGTCGTATCCCCTCAGTTTCAAGGCACTCCCCTTGTTGGCTCAGCCAGTATCGGAATACTCGGCGTCGACACATCGAGTGACGTGCAGTTTCGTGGTCACTTGGAAGGGAAGGCCAAATTGGCCTCAAAAAAGATTGGCGTGCTCAGCAGAGCGGGACAGTATTTCATGCCGGCACACCGCCTGCAACTTTACAAGGCGCAGGTTCGGCCGCACATGGAATACTGTTCCCATCTCTGGGCTGGGGCTCCCCAGTACCAGCTCCTTCCACTTGACCGCATCCAGCGCAGAGCGGCTCGAATCGTCGACGACCGAGTGCTTTCCGATCGGCTCGATTTACTGGCGTTGCGAAGAGATGTTGCATCTCTTTGCGTATTTTATCGCATCTATCACGGGGAGTGCTCTGAGGGGAGCTTGTTCGGATTAATCCCAGCCGCCAAATTTCGTGAACGCACGACGCGGCAAACGTCCCGATACCATCCACACCATCTGGATGCTTAGCGGTCCACCACTGTACGTTTCACAAGGAGTTTTCTTCCACGTACAACCTCTCTGTGGAATAGTTTATCACCGGCGATTTTTCCGGACCGATACGACCTGGGGACCTTCAAGAAAAGAGCTTACTCCTTTCTAAAGGGCCGGCAACGCACCCGCAATTCTCCTGGTGTTGCGGTTGATCATGGGCGGCGGTAGTCACTTAACATCAGGTGAGCCGGATGCTCGTTTGCCCCCTCTTCTATAAAAAAAAAAGTAGATAAGAACAATGGAGCGCTAATGACGGTGGAGGCTCGCAGCGGATATCAATTAGATAAGAGTTAATTGATCTGCACATCTCCGGAACCATGCATCCTACGCAAAAATGGAATGGATTCGTGATCAGAGCATGCCAAAACCTTTTTTTTTTTTTTAAGGATCGTGAGTCGACGAACGTCGTACTTGTACCACTTCTGACTCAGTGCGCCAGAACTGGTACAACCTAACTACTAAGGACTATGTCGTCGGCAAATCGAAGGTGAGTAATGTACTCGCCATTGATGTTAATACCGTATCCTTTCCAGTCCAGTAGCTTGAAAACGTCTTCCAATGCAGCGGTGAAGAGTTCCGGGGACATAACGTCACCCTGTCTTACACCTCTCTGCAGTTGGATAGGTTTAGAACTCTGTTTCTGTACTCGGATAGCCATCGTAGCCCTACTGTACAAACACTTCAGCACTTCGATATACCGATAATCAATTTGGCACCGCTGAAGGGACTGTAGCACCGCCTAAATTTTGACGGAATCAAAGGCTTTCTCATAGTCCACATACGCCAGGCAAAGTGGCAGATTGTACTCTTCGGACTTCTGTACAATCTGCCGCAGGGTAAATGTATGTGGTCTATGGTACTGAAGCCTTTTCGGAAACGCTGGAAGTCGTTGAGTCTGCGTGCGAGACGATTCGTAATGACTCTCGAAAACAGCACGTAGACGCGGCTCAGAAGGGATATCGGTCTGTAGTTCTTCAAGATAGCGTTGTCGCCTTTCTTGAAGAACAAGACCACCTTACTTCTGCTCCACGTCTTCGGAGTAGTGCCACCATGAAGGACGGAATTGAAAAGCTTCTGAGGGACTTCAAGTACTGGTGTTCCACCCGCTTTCAGAAGCTCCGCTGTAATTCCATCCTCGCCTGGGGCCCTGCCGTTTTTAAGGTGCTGGAGAGCCGTTCTAATCTCGCTCAGGCTGACGTCCGGGATATCATCGGAATAGTGTCGGATAAGACTTGCTCCTTGATCGTTACTCACACTTGCGTGTGGCTCCAACGATGATGTGTACAGCGGCCCATAGAACCTCTCAATCTCACTCAAAATCTCAGGTGTCCCGGAAACGATGTTGCCACACTCAGTCTTCAGCTTTGTCAGTTGGCTCTTTCTGGCAGACAGATCTCTGGCAAAGACTTTGGAGCCCTGGTTCCGCTCGATCACTTCTTTAATACGAGCAATATTAAAGTTGCGTAAGTCTCGCCGCATGGATTTGGAGATCTGTCTGAATGCTGTCAAATCTGTTGACGATTGCAGCCTCATCTCCCGTCTAACAGCCATGAGATTAAGAGTGTGATCGGAGAGTTTTTGTGTTCTTCTGCGGCGGGTCTTGCAGAACTTAGCTCCGACCGCATGGACAGTTTCCACGAGCTTGTCATTCATATCGTCCACTGCATTGCAATCTTTTAGGCACTGAAAGCGGTTACGTAACTCGAGCTGAAAGGTTTCGGGATTCTGGATTAGAGCACGGAATTATGGAGAAAGTTAATGAATAAAATAAAATAATAAACTAAATTGATAAGAAACAAAAAACCACACTGTATTTTAAACTTATGTAGCTTGAGCTATAGAATACGATGCAATATGTATTCTTGCTTGATAGCTTAGGATGAAGTAAAACTTAAATATTTTATAATCTCTATATATAAAGATCAATTGCTATTTTTGAGTTTTTTTAGACTAACGAACGACAATTGATGTTTATATATAGAAAATGAAAAAAATATATAATAAAAAAAGTAAAAACTTAAATTATTGTCATACAGTTAAAGAATGCCCTTCAATAAGTGTTATTGCAATCTTCTAAATTAAATAAAAAGTTTTTGTTTATATCCTACTCCCCGTGATATCGTGATAAGGGATAAGAGGATAAAGGATAGGGTTAGGGTAAAGGAAAAAGGAAAGGGATAGGGTATTTAGTACTACGTAAAAAAATACATACATATTTGTGATAAATTTTAATGATTTCTTAAATTTACGAACACTACACATTGAATAAAACTATATTTACGGATTTTATCGCGTTTAATTACTACTTTAGTTATTTTTATTATCCCGACGTTTCGGGTGCTTTACACCACCCGTGGTCACGGGGGGGGGGGGGGGATACTGAGATGTTTGACATCCCAATCCCAATGTCATAGTTAGTCCGGCTGACTACAGTTTTTGAATATTAATTTTCGGTCCGATTTACGCAAAACGAGCTTACAGTATCATGAAGTCTTGCAGTGATATGCTTGGGTTTAGGTTTAATTTTGTTAATTATGGGATCCCAAGCAGCTGGCAGCACCCATCCATCTTCTCTATTGAAATTTGGATGTTTTTTAATTTCAATAGCCTTGCGAATCATCCTTGGTAGAAATCGGTGTTCTTTTGCGAGGATTTGTGGTTTATCAAATCTTATGTAATGGTGGGGACGATCTTGAACATGTTAGCAGACTGCAGACTTCCCGATAAAATATAAAATCCGTAAATATATATAGTTTTTATTCAATATGATAGATTTTGTAAAAGATAACCAAGAAATGTTGATTACTTTTCATAATAATGCAAATTTTATAATTCAATTTTAAGAAAAACGCTATCCGCCATATTGGATTCCATTCTGACACCACTTTTATAGTTAACAGGTTAATGTGCGTAATTCCGTATTTTATTGAAATGCCACCATGTAAGACGGATTCGTAAATACATAAAGTACTGTTTCATTTTTCGTTTTCATTTTTTCATTACCAACTTTAGTTTATACAATAAATCAATACCAGATCAGAGTGTCTTTTGATAATATATAGTTATGTTTATCTATGATCATAATAATTATCAATCATTAATTATATCTAAGAAGACCTAACAAAACCTCATGATGTTTTGTTTTGTACAAACGATAGTTAAATATAAGTCACACTTACATCAAAGTGATCGTCACAGAAGTATAGTCTAGTTTTGGTAAACAATATACTCCGGTTTCTTCTAGCCAGTTTTAACCGAGTATTTCTCATAATAAAATCAGTTGGCACTTGAATCCATAACTTCTCCGGCGTTCTTGTGCTCGTATTTTTGCATTCAGGAACAACAATGATAAAGAAAACTCATTATTAAAAATCCAAAAATATCTTTTTCCTTCGTAAAATCGTTATTTTTAGAAGGGCAGTGACGTCACGAGTTTAATGGCGGCTAGCTTTTTTGCGTGAAAATTTAAAACGATAAATTAAAAGTGATTTGTAAAAAAAACATACAGAGGCAAAGCTTCTAAGGAGCTGTTAATTTTTTTATCTATTTTGTAAGATTGACACAGGGGGAAATATACAAAACGTTTATTATGGTTTTATTATGTACCTGTGATAAAATATTTCTTTTTGGCATACTACTTAAAATATTTTATTTTGATATTTTATTTTTTGAATAATTTGTTGTGCTTTTTAGTTCAATGGTAAATTTTAATGTAATAATAATAACTAATATATAGTGTTTTCTTAAATAATCTGATAGAAATCACTCACATGAAATACGAGTACAGGTACAAGCTTGCACATGTTTTAATATATCATTAACGGGGATTATTTCTAAATTAAAATATTGGGCAAGGAGAAATTTAAGGGAAGAGTGAAAAGGCTTTAGTTAAGCCAGTGTGCTTCGCCATCTTCGGCTACATCACCACTTCCCATCTGGTGAGATAGTAGTGAAGCATTGGCTTAGAATAGTAAAAAAAGAATAATAATAATGTCCTCCACACCGAATTCCGGCCACGGCGGCCTGCCTCAACGGAGGCTAGCCAACGGCGCAGGACAGGATTATAGTGCCCTAATAAAACACAGCCAACTTTCTTACTCCAGGATACTGAGAATTTCTTGACAGAAAAACTCAATAATAGATTTTTTGCCCGACCCGGGATTAGAACCCAGGACCTCATGATTAGCAGTCGCACTACTACAACCACTAGACCAACGAGGTAGTCAAAAAAGAGTATATATAATATAAGAAATATTGTTGTTCAATTTTATTTTAAAATATTATGTTTGCTGGTGATTAAGTGAAAATTTCGCTTTACCAGACATAATTCAACAAATCCTTTTTGACGCTGCTCTATGTATTTCATGTCTGTTGTTAACATCGTGTTTATATTACCGTATGCATAAGGTCTGATTATAAACTGAAGAAGATGAAGTGTTTTCCAAGAGTTGATACTCATATTGATGTTTGTCCACAGCGGCGGTCTGCAGCCCGGTGACATAGTGACTACAATTAATGGGAAGCCGGTGTATAGGCAAGTAGAATCGTCCATCCATTGCAGCTGATAAAGGTCCACAGCTGATCATATATTTCCCACTTAGATTGCCTTATTGGGCTTGGCAACCGGCCACTTGGTTGATAACCGCACTTTTTAATTATTTTATACGATGCCAGTCTCAATGGAGACTGCCTTCTGCGCAGGACAGGAATATAGTGACCGAATGTATGCGCGAGCGCAGGTGCACTCTCTACTCTCATAGTTCAATGAGACTGCAATCCGACAGAGAGAGACTCCCGGAGAGAGAAAGATCGGGCGCAGGACCAGCGGCTTGACGTGCTTTTGCCTTTTCTTATATTTTTTTTACTTTTTATTATTTATTGCGGTACCTAGGTCGTATCAGTCGAAAAATCGCTGGTTGGTAGTCGATTCCACAAAGTTGTGCGAGGAAGAAAACTTCTAGTAAATCACACAGTGGTGGACCGCCAATGATCCAGATGGTATGGATGGTATCGCGACAGAAGTCTAATATTTAGAATATTAATTTAAAAACCCGGTATTGGCTGTGTATGAATACCTGCTACCCCATATCATCCCTTGGGTGTCATAAGAGGCGACAGAGGGAAACAAATCAGGAGATGGGCAGAAGCGTCTTCTTAATAACGACCAAAAAAAACAGCGGTTGCCAGCCCGCTTGCTTAGCGTGGCAACTGTGGCAAATAACTCCCTTCTGAGGCCTATGTTCAGCAGTGAACTGTAACAGGCTGTAACGTTTACTATTACGGTATTTTAAATACAAGCCTAAACGAATGTAGTTCTGTTTTTGCAGCGCTAGCGACATCTATACACTTCTAGAGGGCTCCACCGGACGCTTGGAAATGTTAGTAGTGCGCGGACGTCAACGAATCACCCTTACGATAACACCCGAAATATAATGTATATTAAATACTTCCTGACCTAGTAGACGTGGTCTTGGCCTTTCTTATAGGTGGCGCTATGAGTTTCAAGTAGAGTTTGTGTAAATATAAAATTAATTAATTACTCGACCACAGCGCTATCTATCACTCACTTGCCACTTGTCAGTTGTCACTCGCACTTGTCACTTCTCAAAATGTAAACCGGGCCATAGTCTCTTAAAACTAGGTCAATCTTTCATTTTAAGTTAAACAACATTGTTAGTACATAAAAACATATAAATAATATTACATATTTATATGAGAATAAAAACTATGCCAGTATTTCACAATATTCGTAAAGTTTCATTGCAATATTTGTTTTGACAACCTCTTAAAGTATTTCAGTTCACTTTTGTCAAATATCCAATTGCACCAATGATTTCTATGTAAATACTACTCGACTCGACTATATTTTATGTAAATAACAATTTGTTATATACATTGTACTATAATGATGAGAAATAAGTGTTACCTAAGTATATTAATAAAGTATTTGTTTTTAACTCGTTTTATTTCTTATATCTCAAATGTGAGCTATATGGACCGTCAGAAAAATGTTGCGGCCCATATAGTGTGAGGCACTGCCTGAAGTGCAACACCTTATTTCAATTTAAAAATTATTATTAAAAAAAATATTTCTTGTCTAGTCACCTAAATTCCTTGTCTTATTGTACTGGATTTTTGAATGATAATGGTAGGTAACGAAAGGCTTTTTTTATGCGGTAGAGTCCTCTATCTATATTACGGTTGTAGCGTGAGTGTGTCAGTTCGATCGGCCGACCATGTTTTCACAGAATACCAGCGTAAAATAGCAACTTGAAGCTGATGTGTTTGTAGAGAACCAGACACTCCTTTTACTGGAAACAAGGCATTCCATCTTAATCCTGCGGGGCGACAGCGCATCTGCATTTTGGTTTGTGGCGGCTCTGTCGTCGCCCCATAAGCGAAACGCACCGAAGCCTAAATGACCGTCCTTTTTCGTCTGTAGTCGGATAAACAACCGGTTAATAACGGTTGCGTATCGGCTGCTTTGGATAAATATCCATTGTCGACGGTTATTTTAAACCTATATCACAACATCGTAATAATTATCGAAAAATTATTATATAGGTAAGCATTGTAATAATGACACCATAAGTAATCGATCGAAAAGGGGAATCGATTTTTTTTAATGATTTTTGTGATTGGCAACATTTCTTATTTTATTCACAAACTAATGAATTACGTATTTATTTACCTAATTTTATTTTTATTTTTTTGGTACTTTTAATTTGCGCAAAAATATTCCCATTGTTTTAGGATAAATGAATACCGCGATTAATAACCATAAATAAAGATATATTTTTTTAACAAATGCACATTGTTGGTCGTTCCACGGCCGAAAATGGACAATGCCCTGTTGTGGAAGGAGTTCATGTATAAAAGAAAATTTTCCTAAGTTGTGGAAGGTGTCCATGTATAGATGTCTTGTATGGAGGAGCTGCCGAAGATACATACCAGCAGTTGTACGTATATATGGGGTGGTCGGGAGCCCGACTGCTTCAAGTACTGTAGCACAATGACTAGTCCTATATTAGGGACTTATGATAATAAACCTCCATGATGAATTTGCATTACAATAGTGGGGTTGTGGGTTGTGTAGTCCTATATATTAATGACTTATGAAAGTAAGGTCTATGATACAAAAGCAATACTATAAAAGGTCTCTATGATGAATTTGCATTACATTAGTAGGGTTGTGGGTTGGAGCCCTATATATGAATGACTTATGAAAGTAAGGTCTATGATACAAAAAGCAATACTATAGAAGGTCTCTATGATGAATTTGCTTTACCATAGTAGAATCGTGGGTTGAAGTCCTATATATTAATGACTTATGAAAGTAAGGTCTATGATACAAAAGCATTATTATAGAAGGTCTCCTTGATGCATAAGCATTGTATAGGGTGGTCGGGTGACCGACTGCTCCTAGTACTGTAGCGAAATGACTAGTCCTTATTAGGGACTTGAAAAGGAATATTATGGTGGCGTGTATGCTGCTTCACGAGCAATTGGTCCGAGGTAAACTTGGGCTCGCTAACCGATGTGTCCTAGACATATCATCTTAGTGCCGGTGTTAAGCGGGTTTGTTGTAGCAATACGGCTTCCCCGTGGACATCGCACACCCATACCGTTAGTGGGCGACGTCGTAGCGCATAGCGATGCGTCGTCTATCTTTCGGATTGGGATGAGTGTGTTTGGTAGCACTTTTAAGTGTAACAGGCATACTCAACTTCATGTCTTAGTGCATTAGCGCTATGATGCGTGGAGTTTTGTCCACTGACGTCTTAGTAGCGTGCTACTATGATACGTTGGTGCAGTTTTATATAACAATAATCTTAGTGCCTGTGGTAAGCGGGTTTGTTGTAGCAATATGGCTTTCTCGTGGACATCGCACACCCATACCGTTTGTGGGCGACGTCGTAGCGCATAGCGATGCGTCATCTATCTTTCGGATTGGGATGAGTGTGTTTGGTAGCACTTTTAAGTGTAATCAGCATACTGAACTTCATGTCTTAGTGCATTGGCGCTATGATACGTGATCATTGGCGTCTTAGTAGCGTGCTACTATGATACATTGGTGATATTTTTTAGTTAACAACAATACAAACTTAGTTTCCAAAGTCGATAGGGATCATGTGGGTGTGTTGTGAGGGGGCGCCATCCGTATGGTTGTTGCATTCATGCTTACTGCAACTTTTTGATCGTTGGCGTCTTAGTAGCGTGCTACTATGATACGTTGGTGATATTTTTTAGTTAACAACAATACAAACTTTGTTTCCAAATTCGATAGGGATCATGTGGGTGTGTTGTGAGGGGGCGCCATCCGTATGATAGTTGCATTGATGCTTACTGCTACTTGCGGTATTGCGTCTTGTGATGGATCTGCGGGTGTGCTGCGCCAGATTCGACGCTGTCTTGTGGTTCTGGTCGATGGAGGTATGCGGGTGGTGATGTCTGCTGTGTTGTATGGGGGACCTTGGGATGGTGTAAGCCGACGATAGTCGTATTGATGCTTGTTGCGTTCTGCAGCATTGCGCCTCTGCGATGGTTGTTTGGTGGGACGCTATTATCAATGGCGCTCTCTGCTCCTTGGTTTGACACACACCTAAGTAGCTTTGCCCAAGTCGGGTCCCTTCCTTACGGGGCTGCAGACTGTCTGCCCTCCATGATGTTTTATATAACAACATAATAATGTATCTCTGTAACTTTCCCACCTTTGAATGATTGAAGGCAACTTGTTGGTGGGTGAGACAAACATGATCGAAAATGCATTTACTCAACGTCAGTGACACAAACCCTTTCTGATGGCGAATTATTACTCTTATCTTATAACTGTCTTTTGGCTATATCTGCCGTTGCATTGGTTGGTGGAGCATATGTGTCGACCTCATGCGGGTGGTAGCTGGCGGGAGGATCTGAGGAGACTCTCAAGGCTGCGGCCGAAAGCCGCACAACGTGGGACCCCATTCCCTTGAGGTGAGCGGTAGACTCATGACACGCTCTGCGGCTAGTAGCCGTGCTGATTATGCAATTGGTGGTGGTGCCATACACTTACATCACGTCTGCAGGAGTGGTGGCGCTCACGGAGGGTTTACGGCCAGTGTGCCTATTTGCCTAAACCGTGTGACGTACATTCACTGTGGCTGGATTCGTTCGTATTCTGTATGGCGTTTACACGCATTGACATGCGCGACTTCAGTCGATGTTTGTGCTTACGCACTAACAAGGGGCCAAGCCTTTTTTACTGGTTCGCCTGTTATTTTGCTGTGGACTACGGTCTAGTTCCAGAATTAACGTTCCCTTCAGGGGGAGTGCATCAAAATGGTTGGCGCTCACCGCGCACGGCGTGTGCCTCCCCTACATTTTTTTAAATAAATGTAGGAGAGCGAAGCCCTTGTATCGAGTATTTTGTATAAATATATTGTGAGCCTTTTTCAAGCGGGAAGGGGTAAATAATAACAAATTAAAAATGCAAACCTGATACAAGTGGAATAAGGACGTTTCTTAACCTTTCTCGAGCCCTGTCTTCGTGAACGGGGTTCACTTAGCTTATAAGGCACTGCCAACAGCTTTCAATTGCTCTAGTGAATATTCATTCTTCCAAAAGACACATAAAATAACTAAGTTACTAAACAAACACAACGTAAATAAGTGTCCTAACTAAGACGATCACGCCAAAATATTACAAACGGCCTATTATTAAAATTTTAGAAAGATCAAAACATATCTTATTTATCTTGGTCACAAATATATAATTTTTAATATAAAAGGGAATATAATATATTTAGTATTTAATATATTTATTATTATGAGAGGGGGGGGGGGGGGAGCGTTACACCGCCGACCAATAATCTTACAATCAAATATGTACAAACTATTTGCTTCGTGTCTTGAGGATCGCCTAGCAACGTTCACAGAGAATTTTCAACCGCCGGAACAAGCAGGTTTCAGGAAAAACTTCTCAACAATAGATCACATCCACACTTTATACAGGATGTTAGTGTAAACACCGTTGTCCTTAAAACCAGTGGTTTGGTTTCACTTATTGAACGTAAATTCAATGAATTTTTTTTAAAAAAACGCTATTTTCTTTCATAAAATTTAAAAAGTTTCTGTCCGACACCGTCCGTAAATTCATGGATACCCTATGAGTGACGTAATCACTGTAAAGATCACCGCCCGCGCTAGCTATCTACAACTACATTCCAATAAAAACACAATAGGTACACATAACCTGTGATGTAACTTTTCCTTCATACTTTCATCCTGGCTTAGGACAAGCAAAAATTGAGGAATTATGAAAAAAATTGAGATTTTTCTAAAAAAAATGTTGTTATTTTTCATTGAATTTACGTTCTATAAGTGAAACCAAACCACTGGTTTTAAGGGCAACGGTGTTTACACTAACACCCTGTATATAGAGCACAATAGACCACTCTACCTGGCATTTATCGACTACGCAAAAGCCTTCGACTCTATATCACATACGAGCGTGTGGAAAGCTCTACATGAGTGCGAAGTACCATCGGAGACTATAGATCTTATAAAAGACATCTACTACAAAAGCAAAAGTCGTGTAAAGGTACAGAGACATGGCCCTGAAATAAACATCTGTAGAGGCGTCAGACAGGGTGACCCCCTATCACCTAGAATTTTTATAACTGTGCTACAAAATATAATGAAAACTCTGAACTGGGAAAAGACAGGAATAAATAATAATAATACTTTATTTTCAAAACTTGCATAACTATCACATTTATAAATAACTATTCTATGATCTATACCTAGTTCACAAAGAATGATGGAACATCTGGGTCTGAACTAGATAAATATATATCTGTATTTCAGATCACAGTGCTCTTCCCTATTACATATAAACATACTAACATAAGTATATAATGTGTATTAATATGTATCTCTTTGTGTATAATATGTTGAAAGCATGAGTGTGTGTAAGAGGGTGTGTAAGTAACACTTCTACGCTCTGACAGCGCGCGACATGTTACACTCCCGTTCACTCGGGACCTTTTTGGCGGGAAAATTTCTAGGTTAGGAAATTTTTTGCAATATTGCAAATTTTGCTATATTTTCACTTTGAGACAATATTTATGGATAAAACTTACAGGAAGTCTTGTTGAATGTATAAACTATCGAATAAAATTATTTTTGGTTGCTAGAAATTGTAATAAAGTATATAAATTACACTGTATAGCATAATAGTAGTATAAACTTCAATTTTAGTGACAAAATTACTACTAATTTGAATTCTACACCTTTGTTTTTGGAGAAATTTATATGAAATTGTTTGGAAATATGTATATTTTATGTTTTATGTGTTTCCATTCGTTACTCATACCAAAATATTAAAAAATTAAAAAATTAAAAAAAAAAAATAAAATAATATTTTATCTGTGACATTTCGAACAATATTTCTAAAATATGTTCGTGTGAATTTGAAATAAATACAACGTCATGTTATTTCAAAATATGTAGGAAAACTATTTTTACTTACATTTTACACTAAAAATAAATGAGAATTTGAAAAATAACACATTTATAACCCGCCCGCCAAAACAGGCCTTTCGGAATTTGAAGTACTTTTGGCAATTTACTTTTCACTTTTTGTACCACAAATTATATATCTACGTGTTGACTATATTACAAGAAATGTAAAAAGTATAATACTTTCGTTTTTAGTCCAGACACAAATATAAAATTCTATAAAAAAGACAGAGCAACTTCATCAAAGTGACACGTGGAACGCCGGAAGTTCAGAGTGATTTCTTTTCTTTTTTTTTCTAAAAAACATTGCCAGGTTATGGTTTAAAATAAAAGAGCATATCTTTGTCTTTGATACTAATATCTATTGCATAGTGTCTTTGGTTTTGTTTAAAACGAAAAAATAGTTTTTTCATAGGTAGACATGTTTACATAATTCTGATCTAATTCGATCACTACTTGGCGGGCGTAAGGTTGGTATTGCGCGATCGAAAGTGAGCATGGCTTGGCGTACAGGTCTACTCGTAGTAGTAAGTAATGCTTCAGTTTCTTCAAAGTTTAACTGATGAAGAAATTCAAATAATTTAATTTTGCATTTCTTTTTATTTAAAGAGTACAATTCAGTCTTTTTATTGATTTTATTAAGTATAAAGAAGTAGTCCAAGGTAATAAAAATATTTATTAAGGAAAGAATGACTAGAAATAGGTCTATTTTTGCAAACTTTATCTTTTCTTCGTTTAGTTAACAAGAGATCTTTATTATAAGATAAGCACGAATGTTGTTTCAACACTGTGTTTAAAATAAATAGTTGACGAACAGTGAATACTCCAAAGGATTGATATAACTGAAACGTAGTGGAAAGTAAGGGTTTAAATTTGCATACTTTAAGGATTGCTCTTTGTGCTATTTCAAGGGGTTTTAAGATCGATTTTGATGCACCTCCCCACACAGTAATACAATAGTTCAGGATTGATTGAGCAAGAGCTCGAAGATTTTTGAAAATAAAGCTTAGTTTTCTGAGTTTGGCACAAACCATAAGTATATGTTCACGAAAGGTTAAATTTTGGTCTAATATTACCCCCAAATACTTTATGGAGGCAGTTTTAGTAATGGAAGGACATGAACAGAAGTTATTATTACAGCAACTATGAGCTGTTAGTGAAAGAGACGGCGTTGGTTGAGTAGAGTTTCGCATACTAAAGGAGATAAAATGTGTCTTCTCAACATTAAGAGTAAGAGAATATAGTTGTAACCAATGAGTAACTAGATTTAAACCGAATTGTGCACTTTTGTAAGCATTCTCCCACGAGTCATCAGAGAATAGCAAGACAGTGTCATCTGCATAGCAAATTATTTTACAATTAGAGATATTTAGCTGACAGAGGTCATTTATATAGATTATAAACAAGCTTGGGCCTAATATACTGCCTTGTGGCACACCGTGTGTAATCGGTAGATCTCCACTAACTTGATCATTAATTTTGACACAATGATATCTATTAGAAAGCTATTCTTTAAATAAATTTAGTTAAACATCACTTATTCCAATAGATTCAAGCTTATGTAATAATAAAGGAATGGAGACTGTGTCAAAAGCCTTGGCAAGATCCAAAAATATACCAATAGTTTTCTTGCCCTTATCCAGATTACCTACTATATAGTCAGTAACCTCATGGACTGCATCACTAGTTGATTTATCGGGTCTAAAACCGAACTGGCTTTTAGAAATAAAGTTATTTCCTACTATATATTTGACTAGTCTTTTACTGATTATGCGTTCCATAAGCCTAAAGATGGATGGAAGTATCGATATAGGCCTGTAGTTATTGACACAGTCTCGTTTACCTGCCTTGTAAATTGGAAATACCATAGATTTTTATTATTTATTAATAGATTTTTTTCATATGTTCTCTTAACTTTTTTTTAATAAATTATTACAGTAATTTCTATATCTCGTATAGCTTAGCTTAATTATTTCATTATTTGGTGACTGTCTTGATTTTATATGCAAACTAGAGATAGTTGTCTATATAACTAGAAATAGATGTCTCATACAACGAAGAAGTCCCGGAGTTATCCACGGTTTGATGATTCTGTTTCGTTTTTTCAGTTTAGTCGTTGACTCTATAGCCCTTTGAATTGATGTTATGAAAAATTGCATGGAATTATTTGGATCACATGAAGAGTATACAGTATTCCAATTAATCTGTTTTAAATCGGATTCCAAAGCCACACTATTTAATTTATTAAAAGTCACGAGGGCTAAATCTTTTTTTTTGTTTCACTTTTAGGCATAAAAGTACGGCCTGGTGATCCGTGATTGAAGATTGTAATACTAAAGTTCGGAATTGCAATCATCATCATCATCATCATCATTACAGCCTTTCACAAGTCCACTGCTGAACATAGGCCTCCCCCAAGTAATGCCACAAAGCACGGTCCTGAGCCACCTGCATCCATCGACTTCCTGCATGTCTTACCAGGTCGTCACTCCATCTAGTGGGGGGTCGCCCTACACTACGCCTACCGGTACGAGGCTGCCACTCGAGAACCTTTCTTCCCCATCGGTTATCGGTTCTTCGAGCTATATGGCCGGCCGGCCGGAATTGCAATTTAGTATTCAAAATAACGTGATCTAAGCAGCTATTTTCTCTAGTAGGGATACTATGTGCTGGTAAAAGGCCATGACAAGAGCATAAATTTAAATATTCTAATGATTTGGGGTCACTAGTTTCTGAAAAAATATTAATATTTATGTCACCAATTATAGAGACTGTTTTGAAAGTATAAAAAAATATAAATAGCAAACTCCTCAGTAATCTTCGATTTGCGCATGACATCATACTCTTCTCCGAAACAGCATCTCAATTACAGAAAATGATTAATGAACTAAATGATGTAAGCAATACCATTGGCTTAGAACTAAATGCTACCAAGACTAAAGTCATGACGAACCACCATATTATACCAAAAAGGGTCAATAACAATATATTAGAATACGTTCAAAGCTACGTTTACCTGGGACAACAATTATCTTTCTCTAAGACAAGACACGAAGATGTGGTTAAAAGACGATTTAACATAACCTTCGTAATTCGTAAATGTAATAAAGAGACCCTAAAATCAAAACTCTATAAAACTCAAGAAAAAAATAATGGATACATGTTTACTACCCTGCCTTACGTATGGCTGCCAAACATGGATGGATATACAATAATAAGACTAAAAACGAAATACAAGTATGTCAGAGAGCAATGGAAAGGTGGTAAATACACAAAGAAGACACAGAAAAAGAAACACAGACATAAGAAATACAATAAAAATAATAGATGCTTTGGAATATTCCCAAAAACAAAAATGGAAATGGGCGGGTCATATTGCGCGTATGGACAAAGAAAAATGGACACAGAGAGTAACTAACTGGCAAGGACCACCAAACAAAAGGAATAGAGGTAGGCCGAGAGAAAAATGGGTTGATAAAATAATAAGAAAAGCCGGTGAAAATTGGATCACAAGGGCAAAGGACAGACAGACGTGGAAAAAAATGGAGGAGGCCTTCACCCGTTGTGAATTATGTTATGAATTTTGTACGTAAACTGATCTGAAAATTTAATTTATTTAATATTTTGAAATTTATATAAAATTTAGAAATTATTCGATTGTAAATTATTAATTCTGATAATTATGAATTGTATTATTTTGTTTTATGCATGCATAATTATGTAATCGTAATCTGAAGATATATTTGTTCTTTTTTTAAGTTATTCATTATGGAAATAAAGAGGCTATATTATATTATAACGTGCGATTTCACACTGCTCATCGAAGTACTTACGCTGTTTTCGTACTCCTATGCCACTTGAACCATTTGTGAGTTATCTACTTGCATATTATGTTAATGAGGTTTTTTATTGTGGGTGCAGACTACGGTGGCTTGTTTTTCATTCAAAATACCTATGTATTATTGTTTGTCGTTTGTTTGTTCACAATCAAGACTCTTGAGACGGTTAGAGATTTAACTAGCGAAGCAACGCTATATAGATTTATTGGCCGTCGAAGAAAAATTTTGTTCGCTTTGAAATTTTAATCATGGTTGTAGTAGGATACATCTAGTATACATTTAAAAGTGTAAAAAACATAAGCTTAATCAGCAGCAGTATGTAGCTATACCATGGTTGTTGCTAGAATGTGTCGGCGCGACCGGAGAAGGAGTACGGTCTCACAGAATATCAGTGTAAAATAGCAGTTTAATACTACTGTGTACCGTATGGAGAGTGTAAAGAACTAGATACCTTTTTACTGGTAAGGAGGCACTCCATCTTAGTCCTTGGGGGTAACAACACATCTGCATTTCGATTCTTAATCGAAAATAGATGTAGATATATATGGGCTACAGCATCCACTCATTAGTGCTCATTTGTCATCTTTACTCTATTAACAACTTATTAAAAAACGTATCCCACACTGAGCGGATTGAATTTTGTTTTAATCTATCCTCAAGTTCTCATTTTGGAGGTGTTAGAGAAAATCAAATAAAAACAATTCTATCGTAATGTAGGAGAATAAACATTTACATTTAAGATTTACCTACACTCGTTATACAAATTGAGCCGATGTTAAGCTCTCCCTCCAAATGTCCCTTATGTTTTGGTTCTAACGATTACAATATGTTGACACCCGCCCATTTTTTACATAAGTTCCCGTAACCTCAGTTACAGATGAAAATTAAGTTTAGGTCAATGGCAACTTATCCAAAGTCCAAAGGAAAATCCGAAGGACTCACCTTGCGAAAAAGCCTACTCGTTTTTATCCTCCAGACGTTAATTTCATAGTCATAAAAAAGATTTAAAATGCCATTCCTTAATATTGGCCTCTTGCTTGTATTGTAAAATTACAACCAGTCCCAGACGGAGTAGTTTTATGTTTAGCTACAGTTGGAATATCTCACGGGTCGCTCTTTAAAACTGCACCGAGCTTCTGGTACTAATTGATTTTAGGTTTTCTGAGATAAGCTTACAACAGCTTAGGCTAGCTTATGCTTAGTTATTTTTTATTAACTAAGTATTCCTATGTGCGATTGGAAATTCGATAATTAAATTAGTAATAGCATGAGCCGTGGTAGCTTAGTGGTTAACGCTCGCTGTAAATATAACAGAACGCGAGTAACCCGGGTTCGATCCCCGCCGGCACCAATGAAATTGTTAATTGCAATTTTAAGTGCTGATTTACCACGTGCTCGGCGGTGAAGGAAAACATCGTGAGGAAACCTGCATGTCTGAGGAATAAGAAAAAAAAATATTTCGAAGACATGTGAAGTTCGTCAACACGCATTTGGGCAGCGCGGCGGACACTTCCTTGCCCTAAACCCTCCCAGAAATGAGGGGAGGCCTGAGCCCAGCAGTGGGACGTATTTAGGCTGTAACTTTACTTTTATAGTATATTTTAATTTTTACCTTGAAACAATCTGTAATAATTATGACATTGGGACGTTAAAAACCTAAACCACTGTTGGTTGGATCGGAGGATCTCGCAGCGTACGGTTTATCCCCAGGTCTGATTGACTGGGTAAAGGACTTTTTGAGTGAATGGTTTATCCGGGTCGTCGTCAATGGCTGCTCATCCGATCTTGTGGCGACTAATGCCGGTATTCTTTAGGGGTCTATTCTCTCTGCAACTCTCTTCTGCTGCATAATAATGATCTGCAGTCTGAAAGAGATGCTATGGTAGAGCATATTAATCTCACACTACAGGCAGTCTCCGAATTGGGCGATGCCAATATTGTAAAATTAAAGGCCTTCAAAACGGAAGCGTGTCTCTTCCCTGCTAAAAGGAGCCAGCTCATTTTGGCTCCTTCTTTCCAAAACGTATCACCGGAATAAACCGACCGTCTTCAGTTGATGGGGTTGAGATATCCTCAAATCTGAACTTCGGACGGTTCATTGAGTCTAAGGCTAAAGGAAGCTAGGAGTCCTTGCAATGGTGCGGCGATACTTCACGCCGGGACAGCATTTTACTTTTTAGACTTTGTATAAAGCGCAAGTCCGGTCGTGCATGGAGTATTTACTGCCATATATGTGCTGGTGCTGCAATATGCTAACAGCTTCGGAATCAAAGGAAAGGCGTGCTATGAGGCTTATTAGTGACCCGAATATGGTTGAAACCAATCATACCAGCCTCGATAACACGCACTGAGTAATCAGCGTTTGCGTTTTCTACAGGGTGCATTTCGGAGAGTGTGCGACACTGTGCATTGAGTGAGTGTGTGTGTGGACAACGAGACGTTCGACCAATCTGCATCTTTTCATTGTTGATTTACCACGCATTCAAACCAAACGGTTTGCTACGTCGTTAAACATGCCTACGGCAAAGGAGTGAAACAAGTTGCCAGCATCTGTGTTTCCTTCCGATTACAATGTAGGTGAGGATATCCAAGGCAAAGCATTAGATGTGATTGTAGTTAAGCGTTGGTGAAGAGTAATATTTAAAAAAGGAAATCATTTGCAATAGTAAAGCACCGACTGGTACTTATATTCAAAAATCAATAGTGATGTCCTTCGACTAAGAAAACAATTCTAGGATGATTATTCTTTTCATTTCTAGGATATTATTAGTTATTGCAAACATAATATTACTGTTAAACTTATGATTTTTGCAGCCATATCGTAGGAACTAGGCGTGACTGGATTACGTTTTTTCAAACAATGCTATCCATTTAACTAGCATAATATGAGTAAACAAAGTAGCATTTGCACACAGTATTGTATTTTAACTTACGTATAACTTATAACTAGATTACTGTTTTCGAATTCTAGGTTTACTTTCTTTTCTCAATAGCGATGTAATGACCCGAATGAGGTTTAAGTAGGAAATCACACCTAAACAAAGTTTTTTGTGATCCCCAGTAACTATATATTTACGCAAAAAATGTGAATTGATTGTCTTCAACCACATCATCGCATAAGCTTTACCTGAAAAAATGTTATTAAATTTACTAAAAAAAAAGTTTCTTGAGTGACACGCTTGTGGCAAGTCAAACACAGTTAAACAACTAAGTAAGCTACATACGCTCCTCCACTCGGCTGCGTGCGCATTTATCTTGCACTCCTTAATAGATAATTATTTCGTTTTAAAATATTATTTTACTATATTGTTACGAGCTTAGGGTTCGTGACAGTAAAAACTTCCGATTGAATTACCAAAATTGACATTTTAATTACCGAATACCAATTAAAACTTAAAACACACTCTTACGATTTTTGCAGTCACATCTTCAGAAATAGTTGTATCTGGATTTCCTTTTTTTTTCCAACAATCTTTTCCATTTATATATACACGGCGTTATATAGCATAATATAATGAAACAAAATACAATTTGCACAGAAATTTATTATATTTTAACTAACGTATAACTTATAACTATTTTACTGTTTTTGAATTTTAGGTTTATTTCTTTTCTCAATAGCGATGAAATGACCCGAATGAGGTTTAAGCAGGATATCGAACTTAAACAAAGTTTTTTTGTGATCGCCAATAACTTGATATTTACGCAAAACATGTGAAATAATTGTCTTCAACCACATCATCGCATAAGTTTTACCTGAAAAAATGATAATTAATTTAGTAAAAAAAAGTTTCTTGATTGACACACTTGTAGCAAGTCAAACACAGTTAAACAACTAAGTTAATTTAAATACGCTAACGCTCCTCCACTCGGCTACATGCAAATTTATCTTGCACTCCTTTATAGAAATTATTTCGTCTTAAAAATATTATTTGAGTATATACTATTACCTATACAATTTCTTCTTCCCAGGCTAAAAGCTAAAAAAGAACTTGAATTTTTTGGCAAGGTTTCTGGGTTCAGCCACCTCTCCGGCTTAAAATCATTCGCATCTTCACCCCACACAGGATGTCGGTGTACACTATATATGGATAACAAACAATTTCTTCCAGAATATAAAGTATAATTTTCTGTAACATAACAAAATAACTTTTTTACATTTCAGTCACGTAGCCATCATCATAATTTTCACATCTTACTTGCCGCTAATAACTTACGGTATATACGGTATAACGTTGGCGTTTGTGATATGTTTCCAGTATAAAATATTTGGTATTGTTTATATTTATGTCGAACTGTGATAGTTCAG
Organism: Parnassius smintheus behrii; assembly: GCA_036936625.1. Taxonomy (NCBI): domain Eukaryota; kingdom Metazoa; phylum Arthropoda; class Insecta; order Lepidoptera; family Papilionidae; genus Parnassius; species Parnassius smintheus. The sequence continues at coordinate 5,457,518 of JAUPFT010000026.1, forward strand.
CGACTGAAGCCTCATAACGCGGAGCATTTTGAGGTAGTACTCGTACTTTACTCCCGACACGTCAAGGTCAAGCAATTTTATGATCTTAAAATGGGTCTACCATAACAATATTGCACATATACAATAATATGATTAGTCATATATCAAGGAAGTACTCTAATTAATGCACCTAAAATTTTAATATTTTAGAAAACAATTAAAATTTCATTCAATTTTGATAAAAATAATTAATTTTATTTCTTAGTACGTGCGTGTAACCCAAGCAAAATCCACGCCAGTGAAGTTAATATTGTTAATAGCAGTTTTGAGTGAAGAATAATCAGTTGTTCGGAAGTGAAAACCACATCACGAGATAACCTGAATATCAGAAAAACCAACATACCAAATCATATTTTGAGGGCATGTGATGACAGTCGAAGTTCTTTCCGTGCTCCAAAACCCTCTTAATAATTAAAGGAGCTCAAAGTGCGGCAACAAGTTTTTGAGCTTAAACCTTTTTTTTATACAGAATACTAGTAGTAAATGGGTACTGTTGGCCATAGTTGTCCACGTTTATTCTCAATTTAGAAGCAAAATTTAGATGCGTTGTTACCTTAAGGACTAACTGCCTACTTTTACTGCCTCGTTTTCAAGGTCTCCGGTTCTCTACAGTCACCTTACGAAACACGGCAGAGTTAAGCTGTTTTTTCACGCTTGTATTCCATAAGGGCGTGGCCCTACCTCGGTCGAGCGAACCCATTCGTGCTATAACTATAATACAACCGCAGCGTAATATAAAGCAGCAAATATGTTAAATTAAGCGTTAAAGTTTTTAATAAGGTATTAAAGCTGGTATTGTCTTGTGCTTTCTATCATTTAATAGCCCTATGATTTGCCTATTTCACCCAGCAACAACACTATAAAACAAAACTTCCCATTTATTAAACATAACCACGTATAAATGTTCAGAGTTGCTTTAATTACTACAACTTATACTTTAATTATTACTTATACTTACTATTTAACAGAAATGTTTTGTTATTTAAGGAGCATGTCCATAGGAGATAAATATAACGTAAAAAATTGAGACCTACTTAGTTTTAAATCCTTGTCGATAAGTCGGTTTATAACAGGAGCAATCGGATACAACCTCAAAGATTCCTTTATAACAGCCTCCAAGTATGTAAGACGTGGTAAATCTTGCTTTTCAACATCCCTGTCGGACTGTCCAAATACTTCTTCAAGCCTTAATACAAACAAAAGCTTTGAGTTATTTTTTAGTCTAGAAATATATAAACTAAAGAGATAAAATCATAAGAAACTTTAAAAAATAATACATAAGTTCAACATTACAGTCTACAGTGTCCCACTACAAATCTTCCAGGCAGTGGCGAAGCTAGGTCTCCAAACTAGGGCAAGCTCAATATATGTACAGTTTTGTTGTTTTTAGCAGTTTTAAAAAAAATACATCAATCCACCAAATGATCTGTCTCCACTCTTCAGTTCCATATTCAGTGCTCTCAAGGACATGTTTAACAAAGCACACAGAAGGTATACTACTGCTAGATTGATTGTATAGCATATCAGAAACTGCATACCTTCGGTGGCTTTGAAAAAAGTCGTTTAGGTTTGCTTGAGCGAAAGAAAAAGATATTTACATACAATACAATACATGAACGAAGTACAAACAAACTATGTAGAAAATTAAAAAAAAAGACAAATGATTTATATTTTAAATCGAATTGTCTCTCTTTCTTAAGGAAAGATTTGATTACGTCCGCGTAAAATGTTGGTGAACGTTTTAACTCACAGATCAGGCGTTGGTTTTTGCGAGGATATGAGCTGTTTTTTCTCAACAAAGTTTAAAGATTTTTACCTTTTCCTCGCCGATTAGCACTTTAACACACTTTAATTCATCACAAAGAACACTATTATCCTCCGTTTTCACTAAAAATCTTTAAAAACGCATAAATTTTCAACTCGCAATATTCATTCGCTCAAGTAAACACACTGGGTAAGCAGTGAAATGTGAAGTGAACTTGCAAACGTATCGCCCACGTGCCGCCGCGTTCGAATAAGTTCACACCGAAAGCCCAACTTATCGCTCTATACTAATTGATGTATAAACAATCGTAGTTATATTTCATATTTCATAGAACATTTTCCCTCAGGTTAGAAAGAGAGCGGTCGTATTGTCGAAAGCCCTGTAAAAAGTTTTCGCGTGCGAGAGAGACGACTAATCGCTCAAGCTTTGAGACAAAAAGAAAACGAATCAGTGTATTTTGAATTGAAAGCAATCTGCCGAGTGTTGACGTTCCATAATGTGTAGAATAGAGGAGCGTGCGAAAAATTTGAAATAGTTTGAAACAGTTTACAAATTATTTTATTAGTTGATATTTTTGATGGGTGAGTGAGTTTGATGGACAAGCCCGTCTTGTCGGCTTCTATGGAGGCTTCGCTTCTGCCTTCAGGAGTCACTTCCAGCAGCGTTGCACATCAGTCACCACACCGCATAAGATACTGATTACATTCCTGATATATTATAGATATAAAAACGAAAACATTTGGAATAAAACTAATTTTACGGATTTTACCACGGAAAAGGCGCAGCAGATGGTGTGGGCGGAGCCATCAAAAGAATTTTAGATAGTAGAGTCTCTAATGGTGAGGACATAGTTGATGCTAAATGTACATTTGAAGTTTTGTCTTAAACTGATACAACCATTAAATTATTTTACGTTACTGAAGGCAGTATTAAAAACGTAGAAAATCCTCAAAATATGCAACCAGTACCTAACACTTTGAAAATCCATCAGATCATTGCTACAGACGATAAACGTGTTATCAAGTACAGACCATTGAGTTGTTATTGCGCAAGAGGATCCTGTGATTGTTTTTCGCCTAAAGTTCATAATTTTAAACAAAAACCAATGAAAGTTTCCTGTAAGAATAGTGATTCCAGAACTAAAAAAATAAGATAAATAAGAAGATAAAATCAAGTAAAAGAGCTAGAAAGATAAATAAGGAATCAGATACAACTTCTGAAGATAATGAGATTCAATACGCCGATACTGACGATGGTTACACAAGTTTTGATGACGAGATGACTATAGGAGAAATAGAGACAGAAATATAGTTTTAGACTGGTAGATAATGCCTCAGACATTAAGTCCGCCTATATACATCTAATGTGTATATGAAGTTAAATAAATAAATAAATAGTGAGCGAGACAAACCGAAACAATAAAGTGAAAGTTTTATCTGAAGTATGATTTACACCCGAAAATCAAGCTTATTTTAACTTAAGTAATTACGGGCCACTAACGCTTACCCCAATAGACTGTACCAATATTAATTTGTGTTCTCAAAATGAGAAAGAAGATATCTCTATACATGCTAATCCTGATTCATGTAGTTTAAAAGATAAAGACACAGATGTGCCTGAACTATCTAAAATAAGTGACAGTATATTAGTAAGATACTACCAAAGAAAGAGCTGGAAGTATTACGTAGGTTTTATTGATAAGATTGGAATCAAAGATGGTGACACTTTTTATGAAGTTCCTTTTCTAAAGACAATTAAAAAAGATTGTAATATAAAATTCATAAAAATACCGAAAAACAAAGATTTCGACATTGTTACCAACGTTACTATAGTTAAAAAAGTTTAATTAACTGCGCTTGAGAAATCGGGATAATACAGTTTAACTAAAGATTGTGACGAAATATATTTTTACGATTTAAGAGTATTTATACAACTCTCAATATATTACATTTTTCGATACTGTTAGTGACATCTTGTATCATCTCATCTAGACTGTTTTTTTTAATAAATAATTTTGATTTTTGCATTTTATATTACCTTTATTTAACAGTATACCCCAATAATCATGTAGGTAATTAAGTACTTACGTCCAGGGTATGCCTGGATCACAGGATCAGGTCCGCCATCTCGCACTATGCAATCGTATTGGGCTAAGACCACTACAATTACACTACAATTTACTGGGGCCAGATGCAATTCGCCTTCGTAGGAAGGTTTTATTAGAACTATAAATGCAGTTGAGCGTCTATTTTTTGATTTGGAAAGGCAATATAGTATAAAATGTTTATCAACGCGTTTCAACGCGTATCAACATGTTTATAATTCAATCAAGATCCTTTAGAAAACTGTTTTGGTTGCATCCGCAGCTATTGTGGATGCAAAAATTTCAAAGAAGACGATAATATCATATTAAATGATTTAAAATCTTTGTAAGTCAAGTTGACTAAAATAAAGAAACAAATGTAGCTGTTAAAACATTTGATTTAACAGAAGGTGTAGAAGCATCTAATACTGTAATACCTCAGTGTTCTGGAGAACTGCAAGCTTGCGCATATGTATGTGGCTTTATGATAAAAAAATTGGTACCCATTTGCCATCAGTGCAAAATCACAATGCTTGCAGACCAGAACACAGAGGTAAGTCATTTATTCACAAGTTTTAAAGAATACAGTTGTATGCGCAACAGTCCTACATTATGTTAATAATTTTTTTACGGATACAATGGAGATTGCTGCAACAATTGTTAATAAATTTATGGATAGAGATACATATAGTAGAATAAAATGCATTTAATTATTTCTACTATATGTATATGTATAAAACGACACTATATATAAAAAATAGGCAGTTCACCGATGAAGCTTCGAAAAAAGCAATGAATAAATATTTTAAAACACGCTTACAACTTCGTTTTATTTAATACCTTTCCATAAATATGTATGTATCATGAAAATAAACCGAAATTCAGGTAATTTTCGAATTAAATACCAGAATTTCGCTTTGTTTTCATGATACATGTCATAAAATAAAATAAAATCATGAGTTTATCATCAGTTTTGAAATCTGGCGCGAAAATTAGTTCATGGGTCAAAAAGTGGCGCGCTAGTGTCGCAAGTTGTTGGCATTTTTTTGTATGAAGTTTTCGTTTTTCCCGTCAGGGTAAATGTATTCTGTGGCTAAGACTATGTATTTGATCTCCCTCACTATTTCGGGGGGTATATTCTAGGTAGCCGTTCGTTACCCGTTAGTAGTTATGTAAGTATACTTAATTATTAATATCGATTTATAAATAAAAATTAAACAAACAGTTAATGTACAAAAATATTTTACAATCCATGTGCACTACACTTTAGAAATTCCGTTGTACGATGTTTTTTTCTTTGTGAGATATTCCGTTGTAATTTCAAACATCAATTTAATCTTTTCAAATTAAAATCTCAATTTAAAATTTGAGCCTTACCCAGCTAACCATAAACTTTTAAATATTAATTTTGGTCCGATCTACGCAGAACGAGTTTGCAGTATTTTGAAGTCCTGCAGTAGTATGTTTGAGTTATGATTTAATTTTATTAATTATGGGATCCCAAGCAGATGGCAGCACCTAGCTATATTCTCTATTGGAATTAAGATATTTTTTTTAATTTCAATAGCCTAACGAATCATCCTTAGTGGGAATCGGTGTTCTTTTGCGAATATTTGTGGTCTATCAAATGTGATATATTCGGGAAGAACCATCGGGAATTAAAGAGGCTACAATTAAATGCGATAAAATCCGTAAAATTAGTTTTATTAATTTGAAGTATTTACGTAAATATAAGAAATCATAACGAAAATGATTGACTGTATAAGAATTGATTACAGATGAAATTATATAGGAGGGTCGCGTCTCTCTCTCTCTCGTCAGATCAGTAAGCCAATCCATAAAGGTGGGGTTTAGCGGATAAAAGTCTCCACATAACCACGCAGCCGGCTGCGTGGTATGCTGTGAGCATTCCCCAGCTCCCTCCCCCGCTTTCCGGAGGGTTGCTCATATTTGCTTCGGGCGCAAAAAAATGAAATTACAGAGCGAAACGAATAAATAAATAAATAAACGGACGTAAGAAAATTAAATTTGAAAGTCATATTTTTCATATTTTTTCAGGTCACAAAGTCGCGAGTCTCATCGGTCAAAATATAAAATGCATCGCTAATGGGAATGTAGGGCCGCCCAAATTTTGACGGAATGCTTCCTCATAGTTCACATATTTATGCAAGAAAAAGTAATATGTTAATGTCCCTGGCCTTCAGGACAATTTGTCGATGGGTTTGTATTAGATTTAAGGTACTAAAGCTTTTTCTCAAATGTAGTTAGATGGGTTAAATAACTTAGCGACCCTTACAGAGCGGACTGTGAGTAAAACGGCGGTGTGGTGGGGCTGACGGTACAGAGGCTATTAAATTTTTATATGAATTAGTTGATAATTTTTTGCGAGTGATATATCAAATTAAAAAAAAAATATTTTAAAGGAAAAGAATAAACTAGCGTTTAGAAAAGAGAATAAACATCTGGAAGGCAATTTGGTATAGATTTGTGATATACTTTTGTGTTAAATAAATTTTTAAATAAAATGTACGAAACTTTTAAATTTGTGCGAATCTGTTTTATACTTACTCATTGTAGATTTTATCTTGAACTTCCTTATACGAGCCGATTAAGAGAAGTGTAACTACAAGATTTGTTGCAACTGTGTCATAACCGCCCACAATCAAGGTATTAACGTGATCTTTTACGTCCTGATTTGAGAAAGCGCTTTCGTCATTTGAACCTTCCAGATCGAATAAAACATCGCTAACTGAGATAAGATTTTTACCTGTAAGACGAAAATATACTTAAAAAAATGAATAAAAAGCTAAATAAATATACTTTTTGGTGTTTAACAAACCTGTGGTCTTTGTCGTAGTTGGCATATACGTTTTCTTACGTTCCTTTACAATCTGAAAGAGTCACAAAATTTGTGGGAAATAGAAATCATTTTAACCGGTTATGCCGTAATTGCACCACTTACAATTCTATGGTATCCTTCCTTCATCGTATATTTATAGGGCCACGGGAACGCTTTTGCACACACCGGCAGCCATTTCCCTCACGCCATATATATGTTTGTTAAGGACCATGTGATTAGCCAGAGCACTATTTATAATTCCCGGTCAATATAAACAATAAAAAAGTTAAATCGAGCTACTTAATTAATACTGATTCAAACTTTATTGTGAGCCGGGTAGCTCAGATGGTTAGCGCTCGCTGTAAATTTCACAATACGCGAGTAAACGGTGTTCATTCCCTGCCGGTACCAATGAAATTGTTAATTGCAATTTCAAGTGCTGATTTACCACGTGCTCGGCGGTAAAAAACATCGTGAGGAAACCTGCATGTCTCAAAAAATATTTCGAAGACATGTGAAGTTCGCCAACACGCATTGGTGCAGCGCGGCGGACTATTCCTTGCCCTAAAATCCTCTCAGAAATGAGAGGAGACCTGTGCCCAGCAGTGGGACGTATATATGCTGTAACTTTACTAACCTTAAACTTTATTATTAATCATATTTTCTGGTCATACACACCCTTTTTGTTACACATGGGAAAATGCTTACGTATACCCTTGTGGGGTCAAGCATGGGTTATGTCGGACTCCCACGACCGGCATAGTGTTCCAATATCGCCATATATTGGCGGGGCCATGGAACGCTTTTTTTATTTATTTATTAAGGACTACAAACAGTTGTATAATAAAAATTACAATTCAAATCTTATGTAAATAGATAAACTAATTACACAAACAACACCGTTATCCACAAAATTACCGTACTAATTAAAGTTTTAAGGCACAAAGAATACAAATGTAAAAATCGTGAACATTCCGCATGTATTTCATCGTAAAAAAAAAGCAATTTAGATTAACGTTATATATAATATTATAAGAAAATAGTAATAGAGATAAAAGTAAAAATAACAAGTCATTTAAGGGCCCCTTTTCCCAAATTTATGTTTCTAAATCGTGTGGTTTTCAAAGAAATCATCATATTTAAAATCCTAAAAAAATATATAGTACAGATAAACGTTTGATCTAGTGACTTTTTTGGATAAAAACACAATATTAAACATTTAACTCGATAAAAAAAAATCAGAAGTAACATCGATTTTGAAAGCATTTTCAGTTTTATGAGAATTAGGGGAACGCTATATTTATGAAAATTTTACATTTCATTTACTAATCAGGTTTGACAGGTACATTATTGGATATATTTATAATTTGGCACTTATTTTTTTCTATATAAAATAAAATACATAAAAAGCGACTCGCGCGCACCACGCCAGTGCCGCCAGTGTCCAGCCGGACGTCATCGAGGTAGGACTTGTGCTAATTTTGCTCGCGACTACGTTGTCGTCGCCGCTCGCGTAGTAGTACCTACCTACTAGCATAAAAACTTGTATTATATGTAATATAATAGAAATTAGTTTTTTGACATGAGTCACGCACACAAGTGTACGCACGGTTGGCTGCGGGAATCGTAGTCAAATAAAATTATTTTAATAATTTGAAAGATCAAATTTGTTTTTGATTTCTTACACCACAAAAATATACTTAGATACTTAGATACTAATACGTAGTACTAGTAATAAGACTTAGTTACGAGGTACGAATACCTACTCTAGAGACTGCTTTGCCCTGGGAGCCCTCTGCTGGCACTGAGAAATTAGCTGTGGACTTTGGGCTGATTTTGTCAGTTATGATAAGACCTTACCTCCGGACTAGATGGAGTGACCTGAAAGTGAACTTCAGTAACTAATACTGGAACACCTGGACTAGTAGAACTAGGTGTGCCGACTTTGGGCTCGTTTAATTAGGTATGACGAGCCCTTACCTCCGGACTTGACGGAGTGACCTGAAGGTGTACTTTAGTAATCGGTATTGGAGCAGGTCGCCGAGTAGGTATTACTAGGTGTGCCGAGTTTGGGCTCGTTTTGTTAGGTATGACAAGCCCTTACCTCCGGACTTGATGGAGTGACCTGAAGGTGTACTTTGGTAATCGGTATTGGAACAGGTCGCCGAGTACTACTAGGTGGGCCGAGTTTGGGCTCGTTTTGTTAAGTATGACGAGCTCTTACCTCCGGACTTGACGGAATGACCTGAAGGTGTACTTTGGTAACCGGCATTCGAACAGGTCGCCGAGTAGGTATTACTAGGTGTGCCGAGTTTGGGCTCGTTTTGTTAGGTATGACAAGCCCTTACCTCCGGACTTGATGGAGTGACCTGAAGGTGTACTTTGGTAATCGGTATTGGAACAGGTCGCCGAGTACTACTAGGTGGGCCGAGTTTGGGCTCGTTTTGTTAGGTATGACGAGCTCTTACCTCCGGACTTGACGGAGTGACCTGAAGGTGTACTTTGGTAATCGGCATTGGAACAGGTCGCCGAGTACTACTAGGTGTGCCGACTTTGGGCTCGTTTTATTAGGTATGACGAGCCCTTACCTCCGGACTTGACGGAGTGACCTGAAGGTGTACTTTGGTAATCGGTATTGGAACAGGTCGCCGAGTACTACTAGGTGTGCCGAGTTTGGGGTCGTTTTGTTAGGTATGACGAGCCCTTACCTCCGGACTTGATGGAGTGACCTGAAGGTGTACTTTGGTAATCGGCATTGGAACGGGTCGCCGAGTACTACTAGGTGTGCCGAGTTTGGGGTCGTTTTGTTAGGTATGACGAGCCCTTACCTCCGGACTTGACAGAGTGACCTGAAGGTGTACTTTGGTAATCGGTATTGGAACAGGTCGCCGAGTACTACTAGGTGGGCCGAGTTTGGGCTCGTTTTGTTAAGTATGACGAGCTCTTACCTCCGGACTTGACGGAGTGACCTGAAGGTGTAATTTGGTAATCGGTATTGGAACAGGTCACCGAGTACTACTAGGTGGGCCGAGTTTGGGCTCGTTTTGTTAGGTATGACGAGCTCTTACCTCCGGACTTGACGGAGTGACCTGAAGGCGTACTTTGGTAATCGGCATTGGAACAGGTCATCGAGTACTACTAGGTGTGCCGACTTTGGGCTCGTTTTATTAGGTATGACGAGCCCTTACCTCCGGACTTGACGGAGTGACCTGAAGGTGTACTTTGGTAATCGGCATTGGAACAGGTCGCCGAGTACTACTAGGTGGGCCGAGTTTGGGCTCGTTTTGTTAGGTATGACGAGCCCTTACCTCCGGACTTGATGGAGTGACCTGAAGGTGTACTTTGGTAATCGCTATTGGAACTGGTCGCCGAGTACTACTAGGTGGGCCGAGTTTGGGCTCGTTTTATTAGGTATGACGAGCCCTTACCTCCGGACTTGACGGAGTGAACTGAAGGTGTACTTTGGTAATCGGCATTGGAACAGGTCGCCGAGTACTGCTAGGTGTGCCTAACATACCCATACACCTTCAGGTCACTCCGTCAAGTCTGGAGGTAAGGGCTCGTCATACCTAACAAAACGAGCCCAAACTCGGCCCACCTAGTAGTATTCGGCGACCTGTTCCAATGCCGATTACCAAAGTACGCCTTCAGGTCACTCCGTCAAGTCTGGAGGTATGGGCTCGTCATACCTAACAAAACGAGCCCAAACTTGGCACCCCTAGTGGTACTCGGCGACCTGTTCCAATGCCGATTAATAGAGTACACCTTCAGGTCACTCCATCAAGTCCGGAGGTAAGGGCTCGTCATACCTAACAAAACGAGATCAAACTCGACACAACTGGTAGTACTTAGCGACCAGTTCCAATACCGATTACCAAAGTACACCTTCAGGTCACTCCATCAAGTCCGGAGGTAAGGACTCATCATACCTAACAAAACGAGCCCAACCTCGGCACTCCTAGTAGTACTTAGCGACCTGTTCCAATGCCGATTGCCAAAGTACACCTTCAGGTCACTCCATCAAGTCCGGAGGTAAGGGCTCGTCATACCTAACAAAACGAAACCAAACTCGGCACACCTAGTAGTACTCGGCGACCTGTTCCAATACCGATTACCAAAGTACACCTTCAGGTCACTCCATCAAGTCCGGAGGTAAGGGCTCGTCATACCTAACAAAACGAAACCAAACTCGGCACACCTAGTAGTACTCGGCGACCTGTTCCAATACCGACTACCAAAGTACACCTTCAGGTCACTCAATCAAGTCCGGAGGTAAGGTAATAGAAAACAGTAAAATAAATTTGAATTTTCTAATGGTTTTATTTGAAACTATTCTTTTTCTCTTATTTTAGCTATTTTGCAAACGAAACTTGGTTTTTTTAGAATTTGTGAGGTGGCGTTTTAAATGTTTATGTATGTAAATAGTTGACTAAGTACCTGCTCATATCATAACACTGACTTTAAAAAAATATTGATAATTAAAATGTAGTACCTATGATGTCCAGACTACCGATATTGTAAACAGTTTTGATATTAGTGAGTAGGTTCTCAAAATATGATTACTATAATACCTAGTAGTGTTGAGAACAGTAAACCTCACGGAAAAGTTTTTGTTTGGAGGTGAATTGTCTGCTTGCTTTGCGCATACTGTGTTCACGCGGCGCTCTCCGACAGCCGGTTGCGCTCCGCCCACTGCGGGACGCGCGGGTGAAAAACGAATTTGAAATCGTGCTAAGAGCTCGTCTTAATAGTATAGGATAAGTAGTTAATTTATTTATCAACAACATTCCTAGGATAGCTAACAAAATCGAACTACTGATTTATTTATACTGTGGCATGCTCGCCCGCCTCCATAGGTCACCGAAGTTCATGTCGCGCCGGCTCCTGTGCAACGCGGGCGCGAGCCGTCTCAGTGCGTAAAATGCCTAAACTTTCGGGAAAAGGGGCCCTTAATACAAGTTTTATAGCTTTTCTAAATTGAGTTAGGGACATTGTAAATAAGTCTACATCGGAGAAGCTGTTGTTATACAGTTCCGTTATACGACGCAAAGGCGCGCGCTTGCCCGCCTTTGTTTTGTACAGCAAACAATGCACGTGAGTGTTTCGAATTCTTTGTGAGTGACTTGGTACACGAAGGTATATACAATTGACAAATTGAGAGCAATCAAAAAAGTGACTACAAATTTTGTAAAGAAAGGTACAATCAATCAAGTAGTAATCGCCTATTACTTAAAGTTGTTAAATAGTATTTACGCAAGAGGTTATCATAAGAGGACCAAGAACAGTAACATCTGTAGTTTACAGAGCGCAGAAATTTAGCTTGAACCGATTCTAGTAAATCACGATATCTTTGGTAGAAGGGATTCCAAACTTGTGTGGCATACTCCAATTGGGGTCTTATAAGAGATTTATAAAGCAGTAGATAAGTGCCAGACTTTAAGGGGCTTACAATTTCTTATGACAAAACCGTAAAGCTAAAAGGCATTGTTGATAATGTGGTTAATGCGGCTTTGATTTTGTATGCTTCATTGTGTAATCAAAATGAAGCTTTGAGTCAAAGAATACGCCAAGATCTTTAATATGCAAAACGTTTTCAAGAGTAGTATTATAAAGAGAATATGCGAATTTAATGATATTACTTTTTTTAGTGAAGGTGATAGTTTTACATTTAGGCAGGCTTAGAATTAGTTTATTTTCTAGACAATAGGAAGATAAACGATCCATATCATCTTGAAGTAGAATACAGTCATCAAATATTTTTATACTACGAAAAGTTTTTAGATCATCATCATAGAGCAAGAAATGAGAATTTTTGGAACAAGTCGATATATCGTTTATAAAGATTAGGAACAGAAGAGGCCCTAATATTGAGCCCTGGGGCACGCCGGATGATACTTTTATTTCATAATACATGCATACATAAACACTCACGCCTGTCAACCAGAGGGGTAGGCAAAGACTACTGACTTCCATTTGGCACGATCCTGACACACCTCTCTCGCCTCCTTCACATCCATATACCTACGCATTCATGCTCGTCGGTTAAGAGTACTCCTAATTTGGCCCGTTTTCAATAAATCGCTAATTTGGTCGATAAATTTTCGCCTAGGACGTCCCTTTCCGACTCTGACATTCAATTCTTGCAACATAAATTTTCTTTGTCACTCATTCCTCATTCATTCTTTCCACATGACCAACCACCGAAGCATTCCTTTCTTAATCCTGCTCACAACATCATCTTGCAAACCACACTCTTTTCTTATCACACAATTTCTCACCCTGTCATTCAGATTCAGCCCTAAAATACTCCATAACGACCGTATTTCTACTGCATTTATTCTACTCTCGTGATTCTTCTGCCACACCGAACTTTCACTATCATACGTTATAGTAGGGACCAACACAGCGTTGTAAATTGCCATACGTGCCTTTTTAGACACATTTTGACTCTTCACAATAGAGTGTAGGGCCCCATTTACTCTATTTCCTGCGTTCACTTGTCGTTCGTCGTCATATCTTCCATCCCTGCTACATACGCAACCCAAATATACAAACTCATCTACTTGCTCGATCAACTTTTAGATTATTTTAACATTTATTTCATCGTACGAGAATCCATTAATGACCACCTTTTGCGTCCTGTTTGTGACCTATGATGAAAACCATCGCAATAAGTTTCCGCGTATACCGTTATAATCAATTTTTCGAAGAAGAATTTCGTGATCCACCCTATCAAAAGCCTTGCAAAAGTCTGTATAAATTGAGTCGATTTGAAGCCGCTTGACCATATTGTCATACAGAAAATTAGCATATAAAACAAGATTACTTACAGTCAAACGGTTTTTGAAAAAAGCCATGCTGTTCAGAGATAATGATATTGTGTAAGCTTTTATCGATACAGTTATGAACTAACCTTTCCAAGACCTTCAACAAGGTGGACAGAAGCGAGATCGGGCGGTAATTTGAAACAATATTTTTTGATCCGCTCCTGAAGACAGGGGTAATATTTGCTGCCTTCCAGAGCTTTGGTACGTACCCCTCCCGTAGACTAAGGTTGAAGGTATGAAAGAGAGGAATGCTTATGGAGCCTGCGGTATGCTTAAAAAAGAACGGCGGTAGACCATCTGGTCCTGAACCCTTAGCAACATCTAAGGATTTAAGTGTTAAGGAGTTAAGTGTTCTGATTATAGTGTCTAATTAGAAGAATATATATATATATATATATATATATATATATATATATATATATATATATATATATATATCATCCCTTTTTACATACCTAGATCCAAAGTATTTTGAAAACATGTTGCATATTTCTTGCCGGTCGTTAGATTGAGAATTATTATATGTCATATTGTTGGATATGCCATTTTTATCCTCACGCGTTATCACAAATGATCAAAACAGTTTTAAATCTTTATGCATACCAGTTTCCTACGAAACTCCGAGCGTAGCCCTCTCCATAGCTCGCTGAGTGACCTTGAGCATCCTCATATGGCCAGCAGTGAAGGACCACGTCTCAGATCCGTAAGTCATCACAGGCAACACGCACTGGTTGTACACTTTAGTTTTCAGAGATTGAGGTATACCTGACGAGAAGATGTGTCGTAATTTCCGGTCGAAGTTGGACTTACCTAGTCGGACTATTTGTTTCAGGTAAACCTACTCGTCAACAACTTCGAGAATAGTGCTCCCAACAACTACCGGCATAGGTGTGACGTGGACATTAAAGATGATCTTTGTTTTGTCCATGTTTATCTTAAAACCTATCCGTTGGGAGACACCATTGAGGTCATTGAGCATAGTGCTAAGGTCCTCCAGCGATTCTGCCGTAAGTACTACATATATCGTCGGCAAATCGAAGGTGAGTGATGTACTCGCCATTGATGTTAATACCGTATCCTTTCCAGTCCAGTAGCTTGAAAACGTCTTCCAACGCAGCGGTGAAGAGTTTCGGGGATATAACGTCACCCTGTCTTACACCTCTCTGCAGTTGGGTAGATAGGTTTAGGAGAACTAAGATGAGAAAGAATTTAAAAAAAAAAGACTAAATAAAAATAAGAATATAACATAATATACCATGTTTGTCACATCGTGTAAGAACTCGATATCTTTATCTTGTTGCTTTTTTGTACTGCTCATATTCCAAATAAAATCTATGTGATACCATATATTTTGAATTCTGTAAATCACACTTCTGAAAACTCTATCCGTTAGGGTCACATACTTTGTGTTGAGTGTTTTGTCGGCTCTTAAATCTATACCTGTAGCTGTTACTAAAACAAAAATAATCGTCTGTTATTGTATAGTTGTGGTTGTAATAATTATGCTAAGCATTCCATAAAGCACACATTAACTAATAGTTACGTATAGGGAGTATATTATAACAAGTTATCTAAGCTTTTACTAATTATCTCAGTTAGTTTACAGTCAGTTAACGCGCACAATTATTTTTCGGCATATCTCATAACATTGTATTTAGATGGTTAAGTACGTTTTTAAGACGTTAAGTAGCTTGACCTGTACGCATATAATACCCAAATTGGTATAATGTAACAAAATGATAGGTATGATTTAATTCAAAATGTATTTTCTTATTTTTATAGAATATCAATAAATACTTGTTTTTATAAACGTTTTCGTAACGATATCTCCTCTAGAAACATTGTTATTTGAAACTCTACGAAACTGTAGGATATAGTCTGCAAAATAATGAGATAAAATACGGAGTAGTAAGCAATGCGGACTTCGTTTTTTATTAGTGATTGATGCGGACTTCGAACAATTTTGAGTTATAGACTGTGGTTATGGGTTCGAATTCTCCATTCGACTACTGCTGTGAACTAATAAAACAACATTTTTAACGTACTAATTTATTTAAACATATAACAGTGATTCCTGTTATCTCGTATAGGTATAGGTAGTTAATATAAATTTTAACTGATAAAATAAACAGTATAAACATTAATAACCTTATTATATAATTATAAAATGAACCACATTCATTTATTGAATTTTAAAACTTGGAGTCTGTTAGATTTACAATAATATGTAGGTTATGTAAAATAAAATGTTAAAATAAACTTGGTAACGATAATAAATCAGCTCTACAATTATCCTACTCCTGATACTCTGCATCCGTCTCATTCTCTAGAAGTTTAGTTAACTGAAGCTTTTCACTTCTAGCGCGTGCGACCGCATAACAACTGCATGCGTGTTTTTTTAATAATATAAATTTATTAACTAATCAAGGTTGGTAACGCATCTACATTTTGATTTTTGATCAATGACAAAATGTTGTATTTGAACTAAAACATTCATCACCAATCGGGCACCGGGACCATGTACTCGTTTTCCAATCTTACTTAAATAAAAAAATTATAAAAGGACTTACAGAATATTGCCTCCAAAGAGTTTCGCATTATATACTTTTCATGATCAAAATGTCCATTTGCCTCTTCCACAGCGAACTCGTCAAGTAAACGCCTCGATTGTATATTGAAAACATCTAAAAATCCATCTAAAACTTGCTGCTTAAATGCCGTATTTAGCAACTTTCGGTGGGTTTTCCATTTTGTTACTGTATGTAATCATAAAAATAAAACTTTATTTATCTTTTAAATACATTTAATAAATTTATGCAAGTTTTACTTACGCGGTGCAGTGAACAAGCCCTCCCCAAGCCACGGTTTAAAAAAATCATATAAAAATCCTTTCTCCAAACACGAGTTCGCAACAGTCAAAACATCTTCAGGATCTGTTAATCCTGTAACAGAAATATAAACGAAAGCACGGTAAAAATGTACTGGTCCTCACATTTTCTCACGTTGTTATTGTTATGTGTTTCACGGTGAAGAAAAATACTGTTGGGAATCCAGTATGTTTGAATGATGAGAAGTTAAAAGATATCAAGTACAGTGAAATGATTTATTTGGCGAAATTGCAGCAGAGTTTCATAAAAAGGATGGAAAACCGGTAGGTACATAAAGTCCTTCGATGCTGGTTAGTTGCGCTTTCAATGGTGGCGCTACACTGGAGGTTCATGAAATGAGACAATGTTCTATTGAAGAACCACACACCGATTCCCCTTCTAAGGTTTTCACTGTTGCTATATTTTCGATTCTAACTACGAATCGCGTCGCAAGCCGTTTTGTCGGCCTTCAATCTTCAGGACATATTGGTTTCCGAAGAAGCTTTAGTACCAATTTGAAGACTAGTATAAATTAATTTCATCGAAATTTCGGTGGTGCTACCGAACCTTTAGCAGTAACAGGTTGACTGTTGGTAAAAGTTAATTATACGTGGTAGAGCCATGCTGCAGTTATATTAGTAGTATAGTTGTAGCACGAATGGGTCGGCTCGACCGGGGAAGGACCACGCTCTCACAGAATACCAGCGTGAAATAGTAGCTTAATGCTGCTGTATTTCGTATGGTGAGTGTAGAGAACCGGAGACCCTTTTTACTGGAAACGAGGCATTCCATCTTAGTCCTCACGGGTGACAACGCATCTGCATTTTGATTCGTAATCAAAGATAGATGTAGATGTCTATGGGCCACAGCAACCACTTACCATCAGGTGGACTGTGTGCTCGTTTGTCACCCTATCCTATAAAAAAAAATATAAGTGTTTGTATGTAATATGGCGGTGCTACAAACACTTAATATACCGACAGTAACAGGTTGACTGTCGGTATAATGTTTGTAATGTAAGGCTATGACGGCTATTTGAGGACAGAACACGACGGACTCTTTCTGCAGTTGTGTAGGATTCTTAAAGCTACTGATCTGGATAGAATACGGTATCAGTATTAATAGCGAGTACATCACTCACCTTCAATTTTCTAACGATAGTTTTGGGAGCACTAAGCTATATAGATAAAATTTAGACTTTCGAGGAATAAGCCAACTAACTGCATAACTGCGGCATTGTCGCACCGGTTTGCTGCTCTAAATCACTGTCTGCGGAATTTGAGTTCAACATTTAGAATGAATACTTTAATATTTGTTGTTATCCAGAGCGCTTTCTATAGATCAGTCGGCCACATGTCGGTAAGGCTGGCATTTCGCCATTAAACCCAATATTACCATATATCCAAACGCATAAAAAGGAGCTGTTGTTTACTCGCTGTCAAAGTGTGGGCTTATTTTATACTTAATTCTTAATTTTTGTATAGAATAAGGAACAAACGAGCATACGGCTCACCTGGGTAAGTGATTACCGCTGCCCATGAAAAACTGCAACACCAGGGCAATTGCAGATGCGTTGCCGGCATTTAAAAAAAGAGTAGGCTCTCTTCTTGAAGACATTTCACTAAGTCGTATCGGTCCGGAAAAATCTCTGGTGGTATTTGATTCCACAAGGAAGTTGTGCGAGGAAGAAAACTTCTTTTATATCGCTTAGTGGTAGACCGCCAGTCATTTAGATGGTATGGATGGTATCGCGAGTTTTGTTGCAACATGCGATGGTGAAATTGTGCGCTTTCCGTGGTAAACGTGATAAATACGCAAAGAGATGCAATATCTATTCGCAGTGCCAGTGAGTAAAGCCGTTCGGTAAGAGCTCATTCGCCGACGATTCGAATGGCTCTAAGCTGGATGTGATCAAATGAAATGAGCTGATACTGGGGAGCTTTAGCCCAGTGATGGGAACAGCATTTCATGTGCGACCGATTCTGCACCTTGTAGAGTTGCAGGCGGTTTGCTGACATGAAATACTGTCCCGCTCTGGTGAGCACGCGAAGCTTTTTAGAGGCCAATTTGGCCTTCTCTTCCAAGAGACCACGAAACTGCACCTCATTAGATATGTCGACACCAAGGATTCCGATACTAGCTGAGGCAACGAGGGGAGTGCCTTAAAACTGAGGAAATACGACGAAGGGGTTCTATTTAGCGGTAAAGGCGCAAACGCGTGTCTTCTGGGGATTGAACTGGACTAGATTTAGTCGCCTGCAATTCAAGACTTTGTTCAACAAAGTCTCGACTTCAGACACAAGTTTGTCCCGGTATTCGGCGAAGTTTTCCCGAGAAAATTGGCACGGCCGGTGTCTAAGCATCACTAGTGCTGTTGTCCGCATACCGATAAATGTTGCCACTCTGTTCGCAACATATCATTGATGTGCAGAAGGAACAGCGTTTCCTGCACGGAAGTCGCACGCAGTCCTGTGGAATATCAGTTCATCACGGCCACCGTGGAAGGAAATGGGGAGATCTCCCGCCGGGCAAGTTGTTCTGCCCGGGGAGCGGCCAACACTCCATGTGTTAGTTCGGAGATATTCTATATATACTGCTTATGATTCGGAATTTTGATAGCGTGATTTAGGCTTCGATGTGTTTTGCTTGCGGCGCGACGACAGCGCCGCCACATCACCCCGTTGCTCAGACCGGAGATCGATGGTGCAGTCCGATTGCTGGTGTGTCCTTTTAATGCCGGTGAGGAATGCATGCTGTGTGCGTAAGGGCAAGTGACACCGGTGCGAATAATATGCCGATGTGTAATGCATGCCATACTACGCACTGGCAAGTGATGCCGGTGAGAACGATGTGCCGGAGCAAGTTCTAGAAGTCTGCCTTATAAATCTGCGGAGAGTCGAGATGAAGACAAGTTGGACTGGCTTGCAGGAACTGAAGACTGCAGAAGACGATTCTCAGTAGTGAATGGTAGGGGTTCTTGAGGATAACAACGAAGGCTTGAAAGTTGTAGTTTCCGAAGGTTATTGATTGCGTGTTCAGATTACGTCGGATGGTCAACACTGTAGACGTGGAAGGAAATAGGGAGATCGCCCGCCGGGCAAGTTGTTCTGCCCGGGGAGCGGCCAACACTCCATGTGTTAGTTCGGAGATGTTCTATATATACTGCTTATGATTCGGAATTTTGATAGCGTGATTTAGGCTTCGATGTGTTTTGCTTGCGGCGCGATGACAGCGCCGCCACATCAGCATTAATGGGCTGGTAATCGGAGCATGAATCGTCTGCTACAACCCTGATGCTCCGATCTGCAACAAAACTAGTGATCCAATGGCACAATTTCTCAGGAATCCCGTAGAAAATAAGCTTCGTAAGAAGCGCATTCTGCCAAACCCGTTCGAAGGCCTACGCTATGTCCAAACTAATGGCCAACGCCTCCCCCTAGGACTCTACTGTTAAATATTTATGAGTTAAGTAACCCAGAAGATCACCAACTCAGCGACCCCGACGGTAACCGTACCGGGGGTCACTAATCAGCTGGTGATCTTCAAGGTACCACATGAGCTGGCTGTTAATAACGAACTCCATTATTTTAGAGAACAAGGAGGTGATGGTGATAGGCCTATAGTTGGACGGATCAGAGCGGTTACCTTTTTTTGAGATCGGTTTCAAGAAAGTTATTTCCCATGATTCCGGTACTACGCCAGGGAGTAGGATTACTGGAAAAGACGTGTTAAAAACGGTGCCAATTCTGGAGCACACATCTTCAGCTCAACATGAGGGACGCCATCCGGCCCGTTCGGCTTGTTGACGTCCAGGGAGAGGAGTGCTCTGCACATCGAGATTTGGATAAACACCACATCCTGTATGACGCACTCACATTACGGAATGGTCGGCGTTGTGTTCTTCCTGTCATAATGAGTCAAGGTAGATGCAAAGAAAGAGCCCAACAGTTCGGCTTTGACCTTTGCAGCATGGGCCAATGAGTTATCCTCCTTGTGCAGAGATGGGAGAGATAGCTAACGGAAGTTCCCTTGGATACTCTTAGCGAGAGACCCCGAGAGAGTGCATCCCGAAGGAAGTCAAACTAGTTTCTCGCCAATTCTGCCGATGTGCTCTGTCTTTGCCTTGGCAATCACAATTTTGAAGGACTTGGAAGCGGATTTATACTGCTTTTTAAGAGTGCTGATATTTGCATCTGTTGATGTTGATACGTCAGCCCAGACCTGGTGGCATTCCTGCTTATGGCGTAATGCAATATTGCAGGAGCGATCAAACCATGGCCGATTTCTACCTCCAATAGGTACCACAGACGATGGAGCACCTCATCAGTGACAAAATCAGCAATAGCGCTAGGATTATCCGACGCCCGATAACCCGCCCTCAAGGGTAGGATGCAAAAAATATCGAATCCCGTACCAATCGGCTAAATTATAATGCCAAACACGGCGGCAACCTGCAGAATGCAACCATGATGGGAGCGTGAGTGGTACCATACTCCAAATCAGAGTAGTTACAGACCGATTTCCCTTCTGAGTCGTGTCTACGTGCTGTTTTTGAGTCTACAAATCGTCTCGCATGCAGACTTGACAACTTCCAGCCCCTCGAAGAAGCCGGTTTTCGAAAAGGCTTTAGTACCACATACATACCCAGCGGCAGATTTTACATAGGTTATGGTCATAGTGGTCATAGACCACATATATAACCTACGGCGGATTGTACAGAAGACAGAAGTGTTCATTTTGCCAATTTGCCTTGCGTATGAGGACTATGAAAAAACCTTTGATTTCGTCGTAATCTTGGCGGTGCTACAGTTCAGTTCCTTAGCGGTGCCAAGTTGATTGTCGGTATAACGAAGTGCTGAAGCGTTTGTAAAGTAAGGCTACGATGGCTATCCGAGTAATGAACCAGAGTACGAAACCTATACAACTGCAGGGAGGTGTGAGACAGGGTGACTTTATATCCCCGAAACTCTTCACCTCTGCATTGGTAGACGTTTTCAAGCTACTGAACTGGAAAGAATACGGTATTAACATCAATGGCGAGTTCATCACTCACCTTCGATTTTCCGACGAGTCTTTATGGCAGAATCACTGAAGGACCTAAGAGCTGTATTCAATGACCTCTATAGTGTATCAACGGATAGGTCTTAAGACGAACATGGAAAAACCAAAGATCATGTGCGGCATTCCTTGGAGGAAGCCTGTGTTCTGCAGTGGACTTGTAAGGAGCTGTAATGATGATGATGGTGAATGCCTCATAAACTAGTGAAATATAATATAAAGGTTTGGCTTTATATATATTGGAATTGATTTATGGAATTTGAAATATGCTTACCATAAAATTTAATGGGACCCAGTGAGAGCGTTGCAATACCTCCAGCCTTACAGCATTCATGTAATTTGGTTTTTACAGTTTCCCAAAGTCCTAAAATGGAAAAATATTATAAAATTGATGGCTTACTTCCGAAATTGATTTCAAATTCGATTCAGTTTTTGATTCGAACCCACTTTAATTTGATTTTCTTTTTAAAATCTTATTCCATAACGATAACCACTCAGGCGCCACGGGGGATCACGGTACCCGAAACAAAAAACCAGGTTTCTGCTACTGGGTACTAGGAAACACAACATAGTCATATGTTATAAAATGCCATAAAAATCGAATAACGCAACTTGTCTATAAAAATAAGGTGAAGTATATTTTGATCCACATTCAACCTAGATTTCCCGTCAAGTGCCGTGTATAATTGTGTTGTGAAATCGTAAGTAAAACTCTGTTATTAATAAGTGTTTCCCTACCTATTTAATCAATTATTTTTGGTAATTTAAAAAAGGATGGGTAATTTAAGTAGGTACTGTAATTGTTTTTAGGTGCTGTGTTAATCCTAGCCAGGATTAGAACGCAACATAGACAAGCCAGGACCTAGTAAAAAACGTAAGGTTAAAGATGAAAATCGGCAGTTTCAAGAAATTTGGACTGTGAAATACTTTTTTGTATGGTCGCATAACAAAGTCGTTTGTTTAATTTGCAAGAATTCTGTTGCGAAATCAAAGGAATATAATGTAAAAAGGCACTATGAAACGCAGCATCCTACTTTTACCAAGTTTACAGGCGAATTAAGAAAGCAAAAAATATTGTCTTTAAAACGGGAGCTTATTGATCAGCAAGCTATGTTTACAAAACCCATTTAAGATTCAGAAACAGTTACAGAAGTTAGTTATGAAATTTCTCGAATGATAGCAAAGCGAACTTGCCCCTTAATGATGGGGATTTTGTAAAAGAATGCATAGAAATTGCCGCTGAGAAAATGTGTCCAGAAGCAGCAAAAAAGTTTGAGAAAATTCAACTTAATCGTATGACTATCCAAAGACGAATTATGTCTTTGTCAGGTAATATTGCGGAACAATAATTAGGTAAATAAAAAAAAAGATCATTGAATTTTTTCATTAGCACTCGACGAATCCACTGATATTAGTTCCGCAGCTCAACATCTGATATTCATACGAGGTATTACTCAAGATTTTAAGTCTTAGAAGAGTTATTAGGAATGTGTTCATTGAAAGGTCAAAACAGGTGAGTGTTCAAAAACTGATTTGGACTTATCAAAATTATCGGGAGTTGCGACTGACAATTCTGGACTAGTTACTTTGCTGAAAAAGCATATGAAAGAAAAAACATAAACGCTGAAGATCTCATGCAGTTTCACTGCATTATACACCAAGAAGCACTCTGTTCTAAAAAAAATTGAATTTCAAAATGTCATGAAAGTGGTAGTTTCGACTGTAAATTTCATAAAATCACGAGGACTCAATCACAGGCAATTTGAACAATTCCTTGATGACATCGAAAGCGAATATGGAGATTTACTGTATTATACAGAAGTAAGGTGGCCAAGTCGTGGATTGAAACTGGAAATTCAACGAAGGAGACTTGCTGAACTTTTCCGCTGCATTGATAAAAATACGCACAAAGAGTTGCGCATAAACGCTCTGAAATGTGCCAGCTTATTTGGTTCTACCTATATATATGAACAAACCTTTTCAATACTAAATAATAATAAAACAAAAAATCGAAACCGCCTTGCAAATGAAAGTTTGGAAGCAGTTTTACGTGTTGCTACATGTAAATTGGAGCCAAATATAAAAAAAGATTGTAAGCACTATGCAGTGCCACGCTTCAAATTAATAAATTCTTTTTCAATTTGAATACATTATTATCAATTATTTATTGTCTTTAATTACCTATACTTCTGGCGGCCCGCCATCAGTTCATAATTTGCCCGAGTGGCCCCTAGTCTTAATAATTCTGTGCATCCCTGGCTTACAGCAAGACTATTTATTTACAACTCGTGACGTAACATCACAGATGATGTTATTAACCGTTAGGTTTTGCTTTTAATTGCCATACATCATAGAAGTCACTTAACAACATTTATTACATATGATGCCATTGCGCTCGTCACTTATCACACTTGCAATGCAAGTTTTAATTAATCAGTAATAAGATAGTGACGGTGTTCGAACTAAACGACTCGACTACCACCAGCGATTTTTCCGGATCGATATGATTTAGGGACCTTCAAGAAAAGAGACTACTCTTTTTTTAAAAGGTCGGCACGCATCTGCAATTCCCCTAGCATTGCAGTTGATCATGGGCGGCGGTAGTCACTTACCACCAGGTGAGCCGCATGCTCGTTTGCCCCCTCTCCTGTAAAAAATTAACTTTTTGCAGCGCAATTGTTAAGCCACTATTACTGCAGCTCAACTGAGGATTTGATTCTTTTTTTTTTCGGATAATTTAATACTTAATAGTTAAAATACGCGGTGTATTTTCTTGGCTCGCTCCAAAACCACGGACAAACATAAAGACGCGGACAGTTCCTCCTTATTTTACTGTCGCTAATATTACTTGATTGCGGCATGAATGGGTCGACTCTACCGAGGAAATGTCTCGCTCTCAAAGAATACTAACGTCAAATAGTAGTTTAATGCTGATGAATTTCTTATGGTAAATGAACAAAAGCAGAAACCTTATTGACAGGAAACGAGTATTTCATCTTAGTTCTCAAGGGTAACATAATATCTACATTTTTATTCTTAATCGAGGACAAATGTAGGTGTCAATAGG
The DNA here is from genome assembly GCA_036936625.1 of Parnassius smintheus behrii. Classification (NCBI taxonomy): domain Eukaryota; kingdom Metazoa; phylum Arthropoda; class Insecta; order Lepidoptera; family Papilionidae; genus Parnassius; species Parnassius smintheus. The sequence goes on from JAUPFT010000026.1 coordinate 5,482,063, forward strand.
GCATAGAATTCACTTGCCACCAGATGGACTGTATGCTCGTTCGATACCCTTCTTCTATAAATATATGTGCTTTTGCATTAATGACTAATTCATCAGAACTCATAGTTATTTAGCTATTAACGCTGAAATGCGGACTTTACTTAGTTTATTTGAAAACAAGCCATACCAAGTAAAATCCATGAACCAATGGAATAAACCTAAACTTAACTTATCGTAATCGGCTGCACTTGTAGACGGCTAAACTTAGTTCTAACTGTACTTCGGGTTAAAAGCGATAGTAGCCTAATGGCAGGGCGCGGGCCTCGAACTCAAAAAGGTCGTGGGTTCGAATCCACCATTCGACTACTGGCGTGAACCACTCGTAATACAAGCAATTTAAGCTTACCACGAGTAGTTAAGGGGGAATATTAGTAACGTTTATAGCATTGTTAATATTCTTTTTTTAAGCCTAAAATTATATATATATAAAACAATAGATGATGCGATTAGTTTGAAATTTTGTATACACATGTAAATGCAAATTAATGAGTATTAAGGTGTTAGTATTATCGAGAATAATATTAGTGCTGTTCATTGATATATTAAAGTGCTGTTATAAAGATTACCTCACCATACCCTACCCTTCTTTCAGCGAACTTGTTAAATTACGCTTGTACATTAGGCTGAACTTAGTTTATTTACGATTTGCTTGTTATAATATTTTTTAAAAAATATTAAAATCGTAAATTACTTACGTAAACCATCTCCAAATACTTGATGTGCATGTCCTATTATAGGGAGACCATTAGGTAGAGGCGGTGGTTCATGTTTAGACCTTGAATATCCTTTCAATAAATAAAGTCCACAAATAACGAAAATACAGACTATATATATCATGTTCGCAGAAAATCTAAAACAAAAGGTGGTTAAACTAATAGCTACTTTAGCTAGAAAACTAAATCTTTTATGGATTTATTTGTAGGCTTTATAACCGTGACTACCGCAAAAAATATCAATCGATCGATCGTGCTATCTTCGAACAAAGATATTGCAGCACAGAAAACATTCCAGAACCAGAGCTTCATCAATCTATCAGTGGAATTCAACAGAAGCCAATGACATGGGAATTTGTGGTTAAGTTTGAATTGATTTTAATAAAAAATTGCTCATTGGTTGCTTCAAACCCGATTTTGTAGCTCAAACCTACATTCAATTTCCATGTATCTTTATATTTTATTCCATCCAACCATTACTGCCCGAACATAGGCCCGCTACACAGATTGCTCTACATTGCAGGTGGATTGGCAACCGCATTTTTTGTTATTTCGAGTTGTGATCAGGAAGATGCTGCTGCCCATCTGCAGTTTCCCTCTGGCGCCTCTTACATCACCCACGACGACATGTCGTAGATGATATTCTTACACTGTCAATAGTTAATTTTATACGTGATAGAGCCACACTGCAGGTATATTAGTTGTAGCACGAATGGGTCAGCTCGACCAGGGTAGGATCACACTCTCACGGTATACCATTGTATGGTGAGTTTAGGGTATCAGATACGCTTTTACTGCAAAACGAAGAATTCCATCCAAGTACCTAGTGCATTTTAATTTTTAATCGGGGATAAATGTAGACGGTTAACGGCCTACACAATCGTAAACCCAGTAATATCCCAATCGTCGCCATTTACTGCATGCTAGACAAGTAATACAGTTAGTACTTAAAAATGCTAACAGTACTTTGTCAAAAATACCTTAATATATAAATAACCGATAGAAAAGTCATAGTTTCTACACCAGTAACAAATATTATTTTCTGTAAGTAATTGCAGATTTAGAAAAGTAATTTTTAAAGTAACTATAAAAAAATCAGTGCAACAACTTACTCTTTACTAAAGTTTTCTCGAACGTAGCTAAGAACACTAATGAGATATTTTATTTCTGTTGTTGAATTATATATCAATGAACTTGTCAGTTTTATCGTGTTTTGGCGATGTAAAAAAAGGTTTTTCCCATCTCCCTCTAACTGCACACAATAATTATAATTACATCGTTCAAAAAATTAAAAGATGACATTCACCTTAAGAAACAATTTTAAAAGGTTACCAAAGGACGACCAGTCCTGCGATACCATGTACACATGTCTTTAGCACTCATGTTATACGTCAATTTTTTTAAGTGTTTAAATACACACAAGTTTTCACAAATATCTTTGTTACTATTACTTCTAATTTTATGATAAATTTATGTTAAATGTCAATAAAAAAGTTTGGAAAATCCAAAAGTTAATTTTACTATATTATTATTATAGAGACTAAAAAAATAATATTGTAACTTGAAAAATGTTTAACAGAATTATATTAAAACCGACCGGAAATCAACTTTAATATTACATCATTTTTAGGTATTTGTACTCAGGCATTATCGTAAAAACTAGTCTTTTACCTGACTCGTTAATATTTTTTTTTCACATCAACTTTATTTCATTTTCAAAAAGTTTTTCATCTAGTCATAACCAGTATTTGAATTGAGCCTTCACCAAAGTACACCTTCCGGTCACTTCATAAAGTCCAAAAAGTATAAGTATATTTGTATATAAATCATAGGTACTTTTAGCGAAACAATATACGAGTAATTGTAATTGTAATGAAAATCTATGTTTTTTTTTTTTTACAACTATCACATAACGCCATCTAGTCCCAAGCTAAGCAGAGCTTGTGTTATGGGTACTAGACAACTGATAAACATACTTATATATTTCTAAATACATAAATATTATAGATAAATTACACCCAGACACAGAACAAATGATCGTGCTCATCACACAAACATTTGTCCTGGGTGGGAATCGAACCCACGACCTCCGGCTTAGCAGTCAGGGTCACTAACCACTAGACCAACAGGCCTGTCAAATATAGTTTATAAAAATAATAATAATATCTTAACTTGGTCTTGGAATTTTGTTGGAATATTTTGTGTTTCTACAGCGATCGACATTTTTCATCACGAGCCGCTGTAAACAAACGGTGCAGTAACCCGCCTTGAGTCAGTGAGTCTACGTGGATTTGTAAGAGGACACTTCCTTACTCTATAACGTTTTCGAAAAATGAGTCCTGTACTAGAAATTGTACCCAATCTTGGATACAATTTCCGGACACATTGTGTCCAGACGAAAGCAAGTGAGAAGCTTATATTATAGCTTAACTTATGCATGCTTTGATTCTGTATTAAAAAAAAACAAAATGTGCTACTTCTACTGTCGCTGCCGGAAATATTTCCCTAAGTAATTCTGTGTCAATAACGACGCGAGTGGGGGTTAACACTCAGCCTTCATACTTCTTTATTGATCAAGTCGTAACAATGAATAAGGGCCATGCCAATACGTCTCGGGAAAACGTCGCCGAGTACCGGTACAAACTTGTGTCCGAAGTCGAGACTTTGTTGAATAAAGTCTTGGACTGGGGCGACTAAATCTAGTCCAGTTTAATCCCTAGAAGACACAAGTTTGCGCGTTTACCGCTAAAAAGGACCCCCTTCGTCGTATCTCCTCAGTTTAAAGGCACTCCCCTTCTTGCCTCAGCCAGTATCGGAATCCTCAGCGTCGATATATTGAGTGACGTGCAGTTTCATGGTCACTTGGGAGATAAGGCCAAACTGACCTCCAAATAGCTTGGCATGCTCAGCAGAGTGGGACAGTATTTGATGCCGGCGCACCGCCTGCAAATTTACAAGGTGCAGGTTCGGCCGCACATGGAATACTTTTCCCATCACTGGGCTGGGGCTCCATCGCATCCATCGCATCGCATCCAGCGCAGAGCAGTTCGAATCGTCGACGACCGAGCTCTTTCCGACCGGCTTGAATCACTGGCAGTTGCACTGCCAAGAGATGTTGCATCTCTTTGCGTGTTTTATCGCATCTACCACGGGGAGTGCTCTGAGGAATTGTTCGGACTAATTACAGCCGCACAATTTCACCCGAAGCCGCACGTGACGAAACACGTGAAGGCGTGACGTAACTCGAGATACCATCCATACCATCCGGATGACTGGCGGTCCACCACCGTGCGATTTAAGAGAAATTTTCTTCCTTGTACAACTTCCTTGTGAAATCGACTACCACCAGAGATTTTTTCCGGACTAATACGACTTAGGGACCTTCAAGAAAAGAGCCTACTCCTTTTTAAAAGGTCGACAATGCATCTGTAATTCCATCACTTGTTTTGATAGTTTAATCACTTACCATCAGGTGAGCTGTATGCTCGTTTGCCCCCTCTCCTATAAAAAAGCCCGCATCATCATTGAAGAAGCTGATGTCATCCTGGGAGTATAAAAACTGTATTTTAGCATTGATATATTAAATTTTTATATTAAATATAAAAATTACCCTTTTAATATATCAATGTATTTTAGTGAGTTCGTTCCAATCAGCTATTTTCTTTTCATGCCGAAAAAATCTTTTCCACATCTTTACTTGGCTTAGTGCATCTATTTTTAATAAGTAGGTATCTAATTATTAACTTCAGTGTTTCAAAAATTGCTTTGTCATTGCAAAACTCGCATGTTTAAATTTATTGCGTTACAAATATTTAGTGCTTTAAGTAGGTAGATAGTTACGTGAAACAAGTCTCGACTCGTTGACCTTGCGCTGGCTCGTATTTTTACCCGTGCGAAACGGTGCCCTTTGTTCTCGCGCCGCTGTAGTCATTTTTTATCTCAAAATAATTAAAGTTTACTTTTTTTTGCTGTGTTCATATTATACAAATTAGCGATGGGTAACCAGCCAAAATTGTAATAACCTAGCCAGCGTATTATTTGTTGTGGAATAACTAGTTATTCAGATACAGTGAATTTCGGTTATAACGACGGCGGAGGGACCACTTTAATGTCGTCGCTATAGCCGGAGGTGTCTATATCCGAAATAATAAAAAGTCATGTACATATTTACTTATCATTTATTTAATTAAGTTATACACGGGTGTTTTGTGATTTTTCTTTATTTTCAGGGATTTTGATTCAAAACACTCCATAATTTTAGCGCGGTTTTTCCACATCGTTGATATTGTAGAATGTGAAATCCCAAATTGTTTACACAGATCACCATTGTTTTGTCCATTTTGCAGTCTCGAAATGATATCCACTTTTTCTTTAACAGTAAATGTACGTCTAGGAGCCATATTCACAAGTTTAAGAAACACTGTTCACTCACTGGAATTTCTATGTAACTGATTCACAAATTTAACTTCGTAAACATGCTACGTAGTCCTACATACAAACAAAGCATTAGTTTGACCATCTGTGAATGTAAACAAAGGATAAGATAGCTTAATAGTTTTATGAATGAGTCTTTGTGCCTTTGCCGACTCAGTCGCAATATCCGCAAGGGATTTCTAGGAATCGGTCATAAATGGTTCATAAAAACAAGTCGCTTTACCCGAAATTGACGCTATAACCGAAGTCGCTATTACCGAATGAATTTCTTACGAAAGTATGCTTTAAATTCAAGGGACGTTAGTTTGACCTCGCTATAACCAAAAAGTCGTTACAACCGAGGTCGTTATTAATGAAAGCCACTGTATTTGGCTATATGGGTAAATGACTCACTAACCAAATGAAGGTTGATACCGTTAGCGTGGCAACTGTAGCTAGGACTAGAATAAGAATAATGATCAACTGCCCCGTGATTACGGTCGAATCTCGCCGCGAAATATATTTATATTTTGTACTCACTATACTACTATTACATAATAATTTGTACTCAAATATTTCATCGTGAGTCCTAAGCCCGATAAAATTATGAAGTGAAGTTCATTTCAATTAAATCAACAGATAAAAATACAATTATTATTACGTAACATTTTTTTAACGTTGGGAATATATGTAGTGAATGTGAAAAGGATAAGGGCAATGCCAATGAAGATTGCGGCAATCCCGGGCCACAGAGTAAGGGCACAGAATTAATGGTGGTTAATATAGCGCATAGCGCCATATTATAGCGCGTGTTATGTAAGTAGTCACCATGGCGCTATGACGCTACGACGCTTTGGCTATTCATATTAATGGTGGTAATTATAGCGCATAGCGCCATATAATAACGCGCTATCTCTCCATAACGCATAGCGCGTGCTATGTAAGTAGTCGCCATGGCGCTACGACGCTACGACGCTTTGGCGCTATTCATATTAATAAGGTGGTTAAAATAGCGCATAGCGCCATATAATAGCGCGCTATCTCTCCATAACACATAGCACGTGCTATGTAAGTAGTCGCTATGGCGCGATTGCGCTATAGTGCTTTGGCGCTATTAAGTATTAATTTCAAGCAAGCGGCAACTAGGTAGACGTGGGTCGTTACGTCATTTTCAAGAAACGTAAAGAAACCAATGACTTGATCGGCGTCACCTGTTCCAAAGCTAGTGATTTTTGTAACTGGCTATTTTTATTCGGCTACTGTGATTGTTTGCATAAATATCACCACCACCAACTATACAGTTACACACGAAACGAAAATAAATTTAATCACAATCTGTGTTTGTAGCTGTATAGTAACTGTATACTGTTAAATGAATAAATTAACTTCCCTTCATACTTTATTCAGGTTTAGGTCTGACTGCATTAAATGTATTTATGATTGATTTGCGTTTACTATGACACTAAGATTTTCATAAAATTATTAATGCAGGCATATTTACAAGTCAATTTGATTGTATATACAATGATTATTGATATTACGTTTTCACTATCATTAGTTTTTGCACTTTTATTTGCACTGTACAATTAATTTGTTTGTTTGTTTGGCTATTTACACACAGTTTTTAGGTTTTATTTTATACACATATTTTAGTTTTAAGCTATTGCATAGCTTCTATCGCGGGCCTTGAGCGCGGGGACCGAATCCAGAAATTTATTCCGTAACGAAAAAACCTCACGCTCCCCACTCCGACGGGCACGGAGGTGTGGCTTGAAGGCCGTGCATTGTCTAACGTCGTTTCTTTTCGGCATAATAAGCAATACATAAGCAGCTGTTTATGAGAAAGTATATAGGTGTATAGGTATTTATGTACAACAGTGAATAGCTGTACTTGTAAAATTTGTGTATAAAGTGTTTTGAATGTGAATGAACAAAGTGCATTTATTATTTATTTATTTAATAAAAGAAAAAAAATTGTTTTCTTATCGGTCACCACGCTCAAAAAGTGTAACTTGAATTAATATCAAAGAAAAAGAATACTGCATAAATAAAATAAATAAATAATTATAATTGCATAAGTTAATACAAAATGCTATGCAATAGCTTTATCGCGGCAGTCCCCGAGTGCCACACGTCTTTTTTATTTTAATTTTATGAATAAACGATTTCATGACTCCATCAAAAATGTTTTAAAAAATATTTTAGTCAAATTCTATGTGACTCGCTTCCCGGAATCGCAAACCGTTGAAATTATTTACAAACAGAGATTACTCTACTTTATTGTCTATGTCTATAGTCTTACGTATGAAATTTAAACGTACAATAATACTGTTACTTACGATGTTTTGTTTATTGTTGTATGCCACATATGCGCTTTGCGCTTGACCGACCGACAGTCGACTCCCGACAGTAATCATAATCAAGCATTTACAAAAATCACTACTTGTAACATGACTAGAAACTAGTGATTTGGTTACATGCCTCGTAGCCAGTTACTGTATCTAGTGACGTGAAATAACGCCCACGTCTACACAAGGTTGCCGATTTGTGGGGAATTCCCCAAACTGCGGGGAATCTCAAGTTGATTGGGGATTTATTGGGGATTGGCATTATGCGGGGAAAATGCGGGGATTTTAACATCTTCGTTAATATACTTTTTCGAAAATACCAAATACTTTAATCATCATCATCATCATTACAGCCCTTCACAAGTCCACTGCTGAACATAGGCCTCCCCCAAGTAATGCCACAAAGCACGGTCCTGAGCCACCTGCATCCATCGACTTCCTGCATATCTTACCAGGTCGTCACTCCATCTAGTGGGGGGTCGCCCTACACTACGCCTACCGGTACGAGGCTGCCACTCGAGAACCTTTCTTCCCCATCGGTTATCGGTTCTTCGAGCTATATGGCCGGCCCATTGCCACTTCAGCTTACTAATCCGTTGGGCTATGTCGGTCACTCTGGTTTTACTGCGGATATCCTCATTTCTGAGTCTATCACGCAGAGAAACTCCGAGCATAGCCCTCTCCATTGCTCGCTGAGCGACCTTGAGCGTCCTCATACGGCCAGCAGTGAAGGACCACGTCTCAGATCCGTAAGTCATCACTGGCAACACGCACTGGTTGTACAATCTAGTTTTTAAAGATTGAGGTATACCTGACGAGAAGACATGCCGTAATTTCCCGAACGCTGCCCAGCCGAGTTGAATCCGTCGATTGACCTCTCGGTCGAAGTTGGACTTACCTAGTCGGACTATTTGTCCCAGGTAAACGTACTCGTCAACAACTTCGAGCATAGTGCTCCCAACAACTACCGGCATAGGTGTGACATGGACATTAAACATGATCTTTGTTTTGTCCATGTTCGTCTTAAGACCTATCCGTTGGGAGGCACTATTGAGGTCATTGAGCATAGTGCTTAAGTCCTCCAGCGATTCTGCCATAAGGACTATATCGTCGGCAAATCGAAGGTGAGTGATGTACTCGCCATTGATGTTAATACCGTATCCTTTCCAGTCCAGTAGCTTGAAAACGTCTTCCAAAGCAGCGGTGAAGAGTTTCGGGGATATAACGTCACCCTGTCTTACACCTCTCTGCAGTTGGATAGGTTTCGAGCTCTGGTTCTGTACTCGGATAGCCATCTTAGCCCTACTGTACAAACACTTCAGCACTTCGATATACCGACAGTCAACTTGGCACCGCTGAAGGGACTGCAGCACCGCCCAAATTTCGACGGAATCAAAGGCTTTCTCATAGTCCACATACGCCAGACAAAGTGGCAAATTGTACTCTTCAGTCTTCTGTACAATCTGCCGCAGGGTATGTATGTGGTCTATGGTACTGAAGCCTTTTCGGAAACCGGCTTTTTCGGGAGGCTGGAAGTCGTCGAGTCTGCGTGCGAGACGATTCGTAATGACTCTCGAAAACAGCACGTAGACGCGGCTCAGAAGGGAAATCGGTCTGTAGTTCTTCAAGAGAGCGTTGTCGCCTTTCTTAAAGAACAAGACCACCGCACTTCTGCTCCACGCCTCTGGAGTAGTGCCACCATGGAGGACGGAATTGAAGAGCTTCTGAAGGACTTCAAGTACCGGTGTTCCACCCGCTTTCAGAAGCTCTGCTGTAATTCCATCCTCGCCTGGGGCCCTGCCGTTTTTAAGGTGCTGGAGAGCCATTCTAATCTCGCTTAGACTGACGTCCGGGATATCATCGGAGTAGTGTCGGATAAGACTTGCTCTTGGATCGTTACTCACACTTGCGTGTGGCTCCAACGATGATGTGTACAGCTGCCCATAGAACCTCTCAATCTCACTCAAAATCTCAGGTGTCCCGGAAACGATGCTGCCACACTCAGTCTTCAGCCTTGACAGTTGGCTCTTACGGGCAGACAGATCTCTGGCAAAGACTTTGGAGCCCTGGTTCCGCTCGATCGCTTCTTTAATACGAGCAGTATTAAAGTTGCGTAAGTCTCGCCGCATGCATTTGGAGATCTGTCTGTTCAGTTGCCTGTATGCTGTCAAATCTGTGAACGATTGCAGCCTCATCTCCCGTCTAACAGCCATGAGATTAAGAGTGTGATCGGAGAGTTTTTGTGTTCTTCTGCGGCGGGTCTCGCAGAACTTAGCTCCGACCGCATGGACAGTTTCCACGAGCTTGTCATTCATATCGTCCACTGTATTGCAATCTTGTAGGCACTGAAAGCGGTTGTGTAACTCGAGCTGAAAGTTTTCGGGATTCTGGATTAGAGCACGAGGGGCCCGGAGCGTTGACTTCATTAGACGAGACCTCTCCAACTTAACGTTTAGGTTCAGTGTGCCTCTAACCATTCGGTGATCGCTGCCAGTTTTCACCCTTGCGATCACTGAGACATCACTGAACAGTTGGCGTCTGGTCGTCATAATGAAGTCAATCTCATTTTTTGCCGAACCGTCGGGGCTCGACCAGGTCCACTTCCTGTGGGGCCGCTTCTGGAAGAAAGAGTTCATCATAAAGAGTCCCTCTTTCTCCATAAAGTCGGCCAGCTGCTGGCCCCTTCGGTTCCGTTGCCCTACTCCAAATTTCCCTAACTTCAGCTCACCGCTTTCTCTTGTGCCTAGTTTTGCGTTGAAGTCTCCCATCAACACCGTGTAGTGGGTTTTGGAGGAATGCATGGCTTTGGAAATATCCTCATACATTTCCTCCACCTCCTCATCGGGATGTGCCGAGGTTGGTGCGTAAACCTGTATGACCTTCAGCGAATACCGTTTGGTGATTCTGAGTATCAGGTACGCGACCCTCGTCGACACACTCCCAATCTTTACAACGTTGTTGACGAGAGACTTGTGGACGATAAATCCGACACCTCCTTGGGACAGATGGTCGCCCTCCCGGTGATAGAACAAGTTGCCGGATTCGAGAATCATCGTGTCCTCCCCCTCTCTTCGGACCTCGGATAATCCTATAATACTCCAGCGCAACTTGTCTATCTCTTCTTCCAGCTCCAGGATTTTCTCGTCAGTCCTCAGTGTGCGTGCGTTAAATGTTGCCAGGTCGAGTTGTCGTAGGTGGCAACCGAACCTCCGCCGGAGATTCTTAGCACCCCCTGCCCCGCCGTTACCATGGTCGCCACCGTAGCCAGGAATAGCGGGGCCGCCGGGGACTGGGGGCCGTCTATTTGTGTCATTATTCATGGGGGGTATATTGCCATAGTTGCCACGCTTGGCGAGCGGGTTGGCAACCGCAGTTTTTTTTTGTCGTACAGTTGCTGTTATCAGGAAGATGCTGCTGCCCATCTCCTGCCTGTTTCCCTCTGTCGCCTTTTACGACACCCACGGGAAGATATGGGGTAGTGGATATTCTTAACCGCCACTACACGGCAGTATTTAATACTTTAATATTTTTTTTTTAATTTAGGTACTTATGGATAACGGAGGACTCAATACTCTTTATTGCACTTATCTTTTTGAGTATGAATGAGAAGAAAACATCGCTTAAAAGACAAGCATCCAAGCCAAAAATCTTAATATTTTTTCTGATCTATGGTTGCAATAAACCAAATTGAATGAAAGCTAGAAATATCGGAAAGTATACCGACACTATGATTAGGGGATTCCCTTTCTTTTGACGTTTTGTGAAATAGTGAATTTCTTAACATTATAATACGTATTTTGTCGAGCCGTAACGATACTATCTTGTACAAATATGGATAAATGGTTAATGAAAGGCCAAAACAAAGAAGATAATCCTAAGGTAAGGTAATTAATAGCCTTTTTATTTATTCGTGCGCGATCATGAAACATTAGCAGGTTACCGTCTGTCAGAAACTCAGTGATTATAACTATCCTAATTTTTGGTTTTTAGCTTGAACGTAAAAGGAAACCCGAAAAGGAAACATCAGAGGCTTCAACTTCTAGTATAGAAGTAGAATATGCTGTTCCCATTCCCAGTTCCAGTTTGACTTCAGTGGGCTTGGCAACAAGTGAGTCAAATAATCCAAAAACTAAAAAAATAAAACGCCTGAATAAATTTAATGATTTATGGCTTCAAGAACCAAACTTCTTGAGCTGGCTATGCAAAGATTCGAAAATGAAAGATGAAAATGATTTAGCACACTGTATGCTTTGTTCGGTGTCGATCATAGCGCATAAAAGTGATCTGATTCGACATATGAATTCAGATCGCCATAAGAAAAAATCATTAGAAATACAGAATATTCCAAAAATTTCAAATTATTTGCCAGTGATGGATTTAGAAATAAATGTACGAAAAGCTGAACTAAAATTAGCCGGAGCGTTGGCTGAAAATAATATACCAATATCATTTAGCGACATCTTGGGCCCACTCTGCGAAGAGATTTTCGCAGACTCAGTTATAGCTAAAAATATGAATTTACACAGAACCAAGGCGACGGCTATAATAAATAATGTTTTAGGAAACACATTTTTAGAGGATATATATGAAAAATTACGCGGAGAAAAAATCTTCTTTTCATTAATAATGGAGGAAACGACTGATCAGAGCTCTTTAAAACAATGCTGTTTTACTGCTGTTGTCTATGATGAGAACACCAATAAGGTAGAGCATTTGTTTCTGGATATGGTGGAATTGTCATCAGGAACTGCTAAGGGACTGTATGACTGTTTACATCAAATGCTGCGAAATAAAAACATATCGATAGAAAACATGGTAGGGTTTAGTTCAGATACCACAAACGTGATGGTTGGAGAACATTGCTCTGTTTTTGCTCTTCTTAAAATAGATTTGCCTCACATTGCTCTGGTGAAATGTTCTTGTCACATGATACACCTATCATCATCTAAAGCTTGTCTTAAATTGCCTCGAAACGTTGAAGATTTTTTGCGTTCTGTTGGAGCTCACTTCAGTAGAAGTTCACAAAGACAACTAAAATTTAGAGAGTTTCAAGAATTCTTTCAAGTGGAGATTCACAAAATTCTCACACCAGCTCAAACTCGATGGCTCTCGCTGAAAGCGTGTATAGACCGTGTCTTAGAGCAGTATACTCCATTAAAAGCCTACTTGACAGAAACAGTCTTCTCAGATCCGTCGAAGACTACCGAAGAAATGCTGATTACAATGAACAACCAATTCACTGTGGTATATTTGGAGTTCATGTCTTACGTACTTGCACTGGTAACAAAATTCAATGTCTTGTTTCAATCAGAAACTTCCCTTCTTTACAAATTGAAACCAGAAGTCGAAAACCTTTTGAAAACGTTGTCTTCTAATTTCATGAAAATTAGCTATATCAAGTCCTGTGCTAATATTTTAAACGCAGACTTCAAAAACCCAACACATTTTCTAAGTTTAAACGAAATATATATTGGATTAAAGGCTGGAGAAAGTATTGAAATTTTAAAAAATGACGAAAATGTACCTCGTGCTGCTATTGCAGATTTCTATAGAACCTGCCAGGAGTTTTATATTGAATTGACGTCAGATATTACCAAGCGATTTGATTTTGGGGATCCTCTATTTTCTATTATATCCGCTGTAAATCCATCAGAAGCTCAACAGTTTCTAATTAAATCACTTGTGCCTGTGCTGAAGCGATTTCCAGTGCTTTATAAGTTTGTGACCGCACAAAAATTAGATGACGAGTGGCGAACTCACGCTTTGTTAGATTTTGAGCAACATGGGCTTGAAATTCATGGAGATAACATCAATGCCGAAAGTTACTGGGGTAAAGTATTTCGCCTTAAAAATGCTGCGGGAGAATACATGTTTCCAAACTTAAAAATTGTTATGTCTTTGTTGCTCATATTGCCATTTTCAAACGCGTCGGTCGAAAGAAAATTTAGTGCGCTTCGATGTTTAAAAACAGAAAATCGCAATCGGCTAAATACAGGTACTGTAGTGTCTTTAATGGCAACAAGAGAGGGTATAAAAAAATTGGGCGGCAGTGCCAAGTTTAATCCTTCCAACAAAATGCTTGCATCAAACGTATGGAAAAAGTGCAACAAAGGTTAAAAAATAAATATTATTTAAATAGGTTAAACTTGTTTCATTGTTTAAAATAATATTGAGGGGAATTTGTGGGGAATCAGCAGATTTTTGTCCCCAAATTTGGGGAATTTCATATGGAATTTTGGGGAATTACATACATTGGCCATAGCAACCCTGCGTCTACAACTAGGTAGTTCTAGCAGCAGCGCTGTTGGGAGAGGACGTGTGACACAAATTTGCAAATTTGCTGGACAACTTTATTATTGTGATATTCATTCATTCATTCAAAATTCCTTGAGTAGACTTATGTTCAGAGTGGACTTGTGAGGGGTTGTAATGAAGGTGATGATTATGATAATGATCAGCAATTAGTAAAAAATCGCAGCCAATAATGGGGTTCACACTAGACATGTGTCAATCATTCATTTCTCGTGACCGAATCATTCTAGTACATTTCGTCACGCGTACTGGTACAATCGGATCAATCATTCAAATGAATCATTTCGGGCTCCAGTACCCTACATTAAAAACAATTCATTCGGATCATTCGGGATTCGGTCGGTGTTCGATTCTTTCACAATTCACACCAATCACGAGCTAAAAAGTTTCCATCAGTTGTTTGTGATTGGTTGTACCGGAACATTCAAAGACACATGAGTGAACCATCAAAATTTCTAAGTGTACACCAGCTCAAACGAACAAATCATTCGTATCACAAGTTACGTATTATAGTGTTTTCTTGGAATCTGGGAATCATGGCTCTAGATTTGTTCATGTTGTACAACATATTAAAATAAACATAAGATTCAATGTAAAAGATTGCCTCTTTCGCCAACCAACCTTGAGGTGTAATGACTAGAATAAGTGGGATAACCTTCGTCGTGGTCTCATGTTTGTAATATGAGGAGGGAATATCTATCGCCCACTAAAGTGCGACGAAACCATTCCCTAGTTTAATTATAGCTTGCTGATCTATCACTGCGTAATCCATACATAGCAGAATTGCTTTGGTAGCAAACAACCAGTCCCCTGTGCTAAGAGTAATGATTGTAGCCATAATGTAATTATGCAACATACTAAATTGTAAATATTTATGGCATAATATAAGAGTATAAAAAACTTTAAAAATACGCATTGATCATGAGCTGTGATGACCCCGATAATTATTTAATTTTATCCAGGCGATCCTGATCATGATACTAGGATAAAGTTACTTAATTATTGGATTATCATTGGTCTTTGACACGAGCATAAATTTTCAAATCGATCGTGCGTCTTCATGTTGGTGAAAATTACATTAAAAGATTCCGTGACCTAGATAGATAGATACTTGTGAAGCTAAATTAATATTGCTCAAATATATCGGAACACGTACAACGTCAAATATAAGCGATCATTTAAACCGTTCAATATTATAGTAACAAACAGAACGCCAATGGTATCCAAGCAGTCAAAGTATTCAAATTTTTGGAACACTTTAGGAAAAGAAATTTTATCTTGATGATACAATATTGTATTTTGAATAATTTTAAAATTAAATTCATGCATTTAACACAGCAGCAAGAAAATAAAGAAAATTTTCTTTAATTAAAATAATATTACATTGATAAATAATTTTAAATCAGATAAAAAATGATATCTTTATCTTAATTTTAATAAAACTGTTTTATATAAAATTTTGACTTTGATGCTGATGAAACCGAAGTAAGAGCTTAGTTATACCGTCTATAAGGACAAATAGGACGATATGTCTTTGCGTTGCTGTGTCATTTATAAAAAAATGAGTATCGTAGGTATTAAAATTTGAAGCTAAATGTAAGAAAAATGAGCTCTCTATGAAATGTTAAATATTTAAAGCTGCGATTTAAGTAATAATCTAATCTATAATATTTTTTTCATAGGAGTTTGTGATCATCAAAATTTATCATCTATAAGCGAAAATGATATCCTTCAATCTTCAATCAATTTTCAGAGATACAAATAGCGGCCTGCAAGGCTCATCAGGTGCAGTGTCACATATTCCTCTAATACATTTTTTTTGGGCAATGAATGCCTTTTTTGCATCTGTGCTATTGCTCCATATAATAAGCCCGTATCGCAGAACGTATTACACATATGCAAAGTACGCAGTAAGTGCTGTACTTCTTGTGGCTACTTTGCTTATTTTATAAAGTGCGTACGAAAATGTATTTATTTTTTACATACATGTTCAACTTGACTTTACCTATCTACACTTCATATAAAAGTACACTGTTACTATTCGTAACCTAACGGGTATCGGGCATTGTTATGGAAAAGTTAACTGAAAGGATTGTGGAAATATAAGTATTCGGATATAGTGTGTGCCACAAGGCCAAGTGCTTAAAATACCTAACTACTAAGTTGCGGATCCTCTGTTGGAATCCAAATAGAAACTGTGACAACACGAGTTTGTTGGGCTTTTTTATAGAAAAAGGGTGACAAATAAACACACAGTCCGCCTAATGGTAAGTGGACACTGTGGCCCACAGACATCTACGCTTATCCATATTTAAGAACCACAATGCAGATGCGTTATCATCCCTAAGGGCTGAGATAAAATACTTCGTTTCTAGTAAAAAGGGTCTCCAGTTCCGGTCCGGTCTTCCGGTCACTCACCATACGAAACACAGCAGTATTAAGGAGTCATTTTACGCTGTTATTCTGTGAAAACGGTCAAACCGATCTGTTCCTGCTACAATCGTAATATAACTACAATCTATCACAGAAAAAAAAAGATAAAAAAATGAGAATTTGTCGCATGTCTCGAACACTGCATTACAAATATCTGTCGAATGACCTGAGTTGAAAGAATAAAAAAGAAACAAGAGTATGTTTCTTCTTAATAACTTCAAGCGTAGTAGTTAATGGGAACACCATTAACTACCGGCATAGCACAGTATAGCATATTACGTGGACTTTTATTGGAATTATTACTGCCAATCAAAAGTTCACTACTGAGCTAGAGCACTACTTAAAAATGAAATAATTTGATAATATCCAACGAATTCTTTTTCGTGTTAAAAACTGACAATTAAAACAATTTAACTTTATTTTATTTTAGATATATTGAAAATAAATAATAACACAACATATAAAGAAAGTAAAATCAGAAACGAGTAGATCCTTCTTCGGTATCAATTAAGTCACTAAGCCGTTGACGCTTTGATCGTACCGTATTTTAATAAAAATTACGATGTTTTTAGAACATATCGCCTTAAATTTTCGATAGACCTTATTTCAGTATTATCCCAAAGTTGTATCATTTTATCTATTGGATTTAAGTCGGGACTGTGAGCAGGAAAAGTGATTCACTTGAAGTTTCTATTTTCGCTTAAACTATATACACTACACTTTTACTACTACTACTATTATATTATAAAGCTTTATCATATAACTGATTGTGATAAAACTTTACGAACAGAAATATCAAAGATTAGCCCTGTCAGAAAGATAGACATATATGTAAATGGTTGTTTTTTTTTCAATCGTATGCAAATAATTTCCTGAGCTTAATAGAAGCCATTTAATCTAATATTGCCGATAAACATCAATTTTATTTGACGTGTAATATACATACTTACACATATTATATATATATATATATATATATATATATATATATATATATATATATATATATATATATATATATATATATATATGTAATACATACAAGATTGAGATTGAGAATACATACAAGATTGCATATTATTTAAGATTTCGAATTCAAAATCTAAGAAATATAGATAATTCGTAATTTGTGTACAAATATAATATAGTATATTGTATTTACAAAAGTTAAGATATTTTTTCATATTTTTTTTTAGTTTAAAATTATATTAACCCACAGTAGATTGTCTCCCGTATCGTGGAGGCGATTTTCACGTTGAGCGTTGAGGGCCGCGGGTTCGATTCCTGCACGGAACAATTTGTTTGTTGTGAAATGTATGTATATAAACTGCTCCACGATACCTTAGAAAATTCTACTGTGGAGGTAATGTTTTAATGAATTTGAATACAAATCTAAAGTTTGTTGGTTAACGTACTGAAACAGCGAACGAAGTGGACAAATTGCTCCATAATCCTTTCAGCAATGAGAGGAGGCTTACGCCCAGCCGTGGGAAGTACTCGTTACATAGGTTGAAACTTTACTGCAGTCATGGACGTTAAAATAGTGTTTCTTTGTTAGTATAAACACTGTAATAATAAAACACTCGTGCCGCAGAGAGAAGCACAACCTCAATCATTCTTTAATATTGTTGCTTATTTAATAACTCAGTTCTCCCAAATCATTTTGCCCCCCAAACCCAATGTGACTTAATTTTTCATCTTTCTTACCCAAAACTAATTATGATTGTCACTTTAGGGTATTTAAGTGATGGAACGGAAATAATGCATAATGTAATTAAATGCGAATTACATGTTTTTAAAAGACTTAAATTGAGCAATTTCATCCGTGCCAGCGGAATTAGAATTTAGGTTCTTCGTATTTACCCCCTTACACAAAAAGACGCAGAGTTTTAATAAAAATATTAATAATATACGGAACGTGTGTTTATATTAACAAAATTATTTTAGGTAGAAAGGATCCATAACATACCTACGTAAAACGCCTTCTCTTTCTGACATACAACAAAATAATCTCATGAACCACCGAAGGACTAGGCCAGCGTGCAGTGTCAAGCTGTCAAGTGCTCATTGTCTGAACTGCAATTCTAAGTTAACGACGTATTCCAGTCAATAGAAAGATAATATGTTAAATACTCAAGCACCTGGTGATGATATTGTTGATGATAAATTTCTATTACAGAATATCTGTACTTATATGACTTAAAAATATTTATTGTTTTTAAAATATAACTTTTTATTTCACTATCTCGTTTCCAAAATCTTCTACTTGGAGAGCCACATAAGGACAAAGATGGCTAAGTTTGGCTCTACTTAAGAGATTGAAGATAATTAATTTCTTTGATATGTATTAGGTACTCATAGAAAATCCTCATAAATAAACTTATTTTCCTTGTATAGTTGTTCCAAAAAAAAAAAAATCAATTATCGTAACAAAATGTTTAGAGCATTAAGTAAAATCTAACAATTATAACACATTAACATCATAAATTATTTTATAAAAATAAACTAAACAAAATATGTCAATGACGTAAGCATAAAATAAGAGCAAGCGAAGTAATAATACTAAGTTGTATTAAAATGAACATTGATAATTTGATAATGAAGTATAATTTATAAGGTATATTTTTAGTAAAACTTAGTGCAAAATAAATTACACCCAATCGTATTAGGATAAAGTTATTTTTCCTGTTGTGTCCCGCATTTTTGAGTACTCTAACTGCTTCGCTACCATTGACGTTTTTGTTTGTTAATGTATTAAGGACGGTTTGACTGAAACCATATATTTGACGTTGTATAAATTACGATATATTTGAGCAAAATTGGTGATCACAAGAATTTGCCTATTTTGGATGGTTAAATATTATTGATCACTTTGGATGTCTCTAAGTATTTGATCATCTTGACTGTCACCTTCCTATTGACGCTGACTGTACTACTAAATAATAGAAAACTTCAAATATATATTGATAACCTATTAACTAAGATAATCACATTACATAAATTCTATGAAAATACACGGTAGTTGTAACCAGACGACATTTTTTTATTTTTCTCGAACATATATAAAAATTCTTGATATTGATGCTTTAAGCGATAGTAGCATGGCGGTAGGGTTTGTACTGCAAACTCAGAAAGTCGTGAGCTACTGTGGTGAACCACTCTTAACACAAGAATTTTTAAGAGTGGTTAATGGCAGTATTAATAGAGTTAATACTATTATTTAGTAAATGTTAAAGTGGAGGACATATCGTGTATCGCCTCAAACTCATGTGAAATATCAATACTTATGTGTGCGAATAAATTGAAAGTCAAGAACCATTGTGTAGAACTTCAATAACTGTGTAACAGCCAGAATGTTCGAGAGTTTTAACGTCTATCGAACTTTTGACAAACATTTCTACTTCGGGTAACTTTTAAATTAGTGGGAATTTCAAGACTTTAGACTGCCAATAAACTTTAGGAAAAGTTTTACTAGCGCGAGCATCGCCAAGTTATTTCAATTTATTTACCTAATTTTGAAAACATAATTTAAAAAAAAAAAACTACTTACAGCGGTGTGCCATAATGTGATGATGCGAAATCCCTTTCCTTTTTACTACATTTTTATTCCTATTTTAACTCGCTTCCGTGTATGTCTGTTCAATTTGAAATTCGTAATTGTTAACAAAGAGAAAGAGTTTTATCATGAACTAGCTCACCAGGCAGACGTTGTTCTGCCCTTTTCGACGACCCTTTGTCATGTGCTATTAAAAATCCTTAAATTCTCAAAAAATAATTGTGGGTCACTCATGGGTAAAAAAACTATCCTGTCTCTCAAGTTGGACCAAACTGGACACGGTGAGCAAATTTGATTAAAATCGGTTGAGTAGCTTATCAGTACATCGCGGACAAACAACGTGACACGTAATTTATATAAATATATTAAGATAATATGCACCGACAACACAATATGTTTATTCATTCAATTAATATTTATGAAGGTGAATCCCTGACCAAAATGTTGCGAAAGTACGTTTTTCAGACTCTATTATCTCATTAGTTATGAAAAATAAACTACATCCAAAAGTACATTATTAATGTTCGATATCTTATCATCGCATTCCACGTTCTAATTTATTTTTATGTGCTATAAATACATTTAAAATCAACTTTTAAAAAATGACTAAAATTCTTGATTACATGCATCCGTTGCTAAACGCAACGCTCTAATCATTTGAGGATAACACTAATGGATAGATAATTAAAAAATCTTTGTTTTATTTAAATTTTTAAGTTCGTTTTTTCTCTTTTAATTGAAATAATTCCGAAAATTGTATGACTTTTATGATAAAGGGGCGTGCGCAGAGTGCGGGCGGCATTACGCTGTACTGTATGCGTTCGTAGGAGGTGGCCGCGTCGCTGGTCGCCGCGTCCGTATTTCGCCGCAAACATAATATTATTTGAGTACCTACCAACCGATGCGCTTACGTCACGGTATATTGTAACTCGGCCATATCTTAGAAATAAATCTTACAGCCATGCGGTACGTAAACATGCGATAGGGCTGCCTGCCTCCAGCATTTTTACATTTACCCATTGATTTATGTGTTTTATAACTCAATGCATTTTCCTACTTTGTGTTTCCATTTAGTTTTATGATTGTACTTAAATATACTTTTTTATATAAACAAATATATAATAGGTACTTTGTGAATTGAATAGGAAGTGTTCAATAAAAATGCGTGTCATATTATGATTGGTAGATTTTATTAAAAAACCATGTTTATGTTTGAATAACAAATCGGTCTTATAAATTTGCGGCCTAAAAATATTTGCGCCTCGGCTGATATATACGAAACGCTTTATTATTAAAATTTTAAATATAAAAAATCCGCATTATAATATTAAGTTTATATAAGGCTTAATTAAAAATTGTTTTGGGAAACATGGACAAGTTGGAGTAAAGTAATGTTACGAGCTTGAGATTCGTGACAATAAAAATTGCCGATAAAATTACCTAAATTAACACTTTAATTTACTTTACACAAATTAAAGTTAAAACACTAATAATTAAACACACTAATTCACTTAATTCCGCTCCGAAGCTTCGCTTGTGTCGCTGAGTTCAACTCTGCCTCGATCGCATCTTGCAGCGCCTATTTATTTAAATTAGCAAAGAAACATCCCGAATATTCAGGTAAATGCGCGCAAAGGGACGAGTGTGCGAGTATAGACTTTCCAGAAACTTGGCGCTGTCGGTTGAGAGATTTGTGACGTCATTCTCTGCAAAGCTCCCCTCGCTCTCGTTCCTGACACTAGATGGCGCTAGTTGACTTATTCACACAACAGTAATATCTTTTACTTGGTTATAGATACCTGCAGCTACTTTACAATTTATATGTTTGGTTTTAAATGAAGTTTGGATTTATTATTTTTTTATTTCTATTCTATTTTATGAAAGGGTCCTAGGAAAGGAATTATCCACCGCGCTGCCCCACTGCGTGTTGGCGAACTTTGCATGTCTTCGAAATATTTTTTTTCTTATTTCTCAGGTTTCCTCACAATGTTTTCCTTCACCACTGAGCACGTGGTAAATCAACACTTAAAATTGCAATTACAATATTATTGGTGCCGGCGGGGATCGAACCCGGTTTGCTCGCACACTGTGAAAATTTTAGCACGCGCTAACCATCTGAGCTACCACGGCTCCTCTCCTCTCGAGCTAGAGACTTTATTTTATTTATCGTCAGGCCTGTTGGTCTAGTGGTTAGTGACCCTGACTGCTATACCGCAGGTCGTGGGTTCGATTCCCACCCAGGACAAATGTTTGTGTGATGAGCACGATCATTTGTTCTGTGTCTGGGTGTAATTTATCTATAATATTTATGTATTTAGAAATATATAAGTATGTTTATCAGTTGTCTAGTACCCATAACACAAGCTCTGCTTAGCTTGGGACTAGATGGCGTTGTGTGATAGTTGTGCAATATTATTATTATTGTTGGGTATCTGTATAGTTTTCTCATCTGGTTGGTTTTTATAAATATATAACTATAAATTAAAATGAAAAGATAAATATACATAAATATCAATAAAATAAGATAAATACGAAAAATACACAAATAAATAAAGATCCAACCAGATGGAAGCCCTCGGCAGAAGAGACCAAACGGCCGAGGGTTAGGAGGAAATAATATTATTATTTGGGGTATCTATATAGTTTTCTCATCTGGTTGGTTTTTATAAATATATAACTATAAATTAAAATGAAAAGATAAATATACATAAATACCAATAAAATAAGATAAATACAAAAAATACACAAATAAATAAAGATCCAACCAGATGGAAGCCCTCGGCAGAGGAGACCAAACGGCCGAGGGTTAGGAGGAAATAATATTATTATTTGGGGTATCTATATAGTTTTCTCATCTGGTTTGGATGTATAAATATATAATTATAAATGAAAATGAAAAGATAAATAAACATAAATATCAATAACATAAAATAAATATAAAAATACATATATAAATAAAAGCCCAACCAGATGAACGCCCTCGGCAGGGGAGACCAAACGGCCGAGGGTTAGGGGGAAAGGGGAAGAAACCGGTGGACGATGCGGGCGGTATCGAGGAGCACCGCCTTCTGCACTTGAGCCTGGAGCGGTCCGCCACGTAGTCCCAGCCGCCTCAGATGACCCGAGAGGCTGACTGGGATTAGCCCGTTTGCAGAGACGACTACAGGAATAATTTCGGTCGGCATACCACGCCACATGTCGGTCACCTCGTGATCCAGGTCCAGACATTTTGTTTGCTTATCTGTTTCAGCTTTCATGAGGTTCTCGTCACACGGAATGGTAATGTCGACCAAAAATATCCTTGACTGTGCCCGGTCCATCAGCACAATATCAGGTTTATTCGCAAGAATAGTCCTGTCTGTGATGATGGCCCGGTCCCAATAGAGCCTGGTGCGATTATTTTCGAACACGGCTTCCGGCAAGTACTTGTAATACGGCAATTTCCGATCCACGAAACCGTATTTCAGAGCGAGCTCCTGGTGTAGAACTCTGGCTACTAGGTTGTGCCTGTGCAAGTACTCGGAGTTAGAAAGCGCCGAACAACCGGAGATGACATGGCTAAGTGACTCACCGGGATGGCGACAAGCTCGACAGATATCGACAGTGCCATCCTTTAGGATGTATCTCCGATAGTTGTTGGTCTTAATAACCTGATCCTGTATTGCACAGACAAAACCCTTGGTTTCCCCGAAGAGGTCACCAAAGCGTAGCCAGTGGAGGGAGGTTACTGTGTCTACAAAAGGAAAGGCCCATGTAGAGACTTGTAGATCCTCCCGTGGAGCTCCTTCTCCTTCCATACGGTCTCCCGGTTGGAAATTGTCTGCACTTGCCATTGATCGTTGGCTAAGGATAGAGGGGTAAGTCCTTTATCACAAGAAATGACGTCCTTATAGAATGGATCATCCGATCTCGCCAGGAAGTAATGACGGAGGCTGCACACTTCGCGATTATGCATGGTGAGCGCGCTCAAGAAGCCACGCCCACCACGCTATATATATTATTATATGATCACATATATTATCACAAAACTATAATATTATAAATATAAATACAATCTATATAAATAATATTATTATTTCGGCTATTATCCACCGCGGCGAGGAATTCTAAGCCATCGGTGAAGTTAGGCATCCAAAGATAGGAACCTTCTTACTATTTGAGCCGTATTTAATAAGGCCGATTTTTGAATTAATGCTTTCAGCCATTTGCCCAAACCTAATTTGGACAGATAATCGTCCATATTTTTACCAATAAGTCCATTGACTGATACAACTATTGGTACAATAATTTTTTTTTATTTTTATTTTATAGAAGAGGGGGCAAACGAGCATGCGGCTCACCTGATGTTAAGTGACTACCGCCGCCCATGATCAACCGCAACACCAGGAGAATTGCGGGTGCGTTGCCGGCCCTTTAGAAAGGAGTAAGCTCTTTTCTTGAAGGTCCCCAGGTCGTATCGGTCCGGAAAAATCGCCGGTGATAAACTATTCCACAGAGAGGTTGTACGTGGAAGAAAACTCCTTGTGAAACGTACAGTGGTGGACCGCCAAGCATCCAGATGGTGTGGATGGTATCGGGACGTTTGCCGTGTCGTGCGTTCACGAAATTTGGCGGCTGGGATTAATCCGAACAATTCCTCAGAGCACTCCCCGTGATAGATGCGATAAAATACGCAAAGAGATGCAACATCTCTTCGCGACGCCAGTGAGTCGAGCCGATCGGAAAGCACTCGGTCGTCGACGATTCGAGCCGCTCTGCGCTGGATGCGGTCAAGTGGAAGGAGCTGGTACTGGGGAGCCCCAGCCCAGAGATGGGAACAGTATTCCATGTGCGGCCGAACCTGCGCCTTTTAAAGTTGCAGGCGGTGTGCCGGCATGAAATACTGTCCCGCTCTGCTGAGCACGCCAAGCTTTTTAGAGGCCAATTTGGCCTTCCCTTCCAAGTGACCACGAAACTGCACGTCACTCGATATGTCGACGCCGAGGATTCCGATACTGGCTGAGGCAACAAGGGGAGTGCCTTGAAACTGAGGGGATACGACAAAGGGGTTCTTTTTAGCGGTTAACGCGCAAACTTGTGTCTTCTGGGGGTTAAACTGGACTAGATTTAGTCGTCCCCAATCCGAGACTCTGTTCAGCAAAGACTCGACTTCAGACACAAGTTTGTCCCGGCACTCGGAGACGTTTTCCCGAGAAATATTGGCTCGGCCGGTGTATAGAGCATCACCAGTGCTGTCATCTGCATAGCAATGAATGTTACGGGTATGCAACATATCATTGATATGCAGAAGAAACAGCGTTGGCGATAGCACGCAGCCCTGTGGAACACCAGCATTAATAGGCTTGCAATCGGAGCTTGCACCGTCTACAACGACCTTGATGCTCCGATCTGCAAGAAAGCTGGTGATCCAATCGCACAATTTCTCGGGAAGCCCATAGGAAGGGAGCTTCGAAAGAAGCGCTTTGTGCCAAACCCGATCGAAGGCCTTCGCAATGTCCAAACTAACGGCCAATGCCTCCCCCCTGAACTCTACTGCCTCCGCCCATCTGTGAGTGAGGTAGACCAGAAGATCACCAGCTGACCGACCACGGCGAAAACCGTATTGGCGGTCACTAATCAGCTGGTGATCCTCAAGGTACCTCATGAGCTGGCAGTTTACAATGGACTCCATTGTTTTGGAGAACAAGGAGGTGATGGCGATTGGCCGGTAGTTGGACGGGTCTGAGCGGTCGCCTTTTTTAGGGATCGGGTGGACGAAAGCCGTCTTCCATGATTTTGGGACTACGCCTAGGGAGTAGGAGTACCGGAAAAGACGCGTTAAAACCGGTGCCAACTCTGGAGCACACGTCCTCAGCACAATTGGGGGGATTCCGTCAGGCCCACTCGACTTGTGGATGTCCAGGGAGAGGAGTGCTTTGCGAACCGAGCGCTGTGTGAACTGCACTTCCGGCATGGAGCACTCACACCGCGGGATGGTCGGCGGCGTACTCCCCCCGTCATCGAGAGTCGAGTTAGACGCAAAGAAGGAGCCTAGAAGATCGGCTTTCTCCTTTGCAGTATGGGCCAGTGAGTCGTCCTCCCTGTGCAGAGGTGGAAGATATGGCTGACAGAAATTCCCCTGGACAGCCTTGGCGAGAGACCAGAATGCACGGGTTCCAGAAGGAAAGCGAACTAGTTTCTCGCCAATTCTGCCTATGTGCTCAGACTTTGCCTTGGCAATGACTCTTTTGAAGGACCTAGAGGCGGAATTATACTTCTTTTTTAGAGCGCTGGTGCTTACATCCCGGGACGCTGATGCATCAACCCAGGCTTGACAGCACTCCTGCTTATAGCATGATGCTATTTTACAGGAGCGACCAAACCATGGCTGAGATTTGCCTCCAATGGGCACCACAGAGGAAGGAATAAAAATTCCATACCCTGAAGTACCACATCAGTAACAGAATCCGCAACAACGTTGGGATCATCCGGCGAGAAGCAAACCCGCCCCCAAGGGTAGGATGCAAAGAAAGACCGCATCCCATCCCAATCGGCTGACCTATAGTGCCAAACACGGCGGCAGCCTGCAGAATGCAACCGCGATTTCAGCGTGAGTGGCACAACACTCCGGACCAGACAATGGTCCGAGGAGCCTAAAGGGGCGTCGACGGAAATCTGATATCCGTCCGGGTGAGAGGTCAGCAGAAGGTCCAACAGGGAAGGTGCATGATCCTCCACATCTGGAATCCGCGTAGGCGAAGTAACCAGTTGTGTCAGACCATATGCCAAGGCAAAATCATGAACAGATCTCCCCGCATGATCGGTTAAACGTGACCCAAGCCATTCGGCGTGATGGGCGTTAAAGTCGCCGAGGATCACGATCTCTGCGGAGGGGATCTGCTGTAGCAACGAATCTGCAGCCATTTGGACGTGGTCGAAGAGTCGGTCTGTTTCGGCATTACCGCTATGGGACCTATAGAGGCACCCGTAGACGCGCGGATGATTGTCGCTGTTTACGCGTAGCCAAAGGATGGACAGGTCCGAACCTTCAAGTCTGCCGAGGCGTCGAGAACAGATGTCCTAAGAGGACACCTGTGTCTCGGTCAGAAAGAGCAGAGCCGGCCTCGCCGTCTCGAGATGGTAGTGGACGGCGTTTAGGTTAGAGTGAAGTCCCCTGATATTGCAGAAATTCACGGACAGCGTGGCAGGGGTCGCCTTGGTCTTGTTGCTCCGTTTGCCCCGAGCAGTTGTAGTCTTGAGCGGAATTTCGCCCCCCCCCCCAGAATACGCGGGGCAGCCTGAGCACCCACGCTCAGAAGTGGAGAAACATGGTCGTGGATGCTCAGCGAGGGATTCTCCAGGTGTGCTGGTACCCTCCTGGGGTAGTCTATCTTTATTTAATTCCGCTACCATGTTGATGGGGGGGGGGGGATTTGGGCCTCCGGCCACCTGCACTCACCAGACGAAACGCGGAAGCAGAGCTTCCACTTCACGCCGGTATTCTGTGAGGTCGTGGTACCACCCCGGTTTGAGCCGGCCCATACGTGCAACAGCAAAGCTGCCGCATGGCTCTACCACTGTTTAATATATAATAATAGTAGAATCAACGTCCCACATAGCGACAATCTCATGAGCCGAGTCGATATATTTTTTTTTATCATTCTCTGCTCTTACGAGATTCTCGTCATGAGGAACACTGATATCCACTATTATTGCCTTGCGTGTAGTTCGGTCTATCACCACAATGTCAGGTTTATTTGCCACTATAAACCTGTCTGTGATAATTGACCGATCCCAGTACAGCGTGACACTTCTATTTTCAAGGACTGGCTTTGGTTCATACTTATAATATGGAACATCCTGTTGAGTAAAGCCAAATTTAATGGCAAGTTGTTGGTGTATTATTCTAGCTACTTGGTTATGTCTGTGCAAATACTCACCATTTGATAGTTGTGAACAACCGGAAATAACATGTCTGAGGGACTCTCCAGGGTGGTGACATGCGCGACATACGTCAACTGTGCCGTCCCTCAAAATGTATTTCCGGTAGTTGTTCGTTTTAATTACTTCATCTTGTATTGCACAGATAAAACCTTCAGTTTCTGCAAAAAGGTCACCAAATTGTAACCAATGTACTGATGCAACCATGTTTACATAAGGATTAGTCAATGCTTTAAAAAATCGACCATGCAGTTGTTTGTCATTCCAAACCTTTTTGCGTTCATCTATAGTCATAGTATGAGGCCTCTGCCAGTCCTTTGCCGATATATTAAGCGGGGTTAACGATTTGTCATTAATCACTACGTCATTATGAATGTGTGATGTGTCTTTTTTTTATAAAATAGTCTCTGAGGTTGTACACTTCACGGTTGTGAAGGTTTTTAATGTTTAATAAGCCCCGTCCACCATCTTTACTTGGAAGATACAACCTCATGACAGATGATCGTGGGTGGTGCATTCTGTGCGTAGTCATTAATGTACGGACTCGTCTATCTAAGTCATCCAATTCCATTTGAGACCATCTTGTAACACCAAAAGTATATAGAAGGCTAGGTATTACCCAGGCGTTATATGCTCTAATTTTGTTTCCACCGGATAAATGACTTTTGATAACTTTTTTTAACCTTAACGTAAATTTTACTTTTGAATTTTCTTTAATATTTTTGTCATTAATTCCTAGCGCTTCTGCCATGCCCAAGTATTTATAGGTTTCTGTTTCAGAAAGAGAACTGAAATGTAAGTCATTTGTAATTGCAAAATTATTACAATCTCTAATTTTGCCCTTATTTACGTTGATGACAGCACATTTATCTATTCCAAATTCCATTCTAATATCATTGTTGAAACTATGTGTTAATTTCAACAATAATAGTATATTACTCTCTTTTGATGTGAATAGTTTGAGATCATCCATATATAGTAAATGTGAGATCGGTGAGTTTTCTTTTCGAAACCGAAACCCTAATCCGGATTCCTCAATAGCAGTGCTTAAAGGATTCAGGGCTAAACATAACAAAGTTGGGCTCAAACTATCGCCCTGGAATATACCCCGTTTAATATTTATAGAGTCTATCGAACTACTTTGCCACTCACCTGGTAGATTTAGAACAGTGTTCCACTGAGCCATTAATTTACTTAAAAACTTACAAATTTTGTCATCTATTTTATACATTTCTAAAACTCTCTTTAGCCATGAATGTGGAACAGAGTCATATGCCTTTTTGTAACCACCCAAGCAGTGGACATATTTTTGCGATTACGAAAGACTTGTCGGCAAATAGCTGTGTCAATGAGAAGAAGTTCTTTACAACCACGTGACCCTTTCCGACATCCATTCTGTGCAGTTGAAAGAATGTTATTATTTTCCAAATGTTTATAGATCTTGTTATTCAAAATTGCAGTTATTAATTTGTATACAGTTGAAAGGCATGTTATAGGTCGGTAATTTTTAGGTTCCGTGGTGTTTCCATTTTTATATAGTAAGTGGGTAATACCAGTTATAAGAAGTCTCGGGAGCTCACAGCACTCAACGGCTTCTTGAATCTGTGCAGCCAAACGCACGTGGCTACTTGTTATCCATTTCAGCCAAAAGTTTTGTATACCATCTGGTCCAGGTGATTTCCAGTTGTGTAATCTACGAGTAATTGAGTGTACATCTTCAGCAGTAATTGAAATAGAACCCATGTTAGCCAAATTAGAAAACTTACGTTCGGTTGCACGAATCCATTCGCCTTCATTATGAGAAACTTCGTTAGACCACATACTTTTCCAAAAATTTAGACATTCATTTAAGCTTGGGCTGCCATGAGTACAACTATTAGTTGTAGTGTTCTCCCAAGACCGATACACCCACTTTTGGTTACTTTCGAATGTGCGATTCCGGAAGTACCGTTTAGATCTTTCTGAATATCGTCTAATACGGTTGGCCCATGCTTTTAACTTTTGTTTTTGTGTATCAATGAATTCAGTAATTTTATCCAGAAAATGGGGATCTGATTGGCTAATTTCATTTTCATTAGCGATTTGATTTTTTTACGTCTGTTACCTGTTTGGTAGCTTATTAATTTTCCTATAATTTTGCGAGTATTGTCAATTCGTTTTTGAATTCTTTGTTTCCATTTAGGTTCTGTATTATTTTTCTTAAAATTTTGTACTGAAATGACAAGAATTTTCATTATCATACATATAGCATGGGCACAACAGTATAGAAGAGACATAATTTCCAAAATAGAGTTACTTTTTTCAAAATAATCTTTACATAGAATATTCATTGATGCTACTGTTAGAAAAGTTTTTTTGTTGTTAGGAAGTTTAGGTAGTTTCGGTCTATTTTCTATTGGTGTATTTTTATATTCCAGAAGGGAACATTCGAAAGTCCTTTTCATATATTCGCTGTCTTGGGAACTCACATCTATATCAAAACAATTTTGCTCTATTTTTTCGTTATTTAAGTTAGTAATATTTATATCATGGTTACTGTTATTTTCATTTAAGTCATCAGTCTCACCTGGAAGTGTTCGTTGGGAATCAGGAATTGAATTGATAGTAGATGTTGAGTACTCACTGCAAAGTTGTTCAATTAATCCGTCGTCCAAAATCTTATGACTTAGAATTACACGTACTTGATCTGAAAGTCTTTGGGCAGTTAAGTTTGTTAGGTTGGGTTGTAGCTGTTGGAATTCAAACAGCATTTTAGGGCGATAAGATGTAAGATTGGTTCCTCCTTTGGTAGCCTTATAGTACGCGCGCATAACACTTATATTTAATTCTTTAGTCCAGCGCATGCGTCGTCGCACTACACCATCAGTAGCGGGGTCCTCATATAGGATGGTAATTCCTGCAGGTCCCAATCCAGCCGCTGGTGCTATTCGTCCCCTCAAAGATGATACGGGGGTTCTTCTTGTGCCTCTTGGATTACATTCCATGGATGTGTACTCCTCCGTAGGCGATGTTACGTGTGCGATTGTGGTATTGGCGGTATTTAATCGTATTTGTCGTCTCGTTCGATGCATAATGTAACGTTAAATTAAATATTATATAAATCTGTTTGTAAAATTTCTTAGATGACAGTTGTCAATTTGAAAGAAATACATTTTTCTTGAAATAAGTTTCTTTTCCACAGATTTTTAAAGTTTTATTTATATTGATATTGTAAAATCTATTTGCGTTGAGAATTTGTTATTTGGGAACTTGAAACATATGCTACGAAAATTCATTTTTAAGATTTTATACTGACTGCATCATTTACTTTTGACAACTTCCGCCATTTTTTATTATTATTATTATGGGGTATCTATATAATTTTCTCACCTGGTTGGGTGCTATAAATATATAATTATAAATTAAAATGAAAAGATAAATATACATAAATATCAATAAAATAAAATAAATACAAAAACTACATAAATAAATAAGATCCAACCAGATGGGAGCCCTCGGCAGGGGAGACCAAACGGCCGAGGGTTAGGGGGAAAGGGAAAGAAACCGGCGGACGATGCGGGCGGTATCGAGAAGCACCGCCTTCTGCATTTGAGCCCGGAGCGGTCCGTCACGGAGTCCCAGTCGCCTCAGATGACCCAAGAGGCTGACTGGGATTAGCCCATTCGCAGAGACGACTACAGGAATAATTTCGGTCGGCATACCACCCCACATGTCGGTCACCTCGTGAGCCGGATCCAGATATTTTGTTCGTTTATCCGTTTCGGCTTTCACGAGGTTCTCGTCATACGGAATGGTAATGTCGATCAAAAATATCCTTGACTGTGCCCGGTCCATCAGCACAATATCAGGCTTATTCGCAAGAATAGTCCTGTCTGTGATGATGGCCCGGTCCCAGTAGAGCCTGGCGCGGTCATTTTCGAGCACGGCTTCTGGCAAGTACTTGTAATACGGCAATTTTCGGTCCACGAGACCGTATTTCAGAGCGAGCTCCTGGTGTAGAATTCTGGCTACTAGGTTGTGCCTGTGCAGGTACTCAGAGTTAGAAAGTGCCGAACAACCGGAGATGACATGCCTAAGTGACTCCCCGGGATGGCGACAAGCTCGACAGACGTCGACAGTGCCATCCTTTTTGATGTATCTCCGATAGTTGTTGGTCTTAATAACCTGATCCTGTATTGCACAGACAAAACCCTCGGTTTCCCCGAAGAGGTCACCGAAACGTAGCCAGTTGAGGGAGGCGGCTGTATCTACGTGAGGCTCATTTAGAGCCCTGTAGTACCTCCCGTGGAGCTCCTTCTCCTTCCATACGGTCTCCCGGTGGGAAATGCTCTGTACTGCCGGATCTTCCCATTGCTCGTTGGCTAAGGATAGAGGGGTAATTCCTTTATCACTAGAAATGACGTCATTATAGAAGGGATCATCCGATCTCGCCAGGAAGTAATGACGGAGGCTGCACACTTCGCGATTATGCATGGTGAGCGCGCTCAGGAAGCCACGCCCACCATGCTTTCGCGGCAAGTACAGCCTCATTACCGACGATCTCGGATGATGCATCCTATGGGACGTCATTGTAGTGCGGACTTTTCTATCCAGGGCGTTAAGTTCAGTCTGACTCCACCTGAGTATGCCAAAGGTATACATGAGGACAGGCATGACCCAACCGTTATATGCATGTGTCTTATTCACACCGGACAAAAGGCTGTTAAGCATTTTGGTCAAGCGTGCATAAAACACGTCGCAAACTGACTGTTTCATACCAGCCTCATCGATACCGATGTTCTGTGACATACCCAGGTATCGGTATGTTTCAGCCTTGGAAAGGGTTCTTAAGTTGACGGGCATAGATAAGTCTATGCCCTCAGAGTTAGCAACCCTTCCCCTTTCAACATGGAGGACCGCACACTTATCCGTCCCCAGCTCCAATCTAATAGAATTGCTAAATTCACACGTGATGTTTAGCAATTCCATAAGATGGGAGCGACTGGAGGCGAATAATTTGAGGTCATCCATATAGAAAAGGTGGGTCACTTTTGTACCTCCTTTCCGAAGCTGAAATCCCCTCCCGGAGCCCTCCAGTAAAGTACTGAGAGGGTTCAAAGAGAGGCAGAACCAGATTGGACTCAGACAGTCGCCCTGGAATATACCCCTTCTTATCCTTATGCGGCTTTCCGCAGCCGTCATCCGCTCGCCTAGATGACAGAGGATCGTACTCCACTATTATTATTATTATTATGGGGTATCTATATAATTTTCTCACCTGGTTGGGTGCTATAAATATATAATTATAAATTAAAATGAAAAGATAAATATACATAAATATCAATAAAATAAAATAAATACAAAAACTACATAAATAAATAAGATCCAACCAGATGGGAGCCCTCGGCAGGGGAGACCAAACGGCCGAGGGTTAGGGGGAAAGGGAAAGAAACCGGCGGACGATGCGGGCGGTATCGAGAAGCACCGCCTTCTGCATTTGAGCCCGGAGTGGTCCGTCACGGAGTCCCAGTCGCCTCAGATGACCCGAGAGGCTGACTGGGATTAGCCCATTCGCAGAGACGACTACAGGAATAATTTCGGTCGGCATACCACCCCACATGTCGGTCACCACGTGAGCCAGGTCCAGATATTTTGTTCGTTTATCCGTTTCGGCTTTCACGAGGTTCTCGTCACACGGAATGGTAATGTCGACCAAAAATATCCTTGACTGTGCCCGGTCCATCAACACAATATCAGGCTTATTCGCAAGAATAGTCCTGTCTGTGATGATGGCCCGGTCCCAATAGAGCCTGGCGCGGTCGTTTTCGAGCACATTATTATTATTATTATTAGTATGTATTATTATTTATGGTACAATTTTTGTCGCATGCCAAAAAGTTGTGAAACGTCTGTGAACATCAGAATTGTGCAAATGTTGGTCGCGGATATTTTACCTGCACTTCAAAATTTTATTGTGTGAGTATTTTAAACTATTTTTACGGATTTGATAAACCATATTAAATAAAAAATAGTCTCTTAACTTTCTCTTTTTATGTTTTGATGTCCTAAAACGAGTTTGAGTTGGTAAAATCAAGGCAAACTTAGGGTAGGGTTGTCAATTATTATTTTGATAATAAAACTAGGGAAATTCCGCGGTTTTATATGCGCAAGCGTGAACGTGGTTAGAACATAATATAACCTTTATGTTTTACATAAATATCCTAAATAACTTATTATTTTAATATTTTACTAAGTACCTATAAAATTAACAAGTTTATTGCATTTTTATTTGAGTAATTTTTTTATGCAATTTCTTTATCTACGTCTATTTTTAGGAACCTTTATTTAGTCTGAATCATACATAACACTATATTACTGATTTACTTACTTATACGTAGTTTTCTTTTTTGCAGTTACAAATATCTTGTGAGGTTGAAAAAGGCAGTAATGAAAAAATAATAAGAATAATAATAATTGACGACTTCTTTTCATAAAAATTTCAAATCACGGTCCATTAGGTTGCAGCTTCACTGAACCACAACTTATAATAATAATAATAACAGTAATAATATAGTATTATTTTGTATTTATTTTATATTATTGATATTTATGTATATTTATCTTTTCATTTTAATTTATAATTTTTATATATTTAAATATTTATAGAACCGAACCAGATGAGAAAATTATACGGCTCCAACGATTTTAGCGACGAACGCTTGGATTTATTTTTAGAAAATGTCCTTTTGTCCATGTTTTCAGGCAATAAAAAAACTGCTACAATATAAGAAGGTAAATTTCGACAAATCACTAGCGGTAGTTATAGCTCAGGTGGTATGTCAGTCGGGCGTGATATCGGAGTTCCGTGGTTCGCGTTTTGGCTTTGGTCCCGCTTTTTTTCCTTTTTTTTTAAGTTCCCTTCTTTTGTGAGAAAATCTATTATTTCAAACCCTTTTTTTAGTAATTTTTAAAAATACGAAAATTTTAATTTTAAAAATTTAAAAAAATATATCTATTTAGTTACTAATGCTATATTTATTATTTTAATAATTACCTACCCAGTAGGTAAATATTAAAATAATAAATGGAACATTATAAACAGTAAATCTCCCTCAAACTCAATTTACTAATATTGTTCCTAAAAAAGGAATAGCAGATAAAAGATAAGTAGGTAATAACTATTGCTCCTCAAAATTATATTAGACCTCAAGGTAAAACATATCCTAAAATTCAGTAGATAAATAAAATAATAATACCTACTATTCAAGTATATTTTCAATATGTAAGTAAATGAAAATAACAAAAATTAAGCACCATTAGCATGTAAAGTTCGAATCCATAATTAATATTTCGATAAATATTATAATTTACACTGATTACGCTGATCTTCAATTTCTTGAGGATTTGAAGTACAATGAAACTCCGCGATATGATATAGTAGTACATTTAATGAGTTAATTACAATAAATTTATTTGACACTAGTTGTCGGGTACAGAGCTCAGAGCGTAATGTCGCGCCCGGCCAGTTCGTGACGATGAGAGACGTCACTATCGGACGCGTTCAAGAATTGAGATTAAACATCCTCCCCCCCCCCCCCTCAAAGTCTTCAGGAATTTGAGGTGCTTCTGTGGTGGCTGAACTCGACAAAGGGCACAGGTTGTGGACGGCACGGCGCACAATGCCATTCGTCGTGTAGACATCTGCAACTCGTACAATTCCATCAGAACCAGGATGTAATTTATGTATTCGCGCCATACGCCATTTCAAAGGTGGTACATTAGCCTCCTTTATAATTGCTAAATCCCCTTCCTGAAATCCTCGTTGATTGATCTGCCATTTGTACCTTTGTTGTAATTCGCTCAAGTATTCTTTTCGCCAGCGTTCCCAGAAGTGTTGACGCAGTTTTTCAAGGCATCGGTACCTATCAAGTCTATTTAAATTAATGTCTAATAAGCTTTCCGATGGAAGCGATGTAAGTGGCCTGCCGATCAAGAAGTGCAATGGTGTTAAAGGATTGAGGTCATTGGGGTCTGAGGAAAGCGGGGTTAATGGCCTAGAATTAAGGATTGCCTCAATTTGCGCAAATAAAGTAGATAACTCCTCAAAGGTAAAATGTTTGTCGCCTAATATTCTAGTTGCGTGGTACTTTGCAGATTTGACACCTGCCTCCCAAAGTCCGCCAAAATGCGGAGAATACGCAGGTGAAAATTTAAATTGTATGCCTTCGTCAGCAGCAAAACCAGATATGCTTTTACAGTTCAATTTTAAAAATTTTGTAATTTCATTATTTGCACCGACAAAATTTTTACCATTGTCACAATATAATTTAAGAGGCTTTCCCCTTCGGGATATAAAACGTCTTAAACATAATATAAAAATATCGGTAGTTAGATCGCTTGCTACTTCAAGATGCAAGGCCTTTGTAGTGAAACAAATAAATAAACATAAGTAACATTTTGTTATTTTGCAACCGCGACCTTTACGGTCAGTAATAAAAAATGGCCCAGCAAAGTCCACCCCGCTTATGTGAAAGGGAGGATTTGGAATGACTCTAGTAGCAGGCAAATTACCCATTATGGGATTAAAACACTTCGCCTTTATTATTTTACACAGCTGGCAGTTGTTGACAGTTGATCTTGCCAATACTCTACCTCTTAAAGGCCAAAATTTGTTTCTTATATCGGTAAGTAAAAATTGTGGTCCACAATGTAAAAGTTTTTTATGATAATGAACAAATAGCAATTTACAAAAGGCATTTTTCGTTTCTAATAAAATTGGATATTTTCTTTCGTATGCTTCATTAGAGTTTTGAGTACGGCCACCAACGCGAATTATTTCCCGTGCATCTAGAAATGGACTTAACGCCAATAAGCGGGACTTAGGTGGTAAGTTTCCCTTAGTTTTTAAAACCTTAATTTCATCTGCAAAGCATTCGTTCTGATGTTGTTTTATTAAGATTTCTAAAGATGACTCTAATTCGCTGATTGTTAAGGGACCAGTGAATTTGTGTTGTTTATGTTGTAAATTGTGTATAAAACGTAGAACGTAAGCTAAACATCTTTGTAATGTTGTGAATCTTGAATATCTTTCAACATTTACTATCATAGACTTGCTAGGAGTTGAAGTAGTATTTGATGAACATTTAGATTGTCGTGCTGTTGTAGGTTGGAGTGTAGTTGGTTGGAGTTGGAGTGTAGTAGACTGTAGTGTAGTTGTGGACTGTAGTGTAGTTGTAGATTGTAGTGATTTAGTATAAGCTTTCCTTTCAGGTAAACAAGAAATATTTTTTATATTAACATTTTTAGGCCAATTACATGAATTCTCGGTTAAAAACGACGGTCCTTGCCACCAAAGCGTGGCAGAATTAATTAATTTAGGGTTTAAACCACGTGAGGCTAGATCCGCTGGGTTTTTATCTCCAGGGACGTGCCTCCAAACGTCTGAACTAGTAAGTTCATTTATTTCACCAACGCGGTTTGAAACAAACGGTTTCAAATCGCATGGTTGAGAAGATAACCAACCTAAAACGACTGTTGAATCAGTCCAATGATAGACTGAACGAATTTTGTAACTAAGGGCCTTTAACACCTTAACACTTAATCGCGCCGAAAGCAGGGCACCACACAGTTCCAATCGAGGTATTGTTGTCGGTTTAACTGGAGCAACCTTAGTTTTCGCACAAAGTAATCTGACGAGAACATTACCTGAACTATCAACCGATCTAAGATAGATTGCAGATGCATATGCTGCTTGTGAAGCATCCGAGAATGTATGTAAGTCTATCACCACAGGTTTATTAATGAGAACGCATCTTGGTATTTCAATGAACGATACGCTGTTTAAATTATTTATAAAATTTTGCCATTTTGTCTTTAATACATTATCCACCGAATCATCCCAATCAAGTTTTGTCAACCATAATTTTTGTAGAATTATTTTAGGTATGATAGTACAAAGACTAAGCAAACCTAATGGGTCGAATAATTTAGCCGAATTGGACAAAATCGTCCTTTTGGTTATATTTTGATCTAACTGAATGTTAACTGGGAATCGAAGAATGTCCTTACTTGGATCCCATTTAAGACCTAAAACGCTGGGTTGCGAAGTCAAATCTAAATTTTTTGGCAGCGATGTATTTGACTCACCTTGAAAGTGAATATTTGCATTAGTTCGCCATTTTCTTAAGGGAAAGCAGGCTGTACTGATAACTGTAGTGACCGATTGGATTATATTTTGTAATTCACTTTCAGTCTCAGCACCAGAAAGAAAGTCATCAACATAAAAGTCTGTCTTTATTAGCTGTGCTATTTTTTATCTTTGCATTCCTTTGAAAGTTGCAATAGACAACGTGTACTCAGAAAGGGCGCCGATGCCATTCCATATGTCACTGTATTTAATTGATATATTTTAATTTGCTGTGCTGGTTCATCACGCCATAAAATCATTTGCAAATTTCGTTGATTAGGATCTACCATGATTTGACGGTACATTTTTTCCACATCTGCTGTAACAACGTATTTAGGTTGCCGATATCTTAGCAAAATGGAAAATAAGTCGTCCTGCACTACAGGGCCAACATGTTGTATATCGTTAAGTGAGATTCCGGTGGACGTTTTTGCAGAAGCATCAAAAACTACACGAAGCTTCGTAGTCTCACTATTTTCTCTAATCACAGCATGATGTGGGAGATAGCAACCGAATGGGGGCTTAGAAACATTGGTCATGTGTCCTAAACGCTCATATTCTTTAATAAAATGTTGATATTCTTGTTTGAATTTATCATTGTTGTTTAATTTTTTCTCAAGTTGTAAAAATCTTTTTTCCGCAATATTATATGAATTACCTAAAATTTCTACAGAATCCTTTAGAGGAATTTGTACACAAAATCTACCGTCGTCTTCACGGCGAGTAGTTTTATTAAATAACGTTTCGCAATAATTGTCCTTATTGTACGTAATATTCGGAACTTCTTCAAGTTCCCAGAACCTTGATAACTGTTTACGAACCTCATGTGAAAAATTACATTGTATATTTGAATTGTTACTGTTAAAATAACCTTCTCCCATAGGGCCAGCAACTATCCAGCCCAATTGTATCTCCAGTAAATTTGGCCTTTGAGGCCCCAAATTTATTCTATCCGTTCCAATCCGCGCCCAAAATATGTCAGCACCTAATAGTAAATCAATATCGGAAGGTTGATAAAACTTTGGATCTGCCAGTTGTACATCATTTGGAATACCTAATTTTTGATAATGAACTGTGGCATGAGGGAGATGCTCAGTAATTTTGGGAAGAACATAGCATTTAACTGATGTATTGAATGAATTATATATTGAACGTATCTGTATTAAGCAATGTTCAGTGATGTTTAAAACAGTATTTCCTATGCCTGACACACATTTGTAACATTTCTTTATTTTATTAAAACCCATTTTCCTTTGAGCCTCTTCACTAATAAAAGATGATTGGCTGCCGCAATCTAGTAAAGCCCTCAATATAAAAATCTTGTTATTGTTTGTCACCTTTACTAATGCAGTAGAAAGAAGAGCTTGATTTGTGGAGACAGCAGACATGGAAACAAGGGAGGAAGGGCTGGGTACATTGGATTCAACTGTAATATTAGGTAAGTTTGCTTCACTTGTTTTTGTAGAATTGTTATCATTAATAGATGTTGTTAGTTCTTGTAAATTTTGTTGTGGTGTAGTTTTGTTTTGTTGTGTCATAAGTTGTTGCATGCGTATATGTTGTGAAGAATATTGTTTATGTAATAGAGTATTATGTTTTTTCTTGCAAATTCTACAGCCACTCAGCCTGCACTGAAATGCTTGATGGCCGCCGCGAAAGCAGTTGCTACATAATTTCAAAAGGGAAACCTTAGAAATACGCTCTTCAACAGGTAAAGATTTAAATTTTAAACACTCATGTAGTTTATGACCTTGGTTACAGATTGCACACCGCTTGTCAGCAGATGACTGGGCAGAAGAAGTAAAAAATGAATTAGTTTTTGTTACACTGCAACGTCTTTCAATTTTGCATGACCT
This sequence comes from Parnassius smintheus behrii, assembly GCA_036936625.1. Lineage (NCBI taxonomy): Eukaryota > Metazoa > Arthropoda > Insecta > Lepidoptera > Papilionidae > Parnassius > Parnassius smintheus. The sequence goes on from JAUPFT010000026.1 coordinate 5,521,818, forward strand.
ACTAGTATTCATAGTTTCCAAAACCATAGCACGTTGACGAAGAAATGAATAAAACTCCTCTAAGCTAGGTGAAATTGTACAGCTTCTAAATTCTTCCCATTTCCTAGCAGTCGCACTGTCTAACCTTGTCGACGTTAATAATTGTATCCCACTTGTCGGTGGGTTCACCTAAGGAATTTAAAGCACTTAGATTTTTCGATAACGTATCAACTAAATTGCGAATACCAGCCTCTGTCTCTTTATGTAACGGTTCGATTGAAAATAGCCCCTTTATATGCTCATTTATCAATAAACGTTTATTATTATATCGCTCGCAAAGTAGTTGCCAAGCGGTCGCATAATTTTTAGAAGATACAGTAACGGAGTTAATCACAGAAGAAGCATTACCCTCTAAATATGATTTAAGGTAGTGAAATTTAGTAATGTCGTCAATATTTTCATTATTGTGAATTAAGGATAAATATGTATCCCTAAAGGAAAGCCACTTATTTGGAGCGCCGTCAAAAGGTTGGATCTTTAAGGGTGGTAACTTTAAATTACTATAACTATTGCATATTTGGTTGGATGAGGATTCAACCTTATTTGAATCTTCAAAAAATTCTAATAACGATTGAGCTTGAGCAATTAAATTAAAAAATAAATTATCTGTTGTCTCGCGTTCTTCCATTTGTTTACTTGTATCTTCATCCAACATCTCAATTTTTGACTGGACTTCCTCGAAGATACATGAAAGGTCCCGTAATTTATTTAATCGAAGGTTCAATTCATGTATCTTCAATGTATCAGTTTCTTTACAATGCATTAACGGTGTTAAATATTTTTCAAATAGTGTAAGCCGAGCTCGAATAAGACCTCTCTGTTTAATAAGTTCTTTTAATTCACTCATTATGACGGTGCAAATAACTTTCTACTAGTAAATACAAACAGGTAAATTTTTTCGCACTGAATATGCAATATAAACAATATAAATAGTGAATACGTTACGTTAGTTCAATGCAGCGACGAGTTAATAAACCGGTTTTGCAGCTGATGATTGCACGGCGATAGATATTGTTCTTGTCGGAATTAACAGCAAATCTTCCTTACCGGAATAAGCCTGGAATTGTCGGCAACTATGTTTAATAATACAGTTCCTTAAAATCCTTTTAAATGGGGCCTTGGAGAATGAGCATAGATTGTACCACTGTATTTATCATGCAATATAATGTTTTATTCAATTGCAACCAAGAAATGAAATAAATAAAGGTTATAACTACCGTTTTAAAATTATGAACACTAGGTTAACTAGAAGTGCAATGTTTGCGTAAATGAAACGAAACTACTTATTTATTTTATTAAATTAACTTAAATTGGCGTTATACCTTAAATATGTGGCAGAATATTTGTTAAATTAATGTAAAATGTAATTTTTAACCAGTAATAATTTGAGCGTTTTTATATTTTAAAGTTGACGGTAGTAAATATTTTTTGCCAAAGGCGTTGTCCACTTTACATAAACTACACAAATTGAAACAGGCAGGATTGATAAATATAAAGGAAAAATTTAACGAACTTCCCTCGGAACAATGGCTGCAGCTGCTGGCTGGCGGATTCCTTGAGGTTGGGTTCGCCTTAGTTCGGTATAGTATTTAACCAAAATCTTCGATATACTAGTAATTTTCCTTGCGTTAAATCACGTCGGGGTCACCATATGATTACGCTGATCTTCAATTTCTTGAGGATTTGAAGTACAATGAAACTCCGCGATAGGATATAGTAGTACATTTAATGAGTTAATTACAATAAATTTATTTGACACTAGTTGTCGGGTACAGAGCTCAGAGCGTAATGTCGCGCCCAGTGTTGCCAGATGCCTTGAACCTTTTATCTGTATTAGAAACTGCTAAAATCTGTATTAAATCTGTATGCTATTTAACCTTAATATCTGTATAAAATCTGTATAATCCAATAAACCAAAATAGAATGACTGATCATCATCATCATTGTTTCTTTTGAAAAACAAGGCATAACTACTAACGTAATAAGCTGATAAGGTTTGATTATCGTTATTAAATGATATTTTTTTATAGAATAAAGGTGACAAAGGAGCACATAGTCCACCGATGATAAGCGGATACTGTGGCCCATAGACATCTACATTTATCCTCGCTTAAGAATAAAAACGCAGATACGTTGTCACGTCAGAGGACTATGATGGAATGCCTCATTTCCTGTAAAAAATGGTCTCCGGATTCCTACACTCACCATGCGAAACACAGCAGTATTAAGCTAGTATTTTACGCTGGTATTCTGTGAGAGCGTGGTCCTTCCCCGGTCGAGCTGACTCATTCGTGCTGCAACCATAGTATAGCTGCAGCGTGGCTCTACCACGGATAAAATATACACTATACACTAGTTTTTTATATAGCAAAATTGAAAACATTAATTTAAGCGAACGACATATTAAAACTCAAACATTTACAACAAATGAACATATAATTACTTTATTATTTTCAGTCATATATATTTTATATACTTATACATATTTTACAATACACTTTTAATTCTGCCATACTAACAATTACGTTGTGAAAAAATAAAATTAAATATAAGGAATAGAATCATGCAGTGGAGTGTGTAAAGCTACGTTAGTACTCTTATTAGTTTGTGGTGTAAAGCGGTATCTAGTCACTTATTTTGCTTCATTCTGTTTTAAGTTGAATATTACGGTAATTCAATCAATAGAGTTAGAAAACTCTGTATAAAAATCTGTATCCAGTGCTAATCTGTATCACACACCGAAAATCTGTATAAATACGGGTAAATCTGTATATATGGCAACACTGGTCGCGCCCGGCCACAGTGTTGCCAGATGTCTTGAACCTTTTATCTGTATTAGACGCTGCTAAAATCTGTATTAAATACATACATAAACACTCACGCCTGTCACCCAGAGGGGTAGGCAGAGACTACAGACTTCCATTTAGCACGATCCTGACATACCTTTCTCGCCTCTTCCACATTCATATACCTACGCATACATGCTCGTCGGTTAAGGGTACTCTTAATTTGGCCCATTTTTAGTATATCGCCAATTTGGTCGACAAACTTCCACCTAGGACGTCCCTTTCCGACTCTTCCATTCACTTCTGCAACATATATTTGCTTTGTCAGTCTTTCCGCATTCATTCTTTCTACATGACCAAACCACCGAAGCATTCCTTTCTTAATCCTGGTCACCGCATCATCTTGCAAACCACACTCTTCTTTTATCACACAGTTTCTCACCCTGTCACTCAGATTCAGCCCTAACATACTCCTTAGCGACCGCATTTCTACCGCATTTATTCTACTCTCGTGCTTCTTCTGCCACACCCAACTTTCACTACCATACGTTAAAGTAGGGACTAATACAGCACTGTGAATTGCCATACGTGCCTTTTTTGACACATTCTGACTTTTCACAATAGAGTGTAGAGCCCCATTTACTTTATTTCCTGCATTCACTCGTCGTTCAATGTCCTTATCATATCTCGCATCCCTGCTGAATACACATCCCAAATATACGAACTCATCCACTTGCTCAATTAACTCTCCTTCTATTCTTATTTCACATACCGTTTTGCTTTCATCTCTTTCAAAAACCATCACTTTCGTCTTACTCGCGTTCACTTTCATTCCCCTTTCTTTTAATGACCTGTTCATTAATGTAACCATCATTTGCAACTCGGCCGCCGACGATGCAAGTATGACTTGATCATCGGCGTACAAAAGGCATTTGATGGTTAACTCACCCATTCTTACCCCGCATTCTTCAACTTTCAAATTTTCCAAACAGCTGTCCATAAATAGGTTGAACAGCCACGGGGAAGCTACACAGCCCTGTCTGACACCTTTATGGATGCCAAACCAGTCCGAGTAGACCCCGTTGATTCTAACACAAGCACTCGAGTCCCTATACAGAGACTTTAATGCCTGTATCAAACCAGCGCTCAACCTAAATGCGTTCAGCGTTTGCCATAACACATCCCTGTCCACTCTGTCATAAGCCTTTTCCAAGTCCATGAACGCACAAAAAACTCTTTGGTTTTTCGCCAAAAACTTCTCCGCGATCATGCGCATGGAAAAGACTTGATCTGTACACCCCATTCCCTTTCTAAATCCCGCTTGCACATCCCAAATTTTTTCATCAGTTTCTTTCATAACTCTTTCAATTAGTACCTTAGCATACAGTTTTCCCACAATGCTAAGAAGGCTGATACCACGGTAGTTTTTACAGTCCTGCTGTGACCCTTTTCCCTTATATATTGGGACTATCACGGCTTTGCACCAGTCTCCCGGTACCCGCTTTAGTTCCCAACATAAATTAAACAAGGTGTACAGCAGGCCTGCCACCACGTCCTCTCCAGCCCTTAGCATTTCGAGTGAAACTCTATCATATCCGGCTGCCTTACCTACTTTCATGCTTTTCATTGCTTTCATTATTTCATCCATACTTATCTCCTTATCCCTTTCATCTTCTTTCGGAATTTCTATTTCATTTAGTTCACACTTCTCCTCACTCATAAATTCGCTTTCAAAATATTCCTTCCATCTCTTTAGACTCAACACTTCATCATTCAGGATACAGCCATTCTCGTCTCGTATCGCATTCAATCTAGGCTGTTTTGAAAGTCCCCTGGTATTTCTTACGAGTTTCCAGAACATTTTAATATTTGCCTGGAAGTTATCCGATATTCTTCTATCATTCCTATCCGTTCTTTCTTGCTTTTTCCTTTCAACTAATTCTTTTACTCTCTTATTTAAACGTTTAAACTCTGCCTTTTTCCTTTCATTCTCATCATTCTTACCGCCAGAGTTACCAGCTTTGGTCGCTAGTAAATCTAGCCATGCTCTCTTCTTTGCTTCAACTTCCATACGTACCTCGTCATCCCACCATAACGTATTGTCTTTCCTTTCATTCATTCTCTTACTAACACCACATACTTCGGTAGCTGCATCCACTAAACCTTTCTTAACATTATGCCACACATTCTCCAAGTCTAACTCATTCACACACAACTCATCCAAATTACTTATATTTTCTCTCAGTCTGCATTTGTACTTGTCTTTCACATCTTCATCTTGTAACCTCTCAATTCTTATACGCTGTAACGCAGTGGTAGACACAGATGTCCTATGCCGCCAACGTCTGAATAAACCCCTAATTCGGCATAAGACCAGGTAGTGGTCGGTCCCCACGTTGGACCCCCGGTAAACCCTTGTATCCACCACTGCGCTCCTCATTCTTTCATCCACAGTTATGAAATCTATCATGCTTCTATCATCACCTCTTTCCCAAGTATACATGTGAATCTTCTTATGACGAAAGAAAGTGTTCGTCACAAAAAGATTCCTTTCCACACATACGGTGAGGAGGCTTTCACCATTCTCATTGTATTAAATCTGTATGCTGTTTAAACTTAAAATCTGTATAAAATCTGTATAATTTAATAAACCAAAATAGAATAATTGATCATCATCATGCTTTTTTTGAAAAACAAGGAATAACTACTAACGTGATAAGCAATAAGGTTTGATTATCACAATTAAATGAAAATATTTTTATAGAATAAGGGTGACCAACGAGCACACAGTCCACCGATGGTAAGTGGATGCTGTGGCCCGTAGACATCTACATTTATCCTCGCTTAAGAATTAAAACGCAGATACGTTTTTACGCCTGAGGACCAAGAGGGGATGCCTCATTTCCAGTAAAAAAGGGTCTCCGGATTTCTACTTTCACCATACGAAACACAGCAGCATTAAGCTGGTATTTTACGCTGGTATTCTGTGAGAGCGTGGTCCTTCCCCGGTCTAGCGTCAGCTATTATGGTTGCAGTGCTGCCACCATAATATAGCTGCAACGTGGCTCTACCACGATTAATTTAAGCAAACAACATATTAAAACTCAAACATTTGCCAAATTAACATATAATTACTTTATTATTTTCAGTTATACATATTTTATACACAGGGCGTTAGTCACTTATAGAACGTAAATTCAATGAAAAATAACAAATTTTTTTTAGTAAAATCTCAATTTTTCCTAAGGCAGGGTGAAAGTATGAAGGAAAAGTTACATCACAGGTTATGTGTACCTACTGTGTTTTTATTGGAATATAGTGTAGGTAGCTAGCGCGGGCGGTGATCTTTACAGTGATTACGTCACCCGGGCGCATAGGGTATCCATGAATTTACGGACGGTTTCGGACAGAAACCTCTAAAGAAAATAGGTTTTTTTTTAGAATTCGGATAAATATTTTTATATTAAAGCCAACTACCTATGGTTTTAGCGACAACGGTGTTCGCACTTACACCTTGTATACATATTTTGTAATACACTTGTAATTCTGCCATACTAACTAATTACGTTGTGAAAAAATAAATTAACGATAAAGAATAGAAACACGAATGTGTGTAACGCGGTATCTAGTCACTTATTTTGCTTCATTCTATTTTAAGTTGTATATTATGGTAATCCAATCAATAGAGTTAGAAAACTCTGTATAAAAATCTGTACCCAGTGCTAATCTGTATCACACACCGAAAATCTGTATAAATACGGGGAAATCTGTATATATGGCAACACTGCCCGGCCAGTTCGTGACGATGAGAGACGTCACTATCGGACGCGTTCAAAAATTGAGATTAAACATACACTATAAAAAGCTAATTCAATATTAGCAGTATAGTATATAGTTAAAAATAATCAAAATAGTCATTTTTATTAATTAGATAATATATTAGAATACATAATTCTAATATAATGCAACTAATATACCGAACAAAGAAAATTAAAATACATTTATCATTGTACGCCGTGTCTATTTCCACAGAATAGTTCATTGACATTGAAAAAATAATACTACGTTCGTAGCAGTAGGTGGCGTCTTGAAGATTTCTTACGCGATATATTGTAGCGAGCGTCGACAGACCAAACGCTCAAGGTCGTTCGCTGGAGGTATCGCCTTAAGCCTCATTTACATTCAGCCTCTGCCACTGCTCCTCGCGCTGCCGGCCATAAATCGCTAAATACTGCCGTAGCAGGATCGAGAGAAGTGTCTATTTACATTCTGCCCTACCACTCACATCACATTCGACTTCCGACTACGGCAGACGTCGAAATAATTACAGAGTCCGCGCTGTGTCTTCTTGTAATACAAAATTATGTTAATAATTCAAAAAGATCAAATTCAAAAGAAGATAGATAGAAAAATTATTTGCTTAAAAACATGGTACATAAGATGATCAATGACGTGGAACTGACATGTTTTACCATAATTGGCATGCAAAAATGATATGAAATACAGCTAATTACACAAACCCAATGTTACATGTTAAAATATTTCATTGCTTAAAAGTTAGGTACAAACATTCTTTTTGAATTCAAATATTATGTACAATCGAATACAGATCCACTTTAAATGAATTCTTATACAATAAATTGTTCATAAATTATTTATTGAATTATTACACTATTGTTACATAAATAATATTAAATATTATATGATATGCAGGAAGTCGATGAATGCAGGTGGCTCAGGACCGTGCTTTGTGGCATTACTTGGGGGAGGCCTATGTTCAGCAGTGGACTTGTGAAGGGCTGTAATGATGATGATGTTGATGATTATATGATATTAGTTAAGCTGTTATTATTTTAATGATTACACTACAGTATAAATTAATTCATAATTTTAATTACAATGAAATTATAATTTACAAATCTCAGGCTATTATGCAAATATCACCATTTAACTTAATACATTATTTATATTTTAATAAATAAATAATCAATATGAGTTACTAATTGTTTTTAGAAATAAAATGTCAATGTTCATTAATTCCTTAAAATAAATTTTATATTAGTACTAGCTTGCCAGGCAGACGTCGTTCTGCACTTTTCGACGACAATTTGTCATGATCTATTAAAAATTCTTAAATTTGCAAAAAAAAATTGTGGGTCATTCATGCGCAAAAAACTATCCTATCTCTCAAGTTGGACCAAACTGCACAGGGTGTGCAAATTTGATTAAAATCGGTTAAGTAGTTTAGGAGTCCATCGCGGACAAACAACGTGACACGTAATTTATATATATTAAGATAAAAAATTTGACGAATTTATATGTAATTATGTACATATGTTATCTCAAAAAGAAAATTCGTCTTCGTAGAAGATGATGAATTATGGTAATGATTTCCTATATTTACTCGAACACTACACATTGATTAAAACTACTTTTACGGATTTTATCGCGTTTATTTTACTTTTAATTACTTTTATTTTTAATTCCCGACGTTTCGACGTTAGACGACAAACAAAAAGATCAATTAGAACCCGCGTAAAAGAACATATAGCTGATGTAAAGCATCAACGTTCCGGGAAGTCTGCAGTTTGCGATCATATCCTAGACGGCCCCAACCATTACATCAGATTTGATAGACCACAAATCCTCGCGAAAGAACACCGATTCCTACCAAGGATGATACGTGAGGCTATTGAAATTAAAAAAACATCCTAATTTCAATAGAGAAGGAGGCTGGGTACTACCACATGCTTGGGATCCTATAATCAATAAAATTAAAACTAAAGCCAAGCGTACCACTGCAAGACCTCAGGACATAGTTAGTTCATTTTGCATAGATCGGACCATAAGCAATAATTAAAAAAGCTGAAGGTACTCCGGGTTTAACAATGACATGGGGACGTCAGTCATCTCAGTCCCCCGTGACCATGGGTGCTGGAAAGCGCCCGAAACGTCGGGAACTAAAAATAAAAGTAATTAAAAGTAAAACAAACGCGATAAAATTCGTAAAAGTAGTTTTAATCAATGATGAATTATGGTTTTTATCGTTGAAATCCCATATAGTTTTTTCTGATTCCAGCAGTTCTAAAAACTTGATTGTATTTTCGTTACTCCACTCGAAAGGCATTTTGGCAGATCGTACATATTTAAAAACAAGACGGCACGCACGACCGTTCGTCCAACGTCCAGGTGCTTGGTGCGAAGTGAGCATAGATTACTGAATATATAGGTACTAGAGAGAAGTGAGCGACAGAGCAGAATGTGAACACTCACTGCCGCTCGTGCTGCCCATCCTTTGACTTCCGCACGAAAAACCGACAATCGAGAGATCGTCAGGCAGTGCTGCCCACTTCCCTGCCCAACAAAGCTGAATGTAAATGGGGCATTACAGTTTTTTGTATTCACGACTCTTAACAATACTCATACTAATTCGACGCGTGTTTCCGAAAACAGAGTCCTTATAATCGCGATGAACCCTATTTTATAACATTTCTCTTCCCACTTCTGTTTGGTTGCGCACGAAAAGGGGCGGACGGTGTAGCCAGTAATAAAGTTAGTAACACTGCCTTCCTGCATGGTTCCTTTCCCAGGAACCTCACGAGTCTATGAAGAATACTGAAACGACACAATCAGATTAGAAACTGTTTTTGATAAATAAATATTAAAAGTGATGTATATAACTGTCATTTTTTTTGTTATAAATTGGTCATGATGCAAGTTAACAGGCAAAGTTTACAATGAAGTTACACATATTTTTTACACAAACTCAAGAGCAATTTTAAGACCACCTGCACTTAAAGGAACTTGCCACACTTAAGACACTAGGTTCGTCGTCTTCTGGAATCACTTGCATTCAAAGGACATTTTTAGTCTCACTTCAATGTACCAAGTTCATTCCAGTAGCATCTGCTGGAATCACTTGCTATTAAAGGACATTTAGTCTCACTTAAACGTACCAAGTTCGTTCCACTAGCGTTTAAGGAATTCGCGAAAATAAACAGATACTTAGGATAGGATCCCAGGAAAATCAAGAGCGACCCCCAAATTTTATTAGCACTACGATTTTTTTATTTCGTGTACTTCCTAAAGAAATTCAGGTATTTGTGTCTAATAGTCATCATGGTGCTGAGCTGATGATGGAAGTGAGAACTCCTTAACCATTCTAAAAGAGCTAGGAGTTCTTATAATATTATAAATAAATAAACACTCACGCCTGTCACCCAGAGGGGTAGGCAGAGATTACAGATTTCCATTTGGCACGATCCTGACACACCTCTCTCGCCTCCTTCACATTCATACACCTACGCATACATGCTCGTCGGTTAAGGGTTAAGGGTACTCCTAATTTGGCCCGTTTCCAATAAATCGCGAATTTGGTCGATAAATTTTCGCCTAGGACGTCCCTTTCCGACTCTGACATTCACTTCTGCACAATGAATTTTCATTGTCACTCTTTCCTCATTCATTCTTTCCACATGACCAAACCACCGAAGCATTCTTTTCTTAATCCTGGTCACAACATTATCTTGCAAACCACACTCTTCTCTTATTACACAATTTCTTACCCAGCCATAGATTCAGCCCTAACATACTCCTTAACGACCGCATTTCTACTGCGTTTATTCTACTCTCGTGCTTCTTCTGCCACACCCAACTTTCACTGTAGGGACCAACACAGCATTGTGAATTGCCATACGTGCCTTTTTCGACACATTTTGACTCTTCACAATAGAGTGCAAGGCCCCATTTACTCTATTTCCCGCATTCACTCGTCGTTCTATATCCTTATCATATCTCCCATCTCTGCTAAATACGCAGCCCAAATATACAAACTCATCTACATGCTGGATCAACTCCCCTTCTATTCTTATTTCACAAATCGTTTTACTTTCTTCTCTTTCAAAAACCATAACCTTCGTCTTACTTGCGTTCACTTTCATACCCCTTTCTTTTAATGATCCGTTCATTAATGTAACCATCATTTGCAACTCGGCCGCCGACGACGCAAGAATGACTTGATCATCGGCGTTCAAAAGGCATTTGACGGTTAACTCTCCCATTCTTAATCCGCATTCTTCAACTTTCAAATTTTGCAAACAACTGTCCATAAATAGGTTGAACAGCCACGGGGAAGCCACACAGCCCTGTCTGACACCTTTATGGATGTCAAACCAGTCCGAGTAGACCCCGTTGATCCTAACACAAGCACTAGAGTCCCTATGAAGAGACTCCAATGCCTGTATCAAGCCAGCGCTCAACCCAAATGAGTTCAGTGTTTGCCATAGCAAATCCCTATCCACTCTGTCATAGGCCTTTTCCAAGTCCATGAACGCACAAAAAATCTTTTGGTTTTTGGCCAGAAACTTCTACGCGATCATGCGCATGGAAAAGACTTGATCTGTACATCCCATTCCCTTTCTAAATCCCGCTTGCACATCCCAAATTTTTCCATCTGTTTCTTTCATGACCCTTTCAATCAGTACCTTAGCGTACAGTTTTCCCAGTTTTTTAAGAAGGCTGATGCCACGGTAGTTTTTACAGTCCTGCTGCGACTCTTTTCCTTTATATACTGGGACTATCACGGCTTTGCACCAGTCTACCGGTACCCGCTTCAGTTCCCAGCATAAATTAAACAAGGTGTGCAGCAGGCCGGCCACCACTTCCTCTCCAGCCCTTAGCATTTCGAGTGAAACTCTATCATATCCGGGCGCCTTACCCGCTTTCATGCTTTCATTATTCATGAAAGCATAGATATTGCTATGTTTTCATGAATATGCATGAAAGCATAGCAATATCTTAGCATAGCATTATTAGATGAAATAATGAAAGCATAATTGCTTTCATTATTTCATCTATACTTATCTCGCTACCTCTTTCCTCTTCTTTAGGAGTTTGTACTTCACTTAGTACACATGTTGTCTCCTCACTCATAAACACGCTTTCAAAATATTCCTTCCATCTCTTTAAACTCAAAACTTCATCATTCAGAATATAGCCATTCTCGTCTCTTATAGTATTCATCATAGGCTGTTTTGAATCTCCCCTGGCAGTTCTTACAAGTTTCCAGAACATTTTAATATTTGCCTGGAAGTTATCCGATATTCTTCTATCATTCTTATCCGTTCTTTCTTGCTTTTTTCTTTCAACTACTTCTTTTACTCTCTTAATAAGATGTCTAAATACTGCCTTTTTTCTTTCAACATCATCATTCGTACCGCTAGAATTACCAGACTTTGTTGCTAGTAAATCTAGCCATGCTCTCTTCTTTACTGCAACTTCCATACGTATCTCATCATCCCACCATAACGTATTATTTTTCCTTTCATTCTTTCTCTTACTAACACCACATACTTCGGTAGCTGCATGCACTAAACCTTTCTTTACATTTTGCCATACATTCTCCAAGTCTAACTCCTTCATACATAATTTATCCAAACCACTTATATTTTCTTTCAGTCTACATTTGAAATTGTTTCTCTCACCTTCATCTTACAACCTTTCTGTTCTAATACGCTGTAACGCAGTGGTAGACACAGATGACCGATGGCGCCAACGCCTGAATAGACCATTAATTCGGCATAAAACCAAATAATGATCCGTTTCTACGTTAGAACCCTGGTAAATCCTTGTATCCACCACTGCGCCCCTCAATCTTTCATCCACAATTATGAAATCTATCATGCTTCTATCGTCACCTCTTTCCCAAGTATACACGTGAAACCTCTTGTGGCGAAAGCAAGTGTTCGTCACAAAAAGATTCTTTTCCATATATACGGTGAGAAGACTTTCACCATTCTCATTTATACTTTCATCACCAAACGTACCCAATATCCTTTCATAACCAAGCCTCCTCACCCCAACCCTTCCATTAAAATCTCCTAGCATAATAATATTTTCATTTCCCTTACACTTCATTAACACCATCCTTACCATTTCCCAAAATTGCTCTCGGATATAAGTGGGCTTAGACATGTCTGGGACGTAGACCCCTAACACGAACAACTTCTTTAAGCCTACTTTCATTCGTATCCATAGCAGTCTTGGGCTTACACATTCATACTCTTTCACACATTGGCCCATTCTTTCTGAAAGGATGATACCTACTTCTTGGCATGCCCGCTCGATCTCGTCTACACCAGACCAGTATGCGGTATACATGCCATGTGTAGTGACATCCTTCCCCTTCCTTTTCGCCTCATTTACGCATAACACATCTATTCCTCTATCACACATCATATCGCATACTTCATCCATTTTATCATTCATTGCCCCACATACATTCAACGTAGCCAGACGGGCCGCTGCAATCCACTTTTCGCCTCTCCGGGAGACAGAACGTGACGGGTGGTGAACCTCGTCGCCTTATAATATTATTGGTATGTTTAGACCATTACTTAAATTATTTAGATGTGTGCGCGTAACGCCTGCGTGGTACAAAAGATAAAGTGCCTAACTCTCAATCCGGTGGTACTGGGTTCGACCCTTCGTTCAAATTTTCACTTTGTGATGTTGATCCCGGTTTGGTTAAAACTTGCAGTCTGATAGCAGGAAAAGTTACGCTGTACTTCAGAGGGCAAGTTAAGCTATCGGTCTCGGTTTCTGCTTCGGTAGCCGTTAGCAGGTATATTTGTTAAGTGTACTAACACACACTTGGTAGCCTGGTGGACAATTGCCTAAGCCTCCTCTAATGAAGAGAGATCGGAGCTCAAGATATGTTATGTTTTATTTCATATGAGGAAGCTCAAGGTCGCTCAGCGAGCTATGCTCGTAGATTCTCTGCGTGATAAACTCAGAAATGAGGTTATTTGCAGTACAACCAGAGTGACCCATATAGCCCAACGGATTAGTAATCTGAAGTGGCAATGGGCCGGCTATATAGCTAGCTAAGAACCGACAACTGATGGGGAAGAAAGGTTCTCGAGTGGCAGCCTCGTACTGGTAGGCGAAGTGTAGGGCGACCCCCTACTAAACGACCTGATAAGGCATGCAGGAAGTCGATGGATGCAGGTGACTCAGGACCGTGCTTTGTGGCATACCTTAGGGGAGGCCATATTTAGCAGTGGACTTGTGAAGGGCAATAATGATGATTTCTTTTTAACCTTTTTTTCTATCACACCAATTTACCTTACCTCTGTCGTCTTTGTGCAATCCTGTCCATTCACTGGTTGTTCGGAAGAAACTGCTGTCAGCAATAAGATTTCCCATTGCATACTTCTTTTGTATGCATAATTTCTTTGTGTTATACAGTGTCCAATAAAGAATATCAAATAAATAATTATATCCTCCCCATTAAATAGATGTCTATGTCGTGTCTCACGCATGTTCTCCAAGCGATTTCGGTTAATATTTCCAATATGGACCATCGATTTCAAAGCCCATATTTTTTTTGTAGATAGTACTTACTAAAAGAAAGCGTTTTGCAAAGTTTTAGGTTGCGGAAACTTACGGTTCATGAGATATATTTTTTTAAACTTTTCATACAAATTGGCAAATAACACGCAATTACACCAATTACAAAATAAATTTGACAAATGATTGATGTCAAACGTCAATTAGTGTAGGGTTCCGAATATTTTGAGAGTATCGATACGTACTCGATACCAAGTATCGTATCAAAAGTATCAATACTATTTGGTATCTAGTACATTTCGTTAATTTTGGAGACTAGGGGGGTAAAAAGCCGGGAAGTTGTGCTCCGGCGCTCTGTGGCAGCTCCGGCGCTGCGGGATGAGCAGCGCCCGCCCGCCGTAGGGAAGCGCAGGCACCGAGATCGCCGTAGCGGCTGAGGCTGGTCCAAAAAGCCGAAGCTGCGAAGGCGCGCCTCCGGGCTCTTATATACACTCTAGGGGTAAGGCAGACAAGACCACATGGATAGTGGGGTGCTCTGATTAGGTTTTGGGTACCTTTTGGATATTAAATAAGTAAGTAAACACTTTATTGTAGTAAGAATTAGATAATACAGAAAGTTACAAACAATAAAATAAAAGTACAAAAGCTGTACTAATTAGGAAATACAAACAAGTTGCAAACAATTAAATACAAGTACTAAGGTGGAGCTTAAATAGAGTAAACTTTATTCTACTTTATATAGATATATAATCGCACTTATTCACTCTTCCTATGCATCTAATTGGTTTGTTATAATTTTTCGTCTCCAAAATTAACGAAATGTACTCGATACCAAGTAGTATTGATACTTTTGATACGATACTTGGTATCGAGTAGGTATCGATACTTTCAAAATATTCGGAACCCTACACTAACTGACGTTTGACATCAATCATTTGTCAAATTTATTTTGTAATTGGTGTAATTGCGTGTTATTTACCAATTTGTATGAAAAGTTTAAAAAATATATCTCATGAACCGTAAGTTTCCGCAACCTAAAACTTTGCAAAACGCTTTCTTTTAGTGAGTACTATCTACAAAAAAAATATGGGCTTTGAAATCGATGGTCCATATTGGAAATTTTAGCCGCGATTTCATCTGTACTCCTCATTTTCAACTCGCAATGATGCATAATTACGCTCTTTCATTGCAGTCAGTCTTTGAATACGCTGATGGGGAAGTTCGATTCCTATTCGATCATTAATAACATCGAGTTGGTGCTCACACTGTTCTGGAGTCTGATTAGCCAGTCGGTTTCGATTGAATCGACGGACCCTATCACTTTGCGACCCCCGTGATAATTGAGAAAGCATGTAATTTCTCATCTGAGATAATATATCATGACGAGACGATGATGTTTTTTGGGAAAGAGATATAGGTATAGCATTCCGTTTGCGATGTTTGGATATACGTTCCGTGTTTGCAATAACAGTTTCTTTAATACTATTTTCCCTCGTACAGGCGGCACGTTTACTTGGTCTACTTCGTATGGTGAGTGTAGAGAACCGGAGACCCTTCTCACTGGAAACGAGACATTCTATCTTAGTACTCACGGTGACAACGCATCTGCATTTTGATTCGTAATCGACGAAACATGTAGGTGTCTATAGGCCACAGCAACCACTTACCATCAGGTGGGCTGTGTGCTCCCTAAAAAGTGTTTTTATGTGTTGTGCACAAAACGTTATAAACTGCAAGTACGCTTTTTGTTTTCACATGTATATAATATTCGCGGCTGGAAAAGGTGTCTGAAGCTGGAAGTCAGAAATTAAAATATTACTAAATTCCATATCCTTATATTTACCTTTACAACCTTTATAATACAAGTACAATTCAGTGCAATCAATAAATCAAAAATCAAAATATTTATAACAGAAACAGAAACAGGAACTGCACTCCTCAACGGATTGCTAGGAGAGCTTAAATAAAAAAGCTAAGTATCTAATGGAATTAACACACACACACAATAAACACAAACGGAGACAAAAGTAGCAACTACCATTATTTAAAGTTTTTTTTCAAATTCAAATTTATTTATTTGTGAATACAGGTAATGAGAGTTTTGGTAACAAATTATAAAAAATTATTTGAATACATAATACATATCTACTCCATGTATCTATGTAATGTTTCACAAATGTTTGCGCGTGTATTGCATATGTATTGGCCAACGTTGGCAAAACATTTGTAGAGCTGGTTTTAATCGGTAATTTTGTTTCAAATATAATATTATTTGTTATTTTAGAGCTTAAAATATAACATATTATACATGTACTTACCAAAAGTAAGACAATCTCGCCGTTAAATGGCTTTTTCGGGCCTTATTCTTGCAACTTTTAAATACACATTGCGGCATTGTGCTGCATTACATTGGCTGTGTTTTAAGTGAACTAAACGAAATAGGAGTTCACGTCTTATGTGCGCTCTTATTTACTGAGACGTATTTTTAGCGCTGCCCCGACATCTAGTTGGTATTGTCCATCGAATCAGTCATCTTATTTGTTCTTTTCGATAAGTGATATTTTCATCCATCTCGAATATAAACAGCGCCCTCTATTGTCATATATATGAAGTAAGTTGTGAATGTCAATATGTTTCGTGTTTCTCTAACTCAAATGGGCCTGCTTTAAGAATTCTAATACCACCAATCTTCACTAGATGTTTATTGTTTACGTAAATAGCTGACTTTTCAGCAACTGTTCTGGGGTCCCAAGTCCAAAAATTTAGATAATGTTCAGAGGGTTAAATATAGATATTGCAAACATAATATAAGTGTTAAACTCATGATTTTTGCAGCCATGTCTCAAGAACTAGTCGTATCTGGATTACGTTTTTTTAAACAATCTTTTCAATTTAACTAGCATAATATAATTAGACAAAATAGCATTTTCACACAGAAATTTATTGTATTTTAACTAACGTATAACTTATAACTAGGTTACTGTTTTCAAATTCCAGGTTTATTTCTTTTCTTAATAGCGATGAAATGACCCGAAAGAGGTTTAAGCAGAGCATCGCACTTAAATAAAGTTTTTTTGTGATCCCCAGTAACTAGATATTTCCGCGAAAAATGTGAAATAATTGTCTTCAACCACATCATCGCATACGCTTTACCTGAAAAAATGTTATTAAATTTATTAATAAAAAGTTTCTTTATTGACACGCTTGTGGCAACACAAAAACAGTTAAACAACTACATAAGTTAATTTACATACGCTAACGCTTCTCCACTCGGCTACATGCTCATCTTAATAGAAATTATTTTGTTTTAAAAATATTATCTCAGCATATATACCTATACAATTTTTTCTTCCCAGGCTAAAAGCTAAAAAAGAATTTGAATTCTTCGGCAAGGTTTCTGGGTTCAGCCACCTCTCCGGCTTAAAATCATTCGCATCTTCACCCCACACAGGATGTCGGTGTGCACCATATATGGATAACAAACAATTTTTTCCAGAATATAAAGTACAATTTTCTGTAACATAACAAAAGAACTTTTTTACATTTTAGTCACGTAAGCATTATCATAATTTTCATATCTTATTTGCCACTAATAATTTACGGTATATACGGTATTTCGTTGACGTTTGTGATAGGCTTGCAAAATAAAATATTTGGTATTATATATAAGTTATTATATAATATATTGGTGTTTACATTTATATCGAACTGTGATAGTTCAGCGACTGAATGGTTGCCTTAAATTGAACGCCTCATAACGCGAAGCGTTTGAGGTAGTACTATATTCCTAACACGTCAAGGTCAAGCAATTTTGTGGTCTTAAAATGGCTCTACCATAACAATATTGCACTTATACGATAATATGATTAGTCATATATCAAGAAAATACTCTAATTAATCCATCTTGTATTTTCTAAAAAAACATTTAATATTACCAATTTGAAAAAAAAGGTTTGAAAATTTTTTTACGTGGACGTCCGGATCTCTGTACGCTGATTTTGTATGTGGTCACGATAAGTCCCAAAAAATTGACATATCGAGATGGAGTTTCTTTTATTAGCTTCAGAATTATATCAACTGTTTCCCTATTTCATATGAATAGCCTAGTACTCGTAGTTCGTTAGTAATTTTTTATGAATGTACCTTCTACCTTCTGAGGACAAACTATCAGACGCGTCCGTCAGCCACGGCTGACAAACGCGGCTTATTGAAATCTAGCCAGTATATTTAACTACACTGTGCAAACTATCGATAGGTACCGGCTGGCGGATATGACCTTGCATCGCTCTTGAGCGTTCGGACGTCCGAACAAAATCTAGCCGGCTGGATGTTTGCACGGTACTAATGCTGGTTAATATAGCGCATAGCGCCATATTATAGCGCGCTATCTCTTCATAACGCATAGCGCGTGCTATGTAAGTAGTCGCCACGGCGCTACGACGCTATCACGCTTTGGCGCTATTCATATCAAGCTGCAATTAGGTCTAGCAGCAGCGCTGTTGGGAGTAGACGTGTGACGCAAATTTAATCTAGCAGCACGCTATTCATCGCCTGCAAACTAATTTAGTGTTAGACGTTATTTATTTAGTGTATACTGTATATTTATAAGTGATCGAAGGACACAGTTGTCTGTTACAAAAGAAGCCTAACTAATGTTTTAAATGTAAATAAAATATAGATACAAAAGTGTATATAATAGTGTTTGAAATAGTTGATTTTTGTATATACAATTAATAAACTTTTAAATATACTTTTGATTTATAATTTATAATAAGGTTAAAATAACGTTTACATCAATTATTATAAAAATGATTAATTTTATTTTGTTTTAAAAAGTACAGTCCTTATAAATATTTTTAGGATTTTAAAAATTTTGAAAAGTATGAAAAAGCGTTCTGTAATTTTTCTTTACCACTTTATTTTATTTTAATCTAAACTGCGACTTATTTCGAAGCAATGTTCTTATATAACACGCGGTCTATCCAATGAACGACATGTAATGTAGCTCCGAGATGTAGCGTGCTGCTAATAAGCTTAACGCGCTTGCCGACCTCCTACACACTTTTTTATTAATAGCGCGCTATAACATAGCGTATTTAATAGCGCGCTAGAAAATTCTAGTTTAAAGTCTGTAGCGTGCTATTTATTTATAGTCGTTTTGAACAACTTTACACGGTACGCGTCCGCGGACGTTTCGAGTGTCACAAGCGAACCAAAAGTGACAGTAGCCTAATGGCAGGACACGAACTCAAAAAGGTCGTGGGTTCGAATCCGCCATTCGACTACTGTCGTGAACCACTCGTAACACAAGCAAATTAAGCTTACCACGAGTGGTTATTAGTAATGATTATAGCATTGTTAATATTCTTCGTTTTTTAAAAAAAATGCGCTCGCGACATGATATGTGATGAAGGAAAATTAATTGAATGTGTTCGTGGCCACGAATGCCTATTACGTAACCACAAACTGCAACACTATAAATTAATTCATTCTTCAGTACACTTTGTAACATTTATCATCTTTTTGTAAGTCGGGATACAATGTATGATTCACCATACTCGAGTCGTTTTACATTAATATCATCGACATCCATCATGGTTATCCAAAAGAAAGTGGACCCAAACACAAGTAGTGTTTGGGTCCACTTTCTTTTGGATGACGACATAAAGCAGCTGCCGCTAACTTTATAACTTCGTCCTCACTGATTAAAACTACTTTTACGGATTTTTTTTCGCGTTTTATTTATTTTATTTTTAATAAAATAAATAAAACGCGAAAAAAAATCCGTATTCGTCCTCACTGTCGCTGCTTGTCATGTTTCTCGATTGACAAACCTAAGCGAGGCGTCTGAAGACGCCGTCTCGACTACCGTGCACACCGCTAAGCTGCGTCTGTCTGACGCGTCCGAAATTTGTTCTCAGCTTATAATTTCCATTTGATGTCTTTTAGTCCTTGATAGACAAAGGACTAATGTACCATACATTCTACATCGATTTTATACTTTGTGCAATTGATTTATTTTGGTAGTTTATTTATTTATCAAAAATAAATGAAATTTTAATTTTGATAAAAACTTATTAATTTTGTTTTTTAGTACGTAGCGTAGCGTGTAACCCAAGCAACATCCAAGCCAGTAAAGATAATATCGTTAATAGCAGTTTTGAGTGAAGAATAAGCGGAGGTAACCTTAACATTTGAAAAACCGACATACCAAATCATATTTTGAGGGCTTGTGATGACAGTGCAGTCTTTCCGTGCTCCAAAACCCTCTCAATAGTTAAAGGAGCTCAAAGTGCAGCAACAAGTTTCTAAGCTTAAATCTTTTTTTATATAGAATACGAGTGACGAAAGTCCATATGGTGGTAAATGAATACTGTTGCCCATAGTTGTCTACGCTGTTTTTTACGCTTGTATTCATTCTATAGGGGCGTGGCTCTACCACAGTCGAGACAACCTGTTCGTGCTATAACCGTAATATAGCCGCAGCGTAATATAAAGTAGCAGATATGTTAAATTAAGCTTTTAAGTTCTTAATGAGATATAAAGACTGTTATTATCTGATGCTTTAGAAAATTTAATAGCCCTGTGATTCGCGGATTTCACCCAGCAACAACATTATAAAATGAAACTTCCCATTTGTTAAACATAACCACGTATATTGATTAGAACTACTTTTACGGATTTTATCGCGGGACTATCCCCCGTGACCATGGGTGCTGGAAAGTACCAGAAACGTCTGGAATAAAAATCATTTAAAATTAAACGTGATAACATCCGTAAAAGTAGTTTTAATCAATGTGTAGTGTTCGCGTAAATATAAGAAATCATTATATAACCACGTACAAATTTTAACAATTGCCTTAATAACTATTTACTATTTTACAGCAATCCTTTTTGATTTAAGGAGTAGGTCTATAAGAGATAAATATAACGTATAAAATTGAGACTTACTTAGTTTTAAATCCTTGTCGATAAGTCGGATTATAACAGGAATAATTGGGTACAACCTCAGAGATTCCTTTATAACTGCCTCCAAATATGTAAGACGTGGTAAGTCTTGCTTTTCAACATCTCTGTCGGACTGGCCAAATACTTGTTGAAGCCTTAGCACAAATAAAAATACTTTGAGTTACTTTTCAGTCTTGAAATATATAAGTAAGAGATATAATCATAAGAAACGTTATAAATAATACATAAGTTTAACATTAACAGTCTGCAGCGTCCCACTACAAATATTTCAGGAGTCGCTTCCAGCAGCGTTGCACGTCAATCACCACACCGTACTGAATATATTTCTGATATTTTATGGATATAAAAACGAAAACATTTGGGATAAAGCCAATTTGACAAAATTTACCGCGTTTAATTTAATACTTTTTAATTCCCGTCATTTCGAACACTTTCCAGCGCCCATGGTTACGGGAGGAGATTGAGGTTTACGTGGTACAGCGACGCTGCAGCTGTAATATAGTAGCACGAATGGGTCGACCACGGCACCGGGGCAGACCACGCTCTCACAGAATACCAGCGTAAAATAGCAGCGTAGTGCCGCTGTGTTTCATATGGTGAGTGTAGAGAACCGGAGACCCTTTTTACTGGAATCGAGGCATCCCATCTTATTCCTTAGGGGTGACAACGCATTTGCATTTTGATTCTTGATTGAAGATGAATGTGGATGCTTATGGGTCACAGCATCCACTTACCGTCAGGTGGATTGTGTGCTGGTTTGTCACCGTATGTCATAAAAAAGGAGTTTAACATCTCGAATTTATGATAACGTAGCTACATTAAACTTTTAAATCTTAATTT
The DNA here is from genome assembly GCA_036936625.1 of Parnassius smintheus behrii. NCBI lineage: Eukaryota > Metazoa > Arthropoda > Insecta > Lepidoptera > Papilionidae > Parnassius > Parnassius smintheus. The sequence goes on from JAUPFT010000026.1 coordinate 5,543,801, forward strand.
TGGTACGATCTATGCAGAACGAGCTTACAGTATCTGGAAGTCTCGCAGTAGTATACTATAGTTATGATTTAATTTTATTAATTAAGGGATTCCAAGCAGATGGTAGCACCCAACCATCTTCTCTATTGAAATGAGGATGTTATTTAATTTCAATAGCCAACGAATCATCCTTAGTAGGAATTGGTGTTCTTTTGCGAGGTTTTGTGGTCTATCAAATCTGAAATAATCGGGGAGAACCATCGGAAATAAACGTCAGGAATTGAAAAGGTTGAAATCCGTAATATTAGTTCGTGGAGCCAATTACCCCGATTCCAATCTGGTTCAAAGAACAAGCAGTTGGAGACGTGCCCGTGCCGGAAGGAGATGGAATGATAAGAAAAGGATACCAGCTAACATAATTTACACATATGCGTTTTAGCGCAACCATTAGTATTACTCCATGTGAAGTATCCACGTAAATATAAAAATCATTACGAAAATATTTGATTACATAAGACATTATTACAGATGAGATTACAGAGCGAAACGAATAAATAAATAAACGTAACGTAAGAAAATTAAATTCGAAAATACTAGCACGACTCATATTTTCAGGTCACACAGTCATGAGTGTCAACGGTCCAAAATATAAAGTGGCACCGCTAATGCGAATGTAGGGCCGACTAAAGTCTGACGGAATGCTTTCTCATAGTCTTCACACACTCAAGAAAAAGTAATGTATCAAACTCTTTGGCCTTTTGGACAATTTGTCGATGGGGTTTTGTTAGATTTAAGGTAGTTAAAGCCTTTTCTAAAATGTAGTTACATGGGGTCACCAACTTAGCGATTCTTACAGAACCGACTCCGTGTAAGGGTCAACTACACCATGTCGCAGCGACAAAATGTGGTCAAGCTGTGGTTACGTGTGAATAGTGTCGCAGCGGCTTTTTGCAGTTGCGTTGTGGTACCGACAAAATGTCGATGTGGTTGCGTTGTCGCTGTCGTTGCGATGTCGTAACCACGTGGTCATGTGCAGTTATACTCCGGCTTTCGTAGAGGAAACACAGCTTGACTGAACGTAGTCATGGAGGAAAGATTGTTGTTGATATCCTTGTTATGGCTTTTATTAATAAGAAGAAGACGACGACATCATCGTATTCGTCGAAATAGAATTTATTGGGTACATCCTTTATTGGAAAACAAAAGTCAAAGCCAATTTCGTACTGATTATCCTAAACTTCGAAGGTTCAAGAAGAAATTTTATAAAAAATTTAGAATGAACAAGAATACATTTGACTACTTGTTAAACGAACTGAATAGTGAGTTGCAAAAAAAAGACACGGCCATGAGAAAAAGCATACCATCTGTAGAACGTCTGGCAATGACATTGAGGTGAGTAATTTTTTTTATAGTTAATTATTTTTAAGTACTTAGAAAATATAATTAGTTCCATCTACCGGGACAGACTCACCGGGCAGATGAAACTAATTTATAAAATATAAAATACAGGTGCTACAATTAAGAGGCCGTACCTACCTGGTTTTGCTCGCGCCACTAGCGACACTTTCATTAAAAAAATTATATCTTTTTATTTAAGGCATAGATAAAAAAATCTGTCTCAGCCAATTTGTAAATTTAGCAAAAAAAGAATTTAGCTAAAAAGTGGCTGAGACAGATTTTTTATCTATGCCTTAAATAAAAATATATTATTATTTTAATGAAAGTGGCGCTAGTGTTGCGAGCAAAACCAGGTACGGCCTCTTAATTCATTAACAATAAAAAGTAAGATTATGATTGTGGGCACGTTTCATATAGTTTCCTATTAATACAACAGTATGCATGTACAGTCAGCGCCATATCGACCTACCCTTATCTGTCAAATTTCTGCAACTGAATTTCAACCTAATTTCAAACGCATAGAGATCAACATCAGTTGTGGTTTTGTCACAGATTTTCGTAGGTCGATGTGTCGCTGACTGTACGTTACGCACACGCCACGCATCCGGTCTGCTCAGGCCTTTATTATTGCCAATGAGTTAATTTGCAACTGTGGTAGGGAGGATAGGAAGGCGAAAACAAGGAGCGTACTTATATATTTTTATTTATTTTGTCATTCAAAAATCAACAGAGTAGGTAATTAATCAGTTAATCTCCGAAAATATCCGTTATAATCGGATCATTATAGTTTGAAGCCTGAGAAGAGACGCTGAGTGGAGATTCTGGTACTGAAATATCTCTTGGTGTGGATGCAGTACGCAAATTGTGAAGCTGCGGAGAGCCTGTTTCCATATCCGGCCGATACCTAGACGTTGATGGTCGCTCGTACGGTTGGTACGCTGGTGTCGTATACCCCTGTCCATGTTCACTGTAATTATCATTACGTGTAGTTGTAGGTGTGTGATATTTTTTAATTACATTCAATATTTCTATCTGAGCATTCAGTTTCCAATCATCGCGAATGGTCTTAAATCTATCGTATAAAGATAACAAAAAATGCATATCACTGTCACAGGACTTGTCAGGTTCCTGTGTACGAGTATGTGCAGTTACTTGATCGCTCAAATGACTTGTAATTTTTTTTATTAACCCATATTCTGCATCATCTTTTTTTCTTTGGATATTTTTTGGTCTCTTCCAAACTTCAGAGTCACTCGTTTCAGTAGTATTATCGTCTTCATTATCGATTTGTTCGATGTCATCGTCTTTGTTTTGTACCGGTAGAGACGATGTTGTATTTCGATTTTCAGACAATGGCTTTAAAAATAATAATTGACTAAAGTAGTAGTATCTCTTTGAACTACCTGCTGAACCGCTTCTCTGTGAATTTTGTTTTTTAAGGTCTCTGTTGAAAGAGCCTCTTAAGCTTTTCCATTTTCTTTGTAAGTTGGCAGCTGAAAAATTAATTGTTAAATTGAAATTTGTAGAAAAGTAAGTTGGTAGTTAAATTTGAAAATAACATATAAAATAATAATAATATTTTACAATATCGAAATTACAGCGATCAGATCATATAATGAACTCAGTATTGAAGATAATTTCTGTATATTTAAATATCCATGTTAATAGTTTCAAGTTATTCTTAAATTTATGACAGCCAAGCATCTTTATAATTATGGTTTGATAAATGATTAGTTTTTCTTATACCGGTGGCATAAGCGCTTTTTGAAAGCGTAATATAATTATTTAATGTACTAGCTTTCTACACGCGTGGACTACACGTTATGTAATATGTAAATAAGTAGTATTTAATATTTTACATTTTTTTTATATTTTACCATATTAATATTAACTGGATTTATTTTATATTAGTCCAGTATAATGTAAGATCGATCATTTCCCAAAATGTCATCAGCCTATTGAATGGTGTTAAAAAAGGTTGAAATACCTAATACTTTAAGGGGTCGTTGTACTCTTCAACACGAGCTACTTTTACTATGGGGACACATATACCTACATGACCTAAATGTATGAAACAGCTGATTTTTTACGATTTCGTATGTGTCCCCATAGTAAAAGTTGTTCATATTCATGAGTACAATACAATGACCCCAGTGTTATTTATTTCAACCTTTTGTAACAGCCTGTATAATTCCATTTCATTATTATTTGTTTTTAATATAATTTTTTTGTTACAGATATTTGGCAACGGGGTGTTCGTTTGAAGATCTCGCCGATTTTTTTAAATGTGGTACTTCAACTGCTAGCAAAATTGTCCACGAGCCACGACGTGTGCCGCCTGATTTGGGATAAATTACAGCCTATTCATTTACCAACATGTAATAAAACAATGTGGCTTGATATTGCGAACAAATTTAAAAAGAAAGCAAATTTTCCAAACTGCTTAGGGGCTGTAGATGGGAAACATATTAAGATTATTCATCCACCACGCAGTGGTTCATTATTCTTTAATTATAAACATTTCTTTTCTATTGTCTTAATGGCCGTATGTGACGCCGATTATTTATTCGTGTATGTTGATGTAGGAGCCTACGGTAAAACTTCCGATTCAACTATTTGGAGGGATTGCAGTTTATATGATGCAATGGAAAGAAATGATTTAGATCTACCTGGACCACAAGCAATTACCCCTGTAGGTAGGCCCTTGCCTATGATATTCATTGGCGATGAAGCCTTTGGATTACACAAACATTTGCTGCGACCATACAGCGGCAAGCAATTAACAATGAAAAAACGTGTTTTTAACTATAGATTATCACGAGCACGAAGATATGTGGAATGTTCCTTTGGAATTTTGACTAACAAATGGCGTATATTGCATAGGCCAATTAACGTGTCAGTTGAATTTGCAACAGACATAGTGAAAGCATGTGTTGTATTACATAATATAGTACGCAAGCGAGATGGCTATAAATTCGATGACACTTTATCGATAACTTCAAATTTGTTACGAATGCATTCCTTTGATCAAAGTCATGACGGGATTCGAGCAGATTCTGTTAGAAATGAATTTGCCGACTATTTTGTGAGCCCTGAAGGTGAATTATCGTGGCAGTACAATAAAGCGTGAATGGTGTTGTTAGGTATACTCGGTTTAATAAATAGTAATTAATAAACTTACCACACTGTTTTTTTTTCTTTTGTTTCCTTATTATCAAAATCTTCATAAAACTTCATGCAAAGGTTTTCCCATGCTTTGTTTTTTAATATGCGATTGGAATACTCCTCTGTCCTTTGATCCCAAATGCATGGCAAATTGCGAATCTCCTCAATAAATATATCCGTGTCAAAAGTCTCGGAGTCGGACATTTTAATTTCTCGCACAACCACGCGGCATCTCAGTACAACGCAGAATGAAAGGGGGGAGCGCAGGCGCCAGCTAGGCGCGCGCTGTTGATGACGTCATGTCGTGGCGATGTGGCCGCGGTGCCGCCGCCGGTGGCGGCGTTGCCGCCGCCGGTGGCGGCGTTGCCGTCGCGATGTGGTTACGATGTGGTCGTATTACACAGGTGGTCGATAACAACGGCAAAATGTGGTACGTGTAAATTGTAATATTCATTTTCAAAACAAAATATACGCCCGACCACATGGTGTCGTTGTGGTGTGGTTGTGGTACGTGTGAATTGACCCTAAGACGGCTGTGTAACGTCAGCCCATAAATTTCCGAATTTATGGGCTGACGTTACACAGGATATTAAATTTTTATATGATATATATATTAAACTAAAAAAAATATTTTAAAAGAAAAGAAGAAACTAGCGTTCAGAATGGAGAATAAAGATTAAGAAGGTAATTGGTATAGATTTGTGGTATACTTTTGTGTTGAATGAATTTGTAAATAAAATGTAGTAAACTTTTAAATTTATGTGAATCTATTTAATACTTAGTGTAATTACAAGATTTGTTCCAACTGTGTCATAACCGGCCACAATCAAGTTAAGAACGTGATCTTTTACGTCCTGATTTGAGAGAGCGCTTTCGCCATTCGAACCTTCCAGATCGAATAACACATCGCTAATTGACTTAAGATTTTTACCTGTAAGACGAATATATATATATATATATATATATATATATATATATATATATATATATATATATATATATATATATATATATATATATATATATATATATATATATATATATATATAATGTATAAAATCTAAATTAATATACTTTTTCTTGTTTAACAAACCTGTGGTCTTAGTCGAAGTCGGAAGATACGTTTTCTTACGTTGCTTTACAATCTGAAAAAATCACAAAATTCGAGAGAAATAGAAATCGTTTTAACCAACCGGTTAGTTATTGTAATATCACCTAATATAATTCTATTTATAGGGATATATTATATATTGTAGTTGCAGGTGTCCATAGGCTGCAGTGACCATAAGTTTTTTGTTTTTTTTTTTTGTGATTCTTCTATTAAAAAGCAGGTACACGTTAGAGAATGCGTCGTTTCAAGTAAAAAGGGTCCCCAGTTCTCTACACTCACCATACGAAACACAGCAGCATTAAGCTGCTATTATGTGAGAGTGTGGTCTATGAGGACCGCCAGCAATGGGTGCAGCGGCGTTAGTGCCAAACATGTTCTTTGTCATACCGCTTGACGATTACAGTAAATTGCCACTATGGGAAAGGCTCATAACTAATATTGGACAACTTACGAGCCGATGAAAAGCAGGTATATCATTATTAGGGTTTGGGAATTCCCGACAATTTTTAGGGAAACGCTTTCGCCAACACAGGCAGCCATGGCCCTCACCACATATATATGTTTGTTATTAACCAAGTGATTAACCAGAGCACTATTTATAATGCCCGGACAATTATAAACAATAATAACTCAAATCGAGATGCTTAATTAACACTTATTTAAACTTTATTATTTATCATATTTTCTGGCCACACCCTCTTTGTTATACATGGAAAAATGTCTACGTATACCCGCCTTGAGGGTGTAAGGATGAGTTATGTCGGACTCCCACGACCGGCATGGTGTTTCAATTTCGCCATATATTGGCAGGGCCATGGAACGTTTTCGCACACATCCGCGGCCACACCACCACCGGTCGCTCATGATGACCTCTCCTCTTGGGAGGTTCGCAGGGCCCATCCACCATTGACCGCTCATGGTGGCCTCTCTTCCTGAGAGGACTACTCCTCCCCCTAAGAAGGAGAACCGTCTTAGGCAAGGTGCATCCAGAATATATGGCGCACCTTACTCTATGGCCTCCATATTCACCTGCGCAACGGACGCCTCCGTATCCGATGCGGGAAGCTCATAGGGCTAGGAAAAACGAGCACTTAGACGCTTCACTGCCAACTAAGATTCGACTCCCCTCACCCCGAAGCCCCACCACCACCACATCAACGATGCAGCCCCACCAGAGTCGCGGAGGATAGGGTGAGTGGCGTTTCGTCATATCAAAAATCCTCTTTCTCCGTACCTACCGCAGTTGCGGCGGTCGTGGAAGGAAACACACGGTCGCCACAGACCAATAAGACAAATTTAAAGTAAGCTCGCCAAGCCCACGTGAAGTGGTCACCTCGAGCCGACCCTACGCCACGGGTCGGCCATATGGCTTTCTCTTTGTTCACCATGGGTGAATCCCCATCACAAGTCGGAACTCACTGGGTGGTTATAACTTAACTTAAGTCCAGAAAGAAGTATATATGCCAAATTTTGAATTAAAGAAGTGATAGTAATTAAAAATGCATCGGAGTCACTGATAAGATGACTACACCGTCCCATTAAAAATTAAATATCTAATCATCATCATCATTACACATCGTCCTAAATCCACTGTAGAACATATGTCTCGCCCAAGTAACTGTTTTAAGCCACCTAACCATCCATCCCTCTATGCCACTCTAGAAATTTTCTTCCCCATCGGTTGTAGGTTCTTCGAGTTATATGACCGGCATATTGCCAATTCAGAATACTTTCCGTTAGGCTATGTCGGTTACTCTGGTTCTACCGCGGATATCCTAATTTCTAAGCCTGTCACGCTGAGATACTCCGAACATAGCCCTCAGCTAGCTCACGTAGCGATCTTGAGTTTTATCATACGGCCGACAGTGAAGGATTTTAATTTAATGTTCACATCATAACATCGTCATCATCTCAGTCCCCCCGTGACCACGGGTTCTGTAAAGCACCCGAAACGTCGGGATAATAAAAATAAATTAAAGTTGAATTAAACGCGATAAAATCCGTAAATAATAGTTTTATTCAATGGACTGACCTAGTCGTAAGATCTATCCTAGGTAAACATACATAATATACCGGTCGACAACTTAGAGCTTAGTGGTCCCAAAAACCACCGGCAAAGATGTGACATGGACTTTACACATACATTTCTTTTGTCCGTTTAAAGAAAAATCGTTTGGAAGATATTTTGAGTATTAAACCAAAGGAGACGGCATCGCAAGGCATACCCCTCTGTAAAAGGTACGATAGTTCGACTCATAGCTGTTGTATAAAAATAGTTGCTCCGCGTCGTGCACCTCTGAGCCCTCTTTTCCCAAAAGAGGGTCGCTCACGATAAGGCACAATAAATATTAATCAGCCAGTTGCCAGTCCCTAAAGGCGGTTTTTAGAGGGTATCACTTAGGTTTCCCGGTAGGATGTGAGTCCCTCATAACCACGATAGACCGGCTATCGTGGTATGCGTAATGCATTTTCCGCCTCCCTACGTATAGGGTAGCCCTTTAATTGCTTCGGGCGCAAAAAAAAAGTCGTGCACCATTACGCAAGTGATCGTGCCAGTCAATTGAGCTCCAACAAAAATGGCGAATTGCAGTGTATTTTCATGCAAAAAACAATCGAAACCGTCAAATCTACAAAAGGGCAACGTGGCTTTTCATCTGTGAATACGTTTAATATAATATTATCGTTTTAAAACTCGTATTTCATGAATATTTTCGTAAAATACCAAGTGTTGCCAGCATAGTTCATGAAGAGAAAAATGAACTATTTTAAAATAAATATAATTTAGTACGCAAAACAAATATATTAATGAAAATTTATTTTATACCAACTAAATCACTTAGTGATGAATAATAACCATTACATTAAGATGTGTAGTGGATATTGTCAAATGATTTATATATTCAGCTCAATCCCAACACGATTCTGTTATATTATAATTTAATATAATCGAAAATTAGTCTTTATCGAAATATTATACAAAATAAAGGCCGAATAAGTCGAGTCGAAGATTGTCACTTCGTAGCAAATGTATGCAGTTTTTGTAAAATTAAACTGATATCACTGCAACCGAAAGTAGTGCAATGTAGTGGTTGATGTACGTCACAACTTTAGCTATCGATAAATTAACTAACCCGTTCGTGTTTGTCTGCCGAACAGGTTTTTATTTTTTGTTTAGATTTTATAATAAAGAATTACAAAAAGTAGTAAATTTTTCTGGTTTAATAATAATAATAATGAATAATATCTTTTCATTTTAACTTAAAATGATATATTTATAGAACCCAACCAGATGAGAAAATTATATAGATGCCCCTAATAATAATAAATAAAAATAATTTATTCAGTAAATAATCATACATATTTTATAACCGGGAATGAGGTCTCCATGTGTGTGTTACAAATAAATTACATTATTTTGTATTGCTTAAAAGAGCCTCAGTATCATCATCGCTCTTATGAAATAGCCATTCGGTTAGAACATATTTTCAATTATGGTAGTTAAGGTGATGAATTTTCATGCTTTTATTAATGGCGTTGTATGACGCGCGAGTCACTGATTGTTTTACATATTGCCTCCTAGCTAAAGCAGTTTTAACAGCGACAGCTGTAGCCACTACGTTTTTCCTCCTTTGGGATACAATACAATGGTTAAACTTTGTACCTTTATGCAGTCTTAGAACTAAATATGAGGTGTCCGGTTTCCTAACAGTAAGTACATAACTTATGGCGTGAAGATCTTCTGTAGAGGATCCTTTTGGTTTAAAATGCATAACCTTTAGTAAATTTCTCATTACCCTTTCAACTTCCAGAAATTTGGTTTTTGTGGATCCACCTCATACAAATAAAAGCAATATATGTTTGGTATAGTAATGTTACGCCGCGCTCAAATCAGCGCACTAGCGCCATCTAGTGTCAGGAACGAGAGCGAGGGGAGCGTTGCAGTTTATGACATCACACATCTTTCGACGGACAGCGTCACCCGAAGAACTAAGTTTCTAGAAAATCTATACTCGAATTCTCGTTGCCTGGCGCGCATTTACGTGAATGTTCGGGACGCTTCTTTGCTAATTATATAAATAGGCGCTGCAAGGTGCGATCGGAGTACAGAGTTGAACTCGGCGACGCAAGCGAGGCTTCGGAGCGGAATTAAGTGAATTAGTGTGTTTAATTATTAGTGTTTTTAACTTTAATTTGTGTAAAGTAAATTAAAGTGTTAATTTGGGTAATTCTATCGGCAATTTTTATTGTCACGAACCTCAAGCTCGTAACAATTGGTGTCAGAAGTGGGATAAAATAATGCCGATTTTACCTAAGGAGGAAACGGAGGGTGTCCGTACCCGAAGTCAACGCCAGCGGGAGACGGACCAGAGGAGATTTGGTGGTGCAACGCCGCAGATGTCTGAGGGCCAGCCGCCGGCCACGGAAGCCGGTCCGTCAGCAGCTTCTACGTCTGTGGCACCTGACTTAGGTGCTCTGATGGTGATGCTGCAGGAGCAGGCTCGCCGACAGGAGGAGCAGGCTCGCCGACAGGAGGAACAGGTCCGTCGGTTCGAAGAGCAGCTGAAGCGCGGACAGGAGGAACAGGCCAGTCAGTTGAAAAAGCTGCAGGAGGAACAGGCTCGCCGACAGGAGGAACAGGCCCGTCGGTTGGAAGATCAGCAGGCGGATCAGGCTCGTCGGTCGGAAGAGCAGATGCTCCTCATGAAGGACCTTCACGCTACCTTTGGGAAAGAGATAAGGCAGGTGAAGGATAGGGTTGCTCAACACGACAACCGCCTGTCGGAAGCTGAAACCCGAATCGAAGAACATGAAACCCGAATCAACCATGTGAACAATCGGGTTGACAACGTGATGGCTGACGTGAAGAAAACGCTAAACGACCTCAAACTGTGGGATGGAACTATAGCTCCCGTAGTAGCTACAGCACCTTCGCTACGTGGATTCAAAGTGCCGCCGTTCGACGGGACCTCTTCCTGGTCGGCCTACAAAATCCAGTTCGAGGCCGTCATGGAGGCGAACGGCTGGAATAAAAGCCAAGCCATGACTGCACTCACCCTAGGCCTGCGCGACCAAGCCTTAACTGTGTTGGAAGCTCTCGGTAAGAAAGTGACCTACGAGCAGCTTCTTGAGGCCTTGGAAGCGAGATATGGCGACGCTCATCTGGAACACGTGTTTCGCGCGCAGCTTAAAGATCGCGTGCAGCGCAGCAACGAGAACCTGCAGCAGTGGGCCCTTGAGGTGGAGAAGATGGTTCGAAAAGCATACCAGTCTGTTCCTGCGCTCATTGAAGGGAACCTGGTGCAGGCATTCATCGACGGCATCCGCGACCTGGAAGTCAGAGCTGCTGTGAGGCTCGGGCACCACAAGACGCTTAAGGACGCCTTGGCCCACGCACTGGAGGTAGAAGCCGAGCGGCAGGATCATCGTTCCCATCGCGTCAGGGAGGTTGCAGCAGTTACAGTTCGCGACCGCAACAAAAGATTCAGCCCTAGGTGCTATGGTTGTGGGGAAAAGGGCCATCTACGATCCAGCTGCCCTAAGCGAACTGAAGAAAGGGAAGTTGATCGATCTCGAGAGGGTAGTGCAGCTAACGGCACTGCCTGGCGGCGACAGGATCATCGTTCACCTCACGCTAGGGAGGTTACAGCAGTTACGGTTCGCGACCTCAATAAAAGATACAGCCCTAGGTGCTATGGCTGTGGGGAAAGGGGCCATCTTCGGTCCAGCTGCCCTAAGCACACCCTAGGAAGGGAAGGTGAACGGTCTCAGAAAGGAAGTGCGGCTAACAGCACCGCCCAGCAGCAGCAGGAATACGACTTTGAGATCAAACATCGCAGCGGAAAATCTCACGGCAACGCAGATGCATTGTCAAGAGGACCTTGTCCTGAAGATTGCAACCATTGTAGTAGGCAAGAGAGTAAGGAAGTGGTATCCGTGAGGATGCTCAGGACAGACCACCTCAGCAACGGGTGGAAGGACATCCTACGACATGCACAGCAGGAAGATCCGGACATCAAGCCGATTCTGGAATGGATAAAGGCCAGTGCTCCCAAGCCTAAGTGTGGTGACGTCTCAGCGATGAGTTCGACCACTAAAAGCTATTGGGCCCAGTGGGACAGCTTGCTGCTTCAGGATGGAGTTCTGTGTCGTAAATGGGAAAACGTTCGGGAAGACAGCTGTCATTTGCAAATGGTTGTCCCTAAAGCTAAAGTACCGGATGTTCTACAGCTGTACCATAATGGTCGTTCAAGAGTCCATCTGGGAGTTAAACGAACTCTACTGAAGGTCCGAGAACAGTTTTACTGGGTCCATTATCGTGACGACGTGGAGGATTGGTGTCGTACATGTACAAGTTGTGCGGCTGTGAGGGGACCTCAGACACGGAGTAGAGGAGCATCGAAATTGTACAATGTTGGTGCACCACGGGATAGGACATCCCTTGACATTGCGGAGCCGTTACAGAAAGGCGCAAGAGGGACTCCTAAGATCGTCCATGTGGATCGCTTGGCGCGTTATTATGGGGCCGATAATGCTCGGGACGAGCATGTCTTAGGAGGGGGCAGTGTTACGCCGCGCTCAAATCAGCGCACTAGCGCCATCTAGTGTCAGGAACGAGAGCGAGGGGAGCGTTGCAGTTTATGACATCACACATCTTTCGACGGACAGCGCCACCCGAAGAGCTAAGTTTCTGGAAAATCTATACTCAAATTCTCGTTGCCTGGCGCGCATTTACGTGAATGTTCGGGACGCTTCTTTGCTAATTATATAAATAGGCGCTGCAAGGTGCGATCGGAGTACAGAGTTGAACTCGGCGACGCAAGCGAGGCTTCGGAGCGGAATTAAGTGAATTAGTGTGTTTAATTATTAGTGTTTTTAACTTTAATTTGTGTAAAGTAAATTAAAGTGTTAATTTGGGTAATTCTATCGGCAATTTTTATTGTCACGAACCTCAAGCTCGTAACAGTAACTTTTCGTCGTAGTGTTTTAAATGTAAGTTTCCTAAATCTATTCATGATTAATTCAACGTGTCTATGCCATGACAAATGTTGGTCAGCTATGACTCCTAAATACTTGGTCTCAGAAACCTTATTAATTAATAAACAGTTGCAACTAGTAATAATATAGGAAATAATATTAGGTTGAGTTCGAATATAATTTGTAAAACAAATATAACTAGTTTTCTAAGTATTTAAGGTAAGGAGTTAGTGTTCAGCCACTTAGCGATCCTAGCAAGGCCTTCTTTAGCAGATCGACGAACAGAATCCCAGGAGTCATCAGTAAATATTACTGCAGTATCATCTGCATAGGAAATTTTGATAAATCATATTTCATAGCCCGAGTTATCAATAAAAGAAGGTAATGTCTAGCTGTAATTATTTATCAACAGATTAAATAGTTTTATTATTACCCTTGACACCAATGTTATTCTTCTTGAAAATGTTTTAGAATTTTGACAAGCTTACAATTATGACTTCTTATATTTACGCGAACACTGCACAAACTGAAACTAATTTTACGGATTTTATCGCGTTAAATTTTGACCTTTGATTCCCGACGTTTTGGGTGCTCTATAGTACGAACTTTAATATTGTACCTTTGACCAAATGCGGCACGTACTGAGGCGGTGTGACACAAAAATTACCATAAGCAAACAGACTGTAAACCAAAGTAAATTCAACTAAAAGAAAACCTTTTTTTGTACCTTTGTCACGGATGAAATGAAAATTAAGCGGTTGATGAAATACCATGCTATCAGCCAAAGGCATTATGGCTATGTCTACTAGAGGTTTGATATTATATCTGATGATTTCGGTGAAGCTACTGACGCATTAGTATTTTTATTGCTCGGTATAAGGACAACGTTTAAAATACCCATAGCCAACTTTGTGATTAAATTTGAATTAAAATCTGGGTTTGATCAGGCTTTCAAAAACTGGCCATAATTATATTTACCTACTAATAAAATCATAATTTTATATAACACTTTGGTAGAAGTGGACTTTGTTCGAGATCTGGGTGTGGTTCTGGAAAAAAAGTTGCGGTTTCATAAGCACGTTGATGGAATTGTTACAGGGGATCTTCAAATGTTGGGGTTCGTGTTGCGTAATTCTAAAGAATTTAAGAGGACCTCTACAAAAATTTCCTTGTACAAGTCTTTAATCCATCCCAGCCCCGAATACTGTAGTCAGGTCTGGTCTCCATTTTATGACATTTACGTGAAACGCATAGAGCGTATCCAGAAGCGTTTTTTGTGGTATCTTTCGTACCAAACTTACAAAATAAAGGATCTACCTTCATACGAAGACCGACTGACGTATTTTAAATTAAGTAGCCTGCAACAGCAGAGGCTTTTGCTGGATTTCATGTTGCTACACAAAATCGTCAATGGAACCGTAGACTGTCCATACCTACTAAGTGCAATAAATTTCAAGGTACCTTTTAAGCTAGTGCGTGTCAGTCGATACGTCCCCTTTTCAGTTGAAGGCAGTAAAACTAATTTGGGTCACCACGCCACCATAAACAGGTTACAGAGGCAATATCTAGCTCTGCAAGACATGTGACGTTAATATTTTTGCTGATAAGCCTCAAAAATTCAAACGAAAAATTATGCAGTCCTTTACTTTTAACTAACATTTAGACCTAGTTTTAAGTTTATAGTTGTAAGTTTTAAAAAACATATTCGTTGTCCACGTTGCATGCCGTGGCAACCTTTAATTAAGACGACACTTGGATATAAACCTTCCTGTAATTTGTATCTGTCTTTAATTTGTGTTCGTGTACGTTTTGTTGGTTGTCCTCAATAAATTAAAAAAATAACACAAAAAAACCTTTACTGCTGGCCGTATGAGGAAGATCAAAGTCACTCAGCGAGCTACGGAGACGGCTATGCTCGGGGTTTTCTGCATGATAAACATAGAATTAAGGATATTCACCTTGAGAAGGGCTGTAGGTAATGAATGAAAAAATACTAAAATCACTTTTACCAAAGCTGAACTTATGCAGATTATGATGATTTGTTTATCGATAAATAATATCGACATAATCTTCGCCTTACATTGCTTACGCAATATTATAGTTTGCCAGCGGCGCCAGTGTATCGCCACGTGTAAATTTGATGATATGCGTAAATGCAATGAACACAAATACAAATGCGTGTGTGTAATGTGTGTGTATAGTGACGCGATTCAATTTTACATTTGTAGTGAAGTATACAGTAGCGTATTTTTCTTGCGCCCCCCTGATATTGGCAGACTTTATGTTTAGGATTTAACGCGAATGGCCTCTCCAGTTGATTGAATACTCAAAGCGAGGACACTATTGGACTATTGGAATCATCAAGTACGGCGTTGATGTACTTCAGGAATTCTGGCTTAAGGAATTTACCCTCGGCAAATCGAAAGGGAGTGACGTATTCGCCGTTGATATTAATACCGGATACTTTTTAGTCCAGTTGCTTGAAAACGTCTTCCAATGCAGCACTGAAGAGTTTCGAGGATATAACGTCAGCCTGTAATATGCTATTGCTATTGGATGGATTTTTTATTCTGGTTCCTTACTCGGAAAGCCATCGCAGCTCTATTGCACAAACGAATCAGCACTTTGATATAACGATAGTTAACTTGATAGCGCTTTCTCCAAAATGTAAGACAAAGTGACAGATTTTACTCTTCAGCTTTTGTAAAATTTGCCTAAGGGTGTGTTTTTGGTTTGGGTATGTGTGAAAAGGCTTTAATACTACCTTTAAAGACATTGGCTTGTTCAGGAAGCTGGAAGTCGTCGAGCCCGCTTGCAAGACGGTTCGAAATAACTCTCGGAAATAGCATATAAACATGGCTCAGAAGAGAAATCTGTCTTTAGTCCCTCAATACGAGTAGAGCGTTGTCACCTTTCTTGAAAAATTAAACCAAAGTAATTCTGCAGGACGGAATTGAACGTCTTCTGTAAGAGTTTAATTGCTGGTTTTTAACCAGCTTTTAAAAAAAAAATGCTGTGATTACATCCTCACCGTTTTAAGGTGCTAGAGAGCTATTCTACTTTCGCTCAAACTGACATGCGGGTTATTATTAGAACATTGTTGGATGAGTATGAGTCTTGCTTTTAGATCGTTACTCATATTTGAGTATGGCTTTAGCGATGTACAGCTGTCCGTAAACCTCACAATCTCACTCAAAATCTCAGGTGTCCCGGAGAGGATGGCAGCAGGTTCGGTCCTCAAAATTAAGAGTTGGCTCTTTCCGCGAGCATATCTCTGTAAAAAACTTTGGAACCTTAGTTTCATTCAATCGCTTATTCATTACGAGCTGTAAGTCTCACTGTATGCATTCGGTCTGTCTGTTCAGCTGCCTGTTTTCTATAATATCTGCCGAAGACAGCTTCATTTCCCGTCAGCGTTCTTGTTCTACAGCGACAGGTTTTTGTCGAACTTAGCTCTGACCGCTTGGACAGTTTCTATGAACTGGTCATTCATATCATCCGCTGTATTATAATTTTCTAATAAAATGGAAACGATGCATCTGCTTGGACTGGTGTTTATTTCATTTATATGACAAAGGATATTAACTGATGGCGTTCGCTGTTACTTATAAATCTCTAGATGGATATTTTGATACTGTTCAGATCACTGAACGATATTAAGGTGAGAGAAGCGGTAAAACCGGCCTGCTGACGACCGCGACCAGCTAGGAGTGGAGCGGGAGTGACGTTCATATAATATCATTTTAATTTAAACCTACTGTAACGTTTAGATCCCTATTATACCAGTTTTTATATAAATCTGCAGTCATTTCATTTAGTACTACAACATCGAGAACAAACAGATACACATTTTAACATTTTACAGCCACTGAAAATTATTTTGTAATTCAAGCTAAAAGCTGTCGGGGCTTTGAATTAGAAAATGAAGGGGACCTTACGTTGACTTCATGAGACGAGGATTTGCTGAGATTAGTGGGAAAACTGTATGACTTATGGCAAATACCGTTTGGTGGTTTTGTGTAACAAACAACTTGTTGATAGACTGCCAAACTTCAAAGCGTTGTTAACGAGAGACTTGTGGACGATAACTCCAACACTTATTTGGGACAAATGATCTTTCTTCCGGTGATGAAAAATGTTACCAGCTTCAAGGATTATCGTGTTCTCCCTGCTTTGTGTGTCTCAGTTACCCCAATTATAATATCCAAACGCAACTAGTCTATCTCTTCTTCTAGTGTGAGGATCTTCTAGTCAGTTCTTAGGAAGCGTGCGCTAAATGTTGCCGAACCTGGTCATTTGAGGTGGCAACTGAACTTCCACCGGAGATTCTTAGCACTTCCTGCCACGCCGTTACCATTGTCACCATTGTTACATTTAATACACCGGGGACTACAGGTCATTTTTCAGTGTCCTTACTCATAGTGGGATTTTTGTCTTGCTTCTAAGCTTGGCAAGCGAGAAAATGCAATTAGAAACCGCATTTTATAGTAGTTATCCTATTTCTCCTAACTCATTTTCCCTCGGTCGACTCCTAGGATACCCACGGAAAGATATTGGGTTGTAGATATTCTAACAACGCCGTTGAACGGTACACGAATTATTTCCTTAGATATGTTTATAGATTTCTTGAAAACGGCTTATTGAATTTTAATAAATCTTATTTTATTGAATAAATTTATACTTCAGGGGTGACCGTATGTAAATTTTAATTAAAAATATTTGAATAATGGGAGATAGAGTTTTTAATGTAAAATTATAAGACGATTATTTAGATGACACATAGAGCCTGTAATGTTTGCGAATATATTTTAAAGGTGAAAAAATAAAGTAAAAAAAGAAATAATTTCCATACGTTTTTCAGGTCGGCTTCTTCAATGCAACATACCTTAATATTTTGATTATTATAATGCCTATTCACAATTGCTTTCCTTTTGATTGATTCACAAGCTAGTTGTCCACCATATTACGAAATTCAATTAAAGATGACTACGGAAGTATTGCCACCCGTGAGGACTAAGATGAAAAAGAATTAAAAACAAAAAGACTAAATAAGAATAAGAATATAACATATACCATGTTTGTCACATCGTGTAAGAACTCAATATCTTTATCTTGTTGCTTTTTTGCACTGCTCATTTTCCAAATAAAATCTATGTAATGCCATATATTTTGGATTCTGTGAATCACACTTCTAAAAACTCTATCCGTTAGGGTAACAAACTTTTCGTTGAGTGTTTGGTCGGCTCTTAAATCTATACCCGTTGCCGTCACTAAAACAAAAATAAGCATCTGTTATTGTGTAATTGTGATTGTAATAATTATACTAAATATTCCACAAAGGTATATAAGCACAGATTAACTAATAGTTATGTATAGGGTGTAAATAACGAGTTTTCTAAGCTTTCACTAATTAACTAAGATTTAGTTTACTGTTAACTTATCCTTCCAACGTTTACAATTGTTTGTCGAAATATTTCTCAACACTTTATTTAAAATGGTTGAGTACGTTACTAACAAGTCACAAGTCAAGTAGTCTGACATATTATACGTATATAATACAGAAACTGGTATGATGTGACAAAATTATGGGTATGATTTAATTCAAAATTTATTTTCTTATTTTTGTAGAATATAAACAAATGCTTGTTCTTAAAAATGTTTTCGTAATGAAATATTCTCTAGAATCATTGTGATTTGAAACTCGATGAAACGAAAAAATAACATCAAAGAGAGACAAACATATTATACATCTATTGGATATAGCCTGGAAAGAATGAGATAATATATGGCGTAGAAAATGATAGTAGCCTAAGGACAGGATGCGGACTGCGAACACTTGAGTTGTGGGTTCGAATCCGTAATTCGACCACTGTCGCCTTTGACTACTGAACAAGCATTTTCAGCATATCAAATAAAAGCAATTTCCATATATCAAATTTTCGGAATCATAAGAAAGTTAAAATATATTTTAACTGGTAAAATAAACAGTATACAAATTATATATAATAACCTAATAAATTTACTACATTCGATAACGTCATCTTAACCAATATATTCATTACAATTAACGATTTCATAACTTCAGGCCATCTAGCGTCTATTTTACGCACCACCTTGATAGTCAATCAACTTTTGTTCGATAAAATAACTTTAGCTACATATATAATGAATTAGATGGCACAATAACAAAACAATATTACTTGAAAAAATTTTACTAAAATTTAGGCTCTACTTCATGTTTAAAAATAAGGATTGTTACAATTATTTGCTATAAAATTTAGTTTTGTCTAAAATTTTATAAATTGCAATCGTCTCATTCTCTCGAAGTTTAGTTTTCTAAAGGTTTCACTTTTTCCGCGTGACCACATAACACCCATATTGCATTTAATGCATTTAATTAGCCAAGGTTGGTAATGCATCTGCATTTTGATTTTTGATCAATGATAAAATGTTGTATTTGAACTAAAACATCCATTACCAATCGTGTACCGGGGCCATGTACTCGTTTCCCACCCTTACTAACAAAAAATTATAAAAGGACTTACAGAATATTGTCTCCAAAGAGTTTCGCATTATATACTTTTCATGATCAAAATATCCCTTTTCCTCTTCCATAGCGAACTGTTCAAGTAAACGCCTCGATTGGATATTGAAGACATCTAAAAATCCATCTAAAACTTGCTGGTTAAATGCCGTATTTAGTAACTTTCGGTGGGTTTTCCATTTTACTACTGTAATGGTCACAAAAATAAAACTTTATTTTTCTTTTAAATTCATAAAATAAATTTATGCAAGTTTTACTTACGCGGTGCAGTCAACAAACCCTCCCCAAGCCACGGTTTCAGAAAATTATATAGTAATCCTTTCTCTAAACACGAGTTCGCAACAGTCATAAAATCTTCAGGATCTGTTAATGCTGTAACAGCAATAAAAACGAAAGCACGGTAAAAATGTACTGATTCTCACAATTTCTCATGTTGTTTTTGTTACGTGTTTCATGGTGAAGGAAAGTACTGTTGGGAAACCAGTATGTTTGAATTATGTATATTTAAAAAAAAACAAGTATAGTGAAATGTTTTATTTGGTGGTATTGCAGCAGTGTTTCAGAAAGTGGATGGAAAACCGGTACATAAAGTCTTTCGATCCTGGTTACTTGCGCTTTTAATGGTGGCGCTGCACTCGAGGTGTGGTGTGGAAGTGCGGTGGCTTAGTTTTTCAAGAAATTGGTGATAGCACGCAGCCCTGTGTAACACCAGCATTAGTAGGCTTATAATCGGAGCTTGCACCGTCTACAACGACCTTGATGCTCCGATCTGCAAGAAAGCTGGTGATCCAGTTGCACAATTTCTCGGGAAGCTCATAGCAAGTGAGCTTTGAAAGAAGCTCTTTGTGTCAAACCAATCGAAGGCCTTCGCAATGTCAAAACTAACGGTCAATGCCTTCCCCCTGTACTCTACTGCCTCCACCCATCTACAAGTTAGACCGTGGTTGGTCGGGTCTGAGCGGTCGCCATTTTTAGGGATCGGGCGGATGAAAGCCGTCTTCCATAATTTTGGGACTACGCCTACACAGTAGGAGTACCGGAAAATATGCGTTAAAACTGGTGCCAACTCTAGAGCACACGTCCTCAGCACAATTGGGGGATACCGTCAGGCCCACTCGATTTGTTGATAGTGTGTGTGGAGTGCTGTGTGAACCGCATCTCCAGCATGGAGCACTCACACTGCAGGATGGTTGGCGGCGTGTTCCCGACGTCATCAAGAATCGAATTTGATGCAAAAAGAGAGCCCAGCGGTTCGGTTTTATTCTTTGCGGCATGGGTCAATGAGTCGTCCTCCCTGTGCTGAGATGGGAGAGATATCAGATAGAAGTTTCCTTAGACAGCCTCGGCGAGAGACCAGAATGCAAGTGTTCCCGAAGGAAATCAAAATAGTTTTTTGCCAATTCTGCCGATGTGCTCTGTCTTTGCCTTATCAACGACACTTTTGAAGGACCTGGAGGCGGAAATATACTTCTTTTCAAGAGCGCTGGTATTTGCATCCCGAAATGTCGATACGTCAGCCCAGACCTAGTAGTACTCCATATGGTGTGTTAGATTATGGCGTAATGCAACGTCGCAGGAGCGACCAAACCATGCCTGGGTTTTGTCTCCGGTAGGTACCACAGATGATGGATTAAAAAGTTTCATTCCCTGTAGCACCACATCAGCGACAGAATCAGCAACATCGCTGGGATTATCCGGCAAGAAGCAAACCCACCCCCAAGGGTAGGATGCAAAAAAATATCGCGTCCCGTCCCAATCGGCTAAATTAAAATGCAACCGCGATGGGAGCGTGAGTTATTTTAGCGTTGAGAATTAAGGTACATGATCTTTCACGTTTGGGATCCTCGTAGGTGAGGTAATCAAATGCCAAAGCAGATTCATATACAGATCTACCCACATGATCGTCTTAACGGGAACCAAGTCATTCAGCGTGGTAGGCGTTATAATAACCAAGAATCACGATCTCTGCGGATGGGACCAGTTGTGTTACGGAGTCTGTCAGTCAGTCAGCCATTAGGACGTGATCAATGACTCTGTCTTAGTCGGCATAACCGCTATAGGACTTATAGAAGTACAAGGGTACCTCTATAAGTCCTATAGACCATCTCCTTAGATGCGAGGATGGTCGTCGCTGTCGACGCGCAGCGTATCATATCGTAGGGTATAGGAAGGGCAGGTCTATACCTTCATGGCTGCCGAGACGTCTAAAAGAGATGTCTTCTCTGACGTACACGCAAAGTCCAGCTCGGGGCACAAATGAGTGTTCTAGTTTGTAGTTCTAATTTGTTTGGACAGGACACCTGTGTCTCGGTTAGAAAAAGCAAGGCCGGCTTCGCCATTTCCAGATAGTAATGGATGGCGTTATGATTTGAATGAAGTCCTCTGATGCTGCAGAAATTCATGGATAGTGTAACAGGCTGCGCCTTTGTCTTATTGCTCAGTTTGCTCCAAGCAGGTTTAGTCCTGAGCGGAATTTCACTCCCCCCCTCCCCCTAAAATACGCGGGGTAGCCTGAGCACCCACGCTCAGGAAGATTAGGGTAGCTTGGGCGTAGATGCAGCGAGGGATTCTCAGTCACCAGGGTTGTCCTGGGGTAGTGTTGTTTTTAACTCCGCTCCCATGTTAGGTGGGTGGGATAAAATGGGCTTCCGGCCACCTGCACTCACCAAACGAAATGCAGAAGCAGAGCTTCCACTTCACGCTAGATTTCTGTAACTCACTGCGGTTCGAGTCGGCTCATACGTACATCATTAAAAGCTGCCACGTTGCTCTACCACTGTTGTTGTTGCTTAGGTACTGTGCTTTCTGTTTTATTGTATAACTTTATTGAATTGTATTTTACTACAACTTTATTGCCTTAGTATTGTTAATTATAATCCGAGTACTATCATTAGCTTATTTACTTGCGTAAATAAACATAACATTTTAATATGTTTTTTTTAATTTTGATTTAAATAATTTTGAGACCAAAATTTCAATATAAACATTGAATAATATAGATAATATGTATTAATAGGTTTTTCGTAATTGTTTATAGCGATCACTTCCAGATAAACCATTTGTTAAGGCGATTGTATTTTACTAATAGAAGTGCGCCCAAAAATACGCAGTATGTAAGCAATATAAAGAACCTGTATAACATAAGAAAGCAGTTAGGAGCACACAATTTTTTACGATCCCACAAATTCACTGGGGAAAGTGGACAAGTCAACAAATTATATTGAATGTACCGCAAAAAAACAATTTTTCAAAGGTTTTCAATTCTTAATTACTGAATGTATATGCCTCGTACCGTGTAGTGGCGATTAGGTATATCCGCTACCCAATATCTTTCAGAGGGAAACATTTAGGAGATGGGCAGCAGCATCTTGCTAATAACAGCAACTGAACAGCAAAAAAACTGCGGTTTCCAACCCGCTTGCCAAGCGTGGCAGCTATGGCAGTATTCCCCCCACGAGCATTTTGTTATTCCCGACTACGGTGGCGACCATGGTAACGGCGGCGCAGGGGATGCTAAGAATCTCTGGTACAGGTGCAATTGCCACCTAAGACTACGCGACCTGACAATATACAACGCACGCACCCTGAGGACTGAAGAGAAGATCCTGTAGTTGGAAGAAGAGATGGACAAATTGCGCTAGATTATTATAGGATTATCCGAGGTTCGAAGAGAGGGGAGAACACGGTGATTCTTGAATCCGGCAACTTGGTCTATCACCGGAAGGGCGACCATCCATGTAACAAGGTATTTGATTTATCGTCTACAAGTTTCTCGTTAACAATGTTGTAAAGATTGGGAGTATGCCGACGAGGATTGCGTACCTTACACTCAGAATCACCAAACGGTATTCGCCGAAAGTCATACAGGTTTACTCACTAACCTTGGCATAACCTGATGAGGAGGCGGAGGAAATATATGAGGGTATTTTTTAAACCAAGCCATGCGTTTCTCCAAAACTCACTAAACATTGTTAATGGGAGACTTCAACGCAAAACTAGGCACAAGAAAGGACGGTGAGCTAAAGGTGGGTAAATTTGGGATAGGGCAACGGAACCCAAGGAGCCAGCAGCTGGCCAACTTCATGGAGAAAGAAAAAAAAAGATAGTCCTTATGATGAAGTCTTTCTTTTAGAAGCGGCCCCACAGAAAGTTAACCTGGTCGAGCCCCGACGGTTTGACAAAAATGAGATTGACTTCATTTTGACGACTAGACGGCAACTATTGAGTTATGTCTCAGTGATCGCATGGATGAACACTGGAAGCAATCACCAAATGGTTGGAAGCACACAGAACCAAAATTGGAGAGGTTTTGTCTAATAAAGGTAACGCTCCGTACCCCCTTTACTCTAATCCAGAGTCCCGAAACTTTTCAGCTGGAGTTACAAAACCGTTTTCAGTGCCTAGAACACTGCAACTCAGGTGTCGATATGAATAATAAGCTCGTGGAAACTGCTCATTTGGTCTGAGCTAAGTTCTGCAAGACCCGCCGCAGAAGCACACAAAAATTCTCCAATCACACTCATAATCTTATGGACGTAGTTGACATGTCGAGAAATGAAACTGCAGTCTATAACAGATTTGACAGCATAAAGGCAACTGAACCGACAGATCCCCGAATACATACGGCGGGACTTACGCAGTTTTAATACTGCTCGTATTAAAGAAGCAGTTGAGCGAAACCAGGTCTCTAAAGTCTGCCTGAGATCTGTCTGCCAGAAAGAGCCAACTGTCAAAGGTGAAGACTGAGTGTGGCAGCATCGTTTCCGGGACACCTGAGATTTTGAGTGAGATTGAGAGGTTCAATGGGCAGTTCAATATACATCATCGTTGGAGCCTTACGCAAGTGTGAGTAACGATCCAAGAACAAGTCTTATCCGACACTATTCCAATGATATCCCGGACATCAGTCTGATCGAGATCAGAATGGCTCTGCAGCACGTTTAAAACAGTGAGGCCCCGGGTGAGGATGGAATTGCGGCGGAGCTTCTGAAAGCGGGTTGAAAACCAGTATTTAAAGTCCTTCAGAAGCTCTTCAATTCCGTCTTCCATGGTGGCACTGCTCTGGGGGCGTGGAGCAGAAGTGCGGTGGTCATGTTCTTTAAGAAAGCCGACAATGCTCTCCTGAAGAACTACATACCGATTTTTTTACTAAGTCGCGTCCACGTGTTGTTTTTGAAGGTCATTATGAATCTTATCGCAAGCAGACTTGACAACTTCCAACTTCTGAACAAGCCGGTTTACGAAAAGCCTTTAGTACCACATACATACCCTGCGGCAGATTTTACAGAAGACCGAAGAGTACAACCTGCCAATTTGCCTTTCGTATGTGGACTATGAATAAGCCTTTGATTCTGTCGAAATTTTGGCGGTGCTACAGTCACTTCGGCGGTGCCAAGTTGATTATTGGTATATAGAAGTGATGAAGTGTTTGTACAGTAAGGCTACGATGGCTATCCGGGTACAGAACCAGAGTAAAAAACCTATGCAACTGCAGAGAGGTGTGAGTCAGGGTGACGTTATATCCCTGAAACTCTTCACCGCTGCATTGGAAGAAATTTTCAAGCTACTGGTCTGGAAAGGATACGGTATTAACATCAATGTCGAGTACATCACTGATCTTCGATTTGCCAACGATATAGTTCTTACGGCAAAATCGCTGTAGAACCTAAGCACTATGCTCAATGAACTCAGTAGTGTCTCCCAATGGATAGGTCTTAAGACGAACACGGACAAAACAAAGATCATGTTTAACGCCCATGTCGCACCTATGCCGGTAGTTGTTGGGAGCACCATGCTCGAAGTTGTTGACGAGTATGTTTACCCGGGACAAATATTCTGAATGGGTATTTGCAACTTCGACCGAGAGGCCAATTGACGGATTCAACTCGGCTGGGCAGCTTTCGGGAAATTACGACACATCTTCTCGTCAGGTATGCCTCAAAACCTGAAAACAAGATTGTATAACCAGTGCGTGTTGTTAGTGATGACTAATGGATCTGAGACGTGGTCATTCACTGCTGTCCGTATGAGGACATAGCCCAGTGGTTTCCGCCCAGAACCGTCAACCGAATGGGGAAAAAATGTTCTCGAGTGGCAGCCTCGTACCGATAGGCATATTGTTGGGCAATCCCCCACTAGATGGAGTGATTACCTGTTAAGACTTGCAGGAAGTCGATAGATGCAGGTGGCTCAAGACCGTGCTTTACGGCATTCCTTGGGGGAGACCTATGTTCAGCAGTGGGCTTGTGAAGGGCTGTAATGATGATGATGATGAATGCCTCATATATGAAATATGTTAAAGTTTGGCTTTATTTGTATTGGAATTGATTATTGGAATTTGAAATATGCTTACCATAAAATTTAATGGGACCGATTGACGCTGTTGCAACTCCTCCAGCCTTGAGGCATTCCTGTGAATTGGTTTTTACAGCATCCCATAAACCTAAAATGAAAAAATATTATAAAACTGCTGGCTTTCT
The DNA here is from genome assembly GCA_036936625.1 of Parnassius smintheus behrii. Taxonomy (NCBI): domain Eukaryota; kingdom Metazoa; phylum Arthropoda; class Insecta; order Lepidoptera; family Papilionidae; genus Parnassius; species Parnassius smintheus. Next base: position 5,569,452 of record JAUPFT010000026.1, read on the forward strand.
TCCGAAATTTATTTCGAATTCGATTTAGTTTATGATTCGAACCCACTTTAACTTGATTTTCTTTTTAAAATATTACTCCATAACGATAACCAATCAAACGCCACGGGGGACCATGGTACCCGAAACAAAAAAACGAGTTTTCCGCCATCGGGTGCTAGAGGACTAGGGAAGAAATATAAGGTTGGTAGCACAACTCAAGCAGAAGGTCAACCAAAAAAAAAATTGACAAATTAGTTAACAATTTGTGATAATGATATTGTAAACAAATTTTGCTAAATCCAAATGTGCATGCCTTAAGCGCTCATGTTATATGTCAATTTTTTAAAGTATTTTAAAATACACACCGGTTTTCACAAATAACCTGACTAGGGCACACTGAAATGATCGGGAATAGAATGTTTCGGATTGAGTTACAATAAAACCTTTTTTAGAATTTAAATACGGCCAGTATTTAAATTCTTCAAACAATTAAAGAAATGTTTAAAAACAAAAACTATGTTGGTTTAAAGTTGACACGTCGTTAATAGAAATGGAGCTCACGCATGAACATTTCCGTGCCATAATTTATCACAAATTTCGTCGCGGCTTATCTCAAGATAAATGTCTCAGCGAACTTGTTTCGATTTATGATGTTGAAGCACCGAGTCAAATGACAATATACTGCTGGTATGCGAGTTCCGACGCGGTCGTGTGTCGCTCAGCACTGTTTCTTCTGCAGGTCGACCAAGAACAGCGGTCACGCCCGAAAACATCGCAGCTGTGCGAAAACTATTATATTAGATGACCGTCATGTGACATACGAGCAGATTCAGGCTGTTATCATCATGGAATAACTGCAATTCAGTCGATATTACATAATGAGCTTTGTGTTAGAAAGCCAGTTTCCCGCTGGGTTCTCTTCAATTTGTCCGAAGAGCAAAAGGCGGCTCGAGTAGATTGGTGCCGGAATATTCTGCAACGCTTCACCGGAGGGAAGTCAAAAGCCGTTTATAATTTATTTATTATTTATCAGATAATAAATAAATTATAAACATAATCAGAAATCATCTTTATTATTACTTAAATTGTTAGATATTTGTACACAAGCACGACGGCATTGACGGCTCAGTGGTGCAGTACGAGGGCGGCACTGAAAATTTCGGGAATCAAGGAAGTGACACAACATTACTTTTCTTGCTCTAAAAACTCTTTTAGTCTGTGTGCGGTGTGAGAACTCACATTGTCGTGATGGAGGATGATGCGGCGGTTGCAGTTCTCTTTACGGAGTTCAGAAATGACCTGTGGCAAACAAATGCTAGCATACCATTCTGCATTAACCGTTCTTTGTCCCTCAAGAGGAATAGTCGTAACATGGCCGGTTTTGGAAACAAACGTGGCTACCATTTTTTTTTCAACACTCCGTGAACGAACAATTTTTGTTGGCTTTAACTCATTTTCGAACACCCAAACTCGTGACTTTTATTTTCTTTCGGGTTCGTACGCGTATATCCAGGATTCGTCACCTGATACGATGTTGTATACAGCATTTGAGGATCCTGCGTGGAATCTTTCGAGAGTTCTGACGCACCAAGTAACGCGAGCCGCGTTTTGCTCTTCACAGAGCGAATGCGATATCCATCGGGAAAACAACTTTTTTTACACCTAATTGTTTATTTGTATTTGATTCACGCCAATGTCTAAAGTTGCCTGAATTTCGCGGTATGTCACATGTCGATCTTCCACAATCAGCTTACGCACAGCATCAACGTATCTTCCTCAATCAGCTTACGCACAGCATCAACGCATCTTCCTCAATCAGCTTACGCACAGCGTCCAATACGTAATGCAACGAAACAAATCGCATAAAATAAATCACACGACATGTTTTGTTGATGGTAGCGTTCGCACTCCAAAAACTGTGTAAATTTTTCAACAGATATTCAAACTTATCTTTCAACATGACAATATTTCTACAAATTTGTTTTCAAACGTTTTGTTTCTGTAGTTATAAATATATAATATGGTTAAAATATATAATAAATAATACTGTCAAACATATTTCACTACAACATGGTATTTGACTATGCAAACGCTTTTTGACACATTGACGCAAAACAGTGTTTAAAACATGTTTTTTGTGAAAATCGCGTCAGTGCAAACTCACGGTTAGGACAATCATAAAAACATTTTATAAACTGAAAACAGAAGCTAATGCTTTTACTTATGGGGTGTGGAAGTAAGTGGTACAGACTGTGTATCAAAAAGCGTCCATAGAAAACCGTTAAATAAGGGTGGCGCACTATAGCTGCGGGTTAAATTTTAAATGTTTGCTGTTCTTTTTGAGCTAGCGGGAAGAACGTGCTGAAAAATATTAGTGGAATAGACGACTTTTTCGAGGTTGTATTTACTAAATAAAATTATTTTAGATTTTAGAGCTACTGAGCAGTTCAGCAGCACACTTTAAACCGTCGACAACTGCTAAGTTCATTGCATCCCAGTAGCTACTCCAGCGCTGTTGTAGAGAGTTTTTGAACTGTTATTTACCGCTTACAGATGGACACTTTTTCAACTGCTCTACTATGAGAGTTGGTACTCCTTACTTCTACACTCCATACTTTTACTGCAGCAAAACGAAACATTTTTAATAAAGAATTTTGGCTTGGACGCTTGTCTTTTAAGCCATGTCTTCACTTCATTCAGGATCTTCATTTTTATGGATATTTTCTTCACGATAATTGATGCGAGACCTTGCGAAGTTTTTGGGAGATTTTCATGACAATTCAACAATTGGAAAGTCGATGACGACCGCCACTCAAGTTGATAAGACTCCTAAGCGATCAAAATCAATTGCGGTTTATATCTACATCGTAGCACTTCTTTCGTGGTTTTCTCCAACAGTTCACGTGCGCAGACACTTCACACACGCATAACTTTTACGCATCAAATCCCTTTCAAGCCATTATTAAAACGATAAAACGGGAGCAACAATCCGTCCATGGTCAAATTCCTACCAAAACCACCATTTTTTTTAAATATTTTTCCTTAATTTATCTGTGATAATAGATAATGAACGCTATTTTTATAATAAAATAGCCTTGATTAGTAAAAAAAAAATCATAATGTTGAAACATGAGGTGGATCTGTAGAGATTGATATTGAATAAAAGAAATATATTTGGAAAAACGATTGAATAGGCTATATTGTTAAACTAAAAAAACATTTGAATATTATCTGACACGACTGAATAGGCTGTATGGTCATTGATTATTGCCTATTCCGAAGTAGACTTCACTTGGTAATTTCAAAATTCAACTATATTATATACTACGGCTAACGAGGAAGCGATACCAAATGTATATAAAACCAACGCAAGGTTATTAGGATTAGCAGGGGTGCGTAACCTTTTGATAGTTAGATTATATTACATTTAAGTAGATAATATAGTTTTAGAAAATGTCTAACAAATCAAAAAATAAGCTTTTTCTAAAAAAATTATAATTTTTATTATTTTATAATGTAGTTTTAAATTAAATAAATGCTTTCTGCGCCATCTCTTTTCTGTATGGGTATTTATCATTAGGCCAAGTTTCTTCATATTTGTAGGTATTAACAACCATATTTTTTCATTCATAGTAAAACAAGTCACCTAGAATTAAAATGTTATACAAACTTTACTTAAAGACCATGCCACGAAAGATGAGACTTGGCGAGCGTCAGTAGCGGGGAGCTTGCGCAGGTACTGTCGTGTACGAAATATTATCCATAATTTGTATATCTATTCAGGGATTTTTCGACGACATTTCAAATTAACACAACGTTACAAAATTCTGAAAAATATTTATTACGAAATAATAAATTTAAAGATAAAAATGGCTGATTATCCTAGTCACTGTCACTGTCAATAAATGATACACCAGCGGGAAGATTATCGTTTGTAACGCAGCTGCAACCAGGTACATTAACTCTAGAAAATACACTACTTGTTCCAGGAGTTAACAGATTATCGTTTTCGTCAGATGACGATGAGGAACTACCTGAGTCCCCTGAGTCGCTGTCTGACGAATCTTCTCCTAGTCTGATAATTATCTCCGTATCCGTCAAATTGTCTATTATGTGATCACTTTCTATGTAAAAGTCTTCAATTTTTTTTTGTTTTATCACATAGAGCTTTCCATTCATTTGGTCCCATTTGGCTTGCCTTTTCTGTTACTAACTCTATCACACGTTTGAGGTTCCATTGCACATTCTTACTACTCACATAACCTTTTATTGAAGCCAAAGCCATTTCGATTGGATTTAAATCTGGGTGGTATGGAGGTAATCGCAGTACGTCATGACCGTGTTCAGGTAGTATTTTGTCAATGCTGAATGTCCTATATTGTTCTTTATGTATTTTTATCAATTTGTACAATTGTGGTTTAAGCATATCTGGAGTGTAGGGAATTCCTTTTTGGGTTAGCCAAGATTGCATATCAGCTTTCTTGGTATTTGAGCTTGGTGCAGATTCATACTCCTTATTGTGATACGGGGCACTATCAACTACCACGACGGCATTTGGTAGAAGATTGGGTATTAGCTGGGTTCGAATCCATTTCTGATAGTTTTCGTAATTCATGTCGTCGTGGTAATCACCCGTTTTTGACCTCGATTTAAAAGTCAGTAAAGCGTTTGGTATGAAACCACTTTCTGATCCAGCACGTACAATAACTACGCGCTGACCTTTAGATTTTGGCTTTTTGAGCCCTTTATCTGAATTATCAGACCAAGATTTGGAGGTACTATGCGTGGAATGAACAATATGACGGCCTTCTTGGCGATATTTTCTGACTTTTTTTTAAATATTCAATTCTTTTCAGTCTGATATTGGATTTTTCTATAAGAATTTTTGGATTATTTTCGGTCCTCCTCCATCGAAAACCAAGGTCTTTCAAAATGCGGCGTAGACTTGTTTTAGAACCTCGAAAGGCAATATCATCACGCAACTCTGCTAAAATTTTATTAAGGGTCGGCAGTTCCTTGTTCGTAACATGGAAGTTGTGAACACATCTTTTTATCACTCCTTTGTCAAAGTCATCTATATCGGTTAAAAGTTTGGGTCTTGACCTTTTTTTTCCGAGAGTGCGGAAAATTGGTAGTAACCCGGAACTGTTTCCTTCCTTTACACTTCTTTTTACAGTAATTAATGATGTTGTAGTTGCGGCCGCTGTACGCATTTGTACCTGCTTCAAATTTTGTACACCTTCCTTTGCTTCTTTTGACATATAGGTGTACACGTCGTAAACCATCTTCCTATTTTGTCGTCTTAATGTTTTACCTCGAGGCATAATCAAGATTTCACAAAGTTTCACTCGTATAGAACAACACAACTACAAACAAAGTAGAAATTTATAAACACAAGTTGCACTTGTCTGTACTTGCGGAGTTAAGCGGTAAGTGCACGGGGCGCGGAGAGCGGGAAGCGACTAATATGAATGAGCGGCGGCGATGACGCCCGGTCCCTTCCCGCCTCAGACTTCATACCGCTAAAGAGACCGATAAATCGACTAATGCGCAACTCAAACCACGAGATGTGTCAAGTCTCATCTTTCGTGGCACGGTTTGTACATGCATCTTTAATAAATTAAGAAAAGTTTTTAGTGAAAACTTTTTTAGCATCGTTGTGATTTAAAATTGGATGAAACGAAAAAGCGACAGTAAAAAGAGACTGACACATAAATTCATAAGATTTAACGTAGGAGAAAATGAGATAGGAAGCATTATAAATTATAGCTCAATGTTTGCGAGAAAAACGTCGTAAACGCTGCCGAAATGGCGTCGCTTACGCGTTTTATTCAGCAAGGTACGAACTGTGGTACGAAGGTGTCGTGTGCCTATGTATTATACAAGCATTGAAGAACGGCCAAACCTCAACTTCGTAATAGGTAAAATTGATATAAATCTTTTTGTTATTAGTGAGTACTATATAAGGTATATCGAAAAGAGTAATATAATACCTGTGTCTAATAGATATGTAAATTAAAGGGATTGTTAAATTTATTTACTACAAAATTATATTTTCTTATATATTATGCCAAACTTGTATAGGTAACGCCACGAGTCATGGAAGTGCGTAGAACCGAAAACTATGTGTCGTCACGGTGAGGTGTGACGTACGGGGAAGCGAAACCATAGCAACGGACGACGCGCTACTCCCAAGTAGTTTCTCCCTACGTCCCGTCGCCCGCGCACCTCTTGTGTCGTCTTGTGTACTATCGATATCGAAAGTGTTAGTATACCTGTTATACAATTTTAAACTTTTGCGATTATTTTTGTACTTTTAAAAATATTGTTCTATAATATTTTCAAATAGTGTGCAAATATTTATTACCTTATAAATTATTTTGGGACTATTTAAAATAGCGTAGTTCTTAGTATATTGTATAAAGTTGTAAATATTTTGTTATTTTCTACAAGATGATTTTTTCTGCAAATTATTGCATGTAAAATATCCTTATAATCGAAGGCTACAACTTAAACAGCTATTACAAATAGAAAAATACAAATACAATATATTTTATTTCTTTAACTAAGTGTACATAAAATGCAGAATATTATTTAGAAGCAGTTAAAAACTAACGATGATATATAAATATATCATTCAGTTTTCGTGGAGACTTTGATGTGTAGTTATAATGTTGACCTTTGACTTTTGACATACATATTAAAATCATTTTTCTGCTTGATTGTACATGCGCAGTGGACTCTATTTAATTTCATCTTACGTGGCACGACCTATAGTTTAATTAAGTTGTAATAAATAAATCATTCAAAGTATTTGTATTTTATATTTCATTTCATTCAAAGGTTTCACTTCTCTCGCATGTGAGCTGCACGCATGTTTTTTTTTTATTACAGTTACTGTTTTTAAATAACTTTAAGATAACTTTAGAGTGCACTCCGAACCAAGTTTTAGTTAGAACTACTAAACAACATTTATATAATATATCCTATTCCTACACCTTGGACGTTTCTTTTTCGGAGAAGTAAAATCTGTTGATTTATCTCTCGACGTACTTGGTTGTGGCTCCATCATTAACCACTCTTAATAAAAAAACAATTATCAAAACAAAATAATAATAATTAGATAAACAACAATTACTAAAATGGCCTCCCGAGTGTTGGCAAACCTGTCTTGATCCTGACATATTTTTGCCGGGATAACGAAACATTACAATAAATACACAAGATGGAAAGAGATAGATTGTCAACTCCACAATCGTTTTTAAGGTAAATGACCTTTCGTATCGCTGCTAGTTGGCCGTACTATAGCGTACTACATATCTATTTATCTATGGTTTCAACTTGTCATGAGCATTTAGCATTGTGGGTGTGTTTGTAATTTCGTGTTTTTACTTTCGTGGATTTAGTTAAGTCGACCTTGATTTTCTTATGGATTAGGACAAGAGGTTGCTGCGCCCCATAATGACAATAATGTAATACCTACTTGGATTATGAGAGGAATAGAACAGATAATTTAATTATTTTTTAGCCCAAAAAATTAATTATAATAAAACATTTTACGTAATTTTTACATGGTAGAGCCATGCTGCAGCTATATTGTGATTGCAGCACGAATGAGTCGGCTCTCTGGGTGGGACTTCGCTCTCACAGAATACTTTATGCTGCTGTGTGTTTCGTATGGTGAGTGTAGAGAACCGGAGATCCTTTTTACTAGCAACGAGGCATTCCATCTCAGTCCTCAGGGCTGAAAACGCATCTGCATTTTGATTTTTAATTGAAGATAAATGTAGATGTCTATAAGTTACAGCATCCACTTACCATCAGGTGGACTGTGTGCTCGTTTTTCACCCTTATTCTATATAAAAAATGAAGAGCCATTTACATTCTCACATGATAGATAAAAAGATTAAAAAATAGATTGAGTTGAACGATTGATATTTTCAGAAGTTATCGTGTTAACCCCATTGATTTTATAACTCAATGGTATACTCCGCCATGCGGACTTGATAAATCGAAACCATAAGCCACTAAAACTTTTATTGTAACTTTTAATGTAAAAATAGCAATAAATCGATTAAAAAAAAATATAAATTCAACAATCATTTTTCTCTCTAACAACGTGCTTTTTATATAATTTCTTCTTCTTTTTAGGCGTTTCAGACATGCAATAAAATAACGATCTGTTAATAAGTTTAAACATTCTGGTGATGTTAGAAAGGTAATTTAATCGAGTTTATTTACATATTTTTAAAATGGATAAAAATAAAGGGTATTTTAACAAATAAATATTGGTATAGATGACAATAGTAGTGTGCGAACGACAGGTGTTTTAATTACCAAGGTCAGAAGTGGTCAAATAACATTTAATTAGCCGCGTGGTCGCTGACGGTTGACCGAAAGTAGGCGGCGCCGGTCTGGCGCTGGGGTTGATAATTAGTATCGAGAAACAAGATTAATTTATTAATTACAAACCAAGGTTATTAGTGCTGTTAGGCACACCCGAACACTTTTATCCGAAGATTACTTTTATTAAATTAAAAATAAACTTTTTATTTTTTATCAGTAAACGTAAGTAAAACGTAGAAATACAACTTATTATTTAAAACAAACTCATACATTGAAACTCTATTCCTGATTAGCATATAGCATGTCTGCATAACTAACACTGTTGACGCACTATTACATATGACATTATTTACCGGTAGGTTTCGCTTTCAATTACATACACATCATAGAAGTCGCTTAACAACATTTATTACATATGACCATTGAGTAAATCAATGCATATGACGCTATTGGGCTCCTCACTTATCGCAGGGGCGTTTTATGTAATACATAATTTGCAATGCAAGTTTTAGTTAATCAGTAACAAGATAGCCATCAGGTGAGCCGCATGCTCTTTTACCCCTCTCCTATAGAAAAAATAAACTCGTTTGCAGCGCAATTGTTAAGCCACCATTACTGCAGCTCAATTGAGGATTTGATTCTATTTTTTCGGATAATTTACTAATAACAAAAAAAACACTGTCTTTTCTTGGCTCAATCCAAGGCCGCGGACACGTAAATACGCGGACAGTCACTCCTTCTACTGTCTACCGTCGCTATTATTACTTACTTGATTGCAGCATGAATGGGTCGACTCTACCGAGCAAGTATCTCGCTCTCACAGAATAATAACGTCAAATAGCAGTTTATAGCTGCTGAATTTCTTATGGTAAGTGTAGAAAACCGGAGACCTTATTGACTGGAAACGAGTATTCCATCTTAGTTCCGAAGGGCATCATAACATTTACATTTTTATTATTATTAGAGGACAAATGTAGATGTCGATAGGCCATAGAATTCACTTGCCACCAGGTGGACTGCGTGCTCGTTCGATACCCTTCTCCTATAAATATATGTGCTTTTGCATTATTGACAAATTCATTAGAATTCGTAGTTATTTAGCTATTAACGCTGTTTGGTCTTAACTTAGTTATTTGAAAACAAGTCATACCTAGTAAAAGCCATGAACCAATCGAATAAACCTAAACTTAACTTACCGTAGTCGGCTGCACTTTTAGACGGCTAAACTTAGTTGTAACCCTACTTCGGTGTTAAGCGAAAAGTTATACATAATATAAAACAACATATGATGCCATTAGTTTGAAATTTTGTAAACACATGTATATGCAAATTAATGAGTATCAAGTTGTTAGTATTATACCTACCGGGCATCAAATGCGACGCGCAAAAGTATTATCGAGAATAATATTAGTGATTTCTTATATTTACGTGTAGATCGGAACAAAAGTTAAATTTTAATCTATGGTAACCGCGGTTAACTACGACATCTGGACGTTAAACATCTCAGTCCTTCCCGTGACCATGGGTGCTGTAAAGCTCTCGAAACGTCGGGTATTAAAAAGTTAAATAGGGTAGACCGTCCTAAAGCCGGCCAGTGCCTAAGGCCGGCCATCGTCACTAAAATTCCTCATAAACTATTTTGCGCTATGCCAATAAGTATTATTTTTATTCTAAAATGACCCTTATTTATCAGCGAAATAATCAAATAAAAGAAGCAACGATACGTCACTGCTTTCTCACTCATCCGCGGCCGGATATCCAGAGTGTGCGCTCGTTTTCGATTTTAGCAGAAATTGTTATCGAAACTCGCGTATTCCGCCTTTTGTGAGGTAAGTATTTTTAAGAGTTTTAAGTGTATTTTGTTTGTTAGCTAATCATATTTTAATTATTTATTGTACTAAGAACGATATTGAAATGCTGTTTTCCGTAATAATTCATTGCTTTGTGAAAAAATAGGGTGGCCGGGTTTAGGATTAAAAAAATACTGTAAAATATAAAGACGGCATAGGTGACCGAAGTTAAGGCAGACTGTTGAAGTGGTCGATTCCTAAGCCCGGCCACCCACTGGCCGATTGTACAGAGTGTTCCTATTTATTTTCAGATCGACAATGTCTGAAAGCGACGTAGAAAATAAAGGTAAACGTAAAAAAAATGCAGTATGATCGTACTAAAATAAAGAACGCACTAGAGTGCTGTGCGTCAGAAATGCTGCCAAAATTTATAATATCCCAACGAACTACATTGCAAGACCGAATATACGGACGTGTCAACGAGGAAATCCTCCATGTAGGTAGAGAAACGGTATTAAATGAAAAAGAAAAACAAGTTTTGGTGGATTGGCTCATCCAATTAGTCAAGTGCGGATTTTCTCGGAAAAAAAGCGATCTCATAAACACGATTGAAAAAATTATAAAAGTGGATGGCAGACCAAACCCATTTAAAAATTCAAGACCTGGAGACAATTGGTACAAAGTATTTTTAAAAAGGCACCCAGATCTTAGTGAACGTACACCAGAAACTATAAACTCGGCCCGGGCATTAATTACAGAGGAGTTTATTAGGAAGTGGTTCCGAGACCTACAAAGTTTTCTAATAAAAATTGGAAGAGAGGACATATTGTTAGACCCGAAAAGAATACTAAATGGCGATGAAACCAGTTTTAATATATGCCCTAAAACAAGAAAAGTAATAGGACCAAAAGGCTAGAAAAATATATATGACATAAAGAAAGGTAGCGAAAAAGAAACGATTACCGTTTTATTAGTATTCTCTGCTACAGATGAAACAGTTAATCCTATGATTGTATTTCCCTACGTGAAGAAACCACCAAAACAAATCGTCGATGGTGCCCCTGATGATTGGTTTATCGGGGTTTCTGACAGCGGTTGGATGAAGGGCGATGTATTTTTTGAATATATAGCGAATGGCGTCTACCATTGGATCAAAAGGAATAACATTCAAGAGCCTGTTCTTCTCTTTGTGGACGGCTACAAATCTCACCTAACCTACCCTAATCAAATTAATAAAGATCTTTGATTTGTATCTTGCTTAATTATTTATTTATATATTTTATATAAAAAAAATTTAAAACATCCTTTAAATCCGGAAGATTTAATGTATGCCGACTTTAGGCAGAATTTCGGACGACAATAGGTCACAGGTGGGCGACCTTAGGGAAAAAGGGTCGCTGCTTGATTAAATCTAAATATTATATTAATAGAGTTGATTTTTTCTTATTTTTTAATGAAAACAGTAAAATTCATAATGCAATGTCCCGAAAAAGTGCTTTAATCAAAAGCTAATTTAAACTCTGTTAGCAAGATAGAAAATAGAAAATAGAAAAACAGCTTGGTGGCCGACTTTAGGGTGGCTTACCCTATACGCGATAAATTCCGTAAAAACTAGTATTATTTCAATAATATTAGTGCTAGTATAAACATGACCTCGCCCTACCTTAACCTTCATTCTTCGAACTTGTTTATTTACGCTTGTACATTTGGCTGAATTAAGTCTATTTATGGTTTGTTTGTTTATTTATAATATTAACAAAAAATACTCACGTAAACCATCTCCGAATACTAGATGTGCATGTCCTATTATTGGGAGACCATTAGGTAGAGGCGGTGGTTCATGTTTAGACCTTGAATATCCTTTTAATAAATAAAGCCCACAAAGAACGAAGATACAAACTACATATATCATGCTGGCAGAAAATCTAAAACAAAAGATAGTTAAACTATAGCTACTTCAACTAGAATCCTAAATCTTTTATAGATTAATTTATATACACACACACACACACTATACACTACATGCTTTATAACCGTGACTACCGCAAAAAATATAAAATTAGAACCAGAGCTTTATCAATCCATCAACCGAAATTAATAAAAACCAAGGACATGAGAATTTGTGGTTAAATATTTGTGCATTGGATGCTCCAAACTCGATTTTGTAGCTCAAACCCGTTTTATGAATATTAATTTACTGCTGTTTTTATACATTAATCCATCCAACCATTACAGCCTGTACAACACACTGCAGAACACAGGCCTGCTTCACAGATTGCTCTACGTGTGTCTAGTAATAAAAACCGACAGATTGCAATTCATTATGCCTATGAAAAATTGGCGAAATCCTAATGCTGTATTTTTGTGTTTCCTCCTGATGTTATATAATCCGACCAGACCGGTGACGTAGACTAACATCATTTTTGCAATGTTTTATAATAGATTTCTTATAGCTTAAGGATGACAAACGAGCACACAGTCCACCTGATGGTAAGTGACTGTACTAGTGAGACTACGAATCAAAATCCAGATGTTTTGTCACCCATACACCCATTGTGATTGAATGGCAATAAGACATACCTAACAGATATTTTATATTCTAATTCTGTATAATTTCCTCCAGTCACGGTGAAAAAGTCACTGTGATCAGCAGTCTAAAAAAGTCACGGTGACTTTTTTAAAGTAACAATGTTCCAAAATAACGTATTTGATGTAACCAAACAAAAGGAACCACGAGTATATTCAGAAACGGTACACCGACTGATTAGCTATATTGGGTGAAATTCGTATATTTAACAAAATTAAATGGTACTTATAGTATAGCCGCGAAACTTAGGTAAGAAAGGTAACAAAAAACGACTACTGAAATAAAACCTAATCAATTCAGAATGCATACATACAGTCACGAAGTCGTTCTAATGCTTCAAGTATCCGACGTTATCAAAGTGACAAAGTCACGACGATTTTTCACTGTGACTTTTTATACGCATGTGGGTACGTAATTACTCTAAGGCGTACATTCGCGTACATTACACAATCATGCAGGCTGTCAGTTTTACAACAATCACGGTTGTGATTGACAAATAACCTACCGTGTAACGCAGTGATTGACGCCTGCATGAGCGCGTAACGTAGGTTGTACGCCTATCAGTTACCATCCGTTTTTTATCATATGCCGCAGTGGTAAATTAAACCACAGAGTTACTTTTTATACACATTATATCTAATCTATATTTATTAAATAAAGTTTATTTTTTCTGTCTATTATTATTATTATTTTACAGTTGTTATAACGCGTCTTTCGAATACCAACACATCATTCTGGAATATCCATAAACACCTATTTGGCACTCATGTAGGTAATGGATCTTATTACGTTTTTACCACAAGGCAAGTGTCATACACATACACATATACGTGCATTAACACTCACCCTTGTCTCCTAGAGGGGTAGACAGCACCCCTCTCTAGCCTCCTACACAACCATGTGTCTATCCATACAAGCTCATCAGTTAAGGGTGCTCTTAATTTAGCCCATCTTCATTATACCAATCGCCAATTTGGTCACGAAATTTCCGTCTAGGGCGTGTTCACTCTTCTATTTAAAAGAAAAGCTTCGGTAGTAGACACGTATCACAGTGGTTAAAAAATACCTCATTACTAAAATGTCTCTAGTTCTCTTGCCATACCAAATAAAAAGAATAATGCTTTGTTTGGTATGGCACCAAACAAAGCATTATTCTTTTTATTGAGATTAATAATATTATTGTTATTCATCATCATCATCATTACAGCCCTTCACAAGTCCACTGCTGAACATACGCCTCCCCCAAGGACGCCACAAAACAGGGTGCCGAGCCACCTTCATCCATTGACTTCCTGCGTGTCCTAGTTCGTCACTCTATCTAGTGGGAGGACGCCTTCCACAGCGGCCCAGGAGTACAATCGCGTACGAAGTTTTCAACTCTTTGACATTTATAATTCCGTCGATTGCGTGATCATGTAATTTAATTTCAAAAAAGATGACTCGACTACAACCAACTTTAAGGAGACAGGGGAGAAGAATGATATTTGATGTTTATAATTATTTTTTAAAAGGAAATAATATAACTGATTCTCTGAATAAAACTGCGTTAATTTCAAGTTATTGTTAGGGCGACGTTCCTGCCTATCTCCTTTTGTTTTCTCTGTCGCTTCTGACGACACCCACGGAGTGACATGCGGTAGTGGGTATTCTTACACCGCCGCTACAAGGTACCGCTTCGCCAATAAACAACATAATTACAAGACAACGTTGACTGCAAGTGGCTCACAAGTTAGTGTGTATAAGGGTGACAAACCATCGCACAGTTCACCTGATGGTAAGTGAATGCTGCGCCGCATCTATGATCACAATCATTATCAATCATTAATTATATCTAAGAAGACCTAACAAAACCTTATGATGTTTTCTTTTGTACAAACGATAGTTAAATATAAGTCACAGTAAGTACATCAAAGTGATCGTCACAGAAGTATAGTCTAGTTTTGGTAAACAATATACTCCGATTTCTTCTTGCCAGTTTTAACCGAGTATTTCTCATAGTAAAATCAGATGGCACTTGAATCCATAACTTCTCCGGTGTTCTTGTGCTCGTATTTTTGCATTCAGGAACAACAATGATAAAGAAAACTCTTTATTAAAAATCCAAAAATATTTTTTCCTTCGTAAAATCGTTATTTTTAGAAGGGCAGTGACGTCACGAGTTTAATGGCGGCTAGCTTTTTTGCGCGAAAATTTAAAACGATAAATTTAAAGTGATTTGTACGGCACTATTCGGCACGTGAGTAAAAAAACCATACAGAGGCAAAACTTCTAAGGAGCTGTTAAATTTTTTATCTATTTTGTAAGATTGACACAGGAGGAAATATACAAAACGTTTATTGCGGTTTTAGTATGTACCTGCGATAAAATATTTCTTTTTGGCATACTACTTTAAATATTTCATTTTGATATTTTATATTTGAATGGTAAATTTTAATGTAATAATATATTGTTTTTTTCCTTAAATAATCTAATAGAAAGCACTCACACGAAATATGAGTATAGGTACAAGCTTGCACACGTTTTAATATATCATTAAGGAGGATTATTTCTAAATTGAAATATTAGGCAAGAAGAAATTTAAGGCAAGAGTGAAAAGGCTTTAGTTAAGCCAGTGCGCTTTGCCATCTTCGGCTGCATCACTACTACCCACCTGGTGAGATAGTAGTGAAGCATTGGCTTAGAATAGTAAAAAAAGAATATGTAATATTGGCCTTTCCCACCGAAACATCTAGAATGTTCCAGCAAACACCGGTCCAGACCGACTAGATATGGAAAATTCGGGTGTAGAGTTTTCTAGAAGGCTTAGTTCTTCTATTCGATACTAGATGGCGCTAGTGGGAGAGTTCTAGAAAGGTCTTGACGCTCCTATTTCTGCTGCTTGATACCAGATGGTGCTAATAATCACCCGCCATATACCGGGCGGTATATATAGCGCGCAACAATATAAGTAATATTGTTGTTCAATTTTATTTCAAAATATTATGTTTGTTGGTGGTCAAGTGAAAATTTCGCTTAACCGGACATAGTTCAACAAATCATGTTTGACGCTGCTCTGTGCATTTCAGGTATGTTGTTAACAACGTATTTATACTACCCTATGCATAAGGTCTGATTATAAACTGAAGAAGATGAAGTGTTTTCCAAGAGTTGATACTCATTTTGATGTTTGTCCACAGCGGCGGTCTGCAGCCCGGTGACATAGTGACTACAATTAACGGGAAGCCGGTGTATAGGCAAGTAGAATCATCCATCCTTTGCAGCCGATAAAGGTCCACAGTTAATCATAGATCTCCCACTTAGATTGCCTTAATGGGCTTGACATTCGGCCACTTGGTTGATAACCGCACTTTTTTATTATTTTGAGTGGTTATCTAGAATACGAGGCCGGTCTCAATGGAGACTGCCATCTGCGCAGGACAGGAGTATAGTGACCGAATGTATGCGCAAGCACAGGTGCACTCTCTACTCTTATAATTTAATGAGAATGCAGTCCGATACGCCCGGAGAGAGAAAGATCAGGCGCAGGACCAACGGCTTGCGTGCTTTTGCCTTTTCTTGAAGGTACCTAGGTCGTATCAGTCAAAAAATCGCTGGTTGGTAGTCGATTCCACAAAGAAAATTGTGCGAGGAAGAAAACTTTTAGTAAATCACACAGTGGTGGACCGCCAATTATCGAGATGGTATGTATGGTGTCGCGACGTAAATCTAAATTCTAGGATATTAATTTAAATACCCGGTATTGGCTGTGTATGAATACCTGCTACCCCATACCATCCCGTGGGTGTCATAAGAGGCGACAGAGGGAAACAAATCAGGAGATGGGCAGAAGCGTCTTACTAATAACGACTAAAAAAACGGCAGTTGCCAACCCGGTTGCTTAGCGTGGCAACTGTGGCAAATAACTGTATTCTGAGGCAATCTATGGGGGAGGCCTATGTTCAGCAGTGGACTGTAACAGGCTGTAACGGTTACTATTACGGTATTTTAAATACAAGCCTAAACGAATGTACTTCTGTTTTTGCAGCGCTAGTGACATCTATACACTTCTAGAGAGCTCCACCGGACGCTTGGAAATGTTAGTAGTGCGCGGACGTCAACGGATCACCCTTACGATTACACCCGAAATATAATGTATATATTAAATACTTCCTGACCTGGTAGACGTGGTCTTGGCCTTTCTTATAGGTGGCGCTATGAGTTTCAAGAAGAGTATGTGTAAATATAAAATTAATTAATTACTCGACCACAGCGCTATCTATCGTGTACAGCTTTGGTGATTGTTTTTATACTAAACTAATATTGTGAATGGGTCATTAACCCATTCGCTGCCCCGTGTTTTGCAAATAGTTGCCATTGTCTTAGCATTGTGTCTGAAAATCGGACAGTAAAAGTGTTAATCTATAAATATAGAGTTTATTAAGAATTTTAGTACATCGCCATCTATAGGATCGTAGGACGAACATCCAGACCCGGAACAACTACTTGTAGGCCATACAAGTACTTGGTTCGTGCGGGATTCGAACCCGCGACCCCCAGCGCAGCCACACATTGCTAAGCCACTGCGCCACGGAGTCGTCAATTCTAATATGTATGTAAACACAGCTAGCACAGAATTTACATGTAATAATTAACAATAAGGCTTGGTATTTAAAGTTATAATATATTAATAAAGTAAATATCAAATTAACTTTTAAAGCTTCATTTGACACAGGGCTGATTAAAAAGGAAAAGCAATGATGATGAGGATGATGATTATGGTTTATGATTTGGTATTGTTACTAATCGTCATGTCGCCTCTGTGGCAGAGTTTTTGAACTATCTAACCGCTGTCCGAGTGGGGGAGTGTGGACCCCCGTCTCTGACTGATCAGCTCGTGCCAGTCGATGTTCAGGCATGCGGTGTGTGCTGGAACACGTTGCGCCCGCCTACAGGTGCGACGCACTCCATTCGTTATCCTACTTGTGATTGTCCCATTTGGTGTGGGTATGGCGTCAATGTTTGATGTGTTTGCGACGTTTGGGTCAATAGTGTTGTGTCGACATAAAAGAGCATCATGCTGTTTGCAGGTACGGCATAAAAGTTGGTTTTAGTGGCAAGGCGCGCCTATAGATGACACATTAATATTCACACCAAACGTTACCCTTATTTATGCATCCTTAGGGTATGGCTTCTTTAACACGTTCTCTGTCCGCATACAAGATCATGATTACACCCACATGTCTACTTCATATTTTGATTATAATAGTTTAATACAGATCTCAGCAATACAGTTTAGATGTTATTTATTTTTCATTTCTTTTGGGTTTTTTTTAATAAGCCAAAAACCCAATGAGGTCAACCCCGACCTCACGTACGTGTGAGTATGAAATTATGTTATGTTAATAAATTTAAATATTTATATCAAAGGTCGTGAGGTAAGAGTGACCTCATGAACGTGTCAGTAGAAGACACCAATGAAGGCAGGGTTTAGCTCATGGACAAGGAACGTGTTAATAGAAAAAGAATCCTAAAAATCTGTTCACAATCAGCAGACATATTGCGTAACGTACCAAGAGTACAGCCTAAATAAGAACTTCCCATTTTTAAATTGCGTTAATAAGAAACGCTAATGTAAAAAATGCAGACGTGTGTATTTATGTATGTATTTGTATTTTAAAATTATTTTTGTTACTTGAATACCCAGGTGGTAGGACTCTTCTGCCTTGGAATCTTACCTCTTTCTGCGACCAATTAGCAGTATACTTCTGTGTACCTGTCTGAAGAGTATAGAGATCCAGCACAATTAAGTAAAGGGTTGACTCACACCATCTTAGTCTTCAGAGGTGTGAATACAGATACATAAGTTAACATCTTATTAACGTTCCAAACTGTTTTATATCCGTAATGAGACAAAAGTACTACTTCCCCGAGTCTGGATAAACCGTTCTAAGCTGGGGCTGCTAGAATTATAAATATCACCACCCCGCATTCCCGCGTCCATTAATTTTCAAAAAAAAAATTAAAGACAATAAAATCTGTAAAAGTGCAAATTATTTCTATTTTCAGAGCTTTCGATGTTACAATGTTCGTAAACAAAAATATACAGTAACACCTAATTTTAAGATTTTTACGGGCATTATTTAAAAATTAAATGCGGTGCCTTATGCCCAAATTGCCACTGGTGTGTTTCAGTGAGACAGTGTGGCATACTCATTTACCGTTATCGTTACAGCCTGTTGTAGACCACTGCTGAACAAAGGCCTCCATCATGGATTGCCTTACAGTTGGGATATTTGCCACAGTTGTCTCGGGTGGACAAACGCAGTTTTTTTTATTTTTAATCGTTATAAGGAAGACGCTGCTGCCTTTCTTCTCATTTGCTTCCCTCTGACGCCTCTTAAGACACCCACGGGATGATATGGGGTGCTACTACGGGATGATATGGAGTGCTACCACGGGATGATATGGGGTGCTACCACGGGATGATATGGGGTGCTACCACGGAATGATATGGGGTGCTACTACGGGATGGTATGGGGTGCTACCACGGGATGATATGGGGTGCTACCACGGGATGATATGGGGTGCTACCACGGGATGATATGATGTGCTACCACGGGATGATATGGGGTGCTACCACGGGATGATATGGGGTGCTACCACGGGATGATATGGGGTGCTACCACGGGATGATATGGGGTGCTACCACGGGATGATATGGGGTGCTACTACGGGATGATATGGGGTGCTACTACGGGATGATATGGGGTGCTACTACGGGATGATATGGGGTGCTACTACGGGATGATATGGGGTGCTACTACGGGATGATATGGGGTGCTACTACGGGATGATATGGGGTGCTACCACGGATGATATGGGGTGCTACTACGGCAAGCTCATTTAGTGCGTTATAATTTTACGGTGAAATGAAAAAGAGGAAAGGAAAGGGCGGACTCAGCCGCCATTTTGTGGTGTTTATTAAAAAAAACAACACACTGCAAGTTTCTTAGTCTCTTAAAACTAGGTCAATTTTTTATTTTAAGTTAAACAACATTGTTAGTACATACATAAAAACATGTAAATAATATTTTAAACAGTATTTCACAATATTCGTAAAGTTTCATTCAATATTTGTTTTGACAACCCCTTAAAAGTATTTCAGTTCACTTTTGTCAAATATCCAATTGCACCAATGATTTCTATGTAAATACTACTCGACTCGACTATATTTTATGTAAATGACAATTTGTTATATACATTGTACTATAATGATGAGAAATAAGTGTTACCTAAGTATATTAATAAAGTATTTTCTTTAGAGAAGCTCAAGTTTTAAGTGTCCGTAGATTGTATCTTCTGAGGGCCTTTACATTTATGCACAGGGAAGCTTCAAAACTGCCGACTTTTAATACATTAATAAATAAAAGAGTGTTTAAGATCCCCACAACCTTAGTTAAAACATCTTTCGCACGCCATTTCAGACTGTTCCAATTCCCTCGCATCTACAACAAATTAGTCAACTTATACGACTTAAAACGATCCCAACTTTATGAGGCTAAAATAAAAATGAGACGTCATTTATTGACTTGGGACTATGAGAAATCAGAAGAAATATTGGTGACCCTTAAATAGGTGTTAAAACGGTAGTGGACTGCACTGACGCACGCCCTGCCGTCCGATCCCAAGAATTTAATTCGTAGGGCTACCTAACCACTCAGCTTATCCCCAATTGCAATCTCTCACCCTTTTACTTATAATTTTTAGAGAATTATGTAACAGGCATGCTAGCATACGCTCACACACACACACACACACACACACACACACGCACACACACACACACACACACATACACACACACATTCATACACATTCACCCACAAGTACACGCGCGCCCCTATTAATTAGAATCTGTTTGTTATGTCTGTAATTTTTCATAAATTTTTAAGTCATTTTTGCTTTGCTGCTCATAATTGTTTTACGTAATTTCGACAAATAGCCACTTTGATCAATTGTAAAATCTTTTGCTTGACCCCCACGAGACAGGCCATGCCTAGTGTGGGAGTCACAGAACTTATTGTATTTTGGCTACGTGTTTTCTGGTAAATAAATAAATTTATTATTATTATTATTATTATTATTTGTTTTTAACTCGTTTTATTTCTTATATCTCAAATGTGAGCTATATGGACTGTCAGAAAAATGTTGCGGCCTGTATAGTGTGAGGCACTGCCTGAAGTGCAACACCTTATTTCAATTTAATAATTATTATTAAAAAAATATTTCTTGTCTAGTCACCTAAATTCCTTACCTTATTGTATTGGATTTTTGAATGATAATGGTAGGTAACGAAAGGCTTTTTTTATGCGGTAGAGTCCTCTATCTATATTACGGTTGTAGCGTGAATGTGTCAGTTCGATCGGGCCCAGTGGCGAAGCTACCATTAAAGCCGAAAAGCCCAGCTTGCCTTATTAAACTGAATCAATCAATAATATCAACTAATAAAATAACTCGTAAACTGTTTCAAATTATTTCAATTTTCCCGCGCACTCCACTGTTCGACACATGTCGACCGATGACCTCGTATTGCCTTAGCGATACGTTTATACAAAGGTACTCTGTGGCGATACTGCTGCTGTCATAAAGTGAGTTTTAATAGAGCGATTACTTGTCTCCCTCGCTCGCGTGGGCTTTTTACGGGGCTTTCGAGAAGACGATCGCTCTCTTTCTAACCTATGGCAAAATGTTCTATAATGAAGTATAACTACGAAATGTTTATATAGCAATTACTATTAGCCAACAAGCCTGGCATTGCCATGAAGTTGTTTAGGAGTGCGTTAGCGACTAGCGAAGTGGTTGCGGGCCCCTCGTATGCAAGTTCACTTCACATTACAATGTTTATGTTTGTTTTTGTTGTGTTTGTTAAAAATTTATGCTTTTTCGAAGATTTTTAGTGAAAATGGGAGGATAATAGTGTTCATTGTGATGAATATAAGTGTGTTGAAGTGCTAATCGGCAAGGAAAAGGTAAAAATCTTTAAAAATGAAATTTAATATTCAATAAACATTTCTTCATACTTTAAATATAGGTACAGGACTCTAGTATTAAAGTTTAATTAGGTTAGGCGTATTTAAAGGTTTAATAACTCAATATTTATATTAATAGTGATATATGAGTTTAAAAATATCATTTTGTACGGTTTATAATGAATTGAAAATGAATAATTATAATTATAATAAATAGTCATTATTTTATGGTAAAAAAATAGCAAAGCTTTATCTTCTCATTATAACTATCTCATTCCTGTCGTAATCTGTTCTTTTATGCATATAACTTAAACAAAATATAATTTCGAGGTTTCACATCTGCCAGGCGTCCCTTTTTTAACTTTGCATAGTTTGTTTGTACTTTGTTCATGCTTTTATTTTGTTCATGTATTGTATTGTTTGTAAATATCTCAAGCAAACCCAAACGGCTCTTTTCAAAACCACCGAAGGTGCGCAATTGCATATTATGACATACAATCTATCTAGCGGTAGTATGCTTTCTGTGTGCTTTGTTAAACACGTCCTTGTCAGCACTGAATGTGAAAGTAAAGAGTGGAGACAGCTCAAGATTGGTGTATTTTTATTAAACTGCTAAAAACAACAAAACCATATCTCGGCTTGCCCTAGTTTGGAGCCCTAGCTTCGCCACTGATCGGGCCGACCTTGTTTTCACAGAATACCAGCGTAAAATAGCAACTTGAAGCTGCTGTTTTTGTAGAGAACTAGACACTCCTTTTACTGGAAACAAGGCATTCCATCTTAGTCCTGCGGGGCGACAGCGCATCTGCATTTTGGTTTGTGGCGGCTCTGTCTACGCCCCATAAGCGAAACGCACCGAAGCCTAAATGACCATCCTTTTTCGTCTGTAGTCGGATAAACAACTGGTTAATAACGGTTGCGTATCGGCTGCTTTGGATAAATATCCATTGTCAACGGTTATTTTAAATCTATATCATAATTCATAACATCGTAATAATTATCGAAAAATTGTATAAGCATTGTAATAATGACACCATAAGTAATCGATCGAAAAGAGGAATCGATTTTTTTTAATGATTTTTGTGATTGGCAACATTTTTTATTTTATTCACAAACTAATGAATTACGTATTTATTTACCTAATTTTATCTTTTCGGTACTTTTAATTTGTGCAAAAATATTCCCGTTGTTTTAGGATAAATGAATACCGCGATTAATAACCATAAATAAAGATATATTTTTTTAACAAATGCACATTGTTGGGCGTTCCATGGCCGAAAATGGGCAATGCCCTGTTGTGGAAGGAGTTCATGTATAAAAGAAAATTTTCCTAAGTTGTGGAAGGTGTCCATGTATGGATGTATGGAGGAGCTGCCGGAGATACATACTTGCAGTTGTACGTATATATGGGGTGGTCGGAAGCCCGACTGCTTCAAGTACTGTAGCACAATGACTAGTCCTATATTAGGGACTTATGATAATAAACTCAATGATACAAAAGCAATACTATAGAAGGTCTCCATGATGAATTTGCATTACAATAGTGGGGTTGTGGGTTGTGTAATCCTATATATTAATGACTTATGAAAGTAAGGTCTATGATACAAAAGCAATACTATAAAAGGTCTCTATGATGAATTTGCATTACATTATTAGGGTTGTGGGTTGGAGCCCTATATATGAATGACTTATGAAAGTAAGGTCTATGATACAAAAGCAATACTATAGAAGGTCTCTATGATGAATTTGCATTACAATAGTAGAATCGTGGGTCGAAGTCCTATATATTTATGACTTGTGTGTGTTTATGATGAGTGTGTTTGGTAGCACTTTTAAGTGTAACTGGCATACTCAACTTCATGTCTTAGTGCACTAGCGCTATGATACGTGGAGTTTTGTCCACTGGCGTCTTAGTAGCGTGCTACTATGATACGTTGGTGCAGTTTTATATAACAACAATCTTAGTGCCTGTGGTAAGCGGGTTTGTTGTAGCAATATGGCTTTCCCGTGGACATCGCACACCCATACTCTTAGTAGGCGACGTCGTAGCGCATAACGATGCGTCGTCTATCTTTCGGATTGGGATGAGTGTGTTTGGTAGCACTTTTAAGTGTAACAGGCGTACTCAACTTCATGTCTTAGTCCATTAGCGCTATGATACGTGGAGTTTTGTCCACTGGCGTCTTAGTAGCGTGCTACTATGATACGTTGGTGCAGTTTTATATAACAACAATCTTAGTGCCTGTGGTAAGCGGGTTTGTTGTAGCAATATGGCTTTCTCGTGGACATCGCACACCCATACCGTTTGTGGGCGACGTCGCAGCGCATAGCGATGCGTCGTCTATCTTTCGGATTGGGATGAGTGTATTTGGTAGCACTTTTAAGTGTAACAGGCATACTCAACTTCATGTCTTAGTGCATTAGCGCTATGATACGTGGAGTTTTGTCCACTAGCGTCTTAGTAGCGTGCTACTATGATACGTTGGTGCAGTTTTATATAACAACAATCTTAGTGCCGGTGGTAAGCGGGTTTGTTGTAGCAATATGGTGGCGCTCACGGAGGGTTAACGGCCGGTGTGCCTATTTGCCTAAACCGTGTGACGTACATTCACTGTGACTGGATTCCTTCGTATTCTGTATGGCGTTTACACGCATTGACATGCGCGACTTCAGTCGATGTTTGTGCTTACGCACTAACAAGGGGCCAAGCCTCTTTTACTGGTTCGCCTGTTATTTTGCTTTGGACTACGGTCCAGTTCCAGAATTAACGTTCCCTTCAGGGGGAGTGCATCAAAATGGTTGGCGCTCACCGCGCACGGCGTGTGCCTCCCCTACATTTTTTTAAATAAATGTAGGAGAGCGAAGCCCTTGTATCGAGTATTTTGTATAAATATATTGTGAGCCTTTTCCAAGCGGGAAGGGGTAAATAATAACAAATTAAAAATGCAAACCTGATACAAGTGGAATAAGGACGTTTCTTAACCTTCCTCGAGCCCTGTCTTCGTGAACGGGGTTCACTTAGCTTATAAAATATTTTTTTAAATAAATGTAGGAGAGCGAAGCCCTTGTATCGAGTATTTTGTATAAATATATTGTGAGCCTTTTCCAAGCGGGAAGGGGTAAATAATAACAAATTAAAAATGCAAACCTGATACAAGTGGAATAAGGACGTTTCTTAACCTTCCTCGAGCCCTGTCTTCGTGAACGGGGTTCACTTAGCTTATAAAACACTACCAACAGCTTTCAATTGCTCTAGTGAATATTCATTCTTCCAAAAGACACCTAAAATAACTAAGTTACTAAACAAACACAACGTAAATAAGTGTCCTAACTAAGACGATCACGCCGAAATATTACAAACGGCCTATTATTAAACCTTTAGAAAGATCATTTAAAAAGATTAAAACATATCTTATTTATCTTGGTCACAAATATATAATTTTTAATATAAAGGGGAACATAATATATTTAGTATTTAATATATTTATTATTATGAGAGGGGGGGGGGAGCGTTACACTGCCGACCAATAATCTTACAATCAAATATGTACAAACTATTTGCTTCATGTCTTGAGGATCGCCTAGCAACGTTCACAGAGAATTTTCAACCGCCGGAACAAGCAGGTTTCAGGAAAAACTTCTCAATAATAGATCACATCCACACTTTAAATTTGATTATGGAGAGATATATAGAGCACAATAGACCACTCTACCTGGCATTTATCGACTACGCAAAAGCCTTCGACTCTATATCACATACGAGCGCGTGGAAAGCTCTACATGAGTGCGAAGTACCATCGGAGACTATAGATCTTATGAAAGACATCCACTACAAAAGCAAAAGTCGTGTAAAGGTAGAGAGACATGGCCCTGAAATAAACATTTGTAGAGGCGTCAGACCGGGTGACCCCCTGTTACCTAGAATTTTTGTAACTGTGCTACAAAATATAATGAAAACTCTGAACTGGGAAAAGACAGGAATAAATATAAATATCAAACTCCGCAGTAATCTTCGATTTGCGGATGACATCATACTCTTCTCCGAAACAGCATCTCAATTACAGAAAATGATTAATGAACTAAATGATGTAAGCAATACCATTGGCTTAGAATTAAATGCTACCAAGACTAAAGTCATGACGAAGCACCATATTATACCAAAAAGGATCAATAACAATATATTAGAATACGTTCAAAGCTATGTTTATCTGGGACAACAATTATCTTTCTCTAAGACAAGACACGAAGATGTGGTTAAAAGACGATTTAACATAACCTTCGTAATTCGTAAACGTAATAAAGAAACCCTAAAATCAAAACTCTATAAAACTCAAGAAAAAAATAATGGATACATGTTTAATACCCTGCCTTACGTATGGCTGCCAAACATGGATATACAATAATAAGACTAAAAATGAAATACAAGTATGTCAGAGAGCAATGGAAAGGAGTATACTAAATACACAAAGAAAACACAGAAAAAGAAACACAGACATAAGAAATACAATAAAAATAATAGATGCTTTGGAATATTCCCAAAAACAAAAATGGAAATGGGCGGGTCATATTGCGCGTATGGACAAAGAAAAATGGACACAGAGAGTAACTAACTGGCAAGGACCACCAAACAAAAGGAATAGAGGTAGACCGAGAGAAAAATGGGTTGATAAAATAATAAGAAAAGCCGGTGAAAATTGGATCACAAGAGCAAAGGACAGACAGACGTGGAAAAAAATGGAGGAGGCCTTCACCCGTTGTGAATTATGTTATGAATTTTTTACGTAAACTGATCTGAAAATTTAATTAATTTAATATTTTGAAATTTATATAAAATTTAGAAATTATTCGATTGTAAATTATTAATTCTGATAATTATGAATTGTATTATTTTGTTTTATGCATGCATAGTTATGTAATCGTAATCTGAAGATATATGTGTTCTTTTTCTAAGTTATTCATTATGGAAATAAAGAGGCTATATTATATTATAACGTGCGATTTCACACTGCTCATCGAAGAACTTACGCTGTTTTCGTACTCCTATGTCACTTGAACCATTTGTGAGTTATCTACTTGCATCTTATGTTAATGAGGTTTTTTATTGTGTGGTATTGTGGCTTGTTTTTCATTCAAAATACCTATGTATTATTGTTTGTCGTTTGTTTGTTCACAGTCAAGACTCTTGAGACGGTTAGATTTAACTAGCGAAGCAACGCTATATAGATTTATTGGCCGTCGAAGAAAAATTTTGTCCGCTTTGAAATTTTAATCATGGTCATAGTAGGATACATCTAGTATACATTTAAAAGTATAAAAAAAACATAAGCTTAATCAGCAGCAGTATGTAGCTATACCATGGTTGTTGCTAGAATGTGTCGGCGCGACCGGAGAAGGAGTACGGTCTCACAGAATATCAGTGTAAAATAGCAGTTTAATACTACTGTGCATCGTATGGAGAGTGTAAAGAACTAGATACCTTTTTACTGGTAAGGAGGCACTCCATCTTAGTCCTTGGGGGTAACAACACATTTGCATTTTGATTCTTAATCGAAAATAGATGTAGATATCTATGGGCTACAGCATCCACTCATTAGTGCTCATTTGTCATCTTTACTCTATTAACAACTTTATAAAAAAATGTATCCCACACTGAGCGGATTGAATTTTGTTTTAATCTATCCTCAAGTTCTCATTTTAGAGGTGTTAGAGAAAATCAAATAAAAACAATTCTATCGTAATGTAGGAGAATAAACATTTACATTTAAGATTTACCTACACTCGTTATACAAATTGAGCCGATGTTAAGCTCTCCCCCCAAATGTCCCTTATGTTTTGGTTCTAACGATTACAATATTTTGACACCCGCCCATTTTTTACATAAGTTCCCTTAACCTCAGTTACAGACGAAAATTGAGTTTAGGTCAATGGCAACTTATCCAAAGTTTTAAGCAGGACTCACCTTGCGAAAAAGCCTTCTCATTTTTATCCTCCAGACGTTAATTTCATAGTCATAAAAAAGATTTAAAATGCCATTCCTTAATATTGGCCTCTTGCTTGTATTGTAAAATTACAACCAGTCCCAGACGGAGTAGTTTAATGTTTAGCTACAGTTGGAATATCTCACGGGTCGCTCTTTAAAACTGCAACAAGCTTCTGGTACTAATTGATTTTAGGTTTTCTGAGATAAGCTTACAACAGCTTAGGCTAGCTAATGCTTACTTATTTTTTACTTACTAAGTATTCCTATGTGCGATTAGAAATTCGATAAGTAAATTAGTAATAGCATGAGCCGTGGTAGCTTAGTGGTAAACGCTCGCTGTAAATATAACAGAAAGCGAGTAACCCGGGTTCGATCCCCGCCGGCACCAATGAAATTGTTAATTGCAATTTTAAGTGCTGATTTACCACGTGCTCGGCGGTGGAGGAAAACATCGTGAGGAAAACTGCATGTCTGAGGAATAAGAAAAAAAAATATTTCGAAGACATGTGAAGTTCGTCAACACGCATTTGGGCAGCGCGGCGGACACTTCCTTGTCCTAAACCCTCTCAGAAATGAGGGTAGGCCTGAGCCCAGCAGTGGGACGTATTTAGGCTGTAACAGTAGTTACGATGTACCAGTTCTGGCTCACTTGTAGAGAGGTTGTGCCAGTTCAGAAGTTGTACAAGTACGACGTTCGTCGATTCACGATCCTAAAAAAAAAAAAAAAAAAAAAAAAAAAAAAAAAAAAAAAAAAAAAGGTTTTGGCATGCTCTGATCACGAATCTGCGGTCCATTTTTGCGTAGGATGCACGGTTCCGGAGATGTGCAGATCAATTAACTCTTATCTAATTGATATCCGCTGCGAGCCTCAACCGTCATTAGCGCTCCATTGTCCTTATCTACTTATCTATTGTTCATTCAATACCGTCATTATCTATTCTTCCTCAGCGTGTGGGTCGGCTTATGCTATTGTATTATACTCCGTTGTTCCTATCTACACTAATCTGACTCATTAATAAAACACATTACCCAATTTTGTTAAAATTTTTATTTATAATACAAAATCTTATTACTTATTATCTATAAAATAGGAGCGAAACATCTCATCCACTAACATATCGTCGTACAATGTGTTCTCTGTAAAGATACTCGTAAAACTATGCATTGAACATCCCTGAAACTTATATAGCAAATACATTAAGCAATATTCGCCACAAACTGAAGTCCTATCAACATTCCAGTTCCATCTTTTACGATTTCGTACAGGTGCCCGTCCATATGAATCAAAATATTCACCGACGTCATTCGTATCGATATATAAAGCTACCCAATGTGACCCTGGTTTATCATCTGTACCCAAATTGCATATTACCTAGTCAGTCATAAATTCTATCACATGTTTAATATAAAATAATTGAAACAAGTTTATTCGTTATGTAACCATTTATATACCAAAATGAACTTAACAAAACATAGATTCTTATGACACTATAGTTTATTCAAAATGACCTCCGTAATTTTGAATACAGGTCTTCAATCTGCGCAGCCAGTCGTCTATCTCACCACGAACGAGGTCCATGTCATATCGGCGGCTGCCTTAATTAAAGATGTCTTGAGTGACTCGAAATTGGGATGAGGCTTTGAGCACGCCTTTTCCTCCAAGTGTTACCATATCTTGTAATCTAACGGATTCAAATCTGGACTGGTCTTTGTGTCGGATGAAGTCGATTTCACGCGCCGCCAGCTAGTTTTTTTTTTGTTTTTAAAGAACGTTCCCTCCACACTAGGTTTTTCTCCTGTATCGTGGGGGCAGTTTACAAACACAAATTTCACAAGGACAAACATCCAAACTCGGAACAATTACTTGTAGGTCGTACAAATACTTGTTCCGTGCGGGATTCGAACCCGCGACCCCCAAGCGAAGCCACTCATTGCTAAGCCACTACGCCACGGAGCTGTCAAAAGTCTTGTGTGCTCTTCGCTCTATGAGCTGACGCCGAATCTTGTTGGAATACCCAGTGCCTGTTATTGAACATGGTATGAGAAACAGGTTACAAAAGGTTCGTCAGGACTGTATTTTGATACACAACTGCATTCGTTTTTAACCTTTCTCACAAAAATGTACCTCTGTTAAGCCCCAATAAGAAACTCCCAACCACACCATGAGCGAGGATGGAAAATGACCCCGTTGGACACGCGGAATACGGTTGCTCGCTTCTTCACTACTGTGTGCGTACACCTTATCATTTTGTTTGTTGTAGCTCTCTTCTACGGTAAAAATTTTTTCATCCGAAAAAAGAATTTCCCGATATTTTTTTCCCGCGTACCGCTTCAACAAAGCGCGGCATCTCTTCAGTCTCAGATCCATTAGAAGAGCATTCAAACGATGTCCTGTTTTTCTTCGATATGCCCGAAGCCCTAAGTCTTCATTTAACGCCGTGGTTCTGCTTAACCCCATCTGAAGGGCCAACAGTTTCTGCTTACGTTTGGGATTTCTTTGAATTCGCACCTTTACAGCTTTTATCACTGCTGGAGTCCTAACAAATCGAGGGCGACCACTTCTTGACCTGTCATCTACACTAGAGTCTTTATTGTATCGTTTGATGGTACGATAAACGAATCTTTTGGTTATATTCAAACTTTTCAGTATATCAAAAAATTTAATTGGCGCGTAATCGCAACTGCAACACGGTCTTTTTTAAGCGTCCACTCCATGTGTAAAAATGAGTAAAATTCTAAAAAGTATACAGTTTTATTTTCATGAACAATTCGAATTCAATAAACTTTTTTGTGGCCAGCATTCTAAAAGAAAAGTTTTTACTGTGTGACAATACTTATGACCTGACTAGGTATACACGTTGGTACGTGGGTGTACATGGGGAGTCTGTTAGCAGCATAAACATTATTTTCTAGACTGGGGTGAATCTTTTTCAGATGTTGTTGTACATCTAGTGTATCCATGATATTACTGCTATTAGTAGATTACTACAGTACAATCTACTCAATGACTAACATAGGAATGATCAATTATGTGATTTCTAAATATTAAATTGCATTTTTTCTGTTATACGAGTCATCAATACACTGAATAAGACGCAACATGAAGAATGTGAGATAAGGTTGTTGACGCATAAAGTTGTTATCAATTCTACTGTAGAAATTCTTTAGATTAGAATTATTACTTACTGGTACTATATAAAACCAAGCAACTGCAGTCATGGAGTTAGTGTATGGTCGTTTGACCGCAGTGTATCTATCAATAATACATTTGTGTTACTTCAACGCATCAAAGGCCATAGATGTAAGTGTTTAATCTATTGACAAACTTACTTTTCTTTCTGTTATGTTTTTACGTGTGTATGATTTTGAACGACAGGCCTGTTGGTCTAGTGGTTAGTGACCCTGACTGTTATGCCGGAGGTCGTGGGTTCGATTCCCACCCAGGACAAATGTTTGTGTGATGAGCACGATCATTTGTTCTGTGTCTGGGTGTAATTTATCTATAATATTTATGTATTTAGAAATATATAAGTATGTTTATCAGTTGTCTAGTACCCATAACACAAGCTCTGCTTAGCTTGGGACTAGATGGCGTTGTGTGATAGTTGTGGAATATTATTATTATTATTATTTAGTGTTAACAAATTATACATATTTAAATATTTTGTGTGTGTATATGATTAAGCCGTGGTAGCTCAGATGGTTAGCGCAAGCTGTAAATTTTACAGTACGTAACGCGGGTTCGATTCCCGCCGACACCAATTAAATTGTTAATTGCAATTTTAAGTGTTTATTCTATTGACACACTTACTTTTCTTTCTGTTATTTTCTTACGTGTGTATGATTTAGTGTTAACAAATTATATTTAAATATTGTGTGTGTATATGATTAAGCCGTGGTAGCTCAGATGGTTAGCGCAAGCTGTAAATTTCACAGTACGCGACCCAGGTTCGAACCCCGCCGACACCACTTAAATTGTTAATTGCAATTTTAAGTGCTGATTTACCACGTGCTCGGCGGTGAAGGAAAACATCGTGAGGAAACCTGCACGTCTGAGAAAATTTCGAAGGCATGTGAAGTTCGCCAACACGCATTGAGACCGCGCCGCGGACATTTCCTAGCCATAAATATAAAGACAATAGGAGAAAGTAAAAAGTTAAAAAATACTTTTTTAACAATGACAGTCATTAGTTGATCATTAGTGAATGTGATTCTGTTTTCTTAAATTACAGGAAGAAAAGAGCAGAAGGAAGAAATGGGATGATGGGAAGTAATGAAGAATGAATTGTTATGTGAAGTTTGTTGGAACAAACATATTTTAGTCACGTGTAAATACTTTTAACATTTTGGTTCAAAATGACACAAAATCTAAAAAATATTAGATACATCATCGACATGGACGGATTTTACATTACATATCCTCATAAACATTTTCAATGTAGAGAAATGGCTATTCTAGACGTAAAACTATCTAATAAAAATGATTCGTTTATCGATCATTATTTGTTTCGGCCAAGTTGTCCTTTCAATTATTTGTCGCAAAAAGACAAAAAAACTGTTCGTTATTGTGAAATACACGTGCACGGCATTCCATATTTTGATGTGACCGAAGAATTAAAATGTGCCTACAAACAAGAGAACATCATTCCCATATTAAATTGGTATATTAGAAATTTGTGCAAAGACGAAGTGATCGCATACAAAGGTGGTTCAACAGAAAAACAATTTTTAAAAATGTTGACGACGAATGATAGAATTTTTAATATTGAAGAATACAAATGTCCAAAATACAATGATTTGGTAAATGTCATAAATTTAAACAAACGTTATGTGTGTAATAATCATATATTTGCAAAAAATAATCACAAAATTTTACATTGTTCTTGTGACGAAGTGTGGGTTTTTTACAAGTGGTTATTGCTTGAAAATAAAATTTTAAATTAATCACAAATTTTGTTTGATTTCCCAAAAACATTAGTTATAGTATACTATATAATACAAAGGTGGTTCAACAGGAAAACATTTTTTAAAAATGTTGACGACGAATGATAGAATTTTTAATATTGAAGAATACAAATGTCTAAAATACAATGATTTGGTAAATGTCATAAATTTAAACAAACGTTATGTGTGTAATAATCATATATTTGCAAAAAATAATCACAAAATTTTACATTGTTCTTGTGACGAAGTGTGGGTTTTTTACAAGTGGTTATTGCTTGAAAATAAAATTTTAAATTAATCATAAATTTTGTTTGATTTCCCAAAAACATTAGTTATAGTATACTATATAATACAAAGGTGGTTCAACAGGAAAACATTTTTTAAAAATGTTGACGACGAATGATAGAATTTTTAATATTGAAGAATACAAATGTCTAAAATACAATGATTTGGTAAATGTCATAAATTTAAACAAACGTTATGTGTGTAATAATCATATATCTGCAAAAAATAATCACAAAATTTTACATTGTTCTTGTGACGAAGTGTGGGTTTTTTACAAGTGGTTATTGCTTGAAAATAAAATTTTAAATTAATCATAAATTTTGTTTGATTTCCCAAAAACATTAGTTATAGTATACTATATAATACAAAATTGGTTCAACAGAAAAACAATTTTTAAAAATGTTGACGACGAATGATAGAATTTTTAATATTGAAGAATACAAATGTCCAAAATACAATGATTTGGTAAATGTCATAAATTTAAACAAACGTTATGTGTGTAATCATATATTTGCAAAAAATAATCACAAAATTTTACATTGTTCTTGTGACGAAGTGTGGGTTTTTTACAAGTGGTTATTGCTTGAAAATAAAATTTTAAATTAATCATAAATTTTGTTTGATTTCCCAAAAACATTAGTTAAAGTATACTTTTTTACGTGGTATTTTTTTACGTGGTAGAGCCATGCTGCAGTTATATTAGAAGTATAGTTGTAGCACGAATGGGTCGGCTCGACCGGGGAAGGACAATGCTCTCACAGAATACCAGCGTGAAATAGTAGCTTAATGCTGCTGTATTTCGTATGGTGAGTGTAGAGAACCGGAGACCCTATTTACTGGAAATGAGGCATTCCATCTCAGTCCTCACGGGTGACAACGCATCTGCATTTTGATTTGTAATGGAAGATAGATGTAGATGTATATGGGCCGCAGCAACCACTTACCATCAGGTGGACTGTGTGCTCGTTTGTCAGCCTATTCTATAAAAAAAAACTATATAATACAAAATTGGTTCAACAGAAAAACAATTTTTAAAAATGTTGACGACGAATGATAGAATTTTTAATATTGAAGAATACAAATGTCCAAAATACAATGATTTGGTAAATGTCATAAATTTAAACAAAGGTTATGTGTGTAATAATCATATATTTGCAAAAAATAATCACAAAATTTTACACTGTTCTTGTGACGAAGTGTGGGTTTTTTACAAGTGGTTATTGCTTGAAAATAAAATTTTAAATTAATCACAAATTTTGTTTGATTTCCCAAAAACATTAGTTATAGTATACTATATAATACAAAGGTGGTTCAACAGGAAAACATTTTTTAAAAATGTTGACGACGAATGATAGAATTTTTAATATTGAAGAATACAAATGTCCAAAATACAATGATTTGGTAAATGTCATAAATTTAAACAAACGTTATGTGTGTAATCATATATTTGCAAAAAATAATCACAAAATTTTACATTGTTCTTGTGAAGAAGTGTGGGTTTTTTACAAGTGGTTATTGCTTGAAAATAAAATTCTAAATTAATCACAAATTTTGTTTGATTTCCCAAAAACATTAGTTATAGTATACTATATAATACAAAGGTGGTTCAACAGGAAAACATTTTTTAAAAATGTTGACGACGAATGATAGAATTTTTAATATTGAAGAATACAAATATCTAAAATACAATGATTTGGTATTGCTTGAAAATAAAATTTTTACTTAATCATAAATTTTGTAACTAACGTTTTTGGGAAATCAATCTTTACCAAATTATTGTATTTTGGAAATTTGTATTCTTCAATATTAAAAATTCTATCATTCGTCGTCAACATTTTTAAAAATTGTTTTTCTGTTGAACCGATTTTGTATTATATAGTTTTTTTTATATAATAGGCTGACAAACGAGCACACAGTCCACCTGATGGTAAGTGGTTGCTGCGGCCCATAGACATCTACATCTATCTTCCATTACAAATCAAAATGCAGATGCGTTGTCACCCGTGAGGACTGAGATGGAATGCCTCATTTCCAGTAAAAAGGGTCTCCGGTTCTCTACACTCACCATACGAAATACAGCAGCATTAAGCTACTATTTCACGCTGGTATTCTGTGAGAGCATTGTCCTTCCCCGGTCGAGCCGACCCATTCGTGCTACAACTATACTTCTAATATAACTGCAGCATGGCTCTACCACGTAAAAAAATACCACGTAAAAAAGTATACTTTAACTAATGTTTTTGGGAAATCAAACAAAATTTATGATTAATTTAAAATTTTATTTTCAAGCAATAACCACTTGTAAAAAACCCACACTTCGTCACAAGAACAATGTAAAATTTTGTGATTATTTTTTGCAAATATATGATTACACACATAACGTTTGTTTAAATTTATGACATTTACCAAATCATTGTATTTTGGACATTTGTATTCTTCAATATTAAAAATTCTATCATTCGTCGTCAACATTTTTAAAAATTGTTTTTCTGTTGAACCAATTTTGTATTATATAGTATACTATAACTAATGTTTTTGGGAAATCAAACAAAATTTATGATTAATTTAAAATTTTATTTTCAAGCAATAACCACTTGTAAAAAACCCACACTTCGTCACAAGAACAATGTAAAATTTTGTGATTATTTTTTGCAGATATATGATTATTACACACATAACGTTTGTTTAAATTTATGACATTTACCAAATCATTGTATTTTAGACATTTGTATTCTTCAATATTAAAAATTCTATCATTCGTCGTCAACATTTTTAAAAAATGTTTTCCTGTTGAACCACCTTTGTATTATATA
The DNA here is from genome assembly GCA_036936625.1 of Parnassius smintheus behrii. Classification (NCBI taxonomy): domain Eukaryota; kingdom Metazoa; phylum Arthropoda; class Insecta; order Lepidoptera; family Papilionidae; genus Parnassius; species Parnassius smintheus. The sequence continues at coordinate 5,605,184 of JAUPFT010000026.1, forward strand.
GTATACTATAACTAATGTTTTTGGGAAATCAAAAAAAATTTATGATTAATTTAAAATTTTATTTTCAAGCAATAACCACTTGTAAAAAACCCACACTTCGTCACAATAACAATGTAAAATTTTGTGATTATTTTTTGCAAATATATGATTATTACACACATAACGTTTGTTTAAATTTATGACATTTACCAAATCATTGTATTTTAGACATTTGTATTCTTCAATATTAAAAATTCTATCATTCGTCGTCAACATTTTTAAAAAATGTTTTCCTGTTGAACCACCTTTGTATTATATAGTATACTATAACTAATGTTTTTGGGAAATCAAACAAAATTTGTGATTAATTTAAAATTTTATTTTCAAGCAATAACCACTTGTAAAAAACCCACACTTCGTCACAAGAACAATGTAAAATTTTGTGATTATTTTTTGCAAATATATGATTATTACACACATAACGTTTGTTTAAATTTATGACATTTACCAAATCATTGTATTTTGTACATTTGTATTCTTCAATATTAAAAATTCTATCATTCGTCGTCAACATTTTTAAAAATTGTTTTTCTGTTGAACCACCTTTGTATGCGATCACTTCGTCTTTGCACAAATTTCTAATATACCAATTTAATATGGGAATGATGTTCTCTTGTTTGTAGGCACATTTTAATTCTTCGGTCACATCAAAATATGGAATGCCGTGCACGTGTATTTCACAATAACGAACAGTTTTTTTGTCTTTTTGCGACAAATAATTGAAAGGACAACTTGGCCGAAACAAATAATGATCGATAAACGAATCATTTTTATTAGATAGTTTTACGTCTAGAATAGCCATTTCTCTACATTGAAAATGTTTATGAGGATATGTAATGTAAAATCCGTCCATGTCGATGATGTATCTAATATTTTTTAGATTTTGTGTCATTTTGAACCAAAATGTTAAAAGTATTTACACGTGACTAAAATATGTTTGTTCCAACAAACTTCACATAACAATTCATTCTTCATTACTTCCCATCATCCCATTTCTTCCTTCTGCTCTTTTCTTCCTGTAATTTAAGAAAACAGAATCACATTCACTAATGATCAACTAATGACTGTCATTGTTAAAAAAGTATTTTTTAACTTTTTACTTTCTGCTATTGTCTTTATATTTATGGCTAGGAAATGTCCGCGGCGCGGTCTCAATGCGTGTTGGCGAACTTCACATGCCTTCGAAATTTTCTCAGACGTGCAGGTTTCCTCACGATGTTTTCCTTCACCGCCGAGCACGTGGTAAATCAGCACTTAAAATTGCAATTAACAATTTAAGTGGTGTCGGCGGGGTTCGAACCTGGGTCGCGTACTGTGAAATTTACAGCTTGCGCTAACCATCTGAGCTACCACGGCTTAATCATATACACACACAATATTTAAATATAATTTGTTAACACTAAATCATACACACGTAAGAAAATAACAGAAAGAAAAGTAAGTGTGTCAATAGAATAAACACTTAAAATTGCAATTAACAATTTAATTGGTGTCGGCGGGAATCGAACCCGCGTTACGTACTGTAAAATTTACAGCTTGCGCTAACCATCTGAGCTACCACGGCTTAATCATATACACACACAAAATATTTAAATATGTATAATTTGTTAACACTAAATAATAATAATAATAATATTCCACAACTATCACACAACGCCATCTAGTCCCAAGCTAAGCAGAGCTTGTGTTATGGGTACTAGACAACTGATAAACATACTTATATATTTCTAAATACATAAATATTATAGATAAATTACACCCAGACACAGAACAAATGATCGTGCTCATCACACAAACATTTGTCCTGGGTGGGAATCGAACCCACGACCTCCGGCATAACAGTCAGGGTCACTAACCACTAGACCAACAGGCCTGTCGTTCAAAATCATACACACGTAAAAAAATAACAGAAAGAAAAGTAAGTTTGTCAATAGATTAAACACTTACATCTATGGCCTTTGATGCGTTGAAGTAACACAAATGTATTATTGATAGATACACTGCGGTCAAACGACCATACACTAACTCCATGACTGCAGTTGCTTGGTCTTATATAGTACCAGTAAGTAATAATTCTAATCTAAAGAATTTCTGCAGTAGAATTGATAACAACTTTATGCGTCAACAACCTTATCTCACATTCTTCATGTTGCGTCTTATTCAGTGTATTGATGACTCGTATAACAGAAAAAATGCAATTTAATATTTAGAAATCACATAATTGATCATTCCTATGTTAGTCATTGAGTAGATTGTACTGTAGTAATCTACTAATAGCAGTAATATCATGGATACACTAGATGTACAACAACATCTGAAAAAGATTCACCCCAGTCTAGAAAATAATGTTTATGCTGCTAACAGACTCCCCATGTACACCCACGTACCAACGTGTATACCTAGTCAGGTCATAAGTATTGTCACACAGTAAAAACTTTTCTTTTAGAATGCTGGCCACAAAAAAGTTTATTGAATTCGAATTGTTCATGAAAATAAAACTGTATACTTTTTAGAATTTTACTCATTTTTACACATGGAGTGGACGCTTAAAAAAGACCGTGTTGCAGTTGCGATTACGCGCCAATAAAATTTTTTGATATACTGAAAAGTTTGAATATAACCAAAAGATTCGTTTATCGTACCATCAAACGATAAAATAAAGACTCTAGTGTAGATGACAGGTCAAGAAGTGGTCGCCCTCGATTTGTTAGGACTCCAGCAGTGATAAAAGCTGTAAAGGTGCGAATTCAAAGAAATCCCAAACGTAAGCAGAAACTGTTGGCCCTTCAGATGGGGTTAAGCAGAACCACGGCGTTAAATGAAGACTTAGGGCTTCGGGCATATCGAAGAAAAACAGGACATCGTTTGAATGCTCGTCTAATGGATCTGAGACTGAAGAGATGCCGCGCTTTGTTGAAGCGGTACGCGGGAAAAAAATATCGGGAAATTCTTTTTTCGGATGAAAAAATTTTTACCGTAGAAGAGAGCTACAACAAACAAAATGATAAGGTGTACGCACACAGTAGTGAAGAAGCGAGCAACCGTATTCCGCGTGTCCAACGGGGTCATTTTCCATCCTCGCTCATGGTGTGGTTGGGAGTTTCTTATTGGGGCTTAACAGAGGTACATTTTTGTGAGAAAGGTTAAAAAACGAATGCAGTTGTGTATCAAAATACAGTCCTGACGAACCTTTTGTAACCTGTTTCTCATACCATGTTCAATAACAGGCACTGGGTATTCCAACAAGATTCGGCGTCAGCTCATAGAGCGAAGAGCACACAAGACTTTTGACAGCTCCGTGGCGTAGTGGCTTAGCAATGAGTGGCTTCGCTTGGGGGTCGCGGGTTCGAATCCCGCACGGAACAAGTATTTGTACGACCTACAAGTAATTGTTCCGAGTTTGGATGTTTGTCCTTGTGAAATTTGTGTTTGTAAACTGCCCCCACGATACAGGAGAAAAACCTAGTGTGGAGGGAACGTTCTTTAAAAACAAAAAAAAAAACTGGCTGGCGGCGCGTGAAATCGACTTCATCCGACACAAAGACCAGTCCAGATTTGAATCCGTTAGATTACAAGATATGGTAACACTTGGAGGAAAAGGCGTGCTCAAAGCCTCATCCCAATTTCGAGTCACTCAAGACATCTTTAATTAAGGCAGCCGCCGATATGACATGGACCTCGTTCGTGGTGAGATAGACGACTGGCTGCGCAGATTGAAGACCTGTATTCAAAATTACGGAGGTCATTTTGAATAAACTATAGTGTCATAAGAATCTATGTTTTGTTAAGTTCATTTTGGTATATAAATGGTTACATAACGAATAAACTTGTTTCAATTATTTTATATTAAACATGTGATAGAATTTATGACTGACTAGGTAATATGCAATTTGGGTACAGATGATAAACCAGGGTCACATTGGGTAGCTTTATATATCGATACGAATGACGTCGGTGAATATTTTGATTCATATGGACGGGCACCTGTACGAAATCGTAAAAGATGGAACTGGAATGTTGATAGGACTTCAGTTTGTGGCGAATATTGCTTAATGTATTTGCTATATAAGTTTCAGGGATGTTCAATGCATAGTTTTACGAGTATCTTTACAGAGAACACATTGTACGACGATATGTTAGTGGATGAGATGTTTCGCTCCTATTTTATAGATAATAAGTAATAAGATTTTGTATTATAAATAAAAATTTTAACAAAATTGGGTAATGTGTTTTATTAATGAGTCAGATTAGTGTAGATAGGAACAACGGAGTATAATACAATAGCATAAGCCGACCCACACGCTGAGGAAGAATAGATAATGACGGTATTGAATGAACAATAGATAAGTAGATAAGGACAATGGAGCGCTAATGACGGTTGAGGCTCGCAGCGGATATCAATTAGATAAGAGTTAATTGATCTGCACATCTCCGGAACCGTGCATCCTACGCAAAAATGCAGATTCGTGATCAGAGCATGCCAAAACCTTTTTTTTTTTTTTTTTTTTTTTTTTTAGGATCGTGAATCGACGAACGTCGTACTTGTACAACTTCTGACTCAGTGCGCCAGAACTGGTAGTACAACCTCTCTACAAGTGAGCCAGAACTGGTACATCGTAACTACTGAGAGACCACATTCACAATCAAGCTTGTACACTCCTGCATCTTGCAGAGGGACGTTACACTTGACTGATGGTAAAAACTGACCAATCTTCTTCGGCGGCTTGAAGTATGTTTTGATGGAAGCGCGCTTCAAGATGTAGCCAATCTTGTCAGTGACTCCTCTAACATATAACATAGTCATGGATACGTCAGATTATAATTCTAAAATACAAGAACTTTTGTCGGATGTAAGTACTTATAAAAAGGTTAAATAGGACCCAACAAATAGCACACTAAAAACAACTAGTGACCTCATAAAGAAACACTCCGAAAAATTAAATCTTCACGTAAAATGGATAATACCTACGTGCGCCAAATCACCAAAGTTGTATGGGTTACCAAAAATACACAAGCCCAATGCTCCATTACGTCCCACAGTGAGCCAAATCGATTCACCAACTTACAGTTTGGCTCAACACTTAGCGAAAATACTCTCACCGCTCAGGGGACACACAAGAGCACACATAAAGGATTCCTACCATTTTGTCAGCGAGATTAAAGACCTGCGTCTGGCAGACAATGAAACTATGGTCAGTTTTGATGTGCAGTCATTGTTTACATGCTTACCTGTTGAAGACTGCATCTCAATTGTAACTAGAAGGCTGGAAGAAAACAACATGCCCGTAGAATATGCAGTATTACTCAGACACTGCCTTACATCTGGCTACTTATTGTGGTGGAGGAGCAAGTAGATGGTGTGGCGATGGGCTCACTTGTATCTCCCATTGTCGCCGACATATTCATGGAAGACTTTGAGGAGAAAGCCCTGCTTACTTCTCCCATAAATCCAAGATTCTACAAGCGGTGCGTAGACGACACTTTCACAATTCTACCTTTAGATAAAGTAACTGCATTTTTAGACCATCTTAACTCTATAAATTCTAAAATTCAGTTCACAATGGAGTTAGAGGCAAACAATTCCTTCTGACTCAGTGCGCCAGAACTGGTAGTACAACCCCTCTACAAGTGAGCCAGAACTGGTACATCGTAACTACTTCTCTCCTACATAGGACAAACTAAAAGTTCAATTAAAACCCACGTCAAATCCATCCATCCATTCCATTTTTGCGTAGGATGCACGGTTCCGGAGATGTGCACATCAATTAACTCTTATCTAATTGATATCCGCTTCGAGCCTCAACCGTCATTAGCGCTCCATTGTCCTTATCTACTTATCTATTGTTGATTGACTACCGTCATTATCTATTATTCGTCGGCGTGTGGGTCGGCTTATGCTATTGTATTATACTCCTTTGTTCCTATCTACACTAATCTGACTCATTAATAAAACACATTACCCAATTTTGTTAAAAGTTTTATTTATAAAATACAAAATCTTATTACTTATTATCTATAAAATAGGAGCGAAACATCTCATCCACTAAAATATCGTTGTACAATGTGTTCCCTGTAAATATACTCGTAAAACTATGCATTGAACATCCCTGAAACTTATATAGCAAATACATTAAGCAATATTCGCCCCAAACTGAAGTCCACTCATTCTGAATCCTATCAACATTCCAGTTCCATCTTTTACAATTTCTTTTAAAAAACTCTAGATGATATCGTACAGGTGCCCGTCCGAATGAATCAAAATATTGACCGACGTCATTCGTATCGATATATAAAGCTACCCAATGTGACCCTGGTTTATCATCTGTATCCAAATTGCATATTATATACGTTGGTACGTGGGTGTACATGGGTAGTTTATTGGCAGCATAAACATTATTTTCTAGAGTGGGGTGAATCTTTTTCAGATGTTGTTGTACATCTAGTGTATCCATAATATTACTGCTATTAGTAGATTATTACAGTACCAATCTACTCAATGACTAATATAGGAGTGATCAATTATAGTGATTTCTAAATATTAAATTGCATTCTTTGTGTTATACAAATCGTATTTGAGTCACCAATACACTGAACAAGACACGACAGGAAGGACGTAGGAATGTAGAGATAAGCAACAGAATGTAAGGTAAGCTTGTTGACGCATAAAGATACTATCAATTCTACTGCAGAAATTCTTTAGATTAGAATTATTACTCACTGGTACTATATAAGACCAAGCAACTGCAGTCATGGAGTTAGTGTATGGTCGTTTGACCGCAGTGGATCTATCAATACTACGTTTGTGTTACTTCAACGCATCAAAGGCCATGGATGTAAGTGTTTATTCTATTGACAAACTTACTTTTCTTTCTGTTATTTTCTTACGTGTGTATGATTTAGTGTTAACAAATTATATTTAAATATTATGTGTGTGTATATGGTTAAGCCGTGGTAGCTCAGATGGTTAGCGCAAAATGTAAAATTCACAGTACGCGACCCGGGTTCGATCCCCGCCGGCACCAATTAAATTGTTAATTACAATTTTAAGTGCTGATTTACCACGTGCTCAGCGTAGCCCTAAAACCCTCTCAGAAATGAGAGGAGGCCTATGTTCAGCAGTGGACTTTAATAGGTTGTAACTTTAGCTTTTTTAACTTTTATGATTAAGTGTTAACAAATTGATATTAACATGATAACTGTGTTGTTGCAGAAATCATTGAGCTTCGATGAAAATACCTATAAACAGTATTACTACTCGCCACTCTCCCCTCAAGAAGAGAGTGATGACATCGTCATTAATAATAACACATGCGATGATGGAAAAAGAAAATCGCAATCGATTGATCATTTTTTTGAAGCTGAATCAAAAATAAAAAAGAGGAAGCTGTTATCATCAACCGTAGCACGAGCCGCTAGAGATGGTGTATCATACATTTCTACTAATTCTGACGACGGAGACCAAGCGACGCATCTCATCAAAATTGAAATGTACGATATGAAGAAGCTATCCAAGATTCCAACTACTGATCATTGGAAACATGCTTCCACGAGAATTAAATATTACGTAAAGACTAATAAGGATAGCATCTACGACAACACAAACGCCCTCGTATACAATATTACAAAGACAATAGCAGAAAGTGAAAAAGTTAAAAAATACTTTTTTAGCAATGACAGTCATTAGCTGATCATTAGTGAATGTGATTCTGTTTACTTAAATTACTTCCGTGTACTCATTATATTCTATTTCTAATCCTTTGTTAGACTTAAATATCGGACATCATTTGAAATTTGGGTATCAGTTGGTCTACCAACACTGAACTGTTACTTACTCTGCTACCTATTTTCTTCTTTACTATAAGGATGGCAAACTTCAGTGAAGTGTGCACCAGTGCTTTCTTCTCCACAACCATGGAAGAGAATACGGAACTATTCAACAGCGAATTAAATCAGGAGTTGTCTAAAGTTTGTGATGAAATGGAGAAGGATCAACTGTTCGATTCATCGTATGATGATGAGTTGTATAATCACTGTGCGATGGTTGAAACACAGTTTAAGTAAGTAAAATAAACATTCATTTCGATCATAATTTACACAATGTCTTGTACAGTTTTTAATAAATTTAAACATTTTAGTAGTCAACCACTACAACTTGGAAGAGGGACGAAGCGAACGAGCAGCAAAGAACCCAAGATCATCAAAAAACCAACAACGGAAGCAGAAGCGCCTACCTCTGCAGGGAACAGTATCAGTAACGATGATCAAGTGGAATGTCTAACGTGTCATATATTTATCAAGAAACGGTATTTAGCTAATCATTTTAAAAGTAATGTTCACAAAAATAATCTTTTAAATTCACATAATTCTTTATCAAACGTTAGTGTTATTGAATCTGCTTTTGGAAATAGGATTTTAACTATTTTTAAATTCTATTAAAGATGATATTTTATTTTTAATACAAGAGTGTATTCATCAACACATAATTTTTAAAGTAAACTTCATATTGCATGCTGATTTTGTTCAACAAACTAAAGATATTCATGATACGTTCGATTTTCAAACGCTTAACTATATTATTTGTCAAGGAGATGACTTAAATATTTTTTTTTCATCTTTAAATGATACAATTACTACTAAAATTAGTGCATTTGAAAAAAAAGATAGTGGATGGAGTCTAAAAAACATAAAATCTATAGACATGAATGTTAATAAATTTAACCCCCTACGCGGTACTTCATATATAGATCTTCCTCGTGACATAAAATTAAAAAAGGCTGTTATAAATGTAAAAAGCAAGGATTATTTTTGTTTTAAATGGGCGTTACTCTCGGCGTTATATCCCGTAAACAAAAACGCGGATCGTGTATCATCGTACGTTAAACATGCAAATAAACTTAAATTTGATGGTATTTCCTTTCCAGTTAAAATTTCTGACATAGCAAAAGTAGAGAAATTAAATGATATTAGTATTAATGTTTTTGGGTTAGAATATAATAAAGAAAAACGATGTAATTCTATAGTAGGTCCATTATTTTTAACAAAGTGTCGTAAAGATAGACATATCAATTTATTATTTTTTTCCAAGGATACAAAAAATCATTATTGTTACATAAAAAATTTATCGCGGTTAGTTAGTAAACAAATTTCAAAAGACGGTCACATCATGTACATTTGCGAAGCATGTCTACTTCACTTTCCATCTAAGGAAAGTTTAAATAACCATGAACAATACGATTGTGCCCACATTTGTACAGAATTACCAAACAGTGAAACTTTTAAAAAAAAGAATTGGTTTGGTCAACCTATTTCAAATGATAAAATTAAATTTGATAGTTATGAAAAAAAGTTGAAGATACCATTCGTAGTTTATGCTGATTTTGAAGCATTTTTAAAACCAATAGAATCATGTTCTAACGATCCTTCCAAACCTTTCACACACAATATTCAGAAACATGAAGTACATAGTTTTGGTTATTATATTAAATGTTCATATGATGATAAATTATCAAAATATGTAACGTATTGCGGACCCAACTGTGCACAAGTGTTTATGGAAAGTTTATCTAACAATCTCAAAGAAATAAATAGACTTCAAAAATATCCTCCACTTCCGCTAACAAATGAAGACAAAAACCAAATTTCAAATGCAACCATTTGTCATATTTGTGAAACAGAGTTAGCAGAACATTTTTATGATTTTGATTGGTACACCGGTAGTTTTATAGGTGTTGCTCACGAATCATGTAGCTCGAAGTTCAGAAAACCTCGTTATATACCAATATTTTTACACAACCTTAGTCACTATGATGCTCATTTTATTGTTCACGCGTTAAACTTTTGTGATGGTGAAGTCGAAGTTATCCCTCAAAATAAAGAAAAATATATATCCTTTTCCAAAAAATTAAAAATGAATAACCACGAAATTATATTAAGATTCATAGATTCATTTAAGTTTTTATCATGTAAATTAGAAGAATTGGCCAAAAATCTCAGTAATGATCAATTTCAAGAATTACGTAGAAATTATCCTAATGATGAAGATTTCTTTCGTTTAAAACGGAAAGGCGTTTATCCATATGAACTTATGACTAATTATGATAGTTTAAGCCTAACATCGCTCTCCGAACAAAAATTTTTTTATAGCTCGCTCACAGATTCCCATATTTCAAATGATGATTACAATCATGCTAAAGATGTTTGGAAACACTTTGGGTGTTGTAATATGCTAGATTATTCAAACCTGTATTTAAAAACAGACGTTTTACTTTTAACCGATGTATTTGAAAACTTTAGAAAGTTATGTATTAATACTTATGATTTAGACCCTGCCCATTATTACACAGCACCCGGTTTAAGTTGGGAAGCAATGTTAAAATATACAAAAATAGAATTAGAACTTTTAACAGATTATGAGAAAATTGCATTTATTAGATTAGGTATCAGGGGTGGTGTATCTCAATGTAGTAATCGTTATGCTAGAGCTAATAACAAATATATGGGGGATTATGATGCAGGGAAACCAAATTCATATATCACATATTTTGATGCCAACAATTTATATGGTTGGGCTATGTCTCAATGTCTTCCTACTGGTGGATTCGAATGGGTAAATCCGAATACAGAATTTAATGTGTCTGAGACATCGAACTTCGGTTTTATTTTAGAAGTTGATTTGGAATATCCAGATGAACTTCATGATTTACATTCGGACTTTCCTTTATGCCCCGAAAACATTTGTGCAGACAATATTAATGAAAATAAACTAGTCCCAAATTTAAATAATAAAGATAAATATGTAATTCATTACAGAAATTTAAAGCAGTGCATAGAAATGGGGGTTAAATTAACTAAAATTCATAGAGTTTTAAAATTTAAACAGTCTCGCTGGTTGAAGATGTACATAGATCTAAACACAAAATTAAGAACGTTAGCAAAATCAGATTTCGAAAAAGATTTTTATAAATTAATGAATAATTCAGTCTTCGGAAAGACTATGGAGAATATTGAAAAAAGGGTTAACATAAAATTAGTTACACACTGGGAGAACCAGGGCAAAGCTTTAGGTGCTCAAGATCTAATCGCTAAACCATAATTTCATAGTCTTTCAGTATTTTCGGAAAACCTAGTTGCGGTTCAGTTGCGAAAAACAAAGTTAATATATAACAAACCAATTTATTTAGGGTTTTGCATTTTAGATATTTCAAAAACATTAATGTATGATTTTCATTATAACTATATGGTTAAAAAGTTTAGTAAAATCAAATTATTGTATACAGATACGGATAGTTTAATATATCATATATTTACAGATGATTTTTACTCTGATATAAAACCTGACCTTTCATCATACTTTGATACCTCAGCTTATGATGCAAATAATATTTTTGAATATCCAAAATTAAATAAAAAGAAATTAGGTTTTTTTAAAGATGAAAATAATGGTAAAATCATGAAAGAATTTGTGGGTTTACGATCCAAAATGTACGCTTTTAACTTAGAGAATAAGACTATAGCCAAGGCAAAAGGCGTAAATAAATGTATCACTAAAAAGATGACCATGGATAATTATAAGTCTTCTCTATTTAATAAAAAAGTGCAATATTATAGCATGCTTAGATTTAAATCAATTAAACACACAATTTTTACACAAAAATTAATTAAGATTGGTTTATCATATAATGACACAAAGAGGCATATTTTAGATAATAATATTGAAATATTAGCTTGGGGTCATTATAAACTGCGTTATGTAAGTGTTGATAGTTTTTAATTTTATGTCTGCATGTAAATAAAATTTGTATTGATTGTAAAATAATGATAATAGTATAATATGACGTAGAGTTTATTACATATTTAATCGTTGTTTTATTGTAAATAATTTAAGTTAATTGTTGTTTATATTTGCGTGTGTGTGTGTGTGTGTGCATTTATTTGAGATTGAGTTGATTGTAAAATTATGATGTACTAATTGTGTTAGAAATAGTATACAGATCATTCTGTTTTATATAATGTTTGCAATATATATTAATTGTTAACACCAACACTTTCATTTTTTATTTCACCCCTTAGAACTTTAGACGTGTATAATGTTTCACTTTATCCATCCGTTTACTGCTATTGTGGCGGGGCCAAGTGGATGTGGGAAGTCAAATTTTGTAACAAATTTCATAAAATCAGTTACAGAAATATGTAATTGTGATTTTAATCAGATCACATGGTGCTTTGATGAAATGCAACCTTTATATAATTTACCAAATGTTAACTACCATCAAGGAATTCCAAATGTTAATATGTTTGACGGTGAAAACCCACATCTTGTTATTATTGATGATCTAATGAGAGAGTCCGATGGAAGAATTGTGGATATATTTACAAAAGGTAGTCATCACAGGAATCTTAGTGTATTTTATTTAACACAAAATTTATTTCATCAGGGTAAAGGGCAAAGAGACATATCCTTAAACTCAAGTTATATAATATATTTTAAAAACCCTCGAGATAAAACTCAAATAAGATATTTAGCACGACAAGTGTCACCAGATAACCCAAAATTTATTGAAGATGCCTACAGGGATGCAACTCTAGAGGCGCATGGATATTTAATGGTAGATTTAAAACAGAATACCAATGATTTTTGTCGTATCAAGACAAATGTCTTCCCATTTAATGGTTTCTGCACAGTCTACGTCCCCACAAAAGAGTTTAAATACACCAAGAATCAAACATTTCAAATCATTGCTAAATGATGCATCGTCGACTCACAACGCATAAACATTTGCTAAACGCTTTGCATACGCTTAAACCAAAATATCAAAGAGCATTACTTAAAACGTGTGATGAAGAAGAAATTAACTGTATTTGTGAGTGTATTCATAACGTTTTACAAGGAAAAGTACCTCTTAAAGATCAAGATAAACAAAAATTGAATAAACACAAAAATATACTCCGTCAACTAGTGCGTAAGTGTAAACATAAACTAAGAAAAAATATAATTATACAAAAAGGAGGGGCTTTCTTACCAATAATATTAGGTGCAATATTGAGTGGATTAGTGAGTGGACTAGCCAGTTAACATGGAAAATGCAAAGAAAATGATACTTATCGAACCTGGATTGATTGAAAAATTAAAACAAGAAAATAAGGTTAATACGAGTAGTAGTTTATCTCGATTAGATATCGAAATGCAAAATATTATGAATAGTAAGACGGAAGACCGAAAGAAATGGATGTTATATTTACAAACACTGCAAAGATACCTTCATTTTACCGAAGAGGATCGTCAACCACTCAGATTACCAATTTATTCTGATACATCTAATGAAGATTCAAACGAGTCTAAAATTGGTTTTAAAAATAAAGATAGAGATCTAAAAACTTCAGTTGATGCTGAATCTTTGTTGGAGGAGAATCGATGCATCAAAAGTAAAGAAAATGTTGAAAATCCACTTTACACACCAGCTCAAATACTCAGTTTAATACCAAAAACTTATAATAAAAAAGGACAGTTATTATTAAACTTAGTTGAAACAAGTAGAGGTAAAATACATTGGGATAATGAAGGTACAGTCACAATTGATAATGAAAAAATTCCTGGAAGTAATATTGTTGATTTAATAAATGATTCACTAAGACCCTTAAAAAGAAGTGATCCAGTAGGTTGGGATAGATTTGCTGAAGCATTAAAAGATATTAAAGTACCACTTACTTATATTGGAAATCCAAAGAGATGTGAGTTTATTAACCAACTTCAAGCAAAAGATCTGAACAAACCCTCTGAGATTGAATTTCAAGAGTTTTCTACACCGAGCAGTAGAGATAAAAAGTCTACAACTAAAATACGTAAAAGGCTTGAGTGGGAAAAATGGACCCCGTACTAGAAGAAATTAACAGGATTTATTATGATCCATCTAATCCCGCTGGTTTTGGTAGTATTGATAAATTATCAAAAGCCATGAAGGGTAAAATGAATAAAAAGCAAGTAAAGGAATGGTTAAAATCACAAGAAACATACACATTACATAAACCCATTCGAAAAAAATTCCCGCGTAATAGGTACATTCTATCAAATATTAATGAACTGTGGCAAGCTGATTTAAGTGATATGCGAACTTATTCTCAATATAATGATGGTTTCAAGTATATACTTTGTGTTATTGATGTATTTAGTAAATATGCTTTTGCAAGACCAATGAAAAAGAAAAACTCAGAAACAACTAAAGAATGTTTTGAAAGTATATTTACTGAAAGTAATTTAACACCTACTCACATACAATCTGATAAAGGTACAGAATTTGTTTCAAAAGATGTACAAAAATACTTTAAATCCAAAAAGATTAATTACTATACCACTAACAATCCTGACATTAAGGCCAGTATTGTTGAACGATTTCAAAGAACACTAAAAATGAAAATGTGGCGTTATTTCACTCATAATAATACTTATAGATATATAGATGTTTTACAAGATTTAATATACTCTTACAATCACAGCTTTCACTCTAGTATTAAGATGTGCTCATGTGATGTAAATTCCAACAATATTATGACAGTTTGGACTAATCTTTATGATAGACGGTCAAACAAACTTTCTTTAGAAAATCCTAAACCAAATTTCAATGTGGGTGATTATGTTCGAATAACTAAATATAAACATGCTTTCCAAAAAGGATATGAATCAAATTGGAGTGATGAAATATTTATTATATCTTCAATAATTGATAGATCTCCATGGGTTGTTTATACAATAACAGATTTACAAAATGAACCAATAGTTGGTACTTTTTATGAAAGAGAATTACAAAAAATCACTTACAACCCCACCTCACAATATAAAATAGATAAAATAATTGACACTCGTTACTCAGGTAACAGAAAAGAAGTATTAGTGAAGTGGAAAGGTTATCCAGATAAATTTAACAGTTGGATTTTAGCTTCTAGTTTAAAAGAAATAAGAATAAAGAAAGTTTTTATTTAACTTTGCTCAGCAATAGTTCAATGGAATATTTTCCTGATAACAAGACCACAAATTTTTCAACGAAATTACCGAAAGCTATTAAATTAGAAGGTGAATGGTCGGTTGGAGTTGTCGAGTTTCAATATCCATGTACCATGTTTACTGTTCAAGATCATGAAAATGTTATATACATTACAAAATCTATGTTAATGCCTAATGAAGATAAACCATCCACAGTGTACTACTAAAACCATATTCCAGCTACCAACTATGATAACGTTGAGCATATTTTAAGAGTGTTAAATGGTATCGGAGAGAACTTGAAATTTCGCTATGATGAAATAACAAAATTTGTGTCTATTTCTGTTTTGGATAAAAATATAACATCCGTAACATTATCACCCAAATTAAGTTTACAACTAGGTTATGAACCAAATAAAAATCTCTTAGAGAGAAATTTTGGAAAGTGTCCTGCTAATTTACACTTAGGGTTACCATCTCAACTCTTTCTATATTGTGACATTATCGATCCTCAGATTGTGGGTGATGTTATGACTCCTTTACTAAGAGTCATTTCATTAGATCCTACAAAATACATTTATGGTGCAAATAAAATGCACGTTTTCTCTCAACCTCACTACTTACCTGTTATGCGAAGAGAGTTCGATACGCTGGAAATAGTTATAAGATCGAGCACAGGACAAAAAATACCATTCCAGTTTGGAACCGTGTGTATTAAACTACATTTCCGAAAATTGTAATAATGAATTCCCTTCGTGATCATCATAAATGTCCATATGAAAATTATTATACACATCAAGCTGGGTCAGGAGTTGGAGTAATTTATAAGGGTGCACCATACCAACGCGGTCATGGTATTGGGAGCTTCTTAGGGGGGTTATTTAGATCAGTTTTACCTTTACTTTCAAGTGGTGCTCGAGTGATTGGTAAGGAGGCATTAAGCGCTGGAGTAGGACTTTTATCGGATATGGTTCAAGCGCGTCCTATGGAAGCCTCAATAAAAGATCGTCTAAAGCAAGTTAGTACGAATTTAAAACGAAAGGCTGATGAGAAAATTGATCAATTTAACATGACAGGATCTGGGTATAAAACTAAAAGAAAACGATTGACCTCGTTCATTCCACCATTAACTGCTAAAGTGAAAGCTGCGAAAAAACTTGGTCTAAAACCAAAAAATAACAAAGATATATTTTCAAATTAAATATGTCTTTCCTTCATAATCATTCTTGCGAGTGCGTTAAGTCAGAATTGGATTTGTTTGCACTACCGTCTACACAAACTAGCATTGAAAATGGATTGTGGATTCATTATAAACCAATTTCATCTCTTGGTGATGATGGACCTATCGAGTTTCAAGTTCCTGGGACAGGCGATGACTACATAGATTTGTCTCATACATTACTCCACATAAAGGCAAAAGTATTAAATCAAGATTCAACTAACTTGATATCTACTACAATAGTAGCACCTGTAAATAATTGGCTGCATTCACTTTTTAGCCAACTTGATGTTTATTTAAACCAAAAACTTGTATCACCACCTAATAATACCTATGCATATCGAGCATACATGGAAACCCTTTTAAACTATGCTCCTGCTGCTAAACAATCTCATCTTACTTGTAGTCTTTGGTATGATGATACAGCAGGAAAAATGGATTCTACGGATGGTAAAAACATAGGATTTGTTAAAAGACAGGAATTGATTAGTGAAAGTAAGGAAATAGAAATGATTGGTCATCTTCACGGTGACATTTTCAACCAAGATAAATTTTTAATTAATGGTGTTGAAATGAGTGTTAAATTGGTTCGATCTAGAGAGAGCTTTAATTTAATTGCTGGGTCAAACGATGTAAAGTTTAAAGTTTGCATTACGGATGCAACTCTTATTGTTCGACGAGCACAAATTAATCCAAGTGTATTACTCGCACATCAAAAAGTTTTAGCTTCTACCACTGCTAAATATCCTATTACTCGAGCTGAAGTAAAAGTTTTAACAATTCCATCGGGTGTTCAAGGAAAAACTCTTGATAATATATTTTTAGGGCAGGTACCCAAAAGATGTATAATTGGATTTGTGAACAATTCTGCATTTAATGGTTCCCTTACTAAAAATCCATTTAACTTTGAAAACTATGGTATTAATTCTTTCAGCTTATATATTGATGGTCAACAAATACCTTCAAAAGCTTTGCAACCATCTTTTAATAATAGCATATTTACATCAGCATATCATACTCTATTCTCGGGAACTGGTATTCACTTTCTTAATGAAGGAAATGGAATCTCTTGTGAACAGTATGCCAAAGGTTACTGTCTATTAGCATTTGACTTAACTCCTGATTTATCAGCCAACTCATCAGCTCATTGGAATCTCATAAAGCATGGTAGTGTAAGATTAGAAGTACGATTTGAATCCTCACTAATACAAACAATTAACTGTATAGTTTATGCTGAGTTTGATAATATTATTGAGATAGATAAAAACAGAAATGTTACTGTAGACTATAGTAGTTAAGGTTATAATATGTGTTGTGTGATAGATTTTATGAGTTATGTGTAATGCATTTTGTGTGTATGTAACTATGTGAAACATTATAAAATTAAATAAAACAAATTGTATGCAATATATTATTTTTTATTTCTTTATAAATATTCTATTTAATGTAATACAAAACTCTGTTCGAGTTTAAATTTTACATAAGCACACTGACTAAACCACTGAACATGCTGCTGCCAAGGATCATCATCATCTTTCCAATCTTTTAAGCCACCACCACAATGGAAACACTTGGTCCTGTCTGCATGGCCAGTATAAAAGAAACCGGCTTCTGCAAGATCTTCAGGTTTCTGTCGCATAACGAGAGGCCAGTTTTCGAAACTGAGCAACCGGCTAGATTTTGAACTGAAGAATGGATATTCAGCTCTTGAGTACTGCATATTCTTCTCGTTTTCATCTCCACTCAGTGTTGTAGTTTTGTTCTTCAATGATGTGTTCTGTACACGTATGCCACACTCATCTCTTTCTTCTGCTCTTGTCTTCCTGTAATTTAAGTAAACAGAATCACATTCACTAATGATCAGCTAATGACTGTCATTGTTAAAAAAGTATTTTTTAACTTTTTCACTTTCTGCTATTGTCTTTGTAATATTGTATACGAGGGCGTTTGTGTTGTCGTAGATGCTATCCTTATTAGTCTTTACGTAATATTTAATTCTCGTGGAAGCATGTTTCCAATGATCAGTAGTTGGAATCTTGGATAGCTTCTTCATATCGTACATTTCAATTTTGATGAGATGCGTCGCTTGGTCTCCGTCGTCAGAATTAGTAGAAATGTATGATACACCATCTCTAGCGGCTCGTGCTACGGTTGATGATAACAGCTTCCTCTTTTTTATTTTTGATTCAGCTTCAAAAAAATGATCAATCGATTGCGATTTTCTTTTTCCATCATCGCATGTGTTATTATTAATGACGATGTCATCACTCTCTTCTTGAGGGGAGAGTGGCGAGTAGTAATACTGTTTATAGGTATTTTCATCGAAGCTCAATGATTTCTGCAACAACACAGTTATCATGTTAATATCAATTTGTTAACACTTAATCATAAAAGTTAAAAAAGCTAAAGTTACAACCTATTAAAGTCCACTGCTGAACATAGGCCTCCTCTCATTTCTGAGAGGGTTTTAGGGCTACGCTGAGCACGTGGTAAATCAGCACTTAAAATTGTAATTAACAATTTAATTGGTGCCGGCGGGGATCGAACCCGGGTCGCGTACTGTGAATTTTACATTTTGCGCTAACCATCTGAGCTACCACGGCTTAACCATATACACACACATAATATTTAAATATAATTTGTTAACACTAAATCATACACACGTAAGAAAATAACAGAAAGAAAAGTAAGTTTGTCAATAGAATAAACACTTACATCCATGGCCTTTGATGCGTTGAAGTAACACAAACGTAGTATTGATAGATCCACTGCGGTCAAACGACCATACACTAACTCCATGACTGCAGTTGCTTGGTCTTATATAGTACCAGTGAGTAATAATTCTAATCTAAAGAATTTCTGCAGTAGAATTGATAGTATCTTTATGCGTCAACAAGCTTACCTTACATTCTGTTGCTTATCTCTACATTCCTACGTCCTTCCTGTCGTGTCTTGTTCAGTGTATTGGTGACTCAAATACGATTTGTATAACACAAAGAATGCAATTTAATATTTAGAAATCACTATAATTGATCACTCCTATATTAGTCATTGAGTAGATTGGTACTGTAATAATCTACTAATAGCAGTAATATTATGGATACACTAGATGTACAACAACATCTGAAAAAGATTCACCCCACTCTAGAAAATAATGTTTATGCTGCCAATAAACTACCCATGTACACCCACGTACCAACGTATATAATATGCAATTTGGATACAGATGATAAACCAGGGTCACATTGGGTAGCTTTATATATCGATACGAATGACGTCGGTCAATATTTTGATTCATTCGGACGGGCACCTGTACGATATCATCTAGAGTTTTTTAAAAGAAATTGTAAAAGATGGAACTGGAATGTTGATAGGATTCAGAATGAGTGGACTTCAGTTTGGGGCGAATATTGCTTAATGTATTTGCTATATAAGTTTCAGGGATGTTCAATGCATAGTTTTACGAGTATATTTACAGGGAACACATTGTACAACGATATTTTAGTGGATGAGATGTTTCGCTCCTATTTTATAGATAATAAGTAATAAGATTTTGTATTTTATAAATAAAACTTTTAACAAAATTGGGTAATGTGTTTTATTAATGAGTCAGATTAGTGTAGATAGGAACAAAGGAGTATAATACAATAGCATAAGCCGACCCACACGCCGACGAATAATAGATAATGACGGTAGTCAATCAACAATAGATAAGTAGATAAGGACAATGGAGCGCTAATGACGGTTGAGGCTCGAAGCGGATATCAATTAGATAAGAGTTAATTGATGTGCACATCTCCGGAACCGTGCATCCTACGCAAAAATGGACCGCAGATTCGTGATCAGAGCATGCCAAAACCTTTTTTTTTTTTTTTTTTTTTTTAGGATCGTGAATCGACGAACGTCGTACTTGTACAACTTCTGACTCAGTGCGCCAGAACTGGTAGTACAACCTCTCTACAAGTGAGCCAGAACTGGTACATCGTAACTACTGAGAGACCACATTCACAATCAAGCTTGTACACTCCTGCATCTTGCAGAGGGACGTTACACTTGACTGATGGTAAAAACTGACCAATCTTCTTCGGCGGCTTGAAGTATGTTTTGATGGAAGCGCGCTTCAAGATGTAGCCAATCTTGTCAGTGACTCCTCTAACATGTAACATAGTCATGGATACGTCAGATTATAATTCTAAAATACAAGAACTTTTGTCGGATGTAAGTACTTATAAAAAGGTTAAATAGGACCCAACAAATAGCACATTAAAAACAACTAGTGACCTCATAAAGAAACACTCCGAAAAATTAAATCTTCACGTAAAATGGATAATACCTACGTGCGCCAAATCACCAAAGTTGTATGGGTTACCAAAAATACACAAGCCCAATGCTCCATTACGTCCCACAGTGAGCCAAATCGATTCACCAACTTACAGTTTGGCTCAACACTTAGCGAAAATACTCTCACCGCTCAGGGGACACACAAGAGCACACATAAAGGATTCCTACCATTTTGTCAGCGAGATTAAAGACCTGCGTCTGGCAGACAATGAAACTATGGTCAGTTTTGATGTGCAGTCATTGTTTACATGCTTACCTGTTGAAGACTGCATCTCAATTGTAACTAGAAGGCTGGAAGAAAACAACATGCCCGTAGAATATGCAGTATTACTCAGACACTGCCTTACATCTGGCTACTTATTGTGGTGGAGGAGCAAGTAGATGGTGTGGCGATGGGCTCACTTGTATCTCCCATTGTCGCCGACATATTCATGGAAGACTTTGAGGAGAAAGCCCTGCTTACTTCTCCCATAAATCCAAGATTCTACAAGCGGTGCGTAGACGACACTTTCACAATTCTACCTTTAGATAAAGTAACTGCATTTTTAGACCATCTTAACTCTATAAATTCTAAAATTCAGTTCACAATGGAGTTAGAGGCAAACAATTCCTTAGCTTTTCTAGATGTGTTAGTAATCCGGAATCCTGACAACACCTTGAGCCATACTGTGTATAGAAAAATGACCCATACAGATAGATATTTAAACGGTGATTCTCACCACCATCCTTCACAGTTAGCTACCGTGGGTAAATCTTTGTTTCAGAGAGCACGAGGGATCTGTGACAGTAAACACCTGGCTGCCGAGCTCCAACACGTCAAGCAAGTTTTGCATGACAACAAGCTTCGGGTCCCGCGCCTACGTCACAGAGAACGAGTGAAGCCGGCCACAGTCGAGCGTGTACCTGCTGTACTGCCATATGTTATGCCCCATTTACATTCAGCCCTGTTGGGCAGGGAAGTGAGCAGGGCAGTGAGCAGGGCAGTGTGTAAACAGGCTACTCGCGCTGACACTGCCGCTGCCGCTGCCACTGCCCGAAATGTCGGTTTTTCGTGCGGAAGACAAAGGACGGGCAGTGCGAGCGGCAGTGAGTGTTCACATTCAGCTCCATCGCTCACTTCGCGACAAGCGCCTGGATGAACGGACATGCGTGCCATCTTGTTATTAAATAAATACTATCTACCAAAATGCCTTTCGAGTGGAATAATGAAAATACAATAAAGTTTTTAGAACTGCTGGAATCAAAAAAAACTATATGGGATTTCAACGATAAAAACCACAATTCATCATCTTCTACGAATACGAATTTTCTTTTTGAGATAACATAGTACCTATGTAGGTATGTAATTAATTATAAATTCGTCAAATTTATTTTATTAATATAAAATTTAGTTTAAGGAATTAATAAACATTGACATTTTATTTCTAAAAACAATTAGTAACTCATATTGATTATTTGTTAATTAAAATGTAAAATAAGTTAAAAGGTAATATTTGCATAATAGCCTGAGATTTTTAAATTATAATTTTATTGTAATTACAATTATGAATTAATTTATACTGTAGCGTAATTATTAAAATAATAATAGCTTAACTAATCTCATATAATATTTAATATTATTTATGTAACAATAATGTAATAATTCAATTAATAATTTGTGAACAATTTACTGTATAAGAATTCAAATAGAGTGGATCTGTATAAGTATTTAATTGTACATAATATTTGAATTCAAAAAGAATGTTTGTACCTAACTTTTAAGCAATGCAATAATTTTAAAATGTAACATTGGGTTTGTGTAATTAGCTGTATTTCATATCATTTTTGCATGCCAATTATGGCAAAACATGTCAGTTCCACGTCATTGATCATCTTATGTACCATGTTTTTAAGCAAATAAATTTTCTATCTAACTATCTATCTTCTTTTGAACTTGATATCTTTTTAAATTATTAACATAATTTTTTATTGCAAGAAGACACAGCGCGGACGCTGTAATTATTTCGACGTCTGCCATAGTCGAAAGCCGAAAGCGATGTGAGTGGGTGGGCAGAGTGTAAATACACACCTCCCGCGATCCTGCTACGGCAGTATTTAGAGAAGTATTGCCGGCAGCGCGAGGAGCAGTGGCAGGGGCTGAATGTAAATGAAGCTTTAGAGGAGTCATTGACAAGATTGGCTACATCTTGAAGCGCGCTTCCATCAAAACATACTTCAAGCCGCCGAAAAAGTTTGGTCAGTTTTTACCATCAGTCAAGTGTAACGTCCCTCTGCAAGATGCAGGAGTGTACAAGCTTGATTGTGAATGTGGTCTCTCCTACATAGGACAAACTAAAAGATCAATTAAAACCCGCGTCAAAGAACATATAGCTGATGTGAAGAATCGACGCTCCGGGAAGTCTGCAGTCTGTGAACATGTACAGGATCGCCCCCGTCACTACATCAGATTTGATAGACCACAAATCCTCGCTAAAGAACACCGATTCCTTCCAAGGATGATTCGCGAGGCTATTGAAATCAAAAAACATCCTAATTTCAATAGAGAAGATGGCTGGGTGCTACCATCTGCTTGGGATCCTATAACAAATAAAATTAAATCCCAACCCAAGCATACAACTGCAAGACTTCATGATACCATAAGTTCACTGGACGTTAAACATCTCAGTCCTTCCCGTGACCATGGGTGCTGTAAAGCTCTCGAAACGTCGGGTATTAAAAAGTTAAATATACGCGATAAATTCCGTAAAAACTAGTATTATTTCAAGTCAAACACAGTTAAACAAACTAAGCTACATACGCTCCTCCACTCGGCTGCGTGCGCATTTATCTTGCACTCCTTAATAGAAATTATTTCGTTTTAAAATATTATTTTAGTATATTGTTACGAGCTTAGGGTTCGTGACAGTAAAAACTGCCGATTGAATTACCAAAATTGACATTTTAATTATCGAATACCAATTAAAACTTAAAACACACTCTTATGATTTTTGCAGTCACATCTTCAGAAATAGTTGTATCTGGATTTACTTTTTTTCAAACAATCTTTTCCATTTACATATACACGGCGTTATATAGCATAATATAATGGAACAAAATACTATTTGCACAGAAATTTATTATATTTTAACTAACGTATAACTTATAACTAGATTACTGTTTTTGAATTTTAGGTTTATTTCTTTTCTCAATAGCGATGAAATGACCCGAATGAGGTTTAAGCAGGATATCGAACTTAAACAAAGTTTTTTTGTGATCGCCAATAACTTGATATTTACGCAAAACATGTGAAATAATTGTCTTCAACCACATCATCGCATAAGTTTTACCTGAAAAAATGATAATTAATTCAGTAAAAAAAAAGTTTCTTGATTGACACACTTGTAGCAAGTCAAACACAGTTAAACAACTAAGTTAATTTAAATACGCTAACGCTCCTCCACTCGGCTACATGCACATTTATCTTGCACTCCTTAATAGAAATTATTTCGTCTTAAAAATATTATTTGGGTATATACTATTACCTATACAATTTCTTCTTCCCAGGCTAAAAGCTAAAAAAGAACTTGAATTCTTTGGCAAGGTTTCTGGGTTCAGCCACCTCTCCGGCTTAAAATCATTCGCATCTTCACCCCACACAGGATGTCGGTGTACACTATATATGGATAACAAACAATTTCTTCCAGAATATAAAGTATAATTTTCTGTAACATAACAAAATAACTTTTTTACATTTCAGTCACGTAGCCATCATCATAATTTTCACATCTAACTTGCCGCTAATAATTTACGGTATATACGGTATAACGTTGGCGTTTGTGATATGTTTCCAGTATAAAATATTTGGTATTGTTTATATTTATGTCGAACTGTGATAGTTCAGCGACTGAAACCTCGTAGCGCGGAGCATTTTGAGGTAGTACTCGTACTTTACTCCCGACACGTCAAGGTCAAGCAATTTTATGATCTTAAAATGGGTCTACCATAACAATATTGCACATATACAATAATACGATTAGTCATATATCAAGGAAGTACTCTAATTAATGCACCTAAAATTTTAATATTTTAGAAAACAA
Organism: Parnassius smintheus behrii; assembly: GCA_036936625.1. Taxonomy (NCBI): domain Eukaryota; kingdom Metazoa; phylum Arthropoda; class Insecta; order Lepidoptera; family Papilionidae; genus Parnassius; species Parnassius smintheus. The sequence continues at coordinate 5,629,833 of JAUPFT010000026.1, forward strand.
TTAAAATTTCATTCAATTTTGATAAAAATAATTAATTTTATTTCTTAGTACGTGCGTGTAACCCAAGCAAAATCCACGCCAGTAAAGTTAATATTGTTAATAGCAGTTTTGAGTGAAGAATAATCGGTTGTTCGGAAGTGAAAACCACATCACGAGATAACCTGAATATCAGAAAAACCAACATACCGAATCATATTTTGAGGGCATGTGATGACAGTCGAATTTCTTTCCGTGCTCCAAAACCCTCTTAATAATTAAAGGAGCTCAAAGTGCGGCAACAAGTTTTTGAGCTTAAATCTTTTTTTTATACAGAATACTAGTAGTAAATGGGTACTGTTGGCCATAGTTGTCCACGTTTATTCTCAATTTAGAAGCAAAATTTAGATGCGTTGTTACCTTAAGGACTAACTGCCTACTTTTACTGCCTCGTTTTCAAGGTCTCCGGTTCTCTACAGTCACCTTACGAAACACGGCAGAGTTAAGCTGTTTTTTCACGCTTGTATTCCATAAGGGCGTGGCCCTACCTCGGTCGAGCGAACCCATTCGTGCTATAACTATAATATAACCGCAGCGTAATATAAAGCAGCAAATATGTTAAATTAAGCGTTAAAGTTTTTAATAAGGTATTAAAGCTGTTATTTTCTAGTGCTTTCTAACATTTAATAGCCCTATGATTTGCCTCTTTCACCCAGCAACAACACTATAAAACAAAACTTCCCATTTATTAAACATAACCACGTATAAATGTACAGAGTTGCTTTAATTACTACAACTTATACTTTAATTATTACTTATACTTACTATTTAACAGAAATGTTTTGTTATTTAAGGAGCATGTCCATAGGAGATAAATATAACGTAAAAAATTGAGACCTACTTAGTTTTAAATCCTTGTCGATAAGTCGGTTTATAACAGGAGCAATCGGATACAACCTCAAAGATTCCTTTATAACAGCCTCCAAGTATGTAAGACGTGGTAAATCTTGCTTTTCAACATCCCTGTCGGACTGTCCAAATACTTCTTCAAGCCTTAATACAAACAAAAGCTTTGAGTTATTTTTCAGTCTAGAAATATATAAACTAAAGAGATAAAATCATAAGAAACTTTAAAAAATAATACATAAGTTCAACGTAACAGTCTGCAGTGTCCCACTACAAATCTTCCAGGCAGTGGCGAAGCTAGGTCTCCAAACTAGGGCAAGCTCAAGATACATACAGTTTTGATGTTTTTAGCAGTTTTAAAAAAATTCATCAATCCACCAAATGATCTGTCTCCACTCTTCAGTTCCATACTCAGTGCTCTCAAGGACGTGTTTAACAAAGCACACAGAAGGTATACTACTGCTAGATTGATTGTATAGCATATCAGAAACTGCATACCTTCGGTGGCTTTGAAAAAAGCCGTTTAGGTTTGCTTGAGCGAAAGAAAAAGATATTTACATACAATACAATACATGAACGAAGTACAAACAAACTATGTACAAAATTAAGAAAAAAACAAATAATTTATATTCTAAATCGAATTGTCTCTCTTTCTTAAGGAAATATTTGATTACGTCGTACGTAAAATGTTGGTGAACGTTTTAACTCACAGATCAGGCGTTGGTTTTTGCTGTTTTTTCTCAACAAAGTTTAAAGATTTTTACCTTTTCCTCACCGATTAGCACTTTAACACACTTTAATTCATCACAAAGAACACTATTATCCTCCGTTTTCACTAAAAATCTTTAAAAACGCATAAATTTTCAACTCGCAATATTCATTCGCTCAAGTAAACACACTGGGTAAGCAGTGAAATGTGAAGTGAACATGCAAATGTATCGCCCACGCGCCCCCGCGCTCGAATAAGTTCACACCGAAAGCCCAACTTATCGCTCTGTACTAATTGATGTATAAACAATCGTAGTTATATTTCATATTTCATAGAACATTTTGCCACAGGTTAGAAAGAGAGCGGTCGTATTGTCGAAAGCCCTGTAAAAAGTTTTCGCGTGCGAGAGAGACGACCAATCGCTCAAGCTTTGAGACAGAAAGAAAACGAATCAGTGTATTTTGAATTGAAAGCAATCTGCCGAGTGTTGACGTTCCATAATAAGGCTACGAGGTCATGACCTGTGTAGAATAGAGGAGCGTGCGAAAAATTTGAAATAGTTTGAAACAGTTTACAAATTATTTTATTAGTTGATATTATTGATGGGTGAGTGAGTTTGATAGGACAAGCCCGGCTTGTCGGCTTCTATGGAGGCTTCGCTACTGCCTTCAGGAGTCACTTCCAGCAGCGTTGCACATCAATCACCACACCGTATAAGATACTGATTATATTCCTTATATTTTATAGATATAAAAACGAAAACATTTGGAATAAAACTAATTTTACGGATTTTACCACGGAAAAGCCGCAGCAGATGGTATGGGCGGAGCCATCAAAAGAATTTTAGATAGTAGAGTCTCTTATAGTGAGGACATAGTTGATGCTAAATGTACATTTGAAGTTTTGTCTTAAACTGATACAACCATTAAATTATTTTACGTTACTGAAGGCAGTATTAAAAACGTAGAAAATCCTCAAAATATGCAACCAGTACCTAACACTTTGAAAATCCATCAGATCATTGCTACAGACGATAAACGTGTTATCAAGTACAGACCATTGAGTTGTTATTGCGCAAGAGGATCCTGTGATTGTTTTTCGCCTAAAGTTCATAATTTTGAACAAAAACCAATGAAAGTTTCCTGTAAGAATAGTGACTCCAGAACTAAAAAAATAAGATAAATAAGAAGATAAAATCAAGTAAAAGAGCTAGAAAGATAAATAAGGAATCAGACACAACTTCTGAAGATAATGAGATTCAATACGCCAATACTGACGATGATTACACAAGTTTTGATGACGAGATGACTATAGGAGAAATAGAGACAGAAATATAGTTTAAGACTGGTAAATAATGCCTCAGACGTTAACTCCGCCTATATACATCTAATATGTATATGAAGTTAAATAAATAAATAAATAGTGAGCGAGACAAACCGAAACAATAAAGTGAAAGTTTTATCTGAAGTACGATTTACACCTGAAAATCAAGCTTATTTTAACTTAAGTAATTACGGGCCACTAACGCTTACCCCAATAGACTGTACCAATTTTAATTTGTGTTCTCAAAATGAGAAAGAAGATATCTCTATACATGCTAATCCTGATTCATGTAGTTTAAAAGATAAAGACACAGATGTGCCTGAACTATATAAAATAAGTGACAGTATATTAGTAAGATACTACCAAAGAAAGAGTTGGAAGTATTACGTAGGCTTTATTGATAAGATTGAAATCAAAGATGGTGACACTTTTCATGAAGTTCCTTTTCTAAAGACAATTAAAAAAAAGATTGTAATATAAAATTCATAAAAATACCGTAAAACAAAGATTTCGACATTGTTACCAACGTTACTATAGTTAAAAAAAGTTTAATTAACTGCGCTTGAGAAATCGGGATAATACAGTTTAACTAAAGATTGTGACGAAATATATTTTTAAGATTTGAGAGTATTTATACAACTCTCAATATATTACATTTTTCGATACTGTTAGTGACAACTTGTATCATCTCTTCTAGACTGTTTTTTTTAATAAATATTTTTGATTTTTGCATTTTATATTACCTTTATTTAATAGTATACCCCAATAATCATGTAGGTAATTAAGTACTTACGTCCAGGGTATGCCTGGATCACAGGATCAGGTCCGTCATCTCGCACTATGCAATCGTATTGGGCTAAGACCACTACAATTACACTACAATTTACTGGGGCCAGATGCAAGCCGCCTTCGCAGGAAGGTTTTATTAGAACTATAAATGCAGTTGAACGTCTATTTTTTAATTTGGAAAGGCAATATAGTATAAAATGTTTATCAACGCGCAGACTCAATCAAGATCAAGATTAGAAAACTGTTTTGGTTGCATCCGCAGCAATTGTGGATGCAACCCGAACCCAAACTCCCTACAATTTGTTGCAGCTCTCAAAACCTCCATGATCAACAATTTATTGCATAGCAGTAAGAATAAAAATTGCAAAGAAGACGATAATATCATATTAAATGATTTAAAATCTTTTTAAGTCAAGTTGACCAAAATAAAGAAACAAATGTAGCTGTTAAAACATTTGATTTAACAGAAGGTGTAGAAGTATCTAATACTGTAATACCTCAGTGTTCTGGAGAACTGCAAGCTTGCGCATATGTATGTGGCTTTATGATAAAAAAAATTGGTACCCATTTGCCATCAGTGCAAAATCACAATGCTTGCAGACCAGAACACAGAGGTAAGTCATTTATTCACAAGTTTTAAATAATACAGTTGTAAGCGCAACAGTCTACATTATGTTAATAATTTTTTACGGATACAGTGGAGATTGCTGCAACAATTGTTAATAAATTTTTGTATGGGCATACATATGGTAGAATAAAATGCATATAATTATTTCTACTATATGTATATGTATAAAACGACACTATATTTTAAAAATAGGCAGTTCACCGATGAAGCTTCGAAAAAAGCAATGAAAAGAAAAATAAATATTTTAAAACACGCTTACGATTTCATTTTATTTAATACCTTTCCATAAATATGTATGTATCATGAAAATAAACCGAAATTCAGGTAATTTTCGAATTAAATACCAGAATTTCGCTTTGTTTTCATGATACATGCCATAAAATAAAATAAAATCATGAGTTTATCATCAGTTTTGAAATCTGGCGCGAAAATTTGTTCATGGGTCAAAAACTGGCGCGCTAGTGTCGCAAGTTGTTGGCATTTTTTGTGAAATGTGATATAATCGGGAAGAACCATCGGGAATTAAAGAGGCTACAATTAAATGCGATAAAATCCGTAAAATTGGTTTTATTCATTTGAAGTATTTACGTAAATATAAGAAATCATTACGAAAATAATTGACTGTATAAAAATTGATTACAGATGAAATTATAAAGGAGGGTCGCGTCCGTATACGGCTTAAAGATCTCTCGTCAGATCAGTAAGCCAATCCATAAAGGTGGGGTTTAGCGGGTAAAAGTCTCCACATAACCACGCAGCCGGCTGCGTGGTATGCTGTGAGCATTCCCCACCTCCCTCCCCCGCTTTCCGGAGGGTTGCTCATATTTGCTACGGGCGCAAAAAAATGAAATTACAGAGCGAAACGAATAAATAAATAAATAAACGGACGTAAGAAAATTAAATTTGAAAGTCATATTCTTCATATTTTTTCAGGTCACAAAGTCGCGAGTCTCAACGGTCAAAATATAAAATGCATCGCTAATGGGAATGTAGGACCGCCTAAATTTTGACGGAATGCTTCCTCATAGTTCATATATGCAAGAAAAAGTAATATGTCAATGTCCCTGGCCTTCAGGACAATTTGTCGATGGGTTTGTATTAGGTTTAAGGTACTAAAGCTTTTTCTCAAATGTAGTTAGATGGGTTAAATAACTTAGCGACCCTTACAGAGCGGACTGTGAGTAAAACGGCGGTGTGGTGGGGCTGACGGTACAGAGGCTATTAAATTTTTATATGAATTAGTTGATAATTTTTGCGAGTGATATATCAAATTAAAAAAAAATATTTTAAAGGAAAAGAATAAACTAGCGTTTAGAAAAGAGAATAAACATCTGGAAGGTATCTGGTTGGTATAGATTTGTGAAATACTTTTGTGTTAAATAAATTTTTAAATAAAACGTACGAAACTTTTAAATTTGTGCGAATCTGTTTTATACTTACTCATTGTAGATTTTATCTTGAACTTCCTTATACGAGCCAATTAAGAGAAGTGTAATTACAAGATTTGTTGCAACTGTGTCATAACCGCCCACAATCAAGGTATTAACGTGATCTTTTACGTCCTGATTTGAGAAAGCGCTTTCGTCATTTGAACCTTCCAGATCGAATAAAACATCGCTAATTGAGTTAAGATTTTTACCTTTAAGACGAAAATATACTTAAAAAAATGAATAAAAAGCTAAATAAGTGTACTTTTTGGTGTTTAACAAACCTGTGGTCTTTGTCGTAGTTGGCAGATACGTTTTCTTACGTTCCTTTACAATCTGAAAGAGTCACAAAATTTGTGGGAAATAGAAATCATTTTAACCGACCGGTTATGCCGTAATTGCACCACTTACAATTCTATGGTATCCTTCCTTCATCGTATATTTATAGGGCCACGGGAACGCTTTTGCACACACAGGCAGCCATTTCCCTCACCCCATATATATGTTTGTTAAGGAGCATGTGATTAGCCAGAGCACTATTTATAATTCCCGTCAATATAAACAATAAAAAAGTTAAATCGAGCTACTTAATTAATACTGATTCAAACTTTATTGAGAGCCGGGTAGCTCAGATGGTTAGCGCTCGCTGTAAATTTCACAATACGCGAGCAAACGGTGTTCATTCCCTGCCGGTACCAATGAAATTGTTAATTGCAATTTCAAGTGCTGATTTACCACGTGCTCGGCGGTAAAAACATCGTGAGGAAACCTGCATGTCTCAGAAATAAAAAAAATATTTCGAAGACATGTGAAGTTCGCCAACACGCATTAGGGCAGCGCGGCGGACTATTCCTTGCCCTAAAATCCTCTCAGAAATGAGAGGAGACCTGTGCCCAGCAGTGGGACGTATATAGGCTGTAACTTTACTAACCTTAAACTTTATTATTAATCATATCGTCTGGTCATACACACCCTTTTTGTTACACAAGGGAAAAATGCTTACGTATACCCTTGTGGGGTCAAGCATGGGTTATGTCGGACTCCCACGACCGGCATAGTGTTCCAATATCGCCATATATTGGCGGAGCCATGGAACGCTTTATTTATTTATTTATTAAGGACTACAAACAGTTGTATAATAAAAATTACAATTCAAATGTTATTTACCAATCCTAATTAAAGTTTTAAGGCACAAAGAATACAAATATAAAATAAAATAACAAAAAAAAACAATAAAAACTAGAGGCAACAATGCATACTTAGGCGTAAAAGTCGTGAACATTCCGCATGTATTCCATCGTACAAAAAAAAGCAATTTAGATTAACGTTATATATAAAATTATAATAAAATAGTAATAGAGATAAAAGTAAAAATTGCAATTCATTTAATACAAGTTTTATAGCTTTTCTGAATTGAGTTAGGGACATTGTAAATAAGTCTACATCGGAGAAGCTGTTGTTATACAGTTCCGTTATACGACGCAAAGGCGCGCGATTGCCCGAATTTGTTTTGTACAGCAAACAATGCACGTGAGTGTTTGGAATTCTTTGTGAGCGACTTGGTACACGAAGGTATAATATACAATTGACAAATTGAGAGCAATCAAAAAAGTGACTACAAATTTTGTAAAGAAAGGTACAATCGATCAAGTAGTAATCGCCTATTACTTAAAGTTGTTAAAATAGTATTTACGCAAGAGGTTATCATAAGAGGACCAAGAACAGTAACATCTGTAGTTTACAGAGCGTAGAAATTTAGCTTGAACCGATTCTAGTAAATCACGATATCTTTGGTAGAAAGGATTTCAAACTTATGTGGCATACTCCAATTGGGGTCTTATAAGAGATTTATAGAGCAGTGCCAGACTTTTTAAGGGGCTTACAAATTCTTATGACAAAACCGTAAAGCTAAAAGGCTTTGTTGATAATGTGGTTAATGTGGCTTTGATTTTGTATGCTTCATTGTGTAATCAAAATGAAGCTTTGAGTCAAAGAATACGCCAAGATCTTTAATAAGCAAAACGTTTTCAAGAGTAGTATTATAAAGAGAATATGCGAATTTAATAATATTATTTTTTTAGTGAAGGTGATAGTTTTACATTTAGGCAGGCTAAGAATTAGTTTATTTTCTAGACAATAGGAGGATAAACGATCCATATCATCTTGAAGTAGAATACAGTCATCAAATATTTTTATACCACGAAAAGTTTTTAGATCATCATCATAGAACAAGAAATGAGAATTTTTGGAACAAGTCGATATATCGTTTATAAAGATTAGGAACAGAAGAGGCCCTAATATTTAGCCCTGGGGCACGCCGGATGATACTTTTATTTCATATACATGCATACATAAACACTTACGCCTGTCAACCAGAGGGGTAGGCAAAGACTACAGACTTCCATTTGGCACGATCCTGACACACCTCTCTCGCCTCCTTCACATCCATATACCTACGCATACATGCTCGTCGGTTAAGATTACTCCTAATTTGGCCCGTTTTCAATAAATCGCTAATTTTGTCGATAAATTTTCGCCTAGGACGTCTCTTTCCGACTCTGACATTCAATTCTGCAACATAAATTTTCTTTATCACTCATTCCTCATTCATTCTTTCCACATGACCAACCACCGAAGCATTCCTTTCTTAATCCTGCTCACAACATCATCTTGCAAACCACACTCTTTTCTTATCACACAATTTCTCACCCTGTCATTCAGATTCAGCCCTAAAATACTCTATAACGACCGTATTTCTACTGCATTTATTCTACTCTCGTGATTCTTCTGCCACACCGAACTTTCACTACCATACGTTATAGTAGGAACCAACACAGCATTGTGAATTGCCATACGTGCCCTTTTAGACATATTTTGACTCTTCACAATAGAGTGTAGGGCCCCATTTACTCTATTTCCTGCGTTCACTCGTCGTTCTATATCCTTATCATATCTCCCATCCCTGTTACATACGCAACCCAAATATACAAACTCATCTACTTGCTCGATCAACTTTTAGATTATTTTAACATTTATTTCATCATACGAAAATCCATTAATGACCACCTTTTGCGTCCTGTTTGTGACGTATGATGAAAACCATCGCAATAAGTTTCCGCGTATACCGTTATAATCAATTTTTCGAAGGAGAATTTCGTGATCCACCCTATCGAAGAAATTGAGTCGATTTGAAGCCGCTTGACCATATTGTCATACAGAAAATTAGCATATAAAACAAGATTACTTACAGTGAAACGGTTTTTGAAAAAAGCCATGCTGTTCAGAGATAATGATATTGTGTAAGCTTTTATCGATACGATTATGAACTAACCTTTCCAAGATCTTCAACAAGGTGGACAGAAGCGAGATCGAGCGGTAATTTGAAACAATATTTTTTGATCCGCTCTTGAAGACAGGGGTAATATTTGCTGCCTTCCAGAGCTTTGGTACGTATCCCTCCCGTAGACTAAGGTTGAAGGTATGAAAGAGAGGAATGCTTATGGAGCCGCGGTATGCTTAAAAAAGAACGGCGGTAGATCATCCGGTCCTGAACCCTTAGCAACATCTAAGGATTTAAGTGTTAAGGAGTTAAGTGTTCTGATTATAGTATATATATATATATATATATATATATATATATATATATATATATATATATATATATATATATATATCATCCCTTTTACATACATAGATCCAAAGTATTTTGAAAACATGTTGCATATTTCTTACCGGTCGTTAGATTGAGAATTATTATATGTCATATTGTTGGGAATGCCATTTTTATCCTCACGCGTTTTCACAAATGATCAAAACAGTTTTAAATCTTTATGCATACCAGTTTCCTACGAAACTCCGAGCGTAGCCCTCTCCATAGCTCGCTGAGTGACCTTGAGCATCCTCATACGGCCAGCAGTGAAGGACCACGTCTCAGATCCGAAAGCCATCACAGGCAACACGCACTGGTTGTACACTTTAGTTTTCAGAGATTGAGGTATACCTGACGAGAAGATGTGTCGTAATTTCCGGTCGAAGTTGGACTTACCTAGTCGGACTATTTGTTTCAGGTAAACGTACTCGTCAACAACTTCGAGCATAGTGCTCCCAACAACTACCGGCATAGGTGTGACGTGGACATTAAACATGATCTTTGTTTTGTCCATGTTTATCTTAAAACCTATCCGTTGGGAGACACCATTGAGGTCATTGAGCATAGTGCTAAGGTCCTCCAGCGATTCTGCCGTAAGTACTACATATATCGTCGGCAAATCGAAGGTGGGTGATGTACTCGCCATTGATGTTAATACCGTATCCTTTCCAGTCCAGTAGCTTGAAAACGTCTTCCAACGCAGCGGTGAAGAGTTTCGGGGATATAACGTCACCCTGTCTTACACCTCTCTGCAGTTGGATAGGTTTAGGAGAACTAAGATGAGAAAGAATTGAAGAAAAAAAGACTAAATAAAAATAAGAATACAACATATACCATGTTTGCCACATCGTGTAAGAACTTGATATCTTTATCTTGTTGCTTTTTTGTACTGCTCATATTCCAAATAAAATCTATGTGATGCCATATATTTTGAATTCTGTAAATCACACTTCTGAGAACTCTATCCGTTAGGGTCACATACTTTGTGTTGAGTGTTTTGTCGGCTCTTAAATCTATACCTGTAGCTGTCACTAAAACAAAAATAATCATCTGTTATTGTATAGTTGTGGTTGTAATAATTATGCTGAGCATTCCATAAAGCACAGATTAACTAATAGTTACGTAGAGGGAGTATATTATAACAAGTTATCTAAGCTTTTACTAATTATCTCAGTTAGTTTACAGTCAGTTTAACCTTACAACGCGCACAATCATTTTTCGGCATATTTCATAACATTGTATTTAGATGGTCAAGTACGTTTTTAAGACGCTAAGTAGCTTGACCTGTACGCATATAATACCCAAATTGGTATAATGTAACAAAATGATAGGTATGATTTAATTCAAAACGTATTTTCTTATTTTTATAGAATATCAATAAATACTTGTTTTTATAAACGTTTTCGTAACGAAATCTCCTCTAGAAACATTGTGATTTGAAACTTTACGAAACTGTAGGATATAGTCTGCAAAATAATGAGATAAAATACGGAGTAGTAAGCAATGCGGACTTCGTTTTTTATTAGTGATTGATGCGGACTTCGAACAATTTTGAGTTATAGACTGTGGTTATGGGTTCGAATTCTCCATTCGACTACTGTTGTGAACTAATAAAACAACATTTTTAACATACTAATTTATTTAAACATATAACAGTGATACCTATTATCTCGGTCTCCACTTTGTGCGGTGCCTTATAGGTAGTTAATATAAATTTTAACTGATAAAATAAACAGTATAAAAATTAATAACCTTATTATATAATTATAAAACGAACCACATTCATTTATTGAATTTTAAAACTTGGAGTCTGTTAGATTTACAATAATACATGTACGTAGGTTATGTAAAATAAAATGTTTAAAAAAAACTTGGTAACAATAATAAATCAGCTCTACAATTATCCTACTCCTGATACTCTGCATCCGTCTCATTCTCTATAAGTTTAGTTAACTGAAGGTTTCACTTCTAGGGCGTGCGACCGCATAACAACTGCATGCGTGTTTTTTAATAATATAAATCTATTAACTAATCAAGGTTGGTAACGCATCTACATTTTGATTTTTGATCAATGACAAAATGTTGTATTTGAACTAAAACATTCATCACTAATCGGGCACCGGGACCATGTACTCGTTTTCCAATCTTACTTAAATAAAAAAAATTATAAAAGGACTTACAGAATATTGTCTCCAAAGAGTTTCGCATTATATACATTTTATGATCAAAATGTCCATTTGCCTCTTCCACAGCGAACTGGTCAAGTAAACGCCTCGATTGTATATTGAAAACATCTAAAAATCCATCTAAAACTTGCTGCTTAAATGCCGTATTTAGCAACTTTCGGTGGGTTTTCCATTTTGTTACTGTATGTAATCATGAAAATAAAACTTTATTTATCTTTTAAATAGATAAAATAAATTTATGCAAGTTTTACTTACGCGGTGCAGTGAACAAGCCCTCCCCAAGCCACGGTTTAAAAAAATCATATAAAAATCCTTTCTCTAAACACGAGTTCGCAACAGTCAAAACATCTTCAGGATCTGTTAATCCTGTAACAGAAATAAAAACGAAAGCACGGTAAAAATGTACTGGTCCTCACATTTTCTCACGTTGTTATTGTTATGTGTTTCACGGTGAAGAAAAATACTGTTGGGAATCCAGTATGTTTGAATGATGAGAAGTTAAAAGAAATCAAGTACCTACACTAAAATGTTTTATTTGGCGAAATTGCAGCAGAGTTTCATAAAGTGGATGGAAAACCGGTAGGTACATAAAGTCCTTTGATGCTGGTTAGTTGCACTCTCAATGGTGGCGCTACACTGGAGGTTCATGAAATGAGACAATGTTCTATTGAAGAACCACACACCGATTCCCCTTCTAAGGTTTTCACTGTTGCTATATTTTCGATTCTAACTACGAATCGGGTCGCACGCCGTTTTGTCGGCCTTCAATCTTCAGGACAAATTGGTTTCCGAAGAAGCTTTAGTACCGTAGATCACATTCATCATACCCTTTGGCATATTGAACACAATTTGAAGACTAGTATAAATTAATTTCATCGAAATTTCGGTGGTGCTACCGAACCTTTAGCAGTAACAGGTTGACTGTTGGTATAAGTTAATTATACGTGGTAGAGCCATGCTGCAGTTATATTAGTAGTATAGTTGTAGCACGAATGGGTCGGCTCGACCGGGGAAGGACCACGCTCTCACAGAATACCAGCGTGAAATAGTAGCTTAATGCTGCTGTATTTCGTATGGTGAGTGTAGAGAACCGGAGACCCTTTTTACTGGAAACGAGGCATTCCATCTTTGTCCTCACGGGTGACAACGCATCCGCATTTTGATTCGTAATCGAGGATAGAAGTAGATGTCTATGGGCCACAGCAACCACTTACCATCAGGTGGACTGTGTGCTCGTTTGTCACCCTATCCTATAAAAAAAAATATAAGTGTTTGTATGTAATATGGCGATGCTACAAACACTTAATATACCGACAGTAACAGGTTGACTGTCGGTATAATGTTTGTAATGTAAGGATATGACGGCTATTTGAGGACAGAACACGACGGACTCTTTCTGCAGTTGTGCAGGATTCTTAAAGCTACTGATCTGGATAGAATACGGTATCAGTATTAATAGCGAGTACATCACTCACCTTCAATTTTCTAACGATAGTTTTGGGAGCACTAAGCTATATAGATAAAATTTAGACTTTCGAGGAATAAGCCAACTAACTCAATACGTTCAATATGTGGATTTGTAAGCGCGGCATTGTCGCACCGGTTTGCTGCTCTAAATCACTGTCTGCGGAATTTGAGTTCTACATTTAGAATGAATACTTTAATATTTGTTGTTATCCAGAACGCTTTCTATAGATCAGTCGGCCACATGTCGGTAAGGCTGGCATTTCACCATTAAACCCAATATTACCACATATCCAAACGCATAAAAAGGAGCTGTTATTTTCTCGCTGTAAAAGTGTGTGTGTTATTTTATACTTAATTCTTAATTTTTATATAGAATAAGGAACAAACGAGCATACGGCTCACCTGGATAAGTGATTACCGCTGCCCATGAAAAACTGCAACACCAGGGCAATTGCAGATGCGATGCCGGCATTTTAAAAAAGAGTAGGCTCTCTTCTTGAAGACATTTCACTAAGTCGTATCGGTCCGGAAAAATCTCTGGTGGTAGTTGATTCCACAAGGAAGTTGTGCGAGGAAGAAAACTTCTTTTATATCGCTTAGTGGTAGACCGCCAGTCATTTAGATGGTATGGATGGTATCGCGAGTTTTGTTGCGACGTGCGATGGTGAAATTGTTCGCTTTCCGTGGTAAACGTGATAAATACGCAAAGAGATGCAATATCTATTCGCAGTGCCAGTGAGTAAAGCCGTTCGGTAAGAGCTCATTCGCCGACGATTCGAATGGCTCTGAGCTGGATGTGATCAAATGAAATGAGCTGACACTGGGGAGCTTTAGCCCAGTGATGGGAACAGCATTTCATGTGCGACCGATTCTGCACCTAGTAGAGTTGCAGGCGGTTTGCTGACATTTTTTTTTATTTTTTTATTTATATGATAGGGTGACAAACGAGCACACAGTCCACCTGATGGTAAGTGGTTGCTGTGGCCCATAGACATTTACATCTATCCTCGATTACGAATGAAAATGCAGATGCGTTGTCACCCGTGAGGACTAAGATGGAATGCCTCATTTCCAGCAAAAAGGGACATGAAATACTGTCCCGCTCTGGTGAGCACGCGAAGCTTTTTAGAGGCCAATTTGGCCTTCTCTTCCAAGAGACCACGAAACTGCACCTCACTAGATATGTCGACACCAAGGATTCCGATACTAGCTGAGGCAACGAGGGGAGTGCCTTAAAACTGAGGAAACACGACGAAGGGGTTCTATTTTGCGGTAAAGGCGCAAACGCGTGTCTTCTGGGGATTGAACTGGACTAGATTTAGTCGCTCCCAATTCAAGACTTTGTTCAACAAAGTCTCGACTTCAGACACAAGTTTGTCCCGGTATTCGGCGAAGTTTTCCCGAGAAATTTGGCACGGCCGGTGTCTAAGCATCACTAGTGCTGTCGTCCGCATAGCGATGAATGTTGCCATTCTGTTTGCAACATATCATTGATGTGCAGAAGGAACAGCGTTTCCTGCACGGAAGTCGCACGCAGTCCTGTGGAATATCAGTGTGGCCGTGGAAGGAAATGGGGAGATCTCCCGCCGGGCAAGTTGTTCTGCCCGGGGAGTGGCCAACACTCCATGTGTTAGTTCGGAGATATTCTATATATACTGCTTATGATTCGGAATTTTGATAGCGTGATTTAGGCTTCGATGTGTTTTGCTTGCGGCGCAACGACAGCGCCGCCACATCACCCCGTTGCTCAGACCGGAGGTCGATAGTGCAGTCCGATTGCCGGTGTGTCCTTTTAATGCCGGTGAGGAATGCATGCTGTGTGCCTTAAGGGCAAGTGACACTGGTGCGAATAATATGCCGATGTGTAATGCATGCCATACTACGCACTGGCAAATGATGCCGGTCAGAACGATGTGCCGGAGCAAGTGTCAGAAGTCTGCCTTATAAATCTGCGGTGAGTCGAGATGAAGACAAGTTGGACTAGCTTGCAGGAACTGAAGACTGCAGAAGACGATTCTCAGCAGTGAATGGTGGGGGTTCTTGAGGATAACGACGAAGGCTTGAAAGTTGTAGTTTCCGAAGGTTATTGATTGCGTGTTCAGATTACGTCGGATGGTCACCACTGTGGCCGTGGAAGGAAATAGGGAGATCTCCCGCCGGGCAAGTTGTTCTGCCCGGGGAGCGGCCAACACTCCATGTGTTAGTTCGGAGATGTTCTATATATACTGCTTATGATTCGGAATTTTGATAGCGTGATTTAGGCTTCGATGTGTTTTGCTTGCGGCGCGACGACAGCGCCGCCACATCAGAATTAATGGGCTGGTAATTGGAGCATGAATCATCTGCTACAACCCTGATGCTCCGATCTGCAAGAAACCTGGTGATCCAATGGCACAATTTCTCAGGAAGCCCATAGAAAATAAGCTTCGTAAGAAGCGCATTCTGCCAAACCCGTTCGAAGGCCTACGCTATGTCCAAACTAATGGCCAACGCCCCCCCCCCCCCTAATACTTAACAGTAGAGTCCTACTGTTAAATATTTATGAGTTAAGTAACCCAGAATATCACCAACTGAGCGACCGCGACGGTAACCGTACCGGGGGTCACTAATCAGCTGGTGATCTTCAAGGTACCACATGAGCTGGCTGTTAATAACGAACTCCATTATTTTAGAGAACAAGGAGGTGATGGTGATAGGCCTATATTTGGACGGATCAGAGCTGTTACCTTTTTTTGAGATCGGTTTCAAGAAAGTTATTTCCCATGATTCCGGTACTACGCTAGGGAGTAGGAGTACTGGAAAAGACGTGTTAAAAACGGTGCCGATTCTGGCACACATCTTCAGCTCAACATGAGGGACGCCACCCGGCCCGTTCGGCTTGTTGACGTCCAGGGAGAGGGGTGCTCTGCATATCGAGATTTGGGTAAACACCACATCCTGTATGACGCACTAACATTACGGAATGGTCGGCGTTGTGTTTTTCCTGTCATAATGAGTCAAGGTAGCTGCAAAGAAAGAGCCCAACAGTTCGGCTTTGACCTTTGCAGCATGGGCCAATGAGTTATCCTCCTTGTGCAGAGATGGGAGAGATAGCTAAAGGAAGTTCCCTTGGATACTCTTAGCGAGAGACCCCGAGAGAGTGCATCCCGAAGGAAGTCAAACTAGTTTCTCGCCAATTCTGCCGATGTGCTCTGTCTTTGCCTTGGCAATCACAATTTTGAAGGACTTGGAGGCGGATTTATACTTCTTTTTTAAGAGTGCTGATATTTGCAACCCGTGATGTTGATACGTCAGCCCAGACCTGGTGGCATTCCTGCTTATGGCGTATAGCAATATTGCAGGAGTGATCAAACCATGGCCGATTTCTACCTCCAATAGGTACCACAGACGATGGAGCACCTCATCAGTGACAAAATCAGCAAAAGCGCTAGGATTATCCGACGAGAAGCAAACCCGCCCTCAAGGGTAGGATGTAAAAAATATCGAATCCCGTACCAATCGGCTAAATTATAATGCCAAACACGGCGGCAACCTGCAGAATGCAACCATGATGGGAGCGTGAGTGGTACCATACTCCAAATCAGAGTAGTTACAGACCGATTTTCCTTCTGAGTCGTGTCTACGTGCTGTTTTTGAGTCTACAAATCGTCTCGCATGCAGACTTGACAACTTCCAACCCCTCGAAGAAGCCGGTTTTCGAAAAGGCTTTAGTACCATAGACCACATACATACCCTACGGCAGATTGTACAGAAGACAGAAGTGTTCATTTTGCCAATTTGCCTTGCGTATGAGGACTATGAAAAAGCCTTTGATTTCGTCGAAATCTTGGCGGTGCTACAGTTCAGTTCCTTAGCGGTGCCAAGTTGATTGTCGGTATAACGAAGTGCTGAAGCGTTTGTAAAGTAAGGCTACGATGGCTATCCGAGTAATGAACCAGAATACGAAACCTATAAAACTGCAGGGAGGTGTGAGACAGGGTGACTTTATATCCCCGAAGCTCTTCACCTCTGCGTTGGTAGACGTTTTCAAGCTACTGAACTGGAAAGAATACGGTATTAACATCAATGGCAAGTTCATCACTGTTGGCGACGCGCCTATAAGAATATTTCAATTTATTAGTTAACCGATTACGAATAGCTTCTAAAAAGCAAGTTATCGAGCAGCAATATTCTAATAAGAAAATGCTTAGTTGAATCTTAAAGAAATATCGAATTAATGATATGAAGGTCTTGGGTTCGACTCCCAGGCCGGAACAGTTTATTGATTTCCTAGTAATATTTCTTAATAAATTCATATAGGGAATTTTTAAGATACAAATTTTGTTACCGGATTTGTTCCCCGGTTGAAATCGTCTTAATTTAAAGAAATAATAAAATAAAGTTAGAGACCGGATTCGTTTCCCGGTCGAAATGACCGCTGTGCTTAAGTAGAATGAATGGAAATTAATTGCATAAGTATTGTCTTATATGAGTTTGATATGTTTTGTATGAAAACAAATGCCTATTTTCAATGTATTGATTCATGAAATATTTTGTCTATGTTATCTGATAAGAAACATGATAACTGATAAGAATCTGATTAGAAATAGTTTCCTACAGTTTGAGAATTGTGTAGAAGCATTTATTCAATTATTATTGTTGATATTAGACTTTCCATTTTTACTGATAGTCGATAGCCGTGCAAAAGTTAGTTGTTCAAATAGTGTGAGATCATAGACGCACGCTAGCCACGTACTTAGGAGGTACCAAATATGTAAAATTTAAATATTTGCAATTTCAGCAATTTATGTATGTAATGACTTGTAAAACATTTCAGATTGATTTTACGTGTAAAAAAGGTGAATTCCGTGTTATTTTTATGTGAAAATTCCTGTGAACAAGTGAAATAATGATAGTTTTGTATAAGAAATTTAAAAGTGTTTTAATAGTGAAATGTATAGAGAAAATGTAAATTAAACTGTTGTGTTGGTTAAGATAATATGTATAATTTCATGTGAGAAACATTGTTTTGACTTTCTATGTTAAATATTTAAGAAATTTCAACGTTGAACATGTGAGTAAAATAGGCATATTTTGTTAAATAAATAAAAGGTTTTTTGTGATATGAAAATGCAATGTATATCGTAGTAAAGATATTTTTTTGTGCTATCTTTATAAGTAAATTGTATAAATGTATGTCTTATACAAAATAAATTATTGAGAAAACCGTGAGAGAGTGATAGTACAAATTGATGTAATTGAGTTGCGCTGGCGCGCAAATGGCGCGGCTCACTTTCGCGTATAGCTCAGGGGTAGCTCAGTAAACGAGTTTTCTTGCAATTCGTTGAGTCTCGTCCGGACCGCGCCAACGAGCGGTCACGTCCGCCGGTCGTCGACTCCCGCCCGGGTGGGAGAAGCACAGCGCGTCGCTTCGCAGTGGGTGCGCGCGCTGTGGGGCCAACTCGGCTTGGTGGAGCCTTGAGGACGCCCCTGACCCCACCCGGGATGAAGATCGCCCAACGCTGCGCATCACCTACACGCTGGGAAGCGAACTCCGAAGGCCCGGCGCGCCCAAGTGCGCGCGCCTGTTGGTGACTTCGGCTCCGCGTCGAGGTGCTTCTCCACGGGACCTTGAGGTTGCTGACCCTTCGGCAGATTCCCTTCCAAGAGGCGCGAGACACGCCAACTTTTTGCCTAGGAATACCAGGCCTTCAACTAGAGCCAGGAAGGAGCACTGGAGGCCCGGAGCAGCTGGAACGCCCTCCTGTCGGCAAGATTGGCCCTGCGTCGACTCCTACCCTCGGGACTCCGCGGGGCTTCGAGACGGCCGACCCTCCGGTAGCACCGACCTGGTGGCGCGCAATACGCTAACCAAGATTACCAACAATGCCGTACTGGTACGGCTCCCAAGACCGGCTCATTGTTATGAACCGTGAGTAATACCCGGGTAATGGGGGACTCCCCGAGGCCCGATACCTGCATGGGATGAACAAAAGTAGTCCCATAGTAGACGACAATCAACGTTGCAATTCGTTCGGGAATCTTTCGGGATTAGTTCGGGACTCCTTCAGGATTGGTTCAGGAAAAAGTGCAAAACCAGCAGTCAATAAGAAGAAAAAGTGTAGGGAAGTGATAGGGAAAAGCGATTACTCTCTCACGGAACGGTTTGAAGATAATTGCTGTTTTATTCCCAAGAAATTCATCCCTCAAAATTATACAGTCCACATCGAAGAATTAAGGCGTTGGGACCGGGACGACTTC
This sequence comes from Parnassius smintheus behrii, assembly GCA_036936625.1. Taxonomy (NCBI): domain Eukaryota; kingdom Metazoa; phylum Arthropoda; class Insecta; order Lepidoptera; family Papilionidae; genus Parnassius; species Parnassius smintheus. Next base: position 5,649,133 of record JAUPFT010000026.1, read on the forward strand.
GGAAGACCCGTAATCCGCGCCTGAACCTATTTTCTGAAAAGGAAGAGGTTATCGCCCTTGTGTGTTACTCCGTTGCGGAGATCACATACGTTGTTCCCAAACCCAACGTAGGCGTTATAGGAGGCCGGATCGAGAGAAGACTCGATTCCTCCCTTCTGTTTCTCAGTTGAACGTTTAAGCCTGACTGGGTTCCTTTTCAATTGGTCCTTGCGAGCAGGATTCCTTTTCAATCACTCACCTTCGATTTTCCGACGAGTCTTTATGGCAGAATCACCGAAGGACCTAAGAGCTGTGTTCAATGACCTCTATAGTGTATCAACGGATAGGTCTTAAGACGAACATGGAAAAACCAAAGATCATGTGGGGGCATTCCTTGGAGGAAGCCTGTGTTCTGCAGTGGACTTGTAAGGAGCTGTAATGATGATGATGGTGAATGCCTCATAAATTAGTGAAATATAATATAAAGGTTTGGCTTTATTTATATTGGAATTGATTTATGGAATTTGAAATATGCTTACCATAAAATTTAATAGGACCCAGTGAGAGCGTTGCAATACCTCCAGCCTTACAGCATTCATGTAATTTGGTTTTTAGAGTTTCCCAAAGTCCTAAAATGGAAAAATATAAAATTGATGGCTTACTTCCGAAATCGATTTCAAATTCGATTCAGTTTTTGATTCGAACCCACTTTAATTTGATTTTCTTTTTAAAATCTTATTCCATAACGATAACCACTCAGGCGCCACGGGGGATCACGGTACCCGAAACAAAAAACGAGGTTTCCGCTACTGGGTACTAGGAAACACAACATAGTCATATGTTATAAAATGCCATAAAAATCGAATAACGCGACTTGTCTATAAAAATAAGGTGAAATATATTTTGATCCACATTCAACCTAGATTTCCCGTCAAGTGCCGTGTATAATTGTATTGTGAAATCGTAAGTAAAACTCTGTTATTAATAAGTGTTTCCCTACCTATTTAATCAATTATTTTTGGTAATTTAAAAAAGGATGGGTAATTTAAGTAGGTACTGTAATTGTTTTTAGGTGCTGTGTTAATTCTAGCCAGGATTAGAACGCAAAATGGACAAGCCAGGACCTAGTAAAAACCTTAGGTTAAGGATGAAAATCGGCAGTTTCAAGAAATTTGGACTGTGAAATACTTTTTTGTATGGTCGCAAAACAGTCTTTTGTTTAATATGCAAGAATTCTGTTGCAAAATCAAAGGCATATAATGTAAAAAGGCACTATGAAAGCCAGCATCCTACTTTTACCAAGTTTACAGGCGAATTAAGAAAGCAAAAAATATTGTCTTTAAAACGGGAGCTTATTGATCAGCAAGCTATGTTTACAAAACCCATTTAAGATTCAGAAACAGTTACAGAAGTTAGTTATGAAATTTCTCGATATGATAGCAAAGCGAACTTGCCCCTTAATGATGGGGATTTTGTAAAAGAATGCATAGAAATTGCCGCTGAGAAAATGTGTCCAGAAGCAGCAAAAAAGTTTGAGAAAATTCAACTGAATCGTATGACTATCCAAAGACGAATTATGTCTTTGTCAGGTAATATTGCGGAACAATAATTAGGTAAATAAAAAAAAAGATCATTGAAGTTTTTCATTAGCACTCGACGAATCCACTGATATTAGTTCCGCAGCTCAACATCTGATATTCATACGAGGTGTTACTCAAGATTTTAAGTCTTAGAAGAGTTATTAGGAATGTGTTCATTGAAAGGTCAAAACAGGTGAGTGTTCAAAAACTGTGATTTGGACTTATCAAAATTATCGGGAGTTGCGACTGACAATTCTGGGCTAGTTACTTTGCTGAAAAAGCATATGAAAGAAAAAAACATAAACGCTGAAGATCTCATGCAGTTTCACTGCATTATACACCAAGAAGCTCTCTGTTCTAAAAAAAATTGAATTTCAAAATGTCATGAAAGTGGTAGTTTCGACTGTAAATTTCATAAAATCACGAGGACTCAATCACAGGCAATTTGAACAATTCATTGATGACATCGAAAGCGAATATGGAGATTTACTGTATTATACAGAAGTAAGGTGGCCAAGTCGTGGATTGAAACTATAAATTCAACGAAGGAGACTTGCTGAACTTTTCCGCTGCATTGATAAAAATACGCACAAAGAGTTGCGCATAAACGCTCTGAAATGTGCCAGCTTATTTGGTTCTACCTATATATATGAACAAACCTTTTCGATACTAAATAATAATAAAACAAAAAATCGAAACCGCCTTGCAAATGAAAGTTTGGAAGCAGTTTTACGTGTTGCTACATGTAAATTGGAGCCAAATATAAAAAAGATTGTAAGCACTATGCAGTGCCACGCTTCAAATTAATAAATTCTTTTTCAATTTGAATACATTATTATCAATTATTTATTGTGTTTAATTACCTATACTTCTGGCGGCCCGCCATCAGTTCATAATTTGCCCGAGTGGCCCCTAGTCTTAATAAGTCTGTGCATCACGGGCTTACAGCAAGACTATTTATTTACAACTCGTGACGTAACATCACAGATGATGTTATTAACCGTTAGGTTTTGCTTTTAATTGTCATACATCATAGAAGTCACTTAACAACATTTATTACATATGATGCCATTGCGCTCGTCACTTATCACACTTGCAATGCAAGTTTTAATTAATCAGTAATAAGATAGTGACGGTGTTCGAACTAAACGACTCGACTACCACCAGCGATTTTTCCGGATCGATATGATTTAGAGACCTTCAAGAAAAGAGACTAACCTTTTTTTAAAAGGTCGGCACGCATCTGCAATTCCCCTAGTATTGCAGTTGATCATGGGCGGCGGTAGTCACTTACCATCAGGTGAGCCGCATGCTCGTTTGCCCCCTCTCCTGTAAAAAATTAACTTTTTGCAGCGCAATTGTTAAGCCACTATTACTGCAGCTCAACTGAGGATTTGATTCTTTTTTTTTCGGATAATTTTATACTTAATAGTAAAAATACCCGGTGTATTTTCTTGGCTCGCTCCAAAACCACGGACAAACATAAAGACGCGGACAGTTCCTCCTTATTTTACTGTCGCTAATATTACTTGATTGCGGCATGAATGGGTCGACTCTACCGAGGAAGTGTCTCGCTCTCAAAGAATACTAACGTCAAATAGTAGTTTAATGCTGATGAATTTCTTATGGTAAATGAACAAAAGCAGAAACCTTATTGACTGGAAACGAGTATTTCATCTTAGTTCTCAAGGGTAACATAATATCTAAATTTTTATTCTTAATCGAGGACAAATGTAGGTGTCAATAGGGCATAGAATTCACTTGCCACCAGGTGGACTGTATGCTCGTTCGATACCCTTCTTCTATAAATATATGTGCTTTTGTATTAATGACTAATTCATCAGAACTCATAGTTATTTAGCTATTAACGCTGACATTCGGACTTTACTTAGTTTATTTGAAAACAAGCCATACCAAGTAAAATCCATGAACCAATGGAATAAACCTAAACTTAACTTATCGTAATCGGCTGCACTTGTAGACGGCTAAACTTAGTTGTAACTGTACTTCGGGTTAAAAGCGATAGTAGCCTAATGGCAGGGCGCGGGCCTCGAACTCAAAAAGGTCGTGGGTTCGAATCCACCAATCGACTACTGGCGTGAACCACTCGTAATACAAGCAATTTAAGCTTACCACGAGTGGTTAAGGGGGAATATTAGTAATGTTTATAGCATTGTTAATATTCTTTTTTTTAAGTCTAAAATTATACATATAAAACAATAGATGATGCGATTAGTTTGAAATTTTGTATACACATGTAAATGCAAATTAATGAGTATCAAGGTGTTAGTATTATCGAGAATAATATTAGTGCTGGTATAAAGATGACCTCACCATACCTTACCCTTCTATCAGCGAACTTGTTAAATTACCCTTGTACATTAGGCTAAACTTAGTTTATTTACGATTTGCTTGTTATAATATTTTTTAAAAAATATTAAAATCGTAAATTACTTACGTAAACCATCTCCAAATAATTGATGTGCATGTCCTATTATAGGGAGACCATTAGGTAGAGCCGGTGGTTCATGTTTAGATCTTGAATATCCTTTCAATAAATAAAGTCCACAAATAACGAAAATACAGACTATATATATCATGTTCGCAGAAAATCTAAAACAAAAGGTGGTTAAACTAATAGCTACTTTAGCTAGAAAACTAAATCTTTTATGGATTTATTTATAGGCTTTATAACCGTGACTACCGCAAAAAATATCAATCGATCGATCGTGCTATCTTCAAACAAAGATATTGCAGCACAGAAAACATTCCAGAACCTGAGCTTCATCAATCTATCAGTGGAATTCAACAGAAGCCAATGACATGGGAATTTGTGGTTAAATAATTGCTCATTGGTTGCTTCAAACCCGATTTTGTAGCTCAAACCTATATTCATTTTCAATGTATCTTTATATTTTATTCCATCCAACCATTACTGCCCGAACACAGGCGTGCTTCACAGATTGCTCTACATTGCAGGTGGATTGGCAACCGCATTTTTTGTCGGGATAGGTCACTCGCGTCCGTAGGCTTCGACCACCTAATCCTAGGCCCACCCTACACGTTTCCCCCGGGTGGTGCTAAAAGAGCGAAAAAGCCGAAAGAACAGACTCGGCTACTCGCCGTGTGGTAGCGGCGTAAAATATGCCACGCCCTAGTTTTCGCACCATGAGGCAAAAAGTAAAAGAAATGGCCCCGAGTTCCCGGCGCCCCTTTAATGGGGCAGGGGTGCGAAGAATCTCCGCAACGAGGTTCGCCACCCGTCACGTTCTGTCTCCCAGAGAGGCGAAAAGTGGATTGCAGAGGCCCGTCTGGCTACGTTGAATGTATGTGGGGCAATGAATGACAAAATGGATGAAGTATGCGATATGATGTATGATAGAGGAATAGATGTATTATGTGTAAATGAGACGAAAAGGAAGGGGAAGGATGTCACTGCACTTGGCATGTATACCGCATACTGGTCTGGTGTAGACGAGATCGAGCGGGCATGCCAGGGAGTAGGAATCATCCTTTCAGAACGAATGGGCCAATGTGTGAAAGAGTATGAATGTGTAAGCCCAAGACTGCTATGGATACGAATGAAAGTGGGCTTAAAGAAGTTGTTTGTGTTAGGGGTCTACGCCCCAGACATGTCTAAGCCCACTTATATCCGGGAGCAGTTTTGGGAAATGGTAAGGATGGTGCTAATGAAGTGTAAGGGAAATGAAAATATTATTATGCTAGGAGATTTTAATGGAAGGGTTGGGGTGAGGAGGCTTGGTTATGAAAGGATATTGGGAACGTTTGGTGATGAAAGTATAAATGAGAATGGTGAAAGCCTCCTCACCGTATGTGTGGAAAGGAATCTTTTTGTGACGAACACTTTCTTTCGTCATAAGAAGATTCACATGTATACTTGGGAAAGAGGTGATGATAGAAGCATGATAGATTTCATAACTGTGGATGAAAGAATGAGGAGCGCAGTGGTGGATACAAGGGTTTACCGGGGGTCCAACGTAGGGACGGACCACTACCTGGTCTTATGCCGAATTAGGGGTTTATTCAGACGTTGGCGGCATAGGACATCTGTGTCTACCACTGCGTTACAGCGTATAAGAATTGAGAGGTTACAAGATGTAGATGTGAAAGACAAGTACAAATGCAGACTGAGAGAAAATATAAGTAATTTGGATGAGTTGTGTGTGAATGAGTTAGACTTGGAGAATGTGTGGCATAATGTTAAGAAAGGTTTAGTGGATGCAGCTACCGAAGTATGTGGTGTTAGTAAGAGAATGAATGAAAGGAAAGACAATACGTTATGGTGGGATGACGAGGTACGTATGGAAGTTGAAGCAAAGAAGAGAGCATGGCTAGATTTACTAGCGACCAAAGCTGGTAACTCTGGCGGTAAGAATGATGAGAATGAAAGAAAAAAGGCAGAGTTTAAACATTTAAATAAGAGAGTAAAAGAATTAGTTAAAAGGAAAAAGCAAGAAAAAACGGATAGGAATGATAGAAGAATATCGGATAACTTCCAGGCAAATATTAAAATGTTCTGGAAACTCGTAAGAAATACCAGGGGACTTTCAAAACAGCCTAGATTGAATGCGATACGAGACGAGAATGGCTGTATCCTGAATGATGAAGTGTTGAGTCTAAAGAGATGGAAGGAATATTTTGAAAGCGAATTTATGAGTGAGGAGAAGTGTGAACTAAATGAAATAGAAATTCCGAAAGAAGATGAAAGAGATAGGGAGATAAGTATGGATGAAATAATGAAAGCAATGAAAAGCATGAAAGTAGGTAAGGCAGCCGGATATGATAGAGTTTCACTCGAAATGCTAAGGGCTGGAGAGGACGTAGTGGCAGGCCTGCTGTACACCTTGTTTAATTTATGTTGGGAACTAAAGCGGGTACCGGGAGACTGGTGCAAAGCCGTGATAGTCCCAATATATAAATGAAAAGGGTCACAGCGCGACTGTAAAAACTACCGTGGTATCAGCCTTCTTAGCATTGTGGGAAAACTGTATGCTAAGGTACTAATTGAAAGAGTTATGAAAGAAACTGATGAAAAAATTTGGGATGTGCAAGCGGGATTTAGAAAGGGAATGGGGTGTACAGATCAAGTCTTTTCCATGCGCATGATCGCGGAGAAGTTTTTGGCGAAAAACCAAAGAGTTTTTTGTGCATTCATGGACTCGGAAAGGGCTTATGACAGAGTGGACAGGGATGTGTTATGGCAAACGCTGAACGCATTTAGGTTGAGCGCTGGTTTGATACAGGCATTAAAGTCTCTGTATAGGGACTCGAGTGCTTGTGTTAGAATCAACGGGGTCTACTCGGACTGGTTTGGCATCCATAAAGGTGTCAGACAGGGCTGTGTAGCTTCCCCGTGGCTGTTCAACCTATTTATGGACAGCTGTTTGGAAAATTTGAAAGTTGAAGAATGCGGGGTAAGAATGGGTGAGTTAACCATCAAATGCCTTTTGTACGCCGATGATCAAGTCATACTTGCGTCGTCGGCGGCCGAGTTGCAAATGATGGTTACATTAATGAACAGGTCATTAAAAGAAAGGGGAATGAAAGTGAACGCAAGTAAGACGAAGTGATGGTTTTTGAAAGAGATGAAAGCAAAACGGTATGTGAAATAAGAATAGAAGGAGAGTTAATTGAGCAAGTGGATGAGTTCGTATATTTGGGCTGTGTATTCAGCAGGGATGGGAGATATGATAAGGACATTGAACGACGAGTGAATGCAGGAAATAAAGTAAATGGGGCTCTACACTCTATTGTGAAAAGTCAGAATGTGTCAAAAAAGGCACTTATGGCAATTCACAGTGCTGTATTAGTCCCTACTTTAACGTATGGTAGTGAAAGTTGGGTGTGGCAGAAGAAGCACGAGAGTAGAATAAATGCGGTAGAAATGCGGTCGCTAAGGAGTATGTTAGGGCTGAATCTGAGTGACAGGGTGAGAAACTGTGTGATAAAAGAAGAGTGTGGTTTGCAAGATGATGCGGTGACCAGGATTAAGAAAGGAATGCTTCGGTGGTTTGGTCATGTAGAAAGAATGAATGCGGAAAGACTGACAAAGCAAATATATGTTGCAGAAGTGAATGGAAGAGTCGGAAAGGGACGTCCTAGGCGGAAGTTTGTCGACCAAATTGGCGATATACTAAAAATGGGCCAAATTAAGAGTACCCTTAACCGACGAGCATGTATGCGTAGGTATATGAATGTGGAAGAGGCGAGAAAGGTATGTCAGGATCGTGCTAAATGGAAGTCTGTAGTCTCTGCCTACCCCTCTGGGTGACAGGCGTGAGTGTTTATGTATGTATGTATGATATGAAGGTCTTGGGTTCGACTCCCAAGCCGGAACAGTTTATTGCTTTCCAAGTAATATTTTCTTAATAAATTCATATAGAGAATTTTTAAGATATAAAGTATGTTACCGGATTTGTTCCCCGGTTGAAATCATCTTTCCAATGATGTTAATTTAAAGGAATATTAAAATAAAGTTAGAGACCGGATTTGTTCCTCGGTCGAGATAATTGCTGTGCATAAGTAGAATTAATGGAAATTGATTGCATAAGTATTGTCTTATGTAAGTGTAATATGTTTTGTACGAAAACAAATGCCTATTTTCAATGTATCGATTCATGAAATATTTTGTCTATGTTATCTGATAAGACACATGATAACTGATAAGAATCTGATTAGAAATAATTTCCTACAATTTGAGAATTATGTAGAAGCAGTTATTCACCTAGTATTGTTGATATTAGTGTATACTAAACTTTCCATTTTTTCTGATAGTCGATAGCCGTGCAAAAGTTTGTTGTTCAAATAGTGTGAGCTCATAGACGCACGCTAGCCACGTACTTAGGAGGCCAAATATATAAAATTTAAATATTTGTAATTTCAGCAATTTATGTATGTAATGACTTGTAAAATATTTCAGATTGATTGTACGTGTAAAATAGGTGAATTCTGTGTTATTTTTATGTGAAAATTCCAGTGAATAAGTGAAATAATGATAGTTTTGTATAAGAAATTTAAAAGTGTTTTAATAGTGAAATGAATAGAGAAAGTGTAAATTAAACTGTTGTATTAGTTAAGATATGTATAATTTCAAGTGGAAAACATTGTTTTAACTTTCTATGTTAAATATTTAAGAAATTTCAACTTGTTCAATGCGAGTAAAATAGGCACATTTTGTTTAATAAATAAAAGGTTTTTTGTGATATGAAAATGTAACGTATATCGTTGTAAAGATATTTTTTTGTGCTATCTTTATAAGTAAATTGTATAAATGTATGTCTTATACAAAATAAATAATTGAGAAAACTGTGAGAGAGTGATAGTACAAATCGATGTAATTAAGTTGCGCGAGCGCGCAAATGGCGCGGCTCACTTTCGCGTATCGCTCAGGGGTAGCTCAGTAAACGAGTTTTCTTGCAATTCGTTCGGGAATCCTTCGGGATTAGTTCGGGAATCCTTTGGGAAAGTTCGGGAATCCTTCGGGATTAGTTCGGGAATCCTTCAGGATTAGTTCAGGAAAAAGTGCAAAACCAGCAGTCAATAAGAAGAAAAAGTGTAGGGAAGTGATAGGGAAAGTGATTACTCTCTCACGGAACGGTTTGAAGATAATTGCTGTTTTATTCCCAAGAAATTCATCCCTCAAAATTATACAGTCCACATCGAAGAATTAAGGCGTTGGGACCGGGACGACTTCGGAAGACCCGTAATCCCCGCCTGAACCTATTTTCTGAAAAGGAAGAGGTTATCGCCCTTGTGTGTTACTCCGTTGCAGAGATCACATACGTTGTTCCCGAATCCAACGTAGGCGTGATAGGAGGCCGGATCGAGAGAAGCCTCGATTCCTCCCTTCTGTTTCAGAGCCCGAACGTTTACGCACCCTGGTTCCTTTTCAAGTGGTCCTTCGAAGCAGGATCAAGGAACCAGCGTTGGACTGGCCGATTACTTTTAAATTGGTCCTTCGAGCAGGATCAAGGAACCAGCAGTGGACTGCTGGTTATAGAAAAAGACCTTCGGAGCCGAGTGAAGATCAGCAACCGAAGGAAGCCTGAGGTTTGAGCTGAAGCAACAGGACCAAAGGCCAGAAGACCAGGTCAGCGCAGTAGGACTGGACCTGGAACTACCGGAAGAAAGAAAACCGGGATTGCGGCTTGGGGCGTGTGCTCGCACTCATCGTGGCCAAGCAGGCTTGGCATTTTTCCTGTTGGGCAAGCGTGCTCGGCATCTTCCTGTCGGACGATCCGTGTCTGGCATTTCCTGTCGGACGACCGTGTCCGGCATTTCCTGTCGGGTCATCAGAGGGTGCAAGAAGAAGAAGCATCCACCGCTGCTGCTGCCAGGCGAGGGTGCACGTGGGCACCTGACTGCATCATGGCCAGAGGAGGGCGCTTGGACGAGGCATCACCGGCGACTGGGTGACGAAGCGCAGCATACATCCCGACCACCTAACGGTGCCAAACGGTTGGGCTCTGGCACAACACCTTCGGGTGGAGCAGTTCTCTCGAGCGAGACTGCGCTTGCACTACCGCTTGACTGTTTCGTCATATTCCTTGGCGGGACAGTTCCTAAACCTTTCCTCCATTCCATTCCTGCAGACTCCATCCCTGGACGGCTCACCTCGGTAGGCCCCGTTCAGGATTGATAGGGCTGATGGGGCAGTTAGGGTGGTAGTAAGGTTGTAGGGTTGGGAGATAAGGGGGGGGAGGGAAAGGGGGGTTAGGTTGGGGTGTAGATGGGTTGTAGGTAAGGGGTTGTAGGGACCGTAGGGACAGTTAGGGACCGTAGGCCAACAATCACCTTCCTGCAAGATGAAGTAGGCACAAGACCAGACAGAGAGGAGCGAAGGAAGCAGGACAAGAACAGGGCTGTCAAGAAAGGCTAAAGAGGCGGAATCATCTGAAGCGACCACAGCTACTGCTTCGAGTGGGGCAACTCCTTCAAGTGGAGCCACCACCGATACGTCCACATGCACGTGGGACTTAGGGACGTCCATGGCAACGACAAGCAACAGGACGGACACCAGTGGTACGCAGGCCAGTACCGCACAACAATCCGTTATATCCAGGAGTGAAACGATAGTCGAAAAAGTAGGTCAAAGGACCGAAGAAGCGGCATCGTCAAGGACAGTAATCGGGCACACTAGTGGCAAAGGGTCACAGAGAGGTAGTAGGTCATCGCGATCGGTGAGGCTGAAAGCCGAATTAGAGGCACGGATTAAATTCGAACGCTCAGAGCTCGAACGAGCACAGGCAGCTGCTGCCTTAGCCAAGTCTCAATTGGAGTTGGCACGACTCAACCGAGAAGAGGAGATCGACTCGAGTGAGGATGATGAGGAGCGGAATACTCAGGTAGGACCTTCCGTAAGGAGTTGGGTTCAACAGACCATAATGAGCGCGCCGGTTAGTGTAACGCAACCCGATATTACTGATAAGGGAGCGTGTAAAGGATCACGCCGCAAAGGGGCGGGATATAGGATCTTTTGCAATTCTTATTACGAACGTGGTTGCCACAATACAAGCGTTGAATCAACCACAGTATTTATACTCACCGGAGTTAGTAAGCCGCATAGTGGAGAAACTCGGAACTATGATTAAATTTAATTGGTTCGAATATCGAGCTCAGCATCCTTTGGAGCCAGAGTTACAGAAGATGGCCAAGTTTTTAAATTTATTGAGTGAACAATTTGGAACGTCCTTAAGCAATGAAAATGTGCCTGAAAAACGGAAGCGTCCTGAATTCAGGAAGCAAACTGTACACACTGCAGAGGGGCACACGTAACCGTGTCAAGAGCGAGCGCTATGAGCGCCGAAGTAATACGAGCGAGCGTCTAGAACGCCGAAATGATAAAGGGCACAACCGACAAGTGGTTAAGATAACCCAGGACAAGCCTGTAATTCGGGTAACACGTAAGTGTGTTATATGCAACAAGGAGCACTCTATAGTGAATTGTTACAAGTTTAAGGACATGAATAATCGCGAGAAATGGGACGCAGTTAAAAAAGCGAAAGTATGTTTCCAATGTTTGTCACCTAACCGTAGGAGGTTAGAGTGCAAAGCGAAAAAATGTGGTGTAGAGGGATGTAGAATGTCACATCATCGAATGTTACACCGATACCCCAATGAAAATACCTCGCCGCAAGGGGACGAGGGGGGTAAAGAGGCTCAAATTACAACTGTTAGTACAGTAAATGCACTGGCATGTGCATACTTAAAGATTATACCGGTCGAGTTGTATGGACCTAAAGGAAAGGTCAAGACAACAGCTCTTCTGGATAAAGGATCCACCATGACACTCATAGAGGAGTGGATGGCTCAGAAGTTAGCGCCTCGCGGACGTAAAGATGAATTACGTATTGAAGCCGTGGGAGGTAAGCGAATTAACGACGACAGTTCGTATCGCTTAAACGTTAAGATAAAGGGCATTTACTCTAACGACTTAGAGGAGATAAGTGTACAAACAATTAAGTCACTTAACCTTTCTCCGCAGTCAGTAAGTCGAGAATTATTGCAACGGTGTTCTCATTTGACTCCAATTAAGGACGAGTTGATGTATGAGAGGTCCAGACCTACCATATTAATTGGCCAGGACAATTGGCATCTCATAGTTACTCGTGAACTAATTTTAGGAGGTAAGAACCTACCTGTAGCATCGCTCACCAAACTTGGATGGGTTTTACACGGTCACATATCGGGTGGCATCAAACCAATCAAGATTGTTAACCACATTTCCACCAAGAAAGAGGAAGACATGGATAAGTTGATCAAGGATTATTTTAGTTTGGAATCTCTGGGAGTGTCTGCGCGAAAGCCCACGAACGACCCAGAGGAACGAGCTTTAAATATTTTGAGCAAAACGGTACGTCGTATACCTAATGATAGGTACGAGACTGCTTTGTTATGGCGCACAGATAACGAGTGCATGCCGTCGAATAGAGCGCAGGTTGAAAGTCGCCTGTTTAATATCTAAAAGAAGCTCGACAAAAATAGCGAGTTGAAAAAGGAATATGAGAAGCAAATTGAAAATCTTATCGTTAACGGTTACGCAGAGAAAGCGAAACATATTTCCATTTCCCCACGCACGTGGTATCTTCCTCACTTCGCAGTGACTCACCCACAGAAAAAGAAAATAAGAATAGTTTTCGACGCCGCCGCAAGGACGGGCGGACGTTGTCTCAATGATGCATTGTTAACCGGACCGGACTTATTGAAGTCGTTGTTTGGAGTTCTGCTACGATTCAGAGAAGGAAGCGTGGCAGTGATGGCAGACATTAAAGAAATGTTCCTGCAAGTGAAAATCCGGGAAGAAGACAGGGATAGCCTTCGATTCTTATGGCGGCACAATCGTGACGCGCCACCGGAAGAGTATAGAATGACGTCACTCATATTTGGAGCGGCATCATCACCATGCATCGCCATGTATGTGAAGAATAGAAATGCGCAGGATAACGCACATATCTATCCAGAAGCAGCTTCCGCTACGGAAAGCAATTTTTATATGGATGACTATCTACAGGCATTTCCCGACGTGACGACGGCCGAAAGGATAGTAAACGATATGTATGAATTACATAAACGTGCTTCTTTCCAACTGAGGGGATGGGCTAGCAACCGACCCGAAGTTTTATGTAAAATGGAAAATAAATATAAGAGCGACAGTGCTTCGCTGGGAGATAAAGAGCACACAGAGCGCACTTTAGGTTTGATTTGGAATATCAAACGGGATATAATAACGTCACAAAACGTGGCAGACGACGCCACTAGAAATTTTCCTTCCACCTTCGATGTAAGTCATCGCTGGTTTCAAGGACCTGAATTCCTCAGGAAAAGTCCTGATTTATGGCCCAAACAAGTGGACACCATAAATAGCTTAGAAACAGGTGAAGAAAAATCGCCAAAAGGCGTAAATGTGCTGAGAAAGCAAGAACCGTTAAGTCTACCCGACTACGGACGATTTAGCAGCTTTAAGAAATTCCTTGGGGCACCTTACAAACGGTAGAAAAATTCAAGAGTTTAAGAAAGTCGGTTAAAGGACCCGACAACGCAGCCGAAAAGTCGGTTATGTGTTCCAACGAAATTTTAGCAAAGTCGGTTAAAGGACCCGATGGCGCGTTGGACATAGCACTCTTGAAAAAAGCTGAATTATTAATTTGGAAGTTCGTTCAAGATGAGTGTTTTCATTAGGAAATAAAATGCTTGAAAGCAGGCAAAAGCGTTGAAAGAAGTTCACGCTTAAGTAAATTCGAAATTCGAAATCGATTCAAAAGTAATTTCTGTGTGGGTAGGTGCAATAAGTACATTGCTTTAGTGAAGTCTCCCAATTTAATATAAATTTTAATATATAAAACATTACAATAGTGTTGTTACTATATGGGAAACTAATGTACTAACCATTATACCTGCCAGGCAGTAAAATCCTTGCTTTTTACAAACTTAGTCAATAAAATCTGTCTCACAATTTTCTTACATTATCACTGCACAAGATATTTTCAAAATGGACGCCATTCAAGACTCAATAACACAACTTCAGAAGATGTTTACTCAGCGCATGGATATCTATCAAAGTGAGCTTCAAGCTGCAGCACCTTCAGCCTCCATTGCCAATTTGACATCCGAGTTCTCCTCATTCAGATTATTTATCATGACAGCCCTACGCAATCTTCAAGACCAGGTAGGCCTGTTGATGCACCAGGTGGATAATATGGAGATGCGGAGCCGGCGGAAGATTCTATTACTTCATGGACTTCCGGAGGAAAAGAACGAGGACACTGTACAGGTATTAGTGAAGACTTTTGTTGACCGTTTCAAGTTGTCTGGTTTCTCGGAAAAAGATATATCTCGCTGCCATCGCATGGGCCATACTTCCTCTTCTGACAAACCAAGACCCATCTTGTTTAAGTTGTGTGAGTTAGAGGTGAAGAACAAAATCTGGCAAGCTAAGACGTGTTTGAAGGGCACTGGTATCACTCTGTCGGAGTTTTTAACTAAAACTCGACATGAAGCCTTTATGGCAGCTCGACGGAGATATGGAATATGGAAGGCTTTGTTTTTGTACTGGGTAGCGGTGGCGTTCGACATCGCATTAGCTCTGTGATCGAACTCGATAAAATTGTTGAGCCTCCTGTGTCGAAGTCGAAGACAACGACCGCGGTCAGGGAACCAACTGGAGCTTCCAAAAGTCGACGTACTGGCACCGCAGGCAAGAGATAGTGTCTTCGCTTAGTGTTTATTTACCACAATTTATTTGTATTTTTGTGTAGTCTCCATTTGCATAGTGTTGCATCTCTTCAATTTTTGTGTGTTAACTGAAACATCGTAGTTCGTAGTTATCTCTAATATTATAATAATTTACCTTCATAATTTTGTTTATTAAGTGACACATTGGGTGCGTTTGGCAGAAAAAAGCGCTAGCAAGCGCTTATAAGCGCTGAAATAGTTTTCGGCCAGGACACGATTGCTACTTCAGTAGCGCAGACACAATCCGCCATTTTGCTTATTTAATTTGTTTGTTTTGAAGTAGAGTTTATAAGTTATTTTGTGCAATATTAGTTTTAAATAATATAATGACATGAATAAACATATACATGTTATTAAAAATTCATGATTGGTAAGTTTTTAATATGAATACTTTACAAACATATATTTAAATTCGGTTAGGTTACCCGGTGAAAACTAACATCGTGTCCTGGAGGAAAATAGCTACTTACGATTTGACAGCGGTTACCGCTTACGATCACCATTTTGCTTACAAGCGCTTGCTAGCGCTTTTTTCTGCCAAACGCACCCATTGACATTAGTGATTAAATAAATCATAGTGACAGCTATTAATATCCGTCATGCTGTCATTCGATTTGCTTATACTACTAGTCTTTTTGCCAGACCAGATCCGTAGATAATATTTATCTGTCTTATTATTTATGGTAAGACTGTCCTTTTTTTATATTTTTTTTTATTATATTAATTAGTCTTAAGTAAGTTATCTAAATATATAATTCTACCGATGCCACTGCCGGCAGGTATGAAAGAAATGTTTTGTTAAGTACATACTTGTTGGCAATTTTATTTTAATAATAGTACATAACATATTATTATTTATTTTGTAGGTATTATATCCAGACTTATATAATATTTATTTGTTATACATTATACAGGTATATATTTAATTTTTATTGATTTTGTTATAGCTTAGTTTATGTTATAGTTTTGATTAGCATGTGTGATATTTTAGAATTTGATGATAGTTATTTTTCTTGCTCTTCTTCTAGCTCATCCGATAAGACCTATAAAAGCGCCTTAAGCGATGATTCCACTCATTTACATGATCAACTAGTAGCCGTATTCTGTAATTATAGTAAAAATCTTAATATAGTCCATATTAACGCTCAAAGCATTCATGCTCATTACGCTGATCTTTTATCAACCTTCGATTCTAAATATGTTGATGCCATACTTGTTTCTGAAACTTTTCTAAAGCCTGAACTTCCGTAGGTACAGTATTGTCTCCCTGGTTTTCAACTTATACGTAATGACAGGGTCGGCAAAGGTTATGGTGGAGTGGCAATCTATTTGAGAGCTGACATTCCTTATAAAATAGTTGATCATTCACCCAATATATACACAAATTTTGCTGAACATTTATTTATTGAAATTACTATTAATCATTCTAGGACTTTGCTTGGGGTTTACTATCCCCCCTCTCGCAATATAAATTATTTTTCTTCTTTGGAAGAAAAACTTGTAAATCTAACTCCGCTTTATGATAATACCATTATTTTAGGTGACTTTAACACATGCCTGTTAAAGAACGATTCTCGTAGCAAAAAACTGCTCTCCCTGGTGTCATCTTTTAATTTACATATTCTTCCTCTTTCTGCTACTCACCATTCGCCTAATAATACCCCTTCTCTTTTAGACCTTATTCTTGTTTCTGATGCTGACCGGGTTGCTTCCCATGGACTACTATCTGCGTCTTTCTCTTACCACGATCTTATCTTCCTCTCCTATAAAATTCAACGTCCTAGGCGTAAATCGAAATTCTTACTCCTAAGAAGCTTTAAATCAATTGACCTGGAGCGTTTGAGAGATGATGTAAATAATATTGACTGGTCCCCTGTTCTAAATTCCGAAGATGTTAATCATAAGGTTTATGCTTTTAATCACCTCATTTTAAAACTATTCGATACACAAGCACCTCTTAAGCGAGTCAGAGTTAAACACTTTCCAGCCCCCTGGCTTTCAGAGTCTATAAAAGCAGTAATGGCCAAAAGAGATAAAGCTAAGAGGCGTTATAAGAAGCACCCTACTAATGAAAATTTATTCACATATAAAAAACTGCGTAATCGCTGTAGTAAGATGTGTCGTGATGCTAAGAGGAGACATATTTATAATGAGGTTGAAAATTCTCATTCCGCTCAGATGTGGAAATTTTTTAGAACCCTGGGTATTGGCAAATCATATATTGATTCTAATATCTCGTTTGATTTGACTGCACTCAACCGGCACTTTTCTGAGCCTCCGATTTCTATTGATGACTCTATTAAGTCTTCTACACTTAATCTTCTCTCCAATATTCCTAAACCGCTGTGTTCTCCTTTTAATTTCAGTAAAGTTACTGATGGTGACATAAAAAAATGCCTTTTAGCCATTTCCACTAAAGCTATTGGCTATGACAATCTTTGTATGCAAATGATTAAACCTATCACTAATGAACTTGTCCCTATTATCACTCACATTATCTCTTCTTCGCTTGAGACGAGCTCCTTTCCGACTTGCTGGAAAAAAGCATTCGTCATTCCCCTTCCAAAAACTTCTAATCCTAAATCTTTATCCCAATTCCGCCCCATTTCCATTCTTCCGATCTTATCTAAAGTACTAGAAAATATAGTTCAGAGGCAACTATCTCAATTCCTAACTGTTCACAGCCTGCTGAGTCCTTTTCAATCTGGTTTTTGTCCAGGCCATAGCACAGTCAGCGCTCTGATTAAAGTGTCTGATGATATTCGCTGGGCCATGGACAAAAGACTTCTCACTGTTTTAACATTATTGGATTTTAGCAGTGCATTTAATTCCGTTGATTATGATATACTTCTTGGTATTCTTGCGTCCTTAAACATTTCACCATCAGTAATCTCTTGGTTTAATTCTTACCTTGGGGGTCGCTCGCAGTGTGTCCGCCATGAGGAGGATTTCTCCGAGTGGTGTGATCTTACGGCGGGTGTTCCTCAGGGTGGTGTTCTTTCCCCACTTCTCTTCTCTATTTTTATCAATGCTCTCACTACTGTTCTCTCCTCTCATTATCATCTCTATGCTGATGACTTGCAATTATACCGTCATTTCAAAGTCCAAGATATAGATGAGGCTATTAATAAGATGAATGCTGACTTAAGTAGCATAAGCAGTTGGGCAAAATCGTTTGGTCTTCGTGTTAACCCTGCTAAATCCCAAGTAATGATTATCGGCAGCTCATATATGCTTAATTTATTAGATCGTTCGAAGATCCCTGCAGTTACGTATGATAATACTCAAATTCCATATACAGAGACCGCTAGGAACTTAGGTGTTATTTTTGATAATAATTTGTCTTGGGTCGCTCACATTAATATGATTAGCAGAAAAGTGAACTACTCTTTTCAATCTCTCAAGCGTCTCCAGATGTTTTTACCGTTAAAAACTAAGATAACCTTAGCTCAAGCACTTCTTCTTCCTCTCATTGACTACGCTGATGTTAGTTTTTTGGATGCTTCAGAGGAGCTGTTGAACAAACTGGAACGTGTTCAAAATTTGTGTATACGTTTTATTTTCGGTCTTCGTAAGTTTGATCATGTTTCAGAGTACAGGGCTCAATTAAAATGGCTTCCTATCCGTAGACGTCGAGACTTACATGTGTTATCATTTCTATACTTTCTACTCTTTAATCCTCTTGCACCTCCATATCTCCGCGAGCGTTTTGAGTATCTTGTACCCCGTGAAACTCAGTGCCGGACCACTAAACAACTACTTCTCAAAACTCCTTCTCATTTCACAAGCCGATGTGGTGGATCCTTTACAGTAAGGGCGGTCAAGCTATGGAACTCACTCCCACATGACATACGTGCTAGCTCTTCTCTTGATATATTTCGGAGCAGAGTAAAGAAATATTATCTGTCAACTTAGAATTATAAATATTTACATATTTTATGTATTTATATGTATAATTGTATATATATGTATGTGTCTATGTATGTATGTGTATGTATGTATGTATGTATATATATATGTGTGTGTGTGTGTATATGTGTATATATGTATATATTTATTGTCTTTATTGGTATATATGTATGTAAATCAATAGAAATAAGAATAAAAAAATAAGAAAATAAATTATACTTATATGTTATACAATTATATGATAATTGTTAACTGTAACTTATAGCCAATTTCTATTAAGTAGCGTTATGTTAATTATTAAGTACGCACGCTGCTACCTACTTGCTTTATATATAAAACTATTTCTCTCTCCCAATAGGTTTGCTGGAAGAGAACTCTTATTAGGGTTAAGCTCGCCTTTGTACATTTATTTAAATAATTGTTAACTGTAACTTATAGCCAATTTCTATTAAGTAGCGTTATGTTAATTATTAAGTACGCACGCTGCTACCTACTTGCTTTATATATAAAACTATTTCTCTCTCCCAATAGGTTTGCTGGAAGAGAACTCTTATTAGGGTTAAGCTCGCCTTTGTACATTTATTTAAATATTTAATAATTGTTACCAACTTATTGTGTGTACAATAAAGAATAAAGAATAAAGAATAAAGAATAAATTATCTATGGAAATTTGGACAAGATGACTAAAAGAATACATGCCTACTTTAATACCTCGAACAGGTAATAATGGAAGGTTCATGGAACCTAAAGAAGGTGATATTGTCTTGATAATAGATCATTCGTTGCCACGAAATACGTGGCCGAAAGGCAAGATTAGTAGGACGCTACCGGGACCAGACGGTCACACCAGAGTGGTTGACGTCATTACTAGCACAGGTATCTTGAGGAGACCTACATCCAGAATAATAGTCCTGGTACCCGCGACGCCTCCCAAATGATGGTGCTGATGCACGGGGGGGAGATTGTTGGCGACGCGCCTATAAGAATATTTCAATTTATTAGTTAACCGATTACGAATAGCTTCTAAAAAGCAAGTTATCGAGCAGTAATATTCTAATAGAAAAATGCTTAGTTGAATCTTAAAGAAATATCGAATTAGTGATATGAAGGTCTTGGGTTCGACTCCCAGGCCGGAACAGTTTATTGCTTTCCAAGTAATATTTTCTTAATAAATTCATATAGAGAATTTTTAAGATATAAAGTATGTTACCGGATTTGTTCCCCGGTTGAAATCATCTTTCCAATGATGTTAATTTAAAGGAATATTAAAATAAAGTTAGAGACCGGATTTGTTCCTCGGTCGAGATAATTGCTGTGCATAAGTCGAATTAATGGAAATTGATTGCATAAGTATTGTCTTATGTAAGTTTAATATGTTTTGTATGAAAACAAATGCCTATTTTCAATGTATCGATTCATGAAATATTTTGCCCATGTTATCTGATAAGACACATGATAACTGATAAGAATCTGATTAGAAATAATTTCCTACAGTTTGAGAATTATGTAGAAGCAGTTATTCACCTAATATCGTTGATATTAGTGTATACTAAACTTTCCGTTTTTTCTGATAGTCGATAGCCGTGCAAAAGTTAGTTGTTCAAATAGTGTGAGTACTTAGGAGGCCAAATATGTAAAATTTAAATATTTGTAATTTCAGCAATTTATGTATGTAATGACTTGTAAAACATTTCAGATTGATTGTACGTGTAAAAAAGGTGAATTCTGTGTTATTTTTATGTGAAAATTCCAGTGAATAAGTGAAATAATGATAGTTTTGTATAAGAAATTTAAAAGTGTTTTAATAGTGAAATGAATAGAGAAAGTGTAAATATTTAAGAAATTTCAACTTGTTCAATGTGAGTAAAATAGGCACATTTTGTTTAATAAATAAAAGGTTTTTTGTTA
This sequence comes from Parnassius smintheus behrii, assembly GCA_036936625.1. Taxonomy (NCBI): domain Eukaryota; kingdom Metazoa; phylum Arthropoda; class Insecta; order Lepidoptera; family Papilionidae; genus Parnassius; species Parnassius smintheus. Next base: position 5,669,760 of record JAUPFT010000026.1, read on the forward strand.
TATGAAAATGTAACGTATATCGTTGTAAAGATATTTTTTGTGCTATCTTTATAAGTAAATTGTATAAATGTATGTCTTATACAAAATAAATAATTGAGTAAACCGTGAGAGAGTGATAGTACAAATCGATGTAATTAAGTTGCGCGAGCGCACAAATGGTGCGGCTCACTTTCGCGTATAGCTCAGGGGTAGCTCAGTAAACGAGTTTTCTTGCAATTCGTTAAGGATCTCCTAGGTGTGCGTTGCTTGCAGTTATCAGTGGCTGCATATAACCGCCGGTACGACACACTCCGCCGAACGTTGAGTCCCGTGATTCCGTGAGGCGTCGAGGTCACCGGCCCCTAGGTGATTCTTGGCACTTTATGCGCTCCGAGCATACCGTGCCTAGTCGCGCATCAAAGTGCCACCTCCGCACTTCCCCCAACCCTTTTGGTATAAAAGTGGTAGGCAGTGCCCAAAGTGTCTTTTTTTTTATAGAAGAGGGGGCAAACGAGCATGCGGCTCACCTGATGTTAAGTGACTACCGCCGCCCATGATCAACCGCAACACCAGGAGAATTGCGGGTGCGTTGCCGGCCCTTTAGAAAGGAGTAAGCTCTTTTCTTGAAGGTCCCCAGGTCGTATCGGTCCGGAAAAATCGCCGGTGATAAACTATTCCACAGAGAGGTTGTACGTGGAAGAAAACTCCTTGTGAAACGTACAGTGGTGGACCGCCATGCATCCAGATGGTGTGGATGGTATCGGGACGTTTGCCGTGTCGTGCGTTCACGAAATTTGGCGGCTGGGATTAATCCGAACAATTCCTCAGAGCACTCCCCGTGATAGATGCGATAAAATACGCAAAGAGATGCAACATCTCTTCGCAACGCCAGTGAATCGAGCCGATCGGAAAGCACTCGGTCGTCGACGATTCGAGCCGCTCTGCGCTGGATGCGGTCAAGTGGAAGGAGCTGGTACTGGGGAGCCCCAGCCCAGAGATGGGAACAGTATTCCATGTGCGGCCGAACCTGCGCCTTGTAAAGTTGCAGGCGGTGTGCCGGCATGAAATACTGTCCCGCTCTGCTGAGCACACCAAGCTTTTTAGAGGCCAATTTGGCCTTCCCTTCCAAGTGACCACGAAACTGCACGTCACTCGATATGTCGACGCCGAGGATTCCGATACTGGATGAGGCAACAAGGGGAGTGCCTTGAAACTGAGGGGATACGACAAAGGGGTTCTTTTTAGCGGTTAACGCGCAAACTTGTGTCTTCTGGGGGTTAAACTGGACTAGATTTAGTCGTCCCCAATCTGAGACTCTGTTCAGCAAAGACTCGACTTCAGACACAAGTTTGTCCCGGCACTCGGAGACGTTTTCCGGAGAAATATTGGCTCGGCCGGTGTAAAGAGCATCACCAGTGCTGTCATCTGCATAGCAATGAATGTTACGGGTATGCAACATATCATTGATATGCAGAAGAAACAGCGTTGGCGATAGCACGCAGCCCTGTGGAACACCAGCATTAATAGGCTTGCAATCGGAGCTTGCACCGTCTACAACGACCTTGATGCTCCGATCTGCAAGAAAGCTGGTGATCCAATCGCACAATTTCTCGGGAAGCCCATAGGAAGGGAGCTTCGAAAGAAGCGCTTTGTGCCAAACCCGATCGAAGGCCTTCGCAATGTCCAAACTAACGGCCAATGCCTCCCCCTTGAACTCTACTGCCTCCGCCCATCTGTGAGTGAGGTAGACCAGAAGATCACCAGCTGAACGACCACGGCGAAAACCGTATTGGCGGTCACTAATCAGCTGGTGATCCTTAAGGTACCTCATGAGCTGGCAGTTTACAATGGACTCCATTGTTTTGGAGAACAAGGAGGTGATGGCGATTGGCCGGTAGTTGGACGGGTCTGAGCGGTCGCCTTTTTTAGGGATCGGGTGGACGAAAGCCGTCTTCCATGATTTTGGGACTACGCCTAGGGAGTAGGAGTACCGGAAAAGACGCGTTGAAACCGGTGCCAACTCTGGAGCACACGTCCTCAGCACAATTGGGGGGATTCCGTCAGGCCCACTTGACTTGTGGATGTCCAGGGAGAGGAGTGCTTTGCGAACCGAGCGCTGTGTGAACTGCACTTCCGGCATGGAGCACTCACACCGCGGGATGGTCGGCGGCGTACTCCCCCCGTCATCGTGTCTACGCCAACTTAATTGCATCCTCCATCCGCGTCGCGCATTACTGCCGATCGGCTGGATATAGACAGGGCCATTAGGTAAGACTACTGACTCTTAGGTAGGTTCACCATGTCCGATAAAGACAACGATAAGGGGGAGCCTCCACCTAGAACCAGGAAACCACCGGACAGAGCAAGCATCTTAGATCGACCAATAGCATACCGGGACATCTTTCATCCGGAAAGGACTCGAGTGGTGTCTGCCTACTCGCAGATCCCTACCAGGAAACCCCTGTCTCCAGGAAAAGGACCCGCACCGAGGACCGCGCTCTCTCCCATCGTACCTGAAGGTACGACTGGGCTAGAACCGGTCCCCCAACAACAGCGGGCTAAGAAGTCGTGGAGAAGGCACACTCCACCCGAGACTGCAGCATCACTTAGGGAGAAGAGGCAATGCTTCGGATCCTCTAACTCCTCGGATTACTCAACATCCGAGGAGGAACAAGACCAACGACAAATTAGGAGATCGCCACCCAAGTCGCCATCGCCGAATAAACCCACCCCCCCTAGATCAGAGGAACATCACTCCAGCATGGAAGATGTCGATCTAGAGCAGGGGGGAGAAGGGTCTTACGGGTGGAGTGCTACAACCTATGCGACCTTAGCCCCCAACACATCGGTTGGACACTCGCCGTCCATGTCTCCGAAGAAGACAACCGAAAATCCGTCCGGGCGTCCGCAGGATGATGGCCAACTGCCATCTACTAGCTACGCCCACATGGTAGCTGCGCCAGCAGTACCGCGACCCCAACCGGCGGCAGTGACTTCAGACAAGCCTGCCGACCAGGAGGAGAAAACCAGATACCCGCCCATAGTGGCTGAATGCCTCCCAGATTGGACGAGGCATTTCAAGGAGCTCAACAGAATGTTGGGCCACCCATTGAATGCCCGTCCATTCGGGAGAGGAGTACGCTTCACACCTCAGAGTGCCACCGAATTTCGGACTGTTATATGGTTGAACTTTCCGAAGAAATACCAAACCTGTCGTGATACTGCTACACCCTGGATGAAGACAAGCCCACCAAAGTGGGCATCCGGGGCCTACCAATGGGTACAGATACCAGTACCATAGAGGAGGCCATAAAGGCAAAGGGCTTCCCGGTCAAATACGTGAAAGCGATCCCACCACGAAGGGGCAGACCAGGATGTGTCTACTTTGCCCAGTTTGACCACCTGAGCCTGGAGCAGCTCAAGAAATTATATGAAGTTGACGAACTACTCTTCATGAGAGGAGTAGTTATTGAGGCCTGGCAAAGAAAAGCAGGACGCCTCAGCTAACTGCTTCAGGCCGGTGAAGTGTGTACGCTAAAAATGAGCCCAACCTCGGCACACCTAGTAGTACTCAGTGACCAGTTCCAATTCTTCTTAAGGTGCCGTCTCCTTGCGAAGGTTGGCAATCATTAGGGCGATTTCAACTTTTGAGACCGCTGCTCTAAACAGTGATCTTGTGCTCTTCCCGAACCACTGGCGCAAGTTCTTCAGCCACGATATCCTTCTGCGGCCAGGCCTCCTTCTGCCTGCCACTTTCCCCTGAATGATAAGTTGAAGGAGTTCATATTTTTTGGTGTTACGCATCACGTGCCCAAAATATTCCAATTTCCTCCCCTTTATGGTCGTAAGTATCTCTGTGACCTTCCCCATTCTTTGTAGCACGGTGGTGTTTCGTACGCGGTCTCTCCAAGAAATTCTTAGCATACGTCTGTACACCCACATCTCAAACGCTTCCAGTTTGTTAGACATGGCTTCTGTCAGCGTCCAAGCTTCTACACCATAGAGAAGTACAGAAAAGACATAGCACCGCGCTATGCGTGTTCGAAGAGAGATACTTAGGTTCCGGTCACAAAGAACTTTCTTCATTCTCGAAAAGGCGTTGCGTGCCTGCTCTATTCTGCATCGTATTTCGAGGCTGTGATCTCCTGTTTCGTCAACCATTGTGCCTAGATATTTGAATTTGGTGACCCGTTCAAGACCCTGACCATTTAGGGATAAAGACGTGATAAGCTCAGGTGTTCGGCTTATTACCATGTACTTCGTCTTATTGGCATTGATGTTAATACTGTATTCAACACTAACGGAAGCCACTGAATCTACTAACCTTTGAAGACCCACAAGACTATCGGCGATTAATAATCGCCAGTTCCAATACCGATTATAATATAAATTACCGATACCGACCAATACCGATTACCAAAGTACACCTTCAGGTCACTCCGTCAAGTCCGGAGGTAAGGGCTCGTCATACCTAACAAATCGAGACCAAACTCGGCACACCTAGTAGTACCTACTCGGCGACCTGTTCCAATGCTGATTACCAAAGTACACCTTCAGGTTACTCCATCTAGTCCGGAGGTATGGGCTCGTCATACCGAACAAAACGAGCCCAAACTCGGCACACCTAGTAGTACCTACTCGGCGACCTGTTCCAATGCCGATTACCAAAGTACACCTTCAGGTTACTCCATCAAGTCCGGAGGTATGGGCTCGTCATACCTAACAAAACGAGCCCAAACTCGGCACACCTAGTAGTACTCGGCGACCTGTTCCAATACCGATTACCAAAGGACACCTTCAGGTCATTACGTCAAGTCCGGAGGTAAGGACTCGTCATACCTAACAAAACGAGCCCAAACTCAGCACACCTAGTAGTACTCAGCGACCTGTTCCAATGCCGATTACCAAAGTACACCTTCAGGTCGATCCGTCAAGTCCGGAGGTAAGGGTTCGTCATACCTAACAAAACGAGCCCAAACTTGGCACACCTAGTAGTACTCGGCGACCTGTTCCAATGCCGACTACCAAAGTACACCTTCAGGTCACTCCATCAAGTCCGGAGGTAAGGGCTCGTCATACCTAACAAAACGAGACCAAACTTGGCACACCTAATGGTACTCGGCGACCTGTTCCAATACCGATTACCAAAGTACACCTTCGGGTCACTCCATCAAGTCCGGAGGTAAGGTAATAGAAAACAGTAAAATAAATTTGAATTTTCTAATGGTTTTATTTGAAACTATTCTTTTTCTCTTATTTTAGCTATTTTGCCAACGAAACTTGGTTTTTTTTTAGAATTTGTGAGTTGGCGTTTTAAATGTTATGTAAATAGTAAACGAATGTATATCGTTGACTAAGTACCTGCTCATATCATAAAACTGACTTTAAAAAAATATTGATAATTAAAATGTAGTATGATGTCCAGACTAAAGATATTGTAAACAGTTTTGATATTAGTGAGTATAGGTACTCAAAATATTATTACTATAATACCTAGTAGAGTTGAGAACAGTAGACCTCACGGAAAAGTTTTTGTTTGGAGGTGAATTGTCTGCTTGCTTTGCGCATACTGTGTTCACGCAGCGCTCTCCGACAGCCGGTTGCGCTCCGCCCACGCGCGAGTGAAAAACGGATTTGAAATCGTGCTAAGACCTCGTCTCAATATGTTAAACACTTACTGTCCGCCTTACAATAAAATGGAGAAACGGGACGCCGGCTGTTGCGCTCTCTGTCGCACTTACGAGCCTTAAAGAAAGCATAGTGACACACCACCGTATGGCTCGAGGCATTCCATCCTAGTCCTCACGGGTGACATATCTGCATATTGATTCGTAATCGAGGATAAGATGTTAATGTCTTTAGGTTACAGCAATCTCTTACCATCACGTGGATTCTATGCTCGTTGGTCACCCTTATTTTAGTAATAAAAACCGACAGACTGCAACTCGTTACGCCTATGAAAAATTGGCGAAATCCTTATGCCGTATTTTTGTGTTTCCTCCTGATGTTATATAATCCGACCAGACCGGTGACGTAGACTAACATCATTTCTGCGATGTTTTATAATAGATTTCTTATAGCTTAAGGATGACAAACGAGCACACAGTCCACCTGATGTTAAGTGGATGCTGTGGCCAAAGACTCAATGTACGTTCAGGCAATTCACGACTAGATTGAATGGCAATAAGACATACCTAACAGATATTTTATATTCTAATTCTGTATTTTTTCCTCCAGTCACGGTGAAAAAGTCACTGTGATAAGCAGTCTAAAAAAGTCACGGTGACTTTTTTAAAGTAACAATGTTCCAAAATAACGTACCTTCGCGCCACCTCCGTACTATTTTCTTCGTTACTCCTGTCAGTGATGTAACCAAACAAAAGGAACCACGAGTATATTCAGAAACGGTACACCGACTGATTAGCTATATTGGGTGAAATTCGTATATTTAAGAAAATTAAATGGTACTTATAGTATAGCCACGAAGCTTAGGTAAGAAAGGTAATAAAAAACGACTACTGAAATAAAACCTAATCAATTCAAAATGCATACATACAGTCACGAAGTCGTTATAATGCTTCAAGTATCCGACGTTATCAACGTGACAAAGTCACGACGATTTTTCACTGTGCCTTTTTATACTTTTAAACAGATGGAAGGAATACTTTGAAAGCGTGTTTATGAGTGGAGTCGTCTGAATTAAATGAACTAGAAATTCCGAAAGAAGTGGAAAGGGGTATGGAGATAAGTGTAGATAAAATAATGAAAGCAATGAAAAGCATGAAAGCAGGTAAGGCAGCTGGATATGATAGAGTATCACTCGAGATGCTAAGGGCCGGAGAGGGAGTGGTGGCAGGCCTGCTGTACACCTTGTTTAATTTATGTTGGGAATTAAAACGGGTATCGGATGACTGGTGTAAAGCAGTTATAGTACCAATATATAAAGAAAAAGGGTCACAGCAGGACTGCAAAAACTACCATGTGGTATCAGCTTGCTTAGTATTGTGGGTAAACTGTATGCTAAGGTGTTAATTGAAAGAGTTATGAAAGAAACTGATGGAAAAATTTGGGAAGTAAAAGCGGGTTTTAGAAAGGGAATGGGGTGTACAGATCAAGTCTTTTCCATGCGCAAGATTGCGGAGAAGTTTTTGGCCAAAAACCAGAAAGTTTTATGTGCGTTCATGGACTTGGAAAAGGCTTATGACATAGTGGACAGGAATGTGTTATGGCAAACACTGAACTCATATGGGTTGAGCGCTGGTTTGATACAGGCATTAAGGTCTCTTTATAGGGACTCTATAGGGATCAATGGGGTCAACTCGGACTGGTTTGGCATCCAAAAAGGTGTTAGACAGGGCTGTGTAGCTTCCCCTTGGCTGTTCAACCTAGTTATGGACAGGTGTTTGCAAACTTTGAAAGATGAAGAATGTGGGTTAAGAATGGGCGAGTTAACCGTCAAATGCCTTTTGTATGCCGATGATCAAGTCATATTTGCATCATCGGCGGCTGAGTTGCAGATGATGGTTACATTAATGAACTGGGAATTAAAAGAAAGGGGAATGAAAGAGAACGCAAGTAAGACGAAAGTGATGGTTTTTGAAAGAGAAGAAAGCAAAACGGTAATTGAAATAAGAATAGAAGGAGAGTTAATTGAGCAAGTGGATGAGTTTGTGTATTTGGGATGTGTATTTAGCAGGGATGGTAGATATGATAGGGATATAGAACGACGAGTAAATGCAGGGAATAGAGTGAATGGGGCACTACACTCTATTATGAAGAACCAGAATGTGTCAAAAAAGGCACGTATGGTAATTCATAATGCTGTGTTAGTCCCTACTTTAATGTATGGTAGTGAAAGCTGGGTGTGGCAGAAGAAGCACGAAAGTAGAATAAATGCTGTAGAAATGTGGTCTTTAAGGAGTATGCTAGAGTTGAATCTGAATGACAGGGTGAGAAATTGCGTGATAAGAGATAAATGTGGTATGCAAGATGATGTTGTGACCACGATTTAGAAAGGAATGCTTCGGTGGTTTGGTCATGTAGAAAGAATGAATGAAGAAAGAGTGACAAAGCAAATTTATATGGCAGATGTGAACGGCCGAGTCGGGACGGGACGCCCTAAAAAAAGTTTATCGACCAAATTGGCGATATTTTGAAAAGGGGCCACGTTAGAAGCACCCTTAACCGACGAGCATGTATGCGTAGATATATGGATGTAAAGGAGGCGAAAGAGGTATGTCAGGATCGTGCCAAATGGAAGTCCGTAGTCTCTGCCTACCCCTCTGGGTGACAGGCGTGAGTGTTTATATATATTTTTATTTATTTATGTATATATCATCATCATCATTACAGCCCCTACACTGAGCGTGGCTCGACACGCTCTTGGCCGGTTTATTTATCATATGCCGCAGTGGTAAATTAAACCACAGAGTTACTTTTTATACATATTATATCTAATCTATATTTATTAAATAAAGTTTATTTTTTCTGTCTATTATTATTATTATTTTACAGTTGTTATAACGACGTCTTTCGAATACCAACACATCATTCTGGAATATCCATAAACACCTATTTGGCACTCATGTAGGTAATGGATCTTATTACGTTTTTACCACAAGGCAAGTGTCTACGTGTGTTACTTTTGTTAACTCTTTTATACACACATACGTGCATTAACACTCACCCTTGTCTCCTAGAGGGGTAGACAGCACCCCTCTCTAGCCTCCTACACAACCATGTGTCTATCCATACAAGCTCATCAGTTAAGGGTGCTCTTAATTTAGCCCATCTTCATTATACCAATCGCCAATTTGGTCACGTACCTTCCATCTAGGGCATGTTCACTCTTCTATTTAAAAAAAGCTTCAGTAGTAGACATGCATCACAGTGGTTAAAAAATACCTCATTACTAAAAAGTCTCTAGTTCTCTACACTTGCCATACCAAATAAAAAGAATAATGCTTTGTTTGGTATGGCATCAAACAAAGCATTATTCTTTTTATTGAGACGCCACAAAACAGGGTGCCGAGCCACCTTCATCCATTGACTTCCTGCATGTCTTACTTGTTCGTCACTCCATCTACTGGGAGGACGTCTTACATTTCCCCATCGGTTGTCGGTTTTTCAAACTATATGGCCGGCTCATTTACAATTCAGCTTACTGATCCGTTGGGCTATGGCGGTTACTGTGGTTCTACTGCGTGTGCTACAATTAACAAAGTGTTTGAGCAATAATGGTGCTAAGTCATCACAGGGATGAAGCCCATATTCTGTATTATTATCTGCGAAGGGAAGTTGAAATAGTTGCTCATGAGGTGTTAATGTCATGTTTAAATGCATTGACCTCCTTAGCTTAGATATTTATTTATTTAAAAAACTTTATTGCACTTAAAATGTACAATTGGCGGACTTAATGCCTTTAGGCATTCTCTACCAGTCAACCATGAGCTAAGCAGAGAACTTTAGCAGGTGCCATAAAATATGTGGACAATTTATACGTAAATGTAAATATATAAATAGACATACCATAATTGTAAATACAAAAATAAATATACACAACTACAATTAACCTAAGTAATATATGATACATTCCATACATAATGTTTAAATAGTACATAATACATACATTTTAAGTATACTTACATACGAACATAACTAAAACAAATTAAATAATTTAAAATGTCAAGTCACATATAAGCAGAAACAATTAAATATGAAAGTTACTCGCTGATATATGCTTGCTGAGATATGGATTTTTCTGTAAGATGCTTTACAGCAGTGTATTCTAATTCCAAATCTAGTTCTCAGTAACAATAGAGAAATTAAAAAGTAACACTTTTTAATTACTATAACATAACTAAATGATCGTTTATATAGTAATTATAATAATGTATGTATAAATAATAATACATATTTAAATTACTGAAAGCAAAGGAAATTAATAGAGTATAATTCCTGACTACGTTTATCTTCATTTTTGAGTAGTGGTAAGGGGTTAAGTGTTCGTTACGTAAGTCGCGCGGCTAACCTCTTGAACTAAACTGGTGACATGAGGGTAGATTATTTTCTCGACCTAAGGTTAAGTATCTCCATTCAGCGAAAGCACATACAAGTTCTTACACTATACAGTGGGATAAAGGAATATATATTTGTATGTTATATATTTTTTATGATTATAAAACTTGCTACCCCAGCACGAGTATAAAGAGTGAGACATTCTGTGAAATCTGTTAATTTTTTACCTAAAAGCCTCGTTATATAATATTATAATGCATCGTCTCAGGTGCTAAAGCTTCCTCTATTTTATTTCGTTTTTATATTTATGTTACAACTATCTGATACAGGAATAAAATAAGACTTTATGTAAAAAGTATAAGGTGACTTAAAAGAACTACGAGGAAGAAATAACATATTTAGAATTGAGTTGTAAGACTTAGTGCGTGAAATTAAAGTTCCAACTTCTGAAGATAATATGTGGAAGTTATATTATTATTTTTAGTTTTTTGAAGTCGCCTTGTTAAAGTTTCAATTTCAGTTTATAGAAATTACCTGGATAGTTCTTCTTTTTCTACCTAGAGGTCCGCCAGAACTTACGGGATCAAGAATCAACGGGGCCTACTCAGACTAGTTTACATCCACAAAGGTGTCAGACAGATTTGTGTAGCTTCCCCGTGGCCATTCAATCTATTTATGGACAGTTGTTTGGGAACTTTTAAGCGGGAAAAATGCGGGTTAAAAGTGGGTGATAAACAGTCAAATGCCTTTTGTACGCCGATGATCAAATCATATTTGTGACGTCGGCAAGCGATTTGCAAATGAGGAATGAAAATGAATGCAAGTAAGAAAAGTGATGGTTTTTTAAAGAGAAGAAAGTAAACCGATATGTGAAATAAGAATAGAAGAGGAGTTAGTTGAGCAAATTTGTGTATTTAGGATGTGTGTTTAGTAGGATAGTAGATATGGCAAGGATATAGAGCAAAGAGTAGATGAAGAACAGAATAATGTATGATAGTTAAGTTAGCAGAAAAAGCACTAAAGTAAAATTAGTGCTGTAGAAATGAGGTTATTATGGGTTATGGTTAGAGCTGACTCTGAATAACGGGATGAGAAATTGAAAGATAAGAAAAATATGCGTTTAGGAAGAACATGTTGTGACTAGGATTAAGATAGAGATTAAGATAGAAGAAGATTTAATCGCATCCAGCGCAGAGCTGTTAGAATCGTCGGCGACCGCGCTCCTTGTGACTTGACTCACTGGCACTGCGAAAAAATGTTCCATCTCTTCGCATATTTGATTGCATCTACCATGGGGAGTGCTCTGGGGAATTGTTTGGACTAATTCCAGTCACTCAATTTCACCACTGCACAACACGACGAAACACGCGATACCATTCAAACTATCTTGATGATTGGCGGTCCACCATTGTGCGATTAATAAAAAGTTTTCTTCTTCACACAACTTCCTTACGGCATTGACTTCGACCAGAGATTCTCTCGAACCGAATCGACTTAGAGATCCTTCAAGAAAAGAGCTATTTTTAAAAGGCCGGCAACGCATCTGCAATTCCCCTGGTGTTGTAGTTGTTCATGGGCGGCGGTATTCACTTCCAATCAGGTGAACCGCATGCCCGTTTGCCTCCCTCCTATAAAAAAATTAAAGCAGATTTATGCTGCAGAAGTCGGTGGAAATGTCGCTAAGATATGAAGCTGCGCCAAATTGATAGTACCTTAAACCAACGAGCAGGTTGCAAGGAATATGGACGTGAAAGAAGCGAGAGAGCTGTGTCGGGAGATCGGACATCCATTAGGCACGCCTCTGTCTACCCTTCTGAATAATAGACGTGGTGTTTATGTATGCATGTAGTAGGTTAGTCTGGGTAGATTCCACCTACTTACCTATTTCTGCAGCCAAGTGTCGTGCACTTCCGTGTTCCAGTCTTAGTGGTCTTAGTCAGAGTATATAGAGCCAGTTTAATTACAGCTTCTACGTTTCTTTTCTTAATTTTGTGTAAGTGTACAAGATTCAGAAGCCACTAACTTAAGTGGAACGAAAGTTTGTTTATTTTTACAAGTTTCCAAAATCTAAAAAAGTAATTGAATAAAACTATTATTTACGGATTTTATCGCGTTTAATTACTTTTAATTTATTTTTATTATTATCCCGACGTTTCGGGTGCTTTACAGCGCCCATGGTCACGGGGGGGACTGAGATGTTTGACGTCCCAATGTCATAGTTAGTCCGGCTACCTTCAGTTTTTTAATATTAATTTTTGGTCCGATTTACGCAAAACGAGCTTATAGTATCATGAAGTCTTGCAGTGGTATGCTTGGGTTTGGGTTTAATTTTGTTAATTATAGGATCCCAAGCGGATGGTAGCACCCAACCATCTTCTCTATTGAAATTTGGATGTTTTTTAATTTCAATAGCCTCGCGTATCATCCTTGGTAGGAATCGGTGTTCTTTTGCGAGAATTTGTGGTTTATCAAATCTAATGTAATGGTGGGGACGATCTTGAACATGTTCGCAGACTGCAGACTTCCCAGAGCGTCGGTGCTTCACATCAGCTATATGTTCCTTCACGCGGGTTTTTATAGATCTCTTTGTTTGACCTATGTAAGAGAGACCACATTCACAATCTAGCTTATACACACCTGCATCTTGTAGAGGAATATTACATTTGATGGATGGTAAAAATTGACTAATCTTCTTCAGCGGCTTGTAGTATGTCTTAATGGACGCTCGCTTCAAGATGTAGCCAATCTTGTCCGTGACTCCTCTAACATATGGTAGTAGAGCAGGCGCGCGCTCGACTGTGGCCGGCTTCACTCGTTCACTGTGACGTAGGCGCGGGACCCGAAGCTTGTTGTCTTGCAATACTTGCTCGACGTGCTGAAGCTCCGCGGCCAGATGTTTTCTGTCACAGATCCCTCGTGCTCTCTGAAACAAAGATTTACCCACGGTAGCTAACTGTGAAGGATGATGGTGAGATTCACCATTTAGATATCGGTTGGTATGGGTCTTTTTCCTATACACAGTGTGACCAATAGTGTTATCAGGATTTCGGATGACTAAAACATCTAGGAAAGCTAAAGAATTATTTGCCTCTAACTCCATTGTGAATTGTATTTTAGAGTTTATGGAGTTAAGGTGGTCTAAAAATGCAGTTACTTTGTTAGATGGTAAAATTGTGAAGGTGTCGTCTACGTACCGCTTGTAGAACCTTGGATTTACAGGAGCAGTAAGAAGGGCTTTCTCCTCAAAGTCCTCCATGAATATGTCGGCGACTATGGGAGACACAGGTGAGCCCATCGCCACACCATCTACTTGCTTGTAGAACTCCTCCTTCCACAATAGATAGCCAGATGTGAGGCAATGTTCAAGTAGTATTGCATATTCTTGAGGCATGTTATTTTCTTCTAGCTTCCTAGTTACAATTGAGATGCAGTCCACAATAGGTAGGCATGTAAATAGTGACTGAACATCAAAACTGACCATAGTTTCATTGTTAGCGAGATGTAGGTCTTTTATCTCACTCACAAAATGGTATGAATCCTTTGTGTGTGCTCTGGTATGTCCTCTTAGTGGTGATAGTATTTTTGCTAAGTATTGTGCCAGCTTATAAGTTGGTGAATCGATCTGGCTCACTATGGGACGTAGTGGAGCGTTTGGTTTGTGTATCTTCGGTAACCCATACAACCTCGGTGGTTTGACACATGATGGTATTAGCGAATTCACGTCGAGATTTAATTTTTCGGAGTATTTCTTTATTAAATCGCTAGTTGTTTTAAGCGTGTTGGTTGTAGGGTCTGTTTTGACCTTTTTATATGTACTTTCGTCCGATAAAAGTTGTTGTATTTTAAAATTATATTCCGACGCGTCCATTACTACCGTAGCATTTCCTTTATCCGCGCGGAGAATCGTGAGTTCTGGTCTGTTGCGTAAGTTATTTAGCGCTGTAAATTCGTCTTTAGGAAGGTTTGGTTTCGGCACTGAACTACGACGTAACAAGGACGAAATATCTTGACGTATGGCCTCCAAATCTTCCTTACCGATATTATTCTTAAACAGACAATCCTCAACACTGCAGATAATTTCTTCGTACGGGATTTTTCGCGGAGTTAATGCGAAGTTCATTCCCTTCGCTAATACTTTCATTGTCGGTTCGTCCAGTGTATGTTTTGACAAGTTATAGACAGTGCGTTGTTTATAGTTTGTGTCTATGGTCAACGGTTGTTTATTGTTCTGGCGTTGACTTGGATGTTTGGCATTTGATTTGATCGTTAATTTTTGATATTTTTCTATTTGTTTATTTTTGCATTCATTGTATTTTGATGTTTCTCGTTTGTTTAAAGTTTCGATGCAATTATTAAAATCAAATGTCGTTAAAATTGTCTTTAGTTCACTGGACAAATTGTCTATGGTGTTGTTTACGAAATGTAAATCGAACCGTTTCTGCTGAATCACCGTCCGTAACAACTTTTTACTTGCCTGATTTAAGATCTTAGCGCTTCCTCGAATGTCCTTCTTTGTTGATATTTTGACACACGTAGGAATGAGATTATGGTCTCTGCATCTCTTCAAGAAATTTAAAGATGTTATATATCTTGCGCGCTTGGTTTTAAGATCTTCTAATCGGCGAATTTTATTTGCTATTACCAGTCCGTACTGGTTCACATAATGATTTCTTAAATTTACGCGAACACTACACATTGAATAAAACTATTATTTACGGATTTTATCGCGTTTAATTACTTTTAATTTATTTTTTTTTATTATTATCCCGACGTTTCGGGTGCTTTACAGCGCCCATGGTCACGGGGGGACTGAGATGTTTGACGTCCCAATGTCATAGTTAGTCCGGCTACCTTCAGTTTTTTAATATTAATTTTTGGTCCGATTTACGCAAAACGAGCTTATAGTATCATGAAGTCTTGCAGTGGTATGCTTGGGTTTGGGTTTAATTTTGTTAATTATAGGATCCCAAGCGGATGGTAGCACCCAACCATCTTCTCTATTGAAATTTGGATGTTTTTTAATTTCAATAGCCTCGCGTATCATCCTTGGTAGGAATCGGTGTTCTTTTGCGAGAATTTGTGGTTTATCAAATCTAATGTAATGGTGGGGACGATCTTGAACATGTTCGCAGACTGCAGACTTCCCAGAGCGTCGGTGCTTCACATCAGCTATATGTTCCTTCACGCGGGTTTTTATAGATCTCTTTGTTTGACCTATGTAAGAGAGACCACATTCACAATCTAGCTTATACACACCTGCATCTTGTAGAGGAATATTACATTTGATGGATGGTAAAAATTGACTAATCTTCTTCAGCGGCTTGTAGTATGTCTTAATGGACGCTCGCTTCAAGATGTAGCCAATCTTGTCCGTGACTCCTCTAACTTATGGTAGTAGAGCAGGCGCGCGCTCGACTGTGGTCGGCTTCACTCGTTCACTGTGACGTAGGCGCGGGACCCGAAGCTTGTTGTCTTGCAATACTTGCTCGACGTGCTGAAGCTCCGCGGCCAGATGTTTTCTGTCACAGATCCCTCGTGCTCTCTGAAACAAAGATGTACCCACGGTAGCTAACTGTGAAGGATGATGGTGAGATTCACCATTTAGATATCGGTTGGTATGGGTCTTTTTCCTATACACAGTGTGACCAATAGTGTTATCAGGATTTCGGATGACTAAAACATCTAGGAAAGCTAAAGAATTATTTGCCTCTAACTCCATTGTGAATTGTATTTTAGAGTTTATGGAGTTAAGGTGGTCTAAAAATGCAGTTACTTTGTTAGATGGTAAAATTGTGAAGGTGTCGTCTACGTACCGCTTGTAGAACCTTGGATTTACAGGAGCAGTAAGAAGGGCTTTCTCCTCAAAGTCCTCCATGAATATGTCGGCGACTATGGGAGACACAGGTGAGCCCATCGCCACACCATCTACTTGCTTGTAGAACTCCTCCTTCCACAATAGATAGCCAGATGTGAGGCAATGTTCAAGTAGTATTGCATATTCTTGAGGCATGTTATTTTCTTCTAGCTTCCTAGTTACAATTGAGATGCAGTCCACAATAGGTAGGCATGTAAATAGTGACTGAACATCAAAACTGACCATAGTTTCATTGTTAGCGAGATGTAGGTCTTTTATCTCACTCACAAAATGGTATGAATCCTTTGTGTGTGCTCTGGTATGTCCTCTTAGTGGTGATAGTATTTTTGCTAAGTATTGTGCCAGCTTATAAGTTGGTGAATCGATCTGGCTCACTATGGGACGTAGTGGAGCGTTTGGTTTGTGTATCTTCGGTAACCCATACAACCTCGGTGGTTTGACACATGATGGTATTAGCGAATTCACGTCGAGATTTAATTTTTCGGAGTATTTCTTTATTAAATCGCTAGTTGTTTTAAGCGTGTTGGTTGTAGGGTCTGTTTTGACCTTTTTATATGTACTTTCGTCCGATAAAAGTTGTTGTATTTTAAAATTATATTCCGACGCGTCCATTACTACCGTAGCATTTCCTTTATCCGCGCGGAGAATCGTGAGTTCTGGTCTGTTGCGTAAGTTATTTAGCGCTGTAAATTCGTCTTTAGGAAGGTTTGGTTTCGGCACTGAACTACGACGTAACAAGGACGAAATATCTTGACGTATGGCCTCCAAATCTTCCTTACCGATATTATTCTTAAACAGACAATCCTCAACACTGCAGATAATTTCTTCGTACGGGATTTTTCGCGGAGTTAATGCGAAGTTCATTCCCTTCGCTAATACTTTCATTGTCGGTTCGTCCAGTGTATGTTTTGACAAGTTATAGACAGTGCGTTGTTTATAGTTTGTGTCTATGGTCAACGGTTGTTTATTGTTCTGGCGTTGACTTGGATGTTTGGCATTTGATTTGATCGTTAATTTTTGATACTTTTCTATTTGTTTATTTTTGCATTCATTGTATTTTGATGTTTCTCGTTTGTTTAAAGTTTCGATGCAATTATTAAAATCAAATGTCGTTAAAATTGTCTTTAGTTCACTGGACAAATTGTCTATGGTGTTGTTTACGAAATGTAAATCGAACCGTTTCTGCTGAATCACCGTCCGTAACAACTTTTTACTTGCCTGATTTAAGATCTTAGCGCTTCCTCGAATGTCCTTCTTTGTTGATATTTTGACACACGTAGGAATGAGATTATGGTCTCTGCATCTCTTCAAGAAATTTAAAGATGTTATATATCTTGCGCGCTTGGTTTTAAGATCTTCTAATCGGCGAATTTTATTTGCTATTACCAGTCCGTACTGGTTCACATAATGATTTCTTAAATTTACGCGAACACTACACATTGAATAAAACTATTATTTACGGATTTTATCGCGTTTAATTACTTTTAATTTATTTTTTTTTATTATTATCCCGACGTTTCGGGTGCTTTACAGCGCCCATGGTCACGGGGGGGACTGAGATGTTTGACGTCCCAATGTCATAGTTAGTCCGGCTACCTTCAGTTTTTTAATATTAATTTTTGGTCCGATTTACGCAAAACGAGCTTATAGTATCATGAAGTCTTGCAGTGGTATGCTTGGGTTTGGGTTTAATTTTGTTAATTATAGGATCCCAAGCGGATGGTAGCACCCAACCATCTTCTCTATTGAAATTTGGATGTTTTTTAATTTCAATAGCCTCGCGTATCATCCTTGGTAGGAATCGGTGTTCTTTTGCGAGAATTTGTGGTTTATCAAATCTAATGTAATGGTGGGGACGATCTTGAACATGTTCGCAGACTGCAGACTTCCCAGAGCGTCGGTGCTTCACATCAGCTATATGTTCCTTCACGCGGGTTTTTATAGATCTCTTTGTTTGACCTATGTAAGAGAGACCACATTCACAATCTAGCTTATACACACCTGCATCTTGTAGAGGAATATTACATTTGATGGATGGTAAAAATTGACTAATCTTCTTCAGCGGCTTGTAGTATGTCTTAATGGACGCTCGCTTCAAGATGTAGCCAATCTTGTCCGTGACTCCTCTAACATATGGTAGTAGAGCAGGCGCGCGCTCGACTGTGGCCGGCTTCACTCGTTCACTGTGACGTAGGCGCGGGACCCGAAGCTTGTTGTCTTGCAATACTTGCTCGACGTGCTGAAGCTCCGCGGCCAGATGTTTTCTGTCACAGATCCCTCGTGCTCTCTGAAACAAAGATTTACCCACGGTAGCTAACTGTGAAGGATGATGGTGAGATTCACCATTTAGATATCGGTTGGTATGGGTCTTTTTCCTATACACAGTGTGACCAATAGTGTTATCAGGATTTCGGATGACTAAAACATCTAGGAAAGCTAAAGAATTATTTGCCTCTAACTCCATTGTGAATTGTATTTTAGAGTTTATGGAGTTAAGGTGGTCTAAAAATGCAGTTACTTTGTTAGATGGTAAAATTGTGAAGGTGTCGTCTACGTACCGCTTGTAGAACCTTGGATTTACAGGAGCAGTAAGAAGGGCTTTCTCCTCAAAGTCCTCCATGAATATGTCGGCGACTATGGGAGACACAGGTGAGCCCATCGCCACACCATCTACTTGCTTGTAGAACTCCTCCTTCCACAATAGATAGCCAGATGTGAGGCAATGTTCAAGTAGTATTGCATATTCTTGAGGCATGTTATTTTCTTCTAGCTTCCTAGTTACAATTGAGATGCAGTCCACAATAGGTAGGCATGTAAATAGTGACTGAACATCAAAACTGACCATAGTTTCATTGTTAGCGAGATGTAGGTCTTTTATCTCACTCACAAAATGGTATGAATCCTTTGTGTGTGCTCTGGTATGTCCTCTTAGTGGTGATAGTATTTTTGCTAAGTATTGTGCCAGCTTATAAGTTGGTGAATCGATCTGGCTCACTATGGGACGTAGTGGAGCGTTTGGTTTGTGTATCTTCGGTAACCCATACAACCTCGGTGGTTTGACACATGATGGTATTAGCGAATTCACGTCGAGATTTAATTTTTCGGAGTATTTCTTTATTAAATCGCTAGTTGTTTTAAGCGTGTTGGTTGTAGGGTCTGTTTTGACCTTTTTATATGTACTTTCGTCCGATAAAAGTTGTTGTATTTTAAAATTATATTCCGACGCGTCCATTACTACCGTAGCATTTCCTTTATCCGCGCGGAGAATCGTGAGTTCTGGTCTGTTGCGTAAGTTATTTAGCGCTGTAAATTCGTCTTTAGGAAGGTTTGGTTTCGGCACTGAACTACGACGTAACAAGGACGAAATATCTTGACGTATGGCCTCCAAATCTTCCTTACCGATATTATTCTTAAACAGACAATCCTCAACACTGCAGATAATTTCTTCGTACGGGATTTTTCGCGGAGTTAATGCGAAGTTCATTCCCTTCGCTAATACTTTCATTGTCGGTTCGTCCAGTGTATGTTTTGACAAGTTATAGACAGTGCGTTGTTTATAGTTTGTGTCTATGGTCAACGGTTGTTTATTGTTCTGGCGTTGACTTGGATGTTTGGCATTTGATTTGATCGTTAATTTTTGATATTTTTCTATTTGTTTATTTTTGCATTCATTGTATTTTGATGTTTCTCGTTTGTTTAAAGTTTCGATGCAATTATTAAAATCAAATGTCGTTAAAATTGTCTTTAGTTCACTGGACAAATTGTCTATGGTGTTGTTTACGAAATGTAAATCGAACCGTTTCTGCTGAATCACCGTCCGTAACAACTTTTTACTTGCCTGATTTAAGATCTTAGCGCTTCCTCGAATGTCCTTCTTTGTTGATATTTTGACACACGTAGGAATGAGATTATGGTCTCTGCATCTCTTCAAGAAATTTAAAGATGTTATATATCTTGCGCGCTTGGTTTTAAGATCTTCTAATCGGCGAATTTTATTTGCTATTACCAGTCCGTACTGGTTCACATAATGATTTCTTAAATTTACGCGAACACTACACATTGAATAAAACTATTATTTACGGATTTTATCGCGTTTAATTACTTTTAATTTATTTTTTTTTATTATTATCCCGACGTTTCGGGTGCTTTACAGCGCCCATGGTCACGGGGGGGACTGAGATGTTTGACGTCCCAATGTCATAGTTAGTCCGGCTACCTTCAGTTTTTTAATATTAATTTTTGGTCCGATTTACGCAAAACGAGCTTATAGTATCATGAAGTCTTGCAGTGGTATGCTTGGGTTTGGGTTTAATTTTGTTAATTATAGGATCCCAAGCGGATGGTAGCACCCAACCATCTTCTCTATTGAAATTTGGATGTTTTTTAATTTCAATAGCCTCGCGTATCATCCTTGGTAGGAATCGGTGTTCTTTTGCGAGAATTTGTGGTTTATCAAATCTAATGTAATGGTGGGGACGATCTTGAACATGTTCGCAGACTGCAGACTTCCCAGAGCGTCGGTGCTTCACATCAGCTATATGTTCCTTCACGCGGGTTTTTATAGATCTCTTTGTTTGACCTATGTAAGAGAGACCACATTCACAATCTAGCTTATACACACCTGCATCTTGTAGAGGAATATTACATTTGATGGATGGTAAAAATTGACTAATCTTCTTCAGCGGCTTGTAGTATGTCTTAATGGACGCTCGCTTCAAGATGTAGCCAATCTTGTCCGTGACTCCTCTAACATATGGTAGTAGAGCAGGCGCGCGCTCGACTGTGGCCGGCTTCACTCGTTCACTGTGACGTAGGCGCGGGACCCGAAGCTTGTTGTCTTGCAATACTTGCTCGACGTGCTGAAGCTCCGCGGCCAGATGTTTTCTGTCACAGATCCCTCGTGCTCTCTGAAACAAAGATTTACCCACGGTAGCTAACTGTGAAGGATGATGGTGAGATTCACCATTTAGATATCGGTTGGTATGGGTCTTTTTCCTATACACAGTGTGACCAATAGTGTTATCAGGATTTCGGATGACTAAAACATCTAGGAAAGCTAAAGAATTATTTGTCTCTAACTCCATTGTGAATTGTATTTTAGAGTTTATGGAGTTAAGGTGGTCTAAAAATGCAGTTACTTTGTTAGATGGTAAAATTGTGAAGGTGTCGTCTACGTACCGCTTGTAGAACCTTGGATTTACAGGAGCAGTAAGAAGGGCTTTCTCCTCAAAGTCCTCCATGAATATGTCGGCGACTATGGGAGACACAGGTGAGCCCATCGCCACACCATCTACTTGCTTGTAGAACTCCTCCTTCCACAATAGATAGCCAGATGTGAGGCAATGTTCAAGTAGTATTGCATATTCTTGATGCATGTTATTTTCTTCTAGCTTCCTAGTTACAATTGAGATGCAGTCCACAATAGGTAGGCATGTAAATAGTGACTGAACATCAAAACTGACCATAGTTTCATTGTTAGCGAGATGTAGGTCTTTTATCTCACTCACAAAATGGTATGAATCCTTTGTGTGTGCTCTGGTATGTCCTCTTAGTGGTGATAGTATTTTTGCTAAGTATTGTGCCAGCTTATAAGTTGGTGAATCGATCTGGCTCACTATGGGACGTAGTGGAGCGTTTGGTTTGTGTATCTTCGGTAACCCATATTGTGGACTGCATCTCAATTGTAACTAGGAAGCTAGAAGAAAATAACATGCCTCAAGAATATGCAATACTACTTGAACATTGCCTCACATCTGGCTATCTATTGTGGAAGGAGGAGTTCTACAAGCAAGTAGATGGTGTGGCGATGGGCTCACCTGTGTCTCCCATAGTCGCCGACATATTCATGGAGGACTTTGAGGAGAAAGCCCTTCTTACTGCTCCTGTAAATCCAAGGTTCTACAAGCGGTACGTAGACGACACCTTCACAATTTTACCATCTTACAAAGTAACTGCATTTTTAGACCACCTTAACTCCATAAACTCTAAAATACAATTCACAATGGAGTTAGAGGCAAATAATTCTTTAGCTTTCCTAGATGTTTTAGTCATCCGAAATCCTGATAACACTATTGGTCACACTGTGTATAGGAAAAAGACCCATACCAACCGATATCTAAATGGTGAATCTCACCATCATCCTTCACAGTTAGCTACCGTGGGTACATCTTTGTTTCAGAGAGCACGAGGGATCTGTGACAGAAAACATCTGGCCGCGGAGCTTCAGCACGTCGAGCAAGTATTGCAAGACAACAAGCTTCGGGTCCCGCGCCTACGTCACAGTGAACGAGTGAAGCCGGCCACAGTCGAGCGCGCGCCTGCTCTACTACCATATGTTAGAGGAGTCACGGACAAGATTGGCTACATCTTGAAGCGAGCGTCCATTAAGACATACTACAAGCCGCTGAAGAAGATTAGTCAATTTTTACCATCCATCAAATGTAATATTCCTCTACAAGATGCAGGTGTGTATAAGCTAGATTGTGAATGTGGTCTCTCTTACATAGGTCAAACAAAGAGATCTATAAAAACCCGCGTGAAGGAACATATAGCTGATGTGAAGCACCGACGCTCTGGGAAGTCTGCAGTCTGCGAACATGTTCAAGATCGTCCCCACCATTACATTAGATTTGATAAACCACAAATTCTCGCAAAAGAACACCGATTCCTACCAAGGATGATACGCGAGGCTATTGAAATTAAAAAACATCCAAATTTCAATAGAGAAGATGGTTGGGTGCTACCATCCGCTTGGGATCCTATAATTAACAAAATTAAACCCAAACCCAAGCATACCACTGCAAGACTTCATGATACTATAAGCTCGTTTTGCGTAAATCGGACCAAAAATTAATATTAAAAAACTGAAGGTAGCCGGACTAACTATGACATTGGGACGTCAAACATCTCAGTCCCCCCCGTGACCATGGGCGCTGTAAAGCACCCGAAACGTCGGGATAATAATAAAAATAAATTAAAAGTAATTAAACGCGATAAAATCCGTAAATAATAGTTTTATTCAATGTGTAGTGTTCGCGTAAATTTAAGAAATCACTAAAAAAGTAATATTTACACTCAGTCGTATCCGCTGTAAACGTTACTTTTTAACTGCGTCCACTAACTCTTTAAGAAGAGTTTATTGCGGCCTGTGGCTGTGTGAACACACTTGAAAGTAAAATATTTACGTACGTGTCACTGACTCGCTGAATGCAGCGAGCGAAAGGTTTTAACTGAAGAGGTCGTTACGTGACTGCTAAAATATGCAACGTGATACTAAGCCGGCTCGTTTGTGTGCAGGAAGATGACTAGGGGCAGCCGCATATACGAATAAGCGTTTAATTAATCGGAACAGGCAATATAAGGTTTTACGTTATGAAAATAAATAGCATTTTGTGTAAATAAATAAATGTTTCGTTATTTTCTAGTTCACGAATCAACTAAGCGTATGCGTAAATATTCCGCAAATATCGTAAATATTATATATTGCAATATTATAGCTTTTTGAAGTCCACCGTAGAACATAGACCTCTCGTATATTATCTTACAAGGGGGATATTCATCACAAGCCACTCTTGGCATGTCGGTTGAAAACCGCAGTTTTATATATCAAGTTATTGTGAGAAAGACGTTCCTTCCTTTCTCCTTTCTTTCCTCTGTCGCTTCTGACGACGCCCACGGAGTGACATGGAGTAGGGGATATTCTTACACCGCCACTACAAGGTACCGCTTCGCCAATAAACAACATAATTACAAGACAACGTTGACTGCAAGTGGCTCACAAGTTAGTGTGTATAAGGGTGACAAACCGTCGCACAGTTCACCTGATGCTAAGTGAATGCTGCGCCGCATCTACAAATGTCTTCGATTTAGCATCTAAATGCAGATGCCTTGTCACCCCTCAGAACTAAGATGGAATGTCTCGTTTCCAGTACAAAGGATTTCCGGTTCTCTACACTTACTATACGAAACACAATAGCATTAAGCTGCTATTTTACAATGGTATTATGTGGGTGCGTGGTCCTTCTCTGGTCGAGCCGACCCATTCGCGCTACAACCATGATATAGCCTAATTATTGACATATCAATATAATATTTTATCATTATTCAAAAGACATGTTTTTTTCGTTCTTGTTTTCTTTGAACGCTCAGAGTTAGCAAAGTGTGCGCTTAAGCAAATTTGATTGAAAAATGAGATTATCACTAAACTTTCATTAGTTATCAGAAAATCCTGATTAGGGAAAGAAATAAGTGCTTTAAATAAACTTAACTTATGGTTTTATTATGAAAATCGTTGGAGCCGTTTCCGAGATTCCGATTATACTCTCGTGCTTCTTCTGCCACACCCAACTTTCACTACCATTTCGATTACATATATACAAGAATTGCTCGTTTAAAGGTATAGGATAGGATAGAATAATAGGTTTGATTCAATATTTCAGATTTTTCTAAACAGCCTAAAATGCTCAATTTTTACTTACTTATATTTTATGGTTTAAGATATTTATTTTCTCAAAAGAATTAGAATTCACTTACATGAGAAATGTACAACACTAACATAATTTTATATTAAACGGCACGACACACAAACAAACTGATAACAAAATAAAAATACACCATCTTTTTTATAATCCAAACAAATAATGTTAAAAAGTTATGAGTACATAGTAAAATAATAAAAGAAGGCTACCAAAGATTAAGATAAACATTCATGACGGTTACTTTATTTGGTTCGATCGCTGAGTGAAAAATTATTCATATACCGACTTTTAGCTTCGTTTAATCGAATTTACGTTGAACAATAGAGACTGGAAGTGACATTATGTATTTTTGATTGAGCGCAATTATTACTTGGTTGGATTGGTTGGATAATAAATGACCTAATGAAATTTAATAACTATATCTGTGTTTATATGTATACTTGTTAAGAAGTCCTTTTTAATGTTTTGTTTTATTTGCTTTTTTTTTATTAGTTATTAGTACATACATATATATAAGTATATTTAATTATATTTCTATATACATATATACACACATATATACATACATATAGACACATATTTATATTACTATAAAAGTAAGGCTTATTAATCATAATTTTACTGGATCGAAGCTGATATTATGCTAATTTCATAACATTTTAGCATTTAAATTTACCTACCAATATTATAACCACCCAATCAAATTAAGCACAATTTCACGAAGAAGTAAACCACCTTGATTATGTGTTTAGAAAATCTTCTATCTTAAACCATTATATTTTAAACCTATTTAAAATTGTAACCCTTTGATATTCAATATCCAGGTAAAACAGTTCTCATATCACATTTTTCTTATATTCATGTCATATTATCCATCCATCCATTTGCAGTCTATAAAAGCCCACAGCTGAACATAGGCCTATCACCTCCCCCTACAGAATGAATGAAGGGGGTGTCATATTATGTAGCTTTCTTTAAAGTGTCTACCAAATAATATGTAAAAATATACTGTCTTTAGATTTAAAAATGCCTCTATTAAATCTCATTTGTTTGGGAATTAACAATTTTAAGGACTAGTAAACTGACTCTCCCTTAAATACCAGATAATTTTGTCCTAGAATTCAGTTATTATTTCTTACTTGTTCTGCCAATTTTTTTATAATAAAACCATAAGTTAAGTTTATTTAAGGCACTTATTTCTTTCCCTAATCAGGATTTTCTGATAACTAATGAAAGTTTAGTGATAATCTCATTTTTCAATCAAATTTGCTTAAGCGCACACTTTGCTAACTCTGAGCGTTCAAAGGAAACAAGAATGAAAAAAACATGTCTTTTGAATAATGATAAAATATTATATTGATATGTCAATAATTAGGCTATATCATGGTTGTAGCACGAATGGGTCGGCTCGACCAGAGAAGGACCACGCACCCACATAATACCATTGTAAAATAGCAGCTTAATGCTATTGTGTTTCGTATAGTAAGTGTAGAGAACCGGAAATCCTTTGTACTGGAAACGAGACATTCCATCTTAGTTCTGAGGGGTGACAAGGCATCTGCATTTAGATGCTTAATCGAAGACATTTGTAGATGCGGCGCAGCATTCACTTAGCATCAGGTGAACTGTGCGACGGTTTGTCACCCTTATACACACTAACTTGTGAGCCACTTGCAGTCAACGTTGTCTTGTAATTATGTTGTTTATTGGCGAAGCGGTACCTTGTAGTGGCGGTGTAAGAATATCCCCTACTCCATGTCACTCCGTGGGCGTCGTCAGAAGCGACAGAGGAAAGAAAGGAGAAAGGAAGGAACGTCTTTCTCACAATAACTTGATATATAAAACTGCGGTTTTCAACCGACATGCCAAGAGTGGCTTGTGATGAATATCCCCCTTGTGAGATAATATACGAGAGGTCTATGTTCTACGGTGGACTTCAAAAAGCTATAATATTGCAATATATAATATTTACGATATTAGCGGAATATTTACGCATACGCTTAGTTGATTCGTGAACTAGAAATTAACGAAACATTTATTTATTTACACAAAATGCTATTTATTTTCATAACGTAAAACCTTATATTGCCTGTTCCGATTAATTAAACGCTTATTCGTATATGCGGCTGCCCCTAGTCATCTTCCTGCACACAAACGTGCCAGCTGAGTATCACGTTGCATATTTTAGCAGTCACGAAACGACCTTCAGTTAAAACCTTTCGCTCGCTGCATTCAGCGAGTCAGTGACACGTACGTAAATATTTTACTTTCAAGTGTGTTCACACAGCCACAGGCCGCAATAAATTCTTCATAAAGAGTTAGTGGACGCAGTTAAAAAGTAACGTTTACAGCGGATACACTGAGTGTAAATATTACTTTTTTAGATTTTGGAAATTTGTAAAAATAAACAAACTTTCGTTCCACTTAAGTTAGTGGCTTCTGAATCTTGTACACTTACACAAAATTAAGAAAAGAAACGTAGAAGCTGTAATTAAACTGGCTCTATATACTCTGACTAAGACCACTAAGACTGGAACGCGGAAGTGCACGACACTTGGCTGCAGAAATAGGTAAGTAGGTGGAATCTACCCAGACTAACCTACTACATGCATACATAAACACCACGCCTATTATTCAGAAGGGTAGACAGAGGCGTGCCTAATGGATGTCCGATCTCCCGACACAGCTCTCTCGCTTCTTTCACGTCCATATTCCTTGCAACCTGCTCGTTGGTTTAAGGTACTATCAATTTGGCGCAGCTTCATATCTTAGCGACATTTCCACCGACTTCTGCAGCATAAATCTGCTTTAATTTTTTTTATAGGAGGGAGGCAAACGGGCATGCGGTTCACCTGATTGGAAGTGAATACCGCCGCCCATGAACAACTACAACACCAGGGGAATTGCAGATGCGTTGCCGGCCTTTTAAAAATAGCTCTTTTCTTGAAGGATCTCTAAGTCGATTCGGTTCGAGAGAATCTCTGGTCGAAGTCAATGCCGTAAGGAAGTTGTGTGAAGAAGAAAACTTTTTATTAATCGCACAATGGTGGACCGCCAATCATCAAGATGGTATGAATGGTATCGCGTGTTTCGTCGTGTTGTGCAATGGTGAAATTGAGTGACTGGAATTAGTCCAAACAATTCCCCAGAGCACTCCCCGTGGTAGATGCAATCAAACATGCGAAGAGATGGAACATTTCTTCGCAGTGCCAGTGAGTCAAGTCGATCACAAGGAGCGCGGTCGCCGACGATTCTAACAGCTCTGCGCTGGATGCGATTAAATCTTCTTCTATCTTAATCTCTACCTTAATCCTAGTCACAACATGTTCTTCCTAAACGCATATTTTTCTTATCTTTCAATTTCTCATCCCGTTATTCAGAGTCAGCTCTATCCATAACCCATAATAACCTCATTTCTACAGCATTAATTTTACTTTAGTGCTTTTTCTGCTAACTTAACCATCATACATTATTCTGTTCTTCATCTACTCTTTGCTCTATATCCTTGCCATATCTACTATCCTACTAAACACACATCCTAAATACACAAATTTGCTCAACTAACTCCTCTTCTATTCTTATTTCACATATCGGTTTACTTTCTTCTCTTTAAAAAACCATCACTTTTCTTACTTGCATTCATTTTCATTCCTCATTTGCAAATCGCTTGCCGACGTCACAAATATGATTTGATCATCGGCGTACAAAAGGCATTTGACTGTTTATCACCCACTTTTAACCCGCATTTTTCCCGCTTAAAAGTTCCCAAACAACTGTCCATAAATAGATTGAATGGCCACGGGGAAGCTACACAAATCTGTCTGACACCTTTGTGGATGTAAACTAGTCTGAGTAGGCCCCGTTGATTCTTGATCCCGTAAGTTCTGGCGGACCTTTAGGTAGAAAAAGAAGAACTATCCAGGTAATTTCTACAAACTGAAATTGAAACTTTAACAAGGCGACTTCAAAAAACTAAAAATAATAATATAACTTCCACATATTATCTTCAGAAGTTGGAACTTTAATTTCACGCACTAAGTCTTACAACTCAATTCTAAATATGTTATTTCTTCCTCGTAGTTCTTTTAAGTCACCTTATACTTTTTACATAAAGTCTTATTTTATTACTGTATCAGATAGTTGTAACATAAATATAAAAACGAAATAAAATAGAGGAAGCTTTAGCACCTGAGACGATGCATTATAATATTATATAACAAGGCTTTTAGGTAAAAAATTAATAGATTTCACAGAATGTCTCACTCTTTATACTCGTGCTGGGGTAGCAAGTTTTATAATCATAAAAAATATATAACATACAAATATATATTCCTTTATCCCACTGTATAGTGTAAGAACTTGTATGTGCTTTCGCTGAATGGAGATACTTAACCTTAGGTCGAGAAAATAATCTACCCTCATGTCACCAGTTTAGTTCAAGAGGTTAGCTGCGCCACTTACGTAACGTACACTTAACCCCTTACCACTACTCAAAAATGAAGATAAACGTAGTCAGGAATTATACTCTATTAATTTCCTTTGCTTTCAGTAATTTAAATATGTATTATTATTTATACATACATTATTATAATTACTATATAAACGATCATTTAGTTATGTTATAGTAATTAAAAAGTGTTACTTTTTAATTTCTCTATTGTTACTGAGAACTAGATTTGGAATTAGAATACACTGCTGTAAAGCATCTTACAGAAAAATCCATATCTCAGCAAGCATATATCAGCGAGTAACTTTCATATTTAATTGTTTCTGCTTATATGTGACTTGCCATTTTAAATTATTTAATTTGTTTTAGTTATGTTCGTATGTAAGTATACTTAAAATGTATGTATTATGTACTATTTAAACATTATGTATGGAATGTATCATATATTACTTAGGTTAATTGTAGTTGTGTATATTTATTTTTGTATTTACAATTATGGTATGTTTATTTATATATTTACATTTACGTATAAATTGTCCACATATTTTATGGCACCTGCTAAAGTTCTCTGCTTAGCTCATGGTTGACTGGTAAAGAATGCCTAAAGGCATTAAGTCCGCCAATTGTACATTTTAAGTGCAATAAAGTTTTTTAAATAAATAAATATCTAAGCTAAGGAGGTCAATGCATTTAAACATGACATTAACACCTCATGAGCAACTATTTCAACTTCCCTTCGCAGATAATAATACAGAATATGGGCTTCATCCCTGTGATGACTTAGCACCATTATTGCTCAAACACTTTGTTAATTGTAGCACACGCAGTAGAACCACAGTAACCGCCATAGCCCAACGGATCAGTAAGCTGAATTGTAAATGAGGCGGCCATATAGTTCGAAAAACCGACAACCGATGGGGAAATGTAAGACGTCCTCCCAGTAGATGGAGTGACGAACAAGTAAGACATGCAGGAAGTCAATGGATGAAGGTGGCTCGGCACCCTGTTTTGTGGCGTCCTTGGGGGAGGCGTATGTTCAGCAGTGGACTTGTGAAGGGCTGTAATGATGATGATGATGATGAATAACAATAATATTATTAATCTCAATAAAAAGAATATCAAATTGGTATGGCATCAAACAAAGCATTATTCTTTTTATTTGGTATGGCAAGTGTAGAGAACTAGAGACTTTTTAGTAATGAGGTATTTTTTAACCACTGTGATGCATGTCTACTACTGAAGCTTTTTTAAATAGAAGAGTGAACATGCCCTAGATGGAAGGTACGTGACCAAATTGGCGATTGGTATAATGAAGATGGGCTAAATTAAGAGCACCCTTAACTGATGAGCTTGTATGGATAGACACATGGTTGTGTAGGAGGCTAGAGAGGGGTGCTGTCTACCCCTCTAGGAGACAAGGGTGAGTGTTAATGCACGTATGTGTGTATAAAAGAGTTAACAAACGTAACACACGTAGACACTTGCCTTGTGGTAAAAACGTAATAAGATCCATTACCTACATGAGCAAATAGGTGTTTATGGATATTCCAGAATGATGTGTTGGTATTCGAAAGACGTCGTTATAACTACTGTAAAATAATAATAATAATAGACAGATAAAAATAAACTTTATTTAATAAATATAGATTAGATATAATATGTATAAAACGTAACTCTGTGGTTTAATTTACCACTGCGGCATATGATAAATAAACCGGCCAAGAGCGTGTCGAGCCACGCTCAGTGTAGGGTTCCGTAGTTTCCCGTCCGTCACAATAAGTGTTCCCACTTATGAGTTTGTACAAAAGCTGTTGTTTCCATCCAAGTTCAAAATGATTTTCCTAGAAAGTCCTTATAAAGTTCTACTTTTCAAATTTTTTTCATATTTTCTAAACTTATGGTTCAAAAGTTAGAGGGGGAGGGGACACATTGTTTTTTACTTTTGGAGCGATTATTTCCGAAATTATTGACAATATCAAAAATGATTTTAGTAAACCCCTATTCATTTTTAAATACCTTTCCAACAATATATCACACGCTAGGGTAAAATTAAAGAAAAAAATCACTTCCTACTTTACATATAGGGGGGCTACCCTAATAAAACATTTTTTTTCAATTTTTATTTTAGATATAATAAGTAAGCGGCCTCCCTGTAAGCGGGGGGAGGAAGAAGAAGGAAAAGGTGCATCCCCCTCCTCAGGCAGCAACCTCTACCCCAACCCCAGCGGTAACGATAGCCCATGCGCAGGTTACCAAACAGAAGAAAACTAGAATGGCTAGAGTGCCAGAAAGGGCTCTATCGGAAAATAGAGCCCGTTCTACATATAGAGCGCACTCTACCCAGAAACAAAGAGAAGTACACCAACTCCCGAGACCAGTGCCAACGCCTTCACAGGCACCAAGAACACCATCAGCCAGCTTCGAGGCTGCTGACGCCATCCAACGCTTGGTTGGCATAGCAATCGAAGTCGGCAGTCAGGTCCTGGCCGATATTAGAGCCGGGGCGGGTCCAATTACAGCGGTGATGAAGGCGTTGCTAAACCTTCTGGCACGGCACTACGGAGGAGTCTAACCTGCGCCTCCTCTACTGGAACCCGGGTGGAATCCAGCAGAAGCTACATGAACTCCGCACTGTCGCCCAACAACAAGACATACAGGTCATCTTGCTGGGAGAGACGAAATTAAACCCGAATACGCACGTAAAGCTGCCCAACTACCATCTGTACAGGAAGGACGAGATCACTTCTCAAGGGGCCGCCTACAGAGGGACGGCGGTTCTAGTGAGAAGGGACATCGTCCATCAAGAACTCGAACTACCGGAGTACCAAACGATGCGCTCTATCGGTATAAAAATGGAGGCGGCGGGCGAGGAACTTCGGATCTATGCAGCATACCGCCCGCCAGGGACTCCATTTTGCTCCTCAGACGTCCGGACGGTGATGGAAGGCGAAACACCGACCATCATCGCCGGGGACCTAAACGCCAAACACCCGGCGTGGGGATCTAGAGTGATCAACCCGCCGGGTCATGCACTGTTTGAAGACGTCGAAAGATACCGCTATGACGTCTTAGGTCCCGAAGAACCCACACATGTTCCGACAGATCCACGGAGTCGTCCGGATGTATTGGACATCGTGCTCTCTAGGAACATCAACTACCCGATAGTGGTAGAGGTGCTGTACGACCTGAATACACATCACCTCCCGATCTTGATTACCCTTGGCCTAAAGGCGTTGACTACGCCGCCCAGAACATTTAAGACACGTGTCGACTGGAGGCTTTACCATCAACACTTGCAGGAGAGACCTCCAGCACACCACCCCTTAAGCACAGCAGACGACGTAGAGGCCGCTGCTACCAGAATCACTAAGGCGATACAAGAAGCCCTCCACGCTGCCTCTACGATCATCCCGATTACTGTAAGGAGAGACGATCTGCCGCTACAGATAAGCGTGCAGATCAGAAGAAAAAGAGCGTTGAGGAGGCTCTGGGCGCGTACTGGCTGCCCGAGAATCAAAACGTAGTTGAACACCTTGTCGGAGGAACTGTCGGTTGCAGTCCAGGCACACAGAGGAGATGCCTGGGAGCGACGCATATGGAAGGCGGAAGAGCATGATACGACGCTCTACAAACTGCACCGACAGTTAACTAAAGCCAAACCTTCCGTTCGCCCGCTGACCAACAACGCAGGCGAACGTCATTACGATGCCAAGGGTAGAGCGGATAACCTAGGAGAGCACTTCGAGGAGCAATTTATGCCGAACCCAGCAAGTGCGGAGTTCATGGAGCTTCATGCCCGGAAGGAGAGTCGCGTACGGGAGTTCTTGTCGTCGCCCGCACCGCCTCCTGCAGGAGAGTGGTTCATCTCCCCCGCTGAACTGCGGAGGACAGTAACCCGCCTGCAGCCGAGGAAGGCGCCGGGGCACGATGAGATTACCAACGTTGCACTCCGACAGCAGCCCCATTGAGTCCTAGTAGAACTTGGTCGACTCTACAATGGGATATTGCAGAAATCCCACTTCCCGGAGGACTGGAAGAAAGGCAAAGTTATCGTCTTGCCGAAACCCGGGAAGGACAGGCGTAGAGCTGCCAGCTACAGGCCGATCACGCTGCTACCGCAGATAGCTAAACTGCTTGAAAGACTGTTGCTAAGACGCCCCCATCCGTGCATCCAACTTCGGGCGGAGCAGCACGGATTCAGGAGGGATCACTCTACAGCAACACAGCTGACCAGAGTGCTGCACCTGCTTGCGGCCGAGTACAACCGTGGCCGCAATACTTTGGGCGTCTTTCTCGATATCGAGAAGGCGTTCGACAGGGTGTGGCATTCTGTATTACTTTACAAATTGGAAGAACAGACCAGTGTCCCTCCTGCTATGTTGCGGCTAGTGGTGTCTTTCCTGACAGGAAGTTCTACGTCTAGAGTGGAGAACGCCGTGTCCGCAACTAGAATCATCAGAGCGTGCGCTCCTCAGGGCAGCTGTTCGTCTCCAATCCTATACGCGGCTTGTACCAACGACATTCCTACACTGGCAGGAAGGCTGCAAGAGTGGGAGGACGACGTGGAATTGGCGTTATACGCGGACGATAGTGCTTATTTCACCTTGTCCAGAAGAGCCCACATTGCCACTGCCAGGATGCAACGTCTGCTGGACCTGTTGCCACCATGGCTAGATGAGTGGAGGATGGTCGTCAACATTGGTAAGTCTACCGTTCTGCTCACCCCCCGACTCAGGAACCTACCACCTCCGCTAACCCTCAATGGCCAGAAGATCGCATACGAGAAGGCCGTGACCTACCTTGGGTGCCGGATCGACCGGGCGCTGTGCATGACTGCGCACGTCGACTTCGTCGTCCGCAGAGCACGATGTGCGCGGGCGATGCTCCGTCCGGTCCCGGCATCGAAGTTACCGCTAAAGACTAAAGTGAAGATCTTCAAGATGTACATCAGACCCTCATCATGTACGCTGCTCCGGCCTGGTACGCGCTTCTGAGCGAGCCTCTGAGGCGGCGACTGCAGGCCCAGCAAAATTTAATGTTAAGAACCATTGTCGCTACGTCCGGAACGACGTCATAGCGGCCAACCTGAAAATCGAAACCATCCAGGAGTTTGTGACCCGGTTGGCGCGCGGACTGTTCGACCGTGCAGACAACGGGCCACACATACATCTTAACCACCTAGCGCCACTACACATTCGCCCTCCGGACGGGCGACCCTATCCAAGTGAACTCCTCTCTATATCGATTCGAGAGTCGAGTAACAACCCTCAATGCCGCTGATAGGCCAACTCCGACTTTTTACTGGACAACCTCCTTTTTTCCCGTAGTTAACTGACTACGGGAAAAAATTTTACCAACTACGGACAAACCCATACCCCGAGGCCCGAGACCTGCAGGACCCCACAGTCCATGCGGAAGACAATACGAGTTGTCCCGACGTACTTTTGTCCAAACGGGAGATGTAGAGCTGTATGGTGGGCTCCACAATACGCAGAGTTGTACTTGCGTTTATTTTGGCGGTCCCACACTGGTTACAGACGGGTCTCGACCGACGTCTCTTCTCAACAAGAGTAAACCCGTCATTCTCTGTCTTGGTTTGGGTCACCACAGGAACTGATTTTACATCCACATTCTTTTGTTTTTGACCACATGAGGGTAACGGTTGCGAAGATTTTCGAGCAACATCCGCAAACGTCTTTCCTTGTTTACAGGTTGGCTTCGGCGGAGGAGTACTCAAGGCTTCAGTCAAGGGCTGAGGTGGTGATGCAATGAC
This sequence comes from Parnassius smintheus behrii, assembly GCA_036936625.1. NCBI lineage: Eukaryota > Metazoa > Arthropoda > Insecta > Lepidoptera > Papilionidae > Parnassius > Parnassius smintheus. The sequence goes on from JAUPFT010000026.1 coordinate 5,704,328, forward strand.
GACCGAGGTCGCCCTAGTTTCACGGTCATCAACCCGCTGACAGACGATATCGCGTCACGGAGTCGCAATCATCGGTGAAATATGACTACTATTGCGATTACCGCGTGTCGTATTTACATTCTGCGACGGCGGTGAATTCGCAGATGTTGCAATTATGTTGCGCAACATAGTGACTTCGTTCTTCAGCTCTGTTGCGGCTCGTTCCGATTCTTCAAATTTGAAACGGAGGTCGGTGACTTCGGCTTTCAACGTGGTGATGTCTTTCAACAATCTGGTCACGTCTACGTGATCGAACGTCACGGGAGGCAGCTTGTTGAGATCACGTGCGACGGAAGTCGGGATGTCATCAGGATCAGTCTCATTGAACAGTCTGAAGATGTCTTGCAGGTCTTTCTTACCGCGTCCTTCTCTATGACGTGTGATAAGACGGATTTGGGTCACGGCTGAATCTGCTAACACCTTCTTCGCTTGGATGATCTCATCCTCGATGAAGCTGATCATCAGTATCTGCGCCAGGGACACCTGGTCCATGACGTTAAATTTTTGTTGAACAAAGGCCAGGAACTCGTTCACTACCACGGTATCGGATCGTTTAGGTTGACACGCCATTTCGAATTATTATTATTATTATTATATTATATTATATTATACATTATTGGTATGCTTACGCTGCGAAAATATTGTAGGTTCGGCATTAGAGCCGCCACATAATTATGAAGCGACTGCACTGACCGGCAGTAGAAACGCAACCGGTTCTAAGTTCTAAGTTGGTCTATACACATAAGTGGGCCTATGTACATAGGCTTACTATCATCAGGTAAACATCAAACTAGAGATCTAATAATCGAAAGCCCCTGATTAACTAGGCTAATTTCGCTTCTATTACAAAATTACCTAATATACCTATATATATATATATATATATATATATATATATATATATATATATATATATATATATATATATATACCCATACACAGGTGAATTTTCACAATGAGTGTGGATGGCAAAATTTTTAAAAAATCAATATTCCTAGCCAGGAATCGAACCTTTTGATTTTGAAAAAAAAAGACACACTGTATTGTTACACTAATCGATAGTGTCGCTAATATGGATCAAATTCTGAAAAGTAATGATATATGTCAAACTAAAGGAATTACAATTTTTTTATAAAATACGGATACGAAACAGTAATGATTTCTTAAATTTACGTGGACACTACACATTGATTACGAAATAGTAATACTAATCAATGAAGCGTCGAACAAAATCATTATTGACGAAAATTCACTCGAAGTTCTAATTAAAATTTTTAATGTTTTTTTTTTCTATTAATATTTGAAATGAGAATACAGTGGTGTAAAGAAGATATATAATAGAAGAAAGAAAGATATATATGTAAAGAAGATATATAGATAACATAACTTCGAGGTATTCTTCAATTTTAGTAATGTGATAAAATATAATTACTTGTACTGGGCAGTGGGTGATCATGCACTGGAGATCCAGTCAAATGGCGCCGTGTATTTCTTAGCCAAAGCTGTGGGTGGCTGCCTGATCCCGAAGGAGTTTGGGAAGGACTTGCAGGACCTCCAACTGTGGGTGGTGTGCAGGGTGGAGACTGAACCATTGGTAGAGGGCTTAATGATACCTAGAATCGGATATATTAAGTGTTAAAATTGTGTAATAAAGAAATTTTAAATATCCGTAGTAGATTACTCACCATGCAAACAACACTTGGCCTGGAGGATTGCCCAGATGTTCCAGGTAGGCATAAAACAGCCCGCCTTTCAATCGCATGCTGTTGTGTTGTCTGAAAAATAATGATTATGATAACTAACATACTCTTGTATTGTAATTTTATGTAAATATACATAGAATCAATATTTTATTGGCTCTATCTAGATACTACAATAATATACAGTCTGCATCCTAATTTATATAGAAACTTTTAGAAATTATATACATAGTATGAAAATAAAATAACATGTAATATACCTCTACAACGGGAACGTTTTCAGCTGGAAAATTTCCAATATAAGTTGGTGTCAACTGCTGTTCCCGAAAACATTTTTTTTTTTAATTCTTTATAAAAGACTAAACTAAAAGAAGAGAAGATTAACCATGCTATAAACATTACTAATATTCCCCTTAACCATTTGTGGCAAGTTTAAATTGCTTGCGTTACAAGTGGTTCACGCCAGTAGTCGAATGGTGGATTCGAACCCACAAACTTATTGAGTTTGCGGTCTGCGCCCTGCCATGAGGCTACTGTCGCTTCAAACATCAATCACCAATCATTTAATTATATACATATTTGCATGTCAAATGTGTATGCTAAATAATAAAGAACATCATGTGAAAAAATTAGAAGAAGAGAGTTCTTCCCAAAATACATTAAATTTACACTTACTCTACTACTTCTTTACTTTTTTGGATTATGTTATACAAATCATATCAGGACTAATAAATACTTTCCATCACCCTAATAATTATTAATATGATACAATTATTTATATCTTATGCGATAATTATATTAATAGGTTTTTATTTAAAACCTAAAATTTTTAAAACATACTCGTATTGTTTTTTTTAATTACTATGCATATTTATATGATTTGATTTCAGACAGTCAATCAATAAAATATAATACTTTAATTGGTCTTGTATGGTAACCATAGAAGTTAAAATAATTTGATTATTGTGTTAGACAAAATAACTTACCATTGGTAGAAACGGAACTGGATTTAGGCCTATTAACTGGGTAGAAGCCAGCAAAGAGGGACTATTTTCAGGACTCCGTCCAGCCTGGGCCTAAAACTTAAAAGATGGAACATATAAATACATTAAAACTATCTCAGTTTATAAAAAAAGTAAACAATTCACTAAAAAAAATATATTAACTTCTATGTGCCTATCCCCAGTTGCAAAACTTTCGCCACCCATTAATGTTAATATTCTCTCAATCTCCGAAAGCTCCGCCACCTCATTACCACCACCAGTCTTATTTCTAGTTTTAAAGCGTAATGCACCCTGCTTATTAACAGCACTTTCATCAGCCCAATACTAAAACAGTTTTATTTAAAATTTAAGTAACTATGTATACTTAGCATGACATAAAAATAATTAGTCACAAAATTACAAACTTTAGTTCATTGTTTCCATGTCTTACACAGCCCCCTAAACTATTGAGTTGATGGACGAGTTTCTCCCAGCTTTTACTGGCGGTGTCCGTTGCACTGGGAACTTTCGAAAACCCTTTTGCAAGGCTTGGATTCTTCTCCAAAAAATTTAGTAACGCGTGAATTTGGGCCGTTGAAGGAGCCGCAGTAGGGGTTGACTAAGTTACAAAGAAACTAATATTATAACAAAAGTATATACTTACTTCATGTTATATGCGGAATTTTATTAATTTGAACAATAAATAAACTTCTTGCTAACATGAATGTATGAAATCACTTCTAAAAGTCAATCGCTTGTAAACAAACATAGACATCTTTTTTCAGACACGAATCTCATAACATACAGCCAAAGCAAATGTTTTTTTTTTCTTTATTTCAATAGAAATAAATATTTTCTTGTCAAATATTGGACATTAGAAGAATTTAAGCAATTTATATACCAAATTGGTAAAAAGTTCATGCACATATTTTAAAAATAAAGTCGTACGAAGGGAATTATCGATAAAACAAACACAGCTAATTCCGCTCTTCTATTCGAGACTACTTTACTTCGCAAGTGCGTACCAAATGTTTACAGAATTCCAAATCAAGGTCAAGTGAGTTCACTTTTAAAGTGAGCTTTGTCACTCGGGTGAAGCTCGCTATCGAAATGGTTATTTACAGAATAGCACTACACTACACGTGGTTAATAATTACCAAGTATAATCAATGCCCTAGTACGTATTGTAAGTAGTACTATTATTTATTCCGTGGTTTTGTTTCATTATCAAATAATCGTTTGATTATTATTTGGATACTCATATGTTCAGTACTTTCTACTTGGGTACTCATATAGTTGCCATACTGTATAAACACTTCAGAACTTCGATATATCGACAGTCAACTTGGCACCGCTGAAGGGATTGTAATACCAGCAATATATGTATATATATTTGTACTTGTACCGGTAGGCGAAGTGTAGGGCGAACGCTACTATATGGAGTGATGACCTGGTAATCTATACAGAAAGTCGATGGATGCAGGTGGCTCAGCATTGTGCTTTGTGGGGGGGGGGGCAATCTTTGTGGGAGGGAGCTATTTTTTCTTATAGGAGAGGGGGCAAACGAGCATACAGCTCACCTGATAGTAAGTGATTACCGCCGCCCGTGGTAAGCTGCATCACCAGGGGGATTTCTTAAAGGTCCCTAAGTCGTATCGGTCCGGAAAAATCTCTGGTAGTAGTTGATTCCACAAGAAAGTTATGCGAGGAAGAAAACTTCTTTTAAATCGCTTAGTTGTGGACCGCCTGTCAGATGGTATGGATGGTATCGCGAGTGTGGTCGCGGTGTGCGATGGTGAAACTGTGCGGATGGAATTAGTCCAAACAATTCCTCAGAGCACTCACCGTAGTAGATGCGATAAAGTACGCAAAGAGATGCAACATCTCTTCGCAGTGCCAGTGAGTCGAGCCGATCGGAAAGAGCTCGGTCGCCGACGATTCGAGGAGATACGACGAAGGGGTTTCTTTAGCGGTAAACGTGCAAACTTGTGTCTTCTGGAGATTAAACTGGACTAGATTTAGTCGCCTCCAGTCCGAGATTTAGTTCAACAAAATATCGACTTCGAACACCACTTTGTCCCGGTACTCGGCAACGTTTTCCCGAGAAATATTAGCATGGCCGGTGTATAAAGCATCTTCAGTGCTGTCTTCTGTATAGCAATGAATGCTACCGATTTGCAACATGTTATTGATATGCAGAAGAAACAGCGTTGGTGATAGCATGCAGCCTTGTGGAACCACCAGCGTTAATGGGCTTGTACTACTACGACCTTTATGCTCCGATCAGCAAGAAAACTGGTGAGATCACCAGTTTTCTTGCTAATTAGATAATTACACTATTTATCGGGAAACCCATAGGAAGGAAGCTTCGTAAGAAGCGCTTTGTGCCAAACCCGATCGAAGTCCTTCACTATGTCCAAACTAACGGCCAACGCCTCCCCCTTGGGCTCTACTGCCTCCACCCACTTATGAGTTAGGTAACTCAGAAGATCACCAGCCAAGTGACCGCACCGCAAACCGTACTGGCGGTAACTAATCAGCTGGTGATCCTCAAGGTACCGCATGAGCTGGCTGTTAATAATGGATTCCATTATTTTAGAGAACAAGGAGGTGATGGCAATAGGCCTATAGTTGGCCGGATTAGAGCGGTTACCTTTTTTAGGGATTGGGTGCACGAGGGCTGTCTTCCATGATTTCGGGACTACTACTACTACTATTTTTATACGTAGACACATACCTCATAAGTATATTAATTATCATATCACAACTGATCAAATTAAATTTAAGAGCCTATACTACCTCAAATGGCTTAGCAAGATCCTCTGTTATGCCGAAAATACTGCAGCATTGTTTTTGAAATAAATATATTATGGTGAAGTTGAGGATTAATGTTAAGTACTATGTTAGACGAAAACACGATTCCATAAAATTTTCTCGATAGGAAAAATATCCTACTGGTGATCCTCAAGGTATCGCATGAGCTGGCTGTTGATTCCATTATTTTAGAGAACAAGGTGGTGATGGCGATAGGCCTATAGTTGGACGGATCAGAGCGGTTATCTTTTTTAGGGATCGGGTGCACGAAGGCTGTCTTCCATGATTTCGGGACTACGCCTAGGGAGTAGGAGTACCGGAAAAGACGCTTTAAGACCGATGCCAACTCCGGAGTACACGTCTTCTGCACAATAGGTGGGACACTATCAAGCCCACTCGACTTGTTAATGTCCAGGGAGAGGAGTGTTCTGCGCACCGAGCGTAGGGTAAACAGCACATCCTGCATAGAGTACTCACACTGCGGAATAGTCGGCGGTGTGTTCCCCTCGTAATCAAGAGTCGATGTTCAGCAATAATGTTGTTGATGATGATGATGAAATCACTGTATCACTTCCTCAATCAAGACGAATATTTGGTCACCGCACATGTAAAATCCATCAAGCTGTTTACGAGGCTACAGTCGAGCCAAATAAAAAGACATATACATACACACTCTAAAAACCCCCCTTCTGGGGCAGTCGGGTAAAATAATCAAATTTTTCGGTTCTCCGTGTTTGACTCACAGTACTGAATGAAAAATAATTAAAAGCTAAACAATAAAATGTTATAAAACTTATGAATTAAGACAAATATAATTTTTGTGTACACTACTTTATTAAATTCTTTATAAAAATATTAGCTTTGAATAACTTAAGTGTTGGGAGTAGAGGTGTTCTTCAAATTAGGTAATACATATCATTTCTATTTTATAGCTAATAAATTTTACACCCTAAATATAACAAATTTTCACAGTGTAACGCCTAAGTTTATTAATAACCTAAAAAAGTTTTGGTCACTTATCATGAACCATACCGGCTTAATTTTATTTCAAAATGGCCGCTCCATTAAAACGGCAACTTCATAGTTTAATACTATTTTATTTCATAGTTTAAAGAAAATATACACACACAAGTTTTGCATAATTTGTTTGTACTTAATCTAAGTTTATTCTTGACTTTATTCATGTATATTTAATGGAAATAAACTCGTAAAAAGTACATCACCTAGTGGGCCTTCCATTAGTCTCCACTCGTTTCCACTCCATCGACAATCTGTCAAGACTTATTCAGCTCATCAATCAGTTAGTGGAGCGATTTTAGCGTAAGATACAGTTTTGACCGCACTGCTATGTGAGATGATTCAATGAAAAGCGTGTTTTTACTTCTACAACATTAATTGGAGTATCCTTTATCTAAATGCAAAGAAGGGTTATACTACAGAATGTTTTGTAAGCGGAGTGTGTTTTTATTTATAAACTAGCTATTGCTTGCGGTTTCGGCCGCGTGAAGGGGCAATACGAATTTATTTCGAAAACTCACAGCCAACTTTCACACTTTAGCTTTTCTTTGCCATTCCGTCCGCGTAGTAGTCTGATGTAATATTTTCGTTGCTACAAACCGACCCTAAATTCTTTCGATTACTTAGCGTGGATTTCAGATTGATTGATAACAGAACTTGTGTAAAATACCATGTATTAGGTACATTAATAGCTTTTATTACAGATTTAGGGTAACAAACGTGCTCATATTCTACCTGATGGAAAGTGGATGCTGTGGCTCATAGACATCTTAATCAGTCCTGGAAAAGTCAGATGCGTTGTCGCCCCTAAGGACTAAGATAGAATGCCCCGTTTCCAATCAAATGGTCCACCACCCTCTTACTCTCACCGCAGACTATAGGGCATTCTCCTGATACTGCAATGAGACTGCTCTATCGACCGCCGGTTTGAGCAAAGGGGGTGATGTGGCGGCGCTGTCATCGTGCCTTAAGCGATAAACACATCGAAGCCTAAATCGCGCTATTAAAGTCCCGAAGTTAAAACAGTATATATATAATAGCTCCGAACTATCACACGGAGCGTAGGCCATTCCCCTGGCAGAACCATAAATAAGAGTGTATATACGGAAATAGATAAAAATCTCTAACGTAAAAATTGGCCGCGACAACAGCGCCGCCTGGAAGCTTAATATTAATATATATATATATATATATATATATATATATATATATATATATATATATATATATATATATATACGAACGTACTATATACCTCCTTTCATATTGTTATTTTTATAAAGTATTTTGTCGATTTCTAAATAACAATAAAAACACTGTTTGTTACTTAGAAATCGGCATAAATACTCTCGATAAATTGAAGAACTTAGGAAAAACAAAGACTTTCAGTATTGTTAACATATTTATTTCACAATTTTCAACAAGGTGATATTTTAAAAATAAAATAACACCAAAATGTGAGATGGTATAAAATTCCATGTTGTCTGCACGTAATGTAGCATGTAGTAACTTACTCCAAACCGTCATAAAAATTATAGGGTTGAAATTAAAATATTATTTTGTCTTTTATTATATTTGTCACTGCACCAATTACAAAATTTACCTTAAAGCACATTCTTGAACCCTACATTTTGTGCTATACAAAAGCAATCATGATAAAACACTCAAAAATACGAAATAACAAGAAAGAAGCACATGCACAATTCGGGGGACATATTTCTTAAATAATTTTTCACTTATCAATTTAATTCAGTGTTGCCTAATGAAACAAATTTTAAACTCCTATTTTTACTATTACTCCTTATAATATAAACCTCACGTATGAAGCAAATATAAACTAACTCGAATTTAGAACTAAAGGGATATTTTATTATTTATTACTTTGGGAGAAAAATTTAATTAATTTAGTAACACCAATATGTCTTTTCTTCGCCGTTGCATTGAAAGCCATTTTCAGGCTACTGGGCAGGAAAGGATACGGTATTAACATCAATGGCGAGTACATCACTCACCTTCGATTTGTCGACGATAGTATGGTCCTTATGGCAGAATTGCTGGAGGACCTAAGCACTATGCTCAGTAACCTCAATAACGTCTGCCAACGGATAGGTCTTAAGATGAACATGGACAAAACGAAGATCATGTGTAACGTCCATGTCACACCTATGCCGGTAGTTATTTGGGAGCACTAAGCTCAAAGTTGTTGACGAGTATGTTTACCTGGGGCAAATAGTCTCACTAGGTAAGTCCAACTTCGGCCGAGAGGTCACTCAACGGATTCAACTCGGCTGGGCAGCGTTCGGGAAATTACGTCGTGTCTTTTCGTCAGGTATACCTCAAAACCTGAAAACGGGACTGTACAACCAGTGCGTTTTGCCAGTGATGACCTACGGAACTGAGAAGCGGTCCTTCAGTACTGACTGTATGAGGATAGTCACGCAGTGAGCGAGCCATGAAGAGGGCTATGCTCGGGGTTTTGTCTGCGTGATAAACTTAGAAATAAGGATATCTGCAGTAGAACCAGAATGAACGACATAGAAGAACGGATTAGTAAGCTGAAGTGGCAATGTGCCGGCCATATATCTCGAAGAACCGACATCTTATGGGGGAAAAAGGTCATAGTCATAGTAATAGTCTTTATTGCAATCAAATGGTTACAATAGATGTTTTGTTTAAAAAAAAGTCCGCATTTGAACCCAGTTTGGGCGTAACAATTATAAAAATATTAAATTATTATTTTTAAACTACATTATTAGATTTCATTAATACATTACATTATTAGATTATATTATTTCAAAATTCTGTAAATTTAATTTAATTCATAATCACAATGTCAAGTAAAAAGTAATTATTATTTGACATTGTGATTATGAATTAAGTAAAAATAAAATTAAGTAAAAAATAACAAATGAATAACAAAATTAAATTAAATTAGATAGGCACAGGCCGAAGTTGTCCACATAAATTAAATAATATTTGTATCAAAATATTTATTTAAATTATAGAAACATTTTTCAATTAAATATAACTTTAATTTGGATAAGAATAGTGTAGTATTCGTTAAATTTTTTATGTCATTTGGAAGGGTATTAAAAATTTTAACTGTCATACAGTAGGGACTAGAGCTGTGCAAAGCAAGAGTAGATTTCGGCAATAGTAGCCTATTCTTATTTGGTCTAATTGAGTATTTGTAATTTGTTTCACTTAATTTGGTAAATAGTTCTGGGTGGTTTTTTACAAATTTGCATGTTTCCCAAATATAAATAGACGTCAATGTCAAATTTTTAAACTTTTTGAAGTGTGGCTTACAACTTTCTGGAATTTTTATGTTTGCCAAGATTCTTATAAATTTTTTTTGCATTATAAATAATTGCTGTGCATCTTTACTATTTCCCCACAATATGACACCGTATGACAGCCACGAAGATATGTATGCGTAATATGCTGACAGAGCGCTGGGGACATCTGTGGTTTTCTTTATTTCTCGTAATACGTAAGTGAATTTTGATAGCCTATTTTTTTACTTTATTTATATGGGCTTTCCAGTTTATATGGCAGTCGATTTCCAGGCCTAACAAGTTGAAGTTGTCAATAGTTCCTATAGGTATATTATTATAAGTAAAAGCGATATTTAGTGGTGGTTTTTGAACTGGTCGGAATTGCATAATTTTGGTTTTATTAAAATTAATCTCTAGGTTGTGATGTGTCAGCCAATTTGTTACTTGGTTCAATACTTGATTCAATGTATTATTTAAATTCTGGTCTTTATTATGCGCAATAAGAATGGAAATGTCATCAGCAAATATAATAGAGGTTTCAGTCAATACCCTAGGTAGTTCGTTTATATAAATAATAAATAGCAAACATCCCAAAACGCTACCCTCGCGGATGGAGCAAGTAGTGTGGATTGCTTCAGATCTAACGTTGTATATTTCGCCAGCGTCATGATTGTAATGCACTATCTCTACGTATTGTTTACGGTTTTCTAGGTAAGATTTAAACCATTTGTATGGCGTATCTCGTATACCAATTTCATATAGCTTCTGTAACAGTATTGGGTATTGTACTTTCTCATAGGCTTTGGACGTGTCTAATAATATACCTACGGCGTATTTCCTTTTATTTAAAATATCAAGTACGTTTTGTATATATTCGTATACGGCCAGTGTCGTTGATCGTTTCTTTCTAAAGCCATTTTGTGAATTATCAAATAGTATAAATTTTTCACAGAAAGCGTAAACTCTATTTGACATTGCCTTTTTGAATATTTTCGAGGATGTAGGTAACGTAGCGATCGGTCTATAATTTGAAGTGTTTGCTTTTGTATCCTTTTTATGTATAGGTTTTACTGCAGCAGTTTTTAATAAATCTGGAAACGTTCCTTCCGTAAAAGATTGGTTGATTAAAATACTAAATGGAAGAGTTAATGAATCAACACATTCTTTTATTAATTTAGGTGGTAATTCATCTATTCCATAACTATTTTTATTTTTTAATTTTTTGATAATGTTACTAGTTTTTTCCAAATCTATAGGACATAAAACATAGTATTTAGTGTACTGGTATTTTAAGGTTCTCGAGTGGCAGCCTCGTACCGGTAAGCAAAGTGTAGGGCAACCCCCCACTAGATGTAGTGACGACCTGGTAAGACATGCAGGAAGTTAATATATGCAGGCGGCTCAGGACCGTGCTTTGTGGCATACCTTGGGGCGGCCTATGTTCAGCAATAGACTTGTGATAGTTTTTAATGTAGTTAATAAATACAATAACATATAACAATAACTTGCTTAATAAAATATGATTTCCTTTTTAGTATTTCCTTTATACCTATCATTAGAATTATTATAGTCAACCAAATCTAAGAAATACATTTTCACAGCTGTCAGATTTATTGAACCAAACATGCCAATCAAAAATGGGAACGTACAATATTCGATGCTTTAAAAAATCGATATCGATTATTTAGAGTTGGTAATAATTTAGTTTGGTTTGAATAATACCAGAATAAATTTAAAATTGATAATTTAAATCACAAGATTTATCAGTTTCTTCGTATTTGTTGTTACTGCTTATTTCTAGATGCACAGTAATAAAAATTTAAGATTGAAACTAGATTAAAAATAAATTTATTCAATCATTTTCAGTAAAACTAGTAGATATGTCATTGTTTATATTAATTATTATTAGATTTTCAATAATTCAGGCAAAATTAATGTCTCTTTCAAAGTCATAGTCATAGTCATCCATAGTAATTTTTTTTTTGTTTTTTCTACCCCTTTTGCCCAATCATCCACTGTGACATGCTTCAACGAATATTTTTTTATAGCATTGGGTGACAAACGAGCACACAGTCCACCTGATGCTAAGTGGATGCTATGGTCCATAGACATACATATTTATTCTCAATTCAGAATCAAAATGCAAATGCGTTGTCACCCCAGAGGCTTAAGGTGGAATGCCTCGATTCCAGTAAAAAGGGTCTCCGGTTCTCTACACTCACCATGCGAAACGCAGCAGCATTACGCTACTACTATTTTACGCAGGTATTCTGTGAGAGTGTGGTCCTGCCCCGGTTGAGCCGACTCATTCGTGTTACAACTATAATATAGATGTAGTGTGGCTCTATCACGTACAAGAAGTTATTATTAAAAAAGTTATTGTTAAAACCGATTAACAAAATAAGAAGACAAACAAAAATCACAAAATTACGCACAGTAAGCTCTGGAAACAGAATCAGAAACTTTTTAATTCAATATAGATTATGAATAATACTTATTGAAAGTCACTTTTTTCATTTACCACTGGTTCGCAAAACAAAACCTTTGTCCTGGGAAGAACCAGCCAGAAACCCAACGGGATTATTGTAAGCTCTTAGTTTAAAAAATAAGAGCTTACAATCATGCGTGTTACAATTAACAACACAAAAAAAATTAGAAATAGCTTGGTAGCGATCACCCTTCCCAGGAGTTATTATCATCCATAAATTACTTAATATTAAAATAACCCTTCTTATACAAACTTAGTTTAATAAAGTTTTTAAACTATGTGTACTTACGTCAAATTTTGTATACTATTTGGGATTTTGTTCTAAAAGCGTATACATCGCCCCAAGAATGAATTACTGACTCTGTGGAGACGAGTAACTGGTACCAAAATGGCGGAATATTGAAATTATGTAGTGGCTATTTTAGCACGGCCTTGTATATGATTTTTTTGCCTACACAAATTTACTTACAAAGTAAAAAAACCGGCCAAGAGCGTGTCGGGCCACGCTCAGTGTAGAGTTCCGTAGTTTCCCGTCCGTCACAATAAGTGTTCCCACTTATGAGTTTAAAGGTGGGTATCCATTATGTTCGCGCTCCTGCAACTGCTCCCGGTAGTGGGTACTGTTGTTTCCATCCAAGTTCAAAATGATTTTCCTAGAAAGTCCTTATAAAGTTCTACTTTTCAGATTTTTTACATATTTTCTAAACTTATGGTTCAGAAGTTAGAGGGGGGGGGACACATTGTTTTTTACTTTTGGAGCGATTATTTCCAAAATTATTGACATTATCAAAAAATAATTTTAGTAAACCCCTATTCATTTTTAAATACTTTTCTTTTGAAGCACCGATGCGATGCTCCGGGAAGTCTGCAGTCTGTGAATATATTCAAGATCGTCCCAACCATTACATCAGATTTGATAAACCACAAATCCTCGCAAAAGAATACCGATTCCTACCAAGTATGATACGCGAGGCTATTGAAATTAAAAAACATCCTAATTTCAATAGAGAAGACGTATGGGTGCTGCCATCGGCTTTGGATCCTATAATTAACAAAATTAAACCCAAACCCAAGCATACCACTGCAAGACTTGAAGATACTGTAAGCTCGTTTTGCGTAGATCGAGCCGAAAAAAATTAATATGAAAAAATTGATATAAAAAATCCGGAGGTAGCCGGGCTAACTATGACATTGGGACGTCAAACATCTCAGTCCCCCCCCCCCGTGACTATGGTTGCTGTAAAGCAAATGAAAGTCATCAGTATTACAGGCATCGTACACACGCGCGCATATCCCTCCCTGTTACACTTAAAGAAGTTGAATAAAACTAAATTTACGGATTCTATCCCGTTTATTTAACTGATTTTACTTATTTTTAATTCCCGACGTTTCGGTTGCTTTACAGCACCCATGGTCACGGGGGGGACTGAGATGTTTGACGTCCCAATGTCATTGTTAGCCCGGCTACCTATGTACGAAGTAACGCTACTAAAAGTATAACTTTTTCCAAACAGAAGATAAGTAATTAAAAATAAAAATGATTTTGTGAAAAATAATTGTATGTGATCAATTGTGCAAATCATGTTAAAAACATTCCTATTTATCTAGCTCTAGAATGAGGTCAGGTAGTCGAGTTCTAAGCACACAAAGGAATTTGTGTTTTATTTAACCAAGCCCTGCGCACTTTAGATCGTACAATACCTACCTTCCGTTTGCTCAGTAGAGCACGAATTTGATCAGAATTATGTAAAAGTGTGTACCTATGATAAAACTATTTTTTCGTTTTAAACAAAACCAAAGACACTATGCAATAGATAATAGTATCAAAGACAAAGATATGCTCTTTTATTTTAAACCATAACCTGGCAATGTTTCTTAGAAAAAAAAAAAGAAATCACTCTGAACTTTCGGCGTTCCACGTGTCGCTTTGATGAAGGTGCTCCGTCTTTTTTATAGAATTTTATATTTGTGTCTGGACTAAAAACGAAAGTATTATACATTTTTATATTCCTTGTAATATAGTAAACACGTAGATATATAATTTGTGGTATAAAAAGTGAAAAGTAAACTGCCAAAAGTACTTCAAAATCCGGAAGGCCCATTTTGGCGGCTGGGTCATAAATGTGTTATTTTTCAAATTCTAATTTATTTTTAGTGTAAAATGTAAGTAAAAATAGTTTTCTTACATATTTCAAATAACTTGACGTTATATTTATTTCAAATTCACACCAAAATATCTTTGAAATATTGTTCGAAATGTCATACAGATAAAATATTAATATTATTATTTTTTTAATTTTTTAATATTTTAATATTTTAGTATGAGTAACGAATGGAAACACATTAAACATAAAATATACATATTTCCAAACATTTTCATATAAATTTCTCCAAAAACAAAAGTGTAGAATTCAAATTAGTAGTAATTTTGTCACTAAAATTGAAGTATATACTACCACTATGTTATACAGGGTAATTTACGTATTTTATTACAATTTCTAGCAACCAAAAATAATTTTATTCGATAGTTTATACATTCAACAAGAATTCCTGTAAGTTTTATCCATAAATATTGTCTCAAAGTGAAAATATAGCAAAATTTGCAATATAGCAAAAAATTTTCTAACTTACAAATTTTCCCGCCATTAAGGTCCCGAGTGAACGGGAGTATAACATGTCGCGCGCTGTCAGAGCGTACAGTTCTCCTTCTTCCATCACATGCACTGGTGTGTAGTGGTACGTATAAAGCGCCGCAGTATGTACAGTAGACCGGACCTTCCACTGCGATACACCTAAGCGACGAGCAACTATGTTCGTGGAAGTGGTTGGATCTTCTTGAAATTTACTCAAAATTTCTTCATCTTCTGTGACATGGGGTGGTCGGCGCTTAGGGTAGCGCTGTAGGTATTCACGGCGAGCAGCTGCAGCGTCACCGTCACATTATCCATAGAGATAAAAGATATCTGCGTATTCCTCGTTGGAAAATGATTGCCTTGCATGATATCCGCGTCTTGGTGGTTCCGCCGCCATAAAACTTTGAAATTTAACTTCTTTAAGTGCAACAGGGAGGGATATGCGCGCGTGTGTACGATGCCTGTAATACTGATGAGTGATGACTGATTGAACAGTTTCTTGTTCTTGCTGTGTATACCCATACATATATATGGTATAAGGTATAAGTAGTAAGGTATAAGTATTTATAATATATATATATATATATATATATATATATATATATATATATATATATATATATATATATATATATATATATATATATATATATATATATATATATATATTATAAATACTTTTAAACTTTATTATTTTGCTATGAAATATTAATAATTATTTAAAATTATTTTTTTATTTTATTTAAATTAATAGCAATAGTCTTATTTTTGTACAGCTTGGGGGCACATTTTGGCCATCTCATTTATATGTTCATTTAATATCCATATCATGTAAGTCAACAGGAAGCATAGTCCGCCATCTTTGGGAGTCCACCATATATCAGAATTTACAGTGACGTCTTAATACCTATATTATGGAAATGTATAGGAAATGACTAGTCCGACATCTTGGTCGTTTCACCTTATTGGATTTAAAATGACATCACTTAGCCAGGCGTACTTTAAAAATTCAGTTGCGAAATTGGACCCGAATAATTCGACCATAAAATCGTAATCGAGGACTCCTAAAACTCCGTGATAAAAAACTTACAGCCGGATTGGAGCAACTAAGTTTTTGATCACTAACTTAAATCCGCCATCTTTAATTTTTTTATATTGCCAGCATTTCGGCCTTGTTGTTTCCTACAGCATATTTTCAAGCACCACCAAGCTATCCCCAACCTATGCCGAGTTATGAACTCTTTAAAATTGGTATAAAATTTTTGTTTTCCGCCCTTTTTAGTCATGGGCACATATTAGCTCCATCATCGAAACAACTATATGTCATTTTAATATTGCATTGTCATATTAAATGTCTGCTATATTGGACTAAGAATAACATCACCTTATTTATTGTTTCGCTCATCACGTCCCTTCGTTTGATATCCTTATCATAGGGATTATTAAGGAAATTATGAATTGCCATTTTGTAACGTCCGCCATATTGGATTTAGAATGACGTCACATTACTTAGTTTTAATTTGATAACCCACATCATAGTGGTTGCTGTGAAAATGATAAATCACTATTTTCTAACGTCCGCCATATTGGACTAAAAATAGCGTCATAGCATTGAGGTATTACCTATGGTATGAGTTTGCGCCACGCATTGCGGTACACTGTACCACAACTGTATAGTGAGTGTCAACGCCCGCACAGACATAAATAACAACTTCAAAATGCCTGGTTGTGTTCTTAAAGACTACAGTAAACACTCCAAAAAATCACAAAAAGTAATGGTTTAACATTTCATCGGTAAGTAGACATTAAAACGTTTAAAACCCTTTGATTTAAAGTTTTTTGCGTTGTTACAATGCTCCGTGGATCGGGCGGTCGACCGCCGCCATTTTGCAGTACTTATCATAGAGTAATGAAAACAAAAGACGCAGATAAGCAACATACATTTGTGCCTATTTTGTTGTTCAGTTTATCAATAGTATATGTGTATAATAATAATATTTATTATTGCGTGTTATTATTGTGTAAAATAAGTAAATTGTGATTTTTACCTAAAAACCTTAATAATGTTGAAGGTTCTACGGCCGGGTCATGAGAAAAGAGAAACGGGGATAAAATTTGTGCAAAATAATCGGAATGAAGAAGCATGGCTTCCGACTCCTCATCCATATGTATGTTTATTGCACTTTAAGGATGAGGATGAGGAGGAGGAGGAGAGAGAACAGATCGCCAAGTGTCACGATCCTTACATACCTCTTTCGCTTCTTTCAAGTTCATTAGCTTCTTCATACATGCACGTCTAGGTATCCGAGTACTCTTGACCCTCCCCTCTTCGAGCAATTTGCTCACATGGTCTTCGAAAGTTAGTCTCGGTCTACCTCGACACCTTTTAATATTTACTTTCGCTCTATATATTTTCTTCACCATTCGGTCTTCACTCATTCGTTCAACGTGCCCAAACCATTGGAGTACGTCCCTATCAATTTTTGTGATAAGGTCATCTTTCAATCCTGCCATATTGCGAATCTCTTCGTTTCGCTTTCGGTCGGCTATGCTAACGCGACATATTTTACGAAGAGATCGCATCTCCACTGCATTCAACTTGCTTTTATGCTTCTTCTGGCATACCCAGGTTTCGCTGCCATATAACAAAGGCGGTACCAACACTGCGTTATGTATTGCAAGGCGTGCACTCTTCACCACGCCTTGCCTTTTTACTATTGCATTCAGGGCACCATTGACTTTGTTTCCGGCAGCAACACGCCTATCCACATCTAAATCACATCTTCCATCCCGGCTGAAAGCACTCCCCAAGTATACAATTTCATTTACCTGTTCTAGACATTCCTGATTTACTCATATTTCACATTTCGTTCTCTCTTCGTCCTTTTCAAATACCAGAACCTTAGTTTTATTAGTATTCAAACGGAGATCTTTAATTTCACATTCCTCTTTCATACACGTGACTAATGCCTGCAGTTCTGCTTCTGATGGTGCAATAAGCACTGCATCATCAGCATACAGCAGACAATTAACTTTTATGTCACCCAATTTCACACCCTTACTTTGTTATTTTCTAATTATATATATATATATATATATATATATATATATATATATATATATATATATATATATATATATATACATATGCTATGAGACAAAAAATATTGTTTATGTCAATATTATTATTATTTATTGACGGGAAAATGTTCATAGATCGCTTTCCATCAGGCGTGATCGAGGTCAAGAGCAAGGGTATTTAGTCTGCACGGCCCAAAGCGAATGGACCGCGGGCCATTCGACCATTAAAATACGTTCCAAAGGCCAAATTTAAAATGTTGAAAATTAAAGTTCACTGCACAATTTATTACATTACTGGACAATTGCGAAATTACAGTGTAATGAGTATGAAAGTAATTGTAATAATTTTTTTTCGCAAATATACTGAACGAAGAAAATATAAGCGGAAGATTCTAAAATAATAGTTGGTTACATTTCCGGGTATGTAAGCACTCGGTTGACCAAAGAGTTAAAATGCGAGGAATGTATTGATACTTTGACCACGACACAAAAACTTCCGCATCATAAACTAATAAGTATAAAAGATGTGGGTGGTTTATGCTCCACTGAAGATGTTTATAAAATTTGTTTATCGACGGAAATGGTTATACGTCGTTTAGTTCGATCCAGTGGCAAGAATGACCTGTCATCAAAAAACGACTACGTATGTTTACTTGGTCATTCTTTTAATCAACCTTCTACATCAAATCACAGAATGCATCTAATACATGCAATAATAAACAAATATACAACTGTTCGATTGCAACACAAGTCAGAGATAACAATTGATTATACGAGCAAACGCGAAAAGCTCACGTAACGTACGTGGTTTAAAGGCAATTAAATATTAATTTGTGTTGAATTATTTATAATTTGTAATAAATAAAGTTTATATTAAATTGCAACGAGACATTTATTTCACGTCTTTTATTTATTTAATGACAAGGTGAGTATTATTTTGTAGCAGGTACAAAAGTTGTGTCACTTCTGCGTTGTAAAGTCTATAGAAGCGACTTGTTGTACACTACTAACTACTACTATGAACGATACGGGTAAGCGCCATGAAATTCCTGGCGCTTGTTACGTTTTGGTCGCGAGAAAACTAATACCTAATGCAAACTAGTGCTGCATGTTTTAATAGTTTGGTTAGACGACGTAACTATTATTTTAGCGCTGCAGCGAACTTTAGCTCTAACTCTTACCAAAATGAAGCAAACTTTTGGTTCGGGATGTCTCTTCTATACGTTAGTAATATAGTTCGATGCATTTAAGTAATCGTACATTGTCTTGTAAACCAAATGTGTGTGCAAATTTTAGTCCGATGCTTCAGCGGAAGTGGGTGAAATATTGATTTAAAAATTCTGGGGCATACATACAAGTGAACTTAAATAAAAAAAACTGTTAAAATAAAAGCTTTTAAAAAAGAAAATTCCAGCGGTGTCATTAATTTGTTAGGCTTAAAATGTGAAAAAACATCTATATGTGGAGTTTTAGCGGGAATGAGCGGTAGCAGATTGCTGCTCCTGTATAATATTTAAGATAATAGTTTGCAGTAAATTTTGATTCGAAAAAGTGGTATAATTTTGTGTACGAAATGTCAGCGCATGTAAACTATTAGTAAAAACGTTAGAAACAAATGTTTCTATGGTTATGTGAACCTCAAGATATCTGTATGCTATGGCGCTAGATACTATCGATATCGATTATCGGTTAACTCAAGCTGACGTCAAAATCTCAAAAACGTTACAATGTGACGCATCAGAATTTTGATTTTTATTTTAATACATGATACTAAAAAGTACAACAATATGAGTCCATTACCACGCAAAAAAGTCCAAATGGATTGCAGCTGCACGCTCGCCATTGCTAGTCAAACTTTTCTATACATGTTCCACTTCTGAACTGTTACATTTCCTACAAAAAAAATAAATAGAACATACCGGACCTATTGTTTGTGTCGCAGTTAATCTTTGCTTTAAAATCAGTATTCGAATCGGGATTTTACACTTTTACAAAAACCGCCATTCATTTTAAATTAATTCTGCTCTTGTTTGTAAAGAGCAAGGAATTTCTCGAAATGTGGGTTTAAATTCATTCAGATGTTTTTATATATATATAGTATATATATATATATATATATATATATATATATATATATATATATATATATATATATATATATATATAATTGGGATGAAAAACGAGCACACAGTCTACCTGATGGTAAGTAGATAGTTCATACATCTACATTTATAATCAATTAACAATCAAAATGCAGGTGCGTTGTCACCCCTGAGGACTAAGATAGAATGCCTCGCTTCCAATAAGAAGAGTCTCCGGTTCTCTACACTCTATATACGAAACAAAACAGTATGAACCTGCTATTTAACGCTGGTATTCTATGAGAGCTTGGTTATACCCTGGTCGAGTCAACCCATTCGTGCTACAACCATAATATAGCTGCAGTTGGACTCTATCACGTATGGATGCGTACCAATTTGGTTATTCCGTTTCAAGTATACAATTGAGTGAGAGACCAACCGATTTTAAACTAACTTCCTGATGAACTAGAGACTTGACACTTTAAGTATAGGCTAGGATTGGATGATAATACAATATGAATTCATTTATTTTCAGGAGCGGATTAAATTTCGACAGCGTGCCAGGCTGGAACTACATCGGCGCCTTTCTGGCATCCACATATTACATCTTTTTTACTACTTTTTCATATAAACTTATTATATTATAATTTATATTAAAGTTTCGTTAAATTAATTAGGACAAGTGTACTTCTAGCAGGTGGGCGTGGATGAAAAATGTGCTGAGAAAATAAGGACGATGTAGGAAGCTCCACATCTCTATAGAAAGTATGATTTTTTAAAATATGTAAGTAAGTAGTACATTTTTTCCGTTTAAAAACATTCGCCTATGTAACCTTACGTTCGTCAGAAGTGCCTAATTTGCCTCAAGGATGATCCGCCATTGCTTACTTTGCTTCCTTGTCAATCTCTTTATATTTTTTTTATAGACGAGGGGGCAAACGAGCATGCGGTACACCTGATGGTAAGTAACTACCATTGCCCATGAACAACCTCAACACCGGGGGAATCACAGGTGCGTTGCCGGTCTTTACGAATCCCAGTTGTCAGTTGTATATTTGTTTAAAAAAAATATTTTCTTTTGTCTTTGGTTGCATAAAATCGTAGTTTTCCTAAACTTGTAGGTCAAAAAACTGAAAATAATTTGTATAAATCTATATAATGCTGTAAACTGGCAAAATTTTCATCTTAAAAAAAATAGGATTTTTCCGTTTAATACCGTTTTGTCTCAGTTTGCTGAAATGATAGGTTTGCCTTTTGTTTTTGAAGGTTTTGTACCTATGCCACTTCATAATTCGCAGCATTGCAAAGAGTTCTTTCTTGTAAGTCCCTATGCAGTATCTGTCCGAAAAAGTCGCCTGTAGTCTTAAAACCTCCCTGTGGAAACAATTCCACACAGAGGTTTTTTAAGATTTTTGGATTGTAAGCGGAAGAAATCTCCTAGTAAAATGCACAGTGATGGATAGCCAAGCAGGATTGTGAGAATGGTGTCGTGAATTTTGAGACGATGTGGGTTCGTGAAATTTGGCGGTTGGAATTAATCCGGACAATTCCTCAGAGCACTCTCCTTTGTAGATGCGATAGAAAATACAAAGATGAGAACAGTATTCCACGTGAGGCCGAGCTTGCGCGTTGTAAAGGTGCAAGCGATGCGCCGGCTTGAAATATTGTTTCGCTCTGCTGAGGACGCCAAGCTTTTAGAGGCCAATTTGGCCTTCCCTACCAAGTGACAACGAAACTGGAAGAAACTGTATTTTGTGTATTCGGTATAAACTTTTCTATCTATTTTAATCTGTCTTCAGTACTTGCGGGGGTGTGGTACATTCTGAAGGTTAAAGAGAGAGCAGTATAATTATAGCCTGTAAGGCACTTTTTTGATTTAATTTCTTTCCTTCCACTAGATGGAGTGACTAATCGGTAAGATAAGTAGTAAGTCGATGGATGCAGGTGTCTCAGGATTTTGCATTAGGGCATTCCTTGGGAGAGGCCTATGTTAATCAGTACACGTGTGAAGGGCAAAAATGACAATGCTTCTGTAGCCTTCTTTGTTCCAAATTGGTTACAGTTGTTGATGGAATGCAAAAATCACTTACCATCAAATGGACTGTACGTCTACGTACGTAAAGTTTTTCTTCGACTGTTTACAAGAAAAACGTTAAGCGTATATGTATTGCACATAGTCCACCTGATGTTAAGTAAGTGATTTTAAACCATAGACATTTACAACTATTTTCGATTGAGAATTAAAATGTAGACTACCCTAAACACTCAAAATAGAATGCCTCGTTTCCAAAAAAAAAGGTTCTGCGGTGTATACTCCATACGAAACGCAGGCGCATTAAGCTGCTATTTCACGCTGGTATTCTGTGAGAGCGTGGTTCTTTCCCGGTCGAGTTGCCTCATTCGTGAATATTGTTACGACATTGGAGTTTGTGACAGTAAAAACTGCCGATTGAATTACCAAACTTGACACTTTAATTATCGAACACCACAACTTAAAACACACTAATAATTAAACATAATTGTACTTACTACTGATCACTTTAATTCGCAGTTATATCGCTTAGAAATATTCGCATGTATTTAATTTAATACTGACTCGGCGGTCTTAACCGGCCTTACGTAGGACCTCTTCTACTGGAACATCTAGAATGTTCAAGTACATACCGGTCCCGAATGATTAGGTGTACCAAGTTCTAGTATGGAACTTTCTAGAGAGGCCTTGACTCTCCTAGTTCCTTTACTCGATACTAGATGGCGCTTGTGGTAACTCTCCATGTAACCAGGCATTAACTATGGTACATAACACTGCCCCTCCTAAGACATGGGCGTCCCATAATAAGGTGGCAGTCGATCCACATGGACGATCTTAGAAGTACCTCTTGCACCTTTCTGTATCCAGTAGGTTACGTCATTGATCCTTGTTATAATCCGTTACTAGATGGCGCTAGTGGTAACTCGCCATGTACCAATCAGCAATTATGGCGCGCATTAATATCAATAATATAACATACTTGTGTATGCATGAATTGCTTACTAAAAGTAACGGATATATTTAAGAGAATTATTTACATGGTATAGAATTTTTAATGTTACCTCTGCTCCATAAGGAGGGAGTTGTTTTTAAAGAGTGTGTACCACTCCTCAATCTTGTGGAGTACATATACATAGAGTGTGCACGCTCTGTAGCATAAATGGCTTGATGGATTTTATCATAATATCGGTGTCGTTAGATACATCTCAGTTTTGGAAGTGATATGGGGTATAAATTTTCTCTTTTCAGTCAATTTTTTACGCAGTCGGATTTTTTAACTGTTTTTGCTGCGTGGTGTTTAAAAATAAAGATGTTAATTCCGACAACGAAATGGCATTAAATCTATTAAAATTCACTGTAGCGGAGGAAAGTAACAGTATTCTTATTTCAACTTTAAGCGTGCCACAAGGAGTTTATTTTCCTCTGTATCATAAATTGAAACAACGAACAAAGGTAGGCGCTAATGGCATTTCAATTAGTCCGAACATTTCGCATGACCGGCCGAAAATCACAGCGGCACACGTCAATTATTGAGTTAGATTTGCACGTGAATTTTAGGATTTCTTTTTTTTTAGTTCATATACTTTTTATTTTTATTAGTATAATTAACTGATACCCGACACGTTGCTACCGAACAGGAAATAAATGCGGAAATATCGTTTTATATTTGGAAAAGTTATATTGTTTAATTAAGAATGAAATTATATATCTTTCAAGTATATTTGTCGGTACAATAAGCGAGCCACCTAATGTAAGTTTATTGTATAATGTGTATATGTAACGCTCAAGTTAATAAAGTTTTACGGCAATCTGATGTTCGGTATGGCATCGCATAAAATACGAACAAACAAATGTTTTTTTTTTATGTATTCGAATCCCATTTCTGGAATATTATTAAACAACATTTTAAGGTTCACCATGACAGCCTCACAGCTCGTTATTATACCGGCTATCTTTACACTTTAGACCGGCACACACTAGTGCAATCACTGCTGTTTTCCATCAGAAATAGAACGCATATTTTATACGTGGTAGAGCTATGCTGCATCTATATTATAATTGTAACACAAATGAGGCGGTTCCCCGGGAAAGAATCACAATCTTACAGAAAACCAGCGTAAAATGGCAGTTCAATACTGCTGTGATTCGTATAATGAATGTAGAGAACCGGACACCCTTACATATATTTGCAGGATATGAAGTATTTCATCTTAGTTCTCAACGGTGAAAACGCATCTGTAGTTTGATTCTTAATCGAGGATAGATGTAGTATATATCTATTGGCCACAGCATCCACTTACCATCGGGTGGACTGTGTACTAGCTTGTCACTAATTCTATAAAAAACGATGATGGACCTATATAAGAAAACTCTGGGAGTCCTACCACCTTTTAGCAGTTTAACTTGCAACCCCTTTTACAATTACTTGGTAAACACTTCACAATAAGCAGAATCTTATAACATTTTTAATATCGAAGTTGTTAAAGTACTTACAAAAAACTTGACCGCACCACATGACTTGAGTAC
Organism: Parnassius smintheus behrii; assembly: GCA_036936625.1. Taxonomy (NCBI): domain Eukaryota; kingdom Metazoa; phylum Arthropoda; class Insecta; order Lepidoptera; family Papilionidae; genus Parnassius; species Parnassius smintheus. The sequence goes on from JAUPFT010000026.1 coordinate 5,729,000, forward strand.
TAAAAAGTTTGAAGTGTATTCAACTATAAGAAAGTTTAAGTGGATGTCTTGAACACCTCTTGAGACGCTTTCTTATGTAAAATGTGAAACATGTTACGAGTTACTTATTCGGAATTATATAAGAAAATTGATAAAAATAAGGACTATTAATGAAATAAGATTCTTTTACAATAAGGACTATTAATGAAACAAGATTCTTTTACAATAAGGACTATTAATGAAATAAGATTCTTTTACAATAAGGACTATTAATGAAACAAGATTCTTTTACATTTGGTAGAGCCATACTGCAGCCATATTATGGTTACGGCACGAATGGGTTTACCACACTTTCACATAATATCAGCATAATAGCAGCTTAATGCTGTTGTGTTTCGTATGGTGAGCTTTGAGAATAGGAGAACTATTTTCCTGGAAACGAGATAATTAACTTAATGTACGTGAAGGAAATAATAATAGTAATTATGTCAATAAATTAGGTTATAACATCATAAAATCTGTTTAATTTAATCAAAGCAGGAAGGCTTAGTATTTAGCGGCAATAATAAACAAAATAAACTATAATATGTGTCGATACCTGCGCCATTGCACTTGCAGAAGCGCCTCGGTGGCTAGTCGCAATTATTGTAAACAACAAGTGCAACGCACACCTGCGCATTGCACCCGCAGTGGCGCTCGGGTAGCTACTTGTCTCGATACATATTATGATATATTTCCTAATGCGCATCAGTATCGGTTATTTTAGTTCTACTGAGGATATCCTCATTTCCAAGTAACCGAACAGATTAGAAAACTTAAGTGGCAATGAGACGTCCATATAGCTCGAAGAATCGGCAACCGATGGGGAGGCAAGGAACTCAAATGGCAGCCTCGTCCCACTAAATGGAATGACGACCTGCTAAGACATGCAGGAAGTTTCAGGTGGCTCAGGACAATGCTTTCTGGCATTCCTTGGGGGAGGCCTATATTCAACAGTAGACTTGTGAAGGAGTGTAATTATGATGATAATGATTACAATCTTGATAGGTCTCTTTTTTGCTTGGTAATCTGACTGGGTAGGTACCACACTCCACACTCAAAAAGCTAAATTGGCTTTTACTCATAAAAAGCTTGGTGTAATAAGCAGAGTGGGACAGTATTTAATGCCGGCACACCGCTCGCAACTTAAAGAGGCGCAGATTTGGCTTCACATGGAAATACTTTTCTCGTCTCTGGATCGGGGCTCACCAGTGCCCTCCTCACACTTGAATGTATACAGCGCAAAGCGGCTCGAATCGTCGATGTACAAGTTCTCTTTTATTGGCTTCATTTACTGGCGCTGCGTAGAGATGTAGCATGCATACCTTTATATTTTTGTCTTACCTCTGAGGAATTGCTTGGAATAATTTTAGCCAACAAATTTCACTGACGCGTCAAAACTTACGTTACCATCCACATCATTTGGATGCTTGGACTTGAACTACCGTAAAATTTATTAGGAGTTTTCCTCGCACAAGTACTTTTTGGAATTGTTTACCATTGGCGAGTTTTACAGACCGATACGACTTGGGGACCTTCAAGAAACGAGCTTACTATTTTTAAAAGCCCGGAAACGCACCTGCAGCTCTCGTGGTGTTGTAGTACTTTATTTAAATATTTAAAACGAAAACTATCTTGTTGACTAGTTGTACTGGTTGTATTGGCTGGCCATGTCCACTTAGTAGTTAAGTAAGTCTCGTAATTTCAATTCGGCTGCATTATATGCGTGCAGAAATTATATGCGTCCTAAAATATTGCAAAATCCTTTTAGTTATTTTGTACTGTTTTAGGGTAAATCTACTAATATAGGTAGGGTTTAGGCGTTTCTTCAAGTTGACAGGGTTTTGGATAATTTGGTGTACAATTGAACGTACCTGACGTTCGATTTTGTGTACTTGTTTTTCATGTATGCACTTATTTTTATGATTTTTTTAACTACCTAATGTAATTTTTTTCAAAGATTTATCAAAGGCGATAGGGTCAAAAGAGCTAAAAAGTGTAGAATGAAAAACTTTTTCATCTGTATATCGGAATAATGGTATAATATTTTACTTAGTTACATATTCATTATGCTTATGAGACTAAGTATTATTATAATTTAAAAATAAGAACGTCTTCTTCGTCACAAAACTCAAGATTTTTAATACTGAAATGATATTCAAAACTTGCAATGATGTTATTCTAAAATATTGAAAATTAAGTGCAATAAATAAGGCTATTTTGATTTTCTTACGATACTTTAGGGAGAATTCCTAAAGGTTCTAGGGTAAAACCAAAATCATAAGTGAAAACACTGGTTCTGTGGTAGTTAATGAGTATTTCAGAGATAATACTGATTAATTCTATGCTTAAATCGTAAAAAAATTTTTGTTCGCACGACCATATCTTGTCATTTATATCGATGGTCATTGTGCAATTTATGTACAATGCAATTCAAATAAGAATAGGAACGTCAATTACTTCGAATTTCAAAATTTTTAAATCTTTTGAAGTTATATAATTAGTTTTAAAAATAATTTTTCACTGTTATTTGTTCTATTTTCATTGCTGGAAACATTGCGTCTAAAGTAAATTAATTATTTATAAAAAAAATGTTCACTGTTGTTTGTTCTATTTTCATTGCTGGAAACATTGCGTCAAAAGTAAATTTATTATTTAAATAAAGAAATAATAAATAATATAATTATAATAAAATAATAAATGCTTTATTTCTTTAAGATTAAATACTTAAACAATATAGTATATGGGTCCTCCTAGTAAGTTTAAAAGAAAACCTGTGTCAAGAGTCCCCGCTCTTCCTTATCTATAACCTTCGATCAACACTTCGATCAACAATACCAACTAGATAACGGGTCACGTACAAAATCATGGCTAAATACTGTCCGCATGAATATAAACTATGAAAAGACATAAATTAAATAACATTTAGTGCGAAATCAACCTTAAGACACAATAAAGTTCTTTTTTCCGTTATTGCCTTGTGAGCTACACTCTCACGTGCAAGAGCTCACGTCTCATGTGCGCTCTTATTTACTGAGATGGATTTCTTGCGCCGACCCGACATCTAGTTGGTATTTTGTTCTAAAGTAAGGTAATTAATGTATTACTTGTACGTATAATGAAAGCGCAAATGGTATGGGTGATGAATGGTGTATGTGTGTAATATATACCATAAAATATTTAAAGTTAGAAGGTTCCCTTTTTGTCAATCAAAAATTTTAGAAAGATCACTTTGGGCCGTCTCGTATACCTTGTTCCACGAAGTTCCAGAAAAAAAACTATCGCAGCATCATCGACGTAAGAGTAAATTTTACCCACTGAGTGAGGTCATTTATATAGAATAGAAATAGAGTTGAGGCAAGTACACTCCCCTGGGGCACACCAAAGGTTACTTCAATGTCTCTACTCACGTGAATCCAATTTTCAATCTTTGATTGCGCTCTTGTAGGTAATTGCCCGCCCTCTAGTTTAATTTAAAAGGATGGGAAGGGTTCCGGAATCAAAACCCTTTTTCAAGTCTAGAAAAACAGTCGTGCATTTATATTCTCCATCGACTTTATCTGTAATAAGAGACGTGAGGGACAATACTGCGTCCTCCGTACATAATTCACGCCTAAAACCAAAAAATAATGCGTAATTTTTCTATATAATTAAGTAGTCGAGTATTAAGTTTTTCAATGACTTGAAATCACGGGTAATACAGAAATGGGTCGATAATAATTATTGACGTTACATCTATCCCCACCCTTATGAACCGGAATAACAATAGATTTTTTTAGATAATTAATTAAATTAATTGAATAAATAATAAAATAAATTGAAGTAGGTACTTGACTGCGATTATATCTTTTTCTTAAATGGTTCCTTTGTACTTATTTGTATATAAATATTATTCCTAAAAGATGTTCTGCTCTCTACGTAACTGGTTTAATTTGATAGTTATGACGTCACAATATGGCGCCAGGTCAATCCTATTCTTATTTGAATCACACAGTATGTGAACTGTCTCCACGATTCGGGAGAAAATGTGATGATTTAAAAATAAACAAAAGTTCTCTAATATCAATACAATTGGCCTTCCGCACAAATTGCCAGGCTTTGGCAGGCAGGTTGTGAACTGATTTTTTTTAAGAGTTGTTGTCGTGGGTAGTGGATTCCTTTACGCCATAACTTACACGCTGACGCTGCAGGTATATTATTTCATTGTTGCAGCATGAATGGGCTGGCCTTACCGCGGAAAAACACGCTCATATAGAATACCAGTGTAAAATTGCAGCTTTATACCGTGCTTCGTATGGTGAATGAAGAGAATCAGAAAATCTTTTTATTGGTAATGTGGCATTTTATCTTAGTCCTAAGGATATCAACGCATCGGTTGGCTGCGCATTAGTTCATGGGATACGATAGTAATTTTTTAGAATAAGGGTAACAAACGAGCACAAAGTTCACCTGAAGGTGTTGGATGTTGAGGTCCATAGGCACATACATCAATCCTCGATTAAAAATCAAAATAAATATGTGTTTATTTAAAAACAAGATTATGTATGAGTTGAGATATAAATGTTCAAATTTCTCTCCATATTTTGAGCTGAATTGAAATACAGCATTTCATTGAAAAATGGATCAGCGTGGGGAACATTTTCATCCTACGTTTAATAGAACGAATCTTTTCATAGACTTCAAATGGCATTTATGGATAAAAGCTCTTCTAAGGCAATCGTATACTTTGGTCTTACAAATGTCAGCACGGTCAACTTACTTTAAGAGATAAGGAAAAATGGGACGCCTTTTGACAGCTTTTACGGAAGTAAATGTGCTAGCAGTGAAAAATTTAACTGAAAAGAGAGGCGAATATCGTAAGACGAGAAACCCATTCGACTTTTTATTCCACCTTAGTCCTTAGAAGCGATAACGCATCTGCATTTTGATTCATAGTCAAAGCTACATGTAGATGTCTATAAGCAAAAGCATCCACTTAGCATCAGGTGGACTGTGTGCTCATTCGTTACGAGTACGCTTATTCTATAATGAAAAAGATTTAGTACAAATTGCAGATTGCATCAGGCGGTGTTCATGAGATTGTACACGAACAACTTCTCACGGAGGCTGATTTCGCGTTGGGTGCCGCACAACCGATGCCAAAACCAATCAGAAGCAGATCCTTACTCATTTTTGTAAGTCCGACAATGGACCTGCAATTACCCTGGTGTTGCAGTTGTTCATGTGCGGCGATCAACGCTTACCATCAGGTGAGCTGCATGCTCGTTTGCCACCTCTTGTTTAAAACGGACCCGCGTGGAATTGTGCCGGGTCATGGTAGTACGCGAGCCTACGGCGTCACTACATGTTGTATTCAAGGACGGGAGAGGACCATATCTAGCAGTGGACTGTACAGATGCAATAAATAAAAAATCCATCCATCTATTACAGCCTATAAAATTGCAACACAGCAGTGTTACATAGGCCTCCTGCTACTGTCTCATAGTGAGGATTTTGCCGTAACTACCGCGCTCGGCAGGCGGGTTGCTGCCCATCTGCTGTTTCAGTTTCCCTCTGCCGCCTCTTACGACACCCACGGGACGACATGGGAGTGGATATTCTTACACCGCCACTACGAGGTTACACGCACTTAACATGTCTTTAATTTAATAACAAATGTTCTACACATTGTTATGGTAAGAAATTATGTGTAAGAAAAAAGTGTCTTTTACAAGATAATGTCTTGTCCAGGATTAAGAAAGGAATACTTCGGTGGTTTAGTCGGAACTGAAGAGACGGGAAGTGACACTCTAGACGAAAGTTTATCGACGAAATTGGTGATATATTGAAAATGGGCCATATTAAGAATACCTTTAACCGACGGTCTTGTTGTAAAGAAGGCGAGAGAATGGGTCAGTATCGTGTCAAATGTATTTGTCACCATCCACCGTCCATACGTCCGTCTCTGCCTATCCCTCTGGGTGACAGGCATGAGTGTTTATGTGTGTGTATGCTCTTTACAAGTGTCTAAATAGTGTACAAGTGTCGTCTGTATAAAGATAACTAATTTTTTGTTCTTTTCATATATACTTATCAAAAAAATCGAAACACATTCGTTTTAATTTGTTAAAAAATTGAAACACCTAATTTAATAGAGTTTTCATTCCATGAAAAAAAAACGTTATTACATAGCTGGCAATCTGGCCATTACAATGGTAAGTGAAAAACCAAAATTCGAAATTACAATTTCATTTGTTTATCCTATAAATGAAATGAATCACTATTTTGAGACAAATGTGCGTCTACATTTAGAGACCATTTCACGTTTAAAAACTAAAAAATTGCGTTTATCTTTAACGTTTTTGTTTTTTATTTGTTTACTGTGACTTTAAGACGTCCGAAAAAAGTTTTATTTCCTAAAACTTACGGATACTTCGCCCACAGAAGCCGCCCAAGTGGTGGCATTGCTGGATTCTGGACTTAGCGTGTTGTGGCTCTAACATTGCATCTAAGTCTGTCATCTGTTCATAGAGTCTACAACCGCTATCGAGAGATTGGTATGTTCACGCACCGTTCGGGATCTGGAGGAATCGGGTCACTTCTGAGAGAGATGATCGATTTATTGTATTAACTTCTTTATGAAAACGGCGCCTAAATGCATTTCAACTGCAGCAGCAGCTTGAAGTTGTACGAAAGGTCGCTGTAATTGACTCTACAATCAGAAGAAGGTTGAAAGAACGTGGACTGGTACCACACAAGCCAGCAAATGGACCTAAATTAACTGCAGACCATCGAAGAGCGCGCCTTGACTTTGCACGCGAGCACCTAAATTGGTACCTCCAATGGAGCAAAGTTCTCTTCTCTGATGAATGTAAAATCATGCTCTATGATAAAGACGGAAGGAACAAGGTCTACAGAAGAGATGGAGAACGCTTTGCACAATGCTGCATTGAAGAAAGGGTCAGTTATGGTGGTGGTTCGTGGACGGTTTAGGGAGGAATCAGCGCCGACGGTAAGACAGAGCTTGCCTTCGTGTCTGGGCCACGTCTACCTTCTTTGAACTGTCATCGGTACGTGGAACAGTGCCTAGAGCCTCACGTGATGCCCTATGCACACTTTATCGGCAACGGGTTCACATTTATGCACGATAACGCCTTACCGAAGTCGGTATCTCCATAATGGCATGGCCAGAAAGGAGCCCGGACATGAATCCAATTGAACATCTCTGGGAACAACTAAAGAGGCAAATCCGAGCGACAGATCCTGCCCCAGACTCACTTGACCAGCTGAAAAGCGCCATTCAGGAAAAATGGGACAACATCCCACAGCTCGTCGTCAACATCGCATAACTCTAATCCGATCGATGAAAAACCGAATGAAAGCGGTGATAAGAGCTCGAGGAGGGAACACTAGTTATTAAAGGTTATTTAATAAAAGTTTTTCAGTTTTTTTTCATCTACGTGTGTTGTTTCATTCATTGCCTTTGTTCTCCATACAAAATAAAAATGACTCATTAAACAAAACATGAAACCTATGAACATTTAATTTGAATTTAGAACAATAACATTAGAATTTGAAAACCTCATAAAACTTATTATTAAGCGACATTTGATATCCTATACTATTAAACGAGCAATTCTTGTATATATGTATATATATATATATATATATATATATATATATATATATATATATATATATATATATATATATATATATATATATATATATAATCGGGATCTCGGAAACGGCTCCAACGATCTTCATAAAATTTAGTGTCCAGGGAGTTTCGGGGATAATAAATCGATCTAGCTAAGATTTATTTTTAGAAAATGTCTTTTTGTCCGTGTTTTTAGGCAATTAAAAACTGCTACAATATAGTTAGAATAAGAAGGTAAATTTTGACAATTTGGTAATGATTATAAATAGCTTATTGGTATAATGGGCGGTCACAAAATCGTAAAACCCCGGTTCGAGCCCAGAGCGACCGACCGACTTTTTTATTTTTTTTTCAAGTTTCTTTCTTTTTTGAGAAAATATATTTTTTTCGAGCCCTTTTTTTAGTATTTTTTAAAAACACGAAAATTTAAATAAAAATAATTGCACTCATGATTTTTTATTCAAATAACCAGTTCAGTTTTTTCTGTTATGTCGCTAAGATCAAAAAATATTATTTATAATTCATCAGTATGTAATTTGTATCTAAATATAATTTCCAAAACACACGAATTAAAAAAATCGAGCGAAAAATACCGAGCAAAGCTCGGTCAACCGGGTACTTTATTCACTTCTACGCTCTGACAGCGCGCGACATGTTACACTCCCGTTCACTCGGGACCTTTTTGGCGGGAAAATTTCTAGGTTAGGAAATTTTTTGCAATATTGCAAATTTTGCTATATTTTCACTTTGAGACAATATTTATGGATAAAACTTACAGGAAGTCTTGTTGAATGTATAAACTATCGAATAAAATTATTTTTGGTTGCTAGAAATTGTAATAAAGTATATAAATTACACTGTATAGCATAATAGTAGTATAAACTTCAATTTTAGTGACAAAATTACTACTAATTTGAATTCTACACCTTTGTTTTTGGAGAAATTTATATGAAATTGTTTGGAAATATGTATATTTTATGTTTTATGTGTTTCCATTCGTTACTCATACCAAAATATTAAAATATTAAAAAATTAAAAAAAAAAATAAAATAATATTTTATCTGTGACATTTCGAACAATATTTCTAAAATATGTTCGTGTGAATTTGAAATAAATACAACGTCATGTTATTTCAAAATATGTAGGAAAACTATTTTTACTTACATTTTACACTAAAAATAAATGAGAATTTGAAAAATAACACATTTATAACCCGCCCGCCAAAACAGGCCTTTCGGAATTTGAAGTACTTTTGGCAATTTACTTTTCACTTTTTATACCACAAATTATATATCTACGTGTTGACTATATTACAAGAAATGTAAAAAGTATAATACTTTCGTTTTTAGTCCAGACACAAATATAAAATTCTATAAAAAAGACAGAGCAACTTCATCAAAGTGACACGTGGAACGCCGGAAGTTCAGAGTGATTTCTTTTTTTTTTTTTTCTAAAAAACATTGCCAGGTTATGGTTTAAAATAAAAGAGCATATCTTTGTCTTTGATACTAATATCTATTGCATAGTGTCTTTGGTTTTGTTTAAAACGAAAAAATAGTTTTTTCATAGGTAGACATGTTTACATAATTCTGATCTAATTCGATCACTACTTGGCGGGCGTAAGGTTGGTATTGCGCGATCGAAAGTGAGCATGGCTTGGCGTACGAGTTAAATAATAAAAAAAAACTGATAATCCTTACAAAACATAAACTTGCAAGGTGTTTCGATTTTTTTTTTTGATGAGAAGTTTATATTCAGTCATGATGTTCATAATAGGACCTATTTATTATTATACAGCGTACTGATACACGTGCCAGGAAGGAATATATCTAGGTCGCGTCCGCCGCAAGCGTTGCTTTGAAGGAAGCACTAAAAATATATCCTTAATATAATTATGTTCATAATTGTAATTTCTGATTTACTTACGAAGTAAGAATATCTACTGCCCATATTAGACGACAGAAGGTAACAAAGCAGGAGTTGGGCAGTAGCGGCTTACTAATTGCTACAAAACATTAAAAAATTGTGGCTACCAATCCACTGCCAAGCGTAGTAACCAAGAGGCCAATGTTCAGCAGTGGACCTTTGTAGCAGTAAGTATTAAATTACTTATAAGTTATAAGTGATAAGTCGCGTGAGTGGTGGAATTCTTAAGTTTCGCTTAAGGTGATAAAAGGCAGCTATGAGATTAATATACAAAAAGCTTAAATCAATATCATGTTAGAAAGTTGTTAAAGTTGCCGTCTGTATACGTCCCACTACTGATCACAAGCTTCCACTCATTTCTAAACGGATTTTAGAGGAAAGAAATGTCCGTCGCACTGCCCCAAGACCTATTGACAAACTTCACGTCTTCGAAATATTTTTGTCTTATTTCTTAGACATGCGGTCGTGAGGTTTCCTCACGATCTTTTTCATAACCGCTGAGCAAGTTGTAAATCAACACTTATAGTAGCAATTAACTATTTTATTATATTATTTTTTTATTTTTTTGTTTTTATTTTTTATTTATTTATTATTTATATTATTTTTTTTATAATATTAAGGAATTTATGGATGATAATAACCCCTGGGAAAGGTGATCGCTAAAAAGCTATTTCTAATTTGTCTTGTGTTGTTGATTATTTTAAACATGTTTGTAAGCTAATATTTGGAAAAAAAATAGTCCCGCTGGCTTTCTTGCGGGTTCTTTCCAAGACAGAGGTTTTTTTGCGAACCAGTGGTAAATGAAAAAATTGACTTTCAATAAGTATTGTTTATAATCTACATTGAATAAAAAGTTTCTGTTTCTATTAGTGCCGGCGGGGATGAAACCCTGTTACTGGCGTGCTGTGAATTTCACAGTAAGCGCTTAGCCCCTGATCTCCCACGGCTGTTAAAACTTATATCTACTTTAATTATATTTTAATTAATGCATTTGGAATGGATAAGAATAATTTTTAATCAATATAGATTACGAGAATACTTGTTGGAATTTAACTATGCTTTTACCAGCTACAAACCCCGAGGGACTCCATTTTTAAACATTAATTTACAATACATAAATCAGCTGTAAGTTTATACTACTTACTCTCTCATGCAAAAAGACAAAGCTATTGTTATAAAATTGTGATAAAATACATTATTATAACTTGTTGTTTGAAGTACACACAGTGCTCTAACAACAAAACACGATAATACGGATTTGCAACTAAACGTATGCGGTATATAATGGAACTACGAACTGCACTATCAGTTTCCAACAAGAACTACGTAGCAGCATTTTCCTTTGTATTATGTCCGATGTATTCAACAACGAATGGTTAATCTGATTTCACAGAACTCAATAACGTTTTGCATATACGTTCATTATTTTATCTGTGGCAGTTTTTCAAAAGCTTTTCTGTATTTCTATACTACAGCTGTAGCAAACCGTGTGTATTCGGAACTGAGTAACTGGTGCGCCGACTGGTACCGAGTAGGTAACGAAACGTTAAACACGAATGCATTTCGTTACTCGTATTTTTCCTAGTATTGGTACCTATACTGCTTCAGTTCAAGCAAGTACAGTTGATGCGTGTATTGAAACATTTTCCGATCGTATGTTTTACGCATGCGCACGGTGAATTTAAAAACATTCGTTACAAAGAACGATGTTTGTTTACTGTCAAGTATAATTTGGAAATTCGTCGTCCAAGTTTTTACTGTTTATTTAAGGTATTGTGTGTACAAAATTTTTAGACTGGAACAGTAACAAGGTAAGAAAGTCTTTTTTTACAAATTAGAAACGTGTATTTTTTGTATTTTATTATCGCGTATTTCCATATTTTTTCGTTCTTATCTTAAAAGAGACATTATACTAAAGCCGCTCTAATGAGATTTATTTGTTTCTCGGTTAAGAAAAGCTGTCAATTATCAAATATTATTAATTGTTTATATTCGGTTTATTATTATTTACACTTAACCTATTAAATCAAACTAAATTTAGAATAACCTAAACACAGATCTGGTTTAGTCTGGTAAGTAATGTAATGCATGTTTGTTATGTATGTGTGTTTGTTTTCTATAAATTACGAATGTTGCGACGCCGCGACGTCATACTGTGCGCGTACGCAATACGACTTGATTCGATGCTCTAACGTACATAGCGTGTAATGAGTTATCAGAAGTAACGAGTAACGTAACGGTACGATAGTAACGAGTACTAATTGTTATAATAACGAATACATACGGGTACACTTTTTTTCGTAACTTTTACACTTTTTTCTATATTACTCCGAATATCACTACATTCACCCATCCTTTACAGCCTACGAAAGGCCACTGATTAAAACAGAACATACCTCAGATCATATAAACAATTTTATGATCTGAGGAACATACTTAGATATTGCCTCATAAGATTGATTTTAGGTTAGCAACCGCAGTTTTTATTGGGTGTAAAAAGTTGGAATCAGGAAGTTTAAGTTTCTCTCTGTTGCTTCTTACGACACCCAAGACCATATAAGGCAGTGGATATCGTTACACCACTACCTACAACAGTGGTAGAGCCACGCGGCAGCTTTGCTGTTGCACGTATGGGCCGGCTCAAACCGGGGTGGTACCACGACCTCACAGAATACCGGCGTGAAGTGGAAGCTCTGCTTCCGCGTTTCGTCTGGTGAGTGCAGATGGCCGGAGGCCCAAACCCCCCCCCCCCCCCCATCAACATGGTAGCGGAATTAAATAATGATAGACTACCCCAGGAGGGTACCAGCACCCCTGGAGAATCCCTCGCTGAGCATCCACGACCATGTTTCTCCACTTTTGAGCGTGGGTGCTCAGGCTGCCCCGCGTATTCTGGGGGGGGGGGCGAAATTCCGCTCAAGACTACAACCGCTCGGGGCAAACGGAGCAACAAGACCAAGGCGACCCCTGCCACGCTGTCCGTGAATTTCTGCAATATCAGGGGACTTCACTCTAACCTAAACGCCGTCCACTACCATCTCGAGACGGCGAGGCCGGCTCTGCTCTTTCTGACCGAGACGCAGGTGTCCTCTCCAGCTGATGTCTAGTATCTCTCCTACCCGAGGTACAAACTGGAACACTCCTTTGTGCCTCGGGCTGGAGTTTGCGTTTACGTCAGAGAGGACATCTGTTCTCGACGCCTCGGCAGACTTGAAGGTTCGGACCTGTCCATCCTTTGGCTACGCGTAGACAGCGACGACCATCCGCGCGTCTACGGGTGCCTCTATAGGTCCCATAGTGGTAATGCCGAAACAGACCGACTCTTCGACCACGTCCAAATGGCTGCAGATTCGTTGCTACAGCAGATCCCCTCCGCAGAGATCGTGATCCTCGGCGACTTTAACGCCCATCACGCCGAATGGCTTGGTTCACGTTTAACCGATCATGCGGGGAGATCTGTTCATGATTTTGCCTTGGCATATGGTCTGACACAACTGGTTACTTCGCCTACGCGGATTCCAGATGTGGAGGATCATGCACCTTCCCTGTTGGACCTTCTGCTGACCTCTCACCCGGACGGATATCAGATTTCCGTCAACGCCCCTTTAGGCTCCTCGGACCATTGTCTGGTCCGGAGTGTTGTGCCACTCACGCTGAAATCGCGGTTGCATTCTGCAGGCTGCCGCCGTGTTTGGCACTATAGGTCAGCCGATTGGGATGGGATGCGGTATTTCTTTGCATCCTACCCTTGGGGGCGGGTTTGCTTCTCGTCGGATGATCCCAACGTTGTTGCGGATTCTGTTACTGATGTGGTACTTCAGGGTATGGAACTTTTTATTCCTTCCTCTGTGGTGCCCATTGGAGGCAAATCTCAGCCATGGTTTGGTCGCTCCTGTAAAATAGCATCATGCTATAAGCAGGAGTGCTACCAAGCCTGGGTTGATGCATCAGCGTCCCGGGATGTAAACACCAGCGCTCTAAAAAAGAAGTATAATTCCGCCTCTAGGTCCTTCAAAAGAGTCATTGCCAAGGCAAAGTCAGAACACATAGGCAGAATTGGCGAGAAACTAGTTCGCCTTCCTTCTGGAACCCGTGCATTCTGGTCTCTCGCCAAGGCTGTCCAGGGGAATTTCTGTCAGCCATCTCTTCCATCTCTGCACAGGGAGGACGACTCACTGGCCCATACTGCAAAGGAGAAAGCCGATCTTCTAGGCTTTTTCCTTGCGTCTAACTCGACTCTCGATGACGGGGGGAGCACGCCGCCGACCATCCCGCGGTGTGAGTGCTCCATGCCGGAAGTGCAGTTCACACAGCGCTCGGTTCGCAAAGCACTCCTCTCCCTGGACATCCACAAGTCGAGTGGGCCTGACGGAATCCCCCCAATTGTGCTGAGGACGTGTGCTCCAGATTTGGCACCGGTTTTAACGCGTCTTTTCCGGTACTCCTACTCCCTAGGCGTAGTCCCAAAATCATGGAAGACGGCTTTCGTCCACCCGATCCCTAAAAAAGGCGACCGCTCAGACCCGTCCAACTACCGGCCAATCGCCATCACCTCCTTGTTCTCCAAAACAATGGAGTCCATTGTAAACTGCCAGCTCATGAGGTACCTTGAGGATCACCAGCTGATTAGTGACCGCCAATACGGTTTTCGCCGTGGTCGGTCAGCTGGTGATCTTCTGGTCTACCTCACTCACAGATGGGCGGAGGCAGTAGAGTTCAAGGGGGAGGCATTGGCCGTTAGTTTGGACATTGCGAAGGCCTTCGATCGGGTTTGGCACAAAGCGCTTCTTTCGAAGCTCCCTTCCTATGGGCTTCCCGAGAAATTGTGCGATTGGATCACCAGCTTTCTTGCAGATCGGAGCATAAAGGTCGTTTTAGACGGTGCAAGCTCCGATTGCAAGCCTATTAATGCTGGTGTTCCACAGGGCTGCGTGCTATCGCCAACGCTGTTTCTTCTGCATATCAATGATATGTTGCATACCCGTAACATTCATTGCTATGCAGATGACAGCACTGGTGATGCTCTTTACACCGGCCGAGCCAATATTTCTCGGGAAAACGTCTCCAAGTGCCGGGACAAACTTGTGTCTGAAGTCGAGTCTTTGCTAAACAGAGTCTCGGATTGGGGACGACTAAATCTAGTCCAGTTTAACCCCCAGAAGACACAAGTTTGCGCGTTAACCGCTAAAAAGAACCCCTTTGTCGTATCCCCTCAGTTTCAAGGCACTCCCCTTGTTGCCTCAGCCAGTATCGGAATCCTCGGCGTCGACATATCGAGTGACGTGCAGTTTCGTGGTCACTTGGAAGGGAAGGCCCAATTGGCCTCTAAAAAGCTTGGCGTGCTCAGCAGAGCGGGGCAGTATTTCATGCCGGCACACCGCCTGCAACTTTACAAGGCGCAGGTTCGGCCACACATGGAATACTGTTCCCATCTCTGGGCTGGGGCTCCCCAGTACCAGCTCCTTCCACTTGACCGCATCCAGCGCAGAGCGGCTCGAATCGTCGACGACCAAGTGCTTTCCGATCGGCTCGATTCACTGGCGCTGCGAAGAGATGTTGCATCTCTTTGCGTATTTTATCGCATCTATCACGGGGAGTGCTCTGAGGAACTGTTCGGATTAATCCCAGCCACCAAATTTCGTGAACGCACTACACGGCAAACGTCCCGATACCATCCACACCATCTGGATGCTTGGCGGTCCACCACTGTACGTTTCACAAGGAGTTTTCTTCCACGTACAACCTCTCTGTGGAATAGTTTACCACCGGCGATTTTTCCGGACCGATACGACCTGGGGACCTTCAAGAAAAGAGCTTACTCCTTTCTAAAGGGCCGGCAACGCACCCGCAATTCTCATGGTGTTGCGGTTGATCATGGGCGGCGG
This sequence comes from Parnassius smintheus behrii, assembly GCA_036936625.1. NCBI lineage: Eukaryota > Metazoa > Arthropoda > Insecta > Lepidoptera > Papilionidae > Parnassius > Parnassius smintheus. Next base: position 5,744,468 of record JAUPFT010000026.1, read on the forward strand.
TAGTCACTTAACATCAGGTGAGCCGCATGCTCGTTTGCCCCTTTTCCATAAAAAAAAAAAAAAACCTACACGTTCAAAAACCACTCGAAGCCTCGTAGCTAAAATCAAAACTACATAGAAATCCAAAATTAATTGAAATAAAATAACTTTAAAAACAAATTATTTTACTTCTGCACGTTAAGGTTAGTAACAAGTACAAAGTCCACCTAATGGTCAGTGGATTTTGTAGACCATAAACAATTAAATCTATCTTAGATTGAGCGGATGCCGTGTCCCATAGACATCTAAATAAATAAATAAAAAGTATTTATTTACCACACAAAGATACAATGTTAAAATTTAAATAGAGAGCTTAATAACTAGTTGTGACTAAACGGTCTGTGACTCAGTTGTAACGGGAAACCCATTACTCCTGCTATTCTGCCACAGCCTTTGCGCATAATTCATACATCTAAATGTATTTTTATTTTTAGGGTATTATCACTTGTCACACCTGAGAACTAAGATGGTAAAAAGGGTCTCCGGTTCTGTACCCTCATCATACAAAACCCAGTAGCATTAAGCTGCTATTTTATGCTGGTATTCTGTGAGAGCGAAGTCCTACCCCATTCGCGCAAAAACTATTATATACTGCAGTGTGGCTCTACCACGTATAAAATTCTATAAAAGTGTCATTACAGAATCTGTACAAAAGTTCTGTGAAAGCAAAGCGATCTACAAACATGAGGCACTCGGGTAGTTGGCAGCATGCCAGTCGCCGCATCAGCTGTCGTTGCGAATTTTACAGAATGTTTGCGTCACAATAGCTTCACGCAGTGTATCTGTAATTGTGGAATATAGAAGTGCTTTGTGAAATAACCAGAAATAAACATTTTTTTAGAACCGCTGGGCTCTTTTGGATTAATAATGTTTTTTCCACCATCCCACCGGGTGGTAAGTGATGATGCAGCCTTAGATGGTAAATCGTACTGTCTTAGCGTAGCAAAAGTCTATTCAATCTTGCCTTGAAGACGTCCAGATTGTATTCGGACATTAAATGTAATTTTAGCTTACTATGATTGTATTTAATTTCATTGTTGGATGCCATTTACTGCAAAATATATCTGTTCCATATTATTGAACATGTTATGTAGCTACGGGGGCGGGAGCAAGTTGATATATAGAGGATGGGAAAATGTAAGCACATGAAACTTTACACTTTTGTTACTTTCTATAAAGGGTTATTTTTCGAATAGTAGCCAAATTTTTAACTTAAGTTCAAATATATAAATAATGATGACATACTGTTTTTGCAGTTTTTGAAAATACGGGTTAATAAGGCTTCTGCTATTATTTTTAAATTATCCAAAATTGAATGTGATTTATGGGCAACAACGTTTTTTCAACGAAGGCGCGGGCGCAGCGACCGAACCAAATTGCATTCACTCATTGTAAATACATAGAAATGCGTGTCTGATTGTACATAAATGAATTTACTAATAGCTACATCTTCTACTTCGGAATAATATTAAATTTTATGTTGCAATGCGCAGTAAAATTTACATTATGTTTTCATTAACAATGAAATAAAATTCATAATTACCAAGCATATAATGACAACAAACGATATAAAACTAACCACATATGTGATACAGACTTCAAGGTTTCTGTTTGCTAATCGCTAAACGTTAGTGTTGAACTAGAGTTCTTGACACATAGGATCAGCTCACACCGAGACGTCACGTGACGCGACGCGGCGCGCACTTGTTAAAGATAGTGATGCAAAATGTTACTTTATTTACTACACAAAAAGCTGCACATTTTATTGAGATACTCCGCGCTGGGCCACGCTGCGCCTCGAGGTGCCTCGCGGAGCAGCGAGGCGTATCATGATGCAGCGGTGACTTTTTAACAATAAGGGTGACAAACGAATACATATTTCCCCTAATTGTAAGTGTTTAGCTTAATATGTATCACCATTTTGATTCTTAATCAAAGACAAATGTAGTATGTCTATGGTCACAGCAACCACTTACTATCAGGTGGACTATGTGCTCCTTTGTCATCCTTATACTAAAAAAAAACCAGTAAAGGTGACAAGCCAGCAAAGTCCAGTTGGCGGTCGGTAGATGCGATGATCTATAAATACCTAAATCTATAAACTGTACTTCGTCGTCAACTGAACGTTATACAGCAGGATTGTCCAGTAGGTAAAGTGATCGTAAGCGCGACTGTTAACCATGAAGTCTTGGGTTCAAATCCCAAGTAGAACTAAAATCGGTTATTGAGTTTTTCTGTCAAAAAATTTCGCGGTAGCAGCCCGAAGTCAGAAAGTTAGTGTGAAATAGTATATGAGTTAAAATTATACGAATGTACCTCTCGGAAACGTTATTAGGTCATGACTCATGACGAAAATGCGTGACGTGATTGCAACTAAGCAATATTTACTTATCTATTACTTGAGTATTTTAATATTATTGTAATTGGATTTTATTCTAGCGCTTAATAAATAGACCGGAACGAGTAAAGTATCTTTCAATCGCTACACCAACGACTCTAATATTGCAGGAGTAACACCCCCGTGCCTGGGAAAGCACGTAAAACCATTGGTCTTGCACCTGATCTCTCTCATGTAATTTTCCATTCCATTAAACTTGAAGAGTAAGGGAATAGAGAGTGCACTTGTGCTTTCACATACACTCGTGCACTATAATCCTGTCCTGTGCAGCTGGATATTTTATGTAAAAACTGGCCGACATAACCAAAATTAGATGTACATATTCGTAAGTTTAGATTTTATTGTACGTGACGAACACGGCGATATAAAATAAACAGTCTTATACAAAAAATGGTAATTTTATACTATCGCGGTCACGAAGAGACTCTAGAAAATCGAAAAATCACCCGATTTCGATGATTTTTTTAAAATCCTTAAAAAATAAGGAAAAAATTTGGAAAATATCTCACCTCAAGATTTCACATAGTTTTATGACTTTAAATAAAGTAATCATAGCGCACTTCTTCGAATATAATCGTTCATAACTTTTTTGCAATACGTTAAACGAAGTTTGTATATTTTTAATGTCCATTCTACACAAAAAATTCAAACATTAAAAAATCATTGAACAATGTTGGTTTAAATCGATTTTTTATCTCACTTTAAGTTTTTGACTTTAAATGTTATCATAAACGCTCTAAAAATTGAAAAATCATCCGATTTCGATGAGTTTTTTTTAATCTTCGATGTTTACAGAAAAGACCAAAACGAAAAAAATTTACTATATATTGTATTCAAAAATAAATCAATAACTTATATTATCCTCGAAAAAATCTTGTAACAAAATAAAAAAAATTATGCAATCTTTGACTTAATCAAAATCCTAATCTAAATTTTTTTAAATGTGAATTACATTTAAAAAATTAAAAAACTTAGGGCATCCTGACTCGGACAGATTAGGTCAGAAGTCTATTCGCTCGCTTCACTTGCTCACTCGACCCCGCCATCTCCTGCGAGGTTATTTCTTTATAAACCACTCAGAAGTAGGAGCCTCACGAAGCGGCCTCCCTCGACTGCGCTACGTTGAGTGGCGTGGTACTTCCCTCCCCCAACTCTCTCCCGTAGCGCAGCCGAGGGAAGCACGGTCGACGGAGGCCCTTTTCGTGGGGCTCCTACTTCTAAGTGGTTTATAAAAAAAATAACCACGAAGGAGATGGCGGAATATATTCGCTCGCTTCTCTCGCTCATTCGACCCCGCCATCTCCTATTAACCTAACCTGTCCGACTCATTAAAAACCAAAATAAAAAATTAATAAACAAACATTTTTTATGTTTTTTTTATTTAAAATTTTTGTTTTTCGTGTAGAAAAATTTACAAAAAAATTTACAATGGCTTATTTGTACTTTTATCACGAAGATCTAGAAAGACACTAATCAGTCAGTCAGTTAGTCAGTCAATCAGACAAAGTAACACACAAAGACGGGCTTACAAATGAACTAATGTACAGACCCACAATCGAACCAAGAAAGGAATTGGGCAAACTATACGCTTGTGTATCTTTTTTTGGTTATTATTTTCTGATATTTGTTTTTTCTCTAACCTTCATGTTTTTACGTTTAACTAACTCTATAATGAGTAATGACATTTGTTACCAGTAACCACCGAGTACATTGTATATATAAGAAATAGAGACCAAACTTCAAGGCTAAAATTGGAAATGCATCACTAGCGCCCCTAGGCTTGGAAGTTGATACTACATCGTTGACTATATACCCTATAAGCTATCTTCTATATATTATGTATGTTTATTAACATGTATATTATATACAATATGTAACGTAATTAACGCACACCCTCAGACACCCCAATTAGTATATTATGTAATAATCATAATACATACACTGAATTTTTAGTTAACCATTTTTATGCACTGGATATTTATCAAATTGGTTATACCAATTCCGGAAGAATGTTGTGGTCACAGTACAAATCCACGAACGCAGACTTTAAAGTGCTTGAAATAAAGTTCATTTTTCTTTATTTTTATTGAATGATAGAATTAGTAATAATACAAATAAAACTGCACTCTTAAAAGTCTTAATGCCTTAAGTTACGGTCCATTTCAGTTTGTTTTGACTGTACAGATTTAGTGCGACTGTAATTTACGTAGTTTTAATTATTTTTGGGATAAAAATTACCTGTATTAAAAATGATAGGAATCGATTCAGTAAACGAATCTGAACAAACTACTTTCTCAAAGTGCGTTAATTATGTTGTATATACGTAGCGTCTATGTTACTTTTCTAATTTTTCCTCAAAATTTGGTTTTATTAATTTTATAAATAAAACAACATTCAATTTAAAATCATTTATTTTTTCTATACATTTTTAACGAACGAAAATTTATTCATACTCAAGGTGGTACGCAAAGATTACGCTAGATGGCACAACCTACCGTGTTTGATAATTTTATTCAATAAGGTTAATTTTATTTATTTAATAAATTTGTTAATTTTTTGTAACTGTTTATTTTAGCAGTTAAAATATATATTAACCATCTTTTATATGGCCACAGCCATATGCCTAGCTAACGTTAGCACAGTGTTCAATGTGAGGCCAACAGAGTTGAGCCGAACGGTCCGCGACAAAAAATGGGTAAATGCGTATAGTGAAAGAATGCGATCCAAGGTCACAAGAACATAATAAATCAAGCGGAATCATTTTCCACTCATGAATTTGAGTTCATCTTTTCATATAAACGTAAAAACCTCAAATTGTAAAAATTAAATAAAATTGTTGAATATTGCGATTTAAGTTCAATGTTGCAACTTTTCCGCCTTTGTGATTATCCCACATTAATAAACTATATTTAATGGAGTAAGTAATTTCTTACCCCTCATTTTAAATATTTTCGAAATTATAATAAAAACTACGTTTTAACTTTCATACAAAATAATTAATTATTCTTATTTTAGGTTATTTCATGATATATTTTAAATATATTTTATTACCTATTTTATATAGTGAGCCGTGGTAGCTCAGATGGTTAACGCTCGCTGTATAACAGAAATGAGGGGAGGCCTGTGCCCAGCAGTGGGACGTATATAGGCTGTAACTTTACTTTTCTTTTACCTATTTTATATTGTTGTATGTATTAGTACAATAAAAATACTTAAAAATATGTTTTATTTCATCAGTTATGCTTCTATTCATCTGATAAGAAAATATACTTTTTTTAAATGAAAACAATTAACCGCAGCTTAAAAATACTCCTTTTTATTGCGTATTTTAGGTAAAATTTCATATTGTAAGCCACACCAACCCGCCATTTAATGTTTGTGTGTCTATCTATCTTTATCTAATCTTAGCGACGGTATTGTTTTCGCAACTTGTGTAAGTGAGGCTGATATATGTTTATTTAAAATGTTAAGTAATTTCAAAGCTACGTCGTCACGTTTGGGTAGTGGTTACACTTTTTTCGACGCGCGGTAATGTGGTTTGCTCCTCTAAATATGTATAACTCAATGCGTCAATAACTGATTTAAATCACTGCTGGGATAGCAAAGTCAACGTCGACCGGCATACTCTCGGAATTTAATAAATTCGCTCTCACGTTCTGGGCTACTAGTAAGTTTACTTGAGCATAGATTGCATTTGCTCCTTGCTTTTTTATGGTGCTCAGACCTTCGCATTGCACCCCTTAAAAAATTTACTTTTTAATTTTTTTAAAAAAATAACCATTTACATATTCAAGGGGTGCAATAATGGTTGGATCTTCTTTTAATTCCTCCATGGAGAGCAATTTCATATTTATGTACTCTGAGAAGTCATAACGTTTCGGTCGACATAAGTTCGCTATTTTCTGTAATTAATAATGAGTGTAGTGCATCACAGAAGTCTCCTTCACAATTTTCCCCCGAAAGCGACCAAAGTTCAAATTATTGACAAGAAGGGTAGGAAAAGCGTTTACAAATTGCTCACAAGTAGGGTTATTATTGCGGCACCCATGACTGCGAATTGCGCTGAAATTTTTTCCAAGGGATTTTGGTTTAGGTGCCGCATCCAAACAGACATAGGTAATATTGTGTTCCTCCTTAAGTTTTCTTATCAATAATTTAATAGTTTCCAGTGTCCACACCCAATTATTGAGAGTAGGGACAGATGCATCTACTTTCCCAGCAGAATTTATGAATTTCATTGTTTTGAAAACTTCGACGCCTTCTATCCACTTTTTATGGTGCTCAGACCTTGGTGTGACTGGACCTAATAACGTCTTCGCATGGTAGTTTCTTTTTGAACTCCCATTGACAGAATCAAATATGTCATCCATAAAATGAAGTAACGATGCCGTGTCTGCGCATTCAGGTGGAAGAACGCCAAGACCTGAAAAGAAAAGATTTTTAATAAAATTTGTATTAACAAATTTGTGATACTTAAATCTTTCGTAACCTGGCTGACAAACTATGTTAGAGATATCAGAATGTACGAAAAATTACGAGAAAAACTGTTTTTATTTTTCAAATATCTTTGGAAATGAGTAAGTTACAGAGGGTCAAAGTGTGCTCATCCACTAGTAGTTTTTATAAGAAATGAACAGCCCTTATGACACAGGACCGTTTTCCGTCTTTCTTGCTCTGATACTCTTTATACAATTCAAAGTGAATAAGTTATACTTAGTGTTAAATAAAATACATTTTAAAAGCTAAATAAATGATAAGAAACTATGGGCGCTCCTTATTTCACGCAAGCCAGTGCTAAAAACGTTACAACCTTATCGCTCAAATTCAGAAATGTGTAAAAACTAACAGGCATAACCGGCAATACTGCATGGATTGAAGTGAAAGTGAAATTAAATGTGGTAGAGCCATGCTACAGCTATATTGTCGTCATAGCATGAATGGGTCGGCTTTACCGGGGAAGGAGCACATTCTCACCGAATACCAACGTAAAATACCAGCTTAATGCTGCTGTGTTTTGTATGGTGAGTGTAGAGAACCTGAGACCTTTTTTGCTGGAAACGAGGCAATTCCATCTAGGGCCTTATCATACTAGCGGTTTGCGAGTGGCTTCGGAGCGGATCGGGTGCGCAGCAAATACGTCACGAACACGCCGCGGCTGCGCAGCGAGGACGTCGCGGACGCGTGGCGGATACGCAACGTTTTCGCCGCATGTTCGCAGCGAGTTGACGACGTACAGTACACTAGGTAACAAAATGGATTCTCACGAGGAAACAATGCTGTTGGTTTTTCTTCTTATATTGGTTTTAGAAAATGCTGATTTTCCTAACTTGTGCAGTGAACGGCAAACATATTAGGATGAGAAAGAATCGATGAATTTGCTACAGTTCGTGCCAAATCGATTGAGAAAGACGGACGATGACCTCAGATATGAGCCGAGTGTCAAAAGGCGTAACTTACAAAATCTCAATTTAGATGTGATAACAGTATTTAAATATTGATATTATTCACACTTCTAGGTCAGCACATATGTTTTCTTTTTGTTTCTTAAATAATATTGTCTGTGGTTCCTATAAACATAGTAAAATCTTAGGTACATCGCGAAAAATGTGTTATATTTTATATTTCAATTAATGGTAAGTAACGTAGCAATTCATTTAATAACAGTTTCATATTAAAAATATTTGAAGGAATATAATCACCATATTGAGATTTTGCAAATTCATCCCTTTAAATAAACAAAACGCGCGTTACGTCAGTTCGTTCTAAAAGAAACGTGACAATGGCAGCCAGAGATGCGTCACTTTTTTTGGGCCGGCCCGTATGCACCGAATAAAAATAAAGTTCTTATATAATATCGAAAATAAAGTTTTATCTTTTGAATAAGTACGTACTTATTCGGTGTCGTTATCACTCGAATCTTTATATGTGTTATCAATTAATGTTTTTGTTGTTAAATGAATAAAGTACTTTATAACAATAGATGATTTTTCTTCTACAGCGATTTATTACATACCTTTTTAATAATAGTTAATAAATATATATTAAGAGCCGTGGTAGCTCAGATGGTTAACGCTCGCTGTAAATATAACAGAACGCGAGTAACCCGAGTTCGTTCCCCGGCGGCACCAATGAAATTGTTAGTTGAAATTTTAAGTGCTGATTTACCACGCACTCGGCGGTGAAGGAAAACATCGTGAGGAAACCTGCATGTCTGAGGAATAAGAAAAAAAATATTCCGAAAACATGTGAAGTTAGCCAACACGCATTGGGGCAGCGCGACGGACACTTCCTTGCCCTGAAACCCTCAGAAATGAGAGGAGGCCTGTGCCCAGCAGTGGGACGTATATAGGCTGTAACTTAATATATATTGTATCAATAATTATAAAAATAATTATAAAAAAATCGTTTTAAATAAAGAAAGTACCACATATAAAAAGTGCCTATATATTGAAGGTTTGTAGCTCCTGGTAAACGACCGAAAGGTCAATGTCCGTTTTTCTCAATCGATTTGGCATCAACTATAGCCGTGTGTGACCCCAACTACTAGTATAATATATTTGTTGATGTCGGTTCCAAAGGACAAGAAGTCGTTTAAATTATCCGCACCGGTTGGCGTTTGTATGAGACTGTACAAAATGGTGGCCACACTGTTATTCACGGCGATCTCGTTGCGCGTCCGCGACGTATTCGCTGCGTGCCCTGAAGCCGCTCGCAAACCGCCAGTAGATAACACACTTAGCCTTGAGGGATGACAACGCATCAAAATTTTGAGTCTTAATCGGAGGATGAATGCGGATGTTTATGGGCCACAGCATCCGCTTACCATTGGGTGGATGGTGTGCTTGTTCCTCACCCTTATACTATATAAAAAATAATATGCTTAGCCATTTTTGAATGTTCTCTTTATGTCGCCTCTACACGTTGGCCAACACAGTGACGAATGTAGTGGCGAATATATTGGCCGAGAGTTGATGACGGCGTCCACACGTTGGAAGGTCGTTCAGTTTACTTCGGTTCGGGCCAATGTGCGGACGAATTTATTAAAATGGATGTTGAGGCGCTAACAGCTGCTGCGGTTTATTTATTCACAGCATACCGCTATTATGTGAATGTGTACCTATAAGAAAAGGGTGATTAAAAAGAAATGGAAAAAAAGAAGGTGGTGGATGTTGTCAATACATCGAAACAGAACAAGGTAAAACAATTTTTAATATCTTAAGCTCTTAGGTTTCACATCAGCCTGGGTTCCCGCGACGACTAAGTAATTTTTCTTACTTAATAAATGATGAGGATCTTTTATACGTGGTAGAGCCATGCTGCAGTTATATTAGGAGTATAGTTGTTGCACGAATGGGTCAGCTCGACCGGGGAAGGACCACGCTCTCACAGAATACCAGCATGAAATAGCCTAATGCTGCTATGTTTCCTATGGTGAGTGTAGAGATCCGAAGACACTTTTTACTGGAAACGAGGCATTCCATATTAGTGCATTTTGATTCGTAATCGAGGACAGATGTAGATATTTAAGGGCCACAGTAACCACTTACGACTATAACACTACTTATCAAGCGGACTGTTTGCTCGTTTGTCATCCTATCCTACATAAAAAAAAAACTCAATTAGACTTTATGTTAATTTTTTTATGTGTGTTACCTCATAACTGTTTCCTGGGTGAACCAATTTCAACGATTATTTTTTTATTTGAAAGCCGATTCTTTTCATGTTTGACCAACAGTTTTTTAGTTATTCTTAATAATTTATATTAAAGTCAGTTGTACAAAATTTTTAATTTTAAATTAATGTTAATTTCAGAAGTAGCATGGATAAACAACTAGCAGAACTTCTCGCTGAGCCATCAGGAGAGTTTGATAATTTTGTTCGGATGTCAGTTAACGATTTTGAATACCTATTACAAAAAATATCTCCAATCGTCGTCAAACAAGATACTGATTGGAGGGATGCGATTCCTGTTAAAATACGACTGGCAGTTAACGATAAGATATTTAGCTACAGGAGACAGTTACAGAAGCTTGCATCATCTTTTTAAAATTTCAAGTCATGTTATATCTAAAATTATCCCAGATGTTCAGCACTCAATGAAGTTTTGAAGGATTTAGTAAAGGTAAATAAAAATACTTTATGCCAATACAATTACTTTTATTAATCACAGACTAAGGTGCTTATTGTTATAAAATTCGTATATACAACAAAATAGCTCAGATAGTTAGCGCTCGCTGTTGGTTTCACAGTAACGCGAGCAACTCGGGTTCGATCCCCGCCAGCACCAATGAAATTGTTAATTGCAATTTTAAGTGCTGATTTACCACATGCTCGGCAGTGAAAGATAACATCGTGAGGAAACCTGCATGTGTGCCTGACATGTGAAGTTCGCCAACACGCGTTGGGGCTGCTCGGTGTACACTTCCTTGCCCTAAAAACCCTCTCAGAAATGAGAGGAGGCCTGTGCCAAGCAGTGGGACGTATATATATATACTCATGCGATATTTAATCAAGAAATATCGCATGAAAGTCCTCACTATGTTCAGATACTATCTCAAGAGACGTCGCAACTTAGAAAAATAAAACCTTGCAAGAAGCATTTAAAAAAGCGACAACGGAACAAGAATGAAGAAAAGATTTACTGCGTGATGATGAAGGGCGATTAATTAACATTTTCGAAGGAGAAGTATAACAGTATAGAGTAGGCTGTTGATCAACAGGTAACGTCTGATCTGTCTTGATTGAAGTTTTGTGGTGGCGTTGGTATAGTGTAGGAGCTGCGTGATGATGAAGGGCGATTAATTAACATTTTCGAAGGAGAAGTATAACAGTATAGAGTAGGCTGTTGATCAACAGGTAACGTCTGATCTGTCTTGATTGAAGTTTTGTGGTGGCGTTGGTATAGTGTAGGAGCTGCGTGATGATGAAGGGCGATTAATTAACATTTTCGAAGGAGAAGTATAACAGTATAGAGTAGGCTGTTGATCAACAGGTAACGTCTGATCTGTCTTGATTGAAGTTTTGTGGTGGCGTTGGTATAGAGTAGGAGCTGCGTGACGATGACGGGCGATTGATTATTATTTGCGGAGAAGTATCAGAGTACAAAGAAGACTGTTGAAAAATGGGTGAGTCCGGAGAAATAATGTTTCGTGGGAGCGATTCATGCGAGTACGAACAGCTGTGTGCTGATGAACTGCGATTGTAAATAGAAGGCGTAATAAAGGGTTGAAAGTCTCGGCCGCGGCAGTGACGACGTTTATTTAATATTAATCCATGTATTTCGTACATTATCTCTTCTTTTTCGTCTTTAGGGAAATCCTTGAGCTGTTTTGCCAGAAGTTTACAAAACAAATCAGCATCATCGTTTTCTTTATCTGCTGTATTTTTCTTGGTTTGCAACACACTATTTGATGTATTGAATGCAGCGCTCATCTGCTTGCTGGCTTCCTGTAATTCCGGCGGGTTTTTCGCTCGACGTTTCTGTACCACTTTAGATTTAGTAGCAGGGTTACTGTTCTTTAAAGTAGCTTGTGAGGCACTGTTTCCTGCTTCGCTATTTTGCACTTCAGTAGTACTGCTACTTTCCCAACAATCAAATTCATCAATAGCTTATATTATAGCTTATATATTCCTCCATGTCTTGGATCTGGAACAAAATAATGTTTATTTATATTTTATTTATTTTTTATAGGATAGGGTGACAAACTAGCACACAGTCCACCAGATGGTAAGTGGTTGCTGTGGCCCTTAGACTATCTACATCTATCCTCGATTACGAATCAAAATGCAGATGCGTTGTCACCCGTGAAGACTAAGGCTGAGATCTATAAACCGTACTTTGACTTTGCTCAGCCTCTACATTCGAGCTAAGACAATGTCGGTATTTATAGAACTAACTTCGAAGTCGTGCTGAGTGCGCGCTAAGCAAAGCCTGAGTCAACGAAATTGACGACTTAAGAAAAACTCAGGATATTACCCTAACAAAAGTAATGGTCCAAAATTATTTTACATTACGTACAACTGATAACTCTTTAACTTTGTCGTATTCTCTCAACTACAATGATGCCAGGTTGGAGAGAACTTCATGCAATTAAGGAAATCGTAAAACTTTCACGTAAAAATTTAATATTAATGCTGTTATCATTTCTGTAAAAACCAAAAAAATTGATGACATATTTTTTATATATATATTAAAATAATTTTGAAGGTTGTGTGCTTTTTTAATTCGATAAAAATGTATTTTATAAATGACTCCAAAGGAAAATTAGAATTGTCCATGGCAACACAAAAGTCATTCACGCACCAATCACCATTCACCAATCACCTAAAAACTTTGGTTTATTCTATTCTACGCCTACGAATTAGATTACCTTTTTTAAAAATAGAACGATACTTCCCTATCCCTATTTTCAACCCGGCTTGTTTAACTGACTCTGTACCTTCTTTTACGACTGACCACGGCTACCTGTTTAACGGATTTTGTACCTGCTGCACGACTGACTCACGGCTAATCTTTTACGGACTCCCAAGCACTTAACTATTAAAATGGAAAGCACAAAAAGGAAACAAAAGCCTTACTCGGAGTACGACAAACAATTGCTGATACAACTGGTTCAAGCCAAAATCAATATTACAGAGAACAGAAAGACGGACGGTATTTCCCTTAGAAAAAAAAGTGAAGCTTGGGAGGAAATTACCTCGCAGTTCAACAATTCAAACGTCACACAAATTGTAAGTAAAAGTACCTAAATACTTTAATTTTTGAAATGTTTTTAGTTATTTTCATACAAGTAGTTTTAATTATTTGGCGTAATTTTCGTGTTAGTCCGAGTCTCATACTGATACTATACGAACGTACACAGGCACACAAATAAGTTCAATTATAAATTCTTCCTACAGATACATTAAATACTTACCTATAATAGCTTAGAGTTGTGCCACATGTAACATTGACATTTGACACCATATAATACTTGTCTACTATTCATTTTCAGGCTGATACTAAACAAATAAAAAAGATGTGGCAAAATTTAAAACCAAAGCCAGGGATGCCAAGACTCTGGAGGCCCAAAGGAAGAGAACAGGCGGAGGACCAACTCCACCAGATATGGGACCTTTGGAGTCTCAAGTTATAGCTGTCATGCCAAATGTTTTGCCATCCATCAGTGTAGAAATTGACAGTGACACATTAGCTATTGGTAAGTTAATCATGATAAAAATGTGTTATCATATTATATCATATAATTTAAAATTACTATAAATCTAATTAGCTTTTGCCTGTGACATTAGTGCCAATTTGGGTTTATTAGAAATCCTGTAGGTACACTGTTCAACTTGAATTAACTGCCATTATTAACACTGTTTAAATTAAAATAATAAAATAAAAAAATAACCAAGATCACTCCTTGCAAAATCCACTATGGCCAAAATTGGTTCAGGCATTTTGAAGATATTCCATGACTAACTGACACCTAATAGACACTTCAACAGGTATTTAGGTTTTATAGGTAAATTAAAGACTAGTAGATCATTTTTAACTTTTAAAAGAATATGCCTACTGCTTTATCTGCCACACATACCTACTGTATAGTTTTCCCAGTTTTTGTAAATAAAACTAACAAATGGATTGGATTTTATAATACATAATTGCATCAAATATGTATTTCTATTAAATAATTAACTCATAAGTCATATAAATAATTTTTATTTAGCATTTATCACTATTAATTTGAATGATTTAACATCTTAAATATAATTATAGTACAGGGTGAATTAAAAACACATTAAGTCATACTCATGCAGGACTTAACTAGCCGATTATTGTATTTATGTTTAACTTAAGTCACACATAAAATTTATATTATATTATAATAAAAAAAATTAAAACATTTATTTAAACTTAATAATAAATACAGAACAATAGAACTTTAATTAGTAACATCTTATTATAATACTTTAAATAACAAACAAAACATTATATATAATGGTACCGTAAAACGGGGAAAATAGGAATTGCGGGGTAAATAGGAATAAAAATCTGCTTTTCTAAACCGTTCTGTCAGTAACATTCTATTTAAGAGAAGTCAACACTTTTTGGTTTTTGAACGAGCTTATATTTTTTGCTACTGGCTACATTGAGCATTTAAGCCAGCCAATCAGGATTCACTAAAGAAAAACGTGTTGAAAAGGAGGTCGATGTGGACAAGTGAATATTGTTACTTTCAACTTTAAGTTTTTTGTCAGTTATATTGAGTAAGAGTGGTTAAATCGACGTATATCTTGACATAATAGTGGATTGGATTTGGAAAAAACGTGAAGGTAAGTAAATAATTGCGTGATTTCATTGAAAGTCTTAGTTTTAGTCGAATAATCGGTTTTAGGTTATTTTGGAGATAATAGGAACGCAAGAGAGGGAAATTGGGATATGACAGGTATAATTGGAACAACGCGGGGGATATTTGGTTTGATTAAGGGGTAAATTGGAATTCCTAAATAGGGTTGTCAAAATCCAAAACCTAAATAAAGTAGGTACCCACCCAGTAAATTAAAGTAAAGGGGACAATCATTTTTGGGCCCACTAGAAATATTAACGACGTTTAATGGTATTTACACCAAAAAAAGACACCAAATTATAATAGTAAATGGTCTATAGATTTTTCGAAAATGTAAACGGAAACAAGAAATCTGAAAAAAAATTAGTTGTTTTGACATTCGTGTTCTGATCATTGGCTAAGGTAATGTAATATTTATAAAATTATTGTGTAAGAGATGTCCCGTGATAACTCGAAAAAAATCGACTCGAGTTGAAATTCATCGAGCTCGATTTTGAGCTCGAGTTAAACAATTCAAATTAGATGAACGAAGCTGTGTCAATATTTCACAAATTATTTTTATAATTGTTCTTCCATACAACACAATTATTATTACTACACTTAATAGGTTTAATTATTTTTGGTATGCGTATCGACATGTTCATAAAATAATATCACTCTAACGTTATGACGTAAGTTTTAATGTTATTAATAATTTGACTATCCAAAGTATATATAATCAATTTATATCATATATAACATAAATTGATACAACATTATATACATATTACCTAATATCAATTTATTTATTACATAATATATCAATAAATTGCTCGAATTAGTAAGTCGATTTCATCACTAAATTGTAGACAAACACTGCATTGGCCGTAAGATAAAGATGCGATTCGAGTAGAGTTTTGTGACTCGAGCCACTCGGGTTAATTTACGAGTATGTACGAGTATGTATGTATGTCATTCTAGTTGTACACTAGTTTTTGAGTAAATCAACTATTTACAGAAAAGTTTATCACTAGAGTTGAGATCAGCGATTACTTTAGTTAAACCATTTTTAAATATGTACCTTTATAAATAAGTAATATGTGGCAACATGAAATTAAAACTATAAATCAATATCATAAATAAAACTAAGTTCAGGTTTGTTTACAACATGCCAGATGCAAGTTTGAATTTGGATGCAACTTGTGATGTCACCCGCAGCGACTTATAATATATACAAGTAAATTAATATCTATATAGCACCCTCTGAATCTATACATTGCGCCGAGTTAACTCGGTAACTCGGTAAAATTTATTTTCTATCGATTATCGAGTTGGACAAATTCACTCGATTCACTCGAGTGACATAAAACATAGTTGGAGTCGCATCATTATGGTAAGATCAAAATGGAGTTTTTTATTTACAAGCATTATTAAACTAATGTTTAAGAAAATATGGATATTATCAATTATCAGAAAGGTTAGCCAAATATTAATTGACACAAGTACGTATGTTTTTCTCTTTTTTGTTTTTGTGGTAAAATTCGCAAATAGAATATAAGAGTTTATTAATTTACAATATAATAGAATAGCTAGGTTGTGAAAATCTATTATTAAGTTTGTATACTTTACCTCAAACAAATACAAATAATAAACAGGTCTTAGAACCTTATTAGTTTGTTATAAGTGACCAAGTATTAAGTTTATTTTATTAGTAAAATCTAAATTAAATAATAAATAGAATAAATGCACAAAAGAAGTTATTACAATGTTAAAAGAAAATTAGAATCTTTGGGCCGAGGGACTTAAAGAGGGTTTTGAAGAGCAATTCATATAACTGCATTTGTGTACAAATAGGTACCTTATGTATTCAGCAAGTTGCTTAATACTAAATGGCTTTTTTGTTAAGCCAGACACAGATCCTGGATTTATACCAGCCACAGTAGATAGGCAATATAAATGTTACATATATTTATGTGTAAAAAATGTAGTAATTATTTGTACTAGAAGCAAATATAAAGTTTAATAATAATAGTTTGCATAAAAAAAGTGTAATGGTTGTTTCTATTATGCTTAGACAGCTGCGTTGTTCACTGTGCAGAAAGGAATATTATTTTGTCATCTAGAATCAGATATACTTAATATAACAATAATATCTTTGTCTACTATGTAAGTACATGAAACCGGTAAAAATAAAATGTGAGACAACTTTTACATGGTTGAATATCATTGATGTTAATCAATAATTACTGCTTCTGTATTTGATCAGCTGGAGCTGATTAATGCTGTATAATTTATAATAATTTCTTTATTATTTAACATATGAAAAGGCAGATATAAGAAAATGCTCACAGAAATATGTAAATACTGTTTATTGACATTGAAGGCATAGTCTTATCTCATATCTCTTATTATTAAAAATGTCCTTTTAATTCCTATATAATATAGAAAAAAATAATATATTGATAAGAATTATTATTTAGTTAAGACACCTTTACAATTGTCATTAACTTCTTTTCAGGTGGATCGCTTAGAATAAATCTGTATGCCGTGCAGGCTTGCAGAAAAAAAAAGTGTATGGATATTGAAGACAACAGTCTTATATCATATATCTTATAATTGAAAATTCCTTCTGATTGCTTACAATATCATAAATGTACATGTTACCATCAAGTTATTTTCAAAAAACCTTCAGAAATATATCTAACACTAAAATGTTTCTACCTATGTCCGTTATAGACAAAACATAAGAAACCTTCCAACCAATTTAAATGAAAATGTTTGTGTGTGTTTGGATGGATCCCTAGATGGTTTATATTTACATTTGGACTCGGTAGATGGCACTGTTGTCGAGATCCATTAATCACCAGTGCACAGCTGAGGCGCATCGCTAGTAATAAATACATTTAAATTAAGCCTGTGTTTTTGTAATCCTTACACAAACAGTTTAAAACATCTTACTTCCTCACTATTTATCATTGTGTAATAACATAGATAAGGCATGTTAATTCCTAGTCATTGTATTATGATGTATACTACTTACTAATCAACCAAAACATTTTAAAATAATGTCTTGACCCCGCTGCTGCCTATATATGTCAGTCAATCATCAAAGTT
The DNA here is from genome assembly GCA_036936625.1 of Parnassius smintheus behrii. Taxonomy (NCBI): domain Eukaryota; kingdom Metazoa; phylum Arthropoda; class Insecta; order Lepidoptera; family Papilionidae; genus Parnassius; species Parnassius smintheus. Next base: position 5,762,330 of record JAUPFT010000026.1, read on the forward strand.
CAAAAAATGTATTAAATTAAGTTTGTATAAAAGGGGTTATTATAGTATAAAGGAATTTATGGCTGACAATAACCCGTGGGTAAGGTGATCGCTACCAAGCTATTTCTAATTTGTTCTGTGTTGTTAATTATGACATACATGATTGTAAGCTGGCTTTTTTTTTAAAAGACCCACTGGGTATTTTGCTGGTTCTCTTCAAGTCAGAGGTTTTTTTCCGAACCAGTGGTAAATTAAAAAAGTGACTTTCAATAAGTATTATTTATAATCTAAATTGAATAAAAGGTTTCTGTTTCTGTACCTACTACTGTTAATAGAATACTTAAATAAATTATGATTTACAATAATAAATAGAATTACCTACATTATATTTTCTTTTTTGTAATACAATCAGTTTAAAACGTATCTTACTGTGTGTTGGTAATATCATAAATATAAATAGACATTATCCCTTAGCCATCTTGGTATTTAGAATTACACTCACAACCAATCAATACATGTCAAAGTTAGAATCCATACGACATTTGTGCATAGACAGGCACTATGTTTTGCCCGAACTAGTGAAAGGTTTTACATCGATTATAAAATATTTATAAATGCTGAATATACCTACAGCTTAGTTTTATATGTACTATTATTCAAGACATTATCCCTTAGCCATCTTGGTATTTAGAATTACACTCACAACCAATCAATACATGTCAAAGTTAGAATCGATACGACATTTGTGCATAGACAGGCACTATGTTTTGCCCGAACTAGTGAAAGGTTTTACATCGATTTTAAAATATTTATAAATGCTGAATATACCTACAGCTTAGTTTTATAAGTACTATTATTCAAGTGTGCACTATTTTAACTTATAATACCGATGAATACTACTAGAAAATCGCTTTCAGTTTGTTTTTAGGTTATTGTTAGATTCATATTTTATTTGTTAATTTCTTAGGACTCCGTTTAGATGCAGTAAAACTAATAATTTTATCGTAATCTATGGATTATAAGGAATAAATCGACTTGCATTTCATTGATAATCTTTAAAATTTGTAGTGGGCCCATTCTCCATAGAAAAATTGATTGTCTCCTTTCATTTCGGTATTTTATGAATAACGTAATTTACACTTTTATATAAACCGTTAAATATGTTCTTTAATAGTCGCTTAAATAAATATAATTTAATGTAGATTTCAACAAACATTATTTACATCATACAAGGCATTAAAAACCGCATTGTTTTATTTAGGCCATAAACCATTATTTACCTCGGGCACGAATGTGAGAAAAAATCAAACAATTTTTATAGCTTGCCTTTTTTACCTATTTTTGCTTTTATCTTCATTCAGATAGGCTATAAAATACAGATAGTAGAACTATTTTTGATCAAAAACTATATGAACTGAGCATAAACTGTTTTTTTTTTCAGAATGCCTCGCAACTACGTACCAAAACCAGGTGCTAAACGCTACAAAAAATACGATAATCAAGTAATAAAACAAGCCCTAGACGAGATAGATTTGACCAATAATAGCCTAAGTGCTGTAGCTGAAAAATATAACATAGCAAAATCGGTAATATGCCGTCATAAAAACCGAGAAATGAAACCTCACGGTAGGCCAACAGCACTAACCAAAGATGAAGAGCTATATTTATGGGGTTACCCATTAGATACAACAGACCTTAGATATATAATAAAAATGTATCTAGACTCAATGAATATTAGGCACAAAATATTCAAAAATAACATGCCCGGTATAGACTATGTTAATGGGTTCATGAAAAGACATGCAAATAAATTATCCAAAAGAATATGTCAGAATATTAAAAGAACTAGGGCGGCAGTGTCTTCAGACATAATAAAAGAATATTTTGGCGAATTGGCAAAGTCTTTGGAGAACGTCCCGACCCAAAATATAATCAATTATGATGAGACGAACCTGACAGATGATCCTGGTCGCAAGAAGGTGATAGTAAGACGAGGATGCAAGTATCCAGAGCGTGTAGTCAATCACTCTAAAGGGTCCATATCTTTGATGATGTGAGCCACAGCAGATGGTATTTTCCTGCCGCCTTATGTCGTCTACAAGGCAGCTCATTTATATGATTCATGGACGACGAGGGGGCCTCATAATGCAAGATTTAACAGGTCTTCATCCGGCTGGTTCGATGGTGATATTTTTGAAGATTGGGTTAAAACAATAGTTATACCATTTTGGGAAAAGAAAGAGGGTAAGAAAATTTTGATAGGAGACAATTTGTCCTCACATTTGTCTGTTGATGTTATAAAACTATGCCAGGAAAAAGATATTCACTTTATTTTTCTGCCCGCGAATTCAACGCATCTTACACAACCCCTAGACGTGCAGTTTTAGACCCATGAAGATAATTTGGCGTCACTTATTAAACAAGTGGAGAAAAACTGACGATGGGAGAACCCAATCATCTGTTCCAAAGGGTTGTTTTCCATTTCTGTTAAAAGTACTAATGGATGAGCTAAGTGTGAACGCTGTAAAAAAATATTAAAGCCGGGTTTAGAAAATGTGGGATTGTCCCATTAGATGCTAACCAAGTTCTAGCAAGGCTTCCTCTGCAAGAAGAGGACGAAGAGGTAAAGAAAAAAGCTATGAATGATAGTGTCTTATCACTGATAAAAGAAATGCGCTATGGATCCATGAATATTAGAGAACCCCAAAAGAAGAGAAAATTGGAGGTAGTGGCAGGAAAAAGTGTAAGTGCTGAGGAATTAGAAAGGAATGAAGATCAGGAACCTTTGAAACCAAAAAAGAAAAGAACACTAAAGCAAACAAATAAATCAACTCCAAAAGGGAAGGGTGTGGGCAAAAAAAACAAAACCAAAAATTTGCAATTTACAGATAGACAACGGTGAAAACAGAAATTGCGATATCAAAATATGCGGTGAAAGCAAAGAGGTAAATGACGATAATATATTTGAGGTACCGGTTGGATTACACGATCCTGATGTAGTGATTCCTGAACCTTTTGATTTTTCCATTGAAGAAATGCCAATAATTTTTGCTGAAAATTTCGATTGCCAAGAAATTGATTTGAGAACTTTTGATGAAGACCAAAAGAACCAAAACGCAAGTAAACAAGATTATGACAAAGAAAATAAAAATATTGAAACAAAAAACACACAGAAGCCTAAAATTCAAATCATATCGGATATAAAACTTAAATTGCCATTGCCTATGAAGAGAATAAACAGTAATTCTACCTTACACAATAACGGAAAAAGTAAGTCAACCCGTACAAAGAGAGAAAGAGGTCTGAATTTTTACAAAGACGAGGAAGAAATTTTGAAAATTTTAGAAGAAGAATAATTTTATTACCCAAACTGGAACTGATTACTGCAATTAAAAATAATTTTTACTTTGATTTGAAAGGACTATATTTTATTTTTTTGTTACCTACCGGATTATTTTTTATTAAAATATTTGATACCTACTAAGCTAAACGTTTAATAGTTTGTTACCTACCTGCAAGTGAATTCAAAGTGGAGACTATAAACATATAGAATAGCAAGCAATGCAAGCTCAATGTAATATTTTTCTTGTTAGGTACCTAATAAACGATTTTTAAACACATTAAAAAGGGTTTTTTTTTCAAATTAGTTAGTTGCCTATCTACCTACCTATTTACTAACTTTAGATAGATAGAGTGACAGCCCTAGTTAAAATTCCTATTAACCTCTCTCTTAAACCACTTATCCCCGTCAGGGGTAAATTGGAATCCAATAGGGTTTTTGTTGAATTTCTCAAAATATCACAATAATACGCGAATCTAAGCTATACCTAACATCTAAAAGAGCTTACCATGCATCCTTCAGTATACCTTGAAATACCCTGAGTGTTACGGAAGATGGTTTAAATTAAAGTTGAAAGTGAAGATTGGACCAATTTACCCCGTTTTACGGTAGTAATAGTAATTGTGTTTTTAATAGTATAATTATTAAAAACACAATTACTGTTACTACCATTTACTGTCACATTACAATTGCTAAAGAATAAGATCATTGTGAATACAGGTTTGATGAATGATTTACATATAAGCCAACATCTGCATCATACAAAACTTCTGTAATTCGAGCCTTGTTGCACTTTTGGCCCTGTTAAATTAAATCTTTAGATTGATGTTGTAATTCTTATAGTGAAAGTTTTTAATTCTTTGTATTTACTATCAAATCTTCATTCCGACATGATGTTGATATTTTAGATTTAAAATTTTTGTTTGTTGATTGTTGAACATTTTTGATTGATTTCAAATAATGTTTTTATTGAATTTGAGCAAATGAACATTGATTGGTAGATGATATAGATGGAGTTAGAATGGATGCTACTATATATTCTTGATTAATTTTTACATTTAGAGAAAGAATAAGAAAGAGAAATCACCACTGCCTTGCTTGTTCTAACAAGATTTTTGTCTGTATAATCATTTAGTATTCTATAATTTTACAACTAAAATAGTGGATTTAACTCACTTGTAATATAAAATAATGTATGATACATGGAGCTTAAATAACCGAATATAAATGTACAATTGAGAGCTCAATAATGAATAGTATTTATTTAATCAGTAAGATGACATAATTTGTACTTGTAATTTCACTTATTAGATTGTATTTCTATTTCTAGATAATACTCTTGGATTAGATAACGACGAGCAAATGTGGCTCCCAAAGAAAGCTCGTGTGTCTGATGTGGAGCACAATAATAATATAGAGATTGAAGTAATAGAAGACATACAAAAAGAAAACCCTATGCCAATTACCATTGGTGAGCCCAGCACCATCCGGTCAGCTCAGTACAGTGACCCAAAAAAACAAGCAAAACAGAAGAAAACTTTTGATGAACTGAAACAGGAACTAATACTACAAGGATTAAAATATCATAAGGAGAGATATGCGCATGAAAGGAGACGGAATGAAGAAAAATATTTAAAGGAAACTGAATTTTTAGAAAAAAAAAACGTGCTTTAGACTTAGAAAAGAAAACATTTTAAAAAATAAAGCGATAAATGAATAAAATATGTTTTGTTTTACTTAAGTTTATTTCCTAATTATTTAGCTAAATTGTGCTACTATAGACTGCCGAAATGCTAGACCTGCAGTGGATGATGTTTCAGTGTTTGGTCTTTCTGCAACTTCTGGTGTATGATCATTGTTACCATCATCATGAGCATCCCCACACTGTATGCCTATGTTGTGCAATACTGCACAAGCTACAATTATGTTGCTCGTATTAGTGAGCTTAGAGCGTAGGCCCAACTGTAAGCAGGGAAATTTCTTTTTCCATACTTCAAAAAACCTCTCAACTATATTACGGGTTCTTATTTGAACATAATCGTATTGGTTTTCTGCTCTTGTTACTGGAGTTATAAGAGGTGTTAAAAGGAAAGGAAGAGATGGATAACCACTGTCGCCTACTAAAACTCCTTGCAAATTCCCCCTTAAGAATCTAGCATAAGCTTGAGAGTTTCTAAATATTCTACTGTCATGTGAACTGCCAGGCCAGCGGGTTACTATATCAAAAATTTCCATGCTTGGGCCTATAATAGCTTGTACATTAATAGAGAAATATCCTTTGCGGTTTCGGTATATTTCAGAATGGGAGATACCTCTGGGTCTATTTATTTTAATATGTGTGCAGTCAATAGCACCAATAATGTTGTTGAATCCGTGCTGAGTATTGGATCTTCCGAGTTCTTCGAATTTTCTTTTTACCACACTCATATTGGTGGGAAAATGTATATATCTTGGTAATAAACGGCTCAATTGTCTTGATACCTTATTTATTATAAGACATACTGTGGATTGGCTTATGCCGTTCAAATCACCACACACCATCTGAAATATCAAAGAATATAGGTATTACTTATTATGTATAAAATATATTTTCTATGTATATAACCAGTAGTAGAGTCTGACTAATAAAAGCCTATTTGAATAAAAAATTCATTCTACTCTACGAAACAATAATTACCTGGAAACATCCTGTAGCATAAAACCTTAATGCAATAAGTAATTGCAGTTTTGGAGAAATCGGCAAGCCTCTATTGTCCAAATTGGCAATTATTAAAGGTAATATTAAATTTAAAACAGTGTATTTATTGAATCGGTATCTTCTTCTAAATTCATTTTCGTCATACAAATCAAATGGGTTTCGGTTATATTCATTTCGAACATAGTATTTAGGCATGCGCCGAAAATTGATATCTGCTGAAGTTCCCAATCTATCTATATTTCCTAAAGTAGATAGAATTCTCTCAATATTGTTCATTATAATTACAAGCTTGGTTTAAAGAAAATCGAAAAGATTCTCGATTCGAATGTCGAGTCCAAATTACTGAAGCGTAGGTCGAATAGGTAGGTAGGATCGGGAGTCCAAGTTCAAAAGCCAGTCGTAACAAAAAGATCAGGATATTCAAATATATATAAAACTAAAAATGCACACAATATAATCAATATCAATATAAACCAAAAGCTTCACAGTTGAAACTATGATTTGACAGCGCGTGTGACAGCAGATCAAACGTTCCGCTTCTTTCGCATATTTTCAAACTAAAATTAATTAAATGTACTTTTATCTCTCTTTAAACACGCTCTTTTTCAATTTCATGTATTAGTAACATATTTATGAAGTGCAATTTGGACTGTTTTTGACCTTTAAATATATATTTTATTTTACTTTGTACAGTAAAATCAATAACATAATGCGTGGAATGAAGCATGCATAAACTTCTTGACAGTCTGAACCTTAGCATATGCTTTGCTTAATCTCAGCCCGATACAACTATAAATTCGGAATCAAAGATTATGCTAAGCATATACTCAGCTAAGATTTTCCTAAGCCAAGTCTGAGCAAAGTCAAAGTACGGTTTATAGATCTCAGCCTAAGATGGAATGCCTCGTTTTCAGTAAAAAGAGTTTCCGGTTCTCTACACTCACAATACACAAGCAAGAAACACAGCAGCATTAAGCTACTATTTTACTCTGGTACTCTGTGAGAGCGTCGTCCTTCCCCGGTCGAGCCGACCCATTCGTGCTACAACCATAACATAGCTGCAGCGTGGCTCAACCACGTATAAAAATGAAAGAAGTGAAATCAGGAATGATAATACACAATACATTAATTGAAGTTGATTATTAGCTTTGAAATAAATTTGTCGGTACGATACACGCGCCCCCTACTGTGAGTCTTATAATGTTCTTCTGTGAGGCTTATAATGTTCGCGCAAGTGCAAGCAATAAGATGTCAAAGTTTAAGCATTGTCTGATGAATTGAATGGCAGCGCAAAAAATACGAACAAACAAATACAATTTTTTATATTTTAATAGATTACAAAATAAACAATTTTGTATGCAACCCCGAAATTTTGAAAACAGCATAGTAGGAGGCACGTGCACACGTTATTAGATTATTATTTATTATTATTATTACTAGACTAAGTTAGGTACTTACAATGTTTTTATTTTTGTGATTTTTATTTTTTGGGTTCCACAAACAATTTTCCGCTTGGTATAATTCTAAAAAACGAAAAGTTTCCTCACTGGTCATTGTTGCTGCCATTTTATCAAAACATTAGTTACGTAAATATAAAATTTAATTAGGTCACTCTGAAAGCTCGTAGCAAACTAAACACGCGGCCAACGTGTGGACGCGGCGACCAAACTCTGCCAACAATCCTTTGATCTTTTGTAAAAAACCGACACCACACGGATCTCGCGCCAACTTGCGGGCCATCGTTCCAATACATACCAATCAAGCCCAAACACCCCGTCTACACGTTACGGCGCCTCTACACGTTGGCCAACACAGTGGCGAATGTAGTGGCCAATAGCATTGGCCAACGTGTAGACAGGGTGTTTGGGCTTCATTGGTATGTATTGGAACGATGGCCCGCAAGTTGGCGCGAGATCCGTGTGGTGTCGGTTTTTTACAAAAGATCAAAGGATTGTTGGCAGAGTTTGGTCGCCGCGTCCACACGTTGGCCGCGAGTTTAGTTTGCTACAAGCTCCCAGAGTGATTACACGGATCTGATTAAAATTTTATATTTACGCTTTGTAGGGTGGATGACCGAATTACCAGCCTTTTAGTGCCAATTTCAACTTTAAACATTCCTACTACTTTAATTAGCGCGATTTAATTATTTTTAAACATTTGTTTTAATCGATAAGCTATTTATAAAAAAAAAAACAATTATTTACAATCAGATTATTACGAGAACAATTTTAAAATGAAAAAAAAAAAATGAAGCACGTCGTTTATAAGTGGTAGAACCATGCAGTTATATTAGAAGTATAGTTGTAGCACGAATGGGTTGGTTCGACCGGGGAAGGACCACGCTCTCACAGAATATCAATGTAAAATAGTAGCTTAATGATGCTGTGTTTCGTTTAGTGAGTGTAGAGAACCAGAGACACTTTTTAAAGGAAACGAGGCATTTCATCTTAGTCCTCACGGGTGACAACGCATCTGCATTTTGATTCGTAATCGAGGAGAGATGTAGATGTCTGTGGGCCACAGCAACCACTTACCATCAGGTGAACTGTGTGCTCGTTTCTCACCCTATCCTATATAAAACAGCGTCAATTTCTTATAATTTAATCGTGCAAGTTTTCGAATCATCATCATCATTACTGCTCTTCACAAATCCACTACTGAACATCCTCCTCCAAAGAATGCCGCAAAGCATGGTCCTGAGCCACTTTCCTTGTCATGAGTTTTTCATTTATGTTCTAAGTTATAATTAGTACCTGTTATTAAGTCAATGTTAATTATATTTATTGCTATTGTTTTTGTCTTTCTCAAAAAATAATTAAATTACCAAATAAATTATAAGGTGTTTTTTAAATACATCAAATGTCTGATAGAAAAGCAGGTACATGTTTCGCTAAACTTTAAAAGAAAAGAAGTAAAGTTACAGCCTATATACGTCCCACTGCTGGGCACAGGCCTCCCCTCATTTCTGAGAGGGTTTTAGGGCAAGGAAGTGTCAGCCGCGCTGCCCCAATGCGTGTTGGCGAACTTCACATGTCTTCGAAATATTTTTTTTTCTTATTCCTCAGACATCCAGGTTTCCTCACGATGTTTTCCTTCACCGCCGAGCACGTGGTAAATCAGCACTTAAAATTGCAATAAACAATTTCATTGGTGCCGGCGGGGATCGAACCCGGTTTGCTCGCGTACTGTGAAATTTATAGCGAGCGCTAACCATCTGAGCTACCACGGCTCTTAAACTTTAAAAACAAAACCCAATTTTAAAACGTAGACTAATCGATTATAACTCCTTTAACTTTAAAATAGGTTAAGTTCTAATTAATGGTATTTATTCCAGTTTCTGATGCATGTACAGAATAAATAAAGCTAATCGTATATCTATTTACAGCCCCATTAATAATCACTATTCTTTTATAATTATTTTATAAAAACGTTACCCCCCTCACTTGGATTTTCTCCTGTATCTCGGAGGCAACTTACAAACATAAATTTAGGATTTGTTAACAAATTAGGAGGGAACAATTAGGAGGAAAGGACACACATCCAGACCCTAGTTCCGTGCGGGATTCAAACCCGCGACCCATGGCAAAGCCACTCATTGCCAAGCCACTGCGCCACGGAGCCGTCGTCTAAAATAAAATAAATTCGTCCGCACATTGGCCCGAACCGAAGTAAACTGAACGACCTTCCAACGTGTGGACGCCGTCACCAACTCTCGGCCAATATATTCGCCACTACATTCGCCACTGTGTTGGCCAACGTGTAGAGGCGCCGTTTGACAAAACTGATGAATGAAATTGAGTATTATTCTTACTTGCGATGCCTCCCATGCTAGTTGCTACTATTCTGCTAAATACTTGAGCCGATGCTTCACTTTCATTTTGTTAATTTTATCTGGGTTTATTATGTCCTCAGTAAATTTCGTCACCATTCTTATACCCTCGAAAATGGGAGTTTTATAATGCAGTTTTGCAAATGCTCCCATTTAGCCATTTTTACTGAATTGATCTGTTCAAACTTTAAATTATTTGTTAACAAATTGTTCCTCATGCCTTTTAAAAGGTGGGAGGGAAAGGTGGGAGGGAGGGATATAGAGGTATTATTTCTTTGTCATCTATTAATATGACTTTTTCTTCTTTTTATATACCCCTGGTCTATTCTAACAATAATTTTATAGCTTGGCGATTATGTGTTCCCTGGTCACATATGGAGGGTACTATAATAAATCCTGCTTCTTGTGATTTGTGCACCACACTTCTTAATTGCTTTGCCAATTCGGGTCCCCTTGTTGCACCTGCAGAAAAAGTATAGGCAACTACTTGTTTAAAATTGTGTACCAAACCTTGTGAAAAAACTTGTGCATGGTTTGCAAATTCGGGTATGCTTTGTTGACAGTCATCCACAAACCCTGTTATGATATTTTTCCTAATTGAAAGCTTTTGATCATCAGTCATAGAATTCGCTTTTTTTTAATTGCGCAAATAAGTTTGGATTGATGCTAGGATGTAGGTTTGTTTTTTGCAAAACTTCGATTAATGTTTGTCAAGCAGGTAAAAAAAAAATCTTAAAAATCTGTATCCCTTAGCACTTTGTTTCAATATTGACAAGCAATTAATTTTTTCTTGTAATGTGAAACGCCGACCTTTAAATTTCTTGCTATTTTCACGCCCATTGTATTTGCATTAATATTTTGGCTGCTGTTGTACAATTTTCAATCGCATTTAAAATTTCAGGATTTGTTGCAAATTTTCTAGCTGCTCTTAATTCCGCTGACTGCCTCTTTCCTTTAGTTTTATATTTACAAATTTGTATTTTAGCTGCAACAACTTTTTTATAAAGTTCTATTTCTGTTTCTGTCATAAATAATCGTTTTGTGTTCTTCTTAACTTTTGACTGATTTTGCCTGGCTACTTTTTATCTGGAAAATAAACAAAGTATCGGGTTTTATTCAAAAAATAATTTTTCTTTCTTTCTTTACACAGCTATAGATTTAACAACTTACAATTATGCATACTAAAATTTGTAATTTAGGAGAACGCTTGTTTAAACTCAAGAATCTGGTCTAGAATAATATATTCAGTTGAAATTGAAAGATGTTAATAAAACTGGACTTTTGGGCGATGCAGTCGACGTTGTCGTCGTTAACCGATTGGGCCATGGAGTAATAAGTGCAAAAAAACAAACGGGGCATTTTACCGCGGTTAATAGCATAATCTGATGAGCAGAAGGGCTGACTAATTTTTTGCCCAAAGGATTTGTTTGGTTGTTCCACGCAGAATTTGTGCCAGCATTCTTGCCATCATTCCATGCGGGCATGACTTGTACAGTAATTAGTTATAAGTTTAGGCTAGCTAGTTATAAGTTTTATTGCACAATTTGAAAACAATTTACTCAGAGATGTGACATTTTAATAATAACAGTATTTGAAATGCAAAATACAAAATACCTATTTCCATTTTGTATTTAAATACTTTTTTTTACAAAAGCATTTTATATTTTATTTGAAATACCTTTAAGGACATATTTTGTATTTGCAAAATGCAAAATACTTTTTGCTAAGTTTTGTAAACATCAAAGAATTAATAATTAAAGTGATGAAAAATTGTAATTTTTTTTCACTACGGCAACACTGAATTGTACTGCTTTCTTGTCAGGCCACATATAGTGATAATCTGTCCAGGCCACTTAGTTCTATATATATTACTGTACTATATACCACTTAGGTTAGGTTGCCTAAAGGTACGGAGACGTGCTCATTACTAGCACAAAAGCATGCTTTTATTGAGCAAGTGCTAATTATTAGCACGTGCGTCTCTATCTCATTCCTATTAACGAACATGATTATTTTGAGCATGCTTAAAAATTAAACGACGTTTGATTTTTGAGCATGCTACTAGAGGCGCGGGTGGCAGGGGGCGTGCTCCGAGCGCGTCTGAACTGGTTTGCTTATAATTATTTTCAATATGATTATTTTATCGAGTTCTGTACGTATAGCACGTCTGTCTAAGGTTAGCTTTGTGCATGCATATTTATGAGTATGCTTTAAGCGTGTTTTTAAAAAAGCTTATGAGCATGCTTTTTATGAGCACGTCAGCCAGTACCAAAATGCGTTGAACCCAACGAACGAATGATATCTTTCTACACTTTTAATAAAGTTATCTTGCTTTCCGATAAAATAATAGCTAAAGTTGTAATTTTAGCATCGGTGTCATATCCTTCTTTTTAAATTAAAATGGGTGCCAAAAGGAAATAGAGAACATATAAAGGAATTGTTCCTTGCAGAAGTGAGAAAACCTAAAAATGATCATGAAGATGTAAATAATACACCTCAATCATCACACAAGAAAGAAAGATATGAATCTTACTACATGTTTTATGATGATTCGGATTCCTCACGATAATGCAAACACCACTATTGACCTGGAATCATTGCAATATTTGAAGGATAATGATGTCAGCCTGCAATCATTAAATAAATACCCTACAGTAAAGATGTTATTCTTGAAATATAATACCTGGTGGCATGATCATGACACCACACAGGAGAAAGCGACAGTGTATTTGAGCAAACTATTTCATTAAAATCTGTTAAGTAAATTTAATTTAAATAAGTTATCAAAGTAAATTTACCAGCCTGTTAGCTGGCTGAAGTAAATAACCTTTTTAACAAAAGAAAGATAGTTTAAAACTATCTATAGGTAAATATGTATTTTGCATTTAGTATTTTAAATATAAAATGAAAAACTATTTTGTATTTTGAATTTGAAATAACAAAATACAAAATGTATTTGTACTTAAATACATTTTGTAACCTATTTCATCTCTGAATTTAGTATAAAAAATATAAAGAGTTGAAATTATTTTACCATTTTCCTGAAGATTATTTTGTTCAATGGCACATGGAGACAGTACATTGCCAATCGTAGAAATACTTGGATGTGAAATGTTTGCCTCGACTGATGGATCTGGAATTATAGAAAATAATACTATAATAATTTATTATAAAGGTTATAAAGGGCAAATATAATGCCTTTATATATTATCTCCGAATGAACCCACAACGTGAATGTAAAACAAAGTAATAAAAAATAAAAATATAAATTTCTTTGCAACCTTCCGCTAAATAAATACAATGATGTGTCTTACCTGGATTGAAGAGCACCTCCCGCCCTCCCTCAATTTCATGCACTAACCGCTAAGACTTCGGTCAGCCGCCGTAGAGTTTACATTACCTAAAGATGCCTCGTGTAGAGGCGAAACACGTGTCGTATTATCGTCGACGGTGTGTCTTACCTGGAATAGTGGTGTTGGGAGTAGTGGTGCTGGTACTAGTGGTGACGGAGTTAGTGCATGCAATTGAGGGAGGGCGGGAGGTGCTCTTCAATCCAGGTAAGACACATCATTGTATTTATTTAGCGGAAGGTTGCAAAGAAATTTATATTCTTATTTTATATTATAATGGATTTCCGCAAAGTAGCGCCTGATTCTATCAATTATCGTAAAACAAAGTGATGAGTGCAAAAAAGGGCATAATTGTTAACGGGAAAAAATTAAAAAGGGAATTAAATATTAATCATTTCAATACACATTTAAAGTATAAATAGGTACACAAGGTAGGACTACACTCGTAACAGAATTTCAGCATAAAATAGCGGTTTAATGTTGCTGGGTTATGTAAGGTGAGTGTAGAGAAACAAAGATCCTTTTACAGGAAACGAGGCATTCCATTTTGTCCTTAGGGCTCACAATTGACTTGGATTTTTTTTTTGGGCGGGGGTTAGTCTACTCCTAACTTTTTGATATTATCAGTAGGACTAGATTGACACCTATTCTGCTCTCCTGTCCAGCGAACAGTTTGGAGAATGGCTCTGGGGGAGAGCGCAGGTCACGTTGATCCCCAGGGCAAGTCTGAGGAGTTCTTCCTTCACGTGGTTGCCGCCTGTTATTTGGTCTGGTTCAATAGGAAACAGGCAGAACTGAAACACTCAGACGATCCTCTTATCTTTTATCCCACCCCCTATTTCCCATCCTAGCCCAATCCAAGGTGTCAGCGTACCGTACCGATGGATGCGTGGCTGTAGGGAGTCCAGTCGCAAACGGTGCCTACCCGAGACCAGGGCAATTCGGGTAGTATTTTAGCCCTTCCCTCAGCATGCGGGGCTCTGCTGGGGGTGACCGAATATTTCCCTAGCTAATCGTGGGACCAAAATGGACGAAAATCGACATTTTGAAAAGATTACCAAAAAATCTCCTCTAATGGAACTATCTGTAGGTTTGGAAGAGGCTCTTTTAGCCTCACCAATACCTTGCAACATTACGCTCCAACCTGGGACGAGCCGTGAAGTGGAGGGCAAGTCTGCAGCCGAACCACAATCGGAAACGAACCAGGGAGGGGAAAAGAATAAGTTCGCTAGGCCTTATAAGCTTAGTGGGGCAGCAAGAAAGAGGTACCGACGGCTGATAGCAGCTGAGATAGGAGCCGAAGAGGCCCTCTCTCTCTGCCAGAAGCCCTGGGACGAAGTCCCTCTGTCCAAACCTCCCCCAGTTCCAAAGGCGAAAAAACGCTGTCGGTCTGAGGAAGAGTCCCCCAAAGACTAGCCCAGGAAGTCTGTGAAGCTGGCAACGGAGGAGAGGAAGCTCAGCTTCAGTGCCGTAACTGGTTTCGCGCGTGTGGGAATTCGCAACTCGAATCCCATGAGTGTAGACCAGATGCGGCTAGTCCACCGGGCACTAACACGGGCCGTCGCTAAGACAGCCTGTGGGGTGCAGAGGGAATGGGATCAAAATTTTCGGGTTTCACACACAAGCCAGGTTGGATTCTGGTAACGTGCCTGAATAAGGCAAGCCAGAACTGGATTGTGGGTGAGATCGGAAAACTGAAACCCTGGCCGGAGGCAGAGCTCTCGGTAATACCCGAAGGCGAATTGCCTAAGCCTCAGCTGGGCATTACGTATTTGCCCCGCAGCGAAGCTGACTCTCCGGAGGAGGCGGCTGTGCTGTTGAGAACGCAAAACGAAGGGCTCCATACCGAGCTCTGGAGAATCCTCCATCGTAGGGACGAGGAGGATGGGTTCCTGGTAACCTTTTCTCTGGACGACCCATCGGGGGGGCTCTTCGGAAGGCAGGCAGGAGAGTCGTCCTTGGCTTTAAAATGATAACTTTTAAAGTCAGGGGAGGCTCTGACGTGGCAATGAAGCCAGAACCGCCCTAACTCCGATCCTCCCAGCCCTCCACCTCTCGAGGTGAGACTGGAACGCCATCAGTGAGAGTGACGAGGACCCAAGGCGCTGATCTCGCCTCGGTCCGACGGCCTCCGCTGTTGTCGTCCAGGAGTGTGGAGAGGGGAGGTAGGAGCGGTACAACGAAAGGTAAGGCGGGGGTCAACAGTGCCGGTAAAGGACGTCTTCGTCCTCAACTGGTGGAAAAGACCCCTGCCCCCCCACGTCCATAAATGGCTAACCCAAAGGGTAAGACGAGGGTCCTCCAGGCAAATCTTCACCATGCAGCAGCTGCTTCTGCTGTAGTGGAGGTTTGCTTTGCAGAGGACAATATTGACCTCGCCCTCATACAAGAGCCTTGGGTGGCCAACGGTCAAGTTCTGGGATTATCGGCTGCCGGTAAGATTCTTGTCAATACTAAAGGCAGTAGACCCAAAGCTTGTATAATTTACAATAAAAATATTGAACTTTTAGCTGTTCCAGAGTACTGCAATTATGACCTGGTTACAGCCTTCATAAATCTCAAGAGATGCACAGGGACCAGAGTAATCATTTGCTCAGCCTATCCTCCTGGAGAGAACTCAGATCCTACCATCGAGTTAGAGCGAGTGACGGAGTTCGCCCGAAAACACAACACCGAACTTGTGGTGGGTTGTGATGCTAATGCTCACCACACAGCCTGGGGAAGCACTAACATCAACGAAAGAGGTGAGCTACTCTATGATTTTCTCATCTCTAACCGCCTGGTAAGCCTAAACTTAGGGTGTACACCAACCTTTGTTACGCGAGCTAGGCACGAAGTATTAGACATAACCTTCGCTACTAATAACATATCCAGGCGGATAAATAACTGGCATGTTAGTTGTGAAAACTCGATGTCTGATCACAAACACATTAAGTTTGTGATTGGAGCATCACCAATCAATGAAACCGTTACTTTTAGGGATTGAAAAGCGACCTCCTGGGATATCTATAGAGATAACCTAAGGAGGAATTTGGAAACGTTTCCTAAAAGCATCAAAACGATTGAAGGTCAGTAACCGTAACCGTAGGTAATCGTGAAGCCTTCGAGGACAGTTGTCCCGTCAAAACCAAGACCTCAACACGAAAAGTTCCTTGGTGGAATATTAAGCTAAAAGAACTTGGGGAAAAGACCAGGAAACTATTTAATAGGGCTAAGAAAACCAAAGAGTGGGATATTTATAGTGCAGCCCTAACTGAATATAATAAAGAAATTAGGAAAGCCAAGAGAGCATCATGGAGGAAGCTATGCGAAGAAGTTGAGTCTTTGCCTCGCAGTGCAAGACAACACAAAATGCTATCGAAAGCAAAAGCTAACCAGATCGGGCTTCTTAAAAAGCTTGATGGTAACTTCACTAATAGTGAAACAGAAACATTGGAGTTACTAGCGTCAACCCATTTCCCAGGGTCACTCAAGACCTCAGCCTTAAATTCTTTCAGAGCCCTACGAAGGCCTTGTAATGAGGACTGGTGTAGGGCTGCAAAGATAATAAGGCCAAACCTGGTGCAGTGGGCTGTGGACTCCTTTAAACCATTTAAAACAAGCGGGGAGAACGGAATAATTCCCATCCAACTGCAGATGGGTATTGACATCCTTCTTCCCTATCTGGTGAAAATCTTCAGAGCAAGTTTTGCCTGGGGATATATTCCAGAACGATGGACAATTGTCAAATTTCTATTTATACCAAAGGCTGGTAGAAAGGACTACACTTTACCAAAGTCCTTTTGACCTATAAGCCTATCTTCCTTTCTCCTTAAGACATTGGAAAAGGTTATAGATAGATATATAAGGGATGTAGCTCTAGCTACGAGGCCCATACATTTCAACCAGCATGCTTACCGCAGAGGCTAATCTACGGAAACAGCCCTGATCAGTGTTATCGACAGGGTCGAAAAAGCACTGGAGAATAAAGAAATAGCTCTTTGTGCCTTTCTAGATATTGAGGGCGCCTTCGACAGTAGCCCCACATCACTGATGATTGGGGGCCTGACATCTAAAAATGTTGACCACACAACCATCAGATGGGTGAAGTCAACCGCAACACCAGGGTAATTGCAGGTGCGTTGCCGGCCCTTTAGAAAGGAGTACGCTTTTTTTTCTTGAAGGTCCCCAGGTCGTATCGGTCCGGAAAAATCGCTGGTGGTAAACTATTCCACAGAGAGGTTGTACGCGGAAGAAAACTCCTCTTGAAACGTACAGTGATGGACCGCCAAGCATCCAGATGGTGTGGATGGTATCGGGACGTTTGCCGCGTAGTGCGTTCACGAAATTTGGCGGTTGGGATTAATCCGAACAATTCCTCAGAGCACTCTCCATGGTATATGCGAAAGAACATGCAAAGAGATGCAACATCTCTTCGCAGTGCCAGTGAATCAAGCCGATCGGAAAGCACTCGGTCGTCGACGATTCGAGCCGCTCTGCGCTGAATGCGGTCAAGTGGAAGGAGCTGGTACTGGGGAGCCCCAACCGAGAGATGGGAACAGTATTCCATGTGCGGCCGAACCTGCGACTTGTAAAGTTGCAGGCGGTGTGCCGGCATGAAATACTGTCCCGCTCTGCTGAGCATGCCAAGCTTTTTAGAGACCAATTAGGCCTTCTCCTCCAAGTGACCACGAAACTGCACGCCACTCGATATGTCGACGCCGAGGATTCCGATACTGGCTGAGGCAACAAGGGGAGTGCCTTGAAACTGAGGAGATACGACAAAGGGGTATCTATACATAGAGTAAAATAGTAATGAGTCGAACCTGTTCATGAAACAGCATATCTCATACCTATGTACGCCAGTTGTATATTCTAGGCAAGTAATTCAGTCGCCTATTTACGACCACCTAATCACTAAACGTATATTTAAAATCCCAATTCCGGTTGCCAAGTCTGTTTTCGCGCAACGCCTTCCGCAGATCTCCCATCCTCATATTTATAACAAAATACTTAGTCTGTGACATCAAAAATTGCAACACATTGAAAGCTAAACAAATAGTAAAAAGATATCTCACCACACTAAATTATAATGATACCGATAACTTAATTAAAGCAAAAATAATACCAAATTATATCTACGTTTTACACTTAAAATATTGTATTCGTATTTTTTCCAAGAATAAAAAATAAATAATAATGCAAGCGACAAATAGTTAAAAACTATCTTCCTAAATTAAGAAATAATTTGTTGTTTTGTATAATTTTGGTTGGTAGGTGATATTAACTACGTAAGTAAAACTGATAACTGTACTCCTGGTCCCCAAGATACAGGCTATGACCAGTTTGGGGCCCACCAGTAACTTTTTTATATGTAATAAGAATTAATAAGTAATAAGAAATATAATAGAAGTTAAAATGAATTTAAATATAAGTTACTATTTTTTTTACCAATTTCCAGACTAAAAAGTAGTCTATATATCTTGGATGCAAGCTATCTATGTACGAAATTTCGACAAAATAAGTTAAGCACTTTTATAATATTATTAAATTAATATGGATTTTACCTGTTATCATCATAAGTCTGGATGAGATTCATAGGTTTTCTTTCACTAAAAGTGTAGTTTGGAAAGGTCAATGGTCCTGGAATTGAAATTAATACAAGTTCAAATAAAAGACAAATAACAACCTGTAACTAATAGCAGAGCTCTCTGGTGTGGTGACCTAATAACCTAAAAATATATCTAAGTAACTGTTATGAGGCGATACTGGCAGTACCTTGGTAGCATGTTTATACAATATATATATTCACAATTGACAGATTCTTAATCTACACAGTTTAGGTGGTAACACCACAGCATAAAGTTAAAGAGTTGGTGTCTGAAGAATAGTGACAGAGTTTATGCCTGTCAACCTCTATATTTATTTACTGTTGGCGGATCCTCCTTCTTCAGTATTTATTAGGGCAGTTACACAGCAGCATTTTTTAAGTTGGAACCCAGTGTTTACATTATATTGTATTTTCATCGTAACTAAATTTCCTTGTGGTTTATAACTATAAACCTACCTAAACATAATATGTATAGTTATAATGCAAAAACCACATCAAAATCATCAAACACACAAACAAACTCGTTTTTAAAATATGTATGAGGTATGAGTGGGTGTATCCGGTGGTCTAACACACCCACCTGCGCGAGGACTTATGCAGTTGAGAGCTGTACGCGGGGATGCAGGAGTCGTGGAGTGTTGTCGATTGTCACTGGGGTATATAGTGTCGAGAGGCAACACGCCCTCTTTGGTCTGGCTATTTCAAGCTAAACTTATACGTGGTAGAGCCATGCTGCAGTTATATTAGTAGTATAGTTGTAGCACGAATGGGTCGGCTCGACCGGGGAAGGACCACGCTCTCACAGAATACCAGCGTGAAATAGTAGCTTAATGCTGCTGTATTTCGTATGGTGAGTGTAGAGAACCGGATACCTTTTTTACTGGAAACGAGGCATTCCATCTTAGTCCTCACGGGTGACAACGCATCTGCATTTTGATACGTAATCGAGGATAGATGTAGATGTCCATGGGCCACAGCAACCACTTACCATCAGGTGGACTGTGTGCTCGTTTGTCACCCTATCCTATAAAAAAAAAACAGTGGTCCTATATGCTAGCCACACATAGGGAAATGGCCAAACATCCCGTCAAAGGGTCGCAGGCGAGGGATGTGGGGGCTGCCTAGTTTCCCTGAAAAGGGCTAGGTGGTGGTAAAGGCCATGCCGACCGAGCAAGTGAAAGTTTATTCAGGCAGTGGGTATGGCCGTTTTCAGCCCTATCTGCCAGCCGGATCGAGCTCCCCTATATTCCCCCGGTAATCACAATGCCTGAAACTATTTTTATACTAAAGTAGGGCGTTCCCCAAGGTGCGGGTAGCATAGAGGATTGGAAAGCCGGGGGATGAATACGCAACACATAAAAATTAAGGACAATTCAAGGCCCATTAGAAAAGAGGGAGATGTGTCAGAGGTGCTCACCTTAGACACTGACAAACAAGGAGGGGCCACCATTTAACCGGCGGTATGGGCTGTACCATCCAGCTTAGGTGGCTCCACCAAGGGGGCAATTTCCGCGCTAGATGTTCCTAAAACCAGTTCCAAATCTGAGGAGCTGAAAAGAGCAAGGGACCACGAGTAACAAAACTCCTGCAGAGCAGAGAAGAACTGAATAAGAAGAAAGAACAGATGACCTTTTTTCTGCCGCCTGGCAAGTGGTGAGCCGTAAGGGGAAGGCATCCAAAAAGGTTACTTATCGACCTGAGGGGCAATCCAGTAGTATGATGATGAAAATGTGATCATTATTTTGGCAAAAGAATGTTCCAACATTTAATATAAAAAATTTATAACAATTCACCAGAAGAATGCCTTATGCATAAAGCAAAAATACAATTAAAAATAAGGTAAATAACTTGTATTGTGATAATCCATTATACAAAAATATACATAAAATTATTTATGGCTTTTTTATATATGCATACATTTATGGACATATAAAAAATCTATTGTTATTTAAATTGCTAATTAATGTTATATTGATACTATTTGTATGTTTTATGATTGTATATTTGTATTAAAGCAATTTTTTTGCATATTAGGAAGTTGTGGAAGTGTTGGCATTATTATATATGGCAGACTGTAAAACTATAACAGTGTAAATTTCAATTATGTTACATTAATAAATATATAATTTTACTGCATAAATTCCTTCATGGGTAATATATAATGTACGACAGTCAACAACAATAATTTGTAAGCCAACAGAGGTTAAACTTTCCAATATGGACCATCGATATTTGAAATTTTTAAAAATTTAGGGCAACCTTCCGGAAAGCGGGGGAGGGAGGTGGGGAATGACGCGACCCTCCTTGGCAGAAAGGAGGGTGCAAGTGGTGAAAAGCCGCTTAGAAGTGTGCCTAACTAAGGCAGATTAAGAAATGGGTTAAGTAGGCTAGGCACTATAGCGAGTGTGAAGAGGTGCAAGAAAGATAAATAATAAATAATAATAAATAATAATTTATTTCGATAACATATTGTCTACATTTACAGATAGTGATCGAAGATACCTTTTAAGCAAAAATCTTGCCTGTATTAGGTGCCTTCGCTCTTCCATAGCTACTAGTTAACATAAAGTTTATTATCTATAACAGTATTAGGGGTACATAAAAATATGAACAATAAGAATTGTGTGCGTGTGTGCGTGTGTGTGTGTGTGTGTGTGTGTGTGTGTGTGTGTGTGTGTGTGTGTGTGTGTGTGTGTGTGTGCGTGTGCGTGTGCGTGTGCGCGTGCGCGTGCGCGTGTGCGTATGCGTGTGTGTGTGTGTGTGTGTGTGTGTGTGTGTGTGTGTGTGTGTGTGTGTGTGTGTTAAGTCATGCCGTGTGTCTAAGAATAATTTCTGTTTCCTCGTAATCTAGAGGTATTAAATAGTTGGTAACTATTTTTTTGCATTCGTGTAGTGTTTTATTATATATGTCTACGATTTTATTTACCTTATTATATAGATAGGCCGAACGACTGTTGAGTTGATTTTTAGCAAAGGCGGTTCTAGTTTTGGTAAGTGGAATAACATTTTTTTTTCTTCTAGCTGTAAAATTGTTTGAGACATAAGGTGTAGTTTTATGCCTTTTTAATATAACGCTGAGAATGTACAGCTTTCTTACAGATAAGACTTTACAAACAGCGTATAGAGTGTGCGTAGGAAATCTTCTACAGTTAAAGAGCATCACTTTCAGTAAAGCACGTTGCGCACGTTCCACCTCAATCATTTTTGTTTTAACCGCTCCTCCCCAAATGGAGATGCAATAAGTTAGAATTGATTGCGCAAGTGAGGTGTAGATTTCTTTAAAAATATTCCTTCTGGGGCTATGATCAACCCCCCACCCCCCAGGCACTACATGTCTCAAGGTCTTGAATATCCAGATCAGTTTTCTTAATCTGGTAGAGACTAGTTCAATGTGTGAATGCCAAGAGAGCCGCTGGTCTATCACAACCCCCAGGTATTTTGTTTTATCCATTCTGTCTATAGCCGGACAATCACAATTAGTGGGTTCAGTATCAGGATTGCAAGAGTGAATTAATAAATTGTAGTTAGTGTCAGGTTGTAAATTATTTTGAATACTGTAACAGATGTAATTAGTTTTGGCTGTATTCAGGGTCAACAGATTATTTTTTAGCCAATTGTTAATCAAGTGCAGGCCAGATTCAGCATTATTCTTCACATCAGCCCAGTTTTTCCCGGAAAAAACGACTGCAGTATCATCGGCGTAGGAAAAGATGCGCGCATGGTCAATTTTTAGATTACAGAGGTCATTAATATATATAAGAAAAAGCGTTGGTCCTAACACACTTCCCTGTGGTACACCATAAGATACAGCAACGTCTTCACTGATGTAATGACCCAATTTCACTCTTTGCATTCTATCAGAGAGGTAACTCTTAAAGAGAGATAGCGCAACATCTCTGATACCTAATTGTTCTAGTTTTTAGACAAGAATAGGAATATAAACAGTATCAAACGCTTTCTTGAGGTCCAAAAAAACAGTCAGGCACTTGATCCCTTTATCCATCGTCTCAGTAACTAGTTGGCTAAGTGCAGCTATTGCATCTTCAGTTGATCTGCCCTGTCTGAAGCCAAACTGTGACGTCGATAGAAGCCGAAATTTTTCTAAGTAATTTAATAATCTAGAATTCAAAAGTCTCTCAAGTATCTTCGAATTAGCTGGCAGTACCGAAATTGGCCTATAATTACCCACATCATCCCTGTCCCCACTCTTGTATACAGGAGTGACTACTGACCTTTTTAGCGGGGCTGGAAAAACGCCCCGCTCAAAACATAAGTTAGCTAAGTGAGTAACTATAGGTACAATTTCGTTTTTTGCAAGTTTTAGGAACGTGATGGGAATTTTGTCCCACCCAGGAGCGCCATCTGATCTCAAGTTCATGAGTGTTCTTTCGACTTCTTTCACATCAGTTTGTAGCAAAACAAAGGAGTTGCATGTAGCAAGAGCATTTCTAGTTCCGTGAGTTAGATTAGAATTGCCACGAGGATTAATATTTTCAGCAAGATGCTCTCCTATTTTCGCAAAGTAATTGTTAATAAAATTTGCAGATTCAGTTGGATCATTTTTTAGTTTGAATAATGCCTCACTTTCATCGTGTGATTTGTTGTTAAAAGTAATGGTTTTTATATTTTTCCACAGCAATCTATTATTACGAACTGATTTAGTAAGCAAGTCCCTTTCGTATTTCCTTTTAAGTTTTTTAATAAGCTTATTACAGAAATTGCGTAAAACAAAAGACTCACCGACAGCGACTGCCACGGCTACGGAGCGCTGACTGCTTGACACGACCGCTCGAAAGCGATGCGGCAAGCAGAATGGAAGGTGAAACTAAAATTACTAAACCTTATTCTATTCTATAAACATATCTAATTGCACTTATTAGCTCTTCATAGGCATCTAAGTGGTTTGTCATAATTCTTCGTCTCCATAGGTACTCGCACAACCAATCTGTAAAATTATGCTTGTTTTGGTGTTGTCTGAATTGTTTTTTTAAGCCTCTCCACTGGCTCTCAATGCCCTGCGTGTGTGTCCCGTCTGGAGCCACAAATTTCTCGGTTGGGTCGCTATGGTTTACTCTTTTATGGATATATCCATGCTCAGGAAGGCTCAGATATGCTCTCCAACAATCTGTGTGAATGATGGAGCCTTCCTGGACATATTTTTTTATGAGTGGCACCAATATGTCTGCAGACCTTTCATTATCTGGACACACCTCAAGCCGCAGATCGTCATTGCCATCTTCGATCATGCCAATAACCCAATGTCCTTCAATATGTCTCCCACGGTTAAACTTCCTTTTACTAAATTTCGATTCATCTATTTGAACCACTTTATTAGGGCCACCTATCTTCCCTTGGGCCCTTTGATTTTCCAGTTCAAAAATGGAAATCGTTTCCCGGCAATAACTGAACCAGTCAGCCACAGTTCTGTCAGAAACTACTAGGCCATCATCACAGGCTAGCTCCTTCCTCGTTTGGTTGTAAGACAGTCCCTCACTAAATGCATACATAATTTGAAATATTAAAGTGAGGGACAAGTGTGCGTTTTCAAACCATGTCCCAATAGCACGAGAGACTGTTTTGGTGCGGCAGTTGCTTTTCCGGCATCTGAATTTTCCCACTTGCCCTGCTTCTCTTGTCAAAATCATTGGCTTTCGGTGGTATGCGCAGATTTTGTCTACTGGGATGAGTCCTCTCTCCTCCGCAAACTGAACACACTGTTCATGTGTACCCAATTTGGAGAAGATTTTTCTCCAGTTCCACATGGATCTAAAAAAAAGGTAATGTATGTGTTTTGAAAATTATATTTAGATACAAATTACATACTAAATATGAATAGGTAATACTTTTTGATCTTATCCACATAATAGAAAAAACTGAACTGCTTATTAGAATAAAAATTTATGAGTGCAATTATTTTATTTTATTTATTTATTTTATTAAGAAAACCAACAGGCTTTACGAATTATATATCTTATAACTATGTTTAATGTATGTAGTAATGCCAATAACAGGTTTTCCTTAAATTGACAAAGGGCACTGTAACAATCAAACTTTGTTAGTGCTAAAGTTAACTCTATAAACATTACAAGGAATTCAAGAATACCATCCACTTAAACCTATCAATATTATAGATAATTAAGTAATTACTCTAAATACCACCCATTATAGACATACACAGAGATAATGACACAAGATAAAGACAATAAATGACAAAAAAGTTTAATTAAAACTTTATAAAAATTCCAACAAGATTCAAATTGGATCAATTCAATTCTTTATTGCATAACTTAATCTATTATATGGCATAATTATGGTTGGAACTTCCTTTTAAAAATAATAGAAAATTAGTTATAAAATTATAGAAGTATAAATTAAAAATTTGATTAATTATACGCCTTTTATAACCTGATCTGACATAACAATGATAATGTACAGTAATCATAACATAAATCAAAACTTACCTTAACTCATCTGAGTAAAGTTTAACCCTTCTGCCAGATGACCCAGTAGGTCTGGGCATCGCAGCAGCAAATTCGGCTAAACTTTCCAATATGGACCATCGATTTCAAAGCCCATATTTTTTTTGTAGATAGTACTCACTAAAAGAAAGCGTTTTGCAAAGTTTTAGGTTGCGGAAACTTACGGTTCATGAGATATATTTTTTTAAACTTTTCATACAAATTGGTAAATAACACGCAATTACAAAATAAATTTGACAAATGATTGATGTTAAACGTCAGTTAGTGAAGGGTTCCGAATATTTTGAACGTATCGATACCTACTCTATACCAAGTATCGTATCAAAAGTATCAATACTGCTTGGTATCGAGTACATTTCGTTAATTTTGGAGACGAAAAATTATGACAAACTCATTAGATGCATAGGAAGAGCTGATAAGTGCAATTATATATGTATACAAAGTAGAATAAAGTTTACTCTATTTAAGTTCCGCCTTAGTACTTGTATTTCATTGTTTGCAACTTGTTTGTATCTCTTAATTAGTACAGCTTTTGTATTTTTATTTTATTGTTTGCAACTTTCTGTATTATCTAATTCTTACTACAATAAAGTGTTTAGATACTTATTGACTTACTTATTTAATATCCAAGAAGTACCCAAAACCGAATCAAAGCACCCCACTGTCCACGTGGTCTTGTCTGCCCTACCCCTAGAGTGTATATAAGAGCCCGGAGGCGCGGAGGGAGAGCAGTGCCCGCCCGCCGTAGGGAAGTGCAGGCACCGAGATCGCCGTAGCGATCTGCGAAGGCGAGCTCAGGTGCCTGTGCTTCCCTACGCTAGGGCGGAGGCACTGCTCATCCCGCAGCGCCGGAGCTGCCACGGAGCGCCGGAGCACAACTTCCCGGCTTCTTACCCCCCCCCCCACCTATAAGCAATAAACTTAGTTGCCTTTAAAGTATTGTATCTAGTCCTTTGCACTCTAAGATTAGATACTTACCCCCTAATTTTAAATATTAGAAAGTCTCTGTACTATCGTCATAAAAAAGGGCTGAACATTGTATTGGCTTGGATCCCTAGCCACTGCGGAAATTAGGGCAATGAAATTGCTGATAATTTAGCTAAAGATTTTAAACTTTTCATACAAATTGGTAAATAACACGCAATTACAAAAGAAATTTGAAAAATATAATTAATATAATTCTTACTACAATAAAGTATTTACTTACTTATTGACTTACTTATTTAATATTCAAAAAGTACCCAAAACCGAATCAGAGCACCCCACTATCCACGTGGTCTTGTCTGCCCTACCCCTAGAGTGTATATAAGAGCCCGGAGGCGCGGAGGGAGAGCAGTGCACGCCCGCCGTAGGGAAGCGCAGGCACCGAGATCGCCGTAGCGGCTGAGGCTGGTCGCCGAAGGCGACCAAAAAGCCGAAGCTACGAAGGCGAGCCCAGGTGCCTGTGCTTCCCTACGCTAGGGCGGAGGCACTGCTCATCCCGCAGCACCGGAGCTGCACGGAGCGCCGGAGCACAACTTCCCGGCTTCTTACCCCCCTAGTCTCCAAAATTAACGAAATGTACTCGATACCAAGTAGTATTGATACTTTTGATACGATACTTGGTATCGAGTACGTATCGATACTTTCAAAATATTCGGAACCCTACACTAATTGACGATTGACATCAATGATTTGTCAAATTCATTTTGTAATTGGTGTAATTGCGTGTTAATTGCCAATTTGTATGAAAAGTTTAAAAAAATATATCTCATGAACCGTAAGTTTCCGCAACCTACAACTTTGCAAAACGCTTTCTTTTAGTGAGTACTATCTACAAAAAAATATGGGCTTTGAAATCGATGGTCCATATTGGAAATATTAACCCTTAATCCTACTCGTATTAAAGATATACTTACATATAATAATTATAGAAAAATAGAGTCATAAGACATAGGTAGATTACCTTGATTTTCTGTACACCCGGGAACACAACAATGTTTATCTGAAGATATTATTACCTACACCAAGATTTACTAATATTATACACTTAAAACTATAATAGAAGGAGTCCTGTCTCAGTTGTACGAAAATACACTAAAATTATGAACAAAATAGGAGTCTTATAAACAATATATACACACAATAAACACGAGTTTTATCTCAGTTGCACAAAAAACACTGTTATTATATAAACCCGAGCAACAAAAGCTCAACTCAACGATAAATTCAGAGATGAAAATCTTAGATTTATAAATATTTAAAAAAAATACTAATAAACCATGCAAGCACAAGAAAATCAGTAACAGACATTTTTGAAATTTTGTTGATTTTTGAAAAAAATACTACATTTTAGTGCTGCCAGTGTGATTTTGCAGTAATATTACAAATAAATAGTTAAATTCAAAATAAAAGATTTTTAAATTCAGAATAAAAGATTCAAAAACCTTAAAAAAAGGGTTAACCTTTAAATTTTACTCCGACCCAAAAAAAATTAATTACATCTAATATTCACTGCTTTACACTGTAAATTATTGTATTACTTTATAAAAAAAATACCAATTTAGTAGTTTCCTTTATAAGCTCAAAACTATACAGCGCTATCTATCGAAAACTTAAAATATTCACAGCACTACTATTGCCCTTTGAACTTCAGAGTATGAACTAAATGATTATAATACAATTAAATTAAAAATACTTACTTTACTACTATCAAAAAGTATTTTTGCGTACTGTGTAATTTTGCAGTATAGTACGCTATTCACTTCCCTATTTTTTGTACTGCTTGCTATGGAGTGTAGAAAATAGGAGTTCCAACTCCCATAGTAGAATAGTTGAAAAATTGGTCATCTGTAAGCAGTAAATAACAGTAGAAAAACTCTCTACAACAGCTCTGGAGTAATGGGATAAAATGACGCATTTAGCAGTTGTCGACGGTATGAAGTGTGCTGCTAAACTGCTCAGTAGCTCTGAAATCTAAAATAATTTTATTTAGTAAATATAACCCCAAAAAAGTCGTCTAACCTACTAATATTTTTCGGCACGTTCTTTAAATTTTAACCCGTATGCCCGTAGCTATAGTGGCGCCACCTTTATATAACGGTTTTCTATAAACACTTTTTAATATACAGTCTGTACTTCTCAGTTCTACACTCCATACTGCCTGCCTTGCCTGTATTGTTATATGCTTTGTCTTTCATGCTGCTGGTGGTTGTAATAGTGTAGGTACCTTTCAATTTTTTTTATAGAAGAGTGGGCAAACGAGCATGCGGCTCACCTGATGTTAAGTGACTACCGCCGCCATCAACCGCAACACCAGGGGAATTGCAAGTGCGTTGCCGGCCCTTTACAAAGGAGTACGCTCTTTTCTTGAAGGTCCGCAGGTCGTATCGGTCAGGAAAAATCGCTGGTGGTAAACTATTTCACAGAGAGGTTGTACGCGGAAGAAAACTCCTCTTGAAACGTACAGTGGTGGATCGCTAAGCATCCAGATGGTGTGGATGGTATCGGGACGTTTGCCGCGTAGTGCGTTCACGAAATTTGGCGGCTGGGATTAATCCGAACAATTCCTCAGAGCACTCTCCATGGTATATGCGAAAGAAAATGCAAAGAGATGCAAAACCTCTTCGCAGTGCCAGTGAATCGAGCCGATCGGAAAGCACTTGGTCGCCGACGATTCGAGCCGCTCTGCGCTGGATGCGGTCAAGTGGAAGGAGCTGGTACTGGGGAGCCCCAGCCCAGAGATGGGAACAGTATTCCATGTGCGGCCGAATATGTGCCTTTTAAAGTTGCAGGCGGTGTGCCGGCATCAAATACTGTCACGCTCTGCTGAGCAGGCCAAGCTTTTTAGAGGCCAATTTGGCCTTCTCTTCCAAGTGACCACGAAACTGCACGTCACTCGATATGTCCACGCCGAGGATTTCGATACTGGCTGAGGCAACAAGGGGAGTGCCTTGAAACTGAGGAGACGACAAAAGGGTTCTTTTTAGCGGTTAACGCGCAAACTTGTGTCTTCTGGGGGTTAAACTGGACTAGATTTAGTCGCCCCCAATCCGAGACTTTGTTCAGCAAAGATTCGACTTCAGACACAAGTTTGTCCCGGCACTCGGAGACGTTTTCGCGAGAAATATTGGCTCGGCCGTTGTAAAGAGCATCACCAGTGCTGTCATCTGCATAGCAATGAATGTTACGGGTTTGCAACATATCATTGATATGCAGAA
This sequence comes from Parnassius smintheus behrii, assembly GCA_036936625.1. NCBI lineage: Eukaryota > Metazoa > Arthropoda > Insecta > Lepidoptera > Papilionidae > Parnassius > Parnassius smintheus. The sequence goes on from JAUPFT010000026.1 coordinate 5,791,794, forward strand.
GAAACAGCGTTGGCTATAGCACGCAGCCTTGTGGAACACTAGCATTAATAGGCCTGCAATCGGAGCTTGCACCGTCTACAACGACCTTGATGCCCCGATCTGCAAGAAAGCTGGTGATCCAATCGCACAATTTCTCGGGAAGCCCAAAGGATGGGAGCTTCGAAAGAAGCGCTTTGTGCCCAACTCGATCGAAGGCCTTCGCAATGTCCAAACCAACGGCCAATGCCTCCCCCTTGGACTCTACTGCCTCCGCCCATCTGTAAGTTAGGTAGACCAGAAGATCACCAGCTGAACGACCACGGCGAAAACCGTATTGGCGGTCACTAATCAGCTGGTGATCCTCAAGGTACCTCATGAGCTGGCAGTTTACAATGGACTCAATGGAACAAGGAGGTGATGGCGATAGGCCGGTAGTTGGACGGGTCTGAGCGGTCGCCTTTTTTAGGGATTGGGTGGACGAAAGCCGTCTTCCATGATTTTGGGACTACGTCTAGGGAGTAGGAGTACCGGTAAAACCGATGCCAACTCTGGTTGGGGGGATTCCGTCAGACCCACTCGACTTGTGGATGTCCAGGGAGAGGAGTACTTTGCGAACCGAGCGCTGCGTGAACTGCACATCCGGCATAGAGCACTCACACCGCGGGATGGTCGGCGGCGTACTCCCTCCGTCATCGAGAGTCGAGTTGGACGTAAAGAAAGAGCCTAGTAGATCGGCTTTCTCCTTTGCGGTATGGGCCAGTGAGTCGTCCTCCCTGTGCAGAGATGGAAGAGATGGCTGACAGAAATTCTTCTGGACAGTCTTGGCGAGAGACCAGAATGCACGGGTTCCAGAAGGAAGGCGAACTAGTTTATTACCAATTCTGCCTATGTGCTCTGACTTTGCCTTGGCAATGACTCTTTTGAAGGACCTAGAGGCGGAATTATACTTCGTTTTTAGAGCGTTGGTGTTTACATACCGGGACGCTGATGCGTCAGCCCAGGCTTGGCAGCACTCCTACTTATAGTATGCCAACCAAACTATGGCTGAGATTTGCCTCCAATGGGCACCACAGAGGAAGGAATAAAAAGTTCCCTACCCTGAAGTACCACATCAGCGACAGAATCCGCAAAAACGTTGGGATCGTCCGGCGAGAAGCAAACCCGCCCCCAAGGGTAGGATGCAAAGAAAGACCGCATCCCATCCCAATCAACTGGCCTATAGTGCCAAACACGGCGGCAGCCTGCAGAATGCAATGCGATTTCAGCGTGGGCGTCGACGGAAATCTGATATCCGTCTGGGTGAGAGGTCAGCAGAAGGTCCAACAGGGAAGGTGCATGATCCTCCACATCTGGAATCCGCGTAGGCGAAGTAACCAGTTGTGTCAGACCATATGCCAAGGCAAAATCATGAACAGATCTCCCCGCATGATCGGTTAAACGTGAACCAAGCCATTCGGCGTGATGGGCGTTAAAGTCGCCGAGGATTACGATCTCTGCGGAGGGGATCTGCTGTAGCAACGAATCTGTAACCATTTGGACGTGGTCGAAGAGTCGAGAGATTCTCCAGGGGTGCTGGTACCCTCCTGGGGTAGTCTGTCATCATTTAATTCCGCTACCATGTTGATTGGGGGGGGGGGAGGGGATTTGGGCCTCCGGCCACCTGCACTCACCAGACGAAACGCGGAAGCAGAGCTTCCACTTCACGCCGGTATTCTATGAGGTCGTGGTACCACCCCGGTTTGAGCCAGCCCATACGTGCAACAGCAAAGCTGCCGCGTGGCTCTTCCACTGTTAAAATCTTTTAAATCTTGCATTTATATTGATATTTTATTTTTAAGTGTATATAATAATTTATTTGTATATTTTAATATTGTGTTTATGTTATCCTCAAACATTTGTAACGATAGTGATTTGTTTCTGTCGTTGTCTTCGGATGATGAGACACTTAGTGATGTTAGTTATCACAGTACAACTGCTTCTCCTTCACTCAACATCCCCATAAAATCTAGTTTCTCAGATTGTGTGAATAACTTCATAGTTATTCATATTAACACCCAAAGCATTCCGGCTCATTATCCTGACATGCTTGCGTCATTTGAATACCAAAATATTCACGCCATTTTAGTTTCAGAATTTTGGCTGAAACACTGTCTGCCTTCTCCTTTTTACTCTTTGCCTGGGTTTCATCTAATTAGAAATGATCGCGCTAATGCGTGCGTGGCGATCTATATTAGATCACACTTTCCATTTAAAATTGTTAGTTCGTCATGTCAACCACCTCCTGTCGATTCTACTGAGCATTTGCTGGTTGAGGTCTTCCTGTCTCAGAAAAAAATCCTTTTTGAAGTATTCTACAGTCCCTCTCTTTCCGTAAACTATTTTACTTCTTTCGAATCTCTTTTGGAATCACTAGTCCCTACGTATAGGAATACTATTTTGATGGGAGACTTTAACAAATGTTTGCTTAAAGGCGACAATCGGGCTATAAAACTTAAACCTATAATTGAAGCGTGTAATATGCAAATCCTACTCCTTTCTGCTACTCATAACTTTCCTTACTGTAACTCCTTCCCTTCTTGACTTAATAATAGTATCATCTTAAACACTAGTTTTCAAACACGGACAGTATCCTGCTGATGCATTCTCCCATCACGATTTAATTTTCCATTCGTATAAACTACGCCCTTCTAAAATCAAACCTAAATTAATTCTGCGACGTAATTTTGGAGGAATGGATATTGACCAACTTTGTGAAGATGCTCATAACATTGACTGGTCAGTGATTGAGAGAGCACCGTGCATTGACGACAAAGTTGAACTTTTCTGTTCACTACTTACTCAGCTTTATGACATTCACGCGCCAATGCATTACGTGAAACTCAAACATTTACCTGCTCCATGGCTCTCTGATGATCTGAAAAGGCTTATTTTGAAGAAAAATGTGGCATTGTAAAAGCTTAAAAGGAATAAAACCGAGGAAAACCTAAGTAAATTCGCCAAAATCAGGAACCACTGCAATACATTATGTAGAGACGCACAACGACGCTAAATTCATACATCAGTCAAGAACGGCGACTCATTTTTTTTTTATAGAAGAAGGGGCATTCGTGCTATAGTACGGCCGCTGAGTTATTACCGATTTGACAGATTATTCTTAAATTAATCGATATAACCTTGCACGAGCGACACATTTGCCGAATGATTTAGAATACCTCTTTAATATAAAACTTTATGTCAAAATGTCAGAATCAAGTAATTTTCCAATAAACTTTGTTTCAAAACTTAAAATAGTTTGTAAATAATATAAAAACATTTATTTTTTGTTCCTTGGCGCGCTTGTACAAAGTTACATCGTGCGTCTAGTTTTCATAGTGATGTGCTTGATAGTATTCGGTCCGAATTCATTGGAATAGATATGATATTTATTTTATTTGGATATTTTTATTTTACTTATTCCTTCGACCAACTAGACTATAATGCTACCATTTTTTTTTGCGTCTCCTAATTGCACTGTGTTGCCAGTATCTCAATGATTTTTGAGATTTATGTGTGATCCAAAGACACAAATACTGTTTTCTATGATTTAAAAATAAATACAATTAAAATGATTATGTATAATTTTTAACATTCATAATATATAAAACAACATTTAATAAATATAATTTTCTCCCTCAATTAAGCAATGTTATAGGTGTATTTTTTTAAGTAATTGGCGATACTATTCTGGCAACACCCTTACCACCGCTATTTTAATCTGTTTAGTCGTCTTCCGTACTCTCGTGCGCACAGACTACGTTCTCTTGTGTAACCGTTGTTTTTTGACTCGGCTTTCTCCTGTTTATCGTTGCGCTTTATTGGACTAATTTTGTTTGTGTTTGGTAATTTTGTTGAAAATGCCGAAACGAGGAAAAACATTGAATAGTCAATGTCGTGAGCTTGTACTAAAGCTACAGGATTATTTTGAGCGTGAGTCACAAAATGGCGGCCCTTCGATTCCTGTCACTCAAGTGAATGATCGGGTTTCACAAGCCCTTGGAATTGGTGCAAAAACACTATATAATATAAATAAAGAAAAATTTGGTGCTTCTGGAAGTGAAGATAATGTTTTACGCACTCCTAAGAAAAAACGAAGACAAAAGCCCGTGACAGGTGTTGATGTTTTTGATGCAGATGCAATAAGAAACCACATATATGGTTATTATACTAGGAACGAGTTTCCAACTAGACGTTTGCTTTTGGTCTCTTTAAAAGAAGCTGGCTTGTTTAAAGGCGGTAAAACGGCGTTGTCAAAACTATTGCACGAAATTGGGTTTGAATATAAAAAAACGAATAAAAGGAAAATATTAATGGAAAGATTTGATTTAATAATTAAAAGGAGCGAATTTTTAAGAGAAGCCAGAAAAATCGAGTCTTGGGACAACGTCGTTTTTGTTGACGAAACATGGTTAAATGCGAACCACACTGTGTCACGCTCTTGGACTGACGAAACAAAAGCATCAACCTCAAAGGTTCCAATTGGAAAAGGATTGCGACTGATAATTTGTCACGCCGGTTCTGCTGGAAGTGGTTTCTTTGAAAATGGACTGCTGGCTTTCGCGTCAAAAAGTACTTCCAATTACCACGAGGAGATGGATACAGACACTTTTACGAATTGGTTCGAAAATCAATTATTACCCAGCCTGCCAGAGCCTTCTATCATAATAATGGACAACGCTTTATATCACTCGAAACAAGTGAATAAAGCGCCTACTCAGGCCGACAAGAAAGCTGATCTCGTAGCATGGCTACACCAAAATGGAATTGAAACTACTGCCGAAATGCTAAAGTCTGACTTGGTAAAGTTGGTACGCGAAAATAAAACATCAAGAGTCCGTTATGAAGTAGATGAGATAGCTCTAGCACATGGACATCGGGTACTTCGAATTCCGCCTTATCACTGCCAGTACAATGCCATTGAGCTAATATGGGCACAAATCAAAGGTATTGTTTTTATCGCATAAGTTATGAATATGAATAATTTGTACTATTATAACATCCAATATTCAGCATATAAGTAAAAAGATACATAACTAAGAAATAAATATCTCATGTCCCTTTAATTGTGTAACATTTCGTTTATTTAATGTAATAAATTAACGTTATTTAATGTTTACATTACAGGTTACGTAGCTCGTAATGATACGACTTCGCCATTCAGTACTAATAAAATGATAGGTCTATTAAAAGATGCTTGCAGCAAAATAACGAAAGAAGATTGGGTCAAGGTCGTCGAAAAGACTCGAAAACTAATAACAGAAGATTACGAACGCGATATAAGAGTGGACACCATTATAGAGAATGAAATTGTCATACAAGTGACTGATAGCGATGACAGCTCTGGCGAATCTGGTTCAGAGTCTGAATAATTGTTTTAATAAATGATAGGTAGTCATTTATTAAAACATCTTGTAACAACTCTATTCATTAAAATGTGTAACAGTGTTTACAAATTTGTTTTATTTTGATATGTCCTCGACCAATTATCTACGCCCATCAAGGATACTCCACCTAATAAAGAACCTGTGTCTTTAACTATTATTGTTTTGATTTTATTTAATTACACACTATACTAGAATATTTAAAAACAAACTGTTCCCAAATGATATTAGGGTTACTGGTTCAGTCACTTCACTAGTATTGTCAATTCGTCATGTGTCAAATCGGTAATAACTCAGCGGCCGGAGTATACAACCATAATATAGCTGCAGTTTGACTCTATCACGTATGGATGCGTACCAATTTGGTTATTCCGTTTCAAGTATACAATTGAGTGAGAGACCAACCGATTTTAAACTAACTTCCTGATGAACTAGAGACTTGACACTTTTTTTTTATAGAAGAGGGGGCAAACGAGCATGCGGCTCACCTGATGTTAAGTGACTACCGCCGCCCATGATCAACCGCAACACCAGGAGAATTGCGGGTGCGTTGCCGGCCCTTTAGAAAGGAGTAAGCTCTTTTCTTGAAGGTCGCCAGGTCATATCGGTCCGGAAAAATCGCCGGTGGTAAACTATTCCACAGAGAGGTTGTACGTGGAAGAAAACTCCTTGTGAAAAAAGCATGTGGAAGTTTCTTAAAATGGTTGGAGTTGGAAGAACGTCCTGAAATGTTTCACCTCCAAGTGTTGATGTTGAACTATTGAATCAACATTTTTCTAATCCTTGTAACTCTTTTGATAGTGAACATAAACTGCAAACATTTCGTTCTCTTTCTGTAACTCAGACTCCTAATTATCCTCCGTCCATTTTTAGTCAGTTTACTGTATGTGATGATAAGAAGATCATATTATCCATCTCCTCAAATGCTGTCGTTGGCGACAACATTAGCCGTAATATTATTGTTCCTTTCCTTGATGTTATCGCTTCCATTATTACTTATTTACTTAATACATGTGTCTTTTCATCTAAATTCCCTCAAGCATGGAAGAGTGCACATGTTATACCCTTTCCGAAGAGATCCAATCCCGTCAACCTTTCTGATTTCCGTCCCATCTCAATCTTACCTTTCCTTTCTAAAGTCCTTAAAAAACTTATTTGACTACAGATGACCCTTTTTATAAAATCCGGCTTCCGTCCTGGTCATAGTACGGCTACTGCTTTAATCAAAGTTACTGATGACATACAGTGGGGTATGGATAGTTGGATAGTAAAATACTCACAGTCGCGACCTTGCTGGATTTCAGTAATGCGTTCAACACTGTTGATTTCGATATACTGTTGAGTCTATTGTGTTCCCTTAACATATCTCCATCTCCATTAACTGGTTTCAAAGTTATCTCTGTGGCCGTCGGCAGCGTATTCGTGTCGATGAAACTAACTCATTTTGGTGTGATATTACAGCAGGCGTGCCGCAGGGCGGCGTATTGTCACCTTTACTCCTTTCCATTTCCATTAATTCAATCACTCATAAAATATCTTCACTCTTCCACATGTATGCGGATGATGTTCATACTTACACCCAGTCAACTCTTGAGAAGTTGCCGAACGCAATCGCTACATTGAATAACGATTTAAATATTATTCATAAGTGGAGTAATTCATACGTCCTAAATATCAAACCCAAAAAATCACAGGCTATTATTAATGGTAGCCGGAGCTTTATCTCAAGAACTGACTGGTTCTTCGTACCACCTGTCGAATTCGATGGAGTTGTAATCTCTTACCTTGACAATGTCAAAAATCTTCGTATTTATCTCGATAATTCCTTAAATTGGATACACCAACTGAATGAGGTAAGTAAGAAAACCTTTGTCGTTCTTTGTTCTCTGCGTCACCTTCGATCATTTATTCCCATTCCTACAAAAATTACGCTCACACAGTCTCTTCTCCTTCCAATCCTCGACTATGCTGACGCAAGCTTTGTATATATAACTGAGGACCAGCTAAATAAGCTTGAGAGACTTCAAAACACTAGTATTCGGTTCATATTCGGATTGTGAAAATTTGACCATATTTCCCAATTACGCTCACGTCTCAAGTGGTTACTATTCGACTTTGACGGAATATGCATATTCTTTCTATTCTGTACCGTGAATTATTTTACCTTTCTACTCCTCCCTATCTAATGGAGAAGTTTAATTTTGTAGGGCTTCCGGGAGAACCTCTACGCTCTTCAAGAAAACTCACTTTAAGGTTACCAACTCACAATACCTCTTTTTTTACTAAATCTTTTACTGTCCAGTCTATCAAGCTCTGGAATGCCCTGCAAATTTAGGCGATTACTTAAAGAGTGTGTGTTGTGTATCTATTGTATTTATCTGCCTTATATTATTGTTTGAGGAATTTCGTTATTTATATATAATTTTTTTGGGTAAATGTGTACGTTTGTTTATATATATATATATATATATATATATATATATATATATATATATATATATATATATATATATATATATATATATGTATGTGTACGTGTATATTATGTATTTTACTTTATTTCTTGTAATATTTAATAATTTATATAATTTCATATATAAGTTATTTATATGTTATTTTATTTCATGTATTGTCTATAAATCGCATGTATTGATATTATATTATGTATATTTATATTGCACCACCTACCTAGTTTTCATTGTTCTAATACTTTACACCTTTGGTTGCCTTGAAGAGATCGCTATGTAGCGATAAGGTCGCCAAGTTGTACTTAAGTATAATCTGCTTTTTGTTTTGTTATCGGTATATTTGTCTGTGGTGTACATATTAAAAATATATTTAAAAAAAAACTCTACTTGTATTTTTTACATATAGGTGATATTAAACAGCTGTATATCGGGACGCATATAGAGTAAATATATCCTAAGAAAAAGCTGTGTTTCGATTTGTGGCATTCTTTGGGAGAGGCTTTTTTCAGCAGTGGACTTGTGAACGGCTCTAATGATGATGATGATGATATCCTAAGAAATGTAACATATTTATGTGAGTTATTCCGCCTATGAGTAATGAGTAATTTAAACACGAAGAGCACGTTATTTTTTTTAAAAAATTGCCGATAAAAGTTAGAAAATTACATGTATCATTGCCTGATCTATTAAAAAATATTGCGTTGAAAATATTTTATAAAAATAAAAGTGTTTTCGATTCAAATCGATTCAGAGATCGATTTTTTTAAGACTGAATCGACATGCCTAATCGGAGATATATCCACAAACTAACTAGATACACGATATATCCTATAGGATAAAAGTTACAGATGACAATTTTGTTACTGATGTCCGGTTTATTACTACTACCTATTTAAATGTCTGCTTATAATAAATCTATACTCTGCTTAACCTTTCAAGCGTCCGAAAGACACCATGTGTCCATAAGCGAAAAGTGCTGGTAGCGCCCGAAGGACACCATGTGTCCGTATCCGTAAGGAGTCGATCTTCTTTTGTCTTTGATATTCAATCTGCGTGGTGATTGGTTGTTCAAATTTTTCCTCATGCTCAAAGTTCAACTAATCATTGGGTGCGTTTGGCAGAAAAAAGCGCTAGCAAGCGCTTGTAAGCAAAATGGCGATCGTAAGCGGTAAGCGCTATCAAATCGTAAGTAGCTATTTTTCTCTAGGACACGATGTTAGTTTTAACCGGGGAACCTAACCTAATTTAAATATATGTTTGTAAAGTATTCATATTAAAAACTTACCAATCAATTTTTAATAACATGTATATGTCTATTCATATCATTATATTACTTAAAACTAACATTGCACAAAACAACTTATAATTTCTACTTCAAAACAAACAAACTAAATAAGCAAAATGGCGGATTGTGTCAGCGCTACTGAAGTAGCATTCGTGTCCTGGCCGAAAACTATTTTAGCGCTAATAAGCGCTAGCAGGTGCGTTTGGCAGAAAAAAGCGCTAGCAAGCGCTTACTAGCGCTAAAATAGTTTTCGGCCAGGACACGATTGCTACTTCAGTAGCGCTGACACAATCCGCCATTTTGCTTATTTTTTGAAGTAGAGTTTATAAGTTGTTTTTTGCAATATTAGTTTTAAGTAATATAATGACATGAATAGACATATACATTTTATTAAAAATTCATGATTGGTAAGTTTTTAGTATGAGTACTTCACAAACATATATTTAAATTAGGTTAGGTTCCCCGGTTAAAACTAACATCGTGTACGGGAGGAAAATAGCTACTTACGATTTGACAGCGCTTACCGCTTACGATCACCATTTTGCTTACAAGCGCTTGCTAGCGCTTTTTTCTGCCAAACGCACCCATTCATTCATTCATGTGTGATACACCAATCAAAATTAAGAAATAAAGGTAAAAAAACAAAATTTGAATTCTTTAGCCGCCATTTTCAATTTTTGTGCAAAAACAAAGTGTTTCGTGTGGAAGAAAAATGTCCAAAGCTTTCAAACGATAAGTGTTTATTTTATAAATTATATATCAAATTACTAGGAATTGAATACAAAATCGTTTTATCATATTTACTCAAGACACAAATTTCATTTCGATAGTAAAAAAATAGTGAAACTTTTGGAACGCATCTTATTCAGTTGTAAGGCCGGGCGGCCATTTTATGCCGGTTTCGAAATAAATTATTTATTATGAAGTAACTACTTGTTATTATAGAATAAAATTATGCAAATCCGATAAACAATCTATCAAACTTTACGTTATTGTTTGTGTTTTGTGAAATGTGGCCTTGGATTTAGCACAATTTGTGAATAAAGTGTTAGTGTCGGAACAAAAAACAGAAGAAAAACGCAATGTTTTGAAAACAGAAAGTAATAATTCATTTACTATGTAAGTAATTACATTATTATTTATAAAAACGGATAGGAAATTTAATCCCCTTTCGAATGATACATAACCTATAAAACGTTATTTCACCTATTGGAAAATATTTCGTTTTTTCTACGCAAAGCCAGAGAAATTTCATTTGTACTGGATAATGTCCAGGACTTTGAACCCTCAAAGTATGGACGCTTGAAAGGTTAAAAATACCTACACCGCCATCTAGTCAAAAAAATAGATAGTTGTTTATTATTACATTGAAATAAAAACTATGATATATAGCAAATAATAGGTAGGAGTATAGAACTCAAAATCAGAAAATGTGATTATTAAATCTCACTACAACGTGAATTTTAAGACATTTTGTTGTTGCAAAAGGGAACATGAATGTGAACTATAATTATTCCAACAGTTTGATCGCTATGTAACATGATAGTGAAAGTTAGCTTGCTACACATTGATTTATATGTTACACTAGATCAGTAATAACCGCGCCAAAGCGTTGTCACTTCACATAAGGCCACAGCCTTATACTCAGCGAACGTCGGTTCAGTGTTCAAGGTGACGCCGTCCGAGTTAAGCCGAACGATTCACAACAAAAAATGGGTAAATGCGTAGTGAAAGAATGCGTTTCAAGGTCACAAAAACATAATAAATCAAGCGGAATCACTTTCCATACGTAAGTTTTAATTTATATATTCATATTAACGTTTAAAACACTAAAAAATTAAATAAAATATCGAATATTGCAATTTAGGTTCAATGTTGCCACTTTTCCGCCTTTGTGATTTTTCCACATTAATGGGAGACTGTATAATTTATGGAATAAGTTAATTTTGTTTTAAAATAAACAAGTAAAATTGATTGCTTAAAAATAAAAACTATGTTTCAACCTTTATACAAAATAATTATTCTTATTTTAGTTTATTCATGAATGGTCTATTAATTATATTTTATTATTTTATATTATATTAATAAATTTGCAGTGTACCTAAAGATGCAGCACGCCGTAAGAAGTGGGTGGAAATAATAAGGTTGTTAAGAAAGGAGACTGACTGGGTGCCTTCTAAATCTACTGTCATTTGTTCTAAGCACTTCCGGAATCAAGACATACTTGAACCAAAAAGCGATTGCGGCCGTGTTCATTTGTCTAACGAAGCAATTCCAATGATTGTAGTAAGTAAATGTTTAATAAGGTAGTTAATTCATATTGTCACAACATAGGTAATATTTGTCAAAAATACCTTTTCTTAAACTCAATATTCACTCATTCAAAAACACACACACACACACACACACACACACGTGCACACGACTAATGCTTTTTCTCATTCCTTGATTTTCGTTTACTGCATGTTAGTTAATTGTTAACCAAATTTTATTGAAAGCACTGGTTTGTACAGGTACTGGTTTCTCACATATACAGTTATTACAACTAGTTTAGAAGCCAGGGTTCCATTTAAATTGTTAAAAGATTTGTGGCAAATAAATAATTTATTTATTTATTTAAAACTTTTATAGCAATGTGTAATGCATATTCAACACAGATCTCGCTTAAGAAACCTAAAATTGTTTTTTTTATTTGCTTTATTTTTTGTTTGATTTATTAGTACAATAAAAATAATATATAAAAACATATTTTATTTCATTACTTATGCTTACTTCTGTTCATCTAATAAGAAAATATACAAATTTAAAATAAAAACAATTTACTGCAACTTTAAAAAAAAAACTCCTTTATATTGCTCATTTTGGGTAAAATTTCATAAAGTATGCAACACCAACCCGCCACTGCATGTTTGTGTGTCTATCTTTATCTAATCTTAGGGACGATATTGTTTTCCGCGACTTGTGTAAGTGAGACAGATATATGTTTACTTAAAAATTTTAATGATTTCAAAGCTACGTCGTCGCATTTGGATAGTGGTTACACTTTGTTCGACGCGCGGCAATGTGGTTTGCTCCTCTAGTCTTGTATAACTCAATGTTGCTACATATTTATTTATCTATGGTGAAAGTCCCATTCAAATCGGTTCACGAGTTTTTGGTGTGATGAATGTTTACCTTTTGAACCTTCCCAAAAAAATTGTTTTGGCATCTGTATCGACTCAGACGAAATAAAAACTCAAGAAGAAAAGAGTTTTTATGGTCGTGCTTTAGTTTACGGTCGCACGCGGAGGGGGGTGGGGAGGTGGTTAGGGGGGTGGGGGGTTGTGGTAAAAAAAACCCCTAAAAGGGGGGGATGCGGAAACGTATAGTTTCTGAAATATATTAAAAAATCTATCCTAACCTATAAAATATTGATATTGATTAATTTAATATGGTATTTGTTTAAATCAAGTGGGGAGGAGGCTCTAATCTTCTCTCTACCCCGTCTGACGCTTTACATTCGACGTTCTTACTTACAGGGGTTCGATTCTGGGGCTGATCTACATTCAACGGACTCAATTCTTACCAAACCTGACGTGTCACCAGTTTTGTTCTGGGCTGAACTCATATATATCTGTTCGCCTAACAATTCTGTGATAATAGAATAAAAAATGAAAAGAAAAGTTACTTCTGTAACATCTTCGGCGCTGCGGGAAGTGCAGCCCCTTCGCCCTTGCGTAGCAAATCGCAGTCACCCGTGCGAGCCGTAGCGGCTGAGGCTGGTCGCCGAAGGCGACCAGTAAGCCGAAGCTGTGGAGGTGAGCATTTGCTACGGCGGGCGGGGGCTGCTCTCCCTCCGCGCCTACGGATTTACAAAAACACTCTAGGGGTAGGGCAGACAAGACTACGTGGAGTCGGGGCGCGCTGATTCGGTTTTAGAATCTGTCAAAATGATTAGAACAATCATCTAACTAGCCGTGTTTTTGCGATTACTCTAGATATCTGTTCATCATATTATCCTACGACATGTTATAAAGTACACGCATAAAACTTATATTTAACTATCTTCATTGTGATGCCGTAAAAATAGTATGGACAATTAATTTTATTTCTCGTTGAAGTTAATTAGACACATTATGAACATAAATAAGATTTAAGTGTCGTTTACAATTTACTTATTGTTGTTCGGAAACAATACACGATCCATTCAACGTGAACGAATAATAAAAACAGCTTACATGAAAAAGGAGAGCGATCTACTTACAACAATAGAATAGTTTAGACAACAATGACAGAACAACTTGAGAAAACTTACACAATATATGAAGATTTTAAGCAGCAAGCAGGTAAGTTAGATTTACCATATACAGCCAAAAAAATTTTTAGGTCTGAAATAACACGCGGTAAAAGGAGATGCAACCATTATGTTGTCTCCTTCTAATGCTTTAGAATGTCATTATGTAAATGTCAAGGGCCGAAAGCCAAAACAATACTGTTCTATACAATTCCTAGTAGTTAACCTATAAAACTTAAAAAATTAATTTCTCGAAAACTATAAGTTTCCGCAGAAAATCCTTCAAGCATTTACTTCAATGACCTGTTACCTACCTATTAAAATTAAAATTATCACGAAAATCGTGCGACCGTAAACTAAAGCACAGCCCTTGTTACTGTTACCATATTATGAAATCGTAAGTATCTTTCAAGAAAATGAAAATTACCAATAAAGTTCAGAAAAAGCTTACCTACATAACTTTGCACGATGCAGCTATATTATGGTTGTAGCACGAATGACGAACACTTAATACACTTAATATAGCTAGTAGAAATGTTATACGAACCGGGAACGCGCGCCGTGTATATGGCTTAAAAGCCAACTACTAGAATTTCGTGACTCAGTTCGAAACAAACCGTCGTCACGTGTTAGTTGTGGTGCGCGCGGTTAAAAATGGTCTATTGCAGTGTTTCGAACTGTTCAAACTGTTCAGGAAAGGGTTATTGTTCTTCTAAAGGAATTTCTTATCATTGGTGAGTAAAATAATACATTTTTAAATCGATTTTATTGAACGATACTTTGCCCTTCAACGCATCGTAGTATGGCCGCTGGTCCCAGACGCCAATTAAGGATGTGCTTAGATTTTAGTTTATCGACGCTATCGATATTTTATGTCTTGTATAATCAATTCTAGCAGGTTATTTTTAGAAGTTAATTTTGCTGTTAAATAAAGAGCGTAAGTTTTTATTTAACAATAAATATTCTTTTCTTATTCAATCAATATTCTTATATTTTTTTAGTTTTCCGATAAACCCAGAAGTTAAGGAAAAATGGATTTTGGCGACAGGGAAAAAAAATTGGTTTCCTTCTAAACATAGCAAAATATGTTCAGCACATTTTCAAGAAAAGGATTTTAATCCTACAAGAAAACGACGTGTTCTTTTGGATCATGCTTATCCGACTATTCACGTTTGGACAACTTCTGAAAATGTAAGTATCGTCTAAATAAATAAAGTATTTTAGTAAAATACAAACATCCCGTGGCTCTATTATGCAAAACAGTAAAGAAATTATGTGGCGCCACTAGTACATTTTTGATACTTTATAATTCGGAAACGAAACGCTTTACATTTTGTGTAATTATACTGAAATGAAGTCAGTCTTGCTGTCGCACGGATGGGCCGGCTCGAACCGGGGTGGTACCACGATCTCACAGAAAGCCAGCGTGAAGTAGTGGTTTACTTCTGCGTTTCGCTTGGTGAGTGCAGGTGGCCGGAGACCCTTTTTACTGAAATGAGGCATTCTGTCTTAGTCCTCACGGATGACAACGCATCTACATTTTGATTTGTAATAGAGGATAGATGTAGATGTCTATGGGCCGCAGCAACCACTTACCATCAGGTGGACTGTGTGCTCGTTTGTCACCTATAAAAAAAAGTCAATACAAACAAAATTCCATCTATTTATGATAGTTTCAGCTCGCAAATGATTGGTTTGTTTTTGTTACTGTAACTTGTTACTTCATTGTCACTGCTCAGAAAATACTCGAAGAAGTCGATTGATGTTCTAAATATAACTAAAATCATTTCTATTTTCGGCGCTAGTGTGCGTGTCGTACCACTTTAAAACCCCTTTTTGAGAATGATGAATGGAAAAATGTTTGTTAATCAATATGTTTTAATTCTATAATTGTCACCTTGCTACTTTTTGCAAAGTAACTATTAAGTTACCAAACATGTTATTTCAGGTCTCAGATATCCAAGTTAACGAACCACAATCAAAATCTCCGTTACCTTCTATATCATCTAAATCTGCTAACCGAGCGATACAGTTAGATCCGGACATAATGGAAACTCCCAGCAAACAAAAAATGCAACGTATTATAAACGAAAAGGAAAATGTTATAAAAACTCAACGATCGAAAATAAAAAGTTTACAAGGTAAAAACCGGAGATATAGAAAAAAAATTATAGAGTTGCAAGAAATAAGAAAGGAATTACAATCAAATAGATTAATTAATAGCGACCAAGCCTTTTTTTAGAAAACACCAACGTAAACACAAAAGAGTTATTTAAATGATCATCATCATCATCATTAAAGCCTTTCACAAGTCCACTGCTGAACATTGGCCTCCCCCAAGTAACGCCACAAAGCACGGTCCTGAGCCACCTGCATCCATCGACTTCCTGCATATCTTACCAGGTCGTCACTCCATCTAGTGGGGGGTCGCCCTACACTACGCCTACCGGTACAAGGCTGCCACTCGAGAACCTTTCTTCCCCATCGGTTATGGGTTCTTCGAGCTATATGGCCGGCCCATTGCCACTTCAGCTTACTAACCCGTTGGGCTATGTCGGTCACTCTTGTTTTACTGCGGATATCCTCAATTCTGAGTCTATCACGCAGAGAAACTCCGAGCATAGCCCTCTCCATAGCTCGATGAGCGACCTTGAGCGTCCTCATACGGCCAGCAGTGAAGGACCACGTCTCTGATCCGTAAGTCAGAGACGTAATTTAAAAGATGTGGTTTTTAGGTCTTTTGGTATGCATCAATAGTGCCAAAAATGTATACCTAAGGCTTGTCAAAGAAGAAAAAAAAATTAAAATATTTGCCCACCTATAAGTTGTCTCAAGATCATCTGGAGTTGTTATTCGGTAATATAAGAGCTCATGGTGGGTGTAACAACCCAACAGCGCGACATTTCATGGCTATTTATAAAAAACTAATAGTCAAACTAGAATTGAATAATTTTGAAAGTGGTAATTGCATGGCACTTGAAAATATTTAAATTTTGACTTGTTCTTCATCAGTGGAAAAAATAAAGAAATCTGCTATATCACCAATGATTGAAGAAGAAATGGAAAATGAAGAATATATTAAAGAATTTGATGAAGTTTTGAAAATATCATGACAGAATTTAGTTTGGAAGTAGTAAGCTACATAGCAGGAAATGTGGTACATTTTTTACTAAACAAAATTAAATGCGAAACTTGCATTTCGGCTCTTTTGAATTCCAGTGCTATTAAAGACTATTTTAAATTGATACGATTGAAAGACAACGGTGGTCTTATTTTTCATAGCGCTGACGTAATTTTGATTTGTAAAAAAATTAAATCAATTCCTAAAACTTTTACTGTAGATGCTCAATTTGTCAAAAATTTTGAAAAGTTTAAAGAGCAGATAATCCATCCAGAGCCTTACGTAATTTCATTGGCATTGAAGTATTCAGAGAAATCGATTTTCATCAATTTGATCGGGGACCAATGGAAAACCATGTAATATTGTTAACAAAATGTATTATAGAAAGGTATTAAAAAAATTATAGAAAAGTAGTTACAGATAATCGCCTTCACCATTTGATGAAAACCTCAGCACAAAAAAAAGTATCAAAAAGACAACTTTTAAATAAATATTTGCATTTTACAGGACAATAAATAAATAAATATTTTGTTTTTGAAATGATCAAAATGTCTTAATTTTTTTTTTCTATTTTACTGTATAAGTTTTACTCCTTTTAATTAATTATTTTTTCTACCTTACGTTTTTTTATAGCATTAAGTTTATTTCATTAAATTTACGTTTCATATTATATTATTATACTGTTTTATTTTATCACATATTACCTACATTATTCCGTCTCGATATTTTATCGATAGTTTTTTGTCAAGCCCTAGCGTATATGAGTTGAGTGTGTTAACTACCTGCAAGGAGTGGGGAGACTAGCGGCGGCAGTGGTACCGCAAGTAAATTGAAACAAAGGCATTTCTATTCCGCTATATTAGGTGTTCTGTGGATTGTTAGTTACTTTTGTTCAGTATAGAGAACTGGAGACCTTATTTACTGGAAACGAGGCATTCCATATTAGTCCACAAAGGTAGTAAAGCATCTCTATTTTTCGTGTTGTATTTTTCGTTCGTCGTTTGCCATGCAATCAAGCAAGGCGAGTGAGAGAATAAAGAGTGGAGATGAGTCCGATATCATGTCACAGATAAAAATCATCTATATTTTAAAATCATGTCATCATGAAATGACAACGACAAAATCATCAATGCTTTTAATTCATTTCTTGAATGAACGCGAGCTTCGGTGATTCGGATCGGGCGGTCTCGGGCCGCCTCGGACGCTGCGGTGTGACGTGCGACGTTGCGAGACTTCTCGATCGGCGATAGGTACTGGCTGTGGCTGAAGTCACAGACTTACAGAACTTACAAGTTTCGATAAAATGACCGGCGCGGGGGTGCACAGCACACTGCAAGGAACGGCAACAAACAATGCTTTTACTTGCGTTGTTTACGTTTACGCGCGAAATGCACGGCAAATTACGAATGCTATTTTATCTAGCATTTAGTATCGCTTGAATCATTGTTTTGGTTAGACGAAGACGACTATCCACACGTACGAAATACGTTGTGTAATGTATTCTCGCTATAATTGGCTTTTTGATACGTTATAGTGAATTTAGTTAAGTGGAGTTACCTATATCATTGATTTTAAAACCAAGTTTACACATTTAGCGTTAAAGGCAAAATTAGTTATGAATAAATGCTGTGTGATAGAAACATCAGTGCCATGTGAAAGGGTATTTTCACGTGCTGGTACCATGGTAACTGAAAAACGCACTCGTCTAGGAATTGCAAAAGTTAAACAACTAATGTTTTTAAACGTCCATTGTAGCCAATAATTCGGTACAACAGGTAAGAAAATGTGAATATTTCTACAGAAAAAAAAAAAAACAACAAAAATACAAAAAACAAAAAAAAATTAAATAACAAATATTATTGATAATTGATCATTGTAAACATACCAATCTTTTAAATGCGCCAAAGAAAAGCAGAATGATAGTTTTTTTATTAGGTAAGTACCTACTAAGTACTATTAGGTACTTTGCCAGTCCTTGCCAGTCCTAAGCCTGGAAAAAGCATGAAGGTAAGATTGGAGGTGCGTATTTACGCGACCATAAATAACTAATGATAACAAAGCCGTTCCGCGATCATTTCAGTATTTAGTCACAATTGAAGTGACGCGATCTAATACTCAGATAAAAATCATTGATGATTTTGTCATTGTTCCCATCACCGATATTTTTCTGTCATTGTCATGCAGTCATTGATACAGAAAAATCATCACTCAGCTCATCTCTGATAAAGAGTGCATCAGTGCGCACACTTCCGTGGTCTATACTCTATAATCCCTTACTGCGCAGATTCTCGGTTGACACGGTTGACACTAGCTACCGTGAACGAAATTCGGTCGAATGTTACATATAGTATTATGTAAAATAAATGTGTATATTTTATTTTTTATTTTATTTATTCTGAACAATACAAATTGTGTTGAATAATTTACGCAAAAATACAATTGAAAAGCTTAACAACTAAATTTACAATTATGTAAAATTCCAGTAAAAATATAAAATTACAACAATTAGTATACAATAAAATTACATAAAATGGCAATAACCATAAAATTACAATTATATAAAAATTACAATAAAAATTCAAATCTCATCACTATCAATAAAATTTAAAGTATTAAATATCACAAAATAATAATAACTTTATTTGTCAGAACAAAAAATACAATTAATTCTTAAAATGTCATCAAAGGTATAAAAACATTGAATTTTATGTAATAGCATAAGCATGTAGAAACTCTAATAACATATATATATAAACTATAATAACATTTTTCCAGTAGGAACTTTTTTAAAGTATTTTTGAAGCTACTCTTGTGTAACATATTTTAATCGATAGGTAATCTATTAAACAGAAGCATTAGTCATAACCATACGAGGGATGATTTTATTATGAAAGTCTTTTCTCTTGGTTCCCTTCACTTTTGTTTTTTGGGTTTATAGTCTCACATTCGCCAAAAACTTTTGCAAATTGTGTAAGTAAAACCAGTATGTACAGGCATGGAACAGTCAAGATTGCAAGTCTTTTGAAATGTATGCGACATGATTCTTGTTGTTTTATCCGGAGCATGGTTCTGATTGCTCTTTTTTGCAGAACAAAGGCTTTGTGTACATTATATTTAAAGTAAGATAGACGAAGACGTAGGTTTGTGTACCTACATTACATTACATTGTATGAAAGTAAGTATATATTTTATTTTAAACCACGAACATAGCAAAAGAAAAACAGACTACAGAAAAAACTTAAGAGTTTGTATTTTTGTTCCATGTTGAAAGCAGATTTGATACGATGACAGCTTGACCAGGTAGGAAGATTCTTTTCATGCTTCAGAGTTCGCCAGCGTACCACCAGCCTCTTACCTATTTAAGTCGCTAAGCATCAGTGCTACCACTGCTCTCTTCCGGCCTGAAGCATATAGAGAGCCAGTATAATTACAAGTCGTGAGACATCCCATCTCAGTCCTCAAAGGTGACAACGCAACATTTTCGCTTGTTACTTCAGTTTTATAAAAATTAAAAGAATTCAAAATATCGATTTATAGAGCTGAAGTGAAACTTGATCCGAGAAATTCTCGCCTATTATTCTCTGAAGAATTCCAACTTTCAGCGTGGTAGCTAACTCGATGTTCGTGAATGTTGTTCAATAAAAAAAGCTTTTAGTAAGTCTTAACCGTGAAAATGTTTCCTAATTTAAAACTTTACCGTTTACGTTATGAAAAAGGTACTTCTTTAACGGGTATTGTAAACCTGTCCAATTTGTATGAACAAATAGAATTGAAAAGAAAGAAGTCTCTGTCTGTATTATAAAAAATAACTGGTTTCTATTAAGCTCAAGGGGTAACTTATATGCGATTAAGACACAGATAATCACTTTTAAATCTTTGTCTGTCTGTCGGTATGTCAGAACTAGTCTTTAGAATGGCTGCGCCGATTGTGATAAACTTCACAAACAGATAATGATCAATTCCTGGAGTGATCTAGGCAACATTTTATTACAAAACAATGGAGACTTTGAAAACAAAATTGAAAACTTTATATAGTAAATAGTCTTTGATGATCATAAATCTAAATAACGCCGTATTCATGGACCCCACCCAGGCAAAGCCAGGGCGTGTCGCTCGTTATAAATACATTTGAAGCTAATTTAAATTTACCGTCTAACCATACCTACCTATATTTATCATGTCAGTCTCACTTCATCAACATAATGAATGAATCCACGAGAAACGTTTTCGTATAGTGGTACTCTACTTAATGTATGCAATTATATTCTCGTAAACATGAAGCCGTGGTGGCTCAGACGGTTAACGCTCGGTGTAAATACATATAACAGAACGCGAGTAACCCGGGTTCAAACCCTGCCCGGCACCAATGAAATTGTTAATTGCAATTTTAAGTGCTGATTTACCACGTGCTCGGCGGTGAAGGAAAACATCGTGAGGAAACCTGAATGTCTGAGAAATAAGAAAAAAAATTCGAAGACATGTGAAGTTCGCCAACACGCATTATTGGGGTAGCGCGGCGGACACTTCCTTACCCTAAAACCCTCTCAGAAATGAGGGGAGGCTTGTGCCCAGCAGTGGGACGTATATAGGCTGTAACTTTAACTTTAACTTTTTTTTAAACATGTTTTTAAGAATAAACGTGTCGTGAAAAATCTACTTGCATGTCATTGCCATCCTTGTTGCATGGTCGCCCTTGAGGACTGAGATGGAATACCTCGTTTCCAGTAAAAAGGGTTCCCGGTTCTCTACGAGTGTAAAGAACTGGGTATACTGCTATGTTATGCTGGTATGTTGTGAGAGCGTGGTCCTACCCCGCTCAAGCCAATCAAGACTGCAGAGTGGCTCTACCTCGTAGAAATATCTCTATCCATTTCTAACATAATATAATAGAAATAATCATAATGCTTATTATTATAATAAGGCGTCACTTTGCGGGAATCCATTACATTATAGATGTTAATATTTATTACTAAGATCTGCGTAATATAACGCGGATCTTAGCTTTTTAACACCTTAGAATTTCTTTATTTGCTTAGGATCGGAGATTTTGTTTTTACAAGATTGTTGTACTTTCTCTTCACTAAAATAAATTCAGAACTACACTTATGCCAATCGAAATAGAAGTTTCTTGTTTTATCTTTGTGGCTATAATAATCAAGTCATTAGAAATTGTGGGGGATAAGTCGCTCGCGTCCGTAGAGGGGGATAAGTCGCTCGCGTCCATAGGCTTAGACCACCTATTCCTGGGCCCACCCTACACGTGTCCCCCGGGTGGTGATAAATGAGCGACAAGCCGATAGCACAGACTCGGCTTCACGCCGTGGTAGCGGCGTAAAATATACTACCCATATTCGCACCATGAGGAACCATATAAAAGAAATGGCCCCGAGTTCCCGGCGCCCCTTTAATGGGGTAGGGGTGCGAGAATTTGAGAGAAGTGCGGCGACGAGGTTCGCCACCCGTCACGTTCTGTCTCCCGGAGAGGCGAAAAGTGGATTGCAGAGGCCCGTCTGGCTACGTTGAATGTATGTGGGGCAATGAATGATAAAATGGATGAAGTATGCGATATGATGTATGATAGAGGAATAGATGTGTTATGTGTAAATGAGACGAAAAGGAAGGGGAAGGATATCACTACACATGGCATGTATACCGCATACTGGTCTGGTGTAGACGAGATCGAGCGGGCATGCCAGGGAGTAGGTATCATCCTTTCAGAAAGAATGGGTCAATGTGTGAAAGAGTATTGAAAAGGAAACAGGTTCGGAAGGACCAATTTAAAACGAACCAGACGGGCTGGAACGTTCGATAAAGAAACAGAAGGGAGGAATCGAGGCTTCTCTCGATCCGGCCTCCTATAACGCCTACGTTGGGTTCGGGAACAACGTATGTGATCTCCGCAACGGAGTAACACACTAGGGCGATAACCTCTGTCTTTTTCAGCAAGTAGGTTCAGACGGGGATTACGGGTCTTCCGAAGTCGTCCCGGTCCCGACGCCTTAATTCTTCGATGTGGACTGTATAACTTTAGGGATGAATTACTTGGGAATAAAACAGCAATTATCTTCAAACCGTTCCGTGAGAGAGTAATCACTTTTCCCTATCACTTCCCTACACTTTTTCTTCTTGACTGCTGGTTTTTCACTTTTCCCGAATGATTTTTTTATTTTTCCGAACTAATTTCCCGAACTATTTCCCCGAACGAATTGCAATCGTCGTTGTTGTCCTCTGCAGGGCTTAATGCCGTGCAGGTCTCGGGCCTCGGGGTGTACCCCTTTACCCGGATGTTCCTCACGGCACACTACAGTGTGCCGGTCCTGGGCGCCTTGATGTTAAAGGCTTTGTTATAACGACTATTGTCGCAGTCGGTTAATTTATAAGTAAAAGATGGTTATCTAATAATTGTGTTTAAATAACACAATTATTTGTCAAAGCTGGCCTTTCTGCGGCATTGAGGGGTTTACTCAGACTCCCTAATCTATATAGGGAGGAGTTCTCTTGGATAAGGTCGCCCGTCCGGCGGCCTTGCATGCAACGGCGCGAAGCCGTTGAGGTGTTCGTGTGGTCCGTTATCGGCACGGTCAAACATACCGCGCGCCAGCCGGACCACGAATTCATGAAGGCTCTCTATCTTGAGGTTGGCCGCTATGACGTCATTACGGACGTAGCGACCCGCACCGACTATAGTTCTTAATGACAAATTCTGCTGGGCCTGAAGTCGCCGCTTCTGACGATCGCTCAGGAGTGCATACCGGGCCGGAGCAGCGTATGTTAGCAAGGGTCTTATGTAGGTTTTGTAAATGGTTATCTTCGACTTTGTCGGTAACTTGGATGTCAGGACAGGACGGAGCATTGCCCGCGCACATCGAGCTTTGCGTATAGCAGAGTCAACGTGCGCAGTCATACGCAGCATCCTGTCAATCCGACATCCAAGGTAGGTCACGGCCTTCTCATATGCGATCTCCTGGCCTCTGAGGGTTAGTGGTGGTGGTAGGTTTCTGTAGCGGCGAGTGAGTAGAGCGGTCGTCTTGCTAACATTGACGGCCATCCTCCACTCATCCAACCATGGTGGCAGCAGGTCCAGCAGACGTTGCATCCTGGCAGCTGCTATGTGGGCTCTTCTGGACGACGTGAAGTATGCGCTGTCATCCGCAAATAGCGCTAGTTCGACGTCGTCCTCCCATTCTTGCAAGTGTCCTGCCAGGGTGGGTATGTCATTAGTGTACGCCGCGTACAGGGCTGGAGATAGACAGCTGCCCTGTGGCACACCAGCTGTTATGGTCTTAATTGCGGACTCGGCGTCCTCTACGCAGACGTAGAACTTCCTGCCTTCCAGGAAAGACGCCACTAGCCGCAATATAGCAGGAGGGATACTTGTTTGAACATCTAACTTGTAGAGTAATCCTGTGTGCCACACCCGGTCGAACGCCTTCTCGATATCGAGAAAGACGCCCAACGATATGCGGCCACGGTTGTGTTCGGCCGCAAGCAGGTGCAGCACTCTGGTCAGCTGTGTTGCTGTTGAGTGACCCCTCCTGAATCCATGTTGCTCCGCCCGAAGTTGGATGCACGGGCGGAGACGTCTTAACAATAATCTTTCGCACAGTTTAGCTATATGCGGTAGCAGCGTGATCGGCCTGTAGTTGGCAGCTCTACGCCTGTCCTTCCCGGGTTTCGGCAAGACGATGACTTTGCCTTTCTTCCAGTCCTCCGGGAAGTGGGATGTCCGCAATATTCCGTTGTAGAGCCGACCTATCTCTACAAGGACTCTATTGGGCAGCTGTCGTAGTGCAGCATTAGTAATCCCGTCGTGCCCCGGCGCCTTCCTCGGTTGCAGGCGGGTTACTGTCCTCCGCAGTTCAGCGGGGGAGATAAACCACTCTCCTGCAAGCGTTGGCGCGGGCGACGACAGGAGCTCCTGCACGCGGCTCTCTTTCCTTGTATGGGATTCCAGGAACTCCGCACTTGCTGGGTTCGGCATAAACTGCTCCTCGAAGTGCTCAGCTAGGATATCCGCTCTGCCCTTGGCATCGTAACATTGAATGCCCGCGTTGTTAGTCAGCGGGCAAACAGGTGGTCGTGTTTTCGTTAACTGTCGGTTCAATGTATAGAGCGACGCATGCTGTTCGTCCGCCTTCCATATGCGCCGCTCTCAGGCCTCTCCTCTGTGGGCCTGTATTGCAACCGACAGTTCGTCTGATATGGTGTTAAGTTTTCTCTTTACTCTAGGGCAGCGAGTACGCGCTCAGAGATTCCTCAGCGCTCTTTTATGGTTTAGCTGCACGCGTATCTTTAGCGGCAGCTCCTCTTTCCTTCCCGAGAGAGGGACGATCGTAGAGGCCGCGTTGAGGGCCTCCTTGATGCTTGTGGAAATTCTGGTTGCAGCGGCCTCTACGTCGTCCGCTGAGGTGATCGGTGTATGGACTGGAGGTCTCTCCTGCAGGTGTTGGTGGTAGAGCCTCCAGTCAATCTTAGTCTTGACGGCTCTGGGCGGTGAGGTCACTGCCTTAGTGCCAAGGGTTATCAGAATCGGGAGGTGCTGCGTGTTCAGGTCATACAGCACTTCTACCACTACTGGGTAGTTCGTAAGTAGTTCGTTCAGGTAGACGTTCCTAGTGAGCACGATGTCTAATACATCCGGACGCCTCCTAGGGTCGCTAGGGATATGCGTCGGTTCCTCGGGACCTAGAACGTCGTAATCATGGTGTTCTGCGTCTTCGTAAAGTTCACGACCCGGCGGGGTGATCACTCTGGACCCCCACGCCGGGTGTTTGGCGTTCAGGTCCCCGGCGATGATGGTGGGTGTTGTACCTTCCATTACCGTCCGGATGTCTGAGGAGTGAAATGGAGTCCCTGGCGGGCGGTATGCTGCAAAGATCTTAAGTTCCTCGCCCGCCGCCTCCATTTTTATGCCGATTGAACGCATCGTCTGGAAGTCTGGCAGGTCCAGCTCCTGGTGGACGATGTCTCTCCTCACCAGGATCGCTGTCCCTCTGTAAGCGACCCCTTGAGGATCGACCTCGTCTCGACTGTATATATAGTAATTACGCAGCTTAAGATGCGTTGTAGGTCTTAATTTAGTTTCACCCAGCAAAATCACCTGGATGTCCTGCTGCTGGGTGAGAGTGCGGAGTTCATGGATCCTTTGACGAATCCCGTCCGGGTTCCAGTATAGCAGGCGCAGGTTATTATCCTCCATAATGCCTTGCCAGTAAGGATGCCAGCGCCTTCATAACGGCGGTAACGGGATCTGTCCCGGCCCTAATGTCGGCCAGGACTTGTGTTCCGACTTCGATGGCTATGCCTACCAATCTGTGGATAGCATCAGCCGTCTCGAAGTCGGAAGTTGGTGGTCTGCGTTCTGCACTACGCTTTTGTGAAGGCACTGGTCTCGGGGCATTGGTTTGGGTCTTCCTTTGTACAGAGCGCGCTCTATGTGAGGAGCGGGCTCTGCTTTCCGGTAGGGCCCTTTCTGGCGCTCTACTTGCCGTAGCTGGTGCTGATGTTTTTGCAGCAACCTGCGCCTGCGAGGCTATCGGTCCTGTGGTTGTAGGGGTAGAGGTCACAGCCTGAGGAGGAGACTGCTCCATTCTCCTACTCCTGTTCCTCCGCCTCTTCCTCCTGGAGGGTTGCCTCTCAGTGGCGTCATTGGCAGGAGGTCGGAGAGTCGCCCCGGTGGTTGCCCTTTGGTCTGTGGGACCAACCGTTTCTAATGGTACTGCAGGAGGGGGTGGGGGGGGGGGCTGATTTCCTACCCTTCCCTCTAGTGATGGTAGCCCACCCGTCCTCCTGAATGGTGACGGCCTTTGGGCGACTTTGGGGGATCCTCTTTGGGTTCTCCGGTAGTAGCCCAGGTAAGACGATCCCCTGCTTCCTGGCTATCCTCCTCAGGACCGGGCAGCGGCGATCGTTGGCCGTATGGTTCTTGGCGCAATTTGCGCACTTTGGCTCCTCCTCTCTACCCCTAGGGCAAAGGCTGACAATATGTTCACCGGCACAGCGAACGCATTTCACTGGCCTGAAACAATTGGCGGAAGCATGTCCTAAAGCCTGGCAACGGTGGCACTGTGCCGGTCCGGTCTTCCTCTGCCAGGCTTCGATGACGACTCCTCTCATATAGAGGAGCTCGTCGAGTTGGTATAATTGCTGTAGCCGTTCCAGGCTCAGATGCTCCAGCTGTGCATAGTAGAGGCAGCCCGGTCTGCCCCTACGTGGTGGTATAGCCTTCACATAATTGATGGGGAAGCCTTTTGCCCGAATAGCCTCCTCAATCATTTTTGGGTCGGTGCCCACAGGCAGGCCACGGATGCCCACTTTAGTGGGCTTCTCCTCTGCCGGTGTGTAGCAATACCACGACATGGTTTTGTCTTTCTCGGAGAGCTCGACCATATATCTCTGTATGGTACGAAACTCCTCCGGGCTCTGTGGTGTGAACCTAACTCCCTTCCCAAACGGACGGGCGTTAGGTGGGTGGCCCAACTTCTCATTCAGGACCTTAAAATGTTTGGTCCACTCTGGGAGGCATTCTGCGACAATCGGCGGATATCTCTTCTCTTTCTCTTTCTCTTTTTTCTGAGGCTGTTCCGCCGATTGTGGTCGTGGTACTGCTGGGGCCGCAGCCATGTGGGCATAGCTCGTTGACGGCCGCTGTCCATCGTCCTGAGCTAACCCGGACGGGTTGGTGGTTTGAACCGGGGATGATCTACCGGCCGATGCAGCTAGGGTTGCATATGTTGTCGAGCCCCAGCTGTAGGATTCCTCACCTCCTTGCTCGAATTGGATCGAGTCGTGACTATGTCGGTCAGGTGAGATAGGTGGCGGTGATGGCGACTTAGGAGGTGAGGTGTGGACCTTCTTCCTAGTCATTGCTTGGGGCTCTTCATCTTCTGATGATGTAGGTGAATCCGATGAGTTACCGATGCACTGCCTCTTTTCGTGGAGGGAGGCTTCGGTCTCCGGTGGTGTATGCCTTCGTGGCGTCTTCTTAGGCCGCTGCTGTTGTGAGGGCAGCGGGTCACGCCCAGTCGTACACTCAGGTACGATGGGGGAGAGTATAACCCTAGGTGCGGCCTCCTTACCCGGCGACAAAGGTTTCCGGGTCGGTATTTGGGAGTAAGACGAGACTACTCTCGTCCTCTCCGGGTTAAATATGTCACGATAGGCGATGGGTCTGTCCAATACGCCTGGTCGATACGGTGGTTTCCTTGCTCTCGGAGGAGGTTCCCCCTTATCGTTCCCTGACATCCTAACCTACCAGTCAGTGTCAGCGGTAATCTAGTAAAGGCCCTATCTATCTTCCAAACGGTCTGCAGGTGTTGATGCGCGACGCGGATGGTGGTGATGTTGTTATGGAGACTTTCCACACTGTGGGCACTGCCTACCCCTTTTATAGCAAAAGGGTTGGGGGAAGTGCAAAGGTGGCACTTTAATGCGCGACTAGGCACAGAATGCACGAAACGCATAAAGTGCCAAGAATCACCTAGTGGCCGGTGACCTCGACGCCTCACGGAATCACGGGACTCAACGATCGGCGGAGTTTGTCGTACCGGCGGTTATTTGCAGCCACTGTATACTGCAAGTAACGCACACCTAGGAGATCCTTACGAATTGCAATAAAACCCGTTCACTAAGCTACCCCCAGAGCTATACGCGAAAGTGAGCCGCGCCATTCGCGTGCCTGCGCAACTTAACAACATGAATTTGTACTATTACTCTCTCACGTTTCACTTAATTTCTTTATTCACATAAATCATACATAAATACAAGTTATCTATTTAGATAGCACAAAACAATATCTACACCATGATATATATTATTTTTTCGTATCACAAAAATCCTTTAATTTATAAAACAAAACATGCCTATTTTAATCACAAATTCAAAATCCAAACTTCTTAAATATTTAACACAGAAAGTTAAAACAATGTTTCCCACTTGAATTTATACATATGTTAACTAATACAATAGTTTAATTTACATTTTCTCTATTTATTTCACTATTTAAAACACTTTTAAATTTCTTATACAAAACTATCATTATTTCACTTATACACAGGAATTTTCACATAAAAATA
Organism: Parnassius smintheus behrii; assembly: GCA_036936625.1. NCBI lineage: Eukaryota > Metazoa > Arthropoda > Insecta > Lepidoptera > Papilionidae > Parnassius > Parnassius smintheus. Next base: position 5,820,411 of record JAUPFT010000026.1, read on the forward strand.
ACACAGAATTCACCTTTTTAGCACGTACAATCAACCTGAAATGTTTTACAAGTCATTTTTACATAAATTGCTGAAATTACAAACATTTTAAATTTTTACATATTCGGCCTCCTAAGGGCGTGGCCAGCGTGCTTCCGTGAACTCACACTATTTGAACAACTAACTTTGCACGGCTCTCGGCTATCAGAAAAATGAAAGTCTGAAATACACTTAATTTTAACAATATTAAATAAATAAGTGCTTCTACACAATTTTCAAACTGTAGGATACTATCTCTGATAAGATTCTTATCAGTTATCATGCTTCTTATCAGATAACAATACAAGTGAATGTTCTCATTAATCGATCATAACAAATAGGCATTTGTTTTCGTACAAAACATATCATACTTATACAAGACAATACTTATGCAATTAACTTCCGTTAATTCTGTTTGTGCACAGAGTGATCATCTCGACCGGGGAACAAATCCGATCTCTTACTTCACTTTAATATTCCTTTGAATTTACATCGTTGGAAAGACGATTTCAACCGGGGAACAAATCCGGTAACATAATTTATAACATAAAATTCCCTATATGAATTTATTGAAAGATATTACTTAGAAAACAGTAAACTAGTCCGGCCTGGGAGTCGAACCCAAGACCTTCATATCACTAATTCGACATTTCTTTAAGATTTAACTAAGCATTTTCTTATCAGAACATTTCTATTGGACAATGAGTCTTTGAAAAGTTATTCGTCATCGGTTGACTTAATAAACTGAAATATTCTTATAGGCGCGTCGCCAACAATCTCCCCCCCGTGCGTTAGCACCATCATTTGGGAGGCGTCGCGGGTACCAGGACTATTATTCTGGATGTAGGTCTCCTCAAGATACATGTGCTAGTAATGACGTCAACCACTCTGGTGTGACCGTCTGGTCCCGGTAACGTTCTACTAATTTTGCCTTTCGGCCACGTATTTCGTGGCAACGAATGATCTATTATCAAAACAATATCGCCTTCTTTAGGTTCCATGAACTTTCCGTTATTACCTGTTCGCGGTATTAAGGTAGGCATGTATTCCTTCAGCCACCTTGTCCAAAAATGGTCGGCTAACCTCTGTGCAGCTTTCCAATTGAGTTGACCCGTCAGATGCCGCTCTAGAAATAATCCAGGTGGTCGATCACCACATGAGCGTCCCAGAAGAAAATGATTGGGTGTCAAACCCTCTTCAGGACTATCCATACTGAATGTTACCAGAGGCCTGGAATTTACTGTGTGCTCTGCTTCTAAAAGCAACGTATGTAGAATTTCCTCTCGTGGGCTTCTTTCTCTGAGCGTAGCGGTCAACGCAGTTTTAATCGATCTTACTAACCTCTCCCAGGCGCCACCCATGTGCGGTGCTCCCGGAGGTATAAATTTCCATTTAATGTATTTCTTAAATGACTCATTTTTCATGCCCTCATGGCATTCTTCGCATGCTTTCAATAATTCCTTATTCGCAGCTTTGAAATTTGTCCCGTTATCGCTGTATATAACGGCTGGTTTTCCTCTTCTGGCGATAAATCGTCTCAACGCCATTATCATTGACGCTGGTGTCAATGAGGCTGCTAATTCCAGATGTACTGCTCTGGTAGTCAGACACGTGAATAAAACACCCCAACGTTTTTCGTGTCGCCTTCCTATAGTCACACTCATAGGACCGAAATAATCCACAGCTGAGCATGTAAAAGGTGGTTCATGATGAGCTATTCTCTCCAGAGGAATATTTCCTTGTGGCACGTTCTGCGGTTTGGATCTGTATGTCCTGCACCACTGACAATGATGTGACACACTTCGTACTACATTACGTAAGTTCAAGACATAAAATTTCTGGTTCACCTCATTCATCACCGTCTGGTGATTGGCATGTCCAAAATGATGATGAACTTCTCTAATCATCATTTTAACGATTTCGTGTTTACCGTCCAATATGACAGGTTTTCTACTTTCCTCGGTCAAATTAGACTTGAAAGGTAAACGTCCATTTAAACGGAGTAAGTTATCTTCTCCTATTTCCATAGATAATTTACTTAAGCGTGAACTTCTTTCAACACTTTTGCCTGCTTTCAAGCATTTTATTTCCGAATAAAAACACTCGTCTTGAACGAACTTCCAAATTAATAATTCCGCTTTTTTCAAGAGCGCTATGTCCAACGCGCCATCGGGTCCTTTAACCGACTTTGCTAAAACTTTGTTGGAACACATAACCGACTTTTCGGCTGCGTCGTCGGGTCCTTTAACCGACTTTCTTAAACTCTTGAATTTTTTTACCGCTTGTAAGGTGCGTGTAGTTGCCCCAAGGAATTTCTTAAAGCTGCTAAATCGTCCGTAGTCGGGTAGACTTAACGGTTCTTGCTTTCTTAACGCATTTACGCCCTTTGGCGATTTTAACAGGCGACTTTCAACCTGCGCTCTATTCGACGGCATGCACTCATTGTCTGTGCGCCATAACAAAGCAGTCTCGTACCTATTATTAGGTATACGACGTACCGTTTTGTTCAAAATATTTAAAGCTCGTTCTTCTGGGTCGTTCGCGGGCTTTCTAGCCGACACTCCCAGAGATTCCAAACTAAAATAATCCTTGATCAATTTATCCATATCTTCCTCCTTCTTGGTGGAAATGTGGTTAACGATCTTGATCGGTTTAATACCACCCGATATGTGACCATGTAAAACCCATCCAAGTTTGGTAAGCGATGCTACAGGTAGGTTCTTACCTCCTGAAATTAATTCACGAGTAACTATGAGATGCCAATTGTCCTGACCAATTAATATGGTAGGTTTGGACCTCTCATACATCAACTCATCCTTAATCGGTGTCAAATGAGAACACCGTTGCAATAATTCTCGGCTTACCGACTGAGGAGAAAGGTTAAGTGACTTAATTGTTTGTACACTTATCTCTTCTAAGTCGCTCGAGTAAATGCCTTTTATCTTAACGTTTAAGCGATACGAACTGTCGTCGTTAATTCGCTTACCTCCCACGGCTTCGATACGTAATCCCTTTTTACGTCCGCGAGGCGCTAATTTCTGAGCCATACACTCCTCTATGAGTGTCATGGTCGATCCCTCATCCAGAAGAGCTGTTGTCTTGACCTTTCCTCTAGGTCCATACAACTCGACCGGTATAATCTTTAAGTATGCACATGCCAGTGCATTCACTGTACTAACAGTTGTAATCTGAGCATCTTTACCCCCCTCGTCCCCTTGTGGCGAGGTATTTTCATTGGGGTATCGGTGTAGCATTCGATGATGTGACATTCTACATCCCTCTACACCACATTTATTCGCTTTGCACTCTAACCTCCTATGGTTAGGTGACAAACATTGGAAACATACTTTCGCTTTTTTGACCGCTTCCCATTTCTCGCGAATATTCATGTCCTTAAACTTGTAACAACTCACTATAGAGTGCTCCTTGTTGCATATAACACACTTATGTGTTACCCGACTTACAGGCTTATCCTGGGTTGTCATAACCACTTGTCGGTTGTGCCCTTTACTATTTCGGCGTTCTAGACGCTCGCTCGAATTACTTCGACGCATATAGCGCTCGCTCACGGCACAGCTGCGTACACCTCCCTATGCAGTGTGTACAGTTTGCTTCCTGAATTCAGGACGCTTCCTTTTTTCAGGCGCATTTTCATTGTTTAAGGACGCTCCAAATTGTTCACTCAATAAATTTAAAAACTTGGCCATCTTCTGTAACTCTGGCTCCAAAGGATACTGAGCTCGATATTCAAACCATTTAAATTTAATCATAGTTCCGAGTTTCTCCACTATGCGGCTCACTAACTCCGGTGAGTACAAATACTGTGGTTGATTCAACGCTTGTATCGTGGCAACCACGTTCGTAATACGACTTGCAAAAGATCCTATATTCCGGCAATCTTCTGCCAATCTTGGCATACGCTTTACATTCTCGATTTCGGCTAGAATGAGCATCTCAACCCTACCGAATCTTCTTTCGAGAGCGTTCATTATTTCTTCCGGTTCACACAAAGTAAACAACAACGACTTAACCGCTTCCTTAGCTTAGACATTCTGCACCCCTGAAAATTGGCTTCTCGTGTCTTCAAACACCGTTTTGAAAATTATCCATTCACCCGGGTCTCCATCGAACACCGGTAATTCCTGGAGGAAATGAAGCTGGGAAGACTTATCTTTACCCGCTATTTTTATTGCACTCACAATCGCTTCGGTCAATTCTGACACCTCACTCGCGTGTGTTTTCTGTGCATTTCCTTGGTTGCGCTCGATCTCCGCCCCTTTGCGGCGTGATCCTTTACACGCTTCCTTATCAGTAATGTCGGGTTGTGCTACACTAACCGGCGCGCTCATTATGGTCTCCTGAACCCAACTCCTTACGAAAGGTTCCACCTGAGTATTCCGCTCTTCATCATCCTCACTCGAGTCGATCTCCTCTTCTCGGTTGAGTCGTGCCAACTCCAATTGAGACTTGGCCAAGGCAGCAGCTGCCTGTGCTCGTTCGAGCTCTGAGCGTTCGAATTTAATCCGCGCCTCTAATTCGGCTTTCAGCCTCGCCGATCGCGATGACCTACTACCTCTTTGTGACCCTTTATCACTAGTGCGCCCGATTACTGTCCTTGACGATGCCGCTTCTTCGGTCCTTTGACCTACTTTTTCGACCACCGTTTCACTCCTGGATATAACGGATTGTTGTGCGGTGCTGGCCTGCGTACCACTGGTGTCCGTCCTGTTGCTTGTCGTTGCCACGGACGTCCCTGTGTCCCACGTGCATGTGGACGTGTCGGTGGTGGCTCCACTTGAAGGAGTTGCTCCATTTGACGCAGTAGCTGTGGTCGCTCCAGATGGTTCCGCTTCTTTAGCTTTTCTTGAGAGCCCTGTCCTTGTCCTGCTCCCTTCGCTTCTCCCTGTCTGGTCTTGTGCCTTCTTCATCTTGCAGGAAGGTGATTGTTGGCCTACGGTCCCTAACTGTCCCTACGGTCCCTACAACCCCTTACCTACAACCCTTCTACACCCCAACCTAACACCACTACCCCTCCCCCCCTTATCTCCCAACCCTACAACCCCACTACCACCCTAACAGCCCTATCAGCCCTATCAATCCTGGACGGGGCCTACCGAGGTGAGCCGTCCAGGGATGGAGTCGTGCAGGAATGGAATGGAGGAAAGGTTTAGGAACTGTCCCGCCAAGGAATATGACGAAACAGTCGAGCGGTAGTGCAAGCGCAGTCTCGCTCGAGAGAACTGCTCCACCCGAAGGTGTTGTGCCAGAGCCCAACCGTTTGGCACCGTTAGGTGGTCGGGATGTATGCTGTGCTCGCCGCCCAGTTGCCGGTGACGCCTCGTCCAAGCGCCCTCCTCCGGCCGCGATGCAGTCAGGTGCCCACGCGCACCCTCGCCTGGCAGCAGCAGCGGTGGATGCTTCTTCCTGCACCCTGATGACCCGACAGGAAAATGCCGGACACGGTCGTCCGACAGGAAATGCCGAGCACGCTTGCCCGACAGGAAAATGCCAGACACGGTCGTCCGACAGGAAAAATGCCAAGCCCTGCTTGGCTACGATGAGTGCCTTCACAAGACACCTGCGCCTGGCTGCGATACGTGCCCCATGCGAGCACACGCCCCAGGCCGCAATCCCGGTTTTCTTTCTTCCGGTAGTTCCAGGTCCAGTCCTTCAGCGCTGACGTCCTGGTCTTCTGGCCTTTGGTCCTATTGCTTCAGCTCAAACCTCCGGCTTCCTTCGGTTGCTGATCTTCACTCGGCTCCGAAGGTCTTCTTTTCCACAACCAGCAGTCCACAGCTGGTTCCTTGATCCAGCTGGCGGGGTTCGGGTGGTCCTTTTAATCCGGCTCCGAAGGTCCAATTGAAAAGGAAACAGGTTCGGAAGGACCAATTTAAAACGAACCAGACGGGCTGGAACGTTCGATAAAGAAACAGAAGGGAGGAATCGAGGCTTCTCTCGATCCGGCCTCCTATAACGCCTACGTTGGGTTCGGGAACAACGTATGTGATCTCCGCAACGGAGTAACACACTAGGGCGATAACCTCTTTCTTTTTCAGCAAGTAAGTTCAGACGTGGATTACGGGTCTTCCGAAGTCGTCCCGGTCCCGACGCCTTAATTCTTCGATGTGGACTGTATAACTTTAGGGATGAATTACTTGGGAATAAAACAGCAATTATCTTCAAACCGTTCCGTGAGAGAGTAATCACTTTTCCCTATCACTTCCCTACACTTTTTCTTCTTGACTGCTGGTTTTTCACTTTTCCCGAAGGATTTCTTATTTTTCCGAACTAATTTCCCGAACTATTTCCCCGAACGAATTGGAATAAAACCCGTTCACTAAGCTACCCCCAGAGCTATACGCGAAAGTGAGCCGCGCCATTCGCGTGCCTGCGCAACTTAACAACATGAATTTGTACTATTACTCTCTCACGTTTCACTTAATTTCTTTATTCACATAAATCATACATAAATACAAGTTATCTATTTAGATAGCACAAAACAATATCTACACCATGATATATATTATTTTTTCGTATCACAAAAATCCTTTAATTTATAAAACAAAACATGCCTATTTTAATCACAAATTCAAAATCCAAACTTCTTAAATATTTAACACAGAAAGTTAAAACAATGTTTCCCACTTGAATTTATACATATGTTAACTAATACAATAGTTTAATTTACATTTTCTCCATTTATTTCACTATTTAAAACACTTTTAAATTTCTTATACAAAACTATCATTATTTCACTTATACACAGGAATTTTCACATAAAAATAACACAGAATTCACCTTTTTAGCACGTACAATCAACCTGAAATGTTTTACAAGTCATTTTTACATAAATTGCTGAAATTACAAACATTTTAAATTTTTACATATTCGGCCTCCTAAGGGCGTGGCCAGCGTGCTTCCGTGAACTCACACTATTTGAACAACTAACTTTGCACGGCTCTCGGCTATCAGAAAAATGAAAGTCTGAAATACACTTAATTTTAACAATATTAAATAAATAAGTGCTTCTACACAATTTTCAAACTGTAGGAAACTATCTCTGATAAGATTCTTATCAGTTATCATGCTTCTTATCAGATAACAATACAAGTGAATGTTCTCATTAATCGATCATAACAAATAGGCATTTGTTTTCGTACAAAACATATCATACTTATACAAGACAATACTTATGCAATTAACTTCCGTTAATTCTGTTTGTGCACAGAGTGATCATCTCGACCGGGGAACAAATCCGATCTCTTACTTCACTTTAATATTCCTTTGAATTTACATCGTTGGAAAGACGATTTCAACCGGGGAACAAATCCGGTAACATAATTTATAACATAAAATTCCCTATATGAATTTATTGAAAGATATTACTTAGAAAACAGTAAACTAGTTCGGCCTGGGAGTCGAACCCAAGACCTTCATATCATTAATTCGACATTTCTTTAAGATTTAACTAAGCATTTTCTTATCAGAACATTTCTATTGGACAATGAGTCTTTGAAAAGTTATTCGTCATCGGTTGACTTAATAAACTGAAATATTCTTATAGGCGCGTCGCCAACAATTATGAATGTGTAAGCCCAAGTCTGCTATGGATACGAATGAAAGTGGGCTTAAAGAAGTTGTTTGTGTTAGGGGTCTACGCCCCAGACATGTCTAAGCCCACTTATATCCGAGAGCAGTTTTGGGAAATGGTAAGGATGGTGTTAATGAAGTGTAAGGGAAATGAAAATATTATTATGCTAGGAGATTTTAATGGAAGGGTTGGGGTGAGGAGGCTTGGTTATGAAAGGATATTGGGAACGTTTGATGATGAAAGTATAAATGAGAATGGTGAAAGTCTCCTCGCCGTATGTATGGAAAAGAATCTTTTTGTGACGAACACTTGCTTTCGCCAGAAGCATGATAGATTTCATAATTGTGGATGAAAGATTGAGGGGCGCAGTGGTAGATACAAGGGTTTACCGGGGTTCTAACGTAGGAACGGATCATTATTTGGTTTTATGCCGAATTAATGGTCTATTCAGGCGTTGGCGCCATCGGTCATTTGTCTACCACTGCGTTACAGCGTATTAGAACAGAAAGGTTACAAGATGAAGGTGAGAAAAACAAGTTCAAATGTAGACTGAAAGAAAATATAAGTGGTTTGGATGAATTATGTATGAAGGAGTTAGACTTGGAGAATGTGTGGAAAAATGTAAAGAAAGGTTTAGTGGATGCAGCTACCGAAGTATGTGGTGTTAGTAAGAGAAAGAATGAAAGGAAAAATAATACGTTCTGGTGGGATGATGAGATACGTATGGAAGTTGAAGCAAAGAAGAGAGCGTGGCTAGATTTACTAGCAACAAAGGCTGGTAATTCTAGCGGTACGAATGACGATATTGAAAGAAAAAGGGCAGTCTTTAGACATCTTAATAAGAAAGTAAAAGAAGTAGTTGAAAGAAAAAAGCAAGAAAGAACGGATAAGAATGATAGAAGAATATCGGATAATTTCCAGGCAAATATTAAAATGTTCTGGAAACTTGTAAGAACTGCCAGGGGACATTCAAAACAGCCTATAATGAATGCTATAAGAGACGAGAATGGCTATATTCTGAATGATGAAGTTTTGAGTTTAAAGAGATGCAAGGAATATTTTGAAAGCGTGTTTATGAGTGAGGAGACAACGTGTGTACTAAGTGAATTAGAAACTCCGAAAGAAGAGGAAAGAGGTAGCGAGATAAGTACAGATGAAATAATGAAAGCAATGAAAAGCATGAAAGCGGGTAAGGCTGCCGGATATGATAGAGTTTCACTTGAAATGCTAAGGGCTGGGGAGGAAGTGGTGGCAGGCCTGCTGCACACCTTGTTTAATTTATGATGGGAACTGAAGCGGGTACCGGTAGACTGGTGCAAAGCCGTGATAATCCCAGTATATAAAGGAAAAGGGTCGCAGCAGGACTGTAAAAACTACCGTGGCATCAGCCTTCTTAGCATTGTGGGAAAACTGTATGCTAAAGTACTGATTGAAAGGGTCATGAAAGAAACTGATGGAAAAATTTGGGATGTGCAAGCGGGATTTAGAAAGGGAATGGGATGTACAGATCAAGTCTTTTCCATGCGCATGATCGCGGAGAAGTTTTTGGCTAAAAACCAAAAGGTTTTTTGTGCGTTCATGGACTTGGAAAAGGCCTATGACAGAGTTGATAGGGATGTGCTATGGCAAACACTGAAATCATTTGGGTTGAGCGCAGGCTTGATACAGTCATTGGAGTCTCTTGAGCTTATAGGGACTCTAGTGCTTGTGTTAGGATCTACGGGATCTACTCGGACTGGTTTGACATCCATAAAGGTGTCAGACAGGGCTGTGTGGCTTCCCCGTGGCTGTTCAACCTATTTATGGACAGTTGTTTGAAAAATTTGAAAGTTGAAGAATGCGGATTAAGAATGGGTGAGTTAACCGTCAAATGCCTTTTGTACGCCGATGATCAAGTTATCCTTGCGTCGTCGGCGGCCGATTTGCAAATGATGGTTACATTAATGAACAGATCATTAAAAGAAAGGGGTATGAAAGTGAACGCAAATAAGACGAAGGTTATGGTTTTTGAAAGAGAAGAAAGTAAAACGATTTGTGAAATAAGAATAGAAGGGGAGTTGATCGAGCAAGTAGACGAGTTTGTATATTTGGGCTGCGTATTTAGCAGGGATGGGAGATATGATAAGCATATAGAACGACGAGTGAATGCGGGAAATAGAGTAAATGGGACCCTTCACTCTATTGTGAACAGTCAAAATGTGATGATAACTATAAAAATATACAAATATGTTTTATTAATTTTCGAATAATATAAACAGAATAAATATTAAATTTAAATATTTATATAAAATTGTTACCTGTTAGAGCCACGCTGCAGCTTTGTTATGATTTTATTACGAATAACTCGGTTCGATCGTAGAAGGACCACGCTCTCACAGAATATCAGCTTATCATAACAGCTAAATTAATGCTGCTGTGTTTCATATTGTGAGCTGGAACCACTTTTTAGAGGACTTGCATCTAAGCACCCAGGGGTGATAACATATCTTTATTTTGATTCTAAATTGAGGATAGACGTATAAAGCTATGAACTAGAGCATCCACTTATACTCTGTGCTCTTCAACTTTATTCTAAAGTCTTTTAATGAATTATAATTTGTGGAGGATCCCCCTCAAGGGCGACATTTTCAGCTCTAGCTGCCTTGAACGATAGTTACTCTTGTTACAAGCAGTAATTACAGATTACAGATAGACGAAGACGTGGGTTCACGCTAGTTTCGAATATTTATGTAGGATTTCTTCTCCACATAAATATTCGAAAACTCGTGTATGCCCCAAAATAAAAATATACTGGCAATAAATTTTCGCAAAAAAAAGACGTTTATTACTTTTATTACCTCTTCTATCGCTACGTAACTCCCATGAGAGTCCGTTACGTGGATTTGGATATATGGAACCGCAATACTCACTGTAACTGAGAAAATGATATCTTAAATTGTAAGTGTAACTAAACTTAAAAGGGTTCTCTATTACCATGTTTAAGTATTTTACTAACTAAAAACTATATTAAACGGGTTATTATAATATAAATGTTGATACTGGAAATGAGGTGGTCGCTTCTAAGCTATTTCTTAAATAAGTTTTGTAAATATATAGTTTTTAATTTTTTGTAATATTATTTGAAAAAAAAAAAACAGTCCCGCTGGGTTTCTTGGTGGTTCTTTCTAAAACAGACGTTTCTTTCCGAAGCAAAAAAAAGTTGTTTATTTTTTAACGGTTCAATATCCGGGACAATATATTTGGACTAGTGGTGTAATCTTGGGTCAGGTTAAAATAAGTTACTAGATTTTCTCTCAAGAAATTATCAGTAGCACCTCCGTGCTTTAAATAGCACCTAAAGCCGTTGGTCCTGCGCCTGATCTCTCTCCGGTCTTGTCGGATTGCCATCCCATCGGACTAAGAGAGCGAGGGAGTAAAGAGTGCACCTGTGCTTGCGCACACTGTACGCGTCATAATTCTGTTTTACCCTGATGATGTGACAAAAATTCGTTCTGGTCTGAGGCAGTCTACGGGGGCGGGCTTCGTTCAACAGTGGTCTTTTAAAGGGCTGTAGTAATGAAGGAATACATGAATGCTTACTATTCTACATTGGCGAACCAGCGTCATCCTGGAGCATGCTCATGTTGCACGATCAGTGTATGCGAAGTGGCGTCTTCATGATTATGGCTAAACTTTACTGGAAACGAGGCGTTCCACATTTGTCTTCAAAGGTGACATAGCATCTGTATTTTTAGTTAGTCGTTTACCATCCCATTATCCAAAGAGAGTGAGGGTATAAAGAGCGCACCAGTGCTTGCGCACACTTTCGTGCAAAATTATCCTTATTTTATTTTTATTAGGCTGAAATTCGGCCGAATAATATAGTATAAAATAAATAAAAGGAAGTATGTAAGTAAGTATATTTTTTATTGTAAAACACGAACACGGCAAAGGAAAAACAGACTACGAGTGTATTTTTCTTAGACTTTGAAAGCAGATTCGATATGACAGCTTGACCAGGTGAGAAGATTCCTTTCCTGCGTTGGAGCCCGCCGGGGTACCAGTTTCTTACCTATTACCTATTATTATTATTTACTCTTTTCCTGATTCTAACTAAAACTATTAAGAAACTCAACTTGCCAATCCACCTGCCAAGCAAGGTCAATATGGCAAATAATCAACCCCCTCCCCGCTATAATAGACGCAATGCTATTTGACAACTGAAATAGTTAAAAGAATGCTACACATCCAGACTGACTCCTCGGCAGAATAGGAAATACCTACCATCTATGTAAATAAATTATATTTATCGCGTTTAATATATAGTTTAAAAAAAGTCAAATTAACGGACGTGCAACTATTAATATATTTTTTATTACACTACCAAAACTTCACTGCTGCACATAGGCCTCCCCCATATATTTCCTTAAAGGGGGATTTTTTTAAAGAATATAGGGACAAACGATCACACAGTTCACCTGAAGGTAAGTGGATACTGTGGCCCATAGATATACAAAACACAGCAGCATTAGGCTGCTGTTTTACACTCGTATTCTTTAAGGGCGTGTTTCTACCCCAGTGAAGCCTACCCATTCATGCTGCAACCATAATATAGCTGCACAATGGCTCTGCCACGTATAAAATCTCTTTGCAGAATAGATTTCGATTTTTATATTTGTCTTGTCTTTTTCTGCACTCAGTAAATTTTTCAAAAAGTCCTCCTTACACTGATTGTACTCCAAAGTTGTCATATGGCAACTTACACCATAATCTTATCATTTTTTTGGTTTTTAAAAAACAGTTTCCTACGTTTTCTTAAGTATTTAGATGCTCTTTCTCTTTGTTTTAATCGCTTCTCTTCCAATTTCTTCACTAGTGACCCGGACTTCTCCCTAAAACAGCTCTGTGTAATGTAGTAAGTGGTATTGTATTAAATGATACTACAGCAGCGTTGCATCTTGAATCATAGCCCCGAAGTAAGGAAAAGTTTATGCGTTTCCCGCCAACAAATTTGGCAATAATGCTGTTAAAAGATTCTAATAGGTCCTTATATATGAAATTGGCGTTTTTTACGGGAGAAATATAAAGTCAATTTTGTTTTGTAAAATATATTTAATTAATCAAAGTATGCACCGTTGCTATCTATGCACTTTTGCCATCTCTTAGGTAGTTCATTAATCCTTTTACTAAAATAAACCATGGGGACGAGAATCAATAAACTTTTTGAAGGCGGTTTAGACTGCTGCATCGGGGTTGAGTATTTTCCTTGTAAGAAGTTGTTCAAGTTCTGGAAAAAATGGTAAATCTGTTGGAGCAAAGGGATATATATATTTATTTATTTAAAAACTTACATGTAACACAACACCTTAAGCTAAAGGGTACACAGGGCGGACAGTTCTTCATTCATGGTTTGCAGTTGCTAACAATAGATATGCCGTAATCGTTTGGCCAGATTTTAGAAAGCTGTAGTGAACTACACCGGCGCTAGTCCACCAAACACTCACACAAGTAACTTTTTCTGAGTCAAATTTCGTTTAGGGCAGGATTTTGCTGGGTCTCCAGGGTTCAGCCATTGCGACAAGCACTTACGATTATCGTACGGTATCTACTTTTCATCACAAGTAATGATTAGATTTAAAATTCCTTCATTTTTTGTCGGTTGAGGAAATTAACACAGCCGTCGATACGTACACGTAAATATACCGATATTTCATGTTTTCAATCGTGCGGTAATAAGGGACGCGAAAGAAAAAAATAATGAGAAAAAACGAATGAATGACTGTTTTTAAATCTCAAATGTACCAGCTAACGTGAAGTTAGCACGCACACACGCGCACAGTATCCACTTAACATCAAGTGAACTGTGTGCTCGTTTGTCACGCTAGTTTAAATGAGAATATAATTCCATACATGATATCGGTACCACTATACGAAGTCGTGTGGATTTCACGTGGATTCGTACCGGAAATTAAATTTTCATATGTGCCAACTCGATTGCAGTAGGCTGATGAAGTGAGACTGAAATGATAATTAAAGGTAGGTATAGGTTGCCGGTAAGTTTAAGTTGGCTTTAAATGTATTTATAACTAGCGACCCACCCTAACTTCGCTTGATCTTCATAAATCTAAATAACGCCATATTTAATTAATATATTTATAACTAGCGACACGCCCTAACTTCGAATGGTCTTCATAAATCTAAATAACGCGTTATTAAATTAATATATTTATAACTAGCGACCCACCCTAACTTCGAATGGTCATCATAAATCTAAATAACGCCATATTTAATTAATATATTAATAACTAGCGACCTGCCCTATCTTCCCTGGTCTTCATAAATCTAAATAACACGTTATATAATTAACATATTTATAACTAGCGACCCGCCTTATCTTCCCTGGTTTTCATAAATCTAAATAACGCCATATTTAACTAATATATTTATTACTAACGACCCGCTCTAACTTCGAATGATCTTCATAAACATAGATAAATAAATATGTAGTTCATAAATCTAAATAAAGAAATATTTAATTAATATGTTTATAAGTAGCGACCCGCCCTATCTTCCCTGGTCTTCATAAATCTAAATAGCGCCATATTTAACTAATATATTTATAACTAGCGACCCACCCTATCTTGCCTGGTCATCATAAATCTAAATAACGCCATATTTAATTAATATATTTATAACTAGCGGCCCGACCTATCTTCCCTGGTCTTCATAAATCTAAATAACGCCATATTCAATTAATATGGCGTTATTTAGATTTATGATCATTAAAGACTACCTATTATATAAAATTTTCGTTTTTTTTTTCAATGTGTCCAATGTTTTAGGATAAAATGTTGCCTAGGTCACTCCTGGAATTGATCATTATCTATTCGTGAAGTAGTACTAGTCTGGACATACCGACAGACAGACAAAGATTTAAAAGTGGTTATTTGTATCTTAATCGTATACAAGTTACAACTTGAGCTTAATAGAAGCCAGTTATTTCAATTAAACAGACAGACACTTCAATTTTATTTATTTGTACAAACTCTTCTCACTTGAACTCCCGGAGAGAGAGTTATAATACTACTACCCATTATTTTCTATATATCGTAATTATTATTTCTAATCAATTAATTACTATTTTTGACTAGATGGCGCTGTAGGTATTTTTAAGCAGAGTGCAGTTTTATTATAAGCAATTTATGATAAAAGACAACAAAGGTAAATATATGGTATTTTCAAAACAATATTTACACAATTTAATAGTTTAATGGGTCCGTAAACATAATATTGATGCAAAGAAGCGGGTTTTTTTGGTAATCATATTTATATTATTATTTTACTCATACTACGTCGTTACTCATATTAGGGATGATCGATATTATAGAAACATCGATGATGACATCGATGTTGATATCGATAGCTTAACATCGATGTTCGACGATTATCCTACTCAAAACATCGATGTTGGCCATTATCGATGTTATAGCACATGTACCTATTTAGTAGGTTAAAATTAAATGTACAAAAAATTTGTAGTGTTGTTTATGGTTTGTTATTTATGAAACTAAATAAATTAATAACGCATTCAGTGTGAAACAGTAATTTTAAAATGGGAAAAACTTTCCAAATATTTAGGTAATTTGTTAAATTTTTTGTCGATAATGATGAATATTATTATTTAGATATTTAAATGTTCCTACATACATACATACATAAACACTCACGCCTGTCACCCAGAGGGGTAGGCAGAGACTACGGACTTCCATTTGACACGATCCTGACATACCTCTTTCGCCTCCTTTACATCCATACATCTACGCATACATGCTCGTCGGTTAACGGTACTTTTAACGTGGCCCATTTTCAAATTATCGCCAATTTGGTCGATAAACTTTTTTCTAGGGCGACCCTTCCCGACTCTGCCGTTCACATCTGCCATATAAATTTGCTTTGTCACTCTTATCTCATTCATTCTTTCTACGTGACCAAACCACCGAAGCATTGATTTCTTAATCCTGGTCACATCATCTTGCATACCACATTTATCTCTTATCACGCAATCTCTCACCCTGTCATTCAGATGCAACCCTAGCATGCTCCTTAAAGACCGCATTTCTACAGCATTTATTCTACTTTCGTGCTTCTTCTGCCACACCCAGCTTTCACTACCATACATTAAAGTAGGGACTAACACAGCATTATGAATTACCATACGTGCCTTTTTTGATACATTCTGGTTCTTCACAATAGAGTGTAGTGCCCCATTCACTCTATTCCCTGCATTTACTCGTCGTTCTATATCCTTATCATATCTACCATCCCTGCTAAATACACATCCCAAATAAACAAACTCATCCACTTGTCTCAATTAACTCCCCTTCTATTCTTATTTCACATACCGTTTTGCTTTCCTCTCTTTAAAAAACCATCACTTTCGTCTTTTTTCGGGCATTAATGTAACCATCATTTGCAATTCAGCCGCTGATGACGCAAATATGACTTGATCATCGGCATACAAAAGGCATTTGACGGTTAACTCGCCCATTCTTAACCCACATTCTTCATCTTTCAAAGTTTGCAAACACCTGTCCATAAATAGGTTGAACAGCCACGGGGAAGCCACACAGCCCTGTCTGACACCTTTTCGGATGCCAAACCAGTCCGAGTAGACCCCATTGATCCTGACACAAGCACTAGAATCCCTATAAAGAGACCTCAATGCCTGTATCAAACCAGCGCTCAACCCATATGAGTTCAGTGTTTGCCATAACACATTCCTGTCCACTCTGTCATAAGCCTTTTCCAAGTCCATGAACGCACAAAAAACTTTCTGGTTTTTAGCCAAAAACTTCTCCGCAATCATGCGCATGGAAAAGACTTGATCTGTACACCCCATTCCCTTTCGAAAACCCGCTTGCACATCACAAATTTTTCCATCAGTTTCTTTCATAACTCTTTCAATTAACACCTTAGCATACAGTTTACCCACAATACTAAGCAAGCTGATACCACGGTAGTTTTTACAGTCCCTTTTACTAGGGTCAAAGTGACCCTTTTCCTTTATATATTGGTACTATAACTGCTTTACACCAGTCATCTGGTACCCGTTTTAATTCCCAACACAAATTAAACAAAGTGTACAGCTGGCCTGCCACCACTCCCTCTCCAGCCCTTAGCATCTCGAGTGATACTCTATCATATCCAGCTGCCTTACCTGCTTTCATACTTTTCATTGCTTTCATTATTTCATCTACACATATCTCTATACCCCTTTCCACTTCTTTCGGAATTTCTTGTTCATTTAATTCAGATGACTCTTCACTCATAAACACGCTTTCAAAGTATTCCTTCCATCTGTTTAAATTCGAAACTTCATCATTCAGTATACATCCATTCTCATCTCTTACAGCATTAATTATAGGCTGTTTTGTATTTCCCCTGGCAGTTCTTACAAGTTTCCAGAACATTTTTATATTAGCCTGGAAATTATCAGATATCCTTCTATCATTCTTATCCGTTCTTTCTTTCTTTTTCCTTTCAACTACTTCTTTTACTCTCTTATTTAGACGTCTAAATTCTGCCTTTTTTCTTTCAATCTCATCATTCATACCACCAGAATTACCACCTTTAGTTGCTAGTAAATCTAACCATGCTTTCTTCTTTGATTCAACTTCCACTCGTACCTCATCATCCCAACACAACGTATTCCTTTTCCTTTCATTTGCTCTCTTACTTACACCACATACTTCGGCGGCTGCATCCACCAAACCTTTCTTAATATTATCCCATACAGTATTCAAGTCTAAGTCATTCATACACAACTCATTCAAACACCTAATATTTTCTCTCAGTCTGCATTTACATCTTCATCTTGTAACTTCTCTATTCTTATACGCTGTAACGCAGTGGTGGACACAGATGTCCGATGCTGCCAACGCTTGAAAAGACCATTAATTCGACATAAAACCAAGTAATGATCCGTCCCTACGTTGGACCCCCGGTAAACCCTTGTATCTACGACTGCGCTCCTCATTCTTTCATCCACAATTACGAAATCTATCATGCTTCTATCATCACCTCTTTCCCATGTATACATGTGAAACTTCTTATGACGAAAAAAAGTATTCGTCACAAAGAGATTCTTTTCCACACATACGGTGAGGAGGTCTTCACCATTCTCGTTTATACTTTCATCACCAAACGTTCCCAATATCCTTTCATAACCAGACCTCCTCACCCCAACCCTTCCATTAAAGTCTCCTAATATAATAATCTTTTCATTTTCCCTACATTTTGTCAACACCATCCTTACCATGTCCCAAAACTGCTCTCGGATGTAAGTGGGCTTAGACATGTCTGGGGCGTACACCCCTAGCAAGAACAGCTTCTTTGAGCCCACTTTCATTCGTATCCATAGCAGCCTCGGGCTTACACATTCATACTCTTTCACACATTGACCCATTCTTTCTGAAAGGATGAAACTGACTCCCTGGCATGCCCGTTCGGTCTCGTCTACACCAGACCAATACGCGGGATACGTGCCACGTGCAGTGGCATCCTTTCCCTTTCGTTTCGTCTCATTTACACATAACACATCTATTCTTCTGTCATTCATCATTTCGCATACTTCATCCATCTTATTATTCATTGCTCCACATACATTCAGCGTAGCCAGACGGGCTTCCGCAATCCACTTTTCGCCTCTCCGGGAGACAGAACGTGACGGGTGGCGAACCTCGTCGCCGATTTTTCTAACGGAGATTCTACGCACCCCTACCCCATTAAAGGGGCGCCGGGAACTCGGGGCCATTTCTTTTATCTCCTGACTCATGGTGCGAACAAGGGGTTGTGGTAGGTTTTACGCCGCCACCACACGGCGGGAAGCCAAGTCTATTTTTTCGGCGTTGTCGCTCGTTTAGCACCACCCGGGGGACACGTGTAGGGTGGGCCTAATGTTTGGTGGTCGAAGCCTACGGAAGCGAGCGACTCATTCCCCAAGTGTCGGTCTGTTTAATGTTCCTATACTCGTAAAATTATAAATCTACGATCTACTATCCTAATTTACGATTTAGATGTAGGTTTTATATTAACTACTCATAGCGCGAAATAAAAAATGATTATAGAGGAAAATTAACAAATTTCACAAAAACAACATAATGGACTTTTCCGTCACCTTTGTTCACACAATTTTTAATCAGGCAGCCCAGGCAGTAAGTGTCCACAGCCGTTTATAAAATGCACTTTGCAGTGAAATTGTCTATGCTCACGATTGCCCAGTGATTTATTCTCATAAACTTCAAGCACACCATAAACTTATTATCCCTAGCTCAAAAAAAAACAGCTAAATATGATTAAATTGTGTAGATACATATTGTTTCGGAATTATGTGTGTATAGACAGCAAGGGAAAGATAATTAATTTGAATATCAATTTATGTCGAATAGTTATTAGGCGACAGCCGATAATGACACCACAATAACAAAGCGAAGGCAGTTACAACAGTGACATTACAGTTCACACTCGACGGGGAGTTTGACACATCATAATGATAGTTTATTAGGTGATCGATGCATTTAGGATTGTAATTAATTATTCAAAATTTTAAACCTTTAATAGGAGATGAAATATTTAGTTAATATTTATTTCGCGGGTTCACAGTTCGCATTGTTCACAAGTTCTTATTAATCGATTATTGGTTCATTGACGGAATGTTTGACATGTGACAACATCGATGTTTCGATGTTTAACGTGTGGTAACATCGATGTTGGAACATCGATGTTTCAATTTCTAACATCGATGATCATCGAACATCGATGTTAGAAATTGATCATAGGCGAAATAGCTAATAGTGTACCAACTTCAAAAATATATTTACTGTAAATGCTTTGATATATACTATATTTTTTTAATAGCGCCTGTCTATCAAAAGTGCAAAAAGAGAGTAGGCCGAATACGATGCGAATGACCTTGCTCGTTTCGGGGCGAACCGAGCGCTCTCTAGTATAATATTGTTACGAGCTCGAGGTTCGTGACAATAAAAATTGCCGATAAAATTACCTAAATTAACACTTTAATTTACTTTATACAAATTAAAGTTAAAAAACACTAATAATTATACACACTAATTCACTTAATTTCGCTCCGAAGCTTCGCTTGTGTCGCCGAGTTAAACTCTGTCTCGATCGCATCTTGCGCCACCTATTTATTCAAATCAGCAAAACATCCGGAATGTTCAAGTAAACACGCGCAAGGTACCGAGAAATCAGTATAGATTTTCTAGAAACTTAGTTCTTCGGGCGGCGCTGTCGGTCGAGAGATCGGTGATGTCATTCTCTGCAAAGCTCCCCCCGCTCTCGTTCCTGACACTAGATGGCGCTAGTTGACTTATTCACACAACACTGCCCCCTCCTAAGACATGCTCGTCCCGAGCATTATCGGTCCCATAATAACGCGCCAAGCGATCCACATGGACGATCTTAGGAGTCCCTCTTGCGCCTTTCTGTATCCGGTAGGTCACATCGTTGATCCTGGTTACAATCCGGTACGGGCCGTCCCATTTAGCTTGAAGCTTAGGAGATTTCCCTTTGCTGCGGACTGGATTGTGCAACCACACTAATGAACCTTCGTTGAACCCTTTATTGTTCATTTTGCGGTCATACCGGGTTTTCATTTTCTCAGACATTTGCTGGCCCGATTGTCTGACGTGCTCATAAATGTCATTCATTTTGTTCCGCAAGTCATATGCATAATCGGTTATACTGCGTGGGGCATCAGGTGGTATCCCAGTGATCAGGTCTGCAGGCAGCCGTAATTCTCTTCCAAAGTTTGCGAAAGCTGGTGTCACTGCTGTACTTTCGTGAACAGAACTTCGATATGACAACAAAAATGGTTGTATGTGCTTGTCCCAATCTCGTTGCCGATTGTCTACAACTTTTGCTAGGTACCTCTCCAATGTCTGATTAAATCGTTCCACCATTCCATCAGATTGCGGGTGATAAGAAGTCGTTCTTGTTTTATGAGTACCCATAACTCGGCAAGTTTCCTGGAATATTTGAGACTCAAAATTCCTTCCTTGATCGCTGTGAATCTCTAAAGGTACTCCAAAACGACAGAAGACTTCATGAACTAGTTTATCTGCAACTGTTGAAGCTTCTTGATTTGGAATGGCGAAAACTTCTGGCCACTTAGTGAAGTAATCCATCACAACCATGAAATACTTGTTACCGCTTTCACTCTCCGGAAACGGCCCCGCCACGTCAATGGCTATTCTCTCCCATGGTGCACCAACATTGTACAACTTCAATGCACCTCTACTACGAGTCTGAGGTCCCTTTACAGCCGCACAACTTGTACATTTGCGACACCAGTCCTCGACATCGTTTCGACAGTGGACCCAGTAAAACCGTTCTCGGATCTTCAGTAGAGTTCGTTTAACTCCCAGATGGCCTCCTGAATAATCATTATGGTACAGCTGTAGAACATCCGGTACTTTAGCTTTAGGTACAACCATTTGTAAATGACAGCTGTCTCCCCGAAAATTTTCCCATTTACGGCACAGAACTCCATCCTGAAGCAGCAAGCTATCCCACTGGGCCCAAAAGCTTTTAGTGATCGAACTCATCGCTGAGACGTCGCTCCACTTGGGCTTGGGAGCACTGGCCTTCATCCATTCCAGGATCGGCTTGATGTCCGGATCTTCCTGCTGTGCACGTTGTAAGCTGTCCTTCCACTCGTTGCTGAGGTGGTCTGCCCTGAGCATCCTCACGGATACCACTCCCTTACTCTCTTGCCTAGTACAATGTTTGCAATCTTCAGGACAAGGTCTTCGTGATAATGCATCTGCGTTGCCATGAGATTTCCCGCTGCGATGTTCGATCTCAAAGTCGTATTCCTGCAGTAGTTCAATCCACCTCGCAACTTGTCCTTCTGGATTTTTAAACTGCAATAGCCATTTTAGTGCAGCATGGTCAGTTCGTAAGTGAAATTTTCGCCCCAGAAGATATTTGCTAAAATGCTGCAACGACTTTACCACAGCGAGCAATTCGCGTCTTGTGACACAATAGTTCCTTTCCGGTTTTGACAACGACTTGCTGAAGTACGCTATCACGACCTCTTGGTCACCACTCCGTTGAGACAGCACACCGCCAAGTCCTATATCACTTGCGTCTGTGTCAACTATAAATTCTTTGCTTGCGTCAGGGTATCCCAAAATAGGTGTTTTGCACAGACGGTCCTTAAGCTCCTGGAATGCGATATTGCAACTTTCATCCCAGCAGAAATGTCGCTTCTCCTCGGTTAGCTTGTGCAGAGGTTTGGCTATATCTGCAAAGTTCTTCACGAATCGCCGGTAATAGGAGCACAAACCCAAAAATGCTCTAACCTGCGTCTTGTCCCTTGGAACCGGCCAATCCTTGACAGCGGCGATTTTATCTGGATCTGTGCGGATACCTTCTTCCGATACTACAAACCCCAAAAAGTTAACTTGCCGTTGGAATAGTGAACATTTCTTCGGGTTCAACTTGAGGTTGGCACTCTGAATCTTCATAAGCACGCGTTCCAGGTTTTGAAGGTGTTCCTCAAACGTACGGCCCACGATGATGATGTCATCCAAGTAGACCAGACAGGCATCGCCAATTAGCCCGGTAAGTACAAGTTCCATCAGCCTTTCAAACGTTGCAGGAGCATTGCACAACCCAAACGGCATTACTTTGAATTGCCACAGACCCTTTCCCGTCGAGAACGCAGTTTTCTCCTTGTCCTTAGGGTCAATTTCAACTTGCCAGTAGCCACTTTTTAGATCCAGCGTGCTAAACCATTTTACTCCTGCAAGCATGTCCAGCGTGTCATCAATTCTTGGCAAGGGATAGCTGTCCTTCTTTGTAACGTCGTTCAGACGGCGGTAATCAACACAGAACCGCATGCTGCCATCCTTCTTTTTCACCAGCACCACTGGCGAACACCATGGACTAGAGGAAGGTTCAATAACACCATCCTTCACCATTCCTTCAATCATGGTTTCCACTTCCTTTTCACGTGCTACCGGCAATCGTCTTGGCCGCTGATGGATAGGCAACTCTTCACCTGTGTTTATTTTGTGTTGAACTAAACCAGTCTTTCCTATGTCAGCATCGTTTGATGAGAATACATCGGCGTATTTGAGTAACAACTTTTTCGCCTTGACCAATTCGTTCGGGGAGAGAACATTGCGACAGTCTTCCAAAAGTGTGGTCACTCTCGTTTCTGCATCCTTGCTGGGGGTCCCAGTCGATAGATATTGGCACCGACGTAACCAATCCACTTCCTCACAAGTACCAATCAGTGTGCCTTTTTCTATAATCTGTTCCCGGTCGCAAAGGTTCAGCACACGTACTCCTGAGATGTCAGTGGTCCTGACCAAGGTTCGAGCTACTTTCCATGGAAGGTCATTGTTTACCCTTTCCACAAGTACACAACGGTGAGCTTGCCCAGTGTTTCGAGGAAGACTAACCGGAATAATCGTTTCCGATCTAGGCGGAAGAACAATCTTCTTGCTGTACACGTTCCCTGGTAACGCACCTTCCATAAAAAGTTCCTCCTGTCCACATTTCAAAACACCTTGCTTAACGTCGATCTCGCAACAATTATTCCTCATAAAGTCTAAGCCCAGGATGCAGTCGTCCATTATATCAGCCACGATGACATTATGCAGGTAGATCACGTTGCCTAGCTTCAACTCCATCTCCTTCTCTCCACGGACGGGTATACGCTGACCGGTGGCTGTTACCAAATTAATGCGTTCTCGGTTGTATGCGGAGTCCCCAAGGAACTGACTTATAAGTTGGGAACTAACAACCGTACGAGAGGCTCCAGTGTCTATGGTCAGTTTACACGGCATTCCGTTGACCTCACCCTTGATGATTAGACTGTTCCCATCATGGGTTTGTGAGATCGAGATCCTTGGGGCTCTTTTAACATCAGCCAGCACCCGCCCCGCAGTTCTGGCTTTTACTCGTTTCCCTGCTGCTGCTGGGCGGTGCGGTTGGCCGCACTACCCTCCTGAGATCGTTCACCTTCCCTTTCTAGGGTTCGCTTAGGGCAGCTGGATCGAAGGTGGCCCTTTTCCCCACAGCCATAGCACCTTGGGCTGTATCCTTTGTTGCGGTCGCGAACTGTAGCTGCTGCAACCTCCCTGACGCGATGGGAACGATGATCCTGCCGCACGGCTTCCACTTCCAGTGCATGGGCCAAGGCGTCCTTAGGCGTCTCGTGGTGCCCGAGCCTCATAGCAGCTCTGACTTCCAGGTCGCGGATGCCGTCGATGAATGTCTGCACCAGGTTCCCTTCAATGAGCGCAGGTACAGACCGGTATGCTTTTCGCACCAGCTTCTCCACTTCTAGAGCCCACTGCTGCAGGTTTTCGTTGCTGCGCTGCACACGATCTTTAAGCTGCGCACGAAAGACGTGTTCCAGGTGAGCGTCGCCATATCTCGCCTCCAATGCCTCAAGGAGTTGCTCATAAGTCACTTCCTCACCGAGAGCTTCCAGAACTGTTAAGGCCTGGTCGCGCAGGCCTAGTGTGAGAGCAGTCATGGCCTGGCTTTTATTCCAGCCGTTCGCCTTCATAACAGCCTCGAACTGGATCTTGTAGGCTGACCAGGAAGAGGTACGTCGAACGGCGGCACTTTGAATCCACGTAGCGAAGGTGTTGTAACTACTACGGGAGCTGTTGTTCCATCACCCAGTTTGAGGTCGTCCAGTGTTTTCTTCACATCAGCCACCACGTAATCAACCCGGTTGTTCACTTGGTCGATTTGGGTTTTAGCTTCCTTGATTTGGGTTTCAGCTTCCGACAGGCGGTTGTCATGTTGAGCAACCCTATCCTTCACCTCCTTTATCTCTTTCCCAAAGGTAGCATGAAGGTCCTTAATGAGGAGCATCTGCTCTTCCGACCGACGGGCCTGTTCCTCCTGTCCACTCTGCAGCTGCTCTTTCAACTGACGGACCTGTTCCTCCTGTCCGCTCCGCAGCTGTTCTTCCAACCGACGGACCTGTTCCTCCTGTCGGCGAGCCTGCTCCTGCAGCATCACCATCAGAGCACCTAAGTCAGGTGCCACAGACGTAGAAGCTGCTGACGGGCCGGCTTCCGTGGCCGGCGGCTGGCCCTCAGACATCTGCGGCGTTGCACCACCAAATCTCCTCTGGTCCGTCTCCTGCTGGCGTTGACTTCGGGTACGGACACCCTCCGTTTCCTCCTTAGGTAAAATCGGCATTATTTTATCCCACTTCTGACACCAATTGTTACGAGCTCGAAGTTCGTGACAATAAAAATTGCCGATAAAATTACCTAAATTAACACTTTAATTTACTTTATACAAATTAAAGTTAAAAAACACTAATAATTATACACACTAATTCACTTAATTTCGCTCCGAAGCTTCGCTTGTGTCGCCGAGTTAAACTCTGTCTCGATCGCATCTTGCGCCACCTATTTATTCAAATCAGCAAAACATCCGGAATGTTCAAGTAAACACGCGCAAGGTACCGAGAAATCGAGTATAGATTTTCTAGAAACTTAGTTCTTCGGGCGGCGCTGTCGGTCGAGAGATCGGTGATGTCATTCTCTGCAAAGCTCCCCCCGCTCTCGTTCCTGACACTAGATGGCGCTAGTTGACTTATTCACACAACAATATATACCTCTCTAGTGTATATATTTCTATGGCGCGCTGTCTTCGAACATCACGTAGCCGTACGAGTGCGCTAGCTTGGTATGCAGAGTAACGAATAACAGAGAGAGCATTGTTTACTTCTCAATTAAATCTTTTTTATTTATAATATTAGTTCCTACAGATTACAAATTCTGTATTTTATTCGTTACCAACATACAAAAATAATAATCTTTCCTCTTTATAATATTAGTATAGATTATAAGTTGTGTAAAGTAGTTATTCTGCAAGGAAAGTTATTTAATTGACGTTGATTTTTTTTCTGAATTGGTGCTTTAAAATACCATACGTAACTGAATTGCAAACCGTTTGTTCTTGTGAGTTTTACAAGAAGCCGTAATGCAAATTGCTTAAATAATAAAGAAAAAAACTAAAAAGTTCCTGTTTGTCCCATAGTGGGGTTAGGTACTGTGTGTGTAAATTCTCAAATGACTACTCCGACCTGTCAATCACTTCACACCCGTAGTGTGTCAGTTTTTATAATTATGTAATTACCCCATACTTTCGGACAATACATTGAATATGACATTAATTGAGGTCTCTGTGCTTGCACTACTCTGTACATTTGAGAAGAAGAGAGTTAATCACTTTCCGAGAAACGTATAAATGAACAGTTTGGCTAATGTAAATTAGTAAAAATGCAGCCTATTAGGCAGCCTCTAGCAAAAAATTACCATACAAAAAATTATAACCTCAAAATAGAACTTCCCACATTCGAGCAGCTTTCTTATCTATCTAGCTTTCTTATCTAGCTATCTTATAAACTCTCTTTGGTTTACCACTTAGGTAATATTTATTTCTTACCCACATTCATATTTATAGTCGCTTAAGCGCGTTTAAACCACTAAATTTACGATTTTCAATACAGACATGACTATTCTCACCTAACGCTACACATCGAAGCGCCTGGTAATTTATAACGGCAAACTTTTATCTGCCAATGTACAATATTATAACTAGGCGTAAGTAATTAAAACGAATTACGTTAATATTTTTTTCCGTATTGTAAAAGCCGAAAATGAAGACGGCAGGCATCTTTGAAATCACAATACAAATATTTTTACGTAGAAATATTTTTCCTAAATTTATATACACAGGGTTTTGGAAGGGTAATATTTTTTAAATATCATTTCTATACATGTTTTTCAATTGATATCTTGACTTATTTTAAAATTTTAAAAACGGCGGGCACCTTTTGAAGGAACCGAATAAACCTACAAAAAATGTTTTAATGCTTAGAATTACTTCATGTCAAAGTTCTAGTAAACAGAAATAAAAGTAAAGTAAAAGTAAAGTTTCGATAGTTCTCTTCGTATTCGGCCTTAAATTAAAAAGTAAAAGTATAACTTACGGCTGAGTATAGGCATTTTCAGATTGCTGATGCTGGGAGGGTTTTCTCGGAATGGCGCTTTTGTTACCTTTACTTAAATTTGAATATTTGGATTTAGTAATAAAGAGCTATACATTATTGTTTCCTAAGGACATTCTTGCAATTAGACAAAAGATTTTCTTATAACAGTAGTATTTTATTTCATTTACAAAAAGCGTTTATCATTTAAATAAAACATGCCTAAATCACACAGAATTTAGTTAGCCGTAGATTTAGTTTTGCCACCTGCCGATAGATGTCATTGTTCACTATTTATCTACTATATTTTTTATAATATAAATGATGCCTTGAGTCACTGACTGAGGGAGTGACTTGACGTCTAATTAAAATTGGATAGTAGCTAAATTTTATGACTAAGACATCCAGGAAGAAAGGATTTAGAAAAAATTCAACCTATAAAAAGGTAAAATATGATGCAACAGTTTGTAAAAAAAACTTTCTACTTTACGAGACGACTGATTCGATGTTTATTAAAAGTACTATGCAAATAAAGTATGTAAATGAATTCGAGTTTTGCGATTTCAAAAAAAATATATAATGCTCCAAAATAATAAAATGTATACACAACATACATACAAAATATTAAAATGTTCTGGAAACTCGTAAGAAATACCAGGGGACTTTCAAAACAGCCTAGATTGAATGCGATACGAGACGAGAATGGCTGTATCCTGAATGATGAAGTGTTGAGTCTAAAGAGATGGAAGGAATATTTTGAAAGCGAATTTATGAATGAGGAGAAGTGTGAACTAAATGAAATAGAAATTCCGAAAGAAGATGAAAGAGATAGGGAGATAAGTATGGATGAAATAATGAAAGCAATGAAAAGCATGAAAGTAGGTAAGGCAGCCGGATATGATAGAGTTTCACTCGAAATGCTAAGGGCTGGAGAGGACGTGGTGGCAGGCCTGCTGTACACCTTGTTTAATTTATGTTGGGAACTAAAGCGGGTACCGGGAGACTGGTGCAAAGCCGTGATAGTCCCAATATATAAGGGAAAAGGGTCACAGCAGGACTGTAAAAACTACCGTGGTATCAGCCTTCTTAGCATTGTGGGAAAACTGTATGCTAAGGTACTAATTGAAAGAGTTATGAAAGAAACTGATGAAAAAATTTGGGATGTGCAAGCGGGATTTAGAAAGGGAATGGGGTGTACAGATCAAGTCTTTTCCATGCGCATGATCGCGGAGAAGTTTTTGGCGAAAAACCAAAGAGTTTTTTGTGCGTTCATGGACTTGGAAAAGGCTTATGACAGAGTGGACAGGGATGTGTTATGGCAAACGCTGAACGCATTTAGGTTGAGCGCTGGTTTGATACAGGCATTAAAGTCTCTGTATAGGGACTCGAGTGCTTGTGTTAGAATCAACGGGGTCTACTCGGGCTGGTTTGGCATCCATAAAGGTGTCAGACAGGGCTGTGTAGCTTCCCCGTGGCTGTTCAACCTATTTATGGACAGCTGTTTGGAAAATTTGAAAGTTGAAGAATGCGGGGTAAGAATGGGTGAGTTAACCATCAAATGCCTTTTGTACGCCGATGATCAAGTCATACTTGCGTCGTCGGCGGCCGAGTTGCAAATGATGGTTACATTAATGAACAGGTCATTAAAAGAAAGGGGAATGAAAGTGAACGCAAGTAAGACGAAAGTGATGGTTTTTGAAAGAGATGAAAGCAAAACGGTATGTGAAATAAGAATAGAAGGAGAGTTAATTGAGCAAGTGGATGAGTTCGTATATTTGGGATGTGTATTCAGCAGGGATGGGAGATATGATAAGGACATTGAACGACGAGTGAATGCAGGAAATAAAGTAAATGGGGCTCTACACTCTATTGTGAAAAGTCAGAATGTGTCAAAAAAGGCACGTATGGCAATTCACAGTGCTGTATTAGTCCCTACTTTAACGTATGGTAGTGAAAGTTGGGTGTGGCAGAAGAAGCACGAGAGTAGAATAAATGCGGTAGAAATGCGGTCGCTAAGGAGTATGTTAGGGCTGAATCTGAGTGACAGGGTGAGAAACTGTGTGATAAAAGAAGAGTGTGGTTTGCAAGATGATGCGGTGACCAGGATTAAGAAAGGGATGCTTCGGTGGTTTGGTCATGTAGAAAGAATGAATGCGGAAAGACTGACAAAGCAAATATATGTTGCAGAAGTGAATGGAAGAGTCGGAAAGGGACGTCCTAGGCGGATGTTTGTCGACCAAATTGGCGATATACTAAAAATGGGCCAAATTAAGAGTACCCTTAACCGACGAGCATGTATGCGTAGGTATATGAATGTGGAAGAGGCGAGAAAGGTATGTCAGGATCGTGCTAAATGGAAGTCTGTAGTCTCTGCCTACCCCTCTGGGTGACAGGCGTGAGTGTTTATTATTTATTTTTAATAAAATGTATACGTTTTTAAATGTAGGGTGCGAATTTTGTATAAAAATATTGCATTTATTCGCGCAGATTAACCGCTAGAGGCGTGAAGTTGGGACCATAACTTCTTTTTATTACGTAGACATCAACTAAAAAAGGATTTTGGAAAATTTAAACCCTTGATGGGTTAAATTTGGTGTTGTGATTTTTAAAACCTTTTTTTGCGGATCGATTTCATATTTGTTTGAAGAAAAATTATTAAATGAGTTTTGTTTTGTTGCTTGTTGAGTTTTGTTGCTTAAAAATAGAAACGAACACTTTTTAAATAAAATTATGAAATAAGTTATTTTTTATTTTTATAAAATATTTTCAACGCTATGTTTTTTAATAGATCAGGCATCATCATTCACCATCATTACAGCCCTTCACTAGTCCACTGCTGAACATAGGCCTCCCCCAAGTAATGCCACAAAGCACGGTCCTGAGCCACCTGCATCCATCGACTTCCTGCATATCTTACCAGGTCGTCACTCCATCTAGTGGGGGGTCGCCCTACACTACGCCTACCGGTACGAGGCTGCCACTCAAGAACCTTTCTTCCCCATCGGTTATCGGTTCTTCGAGCTATATGGCCGGCCCATTGCCACTTCAGCTTACTAACCCGTTGGGCTATGTCGGTCACTCTGGTTTTACTGGGGATATCCTCATTTCTGAGTCTATCACGCAGAGAAACTCCGAGCATAGCCCTCTCCATAGCTCGCTGAGCGACCTTGAGCTTCCTCATACGGCCAGCAGTGAAGGACCACGTCTCAGATCCGTATGTCATCACTGGCAACACGCACATGTTGTACAATCTAGTTTTTAGAGATTGAGGTATACCTGACGAGAATATATGTCGTAATTTCCCGAACGCTGCCTAGCCGAGTTGAATCCGTCGATTGACCTCTCGGTCGAAGTTGGACTTACCTAGTCGGACGATTTGTCCCAGGTAAACGTACTCGTCAACAACTTCGAGCATAGTGCTCCCAACAACTACCGGCATAGGTGTGACATGGACATTGAACATGATCTTTGTTTTGTCCATGTTCATCTTAAGACCTATCCGTTGGGAGGCACTATTGAGGTCATTGAGCATAGTGCTTAAGTCCTCCAGCGATTCTGCCATAAGGACTATATAGATCAGGCATGGATAAATGTAATTTTCTTACTTTTATCGTCGATTTTTTTAAAAAAATAACGTACTTCTCGTGTTTAATTTTGTACAAGCTTATTCAATAAGTATTTATTTATTCATGAATATCTATTTTGTCTCTTTCATAGTAATCCACTCGGATATAATGCACTTGTGCTAACATTTTTTCCAATCCTCGAAGCACTTAAAAAAATCATTTTTCGTGATCTTCTTAAGCTCCTTCGATACCGTCTTTATCTCCTCAATCGTAGCGTAGCGTCGTCTTCTCATGGGCCCCTTCAGTTTTAGGAACAGGAAAAAGTCACAGGGGATCATGTCTGGGGAATACGGTAGCTGTGGGACCATTACTGTGTTGTTTTTGGATAAACATTCGCGCACAAGCAACGATGTGTGAGCAGGGGCGTTATCACGGTGCAAAAGCCAGTTTTTGTTCTTCCACAAATCCGGGTGTTTCTGGCGGATTGCTTCGCGCAAATTGCGCATTACTTGCAGATAATAATATTCCTTTTTGACCACACTACCCTGTGGCAAGAACACATGATTCACCACGCCCCTGTAATCGAAGAAAACTGTTAGCAAAACCTTCACGTTCGACCGAAATTGGCGCGCTTTTTTCGGTCTTTGCTCATGTGCCGGATTCCATTGGGATGATTGAGATTTTACTCATTACTCATAACCGGAATAGTTCATATAAGTATGCTACTTCTCTTAGGATATCATCATTATCATCATTACAGCCGTTCACAAGTCCACCGCCGAAAAAAGTCTCTCCTAAGGAATGCCACAAATCGAAACACAGCTTCTTCTTAGGAAAAAGTATCGCGAATTTTGAATTTCAGCGGGCTACGTATATTTTAAATTATTTTGTAGCCTTATGTTGGTACTCATGTCCCTTACTTATGCTGACAAGGTCTGCAGAGATGTTTAGTTAATTTTTGATAGCTGTTTTGCTTGGATGTGTTTTGGCTCGTTTTCGATTTTTGGCTATTCCAAAAAATGGATCAAAGAATCTGTATTAAATTTTGTGTGAAAACAAAATAAAGTGTGCGGATGCATTCCGAGTGTTGACTGCGGTATATGGTGAAGCTACCTTGGAACAAAGCAACGTTTGCCGGTGGTACAAAATGTTCTCCGAGGGCCGAGAAGTTGTGAACGCCGAACATCGTGCCGGACGCTCAAGCACGTCAACAACAGACGATAAAGTTGATAAAGTGAAGAAAATATTATTGTCAAATCGTCGAATCACCGTTAGAAAATTTGCTGAGGACCTAAACATATGGATTGGCTCGTGCCATTCAATTGTAAGTAATGATTTGGGCATGAGTCGGGTCGCCGCGTAATTCGTGCCAAAATTGCTCAATTTCGACCAAAAATCGCATCCCGTTAACATTGCTCAGGAGATATTGGACTCGGTCCGTCACGACCCAAATGTACTCCAGAGGGTCATATCTGGTGACGTATCATGTGTTTATGGTTATGACGTGGAAACTAAAGCTCAATCATCCCAATGGAATCCGGCGCATGAGCAAAGACCAAAAAAAGCGCGCCAATTTCGGTCGGACGTGAAGGTTTTGCACACAGTTTTCTTCGATTACAGGGGCGTGGAGAATCATGAGTTCTTGCCACAGGGTAGTACGGTCAATAAGGAATATTACCTGCAAGTTATGCGCAATTTGCGCGAAGCAATCCGCCAGAAACGTCCGGATTTGTGGAAGAACAAAAACTGGCTTTTGCACCATGATAACGCCCCTGCTCACACATCGTTGCTTGTGCGAGAATATTTATCCAAAAACAACACAGTAATGGTCCCACAGCTACCGTATTCCCCAGACCTGATTCCCTGTGACTTTTTCCTGTTCCTAAAACTTAAGAGGCCCATGAAAAGACGACGCTAGGCTACGATTGAGGAGATAAAGACGGCATCGAAGGAGCTGAAGAGGATCACGAAAAATGATTTTTTAAGTGCTTCGAGGATTGGAAAAAATGATAGCACAAGTGCATTATATTCGAGTGGATTACTTTGAAAGAGACAAAATAGATATTCATGAATATATAAATACTTATTGAATAAGTACAAAATTCGCGATACGTTTGGAACAGACTGTGTATTTACTCTAAATGCGTCCTGATATACAGTTGTTTAATATCACCTATATGTAAAAAAAAACAAGCAGAGTAGAGTTCAATTAAAAAGTAAAGTAACAGCCCATATAGCCCACTATGAGTATAGACATTCTTGTTTTGTTACCACCGTAAGTTACCAATAATTGGTGCTGGAGTTTGCTTATTTAGGGTAATCTCTTATTATGTTGTATAGAAACCAAGTATTGACTAGAGAAGTTCGGTATCAAATTGTGGATAACGTTATTTTGGTCAATTTGTTGTTTTTTTTTTACAATATGATACACAAGCGTATAGTTTGCCCAATTCCTTTCCTAGTTCGATTGTGGGTCTGTACATTAGTTCATTTGTAAGCCCTTACTGAATTTTTTTCTCCCGATAAGTGTCTTTCTAGATCTTCGCGATAATCAAAAGTACAAATAAACAATTGAAAATTTTCCTAAGACAAGTTGGAATAACGCTTCTACTATTTTTTTTGAGCCCAGTTTGCTCGCGTACTGTGAAATTTACAGTGAGCGCTAACCATCTGAGCTGCCACGGCTCGTTACCACGGCTACTGTTACCACGGCTTTTCGAATTATCTCAATAAAATCTTTTTGTAGTAAATAAAGTAATTTTTATTGTATCACTATCTTATAAAGTGCGTGGTGCATCACGTCTCGATGTGAGCTGACCCTGAGTATCAAAAACACTTTTTTTTTTGTTGGTCATATTGAGGGAAATGCGAAAAACAAAACGCCGCAGCAAGCATAAACCTTGAAGTCTGTGTAACATATGTGGCAAGTTTAATATTGTGTTTATATATTGATATTTTATACGTAAATTTTAAGTTGTTATTATTGTTTGCTCTGTTATTATGAATTTTATTTGATTGACGTTAATATGTTTAAATTTTACTGTGCATAGCAGCATAATATTCAATATTATTCCAAAGTATAAGATGTTACCTATTAGTAAATTAATTTATGTGCAATTAGACACTCATTTTTATGTACATATTTACAATATGGGATTCGGGGAATTTCAGGACGGCACATCGCCATTCGTGACGGCGGATTGGTAGGAAAAATAAATCAAATTCAATTTTGGATAATTTCAAATAATAGTAGAAGCCTTATTTACCCGTATTTTCAAAAACTGCAAAAACAGTATGTCATCATTATTCATATATTTGAAATTAAGTTTAAAATTTGGCTACTATTTGAAAAATAACCCTGTATAGAAAGTAACAAAAGTGAAAGGCTTCATGTGTTCTTGTATTTACACTTTCCCATCCTCTATATATCAACTTGTCCCCCCCCCCCCCATGGATCATCGGCTGGCGAAACCCTTGATGATAGGTACATAAGATGTTCACTAATATGGAACAGATATATTTTGCAGTAAATGGCATCCAACAACGAAATTAAATACAATCATACTAAGCTAAAATTACATTTAATGTCCGGATACAATCTGGACGTATTCAAGGCAAGATTGAATAGACTTGTTACGCTAAAACTGTACGATTTACCATCTAAGGCTACATCACCACTTATCACCCGGTGGAATGGTGGAAAAAAGATTATTAATCCAAAAGAGCCCAGCGGTTCTAAAAAAATGTTTATTTCTGGTTATTTCACAAATCGCTTCTATATTTCACCATTACAGATAATGCACTGCATGAAGCTATTGTGACGCAAACATTCTGTAAAATTCGCAACGACAGCTGATGAGGCGACTGGCATGCGGCCAACTACCCGAGTGCCTCATGTTTGTAGATCGCTTTGCTTTCACAGAACTTTTGTACAGATTCTGTAATGACAATTTTATGGAATTTTATACGTGGTAGAGCCACACTGCAGCATATAATAGTTTTTGCGCGAATGGGGTAGGATTTCGCGCTCAAAGAATACCAGCTTAAAATTGCAGCTCAATGCTAGTGTGTTGTATGATGAGGGTGGAGAACCGGAGCCCCTTTTTACCATCTTAGTTCCCAGGTGTGACAAGTCACAAGGCCCTAAAAATGGAGTTAAATTTAGATGTCTATGGGACACGGCATCCACCCAATCTAAGATAGATTTTATCGTATATGGACTACAAAATCCACTGACCATTAGGTGGAATTTGTACTTGTTATTAACCCTAACGTGCAGGTGTAAAATAATTTTTTTAAAAGTTATTTTATATTATTTCAATTTATTTTGGATTTCTAGGTATTTTAGATTTTAGCTACGAGGCTACGAGTGGTTTTTAACCGTGTAGTAGGTAGTGGTGTAACGATATCCACTGCCTTATATGGTCTTGGGTGTCGTAAGAAGCAACAGAGAGAAACTTAAACTTCCTGATTACAACTTTTTACACCTAATAAAAACTGCGGTTACTAACCTAAAATCAATCTTATGTGGCAATCTCTAAGTATGTTCTGTTTTAATCAGTGGCCTTTCATAGGCTGTAAAGGATGAGTGAATGTATATATATTCGGATATGTATATTCGGAGTAGTATAGATAAAAAGTGTAAAAGTTACAAAAAAAAGTGTACCCGTATGTATTCGTTGCTATAACAATTAGTACTCGTTACTATCGTATCGTTAAGTTACTCGTTACTACTGATAACACGCTATGTATGTTAGAGCATCGAATCAAGTCGTATTGCGTACGCGTAGAGTATGACGTCGCTGCACCATTCGTAATTTATAGAAAACACACATATATAACAAACAAACATTACTTATCAGACTAAACCAGACCTGTGTTTAGGTTATTGTAAATTTAGTTAGATTTAATAGGTTATGTGTAAATAATAATAAATCGAATTTAAACCATTAATAATATTTGATATTAGACAGCTTTTGTTAACCAAGAAACATATAAATCTCATTAGAGCGGCTTATATTTATAATATCTCTTTTAAGATAAGAACGAAAAAAAAACATGGAAATACGCTATAATAAAATATAAAAAATACACTTTTCTAATTTGTAAAAAAGTACTTTCTTACCTTGTTTCTGTCCCAATTTAAAACTTTTCACACACACCTTTAATAAACAGTAAAAATCTTGGACGACGAATTTCCAAATAACACTTGACTTAATAAACAAACATCGCTCTTTGTATCGTACGTTTTTCAATTCACCGAATAAGCGTGCACATGCGTAAAACCTAAGATAAGCAAATGATTCAATATACGCATTACACAAAATAGTGTAGGTACCAATTCTACGAAAAATACAAGTAACGAAATGCATTCGTGTTTAACGTTTCGTTACTCGGTACTAGTTGGTGCACCCGTTACTCTGTTCCGAATACATATGGTTTGCTACAGCTATAGACATACAGAAAAGCTTTTGAAAAACTGCCACAGATAAAATAATGGACACATATGCAAAACGTTATTTAGTTCTGTGAAATCAGATTATCCATTCGCATCGGACCCAATACAAAGGAAAATGCTGCTACGCAGTTCTTGTTTTAAACTGATAGTGCACTCGTAATTCCATTATATACCGCATACGTTTAGTTGCAAATCCGTACTATCGTGTTTATTGTTAGAGCACTGTGTCTACTTCAAACAACAAGTTATAATAATGTATTTTATCGCAATTTTGTTACAATAGCTTTATCTTTTTGGATTAGAGAGTAAGTAGTATAAACTTACAGCTTATTTATGTATTGTAAATTTATGTTTAAAAATGGAGTCCCTCAGAGTTTGTAGCCGGTAAAAGCATTGTCGACTTGCATTAAGTATTCTCGTAATCTATATTGAATAAAAATGATTCTATTCCACTCTAGTAGCATTAAATAAAATATAAATAAAGTAGATATAATTTTTAAAAGCTGTGGGAGCTCAGGCGCTAAGCGCTCACTGTGAATTTCACAGTACGCGAACAACAAGGTTCCATCCCCGCCGGCACCAATAAAATTAATAATTGCTACTTTGAGTGTTAAATGTTGATTTACCATTTGCTTGACGGTTAAGAAAAAGATTGCGAGGAATACCTCATATCCGCATGTCTGAGAAATAAGACAAAAATATTTCGACGTGAAGTTTGTCAATAGGTCTTGGGGCAGTGCGGCGGTCAATTTTCTCTAAAACCCGTTTAGAAATGAATGGAAGCTTGTGCCCGGTAGTGGGACTTATACAGACTATAAACTTTAATAACTTATTATTGTGACAACATTGATTTAAGCTTTTTTGAGCTCTGAGATTTCACCACCCACACGACTTATCACCCTTACTTATAAGTAATTTAATACTTACCGCTACAAAGGTCCACTGCTGAACATTGGCCTCTTAGTTACTAAGCTCGTCAGTGGATTGGCAACCACAATTTTTTTAATGTTTTGTTGCTATCAATAAGACCCTACTGCCCAACTCCTGCTTTGTTACCTTCTGTCGTCTAATATGGAGAGCAGATATTCTTACTTCGTAAGTGAATCAGAAATTACAACTATGAACATTATTATATCAAGGGTGTATTTTGAGTGCTTTCTTCAAAGCAACGCTTGCGGCGGACGTGACCCGAATATATTCCTTCCCGGCACGTCATCAAGGATCTCCTAGGTGTGAGTTGTTTGTGATTAGCAGTGATCACATACAACCGCCGGTACGACATACTCCGCCGATCGTTGAGTCCGCTGATTCCGTGAGGCGTCGAGGTCACCGGTCCCTAGGCAGATTCTTGGCACTTTACGACGCTCGTGTCTATTGTGCCTAGTCGCGTTCTTAAAGTGCCACCACCGCACTTCCCCCAACCCTTTTGGTATAAAAGGGGTAGGCAGTGCCCATAGTGTTGAAGCTTACAATTTGCCACCACTACCATCCACGTCGCACAACACAAGTTGCTACCGATCGGCTAGTTATTTAGATAGGGCCTAGTAACGATTACCACTGACTCAGTTAGGTAGGGCACCAACATGTCAGGTAAAGATAAGGTGGAGCCTCCCCCTAAGTCAAGAAAACCACCGGACAGGAAAGGAGTACTGGAGCGACCACTTGTAGTTAGGGATCTGGCAAACACGGAACTAGGAAACCCGTCTCGCCGCGGAAGGAGCCCGCACCGGGCGTCGCGCTCACGCCGGCTGTGTCTGAGCACACGGTTAGGCAGGAACCGTCGCCCCAGCAGCAGCGGGCGAAGAAAACGGCCAGACGCCATACGCCACCCGAGACCGAGGCCCCTTTGTTTGAAAAGAGGCAACAACTCGGCTCCAATTTATCATCTTCCACTATACCAACATTCTCATCGGAAGATGATGATCAACACCAAGCGACGACGAAGAGGGTGCACAAGTCACCGCCGAAATCACCCTCACCACCACAACCTCCCCGCTCTATGTCACCGGACCGGCGTAGCCACGACTCGGCCCAGTATGAGCAGGGGGGTGAAGTCTTACAGTTGGGGGTCCACCACGTATGAGACCCTTGCAGCATCCGCAGGCCGATCATCGCCGGTGCAGATAACCAATCCGTCCGGGCTCCCACAGGACGATGGTCAACGGCCATCTACTAGTTGTGCCCACATGGCAGCAGCACCAGCAGTGCCACGACCGCAAGTGGCGGCAGAGCCTGCTGATAAGCCCGCCGACCAGGATAAAGCCAGATACCCGCCCATAGTGGCTGAATGCCTCCCGGATTCGACGAGGCATTTTAAGGAGCTCAACAGAAAGCTGGGCCACCCTCCAAATGCCCGTCCATTCGGGAGAGGAGTACGCTTCACACCGCAGAGCGCCGACGAGTTCCGAACCATCCAGAGGTAGGTACATGGTCGAGCTCTCCAAACACTTACCAACATTGTCGTGGTACTGCTATACCCCAGAGGAGGACAAGCCCACCAAAGTGGGCATCCAGGGTCTACCAATGGGCACGGACACCAAATCTATAGAGGAGGATATTAGGGCAAAATGCTTCCCCATTAAATACGTAAAGGCAATACCACCACGTAGGGGCAGACCTGGCTGCCTCTACTTTGCCCAATTAGACCACCTGAGCCGGGAGCAGCTCCAGGACCTATACAAGGTTGACGAACTCCTCTATATGAGAGGGGTCGTCATCGAGGCCTGGCAGAGGAAAGCAGGACCAGCACAATGCCACCGCTGCCAGGCTTTCGGGCACGCTTCCGTCAACTGCTTCAGGCCAGTGAAGTGTGTGCGCTGTGCCGGAGAGCACATAGCGAGCCTTTGCCTCCGGGGTAGGGAAAAGGAACCCAAGTGTGCCAACTGTGCCAAAAACTACACGGCAAACAATCGCCGCTGTCCAGTCCTGAGGACTGCTAGGAGGCAGGGGATTACTTTGCCGGGACTACTCCCGGAGAATCGAAAAAGATCCCCCAGAGTCGCCCAAGAGCAGTAACTATCCAAGAGGGCGGGTGGGTTACCGTAACAGGGAAGGGCAGGCAACCAGCCCCCCCCCCCACCCGTAACACCTATAAAAACGGTGGAACCCGCAGAAGCAAGGGCAAGCACGGGGGCGACTCTACAGCCCCCCGCTAATGCCGGCACAAAGCGGCAGACCTCTAGAAAGAGGAAGCGGGCGAGGAGTAAGAAGAAGTCGCAGCCTCCTCAGCCTGCTACCTCTACCCCGATAACAGCAGGACCAGTAGCCTCACAGGCGCAGGTTGCTAGCGGAATACCTAAGAAGAGCGTGGGTAGAGTGCCAGAAAGGGCTCTATCAGAAAATAGAGCCTGCTCCACACATAGAGCGCGCTCTACCCACAAGCAAAGAGTAGAAGATCAACACCCGAGACCAGTGCCAATGCTTTTAGATAGGAAAACACCATCTGCCGGCTTCGAGACAGCAGACGCTATCCAACGTTTGGTTGGCATTGCTATCGAGGTCGGCAGTCAAGTCCTGGCCGACATAAGGGCCGGGACATACCCCATCACAGCGGTCATGAAGGCGCTGGCAAACCTCCTAGCCCGGCATTACGGAGGAGAGTAACCTGCGCCTCCTCTATTGGAACCCGGACGGAATACAGAAGAAGCTGCATGAACTCCGCACAGTCGCCCAACAACAAGACATTCAAGTCATCTTGCTGGGAGAGACGAAGTTAAATCCTAACACGCATTTGAAGCTGCCAAACTACCACATATACAGGAGGGACGAGGTCACTCCTCTATGGGCCGCCTACAGAGGGACGGCGGTTCTAGTGATGAGGGATATTGTCCATCAAGAGCTGGATTTATCTGTATACCAGACAATGCGCTCTATCGGACAAAAATGGAGGCGGCGGGCGAGAAACTAAGGATCTACGCAGCATACCGCCCGCAAGGGACTTCATTCTCCTCCTCAGACGTCCGGACGATAATGTAAGGCGAAACACCGACCATCATCGCCGGGGACCTAAACGCCAAACACCCGGCGTGGGGATCCAGAGTGGTCACTCCGC
The DNA here is from genome assembly GCA_036936625.1 of Parnassius smintheus behrii. NCBI lineage: Eukaryota > Metazoa > Arthropoda > Insecta > Lepidoptera > Papilionidae > Parnassius > Parnassius smintheus. Next base: position 5,860,128 of record JAUPFT010000026.1, read on the forward strand.
CGGATCATGCACTATACGAAGATGCGGAGAGGAATAACTACGATGTTCCAGGTCCCGAAGATACTACACACGTTCCGACAGATCCGGATGTATTGGACATCGTGCTCTCTAGGAAAGTCAACTACCCGATAATGGTACAGGTGCTGTACGACCTGAACTCACAGCACCTCCCGATTCTGATCACACCTGGCACAAAGGCGGTGACTACGCCGCCCAGAGCATTCAAGACACGTGTTGACTGGAGGCTCTACTATCAACACCTGCAGGAGAGACCTCCAGTCCACCATCCTATAAACACAGCGGAAGAATCACCAAGAACATCCAAGAGGCCCTCCACGTGGCCTCTACGATCGTACCGATCACTGCAAGGCGAGACGATCTGCCGCGAGAGATATGCGTGCAGATCAGGCGCAAGAGAGCGTTGAGGAAGCTCTGGGCGCGTACTCGCTGCCCTAGACTGAAGACACAGCTGAACACCTTGTCGGAGGAACTGTCGGTTGCAATCCAGGCCTACAGAGGAGAGGCCTGGGAGCGGTGCATTTGGAAAGCAGAAGAGCACGACGCGTCGCTCTACAAACTGAACCGACAGTTGACCAAAGCCAGACCTCCAGTTTGCCCGCTGACCGACAGCGCGGGTGAACGCTGCTATGATGCCAAGGGCAGAGCGGATATCCTAGGAGATCACTTCGAGGAGTTATTTATGTCGAACCCAGCAAGTGCGGAGTTCATGGAGCTTCATGCCCGGAAGGAGAGTCGCGTACAGGAGTTCCTGTCGTCGCCCGCGCCACCGCTCGCAGGAGAGTGGTTCATCTCCCCCGCTGAACTGCGGAGGACAGTAACCCGCCTGCAACCGAGGAAGGCACCTGGGCATGATGGGATTACCAACGCTGCACTCCGACAGCTGCCCAATAGAGTCCTAGTAGAGCTTGGTCGACTCTACAATGGGATATTGCGGACATCCCACTTCCCGGAGGACTGGAAGAAAGGCAAAGTCATCGTCTTGCCGAAACCCAGGAAGGACAGGCGTAGAGCTGCCAGATACAGGCCGATCACGCTATTACCGCACAAAGCTAAACTGCTAGAAAGATTGCTGCTGAGACGTCTCCGTCCGTGCATCCAACTTCGGGCGGAGCAGCACGGATTCAGGAGGGGTCACTCTACAGTCACACAATTGACGAGAGTGCTGCACCTGCTTGCGGCAGAATACAACCGCGGCCGCATATCGTTGGGCGTCTTTCTCGACATCGAGAAGGCGTTCGACCGGGTGTGGCACTCAGTATTACTATATAAACTGCTTGAACAGACCAGTGTCCCTCCTGCTATGTTGCGGCTAGTGGCGTTTTTCCTGGAAGATTGGAAGTTCTACGTCTGCGTAGAGGACGCCGAATCCGCAACACTTACTATCAGAGCCAGCGTTCTTCAGGGCAGCTGTTTGTCTCCAGTCCTGTACGCGACTTATAACAACGATATCCCTACACTGGCAGGAAGGCTGCAAGAGTGGGAGGACGACGTGGAGCTGGCGCTATATGCGGACTATAGCGCCTATCTTACCTCATCCAGAAGAGCCCATATAGCCACTGCCAGAATGCAGCGTCTGCTGGACCTGTTGCCACCATGGCTGAACGAGTGGAGGATGGTCGTCAACGTTGGTAAGACGACCGCTCTGTTCATTTGCCGTTTCAGAAACCTACCACCTCCTCAAAATATAGAGAGAAATTTCAACATTTGAATCTTAACTCATCTCACTCGTCTTCTTTTTTCAAAATATACACATTTGTACTTTGATTTCTAATCGAGGATTGATGTATATGCCTATGGACCATAACATCCAACACCTTCAGATGAACTGTGTGCTCGTTTGTAACCTTATGTTAGAAAGTGACTATTGTAGCCCCTGACTAACCTGCAACCAACGGATGCGTCGACCTCCTTAAGACTAAGATATACCTAATGACTCCTCACCGGTAAAAAATTCTCCGCTTCTCTTCATTCACCTTCCCTTTATAATGTTACGAGCTTGAGGTTCGTGACAATAAAAATTGCCGATAGAATTACCTAAATTAACACTTTAATTTACTTTACACAAATTAAAGGTAAAAACACTAATAATTAAACACACTAATTCACTTAATTCCGCTCCGAAGCTTCGCTTGTGTCGCCGAGTTCAACTCTGTCTCGATCGCATCTTGCGCCACCTATTTATTTAAATTAGCAAAATATCCGGAATGTTCAAGTAAACACGCGCAAGGTACCGAGAGTTCGAGTATAGATTTTCTAGTTCTTCGGGTGGCGCTGTCGGTCGAAAGATTTGTGATGTCATAAACTGCAACGCTCCCCTCGCTCTCGTTCCTGACACTAGATGGCGCTAGTTGTGTCGTCGACTGGAGCGCGTAACACTGCCCCTTCCTAAGACATGCTCGTCCCGAGCAATATCGGTCCCATAGTAACGCGCCAAGCGATCCACATGGACAATCTTAGGAGTCCCTCTTGCGCCTTTCTGTAACGGCTCCGCAATGTCAAGGGCTGTCCTATCCCGTGGTGCACCAACATTGTACAATTTCGGTGCTCCTCTACTACGTGTCTGAGGTCCCCGCACGGCCGCACAACTTGTACATGTACGACACCAATCCTCGACATCGTCATGATAATGGACCCAGTAAAACTGTTCTCGAACCTTCAGTAGAGTTCATTTAACTCCCAGATGGACTCTTGAACGACCATTATGGCACAGCTGTAGAACATTCGGCACTTTAGCTTTAGGGACAACCATTTGCAAACGACAGCTGTCTTTTCGACCATTGTCCCATTTACGGCACAGGACTCCATCCTGAAGCAGCAAGCTGTCCCATTGGGCCCAATAGCTTTTCGTGGTTGAACTCATCGCTGAGACGTCCCTCCACTTCGGCTTGGTAGCACGGGCCTTCATCCATCCCAGAATCGGCTTGATGTCCGGATCTTCCTGCTGTGCATGTCGTAGGCTGTCCTTCCACCTGTTGCTGAGGTGGTCTGTCCTGAGCATCCTCACGGATACCACTTCCTTAATCTCTTGCCTACTACAATGGTTGCAATCTTCAGGACAAGGTCTTTTTGACAATGCATCTGCGTTGCCGTGAGATTTCCCGCTGCAGTGTCTGATAGTAAAGTCGTATTCCTGCTGCTGCTGGGCGGTGCTGTTAGCCGCACTTCCTTTCCGAGATCGTTCACCTTCCCTTCCTAGGGAGTGCTTAGGGCAGCTGGACCGAAGATGGCCCCTTTCCCCACAGCCATAGCACCTAGGGCTGTATCTTTTATTGTGGTCGCGAACCGTAACTGCTGTAACCTCCCTAGCGTGTGGTGAACGATGATCCTGTCGCCGCCAGGCAGTGCCGTTAGCTGCACTACCCTCCCGAGATCGATCAATTCTCCTTTCCACGGTTCTCCAGTCCTGTACGCGACTTATAACAACGATATCCCTACACTGGCAGGAAGGCTGCAAGAGTGGGAGGACGACGTGGAGCTGGCGCTATATGCGGACAATAGCGCCTATCTTACCTCATCCAGAAGAGCCCATATAGCCACTGCCAGAATGCAGCGTCTGCTGGACCTGTTGCCACCATGGCTGAACGAGTGGAGGATGGTCGTCAACGTTGGTAAGACGACCGCTCTGTTCATTTGCCGTTTCAGAAACCTACCACCTCCTCAAAATATAGAGAGAAATTTCAACATTTGAATCTTAACTCATCTCACTCGTCTTCTTTTTTCAAAATATACACATTTGTACTTTGATTTCTAATCGAGGATTGATGTATATGCCTATGGACCATAACATCCAACACCTTCAGATGAACTGTGTGCTCGTTTGTAACCTTATGTTAGAAAGTGACTATTGTAGCCCCTGACTAACCTGCAACCAACGGATGCGTCGACCTCCTTAAGACTAAGATATACCTAATGACTCCTCACCGGTAAAAAATTCTCCGCTTCTCTTCATTCACCTTCCCTTTATAATGTTACGAGCTTGAGGTTCGTGACAATAAAAATTGCCGATAGAATTACCTAAATTAACACTTTAATTTACTTTACACAAATTAAAGGTAAAAACACTAATAATTAAACACACTAATTCACTTAATTCCGCTCCGAAGCTTCGCTTGTGTCGCCGAGTTCAACTCTGTCTCGATCGCATCTTGCGCCACCTATTTATTTAAATTAGCAAAATATCCGGAATGTTCAAGTAAACACGCGCAAGGTACCGAGAGTTCGAGTATAGATTTTCTAGTTCTTCGGGTGGCGCTGTCGGTCGAAAGATTTGTGATGTCATAAACTGCAACGCTCCCCTCGCTCTCGTTCCTGACACTAGATGGCGCTAGTTGTGTCGTCGACTGGAGCGCGTAACACTGCCCCTTCCTAAGACATGCTCGTCCCGAGCAATATCGGTCCCATAGTAACGCGCCAAGCGATCCACATGGACAATCTTAGGAGTCCCTCTTGCGCCTTTCTGTAACGGCTCCGCAATGTCAAGGGCTGTCCTATCCCGTGGTGCACCAACATTGTACAATTTCGGTGCTCCTCTACTACGTGTCTGAGGTCCCCGCACGGCCGCACAACTTGTACATGTACGACACCAATCCTCGACATCGTCATGATAATGGACCCAGTAAAACTGTTCTCGAACCTTCAGTAGAGTTCATTTAACTCCCAGATGGACTCTTGAACGACCATTATGGCACAGCTGTAGAACATTCGGCACTTTAGCTTTAGGGACAACCATTTGCAAACGACAGCTGTCTTTTCGACCATTGTCCCATTTACGGCACAGGACTCCATCCTGAAGCAGCAAGCTGTCCCATTGGGCCCAATAGCTTTTCGTGGTTGAACTCATCGCTGAGACGTCCCTCCACTTCGGCTTGGTAGCACGGGCCTTCATCCATCCCAGAATCGGCTTGATGTCCGGATCTTCCTGCTGTGCATGTCGTAGGCTGTCCTTCCACCTGTTGCTGAGGTGGTCTGTCCTGAGCATCCTCACGGATACCACTTCCTTAATCTCTTGCCTACTACAATGGTTGCAATCTTCAGGACAAGGTCTTTTTGACAATGCATCTGCGTTGCCGTGAGATTTCCCGCTGCAGTGTCTGATAGTAAAGTCGTATTCCTGCTGCTGCTGGGCGGTGCTGTTAGCCGCACTTCCTTTCCGAGATCGTTCACCTTCCCTTCCTAGGGAGTGCTTAGGGCAGCTGGACCGAAGATGGCCCCTTTCCCCACAGCCATAGCACCTAGGGCTGTATCTTTTATTGTGGTCGCGAACCGTAACTGCTGTAACCTCCCTAGCGTGTGGTGAACGATGATCCTGTCGCCGCCAGGCAGTGCCGTTAGCTGCACTACCCTCCCGAGATCGATCAATTCTCCTTTCCACGGTTCGCTTAGGGCAGCTGGATTGAAGATGGCCCTTTTCCCCACAGCCATAGCACCTTGGACTGTATGCTTTGTTGCGGTCGTGAACTGTAGCTGCTGCGACCTCCCTGACGCGATGGGAACGATGATCCTGCCGCACGGCTTCCACTTCCAGTGCATGGGCCAAGGCGTCCTTAAGCGTCTCGTGGTGCCCGAGCCTCACAGCAGCTCTGACTTCCAGGTCGTGGATGCCGTCGATGAATGTCTGCACCAGGTTCCCTTCAATGAGCGCAGGTACAGACCGGTATGCTTTTCGCACCAGCTTCTCCACCTCTAGGGCCCACTGCTGCAGGTTTTCGTTGACGCGCTGCACGTGATCTTTAAGCTGCGCACAAAAGACGTGTTCCAGGTGAGCGTCGCCATATCTCGCCTCCAATGCCTCAAGGAGTTGCTCATAAGTCACTTCCTCACCGAGAGCTTCCAGAACTGTTACGGCCTGGTCGCGCAGGCCTAGTGTGAGAGCAGTCATGGCCTGATTTTTATTCCAGCCGTTCGCCTTCATAACAGCTTCGAACTGGATTTTGTAGGCTGACCAGGAAGAAGTCCCGTCGAACGGTGGTACCTTGAACCCACGTAGCGAAGGTGTAGTAGCTACTGCGGGGGCTGCAGTTCCATCCCCAAGTTTGAGGTCGTTCAGCGTTTTCTTCACGTCAGCCATCACGTTGTCAACCCGATGGTTCACATGGTTGATTCGGGTTTCATGTTCTTCGATTCGGGTTTCAGCTTCCGACAGACGGTTGCCGTGTTGAGCAACCCTATCCTTCACCTGCCTTATCTCTTTCCCAAAGGTAGCGTGAAGGTCCTTCATGAGGAGCATCTGCTCTTCCGACCGACGAGCCTGTTCCGCCTGCTGATCTTCCAACCGACGGCCTATTCCTCCTGTCGGCGGGCCTGTTCCTCCTGCAGCTCTTTCAACTGACTGACAACTGACAAAACTTCATAAATAGCTATTTCGTAAATATAGGAATACAACTTGCCAATAAAATACAGAACGTCAATGTGACACCTAGTAGACCTATGGAAAACAATTCGGTGCCATTACACTCCTTTGTTTTACTACATACAGACATAGAAGAAGTTAAAAATATCATATTAAACTTAAAATCAAACAGCGCTCCAGGATGGGACAATATCTCCAATGACTTCATGAAATTGGCAGTCAATGACTTGGCTCCTATTATTTCCCACTTAAATAATCTATGTTTCGATACAGGGATATTCCCAGCACCATTAAAGCAGTCCATTATTACACCTGTGTACAAGGGCGGAGACAGAGATGACATTAGTAATTACAGACCAATTTCCGTTCTACCAGCAATATCTAAAATTCTGGAAAAGTTACTTAATATTAGATTACTCAATTACTTAAATAAATTTAATATATTAGCACCCACACAATTTGGCTTCAGACAAGGAAGATCGACAGAAGATGCAATTATTGAATTAAGCACATTTGTAACAGAACAACTCGACCACGGCAAAAAATGTTTGTCGGTCTTCCTTGATCTGAAGAAAGCATTCGACACCGTCTCTGTCCCTAACCTTGTGCACAAGCTTGAAAAAATTGGAATAAGAGGGACTCCGCTTGCTCTTTTCGAAAACTACCTATCGTAGAGAAAACAGAAGGTGAAGCTTCCTGGGTTCATTAGTGGGGAAGCGGTGGTGTCATCATATGGCGTTCCACAGGGTAGCGTTCTGGGCCCGACCTTATTTCTAATTTATGTCAATGATCTGTGCAGTATGACCATTCCAAATGCCAAAATCCTGTCGTACGCCGATGACACGGCTTTGGTTTTTGCTGATGAATCTTGGGAGGCTGTCAAGATTAGTGCTGAAAGTGGGCTAGCTCGAGTCGCTCTATGGTTGCAACAAAATCTCCTCACTTTGAATACAGCTAAGACAAATTTTATTTGCTTTAGCATTACCAACAACTTGCAGCCACAGAATGACTTTTGCCTTAAAATTCATATGTGTTTTGAGGATGCTAAAAACAAAGCTTGTGACTGCCCATCAATTGAAAAAGTCTCTCACACTAAATATCTTGGCATCGTTATAGATCAGAGGCTATCGTGGTACCCACACCTCGACCATGTCATTAATAGGACCAGAAAATTGATTTGGATTTTCAAAACTCTAAGACACGTAATACCTGATAGTACTAAGCAATCGGACTCTCCTAGATATCTTCTTAACCAAATATACACGTCCCTTGCGCAATCTATCATAACATATTGCATTCCGGTGTGGGGTGGAGCTACAAAGACCAAATTTCTTAACTTGGAAAGAGCCCAACGAACCCTTATTAAGGTCATGTATTTTAAAAAAAGACGTTTATTCACTGAACAACTGTATAGAATAAGTGGTTTACTCTCAGTTAGACAATTATATGTTACTATGACAATCCTCAAAGTACACAAATCCCTGTCCTTTGACCCATGCATCTTGAAAAAGCGGCGAAAAGATATTGTGGTTAAGCCTTCTGGTACCAAAACAGTTTTTGCTAGTAGGCAATTTAGCTCATGTTCTGCATTCCTATATAATAAAATAAATAGAGAATTGAACATATACGAAAAAACGTACAGGGAGTGTAAAAACCTGATACTTAAGTGGGTGCAGTCGAAAACTTATGAAGAAACTGAATTTCTGCTGTACCGCATTTCATAATTCACTTCTATATAATCAACAAAATGATTTTTCATAAACACACACGCACACACACACACACACACACACACACACACACACACACACACACACATACACACACACACACACACACACACACACACACACACACACACACACACACACACACACACATACACACATACACACACACACTCACACATGCGCGCGCGCCCTTACGCAAGCATGCACACATACACACTTTTGTAATTTTTGTAAATTTTGGTTGTTAAAGTCGAGTAATTTGTTTTTGTTATTTTTGGTTTTTTAAATTAAAAAATGTATGTTTAGATAAGGAAGAGCGGGATTTCCAAACACAGGCATTACTTGCTTAAATGGAGATCCCAGTCAACTATGTCATTCATTTAATTTTTGTGAAGAAAAATAAATTATTTTATTTTATTTTTTTATTTTATTTATTTGACTGTAATACGTGGTAGAGCCAATTGAATAGATATAAGAGTATGTTTATCTACTTTTAAACCTTCACACTAGGATTTTCTCCTGGATCTTAGATATTCATGGCTGCGCGAAGAAACGGGTACTCTCACATTTTGTTTATTGTTGGTTATTGTTTAGCCAGTGGCCCTCTCCATCCCATCCACGCATCCCATTCCACACGCACTGAAAAGGGGGGGGGGGAGCTAGAATGTGGCGAATGTGGCTTTTCGGCCAATAAAGAAACGCGCCCCGCCGAGATGGAAAGTGGGGATAACCGACAAATATAAGGACGTCCGCTGCTGCCCCTTGTTTTCTTCCATCGCACTTGAAGACCAACGCTAGTTGTGATTGCACCTGTGGCAGTCGGCCACAAAACCTAGTAGTAACCACTCCGCATAGTGCAGCTTGTCGTCGCGCACCGTCTCTTCCAACGCAGTAGCAACTCCAGGGGTATCGTCCTCGAGGCCGCTGAAGCTGAATTATTTAACCATAAATTTTGATTTTATTTTTCATTGATTTTATTTTATAAATTCTTTATTAACTAATTATTTGAAATCAAGTTCATTTTTTTACTGAATCTGTGGCAATATCGCCAACGGGCAGCCACCGCACATAAACACCCTCACACAGACATCAACATTATACGATCAATCTGCGAGAAGGTGTTCAAGGGTGCAACCTGCATCATTTACCCCTTCGCCAACCAGCAGGCGACGGTTACCATCAACCCCGAGATCTGGGATAACGGCTTACCCTGCACGAAGGACGCTAAAGGCGCATCGGAGGCGTACACTCGCGCCATTCGATAGAGCGACGAGCGAGTTCATTGCCATCGAACATCTACGTCTTCGGCAGGAGAAATGAGACAGGGAGCTATATGATCTGGAGAGTCGTAGGAAAGAGGTCGAACACCAGCGTAATCGAGTGTTACGCATGTTTGTAGACATTACACAGGCATGGTTTGACCCAGTGGCGTAGCTAAGGGGGGACGGCGGGGGCGGGCCGCACCGGGTGTCACCATTTTTGGGGTGACACCCACCCGGTCTCTCAACTTTAAGAACAATGTAAAAACAAAAAATAAATAAATCGCTAGCACAAAAATTTCTTTTTCGGGGATTCCTCCACAAGCACTAGCTCAGCTCTATGTATAATCCGGGGATTCCCGCAAAAGAGCCTGACGCTAGTACTACTACTCTTATTAGTTTGTGGTGGTAGACAAGGTGACATAACGTTTAGTCGAAGCGTTCATTCGATAAAAATAAACTTCTTGGCTATGGTCTCGAAATGAAACGTCAAATTCAAGACGTCAGTTGTCAATTGTGTCGACCGGGCGCGCTAAATAGCTAAATACGAGTATAAATAAAACATAGTTGATGAATGATAACTTATTAAAGTTTGCTTGGTGAAAGTTTAACACCAATAACTTGGTGTTAAAATTAACTAAATAATGCAAAGGTAAGTTGCTAACTTCGTCAATTAATTGTAAGTGCCAAAATTAAATAAGTTTTTTGGATATCAATGGTTGTGAGTATATCACATATTTATACCTAACGATAAACAAGCTGGAACTGATTTGGTTTTTTTCCATTTTTAAGGATTATTATAATGGAACCACGAGTGCGAGCTAGTGGTGAAAAATTTTCGACCCTTTTGAAGTTCATGGAAGGAAACCATGAACTTGATTAAATTCAAATGACTTGAGAATGCTCCATGTAAACAATGACGTGATCCTAACAATCAGTTGCTTATTGTCCTATTCTTTGTTCAATTGCAGTCACGGCGATCTATCAAATCCCTGAAGTGGGCCTCAAGGGCGCTTGAAATCCAAGCAGCTGCGGTGCGACCTAGAAACAATATTGAACTTAATAGGTGGTGGAGTAAATAAATCGGCAGGCATATGAGAAAAGGTAATAATTGAACGGCTATATATGGTCATAATCACTTTACGTTTAAGACATTTATTTCTCAAAAAGAATACAATTCACTTATCATGAGAAATAACAAGTTAATAATTAGATACTAAATACATAAACTTATGAAGAACGGCAGGTACTTGTAAATGATCTGTTAAGTAGTGGATAGGCACAATCTTGTTACTTGTTGTGGGTAATAAGAAAAGTATGTGTACAATTACATATCGTTATTGAAAGAAATAGCAAGTACACATTGTTCATATTTGTAAAATCAATTATATAATTGGTAAAATCAAATTAATTAAAGAAATAACATTAGCTTTTTGAATAAGTTATTGGTGTTTAAAATCGAGAAAAATCTTTTAAGATGTGGTGCTTTAATGTTTTTTTGTATAAAATAAAGGACTGGATCTCTTTTATGTTATTAGCAATTTATTATATAACTCTGCTCCTTCATATAATATATTTTTTCTTCCGTAGTTAGCTCGAGGTTGTCTTAGGCAAATGTTATTTTGTCGTCTAGTAATACGTTTTTGTATTAGTCCTTTCTTTGTAAACATTGTTTTAGAGTGTATATCTTTGTTTAATAATTTATGTACTAATATGCATGTATTATATTTATAAATCTGTGATAGTGTCCTTAATGGAGTTTCTTTGTAAATTTTTTCGGTGGGAGTTAGATAGTGATAATGGAATAATAGTTTGATTATTTTGTTTTGACATATTTCAATTTGCTTTAGATTTCTTTTAGCCGCAGTACCCCACACCTCTATTAGGTAGTCTAGATGAGGTTTTATCATGGAGTTGTATATAATATATCTCACTGATTTTGGCAGACAGCGAGTATTACTTCGAAGCGCACCCATGATGGAAGATAGCTTAGATCTTAATTTATCTAGGTGCGGCTGCCACGTTAAGTTTTTATCTAGGTGGAGTCCAAGATACTTTTCTGTACTAACTTTGGTTAACTATATTAACCATCTATAATTTATTATACACTATTACTCATTACCTAACTTTCCTACATATTGCTTAATTCTTTTCGAAGGTTTGGGCAGACTGGAAGTAAAACGAAAAAGACGTCGCTAATAAGGCATCTTGCATGTGGTACAGATTGGTTCTCATAGGAAATTTGACTGTGAAGGGTCAGTTCAGTATTCAGAAACAAGGCTTCGTAAGTGTTGCATTACTTCATTTAAAATTCGGGCTTAACTGATCACTTGAATATTCATTCACTAGAGATTTTTATATGATATGTTATGGTTAGGTACAACTTAAATGAAGATTTAAAGAAATTTTTTTTGCAGGGACTATCACAACTCATCCCATCTTCACACAGGCCCTGAGTCTACCACTGGCCACACACCAACAAGATGCAATTGTTTTGCAATCACAACAGCCAATCGTACGTCTATCTACATCTAAATATTTTATAAATATTTTATTAACTAGGTATTTGAATTCAAGTTCGTTTTTTTTTACAGAATCTGTGGTAATATCGCCACCCGCACCTGCTACTCCTACGCCATCTACTAGCTGGTAGCCACCGCACACAAACACCCCACACAGACGTCAACATTATACTATCAATCTGTGAGAAGGTGTTCAAGGATACAACCTGCACCTACCCCTCCACCAACCTAACGGCTTGCCCTGCATGAAGGACACGAAAAGCGCGCCGGAGGCGTGCACTCGCACCATTCGATAGAGCAACGAGCGAGTTTGTTGTCATTGAACATCTACGTCTTCGGCAGGAGGAGAAACGAGACTGGCGGTTGTATGATCTGGAGACTCGTAGGATAAAGGTTGACCACCAGCGTAATCAAGTGTTACGCATGTTTGCAGATATTACACAGGCATGGTTTGACCACTATCGGAGTAAAGACAATACAAAGCAATTAGATCATACTATTTTGGATCATGGAGTTGAAAAAGTGGCTCTTTAATAAATATTTTAATCTGGTTAGTGAATTGTTGAAAAATCAATATCTTTAATTTTGTACTATTTTTTTTAACAATAATATGTTAATAATTAATATATAATGTGACATGAAAATATAAATATTGGGTGCTTACATATGAAATTAGCGTTTTGTCGTACTGGCCACTTTGATCTGAAATATCTCCTCTTTGGTTAAGAATTCCAAATTCAAATTTATAAATTTACTTAGCTGGTACATTTGAGTTTTGAAAACAGTAATTCATTTTTTTTTCCTCATTATTTTTTTCTTTGGTGTCGCTTATTACCGCACAACTGTGAAATTGATTCTCCCACCCATGGGTTTTTTAGTAAAGGGATCAATGAACTAGCTATGAGATGGCAAAACTGCATAAATAACAACGGTGCATACATTGCTTAATTAAATATATTTTACAAAAAAATGACTTTATATTCCTTCCATACAAAACGCCAATTTCATATGTAAGGACCTATTATTAATGATGTTATAGTGCAAATAGTAGGTAGTAAATGATTTTTGTTTTATTATGTCACTTTCTAGTTTATTTTTACGTTTTTTTTTTGTTTAATTACTATGCATTGTCTTTGTTTTTTGTTGTAATTTTAATCTATAATGTACTTCATAATACTTAATGTTTTTAAATTGCTATCATATTGTACACTGAAATGGTAAATGTGTTGTACTATATTTTTTATAACAACTGTAAAACACACACATTATGCAAAATAACCAAATTAATAAATAAATAGTCCATAGGAACATAATTCGTCACACCTGTATTCCACAGAAGGTTAGTTGTACTGTACACCCACATTTCGTCAATTATGTTACAAGTACCATGTAACAGGGGGTGAGCCTATTGCCATCATCCGGACACAAATTCGGACTCCAAGCTGCTACTGAGAAATTTCTAATGAAACAACTCAATAACACTGCCTGACCCGGGTATCGAACCCGCAACCTCACGCTTAGATATGGGCTACTATTGAAATTCATCCGTAAAAACTAGTTTAACATAATGTTAGAAATACTGTATTTTTAACTGCTTAAAAGATTTTTAAATAATACTAACTAATTGGATTTTTTTAAATTCCAAGCAGCTACTTAGAAATTTTTAATGGAAAACCCAATAATACTGCCCGACCCGGAGATCGAACCTGCGATCTCACGCTTAGATATCGACTACTATTGAAATTCTTCTATAAAAACTAGTTTTAGGTAAGTAATGTTAGAAATACTGTATTTTGAACTGATTTAAAGATTTTTAAATTTGGTATCTACTATGACTTGTAAGTTCAGTGCTTTTTTAAGATATGTTAGATTTAAAGTGCATTTTTGGAAAGGGACGAATTTTAAAAACATGGAAGTGCTCTCTTATTGGATTTGACTTTTCTCGATCGAGTGATATCGTCCTAGATGCCACCAATTTGAAATGAGTTTTAATTAATTTTTAGATTTAATTAATTTGAATTATTCTTAGTGCTTGGAAATTAAATACACTATTATATGACACTAAAATGACCTAAAAAGTTAATACGATTTTCTTGTGATGGGAGTTATAAAAAATAGATTTATACAAAAAACAATCATGCATATTCCCTAGTAATAGGGACCAGGAAACATTCTTAAAACGGGTTTTTACCGTAAAATCATGGGTAAGAGATGAAATGTTTTCCTTATAAATATTAAACGTAGTTTTGTTACGTTTAGCTAGAAGGCGTCAAACGCGCGCGTACTCAGTTTTCTATGCAAACATTCCTACTACCCGCTCTATATATTTAAATCTCTTTGATTCACACACTCCTAGCCTGCCACGTCTACAAATATAAACTTACTCATAATTAGACAAACTTGAAGTGACAAAGGTACAAGGGTGCTTCCTTTGCAGTTTGAACTAGACGAGCTCTAATCCGATTAATTAAGTTTCATAATGTAATTATGGTACTGCTTATGGGTTCACATAGATGAGGTGTTGTCTATGTCTAAGAAAGTCAATCAGTTTTTTGATAAAATCGAAATGGTGAACGAACTTGCAGTCTACCTAATTGTAAGTGGTCACTGGCTACTGCAGAAAAGAGACACTCGCATCCAGCTTCCAGCAAAGAAAGCTATGAATGCTTTATACCCTGTTTTTAAATTGGATGTTTATATGGGTAAGAGTGGGGTACCTACTCGACTACCAAAGAGAAAAGAGACCTGCCAATATTGCATTCACAAATCCACTGCTAATCATAGGCCTCCCCCAAAGAATGCCACTAAGCCTGGTCCTGAGCCACATTAATCCATCCACTTCCTGTATGACTTACCAGGTTGTCTTTCGTCAGAACCCTACACTTTTTCTTCCCGTACGAGGGTACCACTTGAAATCCTTGCTTCCCCATCGGTTGTCGGTTTTTCGAGCTACATGGCCACCCTATTGGCACTAAAGCTTAGGTACTAATCCGTTGGGTTACTTAGAAATGAGGATATTCTTAGTAGAACCAGAATAACCGACACTGATGCGCGTTAAGAAATATATGATATAGTTATTAAGTTAGCACGTTATTACTTATTTTGTTTTATTATTGCCCATAAATTCTAAGCTTTGGTGCATTGATTAAATTAAGCAGGTTTTATGATGCTATAACCAACTTTATGTTCATACTTAGTATTATTATTTCCTTTACGTACATTTAGTTAATTATTGTTTCAATAATATAGATATCATTATTTTTTACATGTGGTAGAGCCATACTGCAGTTATATTATGGTTGTACCACGAATGGGTCGACTCAACCGGGGACTATCACGCGCATATTCTATGAAAGCCAGGGAACACGCTCTCATAGAATTCCAGAAATCTAGAAAACATTGGACGACATTCAAGGCTGTGATGTGCCTTATTCCAGTTAATTAGGGTTAAAACTAGAATTTTAATAAAAAGTAATATTTGTCTTCAAAAAATTAATAACAATTAAATAATATCCACATTAAAACCTTATAAACTCGAAACTTTATAAATTCTTCACACTACGTCTTAGCACCGACATCTGAAGCTATTATGTGGAAATTATACCATTCCTTTTAGTTCTTTAAATTTAAAGTGGGCTTAAACATTTTTCTTAAAGTAAAATACAGTACAATCTTTATAGGTCACACCGTATGATTGTAAACGTCGTTGGTTTATAATCCGTCTCGCAAAGTTTTAAAACTATCGGAAAATTGTGAACTTAATTTACAGCCTATATATGTTTCCACGGTTGGACACAGGCCTCCCCTCAATTCTAAGAGGGTTTTAGGGCAAGGAAGTGTTCGCCGCGCTGCCCCAATGCGTGTTGGCGAATCCCACATGTCTTCGAAATATTTCTTTTACTTATTCCTTAGACATGCAGGTTTCGATGTCATCGAACCCGGGTTACTCGCGTTCTGTTATATTTACAGCGAGCGTTAACCATCTGAGCTACCACGGCTTTGCGAAACCGTTTTAAATTTAATGCAATATTTTTTATAGTTTCCAATTACCGACTAACTGTGATCCAGCATCAAGCTTGCAACGCAACTAGGTTGAACTTCTTATGTCCCGGCGCATTTAGATAATATGTACTACGTACTAGAAGAGATAATTAATATAAAACTAATGCATTTATTAGTAAATATTTCACAATTTTTCGACAGTTTACAATTCCGCGAGATAGACTATAAACTAAGGGTGTCCAAAATCATACTGTGACATAATACGATTATACAAAATCCGGTGTGCGTGTGTTAGTAAATTCTTCAATTCTTCTCCTTCACAACCACTTGACCGATTTTCATGGTATTTTATGAGGTACTTATGGGACTAGATGATCAGGTAGGCGACGCTGTTGTCAAGACCCAGAAGTCATCGGGGGGGGGGGGGGGGGGGCTCAAATTAAGCAGGTGGGTGGTTAGTTTTCTTATATCAATTCCATTATAATGGGCTATAGCCCATAAAAGTCCCATGCTAAACTTAGTCGTCTCCCTATATACTCATAGAGAGTATTTTGCCACAGTTGCCACGCTTGCCAGGCGGATTGGCAACCGCAGTTTTTTATTATTTTGAGTTGTTATCAGAAGTGTGCTGCTGCCGATCATCTGTTTCAATCGATATGGGGAATCCACTGGACGATATGGGGAGTGGATATTCTTTCACCGCCACAACATACTGTTGTGTGAATAAGTCAACTAGCGCCATCTAGTGTCAGGAGCGAGAGCGGGGGGGCTTTGCAGAGAATGACATCGCGGATCTCTCGACCGACAGCGCCGCCCGAAGAACTAAGTTTCTAGAAAATCTATACTCGATTTCTCGGTACCTTGCGCGTGTTTACTTGAACATTCCGGATGTTTTGCTGATTTGAATAAATAGGTGGCGCAAGATGCGATCGGGACAGAGTTTAACTCGGCGACACAAGCGAAGCTTCGGAGCGAAATTAAGTGAATTAGTGTGTTTAATTATTAGTGTTTTTTAACTTTAATTCGTATAAAGTAAATTAAAGTGTTAATTTAGGTAATTTTATCGGCAATTTTTATTGTCACGAACCTCAAGCTCGTAACAATTGGTGTCAGAAGTGGGATAAAATAATGCCGATTTTACCTAAGGAGGAAACGGAGGGTGTCCGTACCCGAAGTCAACGCCAGCAGGAGACGGACCAGAGGAGATTTGGTGGTGCAACGCCGCAGATGTCTGAGGGCCAGCCGCCGGCCACGGAAGCCGGTCCGTCAGCAGCTTCTACGTCTGTGGCACCTGACTTAGGTGCTCTGATGGTGATGCTGCAGGAGCAGGCTCGCCGACAGGAGGAACAGGTCCGTCGGTTGGAAGAGCAGCTGCGGGGTGGACAGGATGAACAGGTTCGTCGGTTGGAAGAGCAGCTGCGGGGTGGACAGGATGAACAGGCCCGCCGACAGGAAGACCAGGTTCGTCGTTTGGAGGAGCAGCTGCGGGGCGGACAAGAGGAACAGGCCCGTCGGTTGGAAGAGCAGATGCTCCTCATGAAGGACCTTCACGCTACCTTCGGGAAGGAGATAAAGGAGGTGAAGGATAGGGTTGCTCAGCATGACAACCGCCTGTCGGAAGCTGAAACCCAAATCGCGAAAGCTGAAAACCGAATCGAGAAAGCTGAAACCCGAATCGACCAAGTAAACAATCGGGTTGACAACGTAATGGCTGACATGAAGAAATCACTGGACGAACTCAAACTTGGGGATGGAACTACAGCTCCCGTAGTAGCTGCAGCACCTTCGCTACGTGGATTCAAAGTGCCGCCGTTCGACGGGACCTCTTCCTGGTCGGCCTACAAAATCCAGTTCGAGGCCGTCATGGAGGCGAACGGCTGGAATAAAAGCCAAGCCATGACTGCACTCACCCTAGGCCTGCGCGACCAAGCCTTAACTGTGTTGGAAGCTCTCGGTAAGAAAGTGACCTATGAGCAGCTTCTTGAGGCCTTGGAGGCGAGATATGGTGACGCTCACCTGGAACACGTCTTTCGCGCGCAGCTTAAAGATCGCGTGCAACGCAGCAACGAAAACCTGCAGCAGTGGGCCCTTGAGGTGGAGAAGATGGTTCGTAAAGCATACCAGTCTGTACCTGCGCTCATTGGAGGGAACCTGGTGCAAACATTCATCGACGGCATCCGCGACCTGGAAGTCAGAGCTGCTGTGAGGCTCGGGCACCACGAGACGCTTAAGGACGCCTTGGCCCATGCACTGGAGGTAGAAGCCGTGCGGCAGGATCATCGTTCCCATCGCGTCAGGGAGGTTGCAGCAGCTACAGGTCGCGACCGCAACAAAGGATACAGCCCTAGGTGCTATGGCTGTGGGGAAAAGGGCCATCTTCGATCCAGCTGCCCTAAGCGAACCCTAGAAAGGGAAGGTGAACGATCCCAGGAGGGTAGTGCGGCCAACAGCACCGCCCAGCAGCAGCAGGGAAACGAGTAAAAGCCAGAACCGCGGGGCGGGTGCTGGCTGATGTTAAAAGAGCCCCAAGGATCTCGATCTCACAAACCCATGATGGGAACAGTCTAATCATCAAGGGCGAGGTCAACGGAATGCCGTGTAAACTGACCATAGACACTGGAGCCTCTCGTACGGTTGTTAGTTCCCAACTTATAAGTCAGTTCCTTGGGGACTCCACATACAACCGAGAACGCATTAATTTGGTAACAGCCACCGGTCAGCGTATACCCGTCCGTGGAGAGAAGGAGATGGAGTTGAAGCTTGGCAACGTGATCTACCTGCATAATGTCATCGTGGCTGATATAATGGACGACTGCATCCTAGGCCTAGACTTTATGAGGAATAATTTTTGTGAGATCGACGTTAAGCAAGGTGTTTTGAAATGTGGACAGGAGGAACTTTTTATGGAAGGTGCGTTACCAGGGAACGTGTACAGCATTAAGAAGATTGTTCTTCCGCCGAGATCGGAAACGATTGTTCCGATTAGTCTTCCCCGAAACGCTGGGCAAGCTCACCGTTGTGTACTTGTGGAAAGGGTAAACAATGACCTTCCATGGAAAGTAGCTCGAACCTTGGTCAGGACCACGGACATCTCAGGAGTACGTGTGCTGAACCTTTGCGACCGGGACCAGATTATAGACAAAGGCACATTAATTGGTACTTGTGAGGAAGTGGATTGGTTACGTCGGTGCCAATATATATCGAGTGGGACCCCCAGCAAGGATGCAGAAACGAAAGTGACCACACTTTTGGAAGACTGTCGCAGTGTTCTGTCCCCGAAAGAATTGGTCAAGGCGAAGAAGTTGTTACTCGAGTACGCCGATGTATTCTCGTCAAACGATGCTGACATAGGAAAGACTGGTTTAGTTCAACACAAAATAAACACAGGTGAAGAGTTGCCTATCCGTCAGCGGCCAAGACGATTGCCGGTAGCACGTGAAAAGGAACTGGAAACCATGATTGAAGGAATGGTGAAGGATGGTGTTATTGAACCTTCCTCTAGTCCATGGTGTTCGCCAGTGGTGCTGGTGAAAAAGAAGGATGGCAGCATGCGGTTCTGTGTTGATTACCGCCGTCTGAACGACGTTACAAAGAAGGACAGCTATCCCTTGCCAAGAATTGATGACACGCTGGACATGCTTACAGGAGTAAAATGGTTTAGCACGTTGGATCTAAAAAGTGGCTACTGGTAAGTTGAAATTGACCCTAAGGACAAGGAGAAAACTGCGTTCTCGACGGGAAAGGGTCTGTGGCAATTCAAAGTAATGCCGTTTGGGTTGTGCAATGCTCCAGCAACGTTTGAAAGGCTGATGGAACTTGTACTTACCGGGCTAAATGGCGATGCCTGTCTGGTCTACTTGGATGACATCATCATCGTGGGCCGTACGTTTGAGGAACACCTTGAAAACCTGGGACGCGTGCTCATGAAGATTCAGAGTGCCAATCTCAAGCTGAGTCCGAAGAAATGTTCACTGTTCAAACGGCAAGTCAAGTTTTTGGGGTATGTAGTGTCGGAAGAAGGTATCCGCACGGACCCAGAGAAAATTGCAGCTGTAAAGGATTGGCCGGTTCCAAAAGACAAGACGCAGGTTAGAGCATTTTTGGGTTTGTGCTCCTATTACCGGCGATTTGTGAAGAACTTTGCAGATATAGCCAAACCTCTGCATAAGCTAACCGAGGAGAAGCGACATTTCTGCTGGGATGAAAGTTGTAATATCGCATTCCAGGAGCTCAAGGACCGTCTGTGCAAAACACCTATTTTGGGATACCCTGATGCAAGCAAAGAATTTGTAGTTGACACAGACGCAAGTGATATAGGATTTGGCGGTGTGTTGTCTCAACGGAATGGTGACCAAGAGGTCGTGATAGCGTACTTCAGCAAGTCGCTGTCAAAACCGGAAAGGAACTATTGTGTCACAAGACGCGAATTGCTAGCTGTGGTAAAGTCGTTGCAGCATTTTAGCAAATATCTTCTGGGGCGAAAATTTCACTTACGAACTGACCATGCTGCACTAAAATGGCTATTGCAGTTTAAAAATCCAGAAGGACAAGTTGCGAGGTGGATTGAACTACTGCAGGAATACGACTTTGAGATCGAACATCGCAGCGGGAAATCTCATGGCAACGCAGATGCATTATCACGAAGACCTTGTCCTGAAGATTGCAAACATTGTACTAGGCAAGAGAGTAAGGGAGTGGTATCCGTGAGGATGCTCAGGGCAGACCACCTCAGCAACGAGTGGAAGGACAGCTTACAACGTGCACAGCAGGAAGATCCGGACATCAAGCCGATCCTGGAATGAATGAAGGCCAGTGCTCCCAAGCCCAAGTGGAGCGACGTCTCAGCGATGAGTTCGATCACTAAAAGCTATTGGGCCCAGTGGGATAGCTTGCTGCTTCAGGATGGAGTTCTGTGCCGTAAATGGGAAAATGTTCGGGGAGACAGCTGTCATTTACAAATGGTTGTCCCTAAATCTAAAGTACCGGATGTTCTACAGCTGTACCATAATGATTATTCAGGAGGCCATCTGGGAGTTAAACGAACTCTACTGAAGATCCGAGAACGGTTTTACTGGGTCCACTGTCGAAACGATGTCGAGGACTGGTGTCGCAAATGTACAAGTTGTGCGGCTGTAAAGGGACCTCAGACTCGTAGTAGAGGTGCATTGAAGTTGTACAATGTTGGTGCACCATGGGAGAGAATAGCCATTGACGTGGCGGGGCCGTTTCCAGAGAGTGAAAGCGGTAACAAGTATTTCATGGTTGTGATGGATTACTTCACTAAGTGGCCAGAAGTTTTCGCCATTCCAAATCAAGAAGCTTCAACAGTTGCAGATAAACTAGTTCATGAAGTCTTCTGTCGTTTTGGAGTACCTTTAGAGATTCACAGCGATCAAGGAAGGAATTTTGAGTCTCAAATATTCCAGGAAACTTGCCGAGTTATGGGTACTCATAAAACAAGAACGACTTCTTATCACCCGCAATCTGATGGAATGGTGGAACGATTTAATCAGACATTGGAGAGGTACCTAGCAAAAGTTGTAGACAATCGGCAACGAGATTGGGACAAGCACATACAACCGTTTTTGTTGTCATATCGAAGTTCTGTTCACGAAAGTACAGCAGTGACACCAGCTTTCGCAAACTTTGGAAGAGAATTACGGCTGCCTGCAGACCTGATCACTGGGATACCACCTGATGCCCCACGCAGTATAACCGATTATGCATATGACTTGCGGAACAAAATGAATGACATTTATGAGCACGTCAGACAATCGGGCCAGCAAATGTCTGAGAAAATGAAAACCCGGTATGATCGTAAAATGAACAATAAAGGGTTCAATGAAGGTTCATTAGTGTGGTTGCACAATCCAGTCCGCAGCAAAGGGAAATCTCCTAAGCTTCAAGCTAAATGGGACGGCCCGTACCGGATTGTAACCAGGATCAATGATGTGACCTACCGGATACAGAAAGGCGCAAGAGGGACTCCTAAGATCGTCCATGTGGATCGCTTGGCGCGTTATTATGGGACCGATAATGCTCGGGACGAGCATGTCTTAGGAGGGGGCAGTGTTGTGTGAATAAGTCAACTAGCGCCATCTAGTGTCAGGAGCGAGAGCGGGGGGGCTTTGCAGAGAATGACATCGCTGATCTCTCGACCGACAGCGCCGCCCGAAGAACTAAGTTTCTAGAAAATCTATACTCGATTTCTCGGTACCTTGCGCGTGTTTACTTGAACATTCCGGATGTTTTGCTGATTTGAATAAATAGGTGGCGCAAGATGCGATCGGGACAGAGTTTAACTCGGCGACACAAGCGAAGCTTCGGAGCGAAATTAAGTGAATTAGTGTGTTTAATTATTAGTGTTTTTTAACTTTAATTCGTATAAAGTAAATTAAAGTGTTAATTTAGGTAATTTTATCGGCAATTTTTATTGTCACGAACCTCAAGCTCGTAACAATACGTATTTTTTTTCTTATATAATTCCGAATAAGTGACTCGTGACACGTTTCACATTTTACATAAGTAAGCGTCTTGAGATGTGTTCAAGAATCAAGACATCCATTTAAAGTTTCTTATAGTTGAATACTCTTTAAACTCTTAAGTCCCGTATTCAAGACATGTGGTTCGGTCAAGTTTTATTGAAAAGTACTTTAACAACTTCTATAATAAAAATGTTATAAGATACTGCTTTTTGTAAAGTACTTACCAAGTAATTGTGAAAATGGTTGCAACTTAAATTGCCAAAAGATCGTAGGACTCCCAGGAACTTTCTTAAATAGGCCCACCATCTTTTTTATAGAATTGGTGACAAGCGAACATACAGCCCATCTGATGGCAAGTGGATGCTGTGGCCTATAGATATCTACATCTACCTCCGATTTAGAATCAAACTGCAGATGCGTCACCCCTGAGAGCTAAGATGGAATCCCTCATATCCTGTAAATAAGGGTCTCCGGTTCTCTACACTCATCCTACGAAAACAACAATACTGAGCTGCTATTTTACGCTGGTATTCTCTGAGAGCGTTGTACTTCCCCGGTAGGACCGCCCTATTCATGCTACAACTATAATATAGATGCAGCATGACTCTACCACGTATAAACTATCTGTTCTATTTCTTACAACAAAGCAGTGCTTGCACTTGTGTTTGCCGGTCTGAAGTGTTAAGAGAGCCGGTATATTTACAGGCCGTCATGATGAACCTTTAACTGTTGTTTAATAAATATATTCCAGGTATGGGATTCATCGAATATATAAAAAATATATTTGTTTGTACGTATTTTACGCGTTGCCATACCGTATAATCAGATTGCGGTAAAACTTTGTTAGCTTATTGCTTGCACTTGCGCGTGACATGTACATACTACAATTAACTTACAGTAGATGGTTTGCGTATCGTACGAACAATTTTACTTAAAAGTTATATAATATCATTCCTAACTAAACAATATATCTTTTCCAAATTTTAAACGATATTTCCGCAATTAAGTACGAGTATTTTCTGTGCGGTATCAACGAGCCAGCGACCAGTTATCTAGTATACTAATAAATATTCAAAGTATATGAACAAAACAGCTGACGGAGCTTGTTATCAATATCTTTAACATTCACGTGCAACACTAACTCGCTTAATTGACGTGTGCCGCTGTGATTTTTGACTGGTCGTGCGAAATGTTTGAAGTACCTAATTAAAATGCCATTATCGCCTAGGTACCTTTGTTCGTTGTTTCTATTTACGATACAGAGGAAATTCAACTCTTTGTTGTACGTTTAAAGTTGAAATTAGAATGCAGTTATTTTACTCTGCTATAGTGAATTTTGATAGATTTAATGCGGTTTCGTTGTCGGAATTAGCATCTTTATTTATTAAAACACCTTGCATTAATAATTTCAGCAACCCTGATAGGTTTTTAAATAACATTCCCCAATTCTCTTTCGTTCCATTTAGTACAGGACCCAGGAATTAAATAGGTAACTAACTTTTACTTTAATAATTACTATCGTAATATATTTACGGCCTCACTTCTAATAGTTAATTACCGCTTACTTAAAATAGGTATTGATCTTAAAGGTTCAAGCAGTAATTAAAAACCCAATTCTACGTAAAAAGGTTTATTGAAAAGAAAACGACACCACGACATTTTCACAACTAAGACGAATCTAACGACAACCAATATCTTAAGATCCGTTCATTCTAAAAAAAATAGATATGTGTAGGTACTTGGTCTTTACACTTCTTCTGAGGCAGTTGGGTAGTAAAACTGTATTTGCCATTACTATTATACAGGGATCAAGGAAACAATTCTACTCCATGTAAATTTATTCTCTTAAAGTTATCCTTTACTGTTAGCGAGAAATTCATGCATATTTTTTATATTATTGATATATCCAAATGGGAAGGACCACGCTCTCACATAATACCAGTTTGAAATAGGAACTTAAAGCATGTCACACACTACACAGATATGATAAGATATCTGTATCTGAGCGCATATCTTTCGGTATCGCTCTCTATGAAATTCAATGAACTAACACACACAGCGCAAAAAATTTATATTTATCGCTAAGTAACTGTAAGCACCGACATATAGAAAGATAGTGATAATATTATCTGCTCATACAAATATATCTGCTGATAACATCTGCAGATACAAATGTGAGATAAGATTTTACCTACAGATAAATACGGAATGGTCGCTGAAAAAATATAAATAGCTTTATATAACGTTATATCCAAATTCTCTGCCTTTTTTAATAAATGCTTATGTAAAAGGTGTATCACATTCAACATCTTAATCCTATTCTGACGAGCTGTCAACCAAATCTGGAAGCAATATGCGCCAACTCATTGTAGGTAACTCTCTGTATAATCAATGCGTTTCAAAAAACACGTCTAGTAAGTTTGAAGAATTTTGAGAGATTGTATCATTTCGTATATTATCGTATCTGCTTAGTGTGTGATACTTTCAGATAATTAAGTTTTTATACGCAGATAAAATATTATTGTATCTGCATAGTCTATGACTCGCTTAATGCGCCTGAGTTTTGTATGGAGAGTGTATAGAACAGGATAACATTTTATTGGGAACGTGGAATTTTATCTGAGTGTTTAGAGTAGTCTGGATTTTGATTCTTAATCGAGGACAGTTGTAGATATCTATGGGCCACATCATTCTCTTACTATCAGGTGGACTGTGTCTTTTTTAACAATAGGGGTGACACAAATTGTATAAAAAAGAATATATATTAGTAAATCGTAAATTGTTGCTCGGAAACACCTTTAACTATTTTAATGAAATTTTGTATAAAGATATTGTTTCACGTTTTTTTATTAAACTGAGGTAACAAACAAACTTACAGTCCATTTGATACTTACGGGCTACTGCATTCCATCGACACCTGTAACCAACTTCAAAAAAGAAGGGAACTCATCAACAAGGAAATCATCATCATCATTACAACCCTTCACAAGTTCACTGCTGAATATAGACCTCACCCAAGGAATGCCACGAAACACGATCCAGAGCCACTTGCATCAGTCGACTTCCTGCATACCTTACCAGGTCATCACTACATCTAGTGAAAAGAAAGGAATTACATCAAAAGAGAGAAAATTATATGTATTATTCAGAATACATATATCATGTATATACTGAATAAAATTTATACCGAATACACAGAACACAGATCGACAAGGAAGCAAAGTTAGCAGTGGCGGATTATCCTTAATGCAAACTAGTCACGTGCCTACGGACTTAAGGTTACAAGGAAGTTTTTAAACGAAAAGAAATGTACCTACTTACTTACGTAAATGAAAAGATCATAGATACTTTCTATAGAGATATAGAGCTTCCTACATCACCTTCTATTTTTCATCACAATTTTCATCCACGCCCACATTATAAACTATGATATATTTAGTTTATATGGAAAAAGAGTACAAAAAATTATCATATATGACCGCAAGAGGGGCGCCGATGTAGTGGGCGCTTTTAAAATTTAATCCGCTTTTGAAAGTAAGTGAGTTCTTATATTTTAAGTTTCAAGTATCTAGCTCATCGGGAAATTAAATTGAATTTAAACGTCCAAATTTGATATTGATTGTGATGTGATGACAAATTTGATCAAAAAAATTGTTCCTTATAGTTATAAAATTTACAGTTGCTGACGAATCCAGAAACCGCGTTGACTTTAATACTTCATCACAAAGAACCAGTGCTTTTGCACACTCATACTCAATAACTGCGTAGCTAGTTTAACTTTCATAAATTGGTTTCTAAAATGGATGTGACGCGGTGTCAGTTTGTTACCAAATCTGAGACCCTCATTTTGTTGAAGTTTATTCAGATTTATAAGCAATTCCCATCTCAAATATTATTCAAATCAGTTAGCTCACAACCTAGAATTTCGGCAGTGGAGAAGTTTGCAGGGCAACCATCGAATGTCAGGCTTGCGACCGTTACTCCAACTTCATGACATTTTTGTAAACATGTTGTTATTAAATTAGCCTTGGTTTCAGCGGTTATAACAGTTTTTAACAGTGGTAGAGCCATGCGGCAGCTTTGCTGTTGCACGTATGGGCCGGCTCAAACCGGGGTGGTACCACGACCTCACAGAATACCGGCGTGAAGTGGAAGCTCTGCTTCCGCGTTTCGTCTGGTGAGTGCAGGTGGCCGGAGGCCCAAATCCCCCCCCCCCCCCCCCCATCAACATGGTAGCGGACTTAAATAAAGATAGACTACCCCAGGAGGGTACCAGCACCCCTGGAGAATCCCTCGCTGAGCATCCACGACCATGTTTCTCCACTTCTGAGCGTGGGTGCTCAGGCTGCCCCGCGTATTCTGGGGGGGGGGGGGGCGAAATTCCGCTCAAGACTACAACTGCTCGGGGCAAACGGAGCAACAAGACTAAGGCGACCCCTGCCACGCTGTCCGTGAATTTCTGCAATATCAGGGGACTTCACTCTAACCTAAACGCCGTCCACTACCATCTCGAGACGGCGAGGCCGGCTCTGCTCTTTCTGACCGAGACGCAGGTGTCCTCTCCGGCTGATGTCTCGTATCTCTCCTACCCGGGGTACAAACTGGAACACTCCTTTGTGCCTCGGGCTGGAGTTTGCGTTTACGTCAGAGAGGACATCTGTTCTCGACGCCTCGGCAGACTTGAAGGTTCGGACCTGTCCATCCTTTGGCTACGCGTAGACAGCGACGACCATCCGCGCGTCTACGGGTACCTCTATAGGTCCCATAGCGGTAATGCCGAAACAGACCGACTCTTCGACCACGTCCAAATGGCTGCAGATTCGTTGCTACAGCATATCCCCTCCGCAGAGATCGTGATCCTCGGCGACTTTAACGCCCATCACGCCGAATGGCTTGGTTCACGTTCAACCGATCATGCGGGGAGATCTGTTCATGATTTTGCCTTGGCATATGGTCTGACACAACTGGTTACTTCGCCTACGCGGATTCCAGTTGTGGAGGATCATGCACCTTCCCTGTTGGACCTTCTGCTGACCTCTCACCCGGACGGATATCAGATTTCCGTCGACGCCCCTTTAGGCTCCTCGGACCATTGTCTGGTCCGGAGTGTTGTGCCACTCACGCTGAAATCGCGGTTGCATTCTGCAGGCTGCCGCCGTGTTTGGCACTATAGGTCAGCCGATTGGGATGGGATGCGGTCTTTCTTTGCATCCTACCCTTAGGGGCGGGTTTGCTTCTCGCCGGATGATCCCAACGTTGTTGCGGATTCTGTTACTGATGTGGTACTTCAGGGTATGGAACTTTTTATTCCTTCCTCTGTGGTGCCCATTGGAGGCAAATCTCAGCCATGGTTTGGTCGCTCCTGTAAAATAGCATCATGCTATAAGCAGGAGTGCTATCAAGCCTGGGTTGATGCATCAGCGTCCCGGGATGTAAACACCAGCGCTCTAAAAAAGAAGTATAATTCCGCCTCTAGGTCCTTCAAAAGAGTCATTGCCAAGGCAAAGTCAGAGCACATAGGCAGAATTGGCGAGAAACTAGTTCGCCTTCCTTCTGGAACCCGTGCATTCTGGTCTCTCGCCAAGGCTGTCCAGGGGAATTTCTGTCAGCCATCTCTTCCATCTCTGCACAGGGAGGACGACTCACTGGCCCATACTGCAAAGGAGAAAGCCGATCTTCTAGGCTCCTTCTTTGCGTCTAACTCGACTCTCGATGACGGGGGAAGTACGCCGCCGACCATCCCGCGGTGTGAGTGCTCCATGCCGGAAGTGCAGTTCACACAGCGCTCGGTTCGCAAAGCACTCCTCTCCCTGGACATCCACAAGTCGAGTGGGCCTGATGGAATCCCCCCAATTGTGCTGAGGACGTGTGCTCCAGAGTTGGCACCGGTTTTAACGCGTCTTTTCCGGTACTCCTACTCCCTAGGCGTAGTCCCAAAATCATGGAAGACGGCTTTCGTCCACCCGATCCCTAAAAAAGGCGACCGCTCAGACCCGTCCAACTACCGGCCAATCGCCATCACCTCTTTGTTCTCCAAAACAATGGAGTCCATTGTAAACTGCCAGCTCATGAGGTACCTTGAGGATCACCAGCTGATTAGTGACCGCCAATACGGTTTTCGCCGTGGTCGGTCAGCTGGTGATCTTCTGGTCTACCTCACTCACAGATGGGCGGAGGCGGTAGAGTTCAAGGGGGAGGCATTGGCCGTTAGTTTGGACATTGCGAAGGCCTTCGATCGGGTTTGGCACAAAGCGCTTCTTTCGAAGCTCCCTTCCTATGGGCTTCCCGAGAAATTGTGCGATTGGATCACCAGCTTTCTTGCAGATCGGAGCATCAAGGTCGTTGTAGACGGTGCAAGCTCCGATTGCAAGCCTATTAATGCTGGTGTTCCACAGGGCTGCGTGCTATCGCCAACGCTGTTTCTTCTGCATATCAATGATATGTTGCATACCCGTAACATTCATTGCTATGCAGATGACAGCACTGGTGATGCTCTTTACACCGGCCGAGCCAATATTTCTCGGGAAAACGTCTCCGAGTGCCGGGACAAACTTGTGTCTGAAGTCGAGTCTTTGCTGAACAGAGTCTCGGATTGGGGACGACTAAATCTAGTCCAGTTTAACCCCCAGAAGACACAAGTTTGCGCGTTAACCGCTAAAAAGAACCCCTTTGTCGTATCCCCTCAGTTTCAAGGCACTCCCCTTGTTGCCTCAGCCAGTATCGGAATCCTCGGCGTCGACGTATCGAGTGACGTGCAGTTTCGTGGTCACTTGGAAGGGAAGGCCAAATTGGCCTCTAAAAAGCTTGGCGTGCTCAGCAGAGCGGGACAGTATTTCATGCCGGCACACCGCCTGCAACTTTACAAGGCGCAGGTTCGGCCGCACATGGAATACAGTTCCCATCTCTGGGCTGGGGCTCCCCAGTACCAGCTCCTTCCACTTGACCGCATCCAGCGCAGAGCGGCTCGAATCGTCGACGACCGAGTGCTTTCCGATCGGCTCGATTCACTGGCGTTGCGAAGAGATGTTGCATCTCTTTGCGTATTTTATCGCATCTATCACGGGGAGTGCTCTGAGGAATTGTTCGGATTAATCCCAGCCGCCAAATTTCGTGAACGCACGACACGGCAAACGTCCCGATACCATCCACACCATCTGGATGCTTGGCGGTCCACCACTGTACGTTTCACAAGGAGTTTTCTTCCACGTACAACCTCTCTGTGGAATAGTTTATCACCGGCGATTTTTCCGGACCGATACGACCTGGGGACCTTCAAGAAAAGAGCTTACTCCTTTCTAAAGGGCCGGCAACGCACCCGCAATTCTCCTGGTGTTGCGGTTGATCATGGGCGGCGGTAGTCACTTAACATCAGGTGAGCCGCATGCTCGTTTGCCCCCTCTTCTATAAAAAAAAAATACTGGAAGTTAAAAAGTAGCCTACAGGCAAACTAGACTATCGAAAATCGATTCCGAGTCGCTCACTGCTATTGATATAGGAACCATTGCTTGTTGATTCATTGATTTCATTGATTCATCAATACCCCTAGGCTGAAAAATATCAGAATTTATCGACTAAACAAAATTGAGAGTATTTAAGTTAGTTATTTATTTT
Source organism: Parnassius smintheus behrii (assembly GCA_036936625.1). Taxonomy (NCBI): domain Eukaryota; kingdom Metazoa; phylum Arthropoda; class Insecta; order Lepidoptera; family Papilionidae; genus Parnassius; species Parnassius smintheus. Next base: position 5,890,107 of record JAUPFT010000026.1, read on the forward strand.
AGTATTTTAAAACATAATGATTTATTTTAAAAAGACTTTTTATCTCTATACTTCTATTGTTACAATAGTATATATAACGAACATTCATCACTTACATCTATACAAGGTACTGCAGATTTTTCAGAAAATTTCTTCCTTTCTTCGTACTATAATTATCCTCTTCCCTAAAATGCAAAGAACAAATGTATGTGTGAATTGTTGGTAACCAGTAACCACGTCTCTTCTCTACGATTATTTTGGACGAATTTAATCCACTTTTCTCCGTTTTCGTGGCTTGGACGTGGAAACCTAAAAATAAAATAAAATATATCAGGAAATATAAACGTAATTAATTTAGCCTAATTATAAATAATTCTATTTTTTCTACAAAAAAAAAATGTACGTAATGTAATCGCTCTATACTTGCTCGCAAAATAAATACAGTAATCTATGAATGAAAAGTAATTCCTTGGTTTTTGCTGACATTTCTTGAATTATTTGTGCAATATCTAAGTACAGGCGACGGCATATTTTTATCAAGAGATTTTTTTAAATCAACACAACACGTGACAACACTACAAGCGCCTAGCGAGTGACTGATTAAAGTGCGGTGTATGCACCGCAGTTGAGTGGAACAGAGTAGCTGAATGCAGTGTCACCTCTAGTACGTAGTACATAATAGCTCAATGGTTTTTACTATCAGTCAATTGTAACGTCCCTCTGCAAGATGCAGGAGTGTACAAGCTTGATAGTGTGGTCTCTTCTACACAGTACAAACTAAAAGATCAATTAAAACCCGCGTTAAAGAACATATAGCTGATGTGAAGATTTGACGCCCCGGGAAGTCTGCAGTCTGGGTACACGTGCAGGATCGCCCCCGTCACTACATCAGATTTGATAGACCACAAATCCTCGCTAAAGAACACCGATTCCTTCCAAGGATGATTCGCGAGGCTATTGAAATCAAAAAACATCCTAATTTCAATAGAGAAGATGGCTGGGTGCTACCTTCTGCTTGGAATCCTATAATAAATAAAATTAAATCCCAACCCAAGCATACAACTGCAAGACTTCAAGATACCATAAGTTCATACTGTGTAATCGGAACAAAAGTTAAATTTTTATATATATATGTAACCGCTGTTAACTATTCTGGACGTTGAACATCTCAGTCCCCCCGTGACCATGGGTGCTGTAAAGCGCTCAAAACGTAGGGGATTTATAGTTAAATATACGCGATAAAATCTGTAGAAACTAGTATTATTTTAATGTGTAGTGTTCGCGTAAATATAAGAAATCATTATGAATGGGTTGGCTTGACTGGGGTAGGTCAACGCTCTCACAAATACCGGCGTAAAATAGTATCTTAATGCTACTGTACTTTGTATAGTGAGTGTAGAGGCATTCTTTTTTAATCCTCAGGGATGACAACGTATCTGCATTATGATTCTTAATAGACAATATATTCAAATGTCTATGAGACACAGCATCCACGTATCATCAGGTGGACTGTGTGTTAGTTTGTCGCCCTTATTCTATAAAAAATCAGAATGAATACAGACCCACATTTCGAAAATTTTCCTTTTATTTACAAACGCGAGCGCAATTACTTGAAAATGGATGGCAGTTGTTTGTACACGTGAAAAATTCAGCTTCACGTACAGATTTTAAAACAAAGATAAACTGCGACGAATACAATAGGTCTGGCATTTTCCATTTATTTTACTTAATGTGGGAAATGTAACAGTTCAGAAGTGGAACATGTATAAAGAAGTTACATCTAATATGACAATGCAATATTATTATGCCATATAGTTAGTCTGATGATGGAGATAAAATGTGCCCATGACTAAAAACGGTGGAGTACAAAATGGCCGCTATACCGGTTTTGAAAAGTTTTAACTTGGCAATGGTTGGAGATAGTTTGGTGGTTGTCAAACAAATGTTGTTGGAAACAAAAAGAGTAAACTACTAGCAATATAAAAAATAAATAAAGATGGCGGATCTAAGTTTGCGTTCAAAAACTTAGTATCTGACTGTATCTGTAATCTGCCTGTAATTTTGTCATCCCGGGGTTTTTGGAAATTTTTTATTACGATTTTGTGATCACGTTGGTCAGTTCCAATTTTGCAACTGAATTTTTAAAGTACGCCTAGCTAAGTGACATCATTCTAAATCCAATATGGTGAATCGAACAAGATGGCGGACTAGTCATTTTTAATACACTCCCATAATGTGTTTATTATATGAAAGGGTTTGCTGAGAAGAATACCAAAAATAAAAAGATGTCACTATTAATTCAATATGATGGACTCCCAAAGATGGCGGATTATGCTTTCTATTCACACACATATGTATATTAAACGAATATATGAATTCAAATTGATGACAAAATGAACCTTTTGTCCACCGAAAAGAATACGAATAAAATGTGTGCACTACCCATCTTCACGGTAAGACTAAGCAGCATAGATTACTGTATATATGCTAAGCAGTGTAGTGTCTTAAATAATATCAACCTAAGCCCTAGGAAAATTCTAGTGGTGAAGAAACAAAATAGAAATGACAGAAAACAAGATGGGCGCTATATCAATTTTAAAGACTTATAGGTAGCTCGGGAAAGGTTAGAGATTGTTTGACGATGCTCGATCAAATGATGTAAGTAAAGGTAAAGGTCAATGGGTGCTTTTGGCAGAAAAAAGCGCTAGCAAGCGCTTGTAAGCAAAATGGCGATCGTAAGCGGTAAGCGCTGTCAAATCGTAAGTAGCTATTTTCCTCCAGGACACGATGTTAGTTTTAACGGGGGAACCTAACCTAATTTAAATATATGTTTGTAAAGTATTCATATTAAAAACTTACCAATCATGAATTTTTAATAACATGTATATGTTTATTCATGTCATTATATTACTTAAAACGAATATTGCACAAAACAACTTATCAACTCTACTTCAAAACAAACAAATTAAATAAGCAAAATGGCGGATTGTGTCAGCGCTACTGAAGTAGCAATCGTGTCCTGGCCGAAAACTATTTCAGCGCTTATAAGCGCTTGCTAGCGCTTTTTTCTGCCAAACGCACCCAATTAGTAGGTACTAGCGATAAAAAAATTCAAGATGGCGGATCTAAGATGACAATCAAAAACCAACAATGACGTATTAAATGAAATGTACGGACTTAGAAATATGTCCAGCGATAACTGAAAATAAATCAACAGTAAAAATATTTTTTTAAAAAACAAGCTTTTATTTAAATGCCCTATACAGAAGAAAATGCACCTTAAATTAAATTAAACCTATCAATTTATATTATACTCAATTAAAATGATATAAAAGCTTGTCGCGAGATGTACCTGTGTATATAAACAAGAATACAATATGTAACTTGATATTGACATAAGTAAGTTATTCTCTCAGAGTAATTACTAGCATAGAGAGAGTCCTAAATTAGAAACGCAATTCTTATAGCTGAAGTCTTTATACATATGACGTTTAACATAATAAAAAATAAGATAGCTATATTATCTCACCTTATTTCTTTTACAAGATGATTGCCGTTTTTCTATTTCATAGACAGCTCCATTGATGTGCCCATAGATACTATATACTAGATCCTATACCTTTAAAAGAGCAATTCTTGTATATAAATATATATATAATCGGAATCTCGGAAACGGCTCCAACGATTTTCATAAAATTTTGTGTGCAGGGAGTTTCGGGGGCAATATATCGATCTAGCTAGGATTTATTTTTAGAAAATGTCTTTTTGTCCGTGTTTTTAGGCAATGAAAAACTGCTACAATATCGTTAGAATAAGAACGTAAATTTTGACAGTTTGTTAATGATTACAAATAGCTTAATTTGTATATTGGGCGGTCACTAAATCGTAATACCATGGTTCGAGCCCAGACCGACCGACTTTTTTAATTTTTTTTCAAGTTTCTTTCTTTTTTAAGAAAATCTATTTTATCGAGCCCTTTTTTTAGTATTTTTTAAAAACACGAAAATTTAAATTAAACTAATTGCACCCATGATTTTTTATTCAAATAACCAGTTCAGTTTTTTCTATTATGTCGCTAAGATCAAAAAATATTATTCGTTTTCATCAGTATGTAATTTGTGTCTAAATATAATTTCCAAAACACACGAGTTAAAAAAAACCGAACGAAAAATACCGAGCAAAGCTCGGTCAACCGGTCAAATATTATAATACACAATAGAATGGCTGTCAACCTTATTTTGTACGAAGATCGGCGTCGCCGGGAGCACACCCCCCCCCCCGTTCTATTATTATAGTATTCTTTGGATGTGCCATTAGCGAAACTAAAAACGTTGTCAATAAATTAATTTAGTCTATGATGGAGTAAAATTAAGGACTTTTATTTATCCGGTACGTAATACCTATTTATTTTAACAAAAGTTTATGGAAGCTTCAGCCGACATATAATATATAATTAGAAATATAGCGTGATAAGTTCACTATGAACTCTACCTCAATTCAACTGGTACATTTCCGCCAAATTATCCCTAGTATGGGTTTCACAAGAAATAAGTAATCACTGTTTTTGTGTAACCGACACTTAGTTTGTGTCACGGGACGTACACAGAGGGCACTGCTACAACAGTTTTTTTATATTGAAATAATACTAGTTTTTACGGAATTTATCGCGTATATTTAACTTTTTTACCTGACGTTTCGAGAGCTTTACAGCACCCATGGTCACGGGAAGGACTGAGATGTTCAACGTCCAGCTGTCATAGTTAACCGCGGTTACCATAGATTAAAATTTTAACTTTTGTTCCGATCTACACAGTTTTTTTATAGCATAAGTATAGTATAATATAGTATAAGGGTGCCAAACGAGCACACAGTCCACCTGATGTTAAGCGGATGCGGTGACTTATAGACATCTACATTTATCCTAGATTAAAAATAAAATGAAGATGCGTTGTCAAGGACTCAGGTGAAATGCCACGTTTCCAGTAAAAAGGTCCTACCCCGGTCGAGCTTACCCATTCATGCTGCAACTATTATAGCTACTGCTGCCGCGTGGCTTTACCACGTAAAGTAGTACAGTGATATGAAAGTGGCACAACCGCGGCCTGCCTTCTCTTTTGTCGCTAGATCACTACTACTAACTAATAAATCGATTACGAACGCATTACGCGTTTTCTCTCTGTTCCTTCAAGATCTTATCCATGATTAATTAATTAAATATAGCTGTAGGGGATAAGAGCTAAGTGGACTGTATTTATGTTTTATTACAAGGGAGAAACTGAACTACTATGAAGAAAGCTAATTATTGTGACATCTGTATGACTAATAACTTAATTGATGATAATTGCTATTTTAAACTAGCAGGGGTTAAGACGAAATTAAAGATCTTCGAAATAATAACTATATTGTACACAATTTACAATTAAATTACGGCAGTTAATACTAAAACACTATATGAACCTAATAGGGATCTTGAGGCCTTCGCCTTGAGGCACTTTTTTTGCTCTGGAAAGCGGGGGAGGGAGGCGGTGAATGCTCATAGCATACCACGCAGTCGGCAGCTAAGAAACACAGAAGCGTTAAGCTGCTATTTTACGCTGGTATTCTGTGAGAGCGTGGTCCTTCCCCGGTCGAGCCGAACCATTTGTGCTACAACTATACTATTAATATAGCTCTACCACGTAAAATCTAGCTTCTGAGGTCTTATAACTTCTGAGGTCTTCTAGCTTCCGAGTAATAACATAATATGTTATTTATAAGGAGATCGTGAATTCCTTTTGCTGCCATTATACATCATTATCAAGATCCAGCCTTACCTCCATGATTTAGAAATATTTTCAAGCGGGCTTGGAAGAAAATATTTATAAAGTTTTGTTGAATATAATCGATCGTTTATATTTTCCACTAAGCAAGTGTTAAATCTATATATAAATAAAAATTAATACGGCACGTATGAAAGATCATCACTAAAGAACAATATTCGATGAACACTCACACTAACAATTGAACCCGGTAAATAGCATTTTTGTCGAGATCTAGAAAACTATCGTGCAAAGTCAGGGCGGATGTTAGTCAGGATATAAAAGGGATCCAACTCGCACATGTACTGTGTGTCTGTCAAGGCTTAGTATTGATACCTCCCTAATTATAAGTTTTTAAAGTTTTCGCAACGACTATTTGAAAATTTGTAATGTAGTACTTATAATGATAATTATCACTTGATTTAGAAGACAATTTACTTGATCGTTCGAATAATAATAAGTCGAGTCCTCTTTCCATCTAGTCCATTTTTTAAATATTTTAGGCATATAAAGTAATAATAATAAATAACTAAATAAAAACAAGTATATTGTAGCTAAACTTGCGATATAAATCACTATAGATTAAAGACGTAAAGTAAAAATAAAGTAAAAGTAAGTGAGCCGTGGTAGCTCAGATGGTTAGCGCTCGCTGTAAATATAACAGAACGCGAGTAATTGCAGTTTTAAGTGCTGATTTACCACGTGCTCGGCGGTGAAGGAAAACATCGTGAGGAAACCAGCATGTCTGAGGAATAAGAAAAAATATTTCGAAGACATGTGAAGTTCGCCAACTCGCATTGGGGCAGCGCGGCGGATAATTCCTTGCCCTGAAACCCTCTCAGAAATGAGGGGAGGCCTGTGCCCAGCAGTGGGACGTATAGAGGCTGTAACTTTACTTTACTTAGAGCATTTAAATAAAAGCTTGTTATTAAAAAAAATATTTTTACTATTTATTAATTCATAGTTGCATTTCTAAACAGTTAAAAAGTTTAATCTTTATTTACACGCAATAAAAAAATAAAACGTTGATTGTTTATCAGACGTCTCTCATTCATTGAAGATTTAGACAAAAGGTAAAAAAAAAATATATACCCTTACTAGACTAATCTGCTGACTCAAAATCAGCGTTAAATAGCAACATAATGCTTTTTTTAACGAGAACCTGAGATCCATTTTTAATAGTAAAGAGGAATTTCATTATCTTTCTCAGCAGGGGTGATCTATCGGTCACAGCATCCACTCACCATCATGTGGATTGCATGTCGTTTATCACCATTATTTCTGGGGAAAAAAAATTACTTGTACGTGGTAGAGCCATGCTGCAGTTATATTAGTAGTATAGTTGTAGCACGAATGGGTCGGCTCGACCGGGGAGGGACCACGCTCTCACGGAATACCAGCGTGAAATGGTAGCTTGATGCTGCTGTATTTCGTGTGGTGAGTGTAGAGAACCGGAGACCCTTTTTACTGGAAACGAGGCATTTCATCTTAGTCCTCACGGGTGACAACGCATCTGCATTTTGATTCGTGATCGAGGATGGATGTAGATGTCTATGGGCCACAGCAACCACTTACCATCAGGTGGACTGTGTGCTCGTTTGTCACCCTATCCTATAAAAAAAAAAATTATTGACCCTGGCCATCCCTGGAACTTTCCGCTAATTTCAAATGCAAAGTGTTCCAAATTTCACTAAATAATGTTACGAAATCTCGAAGTTATGTTAAAAAAAACGTTTTTTTTCAAATGCTTCCTTTTTTCAATTTTCTTAGCGGGAAGTTAAAAATGCTATTATTAAAATATCATTTAGAGTATACCCATACATACAATACACTAACTGCCTCGTTGGTCTAGCTCTAGTGGTCGTTAACGTGACTCTTGATCATGAGGTCCCGGATTTAAATTCCAAGTCAGGCCAAGGGTTACCAGTTTAGTAAGCTGCTGGCCTAATTGTCACTTGAGCTTCTGAACCGTTGGGCTAATCGAAAATATTTATAATCACGGATGTTTAATCATTAAAAGAAAACATGTGTGTCAAGTAGAATGAATTAACTGTTCTTGTGATGAAATGTCTATAAAATTAATAACAATACCTATCCGATCTCTTGAGCTATATCAGTTACCCTGGTTCATTACGAAGTCTATCACGCAATGAAAATTCGAGCATAGCCCTCTGAATAGCTCCCTGAGCGACCTTGAACTTCCTCATACGGCTAGCAGTACAGAAGCACGTTTCAAATTCATATGTCACCGATGGCAGCACTGGTTGTACACTCTCGTCTTCAAATTTTGATGTATATGTATCAAGATGTCGTAATATCTCTCCGAATGCTGCTCAGTCAAGTTGGAAGCGCCGAAGTAAGGATTAAAAAACTTAAACATTAGGCTATTATTACTTTATTACAATTAAAATAAATGAGTTTAAAATACATTTATTACGTAGCCTGTAATTATTATGAGGTTATTCCATTTTCACTGTCAAAAGTAAGAGGAAGAGTCCTTTAAGTTAGCCTCAAGTTTCCGTGAGCGGTAGTGGCCACTTACCATCACTTACCAGACGGTCTGCGATGAAAATCATTTCATTTTTAGAAAGAAAGTTTCATAGCATAAGGTAAATGCTATATAAAATTTTAGTTGCTAAGAAAGAACCTCTCTACTTTAGTTGCTCAAAGGAAAATCTTTGAATAGTTATGTATGTTCTCTAACCGCTCTACTTTGATCGGAATAATTTCAAAAAGGTTTTAATTAAATCAGGACAATGTTTTTTATTTTGTTAGTTTGAAGTTATAATTAATAATGTTTTATTTCATTATTAACCAAGGCAATAATGAATAGAATTAAATTAAAAAAGAGTCAGTACGCTTTACCATATTCGGCGATATCGCCACTTACCATCAGGAGGAATATGTGGTATGCTATAAAAAAAAAATCGGGCTTTGACTGTTTCGTGGACATGGCCGTGTGTTTTACGTGAATGTGTGTACCTACGTATCGAAGCGACCTCAATATAGCGGCACTTCCTTACCCCCTACGCCACGCGCGATTCTTCACAGTCGAATTCTTTGATCGTAAAATTAAAATTCGCGATACCATCCATACAATCCGGATTGGTGGGGTACACCACCATGCAATTTATCAGAAAATTTCTGTACACAATCTATATCTGTCATTGTTTTTACCCCTGAAGACCAAAATGGAATATCTCGGTTCCAGTACATAGGAATCTCTCTATACCTTACATCTTGCATTTCGAATTATCCCCATGTGGCAAATTGGTTGATGAATTCTATCACGCCTCGAAAACAAACGTTAATTGAACTTATAATAATATTTTTAAATGTTACTGCCACTATAAATTTTTCTTTACCATTTTATATACATGAGTTCCACAAAGAGATCCGAAGAATTATTTTTAAGTTTAAAAATTGTGCATGCGGGATACGAACCCACAATCCTGCAGCGCCTCGACCAAACGCTTACTTACTGCGCCACGAAACCGTCATTTAGGTACGTTTAGTAACGTGGATGTAGGAATTATTGAAATATATTACCTAACATGTGCAATAATTCACGACGGGCGGTACGCTCTGTTACTTAAAACCCTAAAGCCCAACATCGCAGATTTATGATCTTCTAAATCTAATATTTCCGCTTGGATTTAGTGACATGCCCTTTGGTATGATGAAAATAAATTGATATAACGGGAAATATTATAAAGGCAAATCGTTTTCCGTAAATCGTTATCCGTTATTAAAAAAAATACCGTAATATATTATCTGAACCAATTGGTAGGGTTTTTTGAACTGTTACAAGGCAAAGTTTGACTACTGTCCTACACGATGGTAATTGCTGACGTAGCCGAAGATGGTAAAGTGCCACAAAAACTTTCAGGAATAAATAGAAGCATCAAAGAACTAAAAAGAGTTAAATAAATTCGTTATAACAGAATTTACAATAACAGAAATAAAGTTTAACATTATTTCGTAGCACCGATTGCTGAAGCTGTTACGTGGAAATTATTTCATTTTTTTGTTACGAATTGTTATGAATGAGTGAGAACGCACTGTACATGGCGACGCAATTTTTATCATCTCTAGATCAACTTATAGAGATAATTAAAATTACCTTTTAATATTATACAGTTAATATCTGGGGGCACGGCAGTGCCCCCGCCAAGTCGAGCAAAAAAGCGGCACGGCCGTACTATACTTTTCTCGAAGCAATTCAGGCCATTTTCAATCACCTATAACTTCGTAGTCGATTAAACTAGAAGCCTGAATTTTCAGTAACCAAGTAGACATTATATAAACATGATACATTTCAAATTTCATCCAATTGGAACCAGTAGTTTAAGAATTATAACTAGTCAAAGTTTCTTAATTTTGTCACTCACTGACTGACCGATTATCAAAACCCTAAGACACTTCTAGCAGACATAGAAGCTTCAAATTTAGAATGCAATTAGTGTTTAGTGTATAGATCAAGGAAAAACTAAATTATATTTTAATTTCGGTCCAGTTTTCTAGATACACCAACTGCATAAATAACTTTGTAATCATATATGAATATATAGAATTACAAAGTTATATTTGCAGTAAATGAATCAGTGTATTTGTGTATGTATGTGTATAATAGGTGTAGATAGGTACGTTGTTGGTATTCAAGAAGTAGAAGGTACCGGAAAGGTAAAAAAGTAGGACTATCTTATCTACAAAAAGAAATGAGATGCCATCAAAACATAACTTGTAAAAAGAACCAAGTCTCGCAACGCAGTTCTTCTACCGTAAAAAGTTGTGAGATCCATGTAATACCAAGTCGGTTAATTTATTCAGTCCCTACTTAAGGGTCCTTCTGTTTTAAGTTATTACGTAATTAGCTAACCTAACAACATTTTATAGTGACCATATCAATGTAAAAAATCTTTTACGTTTTAAATATATAGATTGACTTGGCCATCGCACTAAGCAATCTAATATAATATAATATGTATTACTTGCACAGATTACCCCTTAAACTTGCACAAATTATTGTGAGATACATTGTGTTTTCATGCGATGGCCTAGTCAATCTGTATATTTAAAACATAAAAGATTTTTAACATTGATATGGTCACTATAAAATGTTGTTAGGTTAGCTAATTACGTAATAACTTAAAACGAAGGATCCTTAAGTAGGGATTGAATAAATTAACCGACTTGGTATTACATGGATCTCACAAGTTTTTACGGTAGAAGAACTGAGTTGCGAGACTTGGTTCTTTTTCCAAGTTATGTTTTGATGGCATAAACCTTTAATTTAAAAGTTTTAAAATCTTTTATATTAATAATCTTATTCGATCTTTGGCTTATTCTCTTAGGGTTCTTTTAGCTTTTTTTTACAAACGAGCATGCGGTTCACCTGATGTTAAGTGACTACCGCCGCCCATGAACATCCGCATCACCAGGGGAATCGCAGGTGCGTTGCCGGCCCTTCAGAAAGGAGTAAGCTCTTTTCTTGAAGGTCCCCAGGTCGTATCGATCCGGAAAAAACGCCGATGGTAAACTATTCCACAGAGAGGTCGTACGCGGAAGAAAACTCCTTGTGAAACCTACAGTGGTGGACTGCCAAGCATCCAGAAGGTGTGGATGGTATCGGGAGGCTTGCCGCCTTGTGCGTTCATGAAATTTGGCTGGGGTTAATCCGAACAATTCCTCAGAGCACTCCCCGTGATAGATGCGATAAAATACGCAAAGAGATGCAACATCTCTTCGCAGCGCCAGTGAATCGGAAAGCACTCGGCCGTCGACGATTCGAGACGCTTTGCGCTGGATGCGGTCAAGTGGAAGGAGCCCCAGGTAGCCCCAGCCCAGAGATGGGAACGGTATTCCATTACGGCCGAACCTACGCCTTGTAAAGTTGCAGGCGGTGTGCCGGCATGAAATACGGTCACGCTCTGCTGAACACGTCAAGCTTTTTACAGACCAATTTGGCCTTCTCTTTCAAGTCCACGAATTTGTACAGCTTGGCACCACAACCTTCGGTCGAAGCTGAAGCCGAAAGCTTCAGCTTCGACCGAAGGTTGTGGTGACTTCTATTAATCGGCTTTGGCTTTAGCCAGGTATCGACTTTCGGTAAACCACTATTATTATTTCATCTATAAAGCAAAGTCAATGTTCAGTAGTGGAGTTTTAATAAACAGTAAAGTTAATGCGAACTTCGAGAGTTGACAGAGTCCTTTAAATAAAGGTTTTTAGTGACTTAGTTAAATTACTTTTTGAGTCTGGAATAAATCATAAACGAGTGTGTGGCAATTTAGAGTCTCCTAATTTCGAGAACATTTCTTAACTTAATGTCAACAGTACTTTGCTTTTATTTTAAACTCAATAATTCTGTTTTAATTTTTAAAGATAGTACATTGTTTTGTACATGTGTTACGTTGTTGAGCAATGCTGCAGCTATATTATAGATGAAGATGTCTGTCACAGAATACCAGCATGAAATAGCAGATTAATGCTACCATATTTCGTTTAGTGAGTGTAGAGAACCTGAGACCCTTCCTACAGGAAACGAGCCATCCTATATTAGTCCTAAAAGTAACAGCGCATTTCGGTTTTTAAACTAGGAAGGGAATAGATTTTTATGTTTTTAGATTGGTTCTAGTTTAGTTCATATTATTCTTGACTCCACTCACTGTCCTGTTATATTACTTTCACTAATGATAGTTCAGAAATTGTGGTGCACAAATAAAATTCAATTATTCATATATAGGAATGTATTATCATTTCCACAATAATTTCCTTTATTGAAAACTAAATTAACAAAACTACGTAAAGCTTAAACTACCGAGTGCGAGACGGTTGGCGACTGACTCACGCTGGCGGCTGGCTCAAAATGCTGATTCCAAACCATAAACATGACGTACAGTCGCCACCACGTAGATGTTGGTCACACACACACACGGTATCCACTTATCGTTAGGTGGACTATGTTCTCGTTTATCACAGTTATTCTATAAAAATATGAAAAAGCTAAAGAAAATATACACCTAAGAAAAAAAAACCTAAGTAATCTAGAAATCTCCTTGCAGTTTCATAACCAAAAGGAAGCTCTTTAAGAATTTACATAATTATTCAAAGATATCTTGAGGAGCTCTATCGTTGAAGTTATTTCTCCGTATCAAAATGAAGTATGATTTCTAATTTCTTTAAATTTTGCAAGGTTAACAATGACAATAACAGTAATTTTTCTCGATTTTATTATAATATTACTACACTATTATTTTCATACTTTCATCCATTCATAACAGCTACAGTACATCGGCCCTTTTCATGGATTTCCCGGATTTTAGTTTCCACGCTTGGCAAGTAGTTGCCAACCCGCTTGCTATGTGTGCTTCTTCCGTTGTAAGGAAGATTTGCCTTATTCACACTTGGCAAGCAGATGAATGACTTAAACCAGTAATAATAGGAAACAATAGTTAATGGCTTTAGGTGTCAAAAAGGTCCTTAAAGCACCGTTTTTCAAAGACATGAATCATAAATTTATTTTTTATAAATAAAGCACTAGAAGGCATTTTTTATTTTTTTATAGAAAAAGGGTGACAAACGAGCACACAGTCTACCTAAGACTAAATGAATGCAGTGGCTCATAGACACCCACATTTATCCTCGACCATGAATCTAAATGCAAATGCGTTATCGCCATTGAGGATTAAGTATAAAATAACATAAACAATAACACAATAAACAAATATAAAAATAATAATTATTAAAGACTTGTGTTCCGCTGTCCCGTGGAATTTAATATTTTACAAGATATATTAAATGACGCTTTTTTCAGTTTGAGTTATGTAAAAGTTAGTACGGGTAAGGTAAAGTATCTTATTGTACTTTGAATTTAGGCGGGCGGCACGCCCCTAAAAACAAAATGAGTAAATTTAAGATATTATGGCCAGGACCCCAAAACGATAAATATATAAGCTAGCGTTATAACTTTTACAAAGTTATGATATTTTAAATACACAACTTGGAACAAACTTAAACCTATTCAAATTTACGTAAATTTAAATAGGTTTTATTTTATATTATTTAATTATGTAATAAATAATTAATATTTAAACTTTTAATTATTTATTATTAAAATAGTTTTTGATTAATCTCGTCTCATTGAGTAATAATAATAAATATAAAATAGTACTTAAAATTTGAATTAAACTTTATAATTAACTGAAATCTATTTACATAATTATCATATACTCATACATATAGCTCTATTCCCTCCTTAATAGTGCCAAGTACGCTGGTTACGTTTCCTTGCTGAATGGTTTGGCGGGAAAATACCTAGCCCTTGTGACTTTTTACATTATTTATAAAACTTAAGTGACAATCGAATTAACGGTCCAGCTGATGGAAAGTGGCTTCTACAGTCCATGGACACCCGCAGCCTACTTCAAACAAAGAAGGCTTCGAATGCTATTTCACCTCTGATGACTAACATGAAATACCACACAGCAAGTAACCATACGGGCTCCTCAAACACACCAGACCGCAACACAGCAGTACAAGCATAGCGGCAGTAAGAGACGAGAGTAAGAGGGTGGTGGACCATTTTATTGGAAACGAGGCATTCCATCTTAGTCCTTCGGGTGACAACGCATCTGAATTAGGATTATTTTGCCAGGACTGATTTAGATGTCTATCAGCCACAACATCCACCTTCCATTATGTGGAATAGGAGCACGTTTGTTACCCGAAACCTATAATAAAAGATATTAATGTACCTAATACATGGTATTTTACACGTGTTCTGTCATAATCAATCTGAAGTCTGAACTCCACGCGAAAGAACCGAAAGAATGTAATGTTGATTTGTAGCAACAAAAATATTATATCCGACTACTACGCGGACAAATGTGAAAATAGGCTGTGAGTTTGTGAAATAAATTCGCATTGGCCCTTCACGACGCCGATACCGCAAGTAATAGCTATGTAGTTTATAAATAAAAACACACTCCGTTCACAAAACATTTTGTAGTAATAACCCTTATTTGCATTTGGTTAATGGTTATAGGATACTCCAATTTAAGTCGTAGAAGTAAACACACGCCTCTTATTGACTCCTCTCACATAGCAGTGCGGTCAAAACAAAACAGTATTAAGTAACTTTATCTTACGCCAAAATAGCTCCACTACCTGATTGATGAGCTGAATAAGAGTCTTGACAGATTATCGATGGAGTTAAAACGAATGGAGACTGATGGAAGGCGCATTAGGTGATGTCCTTTGTTAAGAGTTTATCTACATTAAATATACATGAATAAAGTTAAAAATAAACTTAAGAATAAGAACTAAACAAAAAGTCGAGCATAAGTACAAACAATTTATGCAAAACTTAGGTATGTGTATACATTTTCTTTAAAGTATGAAATTAAATAGGATAAAACTACGAAGTTGCCGTTTTAATGCAGCGGCCATTTTGAAATAAAATTATGCCGGCATGGTTCATAATAACTGACCAAAACTTTTGTAGGTTATTAATAAAATCAAGCGGTACACTGTGAAAATTTATTATATTTAGCGTGTAAAATTTATTAGCTATAGTAGTATAAGTAGAAATGATATGTCTTACCTAGTTTGAAGAACACCTCTACTCCCAACACTTAAATTATTCAAAGCTAATATTTTTATAAAGAATTTAATAAAGTAGTATACACAAAAACTATAATTGTCTTAATTCATAAGTTTTATAACATTTTATTGTTTGGCTTTTAATTAGTTTTCATTCAGTACTTAAGTCAAACACGGAGAAACCAAAAATTTGATTATTTTACCCGACTGCCCCAGAAGGAAAATGTGTCCTTAGATTCGTCTTAATTGAGCGCGTGACACAGTGATTTCATCATCATCATCATCATGATTACAGTCCTTCACAAGTCCACTGCTGAACATAGCCTCCCCCAAGGAATGCCACAATGCACGATCCTAAGCAACCTGCATCCATCGACTTCCTGCATGTCTTACAAGGTCATCACTCCATAATATAGTGGGAGTTCTCCCTACACTTTACCTACTGATACAAGGCTACCACTCAAGAACCCTTTGTCCCTATCGGTTGTTGGTTCTTCAAACTATATGGTCAGCCCATTGCTACCGTTGGGCTACGCCAGTCACTTTGGTTGAACTACGAATACCCTCACTTCTAAGTTTATCACGCAGAGAAACCCCAAGCATAGCCCTCTCCAAAGCTCACTTTGCGACCTTGATCTACCTCATACAGCCAGCAGTGAAATACCACGTCTCAGATCCATAAGTCATCACTGGCAGCACGCACCGGTTGTTCAATCTGCGGTTGGCATGCGCAGATTTTTTTTTGTTGTATAATTGCTGTTATCAGGTAGATGCTGCTGCCCATCCGCCTGTTTCCGTCTGTCGCCTTTTATCACACCCACGTGTAGATATGGGTTAGTGGATAAGTAGTTACGTTGTACCAGTTCTGGCGCACTGAGTCACAAGTAGTACAAGTACGACGTTCGTCGAAAAAAAAAAAGAAGGTTTTGGCCTACTCTGATCACGAATCTGCGGTCCATTTTTGCGTGGGATGCACGGTTCCGGAGATGTGCAGATCAATTAACTCTTATTTACTTATCTATTGTTCGTTCAATACCGTCATTATCTATTCTTCCTCAGCGTGGTGCGTTCCTATCTACAACGGTAATCTGAATCATCAATAAAATACATTACCTAATTTTGTTACAATTTTTATTTACGAAATACATAATCTTATTACTTATTATCTATAAAATAGGAGCGAAACATCTCATCCACTAAAATATCGTTGTATAATGTGTTCCCTGTAAATATACTCGTAAAACTATGCATTGAACATCCCTGAAACTTATATAGCAAATACATTAAGCAATATTCGCCACAAACTGAAGTCCACTCATTCTGAATCCTATCAACATTCCAGTTCCATCTTTTACAATTCTTTTTTAAAAACTCTAGATGATATCGTACAGGTGCTCGTCTGTATGAATCAAAATATTGACCAACGTCATTCGTATCGATATACAAAGCTACCCAATTGGACCCTGGTTTATCATCTGTACCCAAATTGCATATTACCTAGTCAGGTCATAAATTCTATTACATGTTGAATATAAAATAATTGAAACAAGTTTATTCATTATGTAACCATTTATATACCAAAATGAACTTAACAAAACATAGATTCTTATGACACTATAGTTTATTCAAAATGACCTCCGTGATTTTGAATACAGGCCTTCAATCTGCGCGGCCAGTCGTCTATCGCACCACGAACGAGGTCCATGTCAATATCGGCGGCTGCCTTAATTAAGGATGTCTTGAGTGTCTCGAAATTGGGATGAGGCTTTGAGCACGCCTTTTCCTCCAAGTGTTGCCATATCTTGTAATCTAACGGATTCGAATCTGGACTGGAGGAGGGCCAGTCTTTGTGTCGGATGAAGTCGATTTCACGCGCCGCCAGCCAGTCTTGTGTG
Source organism: Parnassius smintheus behrii (assembly GCA_036936625.1). Lineage (NCBI taxonomy): Eukaryota > Metazoa > Arthropoda > Insecta > Lepidoptera > Papilionidae > Parnassius > Parnassius smintheus. The sequence continues at coordinate 5,907,382 of JAUPFT010000026.1, forward strand.
CTCTTCGCTCTATGAGCTGACGCCGAATCTTGTTGGAATACCCAGTGCCTGTTATTGAACATGGTATGAGAAACAGGTTACAGAAGGTTCGTCAGGAATGTATTTTGATACACAACTGCATTCGTTTTTAACCTTTCTCACAAAAATGTACCTCTGTTAAGCCCCAATAAGAAACTCCCAACCACACCATGAGCGAGGATGGACAATGACCCCGTTGGACACGCGGAATACGGTTGCTCGCTTCTTCACTACTGTGTGCGTACACCTTATCATTTTGTTTGTTGTAGCTCTCTTCTACGGTAAAAATTTTTTCATCCGAAAAAAGAATTTCCCGATATTTTTTTCCCGCGTACCGCTTCAACAAAGCGCGGCATCTCTTCAGTCTCAGATCCATTAGACGAGCATTCAAACGATGTCCTGTTTTTCTTCGATATGCCCGAAGCCCTAAGTCTTCATTTAACGCCGTGGTTCTGCTTAACCTCATCTGAAGGGCCAACAGTTTCTGCTTACGTTTGGGATTTCTTTGAATTCGCACCTTTACAGCTTTTATCACTGCTGGAGTCCTAACAAATCGAGGGCGACCACTTCTTGACCTGTCATCTACACTAGAGTCTTCATTGTATCGTTTGATGGTACGATAAACGAATCTTTTGGTTATATTCAAATTTTTCAGTATATCAAAAAATTTAATTGGCGCGTAATCGCAACTGCAACACGGTCTTTTTTAAGCGTCCACTCCATATGTAAAAATGAGTAAAATTCTAAAAAGTATACAGTTTTATTTTCATGAACAATTCGAATTCAATAAACTTTTTTGTGGCCAGCATTCTAAAAGAAAAGTTTTTACTGTGTGACAATACTTATGACCTGACTAGGTATATACGTTGGTACGTGGGTGTACATGGGCAGTCTGTTAGCAGCATAAACATTATTTTCTAGACTGGGGTGAATCTTTTTCAGATGTTGTTGTACATCTAGTGTATCCATGATATTACTGCTATTAGTAGATTACTACAGTACAATCTACTCAATGACTAACATAGGAATGATCAATTATGTGATTTCTAAATATTAAATTGCATTTTTTCTGTTATACAAAACGTATTTGAGTCATCAATACACTGAATAAGACGCAACACGAAGAATGTGAGATAAGGTTGTTGACGCATAAAGTTATTATCAATTCTACTGTAGAAATTCTTTAGATTAGAATTATTACTTACTGGTACTATATAAGACCAAGCAACTGCAGTCATGGAGTTAGTGTATGGTCGTTTGAACGCAGTGTATCTATCAATAATACATTTGTGTTACTTCAACGCATCAAAGGCCATAGATGTAAGTGTTTAATCTATTGACAAACTTACTTTTCTTTCTGTTATTTTTTTACGTGTGTATGATTTTGAACGATAGGCCTGTTGGTCTAGTGGTTAGCGACCCTGACTGTTATGCCGGAGGTCGTGGGTTCGATTCCCACCCTGACAAATGTTTGTGTGATGAGCACGATCATTTGTTCTGTGTCTGGGTGTAATTTATCTATAATATTTATGTATTTAGAAATATATAAGTATGTTTATCAGTTGTCTAGTACCCATAACACAAGCTCTGCTTAGCTTGGGACTAGATGGCGTTGTGTGATAGTTGTGGAATATTATTATTATTATTATATATCTTTTTTTCTTTCTCAAGATTTTGTAAAATCTTGGTTTTTAAGAGATGTTCACGGGCCTAAGCCAAGTGCGCATCCATTTAGGAATCAAAATCCGAGATATCTTCTTGCAAAAATTTTCGGACTATACGGCACGTGTTGAGGATGGCTGCTTTTTGCATGGTAATATAACTATTTTCAGGAAGATCTAATCGTTTAAGGGAGAGAGACAAACATTTCGGAATCACACCAGTACTGGAGAGAACCAGCGGTACAATATATACTTTGTTCATTTTCCAGATTCTAGTTACTTCTTCTTTTAATTCTGTGTATTTATGATTTTTTTCAGTAATGGTTTTTTGTATATTATGGGTATTTGGGATCGCTATATCAATTAGGTATACTGTTTTATTTAATTTATCAATTAAAGTTATATCCGGTCTATTGTAATGAATTGTTTTATCGGTAAGAATAGCTCTATCAAAGTACATTCTGTGACTGTCGCTCTCCAGAACAGGTTTGGGGGTATACTGATAGTACGGCAGTAGTTTTTGGTTAGGGATTAAATTGTGTTTATTTGCAAGTTTTTGATGAACGTAATTAGCAACCTGGTTATGACGGTGGGTGTAATCAGTTTGTACTAGGCTGGGACAAGCACCGGTAATATGTTGTATAGTTTCGGGTTGGCGGTGGCATTTTCTACAGCTATCGTTCTGCATGTTTGGGTCTTTTAATATGTATTTTTTATAGTTTCTTGTATTGATTACTTGATCCTGAATGGCAATAAGAAAACCTTCGGTTTCGGGGAAAAGAGAACCTATTTTTAACCATTTATTTGAAGCCAACAAGTCTATGTGAGGTTGTTCTAAATCGTGTGCATGTCTACCATGTAATTCTTTACTACGCCACTTTGATAGCTTTCCTTTTTCATGATCAATTACTGTAGTAAATCTATTACCTTGATTACTTAGATTTAGAGGGGTATAATTGTTATCGGTTTCAATGACTGCTTGATGTAACGGACTATTAGCTGATTTTTCATAAAAGAAAGATTGTAGGTTTTTGACTTGCCCTTCCCATAACCTTTTAAGATCGATCAGACTCCTGCCTCCTATAGCTCTCTTTATCGTAAGTCGTTCAATTGCCGATTTAGGATGCAAATATTTGTGCTTAGTTATGGTAGTCCTAGTTTTGATTTCAAGATTTCGTATATCTGTAGTTGACCATTTAATTACACCGAAAGAATAGGTAAGTATTGGGATGGCAAAAGTGTTAATAGCTTTGAATAAATTTCTAGAATTAAGTTGCTTTTTACAAACTAAATTCAACCTACGTAAATATTCATTACTAAGGTCCTTTTTAATAGCAGTATGGTCTATACATCTTCCTTCACGCAAGCCTAGATATTTATATGTATCATTTTCGTCCATCAATGTAAACATATCGTATTGACTTTCTGTACTACTATTGACTCTACCTTTATGAAGTTTAAGCGTTTTACATTTATTTAAACCAAAGGTCATGTTTATATCTTTACTAAACTCAGCAGTAATTTTTATGAGGGTGTTCATTTCTTTTTCTGATTTGGCAAAAAGTTTTATATCGTCCATATACATTAAATGACTAACATAGGTGTCTTTAGTTAATTTATATCCGTGATTGTTTTTGTTGAGTAAAGAAGATAAAGGGTTAAGAGCCAGACAAAACCACAGTGGACTCAATGAATCTCCCTGGAAAATGCCATTTGCGATGGGTATATCGTCTGTGACTATGGTCTTACTGCCGTCATTAAGGTGTAATTTAGTTTTCCAAGTACCCATAACTCTCTCCAGGAAAGAAATAATGTCCGGGTTGATTTTATAAATTTGCAAAACTCGTATCAGCCAAGAGTGAGGTACACTGTCGAATGCTTTCTTATAATCAATATATGTTAGGTTCAGATTACGGTTGTGGGAGGTATTATTATTATTATTATTATTATTATTATTATTATTATTATTATTATTATTATTATTATTATTATTTAATGTTAACAAATTATATTTAAATATTTTGTGTGTGTATATGATTAAGCCGTGGTAGCTCAGATGGTTAGCGCAAGCTGTAAATTTTACAGTACGTAACGCGGGTTCGATCCCCGCCGACACCAATTAAATTGTTAATTGCAATTTTAAGTGTTTATTCTATTGACACACTTACTTTTCTTTCTGTTATTTTCTTACGTGTGTATGATTTAGTGTTAACAAATTATATTTAAATATTGTGTGTGTATATGATTAAGCCGTGGTAGCTCAGATGGTTAGCGCAAGCTGTAAATTTCACAGTACGCGACCCAGGTTCGAACCCCGCCGACACCACTTAAATTGTTAATTGCAATTTTAAGTGCTGATTTACCACGTGCTCGGCGGTGAAGGAAAACATCGTGAGGAAACCTGCATGTCTGAGAAAATTTCGAAGGCATGTGAAGTTCGCCAACACGCATTGAGACCGCGCCGCGGACATTTCCTAGCCATAAATACAAAGACAATAGCAGAAAGTAAAAAGTTAAAAAATACTTTTTTAACAATGACAGTCATTAGTTGATCATTAGTGAATGTGATTCTGTTTTCTTAAATTACAGGAAGAAAAGAGCAGAAGGAAGAAATGGGATGATGGGAAGTAATGAAGAATGAATTGTTATGTGAAGTTTGTTGGAACAAACATATTTTAGTCACGTGTAAATACTTTTAACATTTTGGTTCAAAATGACACAAAATCTAAAAAATATTAGATACATCATCGACATGGACGGATTTTACATTACATATCCTCATAAACATTTTCAATGTAGAGAAATGGCTATTCTAGACGTAAAACTATCTAATAAAAATGATTCGTTTATCGATCATTATTTGTTTCGGCCAAGTTATCCTTTCAATTATTTGTCGCCAAAAGACAAAAAACTGTTCGTTATTGTGAAATACACGTGCACGGCATTCCATATTTTGATGTGACCGAAGAATTAAAATGTGCCTACAAACAAGAGAACATCATTCCCATATTAAATTGGTATATTAGAAATTTGTGCAAGGACGAAGTGATCGCATACAAAGGTGGTTCAACAGAAAAACAATTTTTAAAAATGTTGACGACGAATGATGGAATTTTTAATATTGAAGAATACAAATTTCCAAAATACAATGATTTGGTAAATGTCATAAATTTAAACAAACGTTATGTGTGTAATAATCATATATTTGCAAAAAAATAATCACAAAATTTTACATTGTTCTTGTGACGAAGTGTGGGTTTTTTACAAGTGGTTATTACTTGAAAATAAAATTTTAAATTAATCATAAATTTTGTTTGATTTCCCAAAAACATTAGTTATAGTATACTATATAATACAAAATTGGTTCAACAGAAAAACAATTTTTAAAAATGTTGACGACGAATGATAGAATTTTTAATATTGAAGAATACAAATTTCCAAAATACAATGATTTGGTAAATGTCATAAATTTAAACAAACGTTATGTGTGTAATAATCATATATTTGCAAAAAATAATCACAAAATTTTACATTGTTCTTGTGACGAAGTGTGGGTTTTTTACAAGTGGTTATTGCTTGAAAATAAAATTTTAAAGTAATCATAAATTTTGTTTGATTTCCCAAAAACATTAGTTAAAGTATACTATATAATACAAAATTGGTTCAACAGAAAAACAATTTTTAAAAATGTTGACGACGAATGATAGAATTTTTAATATTGAAGAATACAAATTTCCAAAATACAATGATTTGGTAAATGTCATACAAAATTTATGATTAATTTAAAATTTTACTTTCAAGCAATAACCACTTGTAAGAAACCCACACTTCCTCACAAGAACAATGTAAAATTTTGTGATTATTTTTTGCAAATATATGATTATTACACACATAAAGTTTGTTTAAATTTATGACATTTACCAAATCATTAGATTATGTATTTCGTAAATAAAAATTGTAACAAAATTAGGTAATGTATTTTATTGATGATTCAGATTACCGTTGTAGATAGGACGCACCACGCTGAGGAAGAATAGATAATGACGGTATTGAACGAACAATAGATAAGTAGATAAGAACAATGGAGCGCTAATGACGGTGGAGGCTCGCAGCGGATATCAATTAGATAAGAGTTAATTGATCTGCACATCTCCGGAACCGTGAATCCCACGCAAAACTTTTTTTTTTTTTAGGGTCGTGAGTCGACGAACGTCGTACTTGTACCACTTGTGACTCAGTGCGCCAGAACTGGTACAACGTAACCACTTGGATATTCTATACTATACTGCCACTACACGGCATGTAGACTACTTATTTTTTCTTTTATCAGTAAACATTTTTACGCGATAGGGCTTCTCGAATAAGAGTTTCGAAGTGTGGCAGAGATAGCTCACGCTTTAAAATTAGGTATTCATGTCTAAATAGCATTCAGATAATTATACGCTTATTTGTTAATGAAACAATACCACAGAATAAATAATAGTACTACTAACAATACGTAGTAGGGCGTTGATGATACTTGGTAATTATTAACCACATCGTTTACAGGATAGATTAATCCGATAATTACTTGTATCTTGCGGTGATTGTACGCACATGGTCACAACAATATATTGTGGTGGGATTTAACGCCAAGATTAATTGCCAAATGAGACGTATTTGCTTGCGGATATTCATCATGTAATTAATTTCCAGCGTGTTTGATATACGTGCAATAGGTAAACCCTCTCCAATTCGTGAGAATGCATTTAGGTATCGTGATATGGTTCTGCTCACGTAACCCTTTTTAAAGATTAAATTAAAAATTACTCCGTTTTTTTTTTAAAAATTAATGGGGAAATATACATCACAATACATTCTGCACGGGCGGCTGTCTTTAATGGCCCGGTTTATATTTTGGGAAGTGACAAGTGCGAGCGGCAAGTGTAACTGACAAATGACAAGTGCTTAGTGCGTATTCTATTCGCACTTACCGCTTGTAATTGCGTGTGAACAGGCAGTGACAAGTGCGAGTGACAAGTGATAAGTGTGAAAGTAACAAGTGAATAGCACCCTGCTCTATTCTCTGACATGTATCTCTGCCCAGCGCACATACTTACATTACTAAACATATTTATTTATCTATGATTCGCACACCGCCGTCTCCGTTCTAGCTACGACGCGACGTCAGAACGCACAAGTGTTGGCGATAGTTATTAATAAAATATTTTTGTTAAATATATATTTTTAATAATTTTAGTTTATTACTCTATTATTTTTAACGGTTGGCATTTCCAATATGGACAATCGATTTAAATGCCCATATTTTTTTCTAGATAGTACTCACTAAAAGAAAGCGTTTTGCAAAGTTTTAGGTTGCGGAAACTTACGGTACATGAGATATATTTTTTTTAACTTTTCATACAAATTGGCAAATAACACGCAATTACAAAATAAATTTGACAAATAATGGCCAACATTTTTTATAATTAATGAAATGAAATTATAATATTTTCAATTAATACTAATTACACACAATATGTAAAAAAAGAAACTATAATATAGAAAAACTAACACTAAAAGTTATTTAATTAGACAAATAATTGATGTCCAACGTCAATCACTTCACGTTTCAATTAATGTAGGGTTTGGAAAATTTTGAAAGGATCGATACCTACTCGATATCAAGTATCGCATCAGAAGTGTCAATACTACTTGGTATCGAGCACATTTCGTTAATTTTGGAGACTAACTTTCCAATACGGACCATTATAATAAAAAATAAAAATATCAATTTCTTTGCAACTTTCCGCTAAACATATAAAATGATGTGTCTTACCTGGATTGAAGCGCACCTCCCGCCCTCCCTCAATTGCATACACTAACTCCGTCACCACTAGACCAAGCACCACTACTCTCAACACCACTACCACTACCACTACCACGTATAGTGGTGCTTGGTCTAGTGGTGACGGAGTTAGTGTATGCAATTGAGGGAGGGCGGGAGGTGCGCTTCAATCCAGGTAAGACACATCATTTTATATGTTTAGCGGAAAGTTGCAAAGAAATTGATATTTTTATTTTTTATTATAATGGATTTCCGCAAAGTAACGCCTGATTCTATCAATACGGACCATTGATATATGAGGTTTTAGGGGGGGGGGAGGGGGATGGCTACCCCCTGTGCCATCCCCACCCTGCGCAACCCCATGGTTTTGGTGATATTCATGGTTAAAATTTATTATATTATTTATTATTATTCTCGTTTCCGTATGTCTGGTGAAATGGAGGGGGGATATGGAGGAGGAGGGGTAAAATTAACTAGATTAAATAAAGAAAAGAGAGGGGCTTATGGGAGGAGAGGGGGTGTGCGTTTAGTAGCGGGGAAGCGGTGTGGTAGGTTAGTAGTGTGGAAGTGAGATGGGGGCACTCCGTGGCAGCTCCGGCGCTGCGGGATGAGCAGTCCCTCCGCCCTAGCGTAGGAAAGCACAGACACCTTAGCTCTCGGCTAGATCTCGGTGCCCGCGCTTCCCGCAGGCGGGCGGGTACTGCTCTCCCTCCGCGCCTCCGGGCTCTTATACACACTCTAGGGGTAGGGCAGAAAAGACCACGCGGATAGTGGGGTGCTCTGATTCGGTTTTGGGTACTTTTTGGATATTAAATAAGTATGTAACACTTTATTGTAGTAAGAATTAGATAATACAGAAAGTTGCAAACCATAAAATACAAGTACAAAAGCTGTACTAAATAAGAAATACAAACAAGTTGCAAACAATGAAATACAAGTACTAAGGTGGAACTTAAATAGAGTAAACTTTATTCTACTTTATATAAATATATAATTGCACTTATCAGATCTTCCTATGCATCTAATTGGTTTGTCATAATTTTTCGTTTCCAAAATTAACGAAATGTACTCGATACCAAGTAGTATTGATACTTTTGATACGATACTTGGTATCGAGTAGGTATCGATACTTTCAAAATATTCGGAACCCTACACTAATTCCGTTTGACATCCATCATTTGTCAAATTTATTTTGTAATTGCGTGTTATTTGCCAATTTGTATGAAAAGTTTAAAAAAATATATCTCATGAACCGTAAGTTTCCGCAACTTAAAACTTTGCAAAACGCTTTCTTTTAGTGAGTACTATCTACAAAAAAATATGGGCTTTGAAATCGATTATCCATATTGGAAATATTAGCCTTTTTAACAAAGGCGAAGTGGTCAGATACCAATAACATCAGATTTGTCCAGGAGTTATTGAAACACGAATGTTTAAGTTTATTCAATATTAAATCACCGAATTTAAAAAATAAAATGATGCTATGCTCTCAATATCCCTAGCAATGGAAATGCCCGGTTTCGGCGCAAAAGAAGTATATGCTAAAATAAGAAGTATAAAATCTACGTATTACCAGGAAAAAGGGAAAATTATAGACTCCTGTAGGTCAGGGGCTGGAGCCATGGATGTATACACTTCAAATATTAAGTGGTTTCAAGTAATGGACGAGGCATTTAATGCATTTAATGGTGAATGCAGAGGAAGTCAGAGCAATTTCGTAAGTTTTTTACTGAAGTGTTTTTATACTACATCAGGAGGAAGACAAGCATACATAAATTAACATTAGTTTGACACACTGCTTATCTATTTATTTATTACAAAATAATATCTTTTTACTTATATATCTATAACAATTTTAATATTGACATTTTAACATATTATCAAGGTGATAAGGCGTATCTACAATTTGCTATAAAGAAACCATTATGGGGTGAACCTACCCACTTGTTAGCCCTACAACATAATGAAAGGGTGTAATACATGTTTGTTGTTTTATCAATAGACCTAAATACCAGATTCAAAATTGTTAAAAACAAAACTAATAAATCATTCTTGACTGCCACGGAACTGCACCATCACTAACAAAATAATTTGCATAATTTTCGCGAATAGCTTGAGCGCTGTTGGATGACCGGTTCTGCATACGCCAGTGAATAGGAATGAGCCCATCTGATGGGACGTCTCTCCAGCTTCCACTTTGAATTGCACCAGTTTCGGTGTCCTCAACATCAACAGTAGCAACATGTACCGATATTGCTGACTTGCTTGCCCAGTTTTGAATAGCACAACAAGCTTTGACTATTTTTTCTACTTTTTCAGACTCAAAAGGCAGAGGTTTTTCATAAATTCTAAATTCACAAGAATTCCAAAAGCATTTACAACAATGCGTCTTGACCGGGATAACCTGTAGTTAAAAATTTTTCTTTCTTTATTCTTTATTCTTTATTGTACACACAATAAGTTGGTAACAATTATAAAATATTTAAATAAATGTACAAAGGCGAGCTTAACCCTAATAAGAGTTCTCTTCCAGCAAACCTATTGGGAGAGAGAAATAGTTTTATATATAAAGCAAGTAGGTAGCAGCGTGCGTACTTAATAATTAACATAACACTACTTAATAGAAATTGGCTATAAGTTACAGTTAACAATTATCATATAAGTGTATAACATATAAGTATAATTTATTTTCTTATTTCTTTTATTCTTATTTCTATTGATTTACATACATATATACCAATAAAGACAATAAATATATACATATATACATATATATACACACACATATATATATACATATATATACATATATATACATATATATATATATACATATATATATATATATATATATATATACATACACATACACATATATACATATACATATATATATATACATATACATACATATATATATATATATATATATATATATATATATATATATACATACATATATACATACATATACATACATAAATATATACATACATATACATACATAGACACATACATATATATACAATTATACATATAAATACATAAAATATGTAAATTTTTTGCTTAAATTCCAACAAATTGTATCCGCTATATGGTTTCATCAAGTATTTTTTTAATGGAAAGGCATTATCACCAACTATTACATAACCTTCCGGTAGCAAGTTGTTATCCAGAGCTTCGCTAAGGTTGCAGTTGCTAAATACTCCACCATCTGCTATTCTACCATTACAGCCAATGTCAAAATAGGTGAAACAATAGTCATCATCTACTACTGCCATAAGAACAATACTATTTTGTTTTTTATAATTAAGGTAAAAACTGCCTGCAGCAATTGGCACTTTTATTATCACATGTTTTCCAACTATAGCTCCACAACGTCCTGGGAAATTCCATGCGTTCGTTTCTAAAACCTCTTTCAATCTTTGACCATCCTTCTGCATTTTTAGGCACCTGTAACAATTCATATTTATTTATAAACAAACAGAACTTTTTAATTAATTGTTACTCCATCTTTGTTTCAGCAAAATACTCCTCACATCTTCAATGAATGTAATAATGAAAACGCTCCATAATAAGGATGACAAACGGGCACACAGGCACCTGATGGTAAGTGGATGCTGTGGCCCATAGACATCTACATTTATCCTTAATTAAGAATCAAAACACAGATGCGTTGTCACCGCTGAGGACAAAGATGGAATGCCTTGTTTCCAGTAAAACAGGTCTCCAGTTCTCTACACTCACCATACAAAACAAGCAGCGTCAAGCTGCTATTTTCTTTATATACTACACAAGGCATAATACTGATGTTTAAAGATAAAACCTTATTTGTTCTCAGATTAACCAAAATTGTTAATGAGGAAACTCCGAGAATCTGTGAAGATGATCTTACAATGAAACTTCCACCACATATCGAGATACCAGCTCTAACAAAAATGCATATAAGACATTATTTTTTACTCGTAAGTTTGTTCTTCATAATAATGCTATAAAATTAGACAAAAAACCTAATATAATATGTAAATAAAACTTCTTTTTTATTTTATTCTGATTATTCTCTTGTTTGAAGTTTGTTATACATGTCTTTGGATTTCAGTATTTAGTAACAATAAGGTGGTCAAAAGTTGTTAGTCACTATAGCAAAAAAGAAATAATGTTTATAGGTTTCAGATTCAAATATATTTTATTTGTTTCAGTGCTGATAATAAACTTGATAAGGCTAAATCCTTATATGAGTCTCGATACCTCATCCTTGCAAGAACTTCAACTATTGGTGATTACTTTTGTGAAAGGCTGTTGCAAAAAGGTCATGCTAGCTTTACAGTATGAAGTAGATGTTAAAATCATAAAATGAAACACCTCAGGAATCCCACTACTAGTGCCCAGCTGGACGTGGCATGGATGCAAACATGTTGCTGAAAAACTATGCTTATTAAATGTTACCAAAGAATCGATAAAAAATATTGGAAAATAACAACAGGGCAAAAGAGCATTTCAATGTGGTATGAAAAAAGAAAACAGAATAACTGCTAGCAATTTTCATACAGTTTGCCAACTTACAGCTTTTTTAAAACTTAGTTACTGCAAACAAATTGTTAGTAGAAAACCCTTTTCATTGAGGTCAACAACACATGAAATCTTAAATGAACCAATAGCTCAGTATGAATTAAATATTGAATCTTGTGGATTATTTGTTACTAAGCAGATAAAATGAATTTTTGGATAAAAAGCTGCTGTTAAAAAAAACTAGTCCTATCAACTATCAAATCATTCAGGGCCAGTTGTATGTTGTTTACTGCAATTTAATTATTTATACATATTATAGAGCCCTGAAAGTTGTTTATTTCATAAGAGAAGATCCTTTCATTTCAGAGATGTTAGAAAAAATTGATGATTTTTATAATAATTAAAGTAACTTAAATAACATTTTAATTTAAATTTGTAGAATAATATGATTTAATAAAAAAACAAAATTGAGTACATACTTTTATTTATACATTACACAAGGTTATATGTGTTTTAAAAAAAAGAGATCAGATACAGGAAATGGTTAATGAGTTTGACCAATGCAGCAAGGAATATGAGAAAGCTCTCAGGTTTATTGCTGCATTGAAGCGAATAATGCTATATCAAACATAGTTGTACACTGATTTAACATCAATAATTTGCTTTTAATTGGTAATAAAACAAAATACATTAAATTTATTACATCTAATGTTAAGCAGGTGAAGACCAGTGTGCTTTTAAATGTGATGGAGCTGAGCCTTGTTGAATCCACTGTTTTTCTCGGAATTACAGTTGATGCAAAGCTTCAATGGGGCTCTCATATATCTAAACAAGCTAGCAAATGCAGTTCTGCAGCATATGCTGTAAAAACATCTAATGTCTGAAATTTGTTGAAACAGCTGGAATACTATATTTTTCTTATTTCCATAGCATAATGTAATATAGAATTTTGCTATGGGGTAATGCAACTGACATTGAAACTATATTTGTTTTGTAAAAGAGCCATAAGAGCAATTTATAACGTAGGTCTGAAGAAATCCTTAAGAAAAAAATTTAAAGACATAAATATAAACTATGCCCTCTCAATATATTTACAAACATTTAATGTACACAAAAACAAAAATAGTTTTATTAAAAGTAGTGACATACATTCTACTTTATTCTAATAAAAAGTAGGTACATGATAGACTACAACCGCTCAGAATCAGGTGATCGCTACCATACTGTTTCTAAATGTCTTCATAACACTTGTACAAATATTAGATTGTAAATTATGCTTTAAAAAAAAGAAGAGTCCCTCTGGGTTTTTTGCTGGTTCTTCCGAGGACAAAGTTTTACTTCCGAACTAGTGGTAAACTTAAAAAATTACTCAATAGGAATTACATGTAGGTAATCAATTTTGTATGAAAATGATTTTATTCTATATGTATGTGTTATATTAGTTTAACAAATATATGTAAAAGAAAAGTAATTAATAAGCTAAAAATTGACTTTCAATAAGAATTATATATAAATAATATTGTAATCTATTCTCACATAATATTCATTAAACATTTTTATAGACTAAATGATTTTTAGTAAAATAAATTACTTAATAGAAACTAATTAAAAGAGAGAGGTTCTACCATATCGATAATTTAGAAGTTAAGTAATAAAGAAAATAATGGTTATTCGTGCATTTTTATTTACAATATTCTTTTAGGTTACATAACAACATTACAATATATTTTTGAGGCCAAAAGAATCATATAGAATGAGACAAGTGGTGGATGTAGTATTTTATAGGAAAGCCTTTCTATATGTACCAATTGACTATGTTTTAACCATTTCATTGTCCCGTAAGTCATATGTGAATTTTTAAATTAATTATTGTGTCTACTCTGCGAACACGGAAGTTGTTAATACTGCAACTGGTAACTGTGATTTACAACTTAAGCTTAAGAAAGTAGGTATGTTGACTGATATATAATCGATGGTTGACTGCAATATTTTTGAGCACATAAGTTTTGCACATTAAAACCTATATCTGATATTATACTATTCCCATCATTACACATATTTAACAATGAGCTATGTTCAATTATTTGCTGGTCACTTGTTCGTCCCCCATAACCTTCAGAACAAAAAGACAGCAGACGCCTAGTATAGGGCTCACCAAATACTTTAGTGTTGGTATTTTTGTAAGTGCTGTAGGTATGCGGCTATTTAGAATCTAAGATTACTAGGTTTATCAATAGGCACTTCTGTTGCATCTATAATAATCCTACTTTTGCTATTTACATCTTTAAACATTTAAGGCATATAGTGTTGTACTGAATCATGTGAGGCCAAATATCAATGAAATGGTTTTTTATTTTTAGTCGTTATTTAGAAGAAACTGCTGATTTGTTTCCCTCTGTCGTCTCTCACGACGCCCACGGATGCGGGTGACGGCATTGTGGACGATATGTGGTAGCAGATATTCATACACCGCCATTTCACGGTATTTGCCTGGGTATAAGCCTTCGTATGTCCGGACAGACAAACAGACAAACATTTTAAAACTGGTTATTTATGTCTCAATACTGTTAGGAGCTTGGGCTTCGTCACAATAAAAACTGCCGATTGAATTACCAAAATTAACACCTTATTTACCGAACACCAATTACAACTTAAAACACACTAATAATAAAACACAATTACACAACTGATCACTTTAGTTCGCAGTTATACCTCTTCGAAATATTCGCTCGAATTGCCAATTCAATACTGATGCGGTCGCTTATTTTTTTTTCGCCCGAAGCAAATATGGACAGCCCTCCGGAAAGCGGGGGAGGGAGGTAGGGAATGCTCATAGCATAACCACGCAGCCGGCTGCGTGGTTATGCGGTTCTGTATGTTTGTGTCTACAAATCTCGAAAAGTAGTTGATGGATTAACTCCATAACTTTACATTAAGCTTCATTTACATTCAGCCCCTGCCACTGCTCCTCGCGCTGCCGGCAATACTTCTCTAAATACTGCCGTAGCAGAATCGCGGGAAGTGTGTATTCACACTCTGCCCTACCACTCACATCACTTTCGGCTTTCGACTATGGCGGACGTCGAATAATGGAGAAGATAACAAGGTTGCGGTCCTTACCGTCCTTATATAGGACCTCTTCCACTGAATCATCTAGAGTGTTCGAGCACATACCGGTCATGACCGACTAGGTGTAGAAAGTTCTAGTTTGGAATTTTCTAGAAAGCTCTCCTAGTTCTGCTACTCGATACTAGATGGCGTTAATGCGTACTCGCCATATGCCAGGCATTAATTATGGCGCGCAACAATAGCATGCAAATAACCAGCTGAGCTTAACGGAAGCCAATATCTCAGACTGACACTTCAATTTTATTCACATGTATAGATGTGAAAATTGCTTAGATAAAGTCATGCTCGTATAAGTGAAAACATCGCAGTCTATGTCTTATAAGGATGCCTCGTTTAGGGGCAAAATACGTGTCGCAGTATCATTGGTGGACCTTTTTGGACAGTGATACTTAGATGCAAGGATGAGCAATTGACTTGTAACGACTATGTTTATATCTACCCGGGTTACACTTGGCAGCAACTTGTTTTTAAAAATTATCTCTATATGTAATTTGAATTAAATCTCTTATTATTAATGATTAAATTTCTCTGTACATACTTATTAAATAAAAGAGTAATTTTTTTTATAAATTTAAGAATATAACTTTATCAACTCAAATAAAATAAATTTAAATAAAAACACGAAAACTTCAATGAAGTGCTCTTGGACGAGCAATTTTGTCGCGAGCAAACCTTTAAAGAAAAGATTACGTCGAGGCTTCTTAATAGAGTAGGAAAATGGATTTTATATTTCGTTTGTAAGACAACATCTTGATTAAGTAAACTCTTGTTAAGCGATGGAGATTTTTTATTCACGAGCTTGAAGTTGCACTTACAAAAATAAATCAAGTTAATGCACCAAAGTCAGTATTAAATTGCTTGAGATGCGGCGAATCTCAATTTGAATTATAGCATAATCTTTTTTCTTAACCAATGAAACTTTAAGGATCGTAAATTTAACTAAAAATCCACCTCCACTTATTGTAATACACCTTGTGGCGGCGTTGTAGTCGCGCCACAAGTGAAAAACATGAAAGCCTAAATCACGCTATCAAAGTTCCGAAATATTGCGATATAATATAATATACCATAGCACAGAGCACACAGGGTATTGGCCGCTCCCGGGACCGATCATCACCATGCCTGGTGGGAAATCACCGTGGAAAGACTACGCTTTCACAGAATACCAGCGTAAAATAGCAGGTTCATGTTGCTATGTTTCTTATGGTGAGTGTAGAGAACCGGAGACTCGGAGACCCTTTCAACTGGCAACGAGGCATTCCATTTTATTCCTCAGGTGTAACAACGCATCTGAATTTTGATTCTAAATCGAGAGTAGAGGTAGATATCAATGGGTCACAGCCAGCAGCCATTTTCCATCAGGTGGGATGTGTCCTCGTTTATCACCCCTATTGTATAAAAATAATAATAATATACTTACGTTATTGCGGTAAGTCTTAAAGTTTAGTAAGAAACTTAATGATTTTTTTTGGATTGTTCGTGCTTATACTATATATTTCTTATTTAGTGAGTGGAATTTAAAAGTACATTTCTAAAAATATTTAAATCAAATACGTTAGCTAAATAAAGGCTGAAAGCATGACATTTAATATCTGGATAATTCAGAAGCTCAGTAAAGTTACTCAATCAGCAGACAGCGACAGTAAAATGAGCAAAAGTTGTTTATTTTCAGTTGCGTAGTCAAATAGATCTCCATATGAGCGATGTTTTGTCTTTTGATTTTCATAACTTTTCAAAAATTCTTGTGACTTGGATAAATATTTGTTAAAGTACCGAACATAATCCTTGAGATTGTAAAATAACACAAACAAATGCAACAAAGCAATTTTTTTCAACATCTACCATTTAAAAGAAAGGGTTGACGACTAAGATGACGGGCCACTATAGAAATGGTCCCGGTCTCGGCGCCTGTCGTATATGCCTATGTGGACTGCATACTTTTTTACCCTGTTATCAGGGTGGTGATCTTGAAATAAAACAGCAAATTCTTTAATAGAATTCCCTTTGAAAATGTGACACTAAACTTTCACTAATATCGTTTTAATTTCTTGATTATAGTTCTGAAGCTGTTGCTAGTCCGAACGAATTGCAAATATTATATAAATTGCAGTAGCCTCATATCCTGGTCCGAAAGCTATAGGTACCGTAAGGAGAATCGCGCGCCAATCGCCATTTAGATCTAAGCTAGCTGCTAATTTTCACCATCACATTTCCGTTTATCACCGAATATCTTTATTGTCCATAACAATATCATTATACAATTAGGTTTAATATAAAATACAGTAAAGACATATTATAATAACAATATAAACATAAACATCTCATTTAAAGAATATTAAAACATTAAACAAAATATCACAATTTTACAAGTTATTTCTTAGAGTCATAAACTTTAAATGTCGACTGAAAACTCTATTAAAACAATTTTTAAGCCATGACATTAAGACATGAATGTTATAAACAATACAACAATTTTATTTACAAATAGAAACATTTAAACATTAAAAAATGAATTTAATTTCTTACATGTATTTGTGTTGGCGACGCGCCTATAAGAATGTTTCAGTTTATTAAGTCAGCCGATGACGAATAACTTTTCAAAGACTTATTGTCCAATTTAAATGTTCTGATAAGAAAATGCTTAGTTAAATCTTAAAGAAATGTCGAATTAATGATAAGAAGGTCTTGAGTTCGACTCCCAGGCCAGACTAGTTTGTTCGTTTTCCTAAGTAATATCGCTTAATAAATTCATAAGGAATTTAAGATATAAATTATATTACCGGATTTGTTCCCCGGTTGAAATCATCTTTCTAACGATGTAAATTCAAAGGAATATTAAAGTGAAGTTAGGGATCGGATTGGTTCCCCGGTCGAGATGATCACTCTGTGCATAAACAGAATTAACGGAAATTAATTGCATAAGTATTGTCTTGTATAAGTATGATATGTTTGTACGAAAACAAATGCCTATTTGTTATGATTGATTAATGAAAACATTCACTTGTATTGTTATCTGATAAGAAGCATGATAACGAATAAGAGTCTTATCAGAAATAGTTTCCTACTGTTTGAAAATTATGTAGAAGCACTCGTTTATTTAATATTGTTAAAATTAAGTGTATTTCAGACTTTCATTTTTCTGATAGTCGAGAGCCGTGCAAAGTTAGTTGTTCAAATAGTGTGAGTTCACGGAAGCACGCTGGCCACGCCCTTAGGAGGCCGAATATGTAAAAATGTAAAATGTTTGTAATTTCAGCAATTTATGTAAAAATGACTTGTAAAACATTTCAGGTTGATTGTACGTGCTAAAAAGGTGAATTCTGTGTTATTTTATGTGAAAATTCCTGTGCATAAGTGAAATAATGATAGTTTTGTATAAGAAATTTAAAAGTGTTTTAAATAGTGAAATAAATAGAGAAAATGTAAATTAAACTATTGTATTAGTTAACATATGTATAAATTCAAGTGGGAAACATTGTTTTAACTTTCTGTGTTAAATATTTAAGAAGTTTGGATTTTAGATTTGTGAGTAAAGTAGGCATATTTTGTTTTATAAATTAAAGGATTTTTGTAATACGGAAAAATAATGTATATCATGGTGTAGATATTGTTTTGTGCTATCTAAATAGATAACTTGTGTTTATGTGTGATTTATGTGAATAAAGAAATTAAGTGAAACGTGAGAGAGTAATAGTACAAATTCATGTTGTTAAGTTGCGCAGGCACGCGAATGGCGCGGCTCACTTTCGCGTATAGTTCTGGGGGTAGCTTAGTGAACGGGTTTTATTGAAAATAGTTCGGGGAAGAAAATAGTTCGGGGAAGAAAATAGTTCGGGGAAGAAAATAGTTCGGGAAAATAGTTCGAGAATTAGTTCGGAAAAATAAGAAAATCCTTCGGGAAAAGTAAAAAACCAGCAGTCAAGAAGAAAAGTATAGGGAAAAGTGATTACTCTCTCACGGAACGGTTTGAAGATAATTGCTGTTTCATTCCCAAGATCCCTTAAGTTATACAGTCCACATCGAAGAATTAAGGCGTCGGGACCGGGACGACTTCGGAAGACCCGTAATCCCCGTCTGAACCTACTTGCTGAAAAGGAACGAGGTTATCGCCCTAGTGTGTTACTCCGCACAGTTCCGTTTGCGCGCCGCCCCCGAGCGGTCGTGCACACAGTTCTTTCGCGCCTCCGACCTTTCGGTAGCGCAACCGCTTGCCCGCGCGCCCCGCTCTCCCCGGCTAACACCGGCCGAGCAGACGCCGTTGGTGAGTCACTTTGTTTTCGCATCGTTCCTGCCCCCTTGCTCCGGCGGGGAGGCTTGAGCGCGCTTTGCTTGTTTTGTTTTATTTGTTAATTTTTCTGTTATTGTTATTGTTTTTGTTATACTGTTATTTGTTGTGTATACTATCCTTAGAAGATCGTCTCTTGCTCTTCTCAGAGCAAGCCCTTGTTCTTTTCAGAACATAGGGACCCCAGTTTCTGGAATAGATCGTCAGTCCTCCCAATCTGCCCCCAAGGCCCTGTTCTTCTCAGAACAGGGACCTCCAGTTTTCTTAGAATAAAACGTCACCCCCCGTCCCGATCAACATGTCGTCCATGGATGCTAGCCAAATTTTGGCTCTTTTCCACCAATTCTTAAAAACCCAAGGCGTAGACCTTGATAGCTTTTCGATCAATCTCACCCCCCGTGCCCCTAAGGCATGTGTACCCCCGCCCGCCGTCGCTGCTTTCCTCGCGACCCAAGCGGCTGCCCCGCAGTCCGACTCGCCCGCGTCCCCCGACTCCGAAATGGAGCACTCGGACACCACGTCCGTTACCTCATCCTCCCGGAAGAGGACCGCCCTCAGCTCCACCGGCTCCTCGGATTCTTCCGATTCTGAAGGAACCATAACCGACTCCCAAGCCGAATTCACGTTAGTGAAATCAAAGCGCGGCCCGAAACGCGCTGCCACTTCTCGCACTCCCCCCGCCTCAGCGGCCGCCGCCGCCCACACTCCCTCCGCCGCTGCCTCTACCTCCGCAGCTCCCACCGTCGCCCCTACTTCCGCAGCCCCAAACGCTGCCACCTCACAGTCGAAAGACAATACCGCCAAGCCAGCAACCCGCTGCGCTCCCGAACTGGCCAAAAACCAAGTCCCGCCCCCTGTCTTTCTCAGAGACAAGGCGAAATTTACTCAACTGTCCAAAACCCTCTACGATAAGGGTTTCAAATATGACCAAGCCACTAATGTCGGCGAGGCCATCAAAATTATACCGGCGTCTATAGAAGACTTCCGAAACATAACCCGCCTATTCACGGCCGAGCGTGTGTCCTACCACACATACGCCCTTGCCGAAGAAAGGAAAGTCAAGGCAGTCCTCCGCGGAGTTCCCTATGAACTCGCAAACGAAGACATTCTGGAAGACCTCAAATCCCAAGGCTTCCCCATTGAAGGTGTGCATAAAATGCACAGCAGCAGGGGCGAAAGGTTTAACCTCGCCCTCCTCGTTCTCACCAATGTGCCGGAGGCGAAGGCCATTTTCCGCGAGGTACGCACTGTGTGCGGCCTGTCGCGTGTTAAGGTCGAAGCCCCTCACCGGCGCGGTTACCCAGCGCAGTGCCACCGCTGCCAACTTTATGGACACGCGGCAGCCAACTGCTCAGCTCCACCCAGGTGCATTAAGTGCCTAGAACCCCATCACTCGAAAGAGTGCCCACGGCCCAAAAACGCCGAATCCCCACCCTCATGTGTCCTCTGCGGACAAACAGGCCATCCGGCCAATTATAGAGGTTGCCCTCGCGCCCCTCGCCCACCTCCGAGCCGCAAAGCTCCACCACAGGTCAATGACCGAACCTTCCCGGCTCTTGTAAGCCGCAAGCCCAGCCAGGGCCAGCCCCTACCTCAGCCCCCTCAGGGCTCATCTCAGCCCACACAGGGCATCTATCGGGCCCCACAGGGCCCCTATCGGCCACCTCAGGGCCCTCCTCGGCCCCTTATGAGCCTCCCGCTCTCTCAGCCAGCGCCGCTCCCAATAAACCCCTGGTTCCAAAAGGAATCAAATATCCCGCGGCCCTCCGCCGACCCCAAAAAACAGACAGACTCCGTTGTAGAGTCCCTAAACCTAGTGTATAACACACTCAATAGAATCAATTTGGACGAAATCCTCATCCTTGCGGATAAACTGAGCACAGCTTAGTCACCTCAGGCCCGCCTCCTTGCTCTTACCGAGCACATCAACCTTCTAAGGTCCTTGTAAGTTAACTATGCCGGAGCCCTCTGCTCCCGCAATATCTCACGGTCGTATCAAACCAAAGGGTTTATCGCTTGTTTCATTCAATATCCGCGGCCTGCGAAATAACCTCCCAGAGCTTAGGCTTTTTCTACGAGATCGCGAAGCCGATCTCTTACTCCTACAGGAGACCCATCTCAGCCCCAAGGTCTCTAAAGGCCTTACTATTAAAATTATTCACTCATACGTAACGATAGACCCGACCGCAAAGGCGGCGGTACTGCCATCTATCACAAAAAGTCCCTTCATTGCTCCCACATATCTACTCCGTCGCTTACCAGTATGGAAGCCACTATCACTAGACTAGCCATGACTGGACACCAGTCAATCGTTATAGCCTCCTGCTATATCCCTAGCGGAACCCTCCCCGTCAAGAGTGACTTTGAAGCCATCCTTGCATTAGGCGACTCAGTCATTATGTTTGGAGACTTTAACTCCAAGCATACTGAATGGGCCTGCCGCACTACTACCAGTAGTGGCAGGGTGCTGCTTAATATCACTCAGTCTCGACCTGACTGTCTATAGCCCCCTCACTGCCACACACTATCCCGACATTGTTACCTACGCTCCTGACGTGCTAGATTTTGCTCTAGTTAAAGGAGTTTCCCTTAACCTTAGAGCAATCGAGCCTCTCGACGATCTAGGATCCGACCACCGTCCTGTATCCCTCCTTCTTGGCCATCAGCCATCTCCAACTCCCACTTCCAAAACCTACACCAACTGGAAGGGCTTCAAAAAGTCTCTAGCCTCGGCTATAGACTCTCCGGACCCTCCCATAACCCTTTCCTCTGACGCCCTCGACAGTGCGGGGAAAATAGACACAGCGGTCGAAAATCTCACCTCACTTATAACATCCTCTCTTAAAGAGAATGAAAAAGTTGTCCCGGTTGCTAAAACTAGTCTTCCCCTAGATATTAGCAACCTGTTAAAAGCCAAAAAAGCTGCCCTCCGTAGAGCTGCACGCTATCCCACTCCCGAATATAGACTCGCGGCCCACCGCCTTCAACGCAAACTGCGTTACCGCCTCCAAGACTACAGAGACCACGAAAAGGGCAATCTCATGGAGAAAATCTCTCCCTCTCACACAGCGTACTACCGGATGGCGAGAGCCCTCCGGATAGACGCTATAACCCATACTCCCCCTCTGTCTCGTCCCGACGGCTCCATTGCCTTCGAAGACGAAGAAAAGGCTGAGTGCTTCGCGGACAGCGTTGCCGCTCAATGCTCTCCTAGCTCACAACCCACAGACCCCTTACACATTCAACAAGTGGAGGACGAGGTCCGACGCAGAAACTCGCCCCCTACCGCCTCTGACCCTATCACTGTGTCCAAAGATGAGATTTCATCTACCATCAAAGGACTTAAGCCCAAAAAAGCACCGGGCGCGGATGGTATCTCCAACCAAGCCCTCAAACACTTCCCGGAGCAGGTAATCGCCTTACTGGCCATTATCTTTAACGCCTGCTTCGAATTCAGTTATTTTCCCACCTCTTGGAAAGAGGCAACTGTCATTGGCATTCCCAAGCCAGGCAAACCTCTCCACCTCCCCTCCAATCACCGTCCCATCAGCCTCCTCAAGGCCATGGGCAAACTTTTCGAACGAGTCATTCTCGTGCGCTTGAGGCGCCATTTGTTTCCCACAGACGGCGACCCTCTTGTCATCCCACAACAATTCGGGTTTCGAGCCAAACACTCGTGCCCCCAACAAGTTCACCGCATAGTGGAATACATCCTCAGCGGTTTTTACCCTCGCCGTCAAAAAACCATCGCGGTCTTCTTTGACATTGCCAAGGCATTCGACAGAGTCTGGCACGAGGGCCTTATCTACAAACTGTACGACTTAGGCCTCCCAGATCGTCTCGTTCGCCTTGTAGCCTCCTATCTGAAGGATCGTACCTTTCGTTTTAGACACGAAGGCACGCTATCCTCTACCCGTCAAATAAAAGCCGGTGTCCCTCAAGGCTCTGTGCTTGCTCCCCTCCTATACATACTATTCACCAACGACATCCCTATCCCGTCGAATGGTGTCAAACTAGCCCTCTTTGCAGATGACACAGCCCTTTACTCCAAAGGCAACTCATTACCACAGATTCGGAACAAGATCCAAAAGTCAGTAAGCGACTTGAGAGAGCTTGGTTCCAAAAATGGCGTATCGACGTAAACCCGGAGAAAAGCTCCGCCGTTTGCTTCGAATATAAACGACGTCGTCTCACCACCACTCCGCCAATCAGGATGTTAGGAACCCCTGTCCCATGGCAAACTAAAGCCAAATACCTAGGCGTCACCCTTGATGCAAGGCTCACTTTCGAGCCCCATATCAAGAAGGTTACTCGCACCGCACGTTTTTACATGGGTAGGCTCAACAGCATGTTGGGCAGACACAGTAAAATGTCCCTCCGCAACAAGCGAACCCTATATAAGGTCTGCATACGACCTGTCATGACCTACGCGGCCCCCATTTTCGCACATGCTAAACCCAAAGCCATCAATGAACTACAAATAGTTCAAAATCTATTCTGTCGTAGGGCCACTAACTCGCCCTATTATGTCCGTAATGCCGCCCTCCATCGAGACTTAGAGCTCCCAACAATCCAGCAGTTCCTCAAATCACTCTCTGAGAGATTTTTCAAAGCCTCAGAGTCCCACCCAAATCATCTCATTCGTGAGACAGCTGCCTATGCAGCCCCTATCCACACTCGCTATAGTGTGCGCAGACCGAGAAACTCTCTCTCGGACCCCCCCAACAAGCTTTCGGCTGACCTGAACTGCCTCCTGGCGGCTCGGGCCGAGCCTACATAACACATCCATTAATCTGCCTTAGTTAGGCATTCTTCTAAGCGGCTTTCGCCGCTTGCGCCCTCCTTTCTGCCAAGGAGGGTCGCGTTCGTATACGGCTTAGAGATCTCCAGTCAGATCGTTAAGCCATTTCCTAAAAGGTGGTGTTTAGTGGGTAAAAGTCGCCACATAACCACGCAGCCGGCTGCGTGGTATGCTATGAGCATTCACCACCTCCCTCCCCCGCTTTCCGGAGGGTTGCCCATATTTGTTTCGGGCGCAAAAAAAAAAAAAAAAAAAAAATTGTAATTCGTTAAGGATCTCCTAGGTGTGTGTTGCTTGCAGTATACAGTGGCTGCAAATAACCGCCGGTACGACAAACTCCGCCCACGTCGAGTCCCGCGATTCCGTGAGGCGTCGAGGTCACCGGCCCCTAGGTGATTCTTGGCACTTTATGCGTTGCGTGCATCTAGTGCCTAGTCGCGTCATAGAGTGCCACCTTAGCACTTCCCCCAACCCTTTTGATTACAAAAGGGGTAGGCAGTGCCCCAAGTGTGGAAAGTCACCATTTCACATACCTTTCATTAGACAGGGCCGTATAGTAGATAACCTGACTGACGTAGGTAGGTCAACATGTCCGATAAGAAAAAGGGGGAACCTCCCCCCCCATCTAGAAAACCACCGGACCGAAAAGGTGTGTTGGAACGACCACTGGCTGTGAGGGATCTGTCGAACCCGGAGCGCACTAGAATAGTGTCATCCTTTTCGCAGATCCCTCAAAGAAAACCCGTCTCGCCACGGAAAGACCCCGCACCGGGCGTCGCGCTCACGCCGGCCGTGTCTGAGCACACGGTTAGGCAGGAACCGTCGCCTCAGCCGCAGCGAGCGAAGAAAACGGCGAGACGTCATACTCCTCCGGAAACGGAAGCCTCCTTGTATGAGAAGAGGCAACGGATTGGCTCCCAACCGTCTTCCGATGAAGCACCAACCTCATCAGAGGAAGACGAAGATTACCACAGAGCGACCACAAAGAAGGTGCTGAGATCTCCACCCAGGTCACCTTCTCCACCGCAACCCCCCCCCCCCCCGCTCCATATCACCGGATCGGCGAAGCCATGATTCGGCCCAGTACGAGCAGGGGGGCGAGGAATCCTTCAGTTGGGGGTCAACCACGTATGCCACCCTCGCTGCATCCGCCGGCCGATCATCGCCGGTGGCAACAATAAATCCGTCCGGGCTCCCACAGGACGATGGCCAACGACCATCTACCAGTTATGCCCATATGGTAGCTGCACCTGCAGTACCACGACCACCTCCGGCGGCAACGCCTACAGATAAACCTGCCGACCAGGAGAAGGGCCGTTACCCACCTATAGTGGCCGAATGCCTACCAGACTGGACGAGGCATTTTAAGGAGCTCAACAAAATGTTGGGCCACCCCATAAATGCCCGTCCGTTTGGGAAAGGCGTCAGATTCACACCGCAGAGTGCTAATGAATTTCGCACAGTACAGCGGTACATGGTGGATTTGACGAAGAAAACACCAACACTGTCGTGGTATTGTTATACCCCGGAGGAGGATAAGCCCACTAAAGTGGGCATCCGGGGTCTACCTATGGGCATGGATACCAAGGACATAGAGGAGGCTATAAGGGCAAAAGGCTTCCCCATCAAATATGTGAAGGCAATACCTCCTCGTAGAAGCAGACCTGGCTGCATCTACTTTGCCCAACTGGACCACTTGAGCCTGGAGCAGCTCCAGGACCTTTACAACATCGACGAACTCCTCTATATGAGAGGGGTCGTCATCGAGGCCTGGCAAAGAAAAGCAGGACCAGCTCAATGCCACCGATGCCAGGCCTTCGGGCACGCCTCTGCCAACTGCTTCAGGCCAGTGAGATGCGTGCGCTGTGCCGGGGAGCACATAGCAAGCCTTTGCCCTCGGGGTAGAGAAGAAGAACCGAAATGTGCCAACTGTGGCAAAAACCACACGGCAAATGACCGCCGATGCCCAGTCCTGAGGAGGACTGCTAGGAGGCAGGGGTTAACCTTACCGGGACTACTCCCGGAGGCACCAAAAAAGGCCCCCCAGAGTCACCCGAAAGCTGTTACCATCCAGCAGGACGGGTGGACCACCATTACCGGGAAGGGCAGGCAACCAGCCCCCCCCCCACCCGTATCATCCCAGGAAACGGTGGAACCCACGACGACCAGGGCAACCACCGGGGCGACTCTACAGCCTCCCGCCAATCCTGCCACAGAACGGCAACCCTCAAAGAAGAGGAGGCGGGAGAGAAGTAGGAAGAAGGCGCAGCCTCCTCAGGCTGTTACCTCTACCCCGACACCAACAGTACCAGTAGCCTCGCAAAAGGCGCAGATTACTCGGGAGATAACCAATGTGGGTACAGTGCCAGAAAGGGCCCTACCAGAACGTAGGGCCCGCTCTAAATCTAGAGCGCGCTCAACCCACCAGCCAAGAGGGCAGGACCAGGAGCAACCACACCCGAGACAATTGCCAACGCCTTCTTACAGGAGAACACCTTCCACCGGCCTCGAAACAGCAGATGCAATCCAACGTCTGGTTGGTATTGCCATCGAGGTCGGCATGCAAGTCCTGGCTGACATAAGAGCCGGGACAGACCCAGTGACAGCGATAATGAAGGCGCTGGCAAACCTTCTTGCCCGGCATTACGGAGGAGAGTAATCTGCGCCTCCTCTATTGGAACCCGGACGGAATACAGCAGAAGCTGCATGAACTCCGCACAGTCGCCCAGCAACAGGATTTACACATCATCTTGCTGGGAGAGACAAAGTTGAATCCAAAGACGCATATTAAGCTACCGAATTATCACATTTACAGGAGGGACGAGGTCACTGCTCAGGGGGCCGCCTATAGAGGAACGGCGGTTCTAGTGAGGAGGGACATCGTCCATCAAGAGCTGGAATTACCACCTTACCAGACTATGCGCTCTATCGGCATAAAAATGGAGGCGGCGGGCGAGGAACTTAGAATCTACGCGGCATACCGCCCGCCAGGGACTCCATTTTGCTCCTCAGACATCCGGACGGTGATGGAAGGCGACACACCCACAATTGTCGCCGGGGACCTAAACGCTAAACACCCGGCGTGGGGGTCCAGAGTGATCACCCCGCCGGGTCATGAACTATATGAAGATGCGGAGAAGAACTCGTATGACGTTTTAGGTCCCGAGGAACCAACTCACGTTCCTACTGACCCAAGGAGGAAACCGGATGTATTAGACATCGTGCTCAATAGGAACGTCAACTATCCGATAGTGGTAGAAGTGCTGTACGACCTTTCATCACAGCACCTCCCGTTACTGATAACCCTTGGCCTGAAGGCGGTGACTACGCCGCCCAGAGCGTTTAAGACACGTGTCGACTGGAGGCTCTACTGTCAACACCTGCAGCAGAGACCTCCAGCACACCAGCCGATAAGCACAGCGGACGACGTAGAGGCCGCTGCAACTAGAATTACCAAAAACATCAAGGAGGCCCTCCACGCGGCCTCTACGGTTGTCCCGATCACTGCCAGGCGAGACGATCTGCCGCTTAATATATGCGTGCAGATCAGGCGCAAGAGAGCGTTGAGAAAGCTCTGGGCGCGTACTCGCTGCCCCAGATTAAAGACCCAGCTCAATACCATCTCGGAGGAACTGTCGGTTGCAGTCCAGGCCTTCAGAGGCGACGCCTGGGATCGGCGCATCAGCAAGGCTGAAGAGCAAGATGCGTCGCTCTATAAACTGAACCGGCAGTTAACCAGAACCAAACCTCCCGTTTGCCCGTTGATAGACAACACAGGCAAACGTTGCTACGATGCCAAGGGCAGAGCGGATATCCTAGTCGAGCACTTCGAGGAGCAATTTATGCCGAACCCAGCAAGTGCGGAGTTCATGGAGCTTCATGCCAGGAAGGAAAGCCGCGTACAGGAGTTCCTGTCGTCGCCCGCACCGCCTCTTGCAAGAGAGTGGTTCATCTCCCCCGCTGAATTGCGGAGGACAGTAACCCGCCTGCAACCGAGGAAGGCGCCGGGGCACGACGGGATTACCAACGCTGCACTCCGACAGTTGCCCAATAGAGTCATAGTAGAGCTTGGTCGACTCTACAATGGGATATTGCGGACATCCCACTTCCCGGAGGACTGGAAAAAAGGCAGAATTATCGTATTGCCGAAACCCGGGAAGGACAGGCGTAGAGCTGCCAGCTACAGGCCGATCACGCTATTACCACACATAGCTAAACTGTTTGAAAGATTGCTGCTGAGACGTCTCCGTCCGTGCATCCAACTTCGGGCGGAGCAGCACGGATTCAGGAGGGGTCACTCTACAGTCACACAATTGACTAGAGTGCTGCACCTGCTTGCGGCAGAGTACAATCGTGGCCGCATATCGTTGGGCGTCTTTCTTGACATCGAGAAGGCGTTCGACCGGGTGTGGCACATAGGATTACTATATAAACTGAAAGAACAGACCAGTGTCCCTCTTGCTATGTTGCGGTTAATGGCGTCTTTCCTGGAAGACAGGAAGTTCTACGTCTGCGTAGAGGACGCCGAGTCCGCAACTAGAACTATTAGAGCCGGCGTTCCACAGGGCAGCTGTTTGTCACCAGTCCTGTACGCGGCTTACACCAACGACATACCCACACTGGCAGGCAGGCTTCAAGAGTGGGAGGACGACGTCGAGCTGGCGCTATATGCGGACGATAGCGCCTATTTCACCTCGTCCAGAAGAGCCCACATAGCCACTGCCAAGATGCAGCGTCTGCTGGACCTGCTGCCACCATGGCTGGATGAGTGGAGGATGGTCGTCAACGTTGGTAAGACGACCGCTCTGCTCACTCGCCGTCTCAGAAATTTTCCACCTCCGCTGACCCTCAACGGCCAGGAGATTGCGTACCAGAAGGCTGTAACCTACCTTGGGTGCAGGATCGACAGGACGCTGCGCATGACCGCGCACGTCGACTTCGTCGTCCGCCGGGCTCGATGTGCGCGGGCGACGCTCTTACCGGTCCTGGCATCCAAGTTGCCAACTCGAATCAAGCTCCGGATATACAAGATGTATATCCGGACCATCATCACCTACGCTGCACCGGCCTGGTACGCACTTCTGAGCGACCCTCTGAGGCGGCGACTACAGGCCCAGCAGAATCTGACTCTAAGAACGATCGTCGGAGCAGGTCGCTACGTCCGGAATGACGTGATAGCGGCCGACTTGAAGGTCGAGAGTATCTACGACTTTGTGGCCCGGTTAGCGCGCGGCATGTTTGACCGTGCCGATAACGGGCCACACGAACACCTTAACGGCTTTGCGCCGTTACATACCCGGCCACCGGACGGGCGACCTCTTCCAAGAGAACTCCTCTCTATATGTGATTAGAGAGTCGAGTAACAACCCACAATGCCGCTGAAAGGCCAACTTCGACTATTACTGGACAACCTCTCCTTTTCCCGTAATTAACCAATTACGGGAAAAATATTACTAAGTACGGATCAACCCGGAAATAACCATACAATGCCTAAAAAGGCTAAAAGGACTGGCCCATAGTGATGGGCCATGAGGATCATCCGGGCAATGGGGTATACCCCGAGGCCCGATACCTGCATCGTCCCTCGGGACATGTAGACGACATCGTATTGCAATTCGTTCGGGGTAATAGTTCGGAAAAACAAGAAAATCCTTCGGGAAAAGTGAAAACCAGCAGTCAAGAAGAAAAGTATAGGGAAAAGTGATTACTCTCTCACGGAACGGTTTGAAGATAATTGCTGTTTCATTCCCAAGATCCCTTAAGTTATACAGTCCACATCGAAGAATTAAGGCGTCGGGACCGGGACGACTTCGGAAGACCCGTAATCCCCGTCTGAACCTACTTGCTGAAAAGGAACGAGGTTATCGCCCTAGTGTGTTACTCCGTTGCGGAGATCACATACGTTGTTCCCGAACCCAACGTAGGCGTTATAGGAGGCCGGATCGAGAGAAGCCTCGATTCCTCCCTTCTGTTTCTTAATCGAAAGTCGAGTTCCGCTTGGTTCCTTTTCAATTGGACCTTCGGAGCCGGATTAAAGACCACCCGAACCCCGCCAGCTGGATCAAGGAACCAGCTGTGGACTGCTGGTTGTGGAAAAAAGAAGACCTTCGGAGCCGAGTGAAGATCAGCAACCGAAGGAAGCCGGAGGTTTGAGCTGAAGCAATAGGACCAAAGGCCAGAAGACCAGGACGTCAGCGCTGAAGGACGGGACCTGGAACTACCGAAAGAAAGAAAACCGGGATTGCGGCCGGGGGCGTGTGCTCGCATGAGGCACGTATCGCAGACGGGCGCAGGTGTCTTGTGAAGGCACTCATCGTGGCCAAGCAGGGCTTGGCATTTTTCCTGTCGGACGACCGTGTCTGGCATTTTCCTGTCGGGCAAGCGTGCTCGGCATTTCCTGTCGGACGACCGTGTCCGGCATTTTCCTGTCGGATCATCAGGGTGCTGGACGAAGCATCCACCGCTGCTGCTGCCGGGCGAGGGTGCGCGTGGGCACCTGACTGCATCGCGGCCGGAGGAGGGCGCTTGGACGAGGCGTCACCGGCAACTGGGCGGCGAGCACAGCATACATCCCGACCACCTAACGGT
Source organism: Parnassius smintheus behrii (assembly GCA_036936625.1). Classification (NCBI taxonomy): domain Eukaryota; kingdom Metazoa; phylum Arthropoda; class Insecta; order Lepidoptera; family Papilionidae; genus Parnassius; species Parnassius smintheus. The sequence continues at coordinate 5,938,200 of JAUPFT010000026.1, forward strand.
GCCAAACGGTTGGGCTCTGGCACAACACCTTCGGGTGGAGCAGTTCTCTCGAGCGAGACTGCGCTTGCACTACCGCTCGACTGTTTCGTCATATTCCTTGGCGGGACAGTTCCTAAACCTTTCCTCCATTCCATTCCTGCACGACTCCATCCCTGGACGGCTCACCTCGGTAGGCCCCGTCCAGGATTGATAGGGCTGATAGGGCTGTTAGGGTGGTAGTAGGGTTGTAGGGTTGGGAGATAAGGGAAGGGAGGGGTAGTGGTGTTAGGTTGGGGTGTAGAAGGGTTGTAGGTAAGGGGTTGTAGGGACCGTAGGGACAGTTAGGGACCGTAGGCCAACAATCACCTTCCTGCAAGATGAAGAAGGCACAAGACCAGACAGGAAGAAGCGAAGGGAGCAGGACAAGGACAGGGCTCTCAAGAAAAGCTAAAGAAGCGGAACCATCTGGAGCGACCACAGCTACTGCGTCAAATGGAGCAACTCCTTCAAGTGGAGCCACCACCGACACGTCCACATGCACGTGGGACACAGGGACGTCCGTGGCAACGACAAGCAACAGGACGGACACCAGTGGTACGCAGGCCAGTACCGCACAACAATCCGTTATATCCAGGAGTGAAACGGTGGTCGAAAAAGTAGGTCAAAGGACCGAAGAAGCGGCATCGTCAAGGACAGTAATCGGGCACACTAGTGATAAAGGGTCACAAAGAGGTAGTAGGTCATCGCGATCGGCGAGGCTGAAAGCCGAATTAGAGGCGCGGATTAAATTCGAACGCTCAGAGCTCGAACGAGCACAGGCAGCTGCTGCCTTGGCCAAGTCTCAATTGGAGTTGGCACGACTCAACCGAGAAGAGGAGATCGACTCGAGTGAGGATGATGAAGAGCGGAATACTCAGGTGGAACCTTTCGTAAGGAGTTGGGTTCAGCAGACCATAATGAGCGCGCCGGTTAGTGTAGCACAACCCGATGTTACTGATAAGGAAGCGTGTAAAGGATCACGCCGCAAAGGGGCGGAGATCGAGCGCAACCAAGGAAATGCACAGAAAACACACGCGAGTGAGGTGTCAGAATTGACCGAAGCGATTGTGAGTGCAATAAAAATAGCTGGTAAAGATAAGTCTTCCCAGCTTCATTTCCTCCAGGAATTACCGGTGTTCGATGGAGACCCGGGTGAATGGATAATTTTCAAAACGGTGTTTGAAGACACGAGAAGCCAATTTTCAGGGGTGCAAAATGTCGCACGCCTTAGGAGGGCATTAAAGGGCACCGCTAAGGAAGCGGTTAAGTCGTTGTTGTTTACTTTGTGTGAACCGGAAGAAATAATGAACGCTCTCGAAAGAAGATTCGGTAGGGTTGAGATGCTCATTCTAGCCGAAATCGAGAATGTAAAGCGTATGCCAAGATTGGCAGAAGATTGCCGGAATATAGGATCTTTTGCAAGTCGTATTACGAACGTGGTTGCCACGATACAAGCGTTGAATCAACCACAGTATTTGTACTCACCGGAGTTAGTGAGCCGCATAGTGGAGAAGCTCGGAACTATGATTAAATTTAAATGGTTTGAATATCGAGCTCAGTATCCTTTGGAGCCAGAGTTACAGAAGATGGCCAAGTTTTTAAATTTATTGAGTGAACAATTTGGAGCGTCCTTAAACAATGAAAATGCGCCTGAAAAAAGGAAGCGTCCTGAATTCAGGAAGCAAACTGTACACACTGCAAAGGGAGGTGTACGCAGATGTGCCGTGAGCGAGCGCTATATGCGCCGAAGTAAGTCGAGCGAGCGTCTAGAACGCCGAAATAGTAAAGGGCACAACCGACAGGTGGTTATGACAACCCAGGATAAGCCTGTAAGTCGGGTAACACATAAGTGTGTTATATGCAACAAGGAACACTCTATAGTGAGTTGTTACAAGTTTAAGGACATGAATATTCACGAGAAATGGGAAGCGGTCAAAAAGGCGAAAGTATGTTTCCAATGTTTGTCACCTAACCATAGGAGGTTAGAGTGCAAAGCGAAAAAATGTGGTGTAGAGGGATGTAGAATGTCACATCATCGAATGCTACACCGATACCCCAACTCTTCTGGATGAGGGATCGACCATGACACTCATAGAGGAGTGTATGGCTCAGAAATTAGCGCCTCGCGGACGTAAAGAGGGATTACGTATCGAAGCCGTGGGAGGTAAGCGAATTAACGACGACAGTTCGTATCGCTTAAACATTAAGATAAAAGGCATTTACTCGAGCGACTTAGAAGAGATAAGTGTACAAACAATTAAGTCACTTAACCTTTCTCCGCAGTCGGTAAGCCGAGAATTATTGCAACGGTGTTCTCATTTGACACCGATTAAGGATGAGTTGATGTATGAGAGGTCCAAACCTACCATATTAATTGGTCAGGACAATTGGCATCTCATAGTTACTCGTGAATTAATTTCAGGAGGTAAGAACCTACCTGTAGCATCGCTCACCAAACTTGGATGGGTTTTACATGGTCACATATCGGGTGGTATTAAACCGATCAAGATCGTTAACCACATTTCCACCAAGAAGGAGGAAGATATGGATAAATTGATCAAGGATTATTTTAGTTTGGAATCTCTGGGAGTGTCGGCTAGAAAGCCCGTGAACGACCCAGAAGAACGAGCTTTAAGTATTTTGAACAAAACGGTACGTCGTATACCTAATAATAGGTACGAGACTGCTTTGTTATGGCGCACAGACAATGAGTGCATGCCGTCGAATAGAGCGCAGGTTGAAAGTCGCCTGTTGAATATTGAAAAAAAGCTCGACAAAAATAGCGAGTTGAAGAAGGAATATGAGAAGCAAATTGAAAATCTCATCGTTAATGGTTACGCAGAGAAAGCGAACCATATTCCCATTTCCCCACGTACGTGGTACCTTCCTCACTTCGCAGTGACTCACCCACAAAAAAGGAAAATAAGGATAGTTTTCGACGCCGCCGCAAAGACGGGCGGACGTTGTCTCAATGATGCATTGTTAACCGGACCGGACTTATTGAAGTCGTTGTTCGGAGTTCTGCTACGATTCAGAGAAGGAAGCGTGGCAGTAATGGCAGACATTAAAGAAATGTTCCTGCAAGTGAAAATCCGGGATGAAGACAGGGATAGCCTTCGATTCTTATGGCGGCACAATCGTGACGCGCCACCGGAATAGTATAGAATGACGTCACTCATATTTGGAGCGGCATCATCACCATGCATCGCTATATATGTAAAGAATAGAAATGCGCAGGACAACGCGGATATCTATCCAGAAGCAGCTTCCGCTACAGAAAGCAATTTTTATATGGATGACTATCTACAGGCATTTCCCGACGTGACGACGGCCGAAAGGATAGTAAACGATATGTATGAATTACATAAGCATGCTTCTTTCCAACTGAGGGGATGGGCTAGCAACCGACCCGAAGTTTTAAGTAAGATGGAAAATAAATATAAGAGCGACAGTGCTTCGCTGGGAGATAAAGAGCACACAGAGCGCACGTTAGGTTTGATTTGGAATATCAAACGGGATATAATAAGTTTCTCCACAAGTCTTCGTAACACACCGGAAGAGGTGATGGAAGGTTTACGACCGCCTACGAAGAGGGAGATAACTAGCGCTGTGATGTCAGTTTTCGATCCTTTGGGACTCGCATCACCCATAACGATTCAAGGGAAGTCGCTGATCCAGCAAGTATGGAGGACAGGCATCTCTTGGGATGAAGAAGTTTCACACGAATTACACGTGTTATTTTGTAAATGGATATCGGAAGTGAAGAAATTAGGTCATTTAGAGGTACCTAGACCCGTTGCTGAAGGCGTCGGCAAGGGAGAGTTACACACTTTCACGGATGCTAGTGAAAAAGCATACGCTGCCGCGGTGTATTACGTCACCACGGACGAGCTAGGATTAAGGCGGATTACGCTGATCGCCGCAAAGGCAAGAGTAGCGCCGTTGAAACCAATTTCGATTCCAAGGCTTGAATTGCAAGCAGCTCTTATGGGCAGCAGGCTGGCTGCCTCGGTTAGTGAAGAGAGCAAGTACGAGATGTCCGAGAGAGTATTTTGGACAGACTCACGTACAGTGTTAGCGTGGATTAAGTCAGATCCTCGCGCCTTTAAACCATTCGTTGCTCATCGATTGGCTGAGATCGAAGATCACAGTAAGCCATGTGAATGGCGATGGGTTCCAACGTCACACAATGTGGCAGACGACGCCACTAGAAATTTCCCTTCCACCTTCGATGTAAGTCATCGCTGGTTTCAAGGACCTGAATTCCTCAGGAAAAGTCCTGATTTATGGCCCAAACAAGTGGACACCATAAAAAGCTTAGAAACAGGTGAAGAAAAATCGCCAAAGGGCGTAAATGCGTTAAGAAAGCAAGAACCGTTAAGTCTACCCGACTACGGACGATTTAGCAGCTTTAAGAAATTCCTTGGGGCAACTGCACGCACCTTGCAAGCGGTAGAAAAATTCAAGAGTTTAAGAAAGTCGGTTAAAGGACCCGACGACGCAGCCGAAAAGTCGGTTATGTGTTCCAACAAAGTTTTAGCAAAGTCGGTTAAAGGACCCGATGGCGCGTTGGACATAGCGCTCTTGAAAAAAGCGGAATTATTAATTTGGAAGTTCGTTCAAGACGAGTGTTTTTATTCGGAAATAAAGTGCTTGAAAGCAGGCAAAAGTGTTGAAAGAAGTTCACGCTTAAGTAAATTATCTATGGAAATAGGAGAAGATAACTTACTCCGTTTAAATGGACGTTTACCTTTCAAGTCTAATTTGACCGAGGAAAGTAGAAAACCTGTCATATTGGACGGTAAACACGAAATCGTTAAAATGATGATTAGAGAAGTTCATCATCATTTTGGACATGCCAATCACCAGACGGTGATGAATGAGGTGAACCAGAAATTTTATGTCTTGAACTTACGTAATGTAGTACGTAGTGTGTCACATCATTGCCAGTGGTGCAGGACATACAGATCCAAACCGCAGAACGTGCCACAAGGAAATATTCCTCTGGAGAGAATAGCTCATCATGAACCACCTTTTACATGCTCAGCTGTGGATTATTTCGGTCCTATGAGTGTAACTATAGGAAGGCGACACGAAAAACGTTGGGGTGTTTTATTCACGTGTCTGACTACCAGAGCAGTACATCTGGAAATAGCAGCCTCATTGACACCAGCGTCAATGATAATGGCGTTGAGGCGATTTATCGCCAGAAGAGGAAAACCGGCCGTTATATACAGCGATAACGGGACAAATTTCAAAGCTGCGAATAAGGAATTATTGAAAGCATGCGAATAATGCCATGAGGGCATGAAAAATGAGTCATTTAAGAAATATATTAAATGGAAATTTATACCTCCGGGAGCACCGCACATGGGTGGCGCCTGGGAGAGGTTAGTAAGGTCGATTAAAATTGCGTTGACCGCTACGCTCAGAGAAAAGAGCCCACGAGAGGAGGTTCTACATACGTTACTTTTAGAAGCAGAGCACACAGTGAATTCCAGGCCTCTGGTAACATTCAGTATGGATAGTCCTGAAGAGGGTTTGACACCCAATCATTTTCTTCTGGGACGCTCATGTGGTGATCGACCACCTGGATTATTTCTAGAGCGGCATCTGACGGGTCAACTCAATTGGAAAGTCGCACAGAGGTTAGCCGACCATTTTTGGACAAGGTGGCTGAAGGAATACATGCCTACCTTAATACCGCGAACAGGTAATAACGGAAAGTTCATGGAACCTAAAGAAGGCGATATTGTTTTGATAATAGATCATTCGTTGCCACGAAATACGTGGCCGAAAGGCAAAATTAGTAGAACGTTACTGGGACCAGACGGTCACACCAGAGTGGTTGACGTCATTACTAGCACAGGTATCTTGAGGAGACCTACATCCAGAATAATAGTCCTGGTACCCGCGACGCCTCCCAAATGATGGTGCTAACGCACGGGGGGGAGATTGTTGGCGACGCGCCTATAAGAATGTTTCAGTTTATTAAGTCAGCCGATGACGAATAACTTTTCAAAGACTTATTGTCCAATTTAAATGTTCTGATAAGAAAATGCTTAGTTAAATCTTAAAGAAATGTCGAATTAATGATAAGAAGGTCTTGAGTTCGACTCCCAGGCCAGACTAGTTTGTTCGTTTTCCTAAGTAATATCGCTTAATAAATTCATAAGGAATTTAAGATATAAATTATATTACCGGATTTGTTCCCCGGTTGAAATCATCTTTCTAACGATGTAAATTCAAAGGAATATTAAAGTGAAGTTAGGGATCGGATTGGTTCCCCGGTCGAGATGATCACTCTGTGCATAAACAGAATTAACGGAAATTAATTGCATAAGTATTGTCTTGTATAAGTATGATATGTTTGTACGAAAACAAATGCCTATTTGTTATGATTGATTAATGAAAACATTCACTTGTATTGTTATCTGATAAGAAGCATGATAACGAATAAGAGTCTTATCAGAAATAGTTTCCTACTGTTTGAAAATTATGTAGAAGCACTCGTTTATTTAATATTGTTAAAATTAAGTGTATTTCAGACTTTCATTTTTCTGATAGTCGAGAGCCGTGCAAAGTTAGTTGTTCAAATAGTGTGAGTTCACGGAAGCACGCTGGCCACGCCCTTAGGAGGCCGAATATGTAAAAATGTAAAATGTTTGTAATTTCAGCAATTTATGTAAAAATGACTTGTAAAACATTTCAGGTTGATTGTACGTGCTAAAAAGGTGAATTCTGTGTTATTTTATGTGAAAATTCCTGTGCATAAGTGAAATAATGATAGTTTTGTATAAGAAATTTAAAAGTGTTTTAAATAGTGAAATAAATAGAGAAAATGTAAATTAAACTATTGTATTAGTTAACATATGTATAAATTCAAGTGGGAAACATTGTTTTAACTTTCTGTGTTAAATATTTAAGAAGTTTGGATTTTGGATTTGTGAGTAAAGTAGGCATATTTTGTTTTATAAATTAAAGGATTTTTGTAATACGGAAAAATAATGTATATCATGGTGTAGATATTGTTTTGTGCTATCTAAATAGATAACTTGTGTTTATGTGTGATTTATGTGAATAAAGAAATTAAGTGAAACGTGAGAGAGTAATAGTACAAATTCATGTTGTTAAGTTGCGCAGGCACGCGAATGGCGCGGCTCACTTTCGCGTATAGCTCTGGCGGTAGCTTAGTGAACGGGTTTTATTGCAATTCGTTCGGGGTAATAGTTCGGAAAAACAAGAAAATCCTTCGGGAAAAGTGAAAACCAGCAGTCAAGAAGAAAAGTATAGGGAAAAGTGATTACTCTCTCACGGAACGGTTTGAAGATAATTGCTGTTTCATTCCCAAGATCCCTTAAGTTATACAGTCCACATCGAAGAATTAAGGCGTCGGGACCGGGACGACTTCGGAAGACCCGTAATCCCCGTCTGAACCTACTTGCTGAAAAGGAACGAGGTTATCGCCCTAGTGTGTTACTCCGTTGCGGAGATCACATACGTTGTTCCCGAACCCAACGTAGGCGTTATAGGAGGCCGGATCGAGAGAAGCCTCGATTCCTCCCTTCTGTTTCTTAGTTTCCGTCCGTTGTGTCCTTTTCAATTGGTCCTTGCGAGCCGAATTCCTTTTCAATTTGCTTTACATTGCTTTTACAAACTTCTTGTCTTACTAATTTATAAGACGATACTAAATTGTTTGTTACGTAAATTATAATTTTATTATACGTGGTATAGCTACAGCTATATTATGTTGTAGCACAAATGGGTCGGGTCGACCGGGGAAGGGCCACGCTCTCACAGAATGTCAGCGTAAAATAGTAGCGTAATGCTGTTGTGTTTCGTACGATGAGTACCGTAGAGAACCGGAGACCCGTTTTACTGGAATCGAGGCATTCCGTCTCAATCCTCAGGGATGACAAAACATCTGCATTTTGATTCTTAATCGAAGTAAAATGTAGATGTACCTATATGGGCCACAGCATTCACTTACCATCATGTGGACTGTGTGCTCGTTTGTCACCCTTAATCTCTATACAAAAAATTACAAATCTTCCATGAAATAATTATTTCTTTAATCAATTAAAAGCGACGTTATAATTACCTATGAGAGTTGAATTTTTATTTCATCTGAGAGTTGAATAACTTATTTCTACACGACTCCCGAAACCATACAGGAGGCTGGTGTCATCTCCTTCAAGTATTTGTAGCTATCTCTGTCTAGTATATAATATCAATTCTTTCTAGCGTTTTATAGATAAATTACACCCAGACACAGAACAAAGGATCGTGCTCATCACACAAACATTTTGTCCTGGGTGGGAATCGAACCCACGACCTCCGGCTTAGCAGTCAGGGTCACTAACCACTAGACCAACAGGCCAGTCAAATTTGTACACATTTATTTGAAAAAAAAAATATAGTACCAATCAGTCTCTAATTTCTATTACTTATCATCAGTGATCGGAATAGGGTGAGTATATTTACCCACAGTTTATGGAACAGAGACAAAAATCGGAGACTGACAGCGAGCTGTCTGCTAATTTATGATGCTAATGTTAAATATATCTAAAGAGCAATATTTAAAGCCCATATTTAAATTATACTCTTTTTGCCGGGTGGGAGCAGGGTCGTGTAAGTTGGCTATGACCTTTACCGTCCCATCGGATTATAAGAGTGAGGGAATAGAGAGTGCACCTGTACTTGCGCATACACTTGGGCACTATAATCCTGTCCTGCGCCGATGGCTAGCCTCCGTTGAGGTAGGCAGCCGTGGCCGAAATTTGGTCTGGAGGACATTATTATTATTATTATATCAGGAAAGCCATGTTTTTTACATTTACGCAAACACTACACATTGAATAAAACTATTTCGTAACCATGTGTGCTGTAAAGCACCCAAAACGTCGGGAATTAAAAACCAATGAATTAAACGCGATAAAATCCATATTAATAGTTTTATTCAACGTGTTTTTCTTCATCTTCGTATGCAATCCTTTAATGTATGTCACAGTAAAGTAAATAACTTAAAAAATAAATAACTTCACTCAAATTTGAAAATAAAATAACCACCGACCTATTTTATTTCATGGGTGTCGTAACAGGCAATTGAGGGAAACTTCTTCAAGATATGGTCAGTAGCATCTTCCTGATGACAACAGAGAGTAATAAAATTTTTGTTGGTGGCGAATCTTACTGCTAAATGTGGCAATTGTGGCTAAATCTCCATCTATGTGGAAGGTCTATGTTTGGCAGTGTACATTTATAAAATTGTAAAAAAATTAATAAATATCGAGGAAGGACAACAACGTGCTAATATTTCGTTTATCGGTGAGGGGACAAACGTCAGCATAAATTTGGCAGCCTTAATTACAACACGGGCTCGCCCCATTTTTTGATGACGTCTGGACGCAGTTTTCACGAATTCAATTTAGGGTATTTTATTTGCCGAGCTGAGATACATACGTAAAAAGATAAATGATTGTCTTATCATGATATTTTTTGTATGTACAAATACTACACTTGGAATAAACCTAATTTTACAGATTATCGCGTTTACTGTTTTAATTCCCGGCATTTCCCGACATTTGATTCCCGAGTTGAAGGTACCCTTCCTTAACTATATCTCAAACACCTCAGTTTCGCTCCACTCCTCCCCTACCATGACCATGGGTGCTGCAAAGTTCCAGAAACGCCGGAAATTTAAAACAAAAATAGTTAAAATTAAACGAGACAAAATCAGTGAAATCAGTTTTATTTTATTTACGTGACAGAGCCACGCTACAGCTATATAATATTTGTAGCATGAATCAGTCGACTCGATCGGGGAAGTACCACGCTCTCACAAAATACAAGCGTATATCAGCAGATCAATGCTGCCGTGTTTCGTATGGTGAGTGTAAAGAAGCGGAAACACTTTTTACTGGAAACGAGGCATTTATTCGTAGTCCTCAGGGGCAGAAGTGACCACGCATATGTATTTTGATTCTTAATCGAAGATAATTGTAGATGTCTGTGGGCTACAGCATCCTCTTACTATCAGGTGGACTGTGGGCTCGTTTGTCACCCACATTCTATAATGAAAATTCCATACTTATTCCATAATTCCACAATACGCGACAAGTCAAGTTCGATCTCCGCCAGCATCAATAATATTGTTAATGGTAAACTGTACAAACTGCTGCTTTACCACGTACTCTGTAGTAGAGAAAGATATCAGGAGTAGTCTTGCCTAAGCTGAATCATTATATGTGAACTCCAGATGGTAGGACTTCTTTTCTGGCCCTATTTGGTAAGTATCATACTCAACTATAATAACATGCTATGGGGCATTTCACGTTAATAGTACTCAGAGGTCATAATGCAACTGTAGTCTTTTTTGTTAGAAGTTGTTTACAGGTGTTTATGGTTTGCAGCCACTAATCAGTGAGGTGGACTGTAAGTTCGTTTTGCAGTTGATTATATTATGTAGAAAGCAGAAATAAAATAAGTTTATTTAGTAACACATTTTAGCAATTTGCTTACTAAAATTACTTAATATAAATTTGATAAATGGTTATTAAAAGTACCTAATTCAGCGTAGTCTTGGTAAAGAACTTCGACGCTGATCTTCCGTGGGTGCCAATAAAAATCTAACAACAACTATACCTGACAGTATTCATTATTATCTAGTTTTAAGTAAATATGGACACAATTATTTAAACCATATACACATACATGTATACACTATCACATGTATATCGACGCTTCAAGGCCAAAAAGGGATAACCGCCAATATTTGCGAAATCGACTTATATTTTTTATGGTTAGAATCGTCTTTTTTGCGTCTTTTGGTCTAAGTCCAAGTCAAGTCCAAGACGGTTGCCTAATAGCAGGGCGCGGACCGTGAACTCAAAAAGTTTGTGGGTTCAAATCCGCCATTCGACAACTGGTGTGAACCACTCGTAACACAAGCGATAAGCTTACCATGAGTGGTTAAGGGGAATATTGGTAATGTTTATAGCATTGTTAAATATTCTTTTTTAAAACAAAAAAAAGTATTAACTGCCGCAACTTAGTTGTAAAGTGTACAGTATAGTTATTATTTCGAAGATGTTTAATTTCGTCTTAACCCCTGCTAGTTTAAAATAGCAATTATCATCGATTAAGTTATTGGTCAGACAGATGTCACAGTAATTAGCTTTCTTCATAGTAGTTCAGTATTCTCCCCTATAGTAAAACATAAATACAGTCCACTTAGCTCTCATCTTCTACAGTTTCGTTAAATAAATTTTTTTCGGTTTCTAGTCTAAAAACCTTAATACACAAAACAACGCCTCAGTGGTTGCTCTTTGATATTTTGCACATTTTTAACTCGCTTTTTGTTCTTATACTTTAAGGAATACCTGATATTTGGTTTATTCATTTTAATCTTATTAATATAAACCTAATATTTCAGATATCCTCATTACTTAGTAGAGCCGCCGACCCGGGTTTATTTTAATATTAATATCTTATCTATAAAGATAGAAAAATACAATTCCGTTAAGGTTAACAGAAGGTAAGCAATTTTTCGTTTACAGTTATCGGAAGATTCGCTGCATGCAATATTCTCGAGTTGGCGAATTGAACCCCTGAGTAAACTGAACGTCAGAATTTCTCTTCGCACCATGGACTTGAATTTTTAAATAAAATACGTTAACTTACATTTTACATTAAAATTGTCCAATGAAACGAAATGAAAAGT